>OU824201.1:12265794-14727444 GCA_917499995.1 Ichneumon xanthorius
TAATTTGATCGACGAGAAAAATCATCGACTGGCTTTGGCAGTCCGAATGAACGTTTCGTCGATGAAGCCGAGCTTTCTGACCAAACATGTGCATCGAATGAAAGAAACTCTCGCCAGTTATCCGCTGGGCTTCGCCGTCTGGAGGGGTATGCCGTATCTCAGTGTGCTGGATAAGAAAATTTCGAGTCTGATCGAAGTCGGATTAATTCGCCATTGGGCGGAAATGATCGCCCTCGATGATGGCAGTTACTTCGACACGGAGTCGCACTTCGATGAGAACAATTTGAACCTCCAGTCCCTCGCGCCTGCTTTTTTGCTGCTCATTATGGGATACGGATTCGCTGGACTTGCCTTGCTAATGGAGATCGCCCTCTATCGGTGGCGGAATAGGAGAGGTGCAAAGGTTCAGACATTGAAGAGTAAAGCGACCCAGAATATCGGACGGATAAGGAGGGTACCCGTGACCAGGATGGATCGTAGGGTTCCGAGAAAATTACCGGACGTCATCGACACCAAAGCTTGGATTGAGATTCTCAATCAACGGCGTCAATATCGAACGCCGATCAGACATCGAGCGGAGCGAAAAGTTTACATTCCTTTTGAATTCGTCAATTAAGAACATTATATTCAACATCGGTATAAACTTTAACTATTAACTAATTTCTAAAACTGCAGTTTGATCTCATTTTGTATAATAAAATACATCTCCTAGTCCTTTTTAATACCCGACGGGAATCATTTTCTGCAATCGTAAAGCTTTTAAAAGTGCTGCGTGGATCAAAAAAGCTTCGAAATAACGGACTTTTTTGTTTCACGATATTTGAAGCTTTTCGGTTTCGTGCTTTCATTGCTTTCTGCCCCTTATTGTGCCCCGGTATTAGAAAAGAACACCGGGGCTTGGCTCAGGAGCAACGGGAAGGACTTTCCTCGGTAGTAAACGTGCTCGGAGGAAGGGCGAAAGCGTGAAGCGTAGCTTTGGGATTTGGTGCCGCAAGTAGGAAAAGCCACAGCAGCGAAGCATATACATAGACGAGACGAACATCAGCCGTTTCCCTACATCGTAAAAGGGAATTGTGTTCGAGGCGGTAGGTTTTAAGCGCGCACGAATCGGATCGTCGGATAATCCTGTGCGGCTAGTATCTCGCAGATTCTACCGAAGTGACGTTAATTGCCTACAGTTTTAGATTGGCTAAAAGAGATTAGTGGAACAGAGATTATCGATAAATTATCTCAGCCCTGGGCTTTATTAATCGCAGTTACACGATTCATCGTTTACGAATTTGCAAATATCGACGATTCGTACTTTTCAGTAATCAACGAGATTTACTCGCAACTCTTTACCAGTTTTATTTTTAATATCTTACCTAGGAATCCGTTTTATCGCGCGAGCTTAAAACGACAATTCACTCGGATACAACTCGAAACAAATATACAATATTGAAGTTTATACGTGCGTAGTCAATTTCTCTTTTGCTCGCAAGATTTTTTCATCGTAGAGTAATTTTCCTCGTACATCAAATTTTTCTCCATATTCTTCTTAACCCTGTTTTCACGGCTTGGTATAAAATTTTTAGGTCAATCGTCTCACGGGCCAGAGAGCTTGGCCTCCATCCCAAAACATCGGCACTTCGCGCATGACGCCTGTTATAGCAGTAACCACCACACCATCTTTTTCATTTAATAAAATGCTAATTTAATATCCCCCAACGTTTCATCAACTCCTTTGTCGTTTCCTTATATCTTTTCATGCTTTCATTGCAGTGGCACAGTCACCTGCACAATCTCAGTCAGCAGCGCGATTCGGTTTGCTTGATATTGAAAAAAATGACACCTCGGAGAGGCAAATCCCACGATTGATTATATCTTTTTATATCTGTTTTTACTGGAGTTGAATCGACAAAAAAAATGGAACTCTGCGTTATTCCATGCTCTCCGTAGCCGTATGGAATAAAATCTGGCACAAGACATGCGAAAGAGTCGGGGGAGTTGTGGGCGAATCGCCGCATGACCGGAAAGTGGTGCGATATCGACGTGTACCGGATATAGCCGTGTACCCACTCACAGTACCTTTGTATAGCTTCTCGACAGGAATTTTTTTTTTCAACCTCTTCCCATCTTTCCACTCGAAATATCCGAGACTAATAAATAAATCTACCAATAGGATTTTACAGGGATTTTACATTTTGAACCCAACGATACGATCCCTTGCAGGTAAAATTTTGCAGCTGCTCACTCTACTAAATAAAAGCAGATGTTTCTCGGTCTGTTTATTCAAATACTCGTAGTCAGCGCTGCAGTACAGATCGACGTGTAACTCGCCAGCAATAAATCGCGGAACGAGGAGGATAACGGCAAGAGAAACCATTTATTCTAGACAATCTGTTGTTCTAGAAATGAGCGGTGGACGCGACGATTTTTTTTCTCTACGAACGATTATGTAGACGACAACGACGCGAGCAAAAATAAATTTACTTGGAATTTTTATTTATACCAACAACCTGGATGCTTGTAATTTATTTTATCTGTTCCATTAGAGAAAGTGCACTTTCATAATACTCTACGCTATTTTTCCAGCATTTTTTTCCCGTCGGAAGTTGGCGCGCTGTGGAAAACAACCCGCCTACGCATTGAAGGTTTGACGACGGATAAAAAAAAATTGCATCAATGAAGTCGCAGTTTGGAGACGGAAAAATGGTCCCGAATGTAACAAAACTTCCACACCCCGGACGAAATGGCGTTACCGAATTCTATGACCATCGCGTCATGTGTAAGAAAATAACAGATGTTTTCTTCATCCAGCCGAAGAAACGATCATATACAGTATCGAGTTTTTACGAGGGCAAAAACTTAAGAGGCATCGAAAAGTTACCGAATTTTCGTTACATCGAGAAAACTTTTGCAATTCTACGTTCGGTGTTTATCGCCCGCTACTCTTTGACGTTTGATCGCTGACGCGAAATATCCATCGAATTACAGGAGCACTGCCGAGAGGCCTCTGCTTATTCCACCCTCGCCCCACCCTCGTCTCACTCGCCATTCAGGGACGAGAAAAAGGGTTACGTACAACTGTGTACATGATTTTATTATCCTCCGTCGACTAGTCTCGACTTTTTGTCGTCTCTTGGGCTTCTCCGGCCTCGTTATTGCTGTTCACCGACCTCGGAGACGCAAGAGACTGACTGCACGTGAATGTTCCTTACTTTGGCTTCTGATCGTGGAAAAGCTCTTTTGTACCTTCAACTACACATAGCATACTCGCTTTTATTAATCCTTTGAAGAGGACATATTACGCTAAAAAAAGAAAATTCCATTTCTGTGAAATTTGTTTACTTTTTGTGCGTATAGAGAATGCTTCTTTATTGCGTTGCCATCGCGAAAGACGACATTTATGGTTGTTCTCGAAAAACATTCAATTTTACGAGTTACGAGACCCGCCCCGTTTTTTTTTTTTAAATTGGAACGACCAACCTTTTTATTTCTTATCCCCTGTGTTTCTCGGATATTCGTCGGACGGAGGTTCGAAGGATAGGCGAGGGATATTTTTCGAGAAAATCGAGGAAACCCTGGAACGGGGGTTCCCTCGATATTGCGACTGGTTGAGTTGAATTTGACGAGAAATTTCATGCTATCAGTATTTGTCTGGTCGAATACATTTTTCGCCTTTTTTTGACGAAGACGATACATGACGATGTGCTATAAAAAAATACAACTCAGTTTCGCAACTCGATTGGTCATTAGACGAGGGGACTTATTGTGGCAGAGGATCCGTAGGGTAGCCCCAATCTTGCTTCACCATGTCGGCTAATTTTTCTGCTATCATGTAAGTTGGAATATTCGTGTGCCCCGTAATTATTTCAGGCATAATTGATGAATCAGCGACTCTGAGGTTTCGCACTCCCTTGACCTAAAATAATTTAAAAAATGCGGTTTACGACACAAGTAAGTATTTAGAGTCGCGAACGTTATGGCTCCGTCGAAGCTCACCTGCAACCTCGGATTAACGACTGCCGTTGGATCGCTTTGTGCCCCCATTTTGCAAGTACCGGAGTAGTGATAAAAGTTAAATGTTATGCTCCTCATAGCGCACTCCCAATACTCGTCGGAGTCTTCGACAAACATCTCGCAACCGGCTACGGGTGTGTCGTGCATGCGAGTACCGAAATTCAGCATTGATTTCGTTCCAGCGACGGCTATCGCGGCTCTGATACCTTTCACGAGCGTTTGAACGTCGTCGGGATGGGCGAGGTAATTTGGTATCAATCGTGGATGGCTGTGAATATTATTGTCGCGGAGAAGAAGTTTTCCTCGACTTTTCGGTCTCTCAAGAATCGGAAATACTGTCCATGTGTACGTTCCGTTCAAGTCGCCGTAGCTTTTCTGCCAGAATTCTTCGTCCAGGCCCAGATCCACGTTAAGAATGTGCGCAGTACCGACTGAACTACAAGAGAACAATAATTCTATGTCTGGATAATCCTCCGGATCGTCACGATCGTCGACGTTTACAAAAGCAATAGCTTCCAGTCCGCCCAGTATGGTGGCCGGTCCTTTTCGGTTGAAGACAAAATCTCGAAAATACGGCAAAGATGGAGTAAATACATCAATGAGGGAGGGGGCCACCGGCCGATCGATCACGAACACCAAACCTCCGTAAGATACGTGATCCATGAGATTCTCACCGACCGGAGCATCAACACAGACCTTTATTCCCAAGTCTCGCAGATGCTTCGCCGGTCCTATACCGGAGAGCATGAGCAGTTGGGGCGATCCGATTGCTCCGGCACTGATGATGACTTCCTTTCTCGCGTAAACTTTGTACGTCACATTGTCCTTAAGAAATTCCACGCCGACAGCACGCTTGCCGGTCCGACTCATCAGCACTCTAGTGGCGAGACTCCTCTTCGTCACGAACAGATTCGTCCGCTTTTTCCTACGATGAAGATAGGCCCGGCTGCTGCTGAGACGTGTACCATTCTTCATCGTTGACTGCGCGTAAGAGAAACCGGTCTGATTTTTGCCATTATAATCGAGTTCCTCGTAGCCCAGCTCCACACCGGCTTGGACGAAAGCTTCGGCCAATGTCGTGTGGAAGGGAGCGTAGCCTATGTAGACCGGACCGTCCTGGTTGTGGAGCGGGTCATTCCGGAATTCGGAGATTCCCATGGTTTCCAATTTTTTGAAGTACGGCAAAACTTCGTCCCAGGACCAGCCCCGATTTCCCAATGTCGCCCAACGATCGTAATCCTTCTTGTTGCCTCTCGTCGCTACCATGAAGTTGAGGACGCTGCTGCCGCCCATTACTTTGCCCCTCGGCCACTTGCACCGATGATCCTTCATCCCCAGGCAGTACGAATCCGAAGGCTCAGTTTCGTACATCCAATTGATGTCTTTGTCCAATTGCAAGTAGTTGACGACCATTGGAATATCCATAAACAGGGACTCGCCATCGCCAGCCTCGACGAGAAGCACCGTCGCGTTTGGAATCTCGCTGAGCCTCGAAGCGATTGTTGCACCTGCGCTACCAGCTCCGACGACGATGAAGTCGTACTTTACACTGTCGATTGATCGAGGTGTCGAGTCCGGTGGCTCTTCGAGAGTAAAACGACTCCCCTCAATCATAAACTTCATTCCAGAGGCAACGGTGTCCACCGATAATTGATATTGATCCGGTGTCGAGTCATTCCGCGACGACTCAACAGCAGGGATGCAGACGCACAACAGTAAAAGCATCAAAACGGCAATGAAGAACGAAGTGCCTCTTCGCGAAGACATGACGGGAATTCTCGTGAATCCGGCAAGGCACGTTTTTTTCGAAAGAAACGACGAGATAGCGCGTCGGGTCGTCGTATTTATACTCGAGTGCAAGTACGGATTCTTATCTTTTCGTTGTAGTTGAGTATACGTTATTATACCAGTGTGCTCGATTTTTATGCAACATTGTATATTCTCCACACAGTTGTACGACAATATTCATTTGGTAACAAATGCGGTTGAACAAGGGCGAAGAAGGGGGGCAAGGCCTTAGGATCTCGCCAATCCGGTTTTCAAATTTTTTCCCCGAACCGGTAAAACTGAAATCGTATAACGAACAAACATATCATGAATTATTCCACACGGAATTATCGCCTCAGTCGTGTACGTTAGTTTGCACAAGTGCAAACGCTAAGTCGTCAGAAGCCATTTCCAGTGACGAGTTGATTTACAGATATTTAGGTACATGACGATATAGTATAGGAAATACAACTCAGTTACAACGAAATACAATGAAACTCGATTGGTTAAAGATACAACGAAATTCGATTGGTTATTAGATGAGGGGACTTATAGTGGCAGAGGATCCGTAGGGTAGCCCCAATCTTGCTTCACCATGTCGGCCAATTTTTCTGCTATCATGTAAGTTGGAATATTTGTGTGTCCCGTTATTATTTCAGGCATTATTGATGCATCGGCGACTCTGAGGTTTCGTACCCCTATCACCTAAAATAAAAATAAATATTAAAATACGAATCGCGACACAAGCATGCGAGAGAACGTTATCGAATCGTCGAAGCTCACCTGCAACCTCGGATTAACGACAGCTGTTGGATCGCTTTTTGCACCCATTTTGCAAGTACCGGAGTAGTGATAAATATTAAATGTTATGCTCCTCATAGCGCATTCCCAATACTCGTCAGAGTCTTCGACGAACATCTCGCAACCGGCTACGGGAGTGTCGTGCAAGCGAGTACCGAAATTCAGCATTGATTTTGTTCCAGCGACGGCTATCGCGGCTCTGATACCTTTCACGAGCGTTTGAACGTCGTCGGGATGGTCGAGATAATTTGGTATCAATCGTGGATGACTATGAATATTCTTGTCGCGGAGAAGAATTTTTCCTCGACTCTTCGGTCTCTGAAGAACCGGAAGTATAGTCCATGAGTAAGTTCCGTTCAAGCCGCCGTAGCTTTTGCGCCACAATTCTTCGTCCAGGCCCAGACCCTCGTTAAGAACGCCCCATGTACCGACCGAACCAGAAACGAACACGAGTTCTACGTCTGGATAATCCTCCGGATCGTTACGGTCGTCGACGTTTACAAAAGCGATAGCTTCGATTCCGCCCGGTATGGTGACTGGCCCTTTTCGGTCGACGATAAAATCTCGAAGATACGGCAAAGATGGAGTAAATACATCAACGATGGAGGGGACCACCGGTCGATCGATCGAGAATACCAAACCTGCGTAAGATACGTGATCCATGAGATTCTCACCGACCGGAGCATCAACCCTGACCTTTATTCCCAAGTCTCGCAGATGCTTCGCCGGTCCTATACCGGAGAGCATGAGCAGTTGGGGCGATCCGATTGCTCCGGCACTGACGATGACTTCCTTTCTCGCGTATACTTTGTACGTCACATCGTCCTTAAGAAATTCCACGCCGACAGCACGTTTGCCGTTCCGACTCATCAGCACTCTAGTAGCGAGGCTCCTCTTCGTCACGAACAGATTCATCCGCTTTTTAGCACGATGGAGATAGGCCCTGTTGCTGCTGAAGCGTGTACCATTCTTCATCGTTGACTGGGTGTAAGAGAAACCGATCTGTTTTTTGCCATTGTAATCGAGCTCCTCGTAGCCCAGCTCCACACCAGCTTGGACGAAACCTTCGGCCAATGTCGTGTGGAAGGGAGGATACCCCATGTACACCGGGCCGTCCCGATTGTGGAGCTCGTCGTTCCGGAATTCGGGGATTCCCATGTTTTCCAATTTTTTGAAGTACGGCAAAACTTCGTCCCAGGACCAACCGCGATTTCCCAATGTCGCCCAACGATCGTAATCCTTTCTGTTGCCTCTCGTCGCTACCATGAAGTTGAGGACGCTGCTGCCTCCCATTACTTTGCCCCTCGGCCACTTGCACCGATGATCCTTCATCCCCAGGCAGTACGAATCCGAAGGCTCAGTTTCGTACATCCAATTGATGTCTTTGTTCAGTTGCAAGTAGTTGAGGATAAGGGGAATATCCATAAACAGGGACTCGCCACCGCCAGCCTCGACGAGAAGCACCGTCGCGTCTCGAATCTCGCTGAGCCTCGAAGCGACAGTCGCACCTGCGGTACCAGCTCCGACGACGATGAAGTCGTACTCTGCACCCTCGGTTAATCGAGGTGTCGAGTCCGGTGGCTCTTCGAGAGTGAAACGACTCCCGTCGATCATAAACTTCATTGTGGTGGCAACGATATCTGCCGATAATTGGTATTGATCCGGTTTCGAGTCATTCCGCGAAGAACGAACAGCAGGGAAGTTGACGCACGACAGTAAAAGCAGCAAACCGACAACGAGGAACGAAGTTCCTCTCCGCGAAGACATGACGGGAGTCTTCGCGAATCCGGTGTTACTTTTCGAAAGGTATGACTCGATAGCGCGGTGGGTCCTCGTATTTATACTCGTGTGCAAGCGCGGATTCTGATCGTTTCGTTCTGGTGAATTGATTATACGTGGTTTATGAGACCACAATCGATGTTGTTCGCTACATTGTATATTGCTTGCACGACTATACTCATCCGGTTGCAAATGCGCTTGAACAACAGCCGAAGAGGAAGGGGAAGGGGTTTAGAATCTCGCCAATCCGCGTTTCAGACTTTTTCTCCGAATCGGTAGTATCGTTATCGTAACACGAACAAATATATCGTTAATCATTCCACGCGCAATTATTTTCACAATCGTGTTCGTTTGCACACGCTAAGTGCGCAAACACCGTCCCCGGTGACGAATTGATTTACAAATATTTAATTCGTTTCCGTAACCACCGTCATCGCTTCAGAGGCAAAGCTCTCGACGAAACCTCTGTCGCGAAAATATTTGCACGACTTTCCGGGAACGAGAATATAAATCCGAGTCGAATTTAATTAAGCGCAGACCTTTTGGTCTGTTCCTTTCTTTCGCTCTGGCTTTCCCGCTATTGACCTTTTTCGCTCATTGACTTCGTTAAACCTCATTAGCGCATTGTACAGCCGATCGTTCGGGGCCACTGGAAAGGCCCGTCGCGGACCCTTAAAGTGTGAAAAGGGGTTCGGCGTTCGCAGGTCTCGAGAGCAAAAACGAAGTGACTCGGGTCCTTGGCGGAAAAATTTTCGAGTGCGAAAATGGAGGCCGGCTATTAGCGGAGGCACTCACATTTTCTTGCCGTTTTACGTTCGCGCGATCGTAATTTGTCATTCGAGTACACATTTTTCATGCCGAACACTTGACAGCTGAAATTTTTTACGACTAAGCAGCGAGCCGGCTGCTCAAAGCAATGTCAATTACCGCGGTCGGTAACAAGAAACTGTAACGAGCGCCACTCGAAAACCGTAGATTTTTAGCAACCAATCAAAATTCTATTCCACTAATCGATCGTTTTTGCGTTCGATGACGTTTTTCCCTTCTCCATAAGATCAATTTTATCTGTGAAAGATTTCATGGAAAATCGTATGTAGGACGAGATTTCAGTCGCATTTGTAAATTCTGTCTTCGTCGTTGGGTCTCTTTGCCGAAAATACATATTTTCTATCCGCCATTGGCGTATTTCGGTCGTTTCGCAAAAAAAAGGAATGCCTTTGAGAACCCTAACAGGCCACGGAGATCGAGGGAGAACGGAAACCTATGAGGACAGGAGAATCCACGAGGGATCTCACGCGCTCTTTCAAACACGAGCGCGAGCTTCATGAAGACAGATATTCGTACTCTTCACGACTTGCGAACGAAAGCTCATCCGTCTCTTCCTTTAATTTTGTGTCGATGTTACATTTTTTTTCCCCACTGGACGATTTTTTTTTCTCTCACCGGAACTGAGAACTGCAATTTTCTCGGTTTTTATGACGGTCTTATGTCATGAGGGTCTCCTGCCGAGTTGAAAATGGGGGAAAAAGATCCCACAATATTTATGGAAGGGATATTACATATTGTATGAAAAGTTTCGAGCTCGTCAACAATAGCATTTGTTATTTCTGACTAATTTTTCGATAATACAAAAAAATATACCCATACAAACTCACTATCCACTCGGGTCCTACTGTAGGAATAACTCTTACCAAATCTCCCCTCTATTTTCTTTAATCTGAAATACACTCATAATT
The DNA here is from genome assembly GCA_917499995.1 of Ichneumon xanthorius. Classification (NCBI taxonomy): domain Eukaryota; kingdom Metazoa; phylum Arthropoda; class Insecta; order Hymenoptera; family Ichneumonidae; genus Ichneumon; species Ichneumon xanthorius. Next base: position 12,275,880 of record OU824201.1, read on the forward strand.
TTTTCTTTATAAGTTAAAATACAAATATAATTTTTATATTTGTATTTTCTTTGTAAAAAGGCGTGTCCCGTAAATAAATAAATAAGTAATGAGAAAGATAACATTTCGCAGCATTTCTGGAGGGTCCATACATCTTGTATAAAAAGCTTCGAGCTCGTCAACCACTCGTCGAGCATTTATTTTTAACTACTTTATCAACGAAAAAATCTTAATTCAAACCGAGTGAGAATGATCGCTATTGCTGAAAGCTTCAAGAGAGCGGCAGCATTCGCGCTCGATTAATTTTGAACTTCAGATCGCTGGTTTGTGGGGAACTCGGCCGGCTAGGAAAGGACAAGAGATATGTGAATATACGAAGCTACGCATATCTGCTCTCTGTATAGTGGTTATATAGATACCGTCTGCTGAGAAGCAGAAGGGCGTACCTTACGGCGCATCGAATGTCGAATGATGTCGGATAAGCCCTTCTGTTCCGCGGCCGAAGAAATATCTTCGAGCTCGTACCATTCACATGCAGATCGTTCCGTTTCGTCGCTTTTCATATCGCATCGCGTGCGCGTTTATGTTCAGCCACGCGAAAGCGAGGTATGCGCCAGCCGAAGATGCACCGAAGAAAGAAGAAGAAGAGGAAGAAGAGTAGGAAGAGGAAAATAAGAAAAACTCCAACGGAGTACCGGGAAACCATCCTGCTATTCGAATCCTCGTCTTTCATCGCCCACGCTTTTCTCGCTTAATCATATTTTTCGCCTCAAACCCTCCCACAGACTTTATCAAATCTCACGAAATATTGTTGCGCCATGCCGTTATATTGTCCGTAGATATATTTTCGTCCGCAGGTAGTCCATAGATATTCGTATTAAAAAAATGTGGATATAACATCTTGAAGAGCGAAGAAAAAGAGGCGAGGACATTGCGATTTATATCTATTATCTTTTATTCAGAGATTTTCTGAATTCGGAACAATTTATTGTCACTTTATGTAATCCCCGATTCTTTTCGGTTGTCTATTTCTTCGCTTTTCTGTCATTCTTCACTTGCGTCGGAGAATTCCATTGAAAATTCATACAACTGAGCAAAACATTTTCGAAGCTTTCCTTCCCAATTGGCCTTTTCGTTCCAACCATGGTAGACATTTTAGAGCGTTACTTTGCATCGGGCTCTGATAAGGTGGGGCAAAGGCCTGATAAGCCTCCGGCAAGCTCTCGATCTAACGTTCCAAAATGCTATGGAAGTGGCCTGGAAACGAAAGCTCTGCAAGTTGTAAAAAAAAAAAAAAAAAATCCCGAGGTTCTAACTCACTGTCTGGTGTCGTGGTTGCATAAGTTTGTTTGCATGCCGTTGAGCAAGTGGTGGTGGTCAGGTGCGCTCAGAGAGTCGAGAGGAGAAGGAATTAGACGTCGCTTTGGAAATACGTCGTTTGAATGGGATTCAGCCCAGGTAATAGCGAAGCTCGTGGCTCTTTGAGTGTCGAGCGGAGCGACGCTGATTTAGATACGACGCGAGGAAAAGTGGAGAAGCCCGAAGATGGTTGAGATGCGGAGAGCGAAGGGTCGCGCGTCGCTGGCTGCTGCATCCGTAATCCTTTTTCTCCGCGGTAACAGGCAATTACCGAATGGCTCTTGGGTTGAAAAAGAACCCGGTAAATTGGCTCCTCGACGAACACATCACGCCTTCTCGCGTGCGAGCTTTTCATCGAGGGCAAACTTTAATACTCGAGTCGTGAGCACGCGAGATCAGGGTTGGTTGGTTTTTTTTGTTGTAATTTTTTGTTTTTGGAGGAATAAAAAAATGGTGTGAGTACATAAATTCACAACAATAGGCTACCGTAATAAAATATTGAAAATAATCCCAACGCTCTGTGCACGCCTCGATGACGTATATGAACGAACCGAACACACACAGCCACTCGCGGAAATTCGTATATTCGTCTGTTGTCGATGCGTGACAATGCGATTTGTGGAAACTCGCGGGTTTAGTATATCGGGGTTGAACGTTGTAGCAACGGCGCCGATGAGAGAATGGAAGCGCTAACAACGGCCTTCGTGTCGGGAATCGAATTTGCCATTCCGAAATCAGCAGAGTTCGAACTGCGCGGGTGGGACGCGAGCGATGTCATTGTCCCGGCCGTCGATAATGGCACGCCACTGTGGTATAATGTCATTGAGCCATGGCTCGCCATCCGATTTACGTGCATCCGAGCACATATGTGCAATGGAAACAACGAGGACTCGGAGTTTCCACTTCCCGGTGATCTATCGGAAAAATGCGTTTTTCTCTCTCATGTAGAAAGCAGTTATGTCATTTTTATTACGAACGTTTTTATGAAATCACTCTCAACGAAGTGAATTCATCTTCATGAAGTCCATGCTGCAGCTAAATTGGATTGAGGGATGATGCAATATTCTCGACGATTCACATTTGCCCTATCTAGAAACATCTTTTTGCGACTTTTACCAATCAACGAACTTTCGGCGAATTGACAGTTGTGAAAAAGATTTTTTTATTATTCTTTTGCCCCAAATGGTTAAGTTCGCTCTTTGCGGATATCTTACGAAGCGTTCTGGAGTTTGTAATTTCCACTGTCTCTTGGTACAATTTGGCCACTCGCGTATCAACCACTGTCAGGTGTGGTTGAGGTTCCGAATTTACCACCTAGCCGAAAGCTGCTTCGTATCCAATAAACTCCGCGTTGGCCGGAAACAATGCTGATTATGAAAGGCGAGGTAGATATGGATTCGCGGCAGGTGGAAACCCTCGGAGATGTAACGCTGATTATAAGTTTCGCCGGCGGGCCCTATCATAGCTGCGAAGATCCTCCTCAGTCCCACGGCATTTCCACGGAACTCGGCGAAGGGTGCACGAATAGACGATTGTATTTCGTAGCCTGCGCACGGTTCTCACGTCATACGCTAATGAATACGGATTGCGTCTTAAACAACGATTCGTTGTCTCACGGAATGTATAGCCACCGATGACGTGGCTTTCTATAACAAGAATAGTAATGCAGACACAACAATGGGGCCGCGTTGTTTTCGTATAGAGGAGAGAATCATGCTGATACGACTATCGGAGCAAAGTGCATTATACTTGACGGCTCGTTGAAGTTCCTGAGAAAAGATATTTACAACCGGAAGTGACGTATTTCTAGTTACTTCGCGTCGAAAAAACGTATTTCTAGTTACCTTCCGGTATGAGGTCGCTTACGGTCGAATATTTTCAAACCGGAAGTAGACGACACTTTCGGCCAAAAATCAAGATTATGAAACTGAAAGTGACGTTACTTCCGGTAAAAAAAATCGAGATTTTGAAATCGGATGTGAGTTTTGTGATGATGAACCGTGTGATGTCACTTCCGGTTCCCCGGAAGCTCAGAAAATAGTAGGGGAAGTAGTAGGGGGTTTATGTGTGGTATTGCCTCGAGTGAGGGTAAGCTGGGCCATTTGTCAAACGGGGCTTTGCCGTCTTTACTTTCCGTCCCGCAACACTACCAATCTACCAATACCATCACCTCGTTTCCTCTTTTCTATTAAGTGCGGTTGTGTATAGCGTACTAATGCGCAGGTATACATATGGACATATAAAACATGTCTTCATGCGGTTTATTGAACCATTTTACGACTATGAAGTTGCATACTCATATTTTCATTCTGCATCGCTGCCGTCAGAGGGTCAAAGACCTAGAGGTTTATTTTTATTTATTTTTACTCTCCACCCCCACTCTCTTCGCTTCTTCTTATCATGGCATGCTCCACCTCTTCTTCCTCTTTTTCTTTGACTCTTTCCCGGTACTTCGCAACTCGGTAAGCTTTATCGGCATTTCCGTACAGCCATAGCTCACGTTGCTGCGAGTATCTTATCTAGCTCGAAAGAACGATGGCCAGACCGAAAAGCGAGTTACTTTGTGCGCCCCAACTTTTTTTTTTCAACTCTCTCCGGTTCTCGGTGAATCGCATCTTGCAGCGCCGGCGGCGAAGAAGAACTTCACTCCCATGGGATGACGATGGGACTATGGCCCGTTCCACTTTGGTACGTGACGTCAAGTTTCACGTAATGTTTTATTGTCACGGAGAGGCTCAATATTTCTTGATCTTGGGATCTCGCTCGCGCTTTGTTCGACACAAAGATTTATTTTATTTTTTGGCAAAAGTGGTTTTTCATCAGCTTTATTATTGTGAACTGTATATGTTTGTATATGTTTGGCTAATTTCGTTTTTGGCCATTTTTGCAGGCTCTCGTCATTAAACTTCGTTGAGTTTCTCTTTTATTGTTTTCTTTTATTTTATTTTCTCATTTTCTTTGTCGTGTTCTTTATCTTTATTTTTATAACGCTTTTAACTTGGCGGAACGTGTTTATCGACTTTTCGACCGAACCTCATTACATAGCTCCCATTCTTCTTCGATAAGTCTTCGCGAACAACTCGGTGATACTGAAACAATTTTCTCGGCACATTCTTCACGTTCTTTATCGACGTCGCACTCTAGTACTTTATCTTTCGCCACCGTGTTATATCATCCTGGTGAGTTGATAAGAAAAAGAAGAACAGATAAAAATGATCCCAGTACTTCATGATTTTTCCAACTACTTTTCGAATCGAATTTTTAAATTTTTATATTGTATCGTTCAGTCGGCACAAAATCGTCACAGAAATTTCGCTCGTTGAACATAACAAATCACGTTTCAATTGTGATTTACCATGATTTTAATGTGACATGTCTCATTCAGAAACAGCGATACACAAAATGCGGAGAAAAAGAAGTTATGCCTTGTATGATTCAACAACAGCAAGACTTTTTATGAAATAACTTTCTGCGCTTGTGAAAACTTGTCTCAGGGTTCTTAATAAATGTTTCTCGTCTTCCCTTTCATCTGCCTCGCTGTATTCCTACCCGCCACCCGTAAAGTTGCTTTCATTGTATGGCGATCAATGTATCCAAGTACACAAATATCACCGTCACGTCGATAAATCAAAGTCTCTTGCACTGTTCGACGTCATAGTTCTCCTCCCCTGTGCATCCTCCGGACATGCAATCTTACTGGCTTCGCGCCGCAAAAGTCAGCACTCTTCATCAGCGCCATAAAATCGACCAGTGTACAGATTTAGCCCCAGAATCCTTACTGGTCGTTCCAACTAACGGATCAATTTCCCTGCACAGACTCCGGCTATGATATAGACTCGGACTCGGCTATAGACCGCGGACAGAAAAGCCGAGAAATCGTATTTCACAGGGGCAATACGTTGCCCGGGGGGAGTTCCGACCTCAACACCGTTGCTCCAACACCTCTGAAAAATCCTATTTCCGATACACTAAAGTAGAATATGGACCGAACGGTATGAGAAAAGTGGATATGATTTAGTTGACTCGGAGGATAATTAATGTAGCTCTTGGAATCGAAACGCACAAGGCAGCCAACAGGCGGCAACATTGATTGTGTCATCTATAAAACGGCACCCGCCGTTCTGGATGACATTCATCAAATAGTTAACTGACCACGGTGATCTCGCAACAGCAAAACTCTCTCCGTACACTGAGAAAAAAAATTTTGTTGGATTAACCAAAAGTCGCGGTGACATACGTTCAAAGCTGTTATTTGTTTGGTAAAAGGAAAGCATTGTTTTGTTAAACAATTATTTGCTTCAATTTATTCAAAATTTGTCGATTTAAACAAATATTTTTGTTGCAACAACAAACTACACCTTTGAACGTATGTCACCGCGCATTTGCTTAATCCAACCATTTCTTTTTCTCAGTGTAGAACGCCCCTCTAAGGCGAAAATCCCCTCGGCCCAATTCATCAAACGGCCGATGACAGGCTGCTCATAGAGTCATTGATGTGCAAAGTCGAGTGTCTGGTGACCAAATCGTCAGTTTCCCTAGAAAACCAAGTTCGTAATCCTTGGTCAGTTGGCCGAATCGTCATTCGGAGCAAGAACGCTTGTTCGTCATCGCTGGTGAAGTGCCTCTTGGTGAGTTGGCTCATCGTGAGTCGCCTTTGTCGTGAGTTGAGCCAATCGTCCATATGAACGGGAAGCCTCGTTCTCGATTGCCGTCGAGTTGGGCCGAAGTGACTTGGCCTTTGGTGAGCTGGCTTTTCGTGAGTAATCATTCGGTGAATTGCCCATTTGGCGAATCGAGCGAAGGAGGCGGTTTCGACTTGGAGAGTCGTCCCGCGAAGCGTTTCGCTACTATGAGATAGCCGTGGTTAATTAAATGGCGAGGAAACGCGCCCCTCCCCACAAAATAAATGATTCATCAGACGGCAAATTCACTGATTCGGATTACGGTAATGCCCAAAGTGTTTTTGCTTCTTCTCGGTAAAAGTTATACCTTCACTTGATTCTGAGTTGGTAGCTGAAAAGGGGTGGTCAATGATGTCATGATCGATAAATCGCGCATAAGTTGACGCGCGTGTCGTACATCATCCGTAATTAAAATCCTCCGGCCAGTCTGCAACTGGAGTGTAACCTTTTTCCCGCAATGACGTCACACCCATATGTGACTCGACGAGCGTCAGCAGAGACACGTGTTTGTTCAATGGTTGCATCCCTCTGGAACCCTCACACGTTACCGTCCCTTTGAGACCGGCAATAAACGATGCGGTCACCAATCTCGTATCTCACTCTCCGTTCCTCTTCGATCATCTCCCTCTCCGCTATTGGCGCTTCTCTAGTGCATGCAACCGCTCGCCTGTTCGTGAGTGTACTGTGACGCCGAACCCGCAACCGCCCACGGTGGATCGGGTTGTTCACCATGCGGGACGATCGGATTCTGCGCTAACGCGATACCACTTCGCAAACAGCGCCACAGGTATTCGATGCCGTCCCACTAGTCGAGGTGCAAAATGAACTCAACAAAACGCACATGTTCAGGAAGTTGGCGCGCTTCACACTAGTCAAATGCCCGCTACATTTTTATAGTCGTTCATCCAAACTTTTTCACGTCTACTGATTGTAGTGGATGTTTGTTTGTATTACAACAGATGTTTTTGACCTAGAAAAACATTAATCACAATCGATTTGCAAAAATATTAACTGGTTTGTACTAATTTTCTAAAAAGGAGACATCAGCTGTGATACAAATAATAGATACTGTAACGCGGCAAAATTTTGCGCCGTAATTTTCGGCTCGTTCGGGCTCACACGAGGCGACACCGCAGAGCCTAGTTGCTAAGTCGGGATAGTGTGTAATTTATTTGATAATATTTTCATGTACGCCGGGACGAGAGCGCCGATCGAGGAGAGGAGTCCGACGTGAAGGTCGGAATTGGACCCGCGAGCCGGGACAGCTCGAACTGGAGGAAAATCGGGAGTACCGTTCTACCTCCCTGCTGTCGGAGTCGTCAACGATATGAAGAATGATCATCTGCGAAAATCTTTGACTTGATTGTTCAACGCATCGCATGGATAGTTGCAGTTGTCCGGAGTCTCGGGCTGCAGCGAAGATAATCGCCGGGAGTCTCCCGTCAGGGAGAATTGAGTACCTCCGAGGGAGCTCTGTATTACCAGCGTTAGAGGAAAATTGCATGCGTGCGGGAGATCGATGAGCGTATCGATGTGCGTAGCGTTCAGCTGTGCCGGAAAGGGCCGAGGAATGCCCGAAATTGTGCGAATTTGTCGCGACGATTAGGCAGGGAGGTAGGGATAACGGTAGCGAGCGAGATCGCGAATCGATACTCGGGGCACTTCCCCGTTGTGAGCTCGAACGAGCGGATCGATTTTGTCAGTCATCGGGTTTCGGGAATTATCCATTGGAGAGAGGATGGATCTTTTTACGGCGATTATATCCAGTCCGTTTTTCCGGTTCACGTGGCTGCGACTCGATTCGGTGAGCTTTCGTCCAAGAGTTTTTTTGTTTGTGTAAGGCCAGGGCCAATTGATATCGTTGTGAATTTTGTAATCCCGAGCGTGGAAAATTATAATGTGTAACCGACGGCGTGCTTCGTTCGGCCGTGCCGGAGGTATCGAGATCGCCGTGTTTCGGCAGTTGTGTGTGTGACGTCGCGTACGGGTTTTGTCTTTTGTTTATCGCCGCGTGGTCGGTCCGGGAAACCGTATGCGGTCTTACTCGAAGCCGTCGAGGATTTTTTTTCCGGGAGAAATTAGTAAAATTCGAGTCTTAAATTTAGTATTCTGTGGGAGGGTTTAATAAAGTGTCGCCTTGGAAGCTTTCACGGGGAGTCGCCTTATCGTCGTGTCGTCGCCTGCGGACGTCTCTAGCGCGTGATTTCGTGTATGTGTTTTTTACTACTGCCGCATCGACTGGGCCGGGTGAATGTAATTATTGTCGCGTTAATTCGGACAGGGTAAACGGGAGTGCGTTGTGCTGTGTCAGCCACGCCGTGTGTTTGTGGGTGAGATTGCCTCTATATCACGCGTGATAAAATATGAGAGTCCGGGAGACGCGACCGTCGGTGTGTGTGAGAATGCGCGAGCGTTGAAGTGTGCAAATCGGGTACCGGGCAAAGATCTTCCTGTACTAAATTGTTATTCGGTTATTTACGGGACGAGGGTTTTACTCCGATCGAGTCCTTCGGTTTTTCCCCTCATTAGTTTGTTTCTTTTAATTAAATAAATATTCGAGTCTTTGGTTCCCGTATTTTCCTGTGATTGCATTTAATTAATTAATTTGTTTGTGTCGTGTGAACTCGCCCGAACCCTTAATCGCTTATCCAGCCACTCTGCCTTCGAGACAGCCGCAGTCTTAGCCGGGACTGAACGAATTCTCTCTTGGTGCATCTTGATGTGCCTGGCGCCCATTCCTTCGGGATAAACTAAAAGGGAGAGAAATTCGGGTTCGTGGTAGGCGATTTCCAGCTCGAAGGAAATCGCGCTACAATACAAATAACCGTCCACTAGGGTGAAAGTGGTGAATATGGACCACCTCGATTAACACGTAAATCAATGATATATGGACCGAGCCATATTCCCCACTTTTACCCTATAATCAATATAATGAGAAACAGTTTGAATAAACGACTTAAAAAATGTACCTCTCATTCGACTTCTGTGAAGCGCTCCAACCCCCTTAATTGAAGGTACGCAATCGCAGGAGCGGTGGGAAATATAAACGAGAACTGGCATAGCGAGAGTTAACGATTCTTGACTCAAGCTCGAGGAAAGAAAAATACAGTTGAATAAAACTTGATGAGACCGTTTTTTGTTACAACACTTATAATTACCTCGCTTGAAATCTGTCGTGATCATTATAAAAAAGGTGGTCCACGCGAACGAAGTCTGCATACACGTTTCCAGAAACAATTCCGATTCTCGCTGATTGCAAACAATCGCTCCGAAATTAATCGCTCATCGCCGCTGCTCCGAACGAAATGAGCAACGACAGCCAAGTGAACGGGTGTTAATGAGGAAAATTGAAAACAACGACACGACCAAGTCGGATGGTGTTGGTTCGTTTTGGGTTCATGGAGGAGCTTATATCTCATCACCTCGCGTTCGTTCGTTAGCACGTGATTTCCGGTGGGTCACGAAGCTGCGGGTCGAGGGAGGGGGGGAGGGGGGAGGAGGGGGGGAGATTCCATGGCTGATTGGCCAGCCGGCTGGAACACGCGCAAACGTTGAATATAGGCAATGGAGAACCGGGGTAGAAGCGCAAATGTGCTAGGGTTATCGAGAACCGGCGAATTCACGCGTTCTAATGATACCAAAACGTGGCCGGAATGCGTATACCTCGAGCCCTTCTATGCCGGTCCCGGTCGTTGGGCGCACCCTTCGCTGTCCCCGCGTTGCACGCGAACGAAAGATAGAAGATATATCGTCGGTCATATGCGCTCTATACGACCCGCCGTGTATGACTAAACGTCCGAAAATCGATAGGTCATCCCGACATGCCGGTCAGGTAATCGTCCTAACGATTCTGCTCGGATTCTTTTATCACACACGAGTCGGCGATAAATAGCTGAATGCGCCGCTTGTTTTATATAGCTAGTTGCCATTTTATGGTCACTCTCGTTAACGGTACGAATGAGGCCGCTGACGATCGTCACGGATAAGCTTTTGTTTTCCGCGAAGAACTGATCGGCGCAGCATGAAATTTTCGGTACCAATTTGTACGAACATCGGACCATAGCGAACCGATGTTTTCACTCGTTCCTCAGTTTCCTCTCGCGGCTCTCCGAAAAAACCGTGCGGAAAAGCCGGCGGATGGATGGCTGAAAAGTGGCATGGGGATCGCGGTAGAAAGAGAAATAGGGAAAGCAGACGAGTGGAAAGCGTGGGTCGTTGAATTTATGGGTTATACTGTACGGGAATGGTAACGGGGACGGCACGACTGGTGAACTCCGGACGGTTTTGGGGCCACAGTGGAAAACGAGAAAGCAAGCGGAGAGATGGATAGACAGAGGAGAAAGAGCACGGGGGGGGGGGGGGGGGTGTGAGAGTGGACGAGAAGAGATCGGGTATATTCGGTAGTGCTGCACCACTTTGAGCCGCGTAGATCCGCAGACGTTGCGGCGCCTGGCGTCCCGGCTCCGGCTGAATCGAGACCTTGGCGACTATCGACTCTCTACTCTCCTGCCGTTTCGGTTTTTCGGCAACTGCTGGCCCGTAGTGTTCGCCTCATCCCTCGGCGAGCACTCCGTTCTCCGTCCCCCAAGGGTACTCTGTTTATCTACATATTGTATTCTATTCTGAACGCTCGTTTTGTTACAGATATGAGCAGCATTGGTTAAAGTCAGCTCGGGATTGGGGGAGCTCAACGTGGAATGAGTCGCAATTTTTGGCCGAGAGTAACGTTACCCACAAAATATTTGGCCTGGATTTTCTGTCCTACCCTATTTTTGTATGTATATATTAGAGTTTCTGGTGGCTCGCGCTCTTCACGCGATCGCGTGGGTAGTCTTCAAAAAGCTTAAAATAATCAAAGCCTGGGAAGCTCGAGGGGACTTAGAATAATCTGGGCCTCGCATTCAGAATAATCAGGGTCGCCTCCCCTCCCCCCCCCCCCCCCAAGGGGTCGCAGGATATTTCAGTGGGAGTGGGAGGTCAGTTTCACTGTACGGGGAGGGACGACCTGTTCAATGAAGTAGGGGCTTTTTTTACTTCCGACGGCCCGCCAGGGGCGAAATTTTGCGTTCCGATTTTACGAAATTATTTTTTACTGTGTAGGAAGGAAGCTTCCTCTCCGTATGGTAAAGCTGAACCCTCCGATTCGTGTGCAGGGCGCCGGCGGGAACAACGGCGGTTATATTGTAGAGAGAGGAGTGTGTATATGTGCGCGACTGAACGCACATACACAACCATATGGGGTGGAATTTACGCGGAAATCGCCGGTTAGTTTTTTGTCAATAATATTTCATCACTACGGAATCGTGCGTATCGCTTTAACGGACCTTTACCCGGTATTTCACAAAATGTTTTAGCCGCTGATTGAAATAGCAGCTTTATCGTTGGAAAATACCGTGCATACTTGGCCAACAACTCTGCAAGCACCGAGTGCGTTGAATCTCTATGCGGCGATACGCAAGCGTTTTATGATCCTGATAAATTGGGTCGCTAATCAATAATATTTTGTAACGTTTTAATGCGGACGAAAATAAAAAGATTAAATAAAAAGATCAAATAAAATTAACAATAATTTTGTTGTTTTTAAGATCGATAAACTTCTGAAGATTTTTTTTTTTTTAAGGATTTAAGTACAACGTATAGTTGCACAGCTACAACAAATCTCTGATCCTTACGAGACTGAAACCTCGCGATCAAGTAGTTTATTCGTCTCTCGAGACAAGCCCAAAATAAATAGGTATAGATTAAAAGTGGGGAATATGGACCGGTCCATATATCATTGATACGTGTTAATCGAGGTGGGCCATATTCACCACTTTTACCCTAGTGACATCTTAGTTGTGCAGTGGTAATAAAGGCGGGCTTTTTTTTAAAGGAAAGTTCAACGCCGAGATTGTACAACGGGTCTCTGGTCCAATGAAGCCTTCCAGGATCCATTCCGGGCAGCTTGGGGATTCGGGCATTCTCTGTTTGGACAAATATGTAGCCGAATTCAATTTTCAAAGTGAAAACATTTTTGAAAATGGGAAGTAAAAAAAATTTGTAAAACAAATGAAGTAAAAAAGTGTCGTGTCTGAAGACATTTTTTTTGTTTTGTTTTGTTTTACTACTTCGATGGCAAGGATGACGGTATCGAGCGGAACGACAGCAGCATTACGGGAACAGGATTCGTGCTCCGCCCATCCAATATCGGTACAAACTACTTCCGAACGACAGAAGGAAGGATGCCGGGGCTCATCTCGTCGCTTCTTCTCGTTTAAAGTTTTCCACGCAGTGGCTGTCTGCCGGTGTAATTTCGATCGCAGTGAGAAGTGCTGGATTAAATATATTATATTTAAGCAGTACCCTGGAGTGCACGAAGTTCGGTCGGTATAATTTGGACTGTTGCGGAAATTCTCTTCATGCATGTGTGAGCCGAAATATGAAAAAGCAATCTCATCTATGCACGAGCTGATCAAATGGTCGAGAGAAGTTTTTAATTAAATTTAATCCGTATGCAATTCTCGCCGAGCGTTTTTTTGTTTTAGTTTTTGTTGCTGTTTTATGATGGACTGACAAGCAAAGTTGACGCCGACCCGATTAGATTGATGCACACTTGGCCGCTGTTGCCGTGACACAACGGGGTCACACCTCGCAATATTTTGCGTAAAAACCACAGATTAAAAAAAAAAAAAGTTCTGTATCACATATACCCAAATATTTGTTTCGCGCTGAGCACGAATTTGTCGGCAACTTTGGCACACGACCAAACGGTACCTTGGTAATTGTCGAAAACAATTTTTCTTTTTCGTTTCCGGTGATAGAAATTTCTCATGAATAGCATTCCAGCCTCAGGCTCGCCTTATAGCCAATCACCGGACGAATAAATCGACATGGATTGGTGCAGTATATTTCGGGTGGATTTTTTTATATAGGAAAATCGACGTTGCGCTGTATGTAAATCTATGTATTAATCAAGTTTATGTCGATTGGGCACTCCCACCGATACTCACCGATCCTCACAGATTCTCACACGGATATTCACACGGACACTCGCGCGGGCACTCGAGCCGATACTCAAACGGACACTCGCACGGGCACTCGAGCCGATACTCAAACGGACACTCGCACGGGTACTCGAACGGGTACTCAAACGGATACTCAAACGGGTCATCAAACGGATACTCAAACGGATACTCGAATGGGTACTCAAACGGATACTCAAACGGATACTCAAACGTATACTCAAACGGATACTCAAACGGATACTCAAACCGATACTCAAACCGATGCTCAAACCGACACTCAAACCGATACTCAAACGAATACTCAAACGGATACTCAAACGGATACTCAAACGGATACTCAAACCGATACTCAAACGAATACTCAAACGGATACTCAAACGGATACTCAAACGGATACTCAAACGGATACTCAAACGGATACTCAAACGGTTGCTGACGCGGATGCTCATACGGTTGCTCACGCAAATGCTCATACCGTTGCTCAAGCGGACGCTCATACGGTTGCTCCCGCAAATGCTCATACCGTTGCTCAAGCGGACGCTCATACGGTTGCTCACGCGGACGCTCATACTGTGGCTCTCGCGGATGCTCATACGGTTGCTCTCGTGGATGCTCACCCATCCGGATGCGCCTAACTCGAATATCCGTGAGCACCCGCGTGAGTATCCCCTCACGCGGATGCTCATGGATATTCGGGGTATGGGCCATGCTGGGGTATAGGCCGACCTGGCCTACTTCACGAGCCACCATAACTCTGCAGTAAAATAAATAAATACTGCTTCAACGACCGATAGAATGTAAACGACACCTGCATAACATCCCCTGTTTATATTATACAACAGCAGTCCAGAGTTTCTCCGCTGAATTGTGGACGCACAGTAAATCTCGAGTTTTTTTTTAACTGTACAAATTTTGTATTGCAGTACCTGAATAATAGTTCAAGGACTGTATTATGGCGAAAGTTCTGAATCTGGCTCACCGCGATTAGCACGTAAATGAAAGATACATGGACCGGACCATATTCATCACTTTTGACCTACATCGTCACATCGCTAACCAACGCTGCTTGATTATCGTTAAAACCCGCGTTCCATCGGGGTACAGTATGATACCTGTTCTCCACGTCACTATAATCCACGGTTCATGGGCGCGTACTTTTAATATGGCTGTTATCAAAATTCCTTTGTGCTAAAATTTAATGTACAATGTACTCTCGAATTATCGATAATTTCGTCTCTCCCAGTCTATTCATTTTATTTAACGTGCGAAATTTTCCGTTCATTGCGGTCACGAAATTAGCGATGAAGTAATGTACGACATTCGGGAATGTCGACAGTGTCGCTTTTTATTCACATACTAACCATGAAAAAAAAAAATTGGACCACACTTTGCGCTCCAATTCAATGCTTCGTTGAACGAAATATTAATAAAATTCTTTGTTCTCCTATAATCGTTGGATATTGTCGTCAAATTCATTCGTCACGCGGCGACAATTGTTCGATTGGAATTCTATGAATGTGGAGCACGTGGTGCTCTGTACTTTCATCTAATTAATGCCCTTCAATTCACTTTGTAGTGAAAAAATTACAATTCTGTTCGAGACCTTTTTTTTACTTTAAAGGGATTAAGGATCGAATCTCTTAAATGGCGTTTTTTAAATGAAATATTGTTATCCTATTTTCCATTCAGTTTATCGCTTCAATAGATATTCCTACAGGGTGAGCTCCACAGCTGTGTAACAAGTCTGGTCACCCTGCGCCGGCAGTGATGCTTCCGCTTCAGTAATCTCCTCTTTATTATCGCCCGATCGCGATGCAGCAACACAATAGTTTGAAAGCTGGCGGAAGTGTTTACTTCCGAAGTACCGCACCCTCATAGAGTGTAACGAAGGAGTGGTCGATGCGGCAGACCGCAACCCCTGAATATGCTCCTTAGCAAAGCTATCCGAAATCTTTCGAAGTGTGAATATAATCGCGACCGCGCATGTAGGCCACAAAGTCGGCGGGGCGGCAATCAAGAGGCGGGATAGTGTCTCGACACCGAGTACTCAAAAACATAATAATTATAATTTTTATTTATGCGAGATATATATACACTTACCTGTTGCGCTTAGTGGCGAAAGGCATCTCCGACTCCTAACACAGCTGCTCTTAAAGCTCTGGAACTTGGGAGGCAACTGCGCCGGGACCAGGAAATGACTTTCATCGTACATAGTTGTAAAAAAATACTTGTTTCGCATAGTGGCGAGACACATCGACATTGATTTTTTTTTTTAATTTCAAACACATGTGCGTTGCAATTTTACAGTAACATTGTATTTTTAATGAACATTTTTGTAAATTTCAGGCGAAATATTTGTAACTTTAACGTCTGGTATTTCTTTTTTTTAAGTACATTAATGTTTAATTAATGAAAATAATGCAAGTAAATTTCAAGTTGCAGTACATTAAATTTACAATGTATTTTTACAGCGTACCGAATGAGCCCGGGTCGATGGGGAGGAAGGTGTGCCAAATCAGCTTAAGCGGAAATATTTTCGAAAATTGCACGAAATTCGGGTTAAACGTGACGTATTCCTGAATAATTTTGCTTCTGCACAGAGTAAAGGAATACAGTAAGGAAACGCATTAAATCCGACAGGATCTTAAAGATTGAATAATTTGTAGGATCCCAGACGATTCGCCTAGTAAGTGGAATCTACGTGACCGACAAATATATATATATATAATACGATACGGTGTGTACGGAGGTGCGCCACTTAATGTTTCTCTCATCCCACCGTCGGGAGAAAGTGCTCGACGGTGAGGTGAGACGAGCGAGGATGGGTACTAAGGTATGCACTCGGGGATTGGGGGACGGGACGGGGGCGCGATGTTACGGTGCTGCTATGCGAGTCAGCCGGGAGACCGAGGGGCTGAGGGTTGATACTGGTAAGTATTACCTTCCGCTCGGTGGGACGGAAGCGATCGTATTAACGCTGCGGAAGTTTACTCCTCAGCACTATCCTCAAATTTCTTACCAAAAAATAAACCACCAATTTTTCTTCCTTAGCGTTTCATGCACGATGTATTTCCGTAATAATCGGATAGAGTAAAAGTGGCAAATATGGACCACCGCCATTAGCATGCGCTCAATGATAAATGGACCGGGCGAGTTCTTCGCGCACGATATATTATCCTAGTAAACAAATAGGGTAATGGCAGTAAATATGGGCCATTAGCATATGACTCAATGATATATGGACCAGGCCATGTTCACCACCATTACCATATTTTGTTAATTTTTTACTGGAGATCACGCGTGCTTTCAGACATCCGGTCTTCACCGAGACAATAATATGTCATCTGAGCTTCGTATATAATATTTTGGGTGTTTAATCTAGCAACTCGAGCTTCTTACAAACACGACGGGTTTGGATCATGAAATCGAGTGCGAAACTTAAGCGCGGTGATCTTCCCGGATAATAACAAGTACGTAACATCCCTTCCGGAAGCTGATCGTGATCTTCTCAGAGTCTCCGACACAGCGAGGCGATTCCGAGAGGAAACGGAGTGGAAACTCGTCCCGTTTCATGTTTTTTTTTTTCTACCCAAGTTTCGATGCCGGACGAAGAAAGTTAAAACTGTTCTACGGTGAGTGGAAGTGAACTCGCCGTGAGTATACCGAGGTTTTCCGGAGATTGGGCGGACGAGTCCGAGTACGGATGGGACACGGTCACGATTTAGAGTGCAGGCCGGTTGATAGTTCAGAGCCAAGGCGTTACCCGGCATTGCGCTCGAGAGGAGAAAACGCGACGGGAAAAGAAAATGCCAGCGAAGAGCGGAGATGGGCGGCCCCCATACCTAATCGCGTCGGATCGATCTGTGTGGGGAGAGATGCACTTATCGACGAAGGACACGTTTACTCGAACAAACTTTTAATTGGATCACGCCTCCTCGCCGAGTTGACGCTTTGTACTTTTATACCCTCCGCCTCGTTAGTACCAAGAGCGGAGGGAGTGGAGATGAAAGTGAAGCTTTCCCATGTCACCTTTCGTAATTCTGGTCGATTGAAATGTGAAAGTGATGATCCAGCCTCCGCCGCGAGCTTAAATTAAACTCGGGAAAAGTGCCAGTGTCTTCGCGCCTTGTTCTTACAAAGTTCATAAAAATGTTGGTTAATTCTACACTGTAAAAATAAATTGTAAAATTAATGAACTGGAACTCGAAATTTGCTAGAATTACTCATATTAATTAAACATTAATGTACTTTGCTTGTAAAACAAAAATACCAGATATTAAAATTACAAATCTTTTGCTTGAAATTTACAAAAATTTTCATGAAAAATGCAAATTTTACTGTAAAATGATGTGTTTGAAATTTCAGAAACGGTTTATGTAAAAAAGCTTCCAATACTGTTTATTAATTTTCAAACAAATTTTTTTTACAGTGTAATATAGGTAAAGTGGGGACATGGACCACAAGGATCGACGGACCAGATGCATAATCCACAACATTTACCCTTATGATCGACATAGCTGATACCTCAGTCAGACTGCATCGATCCAGTTTAACGTACCCCTGATCCATCCCTTCGCTCGTTATGTGTTCGTTCTTTCGGAACCGAGGATTGCCTTGGTCCTGATGCGTCGTCGGGGCTGTCGGCTTGAATATCGTCCGCGTTACTTACGACCTCGATCAATCGGTGTTATTAATAAACCGGCTCGGTTCGCTTGCGTCCCTACAGCTCTGCCATAGTCGCTCTGGCCAGTTACCGGTTATAGTATAGTAACCCCCGACCTCGAAGATCCGTACGGTCCGCGAGCTTGGCACCCTTGAGGCGCAGGTTGTGCCGAGCCGCGCAGAACGATGGAAGGGGGTTGGGGGGGGGCTTATCGATTTTGCATTTACCCGGGTAAATATCCATGAAGCGTGATAGTTACACGTGGGATTGCACGTAGGTGGTTGCCGCTGCCGGTGATGTTGTTGTCACTGCTGTTGCCCGCTATCTGTTGTATGTACCATAGTACATAAAACAGACACACATAACAGAGAACTATACGTCGACACTTCGCTTCGGATCTTGCATGCAGACCTTCGGAACGCTATTCAACGCTCGTCCGAGCCGTCTGCATTTAGACTTTATAAGTAAACTGTCTCGGGTTTCATTATTTTGCTGGTACACTGAGAGAAGGATCTCGGAAAAACCACCACGTCATGTGAATTTTGACCAGGGTACATGGTACACCAGCGCCACCACCAGCGGTATGTGACATTTTCGTAGGGGCCATTTTTTTACCCCGTAGCCATTTTTACTCAACCTATGTTTAAATTGTAATTAAATTCTGGTCATTTTTTCCAGAAGGCGGGTTGGCGAAATTTTGCATATTTTAGGGTAAAAATTTCATAGATTAAAACGAGAGTTCGGTGCATAAAAACTGGGAATTTCGTCGATCAAATTTTTTTCTTTATGTACACCCAAAAAAAAATTTGATTGACATAATATACCGATATAAGTAACAAACCTAAAACAAATGGTTCGCGATCGCGATGCCACCGATTACGATATCTAACGAAGAAGTCATATTATAGTAAAAATTTCGGGATATTCGGGTTATTTCTGCGATAGCGAAAAATTATAATTTTTCTAGCAGAATTTGTTAAATTTAATACGAAGGTTTGCCAGGATGTCACTCTAGTTCCCATGTAGGAATCTGAAAGTTTTGTCGGCTTTTACCAGATTTATGGAACTTTCTATCAGATCCTTCTCTCAATGTAAACATTTGGAAGCTTCTGATCGCAGCTTTGCCAGGAACTTGTCAAGCCTTTTTCGAACTTTAACCGAGTCCGATCGAACGCTCTAGATTTTCTACCAGTGTCGCTAAGCGATTTTATCGATAATCGCGGATAGCTCGCGCAAAAATTAAGCTTTTATTAGTCCAAAAGAAGTCTGTTTTATTTGCTCGTCGTTCTCGTCACCCTGTTGTTTCTACGTATGAGAAAGCAAAATTACATCTCCGAGGAAATTGCGGAAGGGCTTCGAAATGGCCATCCGGCAGATCCGCGAAAAGTTCGAAAATGTACGAGGAAATCGAAAAGTTTTTTTGTTCAAGCAAACTATAAATGGCCGTCGAAAGCACGTCTAGACTCCGGGCTTCCTGGCGCTCGATTGCGTGGTCATATAGGATAGGCGGAAGTGAGAAGACGCTAGCCTTGACCCAGAAAAATGTCTTTTTTTCCATTTTATTTTCTCTCGGTTTCTTGGCGAACGTTCCCGAAATTTGCGACCGTGATTCAAACGGATGTCCGGTATCGATGTATCTTATTCATCGTAAAAAAAACAAGGTTTAAGGGCCAGAAGGGAAGCCGTTTATCACCGTTGCCCGAAAATCACTGACGGTCGAAATTTCCGAGATTTTCTGAAACCGTAAAACAAGCCTTGGGCAATATTTTTCATTATTTTTTTCAATCTCCATCTTCGGAACAATTATTCTTCTTCATTTAATTCTGATAATTCATCGGTAATTAGAGATAATTCGTAGGGTTGAGGGGGAGGCGGCTGTGATACGATAATTACAGACGCTCGTTCGTTCTTTCGATGAACAGTGAGGAAATTCACCCAGTCCGGAAATGCGGGAAATTGCGATAGAAAAGTTGGAAAAGAAGATGCGAGAGGAGATGAGGTAAGAGCTCATCTATATAGCTCGGCTAACGTAATTAACGTTCTCAATCACGGCGGGAGCGAGATAGCGCGGAGGGGAGGGGGCATATATACAGCAGAAAGGGGGTACAGAAGGAAAGCGACCGTGTAAATTAATTCGAACGAATTAATCCCAGCGGTCTATCGGTCTCAGGACGAATATAAATAATAGGGCGAAGCGGCGAGCGGGCTTCCGGGCATCGCCCAGAAGTTCGAGCGATGAGGCGAAATGGGACTTTTATTTTGTTGCTTATGCGAGTTCGGCTAAAACCGTTTGCACATCGACCAAAAACTATTCATCAATAACGACAAACACTTGCTGTTGATGCAACGATAAATACAATTTAAAAGAATAATAATTAAAAATGCAAAATATCGTTTCTACGAACTTTCAGAAAAATGGACGTAAAAAAATGGATAGTTCATTTGTGAGAAATAAAAATTAAGTAGGTTAAGTAAGTAAGAAATGGTATTATCGCAACGAGAGGAAAGTGAAGATTTCAACATTGGTGTCTACTTTTTTTTTTACATTTCCTTGACTACGCTATGTTCTACTCGGCTTCATCCTTCTTTTCTTCCCCTAAAGCTATCTCATGCCTGACCGTAATTCTATTCGTACTACCTCTTACATACGATTCTCTATTCTTTGTGCTCATACAAATGGAAAATACGCCCCAGCGATTTTATTCAGGCAATACAGTGTGGTACACCTGTCTAATCGAGTAAGAGAACCATTTCCGATTCGTGATGCTAAGCACCACTTTGTTTGGTTTGCTTCGCTGAAACTCCTCGGGAATTTACTGTATAGCGTTGCTTCCGCATTTGCGCGGTGATCTGTGTAATTGAATATATGATCTTTTAATACTCAGACAATTATTATATTACGAAAAAGTTATGAGCTGGAAGAATTTAAAAATGTTAAAAAATTACTTTCACCAATTAACAATATTTTTTCACACGGTATTTCGTTCATGATTTTCTTGAGTTTTCTTTTGTCTCTAGAAAGCATCGTACAAAAGCCTGCAAATTTCGCAAATGAATGGAAAGCTCCCGTATCCGTTTTCGTTCGTTTCCGGAAATATCTTCGCCCTTTCGGAAAGGCGAATAGTGTTTCTCGTCCGGGTAGCTGCTCGAGTAACGAGAATGAATGGCTTTGCGCAACGAGTAACGAGAACGATTTGCTTGTTCTGGCTACCGAAATTCACTGGGACTTTCGCATCTCTACGCTGCTGTGTGCTTCCGGATTGGTAATATACGCGTGGCGGCGTTATTTAATCACTATTCCTCTGGTATCAATTTACATTTTGGTAAAATTATTTCTTAAACCGAAACCACAAACTTGGATAATTCATCCGCTCGCTTCCCAACAACAACGGAACGTAGCGAGCGTTTTATCAAAAAAGTAAAAATCGTATCCCATTAATCTTTCACGGACCAGATCGTTGTTCAACAAGGACCTAGAATTTTCCAAGACGCAACCTTCGAACGGTTGGAATAACAAGTTAATGTGCTACAAAAAATCGGTCAAAATTCACAGACGTACCTTCAAGTCTCGTTTTTTTTGCGCTTATTCGTTTGCGATCGGCAAAAAGGGTTGAAGGGTTGAAGAGTCAAAGGGTTAAAATTAGTTTTGTGTTCCAAGAAAAATATGTTTATCGAAACAATCTTAAAATGAAAATTTTAAAAAATCGAAGTTGAGTGAAATTACGTGAGCCACCTTTTCTATATTGCTTTGAAATTAGGCACTTTCGGCTCACAAAACTGCCATGAAAAGCACCGCTCTTCGTGCACAAAAACAATTATTTTTCTTCATTTTTTTTTCTAAAAAATTTCAGTCACTCTGCGCGGGAACTGTGAAAACTAGCGCGGCCCTGTGGAATCTGGCATGGCACGTTCCGTAGGGGCGTTGAAGAATCCAGAGAGAAAGATGCAGCCGGTCTAGAGAAAAGTGTCATGGAAATATCGACAATCCATCGAATTCCTGGGACTGAGAATCCCGGGCGCACTTCCGAAGGAACTCTTGGATAAACCCGACACTTCGAATTCGAAATTGACGGGAGACTCTCCGTTTCCCCCGTTCTCTCTAGGTTCTTTTTTCGTCTTCGTCTTCTCCTTTTCCCTGGAAATCTCTCGGCTCAGCGTCGTGTCGTTACCATAGCGTGTTACGTTCGACATCTCTATCCGACGTCCCCGGCGCAATTTGACTTGGAGAAACAAGCTCGGTCCCACGGGAGAACGTGGCGGTGAGAGTAAGGACGCGTTAACTTTTCAAGAAACCAGATGCAACTTCCCATCAGTCGCAGCGGTGTAAATCGAATACATCTCCGTTGTCTGCCGATGTACGAATAAATTTTCAGCCCGAAATCTCGTTGAGACAACGCGAATACATCGAATACAAACAAAATTGGATTTGCATTTTAAGTTTTATTGTACTTATACATAAAATATCGAGACGTATAATTCGATAACCGTGCAATGTATTCGCGGTATTGTCTCGACTTTCTTTCTAAGTTCTTCTTTTGCAACTTTTTACTTTTTTTCCTCGTTGTAGCTATAGTTTTCGTTATAGTTCGTTACAGTTTTTCCGCGGTTAATAATCATCACCAGCTTACTGTATGCTAACTGATATTTATTTTGACCTCACCTAGGCTCATTACAAAATTGCTTCCTCTATCGCTTTTCTTTTTCTTTTTCACTTCACGACTATTTTTTGCTTCGGTTTAAGTTGCTTTGTATTAACTTGTGTTAAGTTATATCTTGTATCATTCTCTGTTCCTTAGGGCATTCATTTCAGAACCCAATAAATTATAATTATCTATCTGTAGTTGTTTCTCTCATAAAAGTCTTTGACGAAACTTAACTAAGTCGGTGTAGGCTCCTCCTTGATCGATAATTACACGATTCCTAGTAATTCCATGCATTACATATAGAATTATAGCCGCCGTATCATCGCTCGTGAATTCTACCTGGATAGTTTCATCTGATGTAATAAATAATTGAATTTTTTTCCTTTCTCGCACAGTCGACGATAATTTCACGAATTACCGGATGAATCCGTCCCGATCACGGCGACGATTGCCTTTTCATACTATTATCCCATTACCATTATTCGTCCAATGAATCGAGAGATACCGATGGATTGTCGGGTGCGGAATACTGCAGCGGTATGCGGATTCGGTGAGAGGATCGTTCGATCTGGAAAATGTGTCGAACCGTCCGCGTCGCTGGGCGAGAATCGAACTATTCGAGGGCGAATGCTCGGGGCGCCGAACGAAAGATCGGAGAGTGGATATAATCGGAGAACGTAAGAGCGAAAACGAGAATGGAAATCAGGGGGATAAACCTGTATTCTGTAATATCGGGGGTGAGCGTATATGTCCAGAGAGTATTTTTTCCATTCGAATCCAAAAGCAGTTTTTGTCGAAAGTCGTACGGGATATTGGCAAACGAATTGTGTTTTTTTAACTGCAAATTTCGGATACCGTTCCGCGCGGATAGTTATGAACAGTTATGACTGCGATTGTCGCACGGAGAAAAATAGTTCTGTTTATCTAACAAAATGCAGATCGTTAATAATTTATTGTTCTGGCAGCAAAATATTTTGTTGTCCCTATGTTAAACAGGTAAATGAGTTATGGTAACAAGATTCTTGCTGTCCCAAAATTTGTTTTCCGTACGAGAGGAAGAGCGTTGAAAATTACGTTATCTCGGTTAAAAGAATTTTTCTGTCATTACTCAAATCTAACTGCTCTTAAAAGAATACCATCTGGTTATAATTTCTTCGTAAAATATAATTTCATGTTGCGTTTTCTTTACAATTTTTGTTTTAAACAAAATATGAAATTCTGTAAAAAGTTCTGAGATATGTTATTGGTACACAAGCCCAGGGACATCCCGTCCGTATTACCAACTGCAAACATGCATCGCAACGACCGGCCATCTCCCGCTGCGGTGAAACCTATCCGGAGATTCCGCGCATAAACTACTTTAATGCACATCAACGTTCAGTAGCTACATTTAGTCTGGATTACGTGATCTTCCAACCTACCAAGCCAGCTATCGACCTCGAACGTATCTATCTATCTATCTATATATCTAGCTTCGATGAGATCGACGGCCAATCAATACCTTCCTAATGTTCAACAGGTACAAATTAGTTAGTGCTGGACGTGGACGTAATATGTGGACGTAATTGTACCGAAATGGTCTACAGTTCCAATTATTTAGAAACTGTGCATCAATCATGATTGGTGATCGATTATGATTGTACTCGTCGATATGTACGTTTGGATGTGTATTTGTGTTCAACCTCACGCAGAATGCATAGCATAGATTACAGCATAATGCGGTATAAGTAATAGCTCTGCCCGCAGATCCACCGAAAATTCACGCTCGAATTATTGTGACAAATGAAGGACCGTAGTTTCAGCAAGGTTAAGACCATGAATTTAACGCACCCGACGACAAGAACAATTAATTTTGTGCAATATATCTGCTTTTCCAAAACGGAAATGACCGTATCCGATTACAGATGTATCGTCGTGTTTCGTCTCCCGTTCACCAATTTTGGCTTTTTACGGATTCTTTGTTCCTTCACAAAAGGTGTTTGTCCATGTGCGAAACGGCACAATAGGAGTGCAATATCTCGTGTACGATTTAACGATTCGTCGGACACGAAAAAAGCATTGATTTCGCAACAGTGCAACGGTTCCGGAAAGCCATTACGGCACGAAACACGCTCAGCATTTTGGCGATTTCACAACATTGTTTATACGTGTTTCACCTATCGTGGCATAAAATGATTCGATATGATTCGGTAAAAAAAAGACAATAAAATTGATTAAGCAAAATCCTTCGATTCGAATCCGCCTGTGGGAAACATTCGCATCGATTTTGTAATCCGATTGTAAATAATGTTTCGCCCTTTTAAAAAACACTCTGCGAAAGACATTTATCCGTGACAGACGAGTTTTAATTAAACGGAATTGCGAACGATCGGATTCGCTTGGCGGGTTGTGTCCAGGCGATTATTATGGCGTTGGGCGGCAAGAGCCGTAATCCGAAGGATAACCAAAGGAAAGGATAAAGTGGCGAGGGAGTTTGCAAACAAACAAAAAAAAAAAAAAACAATTTGCCTATTGTATTAAAGCCGTTCAATCGTTACGATTTAAATAATAGGATAGAGGGTTACCCTTAACCGTGTTGCCTATAAAGGGAGGGATTTATCGAGGGAGATAATCCACAGTCTAGTGTGGAAAAAAACGGATATAAGACGACTGGAGCGATGGCCGGGAGCGAGGCTCTGTCTAATGGAATTCTTATCGAGGCTTTTCCATCTCGAGACCACTCGCTCGCCGAGGCGTTATCATCGACCTCGTCTCCCGACGCGGAGAAAAAAAAGGTTGAGAAAAATCTACGGGCAATGGTATACCCATCCGTGCACGTAGGAGCTCCTATAATGTAAGTGAAATAGCGAGCTTACTGCGAAATGCCGATCGGAGTTAAACTTGAAAATAATAAGGAAGACTGAGGCCGTGAGACAACACATTTTTCCGCTGCACAACGTTATCGATTATTCGATCTACTATATTTCATCGGTAATAATTCAATGATAATTCAATATCCTTCATGAGTCTCAAAGAGGATTTCGAAGAAAAAGCAAACATATTTTTTTCTGATAGTTGAATGCAAATAATGAACAGCTCTAAAAAATTTAAGAAGCAAACGAGAAAGCGAACACATTTTTCAGGTGCACAATATTATCGATTATTCGATCCATTTTATTTCGTCGGTAATAATTCAATGATATCCTTCATAAGACTCAAAGAGGGTTTCGAAGAAAAAGCGCGAACATTTTTTTCTGAACTAAAAAATAAAAATGAAACCGCTTTAAAGAATTTGACGAGCAAACGAAAAAGCAGAAAACGCGGAATGAAATTAGTGTTCCGGACTGAAGAGCGGGATTCGTGAAATTCCAGGCCTCGAGTGCTCGCGCAGCGATTGCCGTGATGAGCATGGTCCCACTTAGACTACCATACGCGCAACCGAGTATACGGAATTAGTTAGAAACTATTCCCGATTCAATTTCGGGGAATGTGGAATATGGGCCCGGAACGAAGAAGACCGCGAAACGGTGGAGGTGATGCAAGAGGCGGAGGGGGAGGGATGAATATAATGGGGTAGTGGCGAATGCATGTGAGAATGCCGTTGCCGTCCATTGCAGTTCCGTCCTCGTTATACACTGCTGGTGTTGCCGAAAGTACCGCAATACCAATTGCGGAAAACGGGACCTTGACAACGAAACTCGAATAGCTCCCTGTTTAAACGTTCGCACTGCGTACCTCTATCTGCAAATGACATGGTATATGGAGTTCTAAACTTTTCCGTTTCCCATAACAAATCGACACTCGCTCGATGAGCTCGGAATTTATTTCTCTCCACTTTCGTCGTCGCGCTACGCTGCCTTAAATTGATATATTCTGGTTTGTCTGTGGTTCAAATCCATATGTGCAACGGTCCCAGAATTGTTTAATAATTCTAAATGCGACAGAAATTTTTTCAGACGTCAGCATTGTATTAATTCGTAATTGTGATAACGTCATCACTTCCATATCCACTTCCATATGCTATGAAAGCCGAAATGTCGCGAATGTCGCGTATAAGAGTGGTTTAGGATTGTCGAAATCCACTTCCATCTGCTATGAAAGCCGAAATGTCGAGAATATAGCGTATGGGAGTGATTTAGAATTTTTGGATTTTCGGGGCAAAAATGAAACAAACATCCAAACCAACAAATAAACAAACAACTCCACAATTTTCTAAAATATATATAAGAAGATTCAATCGTTTCATCATGGACCATACCTGGCAGACCATTACCTACGAGAAGAGATGCCTAAACGATTCGGCACACAACAGTATGGATCTTAGTCTCTGAAAGATAAACACCCTCGGTCCGGTTCTAATATGAATTCAATTGAGCGGAAAGTCCCAATCGATTGACTCGAGTTTTGCTGCCATTTTGAAATAGGGGAGAAACGGTGAATACGGCCCGGTTAATATATAAATGATTTACGTACTAAGCGGGGTGGGCCATATTCATCACTTTTACCCTGTCAGAAGTTCAATCATTTTTTTTTCAAATATGAAAAGTCCGGTTTGCCGTCGATTTCTCATCCCTCCTCTTCCTTCCTTTTCCTACACTTCCTTTTCCTGTCTCTCCCGGCATCAAAAGAAAAGCTATTGAAGACCCGCCACAATAGGGTCGTGGTTATCTCACGCGCTATTTCACCAACGACAGAGCCTCATACACGGCTCGCGTCGCCTTGGTCTATCTACTTCCAACTCGGTACCTACTTTTTCCAAGCGTCATTAGATTTCCTTTATCCTGGCTTCGTCTTTATTCCTCCGGACTCTTTTAATTTATGACGAGACAGTGAAAAGTTACACGCAATGAGAGAAGAAGTACGCGACGGAAAGTATTCTGATCCAGAAAAAAAATCGAATCTCAGATGATTAACCCTTTATAAGTCACGCCGCCCGAAACCGTACCGGAACTGGACTATCGGATGCGGAGTGGAAACACACATTGCTACGGTAGCGCCTAAGAGTGGGGATAGGGGTGTAACTTATAAGGGGTTAATGACGTCAACGTGGAGCAAGGACTAAATTTTGGCACTATATTGGCAGCAGGGATATTGAACGCTTTCGACATTCCGTCTCCATTCATCAGCTAGTCAATACTACAGGCATTACTCTGATCGAGATATACAGTACACGGCCGCGTGGAACCTCGGGAACTCCGCCGATCAGGTACGACCGCGTAAGTTGGATGACTCATTATCTAGCCAATTAACTGCCCAATCTCCCTTCTCTGTCGTAGGCGCTTATAGCAGCGAGGATTTCATTCGCTGACAGCAAAAGGTAAAAGGTGTCTTTCACCCAATGAGCAGGCTTACGGACCCTGATAAAGGGCAGACTCGGAATTACGCACGTATGATTTTGACAAATACGCGATCGGTCGGAATGATGCGGTTGATAAACAGACAGTAGACACGGTCGTATACTAAACTCGTGTATTTGCGAAGAAATAAGAAGCGAGTACCATATTTGTATTAAATTCAAGCATTACGTCGATCTTCCAAAGGAAGTCAGATTCCATACAAACAGATGATGGTTCAACGTCAGGAATATACATGGCGTATGTAAACATACACTCGACGACGCGCTTTTGAATTCAGACCACGGTCATACTTATGTGCCGTATCAACTTCGAATCGATTCGGTTCCGCAGCTATTTATGCTACGCTGTGCAGCTATTTACGTTCGCTATCATTCGACTCTATCAAGCTCTGGCCTTTCACGTGATGTCTTGCGGAACATTGGCGACGGGCATGACGCTGCACTGAACTAATGCATCCTAGGACTATAGCCCACGGTCTATCTACTCGAATGTCAGTAGTTTGTAGTAGTACGTACGTCTTTCTGTTATCGTATAACACGTACCAGACGAGGGTGGATTTCCGGTTCTGGCCGCCGGCGAGATTATCCTATTAGGAAGGCCCCGGCAACGACTCGGCGATCGTAAATGGGGTTGCACCATTGCTTTCGCGACAGTAAGTACAGGCTATAACGGTGCTAACGTATTATCTAACGGGACCCATAACTCACTACTTCTGATCTCTGTGCACCGCAGTAATCATCCATTAAGGCCAAGTGAAATACCATGGCCTGTAATTAAAACTGTAAGGAACTTTTTTCAACGCGGCTGATTCCGTGTCGCCGAATTTATTATGCTGTACGACATTAAACCAACATACACTTTTTTTAAATTGTGATTGACACCCTTTTTAGGCACTAACTCCTTACACGTAAGAAGTGCCTATTACAATAACTTTTTTCAATATCTTGTTTCTTGTAAGAAACGCCGGATTTTATTTACTGGTATTGCGAAACTTATTGTCAATGAAATCATATCTAACAGTTATTCATACCTTTTTTTTGGTTCTTCAGCTTCAATTTTCCCTCCTATTGTCGTTTCTACTAATTTAATTTAATTGTTTACGAGTTTCACGAGTCCAAAATAGGCGAACATAAAAGTGGAACGGTTACTTCGGAATCTCAGTTTTTTCTGGCAAGAAAATCCAGGGCGTTTCGCTCTCATCCGGTAAACAGTGTGATACGATTTTGGGTTGTGGTCTGGGTTATGTCGACGAGTGGGGTAGGTCTGAGGATGAGAATTGCAACGGGACCCTCCGCTCGTAACCTCGCGTGAGTCCGCTTGCGCTACACTCGACACTCGCCACTCGAGTTTCCCCGCTTTGTTGAGAGGAAAACCGTGTCGCGAGTTCTAAAACGGATTCATGGTGGCGATTTTAGGGGGAGGGATTCGAAGAGGCGGACTGAATCTGGCGGTTTCTAGTGGAAAAAAGAGAGGAGAGGGCTAGAGTAAAAACTGGTGAGGATGAGATGAGAAGAGATAGATAGAAAAAGTGCGAAGGGTTGGATGAGCAGTGAGAAAGAATAGAAGAGGAAAAAGATCGTCGCGCTCAGGCAAGCCCGGAGTTCCTGTGTGAGACCTTTAAGAAGAGATTGAGATAAATATGTGAGTCCCTAGCACGGTCCATTGAGCGCGAGGAGCTAGCTTCGTCTTCATCCCTTTCCGCCGTTCTTGCACCGGAGCTACGCTCGGAAATACGCCGAGAGTTCAGACAATTTATTCACAAAGTAATCGGGTCTACTTGCCGTGTTTTTTTTTTTTCATCAACTCTCTTATACCCAAGTTATTAACAAAGTTCCACCACTTAAGTGTTGCACTTAGTCTTACTTACAGTCTTAATTGCGACATCGTAAGGTTTCCTTGTATTTGCCGATGACGAACTGTGGAAGTGGAGAAAGGAGTTAGAACGTTAGGTACCGTGACTCTATGAGAGCTCTGTGGCGTCATTGGCAGAGCGAAAATAACCAGCGTGAGCCGATTCCTGCTATAGGGTAAAAGTGGGGAACATGGCCCGGTCCATATATCATTGATTTACATGTTAATCGAGGTGGGCCATATTCACCACTTTTACCCTAGGTATAATAAAATTAGCTGCAGCAAGGATTCCTTGACGCGAGAAACGAGAACCGCAGGGAACATTGAAGGGGTAAAATATGAAATCAAAAAAGCGGGGAAACAATGCGATGAAACACTCAGTGGATACTTTTTTGTCATTAGTGACAGAGAAGACGACAGAGGGAGTGAAGAATAGTTGATGCAGGGACAAGCGTAAATGCAATATCTGTTTTTTTTTTTACAAAAACTTAATGTTCTTACGGTACATAATTGCAACATCGTAAGTTTTCGCTGTGTTTGCCAATGACAAACTGTAGAAGTGGCTGAAGGCGTTGGGAAGTTAGGCCACGTGACTTTGTGAGAGCTCCGTGGCCTCATTGGCGAAGCTAAAATAACAAGCCTGAGCCGATTCCTGCTATAGGTATAATGAAATTAGCTGGAGCAAGGATTCCTTGACTCGAGAAACGAGAACCACAGGGAACATTGAAGGGGTAAAATATCAAAACAACAAAAACAACGAGATGAAATTGTCGGTGGATACTTTTTTGTGATTCGGGAAAGACGACAGAGGGAGTGAAGAATAGGGGACGCAGGGACAAGCGTGACTGCAATATCCGTTGAAAAATTTGCACGGGTCATGCACTGCTCGTTGTAGCGGGACGAGGAACGTGAGCTGGAGCCCCAGCACCTGCGTCCGTGCTTCCAGCACCCCATCACGTACTCCTTTCGAGCTTGCGAGGGTAAAGGCTCCGGAACACAGTTCCGTCATGACACGGGCCAAGGTATTGGGTTTGTCGGGGTGCTGCGGCTTGCTCGTGTCTCGTCCAGGCTCGTTTCAGCTCGGTTGAACCTTTGCCAGTGTTCCCCACTAACTGATCGCGTATTTTCTTTTGACGTACTACGCAGCCGCCGGCACACAATTTTATATTATAGCACGGAGGACCATCATTGGATAAAAAAAAATCCACCACCACAGAACGGCAGAGCTTAATCACTGTAAAAAATATTTCATCGGAAATTGCTTTCGACAAACCGCACGGTGTGAAGAAATTTTAAAACGTCACATCACAGAAGGCTACTGCGGTGGAAATATTTAAAAGCCTTATTAGCTGTGACGATTTCAGTCAGCAATTAATGGTTTGCAATTTTTTTTTACCGTTTCAAATTTTGCATACAACATCGCTGCATTTTTTTTGCTGATGTCCGGAGATCAATGTCGTATACGAGATGAAAATGATATTTTTGTCACTGCTGTAGACGAAGATTTTTTGTAGACTTACATGAAAACGATATAATTATCGGTATAGAAGCCAAGATACAAATAACAAGTAAAATTTCCTGTGTACCGTTGGCAAACACAAAAACGTTTATGTGGACGATCCACGAGTTATTTCTCAAGAGCCCCGAGGTTCTCTTGCCGCTTCAACATTGTGGCACGAGTGCGGTTGAGAAAGGAAACTGAAGGGGGACAGGAAGCGCAGTGCGAATACAAGGGTAAGCCGCGAGGAAAGCCTTTCTCGCTCTTTCTAGCGGTAGTCAGGGGTGGAACGAGGGTAGCGAACCGCGGTTGTTTTTCCAGGGTATATTTTCTTTTCTGAACCCCGTCACCACTACACCCATTCGTTAGCCCCTTCACTGGGTTTCCCTCATCCCCGTCGCTCGCCGGCCTCGCGTACTGGCGTTTCTTTTTTGTTGCCTCCGGCCGACGCCGGATCAAAGGCTGAAGTGTCCGCGAAATCGTTTCCGTCTACTGTTCTTCTTATTCGCCGCCAATGAATGCCTCTTCTTTTTATTTGTCAACGATGGGCTCTGTTTTTCGACGAATTCGTCCCGATTCACGTGATAGTCATTTATTAAGAGATGCAAATTGTACAAGTGCTACACTCTTTCTCTACACGTTTTGATAATAATGATAATAATTTTTGACATAGAACATTTTTTATATCCGACAGATCGTTCGAGGCCCAAAGGATTCGGCACATTTACATCTCTACCACTCACAACTGGACCAGAAATCATGTTTTCCCAAAGAACTAAACCAGAAACCAACTCTACCGTATCAGAACTCTGCGACCGTATGAAGAAAACTCTACCAGAGCGAACCAATCGCCAACAGCTCAAGGCTACCGTCTAGCCTCGTCTTCCGGTACAGTTTTATTTCGATTCTGGTAGAGGTTTTTTCTGGTAGAGGTTTTTTCTGGTAGACTTTTTTTCTGGTAGAGATTTCCTGGACGCCACTATTCCGGTAGAGTTGTTATGTGGTACAGTTGTTGGCGACTGGTTCGCTCCGGTGGAGCTTTTTTCATACAGTGGCAGAGATTTTAATAGAGTTCTAATGCGGTAGACTTGTAATATGGTAGAGATGTAAATGTGCCAAGGATACAGTGTAAGGTTTTAATAATTTCACAAACAGTTACAAGGTGAGATGAGATTATTGTTTGCCGACCGGAACGAAAGTTCCGGAGCAACGAGCCTGAAAGCAAGAGCTCAAAGAAAATTAGCTCTCGTTTCTCTTTCCCGTTCCTCGTGTTCTTTCAGAGGCCTGGGACAGGGTCATTGTACATTCCCGAGGCTCGCACGTTAAATACGTGTTCAGGTGGTCGCGTATGCGTACGCCGTGAGAAACATAGTTGTGAGCCTCGGTGGAGCCTCAATGAAATTTCGTTGAATTTTCAAGCATACACACGACGACGCGCCCGCTCGATTGTTGCTGCTACCAGCCTCGGCGTTTTCCCTTTCGCGGGGCTTTGCGGCCGGGCGACGAAATAATTAGCGGTTGGCTCCTCTGTGAGCAACGCGGGACACCTGGTTTGTTAACAGTCCTCCACTATATACTGCACACCGTGCGCACAGGTGATAACTCCCGACACAGATTCATCAAGCGAGATTCACCGCGCAATATAAAGCTCGAGCATTGGCGGAAATAATCGCTCCGACGGTAAAGAAACAAATTCTTTTTCTGTTTATGCCAAAGATTACAACAGCTTTAATAAAGAATACTCTTCGATATGACTTTCAAATTCTTTATGGAGATTTAAAAAAAAGAAATATGAGTAGGCTAGAATAACCGATGAATTGAATCGAGATGTAAATTTGCTGTTGTTGACAAGACTGCGAAATGTTCTGCATAGCGTATAGACTTTCGAAATTGAATTTATTCTCCCAATTATTTAAGTATCGTATTCAACGAAGATAGTCGCTGTTTCACCGTCGCTATGGAATATTTAACGTTCGGTCTTCACTCTCGTCGTATTTCACGCTCTATTTGCTAACTCACCGTGGCGTTTTGAATTCGTTACTTCGCAACAGTGAGAATAATTGGAAAACGGCGGATGGCGAGAGGTGAGAGATTGTTGCCGCGCCGTGTCGATGAA
The DNA here is from genome assembly GCA_917499995.1 of Ichneumon xanthorius. Taxonomy (NCBI): domain Eukaryota; kingdom Metazoa; phylum Arthropoda; class Insecta; order Hymenoptera; family Ichneumonidae; genus Ichneumon; species Ichneumon xanthorius. The sequence continues at coordinate 12,309,011 of OU824201.1, forward strand.
TAAACCATGATCGATTCCGAAGAATGAAAAGATATTACCTGGTTTTTTTTTATTTCGCCTATGAATCTCTGTTTGCATTGAGAATCATCGGAAACATCAACTTGATTGTCGCGATGTAGAGTGTGCCGATATAGTCATTTAAAAAAATGCAATAACAACCATTTTCATTCGCGCTGGGTCGAGAGCCCAATATTATGATTCAAATGAATATACGAGCGCCTCGTGATGTATACGCAATCAGTGTCGATTGATTCTGAAATTTCGTTCCAAGTAGCCAACATTCGAAACACCGTATAGTGGCAGAGGCAAAAGCGATCAATATGAGCCGACGCGGTAAGATGGACCAGTTTTGAAAATTGTTTGCAACATTTTTTGGCATTGTCAGCCGTATCTTTTTGTAAGTGCAACCAATTTCAAAATGCCCACGGACTTTTTTTTGTTCGTCGACCGATTCTCCGAATGCGGGATTTTATTTTTCGAACACGAACAATCGGTCAGTTTATTCTGTTTTTCGAGAGATTGTCACTTTTTACCCGTATATGCAATGCAAACGTGCCCGTGGGCTTGGTTGTTTGATAGTTGATTCCCGACGGGATGGAATTTTTTAAAAATTTCTTTTGTTACAATTTTTTTATTCGTTCAATTGTTTTTTTAATGTTTTTTTTTAATAACCTTTTATCAATGCGACTTTTTTGTTCGTGAATCAATTCTTCGAATGCGTTTGCAATCAGTTGCACCGATAAAAAGATATGGCTGACAATGCATCAAAATTTGCTGATGCAGAAATCTTCAGGGTCATCTTTTTCATGTATTTCCGTAACATGTTTTTCAAATGGAAAACATCTGCGAAGTATGTAGAAACTTCGCCCGAAGTTGCGGAAATTACCAGGGGGATTGACCGGACGATTGATACATGACCGATTATCGTTTGCGTGGATACGACGGAGAGCAAATGTCAATCAATCTCAGGCACAATGGGAGCATTCCGTGTTACCGAGGCCTACGAGAGGTTCCAACCGACGACATGTCAACTCGAGAAATGTAATTCCAGTTTCACGTTGGAGCGGCAACCTCTGGACGCATGCGACCGTATTGGAGAGGCACGACCACACGCACAGCAGACTTGAATCACGAAACAGGGAATACCTATTGTTCGTGGAAATGTTTAATCAAGCAGAAGGTAGCGGGTTGGATTGCCCGGCTCAGCTATCGAACAGCTTATCAACTCTCCGTGAGCCATGCTCCTGTCTGCGAACGCACACAGTCCGCTCCCTCCGGTCCTCACGCCTCAGTGACGGGACGGCGTTCGACTCCTCTTGTCACAACTGGCAAACTTCGTCCGTTATTAATTCCAAGAATTTCAATATATTTATGATCGCCCCAAGACGTTCGCCGTTTCACCGCTCCGTCCTCTCTCATTTCAACCAACTTGGCCCAGTAATCCGTTAATAATACAGATAAATTGCGCTCGACGTACCGAGCCATGACGACAGAAATGGAAAAGTTGTTCTCCATTTGTTGCCAGGTCAACGACCAAAATCGTGTTATTTGTGTATTTTCACGCAAAAGTCTTTAAAGATTTATAAAAGGCTCGATCGTTCTGTCCGTCGTTGGGACACGCGAAATAGACGTGGATCGTTTCATGGGCTACTCCGAAGGTTTGAGCTCCCCGTCGGCTCTTCGTTCGATTTGTCACGAGGTCGATCCATGAACGCAGCCGGCCATAGTCAAGGCTACGTTTTGCACAGCACAGGAACCTCGTCCCGAGAGCAGAATGGCCACTATATTATCGTCGTATCGTTCCTGTCGCCGGTGAACTTTTACGATCGAAACCCATCGACCGAACTCCTCCTGTAACGCCAACACTACGATGTCCTCGTCTATCTCCGTGTGCGTTAAAATTTAACGATTACGGTCACTAGTTCGGATGTGAATGCAGGGCTATAATGACGGTGTCGTTCGGAGCTCAAAACGTCGAAACCAATGTTCATAGTCTCGTCCTATCACGACGCGCGAGCGCAAATTCATCAATTTTTCTCATATTTTGTCTACTCAATCGTTTCACATTGTCCAATCGCCGTTATGATAACGTTCATTGGTATTGGAAACCGAAAATGAGTACTTAACCCTTCACGCACGGGATCCTCGTTCAACGAGGACCTAGAATTTGCCGAGACGCAATCTTCGAACGATTCGAGTGACAAGTTGTTTATGATAACGCAGAATAAAAATGATTACGTATATCCGTATCGTTTTTGTGCTTAAAAGAAGGCATGGTTGTTTGCTTCCCGTACTTGAAGGGTCCATCGCCATCGGAATTCGGTGTGATCGCAACTCTAGAACACAACTCATAGAAGCGAATTTCGAAAGTGCTAAATCACTCCCATACGCTATATTCTCCAGATTACGGCTTTCATAGCATATGGAAGTGAATTTCGAAAGTGCTAAATCACTCCCATACGCTATATTCTCCAGATTTTAGCTTTCATAGCATATAGAAGTGAATTTCGAAAATCCTGAATCCGACATAGCATATCGGGGTGGATTTCGAAAATCCTAAATCACTCCCATACGCTACATTCTCGAGATTTCGGCTTTCATAGCATATGGAAGTGAATTTCGAAAATCCTAAGTCATTCCCATATGCTACATTCTCGTGGTTTCGGCTTTCATAGCACTCTTAAGTGGCCTGCCCGCCCATGCGATCTTATGGAGTAAAATTTGTATTCTTCAATATGGTTTGTACGAGCATACAAAAACCGTGAATCCATATTTTGTGGTGATACAAATAATGGGGGAGTTTTTTCATTGTAGGTGGTTTATACCAAGTGTAATTCCGGAAGCCTTCGCGCATGCCCTACGGACGCAAAACCAATTGGCCAAATAACAGCTCTTATTAATGACATTCAAACCACAGCGCACATGATCACACTAGCGTAATCAGCACAATCGCAGCACTAATGTAATTGGCTCAGGATATACGTATGAACCGCCATCCGAAGTGTATACCGTACCTTCCTTTATAATGGACTTATTCCCAGGAGTGAATTGTTTTAACAGTGTGCTACATTAGGTCTCCCCTATGTGTCCCTTCTCATTCGGATAGTTCCGCAAAATCAGGTAGTGTAGCAAAGCTTAATCCTCCCTACCGCACAACTGTGACAGCTGAACAACGCTCGTTTTTAGCCTGCAATGCCATTTACCGGTCGGTTCTCCTAACTTTCTGACCATAATCTCTATCCCAGTCAGACTAGCGCAAGTGTCTCTGGTTACACATTGACTACATAATACGTTAAGTAAGACGTTCCATAATTGGATGGTTATGCATATGCATGATCATCCAATTACATCACTGCGGTCAAAGGGATGTTTCAGCTCAAGGAACCTTATTCCGTTATCTCTTATCTCTTATTCCGTTTGACCTATCTGCTTGAATTAACCGGGGTTTAATCTGTTATATACGGCGAAACTAAATCATGGAGAATTCACGGGCGTTGGAATTTTCGCCGTCATTCGTCGGCTTTTTTTTGTCCCCCAGCACCGAGAAACAACGGTTATTGAGAGACGTTCGCCCGGGAATTTTCGTTTTTCGCGTTCTTTCTCGCACTTTGAAAGAAAGGCATGCTGCACGAAAAATAAAAGCCGCGGAAGAGGAGGCGGAATAAGTGACGACGAGGGTTGAAGAGTGAGGAGACGCTAGATCCGGACAGCATACGAATCGCCCTGCTTAAGCACTCCATCGAATTGCCCTGTCCTTGGCGGAAGCCCACGCTACCCGACACCCTTCCTTCACCGTTCTTCTCTTTCCTCTATTATCGTCTCCTTTTCTCTTCTTTCCTCCGTACGACAGACTGTATAATTTCAACAGTCGAATTATTCCCGAACCTCATGCGCTTCTTCGTGATCTTATTATAATTTTAAACATCGAGGAAAAATTCGATTTTCGCGAATTGGCCAAATCCGCTCCATACTGAGTGATAATTCGATTTTCCCTCTACAGCCCTGGCAGTCGGAACTTTTCCTTCTCGTAATCGATCTGTCCCAGTTTCTCAGGGACAAGATTAGAGATCTGCTAGTCCTCTCGACATTGGACTGCGCCAGCTTATCCTTTATAATGGACTTATTCCCAGATTATTATAATCATCATTTCACTGAAAGGTCGGTTTTCCAAATACCTGATGCATTCCTTTTTTTTAGGCCTACGTAGAATTGAAAAGAAATGCATGTCCATGACGTCGTGATGAATGCAAAAACTTGGCGTCGACTAATGGACCGAGAGTTTGGGGGAACCAAGGGAGGAGCGAGCGGAGCGTGGATGAGCTCGGATTTCAGAAATTCCAATGAAGATTTTGGTCTCGGTCCGGGTGAGCTTCCGATCTGTAGATGGTCTCCCTCACCAGAATGCCTTTTACCCTTAACTAACTCACTGTCGGTGGGTCTCCCTTTTACCTTTAAGGCACCAACTTTCCCACTCCCATTCTGCGCTGAATACGACGTCGAGATAGAACCGTATCCGACTCTGATTTTCGCAACGCGTCTGGGAAAGGGAAAACCGTTTTTCCTCTTGACTGCCTGCAGCCCCACTAGGAAAGTCAGACCTGCGAGCTTCGCTCCAGCTTTAGGTGGCCATAGGTACATATATGCTCCATCTACTCACAGTCTCCCTATTTCTCTGATTGGGGCACATTTTCTCGGTCGTTGCGTTAGAGTGAAATTAAGACGAGGGTGCGAGATCTCGGGATTGAGAGATCTTGGAGGCTTTCGAATCCAAATCGCACAGAATCGTCGTACAGTTGTCGCGACCTTTCGAGATGTACAAGGTGTCTTGGATTGCGACCAACCAAAAGCAGCGATATTTTCGGTTAAATCTAATGAAATTTTGTTGTCTGGACAAAACATTAAAGTTCATGGTTTTCGGGTTGTTTAGCAGAAGGAATTTCGTCCAACGAAGACGCTAGAACGACCTCATTGGTTGAATTATGACTGAAACAAATTTCAACCCTCTATGAGGGCAGACCATTTTTGGGTCGAATTCGTAGACACCCTGCATATGCTCATGAACATTATTAGCTAGTCTAATAAATCAACATCAATCACACGAACTCACCGTCTGAAGTCCCGACTCCAACACGCGTAGATCACGGGATTCATTCCGCTGTTGATCCATCCGAGCCACGTAACAGCTGCGGACACGATCTCCTCCTGCCATATGCATCTGCTGCAGAATCCCGACCACAGGTTAACGACGAAAAATGGTAACCAACAAACGATAAAAACACCCATAACAATGCCCAATGTTTTCGCCGCTTTTTTTTCCTTGGCGAATTTCGCCAATTTTCTCGACAACGAAAAATTCTTGCCCAAGTGCTGTTTGTTATTTATTCTCGTCGATGGCATTCTCGTCAGCCCATTGTTGTGCAGCGCTGTGAGCGGTTCCTCGAGATCCTGAAGATCCTCGGGTGTGCTCGAAGCCGTACGAAAAAGGTGTCTCGCATCGGTGTTCATCGCGCCACCCCGATGTATCCTCAGTGTTAGTTCGAGCTCGCCCGAAGCCATCATAACCTGCTTCGTACCGAGTTTCAAGCTTCTCGTTTGTATCACAGCGGCCCGATAGATTCTGTAGTACGTGAACACCATCACGAACAATGGCAAATAAAAACTTATCGTCGACGAGAATATTAAATAACCGAGATGTTCGGTGAACGGACACTTGTCCTTGGGCACCTCCTCGGTGCGTACGGCGCGCCACCACGCGATAGCCGGAAAGGATATGGCGCTCGAGCATATCCACACAATGGCGATGAGAATTACGGCTCTTCTTCTGCTCATTCTCGTTGGATAAGTGAATGGATCGGTTATCGCCCAGTAGCGATCTAAGCTTATGACGCACAGATTTAGTATCGACGCCGTTGAGAACAGGACGTCGAGCGAGCGCCAGACGTCGCACCAGTTGGTCGTGAAGAGCCAACGATTTTCCAGTACCTCGTAGATGGCGCTGAACGGCATCACGACCAGACCCACCAGACAATCGGCGAACGCCAGTGACGTCACGAAGTAATTCGTCGCCGTGTGCAAGTAACGCTCTCTGAACACCGCCAGAATTACCAGCATGTTGCCGAAGACGGTCGCGACGGAAAATAGAAAAAGCACAACCGCGAGACACGCCCGATCTCCCGCCAAGTCCCAGAGGCTGTCGACCGTTCCATTCACATCGGGATAACTCGAGTTGTAGTAAGTCCTGTTCAAGTCTCGACCGATCAACGAGTCGTCCCAATTCAGGAGATAAATGTCACTCTCGTTGATAGACATGTTCGTCGGTTGAGGTACCGATAAACGTCCGCACTTTTGACGCCGAAGACCCGTCCTCGATCACCCGCCGACACCTTCCGTCGCCGTTTCCTCCGCCGCTCTTCACTCTGACACTTCCGCTTCTTCGTCTTTTTTTTCTTCTCTTCCTTCGTCTTCCTCTTCCGGCTCCTCCACGCCCGCCTCGGGCACTTTTGATGCTTCCTCGACGCCTATAGGACGAAGAGACGCGCATCAGGTCTTCGGACCGACGCGACCTCGGCTCTTCGACCTTCTCCCCTGTCGACGCATCTTTCCTCGCCGCCTCTCTATTCTTTTCGCTCTTCCTGCTGCTTCGCCTCTACCCACTGAATAGACGGAGCGATCAATCGGCCTGCAGGGACCTTTTTGTCCTCCGTACCTGTCCGCGCCAATTTTATTTTATTTTTTGCTGATCTGTCGAGTTTTCAACCTTATGAGATTCCCCTTTTGGCGATCCGTATCTGTCCGTACCACTTTTCGAAACCGTGTTATCGAGTCTTCGAGCCTTGGGAATTGCCGCGTTTGGGCTGTCCGGGCCTCCTCGAACTAACTTTTTTGGCTGCTCCAATTCAGTTTTCAACCTCCTGACTCGTGAATTTTCTCTCTATTCTGTCTTTATCGTTGTTTTTTTGTCGTCAGTTTCTCCCTGTTTTATTGGAATCCGGTATTTTTTTTTGCATTACGCAGTTGTGACCGAGGCGAATGAGTACGCGAGACGGGACAGACGACAATTGAAAGCTCCGCTATGGAATTCGACCACTAACCGCTTCCACATCCTCGCGCGGTATCCTCCATTATTTTCGTTGAAACCCAAGAGCGTCCCCGTCGAGCACGGCCTTAATTAGCCACGGAGATTGCATTCGAGGTACACGAGGGCAGCTGGCGGAATATACATAAGGATCCTCCTCAGTCCGCCGAATTCTGCTGTTATCCTCTTCTCGGCTACTCCACCCTCGAGTCCTTCCGTTCCGGATTAGAGTTCAACCGAACAAACCCGACGATCAGAAGCAATACCAACGGATTCGGATTACCGAAACTACGAACGGTTCATGACACTGATTAGAACATCGATTTAGGTTAAACTTTGTGAATTAGTTATTTATTTTCGACGATGATGAGTTATCAACGTTCCCGATTATCACACAAACGAAACATTCATTTTCAATTTGTTTCAAATGTTTAGTTACCCGTTGTGGTTGGAACTAATCCGACGAGCTTATTGTGGCTCACTCACGACTGTCGAGTGATGATTTAATATTTCGTTATAATTGGGACTGTAAACACCCTTCGACCAGTTCGCGCAGCAGTCCGAGCCAATGGACCAGGTTATTTTCATCTGTAACAATAGAGAGAAAGGGTAATTAGCGATGCAGGAATTTCGGTTTGTGCATCGAATATTTATAGTGCTATATTCGATACGCTAAATCATAAAGCTACCCTAGAAGGCCCTCCAGCTAAATCATATAATATATATAATTCATATAATTCATATAACGCGACGAGACAATAAATATTCACAGTGGTCACAGGATATTCTCATTTGAAACAATAGAGACAAACAATAATTAATAAAGAAGAACTTTCGGAAGATGCGATTGCGCATCGAATGTTTATAGTTATATTTATAGTTACTCTTATATTCGATACGTCAATCTTTTGAAGCACGGTGTTTGAAACAGGTCAAACACCTCTTTGAAGTCAGAAAAAATGCATTAATAACCAACCGATGTATTTGAAATTTCATACTTGTTAAAAAAAAATAGATACATATTTGTATGCTTTAAAAGGTTAAATGGCAAAGCTATGCAGCGAGCGGGCCATCCGGCAAAATGATATAATTCATATAATTCATATAGCGCGACGAGCCAATGAATATTCGCTGGAGGTCCCTCTATTTTGCTCGTTCGCTCGTGTTTTACCCACTCGGTTGGATGGACTTCCCTCAAAGTTATAGCCCGGAGTTTCACATTAAATGTCGCACAGTAAAACGACAGAAAAAAAAATGTGTCCATTACAAAGAGGGAGTAACACAAATGGCAGAAGTGATGAAGCATGTGAGCGAGACAGGCTGCACGGGAGCATGAGAGTGAGCTTTTCGGGATATATGACGTTAAGAGACAAAAAGGGGGGCTTGATTGTGCGACCGCGCAGTAGCGACGAGTGCGCTTATTGTTTGGGAACGTTTGGTGCAGTTTTACCGAGTATCTGACAGACCTCGGACACCGGAACCGCAGCGAACCAGGCAAAAGCAGCGCCGAGCTTCGGTACATACGAATAAAGCGGGCACTCGGCCGTTATCAATCGCAAAAAGCTGTGCGATCGGAGCGTGGAATCGAATTATCGATGCGAGGGATGGTCGCTCACTCCTCTGTCACTCGCCCCTGTCCTCTCGCGCTTATCCGGCGTATCTTATGGAAGAGATTTAAGTCACTAAATCTCAAAATATATAGTCAATTTTCAATTTGCCCTCAACATTTGAGGTCGCGCGGATCTGTACCGGATCTCGTCGAACCCTCCCGAACGGAAATTGATATAAGGTGGCGTGACAGCAAGTCGGCAAACCGACTTTGCTCCTCCATTCTGCCACACATCACGACGCGATATCGCCGCCAGGCCCGAGGGGCGCGAATCAACTTATGATTGGGGTGTTTTTTTTTCGGCGGGTTGTTTTTTTCCGAGATTTTTTCGAGGCTTTTCCTTCCGGGTTTTTTGTTTCGGGGTTCGAGCTAGGGAGGAATGTCGGCTGACACCGACAGCGATGCCCACTGACGAAGGAATCCGGCGCTCTGGTGGGCTTCGAAGGGAATGCCGGGCTCATGCCGCGCTCATGGGCCTCTCGACAGGATCAGGCTTTCATCCGTTATCCGGTCGACTGTTTACCGTTGATCAAAGCAGATTCGATCACGAAACAGAGAGAGGGTACGAGTGAGAGAGTGTTGTCGGATCAACCCCTCGGTTTCGTAGTTCGACACCCGGCACCGACGGACACAGCTCTGCAGAGCTTTGAAAAATAGCCGACATTCTCCGGTCCTCTGGCCACAGGCTTTGGAGCCTCTTTCAGAACCACCACTCGTTCCTAATGCTTTAATTATCCTCCGTTTTCTTTTGGGATCCTCTACACATTTAACAGTTTAAAGAAGAATATATGGATACACATCGATGGCCTAATTCCATAAGGGCGATATGCCCTTATGGAATTGGGTCATATACAAGCTACGTATGAGGCTGTGTATGAGCATAGCTCGTTCACCCTTTCGACATTCGGCCATTGATATAGTCTTTTCTTTAGAAAATGTACAGCATGGAACAAGTCCTAGTCAAACAAGTCCTACATTTTCATAATTAAAAATGTTGTGCATTTATTAATAGTAACGGAAGTCGATTTGCATTACTGAATGGGTTACTCGATTAAGGAGAGTATTAATAACGATGTTTTTGCAAGTATATAACTGATAAATGCCAATTTCCATGGTGATACAGTTTCGTTGAGTTTTTTCAAAGAAGAATCCTTATTTTTCAACAGATTTTAATTACCACGGCTCTTTTTGTTCCTAAAATTCTGCTCTACGAATTCACGAAGATTTTTGTTTTAGTTTTGGCCTTTTAAAAATTACAGCAGTTTGTTTGTGGGGGGAAAAAATCACCGGTTATACCATGGGCCGTCTTTGTCCAAGGTCACCTATAACAAATTTACTTTGTGAATTTGTGGAACAAAGTTCAAGAAAAAAAATGTGATACATTAAAGTCAGTTTAAAAAAAAGAATTTTACATCGAAAAAACCTTTAAAAAATGGTCGTCCTGTCAGACTATCGTCATTAATATTTCTCTTGATTGAGGACACATGCACTAATACAAATCAACCTCCTTTACTCTCAATAAATGAATACAATTTTGAATAAACAATTGTAAAAACTTTTGCTCATCTGACTAGTCTGCCACGCAGTTGCTACCTTAAATCCCTCAGTAGCGCAAGAGAATCCCTACTGCAGGGTCTCCCCAAGAAGCCTCCTAGTCTTCTGCTCGGTGCGAAAGATATGCATCCCGAAATATAGCACGTCCATGTCACCCCTGATGTACGATTACCGAAAAATCCTCCATTGGCCAAGAAAATTGCTCTCACGGGACTGTACGAGAATCTCCGAATAAAACCCTATCGGGGTAGTAAAATTTTATCCAGGAGCATCTCAGTTCGTCGGGCACCAGAATTGAAATTCTTATGGAAAGTAATTCGAAGAAACTCGCGCATAGCGCTATTTCGTTCCAATTAGATTTGGTTTTTTTTTCTTCCACCCTATCGGTATCCCGAGTGACAGAAGACGTGTGGAAATTTGTCCTCGGATTCCTCCCGGTACATCCGACACTGCTCGGGGAGAGCTGACCGGCGCAAGAGGATCTCTCCCTCGAAGGACATCGGCATTAATTCGGGACAGAGAAATGGGGAGGAAAGAAAGCGCGAAAAGATAAAATGACTGGCTTGTTTCTTGCTCAGCAACTTTTACTCCACGGACCCTCCGTTCTTCTTCATTGATCGTGGGGTGTTTCGTTGAAATTGCTGACAAGCTCCGAGTTTCCCAAACTTGTCGACGGCGACCATTTCATTCGTCTTACAATCTCTCCAATTCGAAATCATTCTCATCGTCGAAACGAGCTATGACGTTGAGCCGGAGATTCGTCAAATTCACCGGATTTACCGAAAAGTTTGCGAATACATTCGCCAAAGAACACTTTACATTTCACTAAAGAAAAAAAATACTCAAACTTCGCCCTTTTATATTAGTTGACAAATATCTGCACATTGTTTTTATCAACATTGACTTTGACCCCATGGCAACAGAATTTTGATCAAATTGTATGCAAATTTGCGCACAACTTGTGTAGGTTGATGTGGTTGACATGTAGGTTGGTGTGGATGTTGATACATGCATTTCTTGAATTTCACCTGCGCCCCTATGGCCGTAGAGATCCATGCCATAAACGGTGGCTAGCATATACCTTAGTAAATTGACTGACGTCCGCTTCGTACCCGAATTCTCTGTCGCTGGGTTTGATCATACGTCATACGTTAGAGTACGTTCAATTACCCACAGAGAGTTACGGGTCTGTTTGCATCTGACACATCTATCCCTCCAGGGTTTGGGAACCTCAAAGAGCGATTTCCGACCACACAAGGGAGTTGCTTATCGTACGATACTTATCAATAACCAGAAAACCCCCTACGTATCTAAAATCAGACACGCGAAATAAAAAATAAAAAGTTGAAAATTGAAATTACTATATCGCTATCGCATAAAAACCAATCACTTTTCAAATTTTTCGAATTAATTTTCGAGGCGTCAAAAGCTTCCATAAAATATTAAAAATTCCAGATTGACGAGGGCGTTTGAGCCACCCTTTGATGTGAATTAATTGTTTGCAAGATTGAGGGTAGATTAAAAAGGCCGCGTTGCTCCGAGCGATGGCTCAGTGAAACAGGTGAGACCGGGTGTGGTTGAGCAATTTGTTGGACCAACAAATCAGTCTGTTTCGCCGGACCAATTAATTAGTTGAGCCAACAACTTTTTTCAGTACCTTTAACCCAATGGAAATGTGGATTGTGTTTTTTTGCAGAGTTAATTTGCAAATTGCTTTGGCCGCTGAGTGGAAATTCGCACCGGTAAACGCGCAACTGCACTTGACATTGCAACGTGCAAATACGGAACATGGGTCGTGGCTTGCTGTCGCGCGGGTCATCCTCCTGTGTACCATAGGCGCCTGTGGGAACATACATGTCGATGCGTTCCACTTGGGATCCCGCGTATACCTACCCACGATTGGGGGGTTGGATTTCAACAAGCCTGTATACAGAAATAGGCCAACATACGACGGTCAAGTCCCGACTGACGTTGATATCCTTGTGTGGTTCCGAGCCTCGTGCAGGCAGTCCGACTACACGGCAACTGTTATGTGAAAAATTGCTGGTGCGCATGGCTGAAATGACGGCCAAAGACATAAAATAAAGCAGCGAGTCTGGCTCGCGTAGGGAAGAGCCGGTCTATTCCTTACACCGCTAAAAATACATTCTGCAACTGTTTATAAATAAACATGGGATACCATTTTTTTTTTTTCATCCCTTCCGTCGGTGTTCGAATGCGACGATAATTATAGGCGAACAACAAAGCGGTGTGAAAGCTTGGCTCGTGCGTCGAAGAGCGTCACGTCGATACGCGTGGTAAGGGCGTATGGTTACATACAACGTGGGGAGGCTCAATATGGCGCGCACACACTCAATCATATTCTCACACTCTCATTCACTCGCTGGCCATCCATCTATCGAACGGTCGCACGCCCGACCAGGGTCTCTGTAAGGTTATTATTTGATCGCGTTTAACAGCTGAACGAGTCCAGCTTCGATGGCCGTTGCTCACCTCTCCCGACGTCCCTGCCCTGTCCTCTGTCCCTCTTCCATCCCCTTCGCAGCATGGACAACCCAACTCTCCTCCGCTCGTATCGTATTAAGCTTTTCTTTCAACAACGCGCTTTCACCGCGTTGAACAACATGTACGTGTGAACAAAATGTTGGGGAGGTCAAAATATCTGGGAAAAAATTGTACGACTATATTCGGTGTTGAAAACTGAGAAAACATTTCCTTTGAAATTTTTTTCCAAAGTGCATACTTTGGGAGATACGGAGTGACGAAGTTTTCAGCCAATCGGGCCGCCCGGCGAGCGCCGCGCCATCTGTTGGGTGAATTTCATTGGTCAATCTTTAATTGCTCGCAACTCGAGAACGATAAATCGTACATGATTTTGCCAAAGGAAAAGTTTGTTCAGCTTTGAAACCCCAATGAGTCTATTACGGTATTCTAGTGCCTATTCGAGCGGCCAATAAAGTAAAGTTGAATAAATAAACCGCACTTTGCATGTTTGAAAATTTGGACGAAAGTATAAGAAAAAATGTGAGTGCAATAAGTAAAATGAATTTGATAAATGAAGTTCTTGCAGTCGGTCTACTCGCCAACTCTGCAATATCATTAATACGCAATGAGTTAGTGGAAACGATCTTTACGACTTACAACTACCCCAGTCGTAGCAAGGGCGGTGTGCCGTTCGAGGTAACGACCAAGTGATATTAAAAGTGGACCTTCTCTCGTTACTATAAGCGCAGTTCTCAACGACTTCCTCATTACTTTTTTACTTCCTCGGCTATCCTCATTCTTTCGTTCCGCCTAACTTTATGTCTCTTTTTCAACCACAATTGAGCGGTGGAGGATTGGACACTGGGGTGGTTCGACCTTCCGGGCAATAAATAACCGAGGAAACGATGAATAGATTCACTCACCGTTTCCTCCGTTATTTATTCGAAAGTTTACGTACTCTTTATTCCCATTTGTCCATTCGACATTCCGGTCAATATTTACTTGTCATTAAATATATTTACGATAGAACTTGCCAATTTAATACCTAACAGAACATCGACTATAGAACCTAAATTGGTTGTTAACAAAACTTGGTAAAAAGTATTTTCAAATGGTTAATACGTCGTTTTGAGATTTTTTTTTTCATTTTTTTTCAAACCTCCGTTCCACAGCAATATCGTATTTTTCACTGAGCGAAGGTGTTGCATATATGCAACACCGTGCTCCCAAGGGTTAAAGAAAATTTCTTTATCCCTCAACTTTGAGCAACGTATGTTTCGCAAATTCGAGGACATACAAAAAAAACAACCTTTTCGCAAACTTCAACTCGACGTACCGTGATTTGCATACACGGATGCAAGTGAAGAAAGTTGGAATGATGTGAGAAAACTCCTGACAGTGCCATAACGCTCCGGTAAAAGTTTTCACGATCATAGTTAAACGCATTTTCCGAAACGTATATACTTGCTATACTCATGCATTATGCAGCCGCACCCCGTATCCACTACGAATATCGTGAAATTTACCATATACATCGTGTACTGTACTTGTAATATAAGCTACGTCGGGAAGAAGGAGGAACTAATTTGTGCGTCGCCGGCGGCGGCACGTCGTGTACCCCTCGACTTTCATAAATTAATAACACAGTAGTTGGGAAATACGTGAGTTCCTACTAGGCGCCGGGGATTAAATAAGGCGATTCTCACATAGGTTGTTAATTTTCACTGAAGCTTCGAAAAACAAACTCTCGAACGGCTATTCTGATAGTGTAATGCAAATTTTGTAATGATTCGTTACACGGCTTAAGAGATTTAACCCTTCAACGTGCCGGTATTTTCTTCAAGGGCTTAGAAAGCTTCGATAAAAGCCCGTAAACGAAAAAATTGATTTCTCTGTGGGGAAATAAAAATTATAAAAATTTTACCACAATTCTTGGTCTATTCTTCGGGTCTAATTTTGACCCGTTAATTTTTATTGTATAATTTTTCGCTGCGCCTTTTTTTTGTTATTCGGCGTTGTATCGAACAGTATATAGATACGCGAGTAAATGAGACTATTCTATTGTATTTTATTTGGATTTCAAACAATCGAGTTGTCAAAATAAACAAATTTTGCTGCGAATGAAAAAAATAAAACAAAAGACTATGCGGGACAGATTTTTCTTTAGAAATAGCTTACCGAACGATACAAATAATCTTGATCTGGCGGGTATTGGCGACATCCAGATATGTATATACATATTTACCTCGCTGCTATAAATTGCGCCAATTTTTCTGTATCTCTCTCGAACGTGACGCAGAGATACGATCCGTGCATTAAAGGCTTCCGAGTTGAAAATACGTTACTCGCTATCACCTGTTGCATTCCATCGACTGTGAGGTACGGTAGACTTTTCTGCTGTTCTCCATCGATACAATGCCTATACAATGGTGTATCGATATCTACGCAGAGCTGTCGATACTGTATGCCGACACATTTCAATTGCAGTATTGCCGGTCCCCGGCTGAATGCGAAAGGGACAAATGCGCGTTTGGAAAATTTTATGCACAACGGAACAGAAAAAGTTAAAATGCCCAACGAAGAACGTACTATATGCTGTAATCAAGATTCACTGCAATTTTATTTAATAATTAACTGAATCATTCGTAGAATTAATTTTTTTTTTGTAATAAAACAGAACTCATTTGTCTACTATAATTCATGAAACGTGGTGTCCAGCAGTCCTTGACGTCCTTGGAGTCCTGGAATTGTTGTTGAATTTTGCCTGATGTATTTGAATTTTTTATCTCCCCGAAAATTTGAGTTTATTTAAAAATGTATACTTAGTTTAGTAAATGTTTTTGTCTTTTTTTTAAATGAACTGCCTCGTATTTCGGAGTATTTTTTCCCGCTGGCCTTTTTGTGTGTAAGTGCAGTGGGACATTTGTATCTTCGATTTTATGCCCAGAAAACAGTTTACTCTAATTTGAAATCGCATTTCTGGGATTAAAATCTAAAATATTGGGTTTGTAGCAAAATGAACGTCTTACGAATTTGAAGAGACGTAACAAAAATTATAATGTCGTGCCAAAGGACAATAAGATTTTATCGATTCGTCTATTGTTGCCACAGCAGCGGGGTCGAAATTAAAAACGAATCAGAACAACGCGGCTGTAACAACGTGTACGAACGAAACTTCTGAATAAAATTAATGAAGTAATTATCGTTACACGATCTTGACTTGCCGACATACGAAACACGCAAGTGGCCTCCTTTCGATCCAACCGAAGAAAAAAATCACATTCAACATTATGTTTTGACCCAGAGTCGCGCAATTGTTGTATTATCGGAGAGTTCAAATAAAATTATTCGTCAAGGATTTATCGAGAAATTTCGAAAATATGTATTCAGTATTTTATTTTAAAATACACATACACGCAAGCGCATAAAGCATAAAGCTATGTCACTCAAATAACCCTCTTCAGAACCCCTCAAACCAAATGTTATACTCCATCACGAAAATAGAGCCAATCACTGATAGATTAAAAAGTCTCCGTATGAACTTTGCACAGCAACATTTCGAATCCATCATCCCTCTGTGTGGAAAACTCCCAGCAAACATCGTCCCCAAACACAAATTCCCAACACACATTATTTTTGGACTAATCTCCGCTCTAGAATAAAACGAAAGGGAGCTGCGAGCCCGCTCGCTTAAGCCATTATTATAATATTTTAATCGACTGTATCGTCTCTTCCGCAGACAACAAGCAGACAAGGTTTTAATTTATATTCATGAGGTGCTCCATAGATGAATGCAAATATGCGGGCTGAAGGGCCTCGGTCAATGGCCCATTAGCGTGAGGGCAAGAAAAAATCACTCTTGTATACACGCAATAGCACCGAGCCAAGGGCTAATAAAGCACATTTACTGCTAGAACTCTTAATTTAATTATACTTGATACTGAAGTTAAATTAATTTTACTTGATACTCAATCATACATCGATATAAAAAAAAAGTCAACGAGCCTCTTTTCGTTATTTCAAATAAATTTCGTTCTTGTACCAAAATTAAAATTAAATTGAAAATTTAAAAAACAACAATTTAAGAAAAGCGTACGGAAATCTTGCGGTTGTTATGGCGCCGAACTAATCAATGATTAGTGGCCCGTTAAGTGAGAATCCTGAGAGTGATCTCGAGTTAATCTTTGGACTGAGGGTGGAGAAGAGGCGAAAGAGGTAGAGACAGGGATGTACTTTATTTGTCGTAGCCCGACAGGGGGAGCGAGACCGAGAGCGAAGTTGGGGAGGATCGACGCCGTCCATGCTAGTTATAGGGAGCAAGGTTGCAGTATCATCCCCCGTTTCGGCCGGCGACCGCCGAGTCTCGTTGGCACGGCCTCGTATTTGGGTTAACTCTTGGCCCACCCTGTCCGTTCGACCATTTCGGGTTTATTCCCTTGGCACGATTCGCTACGCTCTTCGGACCTCCTCTTCAACGCCATCCTCTCGAAGCTCTCGTCTCCCTCGTCCATTCCTTGGTCATTCTAGTACGAGGACACCAGCGTAAAATCTTTTACGAAATTTCTTCGCGTTTCACCGATTTTACAGTTTTTCAAACTCTCCACAGAATTCCAGACGGCGCTTCGAATTGTCGTGCGCCATTGCGGATTAAAAAAAAAATCAATTTACCGACTCCTACCACGATCCCCACATCGGTTTCCCTCGAAAAATGCTGTAAAATATACGATATTAAAAAAAAATTCCTATTCCCGCAGTATACCGCGGTCGAAACAATTCTCTCCCCCCCCCCCTTCACGTATCGCTACTATACAACGCACTCTACGACACATCCTGGATATCCAGATACCGAAGCGCCTTGTACCACGTAACTGCGCACGCTCGCTCGAATTCGCCCGCTCGTTAGTTATAAGCTTTCGCGGGGAGAAACCGGGAAAAGCGGGCAAGTGAATGGGGAATGCGGTATACGGATAGTAAAGCGGATAGAGCGAGATATGCTGGAGGATAGTCGCGAATAGAGCACACAGCTTTACGCCTGTTCCAATTCGGCGCGAACAATTCTGTCGTTCTGGGTCCACTCGGGCGGTGCCGCAACGGTGGCCCGTCGGCCGACGCGAAGAACCGACGGTTATAGTGCATAAAGTCCCACTTTTAACTTGTAAGGTCACAAAAGGCTAAAAGAAGCTTGAGCGCTAGAGTAGCACAAGGTGGCTGGGGGTTGGGTGCGAGGCGGCCGTCGCGCCGTTGCTGTACGCTGATATTTATGGTGTTTTCCCGACGTCCGGAAAAGCGCGGATGCCATTTATTGTCGGCTAACGCAGCGCTCTCGCGATGTCCCTTATTACCGCAACGGCACCAGCGAAACCAGCGCGACGAGCGAGGCAACCGAGCACAAGCCCCCAGTGAGTTGACCATCCGACCAGCTTTTATTTCTCACACATCTGTTAAAACTTCACTTTTGCCGATTTTTTTTTTTAGTTCCGACTCCGTTGTTGCCGTGAAATTAGAGGGGAGGGACGTTGATTGTTGTTATCTTATGGTCCCTGCTGCACGAAACACTAGTCAAACGAGTGCTAAATTTCTACAGTTTTTTATCCGAAATGTTGTGTATTTTTTTTTAACAGTAACGGAAGTCTATTTGTATTACTGCATGGGTCCTCAATCAAGGAAAGTATTAAAGACAATGTGGATTTTACTTTGAAAAAAAATTTGTATGTATCAGTTGATGTTCTTGCAAGACCATCGTGATTAATAATTGGTTGAGGACACAAGCAATAATACAAATCCACCTCCTTTACTGTCAATAAATGCATACAATTTCGGATAAACAATTGCAAACATTTATTTGTCTAGTGTTCCACGTAGTAGCTACTTTAAACACTCGAACTAAAGGCGATGTCGAAAACCCGTCGAATTCCCTATCTCGCGTATTTTCATGCCGTGGAGCACTCTTGGCACCCGGATTTTTCCGACTTTTTTCATCGGCTAGCGAAGAGATCGGCTGATCGAAAAATATCGGAAATCGTTACTTTTCGCAAAATTTGCTATAAAAAAAAAAAAAAATGTTCGCTCGCATCTTTTACGTTTCTTTCTCGGCCGAAGGCTTTTCTCTTATCCGATATCCGATACCCAACTTGACAACGCCGGCGGCGTCGATACGAACGTGAAGGAGGACGAGAACGAGATAAAAAAACAAAGAATGAAAAACAACGCAACAGAACAAGGGTGACACGTTGAACTTGGAGGTTCGTCTCACGGTTCACCCGATGCCTCAGGGACTCGGTACGCGAGCATGCAGCACACTGTTATGCTCGTCTCTCTACGTGCAGATCATGCATATATAGCTGGCTATAAACGGTACAACGTACAGACGATGCATAATAAACGATGCACAGTAAATGTATGACGCTTATTTTGCGATATAGATACGTTGATGGAAAAAAGATCTATAAACGGGAAACCTGATCGTAATAGATCCATCCATATACTTCGTTCTTTTTCTCATCTTTCCCATGTCGTCACCGTGAAAATCGGCTGAGCCATAACGAACGTGTGCAGCGAGCGGAACCTTTAGAGTGCACCGGGAATACTCGAACGTAGGCGGACATTTTATAGATTTTACGCCGATCGGTACGAGGATTTTTGTTAAAGTTAGAAAAAATTTAATAAAACTGACACGAAACAAATGTTCGTGAGCGTTTATCTCACTAACGGTTCGTCTGAGAAGATTTTTACAAGAGATCATTTTTGAAGAGCATAACATTCTGCGAGGAAAAGGTTCTAACGATATCGTTCGTGAAACGAGCAGTTTCAGAATAAATCAACTGGCTACCCCGAAGCTACGCCCGACGCATGTGCGAGAGGCTGCTCGAGGATTGAGTATCTCGTCTCCAATACGCCCGATGCACAGATTCCTTGTACACTTTTTCATGGTACCAGTCGGGCTTTTCATGCGTGCCTTATTATGATGGTTTATCGCTCGAACTACCGATAAATAAGGAGATCTTTACGTCATTACGTAATATATACGTTGACTGGGATCGCTGAGTCAGGCACTGTCGGGGTATAAATCACATAAGAGCATAAATCACGGCGCAGCCGCGATCGCTCTTTTGTCGGCTATCGCTGAGCCGTAAGCGATCTTATATCACGCACGTGAAATACGATGATCCGTTCCCAAGTGTACGCGGAAGATTATGGATGGACAAAGGTGCGCCCCCACGATCTTGGGTCATCTTCTCCCTCATTGACGACACGGATGAAGGGACCGGAGAACAGGATATCTATAGTCACTTCGCGAGATTTATCACGAACAGCAACATTTTGCTGCCCACAGGCTATTGTTTCATTACCTCGGTAGTAAAAATAAAAAGCACTTTTTCGAACAAAAAAATTCGCACAACAATCGTTGGAATAGCATTTTTTAAAAGTTTTTATTTAACGTTGCATTAACAGCGAGGTCTTGAGCGACGACGTTAAGTTTACATTGCATTTGTAATTATAATGAAAACATTTTCTGGATGGATATTTACATACAGTCATGTAGTAGCTCAGTTTTTATGAGTTCCAGAACTTTACGACATGAATTTGTTGTGTCTAGACATTCGTTGAGATAGGTGGATAGTTTTAGTTTATGTGACGTCCTCTCGAGTGTTGGGCAATCGGTTACGACGTTTTTCACTTATATCGACACTTTGCATGTCATGCACTCTTCCACAGGCGCTTTACTAATTAGGTGACTGTGAGTACTCTGATTTTTCCGGCTTGTCTGGAGGTACCTTGTATACGCCGTTCCGATGTATCTTGTATACGGTAAACCGGTCAATGAATGGACAGTTAAGCAGACGAAAAAGCCAATGAATACACGTTTTTTATGCACGTGCTCTTATGGAAAGTGTCCATTCATTAGCCCTGTCCATTCATTGGCTCGTTTACCCTACGTCGTTTCTGATATCATGGAGTTTTCCAGTGGACTCTTTCCAGTGGTTCACTAAAATTCGTTCCAGAAATTGGTAGTAGCACGGTAGGTGTATTGTTTAGCTTTGTTTATTAGTATAGGTATTTGCGTGATGGTTTTTTTTTTTTAAGTCGCATCAACCGGTATGGTTATTAGTGACTAGACCTATTATTTTCTTTGATTTAGTGGGAACTGCATCACTTGGAGGGTTACTCAGTATGAGTGAACGTTAGCTGGTCTTGTCGGGTGTCAGTAACAGTCGGTCTTCCAGTTTTGCTTCACTGTGCCGTAGCTACGTCACGTCGATTGCTGGCTGAAGACATCGAACGTCTACTGACATGTATCGACTATCGTACGGAACTTCGTCACGTCCCAATATTTTTCCGCCAGGAAGACTGGCACCGCGATTCGAAATGGTTGGCTGATTGTTGTTTCGCTCGTGGCTGGCGATTTAGCAGCTTCATCAGCCTCCGCGTTGCCAGGAATTCCCTGGTGATGCCGAGCGCCTTGTCCGACTCGGTGTCGATATTCCACGTTCTTCGCCGTAGATCGTCACAGTATAAGTATACAGTGTTATATCCGAACAGTGATAAATTGCAGCGGCTCGCCCGGCAGGGTAACGCGAGGAGTCTGCAGCGAGTAATCTCGCCCCCTCGACGCGACGCACTGATGATTCGGCTGTAACTTGCAGCTCCTGGAATTTCAACCCCTCGATGCGAAATTTATAGTACCTGAAGGAAACAGAGTGACGGGCGCGACTGCTGGAGCCGTAAATCATACGGCAATGATCGAATCTCCTCTTTCTCACGACGACGAATCGACGCGCGCCCCCCGGTGAAAGTTTCCTCCGCGAGTGACAGAGCAGCGCCGAACTCGCTTCTCCTCTCCGAGCTCCTTTGTTTTTACGTCTGGTGAGCTTTTTGGTTCGGGTTTTCTCAATCTTTTATTCCTCCCCTCTTGACTTTATGAGCTTTTTTTTCATTTCTCTTGACTATCAATTTTTATTATTCTCCGGTTTGTTCACGGTCCACACTGTTCTTTAATCTCTCCTCCTCTCGTCACCGATACCAGTTCGCTGTTTCCCTTCCCCTGGGGTATATTTCTTCCCCTGGGAGATTTATCTCCACGCGCGCGTCTTCTCGGCAGACTTCTGGCGAACCCCCGTCGTCGTGTCCGGAACCGCCGCAGCCTCACGGGATTATTGGCTACGAGGAAACGACGTTCGGTTTCGCGTTCCTTTGGCTTTGTTCCTTCTGTCACGTTTTTTTTTGTCTTTTGTTTCCTCTACTTTTGTCCCCTCTCGGACCACTACTCGCAGTTCCGTGTCAGCCCGAGGGATACTTCTCGTGGCTGTGGTCTCGCGAGGGGTCCGACGATCGCGACCGCACGGTCAGCCGGGACGCAGCTACGGTATTGCAATTGTCGAAGTGAACGGAGCCAATGCCCCCGAGCGTGGCACACGATTCGAGGATCGAAAAGTCTCGTACCGTCGATGATTTTCTCGATTGAACTCGGAACGCCATCGCTCCGACGCTCTCCCGGGACACCCTGGAGAAATTGGAGGGAAAGATGAAAAACGATGAAAATTTGTCGAGGAATAACGGAGGGATATTGTCTATGTGGTGGGCGGATGCGGGGAGTTTCCTCGAGGAAGAGGCGGAAGGGAAACAGTTAGGAGATTTAAGGAGGTTGGAGCGCTTTGCACTTCACGGAAAAAATAAATTGTAAATTTAATGCACTGAAACTTGAAATTTGTTTACATTATTTTGATTAATGGTACTTTTTTTTGTTAATTAAAAATACCAGATGTTAAAATTAGAAATATTTCAACTTTAAAATATGCAACACTCATTTGACTAGTGTGAAGCGCTTCTTGAAGTGCCCTTGCAAATGGGCAACCGCGTGATGTCTGGAATGACAATTAATCGTAATTAATCAAGGTGCGATGGTCGCATGTGTTCCCAGACCCGAAATGGATGAATTCCGGCCACACACGAAGCCAGGAATTTAAACGAATCTTCGCCATTTCTCTTGGCTCGTCCTTCCGACGTATGTGGCTTCGCGCAACTCCTGTCGCATTTTCTCTGCTGTCCGACAGCGGCGAACTGGGAGGAGAATACATTACCAAGACGCTTTCTCACTTGCACTCCGAGTGTGGTATGCGTTTTTGCTGTTCGACACTTCTGTCGAGATTATATCAATACTTACTGGTCCGTCTTACCCCGCTGGCCCAATTCATCTCGTGTGCCACATTCACTAAAAAAAAATTCGCTTGCGGCGGCCAAAGAATTTTTTTTATTTCAATTCTACTTTTAATTCTTACAATTCCATATATCGAAACATTGGCGGCAACACAAGTTATCGCTTCAATCCCGTATGGAATCGTAAGAATTGAAAGTAGAATCGAAATAGCCATTTTTTTCTTTGGCAGCCCGCAATTTTACTTGAGTCATTGATATTTTTTTCAGTGTATAAAGCTAAATTTAAAAAAAATCCAGAATAGGTGTTTGCATCAACTCGGACGGTATATTCTTCAGTTTTTTTTTTTCAACTCGGTAATCGGATGTATTATCCACCCGTTCGTGAATACTTCAGAGGAGTCGGCTCGAGTAAAAGTAATCGAATTCAAGTGGAACGAAAATGTACCCTTCCCCGAAATGTTTGTAGATCCGACCGAACGCGTACAGTCGGACGACAAAAGTCTCTGGTCGACGGAAATCGGCTAAATGCAAATTCACCTCGCAACATCGCGACGTTCGGCGGACAGACGCGCTTTAGTTTCCGACTGTACGGACTCTGCTGTACGAGAAACCGATAGGTTGAAGTTGCCAGACATTTGCCGAGCTACGATCAGCACGTGCACCGCCTAAACAAGTCCTAACATTGGCGTTGCCCCTGGCACGGGTTTGGGGCGGGATGGGCTGCACAGTATTATACCCTCGGTAACATGCTTTCAGTCTCCTTTCCTTGTTTCTCTATCTGGGCAAAAGCGCCCCAACGCGAAGGGACGCCCGAACATCGTCAGCTCGCTGTCTCGGTATAGTGCAACGCCCTCGTTGCATAGCTCAGCCTGTATCTGATACACGTACGTCCCATTTCGCACGCGGATAAGTCCTAAAAGCTGCGGGAGGATCCTCGATAACGTTTTTGCTGTCTTTCCTCCCAACAAGAGGCCATGCCGAATATTTTTGCCTCCACCTTCAGGATTTCCCTTTCACTTCTCCGGAGCGACGTTCCATCCTTTTTTTTTTTTTGTTGACAATGGAGCCGATTGCGATTCCGTACACGCGCGAAAGATCGCGACGGCCGTTTCAGCGGAGTACGGAATACTCGGGAGAGAGTCGGTATACATGAACTTGCGGCTGCGATAGAGAAAAACAATGAGAACAAAAAAGAAATTCAAAGAAATGGAAATCCTTATGAGACGATGGCTCGGAGAAGATGGCACGGAGGTATTCGCAGTTACGGCACCCTATCTGGCGACACTGTAATAGGAGAAAGATTGTGCAATGAATGCCTGACACACTGTTTTAATGTAATTTCTTTTTATAAGCCGCAAAGATTTTTTTATAGTTTGGAGCATCTTCGGGGCACGCTTTTGTAATATCTAGACTCAGCATTGTTAAGGCTGTGTTTAGTTTAATCAACCCCTTTAAAAGGTAACTTTTTTTTGTTTGAGTTTATACATTTTTCTCTGGGATATTTGTTCGCGTTTATTCAAATTTTTGGAAAGCATTGTATTGTAAATTGTGCAGGGCAAAATTTCGGTACACCTAACGGATTGGCTTTTAGGCTTTGATTCGCGTCCTATTCATCGACACCTGAGCCTTATTATACCATTTTCCGAAACCGACTCCGTTGCGAACGGATTCTCTGAACGAGAAGCACTTCAAGGCAGCATCGAGGCAACCCTCAGTTTCGATGCTGGAACCAAGTCCTGAATAGCATCACAGTAATTAGTCATTCGTAATCATCCCCGCAGAATGTTGGGTTTTAGTTCTCGAGAGTAAGCCCAAAAGACCGAGTGGGCGAAGGGAAGAATAGCGATGCAACGTTCACGTTGCATCATTAGGATCGTCAGATCCTGATGATGTAACGTGCTGCTTGCTCAATGCAGCTTGTGTAAGTGGGCTAATGCTGACCATGGTATTTTCTTATTAGCAACGGAGATGAGAGAATTTGTTTGAAAATCCATGATAATAAACTATGTAAATATATTGCTGAACAACTTGCTGAGACCATTTTTTGGGAATTTAATTGTGTAATATTTATTCGCGTTTATTCAAATATATTGTAAATTATATTGTAAATTGTGCAAGGTACAATTTTGGAAAACCTAACGACCTATCTTATACACTTCGATTCATGACCTGTTCTGTAATCCCTCCGTCTTATTTTATCATTCTCCGCAAACTACTCCACTCCAAACGCTTTCTCTTCTCGGGAAGCACTTCAAGCCAGAATGAAGACAATCCTCAGCACTGATGCTGGAACATTGAAGTGCTGATTCAACAATATATCTTGTTAAATATCTTGCTGAGAATCTTGTCGAATATCTTGTCGAATATCTTGTCGAATATCTTGTCGAATATCTTGTCGAATATCTTGTCGAATATCTTGTCGAATATCTTGTCGAATATCTTGTCGAATATCTTGTCGAATATCTTGTCGAATATCTTGTCGAATATCTTGTCGAATGCAGCAAATGAGTTATTCACTTCGTTTAATTATCTAGCATCTCGGAAACCTTGGCGATTCTCCGTCTCGGAAATCTTGCCAGTGCACTTGCAATCTCCCTGTGGACTCGTAAATTGGAATCTCTCGAAACGGCTGGACGATTGGCTCGCCTTGCAGGAAGATACGATTCGTCATATCACCGGACCAGCAATGACACTCTGAATTGGCCCATATATTTTATTATATCCTCGACATACCGTATGAATTCTACAGTTACACATCCGTCGCAGCACTCGTGTTTCGAGTCGCCGCTTGAATTACACTCCGTGTGTCATTGGGCGACCCATCACCTCGCGAATAACGTCTGCCTCCATAAAGTGCACGTGCGTAGGAGTCGTATTTGTATTCCCATCTTATGCCCATGCATGCTGTCGGTTGCTATATATACAAGCTGTTCACCTCGAATCGACGTAACTGCTGACACGGCTGTAACTCTCTTCATCAGCTTAGTACGCCAAACTGCTCCTTTCTGCTTCCTCATGGAGGAAGTTATGTTTTTTTTGCTACCGCGCATTTGGATTCAAGTCCCTCTCGTTAAGCGAGAGCCTAGAGATTTCTTTAGCGGTCATCGATACAGGCGAAATGTCCACACGGACATTAAATCCCGAAGGTTTCTCCCCCTCGGCCTTCCGACTCACCCCGACGAGCTCCCCAAAGACGGCCTCATTTTACGATATAAACACTCCCATCGCAGTTACAGCTAAAAAAAGGGCACAGTGGTTCCCTCTCAGCGAAAAATCTTATGACAGCACACGAAGTCGTATACGGAACTGGGGTCATAACTTCGAGCGGGAAATCAAAAAAATACAGTATAATATTCATGAGGTTGCGATGTGTTTGGTCGGTGGTGTTGGCCCGTGTGAGAATATTGCTGGGTCGCTTTGCGATTCCGCACGAGGCACGTATGCGTGGCCTCGTGGAAGAGCTGCGGAAGCAGCGAGAGAGCCGCTCACCTCTGGGACGTTGCTGCTCCGCTATGCTCGGCTGTGCCATCCCTCTGGACTTCAGCACATATGCACATGAACCGACGCTCGAGGACACGGAGGAATATTCTCACCGCCGCTGCCCCGGGAATCGGGCTCGGTAGAGGGAGAGGGAGCGAAAGAAAAATCTCGCACCGTCAACGAGAAACGGAACAGGAAAAGGAAGACGAATAAAAAAAATAAGAACGAAAAGAAGAAAAAGGATTTAAGGTGCGAACAGACGAAAAAGCGGCAGCGGCGGAGAGTCGAGAAAAGATATCTGCTATATCCGGCCGGGCGATATTGCGAATTTAAAGACTTCAGAATGGTCCGCAATGCAACGAAGCACTACCAGAATAGCGCCGCCGCTGCTGCTGCTGCTGCTGCAGTAAGTGCTGAAGATGTGGGTGAAATTTTACACCAGCAGAAAAAACCCAAAAAATCCTGGAGCTTTTCTTCTCCACTCTGATAGAGTAGTTTCCGTCGCCGGAAAAGGGTTCTTTTTCTTAAAAATGTCTAATCCACATGGCGTATGAAAGGTTGGAGAAAAAAATTACGTGTCGTTTGAATGGTTCGTTAAAAGTAATACATGTTATACGGATATTGTACGAGGCCACTTATTTCTAAAGACATTTATTAGTACGTGTACGTCCGTACATCCGCCAGAAATGTAGGAACGGTCAGCGAGTAAATTTATTTTCGGCAGTCGGAACGAACCGTAGAATGTACTGTTTCCGATTGAATAAATACGGAAAAGTAGAGAAGGTCGACGTAGCTGCAGTCCCAAGCTGGAAATTCACTTCCAACGTCGGTTGTTATATATAAATATATGTACATATATAGATGTACGTACATATCGCCTTTATCCGATATATACGAGAATTTAATCCGTTTTGCAGTACCGAACCGTTGATCCGATAGGGCCGCACGTATATTGTTCACTGCCTCTTCACGTTCTCTTTGCCGGGTTAACTTTACCCTTCTATCTGCGCCTCTGCGTTCGTTGTATCAGTTCGTGCGGGTTAATTTCATTTTACTTATACTTGGGCAACTCTGCCATTGTGCGATTAAACTTGGATCTTCAATGTGAAACACGTGCTAGCTGTGGCAAGAGCTTTGTTCGCGACGGAGAGAAGTATGGAAATGAAGATTCTAACTGTGCCGCGGAGAGACGAGTGGCGTGGCGTGCGAGCGAGCAGTTCAAACTTGTTCGGATGTTTATTCTCTACTTTTTCATCGCATTCCAACGGATACATATTGCTACGGCAATGTACCATGGAAGTTACACGCAATGTAACTGTTATCGAAAAACCCGCGACATGAAGCTAGACGGGAAAAAAAAATAAGCGGTAAAATAAAATTGCTTTTTTAGCTTGACGACGTTGTTGTTGATCGATCAGTTATTTTTCGATTAATGTTGAACGGACGTGATCGGGCTAATCGAAATAAGAAGTTTCGTAAAAATAACTTTGTTAAATTAGTGACTCGTGTAACTCGTTTATGAAGGTTTGAATATACAAAGTCGTTCTTTTATTTCGTGGGTCATTAACAATTTTAGTTTGTACTTGATGATCGGAAAATTAACAAATAAAAAATTGTGGACGTTTGTGGACAATAAATTGTTGTAAAAAGTACAAACTCTTTTTGCTGTGTACGCGGCATTGCTTCAGGGTAAGGGTTTGTGGAAAGCCGGAAGAACGCGCAGACACAAATTGGCGTTAGAGAGCGGTTGGATAGTTTTATTGTGCAATTTAGCGACAGCGATGGAGATGCGTGCGCGCGTTACGAGTGTCGTGACGTCTCCGCCTCATTTCCGGCAGGATCGAGAGACGTAAATGAGAGAAACGAATGCTCCGAAACGTCCTCAGGAAGGGCGTATATTAAAGTCGCGAAACAGGAGCGTTTGAGCGAACATAGAGAAACTATTGGATTTGTCAGTGTCAATGGGAAAACGGAAAACAAACAGGATTGCGTGTCGTAACAGTAGTCAATTCCAGTTACTGTCAGACTGTGCACTCGATCGGCCATCGCCGCATGCCTGCATTGGAAGCTTCAATTTCCTTTGTCTTTCTACTTGTAATTGTGGAAAGTCTTTCATCCGGTATCTCTGGTCGTGTTAGAATTGCGTAATCGGTACAGAGTCGATAATATTTGCAACGTTACCGCAGCTCAACGTTGCCGAGATAGCCAGCGTCGCAGTAGTAAATCCCCAGTGTGGTCAGACACGATTGTCGAACTCTAACATACGAAGTAGTACTTTGTGATACAAGTGCGAAAAAACGGACTACTATGGCAGGAGTAAGAGCCAGTGGTACGCGTTGAAGTCAAGTGTTTTTTCTTTCTTTTTTTTCCTTATTATCCCCCGCTTCTCAAAGCTACTACTGCCTTATAGCGGGTCGGCTCGGTTGATGCGTAATTACTGAGTCCTCTATTTCACTGTTATGTCCAATTCTTTTTTTTTGTCCTTACGCACCGAGCCAGTCCCCCCATTTTTGCGGCTGCAGCAGACTTCCCCACTGCGTATTCACCTTAGTCTTACAACTAAAGGCATAGGGAAACTGCAGAAAACCTATGCCGATACAGTCGGTCTTAGATTCGCTTAACGGCATCGGAGCTACGTCCAGGTTCATCGAGAATGTAAACATGGACTACAGCTATATACTTGTGACACACACGGACAAGTACGCGTGTGGCTCAAGCATATATTTGGAGCTATGTCCCGCCCATATTTTTATTTCTCGACGAAACGACGGCAGCTCCGGTGCTCTGGTTTAGAGGCGAGCACGCTAACCACTAGACCAACGCACCGGTTAAGTCAAGTGT
The DNA here is from genome assembly GCA_917499995.1 of Ichneumon xanthorius. Taxonomy (NCBI): domain Eukaryota; kingdom Metazoa; phylum Arthropoda; class Insecta; order Hymenoptera; family Ichneumonidae; genus Ichneumon; species Ichneumon xanthorius. The sequence goes on from OU824201.1 coordinate 12,338,209, forward strand.
TTAGAATTCTTCAAGCCAACTTTTTTCGGTATAATGGTCGCAGTATAAGCGTCGCAGTAGCAAATCCTCACTACGGGCAGACAAGGTTAGCGAACTCTGAAGTGCGAAGTAGTACGTTGTGATACAAGTGCGAAAAAGTGAACTTTCGACAAAGGCTATGAAGATGACCGCACGAGCCCATAGTACTAAGTGGAGTCAAGTGTTCGGCAAAATCCTCACTGTGGTCGGACAATGTTGTCGAACTATAAAATACGAAGTAGTACCTTGTGATACAAGTCTGAAAACGCGGACTTCCGACGAAGGCTGCGAAGTTAACCGCACGAGCCCGAAGCGACTACTACGGCACGAGTACGAGCTCGTTGTACGAGTTGAAGGTAAGTGTTTAACACTCTTCGAACCAACTTCTGTCGGTATAATGGTGTCGAGTGCTAAGCAACAGATAGGCGATACGCCCTTCTGCCTCTCAGCAATAGTTGTAATGTACACATTTTTTTTCTGACCATACAATTTCGCTTTGCGAATGAACTTTTTTCCTCATCGTCCAGAAGGAGATCGGTTTGATGCTCATCCGCGCAAGTAGTCGAACCCCACTTTGGTCAGACGCAACTTGTCGAACGGTGAAGTACGACAAATAAAATTCCTAATTTCGCACACCTTATATTTTCTCAGCACTATGCTTCGTGTAGTGATTATTCCTCGGAACGTTCGTGTCAATTTTTGTCAGACAAATCATGTACAGGTCAATTATTTTTTATCCTACAATTAGTGTGTTCGATAGCGAATGAACGTTAGCTTTTTCCTTTTCCCAGACAGAATCACGGGTTGAATGCCCCATCAGGCCAATGATTCGATGTCCAATTGAGCAAGAATTGGGTAAGCCTTCGCAGTCTTCGTGCTTCCGTGACTCTGAGAATCGCGTGACGCGTGAGACAGTAGAAGGAGCATTTAGTTCGCGTGACAGTAGTCAATCCCCGAGTATAGTCAGGCGTGACGCACGACGAGCGTTCAAGGACGGTTAGACGCACCATTAAACTCGAACAGGCATCGTGCCCAATCGCAAAAGCCTCTTTTGTTGCACGAAACGATTCGCAGTTAAGCTCACTCAGCGTTTCATAAATATATATATATATATTGTACGCAGTAAAACATTGCATTCCCGTTGTGTACCAACAGGCCAAGTAGTATAACAAAATCTCGATCTCGCTTACAGCGTTTGTCCATTAATTATTCTGTCAACTGCCGAGTGTACACCGGCTTTATACGTCGAATGTGCAATTGCATTAGCCCTGCACACGTGAACTCATATTGTTCACATACTCTCGGGTTACTCTGCCACTGCAGTCCTATCGATTTCTTCGAAACTCCATAACTCGTGTCCGGCATTAAATTAAACTTAAAAAACGATTGCGTTAAGGATGACATTTTTTAAAATATATTAAAGCGTAAAGTATATGTATATGTATATATTTTTTCATCAAATATCGACCTGAGAAAAAAATTTCCAAAGCTCAAATCATCCGCGGCCAATGTGTTCTTATTTATTTAAGACTCTGATTTTTAAAAAATTATTTAAAAAACTGTAAAAAATTAAAACTCAAACACAATTTTGCAAAAGAATTTTTGTGCAGTTGAGTATTTTAAAAAATATAATATTGAACTGAAACGCGAACGAACACTGAACGTATACGGTAAGAAAAACCAATAGAATTTGGACATTTTTTTATTACTACACCATATGAGATTGTATAAAAGTAAGGAGAGAATTTGCTCGACGGACCGTGAAACTGAGCAGTCCTCGTGGGCACAGATGGTAGGTGACAACATTGCAGGTCGTATAAATTCGCATTTAGCTAAGCGACATATGGTCTCGTCGTAATTCGAGCAAACTCGTGAGAGTGGAAAAGGGGAATAGGAGATTAGCTTTGAGAACGTAAACGATTACCGGCACTTACGGTAGGCACTCGGCGGCATTTTGTACGGTTGATGATCGAGAGAGGAGAGAACGGTACGTGATTCGTAGTGACGGTTCGGAATGCCGGCGGAACCGAGAGAGCGGGAATTTACGAGGCTCGGGAGAGGTCGATTGCCGGCGAACCGGCGATTGAAAGATTGGCCGAGATTGCGCGACGCGACGACTAGACGCGCGCGCAATCTGGCCGGAAACTGAATAGAGTTGCCCGCCGGGCAACGCGAGGACACTTCATTCGCTGGCACAGTCGTGCGTTAACGGATCGGCGAACATTGGATCGTCCCTTTCACTCGGCCCTTCTCTCTTGTCGGCAGTGAATCTTGAAGCTACTATATTAAATCTGCCGACGGGGAACCGAAGTTTCTCAGGAATGTTCCGGTCACGCCCTGCAAGATCGAGTTTGCAGTTCTCTTTTGCCCTTGCAACGATGATCTATGTACGGAGCATCTGTTCTGATTTTGAAAAAAAGAAAAAATGGTAAGAAAAATAATGAAGAAACTTTTTTTAAAAAATTCAAATAATAAAAAAATGCTCTAAGGTAAGCTGAAGCAAAAGTTTAATTAAAAAATTGGAGCAAAAATTTGATAAAAAAATTGAAGCAAAAATTTGATAAAAAAATTGAAGCAAAAATTTGATAAAAAAATGGAAGCAAAAATTTGAAAAAAAAATGGAAGCAAAAATTTGATAAAAAAATTGAAGCAAAAATTTGATAAAAAAATTGAAGCAAAAATTTGATAAAAGAATTGAAGCAAAAATTTGATAAAAAAATTGAAGCAAAAATTTGATAAAAAAATTGAAGCAAAAATATGATAAAAAAATTGAAGCAAAAATTTGATAAAAAAAATGAAGCAAAAATTTGATAAAAAAATTGGAGCAAAAATTTGATAAAAAATTGAAGCAAAAATTTGATAAAAAATTGAAGCAAAAATTTGATTAAAAAATTGAAGCAAAAATTTGATTATCCACTGTGTCGATAGAGTAGCCCAGGTAGAGATTTCCCGGGTTTTGCCCGGCGAATAGTTACAGCGTGAGTATGGATTCAAATTTTTATTTTCGATCTAAACCTCCCTCCGTTTGGAAACTCTAAACTCAACATCGATCCTTTGCCGTCGAATTTTGTATCGCATTCCCCGCCGGTAGGGTTACAGTTTCCGACGCTCTCGGGGGCTCACCAGAGCCGCTCGTTTATTAATTTGCGTCAGCTCGGAATCAAACCAACCTCCGAACCACCATCGAAACACCCTTCGACGATAGGCAAGCGCCGATCCCTCTGTGATGCGTTCCACTCTCGAGCCAGCTGACATTAATTCCCGACATAGTTTCTAAACTAATCTAAAACTCGTGCCTCCACGAGCCTGGGCTATGTATAGCTACAACTTTCTTCCAATCTATACATCGCTCTCTTCCTCTCCCGCTTACTCGCACCCGTGCACGTACCGCACTTGTCTGCCGCCGCTGCTGCTGCTGCCCCGATGTTCGATCGTCACCGCACGTCAACCCTCCGCCGCGCTCCTCCTCTCCCTTTACATACGACCGATATTTATAACCCTTTCGCGTGCGTCACGCTAATAAGGGTATTCAACCGTTGGTAAAGATTAATGTCTGCCGACAATTAATTAATCATCTTAGTTCAATCGATTTCTTCTTTTTTTTAAGCGTTCCGTAATTTGCCTTTATTGTCTTTAGCCATTTTGCAAATTGATCGCTCCTTCTCTCATGACAAATTTCTCGAACATGAAAATATTGCTATCGGAAACGAACAAAATTTGCCCCATCGTTTGACAGAAATTTCAAATATTTTTGATACTTCGAATACCCAGTGGAGACGTTCTGCGATATAGATTCATCATCGTTAATATCCGAGATTGTTACACGTGTTCCACGTCCTTCCGGGTTTCCGCCGCTATGCTTGATAGTAATTTTGCCCCGTGAGTCTCTCTCGTACCTCTTACCATTTTGAATGTCAGCGAACAGCGACATTCCCAAAGTTTGTCGGGCGTTGGCGTTTGTCAAAGTTGCCTCGAAGATTTTGCCAAGTGGTCTCCCGTGGTCTCCGCTAAATGGGAGCTCCACAGACGAACAGGATGTGCGAACCGAGAAGCCTCGAACGGAGAATGATTAATGTCTGTCGACAATTAATGAATCATCTACGTTCAATAAAATTCTTAAAAAATGTTGTGCATTCCCTAATTTGCCTTCATTGTCTTTAGACGTGTTGCAAATCGATCGCTACTTCACTCGTGACGATCTTCTCAACCGTAACAAGATTGCTGTCAGAAACGGATAAAATTTGTCTTATCGTTTGACAAAAATTTCAAATATTTTTCAAAATTCTCATACCAATTGGACACGTTCTTCGATATAGATTCATCTCCGTTAATATCCGGGATTGTTATGTCTCACTCGTAATTCACCCCATTCCAGTTTTCCAGCGCTACGCACTGAGAAAGTTGGTTGGATTAAAAGAAATTGTTGGATTAAGCAAATGCGCGGTGACATACGTTCAAAGGTGTCTTTTGTTGGTACAACAAATATATTTGTTTCAATCGACAAATTTTGAATAAATGTAAGCAAATAATCGTTTAACAAAACAATGCTTTATTTGCATCAAACAAATAACAGCTTTGAACGTATGTCACCGCGACTTTTGGTTAATCCAACCAAATTTTTTTCTCAGTGCGCCTAATAGTAAATTTTCACCGCGTGTCTCTTTCGTTCCTTTTGCCTTTTGAATGTCCGCGAACACCCGCGTTCTCAAAGTCTGTCAGACGTTGGCGTGTGTCAAAGTTGCCTCGAAGATTTAGCCAAGTGGTCTCCGGTGGTCGCCGCTAAATGGGAGCTCTATAGACGAGCCGGATGTGCAAACCAAGCCTCGGACGGACGCGAACTGTTCTGCCCAGGCCTTAGAGATCCAAGGTATTCGCTGTTTGCATTCGGTTCGCTGTCTGTCTACTCTTCCTGCTAGGACCACAACGAGATCTTCGAGTTCACGTTCCTTCGGTTGCCCCGATAGCTAAAGGACTCGTCCCCGCGGCTTGTGTACCAACGATAATTTGAGTGTTGACTCCATTCGCTCGCATAGCCCCCTTGCCTCGTGCCATTTACCGTATTTCGATGCTTTGTCCGTTCGGTTCGCTGTCCCGCCAGTCTCTCTAACTCTCCGTACCATCTTCCCTCGGGTGTTGGGGCTTTGAACAGTCGCCTATTGTCCCAGAACTCGGTACAACTGGCGTGGGTTTTGCGCAAAATTAGAGCATCCACTCTACGCTAAAGTTCCGATTGAATTTACATTTCGTTTTTCGAATTTTGAAAAAATAAAAATTCCGATTTGTCAAAAAAAGTTTCCTCTTTTGGAGGATATTCGTTTACCTAAAGGGGTTCTGAACGGTCGCATATTGTCCCAGAACTCGGGACAACTGCCGCGGGTTTTGCGCAAAATTGAAGCATCGACTCTCTGGTAAAGTTCCGACTGAATGCACATTTTCGATAGTAATTTATCTCGGTGAATTCGAAAAACGTCCATTTTACTGAGTTTTGAACAAATAAAAAATGAAAATTACGTAAAAAAAAAATTTTCTCAAGTCTACTTTCGTTTGTCTATGAAAGTTAATTTTTAACTGAAACACACAAGTGTTCGCCATTGCAGCATTTCCCTCCATATTTTCTCGAACCGGCGACATTTCGAGACTGCCATCGAGGTCCGAGTTTGTTCTGTCGACAAAGTCGCAATCCCGATTCTCCGCGGAAAACTTTGTCCGACTGTCGAGAAACGGAACAAAGGCGTTACGCGAGAATGGAAATATTTGGCTCACGGGACGATCGTACGAGTGTGTGGAGAGTAAAACGTTGCATCTAAAAGCGGAGAACTAGAAAAGCGGGCCGCTGAAAAATGGGGATCAAGGTCGCCGGTGTTACGACGAAGAATGCAGTTGAACTTGGCACAAGTCGTACTCGATTTCTGTATGTTGAAGACAGGAGCGATGGCCTCGCGACTGCGGCCTCGCGGAAACAGCGGTGCGCGTCGCGTGTGGGGAATAAAGAATGAAAAAGTGTAAGTAAACGCGAAGAGTTCGCAAGTAGGTAAATAGGAAATATACCCTGTTCTACAATGAAACTGCAGAGCGAAGAAAGCAAATGTGAAACTTTTCGATTTTGTTTTTTTTAGACTTTTAGAGCGATTGGCAAAATCTGTTGTTTTTCTTGTAGTTCGCGCATCGTCGAGCCTTGCAAAGGTTATTTTTTCGTTCGTTTTGTTTGTTCGAGTCCGAACGAGTCACGTCTGTTATGCGCGAAAGCAACGCGGAGCTCTCGAACGAAGAAAAACAAACGACGGAATAGACTTTCACTTCTACGTATGTACGGACACGCACACATGTATGGTGAACGCGTGTACACTGTAAAAAGAATTATAAACTTAAATGAAAACGATAAATTAATGAATTGTTGAAAACTCAGTGGGCGATTTATGAGAATTTTGCTGGAAACGAGTTTAGTGCCACAAATTCGAGGGGAAAAAATTTGAGAAAATTTCGGTAACATGTTCAGGCTTAGAGATACGTTAGCAATTTTTTTCGCACCCAAGTTCGACTCAATTAATCAAGCTGGCAGCGATACAACCAGCGCAAAGAATTAAGATTCTACTGTAGTTTGGTCAAACTTCGGTAGACGGTGAGACGTAAGAAAATGAGGACTGTAGACCGTTGGGATTACTAGCAGTAATAGCAGTACTATATAGTGCAAAGTAGACCGAGCACTCATTTCGCGGTATTACTCATGACAATGCATTATTGCCGGTCGATCCTTAAGTACGAAGAATAGTCGAGACCCATTTCGGACCTCTTGGAAACTATTCGTCCCACGACAAAAACTTTTAATCGAAATTCAACTGCAAACATGCACCAACAAAAAAATATTATTTTTTAAATTCTGTATAATTTTACGATTAATAAAATAACAGTGTCTAATTTTTTTTTTCACGAACCAGAAAAAAGTTTTTGTTGCACGTGTTCTATTTTTATTTTGAACGCTTTTCTATCATTTTTTTGGGCAGCTTCCCAATTTTCAGCGTGTGTCGATCTGTTATTGAGACAGATCTGCATTTTTTGTTTTGTTATTTTTTACGAAAAAAGTATCAGAAGTGACATACTGTCGTCCGGTCGTCTCTGTCGCAAAATTTTAATTATCGTGAAAGCGCCATTGACTATCTAAATCGCTTCCGAGTAATTTGCACCGCTATCTAGTTCAATCGAGCAAGAGAGCGAATGTTTGCCCGACGCCAAGAAGCTCTCGAATTATTCTCGGGACAGATGTTTCCGCAGCTCGATAGTCAAAGCTGACAATGAGCACACAATTTCTCCGTCTCGCATTCTTTTTTTTAACTATTATTTTTTTCCGTCGATGCTCCTTCCTCGCAAGGCTGTAATTATCGTAAAAGGCGTCGCAAATATCGAGGTGTCTTACGAGCAGTCTTTAGTTTTTTTTTTTTTTGTAGTCGACACTGCACTAACATGTGTACGCTTTTAAGTAAGTAGAAAATCCGACAAACAATGCATGGCGGAAAGGAAAAGCTCGTTTTATTTGCACGTTTGCTGAGCTCTTATTTTCTCAGAACTTCTAGGAATGATGCGCGGTCGTTGGATCTTTGTTTTATTGTAAATGACACGGCGAACTTTTTTTTGTTGTCTAAGCGGGCTGATCTCCATTTTTTACTGAAAACAATGCTTTTTTCTCGAAATCATTTAAATAAAATAAATAAATAAATAAAAGCGAATTAAATCATTTGAAATATTTCATATCTACGACTCGTTACAAGAAGGTGTTATATTTTGTAAATCTTACCTTGGTTCTTCCATCGTGTACCAACAGCGACGATGTTATTCGTCTATATCACTAAACACCACCGAATAAAAAAAATTGTATCGGTGAAAAGTACCACGAACGATTATCACAACCAGATAAGTTGTACACATAGGAAGATTTATATTAACATATTATTGTACCACCGATAAATTTAACCGTTGTTAGTATTATTGAATGTTTTTTTATAACACTTTTTCATTAAAAACTACTTTTGTCTCCATACAATGGATTATATATTTTATGTATACAATATTTCAGCGTAATTTCCCCAAGTTGTTAAAGTTTAACTAGACGGCAAAAACAATAGGTAATTGATATATTTATATTTTTTTTAACAAACAATAATTCTCTTTTCTTTAAGACAATTTGCAGAATTATGTTAAAATTTTCACTCCGAATTTTTATCCGAGATATCGGAAATTCGGAGCTCTGCAGCTTCTGAGCCCCTTTGCCTCGTTCGGGCGAGCGCTGTTTTAGAGCACTTTCTTCTCAAAGTGTACGGGAGCACTTTCATTCGCTATTAGGCGTACCAGGCCACTTCCGGTTTAAAAATCTCAAATCCGCGACCGTGACTGGGAGTTTGGGATTCCTCACGAAATCAATTTTTCAAACTCTCAAGTTCCAAGACCTCATGGACCATTTACTGCTCATTTTCCCCATCGACAACATCTTCATTGTTTCATAATTTATTTTTATTTTTATTAATTCTTCAGTCAGCGAATTTGTGGAGCACGATTCCACGCGGCGGTCTTTGTTTGATAGAAAATTCCTCTCAATGTTCTTCTCGTCTTTTTTTACGTAACCCCCCGCCCTTCTGTTTTTCCTTTCAATCTCGAACTTTTTTGTTTTTTTCTTCCTTTTCCTGCCTCTCGCCTCGAGAATCGGAATTCACTTATTTCACTCGGCCTTTCATCCGTTGATCAAGTTTATCTGCGAAAGATACACAAATTCCTATCACATTGAATCGGTAAAATTCTTTGAATTCTTTTTTCGTTCCCCCTTTTCTGCATTCCTTTTTTTGCTTCGTGTCGTGTCGTTCTCTCAATGCATCGCCAAGAATCGAGACATATTTCATAAATAAAAAGAAACAGTAGTCGGAATGAAAACCCAAAAAAATATCTATATACATAAATTTCCAATTTTGAAAACAATTTGCACTCTTTCAGAAGATCCGCAAAAAAAATTATAAACATATTCACGATGCAAAACCATCGAAGTGTTTAGTTTTGAAGATACGAGCGAACATGGTTTCAAAGATATTGATTTTCGTCATTAAAGTCTCTAAAGCATGCTGGAGCGCCAATCCCGATTATTTTATTGAATCGAAAAGAATCCGAGGATTCCCGGAGAAGTTGGAAGAGTCACGTTAACCTGCCAATAGCCGATCCACATTTTCCTCACTCCTCTCCGAGCTGTGCATCTCAGTCGCCAATCTCGACAAAACAATTTTAAGTTTTCAGATCCGAACTCGCGAGACTTCCGCGAGATAGAACGAATGCTCTTAGCCGCGAGATTCGAGCCGAAGAGATAGGACGCTTATATATTCCCATCGTTCCCATCATCGTTTTCCACTACGGTTTTGCCTCCAGTGAGACTTACCGACTATATCCAACGCTTCCGCGGCAAGGAGCGTGCGAAGGGAAGTCGCGCCACTTCTGCGTCGCAGTCACGAGAAAAACTTTCGGGCCAACAATTTTTTTCTCGTCCCGGACCAGCGGAGTGAGGATAAAAGTTAAAGAAAACCGAGAAGTGGATCGTCGGTGAAACGGAGCTTCGTAACTTTTTTAATCGTCCAACGAAAAAAAAACGACCATCCCATATCCTTACGCGGGTGTTGCGGCGAAGCGGAAGCAGCTTTAGTCGTAATAACTACGTCCATGACAAAGGGTGAGAGCTTTTCTCTGAACTACCCAGCCAGAACGGCGATTGTTTTCTTTTTTTCTTTTTTTTGTGCCAATGAAGAGATCAGCGAGATTCAATGGCGGAGAAGGACGAATTGGTAGAAATGAGAAAAAATTTGCCAAGCATTAAGATTCTTTTTCTAATCAATATCCTTGTTTGCTCGTTCCCATCGATTTTTCGAAAAGCGACGATTGACTTTTTAGTCTCTTGCAGATTAATATTTGAAAAAAAATATACTTGGTACGGTAAAACCGTCCGATGAACGGCCTTAATCCCATGATTTATTAATTCGTTGATACATTTTTTTGTTGCACGATACCAGATAAACGGAACCACGCAATGGTACTACAATCCCAGAGTAAAGCCGCGGCGTATATCGATTTTGTTTTCTGTTTTTTTTACAGCTTTTTTTATTACATTTTTTTCTGAAGCCTGTAATTTGTATACCATTCAATACATCAGTATGGGACCTCGACATGCATGCTGCTCAGTTCCTTTCGTATCGATTTCACTACAAATATGCTAAAAAATATTGATTCCAAGTGAAGTAGTGCAACAATGAAGAGGGTCAGCTAGCGTACGTGAAGTGCGAAAAACTTGCAGAAGAATATTTGAATAATTTTTTTTTTTTATATGTTCTCGACAGATCTTTACTTTTTGACAATGCTAAATTTCGAAATTATTTGTTGTCCGATTGCCGAATAAAAATCGATAACAATAATTAACATTTTTCCTGGAACGAAAGTATATTTTCTTTCATCCCGTGAATCCGCACTTTCGAACGTCGAAACTTGATAAAACTTCTGCCGGAAATCAATAAAACATCGGCAAAAGACCAAAACAATCGTCTAATAAAAAATATTTAAGCAATTTCAATTCGATAATTTTTTTATTTTCCTGTCAAAAGTACGTTTCTGTATCGAATGTAAAAGAAACATGGAACGTTCCCGCAAGTTTTAGTCTCACTTTGTTTCCCTTGTTCGCTACGTGAGACGAGAATCGAGCATCGACGTGGCACAAAAGTTTCTGGGGTGGATCCAAAGAAGGAGCAAATTTATCGAAGGCCAAATTTTTCTCTCGCTTTCACTCGTTCTATCGTTGTGCCGGGGCATTCCATGCTTCACTCCAACATCGTCGACGATGCGTAATTAGAGAATTAAGGAACCAATTGAGGCGGATAAAGTTTCGCCGTGGTGGACCTCCGACGGATAAGCTCGTAGGGGAATTCTACCCTCGGGGCATGCGCTTAATTGTTGCCTCGTCGAATCCCGGGCACGAGATCGGGAAGCTTCAAACTCAAAAATTCTCCGCAATAGCCAAGAATCCATACAACATGTTGTGCAACACATCGAAATTTTCGGAAGCACCGCAGACATAGTTTTATCTTAAACTCACAAGATTGTTCCCGAAGAAACTATGTGATTACTTTTAATAAAATTTATATTTTTGTGGCATCAAATAATACTTTGATACAAGTACGAAAAAGTTGTAAAGTTGTGTGAAATTTTTTTTTTCCACAAATGATTAGCATTCGAACTGATTGAACGTTACACAATGGCTAACTCGGTCTGCGAGCGGATGCATGAGAATTTTTTTCGGCCATTGAGCCCAAGAGCAAATTCGTGCAACAATGCATAATAAACTTCTCCGACAATGTTTCACCACCGAGGAAAAAAATTCATTTATAAAATCGATGAAACTGCTAAAGTGGTTCGTGAGCCGCGATAAAATTTAAGAAAAAATAGACGCAAATAGATGAAAAATAAAAACGGTTTTGTAATTGATTGGCTACTGATTGACAGGGGAGAAGGATCGACGAGAGCGCCCGTGGAAATACTAACGAACCGCTATCGAGCAGCCGGCTCGTTTCACCCAGCTAATTTCCAATAAGAACGGTATAATAACAATAATCCGATTATCGGGAGAGAACGGCAGGTAATTATTGTGTGGTTTCGTGTTTAGGCATTTCATATCAAATTTCAACACGAATTGGTCTCGTAATGCTACGGCGAATAGAGGAATGGGTTAATGTACTGCGAGAATTATATCGGATCATTAATAGATATGTGTATATCGACAACACGAGGAAATAATACCGCGGCTCTGTTGACTGAATCGATTATACTCGAACCCCAAATCCTGTCGATTTCTTTTCGCAACGAGTCAACACGCTCCTCCAATTATCGAATTGTATGAAATCCACCTAATTGAATGAGCTTCAGAAATGTCCTCGTTCACTGTGCCAGTTATGCGTGTACATAACTAGCAAACGGAGAAAAAACGTAAATACTCGGAGAAGTAAAAACAAACATTTACAAAAATTACGAAGTATCCGATCTTAAACATTTTGGCATATTTATTGAAATAATTTTTTATTATTTTCTTCTTTTTTACGAAAAAAACGACACCTCTACGATGAATAAAAAATAGCTATAGCTACTGAAATTTTCACCTATTTGCTGAAATCAGTGTCTCGGACAAATGCGATTCTATCGTTTGCCCAGCGACGAAAAATCTCCAAATGCAACCCAGAAGACAAAATAGGGCGGAAACGTTGCGACCCCTCGAAACCCTCGAGCTTCCCAGCATTACCAAAAATCAATATTTTTTTCCCCCGAGGCAAAAAGCTTCGGAGTGTACCGTCTCTAAAGAAATTAGGGTCAGCGCGTGTGTACGAGCATAATAATGCAGTCGTAAAGTCGTTTAGGACGTGAATCTTCGAAGGGGAAAATGTACCGAACTCTAAACGACTTTTTACGACTTTTTTCTGTCATCCTGCTGTTGCTGTTGCTGCCGCCTTTACCCAACGGTATTGTAGGTACGATACCTCGATGGCATGACCTCTCGTTTGACTCGTTCATTATAAAGCCAACAACACGAGCCGTGTCACCCTCCTACGCGGTTATCGTATAGTAGTTTAGACTTTCCTGCGCCCCTTTCGTTCGCCCCCATTTCGTAACCGTGCTAGCTTATTTGCGACTTTTTCTCCGTACTTTTTTCACCCTCCGGCGTGTTCGTTTCCCTTCGACAAAATGCCTACAGCTTGCATACAATGGATGATACAATAAATCCATTTGTACCGATGAAATCAGAAAAGTGAGCGAGAAGAAAAAGGAAGGGAGGATCTTCACTAGTTTATGGTCTCAAACAGAGTAGGGATTTATTTTGAAACTCGGTATCTGGGACACAATACTGGCTCGGAATGTTATATACGCACCGTATTTTTCCCGTACATATATTTTTTTCTCTATCGACTAGTTTAACAAAAAGGCAACAATTCCTTAACAGTGTATGTGTGTGAACTTTAGATTCTTACGTAGATGTTCAAAATATAATAAATTGTGTGCTGTTTCTTTATTTTTTTTCTTTCAGACTAAACTTCGTAGGAACAGAAGTTTATACTTAGCGGGTGGGCAAACAAGATCGTAGCATCCCGCGAACTTCGATAAAAGTTTGAGCCTGTATTATGCAACTGTTGACAGCGTTACTCGGTTGCAATATAACTTACCCTGTGGCCAAAGAGGCCCGGAGTCGGTACAGTTTTCCATATTCCCACCACCGACGATTTACATGTATCAAAAGTATGAACGAAATTCTAGACCTTCCGGAATTTATCTTTGTATCTCTTGCAAAAAATAAACAAACCATGGGCAACGAACATTTGTGAATTTGTAACTGGTTCAGTGGATCGAGAACAAAGTAAGTTTCGAGTTTTCGTCGGCAGTTTGCCGAAATTTATATTTGCATTTCTTGACCAAAAAAAAATGCGCAACGAAGATTTGCGAATCTATAACTGGTTCAGTGGATCGAGAACGAATAACGCTTAGAGTAACCATCGCCAGTTTGCCCTTCGTCATCCTCTTATCAATGCCCCAACCAAACCAAAAAAATCATGGGCAACGAATGTTTGTAATTCTATAACTCGTTCAGTGGATCGAGAACGAGGAACACTTAGCGTAACCATCGCCAGTTTGCCCTTCGTCATCCTCTTATCAATTCTCCGACCCGGACGATTGGACAGATATAAGTTACGTGCTTTCGAGTTTTCGAGGATTTCGCTGTTTCCATTAACTGTATATCTATCCGTTACTGGACGCTTTTAATGACCAAAATTTATTGGGTACTAAAAAGTTTTGTTCACACGTGTGTATATCTATATTATATAAAATCCCCCCCCCCCCCCTCCCGCTCTCCACCTGGACGACAATATCTCCTACGTTGACGAGCTGCACCAAACACGCAGCGGGACTTCCGCTCGTGCATCACCGTCACCGCCGCCCAAGCAATTTGGTCGCGGCAACGCGCTACCTCTGTACGATTAACCGTGAAGATAAGCGGGAGACACGCGTTCGAGTCCCGGTACTCTATGTATGTATATATGCTCATCAAATCGCGTGCACTAACCCGCACGCTTATTACAGTCCTCGCAGTTTTATCGCCCAACACCGCCTGATGAGGGGTAGCGTACTAAAATATTTTAACAACTTGTCCCGGAAGTTGGATTGTTGAGCTGTCTTGAGAGTCGAAGGCGTAACATAAAAAAAAGTTTTGAGTAATCTAAAAAAAAGTCGTATCAAGAGAAGTTTAAATGTTTGACCGCACTCTTTTGGTGTACGAAAAATAAAAACGTAATAACATTGCCTGTTATTATTTTTTAAAATCCTAATCGACAAGCTCCGCTACAACACGAGTGAAAAAATAAATAAATAAAGGTATGCAAATTTGACTTCATTCTATTTTTTTTTTTTTTTTTTTTTAAGAGTGTACCTTTTTTACTAGTTCGGGATAATCCCAATAGCATTTTCCTTTCCCGCTGGGAAACATAACTCAACCTTGCCCTATCCGTGCGGAACATTTGTTCGATATTTTCACCCGGAAAAATAAATTCCCTAAGCGAGGGGGAACAAATCATCGGAAAACCTGACTCCAGCACTGTATAGTTTCCATTCGAATGCGTAAAAAGAGAATGAAAGAGGAGAGAGAAAAAAAATTACAAGCGTTTAAGAGAAAGACACGTTTAAACCCTCGCAGAAGTAGCAGTACGGATGATTACATCAACGTTGTTGTTGTTGTTTTTTTTCTTTTACTCTCGTCGGCTCGAACGTTTCAGATTTTTTCACAGACGCCGTGAGAGAAAATTGCCTGAGCTTTAGTCGCAGCATCACTCCACCCGCGCACACAATTAAAATACAACGATTATAATAATATATTTTTACGAAAAAAAAAGATAAATAAAAAAAAGTGACGGAAAAGTAAGAAAAATATTAAAGATTCAGCGCACTTGAGATTTTACGAATAAGCCGATACCACCCGACGGAGGTTTTCCTCCCTTTCGCGTAAAATATATTATCCTCGCCCGGTTTCTCGTCCGTGGAGGGCAGAGGAGGCGGGAGTTTCGCGGTTTGAGAGAGACTGCCGCCGCGTGGCTCGAAAGCTCCGGTCCTTCCCGTGCGCTTGCGCGCTTTCGCGTGTGTCCCTTTCGGCGCGCGCCCACATTCATCCCGTTTGAGACCTAAAGCCACCGAGACCCCCGTTCTCTAGTCATTCGTTTGGAGAAGCTTATACGCGTTGGGTCGCCTCTTTTGTGAGCTCGAAAAAAAAAACTGACTTCGCTCTTTTTTTTCGCATCCGACCGGCGATGCGTGTTTCGAGGAGGCCGGAGAGCTCCGCACTGTAGTAAAATGAGTGCTAATTTTTTTCAGACGCGTTTATAGAAAATGGTTACACTTGTGGTGGTGGTGGTTTGTATCGCAGCACGCTTCCTTGACCTAGAAAAGATCCCAAGCCCAGGTTTAAAAAAATCTTCCTGCAATGTGTAAATCAAGGTCTGTTCTAAGATTCTGATATACAAATAGAAATAAGGGAGTGGACATTTTTGCTGTCGATGCTTTAAAACAGTTTTCCGAGTTACAGAGCATTTATCTTGATTGGTCTCTGTGCAAATTCTTATTCCCCATTGGTCGCCAGCAAGGGTTGAATGAACGGAGAAACACGGAATGGAAATTTCATAATTCTTGGAGGGAACTTAGAAAGTTCAGGAAGTACAAAAATTCCGATCGAATTCAACTTTCGGTTGGAGATACATAGACGAAACCTATTAGTCGTGAACATTTATCTATTGATGTTTTTTTTTTTAATTGCGCGTGTCGATAACGTGTCTGAAACGTATCTAAACCCTTAACTTGATCGACCGAATACATCTGCCAATCTTGATTACCGTGCGACAATGTTGAAGCAGATGTTACCTAATCTTGCAAAAAACAATATCACGGACGCCTTTCGATGAACACTATCGTTTTATCACCGATTGCCGTCGAACGATTGGCACCATACACGGTCTCGCAAAATACAATACCGTTTGTCATCTGTCCGACAACTGCGAGCTGCGACTACCGAACATGTTTGGGCGCAGACTTTAAGACATGAGCGAACAGTGCTTCCTAATTGACTGCACTTCGATAGCCCCGCAATGAAATTCTAATATGAATTTCCCATCTCGGTCAGTATTCGAAAATCCTCAATGACACGGCTACTTTGAGACACCCTGTACAGAGGGAATCCCCGAACCGGGTCTGCTGCCGTATTACTCGGAGAAAGAGTGGGGGTCCTCAAATATGTGCTCACTTATCGAAGTCCCACGATTAGATTAAACACGAAGTAATCTCAATATCTTTAATCTGCTGCGTACACCGTTAACGGTATATAAAGCTGAGAAGGTTTGCAAACTGGGAAATTACGACCGCAGTGTCGTTAAGTGCGCGATCCTTTCGTGGTGATTTAATTGATTCTGAAACTGCCCTGGGATGTCGATACTGCATTCCCTTCTTTCGGTGGCCCTGCTGTTGGCATTGGCCCACGCGATTCAGTATCGGCTTCCGACAACCGTATTGCCCACCCATTATACCATCTGGCTAGCGCCGAACATTGAATCTGGACGCTTTAACGGTGAATCCAAAATAAGCATCGCCATTTCCGCAAACGCTACGAAGACGATCACTTTGCACGCTAGAAATCTCGAGTTTAACGAGTCATTCACGACTCTGGTCGATGAGAAAAATAATAATGTTAAACCTATGAAAACAACGATTGACAACGTCACGGATTTCCTGACACTCGATTTTTCAAAACACCCACTCGCCGCCGGTGAGTATGCACTGAATTTGCAATACACCGGACAGATCAACGACGAGCCGATAGGATTCTACAGGAGCTCGTACAGAAACGAGATGGGAAAAGAGACGTGAGTATAACGAGATGTTTTTTTTAATCGATATCGAGCTTTAACGTCAGCGGTAAACTTTTGTACATCGAAATTTTACACTGAGAAAAAGGATGGTATTTCCTACTATAACGAATAGTTCCCAGGGGGGACGGCTATATAAATAGTTTGTGATAGTATAAACTCAATTGATTAAACTATAATTATAGTTACAACTACAATTTTTGGTCATTGTCGTAACAGTAAAATGTAGACGTCCCCCCTGGGAACTATTTACTATGTAAGTTTTTCTCAGTGTACTGTTATTTTCACGATATTGAAGATGGCTGGCCGCAACGCGATTCACGCCAACTCACGCGAGACGAGCTTTTCCATGCTTCGACGAGCCAGCAATGAAAGCCAAATTCGAAATCGCCATAGATCACTCCTATAAGCACAGCGTGATCTCGAACACGCCCGTGTATAACACTACCGAGGACGAGAAACATTACCCAAATCTACGGACAACGTTCAGAGTTACCCCGATCATGTCCACTTATGCGGTAGCTTTTGTGATATCGGAATTCAAAAGCGCAACGAACGACGATGAAACAGTAAGCGTATGGGCCAGGCAAAGTCAAATCCACAGGAGCGACTATGCTCTCAGCATAGGTGAGACCGTGCTTGAATTGTTTGAAGAATTCACGGCCTTCGATCACGCTATCCCGAAAATGGATAACGTTGCAATTCCGCAATTGCAAACCGATGCTATGGACAACTGGGGACTCGCGACTTACAGGTGAGCGAACGATGTTATCTTGAATATGTGGCGAGCAATTGTCAATGTCACCGATAACTTGTTTACTCCATGCCGTTTTTCATTCAAGAGAGAACGAACTTCTTCGCTATGATAATGTTTCCACCGCGAGAAACAAGCAAGATATCGCTATGGCGATAACTCGAGAATTCGCCCACGAATGGTTCGGCGATTTGGTGAGTCCAATGTGGTGGGACTCCACTTGGCTCAACGAGGGTTTCGCCAATTACTTACAGTACTACTTCCTAAACGAGGTGAAAACGAGAAAACTGAAATTACAGAAAACACCTGCGAGCTTGATGAACACATCTTATCAATACATTGGTTATAAATAGGCAGAACCGAGTTGGCGAATGATGGATCAATTCGTGGTAAAAAATCTTCAGGAGAAAGCTTTCTTTGCCGATGATACCGAAGTGGTTCAGCGTCCTCTTGACTCGATGGTGAATAGTCCAGCAGAGATCAGTAAAAATTTCGACGATATCACTTCTAGCAAAGGTTACCTATGTTATTTTTTACCATTCAAACATCGATGTCCTAAAATAAATATCATGATGAAATGCATATTTTAAATTCGTAGCTGCCTGTATAATTCGAATGTTCTCTGATGTGATCGACCACGAAGTGTTCCGAACTGGCTTGAAGGCCTACTTAAAAAAACAGTAAATATATCAAAAATTTGTATCCACTATTCTGCAAGCGATCGTATCGGTTTTAATAAGCATATGCGCTTCATTAGTGCTTACGGAGCAGCAACGTCGGATGATCTGCTTAACGCATTGTTCAGTGTCAAAGGAGTTTCCTCGAATGTAAAACCCTTTTTTAAACGGTGGATCAATCAAAAGGGCTACCCCCTTGTCACCGTTGTTCGTCACAAGGACACTAACTGGAAGTTACAACAGTCACCTTATTTGTCGAAAGGAAGAAGCAATAGAGCGTCTAGTGAGGATTGGCCGATCCCCGTCTACTTTAAGAAAGGAAACGTTGGATATTTTACGTGGTTTGATGGTGCTGATTCCGGATGGCAAGGCCGTACTAATGAGTTTATCATCGTGAATAACCATTGCCTCGGTTAGCACCTGATGTACTATATTTCGTCTAACTTGACCGATAATAACATCATATTCTCTAGATAATACCCCATGTATTGCAACAATAGTTGTATTAATTTTCTTATTTTTTGGGACGGGCAATAGGATACTATCGTGTGAATTACGACACTAACGACTGGAATCGAATCGCAAGCTACCTGAATTCTGAAGATTACCACGGAATTTCTATGCTGAATCGAGCTCAGTTACTGGACGATTCTTTTCAACTTGCACAAGATTCTTATATCAGCACCTATACGATTTTTTTAAAGATTTCGCGTTATCTGCATAAGGAAGACGATACGATTCCGTGGTACCCGGCTTTCAGGGCTTTCTCATATCTTAATAGAGCTCTATGGAACACAGACCACGAGCTTTTCAAGGCAAGTATCATACAATTAATTTTTCACGTTGAAAATTCCAAAATTTCTTTCCATATCTTAAGTAAACTATGCCGGTAATTTCACGACAACGAGCTTTACGCGAGTAAGAAAATCGTTGATAAAGTCACGAGTCGCGATCACGCAACTGCCAACATTATTTTATTTCTATTTCAGCTGTATATGCTCAGACTCATGGAGAGTATAGAGACGGGTATCGTCTATCCTGAAAAAGTCGACGGCGATCATGTGGCAAAGTTAATTAACACTAAGGTCATCGAATGGGCGTGCAATATGGGATCCGTAAATTGCACGACTGCTGCCAACAAGATGTTCACACAGTATCTGGATGGTTCGAGCAAGTAAGTTCACGCGGTTTTGATGCTGAAAAGTCTTCAAATATTTACCCATTTCTACATTCTTTCAGAATACCGACTGATCTTCGAAGAGTCGTTCTCTGCACTGGGATTCGCACGGGTAATGCGACAATTTGGAACCAAACATTCCGCCTGTACGGACAAAGCAACGACGAGAATGAGCGTCTGGATATCCTGAGCGCTCTTGGCTGTTCCGCCGATAACAAGATCCTCAAGTCGTATCTTATGAAAGCTATGAATCCCGGGTCAAAAATCTTATTTGAATTTGTCATCAAGAAAATCGTTGATGAAAGCAAAAGTGGTATCGATGTCGCAACAGATTTCATGAAGAAAAAATTTGTGACGATAATCGAGTCGTAAGTTCGATGATGTTTGAGGCCTAATATCGTCCTGCCGTACCCTTGTCGCAAGTAATAAGCGTTAACGTGAGAATCGTGTTAATTTTTGTTGTTTACAGCGTTGGTGATAAAGAAACTGTTCTGCGTTGTGCGAATCACATAGGAAGCAGAATATTCACCAAGTATCAGAGAGAAAAGGTTTCTTCATTGATTCGCAACAATTATATTCTGTATCGTTAGCGAATTACGTTAACGTTTTTTCTTTTCTACAGTTCGAAAGATTCGTCAATTCACTACTTGCCGACAACAAGGACTTTGCGAATGCTGTGACAGCCAATGGTCTCGCTCGTGCAATTAGCAATGTCGAATGGACGGAGAAATACGGACGGGCCATCTCGTCATTCTTGGAGGATCAAAAATTAGTTGATGATCAATAAGTCACTTCAAATGCATCTATCTTTAACGTGCAATTGATTTTACCTTTTAAAAAATTGCATCACCTTAAGCAAAGAATTTTATACGTTCGCTTTTGACCGACCAAAAACTTTGGAATTTTCAAGGCAAAATTTATCTTTAACTATAAACGACGAATGTGGTCAGTAAATAAATCTGGGATTTGTTGTGTGGCTGATCGGGATTGTTCTCTTTCACACGTTTCTCAAATTACACTCCTTTAACACCCTTCTTTCAATCCCTATTTATATATTCACCCCTGGTAGGGGTACATAGGTAGAGATTTTGGTATTCAGAAAGGTTTTCTGTGAGCTCTAACCTGTTAAAGGACTCAATTAAAACGGAACTTGGTTATACGCTCACCCGCCCCCCCCCCCTTATTCTTTGACCATTGTAGTCCTCTACATTATGTATGTACCCAGCGACCTCGCCACCTACCCTCATCAACGGCAAGAAATTCTTTAGTAAAACAAAGGAAAATTAATCGAGAGTTTCAAGTAAATTGACGCTTAGTGCCAAACTTTGCCCGAAGGTTTAATAGACAGGCACGTATCTTAATTCCTTTAATAATGAATCGTAAAATTTTTTTATTATCTAATATTATTATACGACTTGTCTGGCCGATATTCAGAAACCTTAATTAAACTGTACATATGTCATTAATAAAGGTAAAAAGTGACCCCTGTGATTATTATTATTCCTTGATGACATTAAGTATTTTAATGGTAGATATTTTGATTGTGGGTGTAACCATAGACAAGATTTGTTATTATTATCATTATTATTGTTGTTATACTCGCAGCTCGAGGATTCAGAGATTGCAGCGCGAGCGAGTTTATTCTTAAAGTTCCACGCTGCTGGAATAATAGACTCTGGTTCGTTTCCGTTATGAAATAGAGCGAAAACACGGCTGCCACGTTCGGGCAATTATACCACCTAATGTATCTAAGTGCAGTGTCCAACGAGCTTGTTATGTGTATATAACTGTCCTGTTTTGGACGTGCGTATCAACCTAACTGCTTCACTCCCACTTCTCCGTCGACTCCTGCAATTTACCTTTTAACGACTTTCGTCCTTACTCTCGACTTCTTCACGCATTCACGTACTGTAAATTCAGCGTGGTCGCATGGAAAAACGATTCGTTGTCGCGAAATGGCTTGCGAGGTTCTATACCAATTCCTAGAAGGTGGAAAAAGCGTTGGAGCAGTAGCAGTGGTAGGTACAGGATTAAAGCAGACCTCGGCGAGACGAGAGCCCTAAAGTCGTAACGACGACTAACCAGTCAGACATCCGAGAAAAAATTAAGTTTTCTCGATTTAACGTAGACACAAAACTGCTCCTATGAAAAACATGGAACTACACGTGTTAAAACACAAAACTACCTAACGAATATATCTGCCAATCTTGATTATCATGCTTTGGCGTATTTTCGAAGGCGCCAGTTTTTGTCGAAACGACAAAATATTACTTAATCAAATTTGGCATATTGATTCTTTGTATAATGATCTATGTTTGTGACCAAAAAAATGTAAGCTAAGATGTAAACGCACGTAAATTAACCATATTCCGACAAACAAATTGATAGTTCGCGGTGTCACATCGATTAGCCAATAGATGGCCTGCCAGATCTCGACCATGGACATAGTATCAGCGTTGGGCGTTTTGTAACGTCCAACCAACTTTATTAACGGGAGGCTAAATAAGTATGAACGCGTAAGAGACAGAGTAAAAACTTCGAACACATTTTTCTCCGAAACAATTTTGTATAATGAAAAAAGAATTGTGGGGCCCTGTGCGTTAATCAAAACCGATGAACCAAAATATAATAGCAAGTTCACATATAGAATGAATTAAAATTAAATCGCCTCATTTTAATCCTATAATTATTTTGTCGAGTTCTGTTTTCCGTTTTGCCTTCGTTTATTCAGTAGAAACGAAGTTTTCAACGAGTGCTTCTAACCTTCAAGACACGTGGGTCACAAATTGATTGTAAAATCTATTCGCTGGCTACTAAAAACTAACTTTTATGAACCCGGCCATGACGTTTTTATTGAAATTCGTGAGTGCTAATCTTGGTAACTTCGGCATTGCCCACGATAATAATAATTTTGCTATCGTGTTTTATACGGGGAAATCTCATATTCTTTCCACAGAGATGCCACTGTTTCGTCGAGAATTCAAATAACCTCTTTCACAGACAGGAAATTGGTCCACGATACGATCCATCTGTCGATATGATTAGTAACCGAACACGTATCAATGGCCGGACAAAGCGAGCGTGCAAGAGAGATTGATTTTATGCACACTCATACACAATATCGGGTTCTACGTTCATTTGCATTAGGACTTTTGTCTGTTCGATGATAGAACCTACTAGTTCGACGTTATGAGAAAGTGATATAAAAACTTCAATTTTCAACTTTCAACTTTTACGAGGAAGCGTTATGAAAATTTCAATTTGCAACTTTTTGGTAAATGATGTGTGCAGCAACTTGCAAAAACTTTTGTACCCGCCATAATCGGTGAGAACGATTTCTTTGCTAGGACCAATCAAATAAAAATAGAGTGGAATTGCCTTTCGCAGTTCAATACATCCATATACAGCAAATTTCAAGAATCCGTAATTGCCAATACAGACATTATTTTCAATATAATAAAATGATAAAATACAAACGCAGTGAGTTAATCTTGAAATAAATGTATGTACGCATGTATAACTCTACATTACCTGTCATTACTCAGCCGTCAAATTACAGCAGGCGACGTTTGTTCTCATAGCAAACGAAATCGTCGCAGTGACAAGAAAGTTTTGTTGCGATAGCAAAACCAATAGCTTCCACGTAGTAATTCTTTTGCTGCTTTTACTAAATGTTTTGCTGCGGGAACGAGGTCATTGTCAACAAAATTCATTTTGTTAGAGCAACTAAACCATTTTTCTCCGTGTGCGACGATATTGGAACAGTATACAATCGTGCAAAACTATATCATGGTTGCGTTTGAGTAAACCCGGACATTTTATCGCTGTTTGCCGTCAAACGATTACCACTGTACAGGGTCTTGCAAAATACAATTCCGATTGTCATCCGTCTGGCACCTACGAGCTGTGAACATGTTTACGCGCAGACATTAAGACATCGGCGAATTGCGCTTCCCATTTGACTGTACTTCAATAGCCTCGATGAAACTCAATTAAATTCTTCTACGAATTTCTCTACTCGGTAAAAATTCGTAAATCCTCGATGACACATCTATCTTGACACACCGTGTACAGAGGGAATCCCAGAACTGCGGCTTCTGCCGTATTACTCGGAGAAAGAGTGGGGGTCCTCAAATATGTGCTCACATATGGAAGACTCACGATTTGATTAAACACGAAGCAATCTGGATATTTTTAATCTGGAGCATACACCGTTAACGGTATATAAAGCTGAGAAGTCTCGTGAACGGTAAAAGTACGACCACAGCGGCGTTAAGTGCGCGATCCTATTGTGGTGATTTCTTTGATTCTGAAACTGCGGTACAATGACGATACTGCACTCCCTTCTTTCGGTGGCCCTGTTGTTGACATTGACCGACGCGGTTCAGTATCGGCTTCCGACAACCGCATTGCCTACTCGCTACACCATCTGGCTGACGCCAAACGTTGAATCTGGACGCTTTAGCGGTGAATCCAAAATAAGCATCACCATCACCTCAAACGACACGAGGACAATCACTTTGCACGCTAGAAATCTCAAGCTTAACGAGTCATTCACGTCTCTGATCGATGGGAAAAATAATAATGTCAAGCCTAGCAAACAAACGATTGACAACGTCACGGACTTCCTGACACTCGATTTTTCAAAAAATCCACTCGCCGCCGGTGATTATACACTGAATTTGCAATACACCGGACAGATCAACGACGAGCCGATAGGATTCTACAGGAGTTCGTACATAAATGAGATGGGCAACGAGGCGTGAGTATAACGAGATGTTTTTCTTTCCTCATCGTCATCGAGTTTTCACGCCAGCGGTAAGCTTTTGCAATTCGAAATTTTACGATTATTTTCCCGATATCGAAGATGGCTGGCCGCAACTCGATTCACGCCAACTCACGCGAGACGAGCTTTCCCGTGCTTCGACGAGCCAGCAATGAAAGCCAAATTCGAAATCTCCATAGGCCACTCCTATAAGCACAGTGTGATCTCGAACACGCTCGTATATAACACTACCGAGGACGAGAAACATTACCCAAATCTACGGACAACGTTCAGAGTTACCCCGGTCATGTCCACTTATTCCGTAGCTTTTGTCATATCGGAATTGAAAAGCGTAAGGAACGACGATGAATCATTAAGCGTATGGTCCAAGCAAAGTCTGATCTACAGGACCGACTACGCTCTGAGCATAGGTGAGACCCTGCTTGAATTGTTTGAAGAATTCACGGCCTTCGACCACGCTGTCCCAAAAATGGATAACGTTGCAATTCCGCAATTTCATACCGATGCTATGGACAACTGGGGACTCGCAACTTACAGGTGAGCGAACGATGTTATTCTGAATATGGTGGCGAGCAATTGTCAATATCACCGATAACTTGGTCGCTCCATAACGTTTCTGATTTAAGAGAGAACGAACTTCTTCGCGATGTCAACGTTACAATCGCGAGAAACGAGCAAGATATCGCTATGGCGATGGCTCGAGAATTCGCCCACGAATGGTTCGGTCATTTGGTGAGTCCAATGTGGTGGGACTCCACTTGGCTCAGCGAGGGTTTCGCTAATTACTTACAGTACTACGTCCTAAACGGGAATGAGGTGAAAATGAGTTAATAGAAATGATCAGAAACACATGCGATCTGGATGAGCACAGCTGAATCAATACATTGGTTATAAATAGGCAGAAGCGAGTTGGCGAATGATGGATCAATTCGTGGTAAAAAATCTTCAGGAGAAAGCTTTCGTTGCGGATGATACGCTGGTTCAGCGTCCCCTTAACTCAGCGGTGAACAGTCCAGCGGAGATCAGTCAAAATTTTGACGATATCTCTTCTAGCAAAGGTAAACGATGTTACTTTTACCGTCGGAAGATTTTATGGTTAAATGCATCTTTTACATTCGTAGCTGCCTGTATAATCCGGATGTTCTCCCATACGCTCGGTGCCAAAGTGTTCCGAACTGGATTGAAGGCGTACTTAAAAGAACAGTAAATATATTCAAGATTTCTAGCCCACTACTCTGGTACGTGTCGTATCGTTTTTAATAATGCGCGCTTTACTAGTGCATACAAAGTGGCAACGTCGAATGATCTGCTCAACGCATTGGCCAGTGCCAAAGGAGCTCCGCCGAGTGTAAAATCCTTTTTCGAGCGGTGGATCAATCAAAAGGGCTACCCACTTCTCACCGTGAGTCGTCTCCCGAATGGTCAATGGATGTTAAGCCAATCTGCTTATGTGGCGAAAGGAAGTAACAACGGGGCCTCTAATCAACTCTGGTCGATCCCCGTTACCTACACCACACAAACGACTCAAAATTTCAATGTCACTACACCAACTATGTGGTTTCACGCCGCTAATACAGTCTGGTTGCCCGGTGCTAATGAATGGATTATCGCGAATATCCAACAGGCGGGTTAGGACCTAATATATTATAGTTCGTCTAACTTGATTGATAGTAACACTATCTTGTGTAGATGACATCTCATGTATTGCACCAATAGTTGTATTAATTTATTTTTTTTACAACTGTCAATAGGCTACTACCGTGTGAACTACAACGAGTACAACTGGAATCTCATCACAAACTACCTGAATAGCAAAAATTACAACACAATTCACGTGCTGAATCGAGCACAGCTGCTGGACGATTCTTTTCATCTTACACAAGATAATTATATCGGCAGCCATACGATTTTCTTAAATCTTTCGCGTTATCTGCAGCAGGAAGTCGATGGCATTCCGTGGTACTCGGCTTTCAGGGCTTTCTCATATCTGAATACAGCTCTCAGGAACACCGAAGACCACGACCTTTTCAAGGCAAGTATTCTGCAATTGATTTGTCACGTTCGACATTCAAAAAATCTCTTTCCATATCTTTCGTAACTACCCGCGTAGAAATTTTCTAGCGTTACATCGGGCCCTGATTGGGTATTTTAGGTAGTTTAGGATTGGGTAACTTCATGACAACGAACTTCGCACGAGTATTAAATTTGTTTATAAAGTACCTGAATCGTGATTACGCAATTACCAACTTTATTTTCCTTCGCTTTCAGCTGTATATGCTCAGGCTCATGGAGAAGCTAGAGACGGGCATTGTGTACGATCCCAAAAAGGCCAGCAGCGACCATGTGACAAAGTTGAACAACATTAAGGTCATGGAATGGGCGTGCGAAATGGGATCCGTAAATTGCACGACCGCTGCCAACAAGATGTTCACACAGTATCTGGATGGTTCGAGCCAGTAAGTTCGCGCGGTTTTTGATGCTGAAAAGTCGGATATTTACCGATTCCTATATTCTTTCAGAATACCGACCGACCTTCGAAGAGTCGTTCTCTGCACAGCGATTCGCACCGGTACTACAACAATCTGGAACCAAACTTTCCGCCTCTACGGACAAATCAACGACGAAAAGGAGCGTCGCGACATCCTGAGCGCCCTTGGCTGTTCCGCCGACGTCAAGACCCTCAAATCGTACCTTACGAAAGCTATGAATCCCGTGTCAAAAATATCGTTTGAATTTGTCATCAAGAAAATCGTTGACGGAAGCAAACGTGGTATCGACGTCGCGACAGATTTCATGAAGAAAAAATTCACCTCGATAATCGAGTCGTAAGTTCGATTAAGTTTTACGCATAATATCGTCCTACCGTACACTTGTCGCGAATCATAGGAGTTAACGTAAGAACCGTGTTTTTTCTTGTTTACAGCGTTGGTGACAAAGAAGCTGTTCTGCGTTGTGCGAATCACATTGGGAGCAAAATTTTCATCGAGGATCAGAGAGAAAAGGTTTCTTCGTTGTTTCGCAACAATTAAATTCTTTATCGTTGATGAATAACTTTAACGTTTTTTCTTTTCTACAGTTTGAAAGATTCGTCAATTCATTACTTGCCGAGAACAAGGACTTTGCAGATGCCGTGACAGCCAATGGTCTCGCTCGTGCAATTATCAACGTCGAATGGACGGAGAAACACGCACGACCCATCTCGTTATTCTTGCAGGATCAAAAATTAGTTGATAATCAATGAGTTCCTTGAAAAGCGTCTATATTTGACGTATGACTGTTTTTACCTTTTAAAAAAATCGCATCACCTTAAGCAACGAATTTTATACATACGCTTTTGACCGACCAAAAACTATGTAATTTTTAAGGCAAGATTTATCGTTGACTATAAACAACGAATGTGGTCGGTAAATAAATCTGGTATTCGCCGTGTGGCTAATCGGGATTGTTCTCTTTCACACTTTCCTCAAATTACCCTCCTTTCACATCCTTCTTTCAACCCCTGTCTCGATCTCTCATTCTATGTATATATTCACCCCTGCTAAGGGTGGATAGATAGAGATTTTGATATTCAGAAAGGTTTTCTATAAGCTCTAACCCGTTAAAGGACTCAATTAAAACGGAACTTGGTTATACGCTCGCCCCCTTTCTTCGACCATTGTAGTCCTCTACATTATGTATGTACCCGGCGACCTCGCCAACCCACCCTCATCAACGCCAAGAAATTCTTTGGTAAAACAAAGGAAAATTAATCGAGAGTTTCAATTAAATTGACGCTTAGTACCGAACTTTGCCCCGAAGGCTTAATAGACATGCACGTTTCCCAAACCCCTTAAAAAATGGATCTTTAAATTTTTTAATTATCCAATATCATTATACGAGTCGTCTGACCGGCAGACGAAAAGCGTCATTAAAAGTGTGCAAAAGTTATTACTGCCATTATTATTGTTCCTCCATGGCACTAAGTATTTTAATGGTTGATATTTTCATTGTGGGTGTAACCATAGGGAGGCATTATTATTATTATTATGAGTTATCTTATGAGTATATTCGCCGCTCGGGGATTCAGAGACCATAGTGCGAAGAGAGTTTATCCTTAAAGTTCCACGCTGCCTGAAATAATAGACTCTGGTCCATTTCCGTTATGAAATAGAGTGAAAACACGGCTGCCACGTTCGCGCAATTAGAGCAACTAACGCACCCAAGTGTAATGTCCAACGAGCTTGTTATGTCTATATAAATGTCCTGTTTTGGACGTGCTTATCAACCTAACTGCTTCACTCTCACTTCCCCGTCGACTCCCGAGATTTACCTTCTAACGACTTTCGTCCTTACTCTGGACTTCTTCACTCGTTCGCGTACACTATCGCGGACTGTAAATTTAACGGGGGAAGCATGGAAAAACGATTCGTTGTAGCGAAATGGTCTGCGAGATTTTATACGAACTCCGGGAAGGTGGAAAAAGCGTTGGGGCAGCAACAATGGTGAGTGCAGGATTAGAGCAGATCTCGGCGGACTACAGCGATTAAGTGGCAACGGTGACCAACCAGTCAGACATCCGGAAAAAAATGAAGTTTTCGCTAATTAGCGTAGCCACAGAACTACACTTGCTAAAACGCAGAACTATGTAAATTTATACTTTTTTAAACTCCATACGTTTGATTCTGGTTTCTATTATAATTATCGAGACGTTCAAGTGAAAACACTTGAATGGGATTGCAGAAGAAGACATGTTATCATTTAAAAAAAAAATTTTAAATACTTTTTTTCATGTAATATTTTCCAATCTTTGCACGCTTACGAAGTTGAGGCAGCTACGCCACCGTAGTTTCAGAAATTCTTCTATTTATTTCTCATTTCCCTCGTTCCGCGAGTTCGTTCGTAGTACGAATAAAATCCTCGTTCGTAAAATCCGAAGCGCCATTAAGTCGTGAAGTATAGACGCTCGAGCAATAATTACTCTATCTCTACCCGGAAATGTCTTCATCGTTTACGCTTTACCGTTCGCATCGATTTCTCGTTTCTGTCGTTCCTCCTCGTCTCCCCTCTGCTCGCGATTCGCATCCATCTCACTTTTTATTTCCATTACACATTCTTTAACTCTGTTTTCATCATAGCTGATGAGTTGTTTCAAACAGAAAATTGATCGAGATACGAAGTTTTTCTTATTTTTCTCACGGTATTTAACGCCTCGACGAACTTTATTATTTCTCGCTTTCCTCCAGTCGATCCTGATTATATCGAGCATTAATCGACCGTACGGAAAATGTCTTGATGTAATCATTATCTACCTCTTCGATGTATCGGAACTGATTTTTTTTTTCACGTTCGTGTCTGAGTGGCCAAATTTTTTATTCATTCGTTTTTACTTCTCGATTGCCTCCGATTCCTTCCGTGGCCAAAAATGAGCTCGACGGCGTATCGAAATCTCGATCGATATTGAATTTCGTCGAATTCAGTCGTAGTCAATTTCTTAATTTCTTGCATTTTTATTCCTAAATTTGTGCCGAATGCTCACTATCGGTGTCATCGTCCCTGCAGTCTCCGCCGAAGCACTTGGGTTTGATTAACGGCGTACACGGAAGGTTTCTCATCATGGCCGGACATACTGTATATTCATAAAATAATAATTTCATTTGTGAACTATCGAAGAAACTACAAAGTTACCGGAAGCTTCGACCAAGATTTTTTTTCATAATTTTCCATCCATTGTTGCCGAACGATCAATTCACACATTGAAAATCGGCGATTTCTCTGCGCAAGATGGGTGAAAGAAATAAAAAAAATCTTAATTGTCTTAAGCAGCATCTACTCGCCTCCCATTCCATAAGTCGGTCCTCCAATTCCACATGACGCGGCCGTCCCGTTCGTTCCCGCATTGCCATTGTAATCCAGCCGACCGGCGGGCTGTCCAAATTGAGCGTGACCCGAAGGACCGCCAGCACTGTCAGGGCGGTACATCGACTTCCGGTACTGTGGCGGCTGTGTCTGTCGAACTGTTGCAGCTGCTTGTCGAGCCCCGCAGCAAGGTGAATCCGAAATCGCGCGGTCGCAGCACCCACCGCCGCAACAAGACTTCCTCCACTGGGCACAGAATGCTCCATCGGTATCCGGCGTTTCCAGTCTGAATCGACAGAATAAAACGAATGAAGATAGAAACGTTGCGTTCCCTCTTTCGACTCGAACGAGCTCGTTTTAACGGCACTGCGGAGAGAAAAAAAAATCAATCGAGTCAACAAAATTTGCGCTTACGGGTGGAGAAACAAGTGTTTGATTGATCGAAAGGAACTCGTTGATCAAACTAACAGGCCATCGAATCCAATGTTTCTTCACTTACTACGACAATTATTTCGTTCGGTCGAGCAAAAATTTGTTTCGCCACCCATAAGTTCTCATTTTATTGACTCAATCGATTTTTTTTTTCTCAGTTTATGCAAATGAGCACTGAAGGGACAGGCTCGACTCAAATAACTCACCGCTGCGATTTCGAATTTGTTGTGGACGGTTTTTCCCTGAAGCAAAAAGAAAGAAATAATATAATCTCTCTGAAAATATAATTTTTCTTCTTTCTATTATTTATGCTACTGATTAAACGATAACTTACTGAGGTCTGGCGCAGGCCACGGATTTTTCGTGGACCGTCATACCATTCTCCGCACGGACAGATCTCAAAAATCGGTAAATTGTGGTTATAAAAAAATACATATATATATGATTTTTCCTACGACGAAATGAAATCGACAGATTATTTACCTGCAGTGATCGCACATTGTAACTTTCTTTCTTGACTTCTTTTTTTCTCCTAAACGAGGTTGTTTTGCCGAATTTATTGCGTTGCGAAATTTTGATAAATTTGGCTGATGTTTTGGACCGAAAAAAATGTTCGAAGGTGGCAGATGAACGCAGCTGCGGAACGACTTTATTATTTTTATTTGATCGTCTTTTTTTACGAGCCTTTGCGTGCCGTTTTATGTCATAATAATCCAAATTCGACCGCTATAATTTTTTTACGCTTTCTACCCCTTTAATAAAGATATTTTTACACGAATTAAATTCTGAGTCGTAAAGCTTTATTGAATCGTTACATTTCATGTAAAATGCGAAGGGAAATTATCTCGCGCAATTGTTATTCGTGATTGAAGAGGATTGCTCGACGCGGGCGCTCGTAATTACTTCGGCGAAGCTGCACCGACGGCGTTACTGTTTCTTCTGCTGCTCTTTCCATTATCTTTATTTCCCGAGTCCTTTTTCTCCTTTCCATCCTTGCAGCAGCCCGATTGACAGCAACCCCCTGCAGCTTCTCTCGCCCTACAATGAAATCTCATAGTAATTAATAACTGGAACAAATACATCTAAAAACAAATCGCGAATATATTTTTTTATGAACATCATTTAGATCATTTAGACATCATTTAGATTTTTCATTTTTATTTTCGTTTCAAACATGGCCGCCCGCCCCTGTTGCATTTTCAGCCAAAATGTGTTAATTTTTTAACTCCTCTTCGCAATTTTTATCTATGTTAAATTTTTTTTTTTTGTTTTTCGCTTAACGTTTTTCCCAAAAAGTCCATATCGATAATCGATGATTACCCACTTTAACAACAGCTTTTCTTCCCGGCCTCCTTTGAGTTTGCCGGCGAACCACCGCTGCAACATCCCCCAGTTTCCTCCCTCGTACCAGCGCAGCACTTAGACCCGCAACATCCTCCCGCCGCATTCTGCTTTTTCCCGCTACACAATCATGCGAGTATCTTGTTAATCCGTCGTACTGTTTTTTTTTTTGTCGCGCTACTTTAAATAATCCGCTTTACGGCAATTTACATATAGTTTTGTCGTTATGTTTGTCTCACATTTATTTCTTTCTTTTCTCTGTGGCTATTCCAACTTGCTTCGACTTTTATGTTTATTTGCGAATCGCCATCAAGTACTTTAAATCGTAAAATTTGAATCTTCTCTCCTTGGACTTTTGATAACAATCGACAATTTGCTTGATTCGAAAAAATTGTGGAGCGTCAAGCAGGCGGCCATTTATGGAAGTTAATTGCCAGAAGGGCTCGGAAAAAAAAGATTTATTTAAGAGCATCGAATTTTGTGATTTTGTGCGAAACGTTTGGATTTAATTATTTTCATACTTCTTGCTGCAGCAGCCACCGAAATCCTTCTCCTTATCTTTCTCCTTCTCGCGCTCCTCCGGCCTTTTATCACCTCTGCGACAAGAAAAAATTGCACTCGCATTAATCGTCCGGAAACATTTATTTCGCGGACGGAGGAGGATGAAATTTGTCGCAATCTTCCGACGTTAGTTTTTTTTTTTTTTTTTATACTCACTGCTCACATTTGCAAGTCACCTGCCCACCGTATCCCTTCTGACTGGTAACCTTCCTAAAAATTTTAACGAAAAATAACAAATTTGAGAATTAATCAAAATAGGAAAGTTACGAAGAAAAAAAAATTACGTTAACCGCTCGAATAAAAAATTAAATACAAATAGTACAAAAATGAAAGAAAAATGTCTGTAATGTTATACATTTTAAAAAAACTCACGAGCAATGATCGCACATGATGACGATGACAACGATCTAGACTTGCGAAATATCTTTCGACGTTCCCTTATAAATTTCGAACTTCAATTCTGTACCAATTGCGCTAATTTATCATCGCAACCAGCGACCGATTTTGCACGCCTGTAATTTTTTGTCGATAAAAAAAATGTCCAGGAAAGAGGGATGGCTGACGATGGCCCGTCAACGCCGAAAGTTTTGGTTGACTGAATCAGGCTGTCGACAGGTGAATGTCGAACAGATCGCGAGCTTTTGTCGCAATTTTTTTTTCTTCGCTCGTTTCTTTGCACGGCAATTTTTTCATTGAGACGATCGAGAGCGAGCGAATAAACCGGAAGTACAGAACGGATGAACCGGACAGCTTCCTGAGTAGCTCTTTTTATTTCCAGCGTTGACTCGGCCAGAAGGAAAAAACAGTAAGACGTATATTTACCGAGAGTACGTGACCAGTTTGGAATCGGATCATCCCTTGTGAATAAGCCCGATATGGGACATTCGACACCGGTACATTCTCCTCCTGGCGGAGGGTGCCATCCTCCCTTGGCTTCGCTTCACCCCTCGTGACTGAGGAAACGTCTCTATAACTGCGGGTCATCCGTTCGTATTGCACTCCGGAGGGCTTCCTTCGAATAGCTACACATATACTTAGACCATATACTTAGGCCAACACGAGCGCATGTGACCATCGCACCTCAGATATCAGTCGGAGTAGGGACAAAACGGAACCATGTCCTCCTTTCTGATGATACTTTTTTTATGTCGTTGGTAAAAGTAGGCCGTTGTGACCTGGAGCGGCGACGGCGAATACACTTAGACTCACACGAGCTGATAAGACCATCGCATCTTAGATATAAGTCGTCGTAGGGACTAAAACGTGTCCTCCTTTTGAGATGACACTTTTTCATGTTGTTGGTAAAAAAATTGGTAAAAATGGTCCGTGTTGACTTAGCTTCACAAGAGCGCATGTGGCCATTGCATCTTAGATATAAGTCGTAGTAGGGACTAAACGGAACCGTGTCCTCCTTTTGAGATGACACTTTTTCATATTGTTGGTAAAAAAATTGGTAAAAATGGTCCGTGTTGACTTAGCTTCACAAAAGCGCATGTGACCATTGCATCTTAGATATAAGTCGTAGTAGGGACTAAACGGAACCGTGTCCTCCTTTTGAGATGACACTTTTTCATATTGTTGGTAAAAAAATTGGTAAAAATGGTCCGTGTTGACTTAGCTTCACAAAAGCGCATGTGACCATCGCATCTTAGATATAAGTCGTAGTAGGGACTAAACGGAACCGTGTCCTCCTTTTGAGATGACACTTTTTCAAATTGTTGGTAAAAAATTGGTAAAAATGGTCCGTGTTGACTTAGCTTCACACGAGCGCATGTGGCCTTTGCATCTTAGATGTAAGACTGCGTAGGGACGAAACGAAACAGTCTCCTTTTTAAATGACCCTTTTTATGTCATTGGTAAAAAATGGTTTAAAAAATTGGTAAAAATAGGTCTTTTTGATCCAAGGTCGCTTTTTGCCCTACCAACGTCTAGCCGATCAGCGGAGGACAATGGGATAGAGGCAAATCTCAGAGGTCCGTGGAAGCTCCAAGCGGAATCACGATGGTACCTTTGCTCGATTATAGCAACACAGAAGGATCGGGAAAGCATTGGTGTCGAAACTTTGTGAGGAACAAGTGAGGAAAGCCCCACGAGTAATTCCACCGGAACTTTGCGCTGAAATCGACAGAGTGGCCCGGGTTTTAACGGAAGGGGCGGAGAGTGCCGGTATTGTGGTACACTCGAAGGGCCGCTGCGTATCGGAACACCAAGTTGGGAGCCGAGCTTTCGTTCGTCCATGTCCAGTCCCATCGGAGTGCTGTTTCAAACTAGTTTGAAATTGAAGTATACAGACCCATCCCTTTGCGACAACCACGAAAGGCAAACAAATTGGATAATGAAAAATCTATGGACCGCAAAAACGTAAATAAAATAAAAATCACACATTTTTCCATATCTGCTTCGAAGCTGTCGCTGCTTTGCGAAAAATAAATATTTTTTCGAATGTTCGCAGGAAAACCCACACGGTGAAATATACGTGCCGTGTGTGTCGAGCCAGAATAGCGTTTTGCTATATCGGTATCAAAATTATTCGTCGTTTCGCTACGAAAATAAATAACTATTCACGATGGTCCTCGAGAAAAAAAGCAAAAAACAAAAATCGACGAGAGCTCGAAAAATATTTTTAAAAATGAATAACGGAAAATCTCATCCGCGTTGTCTCGTTCGGTCCTCCGGTAGAAGGAACAATTGAAAACTTCCCGCACCACGCGCGTATTATTTTTTTCGACAACTTTTTTTATCCTCGACCCGAGCGACCCAGGGTAAAAAAAGCTCGCCCGCGCTCACCTGCGAGCAGGGCAAAAAAAGGACTTTTTTGTTACCAATTTTTCGCGATACATGAAAACCGTCTCGTCTCGAATGGAGGGGTTTGTGTCCATTTTTACCGCGGCCTTCCATTTTGCTTCGCTCGCTATGCTTCGTGGTCGACTGGCGCTTAGATTCGGCTGTGGCAAAAAAGTTTGCGAACTGCTGCGTTCGCCGCGCCGATCCTCAACAGTGAATGCCCGGTAGAATGCGAAACAGTGGCCGGCGAGCCCGAAAACGCTTTGAATTCGGTGGAGTATTTCCACACGGGCGAATCTTTATTGCCGGCTCGACAACATCATGTAAACTACAAGTATATATGTTTCACGGATTGGCTCGCCTCTGTGTACGCGATTAGAGCTCGACGAGCGGTGTCTGTGTGCGTACGCGGTACTTCGTGCTTTTTCGGTGCGCGCAAGAGCCGCTCGATTGATACGCGCAGCTTGCACATCGTTTCATTCCGGATCGAGGCAAACCCGAGTGTTCCACGCGAGCGGGCGCTCACGTGAAGATTTTTTGCTTTCTCTTCAATCCCATAGTCCTGCGGTAAACCGCGGCTATTTCGGCAAAATCCCGGAATGTAAATGAATATAGAAACAGCAAAGCGAATCGGCGAGCAACATCGTTGAACAAAGTTCTGTGCTTTGGTACGGCTGTAGCGTAATTCGGGCAATAGAAAATCTCATCATCGTTGGCAACAAAAACTGTAATCCATTTTTTTATTTATTTATTTATTTTTTTTTTTGCAAGCCTGCCGAAGCTTGATAAAGACGAAACTATCGTCGAAGACGGAGATGAAGACGAAGATGTTTATAACTTGCGTCAGGCCGAAAATGGTCGTGAATATTTAATAAAATGGATAGTTTTCGTTACCGATCGCGATTTGGATACATTGGATGTTTTGGATAAATTGATTTTGTCGTGACAACAAATATCGAGATGACAATTGATATAATTTAAAAAGTTTAATAATACAAAGACACCCAGATATGGTAATTAATTATAATTAATTTGATTTCGATCGAATCAAGAGATTACTCATTTTTCATTTTTGGGCACGTGTGTATGCGGAAAAAGAGTCTAGTTCAGGACAATTTCCACATCATTGTCCGTATCCAACTGTCCATCGAGCTGATTAGGGTCGACCGAAGGGAGGTTCGGGAGGCGGCGCCAGTCGGTAAGTGGATAGCCGTCCTGATTTGTTGAATGGGTAGTCGGATGTTCTTGCCGAGCCTCTTGTGCGGTCGATGAATCAGAATTGATGAATGATAACCGAGGTCGCCTCAGCCGATATTAAGTTAGATGCTCCCGCGTGCATTCCATTCCCAATAGTCATGGTCCGCTATAGGTGTATAGGATTCTGTGGACACTCATGGAGTCCGATTGATACGGTCGGCCCTTTATCATGTCGGTATTTACATATCTACAGTGGTGCAGTCATGTCACTGCAAATTTCGCCGTCTACCATCTAAACGATGTGAAATATACCCAATCGGCAATAAAAACTGTTAACCATTTTTTCGTGGACGTTGACCATTTAAGGCTAAACTAAAATTGTTAACATCTTCATCTATCAATTACACAACCTCAAGCATTTTCATTTTCTAGAAAGATTCAGTAGCCTTGAAAAAAAAAGTGTTATAGTTAGCATTACTTAGTCGACAATATAAAAAATGTTGACCATTTTTTTTATGGGTGTTGACTATTTAAGGATAAAAAACATTGCTGGCATCTTCGTCTATCAATTATACAGACGCCAAAAATTTGTATTGCTCAGAAAGATGCGCCATCCTTGAAAAAAAGTGTTATCATTTGCATCACTCAGTCGGTAATAAAAACTTAACCATTTTTATGTGGATGTTCGACATTTAATGGCAAACAAAAATTGTTAGCATCTTTATCTATCGATTACGTGGCATTGAGTTGATGCAAAATTTCTCTTGCAACATTGCTGTACAACACTCATGTAGCACGAGCAACGATGGATCATGGTGGAAGGCTCTTTATTGAGTCAAATCTGAGATTTGTGCACCTAGGCTGCTAATCAACCAGAATTTCACATCCCTCGCCTCTCCATGTCCGCCTCTCCTGTTCGTAATTCAGTGGTAAATCCATTGCGTATGTACTGCAGAACACGTGAGTATAGCCAACCCGATGCACTATATGCATCGCACACGCTCGTTTGAATTCCACAAGCTTTACACACTGCATTAATGTAGCTCGTGCTTGTCAAACGACGAGATCGTTGCTACCCGTGAAACACCCACACCGTGATGCGTTCAGCGTCGAACCGGAGTCCCGGAAGTACGAACGTTTGAACCGCACGTACTACATTGGTGTTCTACTGTAATGTACTCACGCGCGCGATTAACGCAACTGCGAATTGAATACGAAGAGCGATTCACATTATATTTGTCGGTCCGATGGATATTCTGCTCTGCACGATTGGATCACATTTACAACTCATTTGATAAATAGACCGGAACGGGGTAAAACGGACACTCCGACAAATCGAACAATTTTTTTTTTCGGAACAAATGCATCGATTTTTCGATTATAAAAAAAGAGTACCAAATCTGCTGGTCTCAAGATTGTTACATTTTTTAAGCCCTTTTTTTATCTCAATCAGTAAAACCTTTCATATGGCGGGGAAAATCGCCGTGCCAACGAAACTGCGCTGTTACCCGGGAACACATAGCGGCAGTGGATTTGGGGGGAGGGGGGGAGGACTAGCACCTAATATTATACGTAGAATTGGTGAAGTTTTCCTAGTCCTCGCTCGTCGGTGCGGGGGGGGGGGGGGGGCAATTTATTGTGCCGTAAAAAGCGCGAACACGTCGTTGGAAACCGGCCAGCATCCAGGGGTGAACCATATCGGTCGTTCCGACGGGGATACGTGTCGAGTCGTATACCTGCGTGCCACCTTCGGCTTTATTTGCAAAGATGAAAAGTCGATCGACCTTTCAACCCTTGACTTTCCGCTCGTACATATCGGGCCACCGCAATAATTTTCGATGGACAATTTATCGCCGCTCCCACCGGCATATTTTTTCAAGGACGAGACATAAATGTTAATCGATTGATTAAAAGGGACATTTTCTTGTTGAATTGTTAAATTAACCTTTAGCAAATTTGACCTCTGGAATAAAATTTATTGGCCGTTGTTGAACATCCCTTCGCCTCGTTAATGCAAAAAATTCATACCCTTCTTCGCTATTCTACGAAGAGTGTTAACCATTTTTTTTTTTTTTTTCATCTGTCTGGACCGTTGTCTGTAGAACTTGACACAATTCTCAGCACGTATTGCCCCATTCTCTTTTCTCCTCTCTTTCCCAATGCCGTTCTACCTTTCTTTCTCACGCTCGTTTTAATTTTCTTCTTTTACTTTTTTTATTTTTTTTTATTCAATTGGTGCCGAGAGTCCAAATGAAATAAAAACTTTTTCGGTAGATCATACGTCGCGGTTAAGCGACAGTAGGGTTTCGAGGGTGTTCCGCCACGAATCGTCGACAAATTGGGTCACCGTTTTTATCTCAGCCCGCCGTAGCGTATTACAACGACTATCACACTTTAATCCCACATTCTTTCATCCCACATGCATTCTCCTATCTCTTTTTTATTTCACTTTAAGATGGGATTCTCCACCCACGACGATACACCAGACGGCTGGCCATATCCGCTATATATTTATAACATATCGATTTCGTTTATATTTAATCTCTTCGAAGGCGACCATCTTTTCCTTTTGCAATTATCCTTAACGACTAAGGTTGATTAGGTAGGAGGAGCCGATTTCTGATTGCCTTGGGAAGTTCACCCCGGCAGGTGGGTGACAATAGCAATTCAAGACAATATAATTGGTAGAACAACTTCATTTATTATACAGGTGTCGTACTGTTACATTTAAAATCGTATACATATAGCTCGCCTACAAACATATTGAGTCCTCTCGATCAAGCGTCGCGTCTAACGTCGTTTTGAAAATAACTGTAGCGGGTTAAATAAAAATTTTAATACCGAAAACTTTGAAGATTTTTTATCGTTTATACCCCAAGCCGATCGACGACGCAAACGATCTCTTCGCTTCGCAATTTTCAAACGTATACGCCAAATGACTATTTCCCCGATAAAACATACAAAAGAACACGCCAATCCGATACCGAGGATGACAAACGCGAAACTCAAGTCATTCAAATTCATTATTCTCCTGACAGTATTTTTTTTTACCTCATCGTCATCCACCATATCATACCGAAACCGTTCGAAACCGTCGTCGTGACGGATTAAATGACACTCGAACCACGTACGGAACAACCACTCTAATCTACGTTTAAATGGATTGCTCGGCGAGAGTATGTAAGTGGTATATTCTTCTTTTATTGAATCTCTGCTCACGTGCAGATCGTGGCCGTCCGCGGGGACCAAGAGTCTCTGCTCATCTAGGACGCAAGCTGCCAAACGATCGGCCAATACACGATCGATACAAGAGCCACCCGTTTGAACTTTGACGACAAGTCCTTCAAGAACAGGATCCCCCATTAGTTTGATGCCTAGATGATTTACAGTGTAAATTGTATAGCCAAGATCTGGAATATCCTGCTTCACATTCACATGTGGATAAGATATGGTCGACGTCAACAGCGACGCCAAGTTCCCCGTATAGATTGCTAGAAGAGTTACCACGAACATAAACAGACAAGCTAAGTAAATCGTCGGTGATACATTCTGAGGTAATTTTGTCAGGCCCGTGCCGCATGTCAAACGTACGAGATCCAATACCGAAGGAATCACAGCTTGGTCGAGAAAGAATTTGAAGAACAGAAAGGTAACGACGTAAACTAAGTACATGCCAATCCTAGAGTGTTCGTCGATGACCGATAAAATCTTTTCGAGTTGCGTCTTGTGACCGGTGTGCTGGGTGGTAACGAGCAGTAAAGTTTGCGTCGATGTATAATGTATGTTGTCAGATGCCTGGGTGTATGAGCCTATAAGGGTCATGGGATTAATGATCATTCCCCTGCATGGCTTGTACAAATCTTGAGTTATGTCCACCGTTGCGTTCAGACGATTTGCAATAGTATTGATAATCCACCAGTACTTTTCTTGACCGAGTTTCTGTATCTTTTTCCCGATAGCTTTGGTTCTTTCTATTGGATGCGACGCATTCTTGAAGTCATAAGCTTTATTATCCTTCTTGAACTTGGAGAAGTTATCGGTCGAAATTGCTATAAAGCAGAACATGGAGCCACCTGCATCATGCGTGTTCGCGAAGTTCAATGCCTCACAGTTATCAGCTTCTGGTCGATAAATTCGTCTAAAGACACTAATGGGCCAGGTGACTGTTTTATATTGCCCTACTAATTTCCAAGGTTTCGGTGCGTGACGTGTGAACGGATTGAATGTAAAAATCGAGACGTTTAGCATGCGATCGAGACAAATAAATTGTGCGGCAGAGACACCGAAATTTTTAAATGCGTAAAATAGATATTCGGCGATGTTTGGGAGTTGGTGGCTCGTACTAGAGGTGGGGTTCAATATGAGAAATTTAGCGTTGTGATTCCACCAAATGGAAACCTCGAGTTGTTCCATTAATGCATCGAATCGCACCACAGAGTCAACAACGATAACGAAGATTCGTAGTCTGTGTAGATTGCAGCCGGTGACGGAATTACCAACTTTCATTTTAGTATCGATTAACACCACGGGGGTCGAGTAGTTGGCCTGAAACGTCTTGACGATGGAGCCATCCCAATCGCCGACAATGCCAACTCCATTACTTTGATAATCGTAGCATGACATCACGATATCGACCTGAAATCCATTGAGTCGTTTACACTTATATTTTAACCGAATGGATTGCTGAAATATGGAAAAAAAACTATCATTAACATGAATGTGAAAGAAAATAAGAGAGACCCGATGACCTCCATTCGCAACATCTGCAAGAGTAAATGCATATTCAGGATTTTGAAAATAGTATATTAAAAAAACGTTAAATTTGTCCACGGCGCATGAAAATGAAAAAAATAAATAAACAGAGTTACCTGTTTTGCCGAAAGACGAACGGCAAATCATGTTAACGATAAAAGAATCTTACCGTTGCGTTGTAGAGACGGGTCAATCCGAGAGCCGGTGTCTTCGTGAAAATTACAGCTGCAGACGTATGGGCGATCACAATCAAAATCACAATAGATAAGACACTTGGCTTCATGGCGCTAAATTGTGTGTTCATATCGAATCAAAAGTAGTAAAGGTCTATGTCGCAGCAAATAACTTTACTGAACTCTAATTTTACTGATGCTGATAGTCGATAAAATGATAATCGATTCTCAGATCCACGACACTTTGAGGACATTTGAAAAGTGACCGACTCCGATGGCGGTAACGGTGACAATGAACAAGTCGCCCGTCGGAGTAATGGCAAAACGGTGTTCAGAATCGATATTCCAGCGATACACTTTTTTCTAGAGAGGGAGATTTTGCGACAATGAATTTTACATGACAACATTCAGTGTTCGTGACATTAAAAAAGTGGAACTATTTTTTATAGACACGTAAGCGATATCGACTTCAAACGTGCCGATGGGACGTATTAATATTTTATTGCATGTTGCAATAACGATCGATCCTTCAAGCGTGTGCAGCTTTCAAACTATCGCCACGTGTCAGTTGAGTCGCTGCAGAAAAAAAATGTTGAATACAAATTTATTCATTCGTTTAACCACCCCGTTTATTAATTTTTCTTAAACTTCGCAAAACTAACAGAGGAAGCTTACAACTAAAAAAAATGTAACTAAGAAACGAAGCGATTCTTAAGTACTCAGCCTAAAATGTTTACTTTTTTTTAGAATTTCGTTTACTACCCAGCATTGTTTTCAAGTAAAATTGCTCGGTCTATCAGTAACAGTGACGATGATTTTCTTTTCCGTCTGTTTGTGATTTTCTATTTGATCGTCAAAAACCTCGTCATTCTTTCGCAACCCGCGAAATCTCAAGAGAAATCTTTTCCAAATATCTCGCAATCGCGGGTTCCTAACGTTAATAAATTTATTTCCAACTCATTGCCTCGCAGGTACGGGGATTTACCGGGATAAAGAAGCTCCTCTCCTTTGGTTCACCTTCCCCATCTCACGCTCGGCTCACACGAACGCGACGCTCTTTAGAATCTGTAAAGCAACATAAAAAAAAGCACATCGAGTAGTCGGGTAGAAGAGAAGAACAGTGAAGCAAAGGACGGGGTTCGCTGCTATTTCATACTTGAATGACTTAAATACGACGCTTTAACTATTTTATCTTTTACCTCCGGTTGAGACTTGAAATAACATCGGGCTATCTGATAGGCCTTGTCGCAGACGTCTTTGCTAGCTAAAACAATACATTTCAATCAATTTTAAAAATAAAAAACACAATTTTTTTAAATAATTAAATTACGTAATTTTTCTTTTCTAACGAAGTAAGAAATAACTTACGAATATCTTTGCACTTCACGAGGATTTTTCGCGAGGGCTCCTGCAATCCCGGCGGCAGATGCCGAAGTGCCTTTTCCACGTCGATGTCGTTATTGGGACCGATTATTCCGTTCTTGATCATGAAACACCGCAGATAACATTTCAGCTTCGGATCGTCCTGGTTGAAATTTCCGGCCTTGAGCTTCTTTAGAGAGGCTGAAAAATTTTAGAAAAAATGTGTTTTATGTAGTGAAAAAAAATGTTTGCACTTTTCACGAACAGTTTCTTTCTCACAAACGTCAACAATTTTTTTTCGTGTTTGGTAACGTTGATACTCACACCAGGAAACGTTGGTCTGTTTTCTACAGTCTCTTCGAATGTCGGCTCGCGCGTAAGTCTAAAAAATTAATGCACAAATTACGAATCGTCGCGATCGAACATTATTAAGAATGTTCGATCGTGACGATGATTATTCGAGGTGATTTCTTTTCGAACTCACAATGAAAAATATCATAGTGAAAAATATCGTAAAGATAACGACGAAACGTTGAAAAATCTTCATTTCTCTGGGGTAAAAAATGCAATGACAGAAAGTATTTGCAAACGTTCGGTAAAGCCAACCTTGCGGAGAGACTGAATTTCTCGAATCACTGGAAGCTTATTGCTCGTTTAATCGCTTAATCCTAATCGATCACGTGAGTTACCGTAAAAATCCAGTTTGATTTGTGCCTCTCGTACTATCACAATCGCACGAGGCTACTGGGTGAAACTTCGATAGCCGTGCAAATATGATTTTTTTTTTAATACTTGAGCGCAGATCCAAGTCGTTCGAAGCGATTAAATATTGGATCACGAAGAGCTCGAAATAAATGAATGGCTGTGGTTTTTTACTCTAATAGTGCTTTCTGAATAGTCCACCAATTTAGTAAATAATTGACATCTTTTTATAGGACAAGTTTTAATAATTCCCAATAATTCGTCCCGACGTCGAATCAAGATAACTTGGCAATTTTATTTGAACGACAATCAAAGAAACAGCTTAACATCTTATTGATTGGCATTTTGCAACAATAATTGGTATTTTAACAAGTGTATTTTTTTTCATGGTATTAACAATATCGATCGACTACAGCCATCCCCATTTCGCTGGGTGTATTTTAGTAACGGCGATCTCCAGGAGGCTTTCCAAAAATTCCCAATTTGGCAAAAGTCTGCGAAATAAGATTGAAAAAAAGTGTTAATGTACGAATATATTTAATGATCTTTTTTTTAAAATAAATCAATTCGCTCACTTCCGGTATATTTCTTCGAAAACACTCCCAGAACTGAAAACTCGCTTCGCAAGCGTCTTTCATATCTTTGACTATAAAAATGCGATAAAAGGGTATCAGAAAAACAGGTTAAATCAGAAAAAAAAATTATCGTCAGACTTACTTTCTTCGGCACAGGCGTAAATTGTTGCTTCCGATAC
The DNA here is from genome assembly GCA_917499995.1 of Ichneumon xanthorius. Classification (NCBI taxonomy): domain Eukaryota; kingdom Metazoa; phylum Arthropoda; class Insecta; order Hymenoptera; family Ichneumonidae; genus Ichneumon; species Ichneumon xanthorius. Next base: position 12,382,469 of record OU824201.1, read on the forward strand.
TTCGCGTATCTCCTGACCTATGACTTCGACTAATTTTTCCGGAAATAGAAGACCCTCTGGAGTCATCTTTAATTTCAAAAAACAAAAGTTAATAACCCCTTAAAAAATCTTTCAAATTTTGCTATGATCAGTAATCAACTGAGCTGATTTATTGAATCTTACGATGTCGGATTCCAAGAACAGACACTTCAAGTAACAGCCCAATCTTGGCTGAGGGCTCATTGTTCCTTCATTCGTCTCATCTAAAAAAAAAAACGAAATTTCAAAAATGCAATAATAAACAAAAATTAAATAAATAAAGACGATTTCAAAGAAAACTAAATTTGGTCGAAATGTTGCCTTAGAGTATTAGTAAATCTATCAAAGTTGTGAATAAATGTTTTCCGTTGAGAGATAGTGCTGACTGTCGATAAGTCTGCTTCAAGCAGGCAACGAGAATTAAATTTAATAAAATAAGCGATGTGACTTACCCTCGGTCAAACCTAACTCGGCCTGGCACTTGGCTCTCATTCCTCCGTGAGGATCGTTTCCGAGTCCCATCTTAAAAAAAAGAAAACCATATTCTTCGACATAAAAAAGTCAGCAAATCTTCGATAAGTCTTCTTAAAGAAACTTCTATACTAAAAAAAAAAAATTAATACATGAACGACCATGAGGAACGCAAGAGCGAGGATCTCAGCGAATAATTTCATGTCCCAAAGTGTGTGCTGCTTATACTTCTGCCAGAATCGTGCGATTCCTCGCGCTTTATATACGAAAAAAAAAATTACGGAATTACGCAAGAACATGCACTATTATTACACATAACAGTATCCGTTCGAAATTCGAAGTTCGAAACGCGATCGCATGCGCTCTATATCCGGTCGAAGAGTGTACCGATTAAGAAAATTTGTGTTCATCCATGCTCATCTATTTTCCTAGAGTAATACGGTTCGGTATCGAGAGAAGATTGCATCGATTAACTTAATTACAATAATTCAATGAAAGATGAAATAATTCGAAGCGGATACAAAAGGAGAAAAATAATTGTGTGATCGTTGGAACAGCAAAAAAAGCGTTTCCTGTAGGAAGCGATATTACTGTTACGAGGTAACGGCTACGACCGTATCGACGATCGGTATAAGTGGTGGAAAATTGCACCCGCTGATCGCAGTTGGTTCACTTACGTGGCATCGTTTTATTAATTTAAAATACTTTCGATTGATTCGCATTTGCGGTATAAACAGAAAATTTAATAATTTCTATTCGATTTTGAAGTAAAACGTTTTAAGGGCATGTGGTACAGACTCAGTCGGTAACAAATCGCCTTCCCTGTTTTCTTCAAAACGATTAATACGACGACCAAAAGCAAATTAGGTTTTCATACTTATATCTATTGCCCACGAAAACCTAATTTAATTTTGGTCGAAGCATCAACCATCACGGAGAAAATAGGGAAAACGATTTGTTACCATCGGAGCATCGATACGTATGTATCACATGCCCTTAAGACCATATGAAACACCCCCCTCCCCGTCCATCCCGGGCTCAGTCGGTATCAAAAACTGTAATCAACTTTTCTCACTGGATCTCGCATATACGGTCAAAAGAAAAGTCTCATGGGAAGCCGAAATGATATCCGCTTCCGATGAGACTTTTCTTTTGACCGTATATGCCAGAATCCATGAGAAAAGTTGATTACAGTTTTTATTACCGACCGCGGTATTGCACATGCTCTTAACAGTTGGAAAACAAAAAAGCAAACACGAAGAGAATTAACATGCAACGCGGTGGCCGCGTGAACTCGTATCTCGACGGGTCACGTCGAACGAGATCTTACTGACCGACACGATGTGCAGCAGCTGCGAGCGCAGGAGAGATAGCTACTATTTCCAAACCAAAAAATCTTTCTCACGTTTAACAGCGAATTGCAAGGCGCAGTATATCGTTCTCTTCTGGTTCTCAAAAAATGTTAACCGTCTCAGAGAATATTTTATTACAGTCTTGTTACCGACCGAGGACTTGCACATTGACACGTCCCTTCTATTTTTTTCACTTTCAAAATGGGCAAATTTTTTTTCCGCGATATCGTATTTAAGTGTTAACGTTACTGTAAACACGGCGTTTATGATAACGAAAAATGCCAAATCGAAAGCGCCCGATACCGAGTTTTCACCGTGAGTGAGATCGGGCCGAGATTTACTCTGAACTGGTGGAAAAATTCTAGTAGACTCAAAAGTCACTTATGGGATTGGCTGTTGACTAGAAAGTTTTGAATTAGGTAGAATTTTGCCACTAGTTCAGACTCGTTTCAGTCCGCTCTCAGCGTCGGTGGAAACTCAGTACGAGACGATCATGACATGAAGAATAGAGTTCGTCTCTATTCTTCATGGAGACGATCATCAAAGCTGAACGAACATTGACGTATATCGAATCTCGAAAGATCGCCTATCGAACGGATATGATGCGATGCTCGCTTCAGATTGCTTCGTTTATTTTTTTTTTACTTCCCCATTGCCTGTATCAAACACACAGGCATATAAAATTTTAATACCCACACACACCTCGAGGAGAGTCAGTCTCGTCAGTCTCGAGACGAGTGGCGAGCAAAAAGGCCGGGAAAATGCCAAAAAAGCGAAAGTTATTGAGCGTCAATGAGAAATGTCGAGTATGCCTCGGCGACGATGGATGCATGGGCGACATATTTGCCGAAGATCTTAGACCGAAAATCAACGATCTCGCCGAATCCACCTCGATCCACGTATGTTTACACATCGTCAAATCGTAAAATACTTTTTTCCTTTTTTTTTTGAGGTTACTCGCGCGCAAAGTGTTTTATCACGTAACGAAAACTTTATTTACTTTTTTCATTATCGATCTTCGTGTCTTTCGCAGATCAACGATGAGGACAATTTTCCACGCAATATATGTCACGTTTGTCTGTACAAGCTCGACATGTGGTACGACTTTAAAAAACAGTTCGTACGCTCCAACGTCATGCTGCGAGAGCACCTGGAGCTCAGCGAACTCTCCGACAATGCGGTGAGCGTGCGCAGCGATTTTGTTGTAAAATTGTTTTTTTTCTTTTGTAACATTCAAATGACGGTGAACAGGCTAAAAAACAATCATATTTTGGTATAAATTGTAGACTTTTTTTTGTTCACAGGCATCGATGACAAAAAGAAAACGCAGCGAGATGCAAGAAATCGTGGTGGACGATCCCAGCGAACAAAGCGAGATGGTGCGTTATTTGTTTTTTCCTCCGTATAAGTTTTCAAAAATCTTTTGGAGTAAAATCATCCTTTCTCTTTCTTTATTCTTCAGAAAAAACTTAAATTGGAATTACCGACGTCGAGTTCTGTGAGCGGCGTTGGTCAGGACTGCGAAACGGCGCCGGCAAAAGCCCTCGGCGCGAATGAAGAGCCGGTCGATAACAAGGGATCTTTGCAGAAAGTTTGTACAAGCTTTGTAGCTTTGTTTAAATTTTTTGTATTTTTTTTGTATACATTGATGTATTTTGAATACATTTATGTATTTTTTTTTGGTCGGCGTCACCGCATTTTATTTTGCTTTTACCGCGTGTCTGTTTGCAGATTTCTTTTATTCGCCCTTTTCTCTTGCTTGCCTTTCAAGGCAATTACTGAAGTAATTGTACTGTCACCTTTCTTCTCTGAACGTACCGCCGAAATGCGATAATACGCAACAGCAAAATGTCGAATGTATTTAAAAAATATAATTCTTTTCTCGATAGAATATTCCGGAAAATGTCGCCGGCGAAGATCCGTTGGAAAATTCGACGAACACATCGGACGTGAAACCCCTCGCTGCCGCCTCGTTATCGCCAAAAGTCAAGCAGATCATCGGAAGACGAGCGAAGACGACGGAGAGGCGAAAGGCGTCGACGAAGCGATGGGTTGCCCGAAAAAAGGCTCTGCTCGCAGCGACGGGCGAGAACGACACGGACTCCGATTCGATGTCGTCGGACGATCCTCAGTTGTCCCCCGTCCAGAAAGCGCGGGCGAAGTGCAATGCCGAAAAAGTTGCGGAGACCCAGAGAAGAATGGCGAAAGCGTTGCAAAATATGGACAGCAACGTGTCCGGCTGTTACGGAACGAACGCGGACAGCGACAGTTACCTCGTCGGCGACACCGATTCGGAAATAGCGAAGTCCAACGACGCGGAAAAAATTGCTCCTACGAACGGTTCCGATCAGGTTCGTCTGTCGCCTAACGACTCCGGCAAGGTCGACGAAAAAATCATAAAAAATTCTATATCTTCCTCGCCGGTCGAGTGTCGAAAAAATTCGACGAGCATCACCGACGATTTTCTGCCGCACTCGGTGAGATCGGAACTGATCGTCGACGACGCGACATTCATCGTCACGTCGACGCTCGCCCTGTCCGACCCGCGCTGCGCGAACAACTCGCAGAGCGCGACGCCGGCGGACGACGCGAATCACGAGAGAAACACGGACATAATCGACGCCGTGCAGTTGCGTCGCGTCAGCCCGAAATCGCAGGAGAAGAGGGACAAGAAATTCGTCGAGTCCTGCCTGAACATCGAGGTCGAGGGCACGGAATTGGACGCCCTCCAGAGAGTGCAGACCGATCTGGCGACATTCGTCGAGAAAGACATGAGAATCAAATTTTCGCGGGACAATCCCGAGAGAAAGGCTGAGGAGTCCGAGGCGACGAAGGATTCGCTTCCGACGCTCGACCATCAGTTGAAAACCATCGTCGAGAAGGCGATAAAAAAGAATCTCGACAATACGAGAAACAACGTGAACAATCGTGGCAACAACACGTTCACGAGTGAATTCGTAAGAGCGGCGTTGCGCTCGAAGATCTTTCAGCCTCGCGTCGTGCTGCTCCGTCTCGACGTGGCGCGAATGCTGGAGAACGAAAAAAAATCGTCGAACAACAGCGCGAAGGCGAAGGTCGTCGCGAAGAGCAGCGATTCCCTGTCGATAACGCGCGCCAAGCGTCGCTGCGTTCAGCCGATAAAGTACGCGGACTACGAAACCTCGCCGATCGACGAGTCCGGCGAGGCGAGCCTCGTCGAGGACGAGCCGAAGATATCGTCGCCCGGTCCGAAGAGCAGCAAAGTCAAGACTTACGGACCGGCGTCGGCGAAGCAAATTTTGCCGACCGTTAACAAACGGGAGAGTCTGAAGAACAGAATCGCACCGACGCAACAGTCGAAGAATTCGCTGCTGACGCGCGAAAGTTCGCCGAAGATCACGTCGTTGACGAGCGAAATTTCGATAAAAAAATCGCCATCCGATATCGACGAGTCGCCGGGCGAGAAGCACATATGCGGCGTCTGCGGCGACACCTTCGGCACTCCCAGGGAGGTCGAGATACACTTCGCCACTCACGGCAATTCCGTCTCGAGCGGCAAGCAGCCGAAGCAAAAAATGATGAGATGCAAACGTTGTCACGAGATTGTCGAGGCTCGTTACGTAAAGCTGCACGTGTGCCTGGCGCTTCGCAGTCTCTACAAATGTTACTCGTGCAATTCGAGTTTCAAGACGGAGAAGATGCTCGCCAGACACGTCGCCTCGCACAGCCTGGACGATCGGGACGGCAAGATCGTGCCGAACGTCGTAGCGAAGAGAGAACCCAAGAGCAAAATCAAGAGCGAGCGCGTCGTCGACGAGGCCGAGGCCGATGGGGCGACGAACGAGCACAGCAATTCGCAGCTCGTCGGCGCGGCCATGAGAGAGAGTTACACGTGTTTCGTTTGCGACAAAACATTCACGGACGAGGAGATTCTCAAGGATCATCTGCAGAAACACTGCGACGACATGAGCGACGATCAGCGCAGCACTGGCAAGGATTATCAGTGCGCAATATGCGGAGATTCGTTGGACTCGGAGGACGCCCTGGAGACCCACGTCGAGAAACATCTCTTCGACGACGAGGACGACAATCCCAATCTCATAAGCATAGGCGGCAACGACAGCGCCAAGATGACCGTGAACGAGACCGCGCGCTGCGGACAATGCGCCGAGGAGTTCGACTCGGAGATGCTGCTGATGCTGCACATGCAGGCGCACGACGAGGAGGTCGCGATAGCCGAGTGGGAGAGACGCGGCATCGACAATACTCAACACGTCTGCGTTATCTGCGACGACGTTTTCGCGACCGAGATCGAACTCTCCGATCATCTCGACGTCCACAACGGCAATGCTCACATATGCCAGTTGTGCGACAAACCCTTTCTCACTCTCGAGGAACTGCAGAGTCACGTCAATACTCACTGATACACGTGGAGATCTTAAGAGTGATCGACAAGAAAAAAAAAACTGCGATCAACATTTTTTTTTCACATATAAGTGGCGCATACGGTCGAATGGAGAGGCTTATCGAGATATCAGTTATCGTGTCAGCATTCGATGAGACTCGTCTCTTTCGACCGTGCATGCCGGTAGACGTGAAAAAAAAGAGTTGATTACGGTTTTTTATACTGACGGGGCCCGGGTTCGACGGGGAGCACTCGGGACTTGCGGTCCCGGTCGGTAAGGAAGATTGCAATCCATTTTTTATTTTTTTTCAAGAGTCTTCAACATTTTCGGCATAATGCTTTTTTCCCCAACGTCGCTGAAATACCCACATTCCTTGCGTGCAATACAGGCGGAAAATAACCTATTGTCGATAAAATGATCATTATTAATTAGTGCACAGAATCGTTTCATTACTCCCTAGGGAGTAATAGAGCTCATTATTCCCAAGTACTCTCTAGGGAGTAATAGGGCTCATTATTGCCGATTACTTCCGTGGAGTAATGGTCATTGACGAATATGCCGATTTTGCGACGTAAAAAATGTGGTTGTTTTGACGAAGTCGAAAAAAAGTATCGTATGCTGCACGGAAGGGAGCGCGTTTTTTCCTCGTGTGATTTCTGCCCTCGCAAACTTCACATTCGGTGAAAATCGCGCACTTCCCTTCCCTGTAGCATACGATACTTAATAAACAATTTTGTGTGTGTAACAGTTGAGTAAACGCTAATAATGCGACTTTTCTCCGAAATGTTTAACATTTTCGGGAAATAAAATGGATTACAGTTTTTGTTACCGACTCTCAGTCCGGGTCGGGCGGAAGGAAGTTTCACACAATCTTAATCTCCGTCTCTCCCTGCCCTGTTTTTTTAACAGTGCTGCGGCTCGAAGAACATATTGTGCTTTCGAGATTCGTGAATTTACGTTGTGCGTAAAAAAAAAACGTATATCTGATCGTCACATTTTTTTAATGCTAAAAGTTTATCACGATTGCGACATGTTGTATCATAATTTTGGATGATAGTGACAAAAAAGAAACATGTATGTTGGCAAAAATGTTTGTCGTGAACAATTTTTCAGGAATTTCATCTATCGGATGATATTTTGACCGTATTTGTAGTGACTGTTCGTTGTTAAAAATTATTAAACGTTCGACGATGAGACTCGACGCAACATTTGGACGATGGCTTGGAAGTCTCGTTATCGAAAGGCTTTGCCGATCGAACGAAATAACCGCGTTAAAACAAAAATTTATCGTGCTGTGTTTCAGCGCAGAAAAGGGCATTTTTTTTCAACAACGAATAACTTTTATTCCGTTACTTTCGTCAGGATATTCCTGCGTCTGAGAGCATCCAATGCCCGATCAAGCGACCACGCAACGCATTGCGTTGTCGATATTTTTCGACCACTCACTGCGTTGTCGATGTGCAAAACGTCGATTTCTTTTTTTTTTCTTGTGAACATGATATTCGTATCATTCGAAGTTTCATAAAGGGAAAGAAAAGAAAATACAAGTTATTGAGAATATGTGTATCGATAAATCTGTTCTGTTATCCGAAATGTGAAATTTCGATCATCCAATCTAATGGAGTAAAGAAAGGGTTGAAGAGAAAGATTTACGATCATCGTCAATTGCATCGATCCCGAACTTTCCCAACTTGTTCGATTGCTTTTTTTTTTATGCCACTGTTAAAAATTCTTAAGGTGAATTGAAACATGTACCGCGTGATGGTCTGAGGTGGAACAGACTCAGTCGGTAACAAAAACTTTAATGAGTCGCATTCGGAGATGGTAGACATTTCGCGAAAAAGCAAAGTATCAACTAATGTAGAATCCAGTACTGTGTCCGGTGATACTTCGTTTTTACCCCAAATATCAACCATTTTTACACGGTAGTGATTCGAAAAACGGAAGTAGCTCTCTGGCACTCATATGTCCCGTGGTATACATGTTTAAACTCACCTCAATGCAATTGAATTTGGGTTTAAAAAAAGCGTGTTTATTAAATATATCTGGAATATATGTTGAACTTTTAACCGGAAGCTAGCGCCATCTGCAACCGCGCCGCGCAGAGCCGCCGATTTTCGCCGCTCGCAACGCCGCCGAACATTTCCACCGCGAATCAAAGTCCCTCTCGCTGTGTCTCGGCTCTCCCCGCCGAGCCTCGTAAGATCCCGCCGTTTAAACCACGCCCATCGGGCAGCACCGGCATCGGAGAGGGAAGCTGGCGATTCACAGTGGAGCAGCCAACATGAGCGTATCGTTTCTCGAACGGAGCAGCACCACGTAAACCGTGTAAAAAAAAAAAGGAAAAAAACACAGACGGGGATAAAAAGTTTCTCGTCCTATTCAAGTTGACCGTGATAAGGGAGTGTCGACAGCCCGCCGCTGTTACTCGTGTTACAGTGCAACAGTGAATCATCCAGAGTGCCAAATGGATTTCCTTTGAAAAAAAAAAAATCCCACGTGTATGAGTTATTGGTTAATCCTTGTTTTATCGTCGTCGTTGTCGTTGCTCGGAAAGGATACTCTAGCGCGCGTGCCTTCTTCCACATCGACAAGTTGCGGTGAGTGAAAACTATACATATGTGTACATATGTTTGCGTGTGTGTGTGTGTCTAGACTACATTATGACCGGCAAGTTGCGCGTAGCTCGTCGAAAATAAAAATAATAATTCCCTACATTGAACTTAGTCGAAAATTCCAGTGGCCTTCCCGTCACGCCTGACAGATGGATCGGCAATGCAGAATGCACTTTTTGTTTGTTTGTTTTTCAAGTCGAAAATCATCGGTCGAATTTTTTAAAAAATGTTTCTTGTCCACTTGACAAAAAAATCTGAAGAATGGACTTTAATACCGGAAAGGAAAAGATTGGGTGAAACGTTTCGATTACTGTTTGGCGTGAGCATAAGTTCGTACATCGAGGATTCGTTTCTTTGGAATAAATTCCGCTCAGTCTCTCCCGAGATGCGGAGAGAGTGCCGAGCCAGGCGGCGTCGCTCTACACCCACCTGTTTTTATTTTGGGGATTCTCTGACGTCGTGCGCTCCCGTAGGCCCGCGCTTTACAATGAACTTAAGCGTAGTAAAAATTATCTCTAACGAAATTCCTCGTGATTTTGCGTAACAGTATTTCGCGGAGTTTTTTTAAATCGTTATGTACGCAACTCGGTGTTTGTGTTATCGAGTATGGAAATGTTGAACTTGAAATCGGTGTCATTGTCGCGAGTTGCGGGGGGCGGGCGGGCGGGGGGTGGGGGGGGGGGAGGAGGCTTGTCGGCCGAGGTTGGAAACGAAACACTTCTTGTTTACGGAGGATCACACGTTCAGTTTGAGAATCACGAGGAGAGGAGAGGGGGGGGGGAGACTATATAATTGCGCTTTTTATAGACAGTTACGCAAGCACTGCACATGGAATAGGAAGCAGGTTGCATTGATATTGAAAGATATCGAATAATAATTTTTAAAAATGATGTAATGTTGGTTATAAAAGTCGTAAACGGCGAAGCTTCGTGTTTTGAGATTTTTACTTTTGATTAATTTTTGGCTGTGACTGAAGAGTTAACGAGGCATGATGTTTGTGGGATAATATTTACTGTATCGGTTTCGTTAACGTAGATCGGATTTTTTCTTTAAGCTTGAGAGACCGGCAATTAACGATGTGCAATTGATCACGCGCGAAGCAGAAGTCTGTTTTTAATTCCGGCACGAACCATCGAATTAGCCATACAAATATGACGACACTGGGTAATTTTATCCGACAGTGGAGGATTTTAACTCATATTTTCGAAGTTGTAAATATTACAGAGGAATAGTTAAACTAGGTCGATTTATATGAATAAATTTAAAAAAATCAAACATCAGTCTTGAATTCTTCCGAATATGTATTGAAAATTTGCTCAAACGTATCCGACCCAATCTCTCCAGAAGTGAAATTTAAAAATAGGCAACAAAAAAAAAAGAATACATAAATGTTGACAATATCAACCACTAAAAGTTCTATATTTTTCTTTTTTCTTTTACTGAACTGAAAAAAGATCTCTCAAAGTATCTCGCTATACTATTTTCGGATCGGACTTCCCCCGTCCGTTCAGCCTGTCTACATAAACTTCCAAACTCTGTGTAATTCTCGAATCGTCCGCTTTCTCGAAACAAGCGTAGTCTAGTTTCTCCCACAGTTGAGCGAAGCACGGATTGCTCGGGGGTCGAAAAAGTTTCGATGTCCTCGCGGAGCGTCTCCCTATTTTTCAACTTAAAAAAAAAAATAAAAAAAATATATTTTTAAAAATATATCCCACATAAAATTCGCAACAGTTGGAATCTGCCATCCGGTGGAGCCGCGCGCGGCACGTACGGGAATGCGGAAATTCATACAGGCAAGCGAGCGAGCCCGTCTCTTTTCTCTCTCTCTCTCTCTCTCTCTCTCTCTCTCTCTCGGCCGCTGCCTAAGAGAACTACAACGATGCTTCGACGACGAGAAGTCGATAGTTTCACGTCGAACTTTCGTTTCGCTCGACGCGTTTACAGCCGAGCCGCCGTCGGGCACTCGTCGCGGTTCTCCTCGCTCGACGAGTCTCTCTCGTCGAGCGACAGCAGAACACCTCATCGTATCTCTGCTTGGCTCCTCTCGCTCCCCCTCGTCCCCTCTCCTCGTCGTCGTCAGTCCACACTCTATATCGAGTTACTCGAGTCTTAGCTAAAGCCTTATTGCTATCGCCCTGTTCCAACGAACAGCTGACTTCGTCGTCGTCGTTCAATCACACTCGGTCCATTCTCTATTAAAGTCTTGCCGTAGTCTTGCGAGTCTTCGAAGTTGTCGTACCATTTGTAGCCGGTAGGGCGGCAAAACGGGATCGCGGGGCAAAATGGACCATTTACAGATTTTTTTTTTTACGGATTGTAAAAAAAAGTCTTATCGCTCGAGTACTGTGGAAGTCGAACTTTAAAAACTTCTTCCCGATGCGCACACCGTTCGTAGTCCAAGGTACGACAAAATGGGACTGTGGGGCAAAATGGACGATTTTTACAAATTTTTTTGCGCAACGTAAAAAGACAAGTCCCATCTCTCGAGTATGATGGATATTGTTAAAAGCTTCTTCCCGATGTGTAAAGCGCGTTTCTGTGTGTGTTCCCGATCGAAACGCCCGACGCGATTCCTACACACAAATGCATCCATATACATATATACATGATGAACAGCTAAAAAGCGACTGACATATCGCGTGACTGAAATCAGAAGGAAGTATTTCATGAGTATCTGCATATAAAAATACGCCTTTACGGTTTCAGTCCTGCGATGTTGGATCGAATCAATCTCGAGTTTCCATTGATCGTTTCGCTCGAAAGAACGCACGTTCCATTTTTTTTTTCACACTTTTTTTTGACCTTGTCGAAGTTGGCTGTCACGTGCTGCGACCGATCTTACGTCAGATCTTGCGGTGGGCAGTTACAATGTAAAAAAAAAATTAAGCCTTTTTAAGAAAATTAGACTTAATTATTAACAGATAAATATCGTGCTTTATTGTTTATTGTTCAGTTTCAAGGACTATCGGTACTTGTGAGGAGAAGAAAAAAAAAGATACGAGGCCCACTGTGCTCTTTCCCACGTGAGAATGGAGCCTTAGAGCATGAATATTCTCTCGTATTCAAGTACGATATGGACTGCAATTACGCTATGCCCATTTAATGTGTCTGATATTTTACTGTTAACATGCTATATTATATATTTTAACTGTGTGCGATAAAAATCGTGGGTATAACCGTTACGCTCGCGGCAAGTAAACTCCCACGCGTAGACTCAAGCTAGTTACGGGAGTCCACATCGACTATACACGGTATAGGGACCATGTTGGTGCAGACGAAGCGTCGAACCGTCGGTTGAGGCCATCGCCGGTCGACCTTGACTCACTTGCGATTAAACAAAATTTTGCCACTCGTGACTCATTTTTCTTATTTTTTTTTGGTCGTGTCACTATTTCCGAGAAAATTATACGTTGGCGAGGCCAAGCATGCACTTTCGGAATGAACTCCTTTTTTTCTTTCCTTTCATTCTATACATATATTATAAAAAAACCCGAAACTTTGTCGGTATAATTCGAAGTAAGAGTGTTGAATATCTTATTTGGTGACGACGATAATTAAACAAAATTTTGCCACTTGTGAATCATTTTTTTGTTTTTTATGAGTTACTATTTCCTTTTAAGTTATACCTCGGCGCGGCCAAGCGTGCACTTCCGGTATGAATTACATTGTCTTCCATTTTTTTCATTCTATACACATATTATGATAACATAACGATATAAAGTAGGAAACCGTAACTATGTCAGTATAAATCGAAGTAAGAGTGTATATCTTCGGAATCGGTTCGGGCTTTATCGAGGGCGAATACCAGGGGCTTCGTTGGCCGCTAACCGGTTTATTTGGCGACGACAATTAAACGAAATTTGACCACTCGTGAAGCATAAAATTTTTTTTTTAATGTCTCATTATTTTCGACGATGTTGCACGTCGACGAGGCCAGGCATGCATTTCCGGTATGAATTACATTGTCTTCTATTTTTTTATTCTATACACATATTATGATAATATAACGATGTAAAACAGAAAAATGTAACTATGTCAGTATAAATCGAAGTAAGAGTGTATATCTGCGGAATCGGTTCGGGCTTTATCGAGGCGAATGCCAGGCGGGGCTTCGTTGGCCGCTAACCGGTTTATTTGGCGACGACAATTAAACGAAATTTGACCACTCGTGAAGCATTAAAATGTTTTTTAATGTCTCATTATTTTCGACGATATTGCACGTCGACGAGGCCAGGCATGCATTTCCGGTATGAATTACATTGTCTTCCTTTTTTTTCATTCCATACACAATTTATGATAATATAACGATGTAAAAGAGAAAAATGTAACTATGTCAGTATAAATCGAAGTAAGAGTGTATATCTGCGGAATCGGTTCGGGCTTTATCGAGGGCGAATACCAGGGGCTTCGGTGGCCGTTGACCGGTTTATTTGGCGACGACGACGACGCCGGTCAGATAAGTCGGGGAACTCTCACGCTGGCATAGCATCACTCGGTGCAAAGTCCTATTCGTTCACGTTCGCGGACTGCGCCGGGCTCTTGCGGTTAAACTCTCCCCCCCCCCTCCCCTCCCTCCCTCCCCCCTCGATGTGCTACAAATTGGCGGCCGTCCAACGATTTTCTCGCTCGCTCTCTTTCTCAGTTTCCACACTCCCAAGCCAGGTATTCTACATCCACGCTATTTCATTTCCTCTCTCTACGAAGATCCCTTCTCCCGAGTTCTCTCGGGTTCTATCTTTTTCTCGGGACTCTCTCCCACGGGCTAAGTCGTTTACTGGCTGGCGACGCTGGCACGCGTGCTCGCTGTGCACGCGTGCACAGCGGCTCTACGATCGCCGTAAGTAGAGCCGGTTATAAACCTAGGCTTCTATTATTTACCGGAGTTTTATACGGCGGCCGGCTCGGAGGCGCGGCTGGACGGAAAAGCTCACGTCTCTACGCTAGAAAGTATATATATATATATGTTTCTGATTTTTTTTTAATAGAAAAAAACAGCTGCTTTGTTTTTTTTTACCAGATTTTCGTTATCGATATATAGAGAATTTTCCAAAAGGTTGAAATATAACATTTGAAAAAAATTTCCAGATGAATGTCTGAGTTCAATTGGGTCGGGAAATGCAAAGCAAAGGACTGCATTTTTTGGTTCTTTTTTCCGACCCAAATTTATTTACTACAACCAATTTAATTTCCACGAACAAGGAATAAATGCAATAAATGACAATGCTCGTACGAAGTTAAAACGGCGCTTCGATCGTCGAATAAGGTCGTGGAAGTGATCAGGTGCAACGGCTCTCCCGGAGCGCGAGGAACGCGGCTCGTAGGTGAGAGAACCAGTTCACCGCGAGCGTAGGTGGATTTCATACCTGCCGAGATATAGTCGAGCATGTATCTAAGATCGAAACTATTCGTCCTTCTACCTTGCTCAGCAATTTCTTCGCGCAACTATAAAAACAAAAAATTCTGCATTTTCCGGCCCAAATTTTTTCCCCATTTTACAACTTTATTTGTATTTTATTTGCAATGTGAAAATTTTCCAATTTTCTGGATATTTTTTATCCTTTAGGGTTAATACACTTACATTGACATGAAATACACTTTACATTCATGGAAATGTACGCTATACAGTAAAAAAAAACATTTTGTAAAGTCGGAATACAAAGTTTCATAACAATAATATTTTAAATAAGTGACAGAGTCGTTTGTTGATGTTTTATTAAACCTCTCGTTTCATTTCCCGTGTCATTAACGATTTTAGTTTATACTCTTGTTTGTAAAACTAGAGCCGGATGGTGCGATACAAAAATTAACAAGTAAAAAGTTGTGGACTTTTGAGGCCAATAAGTTGTTGTAAAAAGGACAAACTTTTTTTTACTGTGCAGTTAATTGTAATACCCGCGTTAAGGTTTAGTTCGGATTGCGGTTGAGCTACAGGACTTGCCTGTAACTTGCGTTATGATCGTCTCAGTCGCCGGACAAGAGGTACGACCTCGTACGCAACGCGATTAGAAAAATTAGCGTCAGTATCGTCAAAGTAGTTTGCAACATGCCTCGGCTCGTAGGAAACTCCCACTTGCACCATATACGAATGACGCCGCGAAGCGTACCGTTGTTTATTGCACAATATACTGCAAAGTGTGCAGCACCAATCGCTCTTTAATTCTTCTCTCTAGAAATCTGCTCCTCTAAAATCCTAATTATCCTCTCGTTATCTTGCGAATAGTAACTTTAAAAACGCTTTAAAAAAATATCATTTCTTGGCTCACGAGGAATTCTCGTAGGACTTTCAGTGTCGCACTTTACGACAGAAGGGGTCTGAAAAAAATTTTGCTAATTTAATCGTTGGCAAGGCAAGATATTAATTCTTCAGGTCACACTTTCATAAAAAAACATTTTTTATGCATTAAATATACGTTTTGCAAAAAAAATAGTATGTAACTCGTATGTTTTGAGATAGACGTATGACTGTTGTATTTAGGCAAATATTAAAATTGTATACACTGTCGTGTAATCAAAAAATATATAAATTGGGTGGATTTAGAAAGAGTGTATTTTCTCGCACAAAATTGGATATTTTTATATACCACATGGACGATTATTTTCGGGGTTTTTATTCTAATATTTACCCCGTAAAATACGGGTACGAAAAAATCTGAAAAAATGCTCAGACTGACGTCCAAACTGTTAGAAAATGTCGTATAAATTTCGTGATTATTCGTCGAGCCGTCTTGAAGATACCGGTGGTTTAACGAGGTGATAAATATAGCAGAATTCCGAGAACTCTCGTGTACACGTATGAACTATGAAATATCCATGCGCGGGCTGTAGGTTAGTATCCTTTTACCTGATCGTACAGCTAGTTGAGCGTGCAGCGCGCGTTACACAGCTTGCCAGTCCGCGAAGCCTATCCTCCTCGCCGGTTTCCGGTGCCCGTGGAGCTCGTTGCCGTGGAGCTTCCTTCCCCCTTCGGTCACGACGACGCGCTCCAGGATAATCATTAATTACCTTCTCCCGGTGCCTACACTCGCCGAAGTCTGGCCGAGGACGTGAGAGAGACTCTCTTCTTCTCCCGTAACTGCGTTATCCGCAACCGCGGCTAAACTAGAGACCAACGAAAGTCAATTATTCATTTTCTCGTTCATCGAGCGTGTACCCGATGAGAATCTACAAAGCGAGCGAGAATGTAAATCACAGAGGATCCTACGACGATGTGTTCTACACGCTGATCTGCCACCTGTAACTAAATTCTCGATACTCAAGCCATCAGAAAAAAATAGGGGATAGCGGGACAAGACAGGGCAAAAAATCGGGATCTATCGATGGGGCAAAATGGGATAGGAGAGAATGGGCAGTCAGACCGCCCGACGGGCAGGTCACTCTGGGTATCTGGTTGTCTGACTGGCTATTCTCCTGTTCGCCTGTCCTGTCTTTCCGTCCTTCTGGCTTTATGTCCTTGTGTCCTTCGGTCCTTGTGTCCTTCAGTCCTTGTGTCCTTCAGTCCTTGTGTCCTTCAGTCCTTGTGTCCTTCAGTCCTTGTGTCCTTCAGTCCTTGTGTCCTTCAGTCCTTGTGTCCTTCAGTCCTTGTGTCCTTCAGTCCTTGTGTCCTTCAGTCCTTGTGTCCTTCAGTCCTTGTGTCCTTCAGTCCTTGTGTCCTTCAGTCCTTGTGTCCTTCAGTCCTTGTGTCCTTCAGTCCTTGTGTCCTTCAGTCCTTGTGTCCTTCAGTCCTTGTGTCCTTCAGTCCTTGTGTCCTTCAGTCCTTGTGTCCTTCAGTCCTTGTGTCCTTCAGTCCTTGGGCCCTTCAGTCCTTGGGCCCTTCAGTCCTTGGGCCCTTCAGTCCTTGTGCCCTTCAGTCCTTGTGCCCTTCAGTCCTTGTATCCTTCAGTCCTTGTATCCTTCAGCCCTTGTGTCCTTCAGTCCTTGGGCCCTTCAGTCCTTGTGCCCTTCAGTCCTTGTGCCCTTCAGTCCTTGTGTCCTTCAGTCCTTGTGCCCTTCAGTCCTTGTGCCCTTCAGTCCTTGTGCCCTTCAGTCCTTGTGCCCTTCAGTCCTTGTGCCCTTCAGTACTTGTGTCCTTCAGTCCTTGTGTCCTTCAGTCCTTGTGTCCTTCAGTCCTTGTGTCCTTCAGTCCTTGTGTCCTTCAGTCCTTGTGTCCTTCAGTCCTTGTGTCCTTCAGTCCTTGTGTCCTTCAGTCCTTGTGTCCTTCAGTCCTTGTGTCCTTCAGTCCTTGTGTCCTTCAGTCCTTGTGTCCTTCAGTCCTTGTGTCCTTCAGTCCTTGTGTCCTTCAGTCCTTGTGTCCTTCAGTCCTTGTGTCCTTCAGTCCTTGTGTCCTTCAGTCCTTGTGTCCTTCAGTCCTTGTGTCCTTCAGTCCTTGTGTCCTTCAGTCCTTGTGTCCTTCAGTCCTTGTGTCCTTCAGTCCTTGTGTCCTTCAGTCCTTGTGTCCTTCAGTCCTTGTGTCCTTCAGTCCTTGTGTCCTTCAGTCCTTGTGTCCTTCAGTCCTTGTGTCCTTCAGTCCTTGTGTCCACGACAAGAAACGAAACCAAGCCAATATTTCGAAGAATGGAGACTGCCCCATTTTTCCCCTCGCCATAACGAGGTCAACTTCGAGGTCAAATCCTCAAAAATTAATTAATTAAATGTATTCCCAAAAAATACCTCGATTCCCCTCTCTCCCTCTCAGGGCGGCAATTTTTTGCCAATTTCAGGTTCATTGAAAGAGCTCCAATGAAAGAAAGAACTATGAGTTACAGAGATCCCGCCGTCCGTGGCGAAATGTTCGGGCTGGGCGCGTGTTGGTTGACCGCACACAAAGAATAGAACAACAACAACAGCGAACGAAACCAACGGCTCCACCTCGCACAGCCCAGTAAATATCGCCTACCCGATGTACCTGGCATCGAGGTCGCTTTGGTCTCCCCGTATCTAGCTCACACATGCACTATTCACGGCAACAGTGTTACGTGTCGCTGTTAAATTGTAGGATGGTGGATAGTGCAGTTCCGTGCGGAAAGGCATTAAAATAATGCAGGGAGCATACACTGTAAAAACTATACGACAATTTTATTTTGCATATTCATAAGCGGCCCCGACGTAAATAAATCTTGAGGTTCAAAAAAATTAATTACTTCGCCGCAACCATTTATTCGACTTTCCCTAAAAAAAACCTTAATAATTTTAATTTTTTACATCACTCTGATTTGTATTTGAAAAATCAAAATATTAAATAAGAAATCGCATAAAAACTATAATTTTTTTCTCTACTTGGGTGAAAATTCTAAATCTCAGACAAAAGACAAAAACGATTTTGTCAAGGAAGGGAAATGGTGAGAATATTATTTCCCACGACATGCGCAATTATCGCGAATAATAGTTATCCGGCGATGAAAGCGAGGCGCGCGTATACACGGGGTTGACGACGACGAGAAACGACGACGAGGTTTGCATACATTCCATTATGCATTAAGGCGACTTTAAAATCAATTTGCGCGAGGCGCGGAGCGAGTCGACGAGAGAGGAAGGGAGCGAGAGGTTTGTCAGCCGGCTCGAAGAATTAAGGGCATCCCAGGAGGTCGAGGGGGGGGGGGGGGAGGGGCGAGGGAGAGGAGGAGAGAGGAAGCTGGTCGTCGTGAGAGTCGTACACTGCCGAGGGGCCGTCCAAGTGGGCACACTTCATTCGCCAGTAGTCACGATGTGGCTTATCGTTTCCGTACTTCAGTCTTTTTCCCCTCGTATTTTCTTATTTCATTCATAATACAGCTTCGATAAAGTATGTGCGGCAGGAGGCGACTAATTGGAGGCTGGAGAGCATCGAATAATAAATAACACCGTTGCATCTTCCTTTCTCTCGCCCTTGAATTAAGTGGAAATTTACATCGGCGCGTGTTGATCAACTTCTTTTTTTATTTCCGTTGCTTCGATCCTTCCAAGATAGAATATTAAAAAGGCTCGTTATGTATTTATTTGTATATTTCCTTATGTATTTATTTATTTATTGGTATTATTACGTGCTGGACCCAATTATAGAGAAACTGCAAATCTATCAAGCAAAAATACATTCTTATAAACAAATAAATAGCTCTAGAAAAGGGATCAAATGTTTGAAGCTCTCGAAGACCATATTTTATAATCACAACGTCGCTATCACCTATAAATACTGTAGCAATTGCATTAGTCGCGAACTTCTTTTTTTATTTCCGTTGCTTCGATCCTTCCAAGATAGAATATTAAAAAGGCTCTTTATGTATTTATTTGTATATTTCCCTATGTATTTATTTATTTATTGGTATTATTACGTGCTGGACCCAATTATAGAAAAACTGCAAATCTATCAAGCAAAAATTCATTCTTATAAACAAATAAATAGCTCTAGAAAAGGCATCAAATGTTTGAAGCTTTCGAAGACCGTATTTTATAATCACAACGTAGCTATCACCTATAAATACTGTAGCAATTGCATTAGTCGCGAACTTCTTTTTTTATTTCCGTTGCTTCGCTCCTTCCAAGGTAGAATATTGAAAAGGCTCGTTATGTATTTATTTGTATATTTCCTTATGTATTTATTTATTTATTGGTATTATTACGTGCTGGACCCAATTATAGAGAAACTGCAAATCTATCAAGTAAAAATACATTCTTATAAACAAATAAATAGCTCTAAAAAAGGCATCAAATGTTTGAAGCTTTCGAAGACCTATTTTATAATCACAACGTCGCTATCACCTATAAATACTGTAGCAATTGCATTAGTCGCGAACTTCTTTTTTTATTTGGGTTGCTTCGATCCTTCCAAGATAGAATATTAAAAAGGCTCGTTATGTATTTATTTGTATATTTCCTTATGTATTTATTTATTTATTGGTATTATTACGTGCTGGACCCAATTATAGAGAAACTGCAAATATATCAAGCAAAATTACATTCTTATAAACAAATAAATAGCTCTAAAAAAGGCATCAAATGTTTGAAGCTTTCGAAGACCGTATTTTATAATCACAACGTAGCTATCACCTATAAATACTGTAGTAATTGCATCAGTCGCGGAAAAATATACATATAATCGTAAATAAAAAATATAAAATATCTCGTGCAAGGCCAAATTAAAAAATCGTTCCTATATAGATAGATAGGTAGATTCGTTTATTCCGTGTTCTGGGGCGTAAGCCACCTAAGAACACCGTGCAACAAGGTACAAAACACGACACGATGGAAATTGTCTCCTCGATCTTGCGGGAATGCTCGCGACGAGAGACAGCATTTTTATAACCATCAACGTCGAGTACAAAGTTTCGAGCCAACCACGTGGTTCGACTGCATTCCACGTCGCCTGTAACACGCTACGTATATAATTGTATACAAATTAACGTTTCAACTGCCCCGCGTTGCCAAGGTGCACGGCACTCGACAAAAAAAGGCAAAAAAATAATTTCACACGTTCGCGTTTCCTCCGATTGTTATTTTACAGCGTTTGCGAGTGAGAGGGAGAGATTCCGGATGACGGCAAAGACTCTCAGCTGTATCGCGCGACTAGAATCAGACGGGCGTAATTTCTTCGCGTAAACACACTAGATACGCTCCTCTGCAAATAGTCGCGTAAGGCATTTCGTACTCTCGCGAGAGAACGACAATTTTTGCACACCGATAAAAAAATGCGGTTGAATAAACTAAAGATTGGGGCAGGGACGTTCAAATGAATATTTACTTGGTCCGACAAAATATTTTAAAGCATCAAACATATTTTAGTGAAATTATGAAAAAAAAAAAATTGTTGAACTAAATGATCTTTAAGCTGTACCTACAAAATATTGATTTGCACGTCCCTGCTCGAATTTTTGGTTGACTCTACCGTATTTTTTTTATCAGTGCGCGGGTTTTTTATCGAAGACTTTACGAGGTCTCTAAAAAAAAATCTGACACACCGATAATTGGGTTGTCTAACGTAAATTAGTAAACATTAAATTCGTTTAATTTACATAAATTAATTGAATCAAATTGAAAGCAGTTTTTTTTTATTGTTGTCGAATTTAGATTTTTTTTCCGCGTCTTGTCGTCGTGTTCTCATTTACTCGATGTCGATTATCGGAAAACGAAAATTGAATCACAAAGCTTCGAAGGCTATAAAATATGTATGTAATTCGGAGTAAAATAGGTCGACCTGTTGACCTCCTTGATCAAGAGGAGGGTGAAAACACTTGATCTTTCGAGCAAAATATAAATAACTCCAACAGAAATTTAGTTTTCGTAAAAAAAAAAGGGAATTTTATAAATAATTAATAAGTGCTGAGAATGAGAAATTATTAATACCGCGTTGTGTACGATATAGGCGAAAATCGATATTGCGGACGAATCGATATAAACTTACGTATCGACCACGCACGTGTATCGATTTATAGAAAGTATATAATGAATTATCGAGGAGCGTACAAACATATCCCGTATAGAATGAGGAAAACGGTTCTCTAACATCGTCTTTGCTCTGCCGGTGAGTTCATAACGTGTTAACCTACTTTCGGCTACACCTCTAACCCTTTCCGTACGTAAGTCGCGAAATATTATAATAGCGGTTCGTCAACCAGGTCGTTCACATGCGAAGTCATCCCATTTTTTTTATACTCATAAAATCCACACCTAAAGAAATTCAAGGTCATTTCCGGGAGTTTTCAAGGACACTCAAAATTCAGGGACTTTTCAAGGACACTCAAAATTCAGGGACTTTTCAAGGACAATCGAAATTCAGGGACTTTTCAAGGACAATCGAAAAGTTGTCTTTTCGTGCACCGCGAAAAATTGGTAAACATGGTTCGTTTTGCCCCGCTCTCCTTTACACCTGACTGCCGAGAGCAATAACATCTGGCCGCTCCGAAAGGGCTCCTAAGCCAGTTTTACTCGGTCGAGCAGCAAGTTTCCAAACGAATAGCATTTAACGTTATCCGTTATCGGTTTATTACATACGCGGAACTCGACAGCGCGGACACTCAACGCGGGAGCAACACTGAAAGCCTGTCCGATATGAAACGACACTTTGCGACCAACTTCCTCATACTTAGCTCAGCAAAAGAAAAATTCTTCAAGCTAACTTTCCCGTTCGATGCTAACTCACTAATCGAGTTTAATTTAAATTTCCAATGATTCGACGGGCGAATTTATCGTTAAACTAATCAAACGAAATATCAAAGGTCGTATTTGCCGAATTTATCGCTCGACTACCGGAAATTTATTTACTCAGATATTAAAAAATTCGATTCTTTTTTACTTAAAAAAAAAAAAAAATGTAGCAATTCTTGCAAATTTGCAAGTTTTAAAAATGAAGTAACATTATCTGATTTGAAGGAATCGTGACTAACGTATCAGTCGACGCTCCGTCGTTGATAAACGAATAGTCTGAGGTTTGCCTACCGTGCTTCGAATGGTTCACCAGCCCATTTATTTATGTATGCTGACCTTCTAACAAAAATAAAAATAAAAAAATAATCTTTGCAATCCCTCGGACGGCGACGAAGTCCGCCACGACATTTTTCGTGCTTCATATTTTGAGTGGGACAATTTGAGTGGCACAACCTTGGACCGGAAATCGATATCGCGAGTCGACCAGAGGCGCTCTAACACCGGTAGTTGCTCGGCTAAGCTCCTCGAGTTTCGTCGGCCACGGGGCTAGGGGTTGCGAATATACAACTAACTACCCCCTGCTCGAGACCTGGAACACGCCGAAGCTCACGTCGCTCTTCGTGACTACCGCTATTCTACTTTTTTTCATTCTTTCTATATATACTCGTGAGAACACACGCCTGAGACACGTGTCGACGATCCACCTTTACAATTGTGCACTCAAACTGATAGCAACGGGAGAAACTCGTGCTATGATGTCTACGAGAACGCCCACTCTATACTTGGACTCGTACATGTTTGACGTACGTTGAAAGAACGTTTTTGACGTGAAAAAGGAAAAAAAAAACAAAGAAGTCCAGAAATATACCAGCGGGCCGGAAATCAATAGTTCAAGGTCTATTTTTGGAGCCCATTTATTTGTTTCGATCAAGGAACAAGTCAGCCAATTTCCAAATGTTCAGAATTTTAGAAAGTTGCGACTAAAATATTGTTCCTGGTATTTGTGCCTCTGGACACATTTTTTGTGGTTTTTTAAAGTCTTTTTTTGTTTTTAATAAAGTAAGAAGAAATTACGATAATAGTTGTGACCTTTGAAATTTTTGAATATTTCGTAGTCGCGAATTGGCGCCAAAAGAATCGTGGCTACTAAATATAGACACTCAAACTGATACCGAGGGAGAAACTCGTATTCATAATGTCTATAAGACCGCTATTATATGCTTGGTTTCGTAGATTTTGGACGTACGTTGAAAGAACGTTTTTGATGTAATGAAAGAAAGGAAAACTAAGAAAAGGACACCAGTAATATACGAGTTGGGCGGAAATCGATAGTTCAAGGTCTATTTTTAGAGTCCATTCATTTGTTTCTACCAAGGAATAAGACATCCAATTTCTAAATATACATTTTTTAAAAAATATGATAAAAAGAGTTTCTTCAAATTTTTCCAACATTTTGTAGGCGCTAAATCGACACAAAAACTTTAAAAAATCGTAGCTACGAAATATGGACACTAAAAGTAGATACTAAAAACCCCTTTTTATTTTTTTCCCGTAATGTAGATTTTACAAAACTGGCAACACAAGCAAACTGGCACACACGTGGAATTGTGACTCACGCGATGACTGTTAGACGGAAGATATCATCGATCATTAGGCGCATATGATAATGAGAGTATGGCCGCGCACGATTTGCGCGCGTGCCATTATGCTGCAATATCTATTGTAATGCTACGATGTAATGCCCGCCCGTCCACCCACAGGTAAACGGGGAACGTTTTCCTTTGCTCGTATCTCATAAAAACAATCTTCCGTGCATCGGTAATTCAAATGCAGGTGAATTCGCAATTCCATCATAATCCAACAGTGTTTACGGCGTCGAAGGCTCGTCCTCGCATTACTTTGCTGATTCATATTGCTCCAGTGCACTTCGCTCTTTTTACTACCGAGTCAGTTGTCGACTGAACATTTTACTCTTGGTCCATTAATTGGCCTTTTTGGGGCTAAAGTACAGTGACACATTGAAAGTCTCGATTTGATGAACAAAAAAAAATAATAATGAAAAAAAAATCACAGTATGTATATAGTGTTCGCAGCTGATTCGTAGCGAAACGCATAAGGTTCGGGAGATCGTGCATTGAGCCACTGTGAAATTAGCTGCGATACACGGTGAAAAGGCAAAAGATGGCGGCATATCTCGCTGAAATTTCGATATGGACAAACACAATTTTTTCCGAAAAGTTTTTATCTCTGTGAAATCGCATCGCATCGTAACAAAACCTGAAAAAAGACACAGACCACGATTCAAGGAAACTACTTGCCAAATTTTGTCAAGAGATTTTTTGTGGATTCGGAGAACACTGGATACCAAGGAAACGCGCAAAGTCCCGCGATCGCCGTGAAACGCATAACTCCCGTCTTTTTGCCCCAGCGGGCAGTCGGGAGTTAAAAATCGCATTTTTGGGAGTAAAATCTAAAATATTGGGTCTGGAACAAAATGAACGTCATATTCGTGATCAAGGGGCCCCGTCGGGGCCCCTTTCAATTTTCTTTTTAGTGTGTGTGTTTAGTGACAATCCTAAAAAAGGTGTATCTGAGAATCTCGCTGAGATACTGGAAGCCATGAAAAAAAACAGAATTTTATATATCTATATATATAGTTAAGCATATTCATGAAGCATAAATTTGACGAAAATGTTTTCCCGAGCGGAAAATTGCAAGTATACACGGGTCGTACGGTCTAGTCGGCGAAGTCAACACTGCATGTACACTTTTTAAATAAAACCCAATAAAGACCTAGCCAGAAAAAAAGTCCGCGACGAGAAACTCCAACAAGCGTGAAAAGCGACTGCTGAAACTACTGCGCGGTAAACGAGTCTGAAACGAGTCTCTTTCGAAAAAAAAAAAAAAAAAAAAACGATGCTATAATACCTTATCACTGTTCGCTATCGCAGCAACCCGTCATATCTCTGTTCGGTAGGAAATTGAAGAACAAAAAATGTCAAATGTATTTGCATTTTCATGGTCGCCGTTAAATTCTCCAACAGGATTTCCCTGACTTTTCCCGGGTTTATTTTTTATAAAAATTTAATTTTTCCGTTCTATCGATCAGGGTTGGAAAGAACAAAATTCAACTTTCTCACGCATGACGAAATGCCAAGATTCTATTTAAAAATGCATCGACCACATTCAAGCGTTTAATTAATCTCTTCACGTATTCGGAGCGTAGATCGATCGAGCTCTTGCGAATTCAGCTTACATCTACCTCGATACGTTTCAAATTAAATTCAGTTCGACGCGAATCCGAGCGCAGTCCGGAATTTCGTATACGATGCATTATTATTGCGATAGTCGGGCACGTACTTACTCACGCGCCCGCGGACTTTCGCATCGTGAAATCGATCCGAATGTATAATCAAAGGTGAAATGCAGCGTGTCTCCTGGACGCTTTCTTTTTTTTTCTTCCTTCTCAGAATCTTGAATTTAAGGTGTAGGGGAGAGCGGGGCAAAATGGGGCAGCGGGGCAAAACGGGGTTTTTGGGCAAAACTAAATTTTCCAATCATTTTTGGATCGGACAAGGTGGCAAAACTGGGCAGAAAAGCCTGACGTATCCGATAGGGCGAATTCGGGCATCCAAAAATTATTGGAAAATGACGTTTTGCCCAAAACTCCGTTTTGCCCCGTTGCCCCATTTTGCCCCGCTCTCCCCTACTGAAATCGACGGCAAAGAAGTTGCAACGATCGTGTAACGATTGACCGGACAATTGTTAATGTTTGTGCAGCGCTTGGGCGTGAAATTCAATGACCGTCGATAATAAAAGATTATTAGATTTTTGTCACAAACAATCTTTCCGAGTTTTAAAAATTTATTTCCTTTTAATTTTTTTTCCCAATAAAAAAACGTTTTTTGCGGCTTGAAAAAAAAAAAAAAAAAATTAATTCATAAATAATAATATCGTTCGATCGAATGCAACACGGAAGGTGAATCGTCATTATCGTCTCTAACGGAGCGACGACTAACGAGGAGAGTTACAAGGAAAGAAAAAGGATTAAGATAATTACTATCTGCAAAGAAAAATATTTTTTCTTGTCGCTATGATAAGGAAAGCTTCACTCGCGACAGATTTATAAATAGCAGATAACCGCGAGGAGATTGGACGGAAAAACGATGACATTGCATCTTTAGCTGATAATTATTATTTTCTTAGTCAAAACAAGTGTAATTTTTTGTAACCGGAAATTTAGAAAATTTGGCTCCAAATATTCGATGCAAAAAAAATTGTTTTGACCCAACGGTCGATAAATCCTCGCCGGGAACTCGATGACGACGAGACGAACAACACACGTGTCGTCCATTCGAGCGAAATGGGTCAGCGTGTTTATACCGCTGCTCGAAGTAAGTGGTTAGGACGCGAGAATGCACAGAGCTCGTGCAAACTCTCGCGAACCGCACACAAAACACACATACGCATCGGTCGTACAGATAAACGGAGGTGGAAAGCGTCGGGATTTTTATGTGTGGCGTTCTCGTGGGTTCGTGTTGTTTGCCCTCGTATATTAATCCTCCAGTGGTCAAGGGATAAATTCTACCACGGAAAAGAACGCTGCGATTTCGTTTCTTTTACTCTTTTCCACTCTGCAAATTGCGCACGCCTTTTTATCGCTACACTTTGTCTTTTTTTTCTATTTCGTAACTCTTTACGATTGATCGTTCGACTCCTTCGAGCAGTGCAAAAACGTCTCCGCTATCACCGTTAAAAGGAATTTTCTAAACGGCTCAGCGAAACATTAAATCTTACATCCTCGGACGATTGAAATGAATTTTTGAAAATTATGTCATTTTTTTTACCATTCAAATAATAAGTTTTTTAAATCCGACGGAAAGATATCGAAGCACTGAAAATTCTATAGAAATTTAATGAGGATTCATCGAGCCAGTCAAGAGATAAAGTGCCCTCGAGCGACACCAATCGTAATAACTACGGTGCTTCAGAGGGGTTTAGCGCGCAATATGAAAAAAAAAAAATTCTCCGAAGTGTTCAGGAATTTATTTTTATATTTTCATTATTTTTTTAGTCGATAGATGATAAAGATTTATGGCGAGCCGCACGCAACCGCGTATCGATCTGCGGGGTAGATTTTATATCGTGTCCGACGTATCAAATGTCACGTTCGTTTTATGGCGAGATGGAGGGGGAGAGTTCCGATTCGGGGAGGCGCGGAAATGCCTCTACAGTCTTCTGTATAGGGCTGTATACCGTACTCTCATTATTGCTCAGCTGTCGCCACACGCGCCGGGCCCATCAGTGACGTTTACCGCACAGAGTAAAACGACATCGTCGGTGGCGGGAGCGCATTTAGTTTAGCACAGACCGTACTGACGTGTGCCCTCGATACGTCGGAAACATTAACACCCTCCCCCCACCGCCGCTCTGAAGTACAGATGAGATTTTTTTGTTCATCAATCTACCAGTACGACAGACCATTCATAGAGTTGATTTAACAACACGGATAACGATTGTGCATGAGGGATATTGGCAATTGCCAAGAAGCATTATAGTGCCATTGGCAAGTGCCAAGAGTCATTGTATTGCCATTGGCAATTGCCAAGAATCATTATATTGCCATTGGCAATTGCCAAGAATTCATGTATTGCCATTGGCAATTGCCAAGAAACATTATATTGCCATTGGCAATTGCCAAGAAACATTATATTGCCATTGGCAATTGCCAAGAATCATTATATTGCCATTGGCAATTGCCAAGAATCATTATTTTGCCATTGGCAATTGCCAAGAATTCATGTATTGCCATTGGCAATTGCCACGAATCATTATTTTGCCATTGGCAATTGCCAAGAATCATTATATTGCCACTGGCAATTGCCAAGAATCATTATATTGCCACTGGCAATTGCCAAGAATTCATGTATTGCCATTGGCAATTGCCAAGAATCATTATAATGCCATTGGCAATCGCCAAGAATCATTATTTTGCCATCGGCAATTGCCAAGAATAATTATTTTGCCATTGGCAATAGCCAAGAATCATTACTTTCCAATAGGCAATTGCCAAGAATCATTATTTTGCCATAGACAATTGCCAAGAATCATTATTTTGCCATAGACAATTGCCAAGAATCATTATTTTGCCATAGACAATTGCCAAGAATCATTATTTTGCCATAGACAATTGCCAAGAATCATTATTTTGCCATTGGCAACCAATAATAATTATGCTTGAGGAAAGTTAGCCATTGCCAAGAATTCACGTATTACCATTGCCAAGAATTCCTGTATCGCCATTGTCAAGAATTCCTGTATCGCCATTACCAAGAATTCATATATTGCCATTACCAAGAATCCATATATTGCCATTGCCGAGAATCCATGTTTCCACACATATCTGTGTCCATCAATGGTATTGAATATCATCAGCGGGGCACATGTGGAAGCTGACGCGAACCGCAGTGGAACGTCCAGCGACACTCGATCATAGATTTCGAGGGTGGTGAACCGAAGCCCTCTGTCTCTCGCACGACCCTCTCGTACGATTGCCCTGCTACCCCCATAGGGCGAGATCCGATCTCCATATCGCGAATCGATGACCCGTTTCACTCTCTGATGCGTTCCTCTTGTCGCGTATGTGCCGTCCCCCCCCACCCCGCTCTCCTCCCGACGCCTCAGAGAATTCACTACTAGGAATTAATTCCAGGATGCATTCCAATATACGCTGTATGAGATATCGCATATATATCTATTCATATTCAGCTGTTCAGCACACATCGAAGGAGTCGATGATAGATCGAAAATTTATTTAAATCAAGCCGTTTAATTTTTTTCTTTTAAATAAGAAAAATACTTTTCTAATTGGACGACATTTTTAGCGATGAACAAAGTTTGAGGAAGAGCAAATGAAAACGATGGATTTCCAATCGACGGCACAGAGATAGACATTTATTTTCATCACTCGGTGCGGAAATGGCCAATTACTCCCTAGGGAGTAATGAAATTGTACCGCGCATGCGCACATGTTAATAATGATCATCGGTCAATAATAGCTTATTTTCCACCCGTATTGCACACAAGGAATGTGGTTGTTTTAGCGCAGTCGGGAAAAAAACGTTTTTCGCCCTCGTGGAGTAATGTACTATTACATCAAATATATTTTTTTTTTGTGAATAAGAAAAACACCTTGTACACTATAGCAATTTTTTGGGATCACTGAAATTTAAAGGCGAAAGAAAGCGACGAATTTCCGTCGACTGAGCACCTTTTTAGTCGCTACGAGCATAAGGCCGATAGAATGGGGTAGGTCTTTCAGAAAAATAAATAAAAGCCGACTTCGAGGGGTTTTTTTTTTATTTTTTATTATAGTAGAAGAGAGGGAAGATGGGGTCGATCGCATTCCGGCGTCGTGTCTCGGACGTTTATGGAACGAGTCCGAGCGCAACGTTTTATGCTCGCGAGGGGTCCCGGTCACGGCTATAGGCTACCGCACAGCCCTGCGTTACAGTTGTATACTTACTCTGCAACATCCGCCTTCGAGCCTCCGAGCTGATGTTTCTCCTCTTCCCGGCTCTTTTCTGTCTTTAAACTCGCTTCTCGCCGCCTCTTCCCGAGAAAGATATACGCGCCCGAACCCTCCCCGGTTAGTCCATGTTTGGAAAGCCAGCCTTCTCTCTCCACCTCGCTCCTGCCTTCCCACTTTTTTTTTTTCTTTTCTTCAAGAGCGAGTCTACCAGGGCTGTCGCGTTTCTCTATTCTCTTTTCGCGACGCTGCGATTGAAAACAGGTATACACACTTGTAGCCGGCACTTTCCATCGCGCATATGTTCGTCCGCTCGCTTTATCGACGCAGGTCATTTTCACAAATTTCTACTCGTCTCGTCATGCACTTGCGAGAAAAATTTTGCTATCGTTCGCAACATTATTGGCGATAAAGTGAACACAAGGGAAAAAAAAATTATCAACTATTTTTCTTCAGCCACGCTCGATATTGTTTTATCTCGAAAAAGAAAATTACAATTTTCAAGTTTTTGAGTCATTTATACATTTATTACTATTTATCGACGCAGGTGATTTTCACGAATTTCTACTCGGCTCGTGATGCACTTGGGAGAAAAGTTTTTCTATCGTTCGCAGTATTCTTGGCGATAAAGTGAAAAAGAGGGAGAAAACAATTACAATTTTCAATATTTCAAGTCATTTATAATTGATTTATTATATTTATCGACGCAGGTGATTTTCACAAATTTCTACTCGCCTCGAAACGCACTTGGGAGAAAAGTTTTTCTATACTTCCCAAAATCGCAAAATGAAAAAAATAGAAAAAAAAAATTATCAAAATGTTTTCTTCATCCACGCTCCGTTTTGCTTTCTCCCGAACAAAATTAATAACTTTCTACATATTTCGAGTAATTTATAAGTTGCACTATTTTACTGGGTACAACGGCTCGTGCTGGTTAATTAATTTCTTTTTTTTTTGTTTTTTTGTCATTATCGTCACGACAGCTCTCTCGGAGTGTAATGCAATTCCGAGTTCCATGAGACGAAATCCAAGAGGGAAATGTTGTGCGTGCGCCAAACTAGCTGTGACAATTAGGATGCATCACGAGCGTTACATTGCCGAAGGAGATGAGCTAATATAAAGAGGTGGTGTTTCATCGTATAGCAGTGCACAGCCACAAAGTGAACGTTCGAGGCCCACGCCAGAGCTGTGCACCACTAACAGAGGAAGCGAGTCTTGTTTAATCGCTCGTTGAATCATGAGCGTGAAGCATCGCGGAGGAACCGTGACTCGCGCCCGGAGAAGAGTGTCGGGCGTGACGGGGACGATTCGATTTGCCTCTTTAATATATATATTTTTTTTTTATTTCGACGAAAAATCCATCTTACAGTCGGCTCTCGAATGAAAAAAATTGATCGGAAATGTCTGAGTCATTCGCTGAATTAATCGACCACCAAAATACGACTCCATTTTTTTTATACTCAGAGTAGTTTGGGCAGTTTGAGCAAAAAAAAAATTCTAAATGTTTTCGGGGACAAAATTACTTTTCTTTTTTAACAAGCGAAAATTCTTAATTTCTCAAAGGAAACAAATTTTGCTGTGTAAAAAAAAGCATTTGCTGTTTGTGTTAATTTTTTTCGTCTGCACAATGTTGAAGCAAGTCGAAGGGAAAATCTTCGAAGTGCCGGAACTGCGACGATATATTCATATGTGAGAGCGTTTTGCACTCGGGAAGCCGGAAGTCGCCGAACAATGGCGCCTTTTTGGTAAGCGTCTGGATGATAAATCAAAAGCGAGAAGGCTTTTCTCGGAGCTCTCGCATTTGTCGCAGTACAAGCATCCATAGAGACCATACGTACTGCCGTTTAATACCGAGTCTACACAGAAGAATTCTCAGTCTGGATCGTTTATGAATGCAATTGAGAAGCCAGACGTCGCTCTCGGCACGCCCCTTCGTATTTTATCCAATTATTGCAGCCCCAGACGACTAGCTCTGAGTTTCGTTATTCATTCCAACCATCGTTGACCATCCCAGTAACGAAACTTTCAATTCGGAGACCAACAATTCTACAATCTTCTCCGGACGTCCAACTCCGACTTTTATTAGTAATTTGAACCATTATTGACTATCCCAGTAACGAAATTTTTTATTCTGAGACCAAATATTCTGAAAACTTTTCCGGGTGTCCAGCACTGAGTTTCATTATTCATTCCAACCATCTTTGGCCATCTCAGTAACGAAATTTCCAATTCGGAGACCAACAATTCTAAAATCTTCTCCGGACGTTCAGCTCTGGGCTCCATTATTCATTCCAATCATAGTTGACCATCCCAGTAACGAAATTTTCAATTCGGAGACCAAAAATCCTAAGATCTTCTCCGCACGTCCAGCTGTGAGTTTTATTATTCACTCCAACCATTTTTGACCGGGCCAGTAACGAAATTTTTTATTTGGAGACCAAATATTGTACAAAAAAATGCTAGGCGTCCAGCTTTGAATTTCGTTATTGATTTCACCCATCGTTGCCCATCAGTAACAAAAATTTCAATTTGAGGGAAAAAAACCGAAAATAAAATTTCTAAAAATACTACCTATAGGTAGTATTTTTAGAAATTTTATTTTCGGTAGCACATTTCCATGATACTATAGTATCATGGAAATGTGCTATATCGTACAAATAATCGTAGCGCCTTAATGCTTGCGGCCGATCTTTGCGCCGTAAAAAAATGTGTGCCAAGCCAACGCTTTGAACGAAACAAAACGACATTACCATGAAATCCCATTGAGGATCCGAGTCGTAAAAATTCCTTTCATCCGCAGCTGTGGAGCATGAATCTGCTCGGTGCGAATGAAGTTTATCTGTGATCCGAGATATCTCTCAAGGCCATAACCCAGTTTTAAACTTTCCCCCACTCCCCCCTCCAGCTTCGCATCTCCTCGTCCAGCATCACCTGCTGATATCGCGAGCGTGTGTTATATGGTCTTCCGTTTCAACGGCATAACACCGAAGAACCAGCTCCGCGAGCCGATCTCGTCTCTCGGCGAAGACGTTACTCTCACCTGCGAGTTATATGGACACGCTTATCGCTTCTCTCGTGCTACTCTCTTCCATCGCTCGAGAGACATTATCATCTTTCACTTTTTTTTTCCTTACCTCGATACTCCGAGGAACCGAAGATTTTATGGGAACTCGTATAACGCCATGAAACTCGACGTTCGAAACTGCGAATAAAGACTCGCGATCAAACTCGACGCGGCCCATAATTTTCTTTTCTTTAAATGTAAAAAAAAATGGATTGGGAGAAATTTTTTTTTTTAATTAAAAGATTTGACGTGATAATCTAATAAGGTAAAAACATTGCAAACAGTAGTAGTGGTAATAAATTTATTAACAATAAATAATATGTAACAGTTTTTGATGCCAAACTTAAATCTTATCACGCATTTTGCATATTGTCGATTGGCCATCGACCGAAGTCCTTCAGCCACGATTACTGACTGGCGTCTCAGCGTTTCATACATTAAGTGAATAGATACATGTAAAATATTTACGGAGATAAAAGTGAATATGCGATAAGAAAAAAAAATTAATTATAAAAATCCGTAACGTCTTCGAAGCTGAAAGAAAATACACCGTTGGGAGTGTGAGACGTGAAAAAAAATTAATTATAAAAATCCGTATCGTCGTCGATACAGCGTTGGGCGAGCGAGCGTTGTAAAAAAAAGTAATGACCATAATAATTATAAAAATCCATATCGTCGTCGAGGCTTGAAAGAAGAAGTGTCCAAAGAGAGCGAGCGTCTGTACTGGCGTGACTCAAGCACCGTCCGTCGGTACTCGCATGAAGATAAGGAGCTCATCGATCTTCCACAAACTCTTTGACCCCGCACGGATCTGCATAGTATCTCCGGTGTTAATCTCCCCGCGAAGTATCGTCGTGAGTTCACCGCTCGTTGCGTCGTTCGCACCCTGCGAGAGAGTTTCGTCGGGCCGTCGCATCGACATCCGGTTTCCTTTTCCTTCTCGAATAGAACGCGCCGTTTGAAAACTAGCGGACGATATAAACGCCTTGGAGACTCGGACCAGAGCGAGCGGAAAAATATCCTCTCAAATATATTTTGGAAGTTTTCATAGCACGTACTGTGAATGTGAAATTTGAAATTTGAAATTTGAAATTTGAAATTTAAAATTTGAAATTTGAAATTTGAAATTGAAATGTGAAATTTGAAATTTGAAATTTGAAATTTCGACAATCCATTCTATATGCCATCATTTTCGAAATTTCGAAATCCATGCCGTATGCTATATATTCGAAAATTCAGTTTTCATAGCATGGGGAATAGCTTTCGAAATTTCGAAATCCGTTCCACATTCTATATTCGAAAATTGGCTTTTCATAACGTATGGAATGGAGCTCGAAATTTCGAAATCCGTTCCACATTCTATATTCGAAAATTGGCTTTTCATAACGTATGGAATGGAGCTCGAAATTTCGAAATCCGTTCCACATTCTATATTCGAAAATTGGCTTTTCATAACGTATGGAATGGAGCTCGAAATTCCGAAATTCCTTCCATATGGAATGGATTTCCACATGCTATGAACCATGCGATTCATGCGAGCGCGCGAGCCAACATAACCGCAAGTAATAAATAAAGTCGGGGAAACACAAAAATAGCGTTGCCGCAAACGAGCGAAGAATGTACGCACGAGGCAATCGTTCCCATCGAAGTTATCTTGATACAAGACATTTCTTGTACTGCGCCACCAATACAAACACTTTGACGTTCTGTGAATTTATTCAGAATTTTTTTTTAGTCGCTCAGAGCGGGGCAAAATGGGACATCCAAAAATTATGGGAAAATTGCGTTTTGCCCCACTATTCCATTGTGGTTGCCCCAATGGAATGTGGGGCAACCACATTCCATTTTGTCCCGCTCTCCCGCACATTTTATGACGAAATTTTTTAAGATTGCGAAAACAAAACTAATTTTTTCATCGTTTCTAAGTTATCTTCGAAAGCGTGTAACTTCCATAACGTCCCTTATAAAATGTCCCTACCAACTTACGCAAGCCCATTCGTTCTCGGAAGCTTCAATTTCGTAATTTTATTTGCGTTGTAATTTTAATCTGTATGCATAGGGGTACGAGTCGAACATTGAAAAGCTTTCAAGCACTTTACAATCCCACCCTCGTTGCTTTCGACGGAACGTATAATCTGCTTACG
The DNA here is from genome assembly GCA_917499995.1 of Ichneumon xanthorius. Lineage (NCBI taxonomy): Eukaryota > Metazoa > Arthropoda > Insecta > Hymenoptera > Ichneumonidae > Ichneumon > Ichneumon xanthorius. The sequence continues at coordinate 12,417,138 of OU824201.1, forward strand.
AAACGCAAAAAAAAAAAGACAAAAAAAAGCAAAACAATGACGACGACGTTGACGCGGACGGAGTCTCGGTCACAGGAAAACTTCATTCTCCGGTTCCCACGGGCGAATTCGAGCGAGAGACTATTACCGTTACAAAGAGAGAAACGTTGAGTCTGCCTCGTTCCTCGAGAATCCCGGGCTTTACTCTTACGAACACAGAAGTACATATTACTCTCGAACAATCTGCTCGTTCCGAGAAATTTGTTCGCTAGAATACGCTTGCCGTACGCTTGTGAAGGTTTTTTTTAAATATAACTTAATCCGCCATTTTTTTTTGCTCTGCCGTCAAAGAAAGTACACTTCAAGGTCCCTAAGTTAAATTCTTCTTTTTTTGTCATTTTGTTCTTTTTCTTTTTTCATACTCATTCATCCGTCAGATGCTCAACGTAGCTCCCGTTAATCGGAGCTATATCCATTCAGAAACTCTCGGCACATCCTTGTTAGTCTAATCGGCGCCAGTTTGCATTTATTACCTATAATCATCGCGAGTGCCATGCAGCGACACGTTTTCCAGAGTAACGAATAGCTGAAAGGTGCTAAACGCATCCGTACTTTTTTAAATTTAACCTCGTTAAATTTTTTAATTAATGTATATATATATATATATATTCACATCTGTATATCTAATATATAATGACTCTGTATTACATTCATAAAATATACAATTAAGTTTTATCTTAAGATCGCTTGCAGATAAAAAATACTTTCAGCGCCTAATTCATATTGAAATAAGTTTTCTTATTTAAATCGACTTAATTAAGCCAACTCAATTAAATATTATTTAAGCATATTTAAAGAAAACGCGAATGCCGAAATTTTATGTTTAAACTGTCAGCAAAAATAATTACTTGTTTGTACTACTTACATTTTTTTTAATGTTTGGAAAATCATTCGGTACTGTTTGATTTTTACTTCTACGCATCTGTACTTAGAAAAAATAAACCTTGTCCAATTTTTCAATTGATATAAAATATACAATTCATTTTTTTCTTAAGAAAATCGCTGAAGAAGGCTTACACACAAAAATACTTTTAGCGTCTAATTACATATTAAAAAAGTGTGAATGCGAAAATTTATTAACGAAACTGATAGCAAAAAAAAATTGCTTGTTTGTACGACTTAAATGTTCTGTTTTTGCGTTTAGGAAAGTCATTCGGTACTGTTTGATTACTATTTTTGTATATATAAAATTTTATATATGTTTTATAATATAAAAAAAGATGAGTATTAACGAGGTACATTATCGCATGATTTATAACAGGATTCGGCACCGGTAAGGCCTCCCTCGACTTCGCGGGCACGTACATCACAGCCAGCCTGTAATGCCGGACTCGGGGAAGCCGGCAGCGACTCCCTTGTGTTACGTGCCCAACGGCCGCTCGCTTAATCGGTAGAGACAAGGAGACACACTGCACGCCAGACACAGGCGAAACAACTACCACTACTCCTATCCAGAGACGCTGTCTCGAACGATACGCGCGACTCTACTTCCGCGAGATTAATAGCCGAGGCTCGGTAAGTCAACCTATTCCACTGCTATCCGCCTATGTGCATTCTCTCATTCCTATCATTCTTCGTACTAACACAATTATGAAACGACCCCAATTTATTTGTTATTTAATTAAATCATTGAAGATTATTTTGCTTAAATCATTCAAAATTATTATTGAAATTATTGAAAATTCATCATTGCTTAAGTCATTGAAAATCATTATTTAAATCTGTGAGCGGTACGTTTTTTTTCTCAATATATATATTTTTTATTCAAAATATTATATCAAGGTAAAGAGTAAAAAATTTGGGAATGATTTCTTGTTCATCTTCAGACGTTTTTATTGAATATTTTGAGACTTTGAGGTACGTCCGTGATTTGTTTTTTGAATTTTTAAAAATCATATTTAGAGAGGAAAAATATGATAGATCCGTTACGTAAGGTGTACGGATGCTCCACACAGTGGTTAAGTATATTATAGAAGAGAACGAAGGTCTCGCTTGGCCGGACTCCCTCGAGTTTACGCCCGTAGTTCTCCTTTCGGATACACGCTGTGCACCCTCGAGCTCTTCGCGGTTTATGTACTATCCACAGTGGACTTATCCTATAATAGTATATTTATTCCGCCTTCATCGCGGTTCGTGCAGCAAATATACAGTCTCCCCGTACGAGGCCTTCCATACCCCCCCCCCCCCCCCTTACAATTACTACTAATTACGAGTTTACGAGATTGGTCGTGGACTTACCACCGGCGCAGACAGGGCGACACAACAATCGCTTCGGCGAAGAGTAATTCTCCAATAGCAAAATTTAACTCTCGACGGTACCGGAAAGAATATTGATTATAAAAATCAATATTTAGTAGCACATCGACGTCGTAGGGAAGAGCGGGGCAAGATGGGACAGTGGGACAAAACGCAATGTTTCAATCATTTTTCGATGGAACAGTGGGGCAAAATGGGACATCCAAAAATTATTGGAAAATTGCGTTTTGCTCACTGTTCCGTTTTGCGTATAATTACGAGTATACGAGATTGGTCGTGGACTTACCACCGGCGCAGACAGGGCGACACAACAATCGCTTCGGCGAAGAGTAATTCTCCAATAGCAAAATTTAACTCTCGACGGTACCGGAAAGAATATCGATTATAAAAATCAATATTTAGTACCACGTCGAAGTAGTAGGGAATAACGGGACAAGATGGGACAGTGGGGCAAAACGCAATGTTTCAATCATTTTTCGATGGAACAGTGGGACAAAACGGGACAGAAAATCCAGATGTATCGGTGGGGCAAAATGGGACATCCAAAAATTATTGGAAAATTGCGTTTTGCTCACTGTTCCGTTTTGCCCCACTGTCCCATTTTACCCCGCTCTTCGCTACCTGTACCAGGCTGGTCGCTGCTAGTGAAGCCCTGCAATCGGGGAATTTTTGATGTCTCAGAGAAATCAGGGAATTAAATGTTTTTCAGGGAAAATTCATAAATCAAAATCTTAAAGTTTTCTGACCGCCGACTCGAGGCTTGACGGACCGTCCGAGAGAGGACAGCCCTCGTTAGTTCTCACGAGAAGGCATCACGATCACTTTTTTTCCGCTTTCTCATCCGACACCCAGCGAAGCGTTTTGCACGAGAAGCACGAACGGTTGTAGACTTATAAATAAAGTCTGCGGGGTTGATGGAGGACACACACCTGGCAACTAAATAAAACTTTCGAGCTGGTTCCTCTAGAGGAAGCCAGAAGTCGTGTACCGAGAGAGAAAGGTCTTTACGCGGGCATGTTGAAATTTGGTGTCAATGGCCAGATAATACGAGCGATGTTATGCAATCGCTGCGGTATATCGATTTTCTGCGTACCGAACAAGTATCGTGTCCCTCGTTCGTTAAATTTTTTAAAGAATTTTTTGTTTTTAGTTGACCGATAAAATAAATTAACAAAAAATGTATTTAAAAGAAAGCGTTTAAATCAATGTTAAATTTTTGTCGTTCATATTTAACGATCGTGATTTTTAGCCGAGCTTAGAGATGTGTTGATGTGGCGTTAATTTCGAAGCTGTTAGGAGATTGGTAACACAAGCACATGGCACCGAACGTGAGGGTTCAATCGTCGAGGGAACCACAGGCCATCCATCTCGACTGTTACGTGCGTCAATTAACCTTGACCCGACCCCTAGTAACAAAGATTCATTCGATTAAGGTCGATGTAACAGGGCAGGGGAGACTCGGATACCTTACGAAATAGGGGCAACGGCGTGGCCGTCAGTTTTGTGGTCGTTATATATATATTTTTTTCGTTTCATCATTGGTTAAAAAGAAGGAAACAACTGAAAATGTTTCCTAAAAATGTGAAATGAATTTCTGCACCAATGACGCTTATCGTCGTTGATGATCGTAAAAAAAGTTTACATCAAGTTACGGTCGATTACAGATATTTTTCAGAAATTATGGTAATTTTGCATCTCCATTCAAAGCCGCAACCTTGCGCCGAGTTACCAGCGAAACGATTGGTCGTTATATTTTGTCTAATTTCATTGGATAAAAAAAGAAAAATAACCGAAAAAAATGAGAATCTAAATCTGCACGAATAATGTTTAATCGGGGTTGACGAACCCAAAAAAAGTTTCCATAAATTTACGGTCGATTGACGATTTGTTTTTTTTTTTTTTTTACAAATGACGATAATCTTGCATCTTCAGCCAAAGCCACAAACTCACGCGCAGTTACCAGCGAAACGATTGGTCGTTATATTTTGTCTAATTTCATTGGTTAAAAAAAGAAAAATAACCGAAAAAAATGAGAATCCAAATCTGCCCGAATGATGTTTAATCGGGGTTGACGATCGTAAAAAAAGTTTACATAAATTTACGGTCGATTGACGATTTGTTTTTTTTAATACAAATAACCGAAAAAAATGAGAATCCAAATCTGCCCGAATGATGTTTAATCGGGGTTGACGATCGTAAAAAAAGTTTACATAAATTTACGGTCGATTGACGATTTGTTTTTTTTAATACAAATTGCGATAATTTTGCATCTCGAGCCAAAGCCGCAAACTCGCTCCCAGTTACCAGCGAAGCGATAGCTCGTTATATTGTCTGTCGTTTCATCGGTTATAAAAAAGGAAAAATAACCAAAAAATATGAAACGAAATTCCGCACGACTGATGTGAATCGAAATGTGACCAAAATGATGTGAATCGAAATGTGACCAAAATGATGTGAATCGAAATGTAACCAAAAGATGTGAATCGAAATTCCGCCGTTAATGATCGTAAAAAAAGTTTCCATAAATTTACGGTCGTTTGACGATTTGTTTTTTTTTTTTAAATACAAATTACGATAATTTTGCATCTCCATCCAAAGCCGCAACCTCGCGCGGAGTTACCAGCGAGGCGATAGGTCGCAGCCCCTGGCCTCTTTTGCATCCTCGAGTGTTGCTATCGAGGAGATGACTGGAAAGAGTGCGAAGACGGCGAAGGGCGCTCAGGGCCCGTGTCTCGGGAGCTTCCGCTCGCGTAGACGAGATTTCGTCAATTAATGGAACGGCGAGAGGTCCTTCACTTCTCCGTATCCCGTATAGTTATAACGTACGTACAGGGGAAAGGAGCGAGGCTCTCGCTCTCAGGCTCGACCGTACTCGAGTTCTTCGAGGCACTTCCGGTTGCGACGGAGCCGGCGGACTGTCCTTCAACGCGACGATGACGAGCTCGAGTCAACGCGCTCGTGAAGAAGAGAATGGAGGATAGGATGAGGGTTCCGAGAGACGAGCAGGAACCTTTGAGCATCTCGTGTTCGCCTTAGCTTCTTCCTTCCCTGCGACCTGTTCCATCGCACCCGTGCAATCTCGCTCGGACGACGAATTCAAGGTCTGTTTGACTCCCGAATTACAGCCCACAACCCCGGCGAAGTCCCCGCAGACTCTTGACACGTCCCCGAATAACGTTGCGTCGACGTACAAAAGTTATTTTGCAAAAATAATTTTTTACAAAAGGTTAAAAAATTATAATATAAAAAAAAGTTAAACTGCTTTAAAAGGTATCTTTTTTCAAAACGGGACAATTAAGAAATACCTTTTTGTAAAAAAGCGGATCCTTTAAGAAGTACCTTTTTTTAAAGCAGAAGCTTTAAGAGGTACCTTTAAAAAAACATAACCTTTAAGAGGTACCGTTTTTTCAAAGCAGGCGATTTGGTTTGAAATAAATAAAAAAACAATTACGAATTGTCAAAAATACTCTATCCAATAATAGTAATTAATTACAAGTAATAATAATTACCAATTCTTATTATTATTATTGCTAATCACTGTTAATTATTCAATTGATAATCGATTGATAACGAAACAATACGTATTGAATGTTATCAATTATTCAATACTTTTAGCAGAATTCCGATGCGGCGTGAACGGTTTATCGTTCTAACTGTGCCGATTAAGCCAAGAAGATAAACAACGATTGGAAGCGCCGAGATAAAAGCGAGTTTATCATGCCACCTCAATTATAATCTGTTCGTAGAGTTTTATCGATAAGTATTAAATTCGTTGTGGGAGCGCGCCGCGCAACGAATATCTTTATTTATTTTCTCTTCTTACGACTCGCAATCGGTTTTACTTACCGCGCGCTACCGCAAACTATCTCGATCGAGCGTCATCGATTTACCGGGAAGACGTCCCGATTATCGCGCGGCTAAGTCCGAGAGAGTTACTGCAATCCGCTCCTGTAAACAAGCCTTCTACGAAGCGGCGGCGAGCGGGTTACACGATCCTCATGCCACGATGAGTTCCCGCTCGGCTCGTCTCAGTCGTCGAAGGCTCGTATTCCCCGTCGCCGTTGCCATTCGCGGAAGCGACCGAACGATCAGAGCCAAGCGATCGAGCGGCCGTAACGGAGAATCGATTGTTGAATTATCGGAGCTCGATTGATCGAGCTGCGTTGCGAAATATGTAAGAAGAAGATAGGGGGAGGCAAAATGGACCTTTCTCGTATTTTTCGCGGGACGAAGAAAAAGTCGCGTCCCAAACGGAAAACTCGGATCCGTTCGCTGTTATCCGAAAGTCCCGATCTGTACACCGAAAGAAAGGTTTGGTAATATCAAACTAAGCTGCGGTTGCGGGTGGCGAAAGAAATATTTGGTCGATTGAACAAAATGTTTGTTAAATCCAAGTAACTATTTGTTGAAGCAACTAAATATTCGGTCAAACAACTAAATATTCGGTCAAACAACTAAATATTCGGTCAAACAACTAAATATTCGGTCAAACAACTAAATATTCGGTCAAACAACTAAATATTCGGTCAAACAACTAAATATTCGGTCAAACAACTAAATATTCGGTCAAACAACTAAATATTCGGTCAAACAACTAAATATTCGGTCAAACAACTAAATATTCGGTCAAACAACTAAATATTGTTCAATCAACTAAATATTTCTTTCAATCGACCAAATATTTCTTTCGCCACCCGCAAACGCAGCTTAGTTTGATATTAGCAAACCTTTTTTTCGGTGTAAACAGTAAAAATAATTTAGTAAAATCGTTCCCCGCGCATTGCCTTCTAATTTTCGCGAGTTCCTCTCCTGACAGATGCAAAAAAAAACTTTCATCTCTATTTTTCTTTTTTTCGTGCCCTTCGATAGTCTCTTCTGATTTTAGTAACACACCGCACTATAGTCGACCCGAGATTTCCGATATGAGGAAAAAAAAAAAAAAACACCAAAACAGCACAAAAAAAATGTAAAGACCGAAAAAGTACAATGGACCGCGAAACCGATCGCGAGCATACACGTAAAAAAAAATACGAGTGTTCGCTGAAAAGAGAAGTATAGAGAGAAACGTGGATACGAAAAATATGGGACGAAAAATACGAATGAGCGGATGGAAATTTTGGCCCGTTGAATGCGCACACCGGGTCTAGCCTGGGATCGGAAAAGCCCGTTCTACTTAAAAGAAAGAATGAACGAGGGATGTAAAGAAATGGCACGTTCATTTATCCCAACCAACGACCCGGACCGACACCCCCTCCTCCGGGTTTCCTCGCAGCGAGAGCCTTAACCGCCCGGGCATGCCGCGCCGCCGAAGGGGTTGGAATGGTAACCCAGATTTCGAGCATAAATTCGCCGTTGGAATCCTAAACAGTGAATGTCCCCCCCGGCCCTCCCCCCGCCCGCTTGGTCGCAGCTCGTGTTACGGAAGTCCGTGTCGTTACGTGCGCTAGTACGGAGAGAATTCTCTCGGTGCACTCGTTCCGTCGAGTGCCGGCGATGTATCACTGTCGTACGAATGACTGCTTCGAAGACTTGTCATCGAGCCTGTACTCTAATTTTCTTGTGCGGCATTTTTGGCAAAATTTTGGAAACATTTTTTACGGAGAAAGTATTTATAAATATTTAAGCGTACTTTAAGGTATCATATATATATATATACATTACTCGAAGAAAAGTTAAACTTGTTGTCTAATTTGTAAAAGGTGTAAAACCTGTAACAAATAAATATTCTATTCTAATTCTATTTATAAATATTTATAAAGGAGCATAGTGTCAACCGGTGCTTGAAGTCTTTGGAGTCCTGGAATTGTCCTTGAATTTTGCCCCACCTTGAAAAAGTCCTGGAATTCCTTGAATTTTTTGACGAAATGTTTTTTTCTTTTTTTTAAATGAACTGCCAAGTATTTTGACGTATTTTTTCCCGCTGAACACGAATCCGCTGGCCTTTTTGGGGCTAAAGTACAGTGAGACATTGAAAGTCTCGTTTTTATGCACAAAAAATCGTATTTTTGGGATTAAAATCTAAAATATTGGGTTGGGAGCAAAATGGACGTCATATTCGTGATCAAGGGGCCCCACGGGGCCCTCTTTGAATGCCGCTGACAGGCGGCAAAGGCTTGTCATCGACCTTGCACCCAAATTTTCTCGTACAGAATTTTATAAGAAAAAATATAAGAAAAAAAAATGTTACAAAATAATTTTTTCTCAATTGTAGGAGAAGGTTTGCTTTTTTTTTTGTAAAAAAGATTTTTGCATAAAAACATATTCAAAATGTTCGAAATGCCGAAAAGTCGCATGCAGAAAGAAATGTGCGCGTGGGCGTCTGCGCGAATCCAGTATGAATCACGTAATCGTGATTCATACGGGATCGTCTCGTTTCTCTCCCTTCTAATCGACCATCGGTGTCAGATATACAGAAAAGTATTCGATGATACCCGTTGATTTTATTCGCGTCCTTCGCCATAGATTGCTTCGGTTACTTCGTGTGTAACGTCGGCATATCCGATAGTCGATGACGATCCACACTGGCCGGACGAGAGTTGCTCGTGCGTCATAAACGACAAATAAATGCGACGATAGGTATGGCAAACGTTGTGTCATCGTCGCCACACAGAAAGACCGTTTGCGTGCTTGCGTTTGGAGCGATTAAGGAATTACATACCGTAGCCAGTGAGATACTCGACCTCGCTCCAGTCTTTTCTCTTTTAACAGCGAGATAGTGCTCCAGAAAAGTCACCGAACGAATCATCGATAAAACTCAATACATATTTTTCACAAAACTTTTCCAAAAATTTAAAATTACATAGAATCTCAAACAAAAAAAAAATTAAAACAGATTCCTCAATGAGAAAGCAAAAAAGAGACATTTTATCAATTACAATTTTTATTCCGCAGAGGGAAAATATTTGTAAAGCACTCATGCGACACGAAACGTCCCAGTTAATCGTTTAGGTCAATTACATCGATTGAACGCAACGTAGAGGGATCGTCTCTCCATAAAGCAGACATCCGATGCATCTTTCTGACATTATTTATTTATTTATTTATTTGATTAACGGGTACGACTCTTACATATTTATAAGCAGTATTTTAATCACAATAAGACACATATGTTGGATCTTGCTATAAAATGAACGCTTCCATGTTTAACAGTTTAAAAATAAAAAATATGCAATATTGATTTCCCAAGATTTCACAACTTCAAGCGCTATAAGAAAAAAACTTGCCGAATTAACTTATTTCATAAAACTTTCCACAAAATTAGAAATTGCGTAGAATCTTAAATAAAAAAAATAAATAATAGCGCCAAAAACTTTATCAATTTTAATTTTTACTCTATAGAGGCAAAACATTTGTAACGCAGTCGTGCGACACGAAACGCCCCAATTAATTCGTTTAGCTCAATTACATCGACTCAACGCCGCGTAGAGGTATAGTCTCTCCATAAAGCATACAAGCGATACATCCTTCCGACGTTATAAAAAAAATATAAAAAATAAACATCAAAGCCTTGCGAAATTAATTAATAACCGTCTCTCTAATCAAGGCGCCGAATACACGGTCGCTACACATTATTCATAGCCGGGTAAACCACTGATTAATGGAATATCGTTACGTCGAATCGCGTTCGTGCGGTTACCATTAGGGTATTTGAACGGTTAGCGGCGAGCATTTAATCTCCTTAACTCTGCATTAACGTACCCTCGAGATTCTCTTAATAACTGCGGCACAGTCGACGGGATCACGAGGAGGATTACAACCACGAGAGTCGATGTAACCGTAATTTCTAATAATAATACTGTGACAAAATAACCGGAGAGTGGAATTTGCCGATGAGAGATTGATGAGTAGTTGTGCGCCGGGATGGCATTTAATTCCATCCTTTTCCTATGTCTCGCCCTTTGCGTTAACTCGTTCAGCTAATAATTATCATTACGAGATTGCAGCTTTCAGACGCGCGCCAATGGACGACTTATTAATCACTTTTATTCTCGGTAGTCGTTATAAATGAACTCCGCTCTGATCTTTGCGCAACTTGCGTCAATGTTATTGATTTGCATCGAATGGCTTTGCCGAAGAGATTTAAGTTTTCTGCAATTGGAGCCAAATTGTCGTAACGAAATTTCATACCGATAGAAACTTTTTTATATCCATCTGGAAATATTTTTTTCGCGGTATTTAATAAATGCAGACCTCGAAGCCGGTTTTATCCTCGGGAGGTAAAACAGTCTTCAGATTCGATTTACTTATTATTGCACAGCAGTGCGGCTGGAAATTTTCTTCTACCTAATGTGAATGAAATACACAGTCTTCGTGTGGATTTTCTACTCGATAGAGAAACTATTGATACAGTAATTATTGATTAGTCTATCGTAGGTAGGAGGTAACTGTTTTACCATTGGAGAACTTTCGTACCAACGTATGGTAAATATGCATTTTGGGCATGTCATGTTTTGGACATTTTTGGACAAGGCGTTCAATATTCCAGTTGATTTGTTACAAAGCAATTTGAAAAGAGCACTGAGAAAAAGAATAGTATTTTCTACTATACCAATAGTTCCCAGGGGGAACGTCTATATAGATAGTTTATGATAGGATATATTCAATTGGTTAAATTATAATTATTGTTGCAACCATGATTTTTTGTCACTGTCATAACTATAAAATGTAAACGTTCCCCCTGGGAACTATTTTTTATGGTATAAAGTCAGTATTGTTGCTCTTACTATGTTATTTTTTCTCAGTGAGCTTTTCAAATTCCAAGGAATTTAACAGCGTTAATAAAAAAATCGTGGCACAAGAAAGCCAACTCTCCGCTATCTTGATAAAAGTAATTGACAATTTCGTATTTTTTTTTTTTTTTACGGTTCTTGAGGTTGATAGGAGAGTATCAATTTGTTCCTTCGTGGATGCTCGATCGACTGAAATGGTACATGCAGCAGAAACAGGTTGTCCGGTCTCGTACTCGGAGAGTTCTCTATATCGGTCTGCCCGGTGAGATACGTGCACGCACGTACGTAACACGAAGGCGCAAACCAACGGATGTTACAACTGGTCACGGTCGTACTCCGTAATACGGGGAGCACCGCGAGGCGTTACGATTACATAATTACTCTTCTCGCCGGTCTGCCTCGAGAGTAGAGCCGGGGAATTATCGTCGAAGGTACGATACAGGGAGTGCAAACACGCAGAGAAAATATCCCGATGAAATTATTGACCCCTCTTTTTTTTTACTCGCGCTTGGAGTTGTGAACTCGGGTTTTCATTGCTTCCTTAGTTCGAGGGTTTTTAAGCGGATTTATACAGATCGAAGCATTATTCGTTTTTAAGGGACTTTTTTTATTATTAAATCTAGAATTCTGAAAAATTTCGATCTTCAGGTTTCTCGACCCAATTGTGATAAAACCAGGTTTTTGTATTTTTACTATACATGTCAACGTATACTATCGAATTATTCTAGATTGTTCGGATCTCAATGACATTGATAAAAAAAAGCTCCGACCGGTTTCTTCGATCGTCATTATAAAACAAAATATCAAAGCGGGGAAAATACACTAATACTTGAATACTTGAAGTACGTATTGAAGTATCAGGTACTGAGTCAGTGTTCAGTGCTCAGAACTTCAGCAATTCAGTTCTGCCAGAACTTAATTAGTCGGCACTCAAGAAATACCCAGCGCTCAGTACGTCAAGTACCGGACACTTCAATACGTAGTTCAAGTACTTAGGGTATTTGCCCAGCTCTGCAAAATATTTATTTATTCAAAATATTTTAAAGAAACTACAATAATTTTCTCGACATCACAGTTAAATCACGAGTACCGCAAGATGGATTGCGTGACTAAAATCTGAAGGCCGTACTATATCCGTATGAGTGCATTAAATAACGTGCTCCAGATTTCCATACCCTCGATATGTTATTCAGACATTACTTCGTTCGACTCTTCGAGTAAAAAAATAAATAAAACTTAATAAAAAAAGAGTGCACATTCCAGTATGTCCACTCTTCTTCCCGTATATTACTTTCCTATGAGTACATATCTCTGCGTGTTCATTTAGAAGAAAAAAGGGGGAAAAAGGAACATTTTCTGACGAAGCCGTTAATCAGAACTTACGGTTTTTCGCGTTCGCGTCGTTATGCACACACATCTTGAGTCGTAATTTACCCTTCCGAGGAGACGATGAGCTCGATGTACTGGGGAAAACTTCCACGATGGCTCCATCGCAGCGCGCGATAATTCTCCTCGCGATCTTAATGACCGCACCGGGGGATAACAGCATTTCTGGATGAAAACTGACCATACTCATTTCCACTCTAAATAATACCAACGTCAGCCTCGGCGAATGAGTATCTCGGTGTTTGCGGGGATAGACGTGTTGGTATTGCAAGCGGAATAGACTGCGCGATGCACAGAAAGGTACCGAAGTGAACACGCAAACGCTGAGGAAGCATGTCATTAACGTAACGAGTTTCATCGTACGGGTTCGTTGAGGACGAACGTGGGCGATGACGCTCACACTGGGGCGCTCCATATACCTGTGTTTTTCGGTAAATGCGGAAGAGACGGGGCCATCTCGGCCAGTGGGAAAAATGAGATTCATAGTTTCTTTCAGGAATCCAAACAGTAGCATTAAACATTGACGCCATACAATTTTTTATTCAAATTTTGTTCAATTTGTTATTTAAATTTTGTTCAATTTGTTATTTAAATTTTGTTCAATTTGTTATTTAAATTTTGTTCAATTTGTTATTCAAATTTTGTTCGATTTGTTATTCAAACTTTGTTCAATTTGTTATTCAAAATTAGTTCAATTTTTTATTCATATTTAATTAAATTTTTAGTAACAGTTTTTTTCTTTCGTGAGTCAATTATTTTCTGATGGCAGCAATCTTTTTTTAGGACCATGTTTTCCGCGGCACATTTATTTTTCTCTTTTTCCCATGTCCTGTTTCTTCATGAACAATGAGAGGAACCGTGTTAACGAAGAATAATGCATTTCCGTGAGGAAATCTGAGAGTGGGCATTTTTATAAAAATTTCTCGAGAATTAAATTAATCCGCTTTGCCAGAGTCGTTGTTGTAATTCCCCTTGGCAGACACTGTGAATTCACCTGTTCAACGGAGAGCACCGAAAACAAACCGCTCCTCATTCCATTGCTCATTTCCTTTGGTATCTTGATTCGACCTTCTCCCCTCCACGGAACACCTGCAGCGTTCTACAGCATACGTACTAGGAGACTTTGGTATATCTATAGGTGATATCATAGGAGCCGACCATTGACCGCGAGTTTCTGGACTGGCGGCATTCCTGGGCTCTTGTGTAGAGCCCTCTCCATTTACGTTGGTTCCTTCATCTTCTTCAGCGTATTTGGTGTACTGCCTGCTGGACCTCATTCCATTTTTTTTTCATCATTAGTTTTTTTCCCCTCCTTCGTAAATTGACCCGTCACGTACGATGAACATCTTGCTAATGGTAAAACGACGGTGACTTCTTTTAGAGCTGTGGCTATGATGAGAATATCTGTAATAAATTTTCATCGTGCCACTGAAGAAAGTAGACTTCGGAGTACTTCCGGTAATTTTTTCGGAATTTTTATTCAACATTTTGTTAATATTCGAGTTGTCTGAAAGGCTGAGCCTGGCAAACTCCACTTATTCATCACACGAGACACATTCAGTAGACCGACCACGTTGATGTTTGCGATACATTTATTTTCTCTTCACCATCGAAGAAAATAGACTTTGAGGTACTTCCATGAATTTTTTCAGAATTTCTATTCCACATTTTGCTAATGTTCGAGTTGTCTGAAAGGCCAGGCCTGGCAAGCTCCGCCTATTCGTCACACGAGAGCACATTCAGCCACAGCAACCACGTTAATAATTCCGATTAATTTTTTTTCGTGGCCATCGAAGAAAGTAGACTTTGAGGTACTTTCGTGAATTTTTTCAGAATTTTCATTCCACATTTTATTGAAATTCGAGTGGTCTGAAAGTTGAGGATTGTAAAAAAATTCAACTCATTTTAGGCATGAAAAAAAAACTTTGGATTCGACGTGAAGTCGCAGATTTTCACATTTCATCGACGTTTCTCTATTATTAGCCAGTTGTCACGAGGTTTCACCTCGAGCAACGAAACTTCCGACACGTCCCTATTGTAACGGTGTGTATTGTGCGCGAAACAAGAGAGTCTGCGACAGATCAATTTCACCGTGCGCGCCACGTGTGCATTCAGCTTTTCCATCGACATCGCCTACCCGCCCGACGATCGATCGTGTCTCTCAATTCTATCGAGTGCTTTTTCGTTAACACGTACCCGCTTCGTATTCCCGATGTGTCTCTGGGCATCGACTATTGTGCAGCTAAACATCGACACGAGCCCTTACGTCAGAAGTTACATCGCTGGCTCGGCTTTCCTCATCAGACTACCAACAGCCTTTCATTCGCTCGCGTTTCAGACATCAAATTGAAAAAAAAAAAAAAAAAAAACACAATCGTCTGTCGTATTTATAGAGGAAAATATTTAATAATTATTTTAATATTTTTAATGTTCAACACATATTTGTTTGAATATTATGTTCGTATTCAATTTCTTTTCTTTGCCATAAAATAAGTCAAGTTTCAGCCCCGTGATTTTTTTCCGAACTTTTCAATCACATACCGTTATGAAAAAATTTAATATGTTTTTTTCATACACGCCAGCATTTGAGTATCTTATCTTTTACGTAATAAACCATTAACGGCCGGAAGTTCATTAATCGATAAATTACGTGCAAGACGTTCGTGCTAAATGAAAATAAATAACGCCTTCTATGTCGTATTTGTAGAGACAACTATTCAATAAATATTTTAATATTTTTTTAATGTTCAATAAATATTTGATCAGTCCGGATGTTAGTATTCAATTTTTATTCTGTGCCATAAAATAAATCAAACTCCAGCAACATGATTTTTTTCCGAACTTTTCAATCGCATTTCGTTATCAAAAATTTTACATGATTTCTCGCACATATCTTTAGACACCTACATTCAACCTTATCGCTTACACAATAATTCATTAACGGCCGGAGGTTGATTAATCGATAAATTACGTGCAAGACGTTTGTGGCAACTGAAAATAAATAACGGCTCGGGTTTTCATTCATTAAGTGCAGTATAAGAGGTCTCGCTCACCGGAGTTCGTACATACTACGCGAGGCTGACAATACACTGCGCCGATAATACTACACCGCGGCTTTAATGCACACGCTATAGTTATACTTAGGCCTCGCGGCAAATATAATACACTAGTTAAGGGGTTATACGTGTACATCGTTACGCACGTGTGTAGCGTGGTAAACGGTGCGGGGACGCGATAGATAATAGCAGCAGGTAGGAACAATATTCAGCTCACATACAGAGAGAGGCGTCATGTGCATATGGGCCAATATGGCGTGCACGTATATTAATGTGGCGAAACCACGACCCCGATCGTCTATTATCGCGAACATTATGCGCGCAATAATTCCTCGCCGACTCTGCCGAAGACAGTGGAAATAAAAAAACATTTATAATTATATTATAACGAAAATAATTCAGACAATTCGTAAAAAGTGAGTTTCACAATGAACCAGGATTGGAACTCGGGACCTTCGAAAAAAAGACAATCTGAAAAAAGTGAGCTTCATAATAAACCAGGATTGGAACTCGGGACCTTCGAAAAAAAAACAATCCGAAAAAAGTGAGTTTCATAATAAATCAGGATTGGAACTCAGGAACTTCGAAAAAAAGTGAGTTTCATAATGAATCAGAATTGGAACTCGGGACCTTCGAAAAAAAGACAATCCGAAAAAAGTGAGTTTCATAATGAATCAGAATTGGAATTCGGAACCTTCGAAAAAAAGACAATGCGAAAAAAGTGAGTTTCATAATGAACCAGGATTGGAACTCGGGACCTTCGAAAAAAAGACAATCCGAAAAAAGTGAGTTTCATAATAAACCAGGATTGGAACTCAGGAACTTCGAAAAAAAGTGAGTTTCATAATGAATCAGAATTGGAACTCGGGACCTTCGAAAAAAAGACAATCCGAAAAAGTGAGATTCATAATAAACCAGGATTGGAACTCGGGACCTTCGAAAAAAAAGACAATCCGAAAAAAATGCGGGCCGTAATTTTCCGGGATTCGAACCCGGGACTTTCCGATTTTCGATCGACTGCTCCGATTTACCATTTTCCAAAGTTCTTTGAACAAGAAAAATCCATCAAAATGTTGTATAAAAAAAATCAAATAAAATAAAGCTGTTCCTATTAAGAGAGCTTTACCCGATATATCAAAGCGGGTCCTGATGCAATCGCATTATTTTTGCAACGACAAAAATCCCGCGGGACGCTTAGACTGGACTCCTCCACGGGGTCATCTCGTGGTATCCGTTTCATCGAGCCATTCGTGGAGCCAATTTTCATTCCATCCTCTGGCCTGCGCTTCGAACGCCAAGTGCGGTAGATAGCCAGCTATTGTGGATGACTCACATAGTGTGCGTCTATACATATATATAGTACATATATATACACACACATATATATATAGCAGGATAGGATAGCGCGGCCGCGGCGAGTTTCGCCGTTTCATTACCCGTTCGCCGTTCGATCGTCGGGATCGATAGCCAATGTATGAGAAATTTCATCGACTGGGAGTACCTCGGTGTACCGTCATGAGAGACCGCGATGCGTTGCGCGCACTTTGCAGAGAAGTGGCTGCGAATATCTCCGGATATCTCCGACAGAGGAAGAGGAGGAAGAATTCCTCACAGGATAGTTCAAACAGGGTACGAAACTGTTCAGCTGCACAATTCTAAACACCCCGATTTTTTTTTTTTTTTTTTATTATCAGGTACTAAAATACCGAGTCGCCCCTCCTTCGAGCCATTTGAGGTACATTTTACGAATAACGTATGGCGTTCAAGTGGATGGAAAAGATTTACGCACCAGTGCGCGGATATTCTATAGACATGTAGCTATTTATCTATCATTCTCTATTTTAAATCTCCGGCATTGGATTTGATTTGTAATGGCTTCGGTAAATTGGCACGATCGATGATAAGGAGGGGGGATTCCCCGATTACTGTAACTCAATAAACGACGTTCGCGACGTCATCTATCCATGTCCACTGCCTATACAACCCCCGACTCGTACGTGACTGTGTCTATGCAATGTACGTTTTTATTAATTATTTATCGAAAATAACTCGTTGAAATGAGTTGTAAGTAGATTCAGGTTTATTGTAACCAGTTTTAAGGATAACTTGTTACGGAATTGACAAGGAGTTTAAGTTAACTTGTTTCTTGTTATATTATAAATAGTTACTGTTTAAAAAAATTAATTATTTATACGAAATAACGACTAACAAATTTTTTTTTTATTACCCATTTTATCAACATTAATCGAGAGGCAATTTCTTGCCTCTTTGCACTTCCTTCGCCGGGTTTCGCGAAGGCTATTTATCGTCGCTTGGGAAAATATTGTCAAAGAGAGTGTGTGGCGTGAAATTAAAGCGCTTCGTCGAATGCTCGCACACATAGGTGGTAAACTCGTCGCAGGAGAAAAGCCAAGTTTGTCCCGCTTTCTGCGGTGCGCCGAGACTCGCGAACTCGCACCTGTATGACACTGCACTGGAGGTCTTTCCTCGTTAAACATTTCCTACAATTATCTTTTTTCGAGTAAAACGCTCCGACTAGATGAACAAACATTTAATGTCCCAGTGCCCTCCCGCTTGAGTTAAATAAAAACTATAATTACAACGAAGTTGTACATTTAAAAAAAAAAACAATAAACAAAAAAATTTAATTTTTGCAATTCCTCACAAATTTTTACACACCCTCCCTCCCTAAATATTAAATAAAAATGTGAAATATTCTCATCGTTGTGAAAATATGTTATTAACTTTTTTTTTGTCGTTTGCTTTCAGGTGAAAGGAGTTTCTCGTCCTAGGTTAAGAAGATGTCACATCACAGCGACGACAATATGCTTATAGCATCCACGGACTCCTTCTGGGAGCCGGGTAACTATAAGCGCACGACAAAGAGAATCGAGGACGGGCACAAGCTGTGCGACAGTCTGATAGCTCTCGTGCAGGAACGCGCCGAGATCGAGAAGAATTACGCTAAAGCGTTGAAGGGCTGGTCGAAAAATTGGAACGAGAAGATCGAGAAGGGACCGGAATACGGAACGACGGAAGCTGCGTGGAAGGGCGTACTCGTCGAGTCCGACAGGCTGTGCGATCTTCACCTAAGGGTCAAGGAAAATCTATGCAACGATATTATACAGCAGGTGAAAACGTGGCAAAAAGATACCTACCACAAGGTAATCACATTTTATTTATCATTTAATTATTGTTTTTTTTTAATTCAAATGTAAATCAAAATTCAATTTTTTAATTAAATTATTATTATAGTATAGTTTATAGACAAACTGTTTAAACCCTTAACGATGTAGTTTGATTCTCTCGCTTTATAAAAAACTTTTTTTTTTTTTACAATTATTAATATTTCACTTGACTTTGTCCAGAAATTACGGTCGTGATACCAAATATGTTGCCTGGTATTTTTGTATACTTATTAATTCATCTGTTCTTTCCAGTCAATGATGACCCTTAAAGAGCGCAAAGAGATGGAAGACGCGTTCAAGAAGGCCCAGAAGCCCTGGGGCAAATTATTGCAAAAGGTCGAGAAGGCGAAATCCGATTTTCACAATAGTTGTAAGACGGAACGCACCGCTGCTAACATGGAGAGGAACGCATCGGCCGATAGTTCGCTCTCGCCTGATCAGGTAATTTTTTCCTTCCACCGCCTTGATGACACGAAATATTCACGATCGAGCTCATAATAATTAGTATAAAAAAAGATCGAGCTCGTTGCTTTATTGGAAACTCCGGGCGGGGGAAAAATAACTAATAACCGATTACCGCACAGTAACTAACTTGTCACACGTATTGTTTGAATAATTAATTACTACTTAGAGATGATTAATTATTGTAAGATATTAATAATTAAACAACGATAGATTTTTCATGCCTAAATCAGCACCCGGTTAGAATAAAAAGAATTAAATTGCTAAGGTAAAGCGAAACGATAGTTTATTTTTTCGAACGAAATCGTTGAGCTTAATAATAACAAGAAAGAAACCGAGGGTGCGCACTGCACGTTGACACAAATGAGTCATGTTTTGTACGTGTGTTTGCACACCGATTTATACTAATTGTCAATAACCGGCAAGGAGCATATTTTGCAACTCTCGCGAATAACAATTAACGCCGCAATTACGGATGGTTCTTTAGGAATAATTGTTTTCACAGATGGCCCGAGGCTCCGACAGCGTATGTTAAACAATAAACTCGAGTCTTGTTCGGATTAAAGAAATAACTAATTAATGTTGCATGCCTTCAAAGTATAATTCCATAACCTTTGGACTAATTTATCTGTAATACCTTCTCTCATCAATTCCGTGCAAATCGTCGAAATTATTTTCGCAACTTTTTTTTTAACCCTTTCAACTCAAACAATAATGTGTTTGTTATCAATTTTCTTGTCTTCCATACAAGAAATCATAGTTTAAAGTTCCTCTGTTAATTTTCCTTGAATTCTTATTACCATATTTTTATTAGTATTTGAAGATCGTATACTGTAAAAAAAATTAGGTATGAAATTTGATGTAACGGACTGGAAAAATTGTAAATTTAATGTACCAGTTTTTGCATTAAAACTTCCAGTCCGCTACATTAAATTATATGCACTGGTCCTGCCGATAATAATTTATTGTTTTTAAATGGAAAAAAAAATAATTGTCAAATTTAAGAAAACTTTTTGAATTAACTACGGAACCGTGAGATGCAAATTTTATCATTCGACCGACATTAAAAATTCGCTTAACGATCTTGGCGATAGATCGCCGTGGAGCCTAAGATTGCGTAACGACCTTTTTAGATGACAAATTGTGGATGTGGTGCATGGAGCCAAAGATTTCGAAAAACCATTAGGAATACTAAGATAGGCGACGTTCAGCTTGTATGTATACGTTGTCGCATGTTGCATGCATTACTAATTCGTATCTTTGTTTTTCTTTTCTTGTTTATTTTCTTCTGTTACTCACCACAGAAAGCTCTGACGGTAAGCGAATAATAATCGTCGAATATTCATTTATCTTTTCTTTTTTTTTTTTTTTTGTGTTAATATATTCGCTATGGTACGAAAATTTAATCAAATTTTTTGTACCCAATAAAATTTCTCGCACTCGCACATTCAGCGGTTAAAAAAATTTGAGGAATATTTGGAAATAGAGCTAAAAAAAATGTCTTGGTACACTTTGTCAAAAAAAAATGCATTCGGCCAACGAACACCCGAACGAGGACAAGGGTGCAAAAAAATATGTGTTATCTGTGAGGGCTGAACTTGGAAAGTATTTCTTCGAGCTCGATGATTTTGCAGCACGTAGCACTGGGCATGCTAGAAAATTTTTCTCTAAACTTAACAATTTTTCATCTCTGGCACGAGAATTTATAAAATATAATCACCATTTCCTTTTTTTTCGTATTTGGCTAGTTAAATTGCGAAGCTTTGCGAGACCGGAAATGCACGAAGATGTTTTCGTGACGCGCGAGGAGAGAACAATTTACGGATTGCGCCGATGAAGTAATCTCTATTTTGCACAAACAATAACTCAACTCATTGCTGCCACTGATTTTTAAAATATGTGCTATGTGCAGATGATTGGTCGTATCCATATTTCCATTCATCTGCTGCTAATGCTCGTGGAAGCGAATTATTATTTTTTTTGCATAATAAAAGCGATCTCAATTTTATGTACATATTTCGAAAATGTCGAGTCGCCAATCAATCTCAGTAAATCTTCGTTCTCTCCTCCCTTGTTTATTTTGTTCGATCAATCAACGAGCCACAATATACTATAATTGTCGCCTCTATTCGACAGGTGAAAAAAATGCAGGACAGGGTACAAAAGACGAAGGAAGAAGTTCAAAGGGCTAAAGAAAAATACGAGGCTGCCCTACAAGAAATCAACCAGTACAATCCGAAATATATGGAGGACATGACTCAGGTGTTTGAGAAATGTCAGGAGATGGAGGCGCAGAGACTTCAATTTTTCAAGGACGTACTATTTGGAATTCACAAGTGTCTCAATATCTCACAAGACCCAGTGTAAGTATCTATTATTTGTTATTGTCAATTAATTTTAGTGGCCCGGTTCATACATTTTTTGGCCTTGCCAATTACGACACGATTTTCGTGTGATTTCGATACTTCGAACAAAATGTACGAAAGTTACTGTTTTTATCTATTTTCTGAATCAGACAAAAGTCTTGAATTTTCTTTAAATAACTCGATATATCTGTTATACCAAATGCCAAACAGCAGGAATAGTTCATTTATATAATTTACGAAATTTCAGACTTCCACAAATCTACGAAGAATTCTATCACACGATAAACAACGCCGATCACGAAAAGGATCTAAAGTGGTGGTCGAACAATCACGGCGTAAACATGGCGATGAACTGGCCGCAGTTCGAGGTAAGTCGACAAATCTCTATGCATCTCAGTTACTCAAGAACGATCGCATGCCTATACGTAACTGCTAATGAGTTGATACATCTATTTTGTTCTTAAAACCTACTGCTCGTTTTCGTAGAATGAAAATGTTCCATTCTTTTTTCCTTTGAAATTACAAATGTTGCAATTTTCGTTATATGAAAGTTTGAAATATTAAAAATAAATTCTTTTATTTGCCATGTAAAAACTAACTTAAATTTTTCTTCACGATTGATAAAAGAAAAAGATTTACAATCATATTTTTCATTCAATTTTTTTTTGCTCTGTGTAGTTATGTCGATAATTTCGACAGTGCAAGAGTAGACACATTATTCTAAAGAGTAGACAGTTTATTCTCGAAGCGTCGATGCAACCGATATTGCGTCGCAGCTTTGCGATTAAAATAATTCACTTTAACGTAAAAACCGATTATAGCCGATTCCGTGAATGCGTGCATGTGACTGTGTGGACGTTGCTGTTTTATCTCACGCAGGATTACGCCGAGGAGTTTCGCGACATCACCAAAGGCTCGAAATCCAAGGAAGCTCTGCCGGCAGGATCGATCACTCTCATCAATCAGCGCCCGGTCGGCGAGGATCTGCATGTAAAGTTTTGTTATAATTTTTTTCTCGTCACAAAAAAGCTAACACGACGATAAAAAAAATTGCAAAATCGTTTTTTTACTGAATAACTAAATAACGAGTTTTTGTTCGAATGCAAAAAAAAATTTGATACTAACTTTGCGATCGTGTTTGCTATTGGAAATAACATTTTCTTTTCTTATATCACAACAGGCGTAGAAAATATTTCATTCCCGATCGCATTGATAGAGGGAAATTGGAAATAAGACTATCCAGAAAAGTCTTGCGAATGTTTTCATGCAATTCTCAATTTTTGTAGAAACAGCTTCAGATAAATCTTAGCTCGATGTATCAGATTGCATGAAACCTAGATGTTTCATTCACGATGTTTCGACCTAGTATTTTTTTCGACTATCGAATTAAAGCGTCCAAATTGAGAATGTATAATCCATGTTCTTTTGACAAAAAGCAATTTGAAACAATTTCAACGGTAAAGTTCAGAGAAAAAAAAATGTCTAAATACGATTAAACATCCTCAATACGCCACAATATAGACTGCACGATTCGATAAACGTATATATTTATATATATAAAAATATGTCAAAAAGAAAGTATACACGTTCGCGATCGGAGTGCTGAAACTGTTAATCTTTCTAACGTTAAGGAAAAATTGGAACAGGAATTCCCACCGGTCAACCACAAAGCAAAAGCGAAGCCTGCAGCGCGGGTCATATCTGCGGACAGTGATCACGGTGATTGCAAAACGGACAGTATCGATTCAACAAAACATTCGTCGGAAAAGAACAATCACGATGGCAATTCGGTTAACCGAAATTCCACGATTACGTAAGCTTGACACTTTACGAAAAACAAACATGTTTTTCCAACATTTTAAAGACAATTAATTTTTTTTTAATTGAAATACCTAAATATATCTATATATTTCAGGAATGGAACGAACGCGAAACAAGAATCTAATCCTTTCGACGAGGAAGAGTGGGACGAAGATGGAGGCGAGGCACTCGTCGACACAGGCGAACCTGGTGTTCCTGTGAGAGCTTTGTACGATTACGAAGGCGCCGAGGCCGACGAGCTCAGCTTTAAACAAGGTATTTCTTTTAATCTATTTCGCGAATATTTTGGAAATTCTCCAAAGTCAACTAAAATGTCAACGAATGCAGGTACTAATTTAATTTTCACATTGCTTCCTCGTTTTTTTCAGTCATTCATGTAGTTTTCTCTGCGAGAAAGACAAAATTGGTTAACGAATTTTTTGGAGCACGTGCATAAATAGTCCCACTTTTCGTGCCTGTAACGCGTGATGAAAGTGGTGCTTTTTAGTATGGTGTGCGAGAAAAATGCATGCGCAGATCGTACTAGTTACTTTTTTACACACCTTTTTGACTCTCAGCTACTTTTTCGCACACTTTTTAACACTGTAGTTATTTTTTCGCACGCTTTCGTCACGCTACAGGCATAAACAGTGGGCGTTTTTGTGTAATTTTGTTACAAAAAATAATATGCGATACTTGTAGGAAAAAGTGGTCATCCGACGGCGGTTGGGAAGTAGACAATACTCTGAGCCTTCAGCTCGTGCAGTTAACTTCACAACCTTCGTCGAAAGATCACATTTTCGTACTAGTATCGTAATAGTAATTTACGATACTAGTGCGACAAATCTTTTCTGACGAGTGTGGGTTCATCACATGAGTTCAGAAACAGTTTTTCACACGAGTAACGTATAAAATTTTATGTCACTCGGTGGGAAAATGGCGGTTTTTTCGCACGCTTCGCGTGCGAAAACCTCCATTTTCACGCCTTGTGAAATAAAATTTTGTTCGATACTCGTGCGAAAAACGTTTTCTGAACTCGTGTGATTGCAACACTCGCCTTCGGCTCGTGCTGCAAACTCACACTCGTCAGAAAAAGTTTTTTCGCACTCGTATCGAAATGTACTATTACTTCACAAGGTGTGAAAATAGGGGTTTTACCCACGCAAAGCGTGCATGAAACGGTCATTTTCGCACCGAGTGAGGAAAAGTACAATTCTCACAGAGAGTGCTTCGTGAATGAAAAGTAAAAAAAAAAAATTACGAAGCAACGTGCAAGTTAAATTTGAGACATGCACGAACAGAAAATGCAATATCTTAAATAAGCATTCGATGCTACAGGTGAAATCTTCGAGAAGCTGGAGGACGAGGACGAGCAGGGCTGGTGCAAGGGCAGAAAAGACGGCAGGGTCGGCCTCTACCCAGCGAATTACGTGGACGTTGTTTCGCAGTAGTAAATCATTAAAAAACAAACAAACAAAAAAGAAAGCAAAACTGTAAAGCCAAATCCAACAAGCACATACAGCTGCTTCGCTCGTTAGCAACGAGGAAAAGAACTAACTTAACGTTAATCGAAATAACAGTAACGAAAAATCCCATTTTTCTTGTGATTGGAATTTTGTTTTTTCTCCAATTCTCATTATTCGAGCAAATAAAAATATTATTGAATTTTCGACGAAGAAACGACATCGCGGTACTACGAAAAAAATAGGCGTGCAAGGAGCCTTTTACGAACCTTTGAATATTTCGGGTTGAATCATCGGTGACAGAAATTTATCCGTCTCGAAGTTCATCGACCAGGGATTTGATCCCGATGACGTGTTGATGCTGCGGTAAGCCACAATATCGCAAATTTCTATGCTTGCGACAATTGACGTTGGGCTTGACATGGCATTACGATGTCATCGAGATTTCACCCTAGTAAACAGCTCATTTTTCGTTATCAAAGTAGAGAACATTTGATGAATGAATAAACTTAAAAAAAAATTAAGCACGAATCCAAGAGCCAACAAAAAAATCCAACAGCAAAGAGCCTATACTTCGACCGTTAACGGATATAATTTCAAACCGGGCTAAGTTTCATAAAACACAGAAAAAATAATTCCGCGAAAAGATAAGATACTTGATCGTTAGCGTCTGTAGAGAATGAGAATAATAATAGGAATGATAAAAAAAAGAAAACACGTGTGTATGCCAAGATTTTTCAACAATGTACAGTCATACCGTTTCGTGACTCTCTCATGAATATATTGTTATATCTATAAGTGTCTGTTTTTGGCTGATAAACAATGAAGAATTCTATTTAATTTAATGTTATTAATGCGATGAAGTAAGAAGAAGAAAAAACGAAGATGAGGAAGAAAAATAAACAAAACGGAAAAAAATGATATATATAATATTGAAAAGCAAATCTAACGTCTATATAAATGGTGTCAATGTAAATAATAGTATTTAAAAATGGTGTAGCGATACGTTGAGATATAGCTGAACGTTTAACGGACTATATCAATGTCGATATGATGATTATCGCGTTTACATAATATTATAAATAAAAAAAATAATTAAAAAATTCAAAAACGTTCGTCAGGTGTACGCGGACATACGACGAAAGGATCCAACGCGAGCACACCCGTATTACTTCAATCGTGAGTAAGTAAAGTTGGGACCTAAAAAAATACATCTTTTTCTAAACGAAACCTTTAAAAAAAATTTTAACAGCATCCAATCGGCAACTTTTTATAAAACAAAAAATGCATTTAAAAAAAAATCTTTTCACCGTTCGTAAGACACAAATTCGAAGCTGAAGTGAGAAGAAAATTGGGCTCGTCGAGCGAAACGTTTTCTTCCGTGTATATATTTAGTTTCGTTTTGTTTTTCTTTGTACGAGCACTCACGACTGAATCATCGTATCGGGCGCGGTAAAATTGAGATGTATGTTTGAAAAAAAGAATTGTTATGCGACGTTAGTTAGGGATTGTTTATTTTTATTATTTTCCATGGACGGAGTCTATCAAATGTTATTCGGTGCGAAATCGCTTGTCGTTATCTTTTTTATGGAAGCACTTGCATCAAGAAAACATATTTAATATCGTTTAAAGTTCGATGAAAAAAAAATGAAAAAACGTCGAGACAATAGTCGACGCCCTCGTTAATTTATTTATTTTTATCGTATACAAGTTTTTTTTATCTCGACGATATAGAAGTGAGAAAGTAGTCGAAAGAGCTTCGTGATATTATTTGAATCGGAACAGCGGTGAAAAACAAAAATCACGATTTTTCCGTCAACATTACGAATATTTTTGTAGGCATGTGGCTCCGAATGCTACGTATTGGAAAAAATAATAATAATGAAATAAACGCAAATATAGGATCCCGTACTATGTATTCATTATATTGTGAGCAGTATCCAAATATTAGCCCGATTTGTCGGGGGCAAAAAAAGAAAGAAGCAGAAACACGAGCTGTTCCTTGTGAATAAATTGTGTGTGTGTGTATCGATGTTCACATGTACGCATCGATGAAATGTAAATAAAAAAATTAGGATGCGATAGGACTTTCAAGTCACTCACTGCAGGTTCTTTATTTTCTTCAGTTTTTTTTCTTTTTTTTCTTATCATTCACTGTTAAGTATTTTCAAATTACTTTTCAGGGAAGAGTATAAAACGATTCCATAATGTTGTTATGTAGACTTTAGTTTGTGTATAAAATTATTATTATTATATATAATATCTAATAAACGACCTATCTTAAATATACATCTGTTTACGTAAACGTTATTTCCAGACTGAGATATTCGGCGGCAGTGTATCAAATGAACGCCGAACAACTCGACACGAAAACTCTGCATCGAGGGACTTGGTGAATAAAAATAAAAAATTATTATGGAATTTGTCTGCCCAGGTAGCAGTATTGTCGGATCGCCATCTATAAGATACCCTTTACAAGTTACCTTTCAGATTTATCCGAAAGATTCCTTTAACGTGTCTTTCAATTTTCACCGATACGAGCGATAACTTATTCGTTCCATTTCTTTGGTATAGTCTTCACAAAAGTGCTCCGAAAATGATCACACGATTTTGTCTGATAGATATGTACTCAATTATTGGGCTCCGAATAGTTGACTACGTATGGATAAGCAAATAGTTTCAAATAAGAGAAAGGCGTGCGAAGCTAACGCGATTGAAACATACCAACCAGTGAATAGTACACATATGGGGTCAAAGGACAAGTTCGTTAAAAAGCCAATCGCTGCCGCACGCATGAGCTCCGGTTTCTGTTGGTCGAAAACTCTGCGAGCGCCAACGGACCACGGTCATGCGCGTCGAATGCGCGTGCTATTACGTAGTGTACACGAGATCGAAACGAACGTGGAAAACCATCGTACCGATTTGCCTTTCTGCAACTAGAAATACCACCCGCGCCCAGGCGCGGCTGCAGAGCTCTCGCAGTTAACATTGAAACTCGCCCAAAAATCTCATAACTTCTCGTTTGTTGTTTCTCGTCTTCACGGCTTGTCGCCGTGGCATTCGGCTGGTGGTCGACACATCGAGCGTGTCTCTGCCGCATGATGACAGTAGCGCACTGCTACTAAAACCATTATGGAATACGACTGATTTGTACATGTATATATCTATTTATTACCGAATATAATTTGGTTCCTCGTGTTAATTAAAAAGACATCAAAAGAAGTTCACAAAAATGGATTTAGACGCAGAATTGCACACTATGCCAAATAAGGTACAAAATATTCATCACATTTTATCTTTAGTCCGGCCAGGGTAACCTCCAAGGCCACGGACTCGTGCAGGTTTCCGAGTCGTCGAACGAACGCACGCGAAAATGTTTTCCTCGTCGAACATTTTTCACATAAAAATTGACTTTATTGGAATATTGGTTTTTTAAAAATTTTATTCCGAGAGTCAAAAACATGAATTTCTGTTGCAGAGCGAGGCCGACATGACGCCGGAGGAGAGATGGAGGTAAATCGTGGGATCGAAAATTATAATCGCTCGAGAACGATCGACATACATGAACAATTATGAATTACAATTGCAAATTAGACGAGCGCCCGAAGTACCGATTTTACGAGTGTTGTGAAAACAATTTTCCTCGAGTTTTGCTGAAGTTTTATTTCAATTTTTCTCATGTGACTCCGAAGGGATACTGTAAAAAAGTTCGAAATTTTTTTTTTGTAAAACTTGTTACTTTTTACAGGATGGAGCACATAAAGATGCATCGGAAGCATCAAGGCCACGAATCGATGCATGCCGAAATGTTGATCGTAATGCTGGTTACTTTACTGGTAGCGCAGTTTATATTGGTCGAATGGAAGAGAAGACATTCACCTTCCTACCAGGTATTTTCATATTTTATAGCATTCTTTTTTATTTTTACCTGAAAAAAAAATTGTTTATTGGTAGTTTATTGAATAATGTTGGAAAAAATAAAAATAAATGGTTATTGATGCTGAAACAGTGAGACGGTTCAAAAAATAACTAGACTTGTATGTTTATCTGATATCATATATATATATATATATTTTAAGCAGATTATGCCTTCTTTTCTTTAATGATAATAATAATTATAATAACAAAAATGGTTGCACTTTTAGCTTGCCACTCTATTTGCCATGTGGCTGATACCGCTCGGGGTAAGCTTAAGGAACTACTGGTGGCGATTCGTATTCATTTGGCTTGTATTTTCGTGCATAACTGGCCTTGTTGTAAGGAAAGCTATACAAAAACCTATACAAGGCACCACTCCTAGGTAAGCCCCGGAATATTGAAGTTCAAACTATCATTTTAGTAACGAACCTTACTTGAAAAAATTGTATTTTTCATAAGCGGAAACAACATTTTTAAGCGTTCGTAACGGTACATTGAAATTTCATTATCAAAGAATCCAAAGGATATCCAAAAGAAGAAAACACAGTTTGAACGAAAGAAGAACTTTATTAATAACCGATGTAATTTAATTCTTACAGATTAGTCTACAAATGGTTTTATTTCCTGTACAAACTGAGCTATATTCTCGGTATAATCGGCTACGTGATAGGGCTGGCAACGTTTTTTGGACTGAATTTAGTATTCGACGTAAAAGCCCCCGTATGGATGGACTATGCCCTATTGTTCCTATGTTACGGTATATATTTCGGTGTATTGGCCAGAGACATGGCGGAAATTTGCGCGGATACGATGGCATCGCACATAGGTGTAAGTCTTTGATCTTCGAGCATTCTCGACCTTATTCCTGTAAAAATTCACCTTTTATCTGCTGTTTTACTTTTATTATTCATTTATTTTTATTATTTATTTATTTTTACTACTTGCAGTATTACGCTCCAGGAAAGATGCCGACGAGAACATTGGAGCCAAACGTTTGTGCGGTGTGCGGCAATCCGCTATTGGTCTCCGAACACGAGGAAGGGGTTCTCGAGAACACTTACAAGCTCAGCTGTGAACACGTTTTTCATGAATTTTGCATTAGAGGCTGGTGCATCGTCGGAAAGAAGCAGACCTGTCCCTACTGCAAGGAGAAGGTCGATCTCAAGAAGATGTTTCGCAATCCGTATCCTTTTGCAAAATTACGTTCAGTACTTCTTAATTTATCGAGTCTCATCACACGCCCTTTAAAACATTTATTTACATTTTAAAAAACATTGATTGCAAGTCGAGAAATAATTATCTTCAAGTGGAAAAATGGCAAATCAATCTCAAGATCGAAATTTTCAACTTTGTTGCCGATTGCAAGTCGAAGAGGGATTATCAAATTAAACAAATATATATACAAATATACATTTTTTATTAAAAAAAATTAATTTGCATAATTGCAGAATCAAGACGATTGTTACATCACAGGGAACCTACCTGTCTCTAATGCGACTACATCGAATCAATGTTATTTCGACCTTAACCCAGTTTTATTCACTAGATGGGAAAGACCGCACGTATTGTACGGTCAATTACTTGATTGGATAAGGTGGCTAGTGGCTTGGCAGCCCCTGATAATGCTCGCCGTTCAGGGGATCAATTGGGCGCTAGGGCTCGAGTAAACGATCGCAGTTTACGGTAAAAAAGAATTGCACAGCAGCGCCGCCGATTCGTGCCGAAAAAAAAACAAAATCAGATCGTCGAATTCATCTGCCGCAATGGGCGTAATAGTGTTTATATTTTTGTATATACAATCTATATACGAATTAGACTTCATTATAATTCATTCATTATAAGTAAAGCTGCGAATGTTACACAATGAATGTTCACATGTGGTCGAACTCGCATCTGTGAAGAACGGTAAGATCGTTCTGTTACCATTATTCGACGTTAAAATCCGATAAAGTTCAATAAATTAATTATTAGAGTTGCATAATATCTTAGATAAATTTCGTCTATTGCACCGAAATCGCAGGATAAGTTTATGATAAATTATATTTAAAAAAATAATGATATGTTGTAAGTTCGAAAATTCGTCCTCGATGTTTCGCGCAACGCGCGTCACAAATTACCGTTTCGTATTTATTGTGAATTTCACACTTTTTCTTTTGCAATTTTTTCTTTTCTTCTAATTATGTATGTCGGTGCTCGTTATTTCTTGAGTCACTTAACGTTCGTATTTCCGTACGAAGATGATAATGTAGCCATTCGTTCTTGCATTCCCCAAAGTTGACTCGGTCATTTATCTTTTTTTTTTGACTAGTCAACAATTCGATCAAAATCGAGGCGAAATAATGTTTGAAAGAAAATATCTTTCGAAATTGTATAGGACAAGATTTCGTAAATCGACGAAAGCCAGACTTAATGTGTACCAAAAATTTGTATTTTTCCTTTCTTCTCTTCACACAGTTCTACCCTGTGGTAAAAATTACATACTTTTTTTTCTACATATCGATTTTTAACAGTTTTTTTTAAATTACGCGCCGTTCGATTATTGCGTGTATTCAACGATGAAATACAATACGAGGCGCTACCGCGTCGAGAGTGATAATTACTTACTCCTTTCGCCTTTACTTATGCCGTACCGAGCCAACTTAGTTAATTAACTTAGAAAAAAGAATGAGTAAACCTTATGAATTGTAAATAGTTTCTAAAAAAAATTGTCGCGTTTCGTTGTAAGATAACGTGACACTACAGGTCAACGACTTCCTTTAACGATTGTAAAGAGAAAATAAAAAAAAATCCTGTGCAGCAGTATTCATTAAAAAAAAATTGTTCAATCAAAGTTTCTTCAGAGTATTTTTTCAAAATCTAGTTTCTTTTTTCATTTAAAAAATTCTGATCACTTCGTTCATCCATTGGGCACATCGAAAAGAGGCTTCAATTCAACTTTCCTTCATTCTTTCTCTTGTATCACATGACGTTTCTTAGGTACCAATTTTTAACTGTCAACAATGAATGATTTATTAACACAATGGCATTGGCGATCACTTGTGTATGGAAGATAAATAATATTTTTGTTACCTACCGTCTTATCGTCTGATTCGTTATAGAATAGCTTTTTAGAATGCACTGTTATTACACTCTAAATGCAGAATTAAAGATCATTATGTAACGAGGGATAAAATTTGATAGATGATCGAAGGTGGGGAAACTATGATCTAGTAGTTTAATGATGAAGAGCCTCGTCGATGGCTGAAAAAAGACTTTAATTCAACTTCTTTCCATCATTCTTTCTCTTGTATCACATGACGTTCCTTAGGTACCAATTTTTAACTGTTCAACAATGAATTATTTATTGACGCAATGGCATTGGCGATCATTTGTGTATTTAGAAGATAAAAAATGTGATTTACGACAATAGACAGGGGAGAGGGGTGGGGGCGCAATTTTTGATAAGGTAAGTTGTGTAACATTTTATCTCCCGCAATAAAAATATGTTTTTTTCTTTACAGATCACTGAACGATCCATAGGCCGATGATCTATTCATCAATTTTTCACTTCAGATAATGTACTGAAAAATTCAATTTATAGATCGTGGAGAGCATTTTTTTTTACTACGCCCGTTCGACGTCCGACGACAATATTGGCGGCGAAGATAAAATGTTCAAACATTCACTTTCAACGATGGGGAACAAACACGAGACAGTTTTTTTTTAAATCTAAAAATCTTCGAAGACGCAACGAATAAACGACACTATTTTTTTTTGTACGGACAGAACACGAGGAATTTGGATGCAACGGGGTAGACATACACAAACACCGGGACATTTTGTAGATATATTTATTGAGTAACTTAGCGTGTAAGAGTATAGAATATGTATACTTATTATTTAAGTATATTTTTTTGTATTCTTTACGTGGTAATATAATGATGTAGTCATTAAAATAAACCTCGCGTGTCATGTTCCGTGTTATATGTGTGTGTTTGCGCGTCTTTTTTGTTTGTTTTCTTTCGTGTTTTTTTCTTCACGTTTTTTTTGTGTGTATATACGGTACGAGTTATTTACATCATAATAATACGTTATTTACAATTTCGCGAATGTTTTTTTTATCATTCCTCTTCCATTTTACTGTCGAAATTCATTCGCGAAAAAAAAATTGGAAATAAAAAACAACCGAGCTCATTGAGGGTTTCCAACGTCTCTCCGTGCGATCGTAAACGAGAGGCGATTTAGAGCTCACCAGAAAAAAAAAGGAAACACTAATTATTCGATTAATTATCGTTCATACGATTTACACCTCGTTGTTGTCAACTTGGGGAGGCGGTTGTTTTTCGCACGCTCGCCGACCGACGAAGATCAATGAAAATCAGTTCGCGTATGTTTTTTTTTTTTTAACCACCTATTCTTATCTTCGTCGTCGTGATTCGCATTCACCGCTTTCGGCTTTTCTATCCGCACCATTACAATCGATACACGACGATTAATTTTCTCTACTGACTCAATAATTATTAATGATAATAATAATATAATAATGATAATAAAGATAATAAAGATAACAATAATATGTACAAAAGTCTATGGCAATTGCGAACGCGGAAAATAAAAATTCATTTCTCATCGTCTCGCGTCAGTTTTTTTTGCAAATAATTCTCCTGGCACCTAAGAAACTCACGAAAAATTTTCCAGCGAAAATCTATCGTCGACGCAACGGCATATATTAATTTTTTTTAATTTAGTATTTGTCCAATTTCGCTTTCTTGCGCACATTTGAAATTTTATTTTTTCTCTCACACGGTCATTCTGCTTTTTTTGGACACTATTCGACTATAGCTCGTTCGTAACGCGCACGGTATATAATAGTTTAACTCACGGACACCGAAGACACAAGCACGCTGAACGTAGTTTTTTTTTTCTTCGCGTTCTACTGGATATCGTTCCGCTCTCGGAATTCAATTTTTTTAAATTCTTCGTTCATTCATTCGTTGAAAAAATTCATCACACACCACTATCTCTCGCCAGCAGTTTCATTCGTACACTTTACGTTACGAAGTATTGCTTTTCTCATGCACATAGCACGCTACGCTTCTTTTTCATCTAAATTTCATTATCGTCACTTTCATCTCGAAATAAAATTGAAAAATTGAGTCGAAGGTCGATTTTTTTGCAATATTCGCAATAATAATAATAATATGAATAATAAAAAAATAATAATATATCGAACTCTCTATGAAAGTTTCGTGAACGGCGCGTCTCGAACTTGAACCGATATTTCAAGCGTATAGGATAATTAATATTTGCGTACGAGACTATATCTCTTCATTTTTCTTTCTGTGTCTGTTTTTATTTTCTTTGTTTATTTTTTTTTAATATTTAACAAGCTTTTTCTCTCTCCCTTTTATTACGTATTCGTTTCGCATGTAAGCCCGAGATTACGCACGAATTTAATCGAGCCGATTCTCTCCTCGTCGCCCACTTCCGGTTATATGCAATTCCGTCCTCGATAATATACAGCTCTGTGTTCGGGGTTATTTAATTTTTTTTTATTTATCGATATCGCAATTTTTCGCTCGTCCCTGAATCTATCAGAGTCTCAAAACACCCGAGAAGAATAGTTGATGAAAAGTGAAATATATGAAGAAAAAAAAATGTAATGAAGCGAACAGAAGAAAACAAAAAATAGAGGTGAAAAAAAGCTCGTTGTTGTTTTTACCAATTTTTATCATCACTGTAATCGAAATTTGTCACAATTCCGATTTTTTGTTGCTGTTATTTTATTTTTTAAAACATATTTTATCTTACGCTCCTGTCAATGGTAAAGTTGACTCCAAAAAATCGAGCTTGACGCACGACGAGCATAGACAAAAAAAAAATTGCCCAATTACCAAATTCGCCGATCTCGAGTTTTCGGAACCATCGACGCAATAACAATCCACATACTTAATCCTGCCTCGCCTTGCATAATCAACGAAAGTGCATAGCATAGGAAAACACAAATAAAAAAAGTATAATAGCGCGTTAAAAAAGGGACGAAGCTACTCCGATCTTATCGACACCGCGAACAAATATGTACAGGGTACTGCGAGTTTTCATTAACCGATTCGTTTCCTTCCGCTTTTTTTATAAAGGTTTGTTTTTCATTACCACGTTGCGTCTAAATGCTCTTTTTTTAAATCTCACTCACACTCTCGTCAACTATTATGTACGTTGCAATTTTAATGATTATGTATCCATTAAGTTTCATTTTCTTTTTTTTTACTTCAATATCATGTTTTTTTTGTTTTAATGTGTGTGTTGTTTTTTTTCTCGTATCGCGAGAGCTACGTAATGGAGAGCAAATAAGACGTCTGTTTTTTATACGCTCTCTGGTTTACGCACGTGTGTGCCGTAGCTTGCTTTTTTTATACTTTCTATCGGTTACTTTTTTTTCGATCCAATCCAATGAGGCTCGAGATCTACTTCCAATATCTAAACACCGACAAATTCACTTATAAATCTATCGTTTTACCGGGACACAGGGTGGGATGTTGGGGGCCAGGGAGGGCTTCGGGGTTTCTTCGGGAACGGCGGGGAACATTTTTCGATTACACAGGAGATTCCTCTGACGGCACAATTCAAAAAATAATTTGTTTTTTTTCTTCGCATTTTTTTTTTCAGTAGAAAGATAGGCGGGGTATATTATTTCATTATTAATATTATTATTATTTTCATTATTCTTCCTTCATTCCTCCGTCTCATCGTCGCGTCTCGTACATCACTAATATTACTCTCCTCTTGGACATTCTTCATTATGTCTGTGTGTGTGGTTTTTTTTTATTACCGCTGTTTTTTTTATCATTTATATATATATATGTATATATATATATATACGTTCATCTTTTCATCGCGCACGCGGCATCTATTGTTTACATATACGGACTTTCCGCCCGAAAACTCGGGTTCTTGTTTTTAAATCTTTTTGTCGCAATTTTTTCCTCCGTCTCGTCTTCATTCAACTTTTTTTTTTATATTATTCTATTTTTTTTTCTTCCATAAACTCCCACGTTCGACTCGACGCACCGAGTACGCATTACATACGGCACGTTTTTTTTTTCATTATCTATACGAATTGTTTGTTTATTATTATTATTATGCATTATTATTTACAAGTGTCTACGACATGGGGGGTGGGCGAGAAAAAAAATTGATTTTTTTCTCTCATCTTACGATTTATGCGACTCTGACCGAACGACGCAACGTTCGACGGTTATTTATTTATATTTATATTTATATATATATATATATATATATACCATGTACACTACTACATTGACTCACTCGCTTAATGTGTATATCGCGAAGAGTTTTTCACAATTTTCCGTGGCGGAAAAGAATTTTTCTTTTTTTTTCTTCAAAGTTACTTCAAAGGTCCGTTTGAGGTGGAAAAAAAATTGAACCAATGGACTGAATTCAGACGAGCGACCTCCGAACATCTTCGGGCACGCCCGCTCCTCGATTGCAATCCCATCGTTCGATCTTTGCGGTAGCGAAAAAAATAGCAATCGTCGAAACGGAATTTATTCGTCAAGTTGTGAAATACACTTTGCGAAACGCTCATGATCAATCACGCGGCCTCTTCGATTACGTAGTCACTATACTATTACGCAGTGTTTCCGTTTAAGCCTTGTTTCTCCCGTGTACCTGACTGTGTATTAATTTTCTTTTTTTCATCGTCTCTTCTCGACTCACTGTTTATTTTTCTCATTTTACCATTTGCGTGTCCGAGCATGAAGCAGCCCGTGTATACATATATAAAAAAGCGTCATATCGACAGTGTTCGTAACTGCGATCCATATATATATATATATATATATACATATCCATATATATAGATATATATATAGATATTTCTTTTTTTCTTTCGATAATTGTGTTACAATATTATCTACAATTATTACCATATTAATTAATAGGTTTAGTTTGTATTTACAAAAAAGAAAAATAAAAAATTATTAAAAAACAAAACAAAAACTTTTACGTTTATGTTAAAAATATTTGCAGCTCATCTCGGCTACTTGCCTTGTCCGCAGATCATCTCTTTTTTTTTGTTTAAATTAAAATTTGAACAGTGCGCATAATTCACACACCCCGTCTATCTCTTTCTTTTTATTTCTTGGACGTACATGCGCGTCGAGCGAAACTCGACGCATACCAGTAGAGTTCGACGAATATTCGATCATTCCGAAAGCTCGTCTTTTTTTTACGTACACGCGTCCTTAGACCCTGTTAATGCGTCAACTATCACCGACGACGATGCATTTTTACTATTTCAGCTCGAGATCATTGTAAGGAAAACAAAAATTGACGAAAGAAACAAACGAAAAAAAAAGTTCTTTTTTTAGTCTTCGGTCGCGCGTTGGGCACAGCCTCGCTCACGAATCGCTGACGAGTGACTTGCAACATTCTCTCAAACTTCGCCGTGCTTCTTTTCCTGTTTTTCTCTCAAAGTTCTACGCACAGCGCATTCCATGCCGCCCTCACCAAAATTACATCGTCGAGTCTCTCTTCCAACAACAAAAAAAAAGTCTTCACAGTTCACCCGCAATCGTCTTTTCTTTCGTTTCCTATAAAATAATCACTTCATAACAAGCTTTATATTCTCGTATAATCGTTAATATAGGCGACTAGCTTAATTTTGACACTTCACGGACCCCCACGAGTTCGGATCCCGCTCGCACATTTTTTTTTTCGTTTTACTCTTTTTTCACACACGAGTTCTCTTCTCGACTCTCGCGAGTCGTTAAAAAAAAGGAAACAATGAAAAGAAAAAAAAATCAACAGACAAAAAAGAAAATAAGAAAAATATCAAGTCTCGTTCACTCGTCGAGATTCCCGTTTTTAGTTTCTTCATTTCTTCGATTATCCCATCGACGATTCGATCGACGGTTTCGCGGCCGTGAAGTTGCCCTCGTCGTCAAATCTCTCAGTCGAGTAAATTCCCATTGCCTCGGTGACGATCATCGCGACCGTCGTAGTCGTCGTCTCCGTCGTGCTCGACGATCCGACGCAACGGTCGCATCACGAGTCGTGCCGATGAATTCTGTTTCGTCGATTGCCGCTCTTGCGCCTCTTTCTCTTGGTGTCGCGTGTGAAGGCGACGTTGCCGGGGTCGTCGGCGAGCTGGGGATATCTGTGGACGCTGTGGATGTCGACGCCCTCGTAGCCGTCGACGGTGCCGCGAGCTACGAGCTCGTCCTTCTCCTCCTTGGACCAATCGCCTCGTCCCTGAAAGCCTGCCATGACGAGCTGCTTCTCGATCTCCCAGGCTCTCTCCACAGCCCTCTTGTGCGCGTGCTTCAATATCCTGTGCCTCTCCTGCTCGGGATCGGCTCCGTACTTGATGACGACCGCGGCGTCGGGATTGTGAAGTCTGAGCTCCTTCCACGTGCCGGCTCCGTGTTCGGTCGTTTCGTGGGTCGAGACATTGAACATGCTGCCCAATCTCCTCAGTTCCTCCATGTCGTCGCGTATCTTCAGCGCGTTGTCCTTCACGAAGTAAAAGACGTCCTGATCGTGGACGCTGAAGTGCAACGGCAGGAAGTAGGAGTTGTTGAACACCGAGGTGACGACGTCCTGAACGACGCTGTTGACGCCGTCGACGACGCTTACGAGCGCCCGACCGCCGACCCTAGAGACGAGGATTCCCTCGCCGAAGACAGCGCGGCGATGAGCGACACGAGGCAAGAGATTGCGCGTCTTCGGTTCGAGCTTCAGCAGAGGCTTCGGCACGAAACCGAGGTCGGAGAATTTCTCGTGGACGCGATTTACTATGCACTGCAGACCGGACATGACGCCGAAGTCGGGAGTGAGCTGGGGCGAGGTTATCGTGGCGCTCGGCTGGTAGACCATCCTCTTGGTGTACTCGGAGCCGAGCATCGACGGTATGTCGTAGCCGTAGAGCTTCAGCCAGGATGTCAGGTCGGTCATGTACTCGACGTTCTGTTTGAGATTTATCGGGTCGTTGTTGCGGAAACGATAGATGAATATGTCGGTCGGTGTCGTTAGCTCGTTGGCCATTTGTTCCCAGGCGGGCGTCATCCACTGGCCGACGGTGGGGTCGTACAGGCGTTTGTTGAGATAAACGAGCTTCGTGTTGGGATCGAAGAGACCGCCGTGGAAATCTATGGGAAGATAGAAGTCTGGATTGGTGTCCTTTATTATTTTTCCGAAGGGCGTTCGACGCATCTCCTTCACGAGGTTGCCGTTGGTGTCGAAGAGCGCGAGGGGCGAACCGTTCTGGTCCGTCGCGACGTAGAAACGCTGCTCCGACGTCTCGACGGTCATCAGGAAGTCCCGAGAGTCGTACAGGAAACGGAAGGTCTTCGATGACTTCGGGAAATGCACGTGGGTTATTAAATCGGGGGTCTTCGGATTGGCGTAGAAGAATTGGGTGATGTTCTCGCGATCGTCGTTCCAGGATACCAGCCGACCGCGGTCGTCGTAGAAGTACCAGATCTGGAACTTCTTGTGCTCCGAGGCGTGGATCAGTTGACCACGGGAATTGTATCTGGAACAGGAATATTTTTAAGAAAATGTTAATGACGGAAACCGAAACAGATCTTTTGAACTGTTGCGAATAAATGCAACACCTCTTCGATATTAAAAATCATATTCGCCTCGTAGTTGGTAACAATTTTAAGAAAAAAATGTCGGAGATGGAGAATTCACCGAATACAATTTCCCGGAAAACGCAACGCAAATCGCGCGAGTATCATCATTAAAAAAAAAAGATAAAGTGCATAACGAATCGCTCGATCGTCCTACCTGTATTTGTGTTCACCGCGAATAACAACGAATCCCCGTCCGTCGTAAGAGTTGAATTCGACATCGCCGTACTGGACGACCCGATCCCCGCTGTCGTATCCCAGAGTAATTTTCTCGCTGTGTTCGGTGACACCGATGACATTGCCATTCTCGTCGTAGGCGTACTGCCAGTTGTTATCGGTATCGGCCACCTCGAGTACATGCCCGTCCGCGT
Organism: Ichneumon xanthorius; assembly: GCA_917499995.1. Lineage (NCBI taxonomy): Eukaryota > Metazoa > Arthropoda > Insecta > Hymenoptera > Ichneumonidae > Ichneumon > Ichneumon xanthorius. Next base: position 12,456,806 of record OU824201.1, read on the forward strand.
TGTAAGTAATCTTGTCCATCCTGGACCACTCCTTCTTCTCCATCGATTCCTTGCCGATCGTCAGTTTCCTCATCTTAATCCTGTTCCTGTTGTCGTACTCCAGTTCCATCCTGAACACATCCATCGACCTGATGTTCGTCAAAACAGTCTTCACCCTGCCGTGCTCGTCGTAATCAGTAACGGTGAAAAATTGTTTGCTGCTGTCCTGCATCACAGATCTGTTGAAGGTATTCCTGTAGATCCTCAGATCGCCGACGCCCTCGAGAACGCCCAAATTCTGATTGTACTTCAGTCTCAGCTGCGGCAATTGTTTGCCATCGACGTCAACCTCGATACCGGATATACGCGCATTACCGTCGTACTGATAACGATAGTGAGCATTGGCCATTCCGCTCTTGCTCCCGAATTTGATCTTCTCGTCCTTGACGATCCCCGCGTGATACTTGTACTCGATCCTCATCTCGAAATTGGGCTCGTTGATGTCGATGCTTCGAACGAGGCTCGTCGTCTCCTGATAGGTGTAGTGAATCGACGACAGTCCCGCCAGAGTCGTCTCCAGTTTGCCGGTGTGATCGTAGACGTAAGCGACCTTGCCGCTCTGATGAGGATAAACCTTCGCGAGAATCTGCCCATCGTCGTTGTAGAGGATCTCGTAGGGGTGTCGATTCATCGGCGAGTAGTACTGGTACTTGTAAAATCCTAGGGAAGTCTGGAGCGAGAAGGCGTGAATGTGTCCGCGCGGTGTCGTCAGAGACTGGAGAGCTCCAGCCTCGTCGTACTGCAGCAGATAGTCGCTGCCCCGTGGAGTCGTCACCTTGAGCGGGAGGCTGCTGAACATGTCCTTGAAAGCGTAAACCATCGACGTGCCGTCGCTGTACTTGATCTCGTACAATCTGCCGGCTCTGTCGAAGCCGTAAGTCTCGCTGATGTCGCCCCACGTCCAGCTCGTCAGTCTGCTGAATCTGTCGTACTCGAGATCGACGCCGGCGAATATTCCGTCGCGCGGTCCCCACTTGAGAGGTCTCGCGTTTCTGTCGTAGGTGACGTTGAGCAGCTCGACCCTGTCGTCGATGAAGACCGCCACGGTGTTCGTCTCGCGATCGTACTCGAGCGAGAGCAGAACGTCGCCGTTCACTCGCAATTTTCTTCCGACCTGAGCGATGGCCTTGGTGTTGCCGCGATTCTTGTTGCCCTGGACCTTGCGGAGGAAGTAACGCCACTCGAATCTGTTGGCGAGGTCGCCGGCTATCTCGGTTCTCTGCTTGGCCGGTACGGGATAAGATTCGCCGAGGAGCGGCTCGATCTCGGCGAGGATGGCGTAGGGCATCGTGTCGGTGCTGACCGTGTGAGCCCAGGGCGTCACTCGCTCGACGCTGCCGTCGCCGACGACCGTCGTTCTCTGCTCGGCGTCGCCGATCTTCGTCACGACCGACGAGCCCTTTATCAGCATCGAGACGGGCTTCCTGTTGTTCTGGCCGACCTTCACAGTCGCTCCTTTCAGACTTAGATCGAAGGTGAGACTGATGACTTTGCCTGTCGGCGTGACGGCGCTAGTCAATCTTCCGAACTCGTCATAATTATAGACGTAACTCCTTCCGGTGCTGTCCAATTTGGTCTTCAGCAATCCCGTCGGTCCGTGATAGTCGAACGTGACGTTGTAATTGTCGGGCGTGCTCAGCTCGTGAAGCATCTTCATACGGGACATTCTCAGCCGGCACTTCTGACCCTTCGTGTTCTCGATCGAGTTCACCTGACTGCTGTAGTCTCGCAGCAGGAAGACCTTGTTGCCGGCCGCGTCGGTGACGGTGCTCAATTTTCCATTGCTCGTGTTGACGTTGTAAGTGAAGAGATAGAAGGTCTCGCCGGTGAGGATGTTCTTCGTCGCTATGTGCTGACCGAAGCGATTGAAGACGTAGATCTCCTGTGTGTCCGGCGAATAAATCTCGTACTCTCGAGCACCGCTGGCGTCGGGGATGCTTGCCATTACCGAGCGTATGCGATAGTTCGCCTGGTCCCCGATGTGAACCACGCCGTCGGGCGAAACGGCCACGGCCGAGATGGTGTTGAATTTCGACGTCGAGGCGAGATAGTGATCGGCCTCGAAGCAGTCGCAGCCACGCTCGAGGCAGTTGCACTTCGACTCGGCGCCGGCGTAGGGCGAGATTTTGCCGTCGGTGCCGATAACACGAATTCGATTTATTCGCTGAGAGTCGCTCTCGGCGATGTAGAGATTTCCTGACGGTCCGAAAGCCACGCTCTGCGGCATGACGAGAGTCGCGTGAGTGGCGAGTTCCGTGTCGAAGGTGGACGACGGACTAGCGCAGTGGAGAGGCCGTCCGGCGACGACTTTCACTCGGCCGTCGGGCGCGAGCTGGAGAACCATGTGGTCGTCGATCATGTGAAGAGAATTGTCGAGGGGGTTTATCGCCAGCTCTGTGGGCCAGCGAAGATGAACCTCCTCGACGTTGAGCGTTCCCTCGCACGGTATCGGCTTCCAGTGGGACTTGTGCATGTGATTGCCTATCACCGTCGTTATTATACCGTCGCGATCGACCATGCGGATGTTCGTGCCGTCGGCGAAGTAGAGAACGTTGTCGGCTGAGACGGCGACGCCTTTTGGGTAAGCGAGTTTCGCGTCGCGGGCCAGAGCACCGTCGCCGCAGTGGGCCTCGTCACCGGGCAGACAACGCTCGCCGGAACCCACGACCGTCTCCCAGTTGTGCTCGGGATCCGTCGTGTCGTTCGTGTCACGGACGCGGATTATCTGGTGAGACTCCGGGTCGGAGATGTAGAGGACACCGTCCAGAGGGCTCAGGGCGATGTGGTAGCGGTAGGAGACTCTCGTGGCGCTGGAAAATAATAAAGTTTTTTAATCAGTTTAGCTTTGATTGCATTTTTGGTGATTTCAAGGGGCATATGGAGCATATGGGGTTTGTTCTTTTTCTAATTGTATAGGCAAGGATGTGGATGTATCATTTTTTTTTCTATGCCATCGGAGACACGGTACTTTAATCTACCTTTACGAATTTTTTTAGATTCCACAACAGGAGAAGAAAGGAATAAAGTTCCAAACAAAATTTGTTGCAAAGTAAATTTTTTTAAATAAAAAAATCGAAGACCTCAGAAATAGAAATAGACTACCCAGCTCTAAAGTAGTAAAAAAAATATACATGTATCTGAAATCAGCATGACACTTACTTGAGACGAACGATAGTCTTGACGGTTCCGTCGACGAAGATCTTCCTAACGAGATTGAAGTCACCGACGAATATCGATCCATCGGGCGAAGTGGCGAGTGCCACAGGAGCCAATAATCGTTGCTTGGATGCTTGACCGTCGCAGTCGAAGCAATCGAGCGGTCTCTGATGTCCGTCGCCCATAGTCGTCAGGATGACTCTCGGCTTGTGTTTCAGATAAATATTGGAACCGTCGCCCTTCTGCAGTATGCCCTCGTGGAAATTGTATCTGTGATGAATGTCGAGATTCCATCCGCCGACTTCGGATATCGACATGTCGTGACCGCTCAGCTTGGTGGTCTGCACGTCCCATATAACGTCTTTGCAGTCGCTGTACTCGTAGCCGACCTTCACCATCGCCGTCGTCACGCCGTAGACGCGCTGACGATAGACGTTCAGACGATTCCAAGCGTACGTGAATTTTATGACCGGATCCGCCTCGAAGGTCTTCTCGAAGAGAATTCCCTCGATCGTTATGCGCAGATGAATGAGATTGAGCGTCGGCGGGATCGTCTCGGGCGTAAGCTGGAGCTGGATCGTCGAAAGATAACCGGCTGCTCGGGAACTGTGGTAGACGAGATTCAAGCCGGTACCCGGTATCTGCAGACTCTCCTGGATAACTTGGGACTCGGCGAGGATGGCGCTCTTGTCAGGACATGCACCCTGGAATCCGTGCTTCCACGTGGCGAGGACCACCGGCTTCATCAAGTCGTAATCGTGCGCCGCGCAGGCGTGAGGCATGTGAACCGGCGCTTTCTCGTCCACTGTGCTCATCACGATCCGATCGATTATCACCACCTTTGAGACGAAAAAAATTATATTTATTATTAACAATTTCATAATTTCATAATTCCATAATTTCTACATTTCACAAATAAAAATGAATATTGTTAACGTTGTATAGTTCGTAACAATTTGGAGTAAATCTTGGGTATTTATTCACCTCGTTCCATGGCACGAAGACGATGTGACTCTGGGGCTTGAACGGCGATCTACCGAACTGCAAAGTCACAGCTCCGCCGCCGTTGACGAGAAGATCGAACCAGCCGTCGTCCCTCGTCAGGGTGAATCCTTCGAGCGACGTGCTCGTGCCGACCCGTACCCCCATCAGTCCGGTCCCCAGAGACGTCACGATCCGACCTCGCACAACCGCCGATCGGCTATACAACGAAGCAGAGCAAACGACGATTAACAAAAATCACCGAAAAATTTCATCGCAAAAAATGTTCATTGTTTTTTCTTTCTCTCACTAATGAACTCTACAGAGTCAGGCTGCGAACTTGACTTTAACTACGAAATAAGCGATATTCTATGATTCTATTATACCAAACCATAAACCACGACAGTGTAAATTTTATTATTATTTTTTTTTTTTTAATTGTTGCAAATAATCGAAATTTCCGATTTTTTTCGTAACAATCTTAATGGTTGTGTTTGATTATTAATTTTTTTTTTACAAAATTCTATTCTGTCAATACTTTGCATTGGTAAGTTCGATGCGTCGATCGGTTAATAGAAATTCGTCGAGGACGAACGAAGAGCAATCGACGATTAGCAAAAATCACCAAAAATTTCATTGAATAAATTTTCATTTTCTTTCCTCTCTAATGAACTGTACATCGTCAGGTTGCCAACTTGACTTTAATTACGAAATGAGTGATATTCTATGATTATTATACCAAACCATACATCACGACGGTGTACATTTTTACTTTTTTTTTTCGCTGCAAATAATCGAAATTTTCGATTTTTTTTTTCTTAGCAATCGTAATGTGGTTGATTTTTTTGTTTTATACGAAATTCGATCCTGTTGACACTTCACATTGATAAGTTCGATGCGTCGATCGGTTAATAGAAATTCGTCGAGGACGATAACAACGTCGTACACACAGTAACAATTACCTATCTTAAGATGATGCGACTCTTGTCCGACGATGAAACAGTTGTCCGTTTCTGAATTATTTATTAAATTCTTCAATCTTTGTCAATAAAAAAAATCCAGAAACAGGCAACTGTTTTACCATTGGAGTACGGTAACATCAGCTTAAACACGATTAACACAAAGTCTGAAGCTCAAGGTAAAATTCACGTAACACAACGTAGGAATAATAAGGTAAATTAACCATGCAACGATAACGTGTAAACACAAGACATTTTTTTGGTGACGGGCGACAATTTATAGCTCGGGTGCACACACATATAGACGTTTGGAGTTTTGCGAGAGTGAAAAAAAATGGTTATTTTAAAAAGTGTTTTTGTTGTTTTGTTCAAGAAAAAAAGTTCCTTTCATAGATTTTTTTTTCTTCAGTCTCGATTACAATCCCGGTGATTTGTACGGACACAGAGAGACACAGGCGAGAGATAGAAAGACATACGAAGAGGCGGACGATCCGCTCGTGTGCTGATTCTCGATTCTTTGCAAACACACTCACATACGGCCTATTTTTTTTTATCATCATGTAAAATCATGTAAAGTATTATTCTTATTTTTTTCTCCTTTTGCTCAGTTTTACTTCTCATCGGGGATGCAGAAATAACACGAATGCAAAAAGCGTAACGCGCGTCAGCTACCAATAAGAACAACAAAAAAAACAACTTAAAACCGCCTTAACGCTACGATAGGCTCGTTCAACAATATTCGTCGTTCTCCTTAAAACTCCGTCCCCTCCACAGGACGTGACTTTCTTACCTTGTGTTGAAGTGATTCCAGAACACACTGATCGAGCAGCACGGATAAAACAGAGCCCAGTTAAATTGTGGTAATTTCTTTTTTCAACTTTTACTAGTTTTTTTTCATCCCGAATTAATACTCAAAATAGAGATAGGCAAATAAATAAATAAATAAATATAGTGGGGAGTTGAAGTTTCGATGTATCAATTTTTTCTTTGCGTGTAAAACGGTCGTCGTTCAATTTGACAAGAAAAGAATAATCAATTTTGTCCAATTTTTTTTTAATCTACAGGCTTCATATAGTGTCGCTCGAGATATGTTCAGCAGCGGATTTTTTTCTTTTTTTCCTCGATGGCTATAGGTCGATTTTTTTTTAATTTTCGACTATAGTTTCTACCGAGCGTTTGGGCATATTGAAGCGAGGGTTTCGTCAGACATTCACGCAAGCTTCACTCGGACGGACAATAGAAAAATAGTTGAATAGTGAAAGAATAAATATATCGGCGGTGGGTGTCGGCAATTTATTGCGAGATCGAACGGACAAACATTTGGAGATCTTTTTTTTTAAGGAAACTTGATGTCGGAAAGGGCACAGAGATTTTGGACAGAGATTGGGAAAAAGATAAATAAATGGATAAACGATATTTTGGATTTTAGAGGAATTCGGGGTGCATGGGGGAACACACTCGCGCACACTTACATACAAAACATATGTACAAAACTGTTGGGATGTGATTTCACACGGGTCACAACAACGCAGTAGTATAGTATTAGGTAGGTATAGTATTTCGTTGTATGAGTATTATGTATCGTCATTTACTTTCTTTTTTTAATCATGTCTGCATAACAGCTTCAGCGTTATGCGGTGTATTTTATACTTCGAATTATATGTCGAGACGGTGTACATGAACACATTCTCGTGTGATCGGAAAAAGACACGCATGTCTCCCACGGAAATCAACGAATAAAATTTGTATCGCTGATTTTTTTGTATAATTGTATAAAATTTGTATAATTGCGGAAAGCAACGATTGCGATTTTTTTAAAATCATTTTTACATACAACGTGTATGATTTTTTTCCCTGGGAGATTGTTGTCGATGTAATGTACGTGTTTTCTGACAACTGTATGACATCGAACGTAAAGTCCGTTTATTATTATTATTTTTTAATACTTAAAGACGCCACTGCACGCAACATCGAGTCGGGACGGACATTTTTATATATTAATAACCACTATGATAATTGTTACTCGAATCCTCGAATAATATTATTCAATATCGAACATCATTGACGATCGGAAATTTCCGAGCGATATCTTTCATCGCGGTAGTTTCATAAATATATTTTCTATGAGAATTTAGATTTTTTTTAAAGCTTACCTTTCGTTGAACGTCTCTTGTTTGGCATAGTTCTGCAGACTACCCTCGTCGATTAGGAACTTCATTCGCTCGAAGAATGATGCCGTTATCGCCGGTGGTTGCTTGCGAAGCAGTATGTCGATAGGCTTTGGCGCCGACACGCAAAGTTGACTCGTTCGGCAGGCGTGATTCGCGCAACACTCGGGATCCGCGCAGTCGACAAGACCGTCTGGATAAAAGATCGATAATTAATTTGTCTGTTCTTTGTGGGTGCATAAGCTGCCCTTTTCAACCCAAATCAGTAAATTTAGTTTTGAAGTTAAATTAGTTTTTTAAGCAAAATTAGATCCCGTCACCGATTATAACGTTCAACATTTACCGACGTAGCTTTTTCAGGAAAAAACAAATTCTAATGTACAAAAGGCAGATATTTTACATAAAATATTATAATAAAATAAATTTGGCTTCTTGAATTTTTTTGAAAAAACGTAAATAAGTAAAATGAAATAGAATTGTGTAGTTTTTTTTCTATGGAATTATCCTTCGGACTTATGTCGGAGGTTTCTTTGAGAACAGTTTGAATTCGAAGATTTACCTTTGTCGTTGTCCCTTCCGTCGTTGCAGTTCTGTTCGAGGAGAACACTACAGTCCTTTCCATCCCAGCCGTCGTAGCATCGACATTCCCATTGAGCGTCGGCGTTTACCCTGCATTGTCCATGTCCGGAGCAAGAATTAGGGCAACCCTCCATCGTGCAGTGACGTCCATTCCAACCGGTGACACACAGACATGTGCCATTCTTGCACTGTCCGTGCTCGTTACACCGAGGATCGCACTGCTTCAGATTACAGAGATCACCGGACCAGCCTGGCATGCAGTCGCACGCGTTGTCAACGCAGTGACCGTGCGGCCCGCAATCCAAATCGCACAGTTCTGTAATAACGAGAGGAAAAAGAAGATCAGTGTCAGAAAATATACAACGCTTATAAAAGATCAAAGTTGAGCGTCATTCGAATAATTTTTCGTGTCATGAAAAAACTGCTCAACCTCGATCAGCGAATAAATTATACAAAGTAAGAAAGACGCGTTAATTTTTTGAAACATCATGTTATCAAAGAGCATTTGAAGCAATATGAGTTATGAAGAGTTATTTGAAAGCCGATGGTTCGAATGATAACGAAATGTGAATTATTTCGGCACCGAGTCGAAAAATCGAATCTTAATACCTGCAAAATAGTAAATCTGGTAAAATTTAGCAAAATTTCCCTCATAGTATTTTTCATGGCGATGATTATTTTTTTTCTGTATCTCGTGTACCTTTGGAGCAATCGTCGCCGGACCACATCGGTTCGCAGTGGCAAGTCTGCGTCTCGAGATCAAAGTTTCCGTGTCCGCTGCAGTCGGGCAGGCACTGGAGGGCTTCCTTGTCCATCTGGCTGCAATCCGCGCCCTTCCATCCTTTCTTGCATATGCACGTGCCCTCGGCGCAAAAACCGTGACCCGAACAAGTAGGATGAGGACAATCGGCCTCCTCGCAGAATTTTCCTTTGTAACCGCGAACGCAGTTGCACTTTCCGTTGGTGCAGTGACCGTGCCCGTTGCAGTCGGGAACTTCGCACTCGTCGTGTCGAAGCGAACACTCCTTGCCCTTCCAGCCCGGATTGCACTGACACTCGCCGTTTATGTACTCGCCCCGCTGACTGCAAAGAACCGGGCAGACGCTCTCGCTGCAATCCTCGCCACCGAAACCCGGATTGCACTGGCAGTGACCGAGAAGACACTCGCCCTTTCCGCTACATCCGTTCGGGCAGTTGTGAGTCATGTCCTCGGCTATCACGGCGATAAATGCCACCTCCTGGGGATCGCCGTCGTCGTTGTACAGAGACAGGAACCAGTGACCCGGCTCCATGTAGTGCGTCACCTCCTTCTTTATCGACGGCTGTAAGGAAAGATGAAAAGTTTGTAATTATTCTTTTTTTTACGTTATTGGATAATCGTAGATCAGACTCGGCAAGGAAAAACCGCGACAGAAAATTTTTTTTCGAATGCGATGGACGACGAATTGCGAGCTTTTTGGGATTCATTATCATAAAAATTGGAAATAATTTGATGTTATCTAAAAGAGTTTAATATTGTTTTTAATAAGGTCTGAAATATCTTAAAGCCCTGAAAATTGGCACACATTTTTTAGACTTTGCGAATCAAATATTCTTTTAAGCATTTTGAAATATGAATTTTCTTCAACTCTCAGATTGTGGTTATAAAAAAAAGGCATTCTCCGGCGGCGGTTTTTCCTTGCGGACTGCGACGGGGATTAAATAAACAAAACGTTGATTTTTTTTAGGACATGCGTCGGGATTTATTGGAGGGAGAAAATAAAAATAAAAAATGGGATCACCCGCACATACTATGACACTAACATGTGACGCCCGTGTCGTTCGGGCCTTGAATCCGCTGAGCACTTCGAGCAGATCGTATTGCGTGTGGGTCGGCAGTGCGTTTCTTCGTGCGTAAACTCCGATACTCGCGCCGCGCGGTATGTTGTAATCGAAGCGTACGTAGGCCGGCTCGGACTGATAGAACTGCATGTTCCAGTAGCTGTAAGGTAGAATTTCTTTGCTGAGCCGCTGGCCGAGACCGACCTGGGCGAACGTCGTGCCGTCCGGTGGAAAAGATCTCGCTGGGAATGTTCTCGCACCTGTAGAAAAATAACAAAAAAAAATTATTAAATTTTAATAAATAATCGAAATACAGAAAAAAAGATCTTCTCACGAAGCAAATTTGATGAAATATTTATATTTTAGTTGCGCCGAGTATGTCGTTATTTTTTCGAGCGATTGCATTTTTTTTGGTGAGAAGATCCATATAATTGGCAAGCGCTCCGGAATTCTCAAACTTGAACGCCTAAGTGCGGTTTAGCATTTTTTGTATACAATTTTTTTAAAATCAATTTTGTGCATTTTTCTAGATTAAATAAAACTCGAAATCGATAGATTACTTCTGGAAAAATATATATGTTTTTTAGTATCTAGAAATATGTTGCTGGAATGTGTACATCGAGAGTTATATAGATTAATATTTTGTAGTCACCTTCAGCACCGACGAGTTCTCCAAGTATTTCTAACATAGTGCACAAAAAACAACAACCACTACAACATTCATAATCTACTGGGTTGTGTTAATCTACTTTCCAACAACCGGATGAAAAAGCATTCCGTCGGACAGAGTGGGATGACACACAAAAACGTGATCAATAAAACGGGGTGGCGTTAAGACGCTCGTAAGACGATTAAACTAACAAGCGTGCAGCGCTGGCAGTAAAAGCGATAGTAAAAGTAAAGTTGTAAAGGCACGGATGACTGTGACTAAAAACAGTCGAGGCAGACAGAGGAAAAAAAATTACCCGGTAATAAAAAAAAATCGATTCGTTTCAAGAAAATTATAATTGTTTATTCGTGATCGTTTTTATTTATTTTTTTATCTCAAAAGTCGATCCGTTTTTCAACGACAAAAAATGGCTTAAAACAGATTCGAACTTACTCAAACTAGTCCCAATTAATTACAATCGATTTTTCTCAATCCCCATATAAAAGATTGAGTAACGGATTCAAGAATAATTATTCCGTACCGAGTTTGATGCAAAACAAATCTCCGAAACAATTTTCAATGGCGAAAAACCGTTTTGCGACCGATTCGCACTCACCGAACTGATCTCAAGTGGTCAGAATCGATATTTTTTCTTTAATTTCCAAAGAAAAGTCGATTCATTTCAAGAAAATTACAATTTTTACCAACGTAAAACAGTTTTTGACCGATTCGATTTTTCCTTCAAATCACCGGTAAAAAAAATCGCAAAAAAAGAAAACAACTGCGAACGATAGGCCTCACCTTCGAGAATGAGTATAGTGGGTTCTGGGGGAAGCGGCGTGGTTCCCGAGCACCACGTCGGATCGGCAGTGGGGCTGCTCGTCTCGAGTTCGATATCGGTCGTCGAGCTCGCGAGATCGGTAGTCTCTTCGGTAAAGTCCGAAGAGTAACCGATCGACGAACTGGTGGAAGATTCATCGATCCCAGTCGTCCCGTTTTCCAACAAACCTTCCGCGATCGTCGACCTCCCCGGATGGTTCTTCGGATCGGCGTTTCTCCTCAGACTCTCCCAGTCTCTAGCGATCGCTTCGTTCTCAGCGATCTCCTGTTCGACGATCGATCTCTCGTCGTTCGCTGAAAAGTTGTCCCACTCGTCAGACGAGGATTCCATGCACGGGCAGGAGCATTCGCACTCTCCCCCGCCCCAGACGGGAGGAGGCGGCGAGGCGGGCGGCCGCGGAGGAGGCGGAAGAGGCGCCTCGATCATCTCGTACGGCAACGATCGTGGCGATTCTTTCGTTTCCGTCAAATTTTGGAAAATCGGCGAAACGACCCTCGACGCCTGAAGCTGAGCGGGACCGATGTTAATCTCGGGCAAGAAGCTGTTAGGACCGCGAGCGTTGCCGCCCGGAACGGAAACCGACAGAACGTAGAGCGGTCGCGCTCCGGAAGACGACGAGGAGTCCTCGGTCGAGATCGTCACGTTGACCTGCACTCGACGCGAGTCCTGGTACGTCTCCGGTCCGGGATTCTTCTCGTCCATCGGCAACTTCACCACCTTGACACTCTCGGTTAGCGGAACTCGGGCGATTCCATTAATCGTGTTAGTATCGATCGTCGATCTCGTGTTAGAGTCATGCAACGCCTCGTCGATCGTCGTCGAGTGGGACGGAGACGAAGAGAACTGATGCTTCCGGCCGCGGAAACGCTTCTCGAACTCGCGGAGGAACTCGTCGTCGGTGCCCTCGCGCATTATCAAGCGCAGATCCTCCTTCGATCGCTCGTCGCCCTCCTCCTCGCTGATTTCCGACTCTGAAAAATCGATCGATCTCACGTCGTTGCCGGTTATCGACGATCGCTCTTTGGGCCTCTTTTCCGGTCCGGCGTCGATCTGGGTGTAGACCGATTTAGACTTTGATATCGTGGTTGGTTTCTCCTCTTGATTCAGTTTCACGATCTCGATCTCCTCGCGCTCGTAGCTGTAGATCGGCAAGGGATAATCGCGCTGGGGCTCCTCGGCGACCTTGTCGATCGCTAACGAGATCGGCGCGGGCTCCGGCACTTCCGGTGATGGATCTTCGATCGAGAGCTCTCGGGTGATTTTGAGGACCGAGGAAGAGTTCGTTGGATCCTCTGGATCGGTTCTGTCGATCGGTGGTGGAATCGGCGATTCTGTGACGATCGGTAAAGATCTCGCTGGCAAAACCGTCTCGTAAGTGACGGTGGCATTTTTTGTACTCACGTCGAACTTGGCTTCGAGGAACTCGGAGATCGGCAAGGGGGTCGAAGCTTCCGTGGAAAAATCGTCGGTCGTGACACGACTTTCTTCCGCATCGATCTTTGAATCCAGAGTCGTCAATTCCTCGTTAGCTTCCTTAGTGGATTTTTTTGGACTTTCAGTGGATTTTTGCAGATTTGACGAATTCGACAAAACGATCGAGATTTTTTCAGTTCTCGACTCCGACTCCGGTGGATCCGAGTTTGGGGGAAAATCTTCGGAAAATGTTTTCTCGATCGGCTCGACGCCGTCGTTCAAAAAAATGTCCGAAGTCGATTTTGTCGCGCGATCTTCGTTTGGGGAAAAATCTGCGATCGGCTCGACGGCGTCGTTCAAAAAAATGTCCGAAGTCGATGTTGTCACGCGCTCTTCGTTTCTCGAGGCTTCGCTCGCACTCGAGGAAATTGCATTTTCGACTCTCTCGTTCGAAACAGTAAACGTCTCGATTTCTGCCGATTTCGATAAATTCGGCAAATCCGCCTCGCCAAAATTTGGCGGAACTTCGACATTTTGGACTTTATCGAACTGCGCCGCGCTTGCGCTGCTCGTTTCTTCCTCCGGTAAATTCGACGACGACGACGACGACGCGCTCGATGCGAAATTTTCGTGACGATTTTGCGAAACGGACGAGAGATCGTCGGATCTAAAGCTACCAGAATTAGCGGTGGAAGAGACAGACGGGGAAGAAGAAAGTGAAGTAGGAAGAGAAGAGTAATGAGAGGAAATCGAGGATTCCGTTCCCAGACCGTTGTTAATTTCGTGAGCGTTAAGAATTCCCAAAAAATTATCTTTCACCTTCGCCGATGAAACGTCAGAGTCTTCGGTTTTTGTCGCATGCAGACCAACCTCGTCATGCGGTTCGCCGATTTTCGAAAAATCAGCTTTTTCGTCATCGGCGATGAAGTTAGAGTTTCGATGATTATCGACGGTGGTGACTTCGACGTCGGTCGAAGTGTTACTAGCGATGATACTTTGGTGCAACACTCGGGCATGCTGGTTAACCGTGTCTCTACGCTTGCGGCTGTGTAAACTCTCTAAAATCATATCCAGACGGCTCATACCTCCGGCCGATGACTGCTGTCGAGTTCTGCTGCCCGACGACGAGGACGACGTCGTTGACGAGGACGACGTCTTGTTCGCCTCGGTCGTCGACAGCTTCGTATCCGTGTTCTCACCCACCAGGACCGTGCAGGCCTTTGTTCGCTGGTAGGACCAATTCATTATGTTCGAGGCTGCAAACATCAAAATTATTATTAGTGCTTTTCTATACATTTTCATTTTTTATAATTTCATAAAACAAAATTAATTTTAAGCATTTAAGTGCGTTTCGGGGATCACGCGTTCTTTTCAGTACAAAAACTATGCGGATGTTCGTAATAAATTTTCTTCTGCCTTATCGAAAAAACAACACTTGAAGTTACGTCTATGAATTTTTACAGATTTTTTTTGAGCATATCAACTTGTTATTCCAATCTTTTAATGTATTTTTAATGAATTTTTTAAATGCATTCAATATAATTAATACATTTTCTCAAATAAGTAGGAAAGAGCAGGGCAAAAAATTATCCGAGGGTATTCGATATCCAAATCACAGGCAAAACAAAAATCTTACCAGCAACGTATGTGAGCGCAGCGGCTAAACACAGCGAAACCATAGTGACGACAATCGCGACCTGTTTCCAGCTGCACCAATCCATCCCTTTGCGGAAGTGACATCGTATGCTCTGCCTCCTCATCGGGATCATCGACGGGTTGTGCCCGTAAGGCAGAGGTACCCTGGAAGCATAATCACCCTCATTAGACACAATTTCCAAAAAAAAAAAAAAACAGAAAAAATTCCACCGCTTAGCCTTTGACTTTAAAAATTTCCATCGGTCGCCACACATGTTCAGCCCGACTACAACACCAAACCGAAGTCCAGGAATCAAAAGGGCATTGGCACAGCCATTGGCGTGCGAGTTGCGCCCTTTTGGTCCCAAACCGGCGATATCTCTCCCGGAATCCTCCCAGGAATGAATTGATATTTAAAGCCTCTTGAGAATCACTCCGAGGTCCGCTCGGTGGATTTTTCTTTGATGCTATCGGTTCACCGACGTATCGGCCCCCCGGTAACAGCCCCGAATAATCCGACCAGACCTCGCAGATGGTAGCTCTTAACGACACACGTGTCCCCTACTTTCGAGATTCCGCCCTCCGGGAACCCCTCGAATGGAGATTATACACGAAAATTTGACACTATCGGGCCTCGAAGAAAAATATGGAAAAAAGCTGTGATTTATATTTTTTTTTTATTTTTTTTTTTAGAGTCGTGAGGGAATTCTCTGCGAGGGCGTCGAGAGAAACCCGATAGTGTCTCACGATACTTGGCCCGGGAAAATTTTTCCAGTCCTACGGGATATGGGAGAGAGCCACGCACACACATACGGAGCGCTCGAAGTGCGCTCTTCGGGTCTTCCATGGAAAAGAGCTCTTTGGATTTTCCCGTACGGCTAACGAGAAGAAGCGAGAGCGACAAGTGTTTACACTGGAACCCCGAGCGAATCCTGTTACTTACGAGTGTCTAACCATAATATTTGAACGAGATAGACAGATTCTCAGGAGGCGCGAGGAGGGAGCGAGACGCGGAGAGGATGGTGGACGGTTTGCTTGTAGCGTTTGCCGACGAACACTCTCGACGATGACGGGAGCCAGACGTCTTCAGGGAGGTCCTCGGCAACCGAAAGCTTTTTGATCATCATTTTTTGTTATTCGGGTTTTGAGCGTTGCGAGATATTTTTGAATGTGGGGCGTTTTTTTTAGGCTGGTTGAGAAACAACGAAGGAAAAACCAGAAGTGTCGACAATCAGTTTTTTGCGGCTATCTCGTTTCCGGTCGGTTTTAGGGCATGAATAGCGGTATTCAAAATTGAAGAGGACGAAATTCTCTGCAAAAAAGTATTGGGACATTTTTCGATACGAACACCAGTTTCGGAGTTCGGACGGCCGGAAATCGTTGAAGATTTTTTATTCTTCTCATTTGTCATATTCTGAAGGTTTTTTGTTTTTAGTGGCAAGTTAAAAAAAAATAACTATCGAACTGGCGAAAGTGGATGGGATGAATAATTTTTTGTTCAATTAAAAGAAATGTCGACAATCAATTTTCCCGTTTCCGGTTGGCTTTTGGCCATAAATGGTGTGATCGAAAATTGAAGAGGACGAAATTCTCCGTGTAATGGTATCGGAATATTTATCGACACGGATACCAGTGTCGATGCTCGTACGTTGGAAAATCGTGAAAAGGTACCGTCGTGATTTTTCGTTAGAGAAAATCCGGATATCGGGCGGAACACATTGTGCACCGATTCTAAACGAAGGTAAAAGAGACTTGTTTTCTCGCACTCTCGTGTCTGGAGTACCCCGCATTCTCGAGGGTCCTCCTCGGCGAGGTACGTTTTGTTGTAAAGACAGCGTCGAGTGGGAACCTTCGATTTTCCACGGTAAACTCGACTTTACGGATGAGAATTCACGCTCAAACATTGACCCATTGTGCGCTTCCGCTGTCGCGTGTGAATGGATGATTCATGGGAGGGCTGAGTTCATTCTGCTCGCACTATAGCGCCGCTACTACACTCGCCACGAGGAAAAAAAGGGCGCTGAACGTAAGAGAGTGTTCGGAACTTTTGTGACGAAAGCATCGAATTTTTTTTTCGCAAGAATCTCTCGTTTTTTTTTTTTTTCTTCCATTTCCTTCTTCTCATTCCTGTCAACTGTGCAAAATTCGTGTGTGCACCAGGAAATTCTTGGACAGAAGGCTGATCGATAGATCGTCGGGAGGCTCGTTCATCACACCCACATCAATCTTACCTGTCCATGTTGTTCTGAAGTTCGACCTTTATTGGACTGTTACCCGTCGACTGATTCTTGTTGTTGTACTCATTCTTCGGTATCTCTGAAAAAAATAAAAACATTTTCTTTAAAAAAATTCGCTTGCCACAGTTTTGTCATTTATTTATTGTCCTATTTATTATTATTATTTATTGAACATAAAGACCTAGAACATCGTCCCTTGAGAGCAACACTGGATACAAATGCATATTATTAGTACATTACTCCACGCGGGCGAAAAAGTGTTTCGCAAGAGGGATGTACGAAATTTTTCATCACAAGGTGCGAAAGTGGCGGTTTTACGCACGCGAAGCGGGCGGAAAAGTGGCCATTTCCGCACCGAGTGATGAAAAATTATGTATATAATTTTGCGAATTAAATCAATGGGTTAATATCGAGATCGAGACAATGTATTAAATTCTCTTTACTTTCGGTCTGAAATATAGCACAACAATTTTTGTTTCTCTTTATAATATTTTATAAATACAAATCTCTTTATAATATTTTATAAATACAAATCTCTTTATAATATTTTTTAGATTACATGTATAAAAAAAACTGACACAAGTGTCTATTCACCGCGATGTAAGAAGCTCTGTTGAATCGATAAGTGTATGATTCATCGCTCTAGGGTTTTGAATTTCGAGCTGGTGCAGTCTCGGCTGAGTAAGACTCGAAGGGGCGGTGGAAAAAGAAAGGGATATTGTAGCGTATACATAGAGGTGCGCGTGCGGGAATATCAAGGGCGACCCCGGCAACGGGAGTCGGGCTCACCGCAGTCGATCGAGGGATCGGCGAAAGGGGCCTCTCCCGTTCGCTTTCGGCATTCTCTATCTCGTCGAAATTACGGAAGGGCTCGTCCCGCGTAATGCACTTGTGTGTTGCGCAGTCGTAAACAGGTACCCTACCATGCTAAGCTGTATAGCGTACAGCGTGGATAGACTTTGGTAATGGGCTTGTTTCCTGACTCTCGGCCGGTGCAGCTCGAAAGGCTTTGTCTCGGGGATTCCCCGTCTCGCCCAATTATTGCCGGGACGCAGGACACAGCCATTAAATCGCAAAAACGCTACGTGGTCGACTGTTTTGCAAAAAAATAATTCTTAAACTTTGAAATTTATCAATTTTTTAAAATTATGTTAATTACATTTTGTATTATATATTATAGGGGAGAGCGGGGCAAAATGGGACAATGGGGCAAAACGGAGTTTTTGGGCAAAACAAAATTTTCCAATCATTTTTGGATCGGCCAAGGTGGCAAAACTGGGCAGAAAAGCCTGATGTATCCGATAGGGCGAATTCGGACATCCAAAAATTATTGGAAAATTACGTTTTGCCCAAAAACCGCGTTTTGCCCCGTTGCCCCATTTTGCCCCGCTCTCCCCTATATTTTTATACATCAATATAATAATTAATATGCGACTTAAATGTTTGGATTATGATTATTGTTGAAATTATCATTCGGATACTTTAACGAGTTTCAAAAAGGCGCGTTTTTCTCGGATTGGTTTCAACGCAAAAAAAATTAAGTAAATTGATTTTTTTTTTCGGTAGGCGGGGTTTTTTGACCGGAATTTGTTATTTTCGTGAGCGAGGTCGGAGCAGCTTCATCGTGGATTTCAGTCCAGCGTTCGCGAAATCGGGCGTGGGAAGTTCGTGCGATGGCCGGTTCGCTAATTGCGGGTGTCGGTTAGAGACCGAGTCGGCCGCCTGTCCGGGTCAGAGCGAAGGGCGAATAAGGGCACTGGGAGAGTCGAAGGTATACACAGCGAGGGAATGAAAGAGTTCCGTTCGCTGATTATGGCGTTTACGAAGATGTCCGCGATCGGGACGTTTAGGAACTCACGAAACTCACTTCGCATTCTATTTCTTCTCTTGCGTTTTTTTTTTGCCCTCTCGTTTCTCGCCGGCTCGAGTACGAGAATCGAATTATAAGCCAAGATTATCGCTATACGTTTATTACATTATTTTATTCATTTGAATGCAATTATTTACTGGTATTGCTAATTTATTGATATTCAGATTATTATTAATTTTTTATTTATTACACATTTGACTAATTGTCAGTATATTATTTATCGAAACCCGCATATTTTGGCTTGTAACGTGACGATACATTTTTTATTTTTTAATGGCAAAAAATGTAGTTTCCGTTATCAGAGCGCAATGTAAATTATTGGCTCGAGTTCGATAATCGATTTATAAGCCGAGATTATCGCTATACATTATTACATTACATTATTTTATTAATTTGAATGCAAATGTTTGCTGGTGCTGCTAATTTATTGATTTTCAGATTATAATTTTTTTTAAAATTACACATTTGACTAATTATCAGTATTATTCTTTATCGAAACTTGCATATTTTGGCTTGCAACACGACGATAAATTTTTTTTATGGAAAAAAAATGTAGTGTCAATTCCCAGAGCACGATACAAATTCCGTTCCAAAATCGCGTGCGAATTCAACAAGCAAGCAAATGAAAAAAAAAAAAAAAAAAAAAAAAAAACATAATAAGCGCATTCCAGAAGCTAGCGCAGTCGAGATAATATCTCCGAGCGTTCCTCTCACGAATCCCGCGATCTCCCGACGTTCCGCCGAACCGCACTCAACGTCCCGGGGACGTTGCGGAGAACCTCCCGTCGCCTTTCCTTGCGTCAGATAAGCCAAAAAACAGAACAATAAAAATTATAAAAAAGAAACTAAAATGAGCGATATCGTCGGACTTAAGTAACTGAGACGCAAGAAAAGTCGTCTCGGCTCCACACGTCTGTTTAGCTCGGAGCTTTCTCGGCCGAATCTTCCTCTCCGTTCTTATCGCCGAGAAGTCCGGATAAGATAAGCGGGAGCCGAGAGGAGCGATAAAAAAAGAAAATAATAATAATGGGGAGAAGAACAGTAGCGGAGCAGGATAGGCGAAGCTATAGAAAAGTGAACATCAGCGGCAAACTTGAGATCCCTTAAATTCCTTTCCCTCGCTGTGTCTATAAGTCCGTACGTTTCTGTGCGCGGCAGCGGGCGAGATCCGCCCACCGATCGTGAACTCAACCCTCGTCAAAGTCTCTCTCGCCCTTGCTTTCCCGCACCGGAATCTTTCCTCTGCATTAGTTCGTGTTTTATTCTTCTTCTTATTCCTACGAGCGAGAGAGTCTCGGCTCCTCCAATGAAGTCCCGAAGTCTTGTCCGGTCTTCGCACGTGTGCGTTTTACGATTCGCGCTCACTTGTATGCGTTAACTCTACGAGATTTTCTCTATAGTGTGTGTGTGTGTGTTTTTTTTTTTCGGATCGACCGTTTTCTCCGCGTCTACCTGCTGTCGCCTAAACGATTTAATATCGCACGCTTCGGAAAAATCTTGGGAGAGTGTAATTCACTGCTCGATTCCACAAAGCCACTCCCACGCGTCGAGGATATTTTTTGTTTTTTGTTTTTTGTTTTTTTTTTTTTTTTTCATTCGAGACGGAACATTGAGGGACAACGGTGCGGAATGCTCCGACCGCACAGCGAGAAGATTTTTTGTGCGCCGGCACGAAATTGTTGGACACTTTGCTGGAATGGTTTTTTTTTTACAGCTTTTGTGCCATTTAGCCAAAGCAGGGGAGTTTTGCTTCAAAGAGCATATTGAATTCGTGTAATGGCGCGCTTGGAAACAGGGAATTCTTTTAAAGGGCTCGACGAACAATCGCTAAATTTGCATGATTTTTTCGGTGGGTCGGTAGGTGTAATTGGGAATTTTTTCGATTTTTATTTCGACCCATTTACCAATGCGGGGTCCCGATTTTCTCTTCGAAGAGCCTTCAATTCGTGTAAAAGCGCGCTTTGAAATGGGGAATTCTTTTAAATGGCTCGACGAACAATCGACAAATTTGCATCATTTTTTCAGTGGTTCGACACGTTCGGTTGAGAATTTTTTCGATTTTTTATTTCGACTCATTTACCAAAGCACACAGTAAAAAAGATTTGTACATTTAACAAACTTTTTGTTGTCCAAATTCACAGACAATTTTATAAAATGGACAAGATTTTTTTTTTGTAAAATTAACATTAAAAGAATTGTGGACAAGAAACTTTGTAACCCATTTTGCGTAGTGTCTCGATTTTCGCTTCGAATAGTGCCAAATACGTGCAGGACAGATTAAAAAAATAGTTCTATGAACTAAAGATTCAGGCACGTATCTTCAAATAAATATTTTACTAGCACAGCTAAAAGACTTTTAGTTCCAAAACTATTTGGATGATTTCTCAAAAATTGGGGCAGTGAAATATTTTTCTCGACCAACTAAATATTTATTTGAATGTCCCGACTCGAATCTTCAGTCACAATAAAATTTCATAATTTGTTTCCTATGCGATTTCCAATCTAGCATCCTGTTTTATTTGTTATTTTTAACTTTTTTACAATGTTTTTGATTAAAAGTTCCGGGCTTAGGGCTGTCCGGCCGTGGGCGATAAATCGTAGTTTCGAAGGTGCAATTTACTCACTTCCAATATTGTAGAAGTTACCGGACGGTGTGCGCACGAGACAGGACGGCTCGAGATCGGGATCGCGTTCGTGATCGCTCGCTCCGTGACTTCCTGGCAATCTTCCGTTGAGACGGCTCATTGTGGGATTACGGGGTGGCACATCGGGCGGTCCCCGTGGTGCCGTGTTGTCCAATAAACACCCTGCAAAAATTAATTTCAAAAAATCCCTCTTAGAACGAAACGAAAAAAAGCAAAAGAAGAAAACGATGAAAAATGCCTTCAATTTTTATCTCATTGCGCGATCGCACAAGTGTCAAGAGATTATCCGACCCGGTGCGGATAATGTCAGGGGTGAAAAACCAGTCTCTCGACCCTTCAGACAATCTCCGACGAGAACAATAAAAAAAATATCGTCCATTATATTCCCTAATCCTCGGGCAGATGTCCCGAGTCTCGGAACTTCACGCACTCTCAAAGGGTTCAGATCTGATGCGATTAAACATTTCTCTTCGGCTCCGACAAAGATCCATTAAAAAAAATTATCCCAAACTCGCTGCATTCGGAGTTGAATGGACCAGAGAATAAATTTCACCTCACCCTCGCCGCGCTTAATTTTTTTTTTTTTTTCGATATATAATTTGTAGCCCATCCAATATGAGATGTAAGATCGCTCGAACGGTGCGCTTTGCAAGCTCTCTAACTCAAAATAATTCGTCTTTTTGTTCTTTTAGCAGTTTTTTTTGTGAATTTACTACGATATAATTCCTAATATAATTATACTATATTACACTATACAGTACTATATAATATTACTATATAATACACTATACAGCACTATATAATATTACTATATAATACACTATACAGCACTATATAGTATTTCTATATTTTACTATATAATTCCTAATGTACTATATAATAATACTATAATATAATTCCTCTAATAGCATTCCTGAATTTTCTGCGCAATTCTCAATTTTCCAAAGGTTCAGATCCGACGTGATTAAACATTTCTCTTCGCCTCCAACAAATTCCCATAAAAAAATCGCTGCATTCGGAGCGCCCGTGGCGCGCTTCGAATGACTATTTTTTTCGATAAATAATTTATAGCCCATCGAACGAGTACTTCAGCCCTGCACAACGTGACCGGTAAAAATATAAAAAAGACTGTGTTCAGTAGCCAGAAAGAGGCTCAAAAAAAAGCACTCGAAGTCTCCCGTTTTGGTCGAAAAAATTTACGGACTTTTGTCGGTGAATGAAGAGTGGAAAATTTAAAGGTCCGAGTCGGGGAGGCCGCGAGTACTCGAGGCTTTGACTTCGAGTGGAATCTTTAAAAGTCGAGGACGCTCCGGTGGCAAGAACACCATTGAGGCTAAGCTCTTCCGCGCTGCTTGACTCTGTTCCGGCACGCATCTCTCGGAGGACCGTGAAATTTCTTCCTCCCTTTTCTTTAACGTAAAAATGGTCATATTCGAGTTCACGAGTGGCGGTTCGAGTGGAGCTCTGTTGAATCTCGTGAAACGTCCCGCTGTCTCTGGACAGTCGTATCTCGAGAGCGGTCCATTGTATCGCAACGAGGACCGTGGAAGAAGCGTTTGTACTCCGGGAGAGGCGCAAGAAATATTCGTGGTAATTTTTCACTCGGTGCGCCGAGTGCTGCAACACCGGTCAATGAAGTGCCTGTGCAGCGTTTCGTCCTCCGGATATTTTCTTCTTTTTTTTTTTTGTTTCCCTTCCATAAGCGACACTCGAGCTCGAGGATAATGCGGCACTGAAAGTTTCATCGTCTGCGTTTCAGAGGGACGGGGCGCTGCCGTGTCGGCCCGGAAAGCAAGACTCAAAGGATATGAAAGGGACGAGCCACACGGAGCATCTCACAAAGGTTGAAACCTACTCTATCCGAGCCCTCGCCTAATAGTTTCTATGCTATTTACCCCCGAACTCTTGTGGCGTGTAAGATCTCTCGAACTGTGCGCTTTGCACTTCGACCCCTCTGTACCTCCAAATTGTTCTACCTTTTTGCTCTTTTGGCTTTTAGTTCAAAAAATGTTTTTCTTTTTTTATCTTTCAGCTTTTTTTATCGCCAATTTAGAGATAAAAAAAACTCTCGTCAGACTTCTGCGTTTTTTTGTGCAGACTTTTATTATTGTCATTGTTCGGAGAAATTAGGCGGATCTTTTTTACAGCCTCGACTCTGGCCCAAATTTTACTGGGCTGATATTTTTGGTTGCTTTCGATTTTTAGCCGCTGGTCACGTTTTAGTTTTCAAATAGTTTTACTTTTAGCTCTTTTAGCTCTTAGTTCGAAATAGTTTTCTTTTTCGTCTTTTAGGTGTTTCTTTTTTTGATAGAAATTATGTGGGGCATCTTTTCCCGTCGACGACTTCAGCTACAATTTTCCTGTGGCTGGTTTGTTTTTTTAATTTTCGCTTTTTAGCAGCTGGTCACGTTTCGAAAGTGTTGTAAATACCGCCACTGCCATCTCAAGTTTTTCAGGCGAGATACGCGCTGCTAGTTTTTTTTTTTTTTTTTTTTAATGGTACAAGCATCATGAGGTAGTACAAGCTATATAGATATGCAAGTCCCAAGGCGGCGAGAACGATGGAGATCCTGGCAAAATGCACTTACGATCTTTTTTACGATCGAACTTTCCGACAAGTTTCGGGAACGTTATGTGCGCCTCCGCGTTACCAAGCGGAATGGGGTTTCCGGCGCGGGTGGACCGCGCGGAGAGCACGAAGCTATACAGTTTCACCCCGTTCGACCGCGCAATCTCCATTACTTCATCACAATAACGAAAATTGTAGTAAAAGTCTGGACGAAAAAAATAATAATAAAAATTCGCATGCATTGCTATTCGTTAAATTTTTTATCCATTATTTTCCAATTTTTTCCAATTCTGAATCCATTTTTTGTAGTGAAATTGTATTAAAATTCTGGCCAAAAAATAAAAAATAAATTCGCATGCATTGCAATTTGTCAAATTTTGAACTGATTTTTATTTTCTTAAACTGAAAATTGAAGATATTAAAAAAAAATGAAATTATAGCTGTTCTGCCGATGCGGCAGATGTGCCAACAGTGGTCGAAGGGCCGGTAAGGAAATTGGAAGCCCCACTCCGACGTGTTCCCGTTAGCGAGAAATGTACATCCGAGAGGTTGCGGATTCGTGCCGTAGGGTCATCGCGGAAGCCCGGAAAGCCCGATACGCGATACGCGAGAGTACTAGTCGGCCCCCTTAGTGGACGTAACACTACACCGGCTCCATACTTTGCTCAAAATTGAAGGGCCGTTGCATTAATAAGATATCGCTGAATAGAGGCAGCGAGCCCCGAAGGACGGAGCCGAAGGTATAATAATTAGCTAAAAAAAAATGGAAAAAAATGAAGGAAAAAAAAACACCCGCTGTGTGGCTCCTTTTCAGGAAATTGGAGCTCTCGCGGAGTCTTCGGAGCATCTCCTCTTCTCGAGGGTTAAACGAGGCGGAAGGAGTTTAGTTTTCAGCGGCGGGGCGCATTCGCCACGTCGTTATTCTTATTAATAGGCAGGCAGGGGGGGGTGGAATTTTATATTACAGCATCCCGGCGCGCACATCTCTACGGTCCAGGCCATTACGAACGGGCTCGTCTCTCAAAAACGAGACTGAGCAGTCCGCAAACGAGAGTTTGGCGGAAGGGAAGGAAGAATAAATATTTTTTAGCCAAAAAAAGCCCTACATGTATTTTCTGTAAATTTGATTATCTTCGTGTTCCAGCACGGAGAAAAAACAATTGTTGGGTCAGCAAGAATTTTGTTACCATAACTCGTTTACCTACTTAACATAGGGACAACAAAATATTTTGCTGTGGCTGGAAATAATTTGCTGTAGCAGCCAAATATTTTTGCTGCCACGACAACAAATTATTATCGATCTATATTTTGTTAGAATAATAAAAAAAAATAGGTATTTTTCAACTTAAAAAGAACCCTACATGCATTTCCGTCTTCAACCAGCAAAAATGGCAAGTTATTATTAACAGACAGACCAGGGGTGGAATTTTATATTGCAGCATCCCGTTCGCACATCTCGACGGTCCAGGCCATTACGAACGGGATCGTCTCTGAAAAACGGGACAGAACATTCTGCAAACGAGGGTTTGCCGGAGGGGAAGAAAAAAAAATGGTACCTTCCCAAAAAATGTCCTACACGTATTTCCGTAAATTTGGTAATTCTCCCGTTCTCGGAAGCCAAATTCGAGGGTGTCTTCGTCCGCGTTTCCCCGAATGTCATCCATCAGCATGATTCGTATGGATCACAAGAGAGTCTGCTCCTCGTGTTGTCGTCTATTAGGAAAAATGGCAAGGGCCAGCTCTCCAGTCGGAGCATTCTATGTTCGGGTATGGAGAAGAGAAAACAGCGGTGGCCATGAAAGTGAAACCAGTGGGGGGGGAGGGGGGGGGGGGTTACGAAAAAGCAACCTGGCACAAGGCATTATGAGCTCGGGAATGACGACAAAGGGCAAAGATGCGCGCCGTCGAATTTTCAAGAGGGCCAGAAAGGCATGGGATCGAATTATCCTCGGCTGGTTTGGTTCTCCCGTGTCTCTCGGAGCATCCAAGATTTCGAAAGCGAGTCTTACGACTGCGAGGCCAGGGTGAGGGACCCTTTTCGGTCCCAGGGTTCCCTCGCGATTCGCGTGAATGAAACTCGGCTCGATTTTCATTCTCGGTCTTTTTCTTTTTTTCTTCGCTTGAATGCGATTCGGGACTCGGTAGGGACGATCGCGAGAGGCCGGCTCGTTGTTGTCGCACCCGGCGAGGTAATGGACAGCGTTTTGCGCCCATTGGAGATTCGAACTTGTGAGGATGACGTCGAACGATTCGGGTAACATAATATCGTCCTCGTGCGAGCGTGAAACCCATTGCTAATGGAATTTATTAAACTACACCGTATGTCGAGAGCATAATAGTTCAAAGATTTTTTTTTGTCCCAAGCTGGAAGAGTGAGCCACAAGAGGGTTCGGCAGTGTACCATTTGGTATCTTACTTTTCTTTTCTGGAACATCCACCGAGCACGTCCTGGATGGCGGAAGAATCATCGGTGGGTGTGCAAAAGTTTGAGCGAAGAGCGGGGCAAAACGGACCAGTGTTCTCCATTGAGATAAAAAAAAATGAGGCTCTTCTTAGACTCTAATCAGAGTCCAAGTCTTCTCAGAGTCCAAGTCTTCTTAGAGTCCAAGTCTTCTTAGAGTCCAAGTCTTCTTAGAGTCCAAGTCTTCTTAGAGTCTAAGTCTTCTAGAGTCCAAGTCTTCTTAGAGTCCAAGTCTTCTTAGAGTCCAAGTCTTCTTAGAGTCCAAGTCTTCTTAGAGTCCAAGTCTTCTCAGAGTCCAAGTCTTCTCAGAGTCCAAGTCTTCTTAGAGTCCAAGTCTTCTTAGAGTCCAAGTCTTCTTAGAGTCCAAGTCTTCTTAGAGTCCAAGTCTTCTTAGAGTCCAAGTCTTCTTAGAGTCCAAGTCTTCTTAGAGTCCAAGTCTTCTTAGAGTCCAAGTCTTCTTAGAGTCCAAGTCTTCTTAGAGTCCAAGTCTTCTTAGAGTCCAAGTCTTCTTAGAGTCCAAGTCTTCTTAGAGTCCAAGTCTTCTTAGAGTCCGAGTCTTCTAGAGTCCAAGTCTTCTTAGAGTCCAAGTCTTTTTAGAGTCCAAGTATTTTTAGAATCCAAGTCTTCTTAGAGTCCAAGTCTTCTTAGAGTCCAAGTCTTCTTAGAGTCCAAGTCTTTTTAGAATCCAAGTCTTTTTAGAATCCAAGTCTTCTTAGAGTCCAAGTCTTCTTAGAGTCCAAATCTTTTTAGAATCCAAGTATTGTTAGAATCCAAGTCTTTTTAGAGTCCAAGTCTTCTTAGAGTCCAAGTCTTCTTAGAGTCCAAGTCTTCTTAGAGTCCAAGTCTTCTTAGAGTCCAAGTCTTCTTAGAGTCCAAGTCTTCTTAGAGTCCAAGTCTTCTTAGAGTCCAAGTCTTCTTAGAGTCCAAGTCTTCTTAGAGTCCAAGTCTTCTTAGAGTCCAAGTCTTCTTAGAGTCCAAGTCTTCTTAGAGTCAAAGTCTTCTTAGAGTCCGAGTCTTCTTACAATCAAAGTCTTCGTAGAATCCAAGTCACACTAATGTCCAAGTCTTATTAGAGTCTAAGTACGCTTAGAGTCTAAGTCTTCTTAGAGCGGGGCAAAACGGACCAGTGTCCTCCATCGAGATAAGTAAAAGTTGGGCTCTCCTTACCCACCTAGCAAAATCGTAACGAAACGCATGAACATAAAAAAATCTACCAAAGTCCCCTGCCATCGAGAGCGGCCCCCAGATTCGTCGACCGCCGACCAAGCCCGATGTAAAAAGCCGTCGACTTCTCGCGCTACTCTTCTCACCCTCTTTGCCCATCGACTCGGCGTTTTTCTTCCCAACCGTGACATTGCGCTCTCGATCTTGAGGATTTCTCACTTTTTTTTCCTTCTTTTCTTTCATTCTCGAGAGTCCCTCTCGTAAAACGCTTTATGTGTGTCCCACACGCGCTCGCGCCGAGCCCGGCGTGTGTTTACCGAACTCTCGAGGACCCGTTGATGCCCGGGCGAAGGGAGAGGGAGAACCCTTGATTCTCGCGAGCGTGGAGAAACGAGCGTGCGAGACTGATGCGCCCACGTGAAAAAGTGAAGAACTGCCGGTTTAGTGCCGGGGTGAGAGACGAGAGAGTGCCGGGGACTGCTGAAATATGACGGAGGGAAGGGAAAAGCGAACGGGCGAATCGGTAGCCGGCCCGGTACACCGAAACACACACATATTACTTAGACCAGCTATTCGAGCTTCGTTTTAGGCCGCGAATAAAAATTGATCGACGAGGGAAAAATGGTCAGTAAATTTTTTTTAAGGGTGGTGAAATGTGACGTAGGGGACGGAAAAGAGGATGAGAGAATCGGTAGCCGGCCCGGTACACGGAAACACACCCATATTACTTAGACCAGCTATTCGAGCTTCGTTTTAGGCGGCGAATAAAAATTGAAGAAGAAAATTGATCGACGAGGGAAAAATGGTCAGTTAATTTTTTTAAGGGTACTGAAATGTGACGGAGGGAACGGAAAAGAGGACGGGAGAATCGGTAGCCGGCCCGGTACACCCAAACACACACATATTACTTAGCCAGCTATTCGAGCTTCGTTTTAGGCCGCGAATAAAAATTGAAAAAAAAAATTATCGGCGAAGGAAAAATGGTCAGTTGATTTTTTTACGGACGTTTATTTTCCTGGCGAAGGCTTTTGACCAGCGGTTTCGAAAGTTTACTGCGAATACCTCGTCGCACGAAATGCCTCTGACTTATTAAAAAATTATATAAAAAAAGTCAACAATGGCGCAAAAATATGTTGGAAAGTATTTGGCTCTTGGACTCGGTTTGCTTTGGCTTATTTTCTCGTTTAGGTCTCGTTAGGAAATTTTTCGTCGTCGAGTGGTTAGCCGGCTCGCAGCCGGATCGGGGAACAAATTGAGAGCCCGACTTGTTGGAAAGGTCCTCTCGACGGTTTTTAACTACCCTTCAGCGATCCGCGTTTTCGCAGCGTCAGAGGGAAATCTTGAGAAAAAAAAAGATTGGATGCTCGCCCGGCGAGCAGCGAGGGAAGAAAAAAAAATTGAAAGGGAGAAAAAGGGAGAAGGGAAAAATGTTTTTAATTGGAAGGCGCGGGCTGCCGGTTGATGAAACCCCTGGAAGTACGTGCAACCATCGGTTAGCCGGTTACGTGGATGCTGGCTTCAAAACACTCTGTGTACGCTTGACTTCTGAGTCCCTGCGCTAAAGCACCCCTACGACGCTTTACTTCTTGGCGCTTTATCGCCAAGGTAATTAATGACGTCGCGTGCAAAATTATTACGATTTATTATCCGTGGCCAACATTTTATGCTTAACGAAGTTTTCGTAACTATTCAAGTAAATATTCAAGTAACTATTCAAGTAAATATTCAAGTAAATATTCAAGTATATATTCAAGTAAATATTCAAGTATATATTCAAGTAAATATTCAAGTAAATATTCAAGTAAATATTCAAGTAAATATTCAAACAAATATTCAAGTAAATATTCAAGTAAATATTCAAGTAAATATTCAAGTAAATATTCAAGTAATATTCAAGTAAATATTCAAGTAAATATTCAAGTAAATATTCAAGTAAATATTCAAGTAAATATTCAAGTAAATATTCAAGTAAATATTCAAGTAAATATTCAAGTAAATATTCAAGTAAATATTCAAGTAATATTCAAGCCAATTTTCAAGTAATATTCAAACCAATTTTCAAGCCAATTGTTCTTGAAATTCGAACAGAAAAGAAAGGAATAAAATCTTCGAAAAATCTGAAGGTAAACAAAATTCCACTGCAGCAAATATAGCACTCTACGATCAAACACGATTGGCACACACGCACCGAGCCAGAGCGTGGGAGTTCCGAGATGCCTTTCCAGGTATCACCGCAACGATAATTGGTACCCTAAGGGTCCTTCGGTTCTCCGTCCCGTTCCATTCTTCGCGAACCACGCAAGCCCACACACACACACACACACACACACACACACACACACACACACACACACACACACACACACACACACACACACACACACACACACACACACACACACACACACACACACACACACACACACACACACACACATTTAAAATTTCCGTTTTCTTCGCCAGCAAGGTGCAACGAGGCTATCACGTGAGAAAGGCGCGTACGTTTCGCGCCCACGTGGATGCCAAAGCGGGGATAAAATGGTCTTTAAAAAAAAAAAAAGAAAAAATAAAAGAATTGTTAAAGCTGAGAAAAGATCGAAGCGTGTTCTTCTCGCGTCTCCGCAGAACACAAGAGTGCGTGCGCTCCCGAGAATTTACTGTAGCGAACCGAGCTGCACGTACGAACTAAAGAAAAAAAGAAGAAATCTCTCGAATATGTTCTACGCGGAAACGCAAACAACATCGGACGGGCAAGAGTATGGAGACCGCAAAGATATATTCGCCCACGCGTATACCGATCTTTCTTACTTCCCTTTATCTCTCGTTTTCTTTATCCCGGCTGAATCGACCGCCGAGAAACGGAGGGGCGCATCTTTCGCCGTTTAGCGCCCGAAACTAGGCGGGATACGCCCTTCTGCTTCCCGCCGCGCGCTACGCCGTCGAGCGGGCTGGCCCATTGTAAGGAAACACCCCGATCGAGCGTCGTCCATTCGTTGAGTTTCTCGGTATCGAAGTGCGCGATCGGGAGAGGTATCTCTTGTACAAATATATATATATATATATATATGCTGTCGTTGCAGGAGGGCGCGCGCGCGCCTCTGAAAATATGAAGTAAAAAAAGGATTAAAAAACGAAGATTCGCGTGGGCGATTAAACTCGAGATGGTCGAGTACGGACTACGAATCGGTGAAATACCGGCCGTGCGTGTTTTACGGTGGATTTTGTGACTGTGCGAGCGGGTTTTATGAAACGATAGAAAATAAAGATAGAAAGACGAGCGAGAGTTTTTTTTTTTTACATAACGCTGAAACTGAATAAATATCGTAAGGAGAAGGCGAGGGCGAAGATAGAATCGAAAGCGGAACGAAGGATGAGACTTTTGACGCCCACGTGTTAATCGAATGAATTATATTATTCGTTGGCACGACGGAGATCTCATCGCTGCGTGGAAATAAAAAGAAATAACTCAACGGATGCATCGCGTGGCTCCGGGCATGGGAGAATGAATTCTTCTTTTTTTTATCATAGGTGGCGACGGCTTTATTAGGAGCCGCGAAGAGAGGAATCCGTTCTCGAGGAATGGATTCACGAATCACGAGTCTCTTTAACGAATAAATTCAGGACCTATTTTTGTGCCCAAAAAAATGTTCAGTAACTAAACGCCGAATTTCGGTAACTCCGGAAAAATTCCCCTTTTCGCTAATGGCCTTTCAACGCTAATAACGGAAAAATAAAAAAAATATGAGAAAAATAAATTTGAAAAAATTGTGGACGAATATATTAGCCTATATATATATTAGCCTGCGGGGCGTGCGAAAATTTGATAATGCTTCGCGCCGTCGTTTCCATGCCGCGGCGTACAACTCGATCGGCAAAGGATTAAAATCTACAAACTACGAACCGATACATTTTTTTTTTTTTCAATATTTTTAATTATTTTTTTTCGCGGGATAAAAGCCGATAAAAAAAAATTAAATAAATAAAAATGAAAAAGTAAAAATGGTATTAAAAAATATGTACTCGATACGGGTACATCTGCGTAGCCGGTGTCGGTAAACCTTGTTGACGTTAATACGGGATAGGTGCGGCAGTGTACGTAGGTGGGCCGTAATAACGACTGCCGGACCAGACTTATCTCTCCCCTTCGAGAGGCTCATTTAATTAATAGCTTTGGCTTATCGGCTGGATCCTAATCGGGCGGGCAGATGCAAAGAGATAAAATTTCATATATTTTCTTTTTTGCTTTATCTCGTGCGCTTCGCTGCACGTGGAAAGATCGTCGAATATGGCGCATACACACATATGCATACGTACAGAAGGCGCATAATCAGAATACCAAACTATACGTATGCGCTGTTAGTTACTATTCCCATGTGGCAGCGGCCCGATAGTTAGTGCTATCTCTCGAGAGGTCGCTCGCGATAACTATCGACTTTTAATATCCTCGATTAACGCCACCGGATTCCCTTGACGGTATCTCATCGTCGGGATCTCCTCGAGTGTATCGACCACGTGCTGTATACCGTATATATAAAAGCGGGGGCAAAATGGACCGCTAAAAAAATGGATCAATTCGTTAGAGGGGCCATGCCTGCTCGAGGGACATCCATGTCCCTCCGTCCCGATGTCTTTATACTGTATAGACGAGGTCCGGGAGGGGGGCAAAATGGACCACTAAAAAAACTTTTCAAATTTGTTACAGAGATCATGTCTGCTCGAGAGACATTGACGTCCTCTCGTCCCGATGTTTTTATATCGTATAGAGGAGAGCGGGCGGGTGGGCAAAATGGACCACTAAAAAAAATTTATAAATTTGTCCGTGTCCCTCCATCCCGATGTCCTTCGTTTGGAACGAGCCCTTTTTTAAAGACAACTTTCGACATACGCCTCGTGCGATGTGGTCCATTTTGCCCCATTCTTTCCTTTAATATTCTCGACCGTACCCCGCATCTCTCGTTATCTTCGGCTCCGCCCCCCTTCGCGCCATTAAATAAATCGGCTATTCCCTCCCTCGCGTGTGAGACGTATAAATCTATAAATCTATCGAGTCCTGTACAGATGGGCCATCTACGTTGCCACGGTTTATCACGAAAATCCAATCCAATCTCTTCCGAGCTAACGGCACTTGCATTCGTACCGCAGCGTCGCCGGTTACATTGCAATCGATGCCATACATTGAAATCTTTTGATATTATAGAGAGATATTATATATTATTATTAATATATTATATATTAATAATAATATATAATATATATATTATTTATTATATAATGTATAATATATAAAATATAATATATAATAGTGATGACGATAATAAAGGAAGACATGTACGAGCGGCGGAAGCTAATATAGCGCGCGTACAAGTTATCCCATAGTTTATCGTTGCTTTCTGGGCGAGTAAAGGAAAACACATTTCGGATGATGAGCCGTTCGGGGTCGAGTAGGGTCAGAGAGCGGCAGATACCGTTGGTATTAAAGTGTTGGTTATATATCGTGTAGTGTAGCGGGCATAGCGTAAGGTTTAGCGAGAGAGAAACGGGAGAACGGTCGCGCTAGTGAAATCCCGATTATTAATCGGGCCTGTCATTAATCAGCGGAACGAACGTCTCGTCCCCTCGGTCCGTAGTCCGGATCACGGAATAATCCGCTTTAATTCCTGGATTAACTTTGGACCGCGGACCGAGAACCGAGAGAGCCGCGTCGGACGGCAAACGAATCTGTGCGAGAGTGGGAGACAATTTTTTTTCTGTATCCAACTACTCGTGGAGAGACTCGCCGACCCTAGGGGGAGTGTCACAGTACTGGCACAGCGTCGGCCATTGCCGGCCCGGGGGTATTTTTCTTTCTTTCTCCGACTCGGCGCTTTCGCAGTTGCAGTTAGAAAATTTATTTCCAACAATAATAAGAATAATAAACCCGTGTAAAAATTCCATCCGAATCGCCAGTCAATCGAATGCATCTCAAAACAAACGAGTCCTCGAAAAAAAACTTATCAAAATTTCGGGCACGTAATTTACTCTCGGCATCGTCGTAGCCCCGTCGCGGCCCAAACAGTCGCTTCCGCCGTCCCGAATAAATCCGCAGGCCCGTAGTCTAAGATCGATTCCGGGCGACTCCGGCGAGGAGCGGACCGACCCCCTCCGTCGGAGCGGGAAAAAAGGGGCGGAGAGGGGGTAAACGGAAGTTGTGCAAACCCTCCGGAGTAACTGCGAGAAAGTCGAGAAAAAAAAAAGAATAAATAAAAATAAAACGACCGAGTCCTGAAATTGGCAGTTTTACGGACATTGGATATAGCGGTTGGAGCGAGTCTCCGTCTCGGAGGTTGCGTCCAACGGTACGCTCCAGAGGTCGTTCGTCGCCCGAGTGTCGCCCTTCCGTGTCGACTAGGCTTCCTACTTTCGTACTCTCACTCTTCCCCCCTTCCGGCTGTTCGCATCTTCCCCCACCACCGCGGGCGGTTCGCTCGTTTCTCCGTAATTCCCTCCCCTATCCGGCGGCGGGCGGCGGTGGTGGGGGAAGCGGCTCCGCATCTACACCCAAGAAACTCTCCGGGACACGAGTTGGCAGCAATTAGATCTCAGGTCGGGTCCGCCTGGGTGGAGTTGGGAAGCGGGTAGCGCAGAGCTGCATAGCCTCTCGTTCTCTCGGATCTCGGCACGTAAGCGAGCGGGAAAGAGAAAGAGAGGGGGGGGGGAGGGAGACAGCGAAGCAATCGATAACCACGCACGTGCCCCTAATGAGAATCGTAGCAACGTACGGAACACCCGTAATATTGCCACTGGTGTGTTTCACCCAGTCGAGGCGCCGCGTGTCCGTTCGTTAGTTACGTTCCTTCGTCGCTGCCTCCCGCAGTCACCGCGCGTTCCGCACGGTATAGAGAGAATTTCTGTACCGATAGAATCGGCACACAATTACGCTGGAACATCGATACACGAATTGTGTGTTTGTGTATCGATGTATATATATATATATATATATATATATATAGGACGGAATAGGGCGTGATTTAAGTAACGGCATTTACGGATTCCCGGTCAGTAGTATTTCGAGAGTCCGTGACTCGAATTCGCTCGGGAAGTCGTTACACCGGCGTCGTGCTGATGCGTGTTTGGGATTTTTTTTGTAAATTGAAAATTGTGATTGATATCGCGATTGAGCGGTATTTATTGTGACGATGCTCATCGGATATTTTGAGAGATATGCATTTTTATTTAAACAGACGAATTACATATTTCTTGAAATTCGAGAGTTAAGGTAATTTCCGATGTTTTAAAAACAATTATTTCTGTACCGGTAGAATCGGCACACAATTACGCTAGAAGATCAATACACGAATTGTCCACGGACAATTCCGTGGTCCGCTGTACCTATGTATATCTATTTATTTATTTAATTTTTTTTTTAAATTAAATGACAACGGGTCGAGCCCAATTACAAGTTTATGAGAAACCCCATTAACCGATTTTATACAGGGAGAGTGACGAGATGCCAGGTGATACAAGGCGAGAAAGGAAAGTAATCTTCTGACACCAATGTAACAACCGAGCGAAATAGAAAGGGAGGTTAAGGTAAGCGTCAATACATCAGTTCGTGTTAAAGTCCCGAAAGAGCCTCTTGACAAAATCCTGTCCAGTCCTTACTCTGGCCTCGTGCGAGTGCTTAGGCATTTTTTTTTTGTAAATTGCAAATTAAAACTGATATGGCGATCGAGGAGCGGTATTTTTTGTGACGCCGCTTATCGGATGACAATTTTTTTTAACCAAATGAATCACATTTGTCTCGAGTCTGCAGCCCTAACAGGGCGACTGCCGGTTTTTCTTTTGAGCACACAACTTTTACCCCTCCGATCGTACCGACGTCGAAAAGAAAAAAAAAATCTCGAAGCGTAGGGTCGTCACGTATTTCGCGGTAGAGCACGCGACGAAAACGGCGAGGAACGATCGAGCAGATCTTCGCACGGAGATACGCCGTATTTGCGGACGGACGAGTCCGCCGGACACGCTTGAAAAAGAGGTTCGTTAAAGGCGAGTCAATTACGCGCCATTTTTGGACGAGTATAACTCTTGCCGCGTCGGGGTACGAGAGAAATTCGCCACCCGGTTCGCCGTTCCAGGAGTCGTCGAGGCTCTTTGTACTTCTTTTCTTTTCTTTATGGCACAAGTTATAAGCGGGCGAGAACTCGAGGTCTGTGTCCGTACGTTGCGCAACGACAGGTGGACGCACGCGTCCGCCGGCAGTCAGCGAAGACGGGAGAGTGTGCCGCTCGGCGCTTGCTGGTACCTCGTTCCTCCGCCGCGGCTCGCGGAGCGCTGCGAACCGTTTCGAGGAGTCGGACGCTCTGTGAGACGCGCAGGAGAGAAAGAGAGCGCCGAACGGGTGTTGGGTGTTGCTCGTGATAAATACAACGTGCATACGAAGAAACGAACAAGATCCCAACTGTGTCTTCTTTTTCTTCCTCTCGTTTTCCGTTCCACCGGAAGTTCTACATTTACGCCGCGCTGCGGGCCGAGGAACTGGGCGCCCGGAAAATATGGGAGTTCGAGGAGCGGAAGTCCGATGAAGGAGGAAAAAAAAGAAACCGCTCGCGTAACAACGGGGCTGCGCTCTCCGGGTCACTGGGCCGAGGAAGCTAGCGGAATAAACGAATCTTTTTTTTTTTAAACTTAACTCGATAGACAATGATTAGTGTGGTGCGCGGCCGATGAAGAATGACTATTGTTTTTGTAAAATCGGCTACAGCCGGGCCAAGCCCGGATGTTCTTGGATAAATTATCGTTACTCCACGTTTGGACATTAAAATACAAGTGAACTCAAAACAAAAAGTTCTATAGTTGGTAAAATAAGGACAAAAATGTATGGATAACTGAGAAGCGTTAATTGAGAGGTTTAAAGAATTAAGAAATGAATAATACTGAATAGGGGCGGAAGGTATAAAAACGTGGAATAAAAATTGCCTTCACGTTTTCACCAAGCAACATCCGGGTTGGCTGAGCTGCAATCGATTTTACAAAAACTATAGAAACTCGATAAAGGTGCGTTCTTCAATGCAGTTTTGCTCTGCCCGGCTAAATTCAGAAATATTCGTGCCCGAACCCGGAGCATACAATCATTAATGCAAAATCATAATAACGTAACTCAGCAATCTAAACAATAATAGAATACAAAATAGAATATAATAATGGAACAGAATACAAGCGCAAACAAAAGGAAGCAAAAGTAAAAGGTAACCAAAAAGCGGACAAAATAAAAATAAGAAAACCGAAAAGTACCCAAAAAACCTACTCAAAACCCGTCTCCGCAACTAAAGCGGAAATAATCGGACGTGGCCTTGGCAATAAAAAAAAATCCACTCTCAGTCGACAGTCGCAAATAAAAAAGAACGCATAGCCGAGCAGATCCGTGTTCAAGAACGCGCACTCTTTTACCGACGGAGGCGAGAACATTAAACTCGAACACAGTTTAACGTCAAAACTTGGGAGAGACTGACGTGCGAGCCACTGAATTACGCGGACTGAATCGTCGCATAAAAAATGTTCTCCGCCGTGAATGAAAGCTCGGCAAGTTCACAATTGAATTACAACTGTCTATAGACACAAAAAATAAAAATAAAACTAACTTTGTCACAAGGACTGTCCGCTCGTCGGGTTGCTTGCCCCCTCAGTCGATTCTTAAACTTATGAAATATGACGCTTGCAAGCGAAGTTTTGTGGAACTAATATTAGCTGTCGTCAAGCTGGACGGGACAGCGAGCTCGACTATGCTCCATCTAAAACCTCTGTCGTTTCTACCTCTATCGCCGCGCCAGGGGTAGTTCTTGCATTAGAGCTTCGTCCCCCCCCCCCCCTCCCGTCCGTTCTCCCGCCTAGAGAGCACGCGATCTTTTATTATGCAGATTTAATATCGGTCGTGACGTCACGCGGCGATATAAGCCAGTCCGAGGGGGCTGAAGAGTGCACGGGAAACGCGAGGGTGAATATATATTCTCTCTATATCGCATCCCGGTAAAAAACATATTCACGCGTATTATTATTATTATTTTAATAGATCGACGAAAATTCGTTCCGGTCCGATAATAATATGGAATTTTTAAACAATTGTGTATAAAAGTATAACAGACGGTAATCGTTCCGCGGAAACGTGTAACAAATAATTGCGTCGACGTTTCGAGAAGTATTTATTATTTTTGTAATTGTCAAACAAAAAAAAAAGAAAATTGTAAAAGCTTCAAAATTTAATCAAATCGAGGGAAATATATTGAAATTCATACGCGAATTGTTGTGGAGGACGGAAAAGGCGAGGGCTATTATATATTGTCTGTAAGTGGTGTTCAGGTTAAATATATTCACGTGTGTAATTTTGAAAAAATTGCATTTCGACGAAAATTCGTTGCGGTCCGATAATGTGAAATTGTTAAATAATCATGTATAGAAGTGTAATAGAACGAAATGAGGAACAAATAATTGCGTCGGCGTTTCGTGAAGTTTTTATTAATTTTGTAATTGTCAAACGGAACAGCAAAACAAATCATTTTCAAAACTTCAACATTTAACTCAGATTGAAAGAAATATGTATTGAAATTCATACTCGAAGTATTTCGAAAGTCACGTCGAATTGTTGTCGAAAAATTATGGTTCCACGAAAATTCGTTCCGGTCCGAAAATACGGAATTGTTAAATAATTATATATACAAGCATAATAGACGGTAATTGTTCCGCGAAACGCACAATAGATAATTGCGTCCACGTTTCGTGAAGTTTTGATTTAATTCTGTAATTGTCAAACAAAACAGCGGAACAAATAATTTACAAAAGCTTCAAAATTTTAATCACATCGAAAAACGTATTTGAAAACTCATAGTCGAATTGTTGGAGAGCACGCGAAAGGCGAGAGCCATTCTACATTCTCTCTAAGTACTCATTTTTAAGAAACATATATTTCGACGAAAATTCGTTCCGGTCCAATAATGCGAAATCGTTAAATCGGTCATCGTTTCGCGAAGCGCAGAACGAATAATCGGGTCGACGTGTAAAGTTTTTACTAATTTTCTAACTGTTAAAACACGCACAAAAAATTTTTAAAGTTAAAAGATTTTTAATGTGTACAAATTTCCAGAATCCAAAAGTTATTGGAAAATTACATTTTGTCTCATTATCACGTTTTACCCCGCTGTGCCATTTTGCCCCACTCTCCCCTAATAGCGAATCGGGACGAGTTCTGTGCGCGTGTGTGTGTGTAGGGTATTCCGCATGAGAGAATCGCCCTGGGCAGTGGACTCGTAGGCCGATGTCGAAAATTGTGCACGAATTTGTAACGATTATGCAGTGTATCGATATTTCTGTTAATGGTATTCGGCGCATTAATCGGAGGTGTCCAGAATTTGCCGGTTTAATACCCTCGCGATATTCGACCCGAATTGACGAAACGCATAAGCGCACTAATCGTCCGATCAATCCAATCACAAAGCAAATTGGTTTCCTCCACAAACTTCAATCACATCTCAAATTTCACCGCGTCTCTGCGGTGGAAAATTTGTGTATCGATCGAAACTCAATTCGATGCTCAAATTAGCAAAAATTAATAAATGAAAAATGTTTTTGCGGGCCAAAAAATTACTCTCGGGGCACTCGAATCGAAAATTGACGAACGGTCGTCCCGCACGATGCCGCAGCACACATTTCGTCGAGTTCGAGACAGAATAATCGATGAATTCGCAAACGAAAAATAAAATAAAATTTTCGAAGCCGGTTTAAAAATCAAAAGATTTTTATTATACGCGCACTGTGTTTTCTAAAAAAAACCTTATTTTTTTCATTAATCTTTTTTTTCGTGAACTCGAAATGGAGGATATATTTTTTAAGTAAATTTAAAACTTTTTATTTTTAGGTAACATTTTTCGATGGGGTAGTTTTTGAAAATTATTACTCGTTGAATTTTAAAAATTCTTATTACGCACCTCGACCACCACCGTTGCAGTAAGTGTACTCGTTGTAATCCATGCTGGGCCTTTTGAGCAATCCTTCGCCGGGTACTATCACCGAGAGAGCCGGCTCGCAATCGCACATTTAACGATCGACAGTCTTTTTAGCATAACGATCGTTTTACGATCATATTTTACCCGTTTTAATTTTTATGTATTTTTTTTTTTTCAAATTATTATTATTATCTTCAATCTTCGAATCGCTAAAAGTCGATCTCGTAACGAGAGTCGATATTTTTTTTATTGCAGACGCTTTTTTTCACCCCAATTATCCGAGTGATTATCTCTCGGCAACAAAAATTGCTTCTTTTTTTCCGTCAGAATTTCACTCCGCACCTGCTCGACACTTTTCACGGCACTCTTGCACTCATTCACTTTCCAATTGCGTATCCTCTCGCCGCGAACATACATATATATATATATGTATACACCTATATATACTTTTTTCGATTTTTAGCTCAAGATATAAAATTTTTGAATTATCACGAAGCTCGCCCACTTCCGGCGGTTCGTTCACTTTTTTGTCGTCGAGCCCAGCTGACGATAGATTCGATAATTTCACGCGATATATTTTACCCTCGCAGTATTCATCGAAGTTTGAGTCCCGACCGGAAATTCGATTCGAGCGCCGAGAGCAATTTTTTGTTTTCTATTTTTTATATTTTTTTTTCCCTCAAAACTGAGAAAATAATCGACGAGATAAATTTTTTCGTGTAAAGCAGGTCAGAAGAAATAAAAAAAATCGACAATACGCGTTTTGTTCACTTACGATGATTTCGGTATCCAGAATCCGGCAATATATCCGGAGGAAGCATCGACGTGTTTCGATTCGTAATCTTTTTTGTTTGTTTCCCGTTTCTTTCGTTTTCTCACACACAAAAAAAAAAAAACGATCACACTTGTAAACCTCACTGAGTCGTTCGGCGCGGCATAAAATTCCAAGGATAAGATTCCAAACTGGGACCCGCAAATCCAGCGGCGCGCTCAACACTCCCTCGTCTATCCCGACGAGCGGCAGAGTTCGTTTGTTTTGTCACTCGGATCGAAACGAGCAAAACAAAAAAAAAAGACGAAAAAACTAAACGATCCGTCAAATAAAGTTCCTTTTTTTTCTCCGTCGTTCACTCGCGACGCGTACAGTGCTGTCTCGACGAACGCGAATGAAAATAAACGATTAAAAACAAAAGGGAAGAAAAAAAAAAGATAAAAAGATCGCGTTGCACGGTTGGCGAGTTGCAGGACGATCCGCACGATAGCGCGGTCGGCGGCGGACTGAGGTCGAAGGGGCGACGTTTACCCGACATAGCCGCGCGCCGTTCGGCGCAGCATCGTCAGCCGGTGCTGCCCCGTACGGAGGCTTCGGCGGAGAGGTCGCACGATGGTGGGGAATGAAGAACGGGAGATACAACCCGTGGATGGTGGATGGATGAGATGGAGAAAAATTTTTCCGGTGGAGGGGATGTGTTTTAGTGTGCACGGTGGAAGGACGAGGGTGAGAGTGCTCGCCGGCTGGCAGAGTGACTCGCGGAGCGGGGGTGGCCGGAGCGCGCGGTGTACTTCGAAGATATGCTTCGCTTTCACAGTTGTCGCTCGGATGCTGTCGGTATGGAAGGGAGGCCGGCGCGCTTCGACACAATTATTTTCCATTCTTTTTTTCCCGCGAGCGCGGTTTCGATATTAAGGCGAAGTGAAACACGTTCTCTGTCGCTCTCTGTCGCTCCATCGCGAAATGGCGTTATCTTTCTCACACTCCTACCTCTGTCACGTGACTTTCACTTGACCTTAAGGTGAAGTGCGACTACTCGGTCGGTAGCAAAAACTACGATCCGAAATTCTCTGAGACGTTTAATGTTTAGGGAAAAATACGAGAACGGTAAACTTCCGTTTTTTATTCGAAACGCTAACCGGTTTTAAATGGCATTAAGGTAGTACTAGCGCAATGACTGACGCCGCCTAAATTTGAGAGGAATAAAAGAGAATTACAAACAGCTCTCGATCGGATAAAAATCTGAAAAAAATCAAGCATATGGAAGATGCTGATAAGATTGTTCGTCCATAATAATGATCCCAAAATGTTATTCGTTTCCTTTACGTTAAAATTTGTTTAAAATCGTAATTTTCAAGTATTAGATAAAATTCTGAAAAAATTCATACGTATTCAGAAAAATTAACAAATCATTTTCGGTATAAAAAAAAAATTTGGTTGCCGGGTAATTTGTTGTACAATTTTTTCTTTCTGTAATTTGTTATGAACATTCTGAAATTATTATTATGCACAAACAATCTTTTCAGCACCTTTTATATGCTAGAATTTTCTCAGATTTTTTTCTCATCGAGAAGTGTTTGTAATCTTTGTCTTTTTTCTCTCGAACTTAGGCGGCGTTAGTCATTGTGCTAGTACTACCTTAATTAGAAAAAAATGCATCTATCGCTCTCGCACTCATACGTCGCGTGGTACATCTTTCACGTGGCCTTAAGAATTAATTAACTTTTAGGTCCGCTCACTTCTTGCGTCCGCGGCTTTAGTTGGTTGTAGCGCCAAAGTTAAATAAATGTTGAGCTTAATGCACACTGTACACTATTTGCACATGAATATCGATGTAAAAAGGGTTAGACCCGTATATGTTACAGTAAAATAAACGTTACCGAATATCTTTATTATTTGTCGGATAAATCGTCGAAAAAAACATTCTAAACACGTTTTCATGAAAACTAAGCTTTCTCTATGAGGAAGCAAAAAAAAAACTGGATGACCTTGGAGTCCAAGGACACCGACTATTGAGGTCTCTCAAACGGTTCGACGAATCGTCACCAAAATTTGCATACTATCCAAAATGAGTCGATGAATTCCTTCCAAAAGAATTTTTTATTTTATTTCACACACATTTTTCAATGTCTTTTATTATTATTGAACCTTGAAAAACCCGTGTCCGCTGTAACCGGAGCGTTTAGCTTCCAGCGACTGTAACTCTTACCTCGTGTCTTGTATCGGCATTGCGCCTCGGTAGATCCATTACTTACATCCCGACGTATCGATTTCACTACCAACAAGCTAATAATAAATTATCCCAGGCCAAATGACATCCAAACGAAGACAGGTGTGCAAAAATATTTCCGTTCTTCCAGCGTTGACTTTGAAAACATGTCCTTTAAATCGTCTTTTTAAAAAAAGTGTAAAAAAATATTTATCCCAGCACCTCTCCATATATATGAAACATATATATATATATTTATTTATTTATTTAACTTTGTGACTTTGGGAGATGTGAATTTTCGGTTGTTTTTTTTTCTTCCGAAATACTGAGAACATGTGGGATCGCGCACCACGAGCGAGATAGAGACATGCATACTATACTGTATATGAATATCGCATACTGACGTACGTACTAGTGCTATGCACCGTGAAGAAACGAACAGACGGACGAACGCGCGTTCACGGCAAGGGTCATCGCCGTAAGGGTAGCAATTTGCGAGGCTATCATCCGCGTGAACGTAACGTATACGTGTATGTATATATATACATTTGGTATTCAGCTATGTAACGAGCCCGTGTGCGGAGAGGGCCTCGGGGATCTTTCCCATTTACCCCCGCGCCCCCTCTCCTCACCCTCTTCTTGTTCTCACTTAAACTCGTTTCTCATTCCTCCGTGCTCTCTCTGTCACAAAGTATGACCCTCTGTTGCACGCCCACGAGCGAGCGGTGGGCATTATTATCTTTGTTTTTTTTTTTTTAGTTTTTTTCATACTACTTTTTTAACAGCCGAATGAAAAGTAGAGAAAAAAAGATAAACGTTCGTAAAATTGTTCGGTCGAAATTCGGTGCAATTTTAATAATTTAGCCTCCGTGACAATTCGTCGAGCAAAAGTTTTGTGAGTCTGGATTCGTTTTCGAGAAAACAAAAATGGCCGGGGCGGAACGAGTGACGAAAACAAAAAAAAAATGTCGAAAATTTGATGAGAGGGATGAGGAAGAATTCATAAAAAATAAAAATGGAATTAAAGTATACATCAAAGTTTTGTGAGTTTGAACTAATTTTGAGAGGACAGAAATTAACGAGGCGGAGCGGGTAACGAGAACAAAAAAAATGGTCTGTGATAATGAGATAAAAAATAATAAATAAGAAAATAAGAAATAAAAATAAATAAATAAATAAATAAATAATAATAGAATTAAAGTATACATAGGCAAGTACGTGGACCACCTGCGCATCTTCGATCACATCCTTTATCCTCGAAAGACTCCGTGCTGCGGTTCTTACAGTGAGCATACTCGTCGAGGCATTCGAATTAACAAGCCTCGGAGGTATGCAGTTGTGGACCCACGCCGGATTGAGAGATATCTTATGAATACATTAAAAATCACGCAGATGTTCTCTATGCATCCACCTGCACAGTCTCCGTCTCTTTATTTCGCATTGTTCGCAAATAATAATAATAATAGTAATGCGCAAATAATTTTAAAAAATAAAAATTAAAGTACGGTAGCGGAGAGTGGAGAGAGAAAAAAAAGATGAAAATAAAATAGACGAAAATTTCGTGCGACAGTAAATAAGCTTCGGACTAATACGACGGTCGGCCCTACCTTATTTTATTTAATACCGTTCCCCAGTGTACGTATAATTCCTATTGCGTCTATCCCAGCTCCATCCAAATGCCAACCAGTATCCTCTTTGTAAAGCCTACTCATAAGCTTTGGGAGCTGTCTGGAACCGGGAGGCTGTACAAAAATCTCTCAAATTCGATCATTTTTACAGATAGGCCCATAGAGCTACAGCCGAGGTGGTTTCGGTTTCTCATGAGGTCACAAAGTAAGAACATAGTTGGGAGAACGACGAAAAATTAAATTAAAAAGAAGAGAAATTATAAAAAAATGTATACCGGATCGAAAAACCATTTTTGGTCCTGTGTGTCAAATCTTGCTCGGGACGACGGTACAGAAATGGACAGATATACGAATGACACTCCGTAGAGTCGGACGGATTAAGAACGAAGTTGAGAAAACGATGAATAATTAAATACGAATTGAAATTAAAATTAAAAAATAAGAAAATGTAAAAAATGTCATACTGGATCGAAGAACCATTTTTATCATGTGTGTCAAACCTTGCTTGGGACAACGGTACAGAAATGAACAGATCGGTATGGACTTCATGAATGATACTCCGTAGAGTCGGACGGATTAAGAACGAAGTCGAGAAAACGACGAATAATTAAATAAGAATTGAAATTAAAATAAAAAGAGAAGAAAATGTAAAAAATTTCATACCGAATTCAAGAACCATTTTTGGTCCTGTGAGTCAAACCTTGCTCGGGACAACGGTGCAGAAATGGACAAATAGAGATGAACTTCATGAATGACACTCCGTACAATCGGAGGGATTAAGAACGAAGTCGGAAAATCGACGAGATATAAAACAAAAATTAAAAATTAAAAAGA
Source organism: Ichneumon xanthorius (assembly GCA_917499995.1). Lineage (NCBI taxonomy): Eukaryota > Metazoa > Arthropoda > Insecta > Hymenoptera > Ichneumonidae > Ichneumon > Ichneumon xanthorius. The sequence continues at coordinate 12,501,408 of OU824201.1, forward strand.
AGAAATTATAAAAAATTTCATATCGGATCGACAAGCCATTTTTGGTCCTGCGTGTCAAACCTTGTTCGGGACAATGATACAGAAATGGACAGATAGAGATGGACGCATAAGAAGATTCTTAAAAAAAAGGAAGAAGAAGAAGATGAAAAGGGCTCGGCCAAAGGGGGTGAAAAAAAGTATAAAAGTTGGTATCGGCCAGATGGCAGGCGCGTCCGACAGACGAACTTGGCTCATTCTTCGGCCATGCACGAGTATATATACCGGCGCAAGGTATAGCATGTAAGGCACGAAATTCGCACAGGTATTGGGTGCTGCAGGGAGACGAGCGTTTTCGTTCACCTCATTTATTCGCCGTCTGGTGGACCGACGACTCGGGCGAGACGTGAGGATACGCGAACGAATATATTGTCATCGAATTGATGAAATTTTCGAAAATATTTTTTGGATTTTTGGGCACCTCAGATATTGAGGGAAAAATTCAATTTTTAAAAATACAAAATTGTTTATTTTCTGCACAAATTTTTTTATTCTATAATCGAACTAAAAAAATGTATGTTAAAGATATAATATATTTTTTTTATTGTTCATAATTAGCTCTTATAATCGTCGGAAAGATTCACAAAAAATTGCCTTGAAAAGAGCGTTAAAGAAACAAAATTTCATCGCCCGTTTTCATTTCACAGAAAAATCGACGATTAAAAAAATTATTTCCGGTAGAAACATGAGATCAAAAAATCCTAAATTATTTCTCCATATTCCCGACACTCGAGACGATTCTAAAAAATTATTTGCCGGTCTACTTGACGCGAGATGCCTCGTGCAACACTCGTCGATGTTGGTGCGTGCGGAACGGTGGGGTTAAATAATAAAAATAAAAAAAAGAGGTCGGACTCGGTGCGGGAGTTCCTTTCATGCGTCCAGTCAATGGATTCCTCTTTTTTCCTAGGTATACACACAAGCCGGGCGAGGCTCTCAGACGAGTCTCTCTTCCCTTGCTCGTTTCAATTTTTTTTTCTCATCGTCTTTCTCGAGCTCTTGGATCGGACATCGCCAGAACGCGGGCCACAGGCGCTGTATAAAGCGAGCCGAAAAATGTTCTCCTAGTCCGACACACCCCTTCCTCCTTTCGAGGCCTGGGTGCGACGATGATCGGAAAGGCTTGGAACATTTTTTTTAATTTTTTTTTTACCCTAAGCTCGCTCCACATAAATAAAAAACGAAGCGGGGAAACGAACTATTGAATTGTCACGCAACGATAATACGATCCGGAAGAAGGAGTTCGAATCTCTTATGTTTCCCCTCCCCTTCGGATATCGACGCATCCCCGACAGCATAAACAGCATTCGAAGTACAAAGATGTCGCTCAGACGAAGGGTTCGCGGTTCTTTATCGAACGATATAAATATAATAATGGCTGCACCGAACGACACACAATATCGCTAAAGCGACGACACGCAACAGCCTATGCAGCTTATAGACTGCACACTCAATAATTCCCTTTCTTTTGTCGTCACGATCTTTTTTTCTCCATCCATTATCCCTTCAAAGCGTTACAAAAAAAAAATGGGCTTCATGCTGAATTGTAATTTTCAACTATATATTAGAAGAAAAAAAATTAAAATCGATTTTGTGTCAATGAATTTTATTCGCACGAATATATCTTTCACCTTCGATACATTACATAGGCTATATTTTAAGTGTTTTCATGAAAAAATTGCACGCAAAGAAAAATCCCAAAATTCGTAATAATATTTTTAAAAAAGCAGTCGCTGAATATATCTTACTGGGAAAAACGTGAAGATAAAAAAAGCTCGCGATGCATATAGGCGGCGAGTGGGTTGCATAGTCGATTATATCGGAGCAAGAAAGCCTGCGGGCTGCGCTCTCTCCCCGGTTTCATAAATCGAGCACGAGTGTTATATTAATGCACCTCGGACTCGCACGCTTCTGCGTGACCGCGAGTTTAGCACCCAGTGCACGACCCCTTCGAGTTGTGCAACCATAGGCATGCCAACCCCGCGTGCATCGAGCTGTATACTCTGTATCACATTAAACAAAAAAATGTGGAGTGCTGTATGCTATGTAATGCAAATATATATATATATATATTCATTATGTTTATATTTCTATATCACGTTGATGGACGCGGTTAAAGGTAGCGTTTAAGGTTTAAAGTTTAAGATGCGTGGAACACTACACAGTGAAAAATAATTTCGCAAAATCAGAATACGAATTTATTGACTTATTGGAGGTTGATTTGTATTATTGCGTGTGTTCTCAATTAAGAGAAATATTAATCGCGGTGGTCTCATCGATAGTTTTCTTGATGCACGACCCATGCAGTAACACAAGTCGACTTCCGTTACTGTTAACAAATGCACGACATTTTGGATAAACAATTGTGAAAATTTGGCACCCGTTTGACTAGTGTTTGGTGCAGCAGCTACCTTAACTGTCGACTTGAATGGATGCATTTCGTAAAATTGATTGAATTCGAATAAATCATCACTTTTTAAAATAATTTTAATAAATCATTTTTTTTCATTTTTTTTTGTTTTTTTTTTCATTTTTGTTAGTCACGGCGAGAACCAGATTTTCTTGCCGGTCGCGACACTGGATTATATACGTCATTTCCTTACGCGGATGCACTTCCGCTCCGCGGTGGTCGTCGTAGATTATATCTCCAGTTCGTTCTCGCAAGGATTCTCGGCTCCGTTATCTCTCGAGCCTCGGGGAGAGCGGGCTCCACCGAGAAGAACGAACGGAACGAGTTTTTCTTCACCCTTATCTCCGAGCACAAGGGGTGAGAGATGGAAGATAGCGGCGAGAATGGAGAGGAACGCCTCGAGGGCCAGTTCCGGCAATCCCACCAACTTGCCCGACGCGGGGGAGCAGGTGAGAGACAAGGACGACAAAAAGCCAAGTTTCGGATAGCGAGAGGAACAGCGAAAGTGAGAATGAAAGAATCGGAAACGTTTGGAGCGTAGAAAAAAAAATGAAATATTGGAGCGGACAAACGAGATCGTTTCCAGCTAGTTCGTCAGTCATCGTTAAAAAATTATCGAAAAAAGGGAATACAATTTTTCCGCGAAGCTAAAAATTCGATGCCCGAAAAAAAAATCAATCGATGAAAAAATGTATGAAAAATCGGGATTTCGCTTCGAGATGTATTGATCGGAAAATCGTCAATTTTTGAGGCAAATACGCGAGTTGGGCGGCTCAAAATTGGTCCACTATATTCGGTCTCGCAGTTCTGCGAGACCGAAAGGCAATTTTCGGGTAGCGACCGAAACAGGGAAAGTGGGAATGAAAGAATCGGAAACGGTTGGAGAAAAGAAAAAAAAATATCGGAGCGGACAAACGAGATTGTTTCCATCTAGTTCGTCAGTCATCGTTAAAAAATTACAAAAAAAAAAACAGAATAAAATGTTAACGCGAATAGTTGAAAATTCGCTGTCCGAAAAAAAGTTAATCAATGAAAAAAATGTATGAAAAATCGTGAATTTCGCTTCGGCCGAAAGTGGGAATGAAGGAATCGGAAACGGTTGGAGCAAAAAAAATTATAATAATAAAAATTACAGCATACAAACGAGATCGTTTCTGACGGGAAAAATCGGTCATCGTTAAAAAATTACCAAAAAAAAAGGGAATCAAATTATTGCCGCAACCAGCTTAAAAATTTCATGTCCGAAAAAACTCAATTGATGAAAAAGTGTGTGAAAAATCGGGAATTTCGCTTCGAGAACTATCGATCGGAAGATCGTCAATTTTTGAGGAAAAATGCGGGTCGGGCCGTTCAAAATTGGAGTATTATATTTGTTCCGGCAAATAACGACTCCGACGACTCGGCGTCTTCGGGTGTGGTTCCTTCATCGACTTCCTTTCTGGCCGTTCTTTCTTGTTCACGGTCGGTGCGCTCTCCCATGCATATTCGATTGCCGGACGCCCCCCGCGTCGCACACGCGGACTCGGGAAACTCGTTGGCTCGTAACTCGCGCCAAGATGGGACGAGGCGCGAGAGGGAAAATACGTCACTGGCCGAGAGGAAAAAGCAGGGAAAATAAAAAAAAACTGAAAAAAGAAAGAGCCTGCAGACTCGAATCGTAAACTTTATCGACCCGCCGTCCCGATGAGTCGCTCGACGAGGCGAGCGGCTAAATCACGTATGCCGGTGAGCGCACAAAAGCAAAAGTATCGAAAGACGAAAGAGGCGCATGCTGTGTGTGTGTGTGTGTGTGTATGTGTCGAGGTAGGATACAGCATAAGAACACACGACATTTCCTGTCGAATTCACGATTCCATGCGAGGCGAGAGGAAGCAAGCCAACTCGTAAAGTATCGAACACGTAATTCGTCGATCGAATGTTAAAATTGACGAAATAAAAATAAATAATGATAATAATAAAAGAAAAGGAATAGAGATAAAATTTGAAAACAATTGACGTCCGCTGGCTGACATCAACGGTCGAACAATCGACGGGCGATTATGACAAATGGAGTTGAAAAAAATAAATAAAAAAGCGGGGAGAGATTATGAAATTTTAACCATTTAGCTTGGGACTTAATTTTTTGAGCTAAATGAAAAATGGATTTCAATTATTTGTTTATTTCTCAAAAAATTGAGACGAAATATGACCGACTTGAATAAAAAGAAAAGAAAATGAGGCCGAATTATTTTCCATGTCGATACGATATTTCGATAAAGCTGCGATCGCGACTCACCGCGTGCTAGATACGAGAATCGAGCCATGAATATTTAACAAGAACGATAACATTAAGCAACGTTGAATCCCGATATCCGCATCCGCTTCGAGCTCGATCTATATGTAGATCGGGCCATGTGTGTCATTCGTTCGGACGTACTCGACGTATTTGAACTAATCGAAACTCGGATTTAAGGATAAATTTGGAATATCGAGCCACGGTATAATATAAACGTGCAATGCTTATTGCTAATTAGGTCTTCCCGTGTTATTGGATTACGGTTAAGTAATTGTATAATTAAGCACAATGTCGCTGTAGACCCGAAACGAAACCTCGTCACTTGATAAAAATATTGTATTAAACTTTATGGATTCTTAAGTAATGAGATATAAATTATAGCCCTCCGTTTCCGGTGGGGCGGAAAATAAATGTTGCAGTTAACTCTATTATGAATAAATATTTTTATTCGTCTGACTGCACGATTTTAAAGTCGAATAAATTTGCTGCAAAAAACGATTCCAAATTTTGTTATTTCCGAAAAAAATGGGTTACAAAGAGTAGTCAAAAACACTATACGCATTGCTAAATATACCATTCCGTGTAATTGGATTACCGTCAAGTAATTGAATAATTAAATACCCGGTACCTCGTCCGGAAACGGAAGATCGACGCCCGCCAAATTTTAAAAATAAACCTTGATTAATTCTTAGCTGATGAGATAAAAATTATAGTGTTTCGACTCCGGTGACGCGGCCAATGAATTTTTCGGTTACCTCTTTTAGCAATACATTTTTTTTTCTCTGCGTGGTCTTGGCCCTTTACAAGTCATATCTTTATTGCGTGGCGCCCACTCTTTAGTCCCGTTTCGGGCGGTGTGACTTATAAAGGGTTAAAGTTGCATAAATTTGCTCCGAATAAAGTTTCATCATTTTTTTGGTTTCCGAAAAAAGTGCGTAGCGAAGAATAAGAAAACCCATCTGACCTCAAGAGACGGATCCGGACCACCAGATCGCGGATCTAATGGTAACCGATGTAACGTTCGGGTGAGCGGCTATCAAGAGGAAAGGTGTTGGCGAGCTTGTCGAGATATACAGTGCGATAGGCGCAACAGCGATATATACACCGAGAAAGGCTTTGGGCGAGGGTTTTAGTTCAGCTTCGGATTTGTGCGGTCCCCGGATCGATAAGGATCTACCTGCTGCGCGGGTTGTGCGGCAACGATGAGATGCTGGAGCCGAGTCGAAAAACCGAGTCTTAAGGGCGCTCCGCTCATACACTCCGAATCAAAAGTTTCCACTTCCACCTGACGAATCCAAAAGTCTGAATCTGATAGTTTCGGAGTTTAATACATCCATGTACAGCGAATTTCACGAATTCGCAATTGCAAATACAGACATTATTTTCATTATAATAAAATGATAAACTACAAACGCGGTGAGTTAATCTTCAAATAAATGTATTTACGTATCTATAATCAATATTCTTGGTAACTCGCCTATGGTTGATTTTTTTTTTTTGTAGAATTTTGTTCCATTGCGAAGTATAGGAAATTCTCACCGGATCTCACTTTTGGCTGCGAATGTATAGGCGAGCGATCCTTAATTTCATAAGGGCGTACTGGCGACGGTGCAGCCCGAGTCGGTGCAGTGAGCAAGCTGCACAACAGCCGGAGGATTCACCGTGCATCAAAGGGGGGGCGGAGGCAGAGCTCCGTCGATGTCGAAGTAATGGTAGGCGTGAGAAAAAATCAAGTGGGTGGATTTCATGTGAGGGTGTAGCGAGAGAGGCAAGAATGGCCCAGAGGAACGGATAAGTCGAGCGAGGAGAGTGAAAGTAGAAAAAAAGAACACATGGAAAGAAGAGAACACTCGATGAACGATAAGCTGTGAAAGTAGATGCACCGTCGTACGGACGAAAATCCTGCCGATTTGTTGTGGATCACATGACGCGCCGCTCACGGCGAACGACGCAAGTTTTTAGTTACCGGTCATTCTATCCGTCCCATCCGGTGTGGTCCTCGCGAGGACGAGATCGAGAGGAGAGAACAAAAATCGGAAATTCCGATCGTACCGTTGGTGGTCATCGGTGTGAATTTAAGACGAAGGGATTTACTGAGATCGAGATTTTAAGCCCTAGGATCCTAATCGGTGAAAAAGGATTTTATTATTTTTGGGCCTAGCCCGATAGTAATAAATAAGATACAATTATTTTTGGGCCTAGCTCGATAGTAATAAATAAGATACAATTATTTTCAGGCAGGTGTCGATGTTGAAAATTTCTGTAAAATTAAAAACAAAAGATGTTTAATATAATGTAACAAATATAAAAATGAGGATTGGCTGGGACACACGATATTAGATTACATATGTGACTAGAATAGTTTCGACATGTTTGGCCTATTGCAATTTATGCCGAAACCCTGAAACATTCATATCGAGTACGCGAAATGGGTTCGATCTCTCCACGACTTTTTTTATTCTAATTTTTACATCTGTTGAAAAAATAAAAATCAAGCCAACTTCGTGCATTCGCAATGCTGCAACGTGAACGAGAGGATGCAGAGCATCGCAATATAGTATAGGATACTTATACGATATCGTGGGCGAACGCGATTAGCATAATCGGCCGGGCCGGCTGCGGTTTTCATATGCGAAAAATTCGAGTATGGAGAAAAAGAGCAAAAACAAGAGATCGGTAAAAGCAACCAAAAGGAACAATATGACTCGGGGGTATGTGAGGGCACTGAGAACTCACGTAAGAAAACTGAGAAAAAAAATTCAATTGCAAAACCCTCTAAAAAAAAAATTGAAAAAAATGTTATTTCAACTGAACTCATAATTCTCACAATTCCATATAAGATTGAAATAATAAGAGCGAAGCGTTCAACGTTAAATCGTGCGATTAAAATCGGAAGCACATGTTTCTGTGTATAAGGATATAAAATACGCTTTTCTGGTTTTAGACGCGCAATAAGCGGTTGCTTATCGATCATACATAGAATTGTAAAAATTAGAATCAAAGTTCAAATAACAATTTTTTCCAACCCATCGGCGAATTATTTTCTGTTAATATCTCATCTATTATATTATTTGTTGTTTTGTTTTTCGAGTGGATCTGAGACATGAGAATGAAATAGTCCGCGGAGTCTGTTTCACTTTATTCGACGATGTGAAGAATTATTTTTTTTATTTTTTCCCTCCCTCGAAGATAGAGGACCAAACCTCCCGCCGCTTTACCGAACGCAGTGAGATAGTAGGAGCAAGTATAGAAGTCAAAGATTAGCATCTTCATGACCGTAAACGACTCGAAAGGCGCGACAACGCCGCGAACGAGAAAGAGAGGGACTCGTTTATATTTTCTCTTTCTTCGGCTCTGTCGCGATCCTTATCAGCGCCCTTTGTTTTACCGGCGTCGTTAATTATCCGCGCTACTAACCGAGGAACACGAGAAGAGAAAGAAGAAAAGGAAGTGCCCTCCGCTTTGCTTGGGGACGATGCAACGGTTCGATGCTATTTCAGAACTCTTCGATCTTTTTGTATTAACATTTCTTTTATATGCCATTTTTGAAATTATTGTTCAATAAGAGAATATATAATATATAATATATAATATATAATATATAATATATAATATATAATATATAATATATAATATATAATATATAATATATAATATATAATATATAATATATAATATATAATATATAATATATAATATATAATATATAATATATAATATATAATATATAATATATAATATATAATATATAATATATAATATATAATATATAATATTTTCCACCATATAAATTCTAATGAAAAAAGAGACGAATACGTAATATCATACATAAGGCCGTAGCGCGTGTGGTCCGCGAATCTTGGGACGTCACTTCTCGTTCCATTCCCTCGCGGTTCGAGGCGCATTCCCGCATCCGCAAACACGGGTTTTCGGATGTTATTCTCTTCTCGAGAGATGCGCGGACACGTACGCACGGAAGCTGCGAAATGGGGTTCGTCGTTGGATGGTAGTGAAAGAAAAAAAAATTCAACGACCGCGACGACGATGCTGACTGTGACTATGGTGCGGAGGGTACAGGACTCGTTCACGTTCATTCTCGCGGACTCAGAGGCCGCAATTGCCATTTAAAAAATTTCGCACGTGAGCCACGTGGCAAGCGTGGAATTATCCGGCTAACGCGGGGGTGGCACGAAGAATGCGCTCGCTCCGAACGACCGTGCAGCATCGGTCTTTCGACCCTACCATTTCTTTTTTCTTTTCACTCTATATGCACGTATATATGTGTATTATATGTATATGTATACGCACGTACAGAGGTCTGCGCCTTTCACGATTATTCTCAACATCGACGCGTCTTTTTAACCAATATTGAAAACAAATTTTTGGAAATCAAAAAAATAATTTTTTATCCTTTTCAATATATTGTCGAATTTTATAGTCTATTGTCTCTGAGTTTACCTGTGCGGAAGTAATATTACGCCGATACGATGATTCGTTTTAACCAATAATAAAAATATTGGAACACAGAAATTTAATCATTGTAACATATTGTCGAAATTTATATTCGATTGTCTCTGAGTTTATCTGTGCGGAAGTGACGTTACGCCGAATCGATGATTCCTTTTAACCAATAAAAATAAATATTGGAAAAACTAAATTTAATCATTGTAACATATTGTCGAATTTGACAGAGTCGACTGTCTCTGACTTTACCTGCGCAGGAGTGATTTTACGCCTTGCAAGTCAAACCCGGCACTCACCTGAAACAAGAAAAGAATTTTCCCTGTCAGTTTATAGCGCTACACAGCGAACACTGAAAATTGCACCGATCGATCGATCGATCAATCGTCTCCGTGAAATTATTTTTTATCAATCGCGTTCGTGTCCACCTTTTTTTTTATCAAATATCAGTCTCCGGAAAAGCTCCGACTAATTTCGTGCAACCACATACATAAACAAAATTTCGGGACGTTTATCGTCGCCGTGAAACTGCGCGTTTGTTTATCGAGTTTCATCGATACCTCCAATCTATCGTAAATTCCCCCACAGCCACCCCCGTCCATGCGTACATTAAATTCTTCAATCAAATCGTAATTTTTTTTCATCCTCCACAAACATACAAATTCACAGATGTGGACAGAAACGGCAAAAAAAAAAAACAAAAACGACTTCCATTAATCCAATCCCATATCCCGGTTATAGGCCGCGGGTATTGCGTTTTGTCGGTTGTACGATATGCCGTATACACAGTGCTCAGTGGCCGAGGGAAGCGGGCCGGCTGTGTCCGTGTGTGTTGGGGTGGATCTATGCTTCTGGTTGCTGGTTTTAGTACGCTCGTCGAATTCACAAAACAGCCACATCAAACGAAATCGACGAGGCCCCGGCCCGAGCCGCTGGGGGATTCGTTTGGCGAATCGAACCGGCAAACGAACCAACGATACACACACGCGCACACACACGCCAAAACAGTACAATAGCGTCGTAAAAAAAAAAAAAATCTATATTAGCAACACTGCCAAAAGCGTCGAAATAAAAAAACGTCTCGCGGGTATAAGTGAGGGCTATCGAGACTGTTAAGCTTTTTGCCTTACGATCAAGTGCGTCGAGCCGCGACGTGGGTGTGATCGAATTTTCTTTCTGTTTGCATTGTCGGAGGTATTATGCGGGGCTGGTCGGCGGGCCTCGCAGACGGCACCGGCGCCTGGGGAATACCGCACGAGCTCTGCTTTATTCCCGTAGGGGCGGAGCGGGGCGAGATGGAACACCGGGGCAAGCTGTGCGTTGCCAATTTTTAGGCGGGGAATAAAAAGTCTGAAGAAGTCTTGGAAAGTCTCGTATCGGATGGAGGAGGCTGGTCCGTTTTGCCCCGCTCGACCCTTGTAGGCGTCGAGGCAGAAGGACGCGGAGAGCCGGGGATCGAGAATAAAAGCGCGCGTTGAGTCGCGGGCAGGGCGGAAGACACGGTAATAAAAATTTGGACGTTTAACAGACTTTTTAGTTCACAAAAGTCCACAAGTCTTTTCTCGTCAATTTTACAAACATGTTTGTAAAATTAAGAGACATTTGTGGGAGATGAAGAACTTTTCTTTGTAAAATTTACGAGAAAGCAATTGGGGAAGTTTGTGAACGAGAAACGTTGGTACTTATTTTACTGCGCACTGGGGCAAAATGGGACGGTGTGTTGCCAATTTTTCTGCGCTACATAAACAGTCGAAAGTCTAACGAAGTCCCGAAAAGTCCACAATTCTTTTCTTGTTAACTTTACAAAAATTAGTAAAATTAAGAGACATTTTTGGGAGATGAACAACATCTTTTTGGTAAAATTAACAAGAAAGGGATTGCGGAAGTTTGTGGGCACGAAACGTTGGTACCCATTTTACTGTGCAGCGGGGCAAAATGGGACGGTGTATTGTCAATTTTTTCGCGGAAAATAAAAACTAGAGTCTAAAAAAAAAATTTCCGAAAGTCTCGTTTTGGGAGGACACTGGTCCATTTCGCCCCGCTCGCCGGTTCGAGTCAGAACCGCGGGGAGAGTCGAGGATCGGGAATAAAAGTGCGCATTGACCGTCGGGGATGGATGACGGATGGGCGACGAGCGCGGCTCGTCGTTCGTAGGCCTTTCAAGTCCCTCGATGAGAGAATAAACGGAAAGTGAACTGGGAGGGGGAGCGAACAGCGAGAGATAAAGAGTTGGAGCAGCGGAGGAAGAGAGAAGGAACGGTATTAACCCTCCGACTGTCCCTAGGTGATTATCTAATACACGACCGGGATACATATTGTGTCCTGCGTTATATAAGAACTACACGGAGTATTGGGATGTAGTGAGTATGGTCCAGAGGCGAGCTGATGACACGAGGGCAAACCGTTCCGCTGAATAGCTCCCGTCCGGATTGGGGTGACGATCGCAGTAGAGTACACACGTACGCGCATACAAAGTACAAACCGTAAATAGTGCGCCGAACGATGACGGAAGGGAGCACAAAGAGAAAAAAAAATTTCAACAGGCTGATACAATTTCGTCGGGCATACGGTACGGATATATGGTATACCTGTTATATATTCGAGTTTTCAATATTTTCGCCGAGTCCACATTTAGGACATTATAAATTGATCATTGCAATTATTCAATTAATGGTCTAATTAATTATTATGATTATCATCATGATTATTATTATTACTTTATCAAGCATTTATGTACGATTTTTTTAAATTAAAGAAACATGGGCTTCGCATGTTTAACTCTTATATGTTTCGGGATAAACCGCGATAATTTTATTTTCCATTAATTTGTTAGTAACATTTTGGAATTATTATTATGCAAAATTAATCTTTTCAGCATCTTTGATACGCTTGATTTTTTTTCAGATTTTTATACCATCGAGAAGTGTTTGCAATTCCCTCTCATTTCTCTGAAACTTATGCGAAGTGAACACGATTCGCAGGGACTACCTTAAGAATCCCTGGTAGACATCTCCGCATCAGAGTCCATTCCACCGCGGAACGAATGATAGGACCAATGACGACACGGTAATGGATAATCAAGGACCACTTTTACCAATGTACACTTTCCCGGTTTTGTCGCATTATCCATTTTATTTCTTGCACCCTTCTCAGCGTATCTTGGGCCTTTTCTTTCTCCTCAACCCTCGAACGACCGCACGAGCTGAAGCCCAGCAGCAGCAACAGCAGCAACGGCATCGCCACGTACGACGACATACGGCCTACGGACGGGGGGGGGGGGTTGGATTCAAAGAGCCAACAAAAAAACAACCCTTTCTACGACTACCGCCATTTATAACGTGTCGCCTCGTCCCAACACACAGAATGCCAGGTCGCAGGAAAAAAAAGGACGGAGAAAGGGAGGCTCAATCGGGTTCGCCTTTTTCCGGAGGGGTTTCGCTTCTCCCGGCCGGGAGAGCACATAGCGGAGACCGAAAGGAAAGGGGACGGACGGTGGATTTCAGGGGGTCTCTACAAATTGCTGGCCTGCCACTCAAATTGGCCCGACAACGAACAATCGCTCCTATTACGTCGCATTTGTCGGTTCCCGGGCGTTCTCTTCACCCGTGTCTCCTCACTTGTTGGTCTCTCGCTCGCCTTCGTATCAACGCGATGCTCTTTCTCTCACCCCCTCAAAAACCCCCCCTCGTTTCTACCGATCTCGTGTTACTTTTTCATAAGTGAGGGACCATCGGGCCGTACATGCACCTAGGGCACCTCTGTGGGGACGTGTACCGGGTTACCGGGCTACACCAATTCGAGGGTTGTTTCGGGGTCGCGGAAGTCCAACGGTGACGCCCGGTTTCCTACGCTTTGGAAAGTTCACGATCGTTTTGCCGTCGAGTGTGCCACGTGTTGTGCGACACACTGCCGGCCGTGTGGTCCGAGTCTTTCACCGATGCCATTTACATTTTTTTGTTGTTTTAATTGAATCGTAATTTTTTAAATCATGTACGGTTCATTTTTTTCCTTATTTTTTTTCAAGTACATTCCCATGTGGAAATTTCCACGGAAACTCCGATAATTATACTCGCATCGGCAAAATGTCAACTCACGGGTTGGCACTAAACGAATTGTCGAAATGATATTTTTTTTTTTTCATAACCAGTTTATTTTTTCCTTATTTTTCTTGGGGTAAATTCCCATGCGATTTGAGATGTGGAAATTTCGACTGAAGACTCCGATAATCGCTCGCACCGGTGCCGCAACGCCGTCAGTACGCTGATGGAAAGTTGGCCGTGTGGTCCAAGTCTTTAACAGACGCCATATAAAAAAATTTTTTTATGTAATCTTACTGTTTTTTTCATCGACGGTTCATTTTTTTTCTTCTGCCTCTTGAAGCACATTCCCATGCGATTTCCCATGTGGAAATTTCCACTGAATCTCCGATAATTACTCGCACCAGTGTCGCAACACTCCGTATCGCTGATGGATTTCCCGGGATTCAATGAGCCGCAGCCGAAGAATGTTAAAAATCACCGCTGAGCTCGAAGACTTAATGGACTATTGATGCATTTTTAATTGATTGTTTAGAAAAAAAAAAACCAACGTATCAACTAACGCCAGTCGCGGCTCGGCGAGAGACGCGTCTGGAGAGACGGACAAATGTACAAAAAGTTTGGGGAAAAGGGCGAGGTGACGAGGCTAAATTTTGAGGAAGGTTTCGTCGAGTTTCTGTCCTCGGAGAGTGGACCGAGTGTCTTCTGACGACTCTCGGTTCGAGCAGATATGCACCGCAGACCCTCCGCAGGATATCTGCGGTGATACCGAACAGGCGAGAAACGAAGAGGGTCATCTGTTTCCGAGGCTTATGGCTTTTGGCTTCTGCTTCTGCCGTTTGATCCTCCGTGTTCCGATGAGCGGGACCGGGAGGAAGACGAGGAGGAGGCGTTTTACCCGGGGAATAGACACGCATGCACCGACTCGAATACCAGATGTGACCGAGTGTTAAGAACTGGGGACGGCGCACGCACAGTGATTCTCGAGGCAACGCTGTTACGGTACAACATTTGTTTTTCTAACCACTTGGAACGGTCGTCAAGGCGTCTCGTTCTTCGTATCATCAACCCTCTGCGACGGTCCCTACTCGGGGATGGTTCGTAATTGCTGGCCGCCCGAAGCCTCACGATGGTTCATCCATGTTTTACGTTGGCGTCGGAAATGTCCCAACGCCGACAAATCCATGACGATTCTTTTTTACTAATTTCAGATTTTTTACTATTTTCTAGCTTTTTCTTTAAATTTTGTAGACAATAATTTTTTTCACCAAGCTGTGTTCTCATGCATGCCTTTAAAACAGTAAAAAAAAGTTTGTACCTTTTACAACTCATTGTTCCGAAACAGTCGACAATTTTTTATTTGTTAGTTTTACGCATTGTTAAAGAATTTCCCTCTACACAATTTATCAATTCAAATACGAGGCTGTTCATAATTATGCCGTGATAATAATTCCCGTGCCGAAAAGAACAATATATTTCCACGCTAGCCTTATGCGGTAGGTCTCTGCATTCCCCCTATGTGATCCGTAGCGCAACCCTGTAAGGACGTCTACACATGCTTGAAATTACACCCAAAAAAGTGAAAACACACCCAGAAAAAAAATTTATTTGACGGCCATCGTTTAATAAGATTAAGTAAAATAAATATTTATTTAAATCAAATAAATATTTTACTTAATCTTAATAAACGGTGGCAGTCAAATAAATTTTTTTTCTGGGTGCAATTCATCGTTATGTCATCATCTTTTATCCGTTTCGCTGTCTCACAGATGAAGCATTATTTTCTCAAATTTTGTTTCTCAGTGATATTTCCTGCCGCCTGCCTCGGAAATTGGAAAAATAAATAGAATGATCCTATCCTAGTTGTCGTCGAATCCTGCCGACGACCCGCCGGCCGGAGCGAGGATTTATCGGCGATAGACAAGAGGCAAAGGCAGTCGGGACAAAGCCAACGAAACATTCGGCCTCGGGGACTTTTGGCGACAGTTCGACAAGATGCGAACAGGGGAGGACAATAAGAACGAAGAAGTCGAAAGGAATACGCTGACCGCAGAAGCGATTGCAAACAGATGCGCGGACGCGAGGATGCCGTAGCTTAGGAACCGCTTTGATATCAAACGATAAATATACGAGTGTACGGTTTTGCTGCTTTCATTCGATTGCGGCGGAGCTTTGAGGAAGGCTCTCCGGCTCGCTCCTATCTCTCGGGGACGCTTCGGCTAAACTTTACGATCTTCCATCCGCGCCGCCTATTCTCTTCTCGTCTTCTTGTTTATCTTCTTCTCTCATCTGCGCGCATAAACCTTCTCTTAGTCTCTATTCCGCTGCGGTTCCTCTTCGTGGATCGCTTCCTTTTGCTTCTTTTTTTGTTTCGTCCGCAGTTCAATCCTTTCACCGATTGGCTCGGCATTGCTTCATCCTGACCTGTTCCTCGTCCGCCAAAAGTGCGAGAAACTCGTGCGAAGCGTTAAATTTACAGTTATTGGCACTGCATCTTGAGTGGGCGGTTCGCGCAGATTCTCCGTTGCTCGAGTTCTTCCGTCTCGCGAGATCTGCGATGCGGTTACCCTAAAAGCTTTTTCTGGGGAAATACGATGGAAGATGACGCAGATCGGATGACGGATCAAGGAACCATAGAAACCCGCGCGAAACTTGTGCTAAACGGAAAATGTTCAGTTATTGGCGTTCCATCTTGGATGCGCGGTTCATGCAATTTTTCCGTTGTTCGAGTTCTTCTGTCTCTGAGGCGAGAGTCGAGGATGCTGATACGATGGAAGATGACACAGACAGGATGGCGGATCAAGAGACCATAGAAACACCCGCAAAAAACTTGTGCAAAACGTTCAATTTCCAGTTATTGGCATTCAATTTTGACTGCGCGATTCATGCAGTTTTTCCGTTGCTCGAGTTCTGTCCGATTCCCAAGATCTGCAATGCGGTTACCCTAAAATCGTTTCCCACAAGGCGATAGTGAGATGAGAGTCGAAGGTGCTGATACGATGGAAGACGAGGCGGACCGAATAGCGGATCAAGGAAGCATAGAAACACTTGCAAACAACTTGTGCAAAACGTACGATTTCCAGTTATTGGCATTCCATTTTCA
The DNA here is from genome assembly GCA_917499995.1 of Ichneumon xanthorius. NCBI lineage: Eukaryota > Metazoa > Arthropoda > Insecta > Hymenoptera > Ichneumonidae > Ichneumon > Ichneumon xanthorius. The sequence continues at coordinate 12,517,730 of OU824201.1, forward strand.
CTGCGCGATTCGTGCAGTTTTTCCATTCGTTCCGTTGCAGTTTTCCACCAGGCGGGAGCGAGATGAGAGTGAAATTTGCTAATACGAGGGAAGGTGACGCAGAAGGGATGCCGTATTAAGAGACCATAGAGACCAGCGCGAGTGGTTGCTCCATTTGGGCGTAACAGTGTATTCTCCTTCAGTGGGTATTTATAAATACATTAATGTGTATATCGATTGCTGAGAAACAAAAGGGCGCGTTACAAGCACAGTCTTATGTGTTGAAGGGTCCGGACGAGGCCCTTCTGACTCTCAGCGTTCGATACGCGGCTGTGGCGTACTGCACACGCTCAGCGCACACCAGAAGGTTCGATAATTAGAGCGGCGTAGTGGCAAGCCGTGTTTGCTGTAAAAGCATTCCGTCTGGAGCTGTCCGTCCGAGCCACTAAGTCGAAACCGGTGAACTATTAAAAGGTGACTTTATTATTATCTCGAGCTCTCTGAGATCTCTTGCTACACTTACTCTTACTCACTTGAAGCACGTGGCTTTCTCTGAGTGACGAGAGAGTCCGATAATGCTATTGCTCAATTATTTTGTCTTGTCTCATTTTTTTACTCGATTTATAATTTGTGTTTTTTTTTATTTCAATAATATTATCGATTCCGACTACATTTGTTTTTATACGCCTCAGCTTATTGAATTAACAGGCGTTCTTTTTTCTTCCTCTCATAGAGAAAGCTGTGTTCCTACAAAAAATATGTAAGTCTTTCGAATGGAAACATTTTTTCTCTTGTGAAATTAGTAACGGTCATAAAATAATATTATTGTTTCTACAATCGATGGCTTAGTTTGTAACATGAAAAATTACAAACTAAGTGAAAAATTAGCGTGCGAGAAGTAAAATTAGCGTAGCGAGAAGTAAAATTAGCGTGCGAGAAGTAAAATTAGCGTGCGAGAAGTAAAATTAGCGTGCGAGAAGTAAAATTAGCGTGCGAGAAGTAAAATTAGCGTGCGAGAAGTAAAATTAGCGTGTGAGAAGTAAAATTAGCGTGCGAGAAGTAAAATCGGGTCGATGTGAGCATGCGCGGCGCGATTATAGCACGCCTTGCTATAAGTGTCTCTAGCGCGCCTTGCTACAGGCACGGAAAGTAGCACTTCTCATGCACGCGTTGCAAGAAAATTCAAAAGTCTTTCGATTGTAATCATGTTTTCCCTTGCGAATTTCCGAATTGCCATAACATCATATTATTATTTCTACAATCGCTACTCTTATCGGTGGCTTCTTTTGTGAGACGGAACTTTCGACGCCACTCTACGCTTTTGTTTTCCGCTGACTCCAATTTCTAACGAGGATGAGCCGGAAAAGGATCGACTTCCGTGAAGAACTGACCTCCTTTGGGCCAAGATAAAATTCCCATAGTCTACAAATACACATTCTTATCGTTGCACGTGTGAGCGCGCACACACGCGGGCACAGAGAGACGAACACACAAAAAAGAAGGTCTCAGTGGGGAAGGAACCCGATCGATTTTCCCTCAAGTTTCGGCGTTGACGGAAATATCCTCCCGCGTCTCGTTTCCTCGCTCGGAAGATGAGGGAAGCGTCGGAGGGCGAAATAAGCGACCCTCCGAATGGATCTTTCCGGCGATATCCCTCCGGCGAGAAACTTTTCTCACCGGCTCTCTTGGATGAACGACACGCTTGATTAGACACTTTCCTCCAATCTGCGAAACAACCCTCTCGCCGTCTCATCCAACGAGGATTTTTCTTCCCCGAAAAAAATTACGAGAATTTCTCGACGGATTTTCGCCATCGATGAAATTACACATCGAAGTCCTGCTGCGATTTTTTTTTACCACCACATTTCGGTATTATCCGAACCTTAAGGCGTAAAGTTGCGCTCTGGCCAGCTACGTTTATATGAGGCGATTCAAACTCGAGTTCTATATAACTGACCCGGACGACGCATTCACATATGAGAAGTTGAGAAAGAAAGGACTTTTCTTTCCCGAAAAAAATGTCGAGAATTTCTCGACGGATTTTCGCCATCGATGAAATTACAAATCGAAGTCCTGTTGCGATTTTTTTTTACTACCATATTTCGTTATTATGTGAAGCTTAATGAGCAAAGTTGCGCATGGACCAGCTACCTTTATATGAGGCGATTCGAACTCGAGTTCTATACAACTGACCCGGACAACGCATTCACATATGAGAAATTGAGCAAAAAAGGATTTTTCTTTCCCGAAAAAAATGTCGAGAATTTCGCGACGGATTTTCGCCATCGATGAAATAACACATCGAAGTCTTGTACCGATTTTTTTTTTCACTACCACATTTCGTTATTACTTGAAGCTTAAGGGGCAAAGTTGCGCACGGACCAGCTACGTTTATATGAGACGGTTCATGCTCTCTTCCAGCGTGCTCCTCGAATCTCGAGTTCCATACAACCGACCCGGACAACGCATTCACATATGAGAAATTGAGAAAGAAAGGATGTACGGAGACGGAAGATATAAGAGCGTCGAGAGAGGAAAGAGGAGACCTAGCGGCCACCGACAGAAGGGACTCCACAGAAATCCAATCGACGTTATTGGATCCTTATTTCACTGCAGACTTTGCCCTCTCGAGAAAAAAAAAAAATCTCGTATCAGCACGCACCCGGGGCGGATGGGTGGCTGCTCGCTTATTGACCGTGGTCCAGCAGCGGCCCCGGCAGCAGCAGCAGCAGCCCTTTCGACCACTATCCGAGCCCTTCCTGGACGTCTTTGTCCAAAACATTTCCTTCCTTCTTTCGTTCTCCGCTGCTTCTTTGCTGTCTCATAGAGGTCCGACCCTTTCACGCTTACGTGTTCTCTCCTCCCGTTGATCTTCTCCTTTTTCCCTCTCGATGTTTGCTTATTGACTGAGGAACAAGCACTTCGACTACTAGCTTGTCCATTTCTCTTCCGCGTATTCCGGTCTTCGTTTTTTATTTTTTTTTGTTTTCTTCCTTTCGCTCACTTGTCTTCGTCGAGAAATTACTGGACTGGAACTATTTACCGAGGGTCGCGGACCTATTACCGACAATCTTTCGAGAGGTCGAACGAAAATTCGCTGTCATCTCGAGCGAATGCGGGCCAGGTCGGAGAAGATTTCTCAAGGATATTTTAGACACTTCGGGAATTATTAACGAATGTCAAGAATATCGAGAAATTATTTTTAACTTTTCAGCGTTTATGACAACTTTTATTTTTTATTTTTTTATTAATTGTTCCGGCAGGTCGGAGAAGATTTCTCGCGGATATTTCAGTCGTCTCGGGGATAATTAACGGGTGTCAAGACTATCGAGAAGTTATTTCTAACTTTACATTTTGCCGACAATTGTGGGGCCATTTTTTATTATTTATTATATCACACCTTTCTCCAGCTCGGTGATTTCTCGCGGATATTTCAGTCATTTCGCCAATTATTGACGAATGTCAAGAATATGGAGAAGTTATTTCGAACTTTTTAAATTTTGCCAATTTTCCGTCAATTTCGCTGATTTTTTTGTCATTGTTCTCGTATCAATCGTTTCGCCAGGTCGGTGAAGATCGCAGATATGTCAGTAGTTTCGCCAATTATTGACGAATGTCAATCGATAATTGATTTTTAACATAAAAAATTTTGCAGCTTTGCCGACGACGTTTACAATATTTTTATTTTATTTTTTTTACAATTATTTTTCAATCCATCACCGGCATCCGATGAGTACAATGGAGTGTCTCCACGGCTGACGGCAGCGTTGCCGAGTGGTCCGAGCACCCGAGTCGTTTCTTCTTCGCGTGTGCATTACGTCGCCCGTCGAAAGAACGAAGGTAGTTCGTGACGCTCGTGCGATTCTCAATGGAAAAGCGATACGAGGATGAGAGGAACGGTATCGAGGGATGAGGGGGAACCCGGGAATACAAAGAGGATTCTCCGGGTTCTCTTTTAAAGAGCATTCGAGCGAGCGGAGTCGAGTGAGAGGGGTCTTTGGCCCGAACATCGGTAGTCCGGAATAGCGTAATTATATTACGACCGAGGATCGTCGTCGTATTCCGCTTTTCCCGAATGTTTTCTTACGTTCGAGGACCGGCGACGAGACGGAAGGTGAAAGATAGAAAATACTGTACTCGAGTCGGAAAATTGCGAGGAACGGTAAATTGTGGGGCCAAGAGGGAAGGATAAAGGGGGGAAAAGGGAAATGAAGGGAAGAATAAGGTCCTTCCTCGACGGCACTCGAAGAGGATCGTCGAAACGCTCGATTATTCTCCCGGGACTTCAAACGATTGACTTGTATAGACGGGAGACTCCGTGCAAAGTACGTTTCTCGAGTACTCGCCCACTTCCTTTTCTCTTTCCTTATCGGTGCGGATGATTCCTTGGGAAATTGTGAGAGAACGAAAAATTGATAATCTAGAGGGAGCCTCGTTATTGATTCTGCTATTGATGTGTCAGATTAAGGCGGTCCTTGCGAATAGCGTTCACTTCGCATATGTTTCGGAGAAATGCGAGGGAATTGCAAACACTTCTGGATGTTATAAAAATCAATTTTGCATAATAATTATTCCAAAATGTTATTAACAAATTGATGAAAAATAAAATTGTTCAACGAATTTCCCGGAAACCCAACTTAAAAAAGAAGTGAAAATGATTGGTGTCATTTTTCTGCATAGGTATGAATTTTTTCAGATTTTTAAATTCACTTTGAATTTTGTGACTTTCTACACATTCTTCCCATATAAAAAGAAAAAAATTGAAAGTGAATTAAAAAATCTGAAAAAAATCATACGTATTCAGAAAAGTGAACAAATCATTTTCATAAAGAAGTAACCATTTTCCACCGAGCAGCATCTCGATGAAGACGGCAGTACTAAAAAAAGTGTCGCGTTCTAGGATTAAAAAAATCTACTTTACTGACCTTACTGCTTGCAAGCAGAAAATAATTTATGCATTTTTCCGAAAGAAGATGATAGATATTAGATATAGATATATTAGATATAGATATAGAAGAAGATGATAGATATAGACGAGTCTAACACAAATGGTCGAGGCATGAGAAAAGTGATCGGCTGAATAAACATGTTCATACATATTTCAGGAGAGCGAACGAGCGATAGAAGGAATTCTTCTTTCGAGCGTCACGAGAATTTTGAGCAGTCGTCTAATTGCTTCGAAACCTGTCACACGCGGTGCGGCACTCGCCGTCGCAGGCCCCGGAGATGATTAATGGACGGTATTATATTCTTGTGTGTACGGTGCGGTCGAAAGTCGGGATCGTGCCCCGGCAGCGTTCTCCAGTACAACCAAACGCAGTGAAATGCAACCTCCGGGGAACGATCTATTCATCCGTTGACGTGCCGCTTCTGCTTTCGCTGACGATCCTTGTCGTTTTTACATTCGAGAGACCGGTCAAGTTTTTTTTCCATAGTTTCGTTACAATAGATTCTTTTTTTTTATTTATGTATTTTTTAAAATTATTCATAGCTATAATATATTGTACATTAACGCGTCCCGGGTCTTTCTCCACGGATCGACAATGCTCGTCAAAGTTTCGGTACGGTAGATGGACAGATAGTTTTTCAGATAAATGAATCCCATGAATAGATAATGAATTTCGACAATGGAACGACAGGACGACAGTTCTTCCAGACTCAAATTTTCGTATGGATGGTTCTAATAATTATTTTTATGGCATCATAGAAACTATGTTCAGAGCTACAAGTCCGAATTTTATAGGAATTTAGTTTCCACGATTAGTTATTATTCGAACGGTTCTAAGACGGCGAATCCTCAAACTCCGTGGCTTCCCCGAAAGTACGAAATTTTCTCTGAATTTAGGGGGGAAAATTTGTGTTTGAAAATTGTGGATTCGAGATCTAAAGAAAACAATAACTCCGAGCCTTTTTCCGGATCTCGACTGCATTCCCGACTCTCCGTTGCTTTTATCGTCCTCCCTCGTCTCCTTGCTCTTTCTCCGCTTATCTTCACACTCGTGTTTTCAATACACTAGTCGAAAATATTTATTCAACGAATTTCGAATAGTCGATGTAGATATATCCCTAATCAGCCTTTCCCTTGTTCGGGCCAGTGGAATAATCGTGTGGTATTTTCTATCCTGACACAAGCCGAGCTTATCTTATCGGAAGGATTGGCCACGGGTGGGACCGGAGTCTGTTGCGCTGGATGGGAGATAATTTTATGTATATGCCGTGTAGGAGCAAGTGTTTCCGGTCGCATTTCTCGGCCAATAATCTTACCGATCCGTGGCTCTCGGCGGTGCGTGTGCCACCCACGCGAACCCGAGATAAACACGAGAATCGTGAGACCGCCTATGCCGTTTATTCCGGCCAACACAACGAAAACGGGCATGGACACTTCTTTGCATACTTTACGTCTCCTCTTACCTTGCTCTCACCTCGCTTTCTCTATTTCAATCTCGCACATTTGCGCGCCGGAAAGGTTGAGAAAAATCAAAGATTTATACCGTTGAAACAAGTCACTGGAAAATCTTAGGAATTATTTTTTTGTTAAATATGGAAATTGAGTTTGACAAAAAATTTCTTTACAGTGTGTCACGATTCGTTAAATATTTTGACAATTTTTTAAATTAGAAAATCAAGAACTTTTACAAAAAATAAATAGCTGTTTCACCGACGAGTCAATTATGGTAGGTCGGGCATTGAAGGATGATAAAAAGAATATTTAAAATTAGCTAGATCTTATCGATTTACAATGTATTGGAACATATGTTTTTTTTTAATTTCTTTCATGAACGTGCCGAATGTGTTACATTGGGAATTAAAGGATTTAAAAAAACCAATATTGAAAATTAACCAGGGTTGTTCGATTCCACGTAAAGTTTGACCCGAAGCGCAACGTACATTATCCAGGTGGCTCTACGTTTAATCCCAACTGAAGATATCGCTTATTTTTATTTTTCATGACCCAATATAGAGTCGTCCAAGAACGTGCCATTCCTGGCACGTTCTGGTCTCCATCTGTGCCCCATCAAAACATATATACATATAACATCGAAGAAAAAGATACGTGAAGCGAAGAGCGCCTCGTCCCGTTTCGGCTAACAATTTACGCTTCTTCTTCTTCTTAAAAAACTAAAAATTGTATACCGTTGAAACAAGTTACAGAAAATCTTGGAAATTATTTTTGATAAATATGACAATTTACGAGTGACGAAAAAACTTTATTCCCGATGAATCCCGACCGTCAAATTTATCGACCATTTTTAAAATAAAACAAGAACTTATATTTTAAAAAATCGTTTTTTCACCGATGAGTAAAATTTGATACTTTGGGCACTAAAGAATTTGAAAAATTATTATTGAAAATTAACCAGAGTTGTTCGATTCCACGTAAAGTTTGACCGGAACCGCAACGTAAATATGCAGGTGTTTCTCCGTTCAATCCCAACCGAAGACATCGCATATTTTTATTTTTCACGACCCAAGATAGAAAATCGTTCCAGAACGTGCCATTTCTGGCTTCCACATTAGGCCTCCATCTGTGTCCCATCGAGACATATGTACGCATCTACACAATATAGTAACATCGAAGCAAAAGGTACGTGACGCGAAGAGCGGCTCGTCCCGTTTCAGCTAGCAATTCACGCTTTTCTCGTTCACATCTGCCTGACGGCCGGATTTCCTCGCGAGTGATCCGAAAGATCGTCCGAGATTCTTTCGTCGATTGTTCTTCGTCACGTTTCGCTACCAGCTCTCGGCTCGATCTCTCTCGCCGCTCTAGCGTACCTTCGGCTTCGGCGACCACGATCTGCGCCGTGTCTGCGGCTTCGTCTACTGCTGCTGGACACGCGGAACCAGAGATTTCTCAGTGTCCAGACGGCCTTTATAAAAAGAATTTCGTGCTGCAGGCGCGGCGACGCCTCGGGCACGTGGTCCGCAATCCTCCGCAAGACTCGCAGACTGAACGTCTGTCCGTCCGTTTCGGTCGTCAAAAGCCCCTACACACGTGTGTTGCACCAGTGCCTCACCACGGAGCAATTGGACTTACCTGAAAGAAGCACTGTAAAAAAAATGTTTATGAAATTTAATGTAGCGGACTGAAAGTTTTTATGCAAAAACTGGAATATCAACTTGTATATATAATTGTCATGAGAAATAATGTTCGGTGTATTAAAAACATTGGAAATTCTTTATTTTCAACAATTTACTTTAATTTTACTATAAAAGTACTTTAATTTTTAAAATTTAGTATAATTTCAATGAAAAAGTATATTAATTTTTCATCACATTTGTACATTAAATTTAATGCATCAGATTTTGCATAAAAACTTTCGGTCCGGTACGTTAAATTTACAATTTTTTTTTACAGTGAATTTCAAGTCACCATAAAAAAATCCCACGTGTCGTTCCTGAAGGGGTTTTAGCTTTTTTCGATCCTCGATGAGCGCAGGCCTCGCAGAGCGAACGTCTGTTTGTCAGTCCGTTTCGGTCGGCCAAAGCCCTTGACACGTGTGCTGCACCAGTTCGTCACGACGCAGCTATTGGACTTTTACCTGAACGAAGTTTCAAATTGCCAAACAAAGTTCCCAGTCCCGTTTCTAAAGAGGTTTTAGCTTTTTTTTTAATTTTTTAATTTTTGACTAGATAATTATTTTTTTATCTATGTTGTCCGCAACACTCGATCCTCGCTGAGCGCAGGACTCGCAGAGCGAGAGTCTGTTTGTTCGTCCGTTCCGGTCGGCAAAAGGCTACACACGTGTGCTGCACCAGTGCGTCACGGCGGAGCTATTGGACTTATCTGAAAAAAATTTCAAGTCGCTATGCAGAAATTCCCCGTCCCGTTCCTGAGCTTTTAGCATTTTTTAAAAATTTCTTTTACTTAAATTTTTTAGAAGCATAAAATTTTTTTAAACTATGCTTTCTTTAAAGGAGGAAGTTTTGCCGAGAAGCGACGAAAAATTGTACTCGCTGTGCAGTATCGTAAGAAATGTACGAGGGTCATTCGGTGACCGCGTGCGAAAGGCCGGAGAATGCCGGGGCAGCGTCGGGCCCGGCGAAGAGACAGGAACGGCAGTAAAAGAAAGGTAGAGAAAGATATCGGCGTCTAAGAGATCGCACACGGTGGGGCCGCGTCTGTTGCACACATTGCAAGCAGAAACCGCTAGGAAGAACGTCTACGGAGGCTACGGAAAAAGAGTCGAGTTCAGCGACGGGCGACTCGAGCGAAAAAGCCACCCAGAGTGCATCGGGAAGACTCACGACCCCCCGCGGTTGGCCACACCGCGGGACAGTCTAGTCGCCGGTCGACAGTGTCCAAACATATTTGCAGCCGAAGAACTGACAAAACATTGACCGATACCCACCGAATATGCTTCGAAGACCCAAATTTTCGGTCGCAATAGCAAACTCCCCACATAGCAAAATCACCGTAAAAAATTCGTATGGAATTTAATGCACTAGTACTGGAAGTATTTATGCATAAACCGGTATAGTAAATTTCATGCACAATTGTGATAAATATTTAACGTACGGTATATTAAAACTTCAGGAATACTTTACTTTTAATAATTTACTTAAATTTTCTTGTAAAAGTACTTTAAATCGAATAATTTACATTAATTACACTGTAAGAGTTCATTAATTTTTCATCACAATTGTACATTACATTTAATGTACCAGTGTTTGCATAAAAACTTTCAGTACGGTGCATTAAATTGAAATTTTTTTTTTAACAGTGAGGATCGCGGATGACATTTCGCAAAAATTGCAATTCTAGGTGTTTCAGCATTTCTTGGTGAACGACATTGTTAAGAAACATTTATCTGACGTCACTGACGTCAACGCTTTCGATTGAATTTCTTTTTGTTGTAAATTGTCGACAATTTTATTCAAATAACATTGAGTGCGAAAATTAAACGAAAGGCTCGGGGCTTCAGGGTGGCCATTTTTGGCCAAAGATTGCCAGATGAGCGGTGCGGATCATACAGCGGTCGTCCTTAAGACTACTCTCATTTTAGTCTCGATTTCGTTTCCTCTCCCTAAAAAAAAAAAAAAAAAAAAAAAAAAAAAAACGGCTGAGAGGCTCCTCTTCACGATTCCTGCCGTCTTTGCTGAAAAACGGGAATTACACGCATAATAGAATACCCACCGACGCTACTTCTGCCTCTCGTTTGTGTGGGTGCCTTGAAGTATAATACCCTTCCTTCGGGCTTCCCGCTGTTGTACACCGATGCTCCGAGCTTGTTTTGTTTACGCTCTGCCTATCCTTATTTCCCTCGGTGGGAACAATTAGCTTCTCTTATGGGCACTGCGGAGGATACGATGGTCCCCGCAGACACGCCCTCCTCCCTCAGCACAGTCCGAGCGACGCTTTTACCTCGGGGTTGTGCAGTTTACCCGGTTCCGGAAAATTTGGAAAATAAACAGCGACGAGTGTGTCCTCTGTGTGTTCCCACCGGAGTTGATTTACCTCGTTAATTATCTGATAGCCAAGGTGCATCTCGCTGTGGGGCTTTCGCATGCGCGCTTGTTGACGATCTCGGATTACCGTTTGTCGAGCTATTTTTTTTACGGACAATTAACGACGGCCCTTTGCCGGAGGTTAAACGCCGTTTTACGTTTTCGGCTCATTTTAATTAGTTGAATTTTGTGAATTGGCCAGCAGATCACGGCGGTTAAGTTTCCCTTGGATATGAAGAATGGCGATAGGAAAATGATTTATTGACGAGGAGTTTTGCGTCTGCGAGATGTTATCATCGGAAGACCACACATCGGCTGTTTACAAATTGGGATTTTACATTTTTGCCTGTAATTCTTATAGTGTTCGATGAATCGGTTGCCAAGATCCTGTAGCATCGATTTCACTACAATCTTGTTCGAGACCTAAAAAATGATGACCAAGTCTGAGCCCTCAACTTCTTTCTGGACAAAGCTGTTGCATGTTTTATTTTTATTTTTAATTAGGTGAATTTTGTCCATTTGACGGCGAATCGTTGCATGACGGTGCAGTGTGGCTCGGATACGTCTGTTACGTCTGTTAGATATTTCCCTCGGAAGACCACACACCGGCTTTTGAGAAATTGGGCTTTTACATTTTTATTGCCTCTAATTCTTATACTGCTCGATGGATTACGTTTTGGCACATCGTTCGATATACTGAATCGCTTTCACTACAAGCCCACGATAAAATCGGCTGGTTCTTGGCTCGAGACCCAACAAATTATTAAAAAGAAAATGAACTTCGACCCCTCCGGTGGTCTCAGCCCTCGTCACCTCTCCTGACAAATTTTCAAAAAAGAAGATAATTTTTAATCCCGTGACGGATGACTCTGAGGACCGTCGAAGAGATAAGGATCTCGTTTTGCCCTTTTCCGCATCGTCCTCCCTCATCCCATCGCCGTCACCCTCGGAGGGCGAGTCGGCGCTGCCTCTTTCAGGACGTTTCCTCGAACACCCCTCGCCATTAATGCCTCGTTAAGCGTTCCATCGAACGAACTCACCGGAGACTCCTCTAGGACAACTCCAGGTAACATCTTCTCTGAAAGACTTTGAGCCGGTCGCTTCCTATTTCTCGGCCGAGTGAAACACAGAAAACAACCTCTTCTTCATCTTATCGCTTACTCGTCATGCCTCTTCGTTCCACCCAATTGCCTCTCTTCATTCTCTTCGAAATTCTTCTTTTTTTTTCAACATGTTTTTCTGCCATACTGCCTATCCTATCCAAATAAGCTTTTTCCATTACAATGCCGCGGCTAATTCGACCCTCGACAGCAGGAAGAATATACATTAAGGAGGACGATAGAAATTCTTTACGGTCGTGAAGACCTTATTTCTTTTTTCATTCAGCCGGGAAAATGATGCATAGGAAAATCCGTCGGGCTTTCGAAAATTATCTACTAAACGTTGAAAAAACAATGTTATTGTCACGTGGCCCGTGGCTGTCGGTTACGATTTTTTTCGGAGGAAGAAGCGTGAAACGAATACGCCACCAAAGCAAGAGGGACGAAGAAGCCGCGGGCTTCGCGCAGCAGTTACAATAATAAATTTGGGAAAGGAATGACGAACGGCTGGTAGCTGCTAAATGGGTGTTTCACCCCTCGAGGAAGAAACCCTTGGAGTTTGTGTGCCGTCCTCGTGGATCTTTTCCAGCCTTCCGCGGAGACGTTTGTCCGGAGTTCATTGAAAATTAGAAAAATAAACAGGAAACGCATTGCAGCGGAGTCTCGGGAATATACCTTGAGAAGCTGAGGAACGCTCGGTGAATCACCGAGCACACTACAGCCGGGCTGAGGGACTCGGGGTTGCTGTCACCAGCTCGACGGTTATTGGCTGAACGGACGAAAAGTTTTTTCAGCCGGCTACGTCTTTCCTCCACCTCTTTTGGGATAAAATTCAAGCGCTAAGGGTGGTTCGCGCGCGTTGCGCGGAAATGCGTTTGGGTAGGCTGGAGTTTTAAGAAACTACACTTTATAAAGTACTGTTTTTATTCTCAGATTTTTTTCTGACACGTCTGGACTGGCCAAACTTGGTCTATGTTTGGTATGGTTTTTTCCAAACATGATCCCGATTATCTCGAATTTTGACGATTTTCGGATTCGCGTGAACACAAGCCAGATAAAGATTAAAGTAACTGATAGCTTAAATGGTAGGTCAGCTTTTGAAATAATAAAATCCTTCGACCGCAAGCAGAACTACGTTTTCTTGCTTCTCTTAAACCTCACCTACCTCGACATATTTTGGGATAAAATCGATAAAATTCAAGCGCAAAAAGCGGTTCGCACGTGTCTGGCGGGAATGCCTTTAGGTAGCCTGAATCTTGAAAAAAACTAAACTTTCGCGTACTTTTTTATATACATTTTTTTTCTGCCACGTATGCCACGTGGCCTGGTTAATCTTGGTCTACATTTGATATGGCTTGATTTTTCAAACTCGATCTCGATTATCTCGAATTTCGACGATTCTTCGGATTCGCGTGTCACAAACGTCAGATGAAGATGAAAATATCCGACGGTCCAAACGCCACGACAGCTTTTCAAAGTAATAAAATCCTTCGACGACAAGCAGAACTCCTACTTTTTCTCGCTTCTCCGCCCACTTCGGGCAAATGTGCCAGGATATGCCATAAGCCGCGTCCTGGCGCTCCGTGTACCGTAGGGAACAGCCGAGTTTCCACGAGCGCATTCGGAAAAGGCTCGAATTCCTTCCCCGGGGCTCACGCCCTACAGCGTTGAACTAATAAACTCCCGAAACCTTTTCGAAGCTCGAATTATCGTCCGCTGCTTCCTGCCGAGTTCTAACTTCGGCACGCTACCGCTAATAGATTTACTTCTGTGCGACCTGGCCAAATCGTCGCTTCGAAAAGAAAGAAAAAAAAGATCGTTGAACGTTACACACGCATCGCGACAGCAGCAAAATGACAGTTTAAACGCTTCGGTCTGCAGACGAGCGGAAGCCCGAGTAATCCCTTCGCTCGGGTCTTTGACACAGTGAATCCATGTTTTTGAACCGGAATCTCAAAAATGTAAATTTTAACCCTTCGAGTACCGAGAACTTTTTGCCGAGACCAAACATCCATGCCTTCTCTTAAGCGCAAAAACGATACGGATGTTCGTAATAAATTTTCTCCCGCTTCATCAAAAAAACAACATTTCAAGATACATCTGTGAATTTTTACGGATTTTTTAAAACAAAGCAACTTGTTATTCGACCCGTTCGAAGGTTGCGTCTTCGCAAATGGTGAAGGGTTAAAAATATTTTTTTTGCTAATTTATTTTGCCGAAATTTTTATTTAAATTGGGTAAATACCTGTACGAAGCATCAGTCGCGATTTCGCCTGCTCGCTGATTCGCTACAGCACGCGTTCCGGTCTGGATTATACTCCGGCGAGTCTGCAATAACGACGCGTAAGCGGTTTCCATTGTGAGCCGATGGTTGGAAAAAAAAATCAGCACTGCTCATTGAGCCAATTTATAAACAAAAACAGGTAGAGGAGGCGAAGTGCTTTGGCTCAGAGTTTCGAGGTCGATCGGCGAGGTATTAAACGGAGAACAGATGCTGCACGGAAGGGGGTAAAGGGGGGGCGAAACAGAGGGAGGATACACGTCAGGTTGTAGGCCCGGAGGATCTTTCCTCTCTTCCTTTTCGGTTCTTTCTCGGAGAACTCTCGCGTGCTTCCCCGATCGTTGGCTTATTTTCTTCTCGCCTTCCGTATGTCGTCGCAGCGACAGTCATCGGGTTACAAGCCACGAATTATGGGTCATTTTTTATATTGTTTGGATCCTCCGCACTTTGCCTTATGTGTTTTTTTCCAAATCACCTTCAGGGTCGCATACCAGATTCTCAGCTGACGAGGCAATTTCTATTTCATCATAAAATCTCGTATAATCTCGTACGAAATTGTGTTTTTTTAATACCTCTTTTATTTATTTATTTTTAACTGCGGGGGTGGGGATAATATTCAATTCCAAGACGTTCGAACAGCTTTTTTCCAGAGGCTGTATAATCGTATTATACTTCCGGTATGAAAAAAGATTCTCAGGCTGTGTTATGCCTTGTAACTCGCATGGGATCGTTAAACGAGGAGGGCGGAACTTCCGGCCCGTAGAATAACTCGCCATAAGGCTATGCATTACTTCGGGCAGATTCGTATCTCCATCGCTCGTCTAGTAGGTATTGAAATATATATATATATATGTATATATGTATATGCGAGTGTGTGGGTGTATGTGGATTTAAAAAAATTATACGAAGACGTAGTCCAAAGATTCATCCATTAATCATGCAACAGATACATCGCGGTCAGAGCAACTCAGGCGAAAACAAAAAGAGTTTTATTTACGTACGATTTATGACCCATTGACAAAAATCCTATAATCTTTCTCGTACATACCTGGAACAGATAGAAAAACGAATGGTTACTTCCGGTGTTTTAGAAATGTAAGTAAAATTTTAGAAATTAGAAATGTGAGCAAAAATTGTGGATTGTTTTTTGAAAAAACTGAACGAATATGCACCTTTTCGAAAATTAGCACAAACGAAAATGAAACTGTAAGTTTCAAGTATAATTTTTTTTTTTATTACAATACTTTATATACCCAAATCCTTCGTACGTGATGAGCAAGTAAAAATATTTGACATTGCTGAACTCTAAGTATCGTTAACTCGCAAAACGACCGTTTACCCTCAGCCACGCCTCCCACTTACTTTTCCCACCGGCAGGTGCCGCGGTACACAATATCGTGTCCTAATACCTGACAATATGACTAACCCTCCCCGATTGTTTCTTCGAACTAATTTTCATGGTGATACACCGATGCGTGCCCGAGAGCCCTATATCACGTTTGCCGGAACCACCCTTGCCCGCGCGGTTCACACTGTGCTCGACTGTGACGTGCGTGCAAGTGCCGATAGGGTGGCGACGACTCCGCGTCACGTGAGCTCAACTAAAACGAGGTGCGGAAAAGAAAAAAAGAAGATTCGAAAAAAAGAGGATAAAAAAAGCGAACAACGAAGAACAGCCCCAGTGTGGACTTTAAAAGCTTTCGACTTTCCTCGGTGACAAGAGAAGAGCGGTGTGGGCATGACTTGCAGAAGCGAGGCGAAAATCCACCCCTTTGCACCGCGGCATCGCAAGGGTGGTTTCGCCATCAATCTTTGGGGACGCAGAACGGTGTATCGGTATATCCCCCTCCCCCTCCCCCTCCCCCTTGTGACGCATAGCAAACTTGAGTCCCCAACTCTCTCAGAAATGTTTTACGATTTTTCCATAAAGTAGCGGGTCGAGGAACACGGTTATTGGCACTTTAAGGGAAAATTACAAAATCTTTATTCCATCATAAATTTTACTGCTTTTTTTTTTGGGAAATTTTACTTATAAAATATGAAAATTCGGATATGAGTTCAGTCGATACTGATGCAAGGTGATGCGTACCCACCCTTCACGAATGCTTAGACGGCCCAGTGTCGATTTTTTTTTTTGCTGCCACATTAAAACTCACCCCTATTCGATCACATGCTCGTGGGTCCCCCTAATGTAGTAATATGTAACGGGCATGAAGGAAACTTGCATCGAGAAGCTGCAATCTACATTTAGCCATTTACAGTACAGCTTTAGCTAAGTAATGGCCTCACAGTCCAGAAACCTCACAGGGATGACTCATTGAAAATCACAATTGATTTTTTTTTTTTCACTTTTCGTCGATCATTTCATTGCATCATTGCTTTATTCTTGAAGCGCTCCAAAATAATGTGTCATCTTCAGTGTCGATGACGCATCTCTCCATCGCCTCAATAAATCACACTATCTTTCGAATATACAAAATTTTATGGTATTGTTTTTCTTTTCCTTTTCATTCGAGCGTAACTTTACATACTTTACGACTTCAAGCAACTTCGGAATTTTGAGGATTATTGTAGATTATTGTAGATATTGGATTTTTTTGTAAGATTTTACTTGTAAAATATGTAAATTCGGAAATTACTTCGTGGAATAATCATCTACATTTAGTACCTGTTCCGTGGATACTTATGCAAGGTGACGCGTACCCACCCTTCGTAAATGCTTCGACGACTCAGTACTCATTTTTTTTGCTGCCACATTAAAACTCTCCCCTATTCGATCACATGCTCACGCGTCCCCCTCAACGTAGTAATATGTGACAGGCATAAAGAAAACTTGCATCGAGACGCTGCAATGTACACAGCCATTTACCGTCCAGCTTTAGCCAAGCGAATCCCATAAAGAAAAAAAGTCCGAATATATGAGTGTCTTTGTGAATCAGGCGCGAAAAATTAAAACCGCTATAACTCGAAAATGCCTCGTCCGACCAAGCTGAAATTTCACACGCGGCATGTTTTTCCAAATGTTTCTTAAAAATGTAATTAATTAAAAAATGTTAAATTTTTTTTTATAGGCGATTTTTTAAATTCCAGTGTAACTTTACATACTTTACAAGTTAAAGCAGCTTCGGCATTTCGAGGATTATCGTTAACTCCGGTAAACTCGATTGTACATCGGTCGAATAAAGGCGATTGTAAAATTTTATCGTTCTTTCGGAGCGGGTTTGATGCCCCGGCAATGTGTACGATGAGTCATCGGGTTGCCACCTCGTTATGAGACACCGAGACGCTGGTGCTGCATGGGAAATAGGTTTTTCGAAAAGTACATTTGGTATTAGGTCCGATGATTCAGGCATCGACGCCCGGAATGTCAATTATACGGCTCTATGCCGAGAATCCCGATGTCATTAGTCGACCGGTTCCTTCATTGTTGTTTGAAACTGGACGCGGCGAGGGGAAAGCGAATATAATGAAGTCGATAGCGAAACGCGACTGATTCATCGTGCCATTGAACTGTTTCAGTGATCTGAATAAAATTCGACTGGTCACCGCTGGTTTTCGAGAACGAATTGTACGGAATTGCTTCGGCGCGTCGAGGGGTCGAGTAATCATTCGTGTCAAATTCGAGTACGAAAATTAATGCCGTCTGCGTACGGACCACCGACTTTGAAGCACCGTCTTCCACGCACGATAATACGGATTCAGAGTGAAAAATCTAAGTTTTATCGCGAAACAAATGTTGGATAAAAAAATTCCAAAAAAACAAAGAGATGTTGTGGAAATTTTGTAAGGTTTCGTTGATCTGTTAAAAAGATGCAACGCTTCTACGACCAAGTCAAGGTAGGCAATAACTTTTCTCAGTAAACAAAAAAATTACGAATACGAAAATTAATGCCATCCGGAAACACGGCTTTAGAACGAAAAATCTTATCTCGGAACAAACGATGGAAAAAAATGCAAAAAATCGATACGGACACTTCGGCGATATTGTGGAACTTTGGTAAGGTTTCCCCGAGCTGTTGACGAGACGGAACGCTTCAAAGACGAGGTCGAGAGTGCGCAACGACGTTTCTGGGTTAAAAAAAGAATCGCACAAGGCGGAATGCAGTCGGTTATTGGGTCCGACGAGACACCGAGGACCTACATTGGCGAATTAAGACCGTGCCGGTTGCTCACGCAAGTTCTCCGGCGAGCGTCGTAGAACGGAGAGAATCGTATGAAGAAACGAACGGAACGTCTGACCGTCGAGCAGTGCGTTGATTCTCCCTCGGTTTCACAGTCGTCCCGTGGTCCTCGTTCATGGCCCCTAATCGTGATGGCTCAATGTCGTCAGCGGCAAAGCCGAAGAAGCCATTTTTCCACTTAGACGCTCCGTGAGCGCGGTCGACTTATCGCTTTAAAAAAAAAAAGGGTGGCCCATGGAGAATTGAAGATAACGGAGAGAGACGGAGAGAGATGCGACGCCGCTACCGTCGGCTTCGCTCCCGGAGGCGTGGGAGAGATCGTCAATGGGAACGAGGCACCATAACTCACGCGCACGGGAGACAGAGAGACGTTACATAGCCTACGCAAGACGAATACGATACCAGAAGCCCGAACATCGCGATAGAATAGCCTTGAATGACGATGAAGAATTACTCCCCTACGAATTGACTGTCGTCGATCGATGATCAATAATCATCATTTTTTGTTAAATTATTCATTTCACGTCTTACGATGATTTATGGAAGATGCTAAAGATCTTCGACAGGGGATTCTGACGCGCCTTTCATCCTGGAATCGTGACAAATAATTCTTATACCGACTTTTTGAATGTTAAAAAAATTAATAATAATTTAAATATCATTTATAAGCCAATTGTGGCTTGACCCAACGCATACGAAAGGCTCTTGGTCATTTTAACGCTAAGGACTCTTTTCTTCCAGTAAAGATGTTTTCACATCAGTAAATCGAATTGAATGTGAAAAATAAGAAAAATGCTCGTTTAGTTCTTTTATTATGGAATAATAAATTTATCGATTAGGGTGAAAGTAGTGAATAAGATCCAGATCTGTTGGCGCGTACCTTATATTCGTCCAGTTTGCCTTTTGTAAGTAGAAAGTATAAAATAAAAATTTCCTATCCATCACCTAAATTGGATCGTTGCAATTTTAATCGGTGACAATCACGATACTATTTTGAAAAAGTTTTGTAATAATTAGTGACCACCCAAGTTGGGAGTTGCGTCACGTTTAATAGACGAGGAGTAACAATAAAAAAAAGGAGCAGACAGTCGAGAACGGAGCAGTCGGAGACTGCAAGAGTGCACTGTGGACGGTGGAGCGTCGATCGGACGGTACGGAGCACGGAGTGGAATATACGATAGAAAGAGAGAGCTTGTCAATAAGACTCGTTAAACTCGGCGCTGTTGGCTTTCGGTCCGGCGTCGAATTAACGTCGATTAGTATGACCATTAGGCAGACGTTGAACCTTCGACGAGGTAATACAGACTGTAACAGTCGTTCGCGCGGAGCCGGTATCAGAGCGAACGAAACGTGTGGCGGAGGATGAGAAAAAGTCTCATGGGACGCATGTACCAACGACCCGTTGAATAAAATATGCTGTTGCAATGCGGAGTCCAAAAATTGTCCGTCAATTCGGTACTCTGCGATTAAAAAATACCAGTTTTCAACGAAAATGGTATTTTTTCAAAAACATTTTTTTAGAATTGTTTCGTTAATGAAATCGGTTGGGAAATATGCCACTTGAAAACAATGGCGGAGGTTTTAACTCGATATCTCGACATTTTTTGAAAAAAGTGCCGTTTCGCAAAATTTAACATAGGATTTCCTATGCTGAAAACGGTCAATTTTTAAAATTTCGAAAAAAATACAAATTGCACGTATTCTGTGCGGAATTATTTCATTAACCTTTCGCTAGACACAATAACAATGAAGTTTCAGCGATTAAACGAGGGTAAACTTTATAGGGCGATGCAATAATGCTCCACATACGAGGGGTTTCTCGTATGTGGAGCATATAAATTCGATTTTTTATTTACAATTTTTCAAGCATATTTTATTCACGTCTGGCAAACTCTAGACAGAGTTTGCCAGTCGTGAAACTTTAACAAATTCGACTAATAATAAAAAGTGGTCGAAGCCTTGTGAAAAAAATTCCCATTCGGAGTCGAATTAACGTCGATTAGTATGACCGTTAGACAGACGTTCAACCTTCGACGAGGTAATACAGACTGTAACAGTCGTTCGCGCGGAGCCGGGTCGGAGCGAACGAAACGTGTGGCGGAGGATGAGAAAAAGTCGCATGGGACGCATGTATCAACGCCCCGTTGAATAAAGTATGCTGTTGCAACGCGGAGCCCAAAAATTGTCCGTCAATTCGGTCCTCGTCGATTAACCTTTCGAAAGACGTAATAACAACGAACTTTCGGCAATTAAACGAGGGTAAACTTATAGAGCAATGCAATAACGCTCCACTTATGACAAACCAGAGTTTGTCAGTCGTTCAACTTCATCAATTTCGAACAATAATAAAATATGGCTGAAGAATTGTGCAAAAATTCATGGAAGAACGTTGAAGTGTTCTCTCTTCGATGAAACAGAAAAAATAATAATAATTAGGATAACTGTGGGGAATATGGCCCAGTCCATTAATTGAAGTACTAATCCGGATGGGCCATATTCACCACTTTTACGCTACAAAAATAATACATTGTAACTCCCGGTGTTGATCACACAGATAACTCGCGCTCGGTATCTGGGTTACTCCCATTCCAGGTCGAACCTGAGGGATCTGGAGCGATAGATTAATCTCCATTAGAAAGCTCCTGGAAGTCTCGCCGATTCATCTCTTTCTTCTTCTTTTGTGTCGATTTTGTGTCATCGTAAAATCGATCCCACGTCAAAGGATCCTTTGCATCGCTCTCCGACTGTCGAAGGGTCTCTTCAGCGACAATGCCAAATTGGTTTTACTTTCCCGCTACTTTGAGGAAGATTCGGAGGGAGGCATACGTACGGATGAGAAAGACTTTTACGCTTGAAATGCCATGTCTGCGAGGTCGCAATGTGTGGCCCGGGCGCAGCGTTTCAGTCTTTTGCCTTCAAGACCGAACGCATCACGGTCGAGGCATGACTAAATGGATTCGCGGCCCAACGGTACGATCCAAAACCGAACGGTATATCGAGAGGCATTGTTGCGGCATGTTGCAGAGTACCCGGAAAAAGGGGACTTTTTTTTGCAAGGATTACGGAACGCTCGAACGACTCTGGAAGTCTTCATCTTTGTGCCAGGCACTCGTCGCGTGTTCCGCTTCTCTCCTGGCTACTTCGACGTCGTTATTATGCTAAGTATGCGAGACCGGAGGTCACGGCATGGCTCATCTGTTCCCTTGTAGGAGGACCTCTTGTCCAAACCCGGGAAAACGTATTCCATGAACAGATGTCAAGTCCTCGCGATGAAATTTAGAAAAATCGGTAGAAATATGAAGATACTAAAATATTGATCGACATGATTACCTTCAAAACCCGATAATTTCTACACTATTTAAGGAATCGTTATGGAACCTCGACAGATATCTTGCCAAGAACCCGTCGTATCGATTTCACGACCGAGAAGCCAAAAAGTATCTATTATTGGCGGAATAGCGCTACGATAAAGAGACCGAGTGGTACGTAAATAAAATAAAAAAATAAAAAATTGGTCTTCCGACCTTCCGAGCTCGTAAAAAGAAATGTATTGGGTCAGAGATCTCCAAATTTTTTCACACACTCACGAAGACCATCTTTCAGTGTGTGCCAAATTTCAAAGTGATTCGTCCAACCAAAGCAGAAAGAAAAATCTCAAAAGATCCTCGACTGAATCTATCGCTCTTTCCCGTTCTTTTGGGATTTTATTTTCATTTCACTTCGGCAAATCCCCGTTAACGTCGCGTCCTCAGGCTTTCGCAGTATCTCCAGATTACCCGAGGCGAGTTTCCATTTTCGTGGCGGGAGAAATGGTAAAACCGTGCACGATAATAAAAACAACCGAGGGTACCAGCGCACGGATATACGAGCCATCAGCTCTCCGAGCTATTCCGCCTTCAATTCTACTGTTCCCTAGATGCTCGTTCGGCGTTTAACCCAAGCATCGTACGAGCAACGTGTCTCATAAGACACACTTTCCAGAAATAAAGATACGTAATAGACGTACCCGGGGGTGAAATGGGGGACGATTGGTCGACTCCGTTGGCGCAGCCCGCGTGCGTCTCAACCCTTTTTTATTTAAGTTTTTTTTTTCCCTTCCCTTCTTTTCCGGCAGTATTCATTCGGGATACATAGTATAGATCGACCGTCAAGAAGCAGAAGGCCGTAACCGTCATCGTTTAGCCTATTAAACAGTGCGAGATCCGCCCTGCCATTTCTCACCAGTCTCACTTAAGTCCAAGCGGCAATTCTGGCTCTTCACGGATTCGCAATTTTCAAGCCCGTTTATTTACTTTTTTATTTTCACTTCCCTTCTTTTCTGGCCGTATTTATTCAGTACAAGAAGCAGAAGGCCGTAACCGCCATCGTTTAGCCTATTAAACAGTGCGAGATCCGCCCTGCCATTTCTCACCAGTCTCACTTAAGTCCAAGCGGCGATTCTGGCTCTTCACGGAGTCGCAATTTTCAAGCCCGTCTATTTACTATTTTTATTTTCACTTCCCTTCTTTTCTGGTCGTATTCATTCAGTGCAAGAAGCAGAAGGCCGTAACCGCCATCGTTTAACGTATTAAACAGTGCGAGATCCGCCCTGCCGTTTCTCACCAGTCTCACTTAAGTGCAAGCGGCGATTCTGGCTCTTCACGGAGTCGCAATTTTCAAGCCCGTCTATTTACTATTTTTATTTTCGCTTCCCTTCTTTTCTGGTCGTATTCATTCAGCGCAAGAAGCAGAAGGCCGTAACTGCCATCGTTTAGCGTATCAAACAGTGCGAGATCCGCCCTGCCGTTTCTCACCAGTCTCACTTAAGTGCAAGCGGCGATTCTGGCTCTTCACGGAGTCGCAATTTTCAAGCCCGTTTATTTACTTTTTTATTTTCACTTCCCTTCTTTTCTGGTCGTATTAATTCAGTACAAGAAGCAGAAGGCCGTAACCGCCATCGTTTAACGTATCAAACGGTGCGAGACCCGCCCGTCCGTTTCTCACCAGCCTCACGTAGGTCCAAGCGGCAACTCTGGTTCTTCACGGAGTCGCAATTGGAAACCACGCGTTTTTCTTTTCTCGCCGTGTCTCGACCCTCGAGTTTACCCCTCAGGTTACACCAACGCCTGGGTAGAGAGAGCACGGAAAAGGAGAGACGAAACGGCGTGGAGAGAGACGAAGGTTTATACCTTCGTCTGGTGAAGAGGGAAGCTCGCGTAGACGACAAACGTGTGCTCCATTTGCACCGCTCGTTTTCCGTAAATAGCTAATGGCTCGAGCTCGTGGTATAGGTGTCGTATTTCTGGACGAGGAAACTCCCCGAAACCAAAAACTTGGGGTACGAACTGTGCGCATCGTTGCATAGGACACGTCTTTCTTCTTCGTCTCTTGCTCGTCGGCTCTCATAATTTCGTGCTCGGGAGTGTTTATAGTCCATACAGGGCGATCCGTCGCCCTCGCTTTTCCGAGGGGGTGGCATCGCGGTAGCCGCAGGTCTCACGCGTTACCGACATAGGGGGAACTGATCCTGTGTGGATTCGACACGTTCGAAAGCAGGGCCGAAAGCTACGGTGGCGAGTGACCGATATTCCATAACTAATTTCCGAACGAGGCCGATCGAGGTTGTTGACTGGATTCGTGAGAAACGCGCCGATGGAGGAGCGATGGACTTTTTGGATCGATCGCTTTCGATACGATCTCTGACTGATCCTTGGTAAGTCCCATACTAAGACATACTAAGACTAAGGAAGCACACTTTCATCTTATATTTGAAAAAAATTGTTACTGGATATATAAGGTAAAATGGCAAGAATACGATGTCATCTTTCCGCTGATGACCAAGGCAGATGCTCTTTTTTGCTCGTTGGGGAAATCGAGCAAGGGTAAAAATTGGGCTGTTCCATAACTATGTTGGCTATTCCATAACTATGTTGGCTATTCCATAACTATGTTGGCTATTCCATAACTATGTTGGCTATTCCATAACTATGTTGGCTATTCCATAACTATGTTGGCTATTCCATAACTATGTTGGCTATTCCATAACTATGTTGGCTATTCCATAACTATGTTGGCTATTCCATAACTATGTTGGCTATTCCATAACTATGTTGGCTATTCCATAACTATGTTGGCTATTCCATAACTATGTTGGCTATTCCATAACTATGTTGGCTATTCCATAACTATGTTGGCTATTCCATAACTATGTTGGCTATTCCATAACTATGTTGGCTATTCCATAACTATGTTGGCTATTCCATAACTATGTTGGCTATTCCATAACTATCTTGGCTATTCCATAACTATCTTGGCTATATAACTATCTTGGCTATTCCATAACTATGTTGGCTATTCCATAACTATGTTGGCTATTCCATAACTATGTTGGCTATTCCATAACTATCTTGGCTATTCCATAACTATCTTGGCTATTCCATAACTATCTTGGCTATTCCATAACTATCTTGGCTATTCCATAACTATCTTGGCTATTCCATAACTATCTTGGCTATTCCATAACTATCTTGGCTATTCCATAACTATCTTGGCTATTCCATAACTAATTTCGGAACGAGGTCGATCGAGGCTGTTGACTGGATTCGTGAGAAATGCGCTGATGAAGAAGCGCTGGACTTTTTGGGTAGATCAGATTCGATATGATCTCTGCTGAGTGATCCTTGGTAACTCTCATCCCAAGTCTAAGGAAGCACACTTTCATCCTATATTTCAAAAAATTGTTACGAGACAAAGAAAGGAAAAAGAAAAATGGCGAGAATACGATGGGATCTTCCCGTAGATGACCGAGGCAGATGCTCTTTTTTACGCGTCGGAGAGATCAAGGAAGGGTAAAAATCTGGAGCATGGTCGGTTGGGCGAAAGGGAGGATAGAAGAATGGGATGGAACTATAACGGTGTACTAAAGGAAGATATTATATCGCTCGGGAATATCGCTTCCACAGATTCAATCGTACAGATAACGATTTCTTACCGAGATAGGAAAAAAAACGATAATACCCTCGGAGGTGAGTGCACCTCTTTCACCGCGGCGAGTGCAATGCGAATTATTACGAATGTTGGAACGAGCGTGGGTCCATGAAGGAACGAGGCAGAAAGGAAAAGGAAGAAAGGGACCGAGGGAGAGAGTCGGTAAGAAAAGAGAAACGAGAGCCAGGTGCTCGAGAAAAAAGGGCATCAAAGAGATCGTGAACGATGATTCACGAATTCGTGCATTCGGATGGGCGCAACCCGCTCCTAAGTCCTGCGGGGAACGCGGGCTCTTTAACCCCATGCACGGACAACAGGATAAATCGCGGCCTTCAAAGACATGTATGCAGGATAAAAAAAAGAAGATAAAGAGGAAAAAAATTGGGAATCAAAGAAAGTATCGCTGTGACCTGGGAGCGATGGTTATCCTTATCCTATCATTCTCAAGCCGCGATGAAAACTCAGGTCAACCCCCTTTTTGCCCTACAGGCCATAGACCTGAAAACCTAAGTAAAAACCTAAGGACATAAAATGTAGGATTTTAATGGCGTTCTTGCTGATTAAAAAAAAAATTCGTCTAGTTTTTGGTATAATTTATGCAGAAAGTTGGAATGATGGATAATCGGTTAGTTACTTCGTGTGAACTTTGTGTCAAGTGCCGGAGTTGCATAGATTCATCGCTTAGCGTTTTTTACTTTTTTTTTTTTAACTTTATCAGCCTGATTGTAATCGTCGCTATTGCCATTTTATAAAAGTCATTGCGCGTGTGTTACATTTTGCTCGGCTCGTTGACAGATTGGCTCGTGGGGTGTCCGTGAGGAAACGCTGGAGAGGTGATTAACGACTTTTTAATTCAATATAGCGAGCGACAGGAAATTAATAGGAACTTACGCCCGTTTTGTCACTCATATCCTTCGTGCAACCAAAGACATATAGCAGCTCAATATTTTTTTCTTCATTCGTCACTGCCTGTACTTAAAAGATAAATCCAAAAAAGTTTCCCAAAAGTTAGCCAAATTAATGACTGAATAAATATCGCTTTCATTCAATACTCTCTTTACTTAACAAAAAAAAAAAAAAAATGAAACCCTAGAAAAGGTTAGAATATTTGTGAAAAAGCCGAATACGTAGTCGAGGCATTGAAAAAGTCTGCTTTTCTCGAGTCGGAAAAATATTTCTCTTTTGATCTTTTTCCTTTTCGTGATGCCAATTAAAAACATGCCCACACCATATTGCAAATTTATCGCGTTCTTGAAATGAAGAGGGCGCGTGCTCCGTCCATAGAAGCGTAAGTTACGCCCTTAAGGTTTTAAGTCTGCGACGAGTATTCAGATGTTGCATAAACCCCTGCGGACCGAAACTTCATGGAAATTGCCAAGTGGTTATTGCCATTATTGGTTCTGGTAAAAATGTGATGAAGGGCGCAGAGAGGTCGACAGATAGATAATTTCTCGTTGCGTAGTTTCCTTTAATTAGCGCAATGAACGGGCCAATTAGAGAGGAGAACTGCGGAGAAAGGGATGCTGAGAGGATGGGGATCAAAAAGCGAGTGCAGTCGGCCTGGGACGTTGCACAGAGTCAAAGTCAAAGTGATTCTGTCAGTCGGCAAGAGTAATGGAAGCTAAAACTCATACAGTGTAAAAAAAATTTAACATTCCTTTTGCATATCGCTGGAGAACATTGATTCATAGTGGAGATAAAGGCATATCAATACGAATTAGCTTATATAATTTATCTCTTCAAAGTGAAAAATGCGACAGTTTAGAAGAAATTTTGTAAAATAAAAATAAAAAAAAATCTCAAACAAAGTTATCAACCCTCCGAATCTGTGGTGCAAATTTCGGAAAGTTTCTTCGCACTGTTCGATATCTACGATACAATGAAAAGACTGACGGGAGTGCGAAGGTTCTTCTTAGACAACAAAATGATATATTACTTCAGAATGAAGGGGAAAGAAAAGTGGAAAAATTCTCGAACACGGGTGTCAACCCTCCAAATCCGTCACACAAGTTTCGTCAAATTTCATCTAACCGTTCAAAAGCTACAATACCTCAAAAAGACAGTGAGAAGTGTGAAACTCCTTTTTGGAATCGAAAAAAAATGACGTATAACACTCGAAATGTGGGTCGAAGAAAATTACAAAAATTCTCAAAGACACATATCAACCCTCCGAATCTGTCATAAAAAATGCGCAATATTTTATCGAACCGTACAAGAGATACGGAGTTTAGAACGGACCGCCAAGAACTATACTGTCGTGTTTCAGAAGCTTGAAAAAAAGATGTGCGATAAATGTGTTGCGGCGCATAAATAGACGCAGCTACGAACGGGCGATTTTCCAACGATTTTGCGACCTCCTAGGCGCAGTTGTACTTATGCATCAGCTATAAACATAGAAGCAGGACGCAGAGGAGAAATCTTTGGGGTATCGTAGCGGTGAATCGAATTAAAGCACTGCCGCCTCGGCACTACTGAAATTATCCGATTCTCAACGGGCGTATTAATAGCTTGTACGCCGAGTGCACTGTGCGTGGCTCTAATAATAGAAATAATAACAGCAAGCCGACGAGGAGGATGGAGAATCACGTGAAACGAGCACTTGTCAATCCGAGACGAAATACTTCGGCTTCGAGACCCTTATTTACCCGCATGAGAAAAAAGGAAGAAGAAGAAACGTACAAGCGAGAGAGGCAGGAAGCTACTGTGCTGCCGGAAGTCACTGATTTTTTTCTCTCGTTTTTATGGCTCTCGCGATTAGTCGGCCCTTTTACTTGTACACTCGCTGGAATATTTGATAGCCCGGAAACATTGTTATTTTAATACTTTTGTAAGATGCGTCCTGCGCATCTTGCTCGGGAAGGGGATCGAACGTCTATTTTCCAAACAGTTGCCGCTTCTTGTACTTTCAAGTAACGATATCTTTACTTTCTGATAGGGTTACAATGTAAAAAAAATTTGCATGCGTACATTAAATTTAATCCAGCGATCTATCGTATTCTACAGAGAAAAATATACAAGACAAGGCCGGAATAACAAACAAACAAACAAAAAATCAAGTCGTTAAAGGGCAATCGAAAATGTCATAAAATTCCGATAAAGAGACATTATTGGAATTGTCTATAAGAATTAGAATTTGTGTTTTCTTTTTTTTTCAAAAATCTACATTTCCAATCAAATGTTCCCGATCACAGATTCCCATGTATTTTTCATCGCGACACACGAACCCGACATGAGTTTTAGCCTAAAATCGAGCGCGACGTTCTTGATCGAAAAAGAAAAAAAAATTCAACATTTTTTCATGAACGCCTTAAGCTGCGTGACGATACTAATAACTTTACACACAATGCAGTGAAACGACGAGCAATGATAATCTCATCTCGTGGAATTGCGAGCAGTAACTCGCTTCGAACGTACTCGGAAAAGGAGATTGGTCGTGAAGACTCAAGAAAAGAAGGATAAAAAAAATAGTGGGTGGGAGTGGACACTTGTCGCGAGCCGAGTACGTTCAGGAGCGACCAGCCACAATAATGCCAGATGCTTCACTGTCTTCAATCTTGTTTGTATTTTTTTATCCACTATTCCCTCATGTTTCATTTAATTTAATATACTTTTTTCCGTGCTCCATCGTCTCGCAATTTTGCGATTTTCGGTTAGAGTTTCAGCCACGAAGTTTCCACGGGAGAGTGTGTGACAAGAAAAATCGTCATTGGAGACGACGGATGATGTTTTTTTTCTTCTTTTTCTTTTTTTTTTTTTACTATCGTCGTCGTGGTCGTTCAGACGCTTGTGAAAAAGCCCGGGGCTCCGTCTGCTGCGAGAGAGTCTGCGTTTCACAGTCGCTTCGCCTCCTCGAGGTGACAGACAGACGACGCTGTTAATTCTAACGGACGATAACGGACTGCTCGGGCATCGGAGCAAAATAGTAGCGAAATAGAGTTAAAAAAAATAAAATAAAATAAATGAGATAAAAGAACAAGAACCGGAAGGCGTATAATTGAATAAAGGAAGAAACGCATGTCCGTTATAACGTATAACAACATTACATTGCAGACGGTGTTGTGAATTTACCAGTGAATCATTTTAGTTCCTATTTGGCCGGAAAATTTATCTGTAAATAAAATATGCATAGAATATGAATTTAAAAAAAATTAAATAAATGCATGCAGTGCAAAATTCGCGTGCAGATTCTTTCAAGCAATACCTCGAATACTATTAAACCCTATTAAAGGATATTGCTCCATAAGTAAGTTGCCGCTGCTGCCAATCGGCCGGAAGAACCGCGAGAAATGACGGGAGAACACGAAAAAGTTGAAGAAATGGTTCGCCGTATTGAAGGAAAAACCACTTTTCCATGAGAAAGTTGGAGTTCAATTGGGTACGACGGCACAGCGACCGTCGTTTCTCTACCCTTAGCTTCTTCTCCATCTCCTCTCTCGCGCCTCTCCTGTTTCTGCCTTCCTCACCCTTATCCTTTCGTTCTCTCTCGTGCCTTCCGACGTTTCTGTGTGACGAAACTCCGGATCTTTGCTCCTCGTCTGGACCCGAAGTGTATGAGAATGTTAGGTATACATAGAGTAGCCATCTACATACAGTGGATCTTGACTATATATATATACATATATATACATATATATATAGTCGGAGAGCGAATGGTGAGCGAAGAGGAGAGGGAGGAGGCGATAAGAGAAATGAGGAAAAGGGAGTATAGGATCTGGAGGACGTAGATGGCCGAGATAGAACACGTTATAACAGTCGTCGAAGAGCAGTAATGGTCGCGAGAGTAAGGCCGATGGGCCGAAGCATCCACCGTGCTCGGTTCGAGGGTCTCAAGGGCCTTTCGCATTAAAAGTTATCGCGAATATCGTGGAGGAGTATAGAGAAGCAGAGAAATTTCGCGGCATCTGGCGTACCTAGAAGACCACGGATATTTTCGTGCCCCGGTATTCGCCTAGATTTTATTTTGCGTAAGAACAATATTTTTTGTTTGTTTCTAATTAAATCAATACGCAAAGATATGATCAAAGTATCGTTCGAAGCGACATAGAGGCGGATTTAGAAGCGGAACAAATTTGGGAAAGACATGTTTCTCACAGAAGGAACGATTGCTGGAGAACAATTGTATCGCGGAGGGTGATAAGAAGATTGTGTTGAATACCTTCTTATCGCTTCTTATTAGTTTGAACCGAAGATCGATCTTAATTTCGAACTGCGGTTCGATCTTAAGTTCGAACTGAAGACAGATCTTAAACGCTCAATGCAGTTTGATGCCAAGAGCGAACTTAAGTTCAACGTCTGAAAATTCGACCCCAAGACCACCATCAATATCATGTCAAACAGGCCAACCTCCGATGTCGCTGGAAGATAAACCAGGAAGCCCCTACTTACCACAAGGAAACCTTCGAATTTGACGACAATCAAATTTTCACGATATCCAGGACATGGTGGACAACGGTGGGCACTTGAGAAACGAGTTTCCCCCATGTTACTGCAACGCGCGCTCCGTCGAGACTCGAGTGGTCTGTACACCGATGCTATACCTATTTGTAGGATGGGCTCCGGACGGTGGCGTGTAGCTTCGGACAACAGAAACGACGGATCCGGTCCGATGATGAAAGAGGTGGCTGCTCCCGCTCCGCGGATGCTACCGGGCTCACCGACCAACGAATCAACCACCCACCCGGCCAACCCTCTCCGACCACATCTATCGGATTGTACAACAGCTCGCTCGCTTTCCCGGATCACCCAGTCTGTGCGAGTGAGGATGGAGGGTGGGCTTTCCGCAGCGAGAGTCAGAGTCGTTCACAATGCCCTGGACAAGACGACGGTGACGGAGGGTACGGATGAGAACGAGAATGAGCGAGATAGCAGCCGGAGAGTCGGAGCCGGATAGCGTACGCGAACTCGGAACACAAAGACCGACAATAGATTGTTAAAAAGGAAACCAAGTAAATACGAGAGCGAGCGAGTTCGGTGAGAGAGGATGAAGCTCTCCCTCTCGTATCCAGACTGAAGAACACGCGTACATGGAAATTACGTTTATGAAACTCCGCTAATGCTGGAACAATGGGAAAAGTTCATCGGTCCGCCTCCTCTGTCGCCCAGTGCAGAACAGTGGAGACGAATAGTGTGTGCACAGTGCACATACGAGTGCCGATGAAGCCATTACACCGCATCGTTGATATTTAGTTCATGCTCCGCTCATGAGCTACCTTTTCATCGGACATAATGGTCCATCGACACCGCGTCGAAGTTGGATTATTAACTTTGTAATGAGTCCGCTCGGCGAGGCCAATAGGATTTGATGGCATTTGGAGAACGGTCGGTAAACGCGATGAAACAACCGGTTGATCGCGTTCTGTACGTGCCGGTAGCCTGGCAAAGAAGTCGATGGAGTCGAGTTTCATCGATCCCGATAAGTCAAAGGGATCTTTCAATTTTTGGAAAGACTTCGTTCACTGAGACCTCACCTGACTCTGGAGAATGACACATCGATCTGCCCAGATGCGGTTTGACTACTGGCGGAACGCCGGGCGGTAAAAATTGAATGGCCTATCGTCTGATCCAGATCCGAGCCTTGTTCAATCCTCCCATTACTCATAATGCCCGAATGCAAACAAACAACGAAAACATTGTCCGCTTTCCTCGTCGAAGTCGGGATGTTTCTGGTGAGTGTTCCTGAAGCATGGGTTTTATTGCTCAAAAGAGGAAAGAATAAGCCACTCGAGCCAGCAGCCAGACCGAAGGGAAACGAGAAGCGATGGAGACCAAGCCGACACACACACACACACACACACACACATACAGGCAACACACTCCGGTCTCACTCGACGTCGTTTTCCAAGCCGCGCGGTGGCGCGTTTACTCGGCTAAGCGACTAGACCGAAACGACTTTATCGTTACTCAACGACGCTCTCCTATCTTTACCGGTCTAATGGACGGAAAAGCTGACTGATGCTGGCCGAGCTAGACAAGTTCACGGCAGTTACTGCTCGCGGCAGCTATACCACAACAGCGTAGCAGTGGTAGTAACCTTATTCCACGAGGACGTTCGAGACCATGGCTTTGGGAACGGAATTCGCTTATCGGCGACGACCACCGTGGGCAGCACGGGCCGATGCCGCCGACACTGAAAATTTACGTCCTTTATCGGCCCTCTCGTGGAAGACTAATTGACTCGTTCCGTAGATCCAAAGCTGCCACTGTCCAGAGAACTCGCCGAGACTCCCGTCTGGCTGGTAACGTCGGAGAAAATTTTGAAGGTATCGCTGGAAGGCGCTCTTCGGGGGACACTTAACGAGTTTCGAACGATCGCGAGGATTTTATTACTTAATGACTCACGTTAATATGTAGTAGAGAGATAATAATGCAAGTAGAGAGATTCGCAATAATAGGGTTTGACGGTCTCGGCGTTTATCGATGTTTGGCATTCGAACGGGAGTTGATTATTGATCCGAGTACCGAAATAGCAAACGACCCAATCAGGCGTGAACGACTGGTATCGGGTTCGAACGGAATTATTCCGGGAATCCTGTGGGTTCAATGAATTAGCCGGTAAGTTGATAAACTACCGCGGCTCGATGGTAACGTACTTAAGGTGGATTACCGGTATCGGCGTTATTGACCAGTCGGACCGCGATGTTTTAAGATCAGTGCAAGATTCATCGTATCCGGCGGTGGTCCGCGCTGTGTAGAATGATTGGAGGACTCATCGAGATGTCTTAATGACACCGTGCACTCGGGGATGAAGTCAATCATCGGCTTGTACTAATTCCCTGTCGATCGAGAGCCGCCACTTTTCACGTCGGACCAAATGTCCCCAAGTTTCTACGAAAGTTATCCACGAAACTGGCCCGCCGGGCCAGTCGTTAACAGGGTCAATCGCCATGATTGCCGGAATCGTACGACTTTTATTGCTCATTTCGTTGAAGGAATGAGAGCCGGCGGAGCAAACTCGGAAGCATCCTTATCGCCAAGAATAACCAACTTCTGTTCTATCGATAAAGATTGCCTGTGGGTTATTATGCAGGAATAATTTAACAAGAACCGTTATGGCGTCCGGAAATAGTGCCTGTTATTGGCTGACGATGGTGCCTTAAATTTGGCTCCAATTATTCTTGTAATCAGAGCTATAATTTGAATAATTCTTAACTCGGTCACATCGATTTAAATCGTAAGACCTATAATTCTTGGAGTATTAACTGCATTAACTGCATCGGCATCGAACATCTGTGTATCTGACGTTTCGATTTCACTACAATCAACGCAAATAAATGTTGATTTTGCACCGAGTCGTGCAGATTAAGACCACAGTTTAAAAAATGTATATACTATAGTTTTACGAGATCAATCTGCTTGACGAAATACCTCAATTTCGATCCCATCGCTCTGAAAATGCTTTCCTCAGGTAATAAATCAACTCCAGGCGCAAAGAGGCCAAAAAGTGTGAAAAAATAACAAATTCTTTGGACCAAGGCAGTTTGTAATTTTCGATTACCTTCCAAACAAATGGTCCGACGTCGTAGCCGAGAGAGTTTTGTGTCTCGCAGCTTGCCTCCCCAGCGACGGCCTCATACTACATACATATAACTGATGCTTGCCAGAAACGCATCAGCATCGCCGAGGCAATTTTCGCACGTCGAACTTTCGATACAAGTTCGCGGGTTGCAGGGGGTGGGCAGGGGGTACGGGGCACGAGGAACGTAGGAGGTATTGCCTGCTTTGCAGTGTTCAACGAGCGCACCCCATGTCGGATTTTGAGAAACGCCCTCCATTATTCATGGCGAAGTTCGCGTGCGCTGGATTACCCTTTCCCTCTTTTCGCTCTCGTTCCTCTCTCTCTCTCACTTTCTCTCTCTTTCTCTCGCGTTCTTCTTTCAACGGTAGCTGAGGGTGCCCACGAAACACCCAACTCTCAGACTGGCTGGCTGAGCGTGACTGCTCCTGGGATACGAGAGCCACGTCAATGAAACAACGTTGCGGAAAATTGTTTTTTCCTCAACACGCTAATAGAGAACGGGGCATGGAGCGCCCGCCGTCTATGATACGATGAATTTTTTTTTCCCCCTTTTGAATTCAGACGTGTCGTAAAACGAATATCCACGATCATTATACTTGCTGAAAAGAACGGTCAACGTCAAATATAGTCAAAATGAAATCTTACTTTATATTTCTCTCAGCGTGGAGAGTGCGATGAAGCAGAAAAAGAAAAAATCTTCAAAGACCACTCACAAGAGTCGTCATTAGTAACGTCGAATAAATCTGCCTACGAATAAGAACTCCATTCGTTGAAATCGGATACTTCTTTTTTACGAAAATTTTAAAGAGAATGAAAATAAAAAAGAAATTGGACGGCCTCCCATGCCGACAGGCTCACCCGTGGCTGGAGTGTTGCAGTTTTGAATCGGGGAAATATTGTAAGGGCCGAGGCGAGCCTGTGCCCGGAAGCCAATTTTCCAGAGAGCCCCCCCCGACCCCCCTGCCGCGCCCTTTTCTCTATCCAGTCTTCACTGTTTACGTGTACCAATATGCGCACACACGTAGCGATGTACTTGTGCGCGTTACGTCGTTTCGATAATTGGCAGTATGAATGGATACATGTGCCGCATAGAAATGCATCTCCTATACGGTGGTCCGTAGCGCTATTGTGCTCGAAATACTGCCCGCTGCCTGAGCGTATAATCGAGTCCGTGTATTTGTGGACTCAACGTGTTTCTCCACAGGAACGTTCGCTACGCATTGCACACATGTACAGATTGATATACAGAGCGAACGCTCTCGGCCATTCAGTAACATGAGTAGAACTCTCACACACTAATTCGCGAGTACCGATTCAACTGCATAGTTTGCCATGAGTTTGACATGGAAGCGTATGCGAAATTTCGTAACGACTATGATTCGTTTCTCATTTTCGATGTACATCGAAAACGGTGAATCGTATGAAAAACTTGTCAAGACATAAAATATAGTAGACTAAAAGATTCACATTTTATGTTCGACAACTTTTTCTCTACGATGGACCGTTTTAGATATATGTCGTATTGAAGATGTCGTACGCAATCTCGTTAGTCCACACCCTGTTGCCTGCTTCAATACGATGTCTACTGAAAACCGTGCATTCTATGAAAAACTTGCCGAAACATAAAATGTAGTACACACATAAATCTATATTTTATGTGTAGAAACTTTTTTTGTTCGATCGCCCTGTTTCGATATATATCGATTTGAATATGCGCGAATGGTCGGCGGGTTCTTTGGCATCGAAGGCACTGTACCTTCGGTGTGTATACACCGACGGTACTACCTTGTGTCCGTGTGTGCGGCTTCAATACTCGCTGTGAAATACATGCTGCAATACGGGGGCGGGTGTAAAGCGAATACACACACGGTCAAGGCATTGTCCGGAACGGGTTCGTTCGGTCGCCTCCTGCAGAATTTGATTCCTCGAACCGCGCGCTCGCGCGGTCTGGTCATTAGCGAGTCCAGCTGCGTATGGTACGCCGTCAGCTCTTCCGTCCTCCATCCACATATTCGCGAGCGCGAAACACACGTTAAAAGTTTGAGATGAGTCAGTGCGTGGCGAGGCACGTTTCATTCACGCACGTATCCGACGGCATACGAGTTTACGCGTGTGGTCCGGACGACGAGGGTGCAGCGACGAGGGGAGGTCGTTTCGTCATTCCCGAACGGGAGAGTGGAATAAATAGACAGATAGGAGCTGGCTAGGGATCGAAAAGGGTGGGTCGGCCGAGGGAGTGAGCAGGAACGACGGAAAGAGAGAGATTTATTTCAGAGCCAGATAGAGTGAGAATTCCAGTGCGACCATTCGTTGGTCTGCGGAATTTGATCGGGACACGATCAGACAGTGGAGGTCACAAATAAAAATGAATTTAATATATATATATATTTTTTCTGAACTGCGAATAGTCAGCGGAGAGAAAAA
Organism: Ichneumon xanthorius; assembly: GCA_917499995.1. Taxonomy (NCBI): domain Eukaryota; kingdom Metazoa; phylum Arthropoda; class Insecta; order Hymenoptera; family Ichneumonidae; genus Ichneumon; species Ichneumon xanthorius. Next base: position 12,553,622 of record OU824201.1, read on the forward strand.
GACGAGCGGGACGAGAGAAAGTAGGCTGAGAATTTAATAACTAAATGAAAACGTGGAAAGATGAGCGATCATTGTCGAAGTATTTTTTTTATTGATGGTAATTAAACGATCGTTCCTTAATTGGGCGTGGGTGGAATAATCAGTGACAGCTTTTTATTTTTATCCAAACGGCAAGAGACATTTACCGTGTCCGCTACAGCGACTGGAATGATTTTTTTGAATGGCAAAGATAAATCGGCTGGACAATGCGCGGAATCTTTTGAGACTTTAAGCCTATATACTCGAATTATTCTAGGCCCTATTTTTTTCTAGGGAAAGAAAGCAAAAAGGTATGTAGAACTGTGAAGGTACGAGGACGCAGGACTTTCGAAGATTTAGGTAGGAAACTTGTCGAAGCTTCGAGTCTTTGCCTTACGCTTCGGAATACATAATATAGAGTAGACTCACGCCACCAGGCAATTCTTGCACACATAAAATCCGATCCGAGCTTCGAACTTCGAAAGAGGATTACCCCAAAGGCTGAAAGGGCCTCTTTCGTTTCTCTGCTATCTTCCTCCGATCGGTAGAAACGAAAATCTCGTTATACGAGCACCTAGTTTCTGGGGATTTCGAGACATACGAGGCGAAGCCTGACGAAAAAAACGGCATTGAAGCTACGTCCTGTCGCATAAACCAATTGCATGATTTATTCATTCTATGATAAGTAAATGCAAAAAGTAAAAAAATTGAATTTTCAGTAAAATTTAATTCCCGAAATGTAATCTGTAAATCTGTCCAAACGAGTCTAGGTTATTTTATTTTTTCCTGCTTTGGTTTTTTATTTTTTTTTCAATTAAAAATTCCTATCGCAATTACCCGAGCGACCCGAGCGCGACTCTCTTGAGTCTCGCGCGCAAAGTGTTCGCTATACCGTTACATTTCCGCGGAGAATGGCCATTGCCACTGGAGAGACGCGTCTAGCGCATTTACACTGTAAAAAAAAGCGCATGAAATTTAATGTACTGGCACTGAAAGTTTTTATCCATAAACTGGTGTATTAAATTTCATGTACAGATGTAATAAAAAACATTTGCAATACTTTACATTTAATAATTTACTTTGATTTTACTACAAAAGTACTTTAGATCCAATAATTTATTTTAATTTCACTGCAAAAGTACATTAATTTTTCATCACAACTGTACATAAAAATGTATCGTACAAGTTTTTGCATAAAAACTTCCAGTCCGGTGTATTAAATTTACAATTTATTTGAACAGTGTACCGTTTCGTGACGAATGTCAAAGCCCTATTATCCTCTTAATACGTTCCTAATCTCGCTCGCTCCATTCGAAGCGAGTCTCTTAAGCCGGTGTTCGGTGACCAAAAAAAGATAAGGCCGAGACGGACGTAAAAGGGAACATAATGTACAAGGGATAAGGTACCGGCCAGGAGGAAGTGAAAGCGACCGAACGCGCTTCTGTGCCCACCGTACCGTTTTTGTGTTATTGCGAATATTATTACGGCATTAGGGTCTCAGGAACATCGGATTAGAGAACGATGAATCGTGCCTCGGCACTTCGCCCTCGTCGCCCAGCATGCAGCTTCCGAATTAAGTGTGTGTCTTGCGGGTGAATAACGCGCATAGACGGAACGGCGTGTGCGTGTGCCGACCGAAGGTTTAGGGTACTGTTACGTGTCCCGAAACGAAGGACTAGAGAGCCTCGGCGCTGGATCAATGGGTTGCTCGGGACCTTAAGCCGGTGTCCCCTTCCGCGCTTTTTTCGGCGTCTTCCGGCTTCGTTTTCCCTACCGCGGCGTCCCTTCCAGCGCCAGATCTTCCGAACCATCCTCCTGGCTTCAGACACAAAGCGGTGGGAAGCTGACTAAAGGATCCCGGCTGCGAACGCTCGCGGGAAGGGAGTAAAGCCGTTCTTTTTTTTTAATTAACTTTATCTTTAGCCGGTGCGGATCGCAGAGGCAAAAATGTCACGTGCCATGTCGTTGCTAGGTTTGGTTTTGCGGACGTCCGATATGGACTCAGTCGTTGGCTATTTTACCTGTAAATATTGTAATATAATTACCTGTAAATACAATTACAGGTAATAATATATATATTATATATTATTATCTTATTGTATTATTATTTTTATATTATATATAATATATATATTAAATACAATTTATAGGCAATAATATATATTACCTATAAATTGGTATCGGATGTTTGACTTCACCAAACTTGATCGCAATTCGACGATTGTGCAAAGTATTTTTATTTTTATGCAAAATTGTTGGATCAGAATTCTAGGCTTCGAACTGCGGAGATGTTCCCGTCGGAAGATATTTTTCTTTTCTGCCAAAGCATGAGATACAATGTGAGCGAGGAGGTTGGAGTTTCGTTGCTGCCAGGGGGAGGCACGAGTCGATTTCACGGCGGAACTCGAAGACGCAGCGCCTTGTAATCTTCCAACGCCAATTGCTGGATTGTGTACGACCATTACATGCGTTCAAGCGCTGGTCGTCTCTCCCATCTCTCGTTCGTTCCTTCTTATTTTTTTCCTTCGTTCGTACTTCGCTTTTCATATATTTCCACATACTCGCGCCGCCCTGAAGCGCACCACATCGACAATCTTTTACTCCTCTCGAATTACTACTCTCTGTGTTTTATGCTCTAACGTTTCTGCCGGTTGCCGCTTTGCCATTGGGCTAGCAAAATACAGCGAGTCTTTTGCTACGCGGCCCACGCCAGTTCTACCCTTGCGGTTTTGCGACCCGCACGCAGAGTTTCTCGGAGATAAGAGTTCAGCAATTTGCGTAAAGGTATCAACGCGCTGCAGACGAGAGAAGAAATAATGGGGCATGTGTGTGTGTGTGTGTGTGTTTTACGCTGCACACCGCCTCGAGAAGAGGCCGGTGGCCGGGATAGAAATTTCATATCCACGACGCAGACGGTGAGGGGAAAGCGAGGGACGCGAATTCCAGCCATTCCCTTTGCTGCAACTGTAGATACTTCGCAAAGTACTTCGGCGCGCGTACACCTGCCAGAGAGAAATTGCGGGATGCAAGTGGTTCTCAAGTGAAGCATTTTTTTTATTGTTTTTGGTTTTTTTTTTTTGTGAATAATCATGTAAGCCTACATATGTCCGGAGTTTTGTCGTAATTGTGAAAAAGCCAGTTTTTTTTCATAATTTTAGCATAAGCAATTGGCGGATTTTTTACTGGAGCATTTTAGCATAATCAAGTGGAGCAGTTTTGATTTTTTTGCGCTTTTTTCGGGAACCATATAATGTTCGTACTTTTGTCGTAATTGTGAAAAATAGCGATTTTTTTATTTTTTATTTTAGCATAATCAATTGCAATTCATTATGATTACCTCACACCACGATCGAAAATGTTCGAGGACAATTGATGAATCGACGTCCCTTCAAAATTGTGATTGCGCATCGGTCCGATGACCTGTGAAATCGAATCGAAAACGCATGGAAATCTGGATGAAAAGAAACTTCATTTTGTCATTTAAAATTATACTATCAAAGGACGAAAAAAAAATGAGCAGTCGCGAAGTGCAGCGCGTGCCAGCTTCGCCTCAGCCCGAACTTCCGGACACTCTTTCGCAGCGGCAGAGGCGAAGATGAACAAAAAAGAAAAACCGGTCAATGCGGCAAAAAGAAAAAAGGAGGAAGAGGCACAGAAACAAAAACGGATATGTATATATATATATATGAGCATAAAAATTATAGCGATGCTGCTGAGCTTCGAGGCAGCGGCGTGCCGGGCGAGGGTCTCGGAGAAAGAACTCACGTAGCGACCGTAGCCCCGTTCGCCCGTTACGGCCGTTACCTTTACGATCTTTTTTATCGTTTCATCGCGCCCCATTCGTGCCACGTACGAGAGAAGATTGTGGGGGGCAAGGGGGGGGGGGGTGTGAGAGAAGAAGGAGTGAGAAATTCTTGCGTTTCTCACATCTCCACCCGCGACTCGAGCGCGTGCTGCTGGCACTGAGACACCGGACGCTCCAAACCGGAGGTGCAGCGAAAGACCGAGGAGAGAAGAAGAAAAAAGATATACATAAAAATTAAAGGAAAGAAACAGAAGAGAGCCGCAGCGACACCTCGCAAGCACGGATACGGGAAGAGGAAGGAAGAGCGGGATGTAGCTAGATATATATTGTAGATATATGTTGCTGAACACGAATCCGCTGGCCTTTTTGGGGCTAAAGTACAGTGAGACATTGAAAGTCGCGATTTTATGCACGGAAAAAATCATATTTTTGGGATTTAAATGGGAAATATTGGGTTGCGAGTAATATAATTGTGATATTCGTGATCAGCGGAAAAAAATACATCGAATATAGCCTTGAAATAAAAAAAATCGTTTGAACAACGATTTCTCACTTTTTGAGGCACTTTTGGAAAAATGTCGATTTTCGTGATTTTCAAAGGTGGATATCTCGGCTCCCAATGGAGCTAGGAAAAATCCGGGTTGCCCATCGTGTTCTACGGGAAAAAATACACAAGATAGGGCCTTGTGCGAAGTTTTAAAATCGTTTTATCGTGCCGGTCGACGACGTTGAAAAACGTGAAAAAATGCATTGGAAAGGGGTAGCCTTGGATTTTTTTATGAAATATTTTTTGTCGGCATGAAATGTTTTTTCCGTTTATAAAATTAACTGCGACGTATTCTGACGTATTTTTTTTGCATTGAACATGAATCTGCTGGCCTTTTCGTGCGTAAGTGCAGTGGGACATTTGTAGCCTCGATTTTATGCATTGAAAACAGTTTACTCTAACTTTAATTTTTTTTTTAATCCGTGTTTTTTTAGTATGTGTGTTTAGTGACATTCCTAAAAAATGTGTACCTCAGTTCCGCTGAGATACATATACACATTCGTGAATAGTGAGTAATTTTGGTTTCTGAACCCATTCCAACGTCAACGAAAGCGGTTATCGAACTAAATGTTATTTCGTACGTCGCGCGCGATATGCATATTTTCATTTTTTAAATAAATATCCCAACACAACCTGGAAATTTCCTGGAAATTGTCCTTGAATGTCCTTAAATTTCGTACGGACTTTTTACTGGACGCCATGAAAGGGCAAAGGGTGGGAGGAAGGCAAGTTTGAGAGCCTCGCGGCTAATCGGTGATTGTGCTTTACGACGGGTTCCTCCTCATACTTTTACGACGCACCTTTTCCAACGCTGATTGCGCAGCGTCTAGCTCGAGGTACTCCTGGGCCACTGGGCCTTCCTGCTACCTGCCGATCAGCAAAACTTCAAACTTGATACTCATTTTATTTTCAGATGTATCTATAAAAAACAAAAAAAAATAATAAAAAAATGTTTATCGTCGAATATATATTTTTCCTTAAAATTGGTACATTTTTGGTGTTCCAATAAAGTCGTTTATCCATAATTTTTAACTCTTTCGCGAAAACCCTCACGCAGCCAGCGGCGTTCAGCGTTACACTGTAGTGCGCTGTAAACGCGTAAAGTCGAGCAAAGAGAACAGAAAAATTCTCGGAAAAATAGTATCTAGGTGATAAAAAAATTCATCTTCCGTACGGGGTATAAAAAAATCTCGCAGACGCTGCAGCAGCGGCAGCAGTGGCATCAGCAATACCGGGGAATGGGAATATGAGTGTGCTACATACTCCGGCGCAATATAGACTATTATAGTAACGCCGGAGCGTCGACCCTCGTCGAAAAATTCTCTCTCTTCGCACCCTCGGAGATTCTTTATTTTTTCACGCCTGTTAGGTACGCGAGCCACGAGGGGTGGCGAGGAAAGGTGATATCGTATCTATTCTTATCGGGAGCAAGAAGGAAGGAACGATCGACGGGGATGAAGCGTGCAAGAAAAATCTCGAAGATTCGTCGCGGTTGCGCGCCTGAGCGAGCGCCCAAGACGCGAGGATAATATTCTTCGGCATCCCTTTGCTAATATTTTATACATATACATACATACATACATATATATATATGTATATATCTATGTATATCGGGTCAATTTTTTTTTCCTTCCCCAATGCCATTTTCGCATACGCGCAGTTTATTCTACATTGGACGGGAGTATATATAATAACAACCCGATAATATACAGTGTCGTGTGTATGTGTGTATATGTGAGTGCCCGAAGTAATCCAAGGGCCGGGAGACGGATTATGCGGCGCTTGGTCCCGGAGGGCTGATCAGAGTCCTTCGGGTGTTCTTGCGTGATTCCGTCACAGTTACAAGGGTACGCCATATACAGGATATGCTAAAGTTACTGGAAATGACGGTGTTAATGTATTCCGCACGTCGGAATTAACGGAAATTCCCTTTGGAATTTTTTTTTTCGCAGCACCGTTCTCGAGTTATTAAATTATTTCCTACCGGATTAAATTTTTACTGATGGGAGCGCTCGGTAGATGGCGCTCACGGTCGTCGGAGTCGTCATTGGCTGAAACTTTAATCCGCTCGTAAGTCGAAAACTATGCGTCGCAGAAAAACATTCCCGAGGAAAAGTATGTTCAGTTTTTAACCGCGGATGTGACAGTATTTTTTATGAAAAATTTCGACACCCTTCACATAAATGACCATGCAATAGTGCCGAATAAGACGAGCAGTGGAAATGTTCTTCTGTACGGTGAATTGAGGCCCGGGGGTGTTGCACTTCACTTGCCAGTAGCTTCATATTTATATATATATATATATAGTATATATATATATGGACGATACATATATATATCATGACTCATCGAAGTTTCTACCAGTCCAAGTTCTTATACGTGCTCGCAGGCATTCATCTTAGTCGTGACTCGGCAATCTCTCCTTACGCTTGTAATATTTCATCGCAACCGCCCATACGCACATTACATGCATATACTTTCGATCTTACATCAACAGTATCTACACAGTAGGAAACTAGTGTATACAGTTGTACATGGTTATGAATATCATTAGGAACTGCTTGATAGGATGGCAGACTGACGCCGTGGCGAATCAATGTGTTTCGTCTCTGGTTAATAAAGCTCGCCCTTCTCTCCCTTCTCGAGCACGGCGTACAGAGCTCGGTAGCCGTTTTGTTGCGCTACGTTATTTTTTATTTTTTCATTCCACTCCCTATTTTTTTCCCGTCCCGTATGTTACTTTTTATCTCGGTAAATTTATGGTGTTGCGAAGGTTAATATTTCACGGTCGTAAAATCGTTTTTTTTGTTAAATTTTTTTGTATTCGCATTAATGCCGCAACAGCAAAAGGGCAATCGGTTCGCGAGACAATATTGCGCTACAATTTGAGGAATCGTCCAATAAATTTGAAAAAATCAATCGATCTCTCATATCGATATGTCGTCCCATGTCGTTCTGAGTTTTATTAAAAAGTATTTTGAGGGGATTTTTAGGGGTAAAAAAAAAGTTTAATATCTACAAAAATTGCAAATCGCAGCGAATTACTGAAGTTGAGCAATGAGAGAAACATGCGAAATTCAGAACAATCTCAGATGGAACAATCAAATAAACAAAAAAAAATCAATAGATTTCTCATATCGATAAGCCACCCCATTTCGTTTAGCGTTATTTATAAATATTTTGAGGGTAATTTAGGGGTTGAAAAGCGATGTTTAATATTTACAAAAATTGTAAATCGGGGCCAAGTACTGAACTTGCTGGATGAAGAACATGAGAAATCGAGAACAATCACAGATGGTCAAATGTGCCCGTCGGCGAAGCTCGTTGACTCCCGGTGAAAAACGCGCGGGGTTTGGCACATCGGCTCGATGCTCGAAGGCGAGGATGTTGAGGGGGAGGGTGGGCGGGGAGGGGGGGGGGCGGGGTCTGGTAAGGGAGAAAAACTCACGCGTGAAAAATCTCTTCGAGATTGGACATTCTCTGGTGCTCTATCTGGCCCGGAGTGGAGGCACCCCGATGGTTGCTGGCTTCCATTGCCTTTGCTTTCGCTGCTACGGCGGTGCGGCGGTGGCTGTGATCGATGAGCCCTCGGGGCCCGCGGGGGTTGCCGCCGACACAACCAACCCCCGACCCACCCCCCGTGCACACGCGGTATTCCTAGCAATAAGAAGAAGTTAATGACGTTGCAACGAACGGGAATTATCTGCCGGTTTCGGGTGGGGGAGGTTCGGAAGGACGATAGCTTTTCGTCTTCCTTCATCCCTCGCGAAATAATAGTAAAGGCGCGCGCGAGCTGAGAAGAAAAAAAAACGAGACAAGGGGCTGCAGACAAGGGGATGTTAGTCGCACCCTTCTTTATCACTCCTTTCTCTCCTTTCGCCGTTCGAGGGATTAATGGTCGAAAGTGTTCCCTGTATGGTCCGCCGGCTTGAGAAATCAAGAAGCGAAATTGGGAAAGGGATGAAAAAGAGGAAAACGAGGGTGGGTGAAATAATTGCCGGAAGGCGAGCAAGGTGTTAACGATCGAAAACAAATTCCTTGGCGGATTGTACGTGTTGTTTTGCTCCGACGAAGAGTACGCAGGGGAGAGTTGGCGTAAGCCGAGCGAGGGAGAATCGCGAAGCCGGAAAATCGCACAAACTTTTGCTCCTCTCTGACCCCTCACACGGGTCTCGCGAATCTTCGTCGTTGCGCAACTTTGCCAAAATAAAAAAATGTTCTGTTCAATTGAAGTGAAACCGAAACGCCAGAGACGAAAGGAAAAAGTCCGTCGAAGCGCCACAGCGATAGTAAATGTTACCGAAGTTACAGGCTTCGAACCTCGATCGACAAATTAAAACGGAACAATATTTTCTCGAAATGGCTCCAACCGGACCGGTGCGCGATGTTCCAGGGTCGAAAGCCTGACCGATATTCACCCACTCCGCTTTACATCTTTTTTTCCAGCGGGCTGGAAATTCTACCGCGCAGAAACTAGCGAATACACGTCTATTCACTTGGGAGGCTGGAGAACAGTCGGACGTACAAAAATGTACCGATATTCTCAGGTGCATACATCGGATGGACATACATACGTGTGCCCTGGCGTTTCATATGCGCCTGGACCAGAACGGTAGCTGCCCATATAGCTGTAAAACCCCCGTGTAAAACATCCTACCCAGTGCACATTCCAGTGCTCTGCCGTCTCTCCGGCTTGCACGAGGAACTGGCCGAGGGAGCTTGGGTGGAAAATGCACGAATGAAAGAGAGTTCGGTGAAAGCGACAGGAGAAAGCTGTGGGGGACAGCGGGGGCAAAACGGATCCGTGTCCTCCATTTGGGATGAGATTTTTTTAGGTCTCGCGAGAAAATTGGTAAAAAATAGTCCGTTTTGCCCCGCACTACCCCACGGGCTACAGTTGAGCGGGACAGGGGGGGGGGGGAGGGGGTGGCAGCTGCCCTGGCGATAACAATACCCTCGGTACTCGTACAGCAACGGAGTCGCGGTGTACTGTGTACCGTACTACGCCCCTGGTGAGCATATCTACATAAGCATATATAGATATATTTATAACGGCACCGGCTACAAATACTAATACACACGCGGGTCTGAAATCTCGAATTGCCTCCGGGCAATTTGTGCTCGAGTTTTGCGCGCGTTAATCGTGGCTGTGAATCTTTTTTTTCCAACTTTTTTTTTTATGTATCCGCGGAGTCGCTGCATCGCTGTTTGTTCTGCTGCCGGACAGTTTTGTCGGCCAGCGAGGATTCTCGGGGAAGCCCCTGGCGACCAGTCGTATCGACACAATGGCGACCCGACAACGTCACCGGAATTCTCCCTATCTCGTTCGGGCTTTTGCGTATTGCTCGGTTTTTTTTTCTTTGTATATGTACATATCTGGAAGCTGCGGTGTTTTTTTTTTTTTTTTTTGGGGTGAAACGTATTTTTTCGTTCGACATTAATAAAATAACGAGTCGAGAGGACTCTCGACGGGCGTAATCCCGATTTTTTGACGGTCGGAAGGTGGAAATAAAATAAAAATAAAGGAACACGGGGGAACATCGAAATTGGCTGTGATCGCGAATCCGGAATTGGGTCGACCCGATATTTCATACATTTCCCCATCCATCCGCGGGAGATTTATTATTTATGCAATGATAGATGCTGCGCGTCCTGCATTTTTATTTATTTTTTACCGTCCGCGTTCTAGACGAGATTTGATTCGTCAATAGTATCTTTTCCGACTGACGCGATTGACGATTTCTCGGGAATTTATATTAAACAATTTTTTAATTTCAATCACTTTTTTAATGCAATTTCATTAATTTTGGTTTTCTTAATTCTTACTTCTCTTGGCTTTTGGTGTTTCTATACTTTCAGTCTTCTATACTTAATTGCTGCTGCGACTCATTATTGCGGATGATATATATATATATAATCATCCGCATGTAAGCTTCTCTCTTTGACACGCAGGATGTATTTTTCATTCGAAAGTTGCGTCTTTCTTTGTAAACGAATCGTTGCACTGCGATAGGTGAATTTCACTCGAGAGCCCTTTCGCCTCGAGTTACTACTTTCCGACCTTTTTATCATTATTCTACTCCGCGAATACCGTACATCCTGTAATAGCGTATAGGTACAGTACGTACAAAGTGTACGTATCATCGAGCAGGCGCGAGCTCGCCCCCGGGCTCTTCCTTCATCCATTATCCTTTGTGAATGTTTGATTTATAACGCAGAGAATAAGAGCGTGATATCGCGAGAAGAGCTCACGCTTCGTTCCCTATATCTTCCGCTTGTTCTTTTTCTTCGTCTTCCCCCTTTTTCGCTCTCGTATACTCTCGTTTTCCCACGGAACAGAGTTTCGCCCCTTGTTCCTCTACACCACATAAGATATATACATATATATATATACGTACACGTATAAACCTATGCAGTTTTCTGAAAATTACCAAATATTCGATGTCGAAGTAAAACCAAAAAATCAAATTTGAAAAAGGTTTGACGAAGATTCGAATGAAAAATTAGGAATAGAGAAAACAAAAAGTGGAATCCTTTGATGGTGCTCGGTTTCAATCTGTTGAGTGAAACGGGATAGAGGCGAGAGCCGAATGAGATTGACTGTGCTGGAACTGGTGCATCAACACGGGGAAAACCGCGACAAATGTCGTTCTCCGTTTCTCGCGCGGCTTAATAAATAACTGCCGAGCGGAGGACCGCGTTGTCCCATGAATAATTCATGCGGTATATCCAGCTCCGGGGGAGAGGGACATTCTCGAGATAGCACCGGTATTATAGTGTCTTCCTTGAAATATTAATCAGTGACTTTCATTGGTGCGATTCGTTGGTTGCCACCGCCGCACAATCGCCGGGAAGACCGCGGGCCGCTCTCGTCTTCTATTTCCGGTAACTGTATAAATTCGATAAAGCTCGAAACGGCAAGGACCCCGGCTTCCAATATCTCAGTGACTACCATTTCTATTTCTGCATACCCGACCGTGGAGGCTCCACAATGAAGTAAAGTTCCACGGATATGTAAATACCTCATACCAAAAAAAACGTATGATCAATTAAGGTAGGATCGTCAATGATTCAATAACTTTCGCTTTTTCGAATGCAAACAAAAATTCGTGTAACATAACGAATCTTCCGCTATCGTTTCGTTTTGTTTGTCACGCAAAAATGAATAACAATGTTTTTTTTATTACACATTTTTATTATGTTCAGAAATCGTACTTTTTATTCCTGTTTTCTGCGAATTCAGATAGTATAGACAAGATATTTTTTGTATCCATACCATCATTTTTTTTTTTTTTTTTTTTTTTTGGGAAAAGGAAGATATTTTGTGTACATTCAACTTTACAGGTTTTCGCCTCCCCTTCACTTCAGGATGGCTGTGGCTGACGGGCACTGACAGCATGCCTCTGGCAACACGCATTGGCGCTCATATACTGGCTGCGTCTGAGCGTAGATCTGTGCATGTCGAGGCGTCATACATAGAGAAGAAGGTGCGACGAGAATTGTCAGGATGGACAAGTGGTTTAGAGTACAGGGTGGCTGAGTAATTGGACAAAAAGAAGTTGTCCAAAAAATCGGAATAAACATATCGTACTTGTATGAAACAAGTTTCTTTCAGTTCATTTTTTTATTCATTTTAGAATTCATTATAAAATTGATTTTTTAATTTATTTTTACGGTTCACATTTTAGTTAATAAAAAAAATATATTTCGCTGTCCCTTTGAGATGTAAACCGTAGAGCAATGAAACTATACAATTGACGGAACTCGCCAAGAGTTTCACGAATTGCGGGACACCGTGACGGTTTCGTCATCGGCGAAGGGAACTTTCCGTTTTCTTCTTCGCGAAAGGAACTGGAGATCTCCCGGTGAGGCTAATAGCGGCACGAGCTTGACGTGGAATCGGCACAGTGCATTGCACAGAGAGCGCGTATAATACGTAATTAGAGATCGTTGCAGACGGTGGTTTACGGCAGACCACGATTTCGCGGTTCGCAGACGCCGCAGCGCACCCACGGGCCACCGTGATCGCGCTAGCTTCGTTGGCTTTTGCTTCCTCACGGCTTCCGCTATCAAGACAAATTGGCGAAGCTACGAAGAAAATTCTACGAGGGTGGTAAGAATGCGCTTGAGAGAATCTCCTATGTTTACGGCGATACGAAACATTACTGTCGATGATAAAAACTGTAATCCATTTTTTTTAAAGACTACGCAACTGTGCTGAGAAGAACAAAATATCATCGTCTGTTCAACTGTTGAATGAACACACTGACAATTTCTATTCATCCGAAAGTGTCGAATAAACTTAAAAAAAAAAAATAGATTATAATTTTTCTTACTGACTGAGTTTCTTTCGCATGGTCTGAAAATTTCTAAATTCTGACGTTCCTGCAACGCAGGAAGCCAAAAATACAGAAAATTATATGAAAATTTCAATTTTTTTAATACATGTTTACACATCATATCCATCGTTTATCTCGAAAAAAAATGAGCTGGCTGTCGAAAATTCGTAATGTTTGAAGTTGTCAGCGATAACACCGACTGTCTCGACAATGCTGCGGTGAATTCGTTGACAGTAGAAAAAAAACGTTATGCTACGAACCACTAGCTGCAGTGGAGAACCAAACAGCAACGACGAAGGCCCGAAGAGCCGCGGGAATGGCTGTGTATACTCGTGTACGTTTCGTTGTAATTAGTTTGCTGTTTGGGACGAGATGTGCCGCTGGCTCAGCACACACAGACTGCGGAGACGGATTTAAAGTGAAAGATAGAAAGAGACCGCGCTGCTCGGTGTCTGGCTTACGCGTATAGAGTTGATGGCGGAGAAGCAAATAGGACGCAATAAACACGAGGGACTCCATCATCCCAGACGTTAGAGGATTCAACCCTTTATGCGCGACGGGCGACTTCAAGCTCGAACGAACGTAAACACGCAAAATATCGCGCAGGCTTTTGCGCCCCGTGTAATCTCCCGGAGACAGAAGGCCCGAGTGTGTTACGAGTGTCGAACTCACTGTCTCTCCGGGGAATCGTTGTACAATAAATTTGAATCTGCTCACATTTCCAATTTGTATCACAGAAATTGGTCAATGTAGTGTATGAAAAAAGAATTTCAGACAATGGCAGCGCCTTTGAAATAATAAATAATAAATATTATTATTTCATATTCAAATTCAATATTATTATTATTATATGACTATTATTGTTATTATTATTTATTATTTATATAATAAATAATAAATAATACACTATTGATGATAATTATTTGAAGACCACGAATTGCAATTATCGGTCTTTATCGGTAATTGACAATGACTTTCTTTTACACAGAGTTCAAGTTAAAAATTCAAGTTAAACATTTTTTTAAAAATATGTATTTGAAAAATTAACAAAAAATTTAAATTCAGGCGCTATCGATGTAACGTAATATCTTCAATATTTGTGTTCGGGTTAATGCAGAGAAACAGCAGACAAATGGTCGGACCAGAAGCATTAAAATAACTTGCCCTGTCTCGCTGTGGGACGATATTTTTTTTCCAAGCAGGCCTATATCATCGTCACGTCGGAGCGTTCTGCAATGCGCAAGCGTCAGTGGATAACATAAACAGCGCACTTGTCCGATCTGAATCATCCCAGACGCGAGAGTAAAAGGGGATCCGTTGACAGAGACGAACAGAAATTTCAAAACCTCTCTGGGCATTGCGAAAGGGTGTTTTATAGAGCCTCGCGATGACTGTCGTGACGACGGATTTATACTTGCTGATTCGAGGGATTGAAGTTGACTGCTCGAAGCGAAATGATATCGAGGTCAACGATTTTGTTTCTCTTTTTTTTTATATACACAATAGGCTCTTTCAATCGAGCGCTTCGCGATGAGCTCCCGTTAAATATGTATATCTGTATTTATAACTTACATATTGTGATCGTTTCATATATGTATGTGTAAAAAAAAGAACGAGGGCTCGAGACGTCTCAATCACGAAATCGTGAGTAAGGCTTCGAATATTTAAATTAAACACAGTGAGGAAACGATGACGCTTCGCGAGTTACCGCAAGTAGGAGTCATCGTTCCTGCTAACAATAACAATGCACGTGACAAGCTTGATGAATTTTTTATCGTTTTATTTTGATCGTTTGCAGCTCTTTTTGGTGCTTTATCGAAATAAGGTGAGCAGCATCTTTTAGTGAATAAAATTAGCTTTTGTAATCATAATCGGAGCAGTTTTGCTTTATATTATATTTATAAGTATTGTAGTAGTAGTAGTAGTAAAAGAGATTTATTGCCAGTGCTTAACAATTTTTGTACAAGTGTTTCCTTATATTAGTTTTAATCCTATGTTTATAATACACTTTGGCAAAGGGCCATCGACCTGAGTCCTTCAGCCCGGGTTTGTCTTTGGTATGTGGAAGGTCCTCCTAATTTTTTTTTTTCCCTTCCGTAAATTACGATTAAAAGATTGTCGATTTTATATCGTGATTCTGTCGTTGGCCATTAATTCTAGTTGTTGGTAGATTGTGTGTGTGGGAAATTTGTGTCTGCGTGTAACATGTTGAAGCGGTTGTATACATAGTGGCTTAATATTAACGATCTGGCTTACGGCAAATTTTTTAGTGAGTACTTTGGATCTTTGAACTATTGGGATGATTCCTGTTGTTGAGTATAGGAGTGTATTTGGCGGGTTGTGCAGAGGATTGTTCGGGTGGCGAATGCGCGTCAGGCGTCTTAGTGCGCAAGTTTCAGCCGTTTTCATTTTTTTTAAAGCGGTTTCTTTGCAGTTGAGAAAAACTGGATGGCCGTATTCTATGATTGGTCTGCATATGCTTTTATAAATTTTGGTTAGCTGTTTGGTATGAAGTTTGCGATTTTTGAAAGTAATGCTTCTAAAGTGGGAGGCTCTTGCTGACATTGCTGATTTACACTGTTGTAGGTGGTAGTTGAAATTGAGTTTTTGATCGAGGTGTATTCCTAAGTATTTAGCGTGTTGCTGTGGTGCGATTTCTACGTCGAACATACGGACTGTCGGCGATTGTGGTAGTAATTTGTGATTGAATATAATTAGTTGTGATTTTTGCGGGTTTGGTTTGAGACGCCAGTTGTTGAACCATGTTATAGTGTTGTCTATGGAATTTTGAAGTGTGTCGAAGTATTGTAATTATGATCAAATAATTTTATTTCGACAAGTTTATACTTAATATTTTGGGATCAATTAATTCGAACCATTAAATTTTGCCTCGCAACGGTACAGAAAAAAAAAAATTGCTCCATGCAGTGAAGCTGCTGTGTTCCATCGAGCTGAATTTCCTCCTTTCTATTCGTTTCCTGAAACTTCTCCTCTACGAGAGCATTTTCTTCTCGCCAAGTTTGCGAATATCATTGTACTTACTATTTTCTGCCTCGACATGGCAGTCTCGTCTCGACGAACTAATTAACTCCTCGCTGATGCTGCTGCGTCCGGATTACATTGAGAAAGGGGGAAAAACCGAGGGGATGCCGAGAAATTAAGTAGCGCGGCAATTCAAGAGAGGAGCTCGAAGGAAAAAGAGCCTTCGACCTTGCCTCTTTGCCTCGGAAAATTTTCGAGAATTAAATGTCTCGACTCTTATTCCAAAGCGCGGCTCACTTGATTGTGCGCCATGTATATATACGCGCCTGGAAGGCTGTTCGAATAAATGAAGCTTGCTAGGAACAAAGATGGAACGAATAAAAATACGAAAATGAGAAAATCAGAAAGGGTTTGAGTTAATTAAAAATTATTTAAATCCCCCGGCTGCAAAAATCTTTATCAAATAGGTGCAATTACGAAGAAAAATTTGCTCAGAAGAAAACCTTTCGGCAAAAAAATTTGCTATTCGTTTATTAGCACTGTGTGGTTTTATTACGCTTCCTGGAGCACGTTAAACCTACCAGAAAAGTCGAGTCCTTCACGGATCCCTTTTGCCGCGTGAATTACGGCGTTTTTAGCTGGCTTCCTCGTATCTCAAGACTTGGGAATCGCTACACTGAGAGAAGAATCTTGTAAATATGACTATGTGACTTAAGAGATATTACCATAGCACATAGTAGTTTGGAACTAGGGCACCACATATGACAGGTAGTACCGGATTTACAAGAATTTTTCGTAGATATTATGGTAAAAATTCTTGGAAAATCTGGGACTTTCTGCCATAGGTGACGCCCTAGTTACATATGATGAGCTATGGCAATTTTTCTTATATGACCGATAGTTTTTACTATATCCTTCTCTCAGTGCATGTCGCGACCATTGATCTATCTAGCGGTTCATTAGCGCAATTCAGAAGCCTGGTCTTCGGAATCTTCCATATTGCGGAAATCGCTTAATATTATTATTTATTTACTGCTGGTTCTTTTCAAAGTTTAACTTGTATTATTTTTCATTTGAAAAAGAGACTCACGCAATCTGTGAATGAATGTTTGACCGTCGGTTTTCTCCCATTCGGTCTCTAAATGGGCATTGCTCGTTTATATAGGTATCATATAAATAAATAAATAAATAAATAAATAAATTATGAACTGTTAATTAACTAATGTTCAGTCAATAATAATTTTTATGTTAGGAATATAATATCAAAATCTACCAAGACCGCAAGAGCCGCTACGAGGAATCTTTGCACTCGCCAGCGGGGTGATGAAGACCGAGAGACGAAGACAATACAATGCTGTCTATTGTTTGTCCCGCAATGGTTATGACCGGGGTGATGAGAAAGCAGTGCGATAGCACGATCGAGAGCGAAGGAGTTAAGAAAGCGAGAGAGCGAGAGAGAGAGAGAGAATGAATCTTCTCGTCTGACCATGGGATTATCCATCGTCTAAACTTCGTGACGCTG
This sequence comes from Ichneumon xanthorius, assembly GCA_917499995.1. Classification (NCBI taxonomy): domain Eukaryota; kingdom Metazoa; phylum Arthropoda; class Insecta; order Hymenoptera; family Ichneumonidae; genus Ichneumon; species Ichneumon xanthorius. Next base: position 12,570,835 of record OU824201.1, read on the forward strand.
AGACTGCCCAGACTCGGCAATTCGCGCAGCTAATGGAAAATTGCGTAAATCCATGACGAAAGTTACGAGAGTTCGAGGGTTCGACTTAGAGATTCGGACAGGAAATAATATAGACAGATAAATTGATGGATTAATTAATATAATAAATAAAGAACGAAGTTGGACATTCGATATCCGCAAGATGCCAAATTATATAATTTTGAATCGGAAAATGGTCTACGTATTTAAAAAAATTGAATTTATACTCGTTTCGGAAACTCGCCAAAGCCTCCTTAAGTAAAACTTGGATGAGATTATATTTTGATTTAATTGTTTTTTTTTCAGTAATTAAGAATCATTTAATCAGACTTAAAGGAAAAGGACCGGTACACGAGTTAACGCGAAAAAAGAATCTAGGCTTAAGCGGGCGGAAATCGAAAAAAGTAAGTTTTAAAGAAATAAAAAAAAAAATCCTACTAAATGCACTTCTACATCGTTGATCCGCAAATTATTCGGCAACTCGATCATTTGTATTAAACATTGTAAAAAAAAAAAAAAAAAAAAAAAAAATAGCACGATCATACACTGGGTAACACAATGTAGGGTTTTCTATTCTCCGGTTGCGAGATAGCCTGGTACTCGTAGCAATTCGGTTTAATTAATCCTCTCTCGCTGGTGCTCGCCGTCGCTGTCGTCGTCGAGTCAAGAGATGAGAGGAGACGAGGATGAGGGCTCGGCCGGTGAATGCCTTTCCCTCCTCTCTGCCGACCACTTTTAACTCGCCGTCCTGTTCTCTCTCGCGGGCGATAAATGCGCGCGAGTGCCACTCTCGGCGCTGAAGTCATCTCTCAATTAACCAACAACAATGCTCGCTTAATCGTTTTACGTGTCGCAATTAGCACGCCTGCTTTCCGTTTACACTGCGATTCCCTCTCGGTCTACTGAATTCTAATCTCGTCGACGATTACTTCGAAGAGATTGCGCGAGAGTCATGTACTCGAGCGGAGGATGTGGGGGAGGGAGGGGGAGAGGGGACACGCGACGTTTGTTCTTCATACGAACATTATAATCGCCACATATTAATTGATAGCGTCCACCACTGTACGGTAAGAGTATTCATTCGCGGTAGAAGCACTCGTGCTATTGAACCAATAAGCGACTGGTATGCCAATTTACGTCGCCATAGTCCAGTTTCTATTGAAAACCTTCAGTGCCATTGAACCAATAATCGACGAGTATGCCAATTCACGGCGGCATAGTCCAGTTTCTATTGAAAACATTAATATTAATTTGCGATACAAGTCCGGTAAAGCGAACTTTATACGCACGCTTCGAAATGAGCCGCACGAGCCGCACTTGAGAGTCCGCGGTTGATGTTCGCTACACCGCATTAGTATCACATAATATTTTATATCACTCGTGTGATTGCAACACTCGTCTTCGACTCGTGCTGCAATCTCACATTCGTCAGAAAAATTTTTCTCGCACTAGTATCGTAATGTACTATTTTGTAACGAATGCAGGAGAAGAGCTGCTCCGTGCCTGCTGATTGTGGCGCTGTACAGCAAGACCTACCGCGCATGCGCCGTACTTTACGCACGCTGAAGCGTGCGTAAAGTACCGGGTATTTATAGTACAGTAGGCTGTAAAGCGACACTTTCGCCACTCTCGGCAGGAACGAAAAGCAGCATTTTTTAAGCAGGAGTTACAAAAATACCATTGCACATTGCATAACATCGATACTGATAAACGGGGTGTGAAAGTCAGACAAACAAAGTAGCGGCTGCAATCACAGCAATTTTTCATCCGACTCGGAGACCGATCTAATGAACATCCGGTGCAGCGCAGAAACGACAAGCAAGATATGCGCTCTTCTTCTTCGTTTACGTTCGGCACATCTGTTTACGACGTTTGTTCTGCATACGAACACTATAATCGCTACATATTAATTGATAACGTCCACTGCCGTATGGTAAGAGAATTTAGCCAACAATCGACGAGTGTGCCAATTTACCTCTGCATAGTCCAGTTTCCATTGAAAACGTTCAGTGCCACTGCACATTACATAACGATACTGATATACGTGCTGAAAAACAAAGTAGCGAGTGCAATCACAGCAATTTTTCATCAGACTCAGAGAACCCGATCTAAAGATCCGGTGCAGCGGCAAAACGGGACGTAAGATATTTGCTCTTCTTCTTCGTTTCGGTTTGCGACATCCCGGCGATATGGTCCCTCCCCCTCGCTCCGGTCTCGGTAGCGGATCTTTCCGAGTGCCGTTATAGCTCGCGGTCGAACGATCCAATTAAGATATCGTTGGCAGCCGACTGAGCGTCGGGACTCGAAGATTTCGCCAACGCAGCCATCTCGGAAAGAGGATGGCTGATGGAGCTCGAGCGAGAGAGAACAGAAGAGAAGAGAAGAGACGCGAAGAGACGCGAAGAGACGCGAAGAGAAGAGAAGAGACCTAATAGGAAATCTGCACCCTCTTATACACCAATTCTCTTCGGTCTTTTCTTCCTCTCTCCTCCATCTCATTTCTCTCCCTTTCCCTTCTCCGTCACTTGTCCCACTCTTTCGTCCGCACTACGGAAACTCCCACCCGTATTCCTCGTCTTTCAACTCTGTATTTCCATTTCTCCCCCGAGCAATCCTGGAAAATCCACCTCCGCTCCCGGCCGTCTTCCTCATCTTCCTCATCTTCCTCATCTTCCCGTATCTTCGAAAACCTCCCCACCTCGCTTTCTCTCACTGTGCGTTCACTTACGCCCAAGGGATTACCGCGCGATTCAAAGTTACAAATGATTTATCTTCTAATTGCATGACCGTTCCCCGGGTCTCTCTATCGCGGGGGCTTTTCCTCTCCTCGGCGCCGAGCGACGAGAGAGTGAGAGAGCCCTAAAACCCTCGAGCACTGACATCGCCACCAACGACGCCCCGACGTCGTCCCACCGTGGTGTGCCGTAATCAAAACTCTCGACGCTCGTTAATCATACGACGAGAGCTTCTTCCCCATCCTCCCCCGCCCACCCCACCCCGCCTGTCCCTCCCGCACACCAACCCCACGACGTTTCGCCGAGTAAAGGTCTTTCCACCCGCTCCTGCGGTATAACTATTTGGATGGCTTGGATGGAGAACTTAGGATCCGCGACAACAAGGTTCATTCGAATCCTCGGCAATTCTCAACCCTCGCGATAACATTGTAGATTTCGCCGGGACTGAAACACTGGTGTGGGTTGCCCCGGGTGTTATTTTTCCGAAGACGTTCGTCGCTTCGAGATTCAGATGAACTTCTTTTTTTAGATCATATCGCGATACTTTCGAATCTCGATGTGGCCCTTTTTCTTTTTTTGCATTTTTTTTGGGTCACGTGGGAATAATTTTAGCGTCAAAGGAAGTCGTTCGTGGATTTGCATGTCAGTTTCGAATTTAGTTTTCGAATGGTAAGGTCCCTTAGAAAAAATTACATCGACCTCGGTTGACAATTCGGCGTTTTACGGACATCGAAAGGTGTCGGATTTTTTAGGCAGATGTAATATAAATAAATATATATACATATATAAATAATCGATAGATATGTATAAATGTAATTTATAGGCAGATCATTATCCGCCTATAAAAAATTACCAACCTATTGCACCGATGCCTTTTTTTGGACGAAATTCCGACATTGCGAATGTAACTTCGTGTTAAATACGTCTCGCCTGCATTATATTAATGTGATTTAACGTTCCAGCCATTCTCGTTCTCGAGCCTTGAACTCTCGGTTGCTGGAGAGTTAGTCTCAATTCATCGGCCTTATTACCAACAGTTGCAAATGAAGTAAATAAAATATGCCAGACGAAAAAAGAAGAAGAAAATATATATTCACCGATAGAGCACATTCGTTAATAATATCGTATCGCTGATTACATATCAGTTCGTAATATATCAACTGCGACAGGATGGAGAAACCGCGGCGGATGGAAAGAGTACGAAGTAGGAGAACAGCAGCAGAAGGAGAAGCAAGGGAAAACCGTTCCGATGATTAATTAACGCTCCTACTACGTTTTGAATATGTTGCTCGCTGCTGCTGCTGCTTCTGGCGTCGACACTATGGTGTTCACAGCGGGGGAAAAAAAAGGATGAATGAAACGCCAGACGCCACACTTTTCACGGATGTGGCGGGAGAAGCCGGCAATGCGCAGGGAAACGGCGAAAAGGGAGGAAACGTAAAAGGGGTGGAAAGAGTTGAGAAGGGTGAAGGGTTTGCTGTGTGTTACGAAAGTCGAGGTAATTGAGTGTCGCAGGCTTGAAAAATAGCGTCGACGCGTGATTCTGCATACCTTTTTATGTATATGTATATTGTGTATGGACGTATTACAATAAAGCACGCTCACGGCGCGATGCTGCTGGCCCTTGGCAACTAATGGCAAATTTCCATATTTTTACCTTTTCATCTTTCCAGTATTTAATTTAGCAATTTTTCGTTTTTTTCCAGATTTCCGTTTTTATATTGTTCCTTTTTTTTTCAATTTTACATTTTCCATTTTTCCATTTTCGCTCCTCTATAACCGAAACGACGAGTAGATAATATTCCTCACGTCTTCGCGCGTTCACACCGGTGCTCTCGGATCCCTCCTGGCTATGATGTTACACACCCCGCGTATTACAGTCTTTACCGTCATCGTCTCTCCGTAAGACCGGGAAAGCCTCCGGTGCTCTTACACGTCGCTCTGTATCGATTAACCCAAGGGCTACATGATATCGACAAGATTTATGTCTATACGCTGCTCTATGTAGGAAGATATTGTCAGATAAGCTCATCAAGAGATCCGCGAAATCTTCCATTAAGCCGTACTGGGACAGCTTATATAAGTACCCAATTACGAGATAACTTCTTGTCTGCTGCGATAGTATATTTTAGACCATTTTTATCCCACCTATAAGAAGAATAATAAAGAAACAATTGATATTTCATTTTTTTATCAAATTTCGAAAACGTCATTTTTTTCGGACGGTGTTGCATTCGGTAAGCATTATACGGATACACTGTCCGTTTCAAGTGTTGAGGACGCACCTGCTGCCGAAGAACGCGTATAAGTATCATGCTGCGCGGTTCCGCACCTGCTTGTATTCCAGTGGGAAAAAACGTACACAGGGAACGAGGCAGTATTCTGTGCGCGAGTACCAAGATAGCAAAATTGCGACTATCAATAACGCAGTTTAATGAATTGGTCATTGATTTAATTGATATTTTTCAATTTAAAAAAAAACTGAAATTTCATAATAACTGTGAACAAAAAATGTTGGAAATCGATCTGTTTTTTGGACAAAATTTTTATGCCATTGCCTTAATAAATGATTATTAAGTAATTATCCTCTTTTATTTGTTATCCAAACGACACAATTATTACAAAGAGTATATTTGCCAATCCAGGTGACAACATTAGCGTAATGTTATCTCTAATTTCCGTTCATCGACTCTATCAAAATCGCTATTTCCGTATCCAGTTTAGTAAAATCGAGTTCTACGTTACCGGGACAGTGGCAACAAAATTGTTTCATCCCGATGGAACATTGGCCCTCCCACATCGTCAACACCGGAGGTTCGTCGGGGTTCGTCCGGCGTTATGCGAACGATATAACACGCTTTTTCAACCTCCCACGTATCTCGATATGATCCTCGTGTGTGTGTGCGCGCGCGCACACACACACACGCACACCTAACGAAATTTCTCCATCATCTCTGTACCCAATTTTCAGGAAATCGCGGTCGTTTGCCCTGACACATTTCCCATCTCTTTCGCTCCGGCCGACATCAGACTCTATTGCGCCCAGTACGAATTTTATCGCTCTTGTGCATACACGCGCTCGTGATTTTGCCGACCGGACTCGACGATACAGCGGAAAACTCGATTGCTTTTATGCTGATATCGCGCAATCGATATGCCATTTCGTGTATTATCCGTTTTACAAATTTCAACCCTCGACAACCGAAAAACCCGTCGAAGGTTCGCGTGCGCGAGTTCCCGGGGACCAGCCGTCTTCGTTGCGTCGGTAAAGACGATTTTTCACTCCCATTTATCGACGGCGGGTCAAACTGAAATTTCGCAATTTTGGTAAAGCAAAATAAACGAATTTGTTATTTTTTTAATGAATCGATTTCAGCGTACACGGAAAGTCGCGAATATAATTTAATCACTTTATCGCTTGATTCATTCATAATTCAAACACTGATTGACCCACTTTTCTCCCCGCCGTCCCATTACTTTGTTCTCGTCGATAATTGGGGGGAAAAAATAAATAAAAACATTTTTTACGATTCGCGGAGAAATTAAAACGGATTGCTTTATTATTTACTCTTTGCCGAAGCAGTATTCAAGAATGAAGAAGGAGAGCGACAATTCCCAGTCTGGCTTTATCAACACTAGAGAATCTTTGTTGAAAGAGCTGGGAGGGAGGGGAGGAGGGAATCTTGTCGAGAAATTATAAGAAACACAATGAAGAGTTTGTGTGGAAGTTGCGTTGGAAAATTCGTTAATGAAATACTGTGTAAAATTTTAATAAAGTTTGTTAGAGCTCCCAGCATTCGTTCGTTATTCATCGGAGCGATAATATCCGGGGTTTAATTAGAGAACGAGGTCAGCGAATTGTGTTTATTCTACTCTTCGAGATCCTCGACGCCATTGTAAGCATGCGCGTTTTTGTTGTTGAAAAGTTTCAGTTGGATTTTCCGATGAATTTTTCGACGTGTTGTACGAGGCCGAACTTGTCGTCAGTTGGCAACAATAGCATATTCGGTTGCATAGTAAACAATGAAACATAAAGAGAACAATGTGCTGTATTCGTCGCACGAAGTACATTGTGCCGATCATTATCGACATATGACGATGCAGAAAAATCTCCGAACAAAGTTGTAAACCAAAAACAACGTGAAAATCTCGATTTTCACATAGCTTTCTCATTTTATTTTATTTTGTGTACAAAGCTTTTTTGAAAAATTATTCTCTTTGATATCGAGGAAACTTTGTTAGAAGAAGAAAATAATCACGTTCAGATTTCTAAATTTTCGACCATTCCGACGAACCAACGTTTTGGCGATTAACGTTTTTTAAATACCGATAATCGCAAATTTACCCAACATTTTTTATAATCGTGACTTTTCGAGTTTTCGGAAAATTCTGTGCATATTTTCATGGAAATCTTGTCAGCAAAAAATGTTTATGTAACCAAATCTGCCTCTACACGGAGGCAAAATTAAATTCCTGTACTCACGAGATTAAAGCCCACGGCAAATAAGAATCCTTCGTTGGATGTTAAAATGCGTGGTAGATTTGGTCTACATACCTGAAACAGAGAGAAAGAATATTTTATTATATTGTAACGACCGGGCGAATGAATAACGCGCGTATTTAGGGCGGATATTGTTAGTACAATCGCATCTAAATATCCCGAGCATGAACTGTCACACGTCTGTTCGGTCAGACGTCTCAGTCCAGACTGTCTAACATGACGATCGATCTCATATCGATCGTCCGTTCGTTCGTCTAATGTCAAACCTAACTAATACCGTGTGTCTTAACGAATAGTCAGCTACGATATTCGTAACAATATTTATTTAAAAAATAGAGAAACGAAATGAGTTGCGAGGAAATGCTTGATTTTAGATATGGCATGTTACGAAGTTCCGTATTTCTTCGACCCTTGACTTTGGTCTTACCCTTTGACGGTCCGGAATATCTTACCACCCTCGTATTTCACGCCTCTCTCCCGCGGTTGCTTCCAGTCGGCTTGTGGCGTATATTGAAATAGAATTAGGGGTGGTTTAATAAACGACGGTGAACGGTCTTGTTTCACTTCTCTTGCACCGTGTATATAATAGTGCGGCAAGCTCGTCGTTCTTCCCTACACTGACTTTATCCTTTAAAGGGTTTTACTACGTTGAGACACCAAAGTATAAAGCAATATGCCGCAATTTTTTTTCGCTACTGACCTGCTTATTATTTGATACAGAAAATTGCAACCGAAGCGAGAAAAAAAAACAATAAGTTTGGGTAATTACAATTTTCAAAAATTATCAGACCGCTCCGATTCTGCTAATAAAATAAAAATGCGACTGAAACACCCAGAGCAATGAATCCATTCTGGAAAACATTCTATTAAATATGAAAAACAAAAACCTGTTAAATGCGTTGCTGTCATAAAATGCATTTAACGAAAATATTAACCGCATCGAAAGCCGTGAAAAATTAATGTTGAGGATTAAAGTACGCTAATCTCGATTGTGCGATGAAACACAAATATGGGCAAATCGAGCAACAGGAAAGATTTGTTCTGCTTCGTTGCCGGTACCGTTAACGGTTGTGGAGGTACCAGCAGAATTCAGTGGTTAACGCCGACGCCCCCGGTAATTAACTTCATTAATAACGCGAACGCTAATATCACCGTGGAGGGCTGGCATGAGGTCGGCGGGGAATATATACATATCGCGCAATTGTCGCTGGACGGCGAAATTAGCGTCCGGGATTTTACCCGGTAAACTCTGCACAGGCATTTCGATGATACAGTGCACGCTATCGCACCCCGTTCCGTCGGTAATACCCGGCGAATATAATGCTAATTGAGGAACCCTACATTATGCTCGACGTTCGATTAATCCACGGAAAAAAAGAATACATATTTATATTTATGAATTGGGGACATTTTTGACATAGAGTCAGGTTCGAAGCACTACGAATTTTACTTTTTTTATTCTATATTTACGTGTCATTTTCACCTTCGATGACTTTTCGTGCATCCGCACTTTGGATAGATAGCACGGTATCAAGACAGTCGTGATGACAAAACCTTGAAAAAAAAGTTGTCCGCACGTGTCGTGTACTTTTTTTATGACTTTTCGTGAAGTGCCAAGCGATAAATAAATTTGTTTGTTTCCTCATAGCGCAAGTTTTGCGCTAGCGACAAAGTTCTTTTTCTTTTCAAAAATAAATGATTTTTAAGAATAAAAGGAAATTGTAAGGAATCGATGTAAAAACATCTAAAATATTCCACAATTTTTCTAGCTAGAAACATAGCCAATTTTTCATCGTCGTCCTAAACATTTTTACCTATCATCAAAATATTACAGAGACAAGGTTAAAAAAAGAAAAAAAAAGTATCACCTCGAATGCACTGCTAAGTTGGCATTTTCGATCTGCCATAGCCTCCACTCGCGAGGCCCGTGAGATTGTGACCCCTCGACTTCAGCGATATCTTTCACCGCGAACATGATTTACGATTCGCAAGCATGAGAGCTCTGTATATTTGTTTACGCCGACATAGGTACAGAAACGGCGGTAGCCCTAGGTCGTCATAATTACAGAGTGACACGCAGTCGAAGCGTTATAGTGACTGTTATTAGCGAGGCAGCGGCAGCAGTTCGTCGCCATTATTACTGCAGCCTCGCTATCAATCAACAATTACACTGTAACGCTTGATTTAACGTGCGTTATATAACGAGCCAACAGCTACTGATGCTCCTGCCGGTGCAGCTGCAATTGCGTTACCGCCATGACCGATGCGAACCTGTTATGCGTTATGCGGGTCGTTTTGCTCGCGATTCTATAATTTTATGCTGTTGTCCTGCATCCCTGGCACGCGTACACATCAATGGAGAATCAAAATGCTAACATGACTCGATTGAAGTACGAACGAAATTGCTATCGATGATTGAACACAATCGCACTAATAACGCGCCCGATATCATCTCGAATGGCAAATATGGAACATGAAAATGCCCGCTATTCACATCAAACAGGTACGAACCAATTATTATGGGCTTTTGTGCAATTAACGGAGGGTCTGGGGGGCTACCGGAGTGACGTTTAATCTTCGTGCTTGACATTTCATTTAAAATATTTGTTGACATTTTAATTGATTTTTTATTTAATTCGATGTGGAACTCTGCAGAGATTGAACGGCTTCCTTCGGCTGCGACAATCATACGAACGTGCGCGATTATTTTTTTTTTTTCATGCGCCACCGAGGAAACTACAATTTAAGGTGAATAATTTTTGCAGACTTTTTTCACGACACTATCCGAGTACTCGAGTCATCCGAATCATGCTAACGCAAAATTCGGAGTGACATCGTAAAAAAAGTATCTTAATTTCTGCGTTTAGACTTCGTGCGTGATGTTGGAACTTGGCATTTCATGATAAACTATTTTTTTTTAATATTGTAATTGATTTTTGCTTCCTCATAGAGGAAGCTATGTTTTCGTGAACATTTTTTTTTTCGAGATTTTAATGTCAGCGTACTAAAAATGGTCGAAAACGTCGAGAAATGTGATTTTTAGCTGGCGTCCCGATGTATGTGTGTGTGTGTGTGTGTGTGTGTATGTGTGTGACAGCGTGCATCGCTTAGAACAACTGTAACTCGGAAACGGCTTGGGATAGCCGGTTCAAATTTTGTACACTAGTAGAGTGGTCACGTCTCCTCCTTCGATATAATTTTCATGAAGATTGCGACCCGTTTCGGGATTTTTGTTTAATTACATAAGGAACTCTGCGGAGATTGAACGGTAATGGCTTTTTTCGGCTGCGACAATCATGCGAACATGCGCAATGAATTTTTTTTTCTTCGCCACCGAAGAAACTCCACCCCAAGATCCCTCCATGAATAATTTTTGCAGATTTTTTCCACGCCACTGTAACAAAAATGTCTGATTTTCTGGCTCCGCTGCCAATCACAGACAGTTCGTTCACCCGCGATTGAAGCCGCGAGAATGTCGTCGCCCTTTTGGCTTTAGGTCGGCGTGGAGAATTATATGAAACATGGAACATATTAACCTACCGGTCAAGCCATGCACGTAATTTTGTGGATGGCCGAGGCTCGACATAACTTTCCGGATAATCATGCGCTCCCACGCGCGCGCGCGTTGTCCTGCCACGGGAACAATCGAATAATTTTCCCGTTCCTGTTATAACCCGCGAAGCAAACCAGCAGCTATCAAAGAGTGCTCGGGATCCTGGCCTGCCGGCGGCTTGACTCCGATAAGCCGCCCCTGCCGTGCCGCGCGAACCGCAGGAAGCCAACGATCCAGCCAACGCTCGCCGCCACTCATTCATTTGCACATTAATTAAAAACAAATTTAGAACGCCGCTGCTCCCGAGCTCCGGGCCATTCACGCCCACGTCCAGGCTTATATGTGTATACAATATGTACTATCTCGACATATACCTAAATAATCACGCATATACATTTATACGATACATATAAAAGTGACAGAACCGAGCCTCGAGCTCGAACGTCCCACAAACACGAGCCAAGCCGAATATGATCGGTATATTACGCACTGCGCTGGGTATACGCAAATCCATTCGGATTTCGTTCTGTCCGGTTATCGAGTTTCGCCTACTCTGACCAATATAGTACCGGACACTGACAGCGGGAAAAATCTTTTACAGACATACTATATATACATACATACTGAGAAATGGATCTGGTAGAAATTACTATAAATCTGGCAAAGACTGACAGAACTTTCATATGGGAACTACGGTGATATTCTGGCAAACATTCGTATTAAACTTGACGCAATCTTCTAAAAAATTGTAATTATCGCTGTCAAGATATTACCCAAATATTCCGTAATTTTTGCTAGAATATAAGCTCTTTGCGAACTGTTTGCTTTTGCTTGGTAAATTATGCCCGCATACTATGTCGATAATTTTTTTTTATGCGGATATGCATAAAAAAAATTTGATCGACGATGTTCTCAATTTTATCCAGTAATTTTTTGGCAGGACACGCGACATTCTACTAACCTGCTTTCTTGAAGAAATTACCATAGTGTATTGTTTTTATTTTTTCGATGACACGATCGTGTCGGGTTCCAATTGCGACGTCCAAAATTGAACATTTTCGGGGTGGGTCAAAGAAAATTCGAAGAGATTTGCTGATCGAAATTCATTGAATCTTAGTTTCTTGGCGCTAAAACGTCCCGACTTGATATTTTTACCTGCAAGTTCATTTGCTCAATAAAATATTCCTAATAAAATCCCTAACTAAAATGCAAGAAGAAGGAAAAGTGAAACGCGGTCAACTGTGTAACGCGGATCAGAAACCGAGGCCGAGAATATTGAAAATGCCCGTTACGTGGGATGTACAGGTTATCTCTATGTATAAGTGCACACTTTACAGCTTATCGACTTTGGTGGAAACGCGCTGTACGGTGATTGGCACCTCAGATGAAGACACCTGTCGAAGTTGAAATATAGATGGATCGAAATTTTTAATGATATTTCAGATCGTTCGGTCCGAACCTAAAGAAACGTCATATTTCTGATGATTGTATAAAGAACAATATCGGCACGTTTCAATTAACAGTACGATGACCGTGTTTCGATTGGTGTCGAGACGATTTATTCATTTTTCTGGATCTGGTTCTGAAATTTAATAAAGTTGTGAGTACTTTTGAAAACTGCCTGCAACTCACTAAAATTGTATGAAAATATTTTCCGTGGGTTCGGAAACTAGTTCGAACTAGTTGAAACTAAATGAACGCGCGGCTCCCTCCCACGCTCTGATTATTCTAAGTTCCCCTGTGAAAGTCTTCTCGGGAGTCGTCGATATGGGTGGCCAACGACTCCATCGCCCGATTCCGCCGTACTGAAAACGGGTAACGGCGAGAACGTGCAAGACGGAAAAACTGCAGCTCTACAGTTCTGAATTATTCGAGCGTAAAGTCAGCGGCGATGGATCTTTTTCCGGAGCAGCGAAGACGCGAAGGCGGAGGAACAAGATAAAGAGGAGAAAAGTAAGATAGAGCATGCGCCGCGGGGACAAGTGGACACTGGGCTGATGCTTTATGCAACGGGACTTATAGCCGCGAGTCGACGCTTATAACCCTCGAACTCGAAGCTCCCACGATGAGTTCAACTCGAATTAACCGTGTGGTACGAACTTTCTCGTTGGGAATAGAACAGAGAACGATGTAGCGTGCGCCGAAGACTCCGTTGGAGTTCCATTTTGTAAAAGCAGGACATTTGAAAAAATATATAATATTGAAAAACGAATACGTCGCAGTTAATTTTATAAACGGAAAAAATTATTTCATACCGGCAAAAAATATTTCAACAAAAATTCCAAGGTTTAAAATCCATTTTTCACGTTTTTCAACGTGCTCGAACGGGACGATAAAACGATTGTAAAACTTTGCACACGGCCGTATTTCGTGTATTTTTTCCCGTAGAATACGATTGGCACCTCAGAATTTTTCTACCTCCATTGGGAGCCGAGATATCGACCTTTGAAAATCACGAAAATTAACGTTTTTCCAAAAATGGCTAAAAAACGGAATAGTATATTTCGATACTAGAGGCCAAAACGAGCGATTTGCGCACTGCGAGTGTGAAGCAGCACGAAGCCGAGGCGTAGCCGAGGCGAAGTGCTGTCTTCACACGAGCAGTGCGCAAGAAGCGAGATGGCCTCGTGTATCGAACCATATTTTTCTTTACGAAGGCAATGCAAAATCCAAGTTGTGCACCATTCACAGGCATGCCCAAAGGCGCATGCCTGTGGCGCCTCGGTCGCCTCGATGTTACCATAGCAACCGCTTGGTAACATAGTAACTGTTTGCGACGCTAGATGGCACTGGTGAAGGCATTTTGCGCACCGGTGAAAGTATTTTGCGCATCGCATTTGCGTATCGTGCGGGAATCAGCCATTTTGCATGCCTGTAAATGGTGCGCAAACGAGGATTTTGCATGCATGAGTAAAGAAAAAATCGTTGTTCAATCGATTTTTTTTATTTCAGTCGGAGATTATCGGTCCAATTTTCTTTCATCGATCAGAAAATGACGTCTTGTTGCCTAAAATCGAGGAAAAGAACATGTGACGTATTCGCTCTCTCTTTCTCTCTGCCTCTCCGTTTTTTATCTAAAAAAAACCTCCATGTTGAGAAAAATCATGAAATTATTGGCCGATGTTGGATTGACTTTTAGCAAAAGTTGAATTCGTTCGTAACAAATGCCTACACGGAGCTTTGCGTGTGAGATTTGTAATATCGACGCCAACGCACGACTACGGGAGGAATACGAAGAGCGGGAGATCGAGAGGACGTTGAAGCTTTGCACCGAGCCGAGTCTCTCAGTGGTTAATTCTCTCGATGACGCGCAGAAGAGGAATACATCCATACGGAATAGCGTATACATACGTCGTCGCGGTCGAGATGAAAGGAAACGCAGCGCGAAAGGTTTGGTTGACTATGTCCATGCTGCGGTCTCCAAACTGTCGCACTAACGGAGGGATTTAACCTTGCACGCGTCGCGCGAATGATGAAAAATACAATTATGATGTATGTTTCTCCGTCAGCGAATGGTCTATTAATAAAGATGCTTTGGCTGCGAGTTTTCATTCTTTTTTTTTGCCGCTGGATTCAAAGTCGAGATGTTGAGGAAGGGATTCACGTTGAAGGAAATTCCTCATTTCCCCGCTCAGTCAAGAGCTTTTGATCTTTTGGACAAGTTTGTATCGCCGGCCAATTATTCATCGGTCTTGAAGATGAGGGAACGATCAAAATCATGGGATGAAAGCTCGAAGGAAAATTCCCGCGATATTCTTTCATTTTTTTTTTTTCATTTTCGTCAACTAAGACCCGTGCTTCTATTTGTGAAACAATTTGACTTCCTTTTTCGATACCCGCTTTTCGTGTCCTCGAGAACGTGCCAGCAAAAAAAAGCTTCCGCGTCGATGCCACGAGTACGGAAATTCGTGAGTCATCGCAGAACCGTATTTTTTTTCTGGAAAGCCAATAGAAGCATTTAAAATGAAAATAAAAAGCTATGAGGAAGCAAAAACGAGAAATGACTACCGAGTCTTTTCGAAAGCTTGTGCAAGCCGAGTATTTCCCGGAAAGCGAGTAGATACATAAAAAGAAACACGACCCGATAGAGACTTTATGGAAGTTTTAAGATGCTGCCGGGTGAAGAAGTTTCCTTTAAAAGGCGGTTCAGGATTGCCAACGTCATAATCGAGTTTTACCCGTCGACGAAGGATCTTGAAGATATTTGAGAAGCTCGAATTGAAGAAGGGAAGTGGGAAAATGAAGATTTTCATCGTCCTGGTGGCCTTACTCGCGGTTCTCCTCAGCGTGGGAATCGATGCCAAATCTCTGAAAACTCGCGACGTCATTGAGCCCGAAGTAAACAGCGGCAAGATAGTTCGCGATCTTTCGAAAGTTTCGGCGGCTGACACGGAGTTAGTCAGATCGTCAAGAGCATTGGAAATTGTGAAAGCAATTAAAGGTCGAAACATGAAAACGTCAAACTGTAT
The DNA here is from genome assembly GCA_917499995.1 of Ichneumon xanthorius. NCBI lineage: Eukaryota > Metazoa > Arthropoda > Insecta > Hymenoptera > Ichneumonidae > Ichneumon > Ichneumon xanthorius. Next base: position 12,586,111 of record OU824201.1, read on the forward strand.
AACAGAACGTATGGCGAAGAGGAGCATTCGAGATATTTCTGATATGTTGGCCGATAAGTCCCTGGAATCAGGCAGACTGCGGAGAGAACTGATCGTGCACAAGGTGTTACAGGCCGTAAAAGACAGAATTGCCAAGTGTATAGACGATCCCAAAAGCTATTTGAAGAAAAAGAATGATGACGACGAGGACGACGACGACGACGACGATGATGATGACCACAGCAAGAAAAAGCGTAAAAAGGGCAGAAAGAGCAAAAAATCTTCCGAGGAAGATTCCTCGGATTCTTCCTCGGGATCTTCCTCGGGATCTTCCTCGGGATCTTCCTCGGGATCTTCCTCGGGATCTTCCTCGGGATCTTCCTCGGGATCTCACCTATCGAACTCCAGTGAATAATTATTTTGGTTTTGTATGTAACAAACAAAAATTGCACCGAATGTTAATAAAAGTTCGTCAACTTGTTACTCCATATGACAGACCATGTGTAAACTTCACGCTATTGTACTATTTTATTGGTGAAGAATTTTTTTTGGAAATAAAGAATGTTTTATCGCTTGGATCAATCTATTTTATGTATACAATTTATTTCCCGTATCCGGGAGAAGGGAATTTTGTAAAAAAAACTTTGAAGGATTTTTAAAAAAGCCGTCACGGATGCACGAAATTATTGTTTTTTTCGTATTTAGAAAAAAATGTATCCACTACACCGACCAAGCGGCTCAAGCAAAAAAGTAACAATTTGTACATGTACATGAGATCCAGCGTAAGAGACGCAGCGTACCCATCGCCCGGGGCGCCGAGTCTGTCTACCGGACTTGACGCTCCGCAATATTTATCCCTACCCAGAGCGTAAGCGACCGTACTGAGGGCTAAATGGCACCGACGTATGGTGTGTCGTGACATGTGCTTCTAGGAAACCAGACGACATCCTAGAACATTTAGCCTTACCCCATTAAAAGGGTCTCTGAGGAGGCTACACAGTCAAAAAATAATTTAGTAAAATCGATATACGAAGATTCGTAAAAATAATGTTTTCAAGTAAGTGAGCAACTGATTTATTCGGTTTTGGCCCTGTCCTATTATTTCCCGTGTCATTAACAATTTTAGTCCGAGTTTGTACAAAGTACAAACTTTTTCCACTGTGTAAAAGTGGTGAATATGGCCCACCTCGATTAACACGTAAATCAATGATATATGGACCGGGCCATATTCCCCACTTTTACCCTACGCCATAGATGATACCCCCTAAGGTTTTCAGCTTAATCACTTCAGCCGCTTCGAAGCAGAGGCACGAAAGTACTGAAAACATGATTTTTCGTTTTTCGTCCACCGTATCATCGCACCAGGTCAAACAAAACGTTCAGGTTTGGGGCAGGTGACATGAGGTCCTGGATCATCCACTACGGTTTGCAGCTCGATTGTTTCAGTCGCTTCAATATAGCAGGGACAAAAATACTGAAAAATGTTTTTTCCCCGTCGACGCCAAAAGGCCCTATTTCATACCTGCAACGAGGTAGAAAGTGGCCGATTCTTGACGAGCGGGAGGAAAAGTGAAACTTTCATACATTATGCTACAAGCGGATTTTCCTCCCTTGTACTATAATGTATTATTCTATCTTAGTCTTTATAACATTGAAACAGATTTTCAAGCAAAATTATCATAAATAATTTTGCTTGAATCATACGAATATTAAAGTGGAAAGCGAAACGCCACAAGCTGTCGATAGTCGTGCCGATTGCGAAAAATCGAAGTGCCTAATCACGAGTGCCGAAGGTTGCAGCCACGTGGAGTACGCGAGCCGTAACGACCGTCAGTTTATGTATGATGGGTAAAGGAGCTAAAAAAACCGGTCTTAGAACTCTTTTTGTTTTTTCTCTTCATCGAAGGTTCTCGATTAGGATAACTTGGGATCAGGGGAGAATTAAGTTGAGCTCGGCATTAAACAATTGGTTTTCATTTTTTTTTCTCTAAAGATAATTTGACTAGTTATTATTATTTTTTAAAATTTTTATTAATGTTCCGTTCCAGGTATACCCCTTAGGGGTTTTTACCTTAGCTCCCCCCCCCCAGCCTAACCGTGAACCTATTCTAACACTTTCCTACCCACACTTCGCTAACCTACTCTAATTCCGTGCGTCCGCAGCCGACTTACCTCCCCCTAACTGTACCGCATTCGCCGAGGAAACTGCGGAAAACCCATATCGGTACAGCTGGCGATATTCTACTGATCCTCCGGTATTTCTGCACTTGAGTAAAGTGCAGAAACACCTAAGTTTCAGAAGAAAGCGCCTTCCGCTCACCGGTCGATGCGCCAGCTAGCGCACGGCTAAGCGGTCACCCATCCAAGCACTGACCGCGAACGATTGTGCTTGACTTGGGAGACCAAGTCGGAGCCGTGCGCGAACCGCGCATCCACCGCTGTCGGTGACTAGTTATTATTATTTTTTTCGACCTCCAAAATCTATTCCACGTGTTTACGATAACGGTGCAATAAAAAAATGCTCGCGCGTGGATTTCGCAAGCCTGTAAAATGGTGTTTTGCAGAAGATACGCAATCGTTCCCGGAAGGCAAGTGAATACGTACAAAAATATAAATACGTCGCAATTGAGACTCTGTGCAAGTTCCTGCATACTTTCGGGAGGAATAGTCTTCTTTAAAAAGCTGTTGAGAACAGTTCCACGGGTGGAATCGTCCACTACCTGATACTTCAGAAATTCGAATTGAAAAGGGCAAGTGAAAAATGAAGATTTTCATCGCACTCTTCGCATTTTCGGCGGTTTTCCTCGTCGTGGGAATCAAAGCGAATACTCTGGCGAAGCGCGATGTCGCGGAAATGTCAGCTCCGGAGGAGTTTATATTAGACAGATTACGAAGAGCATTTTTAGAAAATGGTTTTGGGCCTTTAAGTGGGTTATCGAAGTCAATCAACGTTCAGAGACCACTGGAAATTGCAAACGGGGTGAAAACTGCCATCGTAAGTAAATTTCTCGGTCATGGAAAAAAAGCCGAAGAAGACACGAATAAGAATGAAGAGGACGAGCAGGACGGGAAGGACGCTCGGAACAAGCTGGACTCGGAGGACGAGGATGACTCGGAGGACGAGGATGACTCGGAGGACGAGGAAGACTCGGCGGACGAGGATGACTCGGAGGACGACGAGTAATTCACACAATGTCGTTTGGTGTATTCGGTATTAAAAAATTGCGCCGAATATCAATAAAAGCTGGTCAACTGTCTATGTCATGACAGATTTTTACCACAAATTATGCCATTGTGAAAAATGTTATAAGCGGAAAAATGTTGTGGTTGAATAAAAAAAATTTCCTGATTGCTTACATAAATTAATTCCATCTGGTCAATCTATTTCCCGTGTCCTGAAGAATGGGATTTTCGTATGAAAAATAAAAAAATCCGGAGCATACAATTCTGGAGCTTAATTTTTTTTTAGCGGCGACCCACGATACTTACGGTGTTGAATTGTCTTCAATGCAGTCAAGATTCTCGAACGGGATGACTCGAGGAGGATGGAGAATTGCGTTTGAGTTCGAAATCCAGAAATGAACCGAAACTTGGAATTCGTTCGTAGGGCAGACATATCTTCGGCGCACTCATGGGACTTGTACATGACCTTTTGACTTGTGTGTCAAATTTCTATATACCTCGGTTACTCACCGAGCGTTCCCTTGCGCCAAATTTCTTCCGATTTTCAAAATCTATTTAACGTGTTCACGATATCAGTACAATAAAACAATGCTTCTACATGGTTATCACAAACGTAAAAAATCGTGTTTTGCTGAAGATACGCAATCTTTACCGGAAGACAATTAAATATGTAAAAAAATGGACGTTCCTGCATGCTTTCTTGAAAAGTCGCTACGGATAGTTCCACGGGCAGAATCGACTACGAACCTGTCGACCAAGAATCTCGAAGACACTTGAGAAACTCCCATTAAAAAGGAAAAATGAAGATTTTCATCTTAATCTCCGCACTTTCGGCGGTTCTCCTCGTCGTGGGAATAAAAGCCAAACTTCGGAAAACTGACGGTGATTTGAAAATTTCGTCCACGAAGGCCTCTGACTTGGTAAGTTTGCCAAGAGCTTTTGTTACGTCGGGTGAATTTTACCGAAAATTCACTGACGCAACCGGCTAAAAATCCACAAAATTGGTAGTAAAATAATAGTCAGGAAAATCATAGGAAAATCCATAGAAAATTTATAAAACGTTCATTAATTATGCGTCAGCCAACACTGAATGATTCGATTCAGTGATTGGCATACCAACAGTTGGGTAACTAAAAAAATATCGCAAGGGGTATATTCGGGTTGCTGGACAGGTATCATCGGCAGCGAGCGTACCTCAGGCTACCTGAAGATCCCATTATTTTAATTGAAACGCGAAAGGCTATCCGAATCTTTAGCTATATGCGTCGGGAGACGTAGCCTTATCGCTCCAACACATAGCGCGAAGCGACGCACATACGTACACAACGGTGCAGCCAGAGAATCCGTGTGACTGTCTCGAGGCGACTGATAGGAAAAATCACCGTCGGCGCTAACGGGTGCAGCACCTCTCAGGGCATCATTATTCAAAATATTATTTAAAATATCTTTGATTGTTGTTAATAAAAACAACATCAAAATATACCAAACGTGGAAATTTTGACAGAAAATAATTAATTAATTAATTATCTAATAGAATCACGAATGAAACATAGTTTGGGTCAAATCGTTAATATAAAGTTGTCATAAACATTTATGAATTATTATTATCTATTATTATTATCACCAGGGAAATTAATTAACACATTAAAATCATATTTTACTATCACCAGAATAGTCAAATAAAATAGTTAAAAGCAGGGAATTAATTATTATCATCAGAGAAAGATATTTAGAGACATTAAATAATTATCCGTTGAAAAACAGGAATTTATAGATAATATTTATAACAATTTCATAAATCAAGATTATAACTTTTGATAGGAGAATCGTAGAAACTTCGTTCAAATTTGTAAATTCTTATTATTTAAATCGAAGATTGTCAAAATAATTTGTTTATCCCGAAAATCATTGTAAAAACCAGAATTTTGAAATTATTAAAATAAGCTGCGGAAGACGCCAAAACCGATCGATATTGACCAAAGAAGGGGGCGGCTGATGCAACGGACAGCTTGGAGGCGCGGGTGCCCCCCCCCCCCCCCCCCCGATCAAAACAATAAAAGAGGCACCTCCAAGGGCGGATCGTCACCTCTTCACGACAGTCTTTTGCGGGCGACACATTACGACATACATCTACAGTCATTATCCGCGGAAAATCAACTATTGTTCAGAAGTCTTTGACTCCTCACGGAATATTGTACCAACACTTGAATTTGAAATTTTGGATTTAATAATTAAATAAGTATTCTGAGTTATCATCGGATAAATAAATTGGAGTTCAACGAAAAGTTATTTCATCACCTGCATATCTCGACATCAGCATTTATTCATCTTTCTCAACATTCATCGTTGACTCAACGAATTGTATCGTAAGGAAGGAAGGAGTGAAGGAGGAATTCGGAATTCGGAATCAACATCTTTCATCCATTTCCGATCGTTTCATTCATAAGTGTCATTCATTGACAATCATCGTACGTCATCAAATCATTTTATTTATAATTTTCTATTTTATCTTTTCAACTCTGCGCGAATATTTTATTCTTTTGTTATCCCACCGGATGTTAATTAACTATCTTGAATCATTATTAATTAATAATCAGGGTTTCGATAAATCATAGTTTCGAATTTAATAGTCGAGATCTTTGATCTTTCTTCGAGAGACCCAAGATATAGAGCAATGAACTCGATGTTTGGTGATAACGCTGGTCTTCAGTCAGTGGCGGGCAGCATTGCGCGACCGTGAGGGATCTAATTACACGGCCTTGCTACGGTGTGTCAGGGTCGAGCGAGGAATCATAATATTTTGAACGTGATAGACACCTCATAAGATCATCGAGCTATATTCATTTCGACATGCATTCTCAGCCCATCCCTGAATAAATTTCCGAAAGATTAGATTCAAAAGGGGCGCTGTTCTGATAAAGCGTCACATGCGATAAACGTGTAATAGGGAGAGAAATCTCCTTTACCGTAGATCCAGGAAAATGCTGATCAGGACGTAACACATTCATAAAAAAAGTGCAGATTTTTCGATACACTATTAAAAAAAAAAATTTGTGAGCTCTTGGAGTCAGTCAATTTAAAAAGATTACTGGGCATTGTGAAGGCGGTGGAAAGTCGCATCCTAAATAGAAAAATCATAGACACTAGTAAAAATGAGGAGAGCGAGGAGGACGATGAGGACGACGAGGACGACGAGGACGACGAGGACGACGAGGAAGAGGAATACCCGGAGTAATTCACACGATGTCGTTCGGTGTATTCGGTATACAAAAATTGTACCAAATATCAATAAAAGCTGGTCAACTGTCGACATGTCATGACAGATCTTGACTAAAAATTCTGCCATTGGGAAAAGTGTTATTAGCGGGAAAATTTTGTGGTTGAATAAAAAGTATTGCTTTGATTCCTTACATAAACCAATTCCACCCGGTCAACCTATTTCCCGTATCCTGAAGAATGGGACTTTCGTAGGAAAAATAAAAAAAGCTTGACTTCTGTATCGGCAATTCACGATGCACACAGTGCCGATTTATCTCTACTGCAGTCAAGATTCTCGAGCGGGCTAGCTCGAGGACGAAGGAGAATTGCGTTTGAGTTCGAAATCCAGAAATGCATCGAAACTTGGAATTCGTCCGTAGGGCATACATACCTCCGGGGCATTCATGGGGCTTGTACACACCCTTTTGACTTGCATCCCAAATTTCTGTATACCACAGTTACCCAGCGAGTGTTCTCTTACGCCAAATTGATTCAAACTTGAGAAGAGAGTAGATTCAGGTAAACCCTCGAGCCCAAGGGTCACGGGGGAAGGTTGGCTACAATATCCCTTTGCTCTCCGACCGCACGAAATTCCGGACTTTGGTCCAGCACGACACGGCGGATCGAGAGCACCGAGTTATGTAGCGCAATATGCGCGACTCGTGTGAAATTACGATGCTTTTTTTTATTAACAAACAAAAAATAAACGATCCTAATAAAAACGACGCCACTTTCGATTTTAAATTAACCTGTGGCTTCGATTATAGTTTCGATAAAAAAAGTGTCTACCTTCTCCGATAATTACGCAATCGAGAATATCGTCGATGTCGTCGGCACTTTTCGGATCACCTTAATCCAGCCCATTTCACGTTATTTTTCGAGTGGTTCGATCGGGCGTCCGACATAACGCGCCGATCCCTGAAATCGATAGGTGTCATCGATGTCGGGATTGACGCGCAGAGATGTCGATGTCGAACGAGATGGTCGAGAGGCAGAGGCAGGGGACGGATAGAAAAATTTAATTGAGTCTTTAACGGGCCGGGCAACCTCGTCACGGCTCACAGAGGCAGATCTATTATCCCAATTATCGTACACGGTTTATATTCGCAGATAGTCGAGAATCGATCAGTGGGCACGAGACGAGAATCGGCCCGAGTGCGCGCACCATGCCCGAACACCGTACATGTCGTAGAAGAGTGACAGTTCGATTCCACGTTCAACCTCTTTCATTTTTTTTTATCACTCGACATATATTTTTTGAATTTCATTTTTTTTCACTCTCGAGTGCAAGTTTAATTAGAATGGAAGCTTTTGGACACGGTGAGCCGACAACGCGGGCTTTACTCCGGGACAACTCCGGCTTCGCGCTAGTCTGCATGGTTCCGGTCTCCTCGAAAAAATCTCGAAGCACAGTACTGTTTCTTCTATGGTTCGTTTCCCTCAAACGACTCTATGAGTCGTTGATAAATTCGTATGACCATGAAATTTTTCAATTATTTTTTAGACTGTTTTCCGAACCTTTTCGTTTGTTGCTCTTAATTCTTTAAAGCACTGTACCTTACCTAATAAAAAAATCATTATCATTAATATTTAAAAAAGACTATAATGATAATGATTTTAAAAATCATCAAATCATTATCATTAAAAAAAATGGTGCTGGATCCTCGGCGAGTCGATACGTCCGTTCGAAACGTTCGTTCCGATTATTCCGGAACTGCCTTCCACGATATTTCTTAAGAGAAAAAGAACCTAATCCCAGAAATACATTGTGCATCGCGACATCGTACCGCAAAGGATTCTCGGGCCGATTCTCGTCCTACCAATCAATTCCGCAGCGTTCAACGCCAACGTAAATTTCCAAGACAAAGCCCGAGCCGATAGTAACAATAAATAATAATGAAGAGGATAAGAAATACATTGTGGCCGCGACAACAAAAGCGCGGATATAAAAGAAGAAGCAAAAAAAAAAAAAAAAAAAACCGAATTACAAGAAAATAGGTGGTGCAGCGTGGAAAAAGATAACGAGAAATGGAGTTGCCCGAGGAGACCGGGGACGTTCTGAAGGAAGAGAAGCTTGTGGTTGGAGGAGAAGAACGGCTTACCGCTCGACGTCGTAATTGAACCGACATAAGTACTCTTTTTATATCGTCGCGAAATGATCGAGAGGATTACGCGTATCCCTTGGGATATATTATATAACAGAAGAGGAAGAGGAGGAAGAGGAGGAAGAGGAGGAAGAGGAGGAAGAGGAGAACTGTCGGAGTATAGCAAAGGGGGGGGGGGGGGGGTGAATGATGAGAGGACCGACGGGATGCGTTCGTGCTGTAGTCAGAGGGATGGAGATCGAGGGAGAGCCGCAGGATCTGCGGAGGAAGGAAGCCAAGCTGGGGTACAGACAGTTCAAGGGTGAAAAGAAGAAGGGCAAGGTACGAAGAGATGAAACTCTCCCGGTTGCGTCTCGTGGATGTCGAATCCGTGAAGCAACCCGCCGAGTCAGCAAGTTCTCTCGCTCGCTCCCTCTTTCTTCGGTTATACAGAGACCCGATATCGAAGGGGCAACCGAGCGAACGATTTCCAACGAACGGGAATCACGTCCCTTTGCGCTCCGATCTCCTCCCCAGCCCCCCGCTCCTGTAACCTCGTCAGTAACGCAGCCTCAACTTTCTCAGCTTCTCTATTCGAAATTCACGATCCTCGTGACGAGAGAAGAGATCCGCAAGTTTTACTGTGTGTGTGTGTAGTAAGAGAACGAGACGCCGGAATTCTTATCCCTTAAAGACTCAAAGCCAGACGATTGAAGCCTCCAAGGGTAGTTCAATGAATCTCGTTAACTGTGATTATCGATTAAATACACCGAGCATTTTTTAATAATAATAATAATAATAATAATAATAATAATAATAATAATAATAATAATAATAATAATAATAATAATAATAATAATAATAATAATAATAATAATAATAATAATAATAATAATAATAATAATAATAATAATAATAATAATAATAATAATAATAATAATAATAATAATAATAATAATAATAATAATAATAATAATAATAATAATGGGGAAATTTTTCAGTGAAAATTCCAGCGAGGCCTTTTTTCGTTTAATTAAAAATCTTGGTGCACGGCTAGGGATGGACAGCCGGGAGAGCCGGAATGTGGTCAGCCCTGCAGCGGCCGCAACTGCGTTGTCGTGCAGTAAAGGGTGTTGGACCAGGCGGCTCTTATACGCGAAGTAATATTTTAAAGCTCGCTCGAGCGTAATTTTACATATAGCCATCAACTCGTATGTATACGAGGGCTGTGTATGTGTATACGGTAGCGCGGTATACTGCACAGAAATAAAGTATATCTATGTTATACTCAGTCCGTATATAGCGGGGCAATTCCGTCGACGAGTTACTTTTCGCTCGGCTTCGTCGTTTGTTTTTCTCACCGGAAATTAAAACTCCTTTTTGCGCTCGCTTTCCCGCGGTCGGGGGGGTCACCGACAGAAGCTGTAATATCAGCGTGACGCGTTCCCGCCGACATGGGAAACCCTGCGACGATTTTTTGTTCTTTTCCTCGCAGCTCGCTCAGTCGATGCCTCACTTGATCTTACGAACAGAGCTCGAAGCCAGACACCGATAAATAAATGAAAGACGCATTTTTTTTTTATATCGAAGTTTGGAGAAGAAATGTAGGTTTTTTATTGAGTAGAACTCGACCTTACTTTACGCACGCTGAAGCGTGCGTAAAGTAAGAGCGGACCGACGTGCGCATACGCCGGGTATTTACAGTCAACTCGGTTGTAAAGCGCCACTTTCACCACTTTTGGCAGACACGAAAACTAGCACTTTTTATACATGACTTACAAAAAAAAATGAATATCGAGTCAACCAGCGCTCCAATGAAGATAGGGGTGCAGAAAAGACAGCTTTCAGAAATACCTCCATTGAAAGTCAATATGAAAATTGATCGCACATATATAAACAAAATCGAATCCCTCCAAAATGCCACATGAAAAACCCCGACTTCATCTTCCAGAAACGTCAGACTGTCGAAGCCATGTTTTAAATTAGCCGTAGTTTCGACATTCCGTCAGGAAGATGAATTTTAATAACCCGCGGCGTACGGATCCTCGTCAGACCGTGGCTCTGGGCGGCGAAGGTTTGATCCCGAACGACCGAATAGCGCGGGTACTACGCACGGAGTGCCGCAAGCTTAGCAATTTCCTCCGCATTCAAAAGCCATTTCCACCGCCGACATGGCAAATTCACCGCGGTATTAGTAGGCCGCAGCCCGGTAGAACCGTTCGATGCCGGCCCTTCCATATCCTTCGATGATCATATGCGTTTTCGTACAGCGTGTACAGAGGTGAACCAAAATCCTGAGGCGTTAATCCCCGCCTCGGATACGCAACGAGCCCCGGTGGCCTATCGGCTCAGGAAACTAATGGCCGATAGCGTTCCGCACCGGTGGTGGATTCGCATCCGGTTGCGGCCGCTTCTGCGATAACGTTTAAGCTGACGGACGAAGCGGGGGAGATCGCTCTCTCCGTTTCTCCGAGCTGAGCTTCGGCTTTCCCAGGAATAATAAACCATCGAGGACGAGGACTCCTGGCTCTGCCTTGACCCTTCGGTCGTTCTTCCTCTACCGTCCTTCCACATCGGTTCTTTGTTTTACGCATCGTTATCTCATCGTACTTTATTTTGTCTATGGTTTCACTTTCGATCCAGGCCCGACTGAAGATGCCTTCGTCATCGGCGGTGGCAAGGCCAAAATGAAGGTGTAATCACATTATAATACGTTTAGGTGGGCGGCACCGGATCAAGAGAAAGCCGATGAAGGGAGCAGGCTGAAGGAGTGGCGGAGACGGAGAGATTGGCCTGACTCGGGCCGGTTGCGGCCTATCGGTCTAGTCTGGCGACGAGAGGCGAGATAGAACAAGCCATGTTGCTTGGAAATTCAAACCGTTGCTTCATTACCCAGCCGATGCGAAACGAACTAGGCGGTTCCGGCGACGACGACGACGACGCCGTCGGCAACGGAGCGATGCCGAGTACTTCGGGCTCGACGACAGTCAACCGGCACAGTTGACGTCAGAGGAGTTCAGGTTGGAAAGCTGGAATACCAGTCAGTTACCGTGAAATTGTATGTTTATAGGTAAAGGCATGCAACCGACTTGATGATTCTTATCATGTCGTTGCGATTACTTATGCCTCGTGTTGCTTCGTTGCCTGTTCGGGGTTTTTGATTATGTCACTCTTATTGATCGATTGTGTCACTGCGCTCAAAGATCTGTAAGGTCTCAAACACGGCCTTGTTAATACGAAGAGTTGACGACGAACACACGACTCTTTGCCTACCAAAATGGAAAACCCTTCCAAGACTTATTTACCTGGAATTTAATGGTTGAAGTTCGATGCGGAGAACTTCGGGTTCGCCGGCAGCCAACCGGCACAGTCGACGTCAGAGAAGTTCAGACTGGGAAGCTGGAGTACCAGTCAGCTACCGTGAAATTGCATCTTTATAGGTAGCGCATGAAACCCACTTGCTGATTCTTATTATTTCGTTGCGATTACTTATGTTTCGTGTTGCTTCGTCGGCTGTTTGGGTTTTGTTTATGTCACTCTTATTGATCGATTGTGTCATTGCGCTCAAAGATCTGTGACGTCTTAAGCACGGTCTTGTTAACACGAAGAGCTGGCGGCGATCACCGACGCTTTGCTTACCGAAATGGAACACACCTCCAAGACCTTTTTACCTCGAATTGACTTGATGTGCCAACGAGGAAGCAGTTGGACGCGATGCTCTCTGACCAGCCGGCACTGAACACAAACGACGTGGTTGTACGTGGTCCTTCGTCAAGCATACAATCATGGCCGGTCTATGTTCGTGCACAAAGTTCCAGAGGTTCTTGATGGGCTTGTCGTGGCCGGGCCGGCTTCTCTTTGGTTCGTGGTGGATAAAACATTGGTAGGCTCTCTCCCTCGCGGCCATTTGCTCTGGCGCGGTATACGCGAAACGTTCGAGAAATATGTGTGTACACACTCGGCTCCCTTTCTTCGTCACTCTCTCGGTCGCTCGTACTATGCTTTGCTAGCTCCCTCTGTCTCCTAGGCATCAGAGTTGGTTGCGCCAGGGAACTCGCCGTCCAGTCTGCGCACAGGCCAAACGTAGATCAAAGAGGCCATTCATCGAGTAGTCTCCGTGCATGGACGTGTGTAGAATGCCGGTATACCGTGAGCGACCATAGCAACAACCAACCCGCCATCCCTTTTCCCCATCAGCGTCATTACTTCATAGCCTGACATGTTCTTGCAGTACCAACATCCTCACTGTTTTTGTATTTATACCAAAGTCCATCTCGATAAAGGGACAATTCTTCTGATAAAAAGCTAAGAACGGGATGCAAAAACAACGTGAACGAAAATACTCGAACGGTCAATGAATTGAATTCAAGACACGGGATCTGTCAGACGATCACTTATTCCACGCTCCAATGAAACCCATTTTTTTTCCTACCCTTCTTCCGTCACTCAGTCGACCAGCAGGAGCGTCAGTCACGGTTCTCGGTCTTCAATTAAAAGACATCCAAGCAAGAATTCCTGTCGGTTCTCGGTTGGTGGTCTCGAATGAAAATCAAACCGAAGCTGTTTCGTGGATCATACTCGACCGACAGTTCACACTCTGTCGCAGTGTCGCCCTGTCGCCCTGTCGCATCTCTCTCGACGGTGCTACAGTGTACCCGCATGATGCTTCGTCGGATACACGCAACGCAGGACAAGACCACGAGGTTTGCTCTTGTCCCGCCATCGCGGGAACGTTCGGTGCATCACGTGCAACCGAGCCAAACTTCTGACGCTGTTGATGGTATTCTGGCCATGCACTTAATTACTCAACCGAAGGACCAACTGACGCAATCGCTCGTGTACCTGCTGATGATGATGACGATCCTGATGATGTTGATGGTAGTGATACATTCTGTGATAACAGTCGGAACACCACGTTACAAATTCGCCGTCAGTGCCGTTGATGTTTGATTACGATGGACCCAAAGGCTCTAATAGTTCATACCGCTAGTGCAAGCAATCTGATGCCGCAAGCTCGTTCATTACGCCAAGTGCAGCCGGGCCTCGATGTAATTCTAAACTCGGCCGCGCTATGTGCGAACGCCATTCACTCGGTGTCTACAGCGAGCCTAGTAGAACACCATCAATGAGCCGGTGTTTCAAAAACTTATTGATAAATCTCCAACGTCCTGTACGATAGGAACCGAGGCTTCGCTCTTGAATCGATCCATTATCATCACAGAGCCGAATGAGAGACACTCGGACTAATCACTAGAAGGTGCGGGGAATTTCCTGATCAGCCGTAATGGATCTGCGGTCATTGATATTCGATATGCAAGAGGTTGAGAGTTTGAACTCATTGAATATGCTTCGATGATCCTTCGGGATCTTAATCCTACGCCGAGGGGTTTTCCGATGCCCGCGTTCCCTCAGACAATAATCGATTCGAGGCCGCCGTTGTGCGACGTCTTGAGCAACCGTACGGTACGAGGGTGACGGAATCTATGTATAGATTAATGAGTGAGCAGGAAAGTGGCCATCCGTTGGAGTGTCAACCAGCATCCGTCTTGAGATTCAGCGATTGAATATTGAATCGTATTGACACGAGCTAGCGGAGACGCATTGATGTAATGAAAATCACAGGCGTACGCGGTGGAAGGGCGTTACCTTGAATTCCGAAGTAGTTCGACCGTGTCTGTTCGCGCAAGGGACGCTGCCACTGCCGTCCGCAAAGTTTGCCACGACGAAAACTTTCGCATGACAAAGATTGCGATTACCGCAGCCCGTGGGCTGATCCGAACGAATCGGATGGAGATTGAACGTGGACAACAAAGTATCCGAATCCTCGGTGAGTTCGAGCATGTCCGACCGCACATAGTCGTCCCCACTGCCAATTCCAAGCGTCGTGCAATCAACATTGGGTTGGATGTTCCTGATCTCCACATTGTCGATGATTCTTCATTCGCCTCATGGAACCGTTCCATCAACCAGGACGCCAGTTTGTTCGGCGTTTAGGGATCTCCGTTGAAAGTGTGAAGAATCGAAAACCCATCACGATTTGTACATTCTGAATAATCCCGATAGCAAACGATGCCTATTATTACCGCCGGTTTGTATCGCTCTGACCGCATTTGAGCGAGGGGTTGTTGTCGGAGGACGGGGAGCCATCAACGGAGGATGCAGCCTTGCTAGGGACTGTTGGCGATCAAGCGTGAAGCATCGATAGTCGAGTCAGCCGGTGCCGAATTGAGCCTGCACTACAGTGGTGTGCGAATGGTCGGGGGAGGAGGAAGGGAACGAAACTAAACTCAGATCACGACCAACGCCAATGTGCAACATAGTCCAGTGGATGGAACACAACGCCCCGCTTTGTAATGAAGCCCGCACAGAGAGAGAATGTGTGTGAGTGTGTGTGTTTCCCGTCGATTCGTCGGTCCCGGGCAAATCCTCCCAGCCAAGACTACACCGTCCCTGACCACTACCACTAACCCTCGTGCCTCTGCAGCGCTGTATAGCACGATGCTAACCCCGGAATGCACGTTTGGATCAATATTATACGCTCACTCGGCAATGTAATCCTGCCTGTATAATTTCTGGTTTTACGCGCTACCGCGAAATATTCCGAGAAATATATATTTTGTGAATTACATTGTATTAGAGTACAAATCAATGGACAAAACAAACGGAAAGAAAAATGGAAGAGAAGAAAAAAGGAAACGATTCGTCGTCAATGTGGCGACATTTCGAGTTCGTCGACGACCGATTTGTAAATGTCTCGCGTTAGGATGAACGTTATTACGGCTGAATTTACGAAGCCTGAATGGATTTCAAGGGGAGACTTTTTTTTCTTAAATTCCGGGTTGAAACATTGACTGTCAATGCGCGAAGCCAACACGATCGCTTAGCCAAGAAAATGATCCATCCATGCGACATAATGAAATATCGTAGGATCGGTTCAACGATCTTCAAAGTGGAATAGGCAGATTACGTTGCACGCACGAGGAAACGTTTACCGAAGCCACTTTGAACATTGTCGGACGCTGGAAGGAGTGCTGGAGTCTACTGCTGCGTCACGGTCGAGCGATCTTCTGGTTGTCCTCTCCCACGCGTACCGATCTTCCCACCTGATCCATAATCCGGCGTTCTCGGCCGATTGGTTTTATCTTCGTTTCACTTCGGGACATTCTCGACTGTGCTTTCGCGCACACTACCACTCGATCGGCTCCCCCCAGCGATCAGAAATTACCACCCGGTTCATGATCGGGAAGAGGGCAGAGCGGCGCGCGCGTCGAGATCGCGAGTGAACGATGCGAACGAACGAACTCATGCGGCCAACTCAACCGAGCGTGACCCTTAACGCGGGCCAGTCGTCCGTGACCCCCTCGCACTCCGCCGATGCACACGATGCACCAGCAATTGCATAACAACCAGCGATAGAAACTGCAAGAATCGGCCAATAAACACAATGGCCCATGTGCGATACATTCGTCGGATTCGATCGTTTAGATAAAAATCTGTTCGGCTCGAACTATCTCAGCGCGTGTGACTGTGAGACACCGATCGGCGTGTCCCCTTCGAGCTGTGCCTAAGTCGATTTTGCTTGGTTGCGTGTGAGCCACGCCGCAACGATGCGGAACGAAGCGTGAGCAAACGATGCGACGCGTTCAGTCGTTCACTGGCGCGCAGCTTCAACCTGATTCATTAACTCGCCTCGTATCGTGCACTCACAGACACTGTTGGCCGTAAATGGAACCACAGTCCTATATCCGGTTTATACTAATGGCAAAATTAAAGCAACACAACGAGCGATCGCTAATTTGGAGTTCATGATATCAATTCCATGCCCATGACGAGTGTGGGATCGAGATAGGGCTGACAACGACCAACAAGTGTTGTCACAATTTTGTTGTCATAAAATAGATATTGCATACGTGAGTTTCCTTCAGAATCTATGAGTATACGTGAGTACACTGAGAAAAAAACAAATTGGTTGGATTAACCAAAAGTCGCGGTGACATACGTTCAAAGCTGTTATTTGTTTGATACAAATGAAGCATTGCCTTGTTAAACGATTATTTGCTTCAATTTATTCAAAATTTGTCAATTGAAACAAACATATTTGTTGTACCAGCAAAATACACCCTTGAACGTATGTCACCGCGCATTTGCTTGATCCAACCATTTATTTTTCTCAGGGTATACATGAATATCTGTTAATATCCGTGAGTAATCGTGTGAGTATCTGTGAATGTCTGTGCAAGTATCCGTGAGTATTGTGTGAGTGTCCAATCGACATGAACTTTATTATTACGTAGATTTATGTCATACTTGACAGTACCCGCGCTAGAGTTGGTCATACCTTGTAGAAACTTTTGCCACGTCTACGCCATACTTAAAATCAAATGGTACCCGACTTGAAGAATGGCGCTTCTGCGAACCTGATGTACCAGCAACAGTTTTATCGCCAGGGCTTAAATTTTTTTTTTCCTCACGTGCGGTAACCGATATGGCATCGTGACTCGTCGTTTCCCGCGGCGAACATTAATGACCCAAGTACCGCACGTAGCACTATATGGACTGAGTAGCGAGCCGCTCGAAGCGTTGCACGAATATTCCGCGAAGGAAGTTACAGCGAGAGGAGTTTTGTGACCTCTGAACGATAGATACCGGCAACGCAGTGATGCACCATTATGGGAACCGATGGGCTCGCCTTGCAACATCGAACGAATCGCAATACGCCGCGAACCTCCAATAATATTCATTACAATCTCGTTAAGGTGATCGAACCTCCGTCGTCTATTTGCGGCTCGTGAAACATTATTGATTTTATATTTATAAGATGCTCGGATACGGGCTCCTTCCGTCGATTACGGAGTAACGTTGCGCGCCTTTCGAAACTGCAGAGTTCTCCGTGTCCTACCATTTTACATTTTAATGGCGATTGTATGTTAATGCCCGGTTTAAATCAACCGCCGACTTCCTCGATGTTCAACGATTCAGTAGCAATGAACTTTCGACACTTTTTCTTCTTTTTTTTTTGCAGGTATCGTTATTTTTTTCTTCATTTTCTTTTTTTTTGCTTTTTGTCCATCGCTTCCTATCATTTCGAGTTACGATTGTTAACGAGTCCAGGATAGTTTAGGTCGAGAGCCGCGGCCCGATGGAATTGATTTCCCAGACCGTCGTTACACGGTGCGAGGTGGGGAAGAGGGAACACGCCAGTTTAACTATCGAATGCTACGTGACTCGGACCACCCTCCTCTTCCGTCGGATAACTTATGCCCCAACTTCTTGCTCACTGCACGGCCGAACGTTCGAAGTACGCGACGGTCTACCCAGCCGAACCTGAGAGATTGCACCATTACTCGTCCCGGGACAATCAGCGCCGGGACAAACGTGAGGAATACTGATGGATGCCGAGGATATCATGATGTAGCTCAGACAAAAAAAAGCGATCTATAAGCGAACAGTCGAACTGAACTGAAAGAAAAGGGGGACTCGTGCAAGTTTTTTGTTCCCAGTCGCCAATTAGCTTCGGAGAGGTTTTTTCAATCGGTACCGATGAAAAAAAAAAAAATTGTATTGAGTCACGATGGAACAATTGTGGTTTCCCATTCGGTCTATCCTGATTCGATCGATAGGATAAAAAAAGGAGATGGCGGCGAAGAAAGATCATCAAAAGGACTCCGTCGAGCGAATCGGAAGACTTCCTTAAACGTCATGAGGATGCGGTGCGAAATGAGAATCCTTTAGGAAAATGAGGTGCCGAAAGATTTTCTGACAAATTTATTGGAACGGTTTTTTTTTCTCAACTGTACGATCGGTCTAGAATTTCTTTCGACCTACGAACTTTGCTTCACGTTCGGTCGCGTCTCTCGGTCTCCCTTTCGAAATCAACGTGGTTAGCGAGCGAAAGCACCCGGGCACGGAAGGCCGAAACACGCAAAGCCCCCGCGTTTCATGCTCTAAGCTACTGCGGACTGGCTGGTCAGATCTGAAAAGTCGTTTCCGACAGTGCCAACCTTGTCTATCCCGATACTACTTCGATGCTGTGTTAGATAGCCGCGAGCGGTGCAAGAATTTTTCTTGTCAAGATGGAGCTACATTCCACCAAGGGTAAAGCAGGTTTGTGTCGTTGAGCATCCAGTCCACTTACAATCACACGGTATTGCCTTGGCAAACACGAGAACACACTTCTGCATAAGCCCGGCTTTTGATTTCATGTCGCGATACCGTAAGAACTTCGAATCAAGGAAATTGTTGGTAAAACATTGGTTTCTCCACTTGCCGACGATTTCTCTGAAACGTGCTTTTTCGACAGTCCTCCGCATGAAATCGAAACCCAAAGCCACGAAGAGAATGTCTTTTCGTCCCTTCTAGAACAAGACAGTTTGCCCAAAAAAAACCGGGCAGCGAAATCGTTAGTGGTGCGAATTTCGTATGAAACTTTGAATGAATTTAAACGCTGAGAAAAATAAATGGTTGGATTAAGCAAATGCGCCGTGACATACGTTCAAATGTGTATTTTGTTGGTACAACAAAAATGTTTTTTTCAATCGACAATTTTTGAATAAATCGAAGCAAATAATCGTTTAACAAAACAATGCTTTATTTCTACCAAACAAATAACAGTCTTTGAACGTATGTCACCGCGACCTTTGGTTAACCCAAACAATTTTATTTTTCAGTGAAGGTAAAAATCGGTGAATATGGCCCGGTCCATACATCATAGATTTGCATGCTAATCGAGGCAGGCCACATTCTCCACTTCCACCCTAGTAGTTATGGTGTTCCTTTTCTCTCTAGTTTATTGTTCGAGGCATTAGTTAAGTAGCTCGACGGTTTATCCTCGTGACTCGTTATCGCGAGGGTGGTCGGGCACGTGGATACAGATCGACATAGCTGCAATCCTCCGAGGACTGCGGGGCTTTTAATTTCGACGCTTGACAAAATACCGAGCGCTATCGGCGCGATAGCGAAAGACCGAGTGGTCTGGCTCTATGAGGGTAGCCAACTGTACAGTAGGATTGTTACTTTATGGACGACTGCTCCCAGTCACGCATTCGGTCTTTCGTACGGCCCAGCCTTTCGGCTTCTTCCTTTGATTATCAACTATTATTTTCACCGGCTATTCCGAACGATCGTTCGAAAATTAAATTCTCAGAGATTTAATTAATTTTCGTGTATATTTTTTTTTTCTCGTGTCCTACACGAATAAAAATGAAAAGCTGATACTCGCGGGAAGGAAATGCCCGAAGGATAAAGAGAGCCGTCGGACGTCTTGAAGCAATTTCTCTTACGACGCCAACGACCCTTCGAGCGAAACCCCTCGCTGCGTCTCATCTCACAAACGATCTACCGGGATCGCCAGGGGCTGAAAGAGAGAGAACTCCGCTCGCTATCGCTCTCTCGCCGGGGCTTGGCTCTAAGAGGAATCTAATTCCAAATCAATTTCTAGCCTGCCGATGAATATTACAACGAGCCGATGAAATAAATAAAGGATCGAAGCCGACGAGCACTATCGGTTCGGAAGGACCGACGAACCGGCTGCTCAACCCTCCGGGGCTTTGCTCAGCTTTCCACTTGACCGACGTCCCTCGCACCCCCGCGAAGTGTACGTGCTACATGGAACATCGCATCGCATGTACGAGAAAACCCGCTAAGCGTTGCACGCGTGTACTGTCGAACTTTGTGCGAAATTAATTGCTCGCAATTTAATTAATCTTCGATTCGCTAAGGGGATGTAATTTTTCGGATAAAACGCATGGTCGGCACGACTTTCGGTTAATCCAACCATTTTTTGTTCCTCGGTATTGAAATGCCAAATATTGTAATTAAAAAAAAAAAAAAAAAAATCACAATTAGATAATGAGCGATGCGCTCTCCGAGTATCGTGGGAGATTTTTTTAGTACATTATCGTAGATTTGTACTCACTCCAATGAAAATCGCGTGAAATATTTCCTATCCGTTGAATCATGCACGTATGCGGAATGCTCTTGTCTGTGCTACATACCTGAAACAAACGGGAGAAAAAAAATACAATTTTTTAGAAAAATTTCGAATCAAGTGATTACAAAAATATTGCTGAAAGTGTTGAAAAATATGCTGGGACGTTAAAAGTCTGACTCGATTAAAATGTTTTTTGTAGGATTTTTTTTTACTTGTGAGAAGTTTTGACCGTACAGAATTCGCGAACGTCGCTCGAACGTGCGGGCGCTCGTTCGACCAGCTCAATAAATCGAAGCCCTTAATCACGACGCGGAGCGGTCAGCTATATGGTGGGTGCTGCCGCTGGTCCGCTGCCGAATGGAAACGCGAGAGTTCCGAGAGCTACTGCATCAGAGGCTTCGACGGTTCGCGGCTCACCCTACATAGTCTACCAACGGCGCTTCCCTTTTATATTTATTAGAAGCAGCCCCGGGCGCACTGTTAATCTGTCGGACCTCTAGCGCCTGATATAAATCGAGCTCGGTACGGTGATAATTCAGAGACACGAGACTGGACTACCCGAGAGCCGAGACTATGTTCGAATCTCTTCCCAGTTCTCGTTATTTCCTTCACCTTCGCGCCAATGGTTACAGACGCATCCGCTGTATCGAAGACCGCCGGAGAAGAAATTCCCGATAAATATATATATATATATGATATGAGGTAAAAATTGATTTCTCTCCCCAGACACGTTTTGTCGATTCGTGGAGGTCTTTTTTTCTTTTTTTTTCGGACGTCTGAATGATGACATTTTACGGTTTGGGCTCGAACTTTTTGGACAATTTTTTTCTCGATTGAACATCGTACTATCGACTTTCCGACATTCAAACAAATATCATGTGACATTTCAGGCCCAACAAGAAAAAAACATGCATCTGCTTTTTCAAATAACAAATTGGGTAAAAAAAATGCTAAAAACGAAAATGTCTGGACACAAAACTGGTTATTAATTTCTCTTTTCCGTAAATCAATAAAATAATATTATTGTCCCAATGTGCACATAAATGGGGAAATGTTCGTGCGTTTATAAACCATCTCGCACTGATAAGAAAGAAAAAAAAATCGTCGGAATCGTAGCTCGAGAGGATAAAGAAATAAAAGAAAATGAAATACAAGAAAAGAAGCGTTATAAATTTTGTATGTGTGACTTGATACTGTGCGAGGCTGTATACACGAAGAGGGATAACGATGAAAAGAGCCATTTTCCAACTGCGGGGCTTGTATATGTAAATGTCGAGAAACGAGTCTCGGGGGTGGAGGAGGAGAGGGTTGGAGAATTTCCTGATGTTTCGTTCGGTCGTGAACACCGTACGGCTTTGCGGATGAGACGATGCGCGAGAGAGAAGCCGAAAGCTCTCGCGTGAGAGCTCCATTTCTCGTTCGCCCCCTCCGTCACTGATAGGAATAGTGTCGAGGGAGGAGAGTGAAGGGAGGGGGGGTTTCTGTGAATTTGCATTTTTGGCGAATTTACAATTTGATTAGAAAGCCAGGCGCGCGCTCAGGCGCATTTCTCCACGACTTATACGCTACAACGGAGAAGTATTGTGTGTGTATATATATATATACATATATATATATATATCTGGACTATCTTTAGGGGTGGCGATAGCGGGATTGAGAAATGAGAATCGTCGACGATTCCTGTCGGGTGTGAATCAACCTGGAAGGCGGAACGATCTCGCGAGAGACAAGACAAAAGTGTGCGCCGCGAAAGTGAGGCCAGAAGAGGAAACCGTATGAGATCGATATACTTAGGCCAAGGAGGTAACGCCAGTCAAGGCGATGCCTCAAGGTCGTTTGCGAAAGATGGCGATAACTGAGGGAGGTGATTTTTTTAAAAGATTTTTTCATTTTCTTTCCTCCATTTTTCAATGTGAGTAAAAAAAGGATAAACGAATTCAAAGCAAATGATAAATAACAATGAGACCAAAATTCTTGAGTCTTCTTTCAATATTTGTGTACGTCTGTTTTGGCAACATTATTAATAAGTTCTAAGAAAAAATGGTACCGACGATCTTTAAGCTAATTGCGTTTTTCACGTAATCGTAAAGTCTCCGTATCTCTTGAGCGGCTCGATGAAACGTTAAGAAATTTGTAGGGTGTCTTTGGAGATTCGACAGCAATGTTCGAGAATTTTTTCAAATATTTTCCAATCCCCGTTCCAATGTCCTATATTTTGTCTTCGTAAGATGCTTGTTTATTTTTTTAAATTAAATTTAATAATAATGTTTATTACACAACCAGAATCCAAACTATTTCCATCGACCCTGAAAGTCCACGTGCGTTAAATTGTACATGAAAATGAATGCAACGAAATTATAAACCTGCAACTACACCCGCCGAATCGGAATCCCGTATAATTCGAGCGTCACATCCGTAAAACGCGTTGAGGAATGTCGAAACTTCTGTCGTCCCATTATTCCCCGGTCTGCTGGAAAACCCGCTTCCGAATTCAGCAGCACATTGGCGGAAGCCGAGTCCGAACTATCCGCCGCTGCTACCGGTGGCTTACACTATTAGGTATTTCATCCGCGAGCCTCCGAAGCGATGAGCCAGTTCCGCTCATAGCGCGGCGGGAATCCTCAGCTCAGCACTGCTTTGTGTCCGCGGAAAGTTTCTCGCGACCCAGTTTTCCCACTTCTCTTTTCGCCTAACCCTCTGGGACGGGAACGTCGCTTTCCACGAGCTACAGTTGCTCGCTCTTTCCATCCGCAAAACCTGTCCAGAGAATTTTCCTTTTTCTTTCAGTTTCGTACAAACGCTGAAGTAAAAAAAAAAATTTAGCAGCGTAGCTTTCGAGATATTTGGACGACTGGGTATTATACACGAGTTAGAAGAGTTGTGCGGAGAGAGGGAGAGAGAAAGAGCCGTGACGAGAAAGAAAATTTCGTCGCTAAAAAGCGCGATTTCATCTAGTAATGCGCGACCGTTCCCCGGCCCGTTCTATATATCGTTTCTTCTTCTCGTTTACGGAAAAGTTCGAAATCGCCACAACTGTACTGCAGATTTTCTCGGTCGTTTTGCGCCTTCCGGGAACTCCCCGTGTTTCGGAGTATATGGAGCGTGGAATTGAGATTGCTAGGATGAAAAAAAGGTAAGGACGAAACAAAAGAAAAAACCTAGAAACGGCGAATAACAGGGGAATTGTTGTGTGGATTATTATTATTTTTTAACGACGAGATTTAATTTTCACTCTACGGGATTAAACCGCCGGACTAAGAGAACTGCAATGTCCATTGGCACAACCCAGTTAATATTTTTGTAAATTCATTGCAATTATTGTTTTTCTGTGTTAAGGACATCTGTTCTAACAATCTAATCTGCTCTAATAAAAATAACCATCCACTTTAATGAAAACAAGCGTAAAACTTCGTATAAACGACTTAAAAAAACGTTTTTTTCGACGATTTATTTCGCAGTTATGTTTGCTTTTGTCTTATACCTGTATTGTTTTGACATCGTACCCGCATGAAGGGATGGGAATTAGAGAAGCCGAGATGATACTTGATACGAGAGAAGCGAAAAGGCACGGGAATAAAGAATATGAATGAGACAGAGGAGTTACTGGGGAGTTTTCGCATTTGCCACGAGGCCGGCATGTGTCACCAGTGTGCCACTCCATCGTGCCGGCGCAACGCTACCTAATCTACAAGTCGGTGGATACCGCTGATACGTGCCGCTGTCACGGCCTGTCAACTTAGGAAAAATCTAGCGCGCTTTGTTTATTTATAAAAAAAAAAAGCTCGCCTCTCGCTCCGACGCCCATCTTGATCGCAATGAAAGTTCCGGGTCACGGATTCTCGCGACCTTTGCACGCAGCAACCCCCTCGTCGCCGACGGCGCGCGCCTCCGTCTACGTTCGCCGAAGAACGAAGAACGCAAGAACGAGGAGGACACCTCGCGTTTTTCCCTGATATCTTCCTCGTGATATATGGAAACGGGAACGTACTTTGCATGCCAAGACTGCGGGGAAACAACCGCCGCAAAACCGCGACGACGCCGACATTATTTCCATATCGGGGTTACCAACCTCGGCGTAAATTGGACACGCTCCAAGGAAAGATCTTTCTCTCTTCGACTCAATGATATCATTCTAACCAGACTCTCCCAACTTTGCCACCCTCTCTGCTACCGGATACACAAAGTTGCGGAACGGACTCTTCCGAACATTCACCGATGTTCGCTATTTTGCCACTTTGCCATCGCGCATGCGTCGCAAATTTGCAGAGTGAATTTACAGAGTGTTAAATGTTAATGTGTCGAATCAACGTACTGCGCGTCGTCGAATTCAATGAAAGGATTAAAATTGCATCGTCGACTCATTAAAACTCTCATGGAAATTTTCAATTACAAACTGCAGCGATAAAACAGTCTCCGATAACAATTATGCCTCATCGTGACGCGAGTGTGAGGAATGGAAGCTTCTATTTACGTAAACATTGGCAGGAAGTTGTGGGTGTTCATCGACCGGAAACAGAGCTCGGTATCTCGCGGCGTCCGCGCCTCGAGCGGATGGGATGCTGTCTATACACGGAGCCCGATGCTTTGATGGTCCTCTCGCGAGCAGCTCGGCAACTCGCGGAAACGCCCTCGCTCGAAGCAACTTCCGGCCTGATTAATTAGCCAGCGAGGAATGAATTGGTAACCGGACCGACGACGAGCTGTTTTCATTATTGATAACGGAGTCCAAAAAGATAGGAGGAACGAAATATTTCGATTCGTTGTAGCATCTTTTATATCGTTAGAAATAATTAGTTGCCGACATTCGAGATTTTTTTTTTTTTTTTTTAATTGAAATTTCGCTTTATCACTAAGATATTAAGGTTTTCGGATGGCAGCAGGTACACGGCCAGGCTCCCCTAAACTGCTCTCCACCGTTCCCCCGAGGGAAACACTCGTTCCCCGCAGTCTCTCTCCCACTTTAAATTCCGCGGTCGTCCATATTATCAGCTCCACCCTTTTCCTCTACAACCCTTTCCATCTATTCTCTGTACTCTCCTCGTCGGTCCTTTTCGCCGCTCTCGACTCTATCTGCATATCTCTGTCGTTTTCCTTCCGTTCTTTTTTTTCTCTTTTTGTTCTTTCTTCGGCTGGCTGCTTTAACACAGCGGCAAGTAGTTCGACGATGATAAAGGATATTCTCGACAACGGTCTGCGTACTTGATTACCCCTCGGATGAAGTCGACGTTTTAATCTTCCGTACCGCCCTCTCGGGGTTTCGGTCGAATTCTAATCCATTTCAAAGAATTTCTTCCAGCAGTTTACTTTAGACCGCTTTAAATTAATTTAATTTTACGAAAAAAACGATTTTACTGCATCAAAATATCTCAAAATATCTAAAAAAAAACTGTTTTCCAATTTTCACATCCATAATAAAAACAATATTTAATCACCTTCTAGTCTCAAAATCTTTCTGTAAGGATGCATTACTGTTCGTCAAATATTTCTTTAGTTTCCACATTAAAATATAATGCAATATCTAAATTTAGAAAATACGTAAACGACAATCCTACAGCGTACAGTCGAATAATGCCAGTGCAGTATACACGGACTTTCGGAGTGCTGGAACGTCAGCAGGTCTCTGTTAACTGCGATAATCCAAAGCTATTTACATTAATGTATATTACAGTAGACCAATAGCTTCTGCCAGGTTGAATGTTCGTAGTGATTCGTTTAATACCAAAAGAGGGAACCGGGCGCGTGCGTGTGTGTGTATAATTTAGCACAAGAATCGTTGAGAGGCGCGTGCCTGAGTAACATTCGTCAGGGCCGATATAAGGGTTCGAATTTCGAGTTAATCCTGTCCGCCGTTTCTAATATACTCATCCCGTGTTGCGTGCTGGTCGACTCATACGCGCGTTTCAGCGTACATAATTCTGTTTTAACTTCGTACAGTTATACGCTATATAGAGAGTCCAATCGATAGATAGATAGGATCTCTTGGCTGGGTCGCAAGACTTGCCGCACTACACTACGTAGACGTCGGTTCTGAATTAACCAACGAATTTACAAAGGCACAAACTCGAAGGCAAAATAGCGTAGACGTCGTGTGATCTATGACCAGTCTTCCAGTCCTTTGTTTTCGCCGCTATACGGGCGAAAGGGAAAGGGAGAGAGGAGAAAGTTCACAGACTTCCGGCGA
The DNA here is from genome assembly GCA_917499995.1 of Ichneumon xanthorius. NCBI lineage: Eukaryota > Metazoa > Arthropoda > Insecta > Hymenoptera > Ichneumonidae > Ichneumon > Ichneumon xanthorius. Next base: position 12,612,725 of record OU824201.1, read on the forward strand.
ATCGAAAGGGGAATTTTCGACGGAGACACTGGAATACGCTCACGAAGGAACACACGTTCCATTCATCTGCATTCTTTGCTTACCAAGTACATATAGTCGAAAGGCACGCGATTCGAGCTTCAATGTATTCAGCGCAAAACTGCAGCAAAGACAGGCTTGACTTTGGGAGTGTGGTAACGGATAAGGCATTGGAACTGGATGCAGCTAGGGTGTAGTTTATATGTTCCTTTTTTCTATCAAATTTCTTACTGTTGATATCAATCGGTTCAATTCACTGAGAATTTCATCAAGATATCCACCAAGATATCCACCAAGATATCCACCAAGATATCCACCAAGATATCCACCAAGATATCCACCAAGATATCCACCAAGATATCCACCAAGATATCCACCAAGATATCCACCAAGATATCCACCAAGATATCCACCAAGATATCGACCAAGATATCCACCAAGATATCCACCAAGATATCCACCAAGATATCCACCAAGATATCCACCAAGATATCCACCAAGATATCCACCAAGATATCCACCAAGATATCCACCAAGATATCCACCAAGATATCCACCAAGATATCCACCAAGATATCCACCAAGATATCCACCAAGATATCCACCAAGATATCCACCAAGATATCCACCAAGATATCCACCAAGATATCCACCAAGATATCCACCAAGATATTCACCAAGATATCCACCAAGATATCCACCAAGATATCCACCAAGATATCCACCAAGATATCCACCAAGATATCCACCAAGATATCCACCAAGATATCCACCAAGATATCCACCAAGATATCCACCAAGATATCCACCAAGATATCCACCAAGATATCCACCAAGATATCCACCAAGATATCCACCAAGATATCCACCAAGATATCCACCAAGATATCCACCAAGATATCCACCAAGATATCCACCAAGATATCCACCAAGATATCCACCAAGATATCCACCAAGATATCCACCAAGATATCCACCAAGATATACACCAAGATGTCCACCAAGATATTTATCACCAGTAAACACCGATTGTTCCAAAAAACAATACGGCGGATGGTCCCAAAAACAATGAACGTAATAATCTAGCATGTTCTTTTTCGCTGCATATCCGTCTGTCAATTGTCAGTAGATGGCCAATTACCACGACAGTTTATCGTCTCCGGCATATTTCTGGGTAAACTGCGCCAGCTGGCATGATACGATGATCCAGCATTCCATGAACCTCCCTTACCATTACGTTGCTAGCAACGCTGGTGCGCGGGAGCAGTGACGAGAACCAGTACTACCCACTCTCTTCGGCTATGCTTCGCGTACTTTCCAACGTTATTACCACAAAAAGCTCATATTTCTTGCGGTCTACTGCCTCGCTTCGCCAACCCCTGCCTCGTCTCTCGGAATCCCACTCTGGTCTCCATCGCTTTTACTCTCTCTCTATTTCCATCTCCTACCACACTCCTGGCGAACAATATCACTAGCCAACCACCCCCGGAACGACCGCAAAACATCCCATGCTCGCCAGAGTCTGAAGAAGCATCTCCCGTATCTACGATCCATACTACCAACCCTTGCAGTACATTCGCCGGATCTCGTTACCGTTTTAGATATCCCCATGTGACTTGACTTTTCTTCTCCATCCGACCGACACCGGTCCAAGCATCCGGTGTATCTGTTGCCATGCTTCGCGAAACATCACATCATCGGAATTCGAACGAAAATTGAGAGCAGTCTCAGCAAGCATCGTTTCCGGTTACACGTTAGCGAGAGTATTGGATCGTCGAAACAGAAGTCTTGATTTCGTATTCGCAACGGAAGAACAGAACAGCCACAGCACCGACGACAGATCAACAAAGTAATCGGATAAGTCGCCGCTGCAGTATCATTTTGTAATCGTCTTCTACAAAGGAATGTTTGCACTCTCTTGAAAAAAAAAAAAAAAAAAAAAAACGATCCCTTCTCACCTTACATACTTCGTGTGGGACGAGAAAGTAAAGTAAAGGTTCATTTGACGCAAGAGGATGACAAAGAATCCTCTCGCTTCCTCTAGTCTCGCATAAACGTTTTTTAGAGTCTCATACGATATAAATTATTCGGATAGTTCCTCTACGCACCTTTTCGTCATCTTGTCGCCAGCTTCGATGACCATCGATTCAGTCAAGACGGTACAGATGAGTCCAGTTATAAAAGAAGAAGAAGCCACACCAATTCTCCATGACATACCTCGGAGTCAACAAAAATGGAACTTCCTTTCAAGATGACCCGTTTTTATCTTCCGTGCAAAAATGGGTCGAAATGGTCCGTTTTGTCCCCCCCCCCGCACCCCTACAGCCCGTTGTGCAGGAGCACACGTTTTCCTATCGGCCGAACGAGAATAAAGCTCGCCGAGCCAAAGGACATTCTACCGATCAACGTGACCCGGAATCGCGGCCTGCGGTACCACCTTGAATGCAAGGACGCAATGAATGACGACGATCCTCCACATTTCACAAAGGCGTGCAATAGAAGCACACCTCTACGGATAACCCTCCTTGCTGTCTGTGTTTCACCGCACTATCGGCCTTCACCCATACTGCTTAACACATACGTACGAATACCTACGCAGTCCATGTCTGCCCGGGACGGTCGGAGGTTGGTGAATCAGTCGCTCACCGCCCTCCCTGGCTTCTTCGGCACGATCAATTGTGTTGGCGGAACTGTGCAGAGCGAATTGCCATTGTCGGGCGGAAAGTTTAGAATTATACATTGGAAACTTGCGAAATTGAAGGAAGTAAGGAACCAGAGGCGGGAGTACTTAGTAACGAGCGCAGGAATGAGGGGGAGGAGGAGAGGAAATTGAAGGAAACGGAATTGCAGCCTCTGTATGGCCGGAAACGAATTCTTCTTCCGAAAGTTCTGTACAAGTTTTCTGTACTCTGTTGCAGTTGGGGAGTCATTCGACTGCAAATTGGACCGGTATGTTTATTTTTAAAATGTCGGCATTGCGGAAGTCAATTGTTGGATTCCGAGCGGACTGCATGTGAATTGCAGCGATTCAAATGAGATTGAAGAATACGAAAAATGTTAATAACTCCGAGGCGAAATTTGCGTAAGTAAGCTTGCTCAGCCGGTATTGTAAAGCGAAATTCCTAGTCCGTTTTGTGATGGGTCAGAGGGACATAAGTGAGCGCATTTTCATTGAAGCTTTTATTCTATTTTTTCGATCAGATGGTCGAAATCTGGCTGTTTATTGACTGCTAATAACCGTGGAAAATTCGCCTGAGAGTCGAATCTTCAAACATTTGTTTTTTGGGGACCATTTATGAAAGTAGTCACATTGTAACCATAAGCGACAGAGTAACAATACGGCATTTGGGACCATCTGCGAAAAAATAAAACATAAACCCCCGCATTTGTTCGATCTAGTTCGTATCGAAAATAAAATGAGCCATTCGTAGCTTTCTGGCGCAGCACGAGTTACTGTAAAAATAAAATTCATTTTTTTCTGCCACAAACAGTAGCGCCGGTACGGATTATAGCAAGATGATTCTGCACACATAATTGCTGGATAATAATTTCACGGTATTTTCGCAGGTGTGTGGAAACACGAAAATCATCTACTACTGCGACTAGTGCGACTACTGCGACTACTCGCTCGCTGAACCGTTCATAAATCGATTATCCGCTGTATTTATACACGTAGATGTACATAATATTTCGTTTACTGTTGGGCTCGGTGGAAATATCGTATTTGTTGTTTGCAACCGGTGCCCAGCCGGTTACGGTTACTCGTAAATTTGCATACGATGTACACGAGCGATTTGTCATTGGGACGAAACATTTTCGTCCCCCGATCATCGCCGAGTTAATGATACACTGCAACGTGCGATGTACCGTCGGAGCTGATAAAACTGTCGAAAACTTTTCTATCCAAAAATCGATTCAATCAGTATGCGTTCTGTACATTTTTTTTAATGTCTCCATAAACCAGTGACCTAACAAAAAATATAAGCTTGGAATAACATTAATCAATTTTAAGTGAAAATTAATGTGTGAAATGCAAATTGAATTTTCAGCCCAACGTCGATTAATTACACTTCATAGTAAGGTAAGAATTTTTTTTTTAACAAATGCACAAAAAGGCACGGTTTTCATGTGCGTGAAAAAAGTGTGCAGAGCCTGACAGAATTAGCATATTTATTTATTTTTTATTCCAACCGGCGTATAGTTTTTATTTTCTGATAATTTTATTAAATTCATTCGGGTCCCGAATTTATGTGTACCCTTGCGAAAAGATCGGATCCTCGACGAGGATAGAAACCCGAGAAACATATTCGCACAATAAAACGAACGGGAGCGTCACGAAGGGGAATGCTTTCGTTATTACAGTATAACGTCGTAGTTTGTAAGATTTAACTTTGTTTGCGAACTTTTATCAGATACACGCGGTAGGTGTGTGTGTGTGTGTGTGTGTGTGTGTCGGTCGACGTCGTCGTCGCCGTCTCGTGCAAGAAAACCGAGACAACAACCCTCTAGGACTTTCCTCACTGTTGTCTCAGATTTTAAGATTTAACGAGTCGCGACAATTTTTTTTGTAGTGGAAAAATCTCGCCGTTAAAAAAAATGATTCACACACCCTTGCAGTTTCACTCGTCGATGAAATAAAATTCTTTATGAAACCGAAACAGTTGTTATTACACGATTTCACACTAAAATTTGTTTTTCCCTCCAGGATGTCGAAATGGGACGATTTTCAAACATTTTGATTCGAGAAAGTATCGACCAGGTGGGAAGAATTCTTATTTTTTCAGCAGAGTAAAAAAATTCGAACCTAAACAGCGAGAGCTTCGGACTTAAACGCTTAATGTACTTCGCTTCCAGACCACGAAATAACAATCCCCATCCCCGAAACAAATATCCCTCTCGAATCTCAAATTTCGCAGCTTTTCGAAGCCATCGAGTTATCGAGGAAAGACGGCGTGCTAACGTAGTGTGTGTCTTCCCAAAAGATCAACAACGAATTTCCGAGGGGAATTTAAAAAAAACAAGAAAGGAAGTTCCACGACGTCGTATTTGGGTAGCAAAGTAAGGAAATGTACTTCCCGATATTAAGGGATGGTATATATTACGAAGAATTCTCGGGAGGCAATAGACAATCGGAGAAATGGATATGAAGTTAAAGAGAGGGAAAAAAAACGTGGAAACGGATAAGGATCGCGAGGAGTGGCGATGGCGCCGCGCCCAGAAAGCTCCGAATCTCTTCGAGATAAAGGTCAGCCAGAGTTCCCCACACTCGGAGGCGACGAACGAAGAGAGGAGAGCTCCCATACCTATTATACGTGAGAGCGAACTGTGCGGCAACGGAGGGTTCGTGGGCGCGAACGCGAATAAAACTAAAGGCCATTAATCAGGCCTTGCTGGTTGTCTCCGGTCTCCGGCGAAAATAAGGCCGCGAGAAAGAGCGCGAAATAAAGATCTCTTTTTCCAGCTTTAAATCATGAGTTTATTTCGTCCGGCAGAAAAGCAGAGACGGCAAATGTAGGGTGTGCGTGTGCGGGTTTGAGAGGGTCGAAACAGGGGAAAAGGAACTAGTGTGATACAGAAACTTCGGCAACGAAGAGGCTCGCCCGTTTTTTAGTGGTTAATGTACGGCCTTAGAATAGGGTAGAATACGGCACATATGACCTGGTCTACATGCCGCTGATTTTCGAGCTAATCCAGGTAAAAACATTACGATTTTACCCTATCTAAATATGATCTGTTTGGCCCGTAGAATATCTAAACATTATCTGTTCAATTCATAAAATGTCTACACTGTAAAAAAAATTGTAAATTGAATCTACCGAACTGGAAGTTTTTATGCAAAAAAGTGGTGCATTAAATTTAATATACAATCGTTATGAAAAATTAATATACTTTTTCATTGAAATTAACACGACATTTTTTTTACAGTGTACATATTATCTGTATAACCTGCAGAATATCTAAATATGTTCTGTTTGATCGATAGTGTAAACATTACGTGTTTAAACCATGGAATATCCAAATATTATGTGATTAATTTACAAAACTTCGCAAACACAAAATTCCCTCGAAAGCTGAGCGCGAACTTACGAAATAGCCTGTTATCAAGATAATTCTGACTGCAAATACCGGAAAATTGAAATTTGCCGTGATTCCCATCTTCCTACGGACTTTCAAGCTATGGGTTAAACCGGGGCTAGTCGGAATACAGCGGAAGTTGAAACGGACGCAGTAAAAGGAAGAGAATCCATGCAGTGAGTATTATACTTTCAGGAAATACTGATCATAGTATGCACTTTAATTCCACAAAGTACCATAGTAACTGCTTGAAATCTCTTCATTTTTATTCTCTTCCAACTTGCCCCGGTCAACCCTAATCAGTTGGACAGTTCCAGCGATGTTCAATCTCGATCGAACATTTATCTCTTTACCTACTCGCGAATATGTCTCGAGTGAATCTTCAAAAAAAAATTCAACTACGAAGACTCTCGAAGATCTGGAGTAAACATTGCGGGCAAGTTGCAATGAAACGCGACACCTTACGAGATTTCCGTGACAGACTCGCCTTAAGGAATTAACGGCGGGAATAGTGCAGAGCCCCACCCCGTAGAGAGGGCATCGGAGATCAGCGTCAAAGTGTGGAGCAATGCAGAACAGCTGAGAACGAGGTCGCGTAGCGCGGAGATGTATATGCACTGCACGTTCCCTCTTTCACCGTGCTGAGTTCGAAACCCCCGCGGGAAACGTCCCCGCCCGGCGAGGGCTCACGTTCTTGTTGTACGGTGACGACAGTTCGCGAACTGGGCCGCGTCGGGCGGTGACGCTTTCCGGCGAGAGAGACTGCGTGATGAGGATGGATAATGGGAATGAGGGAAGGCGATGGGGTTCCAGGGTAAATGTGGGTAAATCTGGTGGACACATTTCTGAGACGCCCTCGGTCGGTAACGAGAACTGTTATCCGCTCTTTCCAACGGTGCTGAACTTTTCCGAGGAAAATCGAATCACTGGTGGCTCGCCAATTTTTAGATAATATAAATAAATAAATAAATAAATAAATAAATAAATAAATAAATAAATAAATAAATAAATAAATAAATAAATAAATCGATAGATCGATCGATGGATCGATCAATCAATCAATAATAATTTACTTTTATTCCTAAGATGTCCGAGATGCTCGAAAAAAAAAATTACACTTGTTACCGACCGAGCAACAGAGAGGAGGCAAAGTGAGTGGACGCGCATAGAGGGTTGAGATGTGACGGTAGGAGGCAGAGAGAGTTGTTTTAGGCAGTGCCATCAGGAGTCAACGACCCCGAGACGTGCCAGGTGTGCGAAACTTGCGGGATCGACCTGAATTCGAGTTTGAGCGACTGCGGAGCGAAGAAGCTCCTCTTAAACGGTATTCTCTCGGTACTCTTGTCGTAGCATCTCCGTCGGCGGAGTTTCTCCTGCATGTTTCTCGGTCGATGTCTTGGAAACGGCTTTGGGTGAAAATCGTTTGCGATATACATTTTGCATATACGATATTTACATATACGTATCAACCGCTGAGAAACAGAGGGGCGTACGGCGAGCATATTACGGACGTCAAACGGCGAGACATAAGCCCTTGCGGTTCTCAACTGCCGCCGTATCGGCGATATCGATAGAGTATAGCGCGAAGAGGAGGCGACAAGCGGCAACCGCTCTTGTCTCTTTTATAGGCGAAGCAGAGTCGGCCATCGAACCGCGGCAAGATCTTAACCGACGCTCCACGCTCACATCTCGCGGTTCTCGGATTATTTTCCACACGTGACATTTGTCGATAATTCTATATCGATTTTGGGAAAAAAATATTACCAGAGATGTCGAAGAAAAAAAAACCTGACTTGCTATCTAACATATTTCTAAAATGGCGTTGATCTCATAAATATCATAAAACGTGATATCTGTCGATAATTCTATATCAATTTTGGAGAAAAAATATGATCAGGGATGTAAAAAAAAAATTGTCTATTTGCTATGTAACATATTTGTAAAGTGACGTCGATCTCATAAATCTCACAAAATGTGACATCTGTCGATAATTCTATATCAATTTTGGAGAAAAAATATGATCAGGGATGTAAAAAAAAAATGTCTATTTGCTATGTACCATATTTGTAAAAAGGCGTCGATCTCATAAATCATCAAAAAAATGAATCCTAATCTTTCCGAGTAAGACGCGCCTCTCGTACATCTCGTTTCCGCTCTCGCGGAAGCGTCGGAGACCGCGGAATCTCGTTTTACAAGCGGCCGAGCGGAAGTACCGTGGCGGAGAGAAGGGCGGGGAGCCGGTAACGAGAATGTACAGGGTGTATAGTGCCGCGTGCGGAATATCGTACGTGGGTTAAACGTATGGCGATGGTGGAGTATCATCGTGTGCGCGGTAGTTTGGATACGGCGCCCGAAGTTCCGAAGGGAAACGGCTATGCCGACATGACCTCGCCTCCTTCTTCCTTCATCGTTCCATCCTTCGGGTCTCGCACTTCGCCAACGTCGTAACAACTTCCGCACGCTCGTTCCACGCCGACTCCGAGATAGAGAGCGAGTGAGCCAGAGAGCTGACCAAGTTAAGTCATTTGGGCGCCGTGCACCTACAGCGAATAAGTCATAACTAAGGTAGATTGTGACTAATTGTGCGTCCCGGTGGTAACGCCTCGTCGCAATACCCGCTCTAACGTCTGTGGTACTGTATGCTCGGGCTGTTACTTCGAGTACGAGAACGCTTTCTCACACGACACCACGCGACGAGACACGCCTGTTATAACCACTTGTAAAGGCCCAAAGCTTTCGAGAAATTATGCCCTCTCTGCTTTACAGAGCAATTAATCCACCGACGAAGCCGTCGCTCGAACTCCGCGCTCACGCCTCAAAGTCGTATTTCGCTTCGAAGGCTCCAACTTTGCGAAGTTGTTGTATCAAAAATTGGTGATTTTATATTTTTCTTTGATTTTTTTGTCATTTTTTTTCAAAGTCACATTTGGTTCGAAGAGCTGTGACAAATTGTACGGAATTGTTGTATAACAAATTGGTGATTCGATATGTTTTTTTGACATTTTTTCAGACATCTTTTTTTTGAACGTCTGGGTCAAACATTACGAAATTTGTTGTTTAAAAAAGAGGCGATTCCATATGTTTTTAAAAAATATTTTTCTTTTTTTAGATTTTTGTCCATTTTTTTTCATTGGACGTTCGACGGGTAAATGTTATCCGAAGTGTCGAGGAACGTGCAGCTCGCACCGTCGACCCTGCAGCCGAGACAAACGGCGTAAAACGAGACAACCTGCAAATTGCAGCTCGCATGTGACGCTTGCACGGTAAAATGTATAGAAATTGAAGATTATCTGTTACCTCATGTGCCCTACATACGTGCATTTTTAAAATATTATTTACACAGTCGTATGTGTACATTGCCTCGAGACTGTGTAGAGCTCGGCTCGCGTGACCGAAGCTTCGCCGCTGAATAACCGTGTGTGTATGTGCCGCCCGCGCTTTGCGCTTTTCCACATAGTTATGAAGTACGAAGCGAGCGGCAGAGTACTAACCCGTTGATTCTTTTTTATCTTTACTTCTTTTATTTTTTTTTACGAGTCACTAGACTATGCGGCTTCTCTCAAGCGATTAAGTTAAGTAGCCCACGTCGGTCTTATCTCCCTGCGCACGTTTGCGGCAAAAAGAAAAATAATAAAAAAAACAGGCTTCTTTAAACCCGCAACTAGTTTTCCAACCCTTTTCCTACCCTTCACTTGTTACATCCTCGTTTAACAATTTTACGAGTCAACGTCACTGAAAACTTAAGGGGTTATATACCTAATCATAAAAACAACAGCAAAATATCGGCAGAACCTGGAATGACTCTGCAATGGAAGCCTGAATGACTTTCGGAGTGTAAGTTAAGAAAATATCTTTCTCGAAACTACCCCTTCAAAGGCTGTGACCGAGACAACAACAAAAAATAAACCACAGCATCTGAAATCTGTTTGAAGTATTCGCCAACTCTTTTTATATACTATATACTAGCGGTTATATTGGCTCACGAGGCTTCGCGATCGCAGTATTTGCGTGAGCATCTGTGAATATCTGTGAATATGTGTGAATATCTGTGAATATGTGTGAATATCTGTGAATATCTGTGAATATCTGTGAATATCTGTGAATATCTGTGAATATCTGTGAATATCTGTGAATATCTGTGAATATCTGTGAATATCTGTGAATATCTGTGAATATCTGTGAATATCTGTGAATATCTGTGAATATCTGTGAATATCTGTGAATATCTGTGAACATCTGTGAATATCTGTGAACATCTGTGAATATCTGTGAATATCTGTGAATATCTGTGAATATCTGTGAATATCTGTGAATATGTGTGAATATGTGTGAATATCTGTGAATATCTGTGAATATCTGTGAACATCTGTGAATATCTGTGAATATCTGTGAATATCTGTGAATATCTGTGAATATCTGTGAATATGTGTGAATATGTGTGAATATGTGTGAATATGTGTGAATATGTGTGAATATGTGTGAATATGTGTGAATATGTGTGAATATGTGTGAATATGTGTGAATATGTGTGAATATGTGTGAATATCTGTGAATATCTGTGAATATCTGTGAATATCTGTGAATATCTGTGAATATCTGTGAATATCTGTGAATATCTGTGAATATCTGTGAATATCTGTGTTAGGATTTGTGTGAGGATTTGTGAATATCCGTGTGTCTGTGAGTTTCTGTGTAGTATCTGTGAGCATCGGTTTGATGGTCAAATCGGCATGAACTTTATTATTATGTAGATGAAGAATTTTTTTTCTCAAATTCTCAAAAATGTCGGCCTTAAGGTGACCTCATAAGCTCAAACGGTTAGAAGATTATACACAGCCCCACACCGGAATGTAAAAAAAAACCTGCACTAAACTCGAGAGGCCGAAAGTGGGGAAGGTCTGGGCGATAAAGCGAAGAAGCTAATGAACGGTGGAAAGAATCGGCTCTAAAAAGCGGCGAGCCCGGTGGCAGTCAAACGAGTAAGAAAAGTAAAGTGGCGCGGGACCGAGATAAAGTTAATCACTGAGAGAAGTATACATTTTTGTGGCGGCAGAGGACTATAAGCATAAGGTAAATTCGACGTTGGCGAGAAGCATTCGAAGGTAAAATGCGAAAATGCAAGGGAAGCCGAGAATTCTCGTGCCGTTCGAGCTATGACAATTTTGAAAGTAAAGCTATGGAGATTGAGGGAGGGGAGGGTGAGAAGCTTGGCCTGCGGATAATATACGAGAGAGGCAATGGGAACGTCGAGCGACTGGCTTCGCTTGTACGTCGTGTTCACTCCGGTTGCGAAGGCAGAACGGAAGTTAGCCGGGGCTGAAGGGTGCCGCGCATTAGAGGTAATTGTCGGCGAAGTCACGTCAACCCTGTTGGCTCGGTCAGCTCGGGCTCTGAGCCAACCCTCCTCGCCCCTCGCACCTTCTCCGACCGTACATCCCTTGTTCAGCATCGCCGAGAGCCGGTCCCAGTCTTTCGCCCTCTCACGTTTCGAGGCCGCAACCCGTAGACGAGAAGGCAGGGACATGGAACCTTGGGTAAGGTATCCGGAAAAATCTTTGATCGTGAGGAAAAAAAATCTCGTCGGTCGGAAAAGCAGACTTTTCTGATGTAGGTAAACAAATTTTTAAAGGGCTTCGGGGAGGTAGAGAGGACGATGTGGCTTGTAGCCGCTGTTGGTTATGGGGATAAAGGATTGGTTGCCTTAATTTTGATCAGGTTTGATGAAAAAAGGGTTACGGTCATATTCGAAATTTAGTAAAATGGCCAAAAGTATTATAAAAAAATGTTCTCAGAGATTCAGTGAAATGGCTAAAAATGTCCACGGAAAGCGTCAAGATCCTATTAGAGGTTGAATAAAATGACCAAAAGCGTTACAGTCCTGTTGGCGATTAAGTAAAACGGCAAAAAATGTCCTCGAAAAGAGTTAAAGTCCTAATGGGAACTGAGCAAAATGTCGGAAAGCATTTCATTCCTATAGGAGATTGAGTAAAATGGCAAAAAGCGCCAACAAGCAAAGTGGCCATTGAATAAATGTCCAGAGCAATTCTAAAACTGCCGAAGGTGTTTCCACATAATGTTCTTTAATGATTACACGCTCGATCGACTCAACACGATATTTTTTTTGTTGTTTTACAAATTTTGAGTAATTTTTTTTTTCATTTTCCCTCTGAATTCGAAAAACACAGATATCCATGTAATCGATCACCAAGCTCGCTCATAATCGAGGGCCGAACTGTCCCACCCTACCGTTCGTTCAGCTGACCATAAGTCATCCATTATCTCATCATACGACCGACTGCGAACTTCTGTCCCTGCGCGGTCCCTGCAAGCACGCAATGGTCGTTTCGCCCGGTGATATTTCGAATTTTACGACATCATCGAATAGCCCATATTCCACTTCAAGTCGTTCGGAGGGTTATTCCTCTTAGATATCTCGCTTCCCTCCCTCGTCTTTCTATTTCGCGACGGGACGCTCGTCGCCCTCGTAGATCCTCGCTGCAGGATCATATTCATACGTGTCTGCTCGCCTAACCGGGCCAAACCTTTATATACGAGACACTCTGAAACCGCTCTCCCCTCGTCCTCCCCAGAATTTACCTTCTTATCACAGCTGCGTTGAAAAAAAACGTTACGTGTTTTCTTTTAATTTCTTGAAAAACAGATCCAAAGGAAAGAGGCACCAAGTATTGTTTTTCTTCTTTTTTTATTTTATTTTTGAGCAATATGTAGGAATTGACAAAGGGTTCGATCAAAAATGCTGAAAAAAATTACAAAAACCCCTTGTAAATAATCATGAATTGTGATGAAAGTACATTTTTTGTATTTTGGAGAGAGTCGAGTTTTTCACCGTTCGAAACCAGATGGAATACCTACACACATACATACATATGTATAAATCTGTGAACTACCGCTTGGCTCATATGGCTCGTAATTTTTTTTTCGATTTCTTTTTTCGGATATGCTGCGTATAGAAATACGATAAATGCCACGCAACCGCAGGCTAGCCATATCGAGGATTCGTAACTATAAATATTTTGGCACACATATACCGTTTAAATCCTCGAAGCATTGAATATTCCATCGCTCACCTGCGAAAGCTAATCGATCGTTGTGCATCGTGATTTTTGGGTCAATCGGCAATGCACTCTTCCGCTTTCGGCCCGTTGCATAAAGGCATTATTAATTCGGGTCAATTCTGATCGATACGTCCAAAGAAATTTTACCTTGACCGTCAGCAATTTGTATTCATAAAACAACGAAAAAAAATGGGATTGTGTATGGAAAGATGCGAAAGATTTCCTCCCACTCATCACGAATCTGTTACTTATCTCACTCCAAGCACCATATTCCATACGGAAAACGGTGCCTTACGTTAAAAAAAAAATGGATTTTGGCGATATTACAATTGTCGAAATATTAATTTCATACCATCCTCGATATAAAAAAAAATGATTCCAATAAGTCACAAGCTTCAGTGCGCTCTATCACCAGTGCCCGCTATACTTGGCACGAAATTTCATTGAGCCTCTTGATTCGGATCATACAGACTGCGTTATAAGCGAGGAATGGTGTATTATCCGCTCGCGTGACTCGAGAGTTGGCACAGTCGGTGACCTCGCTGCCAGGAAATGAATTTATTTTTATTATCCATCTCCATGGATATTGCGCTGTCCGAATGTTTTATCGCTTCGTCTCAATGAAACGGCAGAATGCCGAGGGAGTCGGCGAACAGAGGAAACAAAAGGTTATCTCGGTTGTACCGCATTAATTATGCTACGGTCGGCTACAATTAACCGATTAGATATCGACAATAAACTTTGAAGCTATTCCTATCGCGCCATTGGAATAATATTCTAATAATAAAAAAACCGAACATTGCGTTATGAGATGCGAAGTCTGAATAATCAGGGTTTGCTTCCATTGCGGAAATAGCAGTTCGAGCGGAGGTGGAAGTTATAGAAGGAAAATGGACCAGGGGGGAGGGGGGGGGGGGGTGTCGAGGATGAAATCAATACCGAAGCGAGAGCTTGGAAACGACGACGATTCGTTTATAGCGCAGTGGAGATGAGCGTAGAAAAGGGACAAATGTAAATAAATTTAAATTGGAGCCGTAGCCGACGGGATAGCGTCGGAGGCTGCTGAACTCGCTGAGCGGATTACCTTCGTGAGAGAAAGTGGAAAGAGTGAAAAAAAAGTAAATAATAAAATATTCGATGCGGAGAGAGGACGAAGAAGCTGTAAAAAAATTTGCTTTAATCACCAAAGAGTTGAAAATCTCATTCTTTATTAAAGAGAATTGTCTACAAGTTCTGTAGTTCTTCACTCGATGTTTTTTTATAACTTTATTTCGCCGACGAATTTCAATGGAAGTAAATTTCCGCATCGACACGAACATTTTTTTTGTCCTAGACGGTGATGCTGAATTCATTTGGCTCCAAATAATGCTTCATTTAATTCAACAAAAAGCGTTTTTAAATTAAGATAAAAAAGCTACATAAAAATAATATTCATTCTTGGAGGAAATACTTTAAGCTGTTCGTAAAATATTCTTCATTTTTTTTGTTGCAACACCTTGATATTTATTTTAAGAAACTCATCGGTCAAACATTACTAAATTATAATCTAATGAAATTATTATAAAATTATATTATCGATAATAGATTAAAAATAATATCCGCTAGTTGTATTATAATAATATTATTTATTATGTCAATAATAAATCATTTTGTTGCCTTTGAGGTTTCCAAAAATATGTAAGAGAGAAAGTTATATTTAAAAAAAATGTATTAAGAAAATAACAAAATTGTCTGCATCGATGTAAGGAAGAGAATACCGGCAGCGGATAACCGAGTTACGTGAGAATTTCTCTGGTTAATAATTTATAGTAAATTGCTCGAGATCGATTTCACCGGTGGGTGTTCTATTGGTTATTCATCGCGACGATGCAGCTGGCACGATTTGGCCAACAAGAAAATACGCTAAGAGGAGCCGGGAGGGGAGGCAGGCAACTGCAAGAGCTATCGTGCGGACTATTTCGCGGCGGCTGAGTAAAGTAGGTCGAAACCATTTTGGCACAGCTAACTCGACGATACGTTTCGACGAATTTTAGGTGGAAATAAAGTAAGCTTCGTGACTACTACACAACTCGGAAAGTACACTACGGTTGTAGATATAGGGGTTTCCCCGTGGGTAGCAGGTGCTCGTGAGAGCTTCTGCGAGCCCCTCGACTACGACGGCAATAGTGAAAGCTTTCAGAAACTGGTTTTTACGAATTGTGCCTCACAAACTCTCGATAAGCGTACACAATACGATCTGAAAAAGCTTTGGAATAAAAAAGGAATTACTTTCGAGAAAGAATTATTTGAAAATTTTATCTCAAAATTGCCAATTTTTGTTTTTAGAGGCCCAAAAATTGTCAGATTCATTTTCTGCGACGACAAAGCACTAAAGCACTAAATCTCAATAAGCGCGCTTTAGGAAGAAATGTTTCGTAACGACGAAACTACTTCGACGAAGGAATGATTGGCAAATTTTGTAAAAAAATTGCAATTTTTATTTTGAGCGATAGAAATTAATTTAAATAGATATTTATGTCACTCGGTGGGAAAATGGCGGTTTTTTCGCCCGCTTCGCGTGCGAAAACCCCCATTTTCACACCTTGTGAAATAAAATTTTGTTCGATACTCGTGCGAAAAACGTTTTCTGAACTCGTGTGATTGCAACACTCGCCTTCGGCTCGTGCTGCAAACTCACACTCGTCAGAAAAAGTTTTTTCGCACTCGTATCGAAATGTACTATTATCGGAATGTTCAGAGCAGTAGATTCTCGATACGTTTACTCAAAACGATGTAGTGAAACTTTGCAGAAAAAAACTACTTTGCTGAATCAGTTATTGGCAATTTTCGATAGATTTGGCAATTTTCGTTTTCAACGATAAGAATAATAATATTTTTTCCGATTTTCGAAGTAGTAAATATAAGTAACGCTTCGAAGAAATATATGACCCTCGAAGATTTGTTCAGCCACCCCTGCGTCTACCTTCATGGATTACTTCGGCCTATCCCGCTCAAACCCTCCGGACACGTTTCCATTATCATCTTTTTTCCTTTTTCTCGTATTTCCTTTTCCTCTTTCCATTCTCTTCGCCCGCGAGACGTAACGACTACTTGCTGATGTGCGATAATAAATTCTGCCGGTTCGTTTCAACCGTTGTGCGTTATTCTTCACCCCCCAAGCACTCTCGTCTTTCGGATCAACACAAACGGACACTCTGTCTCGCGAAGAATTATTGCCAGATTTTTCAGCACACAATTCATCGACAACTGTATCAATTTTTTATTTATTTCTCTCCCTGTCCCTTCGACATGTTGCACGAATGTTAGTCCACAATTTCTTCTCAGTTGCAATTTAATGATTTTTCAATTTTTTTTAAGTATCATTTTCGTAAATTTAATCGACATTTCGTAAAAAAATTTTTAAAAAATGGTCTCACCAGCCTTTGTACCGAAGCCCAAGTTATGCATCGTACACTCGACGATTCCCGCTAGAAACATCCCGGGGAAATTTGCAGCTCGCGATATCGATTTTTCGTGGTACTTTGACCACTTTTTTGAGGTAAAAAAAAAAAAATTCCTTTTCACTCTATATC
Organism: Ichneumon xanthorius; assembly: GCA_917499995.1. Taxonomy (NCBI): domain Eukaryota; kingdom Metazoa; phylum Arthropoda; class Insecta; order Hymenoptera; family Ichneumonidae; genus Ichneumon; species Ichneumon xanthorius. The sequence goes on from OU824201.1 coordinate 12,629,466, forward strand.
GATATAGTGATGGGATCAAAGGGGTCAAACATTTCCGGCTTCGACAATTTAGCCCCAAAACTTGGTCTCTCTCTTTGTCAAAAAGAATTGCACTACACGGATATACCGTGTGAATATATAAAGATGGGGTGCAATAGACCTTTACCCTCCCCCCTCCCGCATCCTCTTGGATATCGAATTTTCATACCGCGCCTGGCGAGAGACTAGCCCGTTCTCCCTCTCTCTCCCCGATATCAGTGAGCAACGCGGCCCCTCGGGGCCTCCTTTTTTATTCGCGAGAATATGAAGCCAGGATGACGGTTGAAAAGGCAGAAGGAGAGCAGATGAAATAGAAAGGGGGAGGGGGGTAAAAAAGGGAAGGAGGCGATAGAACGAAAAAGAGAGCCCGAGGAGGAAAGAGGGTCGGAGAGTGGCTGCAAGCTCGAGAATGAGGTGAGGCGAGAGTCGAGAAAGAGGGAAGAAAGAAAGTACAAGGGAAGGTGGAGGAAGGGTGAGACCGAGCCTTGGGCCATTGGAATACCTTTTCCCCTTTTGCCTTCTTCTTTCTCCGACCCCGCTTCTCCTCTATATTTTTCCGACTTGGTAGAATACAGAGAACTTAGGCAAAGGGCGACGAGGGTGCGGCCTCTGGGGGCCGCAACCCCTCCGACTCCCGGCCTTCGCGTCTACGCCGCGCCGACTTGGTCTCGCAAAGGAAAATAAAAAAATAGGAAAAAAAAGGAAGAGAGACCGCATTTGCACGCAAAAATTCTGCAACGATTCCCCGTACTCCGGATATATAATGCGAAGCAGCGCCGAGATGCAGGATTGCGCTGTGTGCAGGGGGATGGCGGGGCAAGACGGACCGGGAGGAATTGGTCAAAATAAACCGTTTTGCCCCGCTCTTTCCCATTCAAAGTCATGAATCGCTTAGCTTCCGCGTGGGATGAGAATTACGGAAACTCCTCTCGAGAGATACCTCGCGAGACGCCGGAAGAAAAGATATTGTGTATGTGTGTTGGGGCGGCGGGGGAGCGATGGTTCAGAGGGTGCGAACATTTTTGTGGAATTTCGCGAATATCCCGAGGGGCCCCTCGAGGAGAGTGAGTGGCTGACACGTGTATTGTGAGAAAGGTAGAAACATGGATAAGAGAGAAAACTGGAGTTCTGATTTTTTTTTTTAGGCCCGCATGAGATTTTAATTCTAAGATTTTAATTCTAAGTTTCGGGTCTTCGTGTCTCGAAACGTTGTACATTTGTTATGTTATTTAAAAAAGTTGAGCGAAGGAAACATGTTTCCGGAAGTAAAGGTGCATAAGAATAGAGGCGCAAGTTTGTCGGATCTGCGCGTCGCAACTTCGCCAACTGGCGCGACTCCGGCCTCGGGCGAAATAGGTATTCTCCTCACTAATTGTTGATTGTGAAATTTATGTCCCCGAGACAGAAATAAGGTAAGGTAAAGAACGGAGGAAAGTAAACAAAAATTGATAAGGGATGAAAGTATAGTTTTTATTTTTTGTACTACTTATAAGATTTGAATTCTCAGTTTCGGGTCTTCGTGTCTCGAAATGTTATATATTTTTAATGTTATTAAAAAAAAAAAAAAAAAAAAAAAAAAAAAAAAATGGTGAAGAAAGCATGTTTCCGGAAGTAACGGTGTACAACAATGGAGTCGAAAGTTTGTCGGACCTGCGCGTCGCAACTTCGCCAACTGGCGCGACTCTGGCCTCGGGCGAAATAGGTATTCTCCTCACTAATTGTTGATTGTGAAATTTATGTCCCCGAGACAGAAATAAGGTAAGGTAAAGAACGGAGGAAAGTAAAAAAAAATTGATAAGAGACGAAAGTATAGTTTTTATTTTTTTTACTACTTATAAGATTCTAATTCTCAGTTTCGGGTCTTCGTGTCTATAAATATTATATATTTTTTATGTTATTTAAAAAAAAACATGTTTCCGGAAGTAACGGTGTACAACAATAGAGTCGAAAGTTTGTCGGATCTGCGCGTCGCAACTTGGCGAACTGGCGTTACTCCGGCCCCGGGCGAAATAAGTATTCTCCTCACTAATTCTTGATTGCGAAATTTATGCCCCCGAGACAGAAATAAATAACTCTCCGCTCTCCTTTGAAATGTAATTTAGATAGGGAGGTTGAGAGGCAGCGACTGCTCGAGCCCCGTGGAGAAGGTCCGAGCCGCGGAAGGTAGCGAGAAAACGCGACGTCGAGGATTCGAGTGGCTGAGAAGGGTAGGTTATACAGGACGAAGCGGGGGGGTAGAAGTTAGAATAGTAGAACCGTGAGAGACGGGAAAACGCGAGCGCGGGTTGAGCAACGGGGTGGAGGAGCGGAAGTTGAGGGGTTGGGCGACATCGGATGGAAGAAACGCGAGCTAGGCCGGGCACACGGCATTTATTCCGCTTAACACTATTTGCGAAAACTCATTTCTGAAACTGCTCGCTTGGCCTTATGCGAGAAGAAGAGGAAGCTCGACGGGAGAAGCGTCCTCGGGGCGGAAGCGACGGCAAGGACTGCCGCTGCCACCACTTTGCCTTCCTGGCGCTGCCTCGTTCGTTCGAGGATCAAGAGGACGAGAAATAATAAGAAGCTGCGCCCTGTCTTCTGTCCCGAAGCTACTTTCGACAACGGAATATTTTTCTTCTCATTTCCGGTTGTACAAAAGAGAAAAATAGATGTACTGAATTTTTTTGAATTACTCGACATAAAACTACTATTTTTTCATATTCAAATTACCCTTGCAAAAAAAAATTGTGAGTTTACCGAAGAATTTTATGTTACAACAATTTCCAGAAGAATCTACTTCGTTTAGGACATTATCGGCCCGTTGTACTCGTTTGCTTGATTATTTGTCGTAATATAGGAAAAAAAACTCTTCACATTTCACCATTTAACTTTTCATCGAATATGCGATCAATATTTCAATATTTTTATTTTCTCCTCCCGTTCACACATTTCGATCCATATGCCTTACATTTTAACTGATCGATCGGAGAATTTTGTTTAACGCGTGGTTTTTTTTTCTTTACCGTAGCTCTCGTTCAATTGGTAATTAGCCGCTTCGCTTGCTCATTACAACGATTGAAACTAATGAAGACTTTGTGCCACACTCTCATGCTACCACTACAACTACGACCACCTCAACTACCAGAGTTGTCCGTGTGGTGGCGCGGAAGCTCGGGTTCTGCTGTGGCTTGGCAGTAAAGGGTTGCCTCGCCGGAATGGCGGGACGGGTGTGCAAGGGGCGCGTTGTTTCAGCGAGCGCTGCGGTCGGGTGCAAAGAGAGTGAGAAAAGAAATGGCAAAAAGGAACGAAAAAAGAGAAGGTAGAACATTTTTTTAAAAGAGGTAGAAAAAGTGAGTCCGGTTGGGGGGGGGGGGGCAAAGCGAAAGGCAGGGTGAAAGGGTGAAGTCTCGAGTACCTAAGTTGCCTCGTTCGCCACCTCTCTCTCGGCTTCGACCACCAGAAAGCCCTCGTTCCTACCAGCTTTTTTCCTTCCTCTCCTACGGACCGTTTTATTTTTATTTTTATTTTTTTATTTCCCTTCGACTGGTTTCCCTACCCTGTACTTTTGCCGTTCAACCCTCGAGCTATGCTATATTATCTGCGGTTTTTTTTCCTTCACGCAGAACACAGAGGGCGAGGAAGTCTGAGAACCCCACGATTTCCGCATCGAGTTTTCGCTAATTAATTACCGAGAGTGCGCCGCGGAGGCAGACGGTCGGGGAGACCGGGGTGGGCTTCAGACGCTCGTAGGGCTTGACACCGGCCGGAAATCGTTAATTGGTATTTACCGTTCGTCGATTCCAGTGGAATCGGCCTCGAGCGCGATTACATTAAGTTGGGCATGGCTGCTCGAAACTTTGCTCGCGATAGTGTGCCATTGCTCATATCATATTTAAATCCTCTCTGTACTGTTAGTCCGAGGACTTGTTCGACAATTGTATTTACCTACGCAACAGCTTATCCGAGAGAGATCGGGGCGATCGCCCTGTTAAATCGTTCCGCTTAACGAGGAACGAGGGAGATGTTCTTTGGACTCGACGTTTTGTGCTTTAATAGGTACACTGAACTCTCGACTCACCTGTAAAGAGAAAACAATTGATTGTTAGTTTTTGGGCTTCTTTTACACTGAAAGATTGGTTGCACTATTTTGTTAGGTCGGAGAATCCGAGGATCGAATTTTGAGACCTTAGTTCGGTTAAGATCGAACTTAAGATCGAAGTTTGGCCCAAACTTCATTTCGTGCTTAAGCTTGATCTCAAATTCGAACGTAAGTCTGATCTCAATTTCGATTGCAATTCGAGTCCGACGTTAAGATCAAACTTTAACAGAATTTCTTAAAACCGTTTCTAGGGAACGAATGCTAATTGTTCACCTCAATGTCAGGAAAACGTTACGCAGAGGGCGATAAGATTTTTTTTGGATATCTTCTTATCGCTTCTTTTAAGTTTGAACTTCAGTTCGAATTTAAGATAGATCTTGAGGACGCAATGAAATTCGGGCCAAACTTTAAGCTGGTCTCTCGGCGAGGAAACTTTTTTTTATCATTCACCAGAGTAAAAAAAATCTGCAAAAATTCTCCAATACCCATCGACCTATATCCGATAGGATCCGGTAGGATTCGCAACAAATATAGCACTGTTATAGGTTATATTCTAATTAATAGTTTTTCTTTTCGTGACAGATATTTGAGGTTTTTGTTTTGTGGGACGATTTTGGCGAACTATTCAGCGAGTTTGCCAATGGAATCAAATTCGTTTCCATCCATCCATCCCCATTGCAGTTACTGCCTACCGGCTATCTCCCTCGAAACAGTCGGCGCACGGGGTCCCCTCTCTATAACCCATCGCCGGTGCGTTTCCACGCGCAAAAACACACATCCGGCCGGGTACAAAAGCGGCGCCGCTCGAGTTACAACGGGGCCAGTCGCACATAGCCGAGGGAAAAGGAGAGACGAGAGACGAGGAATAATTGAAAGGCACCCTGTCACCGAGGGCAAAGGCCCGTGCCAAGTGCAAATTGAGCCACAGCGCGATGCAAACGGGCCGCGTAGTTTGTTTGCAAAGCCACAGACCCGGCTCCCTTTTACCGCGTCTCACTCTCTCTATTTCTTTCTTTCTCTGTTTTTTTCGCTATATAGTTAAAACCCCAACTCTGTCTCTGTACCATTCTCTCTTTGATAAAACCAGCCGGGTCGAAAGAATAGGGTCGACGAAGCCTCGATGGAAAACGCGCGAGCTTATATAACGTGGACACTGTGTGTTGTCCCCTGTCATATTTTTCTATAACTTCACATTTGTTAGGTTTTTTTTTCACCATAGAAGAGAAGACCAGACGTCCGGTCCGGTCCGGTGCATCCGGAGCGTTTAGCTTCGAGAGCCTTGCTATCGCAACAGTATTCGCTAAATTGGCATGGCACCTCGCCAAACGTATTGCTCGGATCCTGACGTATCGATTTTGGTACCAAGAAGCTAAAAAATATTAATCCTGGACTGGGTGGTGCGACAACGAATGGAGGAATAGAATTTATTTATTCACTATGAATCGTCTGCAAATTTAACTGTTTCCTGTTTGATAATTCGGTACAGATAAAAAATTGAAAACAAAAAAATTTCGGTGGAAGACTGTTGTACCTTTCATATCAGTCGAATACCGTTTAATCAATATATCGTGCCCGATCACGTGTATACACACGTGATTGAATTAATAGCGGCCCGAATAAAAAATATTCTCTCGATTTTTTCATTGGACACATCGAGAAAAATATTCGTCAAGTTAATAAATCAAAATGAAAAATAAATACAAACGGAGAGAAAAAAAATCGTTAAAAATTTTTTAATCCGATAGGCATTTAAAAGTTGCATAAAAGTAACGACACGTTGTCTCATTTGTCATTACGATCTTTTTCTTTTCCCTTTTTCTTTTTTTTCATGCCGATGCTCGATGCTCGAAACTAAAGCTGCGAAGCTATGGAAAGCAGCGATCGAGCCTGCGGGTGCTGTCAGACTTTTTTCAGCATGCTACGGGGTTCGAAGAGTCAAAGGGGCGGATGAGGCTCTCGGCCATCGAAAAAAAAAATATATATATATATATACACGCCGTTCTCTATCCGGTTTTCTCGCTCGCGTTACTGCCGTTGTACTCGCTTTTCGTCGTTCATTATTGGCCGAGGCAATTAAACGGAATCTCTTCGAGGGACGAAATTGTTCTGCGTGGATTCTATTCCGTGTTATCGCGCCACCCTCACGCTCGCCAATACACGTATACCGAAACGTTCCGAGATTTCAATAAAAAGAAATCTCGAACTCTGGATTTTTCAGATCCTCTTTTTCTTCTTGAAGACAATAATATGTTCCGGAGTGGTTGACACTGTAAGATGAAGGAAGTAATCGTCAGATCTATTCGTCGACTTGCCGTTCGGAGAACATAGTACTATGTAAAGCACGCGTTTCAGACCTAATTATTTTCTTCATTAAAATCAAATAAATTGACAAACTGAATTGAAAAATGCTTACTCGAAAATCGTTCGATTCACGAACCGGACACGTGGCGATGGCCAAATACCTTAAAAATTATATTTGTTGACCTCGCGTGCAACCCGACTTTGAATAGCTCAACCGGACGTTCAAAGAAGAATACTCTCATTCGACTAAACGGTGAAAATGATGGAAAGATTGGCAACATGGTAACAATTTTACGTGTAGCAAGTAAGCTGGGCGAGCTCACGCATTATGAACGCACATTCGGCTGTCGTACAATTGTACATGACCAAATTCAAAGTGACAGAGTCATGAAAAAAAAAACGTTACATCCCAAGTAGAGGACTCGCCAGTGGGACAAAACGAACCCGCGACAAAACGGTCCGTCTTGCCCCCACTCGCCCCCCCCCCCCCACGAGGCACAACAAAGAATCCAGCGCATTTACTCGCGGGTGCATTTTTCCAAAGCTCCCGACGATAGAAAGCGCAGCTCCAACCCTCACCGGCGTTCCTTTCCCGCGTTACCGACGTTGATGTTGTCGGCGAGTTAACCCAGGTTTCTAATTAAAAAAATTAACGTTAATTATACCGGCCGTTGAGCTAGGCAGGGTTTCACGAAGCGTGTACAGGGGGTTGAGGTGGTGATGGCAGCCGGCTGAGCTTCACATGCGCCCGGGACCGGGAACGCGAATGCTTTTTAATCAGCGCACACTCTCGCACACAGCTTACGTACGGCTCGAGAATTCGCGAAAACTGGGAATGCAGAAAATTGTATGGAGGATGTGATGACGACAACGGGGCGGTGTCGGAAACGTGAGAAAATCTCTGACGCCCTTTCGTGCTATTTTCTTTTTCTCCTGCACACTGTACGCATTGAAGTCGTACCGAACACGCGCGCGTCCAACTACGATATTTTAATTATTTTTAATTCACACTCGCAGACCGTAGGGGTAGGGATTTTTTTTCGGGAAATTCCTCCCAGTGGCTTTTTCTTGTACGGGACTAATTTCTTTTGATTTGTACCGTGGAATTTAGAATTGTGATTGATCATAAGCGAGAAATGTGATTTTTTTTTTTTTTACATTTGACACTAATTAAGAGACAAGTCGAGAGACAAATTTCGGTGGTCAAAGCATCCAGAAGAGCAGATTGGCTATGCTTAGGCCTATCTGACCTTACGCCATTAAGCGGTATAATTTTCGACAATTCCATTTTTAAAAAAATGTTAATACATTTAGTGCGCGATGATGAGAAAATAAAAGGTCGGCCGAGCTTTCGTTGAAATTTCAAGGGCGATAACTCGACGAGTGCTCGTCGACCTGTGCACCCCCTCGACCTCGGTAACCCGATCCCAGCGACGACGACAACGACGATGAGGATCGCCTCTCGCCTCTCCAAGCCCCTCCGAGTGGGAACGATCGATACGCCAGCGTGCAGAGTAGTTAACCCCGTTAACTACCCTCCGTCGTCTCGGTTACGACATGGAGTTACACACATCGCCAGATTGTTATATCCTCAGTTGCTCACGAGGGCCCAATCAAATTGCTCTAAGATAAAGAAGAAGAGTGACGCGCACGAACGCAACGAACTGCGGTGTAACCCTGTCCGCTTAATTCTAAAAAGAGTAAAAAGGATCTCATAAAAAATCATTTACAAGTTTTTGTAACTTTACACGAATTACGAAATTTCATCCACAAAAATTGCATAAATTGGACGATAGTAATGGTAGTGAATTTATTGGCAATACACAACATGAAATAGTTTCAAAGTTCGTCAACCAGTTGGATAATATTTTATTCATTTTTTGCTTCTTGGCATCAAATGAGGGCATTTAAAAAATATACAATAAAACAAGTTTTTAACTGTACACAAATTATGAAATTTCATGGACAAAAATTGCATAAATTGGATAATAGTAGTGGTAGTGAATTTATTGGCAACATGGAACAGTTTTTGATACATAACAAATTCAAATCACACATATACTGACAATTGGTCATCGACGTAAGGTCCTCGGCCAGTTGGATAATATTTTATTCATTTCATACTTCCAGATATCAAATGAGTGGATATAAAAAAAAAATATATGAACCCCATATGACTTGAAACAGCCCGGTACGGTATCTGAGATTTCCACCTTTCAAACAATTTCAATTGTAACCGTATCGTTGAATTATTGATATTCCAACGCGTGCACAACCGCGTCTCCCTCCGAGAGCCCTATCTCGTATACGAAAGTACATGGAAGTAACAGTATATTATTTATCGTGACCGGGGAGTAAAGACCTGTCAAGATATCGATCGCAAAGTAGCACCGTGCTCCGCACACATGCACACACGTCCGCGTGTGGACGCCCAAACTGCACACACGTAGAAAATCCAAGCCCGAGGTCCGGCATAGAAGAACATGGCATACGAAATAATACCGTGAAGCACCCTCGCGAGTTCGTCGGAGCGTCCAGAGGACTCGCCCCAAATCATTAGGGGATCGAAAACTGATTAAGGGTGCGGGGGTTGAGCGAGTCGTCCGGCCTCGGTCGGGCAATGCGAAAGAGTCAGTCGATTCTCTCATTGTCGGAACCGGGACTATTCATTCGATGCATTATGTCCGAAAGGATCACGTGTGGTTGATACCGATCTATAATCTCGCTGCAGAGTCCGCCACGGTATTGCAGAGGGGTGAGACGGGGCAAAACGGACTACAGCGAGAAAAATAAAGGCCGCTGAGTCTGGCGTGCTAGAAATTTCGTACCTTGTCCCATTTTGCCCCCCTTTCGCATTCTTCGTCGTGTGCCATTTTGACCCGGCCTAGAATTTTTCCCTGGTCTCCCGATCCGCTCTATGACCGACTTCTCCATCCGTCTGGACAGATATAGCGAAAGAGTCTCCTTCCGTCCCTTCGATTGTCGCGGAATTGCGAAAGCAAGCCGGTAAATCGAAAGAAAACATAATCGAATTTTCCATCCATCGTTCTCGGCCTCCTCGAGGACTGTCGTACGTCTTCGAATTTCACCGTCGTTCGGCTGGGACATTTTCTTATTTTTTTTTCCCCGAATGGCAAAATGCCAAAAACTATCTCAAAGGTCTACGTAGACAGAACGGCATAGGCGGGACATGTATTCGAGCTGCTATTGCATCGACGCTTATCTCGGAGACACTTCGAATATTTTCTTTTTCTTCTTAACCTCGTTGAATTTTTTGTTGTTTTATTTTTATAGCAAGAAATTTCGCCGGCGGAGGAGACGCGAGAGTTTTTGCTTTCCACCCTTCCGGCGTTAGTCTCGCGCAGTCGGGAATTCGGTGCCTCCCTATCGTGGCGTTTTCTTGGGCTATAAAGAAAGTACGGAAATAATCCTCTTAAGAACACGGGACCAGTCGTTTCGTCCATGTGGCGATGCAATAAAGAGAGGGGTTATTGCTTTTAGTTACGTTTTTTCTTCGGGTGGCCGCGGGAGTGATTGAAAGTACTTCCCCTCGGGGATTCCCCGAATTTATCGGGAGATCGATATCGGGGCTCGGAAAATCATGTAGGAAGACTGCAAGACTAATTCGAAAATGGCCTAGTTTATATTATTTTGCTTTTCACAGTAATGAACCTCTCAGTAGTAGTAGTGAATTTATTGGACGAACCAGAACCACTCAGAGGAACCTGAATCGTCGACAATAAATTCTTTCCCATGTGGTGTTCCGTGGTGTCCAGCGGTCCTTGAAATCCTTGGAGTCTTGGAATTGTCCTTGAATTTTGCCTGACCTTTAAAACGTCCTGGAATGTCCTTGAATTTCACGTAATTTCCTTGAATTTTTTATGTCCCCAAAAATTTGATTTTGTTTAAAAATGTATATTTAATTTAGTAAATGTTTTTGTCTTTTTTAAAATGAACTGCCACGTATTTCGACGTATTTTTTCCCGCTAAACACGAATCCGCTGGCTTTTTTGGGGCTAAAGTGTAGCGGGACATTTGTATCTTCGATTTTATGCACTGAAAACAGTTTGCTCTAATGTGAAATCGCATTTTTGGGTTTAAAATCTAAAATATTGGCTTTGGAGCAAAATTAACGTCATATTCGTGATCAAGGGGCCGCAATTTTGATAACGCGACATTTCGGGGCTTAACTTTTCGAGGGATATGAGTTGTGCAGGTTAATTTTTCGGGGTTTAAATTTTCAGCGAATATGCGTTTCAGGCTTTCCTCTTTTCAGGGGATAATCATCGGGGGATAACCGTTTGGGAGCTATGCCACCCTACCTTATTTTTGCACTAGACAGACCTCTCACGTGGTTCGCCCTTCACCCTTCGATGCCGACCCGCCGTTGCCCGTCGTACCGTCCGACCGGAGTCATAATTAGGCGGGTCCTCTACCGCGTAATCCTCGGGCACATCGCCCGACATACGCGCCGAGGAGCCGACAAAAAGCGTTCCCAGATTCCCGCGAACAATAGCCGGCAGCGCAGCTCAGCGGACGTCCAGTACTTCGGACGTCCATTCATATTGTAATGGCGAAAAACAGACAGGGCGAGAACGAGATGGACACAGATATAACATACGATCCAGGCTGGCGCATCGACGGAGCGGGACAGATCGGTGAACTCGAGGTTGGACAAAGTGTGCCCGTTCAACGGCGTCCCGCAGTCGAAAAGGTACGACATGTCGGCGTATATGCGCGTTCGCAAGTACATATCTGCGCTACTGGGAAACTGCAGTTCGCCGAGTAGCCGCGGATAATAGCCGCGATTTGTCAAAAGCGATAGCGGGAACCCTTAGCAAAATCAGAGTGCGGGGCACGTACAGTGTGCGCGTCCTAGCCCTGACGAAATTACACGATTCAGTAAGCCGGGATCTCTAATCTTCGTCGGGAGTAAAACGTGTGCCCATTATATATACAGCCGCACAATTCGCGGAGGGGAAACGCGGGGCAAGACGCACGACCATGACCCACGAAAAATTGCCCGCGGCAATTTTTCGTGGGTCATGGAAAAAATTTTGTCTCGTCTCGAATGGAGGGCCGTCTTGCCCCGCGCCTACCTACCAAATTAGGATTTCCAAATTCCACTCCGATACGCTATGAAAGCCGAAATTTCGAGAATATAGCTTATGGGAGTGATTTAGGATTTTCGAATTCCACTTCCGTGTGCTATGAATGCCGAAATCTCAAGAATATAGCATATGGAAGTGATTTTAACCTTTCCTGGCGTGTCAATGATAAGCCGATTATTTGCCAGGACCGAGAAATGTCGAGGACATTTTGACATTGTTTTAGCGTTTCATAGCTTGCGTGAATTGAACTCTTACTGATTTTTAAGAGTAAATATTCAATTCTCTATTTCATTGTTTATTATTTCTAACTGTTGGTATGTTGTATCTATGGGATATTTAAATCTACTTGTTACATTTTGTTCGAGTAAATATTTATTTAATTCGAATAAACATTTATTTAAGTATTCAAATTATTTAATTATTTAATATCATTTAAGTATTTATTTCTGGATGCCGCTCTCTCCATTTTTCTATTTCGCGAAAGGGACTAAGACTACCCTCCTGTCGATTTTAATTCAATCACACATGGTTGGTTGGCTGGTCGGACAGCAAAACGGAAGAAAATGAGAGAAACAATTAATGAAAAATAATGTTTTGGCGATGCTGCGGTATCGTCGACGATAGCCGCGAAATATGAGCGATCAAAAGCCATTGGGTTTTTAATTAATTCCTGGGGGAGTTTGTGCGGTGGATTAGCTGTTGCGCTCTTCGGCAACGCACCCCTTCGGTCCTGCGCTTTTTCTACTGACGAAGGGAGTTGTCGCGACCGTCCCCACCCCGGCCCATCCGGATCATGGACGAACGGAGGGTTCGAGCTTAAAAAAAGGCTTGTGGTTGGGAACGTAATCAACGCAAATAAAAAAATCGTCAAAGCACACGACAGTTTGAGGATTTTTTGTATTTTTTTTTTTTCAATGCATTTTATGGACGGTCGGAAAATGGTAAAGGGCAACTTTTTTTTTTGCTTCCGAAGAGTGTCACTATAATGTATTATGTATGTAGATATATTTTCGCTGAATTCACAGATATATACGTAAAAGCTTGCGCTTAAATGCGTTATATCGTTCGAGAAGCGAAAGCGACGGAGCGATCGCGCGAGCGGTAAAGGCAAAGCGGAGAGCCTGCGGCGAATTTATAACTCTCTCGCTCGGAGGAGGAGGAAGATCGGCTTGAAAAGAAACTTTTATTCGAGAGAATATATTCCCACAGCGAGGACGAGAAGGCTGCGGCAGGCGGCAGCTATGAGGAGGAATTGAAAATTAATCTCAATGAAATTCGAGGGTGGCAAAATCTTTTCTGTTCGGGGACGTAGTTGGCGCTTTACTGACGGATAAGGCTCTTCGACGAGACGGGGACCAAAGAAGCTCGCTCGCTGGCTCGTCGGATATATTGGCAACAGCGAGCGAATGTGAGGGAAAAGTGCTAAAAAGGGCCGGATACAGAGGTACGGCATATTTAAGTTTTTATGCTAAGGAGTCCGACGACGGCGACGAGCGAATATCGGGTGGGCGAGAAAACCATTGGGATGGGTCGAAGGAATTCTCGTTTCTTCGAGAAAAAAAAATACTACAAAAATTAACAAACAGTTTTATTAATTATGTAAAAATGATCCGCCCAAATTTTATAACGTTTCATTAATTGCCTTTAATAAAATGCAGCTTTCCGTTTAAAAAATGCTTATAGAATTTCAAGCTCCGTGTCTCTAAAATATCTATACGAGACATCATAAAATTTGATCGACATGCTCAGTGGGTCAATAGTTGTGGTACGGAATTTTTTCGGTTTTTTTTTAACCTTTCATAATTTTTCAATCCTTTTTAAATATGCATCGAGATTCTTTTAAAAAATGAATGATAGTTTGATAGGTCATGGTTGATAAATAAATTATATTTTTGCTCATTTTTTTTGGTATCAATCAATTCTCTCCTCGAAGGGCCAAAATCGATGTATCGTTTGAGATGCGCAAGCGCGCACGCGTTTTTGCGATGCTCTCGCTGCGCTGTGGATTGGAAGAAGAGGCATCCCCGTTCGGGCGTTCGTAAAGGGAAAATCCCTCGACTATGGGAACGATTCCCGGGTTGCTCGTAGATATAGCCGGCAGATAAGGGAAGGGTGGCTTTACTACCACCGACGTATCGAATATAGGTACGTATTCTTTTTTTTCTCTCTTTTTTTTCGTCCCTTTCTCGCCGTGCTTCGTTTATTCGCTTTCTCTATCCGTCTGAATCGGCTCTTCCCGTTGCCGACGTTTGATTTATTTAATTTCGAGGATCGATTCCCGTGTACATCGGCTACGTATACGGTCCGATCGAACGCCTCGATAACCACGAATCCGGTCGCCGTCGATCATACGGGGCACGTCTGCGTATCCTCCTCTCTCCGTACACGCGTTACGTTATATATTGTACGAAATATCATCAAACTGTCGGCGAATGAGTAATCGAACTCTTCTATTCGTCCAGCAGTCAGTCAGTCAGTTTTTATACGAGTACGCCAACGGATATGTGGATATTAAATTGCGTGTGATGGGAGTTCGTTAGCCAGTATGTTTTTTTTTGCCTTTTGTTTTTTAGTTATTGTTTCACTTCTTTTTTTAGTTTGTTTTTGTGCCGACACTCGATCATTGGCGCAACGACTTTCATTGTTGTGAAATATTCAATATAGAATAACAAAAAAATCATTTCGGCAGCGATGAAAAGAGTAACATCGAACGGAAAGGGTATTTTTGCGTTCAAGATTTTGAACCCTTCACCGGGGACTTCTTTTAAGCACAAAAACAATACGGATGTACGTAATAAATGTTGTTCTGCCTTATCAAAAAAACAACACTTCAAAGTACGTCTGTACATTTTTTCAGATTTCTTATCGCACATCAACTTGTTATTCGGATCATTCGAAGGTTGCGTGCTGGAAAATTCTGGGTCCTCGTTGTACAAGGATCCGGTACGTGAAGAGTTAAAGAACTTAATAGATAGGCTTAACATTAACATATGATTTTATTAAAACGAGAATTCGTTTTGCCCCGCTTCCCCTTACAGATGCGCGAAAGTGATAAAATATCTATCCAAAGATTAAAAAAAAAAACAATTTCCAACGAACCGACGGACCGAACGGATTATCCCAGGCGTTACGGCTTTGCTATTTCAACGAAGCTCTATTTTCGAATCTACTGATTACGATAGTATCAGCCCCGAATTCGCAGAGCAGCACCCGTGTGCGGAGCTGCGTGTACTTGTATACGTACTTCCTCGTTCGGGCGCGTGATATACCCTATCCGTCCGTCGATATACGTCTGATGGAATTATCCCACCCTATCTCGAGGCCATATTCTCGCGCGATTTAATCGAATCGGACCGCCACGGTGGGGATGCGAAGAGAGGGTGGATAGAGGTTTAGAGATGGCCATCCGAGCCGAGGGTTTGCTCTCCCTTCGACCGATCGAGCCGTAGAAAAATCTATTCCATCCCTGATTCGCAACCACTCTCCCCTCCGCAGGGTTCGAACCCTCAACGCCGTAAATCTTTGAGCTCCAAATTCGTCCCTCCGGATTCGGACTGTAGTTCGATGTCGTGGGACAACGTTTTTGCGAATACAGGTCACGTTTTTTTTTTTTTTTTCTTATATTTATTGCATCTTTTTCGGATGGTCCGAAAAAATTACGGTGGATGTCGGTGCCGGATTGATAATTTTCGATTTTCGAATTGAATTTGGCGATCTCGGCGAATATATGGAGAAGGTAGGAGAGTGCGGCGACAAACCGACAATTTTTTAAAATTCGTCGTGGGAGATAAAGAAAAAGTGAAAATAATCTCAAACGTACATATCGATCCTTTGAAGATATACGAATTTTCGAGTGTTTTATCAAGCCTCTCAGAATATTTTACCATTTTTCCAAACACCTTATTCCCGAAAACGAGAAATAGTTGAGTGGTAGAATGACCTCGACAAAGATCCTTGGCTTCCTCCATGAGGAAGCCACGATCGCCCAGCGAACTTTCTCATAGAGCTATGCGCAAAAATGGTAAAAAAAATGAGGAAGCCACGTACAAATTGCTTTGCAATTTTTTTTTTTTTCATTTAAGTTGTGCTCGACATAAAATCTCTGCGATGCCCTTTGAGCTACTGGCTCCGATGGCGTCGACGCTGCCTTCATTAACACCTGCATCAAACACCCCCGTTTTGTTTTCCGTTTTTACTTTCATCTCTCCTTTTTTTGCTTTCGCTTCGACAATTCTTCTCCCCTCGGGAGCCGGGCAATTTCTTTGATCGCGCCCCCCTTTCGCCACCGATCGCGGTCTTCCAGAAGAATTTTCTCTGCGGCCGCGGGTCACCCGGGACGGAACGAGCGGATCGATAATGCAGGATAAGAGAAATAGTAAAGAAGGGAATGAAAAAAAAAAAAATCGCTGCCACATCGGTGAAGGCGAATTCGCTTTCTCACTTTCTCGCGTCTTCCGGCATCGCTCGAGGCATAGCGGGGATGCAATTTTTGCGGTGAACGTATCGTCCGGCTGGACAGCGATATTCACCCTCTTCGCGAGCTTACGGTTCACCGACGAATTTTTCGACTCGACCACGCTTTTTTTTTATTCACCACGATATCCGACATCCTAGCTAGCGAGCTAAAAGTGCCGCTACAGCAGATCCTGTTTTGTTTTTACTTGGTGAATTCGTAGAGTAATGTTTGAGGAACAAAATAAACTATGGTATATTAAAATTGGTTGAGAAATAAGGATTCTTCTCTGAAAAAACTAAACGAAAATCCATCGTCATGAAAATTTGCATTTATCAGCTTATTAATTTGCAAAAACATCCTTATCAATAGTTTCCTTGATTTCGGATCCATGCAGCAATACAAGTCAACTTTCATTACTCTCAACAAATGCACAACATTTTGGATAAACAATTGTGAAAATTTAGCACTCGTTTCAATCAGTTTATGTATTTTCAAATACATCCTTATCTATAGTTTCCTCGATTTCGGACCCATGCAGCAATACAAGTCGACTCCATTACTCATAAAAAATGCACAAAATTTTGGATAAACAATTGTGAAAATTTAGCACTCCTTCGACTAGCATTCCGTGCAGTAGCTACCTTAACATTTTTTTCGTGCTCTCCATACGCATGACGATAACACACATGCCCACTGAAAACTACGATGTCGAAAGCCAGGTGGCCCGTGCTTCCGACGTTAACTCGTTTTCTCGTAGTTCGGCTGTAACAACACGTTTCCACTCAGACAACAAACGTTTTTTTCTTATTTTTTCACATTCTCCGTTCCTGAGGTCGTAAGAGCCCTCGGGCGGAAGCGTCGGTCTCGATTTTCAGATACGTCCGGGGGGGGGGGGGGGGAAATGAACCAGGAAGAACCATGTCGAAGCCGGCGAAGCTCTCGGGATGCTGCGATGCGAAAACATGTGGAAGGCATAACGTCTCGTTAGAAGAGCGTCGGCGAAACTTGACGCGAATCTTACGCTTCGCCCCTCTCGCCTTCCTTCCGTCCATCTTTTATTTTGTCCTACTCGCTTCTATACGTCTCTCCGCCTCGTTCTCACTCGGAGCTCTCACTGAAACTTAGCGCCTACGTAATTCGCAAACTCCGCCGTAGCGCCGGAACTCGCGAGGGAAATCTCGCGAACGTTCGGCTTCGCACTCGTGCCTGTAAGGGACGTGCTACACGGCCGGTTGAGGCCTCACGCTCGATATTCACCGTAGCAGCGCAGCACAAGATCTACCTAGTATGACATTCCTCATTTTCTTTTTCCTTCGGGACCCAAAAAAATAAATAAAAAAATCGTTTCAACATTTTTTTTTTAATTCTTCGACGTTCCGCAGCGCAGACATCGGATTATCGATTATAGTGTAAATTTTTCATAACAGATTTTTTATTTGAATCGTATTAAATCGTATAAATACCTAAAAGGAAATTATTCCGACATTTTTTTTTTAATTCTTCAACGTTTCGCAGCGTAGATACCCGAGCAGAAATTGCCGTCCGGCTGACATCAGGTCCCTATCAGGCACTGCCTAACGCTTCATCAGGTCCTGATAAGGCACCTTATCAGGCCCTGATCAGGAATGTAACGCAATTGCCCTTTAAGGTCCTGATCAGGCTGCCTGATCACGGCCTAATCAAGGTGCCTGATTGCCGCCTGAGAAAAATATAATAAATACTTTTTATTTATTAGCGTTATTTTATCGGACTTGTGAACCTTTTATATTTATTCTTCGGATTAAATTAACTAATTACTACAATCTAAATCGCGGAAAAATTAATTTTTATTTAACTCATGGTCGGACTTGAACCAGCGACCTTGCCAATGGGGACTGCTTTGGCGGCGCCTTAACCAACTCGGCTATCCTCAACTTGAGAAACATAATGTCAAATTTGCTTTTAAGCTCCGGTAGGAGGATATACACGACTAAATCTACTTGTACAAAGTGCCTCACACGTGCATAGCCGGCGAAAAATAAAATTCAGTGAGAATTTTGAACACTTTCTAATGAGATAAAAAACGGAAAAAATCAATCATATGTAAGATGCTAGGAACATTGATTTTGTATAATAGTAATGTAAAAAAATTGCAATAAATAAAAAATAAATGTTCAACAAACAATCAAGGAATCTTTTTTATTAAATCGATTGAATTATTTAAATTATTTATTTACTTATTAACTCATTATATTATCCAAAATTCGTTGCAAGATTTAGTAAAAAAAATTTCCAACGTAAGAAAATTCTATTCAAAATTCACATCAACTGTAAAAAATGTACGAACATATTTGAAATTTAAAAAAAAGGTTAACTAATTCTTTTCTAAAAGTTTATTTTTCAAATACCTTAGAATCATTTTTTGAAATTTTCATTATGCAAAATCAATGTTCTCTTCTCAAAATCAATGTTTTCCAGGCATGCAATATGCAGGCTTGCCTGATTCACCTGCTAAGGCCCTGATCGGGGTACTATCAGACTAGCCTCGTCAAATGCGAAGGATATCCAGTCAGGTGTCCCCTACCTGTACGTTATCCGGCCCTGATCAGGCTGGCACATCCTCACTTCAGGCTCGCCTCAACTGAAGTGAGGATTATTTAGTCATGCTTCACGATCTGCACCTTATCAGGCCCTCATCAGGTTCGCCTGATCAGGCACGCCCTGGCTGTACCTTAACAGGGCCTGATAGGGTATCAGGCAGCCTGATCCCAATTTCTGCTCGGGTAGTCGATTATAGTGTAAATGTTTCATTACAGGTTTCTGTCTTACCGACAGAATAAAATCATCGAGAACTATTATATCTCGTGACGTTGTTTCACGGCCCGGGGTTAACTCGAGGCCCGAGGTTAACCCGAGGTTCGAGAAATTTTGAAGATGTCGGTGATTAAATAGTATAAATACCTAATATAACATTTCTCATATTTTTTCTTTTTACAAAATTATTTCAACATTTTCAAAAAATGCTTCAATGTTCCGCAGCGCAGGCATAGAATCTTCGATTATAGTTTATAGTGTCAATGTTTCATTACAGGTTTTTGTTTTACCCACAGAATAAAATCATCGACAACTATTATATCTCGTCATATCGTTGTTTCGCGGTCCGAGGTTAATGGTTCGAGAAATTTCGAACATTTCAGTGATTAAATCGTATAAATGCCGCAAAGCACGCGCTCCGTTTCTCGTGCGACTCTACGGGAGAGGGGTAATCGAATAAAAATGATTAAAATTGCTCGATCGAGCAGTGGAAAAAAAAAACAAACAAACAAACAAAACAAAAATAAGCCGTGCCAGGAATCGGGCGTTGGCATGTGGACAGCCAACGGATACGAGGTTAATTACAGTCAGACACGCGTTAATTGGCGACTCGGGGTCTATCTCACGTCGTCCGTGGTATTCACGAAATTTTTCGTAGAACTCGAGCCAAACTGGGTGTCCGTCTCTTCGTTAGCGGAGAGAACTACCGGACGATTTATGACGACCTCGAGCGCATACTTGCTCCATTGGGTATCCACTCTTGCCACATACACAAGCCTCGCGTCGTTTAAGCGTTCGGTAATAATGACGCTACACCGAAGAGCCAACTTTTACTTATACACAGACCGTACAGTTTATGATGCATAAGAAACCTTCTTTTTTTATTGAATAAATTGGCTAGACACTTTTTATCATAAATCGCAGTGAAAAATAAAAATTTTAAGTTAATTTATGGATCAGATAAAAATTCAACGTATAGAGTATACATTTTTGAAATTTCGTTAGTGAATATTAGATTTTACTTTGCCAGAAATAAGAATCATGCCGCCGCCGCAGAACGTTGAAAAAAATTGTTTAAATTAGTTTTCAATTTCTTTCATTATTGACATTTTTTTTGCACCTTTGTTAGACACTTTTTATCGCAAATCGCAGTGAAAAAGAAAAATTATAACTTAATTTATGGATCAGATAAAAATTCAATGTATAGAGTATACATTTTTTAATTTTCAGTAGTAAATATTAGATTTTACTCTGCCAGAAATAAGACTCATGCTTGTTGCCGCAGAACGTCGAAAAAAATTGTTAAAAATCATTTTCAGGTTTTTCGGTTACCGACATTTATATTGCAAACTTTTTTTTCGACACTGTCACGATCAAATTTTGAGTTTGAAAGAGTCGTAACGTCGGCTCTTGTGGAATTCGTCGTGCAGGCATTTTATTTTTCATCGGCAGCGACGTCGAGCCGTTGAAATTCAAATTTTCCATCGCAGGCAACTGTTTTACCGACTGGGTCGATTTACGATCGAGGTTAAGCGGCTCTCAACTCGATTTTATTGTAGCCGAGATGGAGCTCGAATCAATTGCGCTATTAGCTTTCGAGAGCTATTTCTGCTCTCGATTGTGGATACGGGAACTATAAATTTTACACAGGCAAATTGGACCGCGTCGGTAGACCATTACTCGCGAAGGAATCCGGAAATTATTCCAATCGATGTTACAACTCTCCGTCGGCAATTCAGACGGTGATCGATACTCCGGCTGCCGTGAGCGTTGTCAAAGATGAGTGGGAAGAAATTGCCGTAAACTATCCTCTGGCCGTAGACAACGGGAGCGACACACCCGCGACTCCCGTCAAAGTCGTTCACGGCAGAGTGCACGTGCGTGTTCCGAGTTTCTCGTATTCAGATACAGCCGTCCGAGAATATTACGTAGTATATAGTATGCCACCTCGATAATCCCTGATAAGAAAGATTATCGACACGCGCTCTGTGCGAAGCTCCGGGCGATCCTGGCTTTCATCACGATAGGGCAGGACAAAAACCAACCAACTGAAGCGCCCCCGAATGCAAAGAATTAAGCTTCACCGTGGTAGGGGCCGAGTGGGAGGCAAAACGGAACACCGGGGCAAGACGGACCATTGATATTCGCAGGATAAAAACAAAAAGTCTGATCTTAAATGGAGAACGGGAGTTCCTTTTGAGCGACTCTCACCCCAACCGTGGTAGGGGTCGAAAGGGAGGCAAAATGGAACACCGGGGCAAAACGGACCATATTCATTCACAGGATGTGAATAAAAAAGTCCGATCGCAAATGGAGAATGAGAGTTTGTTTTGATCCACTCCTCACAGCAACCGTGGTAGGTACCAAGAGCGAGGCAAAACGGAACACCGGGACGAGACGGACCATTTTCATTCGCAGGACATGAACAAAAATTCTAATCTGAAAGGGAGAATTAGATTCCGTTTTGACCCACTCTCGCCCCAACCGAAATGGAAAATAATAGAATGCGGCCCTCGATGTCAAGGATGCCTGCTATCATCGCGATAATCACTGACGACGAATCGGGGCCGTCCAATGCCCCCAATAACCCATAAGTTTGTAGATGCCAATCGATACTTTATTCCGATGGCATCGAAAGGCCAGATGTTGGATGCAATTCAAACTTTTCCCGATCGGATTAAGTCCAACGCAATTGCTTTACGATTTTTCCTGGCAATAAAAGAAAAAGGAAGAAGAAATAATTGCCTCGCAAATTATATATAAATTATTTGAGATATCTCGTAGTGGGTTTTATCGAAATTTCCGTATCTTCAAGATTTCTTCTCCGAGTTACGATTTTATCGGTTTTCTTTAATAATTTTTTTTTCTCTTTCCCTTCAGGAAGCAAACTTTTGTCGTCTTTGTCGGTGTACCGAGTAATTCGCGAAATAAAAGGCACGAGATTGTGGTTAAAATTTTATCCCGAAGCGGCCCAACGTGAAACTGGGAAGGAAGAGGAGAGAAGAGAACGGGAGAGAATCGTCCGCTCGGTTATCGTCGGGCAAACGAGCCATCTTTTTCCAGGTCACGTAGAGAAAACTAAAAGGAGGAGTAGTTCCGTAGTTTTCTTCCTCCTCTCCTGTCTTCGTTCTTTTTTTACTATGCTGCTTCGACTGCGGACGAGCCGCATGGCTATGTTGGTATAGTTTGGTCTTATAGCATAGTAGTTATAAGACTATACTGTAAGGTATAGACTATCCCTTATAGTATAGCCGTCCTCAGTTTCGTACGACATCATCACGATCAAATCGACAATAATGCACTCCGATATTTTCGATATTTTTTTTGTCTTAACTCTTTGAAGCAATTTTTTTTACAAGTTTTAAATACATCGGTTATGAATCAATTTTTTCTGAATACACTATAACGTATAGACTATCCCTTACAGCATAGTCTTCTTTAGTCTAGTCCGACAGCATCACCAACAAATCGTCAACAATGTACTCCGATATTTTCGATGGTTTTTTTTCTCTTGACCCTTTGAAACATTTTTTTTTTTACGAGTATGAAGTTTTGAATACATAGGTTGGTTATCAATGCATTTTTTTCTGAATTCAAAGGTGCTTCAAAGAGTTGATATCCTTAATTTAATATGTGTCCTTAAATTTCACGGCGAAACAAATCGATAAAAGCAGAACAGAATGGCCCAAAAAAGGGGAAAGGCAAAAATAAGAACACTAACGAATGACAAGAGAGCCCATCAAGATCTTCATACGTCTTACCCCCTCATTCACAATTGGCCCAAAGGCGGTTGCAAAAAAATAAAAGCCCTAAAAAAAAACGGCCGAGTGTTTATCAGTACACGCGTTTAGCTTTATCTGAGCTCCCGAGGCACTCGCGTAATTAGGGTCGCTCCCGTAGCCTCGTTTCAGCCTCTTTTTTCAACGTTGCCATAAAACCCGTGTCCTTGTCCATCTCGACGCGAGTGTGGGAGGATTATATAAGTCCCGGTGTCCAGAGCAGTGCAGAACGATCCCTCGACGTTTTCACGTCTGCACATACATATATCTATATATGTATATATATATATATTGTTAGACGCGTGTATACCGGCGTCTCGCTAATTTCCCACTCCGCTCGTGCGAGGTGGAGAGCGACGATGCCCAGATATGCCAGACCGGAGTGGAGACCGGGCATGGTTTAGTACCCATACTCTATAGTTGTACACTACAGTATACCACCGTACCCCATGGCACAAGGTATAGCAGACAGTATATATGCGATGCGCGCGAGAGCCTCTAATTTAGATTGGACGCGCGAGGGGGGGCTGAACGAGGGACGCGCACGAATTTCTCTCCCAGATCACGATCCTCCAACGTCGCTTCATCCCTCTCCGGGTGGCATCAAAACTCTCCTCCATTCCGGGCCGTGTCCCGCTATACGTGTATGCGGACTCGAGTCACCTTTCCGAACGAGGCGTCGGATATGGTCAGGGAATGGCCAAACGGCGGCGAGTGGGGCAGAATGGACCAGCAAACAAATATTTCGTTCTTTTGTATTTATTTATTTTAATTTTTTGTTAAAAAAAGGCATAAATTTATTATAGTAAGAGCGATTATTAACCTCGAGGTTAAGTCTGAAAAAAATAGAAAAAAAATTGGTTCGAGTATCAACCGTCGGATATTACGTACATTTGATTATGCATCAGGAGTAGCAAAGGTGTTTTTTTTTCTGCGGTTCTCCGCTTGTCCGCTCGTGGAAAAATCGCTCTTTTTTTCCGGTTACTTTTAATACCTTTGTGTTACGGTCGATTTAGCACCTCGCACGCGCCGCTCGTATTACCGATACTCATGGACTCTCTGTAGTTCTCTGTCTATACGAGCCGTACACTTATCTTCACTGTAGATATATATATACATATATATATATATCTACAGTGCATATATATATATATGTATGCCTCCGCCAGGGATGTATCTATATATATGCACATGTGCAAAACTACGCACGAGTGGTCAAGCTCGTTTATAAAATAAAAAAAATAAAAGAAAGGTGAATAAAAAAAATGGCAGCGTCAATCGGTTTAATCCCTGAGAGCGCGGCCGCCGGGCACATGTGCATCAAACGTCGTGGACGTTGCGGAGGCCGATGCGGAGTCACTGTTACCGCTCCGTCGCGGGAGTGACGATCCGGCCAAAATGGGTTTTCCATTATCCGGCTGTTAGTAGAGCGAACGGCGTAATATATATACATATATACTAGGGCTTCTGGTGGGTCGCGCGCCTCATTTGAGTGTCTCCAAAACTTACTTAGAAAAGGAACTTAGAATAATCAAGACCAAGAGCCCTAAGGGACATAACATTTTCCGTAAACTAATTGTTAATGGTGTGTTACATTTGACCCCGGGCAATGTGTTTAATTTTATCTCGGTCAAAGTGTCTACTTTTACCCCGGACAAAGTGTTTAATTTGACCCCGGTCAAGGCGATTAATTTGATAGCAGTCAAAATGGTTAATTTGGCCCCGGTCAAGGTGATTAATTTGACAGCAGTCAAAATGGTTAATTTGACCCCGGTCAAGGTGATTAATTTGACCCCGGTCAAGGTGATTAATTTGACAGCAGTCAAAATGGTTAATTTGACCCCGGTCAAGGTGAGTAATTTGACAGCAGTCAAAATGGTTAATTTGACCCCGGTCAAGGTGATTAATTTGACAGCAGTCAAAATGGTTAATTTGACTCCGGTCAAAGTGATTAATTTGACCCCGGTCAAGGTGTTTCATTTGACCCCGGTCGAGGTGTTTCATTTGCTGCGGCCGTCTCGATTCTTGAACACAACAGCCGCGGCGAAAAATATTATATTATACAGAGTTATATAAAGGTGGAAAGTATTTTACACACGGCCGCCTCTGCGAGAAATTTTGTTCAACAATTTTGGCTTATTTTGAAAACACCGAGATGGGATTAGCCGACGCGCATTGTCCGCCCGCCACGCCCGGTGGAAGTTGCAACCCTCGTTTCGTTTCGTCCACCCCTCGTACATCACTGATGACGACGGTGACAGATGCAAAAAAAGGAAAAAAAGAAAAGAGTAGCACGCGTGTAGTTCACACCGCACACCAGGTGCCGGGCATATACGCGTTCCTAATGCGACAATGACGCGTACTCGCAGTTGTTTTTTTTAAGCTAATACTCGCGTGCCTTAGGCCCGCAGCGAGGATACGTGACGCGTGCTACACGAGTCTACACAGACTATCCGCCACTTATTTCGTTACCCGAGTCACGTGTCATATCGTGCTGATGCTCGGGCACACATATGCCGTCGCGTTGTCGATATAATGTATGCGATATTCTCCGGCTAAGGCCACGGGGATTAGGGTGTAGGCTCAGGGGTCGCCGATATTAAAAGCCGAGCAAGAGCCTCTAATAGAGTCACACAAGCGTCAACGTCAGAATTTTGTATTTATATATGTATTTTTTTTTTACTTACTAGGATTCTATTTAAAAATTATGAAATTATGTACATGAGTCGTATATACATTTATTCTACCCAATTCGCATATTGTTGTCGACTTAGCTTTGACACTTATGGCTCTTAAAATTTTGTAACGAGACGAATTTTTGGAATTTTGCCATTATTAGACTTCCTTTATTGTTATTCTTTCACTTTGTTCGACGAATATTGTTACTTAGTTCTGTCGCGTTCTCTCTCAATCTGCTATTGTCTGTTTGGCCGATACGTTTACGTGTCGCGCTAATATATAATATGTATGTAAATAAATAAATAAATAAATACATTTTTGGTTCGTTAAAAAAGAGTGGCTGGGGTAGAAAAGCGAGAGACTGTGAATTCTTTTTTCTCGGGGATGGAAGGCTGAATTTGAGCCGGGGAGAATTTGTTGCGTAAAATAATGAAATACGAGTAGCCTTAGCGAGGAATATATTGACCGCTTTTTTCTTTTTCTTTTTTTCTGGGGGCGATAAATGTGCCTTCTGTAGTGAAAATATTTGAGTCCAGGAGAGAAAAATAAAAGGGGAATAACGAAATTTAGGAGAATGGTGAGGGTTCGAATACGAGAGGTTTTTTTTCCACGAGAAAATATTTCGACGCCCCGTGGTTTTTGGGATCTCACGTGCAACGACGGTCGCGAACACGTTCGAAGTGCTTCGAGCTTGGTTTTATCTCAACGTCTCGCGTTTCCTCGCCGCCCTCACGAAATCGAAACCTTCTCCCATTCTTGTCGGGCTCGAAAATAAAGCGTGGCAGCGCACCAACGGTCTCTCGTCTGGGATTTTGTTGACCAGATAAGAAATTCGTTCCGAAATCCCTCACGAGACTTCATTTTTTTTACCGATTTTCGTGCTCCGCCGCGGGTAAGATTATTCCAAATTTAAATTTAAAACAAGTACAATCTTTTTTCCTTTCTCAAAAATTAAAAAAATGTACACGAATAATCTGTGACCAATTTTTGTTTATGCCATTTTTTCGTCTCATTATCCTACAATAAGGACAGCATTGGACAGTACTGGATCGGACAGTCGAATCGAAGCCACCGCTTTGTGTGCACAGGTCCGGTTATGAACAGCATATTTATTAACATTTCCATACGTATGTGCCGTCCATTTTTTCCTGCTTTTCTACTCACTCGTATCGAAGCCTCGGCAAACATTTCCATGTTTTAAAATTGAATTACGTACCTGAAACAGAGGCAAAAAAAAGAAATCAGTAAATAGAGTTCAGTGATATAGAGAAAAAAAAAGAAAAAAAAACAAAGTGCGGATAACAATGAAACTTTCGTAACAATGGTAGAAAATTTTTATAAAAAATTGCGGAACCACGAAATGCTCTCCGGTTAATACCGGCTAGTACAATGCCGCCATCGTAATGAAAAAACTTCATTACCAACCGGCATTTTAATCAATTTCTCGAATCCAAACTAGCATAGAGTCGGCATGGAAATTGGATTTAAAAAAAAATGCAATTTGTTTTTTTTTTTCTTCGTCAAAACGTCTTCGACCTTTTTTACTCGCACTCGCTCTTTATCACCGAGGCACACGTACACACACTCTTGACGAGGGAAAAAACGAGCGGAATTTTTGGTCGATGGACCGTGTCGGGGTTTCTCGCGCCGGAGGGGTTGCTGGTTCGGAGATAAGGTGCCGAGCGCGCTCGCTCTCGGAGGTCGAACTGGCCACTTAAAAATCCCATTATATGGATCGACATGAAGCTATGTGCCTTCGCTCGAGACTCTGTTCAGCCTCGAGCTCTCTCAGCGACGACGTAACGGTGAAGAAGAGGGAAAAAAACGAAACGAACTTATACGAGAGCGATACAGGAGAGAGCGGACGGGAACGCGCGCACAGAGTTAACCGGTCGAAGGTTATCCTGGGCTGCCCTCCGTTCTTCACCCTACATAAAACAGACCCTTTTATACTTCCTCCTGTATAAACGTAAACCCTTACGAAACACTCTCGGAGGAGACAAAATAACTCAGTTCGCAGAGTCCGGTAGTCCAGTCCTCCGTTATCTTCTCTCTGAAGTTAACTTCGTCCAACCTTTAGACCTTTTTATCGGGTGTCTGATGAAAAACTTCGTTAGTTATGGTATTCTGTTGCTTTTTTTTAGATAATTTTTTTTCTGTAACACTTTTTTTGGAAGATTGATAATAAATCGTTTAGACTGGTTAGTCGAGGCGAAGGCTATGGCGAAGGACTTATCTTGACGTTTTGATGATAGTATTAGTAAGTAACGCAGACTGGACCTTGGATTTATAATTAATATTCATTTATCAGATTTTTTTTTGTCCAAAAAGATTATTTTAGGGATGGGAAAATTCTTTTCTGTCGAATGATAATAATTCTTCTCGACTGCGTGAGACTTCATAGGATTGAAATGTTCGAAAAACACGTCACATTTGACAAACTCCTGTAAACAGTACAAAGATTAGAGGCCATTAGAGGAAAATTAGAGCAGGGGATTTGGGTGGGTTTTTTTTTTTTTTTTGAGAAAAATAAATAAAAATCGAACAAGCTTAAACCATTCTTTCTTTCTATATATCAGGCGAAAATAAAATTAAAAAAGATATACTTGGATCGCGTTTTGAATAACGATAAACAGAGTTCATTGCATTAAAGAAAAGCACGCGCCACGTATTTTTTCCTTTTTTTGTTGTCTTATTTTTGAGTTCTATAACGATGATTCCAGTCGAGCAACAAGCGCGTCTGCTCTGAACGAACGTTGACAGACAAAAGAGAAGAAAGTAGGGCTGGTAAGAGCTCGCTAGACAGTCTGTCTCATAAAGTTTAATAGGCCAATTATACATTGAAAAGACAGTCTGTATCATAAAGATTAACACGCAAGTTATGCGTCAGAAAAGACAGTCTGTCTCATAAAGATTAACACGCAAATTATGCGTCACAAAAGATAGTCTGCCTCATAAACATTAACACGCAAATTATCGCGGTCGTCGAGATTAGCGCTCTTTATATGAATTCGCGGTCGAACGCTTGAATTAAAAATATATCATTACAACCTTCGCGGTATCCAAGTAAATCGAAACCCATCGAGTGGCTTCAATCGTGAATCCGACCACGACTCTGCCGCGCAACAAACCCCATTCATTTGCATCGACGACAAAAATGAGAATTTACGAAGTTACACACCGAAATGTATGGAGCTTTTCGACGGAAATGTGGGTGCACGTGTGTGTATGTGTATTGAGCCGTCTGCACGTTTGCAAGAGGTATTTTTTTATTTTTTACTTTTTCTCCCCCGTTCGTCGGTATGGCGCACAGGGGTGCAGTGCGGCACGCATGGCTCCCGCGGGACACACAGGAACGTGAGGGCAACCAGCGGCAGTTCAAGATTTATCGTACTCTCGGTGAGCGTATTGAGAGTCGAGTGGAAAAAGGATTTTTTTACTATATGCAAAAGCAGAGCCATCCGTCATTTTATCAAAAAAGATTTTTTTTTTTAAATCTGCAGTCAATTTTTCGAATATTTTCTTCTTATCCATAGAAGTTTGCGCCGTGTCAATAGCAAAAAGAACAAAATATTTTAAAAATCCTCTGCGTCGAGAGCCAAAAAACTTACTTTCGTTTGATCTGAAAAACAAATATGACGAATCTGCAATATAGTGTTTAAAATCGATAGTCAACAACCCCAATTTTTTCTTCTTGTCCATCGAACTTTGAGATGCATCAATACCAAAAAAATAAAATCTCCGAAAATTGTTCCGCACCGAGTGAAAAAAACCTTATTTTTAGACCCAGAATATCTACAGTTTTAAAACCCAAATTCATCCAGTCTAAAGCCTTTCCGCCCATTTCTATCTCTATCGTCCCACCTTTTTCTTTTGCTCCTCCGCGGCACTTAATATGGCGTGGACTAGATTTAACGAGTAGGTGTGCGTGACTCTCCTACGCCCTGCGAGCACGATACACAATAACTTCCTCTACATCTATATATTTATAAACCACTCTAGCAGTTTATGTGTGCGATTCCACCATTTTTTCCCTCGTCGTCGACGTCGTGCCGCGAATTTTCCTTGCCGAGGATTTAGCATAATTCCGTTGGCCGTGCCTTCCCATCACTGCAGCTTCCATACACATATACACACATACACACGCGGTTTACGGTATATGCTTAGAGTGCGGATGCTCCATACACTCCGTCTCGTCCACTTTCCCTTCCCATCTCATCCTCACCCTCAATCCCGTCGCTTCCCCTCTTCCGTTTTCCCTTTTCTCTCGACTTTCGGGAATAAACCATTCGTGGACCATTGCTCTATCCTCCGCCCTTCGTCCCTTTTACTTTCCTCCTCTCATCTGCAGCGACGATCGTCGTCCTGTGCGCTCCACGGCCCATTCTCTTATCATTGCGAGTTGCCATGGCCAGTCGTCCCGGTGACTCGTCAACGATATACCTTTTCCTTCCTATCGCGCGAAACGTTATTATTCTAGCATCCACTTCGAGTTCTTTTCTGCCGCGGTCTTCTATAGATATGACGATCGTTAGCATGCGTTTTTATCTATTTCCATTGCGGGATTTTTTAATATGAAAAGACCTTTGGCGGCTGCTGAGTGTAAAGGATCCTCAAAAAGCCGCGCATCGTTCGGAAATTATAAGTCAACAATGTACACGGCACCGATTTCTTGAGTCAGAATTGTTCGAGGTAAAGTTGAGCGAAGTTGCGGTGCATCGTTCGATAATTATAAGTTAACAATATTCACGGTAGCGATCCGGGATAAAAATTGTTCCATCTAAAGTTGAGCGAAGTTGTGGCGTATCGTTCGGAAATTATAAGTTAACAATGTTCGCGGTAGGGATCTTGGGTAAAAATTGTTCGAGTTAAAGTTGAGTGAAGTTGTGGCGGTGGGTAAGTGTCTCGGGGTTGACGTGACATCTTGACCGACTTGACACTAAGCGTGTATTCTGCCCGACTCGGAATTGTTTATCTTGTTTGAAATTGTTATGAAACAACGACTCTCGAGTATCGCAAAGGCTTTACACCTCCGCTATTAATAAACGCGTAGAGTTCCAAAGTTTCCGAGGGTCGGCGATTATAGGCTCCGGGAGTCATGAGGATTCACCCTCAGACGGTCCGAACTTTGTTGCGCAACGGTTCTACGTAATTCTTAGCTACCTGCGTTCCTCTGTACTCGAGTTTGTCTCGCGTTTTAGCTCCTTCCACGCTGCTCCTGCCAAATAAACGGATAATTACGAAGGAGACCGTGTTCCCGTGGGGTAATCGAGACTCCCATTAGACCAGCAGCGGTTAGGGGTTCTCTGTACCAGCTGATCTCTGCGATGTATCAAAAGCATGCAATATGAAACCCCGCAACTGTGCGGGAGAGAGCGCGGAAAAGGGGCTGGTTTTTAAATTAATTTTTCACACGAAACGGAAAGAAATCTCATCTAAAATGAAAGGCGCGGTAGGTTTTGGCCCGAGATTCCGAGAATATAAGGGTAGAAAGCTGCGACACTCTTCTGTTCCACTGATCGATTCACCAGCTGAAACTCTCTACCCTAGTTGTACTCGGTCAGTAACGAAAACTGCAATGCAATGTTTGCAACGGTCCTGAACCAGAGCTCGGCAAATACCATAAGTAGTCGAAGTACGCATTGAAGTATCAAGTACTTGAAATACTGAGTGCTGGGTAGTTCTTGAGTACTGATGTATTGAGTACTGGCAGAACTGAATTGCTGAAGTGCTGAGTACAGAGCGCTGACTCAGTACGTGGTACTTCAATACGTACATCAAGTACTTGGTGTATTTGACCAGCTTTTTCCTAAACCTTTCCGCGCCGAAGCAAATTATCAACGGAACTGACATACGATGTCAATAAATAATAATTTGCATCTTTCATTACCATTCCCAAAATGAATTACAGATTTCAACCTCAACCTCAGAAGTACTGCAGAGTCGCAGTTGTAATCTACTAGCTAGAAACCACCTAGCTGAGACTGTCTTTTGTTCATCTCATCGATTCACCAGCTGAAACCCTCCACCCTAGTCGTACTCGGTTGTTAAAAAGAACTGCAATGACATTCTGTCAACAGTCCCCAACGTTTTCGCGAAACAAATTATCAACGGAACTCACATACGATGTCAGTAACAATAATTTGCATCTTTCATTACCATTCCCAAAATGAATTACAGATTTCGTTACGGATTGCGGTACTTCGCTTAACCTCAGAAGTACTGCAGAGTCGCAGTTTTAATCAGGCTACCGAATACGTGGTATTCGACCCTCATGCAGGGATTCAAACCTCGCACACATTGAAACCCCGCTGAAAACCATCTAGCCGTCCATCTCCTAAATGTCTATATGATATGTAGATGTATGTATATTTATATATATGCGTACACACATGTTCGCAAATTCCTGCAGCCTCGAACGTTGGCGGACTGTAATCGAATTTACGAGACGGCCGGCTGTCCTCTCCGCCTCTCATCGATTCGCCGGCTCTCTTGGAATCTCCCTCGTTCATTCGTCGTGTATCTCGCTCCTCACTCGATTCGCTGTTCAACCCTTCCGCCGACTAGTTTGCTCCACTCAGGATATAATATAACGCGCTCGGTGGCCGCAGCCACCGCTGCAGTGGCTCGTGTTATTGGCGATTTTCCTCGCAGGATCAACGGAAACCGCACATTCGCGAAGAAACCTCCCCTCGCGGCAGTTCTCACGCGGAAATTATTCTCTCCTCTGTGAGGGTATCGCAGTTTCCGAAAATTGACGGTAGCTATAATAAGACCAAAGTTGCACGAAACCAAGTGGGTTCTCTTGTGTATCCTACTCAATATCAATTCACGGTGGGGCGTCGTACTTTGTGTATCGGGAAAGCGTTGTGAAACTTACTTCGAAGGACTTCGGAGAGGTGTTTCAACATGGGAACATGATATTGGGCTGCGGTGGCGCAGAGTGGCTGAATCTACAGCCTTACGTAATGACCGAGCGGTTACTTTGAAGGATTGGTCGTGGCCAATGACGTGATGGCTGGTCCAAATTCGGATGCCAGAAAATATGTTGATTGCCGAGATTGGCAGCCGGGTCGGTCGGTTACCAAGTAAGAGCGCTAACCACTTCACTACTGTCACCCGTATATTCGGTAAATATATCGGGAAATCGTTGTGAAACCTCGAAGGACTTCGGATGATTGGTCGTTGTCAACGATATGATAGCTGGTCCAAATTCGGATGACGGAAAATATCTTGATCGCTGGGATTCAAAGTTTGGTGAGTCGATTACCAAGAGCGTTAACCACTCCGCTACATCGTCACCCAGATGTCCGGGAAAATATGAAATTTACTTCGAAGGACTTCAGAGGGGTGCTTCAAGATGAGAACATGGTATTCGGCTACGGTGGCGCAGAGTGTCTGAACCTACAGCCTTATTCATCGCAGCTGATGTCCGGCTGATGACGGCTGCTCAGAATTCGGATGACAGAAGATACGTTGATCGCCTGGATTCGAAGCCCGGCCAGTCGGTTCCTAAATAAGAACGCTGACCACTCCACTACATCGTCACTCAGATGGTTCCATCATTCGAATCGTCTTTAACACTTCAGAACCTCCGGAAAGAGGTTTCCGCTTGAAGTGTCAATCGAATGGGAATTAATGGCGCAGGTCTACCGTGCCGTCGATGGGCGCAGATGATCCGATCTGACTTTTCCACGACGCGTCTAGAACAGTGGAGAACGCCACCGAGCGGCAACTTGGTGTTCGATGAGGGACAGATAGCGGAAGAAGAAACGCTGCGATATAAGAGGCATTCGATCGAAATTATAGAAAAGATATTACCATCCATTCTCGACTGCCCAGATACTAGAAGGGGCCAACGACTGAGGTCTATAGCATGATCGTATCGATCTCACTGGAGGGTAGGTTACATTATCGGAAGGTAGATTCGCGTTGAGCCAGAAGAAAAAGCACCGGTAGCAACAGCGGCGGTCGACCTCAAACCTTAGCCAGCTGCCGTGGAGAGGAACATTCATATTTCATCGGACGATAGGGTTGCCCGTCGCGCGTCGCACCTCTGATGCTCTATTCCTTCTCTACCGTGATAAGTTCACTTTTGCCAGTTTTATCCGTCCATCGATAGACCCCGTTTTCTCTCACTCTTTGTCTTTTCATCCATTATCTGCCGTAGCCTCGCGATACGCCTCGCACATCAAGGCTGTGCAAAACCGATGTTCTGCGCGGTCGAGTCTATAGACCGGCGCTCGTAGTTTGATGGAAGAAAAGAAAATTCAAATCATTTATCGGTCGGAATTAATGTTTTAATATTTTTCTGAAAACCGATGCGGTGGTTTAGTGGTCAGCGTCCTCGCCTCTAGGCCGAAGCATCGGGAGGTCGACGGTTCGATTACCGGGGTCGTAGTTTCGTCGAAAATAAAAGTATGGGCGGAACGAAGCTCCAGATTTATACATCGGTGACTTGTTCGCGGTAACTCTAAGTGTGAGTGTCGGATTTATATAGCTGCAGTCCATGTTTACATTCTCGATGAAACGCGACGAAGCTCCGATGCCAGGAATCGAACCTGAGACCGGCTGTATCGACATAGGATTTCAGCAGTTTCCTTATGCTTATTGCAGAAAATGTCATGGTAAATGCAATACAGAGTGGCTATACTAGAAAAATATATCAATAATTTAGGTGAAACTCGCTTGCTGCCTGCCAAAGAATAAAAATATTATTCCAATTCTCCTTTGAATTCTTACAATCTCATGCGGAGTTGAAATGATAAAATCACCTTGACAGACTTGCCGTCCAGGTTTCTATGTCATATGGAATTGTGAGAATTGAAAGTAGAATGGAAATATTTTTTTCTTTGACAGCCTGCAAGGGATTTTTCCAGTGTAGGGGAGAGCGGGCCAAAATGGGACAGTGGGGCAAAACGCAATTTTCACTGTCCTAGTTTGTATAGGCGGCATGTCTGAAGATGGCGGAAAAAATGCAAATAAAAATAATAATATATACATTTTTCACAAAATGTATCATTCTTGAAATTCTCGAACGCTGTTCGTTATGTCACGGTGATAACAAAGACTCCATCTACTGTCGCAGTGGCTTCGATAGTGTGCGGCCTTTGGGTCTATTTTCTCATGGAAGTTCGCGACCCGTGCTTGGCACACGTGCCGTTGCGATCAATCTTGACGCGAGAGTTTCTGCGTGCCATGATGAGCGAGTTCCCTCCTCCTCCCTCGTACCACTTGGTCCTCCGATTTTTTTGCCTTCCTCTCGTCTCTCACCACTGCCATTGGCGAAATACTTCGTCGGTGGATAAAAGGGACAGAAAAATCGAGGAAGACAGGCGGAGAGAGAGTTTCGCAGTCTCTTTTTTCTTTCGACCTCGGAGCAAAATGCTGGCTAGCCTGTTGTGCGTACTATAGCTCGAATGAGTCCCTCCCGTCGTTCTCTTTTGCCACTGACAAGCTACGCGAAAGCGCGAGACACGCTGGGATGGAGTCGTGACACGAGTGGAACCTCTGCCGGCAACCTCTGCATTATTTATGAAGCTCTCTCTCCCTCTAAAAAAAAAAAAAAATCGACCAATTTGCTTCGTCGACCAAAGGATAAAGAAAAGGGAAAGGAAATAAAGGAGCGAAAAGAGGCGAGGATAGGATGAGAGAAAGTGAGAGTCGGCGGTTGCCAGAGAAGTCTGAGGCTCTTCCGGTTTCTCGGTTCGTTAGTGACTTTGGTAATAATGAGAACTCACCTGGGCGTCGGGAATTTCCTCGGCTTCTCGCTCTTTCCTTTCGTGCGGCTAAGAGGGTGAATTCGAAAAATGGAATCAGCTCTAATCACTGCCCTTCGTGCAGTGATCTTCTCTCCGGGATCGCAAGGAATCGCTGCCACTGCTAACGGGGAAAAGCGTTTCGCCGCGCGAGAAAAAGCATCGAATCAGCGGTCTCTGGGAATTTTCTTTTTTCACCCCTCCGGTGAATGAAAAAGGAACGAAACTGCGTTCAGGAACGCGGCCGGGGCGGAGATACGAGCTGGTCGTGTTGCGGATCTTACGAGCCATTGAGACCCACAGTCAACTGATTATATAGCTTTTCATGATATCCCACTAAAGTTGCGTGTCGGCAGTGCCACAACACGCAACTCTATATCGTCGACACTTTTAGCTCAAGATTTTTATTATAGTCCGTAAAGTTTGTCGGCTATAAGAGCTTTATATAGCTGTGTAAAACTTTGGAAGAAAGGAAAAAAAGAAACACCCACAAAAAACAAACAAAAGTTGATGAAGTCTGAGGATATTACATTTTTTATGAATCTGGACGAAAGAGCATAATCAGTATTTGATTTGATATCAGAAGCATTTTCACTGTCTTGGAGATGCACAGTGTACG
This sequence comes from Ichneumon xanthorius, assembly GCA_917499995.1. Lineage (NCBI taxonomy): Eukaryota > Metazoa > Arthropoda > Insecta > Hymenoptera > Ichneumonidae > Ichneumon > Ichneumon xanthorius. The sequence goes on from OU824201.1 coordinate 12,665,061, forward strand.
TCGTATACAGAAAATCATTGAAAGTACATTGAGATACTGCTTACCAAATAAAATTTTTAAAAAACCACAAAAAACAATCAAACGTTGACGCCGTCTGAGGATATGAAATTTTGATCAATCTGGACGAAAGAGCATAATCAGCATTTGATTTGATATCAGAAGCATTTTCACTATCTTGGAGATGTACAGTGTACGTCGTATACAGATCATTGAAAGTACATCGGGGATCTGCTTACCGAAAAAAAACACCCATAAAAAACACACAAATGTTGACGAAGTCTGAGGATATTAAATTTTTATGAATCTGGACAAATGAGCATAATCAGCATTTGATTTGATATTCGGAGCTTTTTCACTGTCTCGGAGATGTACAGTTTTCTTCGAATACAGTCTATCATTGAAAGTACATCGGGGATCTGCTTTACCGATCGGTAACTTTCATCCCCCTGACGTTTTCCGCTGTGCAAACGAAAAAACCCGATCCTTTTGCAAATAGAGCCATCGGCCTCGATGGAACGTCGGAGGGGAGAAGAGAAGTAGGTTAAAGTGCGGGCGAACGTGGAGGCGAGAAGAGTCAAGTGGCCGTAAAAGGATTTCTCCTCGAATCCGCGGTGTCGACGAGAGTTTGCGTTCGGGATACGGTATGCACATACGCCCCATTGCACTCTCTGTAGCTCGTGGTGTTACAGGGCTGCGAAGTTTTTTTGAAAATGTATTCTTCACACTCGTCTTCGGTGAGAGCTTTTACCGCCTCAAACCACTACTTCGTATCCCAGTTCAACGAAAAATTATATGCTTTCGAGAGGAAAACCGTGGAAAATCTTGAGCGCAGTCGCATAACTCGTTCGAAAATCTTGTTGCTTACATCCTGTCGTATCAACCTTCGTTACTAACACGCCAATTATCAAAATATAAAAGTATAAAAATATAAAAATATAAAAATATAAAAATATAAAAATATAAAAATATAAAAATATAAAAATATAAAAATATAAAAATATAAAAATATAAAAATATAAAAATATAAAAATATAAAAATATAAAAATATAAAAATATAAAAATATAAAAATATAAAAATATAAAAATATAAAAATATAAAAATATAAAAATATAAAAATATAAAAATATAAAAATATTAAAATACTGAGCTTATGCGGCGGACGAACTGATGTAAAATGTCCAATCAGTTTTTACCGTGTACCCCACAGCGCGAGAAGAGGGTTGGCCTGGGGGAGACGTTGTCGTTGGGTCGTTCGATAGCGATATATGTCGATGTACATACAATTTATACATACCCTCGGTGGGTAAAGGCTCGTTCGTTCGTTCGCTCGGCGGAGCTTCGTTCACTCTCAGGGGGTGCGCCGATCCTCGTGAAACCTTGAAGAGTACATACACAGGAGGAGAGTACGACAAAACGGATCCCCGGGGCAAAACGAATTTTTTTTTTTTACGTCTCGCAAAAAATGCCTAATAGCGGTCCGTTTTGCCCCGCACTCTCCTATACGAGAGCCGGTTACTCTAGCGTGGCGGAGCTAAGAGAACATGCCGGCTGGGGCATTATAACTCTGTAGTTCACTGGCGAACAGCCCGCGAGTCTAGAATCATCGTCGGCGTCGTCGTGATGTGTCTCGCGATGCGTGGAGACACGGGAGAGCGCAGTAGCAAAGCAAAACCGGTAAAAGCACCGGAGCAGCAGAGCAGAAGTCGCTGAATAGAGTCGGCAAGCTTGCGCTCCCGTAATCGATATATCTAGCTATCCGATGGAATAGCGCATACATACTGTTTATTTATTAAATGCATCCTATACTATAGACGCGAGCCAATTTTTATTTTTATTTGTTTGATCTTTTCATTTTATCATTTGTTTACCTCCGCTGACATAACATCGTATGTCTATACGGCCAATTTATTTAGTTCTGGTTGCAGCCGTGGTGTTGCATTTTTTTCTTGCTTGTTGATTTTCACTTTTTCATTCCTGTGCGAAATATCCCGTACGACAATATTCATTTCCGGTCGGTAATCAGAACAGGGCTGCGAAAATATGCGTCTCTTTCATTTCTCGCATTGTCTGGTATCGTTCAAAAAAATCGGTGCAACGAAAGTTTAAAGCCGCCTTTCCATCGTTACTATTGACAGCCTTTTTTGATTGAGTTTTCAACAAACTTTCGTTGTAACTTCTTAAATCGCTCGAGCTAAAGAACCAAAAAAAAAAACTCTAAAAAGTTCGCATTCAATAGTTATGTAATGAATTAGGAAGCGGAAGAATAGAATCAGATTTTATAGAATAGCGTATACGTCCTGTTTATTTATTAAAAATATCCTATACTATAGATGAAAGCCAGTTTTTATTTTTATTTGTCTGATATTTTCCTTTTCAATTTATGATTTGTTTATTTCCGCTGGCATAATATTTTAGGTTCATTCGACAAATTTACTTAGTTCTGGTTAGAACTGTGTTATTGAATTTTTTGTGTTAATTAATTTTTACTTTTTCATTCCTATACATAATATCCCATACGAAAATATTAATTTCCGACAATGTCGTGCGGTAATCAGAACAGGGCTGCAAAAACATGCCGCTCTTTCATTTCTCTCATTGTCTGACACGATTAAAAAAAAATCGGTGCAATGAAAGTTTGAAACCGCCTTTCCATCGTTACGATTCACTGCCTTTTTGGATTGAGTTTTCAACAAACTTTCATTGTAACTTGTTAAATCGCCGGAGCTAGAGAATTAAAAAAACAGTAAAAAGTTCGAATTCAATAGTTATCTAATGAATTAGGAAGTGGAAGGATAGAATCAGATTTTACCGTTCTCGGGCTCGGATGTACATAGCGTACGTATATGCTATCGCGACCCCAGGGTCGTATCCTTTACCGCGACGATAAGCTCAAAATCCAAGCGGAGCTTGAATAGCTGCAGTAGGTTTTCTCCGGGTCGCGATAGAGTGACGAAGATAGAGTCTTTCACGAGGTAGAGCAAGCTAACTCTTGCAGCTAGTAGTTCGAGCAGCTGCTGCTGTTACTGGGGAAAACTTTTAATGCCACCCGATCCCTCCCATCTAGCGTGGCATCGATTTACCACAAGGGCGGTACTCAACGCGGTGACGCGGCAGAGAGCCCTTGCGGGGTCACATCCAGGGCATCTCATTCTATACGATTTTTTTTCCTCCGTTATCACTCATCTCAACGATTTTTTAACATTTTTTGCTTTCTTTTCTCTCCTGGCACTCAATTTTATACTCGTATCTCTTCTGCTTTATTATATATCTCTACGTAAAATGAAATTGATAATTTCCAACAAAGATATTGCCAGGTTAAACGGTGAAAAAAAAAAAAAAAAATGATGTATTAACGATTTTTTAGAGATTTTTTTCTCCTATCGTGCCAGTTGATTTAAAACTCTTGAGGAGCGTATCTCTTCTGATTTATTATTTTTGTACGTACCAGGCAAGTGATAATTCCGCAAAAAAATATTGCTCGATTAAATGATAAAAGCAAATGTCCGAATTCTCAATCGACAAAAAATGTTTATAATGATCTTTAGATTTTTTTCCAAAGCGTTACATCAATATTTTAAAGCATAGACTATTTCTGGTACCTTGTTGGTGGATTGTATATTTTTTAACGGCCGAATGAGTCGTTTATAAAAATGACAAAAAAGGTGTTGCATAGATTTAAAAAAATGTGTAAAGACCGGTGATTTCCGTTCCTGCGGCCCGAACTATCGGTGCAGTTTAAGTAACAGTGAAACTTTTAGAGACCCATCTATTTTATCGTCAAGCAGAATTTTGATTGGAAATTCCTCGCTTTGCTTTCGAAGCGGAGGCGCCATTCGACCACGTTTGTGCTGAATAGGAATTAAGAGCGAGGACGGGAGCGAGAGAGCGAGGGTGGGAACGATAGATTTATCGACAAGCGATTGGTTCGCCGATTGGTATACCGCGTTGAATAATGCAATTAGTCATAAAACTTTCGCCATGCGTGCACATATCTACTCGGTATATTTTGTTACCAAACAAAGCCGTGCCTACATAGTGGTACCCTCTACATTGAGTATCAAAAAAAGCCTTGCACCTATTGGAGCAGGTGTATTTTTGGTAAAAGTGAAAAAAAAAAAAAAAATGAAAAAAAATTGAATCAGTCGTCGGCAAACGAACACTGTGGCGACAGACATAATATACCTGTGCAACCGTGTATGTGTTTACTCTTTGTCGCCGGGCGGCACTCCCCCCATGAATATGTATATTCGGAAAGGAATTATTCCCACCTCGCAGCAAAACGTGTACAGACAAAAGTATTCAATCTCTTTCCTTCCATCAGCCTGTTTTTTTAATATTTGATTTTTCATTCGATGAATTTCCATTCCTCTTCCACCGTGTCTCTTTTTGATCCAACTAACAACATCAGCCAAACACAATTTCTTTTTTTCATTTCCGATTTTTTTTTGTACGAAATATTCCGCTAGAAGTGCCGGATTCGCGATCAACGAAAAGAAAACGATGTGATGTAGTTTTGAATCAAGAGGATACGCAAAATTGTTGATCCGACTGATTTTTCAATGAACTGCTATTTTTGATATTTTTAAATGATTGTATGATTGAACGGTTTCAAAGTATTGAAGAACGTAGAAAAAAATCGCAATGATCAGATACGTCTTAAACAGTTTCTGTAAAATTGATTAAAATAAATGTTCGAGGCGCCATATTTCGCCTCGAATATTTCGCTTTTGGTCAAATGTCAATCGTTACACCGTTAATTGACAAAAATAATATTTTAAATATTTCTTTCGATAGAAAACCACAAAACTGCCACAACGATATTTGTTATCCCCATTATATCTTTTTATGTTTAACCATCGTCGAATTAATTCTCCGTGAAAGTAAGATTAGCGAATTTTACTTGAACAATAAATATATATATAGAGCTTCGCGGCCCACGGCGACCGCCCGCGGTTATTTCCAGTTAGTTACGCATTACTCGGTGAAATATTAATTCTCGTTCTACCGCGGAACGAGAAACTAGCGAAGCTTCGTGAGTCCGTCCACTTTGCTTTCTCACCCTCCCGCCCGAACGTTGAACAACCCTCTTCGAACTTCCGGGCACTGAGGGACGGAGGAAGCGGGATTGCAAGGGGGCGACGAGGAGGGGCGGGGGGGGGGGAGGGGGTGTAGAATGGCTTCGGTTGGAAATCGAGATTCAAGTTATCCTACGAAGCTTCGGGGTGCACCTCTTAGAAGTTTGAAGGGCCCGAAACTATAGACGAGAGTTGGCGAACGGGGCTGAAGGGAGCCGAGGCAATTCTCCACAATTTCGGAATTGTGAAGGAGATCCTATTCTATCCGTATTCACCATAGGTTATACATCGTATACTTTGAACCTTCGCAAGTCAACGGAATATATTTCCAAACCCGCCGGTTTCTCCGTACAAAATATTCTCGAATTCATTGAATGTTAAATTTTTTTGCCATTTTTTGTTATCACCAAAGATTAATGGCGACCAATATTTTATCACAAAAATATTTTTAAAAAAATGAAAAGCGACAATAATGATCAGTTTCAGTTTTAGATCCAGTTTATTTTTCCTATTCTTAGTTCTACCTATTTTCTCTTTAAAACTCCGGTGGACCAACCATGCAACAGCTGGAACTAGCAGTGTTACTTCCTTGTGCAATCACACTCACATACTCTGCGTTCTTGTCAAAAGGGTTCGACCCTTGAATTTAAATAAAATAAATAAAATAAATCGCTGGGAATAATTGTACCTCTGTTGTCTCTATATTTTCATGCAAAGTATAAATTTCCTTTCGGCTTTATGGTCCCCTCGTTCGTCCTTTATTTGCTCCTCTTCCGTCCTTTCCTTCATTTTCCTCTATGAGCCTTTCCAAAGTAACAGCCATATAGCGCAACCCTCGGTTCTCCCCCGCGTGCAGCTTCATCTGCTAGACCTCGTCGTTACCCATTGCAGCCATCGTCGTCGTCGTCGTCGTTCGAGATATTGTTTTAGGGGGTTGCGTCGAGGGTATCAAGTAGAAATGGACCTGGGGGATGACCATAGCGCGTCCGCTTTTCGGTTCCGGGCTCGGAGCATCGTTCGGCCTCTTTCCAAACCTTCCCGCCGCTCTCGTGGCTCCTCTCAATCTCGCTTCCGCACCCTCCCGAGTTTCCCGCTATCGTTTTATGGCAGCACTAAATTTTACCGGGTGCGTGAGGCGAAACGATAACTTCGAGGGGACGTCCCGAGGCTTCCCACCGTGTCCCCGAGCTTCGCGAAACACCGGATCGCCATGAACGTGTTAAGCAAAAATCGTCAGCATGCTGCTGAGATGTATATATTTTTTTCACCATCCGGTTTTCTTCCCTCTCATCGAAAAGTTCAAAACGAAATGTTATTAAAAAAACAGAAAAATCTGTTGCGTAAACCGCAGTAGTCTGGGATGTGTCGAAATGCATGATTTCGCGAATCATGCATTTCGACACGTGACCACATATAATCATTTCCATGTAATGTCCCAACAACTCCAACCCAATCACGTTTTTCTTCCCTCTTGCCGATACGTAGTCTTCAAAAAGGTTAAACCGCAACGAAATGTGATTTTTTAAAATTCTGTTACATAAACCTGTTACATAAAGTAATTTCTTTGATGACTAAAAAAAATAACACATATTTTTCGACAAATACCCACGTATAACCTTTTACATTTAGAGTCCCAACGATCCGACGATCTTGTTTCACTGTATTCTGTCAGGTGTCGGCCGTCGACGCCGCGCCAAGTGTGCAAAGTTTATGCAAACGTGTATACGACAAACGAAACGCACAGTGTTATTTGTGAACTATGCACTCTATCGGTGGCTACGAATGCTGGCTTTGATTACGTTATATTAGATGACCCTATATTCGTTTGGTCGAACGGACGCGTGCTGATGCCGTATCGCCTGAGGCAGAGAATTGTGTGGGATATGGACAGAGACAGAGACAGAGAGGGAGAGAGAGAGATTGGTATATCCTCTGACGAAATTGTGTGTATGGCGTTGAGGCGCCGGGATTTCCCGGCGCCCGCAGGAACTAACTTCAAACGCCAGCAGCACACATCGCCCGCAGAACCGGATGTTCGGTGTACAGAGGCCTCCGATCTGAGGCCTTCAATAATTCGGATGGATCTATCTGTATGGCTCCCCGCTGGTTTTCCATCCCCTTCATCATTTTCGCTCCGATGTCTATCACTCTGGCTTATGCCGTCTCTCCACTCTTGCCACTGAACAACACCACAGAGACCAGCGGCGATACGTTGGGAGGTGAGCCGTACGGCTGTAGGATTCGAGAACGCCGGTGTGATTTATCGAGGCCGCGTGTATTCGGGCACGTTGACGATGTGTCAGGCGGTATGCGCTATCGCACTGTCGATAACGGAACAGTGTAAAAAAAAAATCTGCTCTACGATAGTCTCGTTGTCGATCTGCCACGTGTGTTTACCAAACGTCAGCCTCCCGAGGGATTGCTTACTGTGACGTTGCAGACGCACAATGTACATTTTTTAATGTACACAATTGTGATGAAAAATTTATCCACTTTTTCATTTAAATTAAAGTAAATTATTAAAATTAAAGTGCCTTTATAATAAAATTATTAAAAACTAAGTATTTCAAATGTTGTTAATAAACTGAACACTAATTTTTCATCGCAATTGTACATGAACTCTTAGAGGTAAATCCTATTTGGGGCGAAGGAATGGGTACCAGGAATTACCCTTTACAACAAGTAAAAAAATGGCAATTAAATATTTTTTGGATTTTTTTTTTCACGGTCATCGCGCGGTGGTCCATCTTACACTTTTTTTTTGCATGCTTGGTTATTTGGACCACAGATTTTGGTTAACAATGGACCATTTAATTTCAACAGTTTATTTTATTATTATCGAAATTACAATAATTTAACAAAATGTGAACTGATAAAGGAATAAGAGTCACCTATCTGACGTCGGATTTATAAAATCACCGCAATGCCAATATTTTTCGATTCTTTTTTTTACGTACTTTCCGTCTATATTTTCTCGAGCGACCTGATCGCAGAATCGCGCGTTAAATGTGCGGGAAAAACTTGGGTATTATATGAGTTTTATCGAGCGGCAAGTTTCCTCGGCCGATTGGAACGAGTCGATAAAGAGTCAGCGAAGGTTAAAATCTTCGGAAGGGAGTTCGAGTACCGGAGCGAAGACGCATGGGTTCCGAAGGGTAAGTCGAAAAGGGGACTTACCCGGGATAAGCGATAAATTTGGATTTAAGAAAACATCGCGGGGGCTCTCGGCGTTGGGAGAGGAGCGCGAGCGAAGAGGCGGGCAACCAGACTAATTTCGAAGAAATCCAAAACGTTGGGCGAAAGATCTGACTCCCACGAGACGGCGCCCAACGGTGCTGCGGCCCGGTTTAATCCTCGACCGTGCTTAGAGTGATTTGTAACGGAGGCCGGAAAGCCCTGGAAGAGATTCTCGTTATCTTTGAGCCCGGCGGAAAGTGAGGAGAGGCGAAAAGAAGTCAAAGCGAGGGGCGGAATTTCCCTTTGAATTACCGAAATCGCGGCGACCGGAAAAAAAACTACCGACGCGAAAAATTGCGGCGGTAACGGGAACGGCAGCTGAGGAGGAAGGGGGAGGGAAAGGGGTAAGTGTAAGCAAAGTCCATTCCGCGAGGATGGAAATTGAAACTCGTTTTCTGAAATCGCTGCTGAATTTAACGAGAATAAATATACAAAACGGACGCTTACGTCGTACTTCGATTATATGCCTGTATGATTATTGGTTTTCCTCGCGTGGTACACGCTAAAACGGAATTTTGTGCACTCAACAAAAATTTGTTATGACAGAGCCCCACAATTTTTATCTCGCTGATTTTACTATTGAAAAAAAAATACATTGATGATAAAATAAAAATCATTTTCGGCACGTCGGGATTCACGCCGAGTTAACAAGGGTTAACTAAAAAAAAAGAAATTCGATTCAGTAGACACGCACGACCTCGAACTACGTGAGAACTGCGCGCCCAATTTTTTCACCCTATATTTACCGGATTAAACTTGATTACTCAATTATTCGTAAATGTGTGAGGTAGCTCGGAGGTAGCGAGGAGGAGGGCGGCGTCGCAGTCAAAAATATATCGACGGTGTATATTCGGGGAACCTCCGAGGTCTATAATTACCAATGACCATGCCGCCACGTACTCAACGAAACTTGATGCTACCCAGCCGTCTAACTACGATGAAACACGAAGTGGCATTTATTTTTTATTTCGATCAAACTTTTCATTCACGGTTCGGCAGTTATACTTGACATGTAATTTGAACCCCTAATATGCGAACGATCTTTGTCATCCAATTTTTTTTTTTCATAACACTTACCCCTTGTTTCTTCCGCATCGCGGTTGATCAATGCCGGCCGATGCGTCGTCGAACCGTCACTTGACTCGAATTTAATCGGTAGGATCACCTGGTCTCGCAATGCATCGGGAGCAACGCGAACCTTCACTGTTACCAGCGTTTGGAGGGTGCGCACGGGGCTAGATGAAAATCTCAACGGGACCGTTGAATATCGGCTCGTTGTAATTAATCAGCGATTCGTTAAATTCGTTGCGATAGGTCGATAGCGTCCAACGCTACTCTATCTCCCTCGCTCGACAATCCTCCCCCTCCACCCTCCCCCCCCCCTCGCGGTCACCAGTACGATTACCGCATCTCTGCCTCTCTACATTGCGTCTATCCATCTCGCTCCATTGGGAGGGTTGTACACCCGTCCGCTCGCAGGGGTGCACTAGATGCGGCGCTATAATATAGTATGGTATAGCAGCACGGGTTATGTACCGCGCGGCTATACATTACGAGCTTTACTAGGGTTTAGCTGACGCTATAGTACACTATTCGGTGCGGTGGTCACCATTTCGGCTCAGCCGGCAACGCAGACTCACGCGCAATAGAATATACTGCGTGAACCACGAATTTCACACCTATATAGATCGATGCAAATACAATGTACAGAACACTGCGCAAAACTTTGAAAAATTGTAATCCGACTTCAAAACTGACCGAACATGTCCTTTGAATTTTTTGTCTACGACGCACAGTTTCGAAGATACGAGCTGTTAAAGTTTTCAGCCAATGAGTCCATCGGGCGACCCGCGCGCCATCTGTCCAGCGATCTCATTGGCCGAAAGTTTAAGACCCTTGTATCTAGAGAAGTATCGATGCTACGAATTTCTGACAAAGGGAAAGTTTTCTCGGTTTTGAGCGTAGAACACATTCGCACAGTTTTTGTTGTCGTTAATTTTGAAAAAATTGAAAATACTAAACGATAAAATTCATACACGACATACAAGATCCCCGAGTGTCGCGGGTCCGCGCACTCCGCTCCGTTCCTCCCGGTTAGTGCCCGTTGCTCAGTCGTGCACCTGTACCATGAGCTAGGTAACGCAGACCGAGTATCGGATTTGGTATTACATGCACGTGTACGCTAGCTGAAGCGTATGCGTGCCTGTCGCATAGGGTAATGCGATGCGAAGCTCGTAGGTGGGAGCTGCGGATGAGCCGGAGGGTGGTGCAAGTGGGCCATTGCGTGCTATAGCTGGTTAAGTGTACTGCAGCGGTATACGACACGACATATACGTAACACAGTACGTACGTCACATGGGAAACCGAGCTTTGGCGGCCGGGAGGCTCCATGGTACTGGTGGAACCGCCAGCGGGGCCATGTTAGTCCCCGTGACACCCGACCTCGCGCGGCCTCGATAATGTCTATCAGCTCTATCATGCACCGAGAGACGAGTTAAGTCTCCCCGTCACGGTGTACTCCCTCCCGGTTTATCTGGTATATCGGTCTCAGTCACGTCCCCTTCACGCTGCGCCACAAATTAGGCTCGCGGAATCCGTGCGCGTGATCCATATACCCACCCCTATAACAGTACCCATCCAATAGCGTATTATGCCAAGTGGGATTCTGACGGACCTGGAAAAACGGGCGATAGCAGTACGAAGCCGAACGCGTTCCGTCGTCGATGCCAGATACGGCATCCAATTCTGTCAATGCCTCTTGGCTTGCCAATCTACGAATCATCTCTCTCAAATGAATTTCGTTGATTGTGTGTCCATCCGACGATTGGCATCTCGCAATCCATGTGAGTCGGGTGGGTATCGTGTTGACTGATTACGAAGAATGAATGACCAGTCCACGAGACGATCGCTTCCTGAAATACGATATCGGTAATATCAAGACTCCATGTCGGTATGACAGAAATAAGAGACCAAGTGGAGCGTATAAGGAACGAAGATTAGATGAATAATTTCTAGGATCGCAATGAATCTACTGTTCAATGAGGCTTTAGGAATCCATTAATTTCACGTTGTTTGGGTAAACAAAGCGTAATTAATGGATTCCTATGGACTATGTCACTATCTAGCTAGAGCCTAGCGATCCAATCGCTGCTGTCTGTTCTCGCAAGTCATCCAAATTCTCTTCCAAGTCGTCCCAATGGTATACCATCCACATATTTTCTTTCTCCGATGGGGAAAGAAAAAGGTATCGGGCCTACTTCTTCCGCCACAATGAACACAACCACTGCGTGCGGAAAAACTCGGTATAAAAAAGAAAAGAGCAAATTGAGATAAAGAGTGGAAGAGATGACAGCAGCTGAGCTGCCGCTGACGCTGAGGAGTGCGGGGACAGGGAGAAAGTATAGCCAAAAAGCTTCTTCCTCGCAATGCTTCTGGCGTTCGTAGTGCCGGCTGCTGGATTTCTATGTATCGATCCAACGCTCCAGCTTGTCCCGGGCCGAAACCGAGATTGACTGGGCGTCGCGACGCCCTCTCTTCCTCCTCGCCGCTCTCTATCTACCCGCTGCCTATATACTGGTAGCCTCCAAGAGGTGATGCCAAGGTATGGGGACCGAGCCAACGAGAAAGACAGAAATTGTCATTTTCTTTTTCCATATATTCGTGCCTTCTTTCTCTTTAACTTTCCATGTGCTGGTTCGACTCACCATCCATCCTTCTCGACTTGTTTCCCTTTCCACCGAAGTTCGAAGCTACATAGGCACGGTCGCTGCTGGCACCGGGAGTTCGGTTGGGTTTTAGCCCGCTTCTGCTGGAGATTCGTCTTCTCTCCCGACGCACTCGTCGTTGTCGATTCGCAAACTACAAGCCGGCCTGTCGCATGCCACTATTTTCCGAACCTGCACGCTAAGCTCGCCTCTCCCGTACACTTTACCCGACTGTCTATAAGCGTACAGCGAATCGTCCCGGAAAGTTTTACTCTTTACCCACTCGTTCTCCATCAGTTCCACGGGTTTTGTTTTTCCGTGCTTTACGTCTGTCTCCTAACTCCTCGCCGCTAACGTGCTCTACCACCGGCAACCACCTCGTTTCACAAGTTGACTGACTCTCGTGACAGCCGCCCATGAAAAAATTACACGGGGTTTTCACTTCCATTAACGACAACTTTTTGAAATTTTTTCCTTGTACAGTGAATTCTATTCGTAGATGAAACTTCGTTTGAATCTATTTTTTCCCACCGTCACGTGCTCGTATATTTTGTCTTACAATTTCACACCGTAATGTGTCCATCACTCATTGTTGAATTTGGCAGGTTGAAAACGTCAGTGAGCCGAAGTGCCGTTGGAAATCACGAACTCCGACCGGTTATGGATCAAAATGTCGAAGTCTATCTTTGACTCGATGTCGGAATGACGCAGACCCGGGGTTCGAATGATTCGGATGACGTCGTTTGGAACTTGGACCAATCGATATTTCTATAATAAGGGTCAAACTATAAGTCACCGTTGAGACCGACCCCGCCGCGCTTGCCTCAGGCTTCTCGGAAGGAAAAATAGACATACCGTCGCGATCGGCTCGACGATCGGTGACTATCACGAGAACGGGCAAATCGATCCGGCCCGTGGTGTGCGAGAGCTTTCGCGAACAGGTCGATGATAGCAGAAGTAAGATAACCATTTTGTGGCAGTATGCCGGAAGGTCTGCCCCAGAAGTGACGATTGGACTGACGGTGCGCCGATCGTTGCGACAACCGGCAAAGTTTTATTGTTCCCTCATTCCCGCGGCCGATCAATAATACTCAGTTTATTCCTCCGACACTCTATACTGTTTTATTTTCGAAAAGTATAGACATTTCATCCGATAGCGTGTGTATCTGGTGTCTTTTCGCACATTCAGCCAAACCTGCAATCATCATGCTGTCAGTTATTCATTGCATGCATTAGTTAACTCCGGATTCACGTGTGATCTTTCTCAAGTGTTGAAAGACCGAAGGCAGGTTCCCCATGCAAACAGTTGTCGTGCGTGTCAGTGTGGTCAATTCGGCGACTTCGTCGCCAGTCTTGGGGGCTTTTGATCTCGGCCTGGATGTCAATGTTCGACTGTTCTTAAAAAGTTAATGGAGCATAAACGGCCTATTCAAGCCTATTCCTAGTCTAGGAAGCCTCCTCAACGATCAGCCTCCTTGCCATCAGCGATTCAGCGCCATTTCTCCAGATCAAAGTTTTTAAAATCAAGTAGAGACCCGATATGCAGTGAGGTAGAATTCCGAGAAGAGAACAAAAGAAAATTGAACACTGATAGGTATAGTCAGGCGAGACAGCGTCAGAGGTGGTGGTGTGTGGCAAGTGCGATGACGGTGGTGAAAAATGCGGTGGAGTCAGTGAACAGAGCGTTCCCGCGAGCGAGAAGAGAGACCCGCTCGGATGAAGGATCGCCATGGATGTTGGTAAAGGACGAGGAGGCAAAAGGGGCGAAACGGAGAGAAAAGAGTCAGGCAAGTGAAAGAAGCCCAGGGTTGCGAGACAGTGAGAAAGAGGCGGAGGAAAAGAGTTCCACTGGCAGTGGCGTAATAGCGTCCTTGGTGCACAGTTTCACGCCAGCCTCCTTGCTATTATCCTGATTACATTCTCTAATGTGTGCATTTCTGTCTCTTCTTTTCTTCTATTTCCACCTCTCGCTTTCACCGCGGCTCCCCCTTGTTCTTCCTGCGCGACTCCCGTTCCCTCCGACTCGCAACGGGCTCACGCGTCCGCGGATACAACCGCGAGGTCTCGCGGTTTCGAGCCTCAAGCCTCCACACCGCACACACGTACACATACAGACCCTCGTCGTTCCGTCCAAATATGCGAATGCGTTGAATTCCGCTCCGATGATTCCGGTGGAGCCGGCGGTTCTTTGCTCTGGGAGTTATACCATGGGGAAAGAGTAAAAGTGAAAAACTGATGCTCACCCGGATATCCTCTTCTCCTCGTAGCACGTCTACCATCATCTATCTTCAATGCGATGACGGCATTCCCTGTACAACCTTATGAATGTGTAGGGCTAGGTGATCCGATCGGTAGCCTCTACGGCTGGAGGGTTTCGGCATTGAGGGGATGAAATGTTTCTGAACGACTGCGAACAACGCTTTGTCTTACGCACCTCGTTAAGTCGCTTATTTGCTTCAACTTGGTGCGTCAACGAATGAATTGACAATGCGGATACAATGTCCCAACAACATGGATCATTTTTTCTCCATCGACCATTTTTGACCGCCATCCGTTTCTTTTCTATATGGCTGGCCAGTTTGCTAGGCAGGGTTCCCTATATGAAAGGCGCAAACCAGCGATCCTTCAAACCTGCAAAGTTACCAACCTGCAAAACTGCCAACTTGCAAATCTGCCAACTTGTCAACCTGCAAACCTGGGAACCTGCCAGCAACAAGGGAGTTGACAATAACTATACCGAGCCACGAGTTTGATGATCCAATGGCTGGAATTATTTTCATCGCAAGATCAACCAAGTCTCTGACAATCCATGCACGTGGAAAACCCGCATTCACCTTGCACTCATTTCTTTGCATTGAAAACTCGGGCAGCCCCAACAACCATCTTCTTCCTTCGACCTGTGTGCGTGCACGCATCCCCGTTGGGGTGCCTGTCCGTATACCCGGGTATTACGGTTATTCACACGTCATGTAACGACAGTAGTACAGTTTACCAAGCTCAAACAACACATACTTTGAACAATAATCCATGTAAGGTAAGTGGCTTCGTCTACAACGCATTATTACGCCCTTCCGCGAGAGGCGTGTCAGCGGAGCCGAGCGACGATTTAACCGAAGAAACGAGCCAGGGGAATACCGTCGACTCTCGTGTCAAGTGAAAAGCTGCAATTTAGTCACGTAGAAAATTCTGTCACAGTGGGACAGTTTTGCGTGCATACGTCTGTATAAACGTTGCCAATATATTTGTCTGCATCACATCCCACAAGCTTTGGGTTCTCCACGGACGTCTATATTTGCGCTAACGCTGTCGGTTCGTTCTTCGCCCCGTTCCACAGAGGCGAATCAACGCCGAAGCCGGCTTCGGGACACGCGCGACACCGAGCCTTTGCATCGCGAGATTGTACTGGAGTTATTATTGTTAGCGGTTTTGAGAAACGAGCCACGAGAAGAGCTTTGAAGGAGCTTTTGCGTGGCTAAGAATAGCATTTTCGCGGTCTCTCGAGAAATAAACGAGCCGTTGATGCCGATTTAAGAATAGAACTTAACCGTGCCGAGTTGAGTTAATATTTTTTCATCGTGGTGTTATTTGTACCGTATCGGTAAACGGAGCCTCAAAAGCCGACTATACATTTTTTTTTCTATTTCGAGAAGAAAGTGAAATTCGATGAGACCTTTGCGTAAACATTTTGAGTTGAACAGGGCTATTGACTCTTATAAAGTACACATGATTATCAATGCGAACAGATGTGCGATGCACGTCTTTAGCGGAACAAGAGATGCTCGTGCAGCTCGATCGACGAGGAAAGAGGAGATGGCAAACGGGAAGAGAAAGAGTGCATTGATGCCAGAGGCAAACAATGCTACAGTAGTTTAAATGTCGATGACCCATCGACTAATGTTTCTCGAGCTCTTGGCAGAGTTCATTCGGAACGGCACATGTGCGCAAATACATACAGATAGTAAAGTGAAGGGTCATTAAAATGCGAATGGGTGATTCAGCCTGTCGTCCGACGCAACTGCAACCCATACCACTGAACAATGTGTGTGCATTCATATGTGTAGAAGCCCCGGATGCTCGATAAATCATTTTCTGCCTAGTGTACCGATGGTCGTTGGTTGGTCACGAATAAAATTAAAAAAAAAAATAACGAAACGAAAATTGAAATAATTTGAAAGGTCAGTTGTTAAATTTTCTTCGCTCCAGATTGCGATCGTCGATGACCATTTTACGTGATTTGCAGCTATGGGATTGAATTTAAATAATTAAATGAAATGAAAAGCAATTAGAAGAATGCAATAAATAGGTCGCGAGAACGGATGGACTGGTGGTAGTTATTCCGGTTATTTTCATGCTAGGGAATCCGATATATCGAACCGAAGTGTACTCCATGCACTCGCGGGTCGACGACCCTGGTGGTTCGCGAGCAGAGTATTTTTAATGTTACGCGCGGTCAGACCAAAGACTATTCCTTGGCACACATTCGTCGAACCCATCAAGTGCCATTGATTGCCGCAAAGTGGACCCCCGCGCCGATCCCGCTGGACATTGTTCCGAGAAACCCCGTGTCGAAGCGACCTATTAGCCGTTTGATACGTCGATCCATCGGCGAAATTTACGATCACGTGGCCGGAGATCAATTGGACGTTTCGTTAATTGAGATGGATTCAATGTTGGATCGTAAAAAAAATAAAACTCGCTGCATAGAAACGTGCGCCAATTAGCATGGAACTAAATCTGCCGGGTCATTAATATGATTCCACCCCTATATTTATCGACCTCTGACTCTGCCAAATATAAATGTTTTTCAGCTTGTTTGTCGTGAAATCGATACGAGAGGATCCAAACAATATTTCTGTCGAGGTTTCATGCTGATTTAGTAAATAGTCGCAGGCACTAGAAGCTAAATGCTCCAGCTGTGAAAGACAACATGTACCGATGTCGCAACTCCTATGGGATTCCAAAGTTGGGACAAATTTGACGTACAATTTACGACATTGACTTAGAGTCGAGTTTCAGAATGAAGAAAGCGCCAATTTCCTTAATCAATCAAAAATGAATTTTGTATTCATTTAATAAAATTATTTCGTTGATGAATTAATTGGTAAAATATTAAATTTCGAATAATTACAAAATCAACGAGGGAGAACATTTCGTTTGCAATCAACCTAGACTCTTACAAAGTTGACCAAATTTGTGACAAAAAAAATGACGCTTGAATCCCTGCTAGATGGATGTTTTGCGCTGTTTCGATCATATTCGTGACCCCGAACAAAAATGACGGTCATGGCACAACGAACATTTTCTAGAATCATAAAAAACGGTCAATCGACGCTTACAAAAAAATGACCATCACGGCACATCTCCAGTGGCTTCCCATGGTCTTCGGATTCCTGCATCCCCAGACGTTCCCAAGTTCGGCGAATGCTCGAAGAACGCCTCCTCGCTCTCACCCTAAATGCAAACAAACGTGACTTTCTCGAAGGGATTCTGTTTCTGGCAGTATTTTAATGGAAACAAATGCAACATGTGTATATATATATATGTTAACATTCCCCTCACGAAACTCTTTCTCGCGTCTATTCCCCTTTAACTCTTTTTCCACCCATGCGCCATAGTGCGGCTCTCCGTGTGCGTTATCCCCCTGGAGCTGAAAAGTCAGACACACGCCAACTCAGTCGTGTGCGGCGTATGCGAGTTTTGTGACAGGGCCAACACGTTTGAACGAGTGCGAGATTGTGTGCGACCTGCGTGTCGGTCGCACGTGCCGCCGTCCCCGGCGGCGCAACGACGACGACGACGACGACGACGTGGACGGCAACGGCACGAGTGTACCCGGTAGTACCAGCAACGAAAATAGTTTCAGCGCTGAAAATAATGACACATGCCCTTACCATGTGGGTATCGCGAAGAATATGAGATTCGCTCGCGACTTCAGCTTTGGCGTCAACGATTGCGACGAACCCGAACGGTATCGCGCGCTCTTCGAAAAGAAACGCGTCGTCAGGACGACCGCGGATGACAAAGTGTCGGTAAGAGGATCAAATCCGTGGTAGAAATTTTGAAGCGTTGCATCAGGTCCTGATGAGGTCCGGCAGAAGCCTGACGACGTCATGAGCATATGGGAATAATCAGGGCTGAAGGACTCGTTCACAATGACAAGGTCTATGTGAATGGTGAAAATACTAATGTATATAGAGATGTATACAGCTATTGGATAAAACTGCACGATATTGTCGATAAATGCACTTTTACTACTACGGAAATTGGCAAAACAACACATTTTTTTTAAAACCATTCCGGAATCGTCCGGGTGGTTATAATGAAATATAATGAAAAATGTAAAATTTTTCGGTCGAAAATATATTCTGTATACTAATAATATACTATTAACATACGCGAAAATGGATGTTCTTTTTTTATATTTGTTCGCATATATCAGACACAAGGGCTGAAGGACCTCCGTCGATGGCCCGTTGACATTGTATGCATTGCATATCGTTTGCAAATGTCTCACCATCAACATTGTAAACACCAATGTCAATAAGTACATTTACTACTCCTATTTCCCGGAAAAAATTGCCTGAAAAGTATATTTCATATACGAAAAATATATTTCCACATACCAACAGCGTTAGGTGCGCGGTCGGTGTGTGGCTTCGGCGGTCTCCCGAGTCAAGCAGCTTTGCTTGCGTCCAGTAGATGGATGGGTGACCGCTTAGCCCCACACCGGCTTGCACATCGAATGTTGAGCGGCAGGCCAGTTTTTCTGAGTTCTTGATGTTAAAACATCAAGGAATCAGGAAAATATAGGGCCGTCTGTACCGACAAGGGTTTTCCGCAGTTTCCCCGTGTCCTCGGCAAATGCGGTACGTACAGTGCAGCTAAGTCGGCTGCGGACGCACTGGAAGTTAGGTTAGCTTAGTGAAGTGCGGGTAGGGAGTAATAGGGGGGGAAAGGGACGGGTTACGTAAAAACCCGAGGAGGGTATACGATGGAACATACAAAAATAAAAAATAATATATTTCCACATATACTTTTTTTCATGGGGGCGGGGGAGGGGGGGGGGGGGTGCGATTCGGGCGTCAGATCGGTAGCTCAAACCCCCATGACATTGCGTAGAGCACGAGCGGGAGTGATGAAGATCGAGCTCGGCAGAACAGAGACAATAACCCGCATACCGTCGAATCCGATCGAACATCCATCTATCCGTCACGCCGAACCGCTGTTAATGCCAAAAGCGTTGGCCGTACCCGATTTCGGTATAGTCCGATTTGTTCAATTCGCTGTCGCGGCATCGTCGCTTGCTCGTTGGTAGTTTGAAGGTCGATCCCGATCGACCGTTCGGCAAAATGCTTAGAGTAGGCGAGAGCGAGAGACAAACTGAACCGGCGGACACGCCTGATGGCAGATCCAGCCCAAGCACCGAACCCATCAGAAACAGCTGAAGCATCGAACTGCCGCTGGTACCGTTGCGCACCGAAAACGATACGCTACCGATCCTGCTTCACGTCAAACTCTGAAACGTCGACTTTATCGCGAAAAAAAAAATAAATAAAAAAAAACACACACACACACCAAAACTATAAACGACCCACGCAATTAAGCGTCAGCGAACGAATAAACGAATGGACAATTTCAACGATCCTTCATGCATGGAGGGGCGGGCGGGGGGGGGGGGATGGAGGGAAAACGTTCGATTCGTTTTGCCCGCCCGCTCGGCCTGTCGTTCGCGGCTCCATTCCCAAATCGATCCTCGAAAAACGACTTTCGCGTTGGTCGCGTCAGCTTGCAGCCACCCGACAGCGCCAGCCACCGTAACAGCGTAGGGTAGCGCGCATGGAGGGAGGCCCATGCGCATATATATGGGGCAATTCGTCCCAAAAGAGTCAATTAATTTTCATAAAAAAAAAATTCGGAAAATATTATACGTAACGGGGAGGAAATACAATCGGCGGGATTGCCAATCTGCCTCGTCGGCGGATTCCGGCGGAAGACGAAATTGGCAAGCGAATGCTTCTACGATCGTGCCGATTTTTTTTTTCATATCTCGCGCACACGGTCAGAGAGGTTCTGTAAACATTTGAGACAAATCGGAGAGATTTTTCTCGAAGAAAAAAAAATGTGAATACCATTTTTTTTTTTTTTTTCGAAATGCCTTATGCATCGTTCGGGTAATGGCACTCGCAGTATGTGTTGGAATGGGTGCGGTACAGAAGGTATGGTCCATAGTATATAGCTATTTGTGTGCTACCCGTTTTTCGAGGCACGTTCGTTTCGACAAGTGCATCGTACGTGCGGAGCTTCAAACAGCCAGCCAGCCAGTACCAGCGATGCATTACGGCATTTGTCGACGGGATTCACAATATGTGCGCGACGCATACTCCTCGTTATATATATTATACGGATATAGTTTATATTTACGCCTAATATGTGCCCGAGTCGAGAGGGAGAAAACGGAACGACGACCATTTTTTTATCCAATTACTGAAACTAAAAGCTCAACCATATTTATGCTGCTTTCTTATGCTCGATCGGTTTGGCTATTAACGAAATTCGTCCGTGAAATTATTCACCTTTTTCGAGAGCAAAAGTGAGCTACACAAATTAAGGGGATCGGATCATAATTGTCGAATATGCAAGATTTTTCCGACATGAATAACAACGAGGTATTACAGTTAAAAAATTGTTGGGAAAAATTACAAAATTTCACGCAAGGGATTCTTCACCCTCTGGGACCGTCGCTAAAATTTCATAAGGTTTTATAGAGTCGTTTGAAGGATACGGCACTTTGATTGAGTTAGTGAACTAGAAGCAACATCTTTTTCAACCGAAATGTAAAATATTATCAACAGAAAAACAAAAACAAAAAAGGCGACGATATTAACCCTCTGCGGACGTCATAAAAAATTGCGGAATTGCATTTCATCGAGCCATTTAAATGATATTTCACTGGAATCCATCTAGCAGAAATATACACCAACCTAAATAATTTTCTCGCACATATCGCCTCGATTAAAAAAAATCACCGCAAACGTTCGACGTGACTTTAGCTCCCTCGAGCGAAGCAGGATATCCGTGAGTCAACTACGTCGACCGTATAGGGGTTCACTCATCGCGGAGTGACACTTTGCCGATCCGCGATGAAAGTAAACTCTATTATTCATCGGGAATTCTATCTGCTCCATGAAAAAAAAAAAAAAAAACCTTCCATAACATAACCGTGGAGAAGAAAATTACACAGAATATACATTCGATAAATTATCTCCGAACTCGACCGAAGAATCCTCGACAATTGAATTTGGCCAAAAAGTTTTTCATCCACATTCGAGAGGTAAAACCCGGAGGAAATAAGGATATATTGAAATGCGTCGGAGTTATCGACGTCTGGCGAGACTGCCGACGCTTGACCCTCGACGACCAACCCTCGAGATTCGCGAGACCCCCTTCCCCCCCTCCCCCCGCCCCCGCCGAACAGGGCTGTGCACCATCGCGACAACGGAGACGGTGCACAGCACACGGAGCGGACCATCGAACGGCGGAAGTTTGCCGTCGAGTTCGAGAATCTGAGCTCGGGAATCGATAAGGCTCTGACGACGCCGCCGCCGCCGCCGCCGCTGCTGCTGCTGCTGCTGCTGCCTGGCTCTTGGCTCCGCGTAACCCGCGTTCGCTCCGTTTCACTCTTTCGCTGTATACCTTCGACTGTTAAGAGCACGAAAAATAAAAAAGTACGTCGACGGTCCAGGGAAAAAATGTCTGTCGCGGTATTTTCCACTTATTCCTTTTCTACTTGGAGTCTTTCTGGCAGGAAAGAAAAAGGACGCATAAAAATTGAAAAACTTTAACCATTTTTACATTTCTGTATGTTTTACGGAAAAATTATACGAGAAGAAGCAATACTTGTATTCCAAGGGCGCAGCGAGAATTTTTTTTCTTCATATCTTATTTTTGAGCAAAATCGAGCAAATTGGTTTGTTTTTTGTATTTTTATTTTTTTGAAACATTTTATGAGTTCATGATTAATAATAATTAATACTACATCAAATATACGCACTATATGTTTATGATAGTAGTGATTGTAAACATATAAATGCTTGCAAATACTTGGCTCATATGATATAGCTCATTTTCGATTGTCTTTTTAAATTGTAATGATAAACATATTTCTTTTTTTTGGAAGAGAAAATAAATTTTGATAACTCGGCATCTGTTCGCATAAAAATTAAAAAATTCAACAAATACCTCTCTTTCAGTATTGGTTTTGTATGAAAATCCAATGCAAAATAAGTTAAGTGATTTTTGTCGAGTTTTGTTTGTTGAATACAATTATTGAGTTCGCAAAATCCGAAAACGAAAAAATATGAATGGTTTAACTTCTCGGGACATGAAAAATTCCAACAGATTTGTCGTAGATAAGAAAATGAATAATAATAAATAACTAAAAAGAATATTCAGTCGAGTGGAGCACTGTGATATCGTTAAAATTCGTGAAACATTTACGACGATCAACGCTTCGCTGTGAAATAACCGGATAAAATTAACCGGCGTAAAATTTTCACGATATTCCCATAGTCAAACTCTCCACGGAAATGAGGAGAATTCAGATCTGAATTGAATAATAATTTTTAAAAAATTCCGACAAAACATTCGACGTCACAATTTTGCATTGTTTGTTTTAACGTTGCGAAACTTTGTAAAAAAAACTATATTTTTCGACTTTTTTGCAGTGAAATCAATACGACAGGATGTAATCGACATATTGGTCGAAATCCCGTGCCGATATAGCGAGAAAATAAAAAATCAAAGGCTCGAGAGCGTCAACGTAAACTTAAATGCTTATATATAAAAAATATTAATATTGTATCAAAATACATTTGGTAATATAAGAAAGCATTCAAAGATAATAATATCAATTTGTTCCCAAATCCCCTTAGGCATTATCATTTCCGTTTTTTATTATTATTGCCATTGTCATCGCAAAAATATCAAACAAAAAAAAACTTCCTGAAGCCCGCAATAAAATGTTGGCAACTAATCGTATAAAAAAGAAAAGAAAAAAAATGTCAATTACAAAAAGGTGTAGCATTGCATTTAGAGAGCGTGTCGGGAATCCGCGAGCAAAGCAGCGCGATGCATCACCCGAATGACAGACGCTCGTCGCTAAAGCGTAAATCCGTTGTGGGCGTGGTGGGGAGATTTTTAGAGGGCTCCTTCGAACGGTCGGGAGAGAGTTGCTGCGTCGCGATTCCGGGGTGGGTCCGTCCGACGTTCCCCCTCTCGAATTCCAAGTGCCCATTGCAACCCGAATTACATGCTTCAACCACCAAAAAATCCATTTGAAAATCCGATATATTCGGGAAACTCACCTGGCTGGTACATTGGTCCTCTATTACTATCGTTGTACCGGTTGCATTTATCATTGCACAGGCCACTGTCACGAGACACACTTAGATCACCATCATAACGACGTCAACGATTAATCTCCCAATCAAATCCACTTCGATTCTCCGCAAATCAAAAAAATCACCTCGACCGTCGATCCAGTATTAAAAAAAAATCCGAAGACACAGTAACTCAATCTCACCACGGATCTTCGAATCTCCTCCAAAGGATTAATCCCCCGAAAGTACTTCCGGCCGGAGTAACACTGCGTTGGGTTTGAACGAGCAACGATCGTCGGTTATATAATCAGGGACGCTTGTTGACGATAATCCTTCACTGAGTTTCGTGAACTTCACTCGACCGGGTCAGGGAAAGAGACCCGACGGGTTGTGACTGACACTGATTGAACGCTGAGGACCTGTCGCGACGACCTCAGCAGCAGCAGCAGCGGTAGCGCAGTGGTAGTAGTAGCGATAGTGATAGGTAGTAGTGGAACAAGCGAGTGACTGGTTAGCCGTGCGTCAGGAAGTGATCACGGAGGTTGCCCGCTCGTACGACATGGAGTGGGGCAAAAACACCCCGTTGAGCCCGCCGCAGAATCTTCGAAAAGCCGAGGAACCAAAGGAAAACAAAAAGAAAAATCGGAACCCAACGACCGAAGATAGATCGCGACTGGCGAGCGTTCGATAGATGAGCCGTTCACAGAGTTCACAATTGTTTTTATCTCAACAATCCCCAAAACCCATCTTTCCCCGGCTCGAGCAGCGAGCACGTCGCCGATTGAAGAACGTCACCGGATCGGTGGCCAAGCAGCGACAAGCCAGATTCTCGTAGCCCGAAGATATCTCGAGGTTCAAAGAAAAAAAAACGCCTTTCCCGTTGGTTTCTTCACCTCTCGTCATCCAATCTTTGCCCCGGTTCGAGTCGCTCCGGACTGTCGGCGAACGGTTGCGCGGGATCGCTTCGTTGATCTTGAGGTCAGCTGGACAATTATGTAATCTCGGTAATACCGTCGTCTCGCGAGACCCGATGGGAGTCCCTTGACGTATTATTATTGTTATGGGAGATAGGCGCGGGCGTTCGCGTAACGAGAACAGGCAGAGGACTGAACTCTTCTCCTAGTTCGACCCGAGTACTCGGCGGCTACTCTCGTATTGTACGCATGCGTTTGACGTTACGACGACCCTGCGCCGTCGCGACCGGCTGGCTCTGCCACCCTCGACACCGCCGACGCCGCCGCTGCCGTCGCCGTCGTCGTCGACGATGGAACCACCACCATCGAGAGCATCAGAGCAGCAGCGGCAGCAGCAGCAGCACACCCGTTCCCCAACCCCGTCGCCCACGACCGCCCGTGTTTCATCCCCTAAATCGGCACTCTGCACCCCCGAGAGCCTCTACCCTAACTACGCGAGTGCACGGGGTGGGGGGGGGGGGTGTGAGGGACCCGACGGTGGCCTGGCCTACCCCCCAGCCTCCTCCGGGCACGAGCTCGGCGATAGAAGGCGAATTCTGTCGCTCGCATTCCCGGCACATCTACGAGTTGGGATACCTACGAGGGGAGCGAGGGAGAGAGACGGACGAATGGTAACTTGAATGGCCTAGGAGCCTTCCCTACGTTCGAAGGTGGAGTTCTATCCTCAGATGGCCGAACGAATTCGGCGTAGGATGTAAGTGTGCGCGGTGTGTGTGTGTGTGTGTGGAGGTATTGCAGATGGCTCGGCGATAAACCACGGGGACGTATTTCCCAACTGGCTGGTAAGATTTATCTTTGATTTGAGGCTTGAGTCTGTCGCCTTGGGTTCGTGAGGGGAGGCTTTGGAGCGAAGGCTCGTAATTATCGTAGATCAGTGCGTGATGCTGTTGTTTCGTTCGTCACTGGAAGATACATGGGCACATGTGGGACTGATGAATATGGATGTTTTAGCTTCGAATGCCTGTGATTTGTAAACTTTCTGGTAAATCGACATCGCACCTTGGCAGATATGTTGCTGAGGTTCCCGCGTATCGATTTCACTACAAAGAAGCTGAAAAATATTGACCGTAGGCGAAGCAACACCCGGATAAAGACTGCGAGATTGTGTGATTTCACAAGCATGCTTGACATTCTTCGTCAAAACGTTTTCGTAACAACGACGCTTTCATCCCCTTATCGACACAATTTTTGTACCGTTGACGCAATAAGCACGAAGTAGCGGGGAATAGCCTTTTACACAGGACATTCGTCTACGCCGGAGAGTCGAGGAACGGGGAATGAGCTCGGCGATCCTCGAGCCAAGTAGCCACCCGGGATATGCGTGCGAGATGCTCGCGGAGACTTTCGCAAGAAAGAGGGGGGGGCTGTTACGAGGTCCGGTCTCCAAGCTGTGCAGGGAGCATAGCGGAGGAGGAGGGGGACGATCCTTGTGGACCTTCGTAATCCTTAATTGGTTCGCTCGATTCATTCGGTCCATTCATCGTGACTAACCGGGCCGACTTGGCGAGCGCGTGATCTCACTCGGAATGAAACTCTGGTCGGTTTCTCGCAGCGACAGCCTCGAGCTATCTGGAGAACTCGTGTCTTTGCGGGAGCTGTCCGGAACACGGTGCCCGGGCGGATGCTCTCAGACGCGAATGCATAAGGGAGGAGACAGTGAGGTATCTGAGAGATGACTCCGGAGCGAAGGCGAGAAGGGAGCACGGGAGATAAGAAAAGACGGTAGCGGTGAAGACCTCTATGGCGCCGTTACGACTCGCGAAGATCTGATAAACAAACACGCACGGTTTATATACCTGCGACTTGACATAATCGCGAGGGTTTCAGGTGCCGGAGAAGTCGTCCCATGAGACAAGCAACGCTCCGCCGAATGCCACGCTCACTCGAGCTATCAGATGACGCGGGACGATCGCCCCTCATCATTGTGTCCAAGCCCTTCCAACGGCGGAATACACGGTCGCTCCCGATCGACCGGGCTTGAGCTGGAGATTAATTTGAAGCGCCTGGCCAGGATCATTGAAGAGAGGAAGAAACGTCGATCGAGATTATTACTGGAGACGGAGACTCGTTCGGGCGATGAATTGGATGATAAGGCTTATTCATTCGGCTCTTAAAATGTCGAACGTATATCGATAATTGTCTCTTTCTGGACGGAGAATATGGAACGTTGAATTTTTAAGATTTGACCCTTAAAGTGTGCTTGATGTAAATTTTAGAGCGTTAGGTACGTCCGGTCCTGATAAGGTTTCGAAATAACCTGATAAACTCCTGGTCCAATTCTCCAAAATTTTCATCAGGAAATCCATCTTTTGAATAGACCGAAGGGATTGTGATTGTTTAACAAAACAATGCTTCAGTCGAGCCAACCAAATAATAACTTCGAACCAACGTCATCGCGACTTTTGGTTTACCCAACAAATTTTTTTTTTCTCAGTCCCTTCGTACGATATCCCCGTATACAAATCCACAGCATTTTTCCCTCCGCATGACGCGCCCTTATTAAATATTCAACTTTATTGAACGCACCTCCCTGCAGGAAATGGAAAATAGCCACGAATTCTTGCCAGCTCGTTCGCGCGAGCAAGGGAAGCATCCCCGTTCTTCAGCATCCCATTCGATTCTCTCTATATACACCCAACTGCACCTAACCCCTCTCCCCTTTCCTTTTCTTTCTTTTCATCTAACATTTCTTTCATTCTTCGCTCGGCTCAATTCTTCGTTTCCTTTCTATTCTTCACTTCCTCTCCCCATCATCGTCTCCCTGTTCTCATTCTCCTTCTTCTTCTTTTTCTTCCCTTTCTTATTCCTCTCCTTCTCCTTCTTTTTCTATTTTTTTCTTGTCTTTCTTCTTCTACTTCTTCTCCTTCTTCTGGGGCGATACAGCGTTCTCGGCCCGTTCGTTTGCGACATCGTATTATTCCGCGTCTCGAATTCCAAACGTTATTATTCACCCTTCCGCGATCTCGTCCGCAGATCTTAGATCTTTCTGTTACCGTTTCTCTCTCTCTCCCCGCTTCTCTCCTTCTCTTACTCTCTCTCTCTGATTGCTACTGATACGTAAATCATTCCACCTCTTTCCATTTCCTTTTCCTTTATCTCGCTGTCCTTCTATTTTATCTCATTCCTCGTCGACCTATCCCTTCGAGTTTTTCGATACGTACAGCTTTATATGCACATAGATTTTTTGTCAGAGGTTTCCGGATAGGTGAACACCCCATAGCGGCAGACTTTTCCTCTCGTTCTTCTCATCTCTCCACTCTACCGAGGCTCCTCCAGCTCCTCGTACCACGCTCCTACCTACTCACACTTTTTCTCTATTTCCCTATCTATGACTCTACCCTGCTCGCTTGATGTTCCGCTCCATCACACTCGTGTACATTTTCCTTGAGGATTTTTTTTCAGCCTCGGCAGTTACCGTCGCGACTTCCTCGTAGCCTTTGTCGCAACATGACAGGGGAGAGGAGCGCGAATGCCGGCGATCCGACGGAGAATTTTACATTTTGTCGCCAGGACCGCGACCATACTTCATCAAACTTGGACAACTGTGTTCGAAATTATTGTAATAAGGTATCATGCGTCACGGAATCCGTACAACACACGGAAATATTGCCATGAACTATGGTCGGATTTTCTTTGTTGTTTCGAACGGCGACTTTGGCTGACAAGCAAATAATTGTCAACAGCACAATATTTATTACTATTATTCTAATAGCTATTGATACGATGGGTCAATCGTCGTACTTTTAACAAGGAACGATTTACAATCGATACAATCGACCAATGGGTCGATGGGTGAAATGTCAGTGCCAACTAATCCCCTTCACCAACGGTGCTTTGGCTGAGAAGTAAATAATTGTCAAAAGACACAATATTTATCACTATTATTATAATAGCTATTGATGGGTCAATCGTCGTACTTTTGTCAAGGAACGGTTCACAATCGACTGTTAGTGAAATTGCTTAATTGCCGAAACCATCCCAGTCGATACTTTACAGCATCAAGTGGGAAGCCTGAAGAGACCCTTGAGAACCCTTACGAGGCCGTTTCCGGAAGTGCCAAGTCGTGTAATGTTAAAAGCTGTCTTCCACGGAACACACTCAGGCAAGAGAGCGCCCAGATTTGATTCTGCAGCTTTTGCCATCGGGGTTGTATCGTGCGATCCATCGATAATGGCAAAGCGTCAATAGCAGCCAATTCATAAACGCATGAATCGGCTCTGTATCGGCCTCGCACCTTACCTCCCATTCGAGTACAAACTAATCCTCCTTCATAGTGTCAGATATTCGACTTACGTATTTCGAGACCCTTTGGCTCGTTCTCTCTGCGGCGTCGAGGCATCGTGGCTCGTCGAGCTCGAGCACCAAGCGCACATCACGACGCCTCGAGCTTGCACAGAACGCCCATGTGTGTGCGTGTGTGTGTGCGCGCACCAGCGGAAAAGCCGCGCACAGAAAGCTCGGAGAGCTCTTACTTACACCACCGACACCCGCGACTCCTCACCATGAAATTGACCAGTTTCGCCGGAAAGCCCCGACCATTTTCGGTTCAACATCATTCTGAGGAATCCGTGAGGATCCAGAGCTCGCACGACATGCACAGCTTCGTGGCGCACTTACCGAAATGAAACCGCGCGCGAGGTACGCGAGGTACGCGAGAGGAGATCGATACACATTATCGCGCACGAGGTACTCTCTCATCTCCGCTTCTTCCTTTTCTTCTTCGTCTTATTCCTGCTACTTCGTGCACGGTCGAATAAAATACGGTGTAAAAAAAAATCCCCCCCCCCTTTTCTTTCTCATCGCCAACGAAGGGAGAGATGCTGCAGAGAGATTCGCTGAGAATATAGCGGTTTTCGGTCGGAGGAGGATGGGAGGAGATAGAATAAAGAGAGCGGTGGTAAAAATGGCAAAAGCGAGAAGAATAATGGATGACGACGAGAGATCTATAAAATAGGAGATGTGGATCGCAATAAAAAAAGAATTTACATTTTTTTCATTGGATGGTAAGTTGGGTGTTTGATGTCGTTCTTTGATGGCGTTTTTTTTTTCGGAGAATGTTCTATTTTGGAATTTTTTTTATTTTAATTATGCAAAGTTTGGATGTATGGAACAAATGTGAATAAAGTTTTGCACGGTAGTGCATTCGAGATGGGAGTATCGCGGGCAAAGAGGAAACCTGTATCGACGCCGGGACGCGGGACACTTGAGAATAATGACGGAGAGGCCCATTCGAGCTTTCGCAATCAGTCGAAAAGCTGTTGGTTCATCGTGCTCGGAGAGTTATCAGACGGGCTGTGAACGTCTGGTCGATATAGAGTGTATGATCCGGGGGAGCTCGGGTTAATGGTGGTCGGTGGGAAAATGGCGATCGCATCTGCAAGAAAATCTCACCCGGTGCGAGATTATTATCATTAATTTATGTACCTGTCCGCATAGGCCATATTATATTTTATTGTATTGTTTTTTGTTTCGCGGGACAAATTCCGTATGAAGAGGTTGCTACTTTTTTGTAAAAATGTTTGTGAAAATAAATTACAAATGTAATGTACTGGAATTTACAATTTACATTGCTTACATTAATCGAAGATAAATGTACTTTTTCATAAAATTGATATATTAGATATTAAAATAACAAATCTTTTTCAATGAAAAAGTATATTAATTTTTCATCACAATCGTACATTAAATTACATGTACCAGTTTGTGCATTAAAACTTCCATTCCGGTACATTAAATTTACAATGTTTTTTGTGTTTTTTTTCCAGTACACGGTGGCACCAGCGACGCGATACCAATCTTATACTTATACAATATTGAGCCCTTTATACCCTACTTGTGTAGCTTAAACTTTAAATTGGGAGACATTTTTTCTTTATATAAATATAAATACAACTCTTTAGTACGTTCTCCCTGCGAAATAACATGCACACTCAGCAACGGTGAGAACTTCGTGTAGCAGAAAGTTCTGCAGCGGAGAGATGTATTTCGCTGCCGCCGATGCTGCCGAGGGCGCGAAGTGAAGGGATATAAGAAAAAAAAAGTGTATACACATGCGCGTGGAAGAGACATGGCACGAGTAGAGGATGAGAATGGTAAAATCTTCTCGCGAGAGATGCGGGTTTCTGCGTGCTTTAAGATATATGGATCGATGGAGCAGTGGGTTATGGAAGATGGAGAGGTTGAGAATAAGACGGCGAGAGAAACGGCGCGGGTGTGACATGCACTTCCGTACGTGTTCACCACATCCGCGTGTCTCGCGATGCTCAACGGATTATATGGGGAAAGCTGAAATAAGAACGGGCGTCGCAAGAAAAAAATATATACGTGGATAGACAAAAACGAGTCCACATATACATATACATCGCTTTACGTTGCCATAGTCCTCTGCAAGTAAATGAAATCATTTTTGAACAACGATTTTCCAACAAGTTTAATCATAAATAAAAACTCGATGACGATGTTTAATTTAGATCCGATATCTCAAGTAAATCAATAAAAAATGTCTACTTGAATGTGGATTTTTGTACTTTCATTAAAAACAAAATGAAACAAGATTAGGAGAAAATAATTGATGAAGAGTGATTTCCTAACAATTTTGATTATAAACAAGAACTCGACGATGATGTTTAATTTAGATCCGACATCTCAAGTAGATCAATGAAAAATCCGTTCTTAAATGCGAATTTTTTTATTATCGTCAAAAATAAAACGAAAAAACATAACGATAAAATTCTATTCAATAACAATTTTCCAACCCCCAGCGCATCGCCCGTTTTTTTATAAGTAAAAAAACAGATGGTATCGAAAAAAACTCCCCAAGATTGATTGCTTGCAACGATTTCCCGATAACAAAAAAATCCCCAGAACCAAATGTAAAAAATGAAAAAAAGAAAAGAAAAAAGAGTAAATAAAAAATGGGTACCCTTCGCTCGTGGGATCAACGATTAGATCTTCGATACAAGTCCTGTTAGAGTGGATCGAGGAGCTTTTCCGCAGGATAAATATATTCACTGCTCTTCGAATTTCGTCCGTCCTTTTCTCTCATTCGTGCTATTTTCCCCATTCGTTCCCCATCCCCGTGCGTTATATCGCTGCGGTATTTGCGTCCCCTGCGGGCGCTGACTTTTGCACCAGTGAACCCGGTGTCTGGCCGGTCTGGCCCTTTTCCCTTTGACTTCACCCGCCTAAACGATAAAGTCCAGCGTGGCGTGTGACTCGCCGGATCTCTCGAGGGGTTACCTTGGATATTTTACACAGCTACTATATATACGTACACATGTATATACATATAAACATCTATGTAGAACTGTGTACCGTTGAAGCTAGCGCGATAACGAAATAAACTACTTGGACGAAGCTTATTCGCTAGTCACGCCTCGGACGTATTTGACTGTGAAAAGCGAGGCTGCCGATGTCCAGAGGAAATTTCCGGCTCGAAGAGTAAATAGGGAAAATCTATATATCGGAGAATTTACGACGTTTATAACGGAAGCGAGGGAGGAAAATCTACGAAGGAGAGCTGTCTGATCGAAATTTGTTAGAAAATTGTTGTTCAACATCTTTTTTTTTCTTTTACTTGCAGAAGACTATGGCAACGTAGGGTGATGTATATGTGGACCGGTTTTTGTCTATCCAGGAAGGAGATTGTGCATCTTGTATGCGTCGGTTCATTGAAGTCGACGGAGCGTCGAAACGCGGCAGCTGACAAATGAGCTAGCTGATGCAACGAACTCATGCGTAGCAGACTCATTACATTAGGTATATATATATATGTCTCTGAAATGTTAATTGATCTCGTCGCCGTGTTCAAAAATCGAAAGATCGGGGTCAAATGAAACACTTTTACCGGGGTCAAATCTAGAGAGGAAAATCTACGAAGGAGACCAGATTCAGATTTCAGATTTGCATCTGAAATGCATTGGTTCGTTGAAGTCGACAGAGCTTCGAATCGCAGCAGTTGACAAATCAGCCAGTCGATGCAACGAACTTATGCCTTAGTTGACGCATAACATGGGATTGGATTACATACACTGCGTGATGATAATTCGCGGGCCACGATGACCATATCGGAGCATCTGCCAAACAGTTTTGATCGGTACTGAGCGCGTTGGAAACTACGCGTTGAAGTCTCTTTAAACAAAATAAAAATCATGTTTTTGAGTACTTGGCGTCGTGACGCTTCCACGTCGCTTGATAAAATTTTTGTTCAAGTCGTTTGCAATATCGCATGAGCCACCCTCGGTAAAAATAGAGAAATAATTTTTATCCGCAATTTTCAAAAAATCTTCCCCGTTGCTTCATATAAAAGAGAAAAAAAAATAATTGCAAAAAAATTGGCACCATCCAGCGTGGCTCTATAGGAAATCGTATATAATAAAGGATATATTTCTCGGTGTCATAATTCCAATTCGTCTCGGCGTGGGGGCGTTCGCCGCAGTGTATCGAGTCTAGCTTACTTTCGACCTTTTTTTCCCCTCTCGATTCCGAATACAGCGTCGGCGGGGCAGTATATCGAGAAAAAGCAAATCAAACAAAAATCCCCGTAACTACACAACAGGGAGTAAAATCCCACCTTCAATACACATCCACGAGAAAAATAGGTTCTCGTGAATTACACCAATCACGAAAGTTCTCCGCCTCCCGTTCATTTTCTCATCCACCACGTTACGTTGCGGTTTTTTTGTTTTGCTTTTTTTTTTCTAGCACTTTTTCTTCGGTTTTTGCTTCACCAGATGGATACGGACGCGCAACGCCCGAAGCTGTGCCAGTTGACAACTACGCGCTTCCCCACACACATACACACACACACACACACACACCACAGCCGTCCTCCCCGCCCCCCATTTCCGCACTCCCTTTCTACTGTTGCAGCTGGAGTGTCAATTTGTGTTCGTCTGTGTGCGCGTGTGTGTGTGGAGTTAGATATATGCTCATACACTCACCCCGCTCGGAAGAAATTCCAATTCCCGGAGAAAGTCACGTAACAAAACAAAAGCAAGGGCGACAGCATCCTGGCTAATTGCCCCATCCTTCCGGACAACATCGTGTCGTGTTTCCGCTACCAAGGAAAAACATCCAATCCGTTGTGCGTTGTCTTCCCTTATGTATATTATTGACTCGCTAAGTTTTCGATTTCGTAAAAAAATATTTATCGTAATAATTGAAATTAGTATCGTCGTCGATTCGTTCGTACGTTTTTTACTCTTGGTTTATCCTGTTCGCTTTTATCTTGTTCTGCTTATTCGGTACTAATTATGTTTTAGTTTTAAGATTACTCTACACTAAATTGTCACCGCCTGTATTGCAATGGTACTTAGGGAATCTATCTCACTGTCAAATAAAGGTCTATCTATAAATATGAACATATGCTTGGTACTCATATATGAAAATCTCCGCCGGAGCCAAAAATAAATAAATTATTTCCCGATTTTACCACTCACTTTTTCAAAACTTTTGGGTCTCGAGATGCTCCAGAAACTCGGCTCTCCTGGTACCTTTTCCCACGGGATCCATGCAGGAAATCCGTTTGAGCGTGGCTCGAAAAAGATTTAACTTTCTGGAAAGCAGGAATATACAGCCGGAGTCGGAAGCAGAAGCAGAAAGCACCCAGCGGCTATCCCGTTGGACCCTTTGGATTCCTTTGCCTGGCTCATTGTTAGCGGTATGCATGTTATCGATGACATGAATGTTGACGCTGAACTAGCCGGAATTATTTTCCCTCGAATATTTTCGGGAATATGACAAAATTGTTCGAACGTGGAATGCCACTGTGAGCTCGTTTAATTGAAGCCATGTCGGGTAATATGGCCAATGGCCATTGACCATATTATTGGTCGATCGGCCGTATGATTCGAAAATAATTATATTCAAGATATATCGGAATTTATATAATTTATATACTGTAACGACCGAGCGAAATAAGAAGTCATCAATCATTTTAGTTTGTACTTTTATTTGTAAAACTAGAGGCGGATTGTGCGCTCGGAAAATTAACAAATAAAAAATTGTGAACGTTTGTGGACAATAAGTTGTAAAAAGGACAAACTTTTACTGTGTAATGATATTGGTTAGAATATCTAATATTTAGCGGCAAAAAATGCTATAAGCTGCACATATGTCTTTTATAAATAAATATTTGTGAGATGTAAAAAAAATTATATATGTTCGATATACGTAGATCTGGGCACAATATATTGTTTGTATAATTTGTTATCAGAAGTTTCGACAGTCCGGGTAAAAATGTACTGCTCTACTGGTCCGGGATTCGAACCCGGGAACTCCTGGTTGCCGGTCGACTGCTCTGACCGCCGAGCTATGCCCCGCCGCGTAGCTCGCTGGTCTCACCTGTTCCAAATTGTCCTCATTAATGCTATTTCCCACAACGTTGCAAACTCCCCTGCCAGAGTCAATTCGTCCCTGACGAAACGTACCCCAACTTCCTAAAATTGCCTCGAACTCCGGAGGTACTACAGATTAGGACTATCCGAGGGTGGGAGGGTTGCGGGTGGAGTCCGGTGACGTGAAGTACCGCAGGCCGCACGGAGTGGAACTATACAGACGAAGCTCGGCGAGTTTCGGGAAAAGACTTCTCAATCTCGGAATAGCTTCGAAGCACGGCAATTGCCGGATTCGTCAATTATTCAGAGGCCGTGGCACGCTTGTTGGACGCCATTTTTATACAATACGGATAAAAATGACGGTCGCTACTAGGTCGGAATTCAAACCCGGGACTTTCCGATTGCCGGTCAAGCTGCTCTGACCACTGAGCTGCAACGCCTATTCCGAATTGTCCTCGTCAATGCTATTTTCCACAACGCTACAAATAGCGGAAGTTCACGGCCCCGAAGATATCTGCATGACATCAAATTTCATTTCCGGCAAGTTTCCGTCAATGCGCTGCTTTATGACGAACAAAAAAAATTGTTTACTTGTAAAATTTTATTCCGATGCAAAAATGCCGTTATAAGTTGATGAAATGTAGTCTCATGGTCATCACGGGATAGATCTCGAGCGTCATTCTGATTCGACTCGCCTCGAACCCCTGCGAACCCGAGCAACCGAGTCGAAACAACAAAGACGGAAACATTGCACTATATCTGTAAAATAACAAAAATATATTTCGCATATATTTTTTTTTAACATTAAAGTTCCATATATCGAATATTTCCATAGATATCAATTAATAAATAACATGTATGTATTATACTACAGTAGTGGGCAATTGAAGTGGGACAAGGTGATTTTGGCGAAAGTATACGTGAACGGGTCCAACTTTTACCAAAACTGGCGAAAAATATCTTGTTCCACTTCAATTGCCTACTACTGTATATCGCACGTAATATATTTAATAAAATAAAATATAGATTTTTCGAGTGTAGTTAATTTCTACGGGGGTTTCTGCATGACGAATCGGGTAGGCGACGCGAATGATGCCGAAGAATATAAAACGATGAGGGTGAAGTGGGTTACGGCGCTCGTGAGAGACGTTCCGTCGAGAGGGGAAGAAATATAGTGCAGAGGGATCGAGAAATAGAGATCCTCGGGCTCTCCCTTACCCTCGCGTCTCATCCTCGATCAAGTTTTCTGCAATCGGTTCGTTTGATGCGAATTCCCTTTCCAAGCATCTCGCCGAGCCTGCCTCGGCGCCCCGTTCCTTTATTTCTCATTCGTGTCCTCTCAAACATCCGCACGCTGTGTGCGCGTCTCTCGCGCACTCTCGTCGTGCGAGTCGCGAACGGCTCGGTATCGGGTTCGAAGACATTCGGAAAGTTGAGGCACCCTTGAGCGTCGCGGGCGCGCATAAGAACGCAGACAGAGGGATAACCGAACCGCCGCTATCCGGGCGAAGCTCGGCTCACCCAACTTTCGAAACGGAAAGACAAAAAGCTTTGAGTATCGGACGAGGAAGACGAAGGGAACAGGGAAAGCGCCCTTTCGGCGGCGGAAAGGTTGAGGGAAAAGAAACGAAACGGTGGGCGAGGCTGCGAAATCTTGCGTCTGAAGGAAAGTGAGAGAGACCGATAGGGAGAGAGAAAGAGATACAGTATGAAGTTCTAAACCGTGAGAAAGTTCGCGAAAACTCGAATGTTTATCACGGCTCGGGTCTGCTTGGCACCCCCTGCACTCGGTTTCTTCCCTTGTTTCCCTCGTACTCTTCCGCTTCTTCTTCTTGTTCTTCCTCCTAATCCTATCCGTTCGGTGTTGTTTCCGCTTCACTTCGCTTATGTGGTTGCCGGCGCTGCCCTGTTCTCTCCCCGCTTGTCTCCCCGGTCTGCCAAATTTTCACGCCGGCTTGGTAAGCGGATTTTTCGGAATTAAGCGAATATTAAAAAGGTTAAAGTTTTGAAATTACGCTAATTAAAAAGTACCAGCCGCCTCGGCGTCGCCGAGAGTCCAAAAGACGTGGAGCGGAGAGACACGAAGAGGGCGGGAAACAACCATTTCGCGACTGCTTCGAGTCCACAGCTTCCAACCTTCTCTTCGATACTGCGGAAGCGGAGCAACAAAAGTTGGGGTGTCGTTGATGAGGTCTCCAACGAGCGGCCATTTTTTCGCTACAATGAACATCTTTTTGGTCAATTTTTTATCCGTTCCATTTCAGAGACTGTGAATATATCTCCATGAATTTCTTCGGAATTTTATTTCCCTCATAAGAGGTTGAAGTCGAAGAACCTTTGATGCGATCTCGATCGAGCCTTGAATTCTCTTGACGATCGGTCGATCCGGATGTCCAGAAGAGATTTCTCACAATACAAAACGGACCTCAACCATGACGTTAAGAGCGCAAAAGAAGAACAAACAACATTCCCGCAAACACACATACACAAACACACAACCACGCATCCATGCACATGCACATGCACATGCACATGCACATGCACATGCACATGCACATGCACATGCACATGCACATGCACATGCACATGCACATGCACATGCACATGCACATGCACATGCACATGCACATGCACATGCACATGCACATGCACATGCACATGCACATTCACATGCACATGCACATGCACATGCACATGCACATGCACATGCACATGCACATGCACATGCACATGCACATGCACATGCACATGCACATGCACATGCACATGCACATGCACATGCACATGCACATGCACACGCACATGCACATGCACATGCACATGCACATGCACATGCACATGCACATGCACATGCACATGCACATGCACATGCACATGCACATGCACATGCACATGCACATGCACATGCACATGCACATGCACATGCACATGCACATGCACATGCACATGCACATGCACATGCACATGCACATGCACATGCACATGCACATGCACATGCACATGCACATGCACATGCACATGCACATGCACGTGCACACGCACACGCACACGCACACGCACACACAAACGCATGTATCTTTTGACAAATATTATGATAGTCGCGTGCGAGAGATATTGAATCGTGATAGTTGGAATTATATATCGCTTCTCTCGACTTCAGACGTCCCAAAGGATATTCTCCACTGGATGGAGCTGAGAGGCACAGAGTACACATCGAGGAAGACCTACGACGCTGCCGTCGCTGCTGCTCCTGCTGGGGTGCTCTCGGGGGAAGAGAAACGGGATAGATAGATAGATATAGCGTGAGAGAAAGTGGGACAGAGTGAAGGAGAGAGAGAGAGTCGGAGAGAGTTTCCGAGACGATGGTGTCTTACCAGGATAGAAACTCGAGCCGGCTATTCCCATTATTCTCTGTTTATACGCTCGCGGTCGAGACTCGGCTGCTATCCGCGATTTGGTTTTCCAGTTATAGTAAATATTTATTTGC
This sequence comes from Ichneumon xanthorius, assembly GCA_917499995.1. Taxonomy (NCBI): domain Eukaryota; kingdom Metazoa; phylum Arthropoda; class Insecta; order Hymenoptera; family Ichneumonidae; genus Ichneumon; species Ichneumon xanthorius. The sequence continues at coordinate 12,703,255 of OU824201.1, forward strand.
CTCGCGGATGAGGCACGCTAGATACGGTTGTGGCTTTGTCGAAATGGACGCGCGAATTGAGTCAAGAGAAAGCCCCTGAAGATGGTTGTCTTGGGCACGCACAGGAGAAATGACAAAGGGTGCGGTGAGCAAGGGGTGCGGTCGCTCCGGGCTCATTGGAATATCAAATATGCCACCGCCTCAAACTTACATCTAATACCGGCACCCCATATCTATTACTATCCAACCCATTTTTTTCTTTGTGACAAAAAAAGTCTCGCTGCTGTCGCGGCCGTGTTTTTTTTCCCGCTATACACGAATCCGCTGGCCTTTTTGAGACTAAAGTACAGTGAGACATTGAAAGTCCTGATTTTATTCACGAAACATCGTATTTTTGGGATTTAAATGGAAAATATTGGGTTGGGAGTAAAATAATTGGTATATTCGTGATCAGCGGGAAAAAATACATGGAATATAGCCATGAAAAAAAATCGATCGAACAACGATTTTTCACTTTTTGAGCCACTTTTGAAAAAATGTCGATTTTCGTTATTTTCAACGGTCGATATCTCCGCCCCCAATGGAGCTAGGAAAAATCCGGGGTGCCCATCGTGTTCTACGGCAAAAAATACACAAAATAGGACCTTGTACAAAGTTTTACAATCGTTTTATCGTCCCGTTCGAGGACGTTGAAAAACGTGAAAAATGGATTGGCAAGGCTAGGAATTTTTGATGAAATATTTTTTTCCGTTTATAAAATTAACTGCGACGTATTCCGACGTATTTTTGTGCGTTGAACATGAATCTGCTGGCATTTTTGTGCGTAAATGTAGTGGGACATTTGTATCTTCGATTTTATGCACTGAAAACAGTTTGCTCTAAAGTGAAATCGCATTTTTGGGATTAAAATTTAAAATATTGGGTTTGGAGCAAAATGAACGTCATATTCGTGATCAAGGGGCCGCAATATTTTAATAAAGTGATGTTTCGGGGCTTAACTTTTCGGGTGATGTGCGTTTTGGGGGTTAATTTTTCGGGGTTAAAATTTTCAGGGGATATGCGTTTTAGGCGTTACTTTTTTCGGGGGATAACCAATTCGAAGTCTTTAAAAAAAGCACTGTGCCGTTTATCTTACACAACGCTTGTACTCCTATTATTCTATTACTCGTAGTAGTACACCCGGTACATCGGTGGATAGATGCGTCTTGCATGAGTTAGGGCTGTTTGAGTTGAATAATGCATGCGCCGGCCTCTTCCTCCTCCATACGCTCGGCTCGAAGCTCAGGATAGAATGAGATAACAAAATAGCCGAGACAACGCGAACGAGAGAGCCGGGGAATGTTACGATTCAACCATGCATTCTTGTCTCTGTTTGCACGGTAATCTCGTGGAGACTCGCTCGTTGCGGTCCGCGGGGCGGCAACGACAGCGGGCCAGCATCGGCGAACTGGCTCCCTCGACTCTCGAGCCTCGAGGGTGTCGCGCCTTTTCCTTTTCTTCCGCTTCCTCATCCTCCTCCTATTCTTTGTCCCGTTCGCCCCGCACGACGGAAGGGAAGCCCGCCCACTCACCGAACCAATTCGCATACATTTTTCAAAAGATTTCGCGTCGCAATGCTCACGAAAAGAATCCTCTCGACAATTTTATTTTTTTTCTCCCCCCCCCCCCCCCCAACTCTCCGGACATCAACGAGCGTGAAATATTTTCGCTGGACAAGATAAAAAAACTCACCGCGCAGAAGCTGGTTTGTTGCGTTGCTGTAAAGACTCACCTGTAACAGAAAAAAATAACACACTGGTTAGAATTTTAAGTCATTTTTATTCCTCGTGGAGGAAGTTTTGTTTTGATGAACAAAACGTTTTTGAGATGTTAATGAAAATGGGTTCAGAATGTTTTAAAAAATCGGAAAATGATATTTAGGAAATATTCACTACATACTTTGTAGTGCATATTGCCAAAATTAGTGATTTTTTGCATTTTCAACCGCGATTATTTTCATTTACCGGCAAAGCTTTCTCTATGAGGAAGCCAAATAGTCGCGTAAAATTATAGAAACTTTGTACACAAAAAAGTAAATTGGATGGGGAAGCTTTCTGAACAACTCGATTTTCCCACTTTTTTAGTGATATGAATGACAAAGCAATGGGTTCAGGCTTTACGGTTGTCATTCACGGAGGTTATGGGAGAAACATGGTAAGAGTTATGCAACGTAAAGATGTTTCTGAAAATATTAACAACATAATCTGCATGGTATGTGAAATTTCATTTTTCATTCTTTCAATGAAAAGAAAAAAAATGCATGTTTTTAAGAAGTCTACGCGACTCAGACAGGGACGCCAGGTTCGCAGGTATAGAGCTCTTCCCTCTATATCCTTCGAATTTCAAAGTCTTTGCTGCTGCCGTGAACACAGAAGAACCGTCGCTTTCCTCGGTTCTCGATCTTTTTTTTATACCCCCTTTTTCTTTTTTTTTTTGCTCCGACTCTTATACGTCTACGGACGTGAGTTTACTGTCTCGATGTCTCTGCAGCTCTTTGGTCTCATTTCGTGCATCGTTGTTTCGACCCGAAGCGCGTCAAGTCACAGACGGCACTCTCATCTCCGTGGCGAAAGCGTTACTGCCAAGCCGACTCTTCGTCCTTCTTGTCACCCCACCCATCCAGTTCTCATCGCTCTTCCACGCGACTTCGAAGCATCGTCTGAAGAGCAATTTTTCCAACTCTTCCCAGCGACAAATTTATCCTTCGTATAAAAAAACGCTCGGTAAGACGTAGAAACTCGATGATTCAAGAAGCGCGTTACGATAACCCTGGCGGAAATTTTAAAGCGGTAAAGGCCTGACAAGGCTCTGCGGCAACGATCCAAGAATTCTACCGGGAAGGTCGATCGACGAAGTGTAAGAGCATTACACCATGCCCTGACAAGGTCCTGGCAAAGTGGATTCGATCCCGAATGTAGTAAAATTTCGAGAATGTCCACCTCTATTCTGGATTGTCCAATTTGAGCCGCGGGTTAATTTTGACCCAATCTGCCTGGGCAGATGGAAAGCCATCGCCTGTTTCCCCTCAACCGAGCACATCCAAAGGGTTTAACCTTCGTCGATTCACGATGGTGCAGCAGAGACCAACCCGTTATAGTTACAATTTTCCCTCCCCACTCCTCCCGCGCTGATAAGCACTATTATTCACGCCGTTTGCCAACCACGAATCAACAATATTTTTTCCCGAATATAGTAAAATTTTGAAAATGTCCAGCCAAAGGTGGAAATGAAAGCGCGGGGCAAATTGGACAATTGAGAATAGATTCTGGATTATCGAATCTGCCCCGCGTTTCCATTTTGACCCAATCTGCCTTGGCAGATGAAAAGCCATCGCTTGTTTCTCCTCGACTAAGCACATCCAAAGGGTTCGACGATTCGCGACGGTGCCGAGACCAAGCCGTTATAGTTACAACTTTCCCTCCACGCTCCTCCCGCGCTGATAATCATTATTATTCGCGCCGTTTGCCAGCCACCACGAGACAACAATGGGAGAGAGTGTAAAGCGAAAGGTAAGGAGGACCAGAACAGTGGAGGTCCCAACCGACGAGAAGTTTCTCCTCGCTCTCCTCCATCCTTCCTACCAATTTAACAATTTCTTGCTTCCTTCCTTACCGTCTATTTATCATCGGGCAATCGCAAAATTGTTCCTCAGCTATTTGTCACCGAACCGAGATATGATTCAAAGTCCCCGACCGTTGCGGGAGCGAGCTATAGAAATACAGGGACGAGTAAACGTCGGACAAATAGAACAAATAAATTATCACGTCGCGATGCGAAGTGTTGTTGTTGCTCGTTGCGGCTGCTTGGAGTTTCGTCCGTTTGGATTTTCCTCGCGAATGCTTTTCGCGCCCCTTGTGTATATACCGTATAATATGTACGTATATCGTGGGAGGCTTTTCATCGCGTCGTCGAATTTGATCGATTGTTCGTGACGCAGTGTCGACGAAATTCATGGTAAAGCGGAAGCTCGACTCTTACTTCCTTCGTTTCGCCGAACGACCATTCCGGCTGCCCAGTCTCACGTGTCCGCGACTTTCTCGCGAAGGAACGTTGAATAATACATTACGATACTAGTGCGAAAATAGTACATTACGATACTAGTGCGAAAATAGTGCCTTACGATACTAGTGTGAAAATGGTACATTACGATACTAGCGCGAAAATTAGTACATTACGATACTAGTGTGAAAATGGTACATTACGATACTAGCGCGAAAATAATACATTACGATACTAGCGCGAAAATAATACATTACGATACTAGCGCGAAAATAATACATTACGATACTAGCGCGAAAATAATACATTACGATACCAGTGCGAAAATGTACTATTTCGCAATAGCCGTGACTCAAGCAACGACAACCGCATCCGTGGAATTAATTCGCGAGCTCTGAATTTGAATTCGGTAAAACGGTTTCGTCCCTCTCTTTTATTCGTAATCGGATCATACAGTGACGTGCTTAAAGTCAAAGCCCAGTCAAACTTGCAAATTAATCAAAGTCCTTGAGTGGGTAAAATTGGCGTATGAAAATTCGGGCGCGCTTGTCTCGGTAATTGGAGGACGGATGAGAGAAATTGGAAAGCGGACATTCTCAGTGGTTTGCGCAAACCGTACAAGACCCTTTTCAAAGGGATCTAACCCGTTACATATCCAGCTTCAGCATCACTCCTGGAAGCGGAGTTAGGCACTAACACCGTCAACCCGCATCAGCATCAAAAGGAGACGTCCTGTAAGTGGGAAACGTGGACGATAAGCTCGGAACGCTCGTAGTCTGTACTGGGTCCCAATTGAAGCGTGACGTTTCTAATCTCCCTTGGACATTTCCCTGCAAAATTCTGTAACGCAAACAGCGTGGAAAGCGTGGAAAGCGAACTAATGGAGCCGAAAGCGATGTACGTAAAAAAAAAAAAAAAGAATCGGAAATTACAGTTTGGGCAATTTTGCCATCCTGACAGGATCGTTAATCACGAAAATTGTTCCTATTCTTTCCCTCGAAAGATCGCATATTTGCCGAACGGATAAATCGACAATGCCTTCCATCGCCACCAATGATTGTACAGATTTTTGACGAAAGTGCAGACTCGTGTTTATATTATAAATTTGATTGCTTTTAGTACACGAATTTCGGTTCGCGCGCCACATCCGCAAAATGACGCACACATACGCGACTAAAACCTGAATATAGGCAGAGCGCGCTGTAACAGTTGCACTGCATAATATAGAACCATCAAATACGTCGAATTCAGTACACCACATATCAACTCTGTACTACAGCCGTGTACGGTATAACGTCGGGTTATACACTCCACGCACACGCGCCAACACATACGCACACATGGACGGAGACGCACGCATACGCGTCAATTTTGGCAGTCACCGAAGGTGGGCCATGGGGATCGGCGTCTCTCTTGCCCTGTATATTTTAGCGCGGGTCTGTGAATAATCAGCAATCAGGGGTGGTTGGGCTCTCGCCAGCAACTGTGGGAAAAGGGTGGGTTGGGGGGCGGAGGGGGTGGGTTAGTACAGTGGAAACGCCGAACGGTGTGCAACAAACTGCTCGCGTATGTACACACCGCTGAGGCCGGGTATGATGCAAATTTTGGTATCGAATCTCTAACTTGCCGGTTCTCGTGTGCATCCAACTCGCGGCTGATCCCATAAGCTCGCCGCTCGCTCTTTCCCTCCCCCGCTAACTCTGACACTTTTACTAACGAGATCACACGAACACAAAAATCGACGGGAGAGATAAAATGAGATGGGAAATTTCATGAAAATATACTTTGTAATTACGGGTTTTTATTTATTTTATGTTTTTTTTTTAATGACGTAGGGGAGATTCCGCGTTTCGTGCGTTACCCGGTTGGGCAAGGGTTCGTGCGAGTCATGGCGCAGGGATGTGCAAAGGGGAGAGATAAATATATAGTATAAACGCTAGAGCAAACATCGAAGCGGAGAGACACTAATTCTGCGTAGTCTGCTCGCTCCAATAAATCGGCTGGAGCGTATTTTCCCCCGAAGCTGGCAATGTTGCGCGAAGGACTCGAGTGACGCGGGAGCAGGTAACGAGAAGCGCAAACGTTCGGGACACCAGGCCGTGGAGTAAGTACATACCGGAGCGGCTACGGCACACCGGCTTCACTCCCGGCAATCCTTGATGTCCCATGTATATAATCCAAGAGAAACTCTGGTAAAGCTCAGATTCATTCGATTAGTACAGCTAGTCCTTGGTTTTATCGCGTTTACTGGGCCCTCTGCGAAAACGAAATTATCCGCTTAACGCCCTACTGGGCGTAGTTGAGGAATAATCGTTTTTTGTACTGGTCACAGAATATCCCGCTTTATTTGTTCCGGCCAATAAAACAAAAATTGTGTGGGATTCACTGACGAGCTCATGTCGAAACTGTTTGACGCTTGATTAATTTTTTCGGTCAATTTGATGAATCGTCCTGTTCGGACGTCCAATTCGGGATAAAAGTGTTTCAAACGTAAAATAGTTTTTTGTAATTGAAATTTCGTAATTGTAATTGTAATTGAAATTAGCATCATTTTTAGCGCGTAGCTGTTACATTATTTGAAACATTCGAATAATACACATCGTAAGTCGTTGATTTTCGAAATTAGAGAATTTCCAATCACCGAATTCAGTCGCGAACCGCTGATTGTACTCTAAAAAGATGCCCCTATACGGCCGTATTAAATCTTCGAACTATTAATTAAGTACACGTCATTCCGACACGACAAACCAAGAGACGCGGGAACGTCTCGATGCCAAGTATTAAAAAATAATTTAAGCGAGTTCGTAATCTTCGACTTATAATACTTCAGAAATACACCTTTAATACTTTTTTTCGCGCAGCTTCACGGCCTCTTATCGCTCTGTCGCCCAGCACGATCATTATCCGTCGCCATAGTAAATACTCCATCTAGGCGCCGAATCGCGAAAGGTGCATCGGCGCACCGGTGGAAAAAAATTCCCAATAAGAAGACCTAAAAGAAAATGATCTAGGGGTCTGCTTAGATCGTGTCGACTCTCGGTCATCCCGGGTCGAGGAGTGAGAAAGCCAAGATACACACGAATCAAGTTCTGGAAGGAGATCGGAAACGGCGAGGAGAAGCTCGATCTCGGTTCATATAGCCGGGCATCGTTTCTCATGGTCGTGAAGAGTTCACGGGCCGCCAGGTACCCAGGTAGGGCTACGTACGTAATTGACAGGATCTCGCTCGTGCTCTGGAGCCCATCCCAGGGCATAATTGGTGATCCTATCGGGCGACTCGCTTCGGACCTTTCGTATATATAAATATACAATATATACCTATAGTAAGTAGGGATTCTCGAAGACCCATGAGGCCACGAATGAAATACGATGGAGGACCATCGTCTCGGTTACTCCGCAGCATCGCTCCGCGTTAGGTCGTTCGTTCTTTCGTTTGTTCATTTAAGAATCTCGACCAGATTCAGATCCGATCACTCTCGCCGGGACGGACCACAGTTTCTCTCGGCTCTCGAGGACGCTAAGGGAGAGGCGGGGCAAAACGGACCAGCGTTTCACCAATTTTTCGTAGGATAAAAAGGCTCGTCTCAAATGGAGCATGTGAATCCGATTTGCCCTGCTCTTCCCTACCGAGAATGAATGGTCGACGGAGTTTCCGATTTCCGATCCGTTACCAGCCTCGAGGAGAAGATACTTGACTGGCAACGTTCGTTATTCAGTGAGTGGACAATGTTGGGCGACACGGTGATCGGTCGTTGGTGAAATGAATCGCGTTGGGGAGAGCGGGTGTTATTTTTTTTTCTTTTTTTTTGTTTCTTTTGATCCGATCGGAGAACGAGCCTACATCAGCGTACACGTTAATATATTTCAGGCTCGTGCGATCTCGCTGTCTGATGGGTGGCGAACAGCGAGCGGGTATGCGGATCGGCTGGACAGCGCGGCCTCTTCGAGATAAAGCTATCCGATTTCACGCCGCGGTAATTTACATTCGGTACGATAGCATTCGAGAGGGCCGCGAAGGGTTAAGTGCCTCGCTCGTTGGCTCTCTACGTTTCTGAGAGACGGTGATGCGTTCTCGTTCTTCGTAACGAGCGCGTCACGAACTCGAGCTTCGGGCATGCATCATTGGTCGGGTCGTTTTTTTTTCGGTCTTGTTTCCTTCAAACCAAATACACAATAAACAATTATATATAATGAAATCCCAAGTTCATTGACGAACGGGCTGTCACCGGATTTTGACGATCTATTGTTTTTCCAAAATTCCATTCCATATGCTATAATTTCGGAATTACGGTTTTCATAACGTATGGAATGAATTTCGAAATTCCGGAATTCCATTCTATCTTCCTTAGACATATTGTAACGAATATCGTAGCTGACTATTCGTTAAGACACACGATATTGGTTAGGTTTGACATTAGACAAACGAACGGACGATCGATATGAGATCGATCGTCATGTTAGACAGTCTGGACTGAGACGTCTGAACGAACTGAGATATGTGACAGTTCGTGCTCGGAATATTTAGATGCGATTGTACTAATAATATCCGCCCCCAAACTAAATACGCGCGTTATTCATTCGCTCGATCATTACAATATATTGGAAAATTGTGGATTTATTTGTTGGTTTGGATTTTGTTTATAAAAATTTAAATTCCTGACAACGAAAGAGCGTACAATATCGACCGCTTAGGTTTTCGGTCAGAGGGTTTTCTCATTAAGGATCGAATTCCGGGGAACCAATCTCATAGGAGGATTAGACGAGGATTTTTTCAGCTACTGAGAGCTATATAGGTATCTTCCCTTGCGATTCTCCTCTTCCCGTCTCTGGCACGCGAGCCCACGGCGCGTATACTTCCGTCGGTTCGAAAGGCGTCGGGGAATGAGAGAGCACGGGGGCGAAGAATGGTGCCGCTGGCGGCGCACGGCACGAGGAGGGATGCTGCGGAAAACGGGATGAAACGAGCAATATATATAATATATATATATATATATAGGGAAAGGAACGAAGAATAAAGGAAAGCGAGATAGAGACTGGCTATCTTCGCGACGCATTCCTACCGTCGTCGTAGTCGCTCGCGAGGTGAGTAGTGGCCCGGTTGCACCAATGGTTTTATAGTCTCGCGGAAGTAAAGGCCCGGCTTCCAGCAGTAATCCGAACTTTTGATGTACTCAGTTTAAGACGCTTGCCGCAGCTGCTGCTGCGAGAAGTTGTTTCGCTCGTCAGCCCGAGAACGTCCAGCCCCCCCCCCCCCTTTTCTATATACCAAACTCGCTTCCCTTCTTTTCTTTCGTCCTCTTCAACTCGCTCTGCAGCATCCTTTATCTTACTTTCTCGGAGATACCTTCATCGTGGGCCGGTGAGAGCAAGCTTGCTCGATCACCTTGCAATATTAGCTCGATTGTTTTGCTGAGGTGAGGAGTTTTTTTTGATTACTTCAGTAACACACGTGAAAGCCATACGTGATAGGATGCAATGAATTTAATTCCTGAAATTGATAATGAAACTAAGGAAACATTTTTTATATTTTTTCTAACTCATTTCCGGCCCATTTTCATTTTTCGCACTTGAGTTCCTACTTTTCGCACTAGAGTCTTACTTATCTCACTGGATTCTTACTTATCGCACTGGATTCTTACTTTTCACACTGGATTCTTACTTTTTGCATTGGAATTTACTTTTCGCACTAGTCTCGCCTTGCTGTACGGCGCCACAATCAGCAGACACCCGAAGTAGCACTTCTGCATTAGTTACTAAAAATATTATGCGATACTAGTGCGGTATAACGAATATTGTACTCACCCTGTGAAGTGGATCGCACTTGGCGCATTCGTACCACAGGAGTATGCTCCTGCGGTACTCATCCAGCTCGTGCGACTACTTCACAACCTGCGTATAATGTTCGCTTTACCGCACTTGTATCGCAAAGTACTATTTTTTTTAATGTCTTTGATTTCTCAACAGAAATTGAGGTATTTGGCATCGGAAAGTGCTACCACACCGGGAATCAGCGAACAACACGTTGTGTACAAAGCCAGTAAGCAGCTTATTTGCATTACCCCGTCGAGTACGGGCGTCCAAAATAATCGGACGGACCGGGCCAAAATAAAACTGTTCTGAAACCCTGTAGTGCAGTATTATATCTCATTATCCTGGAGTCACCGCAAAAATAATTCCGACAAAGAGGCCAAAACAGCCCGTGTAAACATTTTCGAGTCTTACATCCAGACCTGACGAGCTCTGATGACGAGGCCTTGTCAGGGCCCGATGTAACGCTCGGAAAAATGCATTGGGAAGGACAAAATAGATAAGTGACATGTGCCAAGTCATCACACATGTATAATAAGGGCCTGAGAAGGGACGCTTAGGAGGACTTGGAATGAAAAAAAAACTGAAAAATTGAATCAAACAAACAACTTTCCAAAATATATATGAAATGTTTATGCACAACCTCCATGGTTTTATTGCATTAAGCCAACGTGTGACGCTGCCTTGCACACAGTTTCCCTCGCGTCGTGAGTGAAGGGATCTTTCGCCGGGCTTGTAAAGTGCGACCCACCGTTCCTCCCTCATCCTGGCCAAATTCTTTTTCCACCATCGTTCTTTTTCTTTCTCCCTATATTTCTTCCTCCGCATCTCTTCTCCCTTTCTCCCATCCTCCCCCTTACTTTCACTTTAACCTTAGCCGGTGGTATCTCGCGTCTCTCCGGCACTTTCGTCGTCTCGGACGCAGCTGGTAAGTTCTCACGGGTCGTAGAGTAGGCACTATACATACCGAATTATATTGTGCACTAGGTTTCTCGCCAGTTCGAAGCGCGTGTGTGAAGGAGAGCGGGGCAAAACGGTCCTCCATTCGATGGGAGTGTTTTTTTTACCTCACGCAAAAATCTTTAAAAATAGTCCATTTTGCCCCGGTATTCCAATTTCCCCCACTCCCCCCGTCTATGAACCGAGTCGTTACACGCGCACGTGCCAATGTAAGAAAGGAGAGGCACAGCAACGGAGAGAGAGGCAGGAGAGACGAGAGGGTTAAAGCGGTCGGGAAGGAACACCCAGAATAGCACCAGGTTTGGGCGAGGGCGAAGGGACGCCGAACAGAGCGTTGTAAAACAGGGGTGGAAAAGTAGGTGGGCACAACATTGAAATGGCGAAAGCGGATCACCAAATGGAAGGTGAGGCGAAGTTCTCTCACTATCAAGGGTAAAAAGCGAAGGAGATAAACATATATATATGTAACACTAGGGTGTTTCAAAAAAAGGCATTGTTTTTTAAATTTTTCTCCCACCTGTTCAAAGTACAGATTTCGATCTCAAATTGAACCTCACAAAAGGCGGTACCAAGCAAAAAATCCTAAGAGGTGCCGCATTCGACGGTTAACCCAAAAAATGCGGCACCTCTCAAACTTAATTGTCAGCGACCGTCTTTCGCTGGATTTTTTTATCAATTAATATATATAGTTCTATAGGGTGGGAGCTTAACGTTTTGCCATTTTTTGTATTAAACACAAAAGACTACAAATAAAAAAATTATTAAAAATATGTATTTTGGGTTCACTACAAAAAATTACAAAAAGTTAATCTCCCACCCCGTAGAATTATATATTTCGATCTAAAAAAACATTTCGCGAAAGGCGGTCGTTGACAATTAAGTTTAAAAGGTGCCGCATTTTTGGGTACAAACGTCGAATGCGGCACCTCTTAGAATTTTTTGCTAGAGACCACCTTTCGCGAGGTTCAATTTGAGATCGAAATCTAGACTTTAAAAAAGTGGGAGCAAAATAATTAAAAAAATGTCCTTTTTGTGAAACACCCTAATGTAACACAGCTGGTGTGCGATAAAGACGGGTGAGTATGGAAAGAGGAAAGTGTGTGTGTGTTTGTGTATAGGGTTGCCTGCAGGCTCTCACGCTAAGCCATGTACTTTGCACACCCTCGCTTCATGTATCCATCGAATGCGAATTTTTTTGGGTTCTCGTGTCCCTCCGAATCCGACAATCTTTTCTCGACCGGCGGTTCGCCGAGCAATCTCTCCGCGAACTGGAAAAAGATTGCAATTAATTATTCAAAGGGCGGATGATCGGGGAATGAAGTAGAACCATTCGCGGAACGGATGAAATGAAATTGGCCATTGGCTGTTGAATTAGTTAAATAATATTCTCGTTTCGAGAAGTGTTCCGATCCGGGAGCTGTTGCTAGTCAGGATGGGCGATGGGCGTTGAATGGGTGGGTTGCGATTGTGTTGTTGCTTGGGCGATCGCTTGTACTCTCATGTTTATTCTCAGTTCACTGCAAAGTAAATAATAATTTCGTAAAATCGGAATACGAAGATTCGTAAAAATAATTTTGTTAAATAAGTTTGGCACTCGTTTGTTCAGTCATTAAACATTTTTGTTAGTACTTCTGTTAGTACAGCCAGATGGGGCGATCTTAAGATTAACAAATGAAAAATTGTGGATCTTTGCGGGCAATAAGTTGTAAAAAGTACATACTTTTTTTTACTGTGTATACTGTAAAACAATTCAATTCTATTCTATTCCCGGAATGACGACAAAATATCATCTTTAACTATTGCCGCGTTTCTTACAACTTCGACAAATACCGATAAAAAGACGACGTCAATTCTTTAAAAAAAAGAATGAAGTATAAAAAGAACGAACAATAAGTACAAAGCAATTTACTTTTGCAATGGAGTCTACTGCGAGCTATACAGATTAGCAACTAGTACGACAGAACGTACAAATTAATTTGCATTTGATCTTTTTTTCCCCATTATTTTTTTCTTTATTTCTTTACGCGACGTTAGAAAACCTTCAAAGAATTCGAAATTGCGTCGTACGGAGGGGGACACGCGAATTTCCATTTTCCCGGACTATACGGCGGGGCTTCCACGGTGGCCGGGACTGGTTCGCACCACTGTGCGGAGAGCAGGACGAACACGCTGGAAGCCGAGCGAGAGAAAACCCCCTGCGCGTTTAATTAGCCGACCGGAGGCGTTCGCCTCGTGTAATTGGCCGGGATTCAAATGCGCGAGTGCAATCAGTCCGGTTCTCCGTTCGTCTCGCTCTCCATGAGCGCGGAGGGAGCGGGAGTTCGTGTTTCCGCCGCTGCTTGTATGATTCTCTGTACCGGCGACTGTTTTGTCTCGTGTCTCGACCGAATCTATATACGATCAGCTCCACTGTTCTCTGTACAGCTGCATAGTCGGATGTAACCAGCACTGACGCTACTTTGTTTTTAGTCTCATCGTTTAACACTAGTCTTCCCACACAATCTACACTTTTGTATTTGTATTTATTTATTAAAAAGCCCAACAGGAATATTCACATTAATAGGGCTTAGAGATGTACATCGTTTTGTAGTAATTACTACAAAATGAGAAATGTTATATAATGTTATAGTATAAGTGGAATTTTTAAATAATTACGATCTATGACTAAGCAGGCGCAGATCTCCCTCGATATTGCCGAGATCGGAGACGTAAAAATATCAATTGAGGAATTAAATCTCAGAAAATTGTTTACACTCGAACACAGTACATAAAGAGGTGAATTCATGTCCGCATTTGTGGAAGGGACTTTGAAGGGAAGTAATTGCAAGAACTTTGGTCATTTTGCAAAGGGGACATTTTTATTGCGTTCTCATAAAATTGTGATTTCACACAATTAATTTTTTGTAGGACGGTTTTTCGGTATCTACTTTTCTGAATTTATAGTTTGAGGTTTGTAATTTTTTAAGTTTTTCAAGATATGCTGTCAGTAGGGCAAAAGTTGGGAATATGGCCCACCTTCATTGCTACGTGAATCAACTTTAACCGTAGTGAGCAAAATTCCCAACTTATCCCCATTTGATATTTAATAAAATGTTTGGATTTCAAATTTATCAATGAAGTACATAAAGTACGTAAAGGATGTATTAGGGCGGAAGTGCACGCCGGACAAAAAAAAACTGGACGAATTCAAGCGGAAACATCGCGGGTCAACGTTTCCGCCGCCATTTTTGAAGACGTTGGACGTCGCAGCGGTTGCCGCTTTGACGACACAAAAAGGAAGAAAAAAAAAAATCTAACGCGGCCCTTCGCGTTCAACGTAATTTCGTACAAGTCGGTGAACGAAACTGGAAATACCTACGCGAGAGCTTGATAATATTGCACTACAGAGATCGCGGGCGCGGTTTCTCATTAAAATAAAGTTTCGCGTTTCGGCGAGCCCCTTCGTGGATTGATGCCGAGTGGTGAGCGGCGCACCGTGCGTCCTTCAAGGACGCAACGGAGACCTGCACCCTCTCCGACAGAAAAAAAATATATACAAAAATGGCGTAGAAATGACGAGTGCTATATTTATTTCTGTTCTTAACGAGAGACGACGACGACGACGACGACGATGAGGAGGAATGGGCCGCGCTTGGTAAAAATGCCCTCTGTGTCTGCAGTTGCGAGGATTTTTTTTTCGTTCTCTCAGTCCTCGTCGCACGCTAGAGCGAAATTCGCTAGAGGGGAAGAAATGTTGGCTTGAAAACTTGATTTAAGCTCGGAAGAGTCTCGTAGAACATTTATACATTTTTAATTCAATCCACGGACTGTCAAGCCTACCGACTGCCGCGTACGGTCTGAGTACATATTTTTTTATGGTTTCAATTGCTCTTGATCGTTACACGAAAGTTGCGGTTAATAGTGGTAAATATTGTTAATATGTTAAGTATCAAGCGTTCCGACTTAAAAATAAAAGTATAAAAAAAACGATTTTTTTAAGCGCGCCTCTACCGCGTACTTACAATCCAGTATAACGGAAGTGAAATTTGTCCTTATCCGATGTTTCCAATAAATAACTACTCGTCTCCAAATGTCAATCATTCGTTTGCCAATAATACATTTTCGTGCGGGTCAACGAGGTTGAAAAGTTTTATTTTTATTAAAAAAAAAATATTTTTGCTATGCTTCATCCGAATTCCAATTTTTACTACAGTCGTTCTGAAATTGATTTTTTATGTAATAAATGCTCAGGATATGTAATTCACAGGCTGTCAAGCTTCCGACTGCCGCGAAGTGCTGAGTAAATATTTTTAATGGTTTCAAATGCTCTTGATCGTCTCACGAAAGTTACAATGAATAGTAGTAAATATTGTAAATATATTAAATATCAAACAACGCGGTAGCGTCCGTACTTGAAAAAAACGAAAACGGTTCTTATAAAGCGAGACCCTACCGCGTATTTATAGTCCAGTATGCCGGAAGTGAAATCTGTCGATCGAAGATATCTGACAATGAAGCATCGGATGCGGAATTTCGATCCGATGGTTCCAATTAATAACCATTCGTCTCCAAACGTCAGTCACTCGTTTCCCAATGCTATTTTTTTCATGCCAGTCGACGATGTTGAAAAGCTTTATTTTTGTTTAAAAAAAAAAAAAAAAAAATGATTTTCAATATGCTTCCTCCGAATTCCAAGTTTCATACTACAGTCGTTGCGACATTGAATTTTTTCATGTATAAAATGCACAGGATATGTTCTCCAGTAAATATTAAAAAAACGTTCGATATGGAATGCCGTTCGAGTTGGCTGTACGCTCTTGGTAGCGCTTCGGCTGCAGCCTCGACTACTGTCGTTCCGCTTTTTCATAACTCACGACGGAAGGTAAATATCGCCGGGCGTACAAATATTAAAATCTCGGTACACTCGTGTACGCAGGCTGCACGAACCGTGTACTATTACAACACGAGGATGCGTTTCGGGTTGCGCCACGTACATAGCCTCTCCGATTCAACCGACGGTGATCCTTTGTTGGGTTTAGCGTGCAGCCTTCGTTATCGTTCGCTAATTGAACCCTTGACACGGTCGCATTCGCACGCCGAAGGCGACAGAGGTGTTACAATTTGAACTGCACCCTCAGAATCAATGCGATCCCGTTCTCTCGATACAAACAGCCCTTCCAACCACTCGACCTCTCTCGTCCACTGATGCGGAATGACCCTTATTCGATAATTCGTCGAAGTGACGGTGAAAATTCCTCGGCAGTGAATTGAGTCCCTCCGCAACGAATTTCTTCCGTACTAGGAACTACACTGTTAAAAAAATTCGATTGAAATATAATGTAGGGGAGTGGAAGTTTTTATGCGAAAACGGGTATACTAAATTTACCATTTTTTTATACCGTGTTGTCCGGCGTCCGGTCATTCTCACTGTTTCAAATCGCTTGATGGTGTTTTCTTTCAACTTGCAACTGGGCTCAACCTGTTTTCATTTAAATAAATAAATTAATAAAGATAAAAATCCTACTTTTTCAAATTTTTCCTTTTCCCACATTCATTTTCCTTTTTTTTTTTGTCTCTCGCCCACGTTTCGTTCGACGAATAAACACGAGGCAAGCAGCTCTTCTCGCCGCAGGCTTCGAGTGCGTATCAGACACACGGGAGACCCGTATCAGAAAATGATGATGCAGAATCGGGCGGAGGGGGGGGGGGGGGGGGGTGTGATGAAAAATGGCGGGTTCGAGTGAAGTAACGAGGAATGAAATGCATGGATTGGTTTAGCCTCGGGGATGTAGGTACACAGAAGCACCGTGCTCCAGAGATTCGCGCTGCTCGTGCCTTCTTCTCATCGACGAATCTCACTATGGTATAGACAGCAACTTGATGGATTACTGCCATCGACGGTTCTCTGCCTACGCCTTCGACTCACCCTTCCTTTTTTTCCTCTTACACAACTCGTCATTCATCCCCCTTTCACCCCCTTGATAATACCCCTTCGGCCCCTTTTCAGTCTCGTTTATCTCCCACGTTCGTACACATCCGCACTTCTGTAAACTCCTCTTTTCCGCGCATATGAAAAAGAATAAACGTACATTCTTATTTCGATTTATTTTATTTTTTTCACTGTAATTTCGAAAAGGCATTTTTACTTTCTCGTCACGCGCGCAGTACAGTGTAAAAAAAATTGTAAATGTAATGTATTAAATTTGTATGTAATTAAATTACATACAAATTTTTGTTACTGTGAATATCTAAGGAGAGAAAGTATGGTAATTCAAATAATTATCTTTGCTCCTGATCACGGTCGAGAAAAATGTTTCATTTCAAGACAAAACATTTTTTTCGAGGCAAATCTTTGTAAAAAAAAAAAAAAAAAAAATGAAAAATGGTTGTAAAAATGTGCAAGTCATGTGTGGCGCGGACAAATGTTCTTGTCTCGTTGATGTAAAAGCGATACACACACCCCGCGGACGTATTTATGTTAGTGGAAGACCAACTAAAAGACACGTTCGATACACAGCAAAGAATACACATCAGCGGACAAAAGTAGAACTCGTCCCTCACTACCGTGGCCGCCGGTGACTCGAGGAATTTCTACGGAGAATGGCCACTTGTCTCGACGCGGAAGACAACAATCGGGTCGTTTTTTTTTACAACGCGACTATGTTGGTAGACGTTGAGAGGAAACTTTTGAGGTCGACTCTCACGATTTCTGAGTGAACACGACACTCCTACAACCTTCCACCTATATCTTTATACCGACAATATATATATACATATATATTCGTTACAATATATATATATATATATATATATAAAGCTGTGGATATTTCTGTACTATGGTACCGCTTGGCTTTCGATATAAGTGTGCGAAAGCAGGTGTATTTGAGGGATCTCGTAGGTCGATGGAAAGGGTGTCTCACACACCCCGGAGTTATTTACCTCTAGCTGCTTGCAGGCTAAAGGCACGTTGCGACAGTACGGTAAATGTATGGTTGTGTACACATGTAGGGATCTCAAATATATGTGTATATCGGTTATGAGAAATAACAAAAAAAAAACATCGAAGAAAACGTGACCACAAAAATGGGGAAAATGAATATTGTTTTCTCAGGAAGCACAGCTGCAACAAATCTCAAAGTACCCAAAGACCTTTCGAAACGGTTACAAAGATTTCCAAACATATCTGTATATCATGTATGAGAAATAACACAAAAAATATATATCGTAAAAATGTGACCTTAAAAATTATGAAAAAAATTATCGTTTTCCGACTAAAAGCCAATCGTGATAAAAAAGAATCGAAATCGTAAAAAAAAGTCACCCTCGAAAATGTCGTTAGTGTACTATTAGTTTACTTTTTTCATCGACCAACGAACGTCACTTCGCTTTAGCGTAATTCCGATCGTTCTGAAAAATCCGAGACCTGTTGGAGCCGAAATAAATTATCAAACGAACCAGTGCCGCCGTTGACTGTGTAACGGGCGTTGAGGGCATAGTCGTTTACCAGAAAGAGAAATCTCTCACGCACTCCATAGATAACCATTATCGCCTGGGCGGGTGTGTTATATACAGCTACCGGGTATATACCACAGTACTCAAAGTTATCTCGAATCCCTCATGGAGTTTATAACATAGTTTATCCGTATTATATCCACTGTAACTTATATCATTATAAAGCCACCCTCGTACTATATCTGTACATTATAACGTGATCGTCGAGGTTGCGTGACCGCCCGCGTTTTAGCACACTTCTTTGCCTCAACGAGGGAGTGTATGCTCAGTAAATGTGTATATCTGTGCTATTATTGTTATCATTATTTATTTGAATAGTTTGTCTACCGATACGAGATTCCTCGACCTTTCGACTATTCGCAATTTGACACCATAATTTTGTCAAACTATTTATCATTTTAAAAAACAAACATTGTAATATATTATTATCATTATTTTATTGTTATTCACTATTTATATAAATAAAATTTTTGCTGTCGCAAAAATAGATTATTAACGATCTAAACTTTGTCAGAAAAAGAGATCCTTTTTTCTCCACGAACCTGCACTTAACCGATGAGCAAAAAGGGCTCTTCAGATAGCAAATCTTCTTTGGAGAATCGATAAGCCATATTGTAGCGAAAATAGAACCAAGTATAGTCACTAAGAGACCATATCCAAGTCGGCGGATAAATTAGACCGGGTAGCTATGGCGCACTCGCACTCATAGGGCAAAAGTCAAAGATTTCCGTAGCTTATACTTAATCGATGAGTAAAAAGGGCTCTTCAGATAGCAAATCGTCTTTATAAAATCGATAAGCCGTACAGTAGCGAAAATGGAACCAGGTATAGTTACCAAGAGACCACACCGAAGTCGGCGGATAACTTAGACCGGATAGCTGTGGCGCACTCGCACGCACACACGAGGGGGCAAAGTCAAAGATTTCCGTAGCTTCCGTTACCTTCTATTCCCTATATATTCGCTCTTCACGGATTTCGCCCTGGGCTCGGATAATTATTTCCTGGCGAGACATTTGGGATGGTGCCCGAAGCCAGTGTCGCAAATCGCGCGACTGCGAATAAATACATATATATGTATATGTAGATAGTCATGGTAACGTCGGAGTATATAGATATGCAACGAGAGGGAGAGCTCGATCGTCTGAACGAGCCAGGTTAGTTTTCCAAAGTAAAACTTTCACCCCCCATTCCAGCTCTCAGCTGCTGAATCCGATGTCTTCGGTAGTCTCGCGCGCGCTCACCGGAAGTCTCAGCAGTGCAGACAAGCCAGTCCGCTACGAGGAAAAGGCACAGCAATGGAGAAATGTCGAAGGGACAATCCACAATCCACACCATCGGTGCGATATCGATGACATCAATTTTTAAAAAACAGTAAAAAAACTGTAACAAAAGGGAAACTGTGCAAATTTTATGGGACGAAAAATGGAGGTGATAAAAAAAACGTTCCAAATACACATTTCCATGTATTTTTTCGCGCCGAAAACGAATCAGATATCAGTTTTGCCTCTCAATCAAGCGTCCCATCGATTATTCCCAGAAACCATTTTTGCCTCCATTCCCAATTACCGAACGAATAAAATCCCAACAATGTTTATATACATCGAATTGGAGCATGAATCTACCTACAATATCATACATAACGTATATGTCCCAGTGAAAATAGAAGATCCTCACCATCGGTGCGACATCGATAACATCAATTTAAAAAAATAAAAACCACTGTAAAAAACGAATATAAAAAAAATTGAAAAAATAAAGTGATAAAAAAATCTTACAAAAAGATTGAAATAATTAACGATAAAATATTAATTTTCACGGAAGCTCCCTCTATTATCTTGTCCATCCATATTTGCTGCTATAATAATAATAATAATAATAATAATACTAATAATAATAATAATAATAATAATAATAAAAGTCGGGAGACGTCTTCGGCCGTGTCACATAGGGACTTGGTACGTGCACTTGAAAAGCGTTTGAAACGGCCGGAGACGTCTCCCGAAAAAAGGCCTCGCTGGAATTTTCACTGAAAAATTTCCCCATTATTATTATTATTATTATTATTATTATTATTATTATTATTATTATTATTATTATTATTATTATAGCAGCAAATATCGATGGACAAGATAATAGAGGGAGCTTCCGTGAAAATTAATATTTTATCGTTAATTATTTCAATCTTTTTGTAAGATTTTTTTATCATTTTATTTTTTCTATTTTTTTTATATACGTTTTTTTAAAGTCGTTTTTATTTTGTTATGTACTTCTTTCAGTCATTCAGTCATATTCCGCAGTCGAGAGTTTTTTAAAAATTTTAATTTTTTTTTATTTCATGCTTTCTAGAGTTCACTGCATATCTTTTTTGAGCACGCACTTTATTGTAAGATTTTTTTCAAGTCGTTTTTTATCAAGCCTGTAGGTGAGTTTGTCTAATATGAACATGGTTAATTTTTTTTAATTTCGAGAGATTACACGGTAGCTTAAATTTAGAAAAAAAAACTGTTGCGATAAACATAGAAATAGATAGATAGAAAATTTAATAAAAAAAAAGCAAAAAGATTCTGTAATACAGTTTATCGAAGCCAATCTTCTTCCATTTGTTGTATGCCGTAGCTTTCGATTGCCCTGTTGAGCCAAAGTTACTGCGCAGCGCCTCATTCCCTTCGTAACATGATTTTTCATGGTCGGTGTATAAGAAGAAAAAAAAAGCAAAAAGATTCTGTAATACAGTTCATCGAAGCCAATCTTTTTCCAATTTGTTATATGTTGTATCTTTCGATTGCCCTGTTGAACCAAAGTTATTGCGCAGCGCCTCATTCCCTTCGTACCATGATTTTTCATGGTCGGTGTATAAAAAGTTTGCTGAATTCTGTAACTTCTGCATTAGAGCAGTAATGGAAGTTTGTATAACTCAAACATAAAGACTTTTTGTTGCAAACAGAATAAAGCCTTGCGCAATTACTTCGGTGTCAGCCATGCAATGTATCAGCCACGATAAAAAAACAAATTTTTGTTTTTTGGAACAATTTTGTCTTCGATGAACTTTGTTATAGAATTATTATTTTATCGATCAAATTCTTTCTTTTCTTTAGTAGTTTTCAAACTCTTTCAGTCAAGTATTTCAGAGTTTTAGAGAATGTTTCAACCTCTTTTTTTACGCACTTAACCTTACTTATTATTTTACACCGAATATAGTTAATTCACACACTGATCACGCACAAAACACCGTAATTATAAAAACACCGTAATTATAAAATTAAAATTAATAAAAAAAAAAATAATAATGAAAAAAAAATCACAGTATGTATATAGTGTTCGCAGCTGATTCGTAGCGAAACGCATAAGGTTCGGGAGATCGTGCATTGAGCCACTGTGAAATTAGCTGCGATACACGGTGAAAAGGCAAAAGATGGCAGCATATCTCGCTGAAATTTCGATATGGACAAACACAATTTTTTCCGAAAAGTCTTTATCTCTGTGAAATCGCATCGCATCGTAACAAAACCTGAAAAAAGACACAGACCACGATTCAAAGAAACTACTTGCCAAATTTTGTCAAGAGATTTTTTGTGGATTCGGAGAACACTGGATACCAAGGAAACGCGCAAAGTCCCGCGATCGCCGTGAAACGCATAACTCCCGTCTTTTTGCCCGAGCGGGCAGTCGGGAGTTAAAAAATATTTTTAAAAAAGGGTAACAAGGAGATTGCAGTGCGTTTTTAATTGCCTGAAAAATAGCAGTGTTAAAAAAAAATTTCCAAATACATTTTTCCATGTATTTTTTGGCGCTGAAAACGAATCGGATATCAGTTTTGCCTCACAATCAAGCGACCGATCGATGATTCCCAGAAACAATTTTTCCTTCATTCCCAATCACCGAACGAATAAAACCCCAACACTGTTCCCGATAAAGTAGGATTAGCAAATTTTTTTATAGAGAAAGGAGTTTGTTCATACACACAAATTTGGAGTACCAATCTACCTAGAATATCATAAATGACGTATACGTCTCAGCGAAAATAGAAGATATCAGCAATTCAGCAAAAAACCTTCGATTTACCCATTGAGAGAACAAGAAGAAATTGAGTAGAGCAAGAATTTCGCGTCGCTGATTCGGTACAAATCGATCGACATTTCGACTCGCAACACACACACACGCAAGGGCCTCAACACAGATACGAACCGTTTCGTAACTCCGTCGTATCTCCCGTGACGGAACAAATCATAGAAATCACCGAGCAAAAGAAGGAGCGCCGAGTCGCAGATATCTGTTTCGGATCCGTCGAGCTACCTACACATAGGTGGGAGGAAACGGGGCAAAATGGACTATATTTACGATTTTTTCGGGGGCCGTAAAGAAGCGTCTCATCTCATATTGCGCGCACGGGTCCATTTTGCCCCGCTCTCTCCCCTACAGCTTGTTTTTGCTTCTCCAGCGAAAACAGATCGCGCGATGCGGGTGTGATAATACTCGGACGGGTGCGATGCACTATGACGTATATATGGCGTACATATATGGAGTGTATCGGAGGGATGAGAGTATCGAGATTGCCAAAGGCACGTTGAACGCTCGACGTATCATACGATTGGCGTAAATGCCAATAGGTATCGATATTCACGACAAATATACAGACTGCGATAGAGGGAGAGAGAAAGAGAGAGAGGAAGTGTGAGTGAGAGAGCGACACACATATCGAGAACTGTGGAGAATATGCCTCGGATCTGTATCACTCCCGAGCTAGTCATATTGCCGTATTATTATTACCTGCATATACTACACAGAGACAGTTGACACACTCCCGAACGCAGCGGCGCATTTGTTCGACGGTTTTTATTACTCGGCTCGAATCTCCCGAAATATCGGACCAATTTTTTAATATTTATTTTCATTTTTTTTTTTGCGCAAGCCATAGCGTGTCCGTTATTTTTACCATAAAATTTTGTTAATACGAATATAAAAAGTTATTAATAAAGAGCTGTTCCCGGAGCCGCGCTGCGCCACCGTTCGATTCCAATAAACCGCATAATCCGAATACAATCCGCATTCATTTCCCACGGTACCGAATTTGGACGCGTACTCTGCGAGACAATTTCGCAATACACTTTTTTTTCCAGCTGTCACGCGGACAAATCGTGACGCCGTTTCTCTCACGGTTTAGCGAATAATGCGATCGAGAAACGATGCCGAGCGGAGACGTGTACTTATTTGGTAACTGCTATGATAGTCGCGAGGAAGTCGGTGCGGTTGACAGTGGCTCGGGCAAGTGGACAAACCACAGGTGTAACTCGACAGGTGAGAAGGTTCAGCGACGACCGCAGCCGCTGGAGCGAACAAGAGACGGTGGGACGGGGAGAACGTTCCCCAGGTATATTCATAGCTCAAAGTTGCGAGAGCTCCGGATCGAGAGTCGAGGTCGTCCTTGCCTCGGGGCAAGATCTCTGACAAACTATCATCCTCTGTGCAACATCTCTTCGTGTACTCTTGCGTGGGTTTGTGTGTGTATTATGTATAAATGTGTATGTACGCGTATATGTATATCTAATAATAACCGCAGCGCACCATGCCGAGCAATTAGTCGAAGGTAATGGAACTCTCCGGGCGCCTAGCTCAATACATCACCCGACAGCAGATGCATCTCCGCAGCATCCTCCAGCGAATTCTTTCTCCTCACCTTCATCCCTCAAACGAGATCCATATTATATCATTCTGACAATTATTATTTATTAACGATTCAGACCAGTTTTCTTTGGGTTTTTTTATTGGCTTATTTTTTCAAGGAATGTTTATCTCATTGGCTCCGAAAGACGTCAAGCTAAAGAGATTTATTGCCCTTTGAAGCTGCTCTTTGACGGAAATAGTGCGGTATTCGAAGTACTTTGGACATTGCAAGCTTTTAAAGCTCAATGCAGGTTTGGTTTATTTTAATATTTTTTCAAGGAATATTTATTTCATTGACTATGGGAGACGTCAAACTAAAGAGATTTATTGCCCTTTGAAGCTGCTGTTTGACGAAAGTAGTATGGTATTGAAAGTACTTTGGAAATTGCAAGCTCTTAAGATTCAACGCAGGTTCAGTTTAAAAAAAAAAAAAATTTAAGAAATATTTACCACTCTGAAATACGTCAAACTAAAGAGATTATTGCCCTTGAAGCGGCTCTTTGGCGTAAATAGTCTAGAATAGGAAGTACTTTGGAAATTGCAAGCTGTTAACGCTCAACGCAGAGGCATTGTAGAAAGAAAACATACAACACAAAATAAACGTTCCGAACAATAACGCCGGAATACATTTGATCTTCCACGATTAAACGGCAATCAAGCGAATCCCAATATCACTATCCGACCTTCACACTTCTATTATTCGATCACGAGAGATCGACGGCCGAACAGTTTCCTATTTGGTGATTGAATCGTCGGATGATATCCAGACGTTGAAATCCCCCTCGAACAACGAAACGCCAGGGCTTGAATCATCGTTATCCGAAACGTTGCTCTTGATGGAGCGGCGCGTGTCGGTGGCAGATCGTCAGGATCTCTAAAGGGGTTTCCGTGTGAGATAGGGAGGTCGAAGCTAAGAACCGTAAACGACGTGGAGAAGCGGCAACCCCAGCAATAGCAGCGGCAGCAGCTCGACTTGACGGACATTAACGACTGACATTAGAGAAACACACTCCCACGGAATGTGTATCGTGCAGCAAGTCCGGCGTTACCAGATATGATTATCTCTAGGTTTACCGATGCACGCGTCACGTAGTGCAAGCTACGCGTCACTGAAGTTTATCATGCAGGATGGCATACCGAAATACGTTTTGGTAGACACTCCTACTAAGATAATATATGCATGGTATTATACATAAGCGATTCATATTATGTGGATGACAAAGAGGTTCGAAATAACGGACTGAATTTTGGAGTCCGCCCAGCAGCATGCGACGATATCTCAGAATCCGCCGAAGGGATTTGATCGTAACTGGGCACGTTGGAAAGCTCGGGTCCGAATTATGCGATAAAAGTGCCGTCGCAATTCTAATTCGATGCTTCGTTTCCGAGAAAATCGAGAATCAAGATTCCACTTCCGTGTATTGGAGTAAATATGGTCTCTTTGAAAAAAATCGGTTTCTTTAAAGTACTTGACGTCGAGGGGCTACGGCGTCTTTTGATAAGTTTCGATGAACTGACATAACGATAAGTTACATCTCGACGGGTCGATTTCACTACAAAGAAGCTCAAAAATATTGGCGTTTGGCAGAGCAGTGCATTGATCATACACCGAAATACACGCCGGATCACGTAGATCCGAGGATAAAGGTCGAATCAATAAAATAAATCGTATCGCGTGGAATTCCTTGCGAAAGCATTGTGTCACGTTCAATTGCATCGACAAAAGTTAAAATATTCCTGTGAATTGTCCTTTCGCTAGTTCATTCGAGAAAATCGTTTACTCTCCGTTTCTCCGCAAGTCTATTACCTTCGAACCATTCCACTCGATCGCGGGCATGAAACTACTTCACTCACTGTTCTCTACCTCGCACACAAAAATACACAATCGCATTTTTTTTTTTTTTTCTCGAACTGCAGTCTCGTTCGCCACGACATACACAAGTGTTGTTACATTATATACGATAGACCCACGCCAAAAGTTTCTATATGTAACGGTGGTAAAAGTGTCGCTGGGCTTCAAAATGCTAAAGCTCTTGCGCTTTCGGCGACTTTTACGGGGAAGCTGAAAAATTCGTAAGTGCGGTTTATGCTACTTTAGCATAATAAGACGATGACGACGGTTTTCCGCAACAGAGACGTAGATGCTGTTTACCCGAGTTCCATTCTTCTTTTGTGAAACGAATACACCGATTCTTTATGCCCTTTTTTTTAACAACGCATACCCTGTGTTGTCAAACCGCAGGGTGGAATAAAATGTAGGATAAAATGATGATTTCGAATAAAATGAAATTTATCATAATAATGTAATGATAAGTACTACATATTGAAAAATTGAAATTTTTTGAGTAGTTCAATTTCCTCTGACAAATGAAAAATGAAAAACACAGCGGCACATATTCTAATAATCAGCCGATTCTCCCACCAGCTTATTTTTTCAAATGCCGATTTTTCCATCGCCCATTTCTCCAAATGCCAATTTCTTTAAGTATCGATTTTTTCAAATGCCGATTTTTTCAAATGATGATTTTTTTAATGGTTATTTTTTAAGTGGTGATTTTTTCAAACGCCAATTATTTCAAATGCCATGCGGTATTCGTTGATTTTCTGACTTTCGATACTTATTACCGAAGCAACCAAACTATCGCAGCGTACCAACCCTTACCCTGTGGGTCGGCGAGCGATGCACACCTTTCGGAAAAGGCAAGCAATGCCGGGGAGGTTAGTGTCCAATGTAGCCACGCGGTTGGCGCGCCATCCAGAGGTGAGTATCTTACGTACAGGGTATTTGGTAATCCGATACGTTTATACGAGCACTCGTAAAACCGCGGGTGAAATAAACGGCATTGGATTACGTGACGTCTTACGAGAGGGCTGCCTGGCTCGCTGCGGTTCTATCACAACGGTTTTATCCGCAGCAACAGTGGAAACACCAGTGACGGATATAACGGAAGCTCCGCAGGCATCGGCCGCGAATATATACGTAATTTTTGTCGGTAATTTTATTATTAATCGGATTCTTAATCGAGCGAACATGTGAGCAGTGTGCGAGAGAAGAGAGGTCAGTAAAAGAGAAATGAGGTCAGAGCCAGACTCAGTTCGCAGAATTAAACTCCTGGTCGGATTCTAAAAAAATCCTACGATTCGAAACAAATTCTGGCCGCCTTACGTAAAATATTTATTCTCCGTTAAATAATCTATTTTCTCTGTTCTGCTAAAACGGTAAAACGTTCGCAGATCAAAAAATAAAACAGCGACTGGGAGAGAAGAAAGCATCATCATCAGAATTGTTTCCCAAGGTTTGTACATCGATTGTCTTTTTACCAAAAATACTTGTCTGTGGCCTAAATTCGCGCGAAAATTAAGTTTGCAGGATACATTTTTTAACGTTGAGAATCTCCTCGTCTAAACGGACAGACAAACAGATATGGAAAAATGCTTTTTGTCTATTCCGGGACACGCAAAACATGTTTCTAGACCACAATCCGACAATTGATTTTCTTTACGATTCCAATACTTTCTCTCCTTACATACTTCGCACGGGATGAGAAAGTAAAAAATCTACTGCATAAATTCCGACCGCTATAAAACCACCTTTCCGGCAAAGACGATGAAAATTTTTATATCGATCCCGGCGTCACAGGTGCACACAGTGCGGTGAGTCAAGTCAGCCAGGTACTACCATATTTCGTTTGGATGCACGAGGGAAAAAGAGAGAAATCGAGAAAAGCGAGCGTAAGGACTTAACGGTTATTGCGCTCGATCGAGCAGTTATACGAGAATTCGAGACTTCGGGTCCGGCGTTTCGACGACGACTAGAACGACGACGATGTCTGACGTCGCAAAGTCGAGATCGTAGGTTGAAGAGCGAGAGTAAAGCCTGACGACGCTCGCATTTCAGAAGTGAAAGATGCGAAGCTCAGTGGAAACCGGGGAAGCTGCTGGCTCGCACCAGGTGTTGCAACAGTTACTTTTAAAGGGGTTACTCTCGAAGGGGTTAGTGCTACTCGCTGCTGGTGCCGAGCAACCCACCCGACCCGGCCCCGTTGAGTTCCCCGAGCTCTCGCACCTCTCGCTCAACCCGGCGAGAAATTGCGAGACGACTTACAGTCCACCGCACGCTGCCATCAACCACTCTCCTCTCATTCCTCGGATTCGCACAGTCCAAGTTAATTCCGCCTTGCCACCTCGGATACCCTTATCTTTGTTTTCTCATTGTTCAGTTTTCACAGCCTTCTGGATTTTCCTCTCATTCCAATGAGCCTCGTTAGAAGAGCTTTTTAGGAGCTTTTAGGAGCTTTTTTTATAACCCCCTCAAAGGCTATTTTATTTAAGTTCATTGGGAAAAGTAGTTAGCTGGTTAGGAAAATTAATTCACGTCCCGAATGACGCCAGCTTTGCTCGTCATGCGCTAAGCATGCGCTGGCGAGGCCCTGACCAAGAAACCTCGGTGAAAATCCCACCATCGGAGATGGCACAGTGTAATAAAATTGTCGGCCCTTAAATAGTTACATTAATTACAGTATGCATTACATTATTTAATAGTTACATTATGAACAAACTACAAAGGGGTGCAAAAATATATGTTGCCTTCGAAATTATAGTCGAAAAAGAAGAAGGACAAGAAGAGGGTCGCTGCCGCCTCTTCAAACGTGACTGCACATATACCGACCCACTGTTACACATAATTTCGAGCATGCGCACATGTATATATCTTGGGTCTATGTGCGTTGAAATATGTATTACAGTTATGTGTGTCAAGCACTAGAGCATGCACTATGCATAAGATATGTTGTTCATTCACTAGTATGTACGTATGTGTTTCAGCTCTAGCCGCCGCGATAGAGAAGAGCGGGGCAAAACGGCCCCGCATTCTCCATTCGGGCTGAAACTTTATTTATGTCCCGCGAAAAAATTGATAAAAATAGCCCGTTTTGCCCCGCCCCGACTCACTTCCGCAACCCCGTACTCTTGCCTACAGTTGGTGCCCTGTTGGCTCAGCCCAAACCTTTCTCTATCCACGAAGTCTATTCAACGAAAGGCACTCCTTGAAAAATTTACTTCGCCGTAACGAGAAGCCCACGAAAAGATGAGGTCTGCACGGTGAGCAGTTCTCGTTCGTATGCCGGAAATGAGTGCCTCCCTCCTGTTGCCATTTCCATATACTGCACTTTTAACCTCATCCACGTTGACCTCCTCGTAACGCAGATTTTTCTCCGTTTTTTTCTTTTCCTTTCTTTTTTTCCACTCTTTTTTCGCAGTTGTTCCTCCTTCCCCCTCGTTATCCTGGCGCGGGCTGACAATTATCTCGGGCAAAAAATCGTCACGCCTCTCGTCTGTCTGCGTTTCCTTACGGACCCTCTCGCGATGATCGCAGCCCATTCACTACTCTCTTCTCTTTTAGCCGTTAAGGGAAAAACGGATAAAAATTCGAGAGTGACGGAAGGGTAGAACTGAGTTCGAGCATCATTATTCCATTTCTTGTCTCCAGTTCGGCGTTACATTTATTTAGCACCTGTAATTCTCTCACTGGAATCGTCCACTAGGTACCTTGACATCCGTATTGCTTGCATCTTGCTGCATCGATTTCACGATAAACAAGCAAAAAAATAACCCTGCAGTAGATTGTTGTGTCCAGCCGACTCATGAGAGTGTGAGCGACAGCGCAAAACGATCGGTTTCTCTTTTCGGGTCAAGGCAAAGCAGCTCTTTACACCAGGACGGAAACCTCGCCTATTCATACCGTACTTTTACGGTTTTATTGACGATCGCTGTCTACGATACTCGGCGCGAATATTCAAATTAGTCGCGGTTAAATGTTTATTTATCAAGGAATAAAATAGTTAATTTAGATGTTGGTACAACTAGTTTTTGACCGCAGATCCCTTTACAGATAGTTTCCCGGGCCACGTTAAAGAAGATCTATCGACCCTTGGGATCTACGAAAGTTTGTCGACACTCGCACCTTGGACGGTCGCGAGTTATCTCGAGTGAAAGGTTTCCTTTTAGTCCATTTGTAATGTCGCGAAGCTGGTGGTCAAAGACCGACTCTTGCCGCCACCTCACATTTCCACTTTCCACATCTGATTTATCTTATCATCAGATTTATCTCGGTCCGAGTTCGCGAGATAGTTGCAGGAGAAGCGAGCCTTTGCTTAGCTGTTTGGTCAATTCAGGTTATCCGACGGATTGTCGTCTTCCGTTGTGTCTCCCGCGTCTGCTTTGTCAGGAAAATAACGAAGAAAATTGCATTCGTTACGCTGGACGTAACACTTGCGGGATGGCTTCATCGCTTCAGCCCTTTCGCCGGACGCGTCACTTGACTCTCTCTCTGGGTGAAGCTGTTGCTGGTGCTGTTGTGTATCAAACGCCTCTTTGACGGTTTCGGCCCCGCCAAGTTGGTGTCAACCGGCCGAGACGACCCCGAAGACGGCGACGGAGACGATGAGGACAAAAGTCGGAGACCCCTCAGGAACGTGTTCAAGGAAGAGAGAATGAGGGACTGAGCTCAAGCACGCGGAAGCAACACCCTTTAGGTGTAGTACCACATACCATGGTGAAGATTCCGAGCTCCCACGCAAACTCTCGGCGTACCTTGCGAAAGAGAACCCTTTCAGACATCGAAAGCTCCCAAGCTCCTCGGAGTCGGGTGTAAGAGGCGAATACGGCCCGTCTCCTATCAGTGATATATGCATTGAAAAAAATCGCTGCGGGCTGCCAAGGAACTTTTTTTTTCAATTCTTACAATTCCATGTGACATGGAAACAACGACGGCGAGACTGTCAATTGAAAAGGCGACGGTAACATGTTATCGCTTCAATTCCGTATGGAATTGTAAGAATTGAAAGTAGAATTGGAGTAAAATTTGTTTTCCTCTCGCAGCCGGGAAAGAAATTTTAGTAATGTCATTAATATTTTTTTTCACACAGTAAAAAATAATTTCATGAACTCGGAATACGAAATTTTGTAAAAATAATTTTGTTGAATAAGTGACAAACTCGTTAGTTCAAATTTGAATATACAAATCTGTCCTTTTACTTCCCGTGTCATTAACAATTTCAGTTTATTTTTGTTTGTTTGTAAAACTGTAACAGGATACGATCGGAAAATAAAAAAATAAAAAATTGTGGACGTTTGTGCACAGTAAGTTGTACGAAGTACAAACTTTTTTTTACTCTGCAGTAACCAGGCAGTATTCACCACTTTCGCCCGGTCAGAGAATTTCTCGAGGCCCGTTTGGATCACAGAAGGATAAATATCGCAAATACAATTTTCCGCGATGGCGGAAAATTAAAACTCGTATCGCAAAATTAAAACTCGTCTCTAAAAATTTTCAAGCCGCTTCCTACACCTTTAAACGTCCCGGTAACAAGAATCCGCGCCGGCTTCGGGCTCGATCGGGTCGTTAGTTTTCAGTTTTTCTGTCGAGAATTTACCATTTTTTTTTTCTTTCTTTCTTTTCGTCCCTGCTCCTCTCCGACCCCCCGGCAGTGAATCCGCCAGTAATTGAGTATAAATCACGCCGCACCAGAGAGGCCTCCCCCGTGTGCGGGCCAGCTCGTATTTTCCTCCCTCTTTCTATCTTTCTCTCTCTCTCATTCTCACTCACTCTTTGTATCCGATGCATCATTAGCGGACATTATGTCCGGAGAGTGTCGGGTGACGGGTCAAGCCGGCAAGAATCGCGTCCGGCCTGCCCAGGGGGTTCGCTATACACTATTGTGTAGAGTCGCGTCGCAGTGGAAGTTAGTATAATGGCAATGCTGAACCGACTGGATTGCCGACGGCTTGCGGTACGACTTTTATTTTTTTAAGACGACCACAGCTTCTACTAAAAAAAAAGACACCGCAAGAAACCTGCCCTGCTCCAACCCTTCAACAGTCAACGCTCTTTCCCGTCACGAAAAAAAAATAAATTTTGCGTCGAACTTTTTTAACATAATACCAAGAAATGTCGTAAAAAATGATAATAGAGGAAAAGGGTTCCACGCCCTCGTCTTAATGCTACTCCTGAACATGATATACATATATATGTATATATCATTTTTTTTTAACGACCATCACTCGAAAATGCGGTCCTAATCGGAAGTCCGCTGTGAGGCTCCAGGAGTTGACACGGTATACGCCAGTTACGCGTGTTTCTCAGTTTGTTGTCATTCCCTCTTCACCCGGAGCCACGGGAGCCCTCCGCGGGGTGCCCGAGACCCCACATCACGCTCAAAGGGCGCCCGACCTTGTATCATACGCGGCACACGTCGAGGACCCGAGGCAGCAGGGAGTAGAGGCCTTGCGCCATCGTGTTTCTCATTTCGACCCTCTTTTTCCAGAGCCTCGCTATCCTTTCTACGGTTCACCTTCTCTAACTTTTTCCTACTCGGACTACACCACCAAGCCACGTGTTCGAATTATACCTGAGACGCGCTGAAGAGTTCTCCAAGCCCTTTTTTATGGTTCGAAAATTCTCGTGTTCCCTGTACCACGCTGTGGCGCAGTCGGGAAACCCTGTGGTCAGAGAGAAGCTTCGTCCGAGCACCGTGTACTATTTAGGTCTCGGTCTTTAGGGACTAATAATTCTGAGGCTCGGACATCAAGAGTAACGAAGATGAAGGCCCAATGGAGGGGGTTGAAAGACAGCAGAGAAAGAGACTCGTAACCAAAGAATTTCGAGCCTTTTTTCACCGCGATTCATACACAACTAGAGCCTTAATTTTGCCACCTCATAACTGGAAAACGGTCCGAATATTTTTCAAAAAAACCAGAAAATCCTGAAAAAATGCAGTTGGGTAAAACGGAATGGGTGGTTCAATCAATGGTACAGAAAAAAATTATTATAAATGCAAACTAATATTCATACCTTAGACAGTAAAAATATTTGTGCTTTAAACTTTTTTGTCCAGGAACGTCCACAATTTTTTTCTCGATACTTCAACAAAATATATTTGTAAAATGAACACACATTTTTATAAAATGAACATAATTTATTAGTAAATTAACAAGAAATTTGTTTTCCATTTGTGAACAAGAAACGTACCAATTTTACTGTGCATGAATTTCACTGTGCATCCATATCGCATCGAATTTGAATGGCTGCGTATTTTCGAGGCATCGAGGGTCCCGAGCAATTCGGACGCGCCGGACGAATCGACCAGACCTTATAACTACCAAACAGCGAATAAAAGTCTTTGGCGGGGCACGCAAACGCTCTCGCGCGCGGGCACACACGCAAAGATTCGATAAAGGGAACCGACGACGATTCGACTATCCACGCACTCCCCCCCCCCCCCCCCCTCGACTTTTTGGCATCTTTCCCAGAGGGTCCTCGACGTCTAGACGGTATTCGCCTTGTACAATAAATAGCGAGCGTTTGAACGACGAGCGACGGGAATATTTTTTTTCTTCATCTTTTTCTATCGAGCACGGAAAAGAGTGCGCCACCTGACTGCGGAAACGGTTTTGGGGCGGAGGGGGAGGGGGGGGGGGTTGCTCGGAGGAGCGGAATTGAATCAGCCTTAAAGCGCCCGGGAATATCGGTGCTTCAAAGCCTGGAAAAGTGTTCGAGGAGGTGTGATACTAAAACTGCATTACACTATTATACTTAGTATATTAAGTTATACGTATACGTTATAACGTGGCGTTTGCAAACGCCTCGTTATATCGTAGAATTCTCGTTCGTTGAACGTAGTAGAGGAGCGGTACAGTCAGCAAGGGAGGACTGCGGAAACAGGAAATGGCACTCCATTTCGTTAGCGATAGTCGAATTTAGACGGGACAGCGGGCGTGTGTGGGGCTGACCAGCCGAGTCCGAGGGGACAAACATAGACGAGATAGAGCACAAGACTAATTATTTGGGCAAACTTTGTTCGAGGTACCCATAGATCGGAGAGAACACTCATCCAACCGCAAAGTACCCCTACGACAGGATTCCCCCTTCGCGATGCGCGTCGATGCAGTGTATCGCCTCTTCGGACAGGAGCCTGAGAATCTACGGTATTGTAAAACCAACAACCGGGCATGGAATGTCTCCTAATCGCCACCGTCAAGAGTCGTACTGATTTGGCGTGATATTGGTTTGGAATCCATCTTTGGCGATATTACGATTACACTATTATATTTAGTATATCGCCGCCTCAGAGAGGAACCCGAGGATCTTCCGTATTGTAAAACCAATGACATACTGAGTTGGCGTGATGTTCATTGAAAATCCTCCTTTGGCGATATTACGATTATAGTATTATACTTAGGATATAGAATAGGGTAAAAGTGGTGAATATGGCCCACCTCGATTAACACGTAAATCAATGATATATGGACCGGTCCATATTCCCCACTTTTACCCTACTCTATGATCGTCACCGTCAAGAGTCATACTGAGTTGGCCTGATATTGGTTTGGAATCCTCCTTTGGCGATATTGTGATTACACTATTATACTTAGTATATCGCCGCTTCAGACGTCATAGCCGTCATAATCAAGAGTTGTAGTAAACTCGCGTGATATTGTGTTTGGAATTCTCCTTTGGCGATATTACGATTACACTATTATACTTAGTATATTGAATACTCTATAATTGTCACCGACACGAGTGATACTGAGTTGGCGTGATATTGTGTTTGGAATTCTCCTTTGGCGATATTACGATTAAAATATTATACTCAGTATATCAAGTTATATGTATACATTATATAGTGGCGTTTGCGGACGCCTCGTTATATCGTAGAATTCTCTTTCGTTCAACGCAGTAGAACCGGGTTACAGTCAGCGAGAGAGGACTGCGGAGGCGGAATACAGGAAATGGCACTCCAT
Source organism: Ichneumon xanthorius (assembly GCA_917499995.1). Classification (NCBI taxonomy): domain Eukaryota; kingdom Metazoa; phylum Arthropoda; class Insecta; order Hymenoptera; family Ichneumonidae; genus Ichneumon; species Ichneumon xanthorius. Next base: position 12,737,992 of record OU824201.1, read on the forward strand.
TTCGTTAGCGATAGACGAATTTAGACTGGACAGCGGGCGTGTGTGAGGCTGACCAGCCGAGTCCGAGGGGGCAAACATAGACGACATAGAGCATAAAACTAATTATTTCGGCAAACTTTGTTCGGTGTACCCATAGAACGGAGGGGACACTCGTCTAACCACAAAGTACCGCTGCGAGAGAATTCCTCTTCGCGACTTGCGAGCCATTTGGATCGTAATTGTGAACGAAACACTTAGTACGAATTTGGGTGCCGCGAAGCGATAAAGAGTCCCGAGCTCGCGGCCCGCCGCTTACGGATATCGCTTGCGGAAATTTGATATTTTACGTCCACTGGCGTATTGGTTTAGAATCATCCTTTGGCGATGTAAATTATCAAAATGGACATGGAAAATAATTACGAGTGAACCTTAAGATGTCCGAAGCGTCGGGACGTAACAATAATCACAATATTTACTGTTACGTCTTGCACGTTATATCACCGACTAAGAACCAAAAGGACGTAACTCCCCCTCGGAGTGCCCACAGATAGGACAGGGCACTCATCCAACCACAAAGTACCACTGCGAGAGGATTCCCCTTTGCCACTTACGAGCCATTTGGATCGTAATTGTGGACAAAACATTCACCATGAATTTGGTTGCCGCGAAGCGATAAAAAGTACCGAGCTCGCCGCCCACCGCTTGCGGAAATTTGATATTTTACGTCCAGTGGTCTATTGGCTTGGAATCATCCTATGGCGATGTAAATTATCAAATTGGACATGGAAAATAATTATGAATGAGCCTTAAGATGTCCGAAGCGTCGGGACGTAACAATAATTATAATATTTACTGTTATGTCTTGTACGTTGTATCAACGACTGAGAACCAAAGGGGCGCAACTCGCGTAGTGCGAGAAGGGGCTTACGTCCTTTTGATTCTCAGCCGTCGATATACCGTACTACGGCGATCCTGTATACACGGAGCTTGAGCGGGAACTGGACTGCTCGTACCCATAGGGCCGCGTCGTAAATCATGGCGTATCACGAGCACGAGCCGAGATAGGCGTGCCTGGACCTATCTATCATCCGGGCAAAGGGCTAACGCGCTGATCCTTATATGCAGGACGGAGAGGGAAGACCCGCGAGCTCGAGACGAGTATGTGCGATACTATTATAGCCTCCGGCTATTTCGAGTCTCGAGAATTAACGACGGAACAAACGAGGACTGCGGAGAGAGCCTGAGAGTCCTTTTGGAGGGACAGACTAATTATAGGATACCGATCAAAGGACACCTCGGAATAGCCTGTTTTTTAATTGTTCTGAAGGTTATTTTTTGTTACTAATTTATTTATTGTTTTTGCTTAGAAACGAAAAATTATGTTGAACAATTTTTGTGTAAGAAAATTAATACTAAATAAGTTTTTGTTTGGATCATCATTTTGGATTTCTTGAGTGAAAATTGAAAGTGCCAAACAATTGAGAAGCGTATTATTCCACGTATTTAGTCGCGCCGGTCACAAATCCGACAAAGTGAAGCGTGACGTTACGAATAAAGGACCATTATGGAAAAGCCATCCCAAAATTCCATATTCCAACTCGTTTTTTATTAATAGAGCTACTACTAAAAAAAATATAAATCTGTGCTCAAGAATGTAATAAATTTTCTACTCGGCTAAGTATATTACGACGCGAATTGTTTCGATAATTGATCTCATAATTCGTTTAAATCTAGCGGGAAATCTACACCCTCCGTTCCAGTACATATATATATATATATATATACACACACACGTACATACTATATATTATCCGCTCTATGATCGCACGTTTCATTGGATAAATTCCATCCAGGCATCATAAATAGTTTCACGGTAATAGCTGGGCTGAGAGAGAGATTCTGCTTTCCTTCAACTAACCTGTTCTTGTACGTATGGTGCCTATCATTCACGGACATAGAAATCGATTAAATCTCAATAAACGCGAACCGAGCATGTTCTCTTCCTCATCGATCCTATGTACCGCACCGCACATCTATTATATGTACATATATGCATATATAGTTCTCGTCACAGTTGCACATGGATTTGGATGCACATAGCTTCGACCAGAAATACATGGTGACGTGGATTCTATAATGACGTTCGATCGAGCGCAGAACCGAGTTCGAGGCTCACCACCGTTGCGTGGTATTCTCGATGGGTGTCGTGTGCCATCGCGATCGGTTTACCCATACATTGAACCCAATTCGAGAAATCATGAGACATCGAACATAACGCTCTGGCACGTTACCCAAGCATTGGCACGTGCGAGACTTTGCTATATATATAGATATATACATTTATACATGTATATTGTGTGACAAAAATCAGAAGGATAGTTTTTTGAATGTCTACAATATCGACGACTTTGACATTTTTTACACCATTTAAAATTACATATTTTTTGAGTTATTGTGAACGACCGTTCCTCTGCCCAAAATAAATATTTATTTTACTTGTTTGTAGTTCCATAGCTCGTCTTTCGTACCACATTTTTGTCGAGATTTTTACGTTAATTTTGCAGACTGTATAAAAATTGAAGCCTTCGGAATGAATCTTTTGAAGAAAATAAATTTTCCATTCTTCTCGAGCCAGTTTCGATAAAAAATAATGGTGTAAAAATTTGGATTCGTCGATTGAGACTGAAAGATTTTTATAGCATTTTTTAACATTGTTTTTCGACTGCGAAATCGACAGAGAATAATTGGCATCGTGGAAAATGGTTCGCCAATTTAACATGGAACGGCTCGCACAATAGCGGCAGACGGCGGCGCAGAATAGGTATCATCTTTGTACCCAATACCAGAAGCATAACAGAACACGCGTGACGCCCGACGCGTCACGCACGATGCCAGGGGACGGGGAGGAAATGTGCGTGGCCGTGACGACTGTCAAGACCAGGTGTCAGTACCGACGTTCCACCACCGTCCCTACGCCATCGCGCCACCATCATCTTCTATTACCCCTAAGCTCACGCCCAACTCCATATTCCCCCCTTGAACCGCCTCGGGGGGTTTGTCAACGTATTTCCGCGAACTCAGCGTCTGCCTTGCTTCCGGAATAATACATACTATTTCGATATACTTATCGTCTAGGTAAACGGTGACAAAATAAAAATTGGATCATATAATCGAATAGCGATTTTAACCGATTTTATTTTTATCGACACTTTATGCTCCCACGATACGGAAAATCGCTACGGAAATTTTTCTTGATTTCCGATCGGATATGGTACCGTACCAAGCGGCGCCGATTTCAACCGATTTTATTTTTCGTCGGTACTTTATAATACTCCAACGATATCATTCCCTATCGAAAATTCTTGATTTCCGATCGGATATGATATTTTATCATGTAACGCCGATTTTAACCGATTTTATTTTTCGTCGGTACTTTGTGCTCGAACGATATCATCCCTACGGAAATTTTTCTTTACTCTGATCGGATATGGTATTTTATCATGTGGCTCCGATTTCAATTGATTTTATTTTTCGTTGGTACTTTGTGCTCCAACGATACCATCCCTACGGAAAATTTTCTTTACTTCCGGTCGGATATTGTACCGTACCATGCGCCGCCGATTTTCCGAACCCATTATGCCACACACATTTTTTTTCCGCACTGATGGTAGTCAAGTTTCGGTAAACAAGTGTTATCGGTGCCGGGAGCGAGGTTATACGACGGGATGTTTCCCTTTCTCGGTGAAAACGGGAGAGCGTTTCCTGACGTGCACGCGATAATTCTGCTTCTATTTTCTCCCTCCCCCTCCCCCCCCCAGACCCGAAACCGCTCTCCGGTGAGAGGGAACTCGGTTGATTCGTTCGGTACAGAGTTCATCGTAACGTGTTCTATGTGTAGAGTATGTTCGCGATGAGAAGCTAAACTAAAGGGTAGTTTAGGAAAGGGGCGCCTTACGATTTTAAACGGTATCAGCGGTACGAAGGGGTGGCTGAGTCACGGTCAGAGGGACGTTGCCTGGTTCGCAGGGGTGAGACAGAGAGGGAGGGAGGGTTGAAAATGTTGAGATACTCGCACACGATATCCGCACCTTGACGTCGGCCATGGCTGAAGGTAGGAACCGGGGTATGAGAGAGAAACGCAGAGAGGGTACCAACCACCGACGACAGTAACATCCGGTTCCGGCTTTAGCGTGGACGTTAGCGCGCGATCACTCGCAGAAGGGCGAGTCTTCGGTAATTAACAAAGTCTAGCCCTGAACTGGAGGTTGCGTGATGCATTCCGTGCCATGGGATGTGTATAGGGTAACGTGATGTCGGCGGCGAACGGAGGGAAACGATAAGGGAGAGAGAAAGAGAGTTGGGTACCGAAACGATTATTCGATCAGATCGTGGCAGTTCGCCTCGAATTTCTTACGGCGATGAGATTCATCGGCGATGAGAATTGGTGAAGATAAAAGGAGATTGTGCGGGCACGCAGTACAAAAAGTTTGTACTTTTTACAGCAACTCGTTTTTCATAAAGGGCCACAATTTTTTTTTAATTTTCGGATCGCACCATCAAATTGCTAGTTTTACAAACAAAAGTACAAAGTAAAATTGTTTATGAGACGAGATATAAAGGGACGAGTTTGTATATTCAAGCCGGAAGAAACGAGCTTGTCAATTATTTAACAAAATTATATTAACGAAACTTCGTATTAAAATTACGAGGTCGTTGTCTAAAATTCACAAAAATTGTCATTAAAAATAAAAACGTTAGTGTAAAATTGAAACGCGCATGTGTTTAAAATTTCTAAAACAGTTTATATAAAAAAGCCGTTTCAGTACCGTTCATTAATAAAAAAATTAAAAAATTTACAACACACTCTCCACATTAAAAAAAAAAAAAATTATTTAAAAAAAATTCAAATTTTCGATTAAAAACGCCAGCTCCGCAATTTTCCCAATTACCAATGATTCCTTTCCTCTCTCATCAATAATTCCGTGATCCCGAACAAATTGCCATTCAATGAGCATAAACGATCCCCAGAACCGGTGATCACCGAGTCCTTTACCCAGGCTCGTCAGTAAAAACAGGCATCATGTAAATCCCTTAATAATTGGTCGGGTAACCGGATACCCAACAATTCCATCTGAATTTATTTCTCATAGTTCCCAGGATAATTTCTCCTCAGGGGGGAGGGTGGGCACCACGACTCCCACATCGTTTTGCGGGCATCGATGCTGAATGACGACTTGGTCGCGGTACATGTTCCTCACCGCAGCCGGTTGATGCTAAGGCAATCTTGCCCGTCGTCCTTCGCTCTCTTTCTCCGATGTTTCTTTCCTTCCTATTGTCTGGTAACATCGGTACCGGCGGGGACCAGAAGCGAGGAGCGTGCACCGAAAGGAGACGGAAAATGGAAGAGAGCAAAGCTATGTACCGAGGGGAATCCCCTTGCCCGGTGAGTTCCGGGCGTGCCTCAGGTATCCATTTATTCCGGCCAGATGGAAATGTAAATTCTCCGACCCAATTTATCTCGAGGGGAAAGGCGAGGGGCAGGAGAATATCTCACTCGTTTCATACCATCCTTAATGCCCCAACGTTTCGTCCTTCTTTTGCCCGCTTCGTCTTGGAGATCCTGCCATACGCGACAGTATTGCGGGATCATGGCTCCTCAGGGCCCTCGTCGTATGGGGCGCGTGCGGGGTATTTAATAGTGAAACACGTCCTCGGGGTATGGTAATTGCCCTTCCTTATTTATACGAATAGATTGGAATGCCTGGTTTATATACACACAGACACATGCGCATAGTTCGTATACGAAACGAGGGGCAAGACGGATGGAGAGAGAGAGATTCCTGCATGGCTATAACGCGAAAGTCAACATATAGCAACGAGGTCCGTAACGACGAAAGGAGGTATGCGCGAGATGTGTGAGCCTTCACGGGTGTACATGTTCCATTTATCCGAAGTCGGATTAGTGAGAGGAAGGGTTCGAGTAGATGAGAAATGCCAGGGCGGCATTCTTCATCATCGGGATTTAAATTGCCGCCAATTTGTCTCGGTGCCGTGACGAGAGTTCTCTCGATGGAATATATTGGATAACAATTTTTTTTTTTAACGTTCTTCGAGGGCCTCGGTGAATTTGAACGTTCTCACTTGAGCAAGAAAGTTGCGCCGGCGGTGAGATCAAATTAAAGGATAGCGTCGTTTATTCGCGTCCTGAGGCAAGCGCCCTAAGGACAAAAATACAACGACGAGTGGCAAAAAAAGGCGCAGCTAAAAATTATACAATGAAAAATAACGAATAAAATGAAAAATAACAAATCAAATGACAAAAATAAAATATACAGTAACCCAAAAAATTATCTGAACAGAACAAAAGTACAAACTAAAATTGTTAATTGCACGAGAAGTAAAAGGGCAGATTTTTAATATTCAAATCTGAACAAACGAGTTTGTCACTTATTTAACAAAATTATTTTTACGGAACTTCGTATTCCGATTTTACGAAATTATTTTTTACTGTGCGGCGAGCAACAACTACGCTCTGTGACGAAAACTGTAAGCAATTTTTTTTTGTCAAGGGATTTTAAGATCAAAAGACGCGGTGGCTCGCAGCTAAAACAGCGCTACCGACCGCGTTCATTTTGTAATTTTAATACCCCGTAAAATTCCAATGCATGGGATCGAACGATGCCAAATCCAATCGCATCGCTTCATAATCTCGCTCACCGCGATCCAATTTCAACATTCCAGAAAATCCTCCCCGATGATTATGGATCCGCATAAACAAAATTTTGCCAAAAAGCGTCGAACCATGTATATGCATATCGTTAATGCGTATTCTCCATAATACCAACGGAGCGTCGCGTACACAATTTATATCTCCAGAAACGTAATATCAGCGGGCGCAACAATGAACATTGTGGATCAGCGGAAATCGAGTCCGCGCGTGCAGACGGACTGAGCAAAACAAACCGCATGTTTATAGAAGAGAACCTCCGAAACACGGCAGGGTGAAAACACAACGACAACAAAAAGGGGTGGGAGGAGGAGATGGAGCGTGCGATGCGCTCGAACAGATTACACAACAGTTTATTGCGCTCGACGAGGGCGGCGGAGGCAACGACGACTCTGCGCCGGACTTTAATTAAACGCCACTATTTTAATATCCTCAGAAGTATTACGGGGGAGGTACGGCGAACGGGGAGCCAGCCAGCGGTGTAATTATCAGAGGCTTTCCGGTTCAACGCAATAGCGGTGATAAAATATATTGTGTTGTACGGCGTCTGGATTGCATGGGTGGATAGAAAAAAAAATACATATGTGAACAAGAAAAGAGGAATTCACCGAGTCAACTGTATCGGGATTACAATATTATTCCTCCGATACGCACCGCAGTCGTATGGCGTTTGGAGTACGATGGACATTGCGCGAGCACATACCATGTAGGTCCATGCACGTGTTTGCGTGGGTGTGCGATTCTTGTCCGGAGGGAAAATGCTCGTTACATCGTTTAATGAAGAATGACAATTAAACACAATTAAACGGGTTTGCTGCATCGATGCACTCTATAAATGCAATATCCGAGAGTTCGATTTTGTGAACGAGCGTCGAGAGAGTCGACGCTATACGCGTTGACCTGAATTTTGGAAATTTCATGTCGGAAATCATGTATTTATAGTGGAGTCGAAATTCGGGTCACGGGTCGTTGACATAATGGAGCGGGCAAAACGGAGGCGAGCTCTCCATATGAGATGAAACTTGTTTTTATGTCACGCGACATTTTTTTTCCACAAAAAATTAGTTTTTCACGATCTCTTCTATATAAAAATGTTGCACAAAAGCGAATGTGGGGTCGCATGAAGAGTCCAAAAATGAACAAAAACACTACACTGCATAGCTTTCGAGATACGAGCGATTGAAGCTTCCCGCCAATTAGACGGCTCGAGCGACTGCAGCGCCACCTGCCGCGCGCCCGCATTGGCTGCATACTTTGAACCCTTGTAACTGAAGAACTACGCATCGTACAAAGTTCCGCCAAAGGAAAAGTTCACTCAGTTTTGCATCCCCGATAAGGCTTTATATAAATAAAGCCCTTTAAAAAAAATAATAATAATAACAATTCGTGTCTCGAAAGTGTATCTCTCGATCCGAGTAGATCGTGTATCGAAAGTATGTCTCTGTATCCAAATGAAACGTTCGAAACAGTCCGAAATCGGCGACAAGCGGTGAATTCGAACTTGAGATAACGATAGAAGGAATGAAAGAACACAGCGGCAGCAAGAGGCGAAGCAAACACACTACACACAGTCTGCGCGGTCCGAAGAGATTTTTAGATTGGACAACGCGCTGTACGTGCGTGTCCTGCGGAAAAACTCTTCTTTTCATTCCCCTCAGCGTTTCGACTTCTCTCTACTTCAGCTTCCATATACCTCAACCCCTCTCTTGGCCCTGATGTTCTCGCGCGCGGAGGGAACAACGTTTTCCGGATAACGGTACCGGAGGAACGACCGCACGCGTCCCTGCCTCTCGTTCATCCAGGACGATTTGTACGTTCATACGTGTCCTGAATGAGCCGAGCGGCAAAAGAGAGACAGCGCGAGAGAGTCTGGTCGAGAAACCAAATATAACCGGACGTATATATATATATATATATATAAAGGGGAAAAAATAGGAAATGAAAGAAGGAGACTTACGTTTAACGTAGTCGACGATTCGTCGAATTATGTTGAGGTTTATTGTACCCAGGTGGCGTGGACGAAGGGCTCCCAATGGCAGTGTATAAGGTTAAATACGTAGATATGTATCTCGCTCACGTATCTATATGTCATAGGAATTTCGTCTCACCGGTGCCGTACATTCTGTAGCGGTTTGCTATGAGAATACACTGGATAAAGGTGGACACTTTCTATTTATATACTCTGGACTTGAGATATAGAGACTGGTGTCCGATATTACATTTTTGAAATAAAAAAACAGGAAATATATAATACCAGAAAGTATAAATAATATATATGAACAATTTGATAATTGACGACCGATGACATTATATCTTTGTTTAATCTTTGAGTCTTTTTTAAAATTCTGGATTCAAGTTACAGAGTTCTATTTTATTTTCTAAATTGTATTATAGCAATGGTCTGCAAAAAACTCACTTTAAAAAAAATAGATTTTTCTTTCCTTAGAAGTTTTTTGTTGTTATTTTTTCGACATTTTGTCGACTCACTTCCCTTTTCATTTCATTTCATTCTTTCATTCTTTCATTTCTGTCTTTCCCCGGTAACTATGTGTGTGTGTGTGTGTGTTGTGTTTCCGGGGTATACGGGTAAAGTTGAGACGCGCATCCTCCCCAAGGAAATCGATTCCACCTAGTGTGGGGCTCGTTGGGCTAGAAACTTTAGAGCCCTGCGGACGACGTGACCTGCACTCCTCGTTGTTATGAATCCGGTGCTCGGACTCTACCACTGAGCACCAACGGAAACGCTACGACTTCGAAAATTTTTCTAACCAACAACTATATTTTGTGATCCGGATTTTTGCTAATTTTTTAAAAGATTTTCGAAAATGAGCAAAAACCAGTTAAAATTTTTGCAAATCCATTGCAATTAATGTTGTTCTCGTAAGAACCTCTGTTGCAATGCAAATAATCCACTATAATCAATAGATGCGTAAAAGTTTGTATAAACGACTTTATAATATGTAGCGCTCATTTGACTCGTGTGAAGCGCTCCAACCTCCTTAAGCCCATGCCCGAAATAAGCTTTGATTAATTTTCTCAGTATCTAGCAAGATTGTATACTCTCGGCAGCGAACTACACAGAACCGTCGAATTTATTTTCGACAAACCCCTCTCGCCATTCCATCCATTCTCTTTTACTTGACTCGGACGAGTTTTGATTAGGATACACGGGTCTTGGGCTTCGCCGAGACTTTTGGGAATCAAAACGCCCCAACACGCCCCTTCGATTTAAGTGCAAATCCACAACAATAATTCACAAAAGTTCAGCCAGCCGAGTTTGTATAATTAATGTTACGTCATTTTCTGTGGCTCTAATACTGTGTGTAAAATTTCTCGCCGATTAGCTGCCAGGCAATCGAAACGAAGAGGGGGAGGCCGTGGATGTTACATTCAAATTACCTCGGAGATTAATATGCAATTACCGAGAACAAATTTTGTCGACTCGACGATACCGCATTTCGTTCTCCTACACGGAGAAAAAAAATTGTTGGGACAGCAAGAATTTTAATACCGTAACTCATTTACCTGCTTAACATAGGGACAACAAAATATTTTCCTGTGCAGCCAAATATTTTTGCTGCCACGACAATAAATTCTTGACGATCTACATTTTGGTAGAGAAACAGAATTATTTTTCTCCGTGTATAATTTTTGGGGTAAAGAATTTAAAAAAAAATAAAAAAACGATACATTGATGGTTCAAGCCATGCGTGACAAAGATCACGCGATCGGAGATGAAAGGCTCTCACAAAAGCCCGCCAAGCCTGCTTTCGATGTTTGAAAGGGGTGAAAATGTTGAAGTGACGAAGTCGTCAGAGAAAGGGACCAGCAGGCATTTTCGCGATGGACGAGAAACAACAGACGAGGCTTACGCCTCCCGTCTTCCACTTTTACCAATTTATCTGTCCCTCTCTCACTCCGCCTCTCCCACGGTTTTTTTTTTCTCTTCGCACGGGCTTTCACCTTTCGCTTCTTTTACTGTCTTCCACCCAAACTCGTCCTCCTCTTCGTTCCTTCTCATCTTTCTATGTTTCCCACCCTCCGTCTCAACCCTCGCCGCTGCTTGTTGCGGATACAAACGAGGCGTTGACTTTAAAATAATGAAAATTTATGGGGAAAACCCCCTCCCTTACTTCTTGTTCGCTTGTCTTTGGCTTCTTGCCTCTCCCGCCCGATACCAGAGTTAAAGGTCGAGAGCGCATCAGCCAACTGCGCAAGCGGCGTGTTCTCGTCCTCCTCGTACAACCCTGTCTTTCACCTTTGCCGGAGAGGTAGAGCTACTAAGGAGACAAGGGCTTCGTACGTACCCAATTTGTAGAGCTTTCAGAAGCTTTGCCTCGGTGTCCTTCTACCCTGTGCTCGTGCACACACTCGCCAGGATCCCGCTACAACGGAGGTGGCAAAGCGCACGCATACCTCCTTGAGTACAGTGACAATTACCGAGGGGCGTCGTTTCTCGCCGTAGACGTCGTCGACAACCTGGCTTGCCGAGACTCGGACGACTTATCCACGACATTTACCGTTATCACCGTCGTAGTTGGCCGATCGAGCTCAAAATTCGGTTTCTTCGACTCTCCTTCGGCACGATTTTTATTTTCTTTCGATGGATTCTGCATTACTATAGAAGGCTGAGGAAACGGATTTGGAAAAGTTGAGGTTTGGAAAAGTTGAGGTTTGGAAAAGTTGAGGTTTGGAAAAGTTGAGGTTTGGAAAAGTTGAGGTTTGGAAAAGTTGAGGTTTGGAAAAGTTGAGGTTTGGAAAAGTTGAGGTTTGGAAAAGTTGAGGTTTGGAAAAGTTGAGGTTTGGAAAAGTTGAGGTTTGGAAAAGTTGAGGTTTGGAAAAGTTGAGGTTTGGAAAAGTTGAGGTTTGGAAAAGTTGAGGTTTGGAAAAGTTGAGGTTTGGAAAAGTTGAGGTTTGGAAAAGTTGAGGTTTGGAAAAGTTGAGGTTTGGAAAAGTTGAGGTTTGGAAAAGTTGAGGTTTGGAAAAGTTGAGGTTTGGAAAAGTTGAGGTTTGGAAAAGTTGAGGTTTGGAAAAGTTGAGGTTTGGAAAAGTTGAGGTTTGGAAAAGTTGAGGTTTGGAAAAGTTGAGGTTCGGAAAAGTTGAGGTTTGGAAAAGCTGAGGTTCGAAAAAGTTGAGGTTTGGAAAATGCTACCGGGAAAGAAAAAAGGTATATTTTGTTTAACACAGCGATGTATTAAGCAGACTCGTGAAGAATTTTCATATACAGAGTATAGCTCTGGACAAATATGAAGACGCCTCAAAAGGCACAAGAGTGGAGGAGCTTTTTCCATCTAATTGTGTCTCGGAGGAAGGAGACAATACCGAGATATTTATTTCCTCGATCTACTCGACAAAGAACTCGCCCGTGAGCCGTGCCAATATTTATTGTTCGTTCGATTTTTTTTTGTAGATAGAGAAGAAGGTAAAGGAGGTGGGCAAATATCTTTCAATACCAATGTCACAAAAGGTTAATTTAATTTTCACGATTACGTGCACAATATTTATTATTATTATTTGATTAGACGGTGACGGGTTTGCAAACCGTGAAGAGATAAGTGCGCAGCAATTATTTCACTTATCAACGCACACACCGTAAAGGCCTATACCACACCCGCCAGACGTAGAATACAAGATTGAGATTGCGGTAATCAGATAAAATAAATGCACTGATAACAGCAATATAAACGACTTCCCGGGTAAGATTAATATTGCTGTCCTAAGATTAACAGGAGGCGATACTATCCCAACTTTTTAACACTCGATACTCGATATTGAAAACAGCAGAAAGAGGAATCTTGATAAGCACTCGTGAGCGAGCGTCTATCCTATTTTCCTAAATATAGCCGAAAAAAATTGTCTTTAAAAAATATAATAGAAATAAAAATAAAATAAAAACATTGAGTTTCACGAGCGAAATGTCAAAACCGATGACTGCGCGGCTTTCAATGCTCGTCAATTTTTGTTTGAAGCTCCAATCAAGAGTCATAAAAATGCCATGCATTTTTATTATTGATGCCATAAGGGCAGATTTTTTTTTCTTTTTTCGTGTGAATAAAACGTTGGCTCTCTGAACACGGTGGCTTGACAAAAGCTGAGTTATTCAATACCCAGCGAGAGAGATGTGTCATCAATACGAGTGTCACTTTTTGTTTTTATGCAGTTTTACGTACGGTAAATTCTCGCGAATGCACTTTCTCTCTGTCTCCATGACTGTGTGTCACGTTCGCGTGACTTATTGTGATGGCAAATTGAAGATGAATCGAACAGATGAAGTAACACGGGAATATCGAGCTTCGTCTCCGGGCTGGAAACGCGAAGGGAAATGAAGAGCGGTAGTAAAAATTTATCGCAAGTTCGAAATAAAATTGGATCTCATTCCCTTTTTGTTTCCCGAAAAAAGGTTTAAATCTGCACAGTGTTTACAAATTGTTGTATTCTTCGTCGCAGCCCATAAATCCAACATGTCCGATATGGAGTGTCTTCAATTTCGGCTTCGCGAAAAGGCACGATAAAAAAATTATAGATAAAAATGAAGTTTTCGTTATCTTTCATTCTCTGTGACGAAAATAGGCTATCAAAAAATCATATTAACCCTTCACGTACGGGAAACTTTAACGAGGACTTAAAATTTGCCAAGTCGCAAACTTCGAACGATTTCAATAACCATTTGAGATGCCAAAAAAAAAATCTGTAAAAATTCACAGCCGTATTGAAGTGTTCTTTTTTAATAACGCAGAAGACAATTTATCATGAACATCCGTATCGTTTTTTGTTCTTAAAAAAAGCATGGTCGTTTGCTCACTGCAAAAAATCCCCCGTACTTGAAGGGTTAAAAATTGTATTTTAGTACCATATAAAAAAAAAGCATGACTTTTCTTTCCCTACGAGGGAAAATAATCGAGCGTATACGTCATACCTAACGCAATGCAGTACCGAGCACAAACAGTCGCTTTTCCCGCACGGCAGTTCGAGCCCGATAAAGGACAAAAATAAAAAGGGAGTGAGATAGGAAAGTTGGATATCAATGCCGTTGATTACAATGCCGTGCCGTCTCGTCGCTTCATTCGATATGGGGTGCGTTGCGAAAAAGAGGGGTGTGGAGAGATTCGAGGAGAAACGACGGAACTGTACGAAGGCTCAGGAGGGTGGGTTTTTGAGGTACGACTTTCAGTCGGCGAAGGGCCCTCTCTGTAAATTTTCCTAAAGCGTCCGGAGAGTCCTAATGCGCGTTTATTACGTGAGCCAGCCGGAAACTCCAATTTACATACTCGAGCTCGAGGGTGGGAAAGGTAGCCGGGTCCCAACTGCGTAGACGACGAGAGAGGATACGATTTGCAAGGCAAAGAAAAAATATATAAAGAGGGATGGGAGGAGGGAGGGAGGGCGAGGAAATATATATATATATATGTATACATATATATGTAAAAAGGGGGAATGACAGCTCAGTGAGCTCGACGGCACACTGCAAAGGGGTGGGAGGTTCTGATTGGGCGAGAAACGAAAGCAAATTGCGTTATTGCCATGGCGGTGGTAATTTCGCACAGCGACTTCAAGGTCGACGAGCGAGAGAGAGAGAGAGAGACAGAGAGAGAGAGAGAGAGAGAGAGAAGAGAGAGCTTGAATAAAATGAACCGAGCGAGATAGAGAGTCGAGGATACGAATAGAGAATTGTAGAGAAAATTTAATTTAATACTATCGGAGTCAAAATTCATTATCCTTAAGGTCTGGCACAGTATTGGTGTTAAGAAAAAAAATTGAACAAAAAATGAAATGAAAAAATTTAAATAGAAGAAACGGCACTGTATGGCGAGCGCGCATTATTAAAAATATATATTTCCGTCGTATACGGAACGAGTTTTCGATTAATTATTAATTCTATTGAGAAATGATAGAAGTTAGCTAAGGTTAAATTTACTTTTTGTATGACGAATTTTTTTTTTCTGGTGACATTTTTTGATTTTCTCTGACCGCGGTCACCGTGTGAATGAAACGCTCTAATGGAGAGATAAGAATACAAATGTTATAAAATGAACCCTCCGGTATAATATTTTATCGTTAATTGTTATCGATGATTTTACCGAATTAAAAAAGATTGAACGTCATATTTGAAAACTCGAATGTTTGGAGCGCCTGACTGAATCGAAGCAAGATTGCCGGTCCCTTAAAGATATCCCACCCACCAATGATGTTTCAGCGGGCGACCGGTTCCCCGCCGGGCATGTGCCATGGTACATTAATTTCGGGCCTTTGATAGCGATATTTCATTTCGAAATACTACAGAGGAACCGGCCGCGTATAATAACACGGGACCTAGACCCTTGTTATTAATAACTAATGGCTGTCTCGCTTGGCTCTCCAGCTTCTTCCTCTAATTCGATTCTCTCATTCTTAAATCTTCTTATTGGAACTCCAAATTCTCGTGTCTTTTTTTTTCTTCATGTTCCCACAACGTTGAGAGCCATTCGTCCAACAGGCAAGGTGAAATTTTATTTTACAAAACACTACCGTGCGGTCGTAAATATTGCGATAGCGCAGTGATATATTATTTCATCATCGAAATTTTTCATCTTTTTAATAAAGAAAGCTGTAAGAAAATTATTAAAATTCAAATTTCGACTGTCGATGATATAGCCGGTATCTAATATATATAGTGCGAAAAAACTGTTTCTGTCGAGTGCTGCAATCACACAAGTTAACAAAACGTTTTTCGCACAAGTATCGGAAATATCGGGTTTAGCGCAAAAATGTCTAAAACTGCCATTTTCGCACCGAGTGCAATAAAACATCTTTCTCGACCACAATCAGATTCCTTTTTTTTTTGGTTACAAATGCTTTCTCTCCTTACATAGTTCGTACGGAATGAGAGAGCGGAAAGATTTGATAATCGAACCAAATGGTTTCAAACGAAAGTATGATTCGCGTTTATATCATATCGAAGAGTCTCGACAGTGTGGGAAGAGGTTTCTCGGTGCCGAGCGTTTCGAGGAGGAAAGAGCCCCACTCAAGTCTATAAATCTCATGGCGGGATAATTAAACGTCGGATACCACCCTGTTAGCAACACCGGTGGGGGCACGCCGTGACGAGGTGGGGGGAAGCTCGCGCGTTCGCAACTACCGGGAGGAGAGCAGCGGCAACAGTCAGGCGACCCGCAGAGTTGGGGTGGACTTGGCGCGCGTTCGCCGCGGCTGGCAATTATGAATCATCAATTAATAAGCGCAAACCCGTGCGCGCGTTGCGCTACCTCTCCCGCTCCGCGAGCTCGACGCCTCGTTGGAAGTGGGCAACCTATCCGCCCGCGGAGAGTTATCTCCTAAAAGTTACCATTATTAAGGTAATCAATGAAAATTTCTAGCGGTGAGACTGTCTCGAATTAAGTAAATTTGATCGATGCGTCGAATATCTATTTATGTCGAAAATTGAAAGGATTGATCATGCGTCGAAGATTATATTTTCCTATTTTTATTCCTTCTGTCAGTTTCGCGTTGATGCTGCAGGACTAAGTTCTCTTTTTTGTACCTCGGTCTTTAACAATGCGTAATTTTTTATATGTCAAAAGTCAATTATTTTTGGCTTGTTTCTCTTCCAAATAGTAAAGGCCATAACGTGGAGATATGAAACAAATGGGTTGTCCAATCTTCTAGCTCGATGCATCAGGACATTGCTTATAAATCGACCGACAATCCGTCTGATTCTTTCCTTCAACTTCCCATCGCCTCATAATATAAAAAAAATAAATTCCGAAGAAATGCTCAATTTTTTTCCCTACACGACACATAAAAACCCCAGAAAGTTCATGCGGGTAGCTGAAAACTGCATTTGCATCTAAAAAAATTGAGGCTAAAAACCGCGCAAAGGATCCGCAGCAGCGCCGAGGGCGGAGGTTCGCGCGCGCGACTTGACATTCTTCCGGTACTCCGGTTGGGGCTTTAAGAAGCAAAGGAAAAAACAGAATGGCCGGAAGAAAGAGAATCTCTCCGGCTCTCTCCCGTTTCGAGCAGAAGGGCCGCACTCTCAAACGAATTGGAACCGGCGAGATAAGAGGAACAGCATCGTCTTAGTCAGAAAACTCAAACGCGCTCGGCACGGAGTGGAAGCAACCACTCGGGAAGCTGGCGGGTGGACGTTGTCTCTTTCGGAATCCGTGCGACGTTCTCTACGAGCTTGGGAATGCGTGGGATATCCTTAGAAAAGTTCAAAGCGATGCCACGAAAGCCTCTACTACCGACGATTGAAATTGTTTCTCCGGGACCACCGAGTATCGAGCATGAAGAGACGACGAAACGGCAAGCTAAGTCGTAGTTTTCGTCTTTCGTCGAGATCTTGTCTTCCCCTCTACGTAACCCGCGACCCGTCGATTTCCGAATCTCTCCCACGTATACGTGGACTCTCACTCTCTCAGGAAGCTCGTGACCAATCTTCGGATTGTTTTCCGAATACTGGGATACCAACGGATTACATTCCGGCGCGCAGCTTCAATGGCCCACTGATTTCCTTTGCTTTCTTCCTTTTTTCCCTATCTTTTCTTCTCTTTTGTTCGCCTTCCTTTGCCAAGGCTTGGGATATTGTTTGTCCATTCCTCTAAGACGAGTTCCGAGGACTCTCGTCATGGATTTAAAAAAATATAACGACTTATGTGGAATATGTCAATGTAGAATTGATTTAAATGTAGAGAATCACACATCGGTGGACTCAAAGCTTTTAGCTTCCGAAGTTTGCGATTGTATTACGATTGTTCTACCGTTCGTCAAGAAGATATCTGTTGGTATCCCAGTATTGGGATACCATCTGATATCTACTTGGCGGATTTCATTCCGGCGCGCAACTTCGATGGCCCACTGATTTCCTTTGCTTTCTTCTTTTTTTCCCTTTCTTTTCTTCTCTTTTGTTCATCTTCCTTTGCCAAGGCTTGGGATATTGTTTGTCCATTCCTCTAAGACGAGTTCCGAGGACTCTCGTCATGGATTTTAAAAAATATAACGACTTATGTGGAATATGTCAATGTAGAATTGATTTAAATGTAGAGAATCACACATCGGTGGACTCAAAGCTTTTAGCTTCCGAAGTTTGCGATTGTTTTACGATTGTTCTACCGTTCGTCAAGAAGATATCTGTTGGTATCCCAGTATTGGGATACCGTCTGATATCTACTTGGCGGAGTTCATTCCGGCGCGCAGCTTCGATGGCCCACTGATTTCCTTTGCTTTCTTCTTTTTTTCCCTTTCTTTTCTTCTCTCTTGTTCGTCTTCCTTTGCCAAGGCTTGGGACATTGTTTGTCCATTCCTCTAAGACGAGTTCCGAGGACTCTCGTCATGGATTTAAAAAACTATAACGACTTATGTGGAATATGTCAATGTAGAATTGATTTAAATGTAGAGAATCACACATCGGTGGACTCAAAGCTTTTAGCTTCTGAAGTTTGCGATTGTTTTACGATTGTTCTACCGTTCGTCAAGAAGATATCAGTTGGAATCCCAGTATTGGGATACCATCTGATATCTACTTGGCGGATTTCATTCCGGCGCGCAACTTCGATGGCCCACTGATTTCCTTTGCTTTCTTCTTTTTTTCCTTTTCTTTTCTTCTCTTTTGTTCGCCTTCCTTTGCTAAGGCTTGAGATATTGTTTGTCCGTGCCTCTAAAACGAGTTCTGAGGACTCTCATCATGGATTTAAAAAACATGATTACGACTTATATGTCAATGTGGAATTGATTTAAATGTAGAAAATCACAACATCGGTGGATCCAAAGCATTTAGTTTCCTAAACCTGGGATTGTTGCACCGTTCACCAGAGAGACTTGGCATCTTGTCAATTATCTTGGGCGGATCGTGTCGTATCGTAAAAGTGTAATTTTTAGGAAAGTTTCGCGAGGATAAAATTATGTTGGTCTTCGGGGTTGACCCTTCAGGTCCAAAGTCTCTCCTATTCACAGTGCTACTATAAAAATAAAACTGCAATGACTTTAGATCGAGATTATGTTTCCAAATTTTATGCCGAGTATGAGGAGAAAATTAGGGTAAAAAAAGGCAAAGAAATAAAGATTACACTAAACCGATGAAATTGCTGAAGAAATTGCCTCCGTCCTTGTGGCCGGGCGAAAGATAGGTAAAACGACTTTATCGCTCGCTCGTCTTTTCGCGACAAAGTAAGAGCCATAGGGAACGAAGAGTGGGAAATTGGAAGGGGAATGTAATTTGGCTCGATGCTAATAAGATCTCTCGCTCTCGTATTCTCACCATTCTACACTCATTCCTTCTTCGTATTTTTTGTTACTCTTCCTTTATTTCCGGGACTCTGAATAATGCATGGGATGAATTTGGATGTGATAACGGGAAGCGGGAGGGAAGCGCACTTGTGAGAAGGGCGAATAAGAATCTCGGTGTCTCGACTCGACAAAGCGGCGAGCCTGCGTACCGAAGAGCGCGACGACCGAGTCTCATCGTCCGTCCTGATGGACCATTCGCGAATTGTCGGTGTGGAAGGAAACATCATTCGCCACTTAGCTCGGTATTAGATAGAAGTATGCAGATCGTATACGATTGTCCGGCAAGTGTTGTATGTTTGTATTCCGTGAATCGAAGACATTCCGTGAATTGTCTCTCGATTTCTATTGCTTAACGCAGGTTCGGAGCTTATCGTATAGGAAAGAGACGGGCAAAACGGACCCCCGTTTATTTGAGATTAAATGGGAGTTTATTTTTTTTTCTTCGCGGAAAAATTGAATTCCATTTTCCGACGTTTCAGACTATTATAAGTACTCTGATACCAAAATCTCATTTTTTTTTACACAAACAGGTTCATCTCCATAAGGAAGCAATAGTCCGTTGCACAAAATTCAATTATTTATACAAACCGATTTACAAACAAATATAATTATTTATTCGAAAAAATGTATGTAATTAAAACTCAATCATTTCTGAAATGACTGCTTTCTGCCATAATCGTTCAGCAGGTACACTTCGTCAGAATTTTGTGAGCCCAAAAATATATGCGAATAAAGATGTTGCTGTATTTTTTCCCTTTCTTGTTATCGTCGCCGCGATTCACGCAAGCGAGGTTATCGAGTTCCCGTCTAGCACACTGATGTGCGTCGGATTGCTGCGGAGGAGGATACCACAATATCGAGTTAGCCTCTCGGCCTCGGGGATAATATTAGCACTCAACATCGAGCTCGTTACGCGGCCAAGCTGAAGCTCAACAAACGTTATACGGCCGCGAACGCGAGAGGACGAGAGTGGATCCTTCGAGAAAATTAAATGAGCCTGGAAACGGTAGTACTCCCGGGAGCGTTGCCTAGCCGGGAGAGATGCTGCGGCAAGAACGATGAATACAGGACGGCTCACGTAACCCGATGGAACCACGATACTATCTCCGAGAGCGTGCACTCGACCGTAGCAACAATAAAATCCGGAGCTCCCGGGACAGTTCGATGAATTGCAGTCTATACCCCCCCCCCCCCCGCCAAATCCCTCGTCATAATCCATTTCTCGAGATATTTCCGGGTTATTGCACAACGCATAAAATTCATGATTAAAAAAAATGCATTTTGGAAATTATTATTATTACTAGCCGGAGGACCAATAAAATCCTGGGGTCCCTGAACAGTTCGATGGATTTCAGTTTATACGGCACCCCCCCTTCTCAAAAATTAATATTTATAGCGAGTTGGCAAAGTAATTAATATCGAAAACCCCAAAAATTCATACCTGAAATTTGTTTTTTAAATATAAAATGCATATTTTGTGAAATTATAGTAAATGGAATCAGTTGCGAGTGAGCAGCAGTTAACTGGAAGCAGTGGAGAATAAAGTAGCAAAATACTCTTCGCCGTCGCTTTGTCCCGCATTCGTGAGCTGAATCCCCGAGAAGCATGAGAAACGTTATCCGCGTGGAATGAGAGGCAAGCATGGAGATGAGAGAGCAATTTGTAAACAAGTGGCAAAGGTGAAATAGGGTGACGGAAGATAAAAAAAAACAGCTACAGAAGGAGGACGAAATTCAGGAAGGAGAGGAAGCGGCGAATGAGAGCGGTTCCGAAGACGTGGTATATAAAGCCGTTGTACATATATATACACATCTATATACAAGCCGTATACATATATATCGAGGTAACGGTCAGTGAAGCGTGGAGGGGTTGCAGCTGGGCTTCCGGCAAAGAGAGTAGTGAAGAGGAAAAGGAGAAATGGCTGAGGGTAGGAAAAATTGAGATAAAAGAAGAGTCAAAGTTTTACAGGGTGGGAAGAAGGATCGAAATCAGGCGTGAGGGACGGTTCCCCGAGGACAAAACTTGTCCGTATCGATGCACGGAGTTTCGGCCAGCAGGAAACCCAAGAAGTCTTCGACGTAGTGGAGGTATGGCGAGATCCAAAGGTCACGTGCTCTATACTTCACCACCACTCCGCCACTGTTTCGCTCGATGCGTTTTTCGCATTGAGAAACTATCTGCGGACTACTCCGACTGATTTACCTTCTTCGCCACCACCGCAGCGTCATTGCCTTGATCTCCGAAGCAATCAAACGTTTTTAATTGATCCTGCCGTTCCTCAAAGTTCGCCTCCTGAGCCTGTACTTGAGTTACCACTCTTCAACATCGTACCGGTACGTTGGCAGACATGTAGCTGGCGTCCTTGCATATCGATTTCACGACAAAGTTTTTAACAAGGCGATGACAGGGGGTACGAAAGTATGAGTGGTCTTCTGGAGTCAAGTCAGCAGTTAGTAGTGGCAAAGTCAAAGGCAAAGTACTTATTGCACCGCGGTAGGAAGGGACAAAAAAAGAACCAACCCTCTATCTTTTCTCAAACTGTATAGAGACATTCCATAAGTTGCTAGTTTAAAGCTGCTATAGCACAATGCACTCTGCACAGAGTGTGTGGTGGACTGGTCAGAACCTTGGCGTTATCGATGCCACGAGCAAATAGATCATACCTCTTTACGGTTTACGCCAGTTATGTTCCCGTAGGAACCAGAACCGAGGCAAGTGTACGCCAGCGGAACGATGAAGTAACAAACGAAGAAGAGAACCGTACAGTCTTACAGAAAAATACCGAAGGAACGGAGAAACCAAGTGGGCAAGCGGTTGGAAGGGTAGGATACAAGGAGGGAGCCTCGCTATCGGACTTTTCCATTCCGTCGTCGGGTTAATGCCCCGTTATAAGCAGTTACGTGAGCTTGACCGAGCCTGACCTCCCCGTGCCGCCCCGAGTGTAGCGGGCATTCGACAACGCTACTCGAAGAGGCACGAAGCTCATGCTTCCTTCCTCGGGGTTATTCTTTTTCCGCAACGCGAACCCGGGTTACATACCCCGGTCCAACTCGGAGTTCTTCGCTTGCCTGGGCAACGGAGCAACCCGAAGACCTCGAATCCTCAAGGGCCGCTACCCTTTAAAACACCGGCTTCGACCTTTCGCACCTCTTGTTTCTGCCGTTTCTCCCACCTCGATGCTTTCCCGTTTTATTCGGCGCCCTGTACGTGTTCTATTACTATACCCGGCGCGAATGTATCCATTTAAGCACGCGTTACCGACAACCTACCATTAGTGGCACGAAGAATTCGCAACATGTACGTCCGTGCCGGCGGCAACGTTCATGTATGCGCGTGAAGGTGAAACCAGGTAAGGCGCCACTGACCCATGGACGCAATCTTGAAGGGAAGTTTTCTCCGACCTTATATCCGGATTGTGGATGGCTGGCGATAAATATTGATGCTGAGCTTTGTCCTATTCTTCAATGGTCACAATTGCGGGTTTATTGTCTCAGGTGGAGAGGAGTCAGGCTGAGGAACTACGCAACTGGAGAGATCAGAGAAACGGATGGACAAACGTAACTTGTTTTTTCAGGCTTCACTTTCCACAATAGGTGCGTATGATGTTTGTTGAAGAAAAAGACGACGTATCGGGAAATATCAAAGAGGAGTTTTGAAAGCATATGTGAACTGAAGACCACGGGAGCTTGATCTACTTGACCTCCGCGGGACGCCGGAGGCCATCTTAGTATGGAATATCATGCGGGAACACTGAAAGCCCATGGAGGTTTTGTCAATCGAACGAAAACGGCCGATCAGCGGGCCAGTGTTGGCGTACCAATATCAATGGTCGGCCATTGGTTTGACAATCATTGGTTTGCCGATGTAAGGCCAAAATTAGGACATCGACGGCTTTCGCCGCTAGATGGCGGCAACCCAAGGTATTTCCCTCAATATAAGAGCGACCGTGGTGTTGGTGTGCGGCTTCGGTGGTCCCCTGAGTCAAGCAGAATCGTTCGCGGTCAGTACTTGGATGGGTGACCGCCCAGCCGTGCACTAACTGGCGCATTGGAACCGTTGAGCGGGAGGTCGAATTCTGAGGATTGGTGTTCGTGCTCGAAGTATCGAATACAAACGTCAAGACTCAGTTGGAATGACCGGCTGTATCGGCGCAGGTTTTCCGCAGTTTCCCTGCGCCCTCGTGCAAATGCGATACAGTATGGGGGTAACAGCGGCTGCGGCCGTGAACTTCACAACTGATTTGAAGACTTGGAAAAAACAATTGAAGAATAGCGGCTTGAAGGCAGAAAAATAGCCAGAGCCATAAGGAGACGTGAAAAAAAAATCCATATAAGAGCATGCGCAATGACACGTTCTTTATCTCTCGCAAAAGATGCGTATTAATTTTGGGTTCCGTACTCCGTAATCAATACATGCTTAGACAATACAAGTTCTCGCAAGAGTCAAATATAAAATATAATCTCTTATATGCATGCGCAGCATGAAAAACGGGATAGGGATATTTTAACTTTTAATATTCAAAAAAGTATACGTTAAAACCCTTCGAGCTCTATATAAGTTACGTATGGAGGGCCTACATTGAGAATCAATTACCGGCCGAGCATCGTGAATTACCTTCCAGCCAATATAAGCTGCCACCATCAGACCGGGCTTATCATCCAAGGCTCGATAGATGATCGGGCCAAGCTCGCATGTCAATGGTGGCACGTGAGCTTCGAGGTCGGCCCGACCGTCGGCGTCATCGATTCACCCTAAATGGAGGTTATCAGGTCGAAAAATCGCCAAATTTATCCGATCTTCCAGGCATAATCCGGACTACGAAAAACTTTGGTTCCGATAAACTTAATACCCGAAAACTTTCAGACGCGCAACTGTCATGTTTCAACAAATGAACTTGCATCATGGCAAGATCCACAGTTTCCAATGTTATCCTCTATCCTTACCGAAGATCTCCCTTTCTCCCTCGAGCTTCTTCTTCATCTCACTCAAGCCAGCTCGAAGCTTAAAGGAAGCCCGCCAGAAGATCTGGGTGCAGGAGGAGGATTGCCTGTCGATCGCGCTGCCGCCGCCGCCTGAGCGCCTTCCGAGGACGAGCTAGCAAGAGGGAGCTTTCATTTAAGTTAGAAATTGCTTCTTCCGTAGCGATGATGGGCCGCAAATTGGGCGCGAAAGAGAACGCCAAGAAGCCGTGAGGGAGAGAAGCAGAGAGCGGAGCGTTGAGAAGGCGAGCAGAGTGGAGTGTAGTGGGGAAACCTGCTTTCCTTCGCAAAGTTGCGAAGGTGCTGCTGGCCCTATTGGATATGTCTATGTGTGCTGTCTAGGCGGTCCTCCGAAGCGCGCACCACGGGTACGCCCGAGATGGAGAACGAAGAAAGGAAGGAAAGAGTGCGATAAAGATATGCCCGTTACATTACATAGTATACAGCATGTAGGTACGCTGCTTATACATACAGGAAGGAGAAACACAGCAGAGGGTAGTTTTCTCTATCTCACTCGGAGCAGAGGGTAGTTACTACTACTTTCCTCTTTTTGTTTTTTTTGTTCCCTTTTTTTCTGCTCTCTCGACGCGAGCGAAAGAGTGAAGAGAGTTTTCTCTTCCAGCCCCTGGAGAGAGGAAACTATGTACACCCACCAGTGCGATGTTCGGGAAAGCGGGTATTGATTTTTATTTATCTACCTCCTTGGTTCTTATTCACCACTATATAGGTCCGAACCTATACCTATCGCTGGATCTTGGGAACCTCCTGCCAAAGGAACTCTACTTGATAGCGTTGATAATAGGATGGATTCAGTAGTTTGAGCCTGGGAGGTCACACATGGATTTTATGAACTCGGACCATTTAGCTTCCGGAGCCAATAACTGTTACAGTCTTTGATAAATCTCAGGGCCCCTCAATATAAATGTTCTTCACATCCTACGGTATTGATTTCGCCATGAAGAGTCTAAAAAATATTTCTTCTAGACAAAGTTACACGTCAATAAAGCCAAGGATGCGAAAACATTTTGCTATTTGGTACCTTCATCGAAGTCAACATTGTGCTATTGTGGAATGAAGGATGGATGAAATGACCCTGACCTTACAGGAAACTCTCGCTTTTCAAGCTCCGAAGACTGTCGACGAAGTGCTCGCTACAAGTACAAAAGCCATTTGACTCGTCATGTTGAATCAATACTTCGCAGTGTCTCATGAATGAAACAAAACAATAGCGTCTGCGGATTCTACGACCCGGAGGAAGAGCGTCAGACGGACTCAGGGCACGAATTGTACTACCAAGAGGAGATCACTGTAGCAGCCGGTGCACACGGTAGTATTACTAACGTTCACGGTACAATGCAACAGAATACCGCTAGCGTTGTGGCACATTGCCACAAAGCGCGATGCTCCCTTCGCGTTTCGAGAGCTTCACTCAAGTATGCTAAGCCGCTTACGGGTCCATACACAGTAATATAAATTCATGTGCATGTACCGACCGTAAGGAACTGTGATTCGTGATCGGAAGACATTGCGATACACGGCTCAGTACCCGGAGTACCTATTGGTCGGGTATCTGGTGCTGGATCTGATGTATGGGTCAGAATCTTACTGCATCGGTCTGCGATTCAAGCTGCCTGAGACGAATGACCAGAAGCATCTGCGATATTGTATGCCAAAATACTGGAACCAGGAACCAGTAGCAGCTGAAAAAGAGGTTAAAACAATAGCTGACTCAAATAAGGGGTACTTGACCAAGAGCTCGAAAACGAGGCGAAGATGTGAGACTACTCGAGTTCACTGTGTAATGGGAAATTCATACTCATTGATGTACTCAAGAACTTTCATTCGCGTCATAAGAGATTGCGATTCACGCTTCAGTGCCCAGGCTACTTATTGGTTGGGTATCTGATACCGGGTCTGACGTATAGGTCAGAATCTTATTGCATCGGTGATTCAAGCAGCCGAAGACGAATGACCCGAAGCATCTGCGATATTGTACGCCAAAAGACTTTATCCAGGAGCTAGCACCAGAAAATAAAGTTGAAACGATAGCTGGGACAATTGAGGCGTCATTGAGCAAGAGCTCGAAAACGGGGCCAACATGAGAGATCACTCGAGTCTTCTGTACGATGGGACATTCATGACCATCGATATACTCACCAGTGGAACCGGAACCATGACAAACCGAGAACTTTCTTTCGTGGCGGGTGAGAAAGGGGGAATACGGCGATCACGGGAAATTACTTCCGTATCATTGGAGGGCACAGACAGAAGGAGAAGACTATTTCTGCCAACGGGCTTTACAATAGGACAGTGTGCGGATCGGTGTAGGGAAAAGAATTATGCGGTATATATCGGCGGTGAAATTCGTCACGCAGGGACGCGTGACACGGTCGAGGGAGATCGAGGGCGCAACTATATATCGCCTCACCCCTGCCCACGGCTCGTAACCCATGACAATATTAGCTGAGTTAGCGAATGAGATCGTCATCGTCGTCGTGGTCGGGAGGCTCGAACGCTTGCCAGGACGCACTGTGCAACGGGGATGTGTATGATCGAGCATGCGCTTATTAAGCTGGAAAAGGGCCGTCGGGACCGTCGGACGAAGCAAAAGCGAGACGAAGAACACGTAGGACACGAATGGATTACGTTAGAATAGAAGGGACGTAGGATGGATGTGGCAGAACAGAGGAACGTCGCAGTTACCCAGCTCGCCGGTGCGCAACACGCTAATGCATTCGTCTGATGCTCCCTCTACGTGCCGGATGACGCGATGATGCCCACTGTCATGCTGATCCAGAACAAGGTAATTGCGCGTGGTTACGGGGGTCTGAACTACGGAACTCAAGGGATGATGAGAAACTAACTGGCGAGCATTGTCCTCACCGACGAGGCCGTAGAGGGGCTGCCTCGCTTCTGTCTCAGATGCGCAGATATACGCCCGTCCAGGACAAACGGTGTAACCCGGGTTACCCTTGTTACACTTTTCAGTCATCCCTTTCCTCGGGATGCATCCTGATTCCATCGTGCAGCCGAGGCCAGCATCGTCAAAGTCCACGCAGTAAACAAAGTTTGTACTTTTCGCAACTTATCGTCCACAAACGTTGTCAATGTTTTACTTGTTAATTTTTAAAGCACAAACTAAAATTGTCAGTGACGCGGGAAATAAAAGGACGGGTTTGCATATTCGAATCCGAACAAACGACTTTGTCGCTTATTTAATAAAATTATGTTTACGAAACTTCGTATTCCGATTAAATTATTTTCCACTGTGCACCTGATTGGTTTGGTCAAAGTTGGGACGACCCGAATTGTCCAATCTATCCTATAGCCAGCATTGTCAAAGTCCACACAGTAAACAAAGTTTGTACTTTTCGCAACTTATTGTCCACAAACGTTGTCAATTTTTTACTTGTTAATTTTTAAAGCACAAACTAAAATTGACAGTGACACGGGAAATAAAAGGACGGGTTTGCATATTCGAATCCGAACAAACGACTTTGCTGCTTATTTAATAAAATTATGTTTACGAAACTTCGTATTCCGATTAAATTATTTTCCACTCTGCACCTGGTTGGTTTGGTCAAAGCACCGATCTTTTTTTTTCTTCGCAGTGGGTAAAACTGTTCCGTTGCAATGTGTGGCGAAAGTAAAATTTGGAGCTCTGTCTCTACGTTGGGACGACCCGAATTGTCCAATCTATCCTATAGCCAAGAGGGGAGGCTGTTTGTTCGAGGAAGAAAGGACCGGGCGACATGATCGATGGCGTCGAGCAACGCGAAAGGGCCATCAGAAGGGCACGCCAGCGAAGAGTCTCGCTCGGAGGGCCGCTCCATCGCCGCTGCAGTCTCTCTTCGTCCCGTCCGCGGCGAATGTTTATCCCGGAAGTGTGTCCCGGCAAAATAGCGGTCGAGACAATGGAGTAGAATAAGAGGAAGTCGACGGAGAGAACCGAGTGCGGGGTCTGGAGATCGGGTCTGCGGGATGTGCTTTCCTGTGCGGAAGAAGGGTGACGAGAAGATTTCCGAGAGTCACCGAATGATCCTGCGGAAATCCTTGCGGACGAGTCCTCTCGATAGAGCGTACGACGCCGAAACTACGAATATCCATCGGGCGTGACGAATTATTATAGGGCATAAGTACCCGACAGACACAATAAAGAAGTTTCCAATGGACATCCGCGGTTGCTGTGAGAGGAATGACTTGGAAATGAATATCCAATGAGAGAGGGTGAATATTCCACGCTCATCGGAGGACTCCGCCACCGTATCCGGTAACTTTTCGTTTTTATCAATGCTTTCGCGGACCATCGAGACACATCCCCGATATCGCGCTAGCGGATGGGTCTCCGATCGAATGTCCCCTTGAAATGGAGTCATAAATCAATCGATGGATTTATGGCGAGAACACGACGGGCACGTGGGCGCCAGTGAATTATTACCGCTGTAATAAGGAAATTACTGCTGTGATCTCTGATCTGGTAAATCGGGGCCAGATATCGTATTACGAACGAGGAAGGATCGGTAGTCGCGGACTCGTGATAAAGGCACCAATGGGGAAATCCCGAACATCCGCGCGTGTTGCGCCATGCGTGATAAGTCAGATTGGAATGTGTGCAGCGAGGGTACAAGGCAAAGTGTCATTCAGGTGTTGCAAGCGAAGAGGCAGAGTGCAGGCGAGAGGCCGTGAACGGTCGGTGGTGTACGTATCACAGAGAGGCAAGCCGACGGTGGGATAGCTTGGGGCTGCTAGGAGTCGGCAGGGCCCGACCTACGCTACCTTCGAGGCGATACGTCATTCCTGACAAGCCAGTGTGGCCGGGCGTCGACTAAACCTTCCCTTCCCTCCGGTCCTATATCCCGAGCATACGGTGTGTGTGTGTGTGTGTATACATATGTACACGGAGACACACATAATATACGTGTATATTTTACCGGGTATAAGTACATGTATTGTGCACGTATAGATATTGGAGCGCGCGGGGCCTGCGAGAGGAGTGCCTCGCACCCGACCGAGCCGAGCTCGTCCATCATGTTTGAGTAATGCAGAGACACGATTTCGCGTTATTGCGAATGACCGAGCCTGTCGCAGCCCACTCGCTACACACAACACGCGTTCTACAGTACAAGGCGACGGTTATACGCCACCATTGTGCGAAACTGCACCGAGCTTGACTCTGCGGAAAGATTTTTTAATGCGTTTCTGATGTTCTTGACGGAGCACGACTTCACAAAATGCATAGCTGGATGGGCTGTTTTTACATTGACATACTGACGACGAAACAACAACAGAGCTGGCGCCAATATGCTAAGTTCTTGAAGTGCGTATTGAAATATCATGTACCGATTCAGTGCCCAGTACTCAGAACTTTGGCAATTCAGTTCTGACAGTACTTAGTAACTACCCAGTGCTTGGTGCTTCAAGTACTTGATACTTCAATACGTGCTTCAAGTACTTGATACTTCAATACGTGCTTCAAGTACTCGATACTTCACGTACTTCAAGTACTCGATACTTCACGTACTTCAAGTACTCGATACTTCAATACGTACTTCAAGTACTCGATACTTCAATACGTACTTCAAGTACTCGATACTTCAATACGTACTTCAAGTACTCGATACTTCAATACGTACTTCAAGTACTTGATACTTCAAGGCGACGATCATCTGGCAACATTGTGCGAAACGGTACCGAGCTTGACTCTGCTGGAGAGATTTTTCAATGATTTTCTGATGTTCTTGATGGAGCACAACTTCATCAAATTCATAGCTGAATGGGCTGTTTTTTACACTGACGTACTAACAACAACAACAGAGTTCGTCAAATGCAATGAGTACTTGAACTACGTATTGAAATATCAAGTACTGAGTGTGTACATAGTACTCAGAGCTTCAGCAATTCAGTTCTGCCTGTACTCAATACGTCAATACTCAATGACTACGCAGCGCTCAGTACTTCAAGTACTTGATATTTCAATACGTACTTCATGGTACTTAGGGTATTTGCTCAGCTCTGAACAACAATTATTAGACGCTTTGTTGAGTGTCGATGGTTTGACAGGACGCTTCAATTGTTCGGTCGAGATTCACGGAGAGAGAGAGACTCACCGTTATGAACTAGAAGGGTCGAGTCCCGAGCAAGATTGGTCAGCTCGCTATCGGTGAGCGTTTCGTCGGATGCGTTTCCCGATGTCGGCGTATCGCTGAGACCAGCACCGCTTCCCGGTACGTGGTAAAGGGGATGCTGTTGTTGCTGGTGGTATCCTCGTTGCTTGCTGTGCTGACTCGAATTGTAGTGATTGTGCTGGGACTGAGCGGTTTGGTGATTATTTTGGGGATAGCCGACGCCGCGGCCACCGCGCTGTACACCCAATGAATTATCCTCGCCCTCGCTGCCGCTCAGGCTGTAGGCCGGGTAAAGCCGTCCCTTCCCTGTGGAACGTGAAACAAAGGGCGCAATCAGGAACCCAGCTCGATAAACCTCATTCACTCTCAGAATCCCTACCCGCTGTAACTATACAATTTAAATACACCCGCACATCGTACGCAAACAATTTCATCGGAAAATATATAAATTCAAAGAGGAACAATGAACAACAATTTATTGTCATAGTTAACAAGTTTTCGAAAATTCTAATGACGAAAAATAATTGTTCGTCGATTCAACTTCATTGAAGTCGATCAACGGACGAATAAAGTTACATCCTTTGAGTATTTCCATACATTCAGCGAGATGGATTTTTCTTTTTTGCAGAGAGTAAGAAGAAAGTGTATATTTTTTTTAATTGTATTACTAAAAGCTGGTACCTTGATGTGGTAGAGAACAAAAAAGAAAAGAATCCAAATTGAAAAGATTTGATTACCTTCGAAGATCAAATACGAACTTTAATGATCATGACATCAAAAGATAAGAACAGGCATAGCATAGAGGTTTATTTTTTGTTTTGCAGAAAAAAAACGGATTCTTAAAAAATCATATATTGATTTTACTGAAAGCTGTAAACTTACTGTGGTGGAGAAATAAAAAGGAAAGGAATCCAGGTTGAAGGGATCGGATTACCGTCGAAGATCAAATACGAACTTTAATCATCAAGATATCAAAAGATAAGGATAGGTATAGCACGTCGGTAAGAGGGACTATGGGGCTGTAATATGCTGCTGACTGAAATCGCTAACGATGCCAGGGGCGGGGAGGTCTTTGGCTGTCTACTGGTCGATTATCGGCATCGCAACGACCATCTAGAGAGTCCCAACCGAAGCCCCCTTTACCCTGTCGACGTCGACGTTCAATCTCGCTCGGGCGTCTTAGTCAAAGGATTCTTGAGATCCTTGTACTCGTCCCAAAGTTTACTCGTTACGTTAACCCACCGCGTTGATATAAAGTGGGTGAAGAAATGGCGGGCAGGGAACGGGTAGGTGGGGGGGGGGGGGGGGGATAGAAGGAAGACGGAAGGTAGATAGATCAAGCGAGAAAGAGGGTTGAAGGGGACTTCCCGGCGAAGGCTGCCGTCGCGTAGACAATTCAGCGAGAATGGGTTGAAGGTAGCGACGCGGGTTATATGAGATGATTTCACCCTTCCGAGTTTCGATCGGACTTTAATTATTCGTTTTAAAGAGCGACTAACAAAGTTACCGAGAGCGTTACACAACGCTCGATAATCCTGTATCGCTAATGGGCAGGACAAAAGCTGCGCACACAGTAGGGTACACAAGGCCGTGGAAGGTTGGAGAGGGGAAAAAAATGAAATCCCAGGGCCGAATGATCTAGTTCCGAGATGCAATTAAATTTTTAATTGGCGTACCAGTTTACGCTTTTTCGGCAAAAAAGGGACAATGGGGATTACAAAAAGTTGTTTGCGTCGCTCACTCGATGAGCTTTCGTACGAACAGATTCGGCGAGATAAAATTGGGATAAAGAAGAGGGGAAGGAAGCTGCGGCGTGCGAGACGGCACAACCGGAAGGTCAAAGTATCCAAGAGAAAAGCTTCGACTCTCTTCGGCTTTTAGAGCCCTCACTGGATCCACAGGAAGTCTCGCGTTTGGGATGTTTGTCCAAGTGCGAGTCGTCGGGATTGTTTTGCCACCCCGAGACTAGCGTCGTCTCTGTTACCCGACGTTTCTTCAGTTCCCTATGACGAAACTCCCTGGCTCGTCGAGAGAGTGAGAGAACCTTAATGCCTAGCACGTACACCCCCCCCCCCCCTCCACCCCCGTACGGGATATAGTAAATCTATACCACCCCGCATACGCGCGCAGCCTGCTTTTACCGCGTCGTCTTGGGTTTCAATGGCTCCGTCCCAAAGCGAAAGTGCCTGCTCTCGATATCCTACACCCTGTGTTCTACCTCTACTTTCAAATATATGTTTGGATACTCGGTGTACCGAAATATATACCTATCTATAATATATAAGTGTCTCGTCGGCGCCGCCGCCGCCGCCGTTTACAAGATTGAGGGGCTAGCGCAATTTCCCAAAATTCGTAGCTGGCTATGAGCTAAATTTTTAGGCTGACACACTAACAAAAGCAATGTTCGCACGCTTCCTTGAGTGGCGATTATTTACCCCTAGAACTCATGTATGGAGAGGAAAACCACTCATACAACAGTCAAAAAATGCGATTTTTTGCCAATATTCGGTACACATACATATGTATGTGTATATAGTTGAACTGTCAGCCACGATTCTAAATGATTCTATATTGCCTCGGATATTCGAAAGAAATTCATATCGGGGTTGAATGTAAAAAAAATTCCAATGAAATTAGCGCATCGTTGAAGTAAAAAAAATATATTTTAAGTGGTGAACTAAACAAAACGGTTTTTTAAACAATAGCGAAGCTATTTTATTAGATTCGCGAGCAAAACGGGACCTTGAGTTGTCTAGTTCAGATTATTTTTTTTTCTACATTCCGCGAAAAATGATTAAAAACCGTCCGTTTTACCCGTTCTCCCCTTATATAGATCTCAATCTCCAACGATTTCAAGGAAGTGTTTCTCGTTAATTGCGGAAGAGACATATACTTTTTTTAATTCCACAAGTGCAGCTTCCCCGAATGGGTACAATAAAGTATTTTCTTTTGCACATCTGTTACAACTTCAATGGAATTGCTCGTTCACAATGACGCCAATCGACTTCGGTCGTCATCAAGTTCGCACAGGTGGTGAGCATTCCCGATTGATCTTTGCACGAGACGCGGCGTTGTTTCTCCCACGGGGCGTCGAACCGGTGTGCGAAGCTGACGAACGAACGTCGCCGATGACTCGCGACACACGTATCGTTGGCCTCGCTGTATAAGCGAGGGACAAGGACGAACCGCGGGAATGCGCTGGTCTTGTACCGAGAAAAGTACAGATGTTCATCGAGGTGGCGAGATACTCGTTGCGAACCATCGAGAACCGGTTTCGCTGCTCTTGATTCATCTCGAGCACTGTCGTTTTCACGCACCGAGCCGACTCGCTGCTACGGTTGCCTTAGAACGTGCCCACGACGCTCGACTCACGTCAAATCAATTGACGAGCGAAGCTCTTCCAGGGATTCATCGATGCAACGGTGGCGATGAACCGATAAGAAAAAAAAAAAATTGAGAAAAATTAAATACTATAAATTAGATCGATAGCAGAGAAAGATCAAAGGTTTTCTCAGATACTCGGAACGATTGTTGCGAATTAATATTTTTGTTCACTCTTCCCATACGAAGTATGCGAGGAGAGAAAGTATTGTAACAAAACAAACAATTGGACTGACGGCTTGTAGTTTAGAAACATGATTTGCATATTCCAGAATTTAAAAAAAAAACAT
Source organism: Ichneumon xanthorius (assembly GCA_917499995.1). NCBI lineage: Eukaryota > Metazoa > Arthropoda > Insecta > Hymenoptera > Ichneumonidae > Ichneumon > Ichneumon xanthorius. The sequence continues at coordinate 12,771,737 of OU824201.1, forward strand.
TTTCGACACTTCTTTCAGTTTTTATAGATGTTTCCAGTCCAAAACCCAATACATTTTTGAGAAGACTTGTGCGTCGCAGTGACATTTGCTGTATGACTTCTCCATATAAAGTGTAATTGAATTTAGAGTCGATTCATCCATGCTTTCTGGCACTTTACCTTAATTTTAAAAAAATTTAAATAACGAAAAGATGGTAAAGAAGATGGTCAAAAAAATTTTTCAAAAAATTATCAAAAATTCTCACAAAAGTATAGAGTTTGGTCCGCAGCAGATTTACATCCAGGTATCCAGCAAAAAAAAGAGTGTCACAGTACGGTGTCTTTCTTTATCCTATAAACCCCTTTGATTGTACACAATCTCCTCCGCAACCGCCTTCGAGAAGATTCAGAACCAAAATTAACCCCCCGTATCGACAATTCCCCGTTCGATTACCGCAACCGCCCATTAACCGGTTGGTCTACCTTGTCAGTTATTTTAGTTCATCGATCGACCAGCGGACATCCACAAACGCACGACAAGCAACATCGATGTTGGCGAAATCTAACGAAGCGAGCCATTCGGCTGATGATGTGTTTCCCGGACGATCGAACGATCGATCGATCGATTCGATTTTCTCGATAAACATGCCACAATCGCTTCCTCCACTCCGCGTATCTCGTGTGCGAGCGGACAGGGGGTGTTTCCGTTCCCTCGGGAGGAGAGAAACAGTGTTGCGCATCCGACTATCGTCAAGAGACACACACAACACACAGGGTTATTGCAGAGAAATCTGACAAAAGGCAAGAGCGCGCCGGCAACAGGATGATAGTTGGACGATGAAAGAGGAACATAGCGTAGTTCGACGACATAGCTGGTTGGCTTTCCCCCGCACAGAGGATCCATTATAATTAGGTTTGATCGTGCATACCGTTAATGGACACGGTATATCGACCTGGCTGCGCTGTAAACTCGGGCTCCTAGTTAACCGAATTATTTCCCCGTACCGCGTCGGGTGTCCCTCCGTGTCTCTCCCTCTTGCTCAGATCGAGCATCGCCCCAGCCGCGGTGTCTACACACAACACGTATACATCCAGATAGGCGTTCAATGAAGTTTCCCTCCCGTTGCCCCACCAAATTCCCGACGCGATTCTTCTAGAGCTCCGATCACGCATTCTCTCTTCGGGTATCCATGTGTTTACCCCACTCGCCGCCTATGGTTCGAAACTCGCCCTCAGGTTAAACAACATCGGGCCGGAGTGAGGGTGGCTTTAACGCTCAGCTGGCTTAGTGATTTTCTAATTGGCTTAGCCGCAGACTCACCGTCGAGAATGGTCGTATCTGCGCGGACGGGGAGAGAGAGAATTATAGAAGAGTGTCGTCCGGATGAGGCAAGGAGGAGAAGATAGCGACGAATGAGATAAAAAAATGGACATTAAAAAAAAAAAAAGCAACGAGGCAAAACCGCCAAATCCGTCCGCCGGACAGAATTGGCGAGCAAGTTTGTGCGGTGGAGAGGCGAGTGTACCGAGGGTGGAACGTAAACTCCAGGAGAAGGTTCGAAGCTCGTTCGCAGCGAGAGAATATGAGAAATAGAAGAACCGGAGTTGGAGCACGGACCGTGAAACGCAACGGGAGTAAAACTCGGTGAGTTTGCGCGGCTCGTTCCGTCCGCCGCGCAACCCCGCCGCTCCCGGTCATTCGTTATGCTCTCGGGACAAACTTTTCCGTGGCCGCGAGTGCGCGTGGAAATCGTTGGAACAACAGGGACGGGGCACAGGAATGGCAGATTCGGTCGTGTGGCGGCCGGCACGGGAAAAAGAGAAGACGAAAAAGGGAGGGGCAAAGAGTTGTGGTATTAGTAGGTAGAGAAGTACGTAGGAAAAATCCGAAACGAGACTACGCGCAGAGTTCGTCGACTGAAGCACCGGGGGCTTCCTGATTTTGTCGCTGATTGCGATTCGACGAAGAGTCTAACGAATATGAAACGCTGTGAATTATTTCGCGAGACCACTCGATGAATAATTGGAGAGTCGTGGTATTTATCTTTTTTTCCCAAGAATAATTGAAGGCGCTGATCTGTAGAATGCCGCAACCTAAAACGTCATACACAGTTCGGCTGGACGAGGTGCATTCAACTTCCATGACCGGTAATTTTTATAGCGGTGGATAGCTCTGCATGGAACCTCGACAGACACTTTGGGTGCATCCTGACGTATCGATTTCACTACGTTGAAACCCAAAACTTTTTTGGCAGCAGCGCAGTGATGAAGACAAGTGTTGTGTCGAAAAGCCGTGTGTCTTCCGGTCGAACCTTCATATAAGCCAAATGAAAGAAAATAAATATCTTCTTCACGTACGACGTCCGTGAACATGACTGTGAAACACATTCCTTATTTTTCCAGTATCCAGCGACGACAGAGCTCCACTTATTCGAAATACAAAGTTAGAGCTGCGATCTTCCTCTCTTGCATCCCTTTACCTCCCGATAGTAGGTAAACAACGCCTTTGTTTTCTTACAACGAGATCCTGTTTCTCCAGCTCGAAAAGACTCTCACGGATCTGTACGTAAGGTTCCGTGTGTGTCTCATGCCTCGGGGTTATCGTGTTACGATGAGGGAGTATTATGAAGCTATGCGCCATCGACCATCATCCTAGCATCAGCATAGTAGCAAAATATTCAAACGGTACGTGTATGTGTTCACATATTCCAGTGAATATTCCGTAGGAACTATGTGCGGAGACCGTTCGCGAGACTAGAATATTTTCTTCCTTGCTCAGCTCTCTCCGTGATCCAGGTCGGATGACACCCCTATGCGAATAAAGATCGTGTCGTGTAGCTTGAGGCTGCCTAAAAAGTGCCAGCCTTCTGTGCCCCTATGTGCTCGAGTGTGTACAATGGCGATTATGGTACCCACTCCTTACGACGACGTAGCTGGGGCACGGAACGATCATCCCAATTCCATCAACAACAAGTTATCACATCGTACCCGGGATGGTTCCGTTATCCCGGGCATCCCCAGATGTCCTGACCAGATAGCCGTCTTCGCCAGACAATCGTCAGGTCCCGTGTATCCGCGAGACGGAGGGTAATCCTCGCGAAGTTGTCATCAAGCTCGACGACCCACGGACCCTCGCAGCTTGATCCGAATTTGGTAATATTCATATGTCGTTTAACGCCCAGTTTACCTTGTCCCCAATTCGCGAGGATGAGATGACACCTCGTTCAGCCGCGACTTACGACTTGGTAACTTCGGCTTGGTACTTGGTTCGGATTTGGTAAGACCCACATTTTTGGTTGAATGTTTAGGCCGGCTCGTTTCCAATTGGTAGATGCGGAACGAGCTTATTTTGGGCCACTTTCTTGCGGCTTCTGATTGTCATTACCGTTTGCGGATGGTCGTTGTCACCTGGAAGATTGGAATAGAGTAGATCGAATATGGTACGATTATGTGAGAATTCGCTTATATAGGCACAAGCGGCAATGAAGTCCAAATCTTTCGTTGAATGTTTAGTTCAGCTCATTTCCAATTTGAAGGTACGAAACGAGCTTATTTTGGGCGATTTTCCTGCGTGTCCTGTTTGCCATTGCCGTTTGCGAATGGTCATTGTCAGCCGGGGTATTCGGATAGAGTTGAGCGCACATGGTACGGTTATGTTGGTGCTTATTGGCATGAGCGATAGTGGCGTCCAAATTTTTCGATGAATGTTTAGTTCAGCTCATTTCCCATCGATAGGTTCGAAACGAGTATGTTTTGGACCACTTTCTTGCATGTCCTGTTTGTCATTGCCGTTTGCGGATGGTCATTGTCACCCGGCGGATTAGGATGGAGTAGAGCGCATACGGTGCGTTTGTGTGGGTATCTGCTTATTGGCATAAGCGACAATGGCCAGTAATGTCATACTAGCCTGATCCACGCTATATTCCCCTTTCAAACGTGTCGGACCTACACGCGTTCCGGTCTACGAGGTCTAGTCCGAGGGGTTATGGAAGCCCGTGAATTGCGTGGACGGTCTGCGACTTTTATCGCCTCGTAACGTATGGACAAGTACCACTTTGCTACGTGCACGACTGGCTCGGATCACCCCGTTGGACGTAACACTCGACGGGTCAGTACGATCGTGCTCTCGCCAGCCCAGCCCACTATCGCTATTCCTCTATGCCATTCCGAGTATACAATCGTCACAGCGCGTAACCCTAGTCCTCGAGAATCACGATGTAACACCACCCTGACGTTGCCCCGGTCACGTGTGGACTCTCGACGTTGCGCACGGGGATGATATAATCGCTCTATAAAATAACTGGTCTGCTATACCGATGCCATGGATTCATATGTATGAACGCCGTTGTCCAACTCCATGGAATAAGGTAGGAGGGGTGCTCAGGGACGATTAACTACCGCAGACATGGAGGGAATCGTGCATAGATTGGGAGCATTTTTTTTGCACGCTGGACATATAGAAGAAAAAGGTGCTCTCCACGTAATCTCAAACCCTTCCGTTCTTTCTAAAGCACGTAAGTGCGACACCACTGCGCTATGCCGATACGATCTCTTAACGAACATTATCATCAACGCATTCACAAATTTTTATCAGGCTGGCTAACAACGCAGGCTGATAAAAAAAAAATTTGTTAATGCCTCACCGCGCCGTTTAAGTGGATACTCCAATGAGATAGGGGAGACCGAGTTCGAGGGTAAAAGTGCAAGTCTAGTCACGGAATCGTTGAGAGAATCGAAAGGGCGATTAAAGAGAATGAGTTGGAAAATGGAGGTGAGGAGGCCAAGGGGTTAACTTTCCGTGACGCAGTCGTGTTCAAACGAGACAGGCGAGCGGCTTCAGCGAGCAGAGACTCGCCGCCACTGTATGGTACGTTGGCGAATGTTGTCCCAGGACTAGCATCGGCCCCTTGCTGCTCCGTGCGGCTAACCCCCGCGAGCACTATCGATCCTCTAGTCTCGCGACCCGAGCGACTGCAACCGCACACCGCTGCTGCTCCTGCCTGCTGCTATTTGTTGCTGGTGCAACCACCCTGCTGCTGCAGCGCGCTGCCGCGCAGCACGTACCAGATCTCACCGGGTCGCGGAACGAAAGGGGACGACTTCTCCGGGCTGGCACGAAAGTCTCTCTGATCGGAGCATTTTTTTGTTGACTTTAATGATTGAAAATAAATTGCCGATCGGACGTACGGAGACACATGTCTCATCTACGTCCAGGCACGTTCTTGTGAAGATAGCAAATGCGGGAATATGTTCCGGCTCATCAAACCGAAAAGCAGCCGTTCAAACTGGTCCAGATCGGTCATAAGTCAATGTATCGAGAGACTTGTAGTACATATCATAGTACAAATTTATAATCAATGGAATATATCAAAACTCGGCAAGGATGGAGGAGAAAGAGAGTGAAGGAGCCCGTAATTCCTGGCGGATCGGTTTAACGACACACTACAAGTATCAATATATAATATAAGTCAAAATAACATTATGCTGTCGACGCACCAAGTCTTCAGATATTTTTGTCGGTCGTAGTATCGAGTTGTTCTTTAAAATTTAGGAGCATTTTTTTGTCGACTTTAATGATTGAAAATAAATTGCCGATCGGACGTACAGAGACACATGTCTCATCTACGTCCAGGCACGTTCTTGTGGAGATAGCAAGTGCGGGAATATGTTCCGGCTCATCAACGCGATAAGCAGCCTTTCAAACTGGTCCAGATCGTTCATAAGTCAATGTATCGTGATACTTGTAGTACACATCATAGTACAAATTTATAATCAATGGAATACATCAAAATTCGCCAAGGAAGGAGGAGAAAGAGAGTGAAGGAGCCCGAAATTCCTGGCGGATCGGTGTAACGACACAATACCAGTATCAATATATAATATAAGTCAAAACAACATTATGCTGTCGACGCGCCAAGTCTTCAGATATTTTTGTCGGCCGTAGTATCGAGTTGTTCTTTAAAATTTAGCGTCTCCATCGTTGAAAACGTATATTTGAATGAACAGAACAGCCGATTATGACCCTGGCAACACTTAATCCACTTCCTATACGGCTTTTAAACGAACCACGATAAAAACGATTCGGGCAATTGTACTTGGCGTATATTTTACATCGAAGATCTTCTTGTTTAACGAGCCTTGTGTGCAAGTACTGTGTGTGATTTGACACGTATTCATATGTGCGAACTCACGAGTATGTCCCCGAGTCGGGCCCTGATAGAGTCCTGAAAGGCTTTATCAGGACCCGATGTAACGCTCGAAAATTTCTACTCGGGTGCTCTCGATTTTATGCCCATTACCTTTCATCAGCAGAACTTGACGGCGGAAGCTTCGTTAAAGGTCGGAAGAGTCGGTGAGCCACGAGTCCACCACCCTGGGACAAGCCCCCCCTCCCCATGAGCCTGGGACAAGTCCTCTCTCCCAGGAGGATTCTCGATCCGCACCGTTTCCTTGCCGTTCACCGTGCTTATTTTTTCGTCCTTGATCTTTCCGAAACCAGTTGTATCGCCGACGTCTTTACCCTTGCGTATCGCTTTTTTTCTGGTGTCGAACACCTCTACAGAAAAGCCTAGGCATAATCGCGGATGACAGAACGACCAAAAAAACGTGCGAGTATCGCGATCGAGCGAACAATTTTTTGTTCTGCAAAAGCAGTTACCGGTTTCTGTCAATGTCGGTCGACGACAGCGGCGGTTGAAGTGGCAGTAGCACCGAACCGCGGCGTTACAATAGAAGCCGCGGAATTCTTACTCTTCCCGGTTAATACCCGACGATCGAGCGAGAAACAAAAAAGACAAATGACGTACGGAGAAAAAATTGAGGAATAAAATAACTGCCGACGACTCTCGCCGCCGGCATCTTTAACTCCGCGTGCGTGCGCGCGCACACACGCACGCACACCAATAAATGCGAGAGCAGGTGCACGAATCAATGGCAAAGGCCCGAAGGCGCGCGTCCCGAGCCAATTATGTTTCACGACTTATGTGTCTTCGCCTCGCGAAGGACGTGTTGTACGCACGCGGATCTCTCGCTTCGATGCAACTCGTACGCACTCGTGATCCTTTATGATGCAGAAGTACTCCTTCGGCGCGGGGGCTTCTTCGTATGTTTGCTTCTCGGTATCTCCTCGCCCATACGTTCTCGTTATAAAATAGCAGAATGGAAACGATCGCAATAGAATATATCGAAATATCTGATAAAACGGGTTTTCTATTTTATTTTATTTTTCATAATGGAGAAAGATAATCTGCACTGAGAGAAGGATCTGATAGAAATTACCATAAATCTGGTAAAAACGTACTGAACTTTCAGGTATATGGGAATTAGAGCGGCGTCGTGGCAAATATTAGTATTAAACTTAAGATATTCTGCTGGAAAATATGGTAATTTTCGCTAACGCAGATATTACCCGAATATCCCGTAATTTCTGATAGAATATAAGATATTGTTCATAGAAAATATAATAATCGGTGGCGACGCGATCGCGGATGGTTTGCTTTAGATTTGTAGGTCGCACCGGCGTATTACGATCATTTTTTTGGTGTATTATATATTAAAAAAATTGATCGACGGAGTTCTCGGTCTTAATCTACAAAATTCTTAGCGAGATACGCAAAATTTTGCTAGCCCGCCGTCGCGAAAAAAAATATCATAGCGGTTAAATAAAAATTTCCCCCGTGGAAATTCCATCTATCGCTAGTGGTGGCGCTGGTATACCATGTTGCCTGGTCAAAATTTACCATAAGACTTGATAGTTTCTCCGAGATTTTTCGCCAGTGTATAATTCACAAAAAAAAAAAGAAAAAAAACAAGCAAAAAACGGAATTTACGTTGATATTCAACAAGCTGCGTAAAAAAAAGACTATTTTGGTAGTCTTCATTCAGGTGTGGTGCGGGTAGGCTAGGGCGGGGTTGTACATAGGTACCACGACGATTATGAGAAATTATGGGGTTACCGGTTGGGGGGGAGGGGGAGGGGAATGAGGGGGCGGATGGTAGCTCAAGCGGTCTCGGAGTGTATATAGTGTAGCGTGTCGACTTGGTAGCGCGAGGCGCGTGCTTCGAATATCGATCTAGAAAAGTCGGCGTCCTCGGGTTTAGGTATTTCGCTCGGGTGGGTATGCGGGTAGACGCGAAACTACCGAGTTACAACAAGGACTACAAGTATGAGTGAACAGTGCGACAAAGGATAGCGGACTTTTCAACGCGAGTTGTTCGTTAGTTGAACGGTGAATGAAGCTGGTCGGTTGGAATAACTAGATTCACAGCGACCTCGTCGATTATAGCCCAAAGAACGAGGGAAGTTCGTTTCATACCCTCCCGTCGTCGAGGTATGGAGACACGATGAATCCGGGCAACTTCCGTTCGAGACAACGTCTCAATAGTTTCACTCGACAGGCTCGAGTTCTGTGGGTGGAAATACATTTTTGCATATGCATGAGAACGATAGACAAAATAAATGTTAAAAAAGTGAAAAAAAAACAAATTGTATTCGTGCGAGGTAAATATGAAAAAAAAATGTTCGAGGTAAATATGTGGAAAAAAATCGAAACCCCTGGTAGTAATCGATATAAAATAAATGAGACTGTTTGGTTTAAAATGTTTACTGTAAAATTGTAAAAATTGTAAAATTTTTACTATAAAATTGTAACGTACATGTGTTTGCAAATTCAGAAACAGTTTATGTAAAAAAAACTTCCAATACCGTTAATTAATTTTCGAATAAAATTATCTTACAGTGTATTCAGTTTTATATTAAAAAAAAAACAAAAAAACACATAACGACTACACAAAACCTTTTTTTTTTTTGGAATAACTATATTCATAGCGACCTCGTCGATTATAGCCCAAAGAACGAGGGAAGTTCGTTTCATTTCGTCCCGTCGTCGAATTACGGAGGGACGATGAATCCGAGAAACTTCAGTTCGAGACAACGTCTCAATAGTTTCGCTCGGCAGGCTCAAGTTTTGTGGAGCGAAATACATTTTGCTCATGCATGATAACGATAGACAAAAATAAATGTTAAAAAAGGGAAACATAAAACGAATTGAATTCGTTCGAGGTAAATATATGGAAAAAATATCGAAACCGCTGATAATAATTAGATAAGCTCTCGTCGAAACATAATGAATCTTGAAACAGTAAAACGAGAATTGTTAATGAAGACAATTTTTCAATAATGTCCTATACCGTTTCATTTTGTAAAGAAAAATGCTCTAATTCTTTTAATTCAATCATTGTAGCATTGTAAAAGTAATTTGGATGAATTATTTAATAAAGTAAAGTAACGTGTCTCGAAGTAGTAAAACAAAAAAAAGTGCCAGTAAAAATAGAAAGTGGAAGATCCGACCTTCGGAAAACCAATAATAAAACTTCAACTCATACTCCGACGTCACGATTTTAAAATATACGTAGATAAAAATAAATTTAACGCGTATTGAATGGACCAGTGAGATTTTGACCCATCGCGTACGAGGTCGCCAGGCGGCAATCTTCGAAACGTTATAGCAGTAACGAAATCTGGTGAACTTTCTTATATTACAAAAAAACAGTTATTCCAAACATTGATATCGTTCCAGTAACTCAACGAAACGAGGCTGGCTCGCTTTCGATAAAAAGTTCTTGAAGGATTGCCGTTTTTGTGTTTCTTTTTTGCGCCCATTTTTTGTTCCCCACGAATTTTTATGCGCTATTCTCGAATCGCGCAACAGTTCAAACGGCTCCGATAACACCGCTCGAGCTTCGTAGCCATAGCGAAAATTAAATTTCCTACACACGACTGTTCGCATAGAAATGATGAACGACGAAAGTTCGTTCGGTGTTTCAAATTCTCGTTGAACTATGTACAAACTATCCGAGTCGCAACTGGGTTATGAAACGTTGGCATGGATGCGCGATGCGTTTTAGCATTAAGACGCTTAATTGTTACGAAAAGTTAAAAAGTTACAGGGTAGCTAAAGTAGCTGAATAATTCGTCGACCTAAAGAGATTTTGAATCTTCTATTTATACCGAGCCCGTCTATACCTTGCGATATACAATCGCGTTAAAAACTCGCGAATTCCCCGCGTCTACGAACTCTCCGATAAGGATCCTTGCGCTAGAGCTTCAATGTAGAGCACAGAAGGCGTCAAGAAAAAAAAAGAAGATAAAAAATTGCGAGTACTAACGTTTGCATGCAGAAAAATATTAAATGAGCACAGCACCGAGCCTTGCGGTGAGTTATGTTCGTCGTACGAACGCTTTGTCGAGCTTACTCTAACGAGTAATAATTGAAGACTTATCGATTGGACGGTGCAGTGAGGTGCAAATACGCTGACGCGCACGTCACAGAGAGTAGTTTACTTTGCAGTAGATGTTTTTTTTTATCTCGTCGACTCTTCGATAATATCGAATTTGTATGTATTCCAATAACAGCTGGAGGTTTTCGTAAGCATCGTTAGCAGTTTATTAGCTCGCGCGGTTCATCGTTTTATTGATTATTCCGAAGTTTACAATACCGGCAAGCACACGGCTGTGTGTAAAATCCATTAATTAATATCCGTAAGCCGCGGATGAAAAAAAAGTCGCGGAATTAAATGCGAATTCACAACAGTCCTACGGAAAAAAAGTTCGAACAATTATTTTACGATAATTCGAGGTGAAATATTTTAATAAGTGATACACCCCGTTATGGAATAATAAATGAAAGCGTGTTTGGTTTAAAATTTTTTTCGGCTATCGAGGAAGCCGTTTCGAAAAAAATTTTACCATTGTAATGCATGACGTATTACAATGGTAACGTGAGATTAAATTTTTTTATGATACACCGTGATGTAAAACAACAAATGAAAGCGTGATTGGAATAGAATTTTTTTCGAGGGTCGACAAAGCCGTTTTGAGAACTTTTCAGCTATTGTAACTATTGTTTGTAAATATTAACATGACAATTTTTCAGATTGTTCCTACACTGTAAAAATAAATCGTAAATTCAATGTACTGGAGCTTGAAATTTGCTTACATTACTTACATTAATTGAACATTAATGTACTTTTCTGTAAAATAAAAATACTAAATATTAAAATTGACAAATATTTCGCTTGAATTTTATAAAAAATTGTATTAATAGTAAAATTTTTACTGTAAAATTGTAACGCACATGTGTTTGCAATTTCGGAAACAGTTTATGTAAAAAAGCATCCAATACATAAAACCATTTTTTTTAATGCCATAAAAGTAAAAGATGTTTGTCTTTCTCAAATACCTCTCGATCTGAGGTTAGAAGTTTAACACAGTCGCATAGACTGGCGGATTACACCGGCACTTTGCAAGTTTGTACGATGTTGGTATAGCTTCGGATTGGATTAATAGCTTTGCAACTTGTATGACACGGGCAGAGTGAGGCAAGACGGAATCGCGGGGCAAAACGGACAATTTTTCCCCATTTTTCACGGGACATTAAAATATGTCTCATCCCAAATGCATGACATGAGTCCTTTTTGCCTCTCGCTCGCCTCGCCAAAGCCTGCAAACTCGGGGGCGTAATATCCGCGATGCATAAGGATACACATGAAAAGCGCAAAAGTACACAAAACCCGAGGAGAACGTCGGCGAGCCGCAAAGACGTGTATCCCGCAAAACGATTTTAGCATTAATGCCCATACGTGTGTATTTGAGGTCACTAAAGGGGGACCGAGCACGTCGCGAGCGCGGTTTCTTTATCTCCCTGCGCGTGCGCTGCGGGCGTACGGAAGCCAACAAACCCCGTCCCGCGACTCACTCACCCCGTCGTGACACCCTTGTCTTTTTTTTTGTCCCACTCATACCATATTAATTTCTAATGCGACACTTTTCTGTCTATAAGTATGTTTACAAAAAAGTTACGTGTTTTTTTTTTCTTCATTTTTACACCGAGATTCCGGTCGAAAAAAATGTCTTCAGAATCGATCACTCAAAATTCATCAAAATTCACTGAATTTGTCAATTTAACGTTAACAAAATATTTTTTAAATTCTGTTTCGCTAAGGTAGCGTATGGGCCGTATTTGTCAAACGGTCAAACCTGCAATAACTCTATTTGGTGAATTCGTAGAGCAAAATTTAAGAAACAAAATGAGCCGTCGGACGTTAAAATCGGTTAAAAAATACGGGTTTTATTTTGAAAAAAAAACCCAACAAAACGTACTATCATCGAAATTTGTATTTACCAGTTGTTTCATATTTCATATGGTTGAGGACACATGCAATAACACGAATCAATATTTTTTACTCTGAATAAATGCATACATTTTTGGATAAAAAATTGTAAACATTTTGCACTCAATTGACTAGTGCGTCACGCAGTAGCTAGCGTAACCACAGTTCACGACCATACGATGCACGCATTTTGGCCTTATCAGCGCATTTCTATAGGCATATATGTACATACATGTCCCATCGATACTGCAATACCCGTACACATATGGCAGAGCGAGCCGAGAGCACAAATGTGCAAACGATGTGTCTCTTCGTGTTGCCGATGAATCGTGCTGATGCTAATTGCCAACCCCGTTAATATTAATAGGAAATTAGCATCGGACCTTCTATACTCTCTATACAACCACTGTATAGTGGACTGCATGGCTGCATCGTTCAGTAACTAAAACACGTAACGGTAAAGTGGTGCGTCAAACAATTTGACGAGTAACGAAGTGCTAACTAATGTGGTGATTCGATTTGACGTGGTACGTTCAGATGTCACGCGGGCTTTCGATGAATTACAGCAGTAAAACATACCGATCGCCAGCGTTCGAGCAAATACAAAATACACGTGAGAGCTCAATTATGACAAATCTATTTGGTTTTAGGTATTTTTTCAAATAAGAGATGTGTTTCGCAGGATAATTATTGTTTTGATCTTTCGAAATAATTGAAAAGAAAACTGTAGAATAAACGATGAAAAAACTGAGTTGATTCAGTAAGAAACTTTTTTTCAAAAAAGTATATTTTGTATGTACTTTTTTTATTAAAGTACTGGTACGCCAAGTTCTTAAAATTTGTTTTGTTATGAAAAAAAGAAAAATGTTTATCGTTACAATCTCTTTGAAATGAAAATCGAAAATAAGTTAAATACTCGTTAAGTATAGGTTTACGCCCGATCAGCGAGGCCTTGGGCTGTTGCTGGAGCAAAGGGGGTAAAGTACGACGCCTAACGCGTGCGACTTATCTCCCGGATTACCGTGCTACCCCGCGGCTCCCTTATTGAGAGGAGGGTTCTCTAACGGCGGTGTTGATTTTCAAGTTTACATAAATCCCTGGCGCGTCACACGTGCCACTCGCGCTTTGGACATTCGATAAATAAGCGTAATACGATATGGGACTTCGATAGAAATAAGAATCCCGTCATATGATTCCTCGTCGCCTGGAGGAATTACTTTGTCAAGCATAAACTGCCAATATTTTTGTGAACTCGAAAATGAATCCACTAAAGAAAATGAATGCACTAAAAAATAAGACCACTAAAATGAGACCCTGGTTTTTCTAAGTCCTAAGTTGTGAGTTTTCTAAGTTTTGTTTGTTGTAAGTTTTCCAAGTCCTAAACTGTAAGTTTTCCAAGTCCTAAACTGTAAGTTTTCCAAGTCCTAAACTGTAAGTTTTCCAAGTCCTAAACTGTAAGTTTTCCAAGTCCTAAACTGTAAGTTTTCCAAGTTCTAAACTGTAAGTTTTCCAAGTCCTAAACTGTAAGTTTTCCAAGTCCTAAACTGTAAGTTTTCCAAGTCCTAAACTGTAAGTTTTCCAAGTCCTAAACTGTAAGTTTTCCAAGTCCTAAACTGTAAGTTTTCCAAGTCCTAAACTGTAAGTTTTCCAAGTCCTAAACTGTAAGTTTTCCAAGTCCTAAACTGTAAGTTTTCCAAGTCCTAAACTGTAAGTTTTCCAAGTCCTAAACTGTAAGTTTTCCAAGTCCTAAACTGTAAGTTTTCCAAGTCCTAAACTGTAAGTTTTCCAAGTCCTAAACTGTAAGTTTTCCAAGTCCTAAACTGTAAGTTTTCCAAGTCCTAAACTGTAAGTTTTCCAAGTCCTAAACTGTAAGTTTTCCAAGTCCTAAACTGTAAGTTTTCCAAGTCCTAAACTGTAAGTTTTCCAAGTCCTAAACTGTAAGTTTTCCAAGTCCTAAACTGTAAGTTTTCCAAGTCCTAAACTGTAAGTTTTCCAAGTCCTAAACTGAAATTTGTCCAAAACCCAAGTCGCAATTTTTGCCAAGTTCTAAATTCTAATTATTCCAAGTCCCGCGATCCCAGTTATCTCACGACAAAGATCAGAGTCTCCTCAAGAGCCGTCCCATTCCCTGATTATTCCATGTCAATTTTTACCCAATCTTCCCGATAGTCTAAGACTCATATAAATACCTCTTCACCGCCGCGACAAGGCCAATTGCATTAGTATCGCCGCCGACGGGTGCCTCGAGAAACTTTTCCCAAAAAATTTAATTACTTCTCCCGGCTCCAAGTCCCGCCGAATCGTAAGAGGATTAAGGCGTCGAAACGAGATGAAGAATATTCGTCGCGCAGTTTTGTGAAAATTTCACCGGATTTTCCGCGCACTGTTACGGCTTGGTTATCCCGGCTTGCTTGGCTATGAAACGTTCCAGCGCCGCTATACATAGACGCGATGAGAAACCTCCGAATTCCCGTCCGCAATTAGATTCACTTATCCTTATCCTTTTTCCACCCTTTTCAACTGTTATCCCGTCACTTCCGTTCCGTTGTTCGTGTTCCACCAGTTATGATATACCCAGCGGATTTTCCACAATCGTCGAAAGTTGACGAGTGGGAGTTCTTGTCAGGAAAAGTGCTGCGTTTGCGATTCACGATTGAGCCAGAGAGAGAAGCTTCGATGGCTCGGGCCGGAGGGAACGAGAAGGGAGAACGATGAGAGGAAAAGGAGACGAAACGGGGTGGTTCGCTACGCTCCGAACGACTGAACGCAGCCCGGGTGTAAGTTGAGTTTAGAAGGGAATGAGATAGTGGACGAGAGGACGATGAGGAAGATGAGCAAGAAGCGAAGAAAGGTAAGTGATGGCGGGATAGGCAGCTAGACGGGAGAAGGCGGGAGGAAGAATTCGGGCGAGCCGGGAGCGGAGATAGGAGGATTTCTCCATGAATCAGGCAGATGAATAATTCAAGGGTGGGTCAGGGAATCACCGAGAGCGAATTATAGTAGAATCGGGAGAGTCGCGAGGCTTCGTCGGCGTTGTTACCGTTTTCAGCCTCGCGAACTGCCGGGTCGCACCCAAGCGAGTCAGTCTGTACCGGAGCTGCTGCTGCCTAAAATGTCGGGATTGTCACGTCGTTCGCATGATAGCGTCGGGGAAGAATATTTAAGCGACGACGGGTCCGAGTCCGTCATGCGCGGCATTCACTTTTATGGAGACAATAAAGGACGGTGATTTTCATCCGGATAATGGAGCAGTTTTACTTTATGAGCGGGATTAGCGGAAGTGCAAAAATGCAATTTTGTTCGAGTGAGGGGATGAAGAGTGGCAAAAATATATATGATGGTTTTTTTTCTTTAAGCAACGGAAGGGACTATTCTGTCTGGGGCCTGCACAGCAAATAAAATGTGTTCTTTTTAAAACAACTTATTCTCCACAAACGTCTACCATTTTTTATTTGTTAATTTTCCAATCGCACCATCCGACTTAAGTTTTACAAATAAAAGTACAAATTTTATTTTTACTGTGTATAGTGTAGTTTCTGTGGTGGAGGAGAGAAAATGTATTGCGGACATTCATGACGAGGATTGTTGGACCGGAATTTCAAAAATCTCAAAAAGTTATCAAAATCGGCCAAAAAATTAGACAAAATTCACGTTCGTAATTTGAAGTGTAGTCTCTATGATAAGGAAAAAAAAAATAATCATATGTTCCAAATATCCATGTAACAGTTTCGGACAAAAGAAGGCAACGGGAAACATTGCGGACTAAGGAAAGTAGTCTAGAAAAATAAGATAAAGTCGAGAAAATGACAAAAATAAGAGGGTGAGAAAAAGTAAACTTTTTTTTATTCAGTTGCATCAATTCCGCCAGCTGTGTTCCTGCGGTACAAAGTCATCCCCCGCCGCCGTTCAAACGCACAATCGTCTGCCAATCACCAAACCCCCTTGTTCCGTGCCTCGAACACACTGTTTAAACTCCCCCCGCTCAGCTTTTCTTTTGCTCTTATTTGCCCTCGTAATATCATGATATTAAGTGGCCCGGCCGTTTCCTTCTCTTTCGCTCGCCACGTGGGTAAACAGAAATGCGAGTGCCGGCATAGAGCGCACAGCGGCGGCAGAGACAGATCTCGAACACAAGACAGCCGTCGCAGCGGAGGCAGCGCTGGGGCTTTCAGCGTACCCTGGACCGCCACACTTTACTACCACTGCGGTACCCCCTCGAACCTCGCTTGTTTGTACAGCGTTAAGGCCGCGTAGTTTTTCACCGCGTAAACAGTACCCTCGGGATTCGTCTGGCAAGTCATTACCGCTCTCCATTCTTCCTCTGTGGGTCTCGTTTGTTTTCTCTCTCGGCCTCTCTCTTGTTTCGACGTCAATATAAAGCACGCGTATACAGTCCGAAAAATGTTTAAGCTAGCCGGGATCTCACGAGTTTATTTGATTATTTTTTTTTTCTTGTAAGTACCTCGTACAACGATCGAGTAAAAAATGTTTACTCTCTTATTGACCGGATTTAACGGGTGGCTTCGAGTGAATCTCAAAGCCAGAAAAACATTTAGATGTTCTCAGTATCTCCCATATGTTGAATTTTTTTTCAGGTTTTCATCCCATTTGCAAGTATATGATGAAACTTTTCGGAGTACAATTTTTTTTTCCAAATCATCTTAAGTTAAATAAAAAAATATATATTTAGCGTCTTTCCGTATTCCGTATTCTTCAACAATGAATAAAAAGACATTCATTGTTGAGGAATTCCAGTGCCTGCGACAGATCGACGCTCACCGTCGAGCTTCAAGATCTCAAACGGCGTGAAACGGATCGGAACTTGTTACCATTTGCACCGATTTGTCGCTATTTTCAAAGACTTTCCAAACTGTTGCATTCTCACGGTACAAGAGTATCGCGTCGCAAGCATCGATATCCTGTCACCGCCTTTCCCAAAGAATTTCCAAACTGCAGAACTCGCACTGTACAAGAGTGTCTTGTTGCAGTATCGATATTGCGTCAGCCCCGCACCAGAATAGAGGATGCAAGATGGATATAACTCAGAGCCGATTTTCACCCTTCTCCGGTTCTCGATCGAACGCCGATCATTTATTCGAACCTCTTCCAAAGTTCCTCGGCGAAGCCTCGGATAATCTTTAGCGGCAGCGGCAGTTCTTGCGCTTCATCGATGTCGATCAGCTCCGTATCTCAGGAATCGTTTGTTTAATTAATAAGAAGACTGATTACAAGGCCCGCTGTCGATACCACCGCAATTCGGTGCCGCGTCTCCTCCGTTCTCGGGATCCGCAATCTCCCCCAGGGTGGCAACGAGTCACTTGCGTCTTCGTCACGGCTCCGATATTGGCCCAGGAAAATTGCACTTCGGGTCTTTCCCACGCTGCTGTGCCTTTGATTTCCCGTGCCTCCCGCTTCCCTCTCGAGAAAATCCTCTATCCGTGTATCGTATAACAGATTAAAGTTTGCGAGTTCGAATCCACTTTTACCGAGAACCGAGAAACACAGAGCGCGAGGAATGCAAATTGATGCGAGTTGGATTCGGCCAAATTTAAATTTTTATAAAATTGGACGATGGTTAAGGCAGTTTCCGCGGGTTGGGGTCAAAGTTTTCAACTTGTTAATGCCGTGTTCTAGTTTGAACACCCATTTTCACGCCGTTTTTGGGAATTACATTTTAAAAAACGGTTTCGGCCAGATTGCAGAATTTTGACTTCCATTATTTTTTGGCGGAAGTGAAGAAAAAAAAACTTAACGATGATGCGTTGGTGAATGAGATGAGATGAAAGGGATTTAAAGGATTCGAACGGGTTATGAGAGAAAGTTGAATGGGTCCTCGAACGCTTGGATCTAATCGGAGCCCAGTGAGACGACGAGAGATTATTCACAGCTTAATTGTTATTGTAATCGAATCCCGGTGATCGTTGTCGAGGAGTTCTCGTTATTGACTTCCGGATCTATAATTCGCGCCTCATTAGAGAAAATATCCCGGTGTGTACTTGTCTTTCTTGCGCTCGTCTTTACCTCCTCATTTATATATATATATATATATATATATATATATATATATCTGATCTGCTTCTTTAGATCGGAGGTGTTCTCGTCCGGGTCCCGCAAAACGTGACGATTGCTACGTGACTAACGAGCTACACTATAATTCGTGGAGCGATCGGCGCGTTCCCTCGCCTCTCCGTCCCTCCTTCACTGGAAAGAGAAGAACGAGCCCAAGACAGATCGATTCGGTCGAACACGCGACGGAAATTATTTAAATTCCAATGACCAGCTCCTTCTGCGATCTTAGTGGGCCATTAAAAAAGAGGTCGTGTTCCCGAAGACTACATATATACATGTATTTATTGCAACTAAAGAATCTGCATGCCACGGTTACCGATACCTCGTAAATCGTTCGGGCATTAAATTAAATCACACTGCTTAGTCGTTCTTGAATTTACGATCCAAGATGGATAAAATTTTCGTTTGGAATTCCCCGGTAGTTTCAAAATTCAAAAGGTTCGCTTGATCTGTCGAGGCGTCGCTTGGACTATTCACGTGCTGGGAAACTGGACTCTTGACTGGAGCTGGACAGTATTTAAAGTACATGGTACTCGATTGATGCTTGTTTGGTACTTGTTTGGTACTTGTTTGGTGCTTGATTGGTGCTTGTTTGGTGCTTGTTTGGTGCTTCTTTGGTGCTTGTTTGGTGCTTGTTTGGTGCTTGATTGGTGCTTGATTGGGGCTTGATTGGTGCTTGATTGGTACTTGATTGGTACTTGATTGGTACTTGATCGGTACTTGATCGTACTTGATCGGTACTTGATCGGTACTTGATCGGTACTTGATCGGTACTTGATTGGTACTTGATCGGTACTTGATCGGTACTTGATTGGTACTTGATTGGTACTTGAAATTCTGTAAGCTTGTTCTTTAAAATAGATGAAAAAGGGTTTGAAGAGTACTTCAAGTATATTTACTACAGGTACTCAGTCCATCAAATACTTTTAATGTACTTGTACTTGAAGTATATTGTACATCAAGATCTGCTCACGACTATTGTCATTGGCATCTAACGGTTCAAAAAGGCCATTTAGGGGGCGCTGACGGTGGGTGGCGGAGGGAAGAGGAGATACGAAAATTGACCTCACGACAAAGCGTGAATTGCCCAGAGCCTACTGCATCAAGAGTAGGTTCAACGTGCACGCGTTTTCTCCCTTCTCCCCTCTCATATGCGGTTTAACTGCAGTGATGCGCCGTGCGCGCAGGATAGTGGCCCACGGGCAGCTCGGGCTCACGTCGCCCGGGTCGCACAATTACCCATTGTCCGATACAGAAATTTATGTTCGGATACCTGGGCTACGGTAACTAACGGACGGTCGGAGAACGCGAAGATCCACTAAATCCAAGTGAGCTCACGGGGGCCCCCACCGGGTAACATGCGCCTTAGACCGTGGAGATAAGCGACGGATAGGAGGACGTGCTTTGTGATCTGGAACCCGTGCGCTCTACACTGCAAGCATTCGGTGCAATGGATAGTGGAGTCCGGTTGGTTAACCCTCTGCGTTGCTTACATCTATGTGCAATAACTTACTGAGTTGAAACTCCGAAGCTCACTGGCTTACAGCAATGTCTGCTGTTCGCTCTGTAGCAGAAACCGTAGCGGCTCGTGGTTTGGCTTTATTGTTACAACCCAATATACATATGTTATTTGCCTTCGTTACAATCAGTATTGGCACGTACGGGTACTCGGTATTCGGCTATGTTCATGCGAAACTGTGTTCGGTACAGTACCTTCGGTACAATACCGACTACCGGTGTACCTGAATAGTCCAATTGGATGGACCAACGAGTACAATGTTCCTTTGTAGAATGATTTAAAAGCCAATCGGGTAATGGAGAGAAGTACAATAGTGGACTATACCGTAGTGTACCACAGTGTACACAATGTACCATAGGGAAACAGGGTATATACTGAACCTTAAGGTAACATAGGGTACCACAGTGTACCACACTGTACCGCAGTGTACCACAGTTTACCACACTGTACCGCAGTGTACCACAGTTTACCACACTGCACCGCAGTGTACCACAGTTTACCACACTGCACCGCAGTGTACCACAGTGTATGTACCACAGTTTACCGTTGCGTACCATAGTGTATCGTAGTGTACGGTTGTATTCCACAGTTTACCATAGTGTACCACAGTGTACCATAGTGTACCATAGTGTATCACAGTTTACCACAGTGTATGTGCCATAGTGCACCACAGTGTACCACAGTGGATGTACAATAATTTACCGTTGTGTACCATTGTGTACCGTAATGGAACATAAACCGCGAGAAGGCTATAAGAACTACCTGTTACCTAAGAAAAATTACTATCGCTCATGGTAGTACGCAACTAGGGCGCCACCTATGGCAGAAAGTCCCAGATTTTCCACGAATTTTT
The DNA here is from genome assembly GCA_917499995.1 of Ichneumon xanthorius. Lineage (NCBI taxonomy): Eukaryota > Metazoa > Arthropoda > Insecta > Hymenoptera > Ichneumonidae > Ichneumon > Ichneumon xanthorius. The sequence continues at coordinate 12,792,327 of OU824201.1, forward strand.
ACCACAATATCTACGGAAAATTCTTATAAAACGGTACTTTCTGTCATTCGTGACGCCCTAGTCCCATACTACTATGTGCTATGGTAATATCTCTCAGGCGTTATAGTCATACTTACTAGATCCTTCTCTAGTGTAGTGCACCACACTTTATCTCACTGTACCACAGTGCGCCACAGTATATGTACCACAGCGTATCATAGTGTACTATACATTCTTAAGCGGAATTGCGAGGACTCCACAATGTAACACAAAAATATCAATATAACAATGTTTCATTAATTTCAAGGTATGTTATGCCAGTGTATTTATACTGTGCACTGTTTAATTGCCTCCGCTGTATAACTGTTATGCACATATGTCTATGGACAGCATTGACGACGAGAGGGATGAGGTATTGCGTGGGACACAATATAGCAGTGTAACGTTTGCTTGCACTCGCACACCCCGAATCCGAATGATGCCCCAGGCAGAAGTGCGGTAGTAGGCGTTGCTCTCCGATGCCGGATCCGCCGCAAAGATACCTTCCAACTACCCAGAATTTCGCCCTTCTCCTTGCGCACACTGCCTCCCCCCCCCCCCCCTCGCTCAGTTCAAATTGCGGGCCTATGTTCGCTGTTCTGACATCGCGTTATCTCTCTGCTTCCTTCCACTCCCCTCATACGGTTCTTTCGTAACCAGATTTTAAAAAGTTGATAAATAACTACGAGCTTTTCCACGAAAAGGAACCACAATCGGATTGTTCGAAGAGCAGAAATATTTATCGTGCGCGATGTTTAATTTTTAAATTCTGTTTCTCAACCTCGAGCTTAAATTTAAGCGGGATAAGAATGAAGATCGTTATAAGAAATTCAAGAATTTGATTAACCTCGATGCGGATATATTTTTATTTTTATGTTCTCTTCTTAATTTTGTGACTCGAAACGTTGGGTGGATCAAGGGCCAAAGGTTTCATTTATAATTCATCACGATATAATTTCGTCGTTCGAGGATGAAAAAGAAAATTACATTATCGTTAGCGAGCATCTAAAATCTCGATTCTTCGAGGCATTCGAGCGCAAAAAAAAACGGGGGAGATGGAGAGGGGGATTTAAGAAAGTTATCAGAGTTAAAAAGTTTTATGAAAAAAAGAGTCGCTTCCAGGGTGGATTTACCGCAGTTAATTAACACCGGTACGTAGCTCCATAGCCGTTGAGTGCATTTGTATAGATATATTAACGTGTATTTTATTATAGAGACTCGGGCGGAGCCCGGGAACGTCGTCGACTCGGGCTGCGCGGCTACGGCTCTATATGCGCTCGACCGGGTGAATAAATTCTCGGGGTTCGCGACATGGATCCTCGGGGTTAACGCCATTGTTAGAACGGATTTCGGTAGAGTTCGCCGATAGACCTGCAGTAAGCTTTGTTTCGGATTACCATATTTCTGCGCTGTAGTTGTATCTGCGGGCTTCGTGAAAGGGTCGGCTCGGTGTGTCGAGCTTTGAAAAAAAAGGTCCACAAAAATTTCCAATAAAACCCGACGTTATTTGAGCTTTGACATCGAAAAGTTTGACTCAAACACTGCGTAACAAAATTACATTTAAAAAAACTCGATTCGCGTATTCGATAACTTTGATCGCCCTGCTATCGACCACGTCGCACTGCCGGGATAGCGGGCGCAGTTGAAAACTGGCGATAACGTCCACAGTGCTCCCACACTCGAGGAAAGCTTGCTGGCTGACTCGTTTACGGAAAAAAAATTTAATTACCGTCCTACACCCTCGGTCGCGTCACTAATGAAAACAATAGATTCAGCCTGCAACTCCCCTACTTGCTGGCACTGTTACGAAAGACGCTGTACTGCGCTGTGGATTGTCCATAATTTATAGGGTTTCGGTATGTTTCAGGTTTGAGCGGAACACGCAAAAGGAAAAGCCACGCGGATTCTTCGTCTAACTGGAAGCGATGAGGGAGAAGAGTCACGAGTATTTAAAGAACTAAGGGTTGAATTTTAAGACATTAGTTTGAATTTAAGTTCGCTCTTGAGATCGAACTTAGGATCGAATTTTGAGACGTTAGTTTGAATTTAAGTTCGCTTTTGTGATCGAACTTGGGATCGAAGTAACTACGAACATTGACCATAATTCCAAAAATATATAAATATTGATCTCATACTCGTCCTTATAACAGAAAAATGCGACTTCGGAGAGTTTACTTAATATTCTTTTTTTTTTTTTGGCAGAAAGCCATCGAAAATTTTAGCCTCGACTCCCTATATTTCTCATCGGCAGGCCGTCGTCTGAATCTACATTAACAAAAGAGTTCGTTCGAGCACGAGGGGTCTGGTGGCTTCGTGCAGGCTTTTCCCAACGAACCACGGAGTCCATCGAAAATCCGTAAAGGCACGGTCGAAGAAAAATGGGGGAGGAGGGTAAAACTCCAGAGGAGACGCCAGGGAATTCGATTAAAGGATTCGATTAATGTTTACGGTCGTATTTTAATTTATGAACTTCAAAGGCCACCTGGCTTCTATACTTACTCCCCTCGCCCTTCCCCCGAACTCCCGCTCACTCACGATAATTTCATCTTTCTCCTTTCGTTCGCCCGTTGCCTCGACGCAGTGCTGTATGACATCACCATAACCTTCGCGTCTATATCTCTACTGCACGACGCCATTATCGATCGTAAACGAATTTCGACGCACTTCCGGGAGTCCCACGCCGCTTTATACAGGTTAACTCTTTCCGCTTCTTTTTTTTCGCATCGCCGAAGCTGCCCGAGTGCCGGAGTAGCGGGACCGATTGGGGGAACTTCGGCCGCGTTTCAGCAAACGGGAAAGGATGGTCAATTTTTTTTTTTTTTTTATCGTTTCGAATTACCCTCGACAATAGGGTCGCCTGGTAACGATTGTCGGTGTACTTCTCCTCGCTGCCTCTGCGTAAAATATTGTCGAATCGTTTTGTGCAATCTGGCGGAAGCGCCACAGAAGCGGCGGGGACGATAAAAATTTCATTGAACAAATTATTATACCCGATAGGCCGTTTTGACGAACTTAGCCTTCGGTAATTCGGAATATACTTTTTTTTAATAGGGATAGTTCGGTGAACTGAAATTTCGTAACTCTATACAGGCGTAATTTCATTCGCAGATTAAAGCTGAATAAATTAGCGATGGAGTGGAGGAGGGTAATTCAATTTATTGGCTATTTTGAGCGTGCTAAAGTATATTTCGTTGGTGCGGAAATAAAATTAAAAAAACGGACGATCCACGTCGAGAGGGAATCGCAATTACTATTATTGACATGGACGGAAGGACGGGAATTCGATAATTTGTTATATCATTATCAATCAAATAAACCCGTTGAAGCCGATGGGGGGAAAAAAGGGAAAGTTTAGGTCAGCGGATATTATTTACGAAATCATCGCTACGATGAAACACTTTGTCGGGGGCGAAAGGGCAAAAAATTAAGTTTCGGAAATGGGTCGCATGGTTGGTTATTGAGAAATAAAAAAAAATAAGATTACAGTGAAGCAGGGAAAAGTGGGAGATAAAAGCGTTGGAAATAGGAAATGCGAGTCCCGAGTTCACGGTAGTTACGTGTCCTGGGATGAGTCTGAGAGTTGGATTCCCGCAGGAGCCATCCACGAGCTAACGGTTCCCTCGGAATAAATACCTCGGTATCCTTCTCCGGTCGCGGTGCTTTCCCGAGGCGGAGAACCCCGGGACTCGAGAGTTCTAAGGGTTCGCGTATGGTATATACAGTAATTTATATATATATATATATATATATATATTTATATATTTCACGAGTAAAAAACTCTTATGTACCTTGCGACTCTTACATGGCACGGCAAGAGCACTTTCTCTATCCCGGAAAGTTGAACGTTGTCAATGAACGTATTATTGGTGCTTGGACGAAGACGATACGAAAGACTAACTACAAATTGACGGTTTACTTCAACAAAGAAACAAAATTTTAACCGCGTTATATTAACTGTTATTGATTTTGATAATCGAAACTGTGAAAAACACGTTTCATTAATAATAAGATAAGAGAGAAAATTTATCTAGAAAAATACCCGAAAATTGTTAACTGGCGAACTGAAGAAACAAAAATACAAGCAAACTTTTTTTTCTGTTATCTAGGTGGTTCAGAGACCAAAATATGATTTTGCATACCTGGTCGATATTTAAAAAAAAAACAATACCAGACTTGTGGATACGACGAGCTTCCATGTTTATTAAAACTCCTCTCCCGTCAAACTTCCCCATTTATTTTTCAAAAAAATATACAAATTTCATTCCCCCACTGTAGAAATGCAGTGAAAGGTCCACTGCATTTCTAGCTCGTAATCCTGGCCTATCCGATTTTCAAGTAGAAACCTTCATTTCGACTAAGTCGCCAATCCGTGTTGTATTCACCAACCCAATCTCCATTGCACGTTCACCCAGTCGACCTGATCTACTAGAGTCTGCACTCTCAAAGAAGCCGCCGTGTTCCTATTTTCTTCTTTGCGCAGCCAATCTCCCGGATTCATTCAAATCCGATCGCCGCACCGCCACTTACAACCCCATACTTATTCAACAAACGTAACGCCAGGCTGCATTGCAAGCTGTTGGAATTCCTGCCGATCCAGTTCGCCGACGAAACGCCTCATCAGTCCATCCAGCTCGGCTTTCAATCGTTCGCGGATTTCCCCGTCGATAATTCGATAAGGAAGCCAAGCCTCCAAGTCCACTGGTCGAAGACGGGCCGTTCGTCATTTGCGAGGCCATTGAGGGATCGGTCAGTCCGGAAACCGCAAGGGTCCGCGACGACGCATCAGCCGATATCTCCGTGTGTCCGGGTTTGTGGAAAAATCTCATTTTCCGCGGTGCGAAGGGTCTCATTCTCGCTGGGCAACGAAGGATTATCACGCCCTACCGCACCGATGGATTGAAATCCCCAGGTCGCGACGGTGGTCCATCGCGCGTACGTCCCGTTAGCCGGAGCTCCGCCTCGATGCCGGATCCTATAGACCGAGGACAGACGGGACAAGCCGGGTGCGGGGGATGCAGCGAAAAGCTGTACTACACGAGGGGTTCGTCCCGAATGACGGTCCGAGTATTCGAATGGAGGGGCTTTCCGGTGAAATCGGCTACCGCGCAAGAACGGTGGCAAAAAGTCAATCAATCCGGTACGACGCAGATACACAGAGTCCTACAAGGGCCATTGTTTGTACGCGGCTCAACGGTAATTCCTATTTGTAGTTCTGATTGGTATGGCGCGGTTGTCGAATGAACGTGGCTATCGGACGCCAGATTGTCATTTCATTATAATCATAGGAGGCGAGACGGCTATTGGCGGCGGAGGCGTTGAGCGATCATCCCGCACTTGTTTTCCGACGGGGCGCTTTGGTGTATCGCTCTCCCCGGCAAATGATGAAAAGTCAGAATGAGAATAGACGCTCCGTATGCGGGGGGTGTATGAGGGTCGCGGCACTGATGCATAAGCATTTGGATTATCCATACCCAAAGCCGGATCATCCGGAGGATTTCGTCGGAAGATCGATGAGGGCGGATTCTCATCTGTATCATGCCTCGCATGCGGGCTTTCGATACCGCGCTCCGCTATCGGTTTACATACAACATTGTATCTGTATTCTGATTATAATATTGTAGAGAGCGCACGAATGGCGTTCTAGTTTTATGCGTCATTGGGCACATTCTACTGCGTCGGGGCAGAATTGATTAGGTGCACCGTTTGGTCGGAATCGAATTGTGCTGGTGTCGACGACGTTCAAAGGCTCTTTCCCATCTGGGGTGATCGGATCGGGTCCATGGACGGGCGAATCTCGGTGCCAATGTTGGCACACGAGCTGGGCTCGATGATCGGCCGAGCCTTGGACGATAAAATCGGCTCCCGGTACTGGCAGCCAATACTGGCCGTACGATCGTGTACGAGAGTGGGCAGAAAAAAGTTGTAGGGTAAAAGTGGCAAATATGGCCCATCTCGATTAACACGTAAATCAATGATATATGGACCGGTGCATATTCCCCACTTTTACCCTATTCAGATTAGTCGTTCGGTGCCAATGGCGCCGATACCGGCATGGGAGTTTGGCTCAACCATCGATCGCGTCATGGATGACGACAAGACCGAGTTCATAAGGGCAGCCAATATTGGTCCCAAAGTCTTTTACCGGGATGGACCACGAAAAATTCGGATCCGTTGTCACGACCGGCAAAGACCACAGGGCGGGTTCGCAAATGCGATCTCCCCGTCGGGGCATGTGACGCGGTCGTTTGTTTGTCTGGTTGAGTCCATCGAGCCGAAGTTCGACGAATTCGGATCGAAGAGTACTAAAAATCTCACTATTATTTATTATCCCAACTGCAGGTTCTCCCACTGCGGGACACGCAAACCATAGTCCATATTACAGATATTACTGTGGAATGGATTAGGTTCGCTGGTATATGGTTGCGCACGGGACGCACACGGTGTACAGCAGCACGGTGTAAAGTCACCGTACTGCACACCGTTCGTGTCGCTCTCTCGTCCCAGCGGATCCTCCCCCCCCCCCCCCCCCCCCCCCCCCGCCGCTGTGATGGAATTCGCTCGCACTCTTCTCTCGTTTGCCCGCGTCGACGCAATCGGACAATGGAGCGATTAACTCGCCTGGACGGTCCCGTTGTTTATCGTACCAGCGTTATTTGCCCGACGGTCATTCGCTTAAATTATTCGTCGCGTTCGGAGCCTGCCGAGGGGCTGGACCAGAGCGATGAGAGAGACACGAGCCCACAGCCGAGCGATGCCATGAAGCCGCTCCCGAGCCCTCGGTCCAGACTTTACACGGATGCTTTAATCGTTCACGGATAATGCGACGGCTATTAACCGCTGCGAATCACCCGGCATGCAGGTATGTGTGCACGATGGACGTTCCATGAATGAATAACGAACGTACGCGATCGCGAGAGAGAAAATCTGACCGCGGCCCGCCTTCGAGAGAGAAATTCTGATTTTTTGAATATGTAACTGTGAATCGCAACTCTATGGCGTTAATGTTCCCGGATCAATGCAGCTCGTCAGTGCGTAGCGAAACCAAATCAATTGGTCATGGAAACTGTTGCGACGCGGTCCATCAGGAGTCGATATTGCACCCCCGTCTTCGGCTGGGGATAATTCAGCCGCGAATAAATATTTTTCAGCTTCTTTGTAGTGAAATCGAAACGTCAGAGTCTAACCAACATGTGTGTCGAGGTGCCGTACGGATGTAACAATAAGTATCAACACATCACGCTGGAGAACCTAAAGACTCCACGCGCTCCCGACTGAAATCTCCTCTTCTGGAATTTCGGTACGGTGCTGTTCGTGAATGCCTGGACGATCTGAATAGGCACTGAGAAAAAATAACATAGTAAAAACAACAATATTGACTTTATACCATAAAAAATAGTTGCCAGGGGGAACATTTACATTTTATAGTTATGACAGTGACAAAAAATCATGGTTACAAGAATAATTATAATTTTACCAATTGAATATGTACTATCAAAAATTTTCTATATAGACGTTCCCCCTGGGAACTATTGGTGTAGTAGAAATTACGATTCTTTTTCTCAGTGGGGCCGCTATAGGAAAACAGACCAGGCATTCATGAACAGCAGTGTACCATATCTTTTAAACATCTGAATGAAATGTCGTAACAATGTTATCTGACAAACGGTGTCTTGTTGTATCAATGCGATATGTTTTCGAATTTTTTCCACTCTTCGCTCCCTAGTTTCAAAGGGTTAACCATGTTTTCGTGTATAGGTGAAAACTGTGTTAAACTCTTTTTCCCGGGAACTCGTTCATGGGAGGAGAGGGGGGGTGGAGGGGGGTTTACACGCATCGGTGTGAACGCGCCCGGAAAAGCAGTAGCGATTGTCGGAGGCTGTGTTGCCAGTGTCCAGGGGTGGGTTGGCGGGTCGGGCCCAATCAGCTCGCGTTGCCTGATTCTCTTTGATCGCCGGTTCGCTGTGTTCTCGCACAGGTTGATATCGTCACAGGGCGAGCTTATCCCGTCTGACAAGGACACGCTTTAATAATTCTTTTTACAGCTCGCGAAGCTCCGGCTCAGGCCGCAGCGCCGTTACGCATGTGGAATACCGTGCTGCGCGCACCCTTAAAGGACACTTTGTAACAGCGCGACGGTGCAACTATAGGCGGGGGTGCACAGAGCCGGCCGTGGAAGGTCGATAGCGTCGTGACGATTAAATATTTATGGGACGAACGAGCGAGAGAAAAAAAAACCCCGAGAGAAGAATATAGATGAAGAAAGAAAGGGAAATCGCAGTGCGCGCATTGGACAACGCGGGGGATCTGGGGGCTTCCTTCTCATTAAGCTCCCAGTCCCGGACTTTTTCTTTTTTTAAACCCTTCAATATTTAACGAGGCTGCGATGAGCAGCGCCGGGCTCCATGGGTCTCCTCTCGTATCCGGGATCGACCTGGTACAACCACTTGCGTATATCTATAGAAGATATGGTAATGCAACGTACATGTGTCGGGGTTCTTCTCTTCGATTCCGAGGCTACTGCATGACGAGAGTGTTCCGGACGAAATATAGCCGTGTTATTCGTACGTGCACTATTAAATGTCGCTTTCTTTTCGTGGGAAAAAATTCAAATTAAATACACGAGAATTTATTTCATCTGCGATGTCGCGAAAAGGTTTTTTTTTTTTAGTTTACCCTTGGAGTGAGAAAGTAAAATTTCCATTCTTCGGGTACTTAATTTTTGATGCAAATAAAGTTGCTCATCGTCTCGAGTGAATATTCATTTGCCGCAAATTTGTCAAATAAACGAACCGCAAATACACTGTAATTTGACAAAACTTTCTGTTTCGAAAGTTTGCGTAAACTGAGGGGGCGGTGGGAGTCGGCGGAGGGAAACTGTCGAAAATGTTAACATTGTTAGAAGAAGATACGAAAGAGAAACGAGACGAGGCACCTAACGAGACTGAGCTGTAACTTTATTTGTACATACGTTAATTTGGCGGGTTAATCGCAAGTTGAAAGGGGGGAGGCCGGCGAGTGTATTCTAACTTCGTGGAAACGTGAAAACGCGAGAGGTACGGGGAGGAAGAGGAGCGTACGGAAATGTACAAGCAAAGTGGATGCGAGAGATTGAGGCAAGTTAAACGAGAGGTAAACAGGCATGAAAACAACGCGCCAATAATAAATTCGGAAAATAAATAAAACAGTTTGGGTCTCCGGGCGTACTCGAAATTGTGGCTTTTCTACTGTTCCACGGCGAAAGTGTGCACGCCGGAAACGGCATTTCAGGCAACGACGCTGGTCGGACTTTCGGAAGTGGAAGCAGCGCCGCTGCTCGTCGTCTCGGTGTACAACAAGCCTGTATAATTGGAGTCGTTCGTTTAACTTTCGAAGCAACGCTCCAAACTCCATTGCACAGTACGGAAAACCTTGCCGTACCCAACTTTACGTCTCTTTCGCTCTTGTTTTCCAAGCTTTACCATTCGCTCGGGTTCGCCCGAAAGTTCTTCCGAATGTTATTCGTTCCACGCGTCTATACTTTACCGCGGTATCTAAATTTTGCGGCGCGATTCTGGCGAGAACAAAACTTGCGGCTGCGAGGAAATGAAAATTCATCCGATGCCGACCAGTTGAATCAATAAACTGAAATTGGATTTTTTTTTCGTTCGGTTGATTCGGAAAATCGATATTCCTGTAGTTGTATTTTTGTGGTAGAAGTGGCGTTCAGCGAAACAATATTTCCAGGGGGAATTTCCAAGCCCCTAGCAACACTAGCTAAGTAAAGAAAAATCCAATGCTCGAGATCTTTCTTGAATTATATCAATTTTGCCTCCTTAAATTTTGTTTTTCTTGCATTTTTTTTGGATTTTTCCTTTTTGAAATTAATGCCATGAATAAATGTAAATGCACCGCCATGCGCGGCTGTGGTAATATTATTCCGGATAATGCAACGTATAAGAAGCGAAAGAACGTGGAAGTGCCTTATTTGCCGTTGGTTCCGCACGTACGCAATAACCACCCGACGTAGGCACGGATGTTGGACTTACCGCACGTAACACCGCAGTCTTAAAGGAACGAAATGAAAACGAAGGAGCCACAACGATATTATCGTGCATTCATCTCGGATTATAGGTCCATTTTGTACAGTCGTACATTTTTGCTCCTATGTTTCATAAAAGTTACTGTCTAAAATGCATGCGCGTTTTAAATTTTTAGCTCCGTTTTAGATCGAACGTCGCATCATAATTTTTTTATCATCAGACAAACTACGCTGTCGGATACCTGTATACATTTATCCATTTTTTTCACTCTTTATTATTATTCGAACCGTACTAAATCCGATTGGCAGGCATTAATGGATGATTTCACTACCATTGGCCATATGACCCGGCATAGCCCTGTATGAAATCTCTAAAAACGCGTGAAAATTGAGGTTTGTAATGTACTGTTCTGTACAAACTTTCCATGAAAATGAATTTTTCCTAACGCATACGTGTAAAAACCCCGCTTTGCGTTCCTGTGAAGTGAGCGTAAAAAGGCACTTTTTCCCCTTTCTTGCCGTTCAAACACCTATTCTGCAATTATTCAGCTTCCTCATAAAAGGAAGCTTAGTAAATTTTCAACCATTCCAACGTCCCAACATTTCATCAATCAAAAGAAAAATTTGAACGCAGTATCTGGACCCTTGCGCTATTTATTTATTTTTTACTCACAATCCATGGCAAGTATCCAAAAATAACTCCATTTGTGTACAAAGTTTTACCCCTATAGCTTAAAAATTGTCGAAACGACCACAAGCAAAAACGGTCTTTTCAAAACCAAAAAAAAAACAAATATTCATAACTTGTTAATCCTCTTCTCGATTCGAGCCAAATTCGATACCGATCAACTTTGATGCTAACTCGGCTTATGTACAAAGTTTCTCGATCGCTAAAAATTGTCCGTGTGACCTCGAAAGCGTGTGTGTGTGTGTGGGAGATCGTAAAGTCGTAAAGAGGTTGTTTGAGAGTGTTATGCTAATGCTCGGAGGTCACCCGGCAAATTCTATAGGGTCCTAGACCGAGTGAACGTGTAGGTACTTCAGGGTGAACCGGTCGACTCTTTGTTATTGTAATACCTCGCGAAGATATCGCGTTCCCTTGGACGCTTTACTAAAGTCACCCCTGGGCAACTACCCGGCTTTTGCTCGGGCTCCCGCTACCGCCACTGCTGCGGCTGCGGCTGTTATAATACTGCTTCTCCGCTCTGTTGCATGATCTGTATAGAATGCTACAGTTCATGGAGCTTCGTACTGCGACGACAAGCTCGGAATATAAGGTTCAACGACGCGACACTGCGCAACGAATACACAGGGATGACGATACACCTGCGGAAGGTTCTACGGCGGACTTACCGTACATGTATAATACGGGATCAGGATGGTATAACCGTGGCTCGACGATGGCGCAGCTACGGGACTTCACTCGCTGCATAAACACGTACTGGAAGCTGTACGACCGAAGAAGTTGACTTTACCTCTTCGTTCGTTCAATTTTTATGCGAACCATTTTTTTTTGCTGGTTCAAGAGACAAGAAAAGCTCATGCTACGATTGTAGATCGATAGACACATGACTCGTTGTCACGTCAGCAAGTGTTGACGAATTTGTTGACATAGGGGAGAGCGGGGGAAATGGGACAGTGGGGTAAAACGGGATAATGTGACAAAACGCAATTTTACAATAACTTTTGAATGGTGGCGGTGATGTGTAAGTGAGGCAAAACGGTGATGAAACTTCGGATGTATCGTTGGGACAAAATGGGGCATTGAAAAATTATTGGAAAATTGAGTTTTACCGCTGCTGTCCCGTTTTGCCTCACTGACCCATTTTGCACCGCTCTCCCCTACGTCAACGGTCGAAAGCAAACGGTAAGCGAACAGTCAGTGAATGGCCATTTTCCGTTAAAGAAACTGCATGAAAAAAGTTCGATCGCTGGTTTTCGCCGTCTGCTCAATGATTAATTCACCGTTGACATAAGCCCATCAATCTCACAGACGGAACCGCCGCATATCGTCCGACTTCCGAATTTCCTATGCAGACGACCCGATTCGAACTCATTATACTTTCATTAACCTCGTTCGATAAATTACCATCCTTGTACAATCTTGGAAATCTCTCTATAGGCACTGAAAAAAATATATCAATGACTCAAGTTAAATTCGCTTGCGAGCTGCCAAAAAAAAGAAATTGTTATTTCAATTCTACTTTCAATTCTTACAATTTTATACGGAATTGAAACGATTACATGTAACCTTGTCAGTCTTCCCATCGCGTTTCCATACCATCTGGAATTGTAAAAATTGAAGGTAGAATTGACATTTTTTAAACTACTTTGGCAATCCGCAAGCCATTTTTTTCCAGTATACGATCCTCATTTGCCGAATCTATAAGTTGCAATGTCATAACTCTCCCCTTCACGGTTGCCCAAGCACTTCGCTGGAATATCGCGGTTTATCTGTTTTGTTCCCGCGCGGATCAGAGAGGGGTGAAAAAAAAATTGCTCCGCGAGTGGCTTCATGAGATTCGCGGTTCACGGATTTTTTGAGAGGAGGAGAGGGTTGTCTCCGACGAGGTGGGACGGCACGAGAGAGGCCATTTCTCTTATCTGCTTATCCTTATCCGGCGTGGCGTGGAAGGAAAATTCACGGGAAGGCGAGAGGCATCGGCCGAGGGGGGGGGGGAGGGATGGGGTGGTTGCTTTAAAACCTTTCCAGCGTTTTTTAACGCTCCGTCGCCTTCCTCGTCGACGCGCAGCTTCAATTTCTCCAACGCCTCACCTTGCCCTCGACCTGTCGTTCCTGGCTTTCCATTCTCATTAGCCGAGCTTCATGCACAATGCACCACCCGCGACAGCCGAGCCCTCGTCGCATTATCTTACTCCGCGTCCGAGAGCCGCCGCGTGCCTTGTCCTCTCTTCATCGAGGCTTTTCCATCCTAACTCCTCCAGTCTCCCCAATCTCATCCTTGCTTACCCGCCTGGATCCCACCGGTACCAGCCATCCTCTGTGTCTCTCTCTTCCTCCCTCCCTGGGTGTGTGCAAGCGGGTGATAGGACTTCAGAGTTCAGACTCGGTAGGATTCGCTTCGGTTCCTTTCGTCTTTCCGGCAACCGGCTTCCTCCTTTTCCTCATTCATTCGCAACTTTCAGTCAGGCTATATAGCCTCTTCACCCTCTTCACCTATCACGTCTTCTGCGTATATAGGCAAAAGATGTCGTCAGTGGAACACTTGAGAAGAAATATTTGCTATTGTCCAAAATAATGTAACCAAAAGGCGAAAACGCTATGATTACAAATATGTTAATAATAACTAATCATAATTTAAAGAAGATGGTTAAATAAATTTTACAAATATATAATCAAATTTTGATAGACGCAGCGCGACGCGTATTAGGGATATATATCGTGCTATACAATATACGGAATTTTTTATAGCAGACGACAAATAATCGCAATGGCCATGGTAGATAATGGCGGTCGCCATTAGTATTTAGTTATTAGTATTAGGCGCCAAATTAGTATTTCCTTTATGATGCAAGTTCCCGTCTCAAATATTGAGATAAGAGGTAGTAAGTGGGAAAAAATGCATCAAACTTGGCCTCAAAACGACGAACAACTACAATTTTTATAGTGAATCTTTATGCAAATATTGCAAAAATTAGTGATTTTTTGTATTTTTAAACCGACAAAGCTTCCTGTATGAGAAAGCCAAATAATCACGAAAAATTATGTTTCATAGAAGCTTTGTACACAAAAGTCCATCAGATGAGAAAGCTTTGTGAAAATCTTGATCTATCACATCAGTAACATACGGTTCCGATTGATAAACTGCTCTAAAGGTTTCATTATTGGAACGATGCTGATTAAACTTTCGATAATTTGGAGATGTGGGACAATCGTTGGTCCCGGAATAGCGCCGATAGGTCCATCCGCGAGTACGTCATGAATTTGTTGGGGGAAAAAAGAGCGCGAAAGATCGAGATGGCGAGATCGGACGGGACCGTCCCAGGGTGTGAGAACGAGAGGGAGAAGAAGAGCTGCGGGAAGGTAGAATCCGTGGCAATTTCCAGTTATAACGTTTAATCCGTATTTCATCGCCTACACTGCGCACTGTCGGTCTGCGCTTTCGCGTAGTCTTCGTTTCTCCGACAGGCCGGGGCAAAATGGGGTCGGGGTTTGGGGGGGGGGGGGGGGGGGGGGGGGGTTGGTCGACGGCGACCGGGATAGAGCGTCGTCGCGCGGGATGGAAGTCGGAGTCGAGTCGCAGTAAAATATAATTGGGTTTCGAGGATTATCCCGCTGACGAGGTAGATCTCCGTGCGACTGGTACCACTGGGGAGGTTCCTTTTCCGCAGAACCCTCCACCCACGCGTCCGCGCCCCGCTATGTAATTCTACTCCACTCTAAACTCCGGCTCACCGTTTTCTCACGGAAATACCCGGCGTCTCTCTCTGCTTTGGGATTTTTTGTTTCGGCCGCCTGTGGCTCTCTCTCCACCGACGAACTTGTTAATTATCATAAAATATCCATAAATATGAGATACGTATCAACACGGGACACTCAACGCGCATCCCTTATAATGGATATTTAACTCTTGAATATCGCTGAGACATTTAATTTCGGCCTGTTTCCTCGTTCGGAATGAGAAGACACTTTAATATTTTTCGCCGTATTTTCACCGCGGGGCGATGAAACGAAAACCGAAGGCTTTCATCAATACGATCCGGCATTGCGACGAACATTCATCGCGGCTCTTCAAACGCTGGTTTTCGGAGAAAATGTACACGCGAAAGTTTAATACTTTCAGATGCATCGTGGAATCCTCATTGAAACATACTGAAACGCGCTTCACAGACGCATCCTCATTTGATTCGCTGTGCAACGAATCGAATAATATTAACAGCCATCGAGGTTTAAAGAACAGCTGGGAATCAATACGACGCTGCAAATCAAATATCAATGAATAACATAAATTGTTATCTCTGTTCTACTTTCAATTCTTATAATTCCATACGGGGTTGAAACGATAACATGTAACCTTGACTGTCTTGTTTCAATTATTTTGGCAGCCCGCAAGCGATTTTTTTCAAGTTCAGTAGTAATAGTAGTAGTAGTGAAATTATTGGCAGTACATCGAGAGAAGGGTCTAGTAAAAAGTACCCGTCACCTAAGAAAAATGGCCATAGCTTATAGCAGTATGTAAGTAGAGCGCCACATATGGTGGAAAATCTCAGAATTTCCAAGAATTTTTATCATAATGTCTACGAAAAATTCTTATAAATCCGGTACTTCCTATCTATAGGTGGCGCCCTAGTTTCCTACTACTATATGCTATAGTAATATCTCTGAAGCGATCTAGTCATATTTACTAGATCCTTCTCTCAGTGTAGGGGAGACCGGGGATGAAAGTAACAAAAATCCTTTTTTATTTTTTGACCGACAATTCCGAGAGTTTTACGCTTGGGCATCTAATGCCATGTCAATAACGTACTCTTAGGTATTTACTTAAAAATGTTCAAGCAGGAAAAAGCACGGAGTTAAGAACACCGTTCATTTAAACGCAGACGAACTTGAATGCGAATTTGGACCGCGGTAGGGACAATTGTAACGGGTAGTAGGTTCGATTGTAACGCCCGATTTGAACCCCTATTTGAACGTATGTGTCAATCGTATGTTACTTTTGACCCTGACACCAATGAAATCGCTCGATGACCGTGATTAAGAAACATTTCATTGTTTTCTTATTATACGTTCGGCCCGGGTGTTCTCTAATGCCATGAACGTGTTACAACCGACCCGACGAGAGTGTTACAACCGGCCCCGTGACTCGATCATCATCGACCATCGGAGCATCACAACTATAAACGTGTTACAACTGAACCACACCAGCGTGTTACAACCGACCCCTGATGCCATATCTACATAAAACGAGTCGGTCCTTTTCATTTATTATGATGCATTATGAGATATTATGAAATATCTAAGTGATGCATCTTAAAACGTACAGAAAAGATCAAATTTACTGCAATGACAATGAGATATTAAAATAAGCTCGACTTGTATTCACCAGTCGACTTTTACGGCGAACTTGAAAATGTACTTTTTGACTCATCAATTCGTTTTCGGCGTGTGAAATTTTTGCAATACCCATTAGAACTGTAAAATGTTTGTCAAACGTAGAATTTGTGCCTCCCATAACGTACTGTTAATTGCAGCAAGCCTCTGATCTTGCAAGTATTTTAAAAATCGTTTGTTTCAACCGAGACGTGTTACTTTCGTCCCCGGTCTCCCCTATATAACATGGAGTAGTCTCTACACAATAAACTTAAATCACCTTTATACTCCCCATTAGCCATCGACCTAAATCCGTCAAATGTGCTTTTTATTCTTTTTTTTTATATTATTTTAAGGATTGATGGTTAAGATTCAATTCGTCAGTTTAATTCTTCGTTGATAATTTTTTCGGCTTGCTGGTATATCGTATGTGTGGGGTGTTCGAATGTACCTACACAGAGAAAACCAAAAACCAATTGAGTCGACAAAATGTGTGCTTACGGGTGGCGAAGCAAATGTCTGGTTGATCGAAAGAAATGCCTCGTTGATCAAACTAACAGGCCGTCGAATCGAAAATTTGTTTACTTACCACGAAATTTATTTCGTTCGATCAACCAAAAATTTGTTTCTTCATCCGTAAGCGCTCATTTTGTTGACTCAATCGATTTTTTATTCTCAGCGTATTATGTTTGGTGTGGGAAATCAATACAATTTTATGTATGTAAATCAAATTTTCTGTATGCACCAAAATGATGCCTTCCTTCGATAAGGTATTCCCTACAATTCATTTTACCAAAAAAAAAAAGAAGAAACCCAGGTACAAATTCCACAGCGCTGCATTGGAGTGCTGTCATGACAGTAGCAGATCTATTCCAAAAAATGTTACAACGCATATTGCATGTCGATAAAATAATTGGGAGGAACTGACTGTACACATGCGTAACTAGATATTCTCTTCGGCGTGAGCGTGTAGTTTACTCATGCGGCTTGGCACTGTCAGGAAATCAGGTGCATCGCGTCCAGCAGCAGCACGTTTGTGGATGAGCTCGCACGTGAGTTCCCGTGAAAAGCCGATAGCTATCCAGTGGGCATTGAAAAAAAAAATCGTTTTTACGAAGGGAATAGAACAAAAAAAAAAAGAAAAAAAGAGGTTCGCGGGAAAAATGTTCCGAAACAACGATTGGTGGTCGCAGGCGATCCACGGGATTCACGGAGTCTATGGGGGTTCATGGAGTAAAAGCGCAGAGTGTCGGAGCGGGGGTGCCGAGCCAAACGAGAAGGGAAATAGACCGGGCGCCAGTCCGGTAAATTGGCTCCATTCAT
The DNA here is from genome assembly GCA_917499995.1 of Ichneumon xanthorius. Lineage (NCBI taxonomy): Eukaryota > Metazoa > Arthropoda > Insecta > Hymenoptera > Ichneumonidae > Ichneumon > Ichneumon xanthorius. Next base: position 12,809,738 of record OU824201.1, read on the forward strand.
CACAGGGTTTTCCTGTCGCGACTCTGCTGTGCTGTTCTCTATCGCTCCGTTCCTTTTTCGTGCCTCGCTGGAACTCCAGACTCGGCTTCTGGTGACTTTGTTAATTTCTTCGTGGGGCATCGTTGTCGGATAAGCGATGTATACATCGTCATAATGCTCAATGACAATCGGCCGAGTTGCGTGAACCTGTATGATCAATTTCGTTCTCAAGCAGTCTTTCGATTCAACTGTCATTAAGGAGCCGAATATGAATTTGTATGAATCGTTGTGAATTTTTGTCTAATTTTCTCAACAATAATATCCCTTATCTCTTTCACGAGATCGAGTTCCTTATTAATTGGCTACTAATTCTTTTGATTAAGGATTCGATTACTTAGAACAGGGTTTGTTTGAACTATTGTCCACTTTTTCAATTCAATTGCCCGTCCACGGCGCCTGGGAATACTTGAAATTATGAACATTGAAGCCTTGTGGAATGTCGTCTGTGAACGAGGTACTACTGAATTCGTTCTTGATCTATTCGGCTCTGTGATGCACAGTACCGAGTCATCTCGCGAATCGCAAAATTGTTACGCTTTCGTGGAGAAATCGTCCGGTTGATTAAAAAAAATAATAATAATGCCGTTCACGTCCTATGGTGAGAGTATATAGGAATTGTATTTAGCGGAGACAAATGTTGGTCACGCTCGAATGCGTCATAGAGGGCGTCCTGGATAAAACTGGATCGTAGATTCCTTGCAGGTTGAATGTCCACGTATGTAGCGCGCGCAATAATACAATGTACAGTACGACAGATGGATATACGTGCATGAGCGACATCTTCCTCGGAGAGGGTCTCAGCAGGGTCAGGCGCTTCCGGTTATTAAAAAATTCCTCTCTCCACTGGACGATAACAGGGAAATTGCGGACCTGCATAGTGGCAAGGATGGTCGGAGAAAAAGAACAGACACGGAAGAACGGAAGAACGGAAGAATAAATAAAAACAAAACATTGTATGCGATACATTAGAGGTGCATCGTGTGCAAGAGCACTCAAAATTTCTGACGATCGTCATTGTCACGATCGTCATTGTCACGATCGTCATTGTCACGATCGTCATTGTCACGATCGTCATTGTCACGATCGTCATTGTCACGATCGTCATTGTCACGATCGTCATTGTCACGATCGTCATTGTCACGATCGTCATTGTCACGATCGTCATTGTCACGATCGTCATTGTCACGATCGTCATTGTCACGATCGTCATTGTCACGATCGTCATTGTCACGATCGTCATTGTCACGATCGTCATTGTCACGATCGTCATTGTCACGATCGTCATTGTCACGATCGTCATTGTCACGATCGTCATTGTCACGATCGTCATTCTGACGATCATCACAATGTCATTATGACGATCATTGTGACGATCAACATTGCGACAAAAACTACTCGATGCTGCCGTTGGAAAACGAGTCTTGTATGCGCTTGCTAAGAAGGACGGGAAAGTGCATCAGAAACCGATCAACCGACGGACTCTCTTTCCCCTCAGCCACGTTAGCATTTCCCAGCCGTGTGGCCTCTTTCTTGGCGTTTTTCTTGCCTTCGCGTCGCGTATCTACACTAAGTAGTTCGCAAGGACGTTATCGGGACTGGGGTCGTAATTACGATTCGTCTCGATCCTACATACTACGTAGCTACAACTTCGTCCTTCTCGTAATTCGCTACGGGTAAAATCAGTCTTACAGTCATTGGCACACGACCGGTAATTGCTTCAATGTCGATGGTTTAGACCCTGTAAAACGACATACATTTTTGCATTCTTCTCTTCGCCGAGGTGTTCGTTCATCTGAAATCCCCGATACGTTAGACTGTGGGAAATCAAAAGGTCAAAGGAGTTCATCGAGAAATTTTTGTAGATCCGTTGATTGGATGAGGACATTTTCACCGCGCATCTCCTTCCCTCTTCTTCATGCCTGTTCTAGAGTAATGCCGGCAATTAATAAATGGCAAAGCGGATGAATAATCGGGAGAAGTGTACGGTCACTGTTGACCGGTGTATTCGCACCTCTTGATCCGTCCAACACACCAGCTCGAATAAAAGTGCCAATCACTGTACCCGCCAGTGCAATTCGCCTCGGCAGCGTGTTGCCTACTTCACGGGTCAGCCTGATGGAGGAGGACAAAAAATCACCGCAGTCACTTCCGGCCCGACGTTTACGACGTCGAGGATGAGAAGGACGTGAACGATGGAGTTCCCGACTAGCTTCGTCGTTCGATGCCCGAGTCTCGAGCCTGCAAGGTGAGCCTGCCGCGCCACAATTCCATCTCACTCTCACTCCCCGTTGCTTGCTCGCGACGTATCTCGCTTTCCCCGACGAAGCGGCGTCTGGAGCCTGCTTTAAAATTCAAATTCAGCCGATTCCGCGAATGAATCCGACAAGGAAGTCAACAGGCACGAGTGACAAAGACGAAAGTAGCGAGCAAATGCTGATCTTTTTATTGCCCGTACGCGATTTACCGACTTTGACCGTAACCAGCGACGATCGGTGAGGAATGGCCCAACGGCCTAAAGATGATCTCGCATCTTATCCTCAAACGGCTTTCGCGAAGGTCCCTCCCGGTCGATGAGCACCCGAATGATTAATAGCCCATAAAAAAATCGGGCGATACCCGATGAGGAACCGCGCTCGGTCGAGCGGAGATAAATAAAATACGGGGAAAAATTTTTGGGGCTTCGAGCTGTAAATTTTGCGTCGTATGATTCACCGATTTAAAATGTTTTACTATTTGACTTTCAATAAAAAATGTTTTCACGGACCGAGAAGCATGAAACTTGTAAAATTTCGTTGATTTGAGTTTATCCTCGTAATGGAAACGAAAATGGCGAAAAGGTATCACCGGTTGAATCTTGGACAAACTTCCTTCATCACAGAGAAAGTTGTGATTTCAATGAAAAAAATGAATTGACAAAAAAGTCATCTGAAAGAGCGTATTTCGGTGGAATAGATTTCCATTGGTGCGGGCTCCTGGCTTGACATGAAGTCAGCCAGGACTATGGAATTTCGCAGGTTCTCAGATGTTCCAATAGACCTGCGAAATCGGCAGACGTTTGCAAATTCATTAGAATTCACGGAATGTATCAACGCATGAATATTTCCCAAAATTGGCAACCAATTCACTCATCCGTCAGAATGCTTCTCCTCTCTCACTGTTTTTCCATTCCCTTCTATCTCCGCTCTCTGTATTGAGCCACCTGTCTACGACTCCAATTATTGGACATATTATTGTTGTTGTTTTTTCCGTTATATTTTTTGTAAAGATAATGCACGTGATCCATTGTTCTTCGGTCTTTGCTGTCGCGTTTTTTCAGTTATACGGCCAGTGCACGCGGTGGCAACAGCAACGGGGTGGCGGGAAACCATTCGCCGTCGTATTACAGCAGGGTTCGCCGCAAACCCAACAGCCCCGTATTGATCCCGAAGGGGACGCCGCGAACCAGCCAACCGGCCGCTCACGCTCACGCTCACGCTCACGCTCACGCTCACGCTCACGCTCACGCTCACGCTCACGCTCACGCTCACGCTCACGCTCACGCTCACGCTCACGCTCACGCTCACGCTCACGCTCACGCTCACGCTCACGCTCACGCTCACGCTCAATCTTCGTACGAAACCGAAATCCCGTCACCCGTTCACCCCCTTCGGGTCACTTTCAAGCACTCCCGCTTTGCCCCTTGTGTAACCCCTTAACGTCGGTGCATCTTCCGCAACCTTACCGTCGTCATTGTCGTCGCCGTCTTGAACCAAGTCCCACTAACCCCAGACGTTACGACGATCGTCCAGCTTCTCACCTCCGATTTCATCGCTGCACATTGTCGTTCACAAAATACTTTGGCTTCTATTCAAACCAGTGCAGATAAGACCGGTAACGTCACAAAGATGAGGTATGAATACAGTACAGTGTATGCACAAGTTGAAGCTGTTTAGAATGACGACCAGCATTTCCAAACCCTTTTCACACGGATCTGTCTTTTATTTACGATGACGATATGGATGTACTTAATTCATTTTTTCCGTGCTGTCGGAGAAAGTAGATTTTGAGGTATCTTTCTTAATTTCTTCAGAATTTTTTGCAACTTTTTCTTGATTTTCGAAACGCTTATAAGTTGTGGAATAGTAAATTTTAAGTAGCTTTTTATATATATATTTTTTTACACATTCTGTTAAATTCCGAACAGTTTGAACGTTGCGAAATAAAAAATGCTGCGTCCTCGTTGAACGACACACGCTCAACTGATCCAATAACACTTTTCGTGCTTTATTTTTTTTATGAAAAACTCTCCCAAACGAAGCGATGTGGGGATGCTTCTATTATGAACGAAAAGCATTGATAAAAAAATACTTCACGATCAACAAAAGCACAAAAAATATTCCATCAACTGACGATCTACTGACGGAAACCATGCAGAAATAAAAGAGAAATAAATAGATTATCCGCCGCGATAGATCTTCCCTACTTTATATCGTTTTGTCCGTATCGAGGTTTATCGTTTCACAATAGAAAGATAATCGGTGCGCATGCAGTACTATACCGTGGATATGAAAGTGTTCAATGAAAGGATTAGTTCAATCTTTCACTATCGTACAGCCGGATCACTGCGGCTTCCGACCGACACGAGATACACGTATTTTATTTGTATTCCGACTCTTTCGCTCATCTATGCCGCTTCTTCGCTTCCATCGATATTCCATGACTCGGCTCGAGACTGTAATGAAAAGCTAATCGAGCGAAGCCCCATCGCTTCTACAGGAAACTCCACGGACTCGACGCTTTAGGAAGGTGACTCCCTCCCGCGTTCGGAAGGCGACTCTCGATCCTCCCCTTTCCTCTTCCTTTGTCATATTTTAAATATTTATATCACTTTGTTTCTACTGTTATTATTATTGTTATAATAATAATAATAATAATAATAATTATTATTATTATTATTATTATTGTTATTATTTTCGGTGTCTTTAAATTTATTTATATTTCTTTATATCTCTTTATACTGCGATAATTATTTCTATTGTGTTTGATTTCTTGCTGTATGTGCCTCAAAGACATAATAATGTGGTCCTATTTGACGAATAAATCACCACAGCTATCTAACTACCCCTCTACCAAAAATTTCGATTTTTCCTCGTGGCGCTGACGAATACTCTTCAAAAAGCAGAAACTTCATTCTGCGTAATTAAAAAATTAATAAACGTATGATAAATTCATAATCGACGTAACTTATGGCAAACGATGACTCTTCCCGTCAAATGAATTTAGAAACGGGTTAAAATGTTGATTTTTTAAATTAATCATCGCACCAGCGCTTCGAAATTTTTATAGATATTTTTCTGTTGCCAAACCATACATAACTTCTGTACGGAGTTAAAGGGGCTTCTACACAGTTGAAAAAAAACTGGAATGTACGAGCGAGTTCACCGGTTTACGCTGGTATAAATAATTCGCAAAAATATTGCACCTGTTCGCGTTACGAGCATATACGTTTAGTAAATAAAATTGTGGTACTGCAAAACGTGCACGCAGCGTGTATAATACATGGCCTCGTTCATTTACATTTATTGGCGAAAAAAATCGGCACGAGTACGTCCCGCTACACGCTCTCAATATTTACTGCTTTTAATTTCCATTAACAGGAATCAATTATTTTCGAGACTCTATCGAGAAGGACTTGGAGAGAGCTGCGTCGAGCCACAGAAATTAGTAATTAATTATTAATTGCCAATTAAAATCATGAATTACTAGAATTATTTAATTTTTCTAGGTGCTTGTTATCTTTTTGCATGGATTATTTAGTATGGAAGCTGTTGTATTTTGGATTGATTCTCAGGAAAATTTGGTCCAACAGACGAAAATAATAATTAAAACATCAGGAGCTTTTACTCCTACAAATCGAACGAAAATTACAAATTTGACTTCACAAAAAGTCCATAAAAATACGCCCGTGGATTTATTGACATAAACTAAGTTATTTTTCTATAAATTAGCACATAGAAGTACGGAACTAGGGCTCCACCTATGACAGGAAGTAACGGATTTATAAGAACTTTCCATAGATATGATGAAAAAAATTCTTGGAAAATCTGAGAACTTTTTGCGATAGGTGGATTTGCGTCCTACCATGAACTATGGTAATTTTTCATAGATGACCGGTAGTTTTTATTATATCCATCTCTCAGTGCAGGATTTTGATATTCCCGTGTCCTTTTACGGATGGAAAAATCATAGCTGCCCTCTCGGGTCGGGAAAAAGTAGATAAAGCTCGGCCAGCGAGGCGGCCTGACCCAGTTGTATTTGTATCGCGGAAATGCCGAAACCTCAACGTGGTAGCTGCGATAGCAATGGTCCGCGGGTCTTCCGGCACTGCATACCCGAACTCTTCAAACTCGTTCCGAGCGAGCCGGGCTGTTTCGTACCAGCGGGAATTCCAAAGTTTGCAAAACGCGGGGCGAAAGATGATGTGTCCGGCTCTCACGGTTAACTTTCACCTTCGAACGACCCGCTGCAGCCTCGCAGGTTTTTTATGGCATTCGCGTAGTTTCGCAAATTAAACGGCGCATGAACGCTCATCCAAAAGTCACGTGATGCGGATAAAGGAGCCCGCGACGGTGGTCGTTGCGAGACCGGATGTGACGATGATGAGGTCTTCCTTGAGGGTCTTTTTTTTCTCGAAAGAGAGGATAAGTCGTATAAAAACACAGCATCAAACCCCCAGAGTGTTTTCGAGAGTCTTAAGGTCAAGGCACTCTGCTAAATCCGCGGTATCTCGTTGCCGGCTAATGCCGCGAGGAAAAGGGCAAACGGAGCTCTGGAGATGGAAGCGAAAGAGCCCTCGTAATTATTCCTCGGTCTACTACCCTTAAATTTCTGCGTGCTGGCGTTTCGCTACGGTTGCGGCTATAAGGCCACCCGGAGCCTTCTTCCGCTAGTTGCTTTTCTCGTTGCTACGTCGGGGAGGATTTTCAGACACGAGTCGGTAGAACTTCACGCTCTACTTGGTAGCGTTAGAGGCATAAGGGAAGTATGAGGGGACGGCTACGTTATTTTATTCGTGCTTACGAATAAAAAAAGGCACAGCACCGAAAGGAACAAGGGATAAGGAAGACAAAAAAATTCTAGGGGTTCGGGAGTAAAATTTTTGGACAAGGGTAAAAAATTATAAATGTAAGGCGAGACGGAAAAGTGAAAAATCTGGTTTTCTGGGACGATGGCGAGAACACTGATCTACGCTCCTGACAACCCAGCGATTTGCGTTAATAAAAATGGCAAAAACGTTCTTGAGGTCATCGAGATAAGATTTAAAAACAAAAGTCTTTACGTTTTTTTTTTTTTTCATGCGGAGGCGGCAACGTTATTTTATTCGTGCTTACTAATAAAAAAGGCATAGCGTCGAAATCGACAAGGAATAAGAAATACAAAAAATGCTAGGTGGAGATGGAGACTAAAAATTTAGGATAAGGGTAAAAAATGTTAAAAGTAAGGTGAGACAGAAAAATTTATCGGGGAAAGAAAAAACGAGAAGTAATAATTCTGGGGTTCTGGAAAGCTGGGGAGAACACTGAAGCACGGCACTGACAACCCAGCAATTTGCGTTAATAAAAAAAGACAGAAAAGGTTCTTGAGGTCATCGAGATAAGATTTAAAAACAAAAGTCTTTACGCTTTTTTTTTCTGTCGTTCACTATCTCCTCTTATCTCGCACGGTTGAACGAGATAAACAGCGATGGGCTCATTGATCGAGAATGATAAATAATAAATAAATCCCGAAGAAAATGGAATCGTATAAAACGTTTCCTTGCTTGACTTAAGGAAGATGGTATTCGAGCAATTTTCCTGAGGGTCGATCGGTCTCGCGGAAGCACCGTAGGGCGTATCGCTTGACCGATATCGCAGCCCGATAAGATCGAACGATTTCTGAAAGGAATGGTCCACGGAAATGGCTTATACCCGCGCGTGTAAGTGGAGATAGATAGGAATACCGGCAGGAAATCAACGATGGTCAATGGAGTCAACGAGATAAATTACGTGATATCCCAAGTCCGGCAATAAATGACACGACTGATATCATTCGATAGCGGCAAAAACACATAACTTTAACTAGTATTTCGTTATTATTTATTGAAAAAGTTTTTTTTTTCAATATCCTTAAGGATAACAGTTTAATCGCCAAAAACTCAAATATTTTTAGTTTCTCGCTTGAATTTCTGTATCAAATATTAAGGTGGAAGGAAAACATTACCGTCCGCCACCGAAAAATGCAGTGTGTTTTTCAACGACCAAAAAATAATGGTTAAGCTATTCCTAATCAATCGATTAAAATAAATGCCGAAATAGCTGAAGATGTGAAAAAGAATCAGAAAAAAGCGTCTCGTCGTCTGGCACAACAAAATTGGTTGAGTGGTGTCTGCATTTTTAATCGATGAACTCAAGTTTATCCTGAGCACCGATCGGCTCGATTTACAAATAAAATAAAAAATTGTAACACACATTCGTCGTTATCCAGACCCTTTTTCGCTTTGTCTGGTGTCGCGAGGTCAAGTCGGTCAATTTTTACGGTCCGAGAACATCGACGTGAAGAGATGGAAAGGAGATGCCGCGAGGTGGAGAATAGTAGTTTTACCCCGATACAAATCAGACATGTGGCTCACACTCTTCGTTAGACTGGTTTTTTTTCAACCCTTTTCCTCGCTTCGTTCCGTCTCTCACTCGTTATCGCGTCCGATCGTTCTCACCTTGTTTCCGACTCACTGCACGCCCTCGGCGAAACACATATCTTCCTCGGGCTGCGAGAAAGTACTGCGCGCGCGGAGCCAGTCTTTGATATAGTGCGAAAGTAAAGGGTAAAGCGTACGTAGTGCATCCGTTTGCCCTGGAGGCGTTAACTTACGTGATACTTGGGAGAGTATCGCGCGTCAAGAACTCTCGCTTTGTGAGAAATTTATGTTTTTCGCTCTTCTCTTATTTTTTTTTGTCTTTTTTTTTTGCATTGCCATCGGGTCGAGCTGGGAGGATTACGCAGGATCGAACTGCTCGTCGGCGATGGACAATACGTGATAAGCCGCTCGGGGCATTTATTTTAAGAGCGAAAATCATAAACTTTCGGGGATGAAAGGGTTAGATCGGCGATTCGGATTACGTGCCAAGGTGCGTTCGCATCAGACCAACGATAAGGAAACTTCGATGGTCTTTTTTATAATAATTCATGTTATTATTGTTATTATTTGAAGACTATTTATGGAATAGCGGGGCAACAATAATTGGACGGTGTTACTTACTGATATAGAGTGAGCCACAATTTATGCTCTCGCGAAGGAACCCTCAGCGGTTGAATACATACCTGAAACATAAATAAACAGAAAAATATTAGAGAATTTTCGTCAAGTTCTACAAATCAATACGGGCTTAAAAAAAATTCTTATAAAATATATATCTTCAACATTTCTTTCTGTCCTGACAACTTTTCGACAGTTTAATTTTAATTCAAACGTTCATTTCCGACGCGGAATTCAAATTTTTTTAAATTGTTCCCGTCGCCCGAAGAGACTGGTTAAAATATTCCATTAGACGTGCTCGAGGAAGATGATTTTATCCGTATTACCGAAGATACCCAAGGATAAATAAGAGTGCAGGAATAAAGGGAGTAAAATGAAGATGAAGGGTTTCATATGGTGGAATATTCGATACCGTGGTATGTGCCCGAGTATAAAAGATTCTTCGGTATTATACGGTCGACGGCTGAGAAGGGGCTCTGCGCACTGTAAGCTGAATCCTTTTCAAGCTCGGGGCCACCCCGTCTCATCAGTCGAACCGCGCGTATTTGCAGATGTACGAAAAGTGGCGGATAATGTTATAGCCCATAATCGTACGGGAAAGAGGGATATCCATCGTGAGTGGTGCGCGTTTAAATTACGACCAGCCGGGCGATGCTTCATCGGAAATTCTTCAGCCGCGGGATTACAATGCTCTCTCTGGATACCGCTGGAGCCGCCTCCCGTTCGCTCCCGATTCCCCGCTCCTTAGTATTCATTTGATCTGAATAATGTACTATTAAATTATCGGCATCGTGCCCGTCTCACCGGCGTTAAATGATCTCTCCCGGCGCTGCTGTACACAGCGGAGCTCTGCAAATACTACTAAGTACTTGAAGTACGTATTGAAGTATCGAGTACTCGGTACTGAGTCGGCACAGAGTACACAGCACTTCATCGCTTCAGCTCAGCCAGTTGTCGATATGCCAGTAATCAAGTGGTTCCCAGTCCTCGGTACTTCGAGTACTTGGTACTTCAATGCGTACTCCAAGTACTTGGCGTATTTGACCGGCTCTGATGTACAGTGGGCGTGAGTGGAACAAAACGAACCTGAGCAAAGCTGAAAATCAAGATTTTTAGATAGCTTACTTATGTAAAATACTTTTGTGTTCAATGCTTTTATAGAAAAGTATTTTCCAACGTTATTTAGGTTCTTCGTGGAGAGATTTGTGCGTAACAAATAATTATGTTCAGATTTCGAAGTTTTCAATCATTGCAATGACGCAACGTTTTTGGTCGAAATTCCGCTCCGATGCTCTTTTTCAAGTGTCGTCGATCGAAAGATTTCACTTCTGGCATGTTGGAGTGATGGAGTATCGGAGTACCTCAGAAAATTTAGTACTTAAAAAATTGTTTCTACTGAAAAAAATCATTTCGTTTAAGCACTTGACGTCGAGAGCCTACGGCGTCGCTTTGTCTTGAAGAACCGTAAAAATATAAAGAGCATCACAGATTTGCACGTTGAATTTCATAAACGCGACGTGAGCGTACATCCGCGATTCCTGTTTATCCCCTTCCGTTTCCGCCGTTCTCTCTTTAACGCGCAATTTTTCCATTCCTCCCTCGCCCACCCTTGAAGAGTCGATCGCTATTGGATTTTACTGCAAAACAAATGATCGCCGAAGCTTCCCACCCTCCGGTTCACCGGCTAGGTAATCGCGAATCCCCGATTTTCGTTCTTCCACTGTTTCGTTCTTCGTTCGATTTATTTTACAGTGTTTTTATGATCGATTTCGTCGTAACACGGCGACGCACTTTTACTGTCCATCCGCACAGCGCTGTGTCCATTCCCGTGCTCATCTGTAATTCGCCCTCGACCATGGACATCTTTCCCTCGACGTGGCTCTATTATTCCACCGTTTTCCCTCTTCCCGGACTCCAGCGTACTCTTTGTTTCGCCATTCGTACCGCTGCGGATCGCTTTTATTACCATTTCGGATGGAATCAATTTTTTTACATTTTTTTTATCACAAACCCTGCGAGCCACAGATTGTGCCGGCTGCCGATGCGCTGCACAATAGCGAACAGAATGTGGTAGAATTCGACAAACCGAGCGTTAGCTTCGAAATTGAAATTTGTTATTCTTTATCTATTTATATCGACTGCTAAAATACAAAAGGTCGTAACCCGTACAAAATGTACGTACGAATAGCCGTACGCTTTAACACGAGTGATGCGAGTAGATTCTTCGATAAAATCAAACAAAAGCACTATTGCGGTGCTTTTACGGAAAGCGTGAATGATCTACTGACGAGCTACACCTTGTCAGAGTTTCAGGGGATGAATCGACTGTGGCTGACAACACACACTTGGAGGTAACAGATAAGAGAATCGACACCCTCGCCTCTACGGTTCAAGACGTCCACCCTGATATTCGTAATGTCCAACAGGCAACCAAGGGGTTACGGACTAACGTTGTGGAACTTCGCAAAAACGGGGCTCTTAGGATCGAATTTTAAGACGTTAATTTGAACTTCAGAACGAACTTAAAATCAAAGTTTGGCCCGGACTTCATTGCGTCTTTAAGATCTATCTTAAGTTCAAACTTGATTTCGTGTTCGACTCCAAACTTCGACCTCCAGAGTAGGCTGTTATTAATGAGGTGAAGTATAACGATTTTTTGAGGGAATTTCAACAGAATTTTTTCCACCCTTTTTATTAAATATAAAATAACAAGATTTGAAAAGTATTTAAGAAACTAAAATATGTTTAGTAAATATAAAATTGAAAGTTCCGAACTACGGTTGGCTTTCACGAAAAAAAGAGATCCAAAAAAAGTATATCCGAAATTGTATCCACAACTGAAAAGAACATATGGACTCAAAAGATTGACGAGCCGCTATAAATTGGATCAAATAATTTTTCCATTTTCCCCGTCGAAATCATTATAATTATAACAATTTTTCCATTATTTTCCATCAAAGTCCATCGAATACATTGTTCCGCCATAGACTTGATTAAACGTATATCTAGTGTTATCATTATTATTGTTATGCCTTGAAAATCATACTGGTAATGCAGTATACGCATAGTAGAAGACGAGATGTTTACCGCTGTCCGTCTCGTTTCTGTCGACCCACGTCAAAATTCATAACGGCATCAACTAATATCCGAATCGCACCGGAATATAGCGCGAATGAAAAATTCATCAAATGATCAGGAGAGTGCTTTTTCGCGACTCCCGCCGCTTCGATCCGGCTATTGACTTCGTCTTCGTGCAAACTCGCGTTCCCGCAATAAGCAAGAAACCAAACCAGCGAGTGAGCCACTGAAGGATTCAAGCATTCTATCGAGCATATATGACCTTTTAAAGAGGCTCACGTTCTCATAGTAAAATCCACGATTCGATACGATAGTATCGGGAATTACTGCGGGACACGCAGAACGAGCTACGTGCTCTCCTCTCGCACGATGAAGACTCGTTTATACACCGGGATATAAATCAATTTCCGTCGAGTTAAGGATTTTTCCATTTATGGGAAGACGGATCAATGAAACGATTTGTGAGATAGTCACATATAATTTTATCATTATTTGTTTAAATACGTAAAAGAGTTCTCTTTCTCAGCGGTGCATGCGTTTAATAAATTGATTATATAGATTATTCAGAATGTCTGACAAATTTTTGCTCCCGTTGAAGGGAGCGGAGTTCTTCACGTTTTTTTCATCGATGTTCGATTATTTATAAACAATTGTAATTCTCAAATATGATGTTTTTAAGTATTAAAAAAGAATTAAGTGGCCTTTTGGGTGTGAAAATTACAATATCTTCTTTCCTTACGCATTTTTTACGTGATGGGAAAGTGAAAATGTGTGAATTAGGAAAGGGCTTCTACCCGAAACTTTCCCCGATAGTTCTTCTAGGGTTGATAAGCTTGTTATACGCAAAAATGGTTTATCCCATTATTTGCCCGATCTATCACTTATCGGATTGTTTCCGTGTGCATTGGTCCTTTTTCCTCACTTCCTTTTATCCTCTTACGGGATGAATAGCGAGGCTCGATTGGAAACGAACTGACACAGATGCGCGTGATACAGTCTCTCGTAGAGGGTGATTTCTCGCTCTGACAAACTGAGGAATAGTCAGGACAATAAGTCTGACACGAGAACAGACACCCTCATTTTCCACTTCGATGTCTCCTAATAACACCGGGGATTTTCACTCTGATGAAGCCGATGAACCCCCCCAACCCAATGAACTTCGTTACGGACAATGAGTAAATCGAGCATTATAACCATTGGTCTTTACGGATATCCGAGTTTCGGTGCGAAACTATAACTTCATCGATGCAACACTTCATATTACATCGACCAAACCGACATCGAGCAATGAGCCGCTATGGGATGATAATCGAAAACCAATTTTAGCCGATGCACCGATAACCGATGGATTTGATTACCACAATTTACGGTCATATCGACGATACAAAATTTAATTTCACCATCATCATTTTATTTATTGTGCACTGTAATAAAAAGTGTTAAAATATAACCAATAATGTTTGTCTTTGAAAAATTACAAAAGAAGATTGTGATAATCATTTTTCTGACAGCACTGAAACGGACTGTTTTCCTTTCTATTTGTAATAATAATAATATGGATGCACATTATCATTTTTTTACTGCCATCGCTGAAATTACACTTTAAGAGAAGGCTATGATTTTTTTCCGAATTTTTCTACCACATTTTACTATATGAGCAGTTTAAAGTTTGAAAAGAAAAAAAAATCAATTAGTCTGTTCACAGATTTTGTAACTAATAAGTATAAGAATCATGAAAATAAAAATGACCTCGCAAAATGTTGACGATTGTTTGCCATAGCTTGGATCGTCATGAACCATGGACGACTGGAACTTGTGCGATCAGAGCTACACCAGTTAAGTTACCACCCAGCTATACCAGTTGAATTACGATTGCAGCTATACGAGTGAGTTTCTATGGCTGGTCGTTGTGGAACTGGACGACCGCAAGATTTACGACCTCGTAATTATCTGCTGATCGACGAGCATACCGAGCCCATCAACCGCCCATATTTTCGAGTCTCGAGTATCGTGAATGTTCATTGTGCGTTCTGGTCGACGCATTCACAGGCGGCATCCTCAGTGGCACAGAGAGAAAGAGACAGTACGATAAAGAGTGAAGAGATTAAGCCCACTCGCCTGTTTAATTCGTTTCACACCTTCTGGTCCAGTGGATCGCGAGATCGGAGAACCGACGCACTGGAATTCGATTGCGCTGCGAGTAAACCTTTGTGTATAGTATAACGCACACAGCAAAGTAGATCCACATACGCACACGTGTGGCTATCGGGCTCAAACGATTTTAGGTTGAACTCCAGTGTAAATTTAATTCTCAACGATAATTAGCAATTTTCGAACGGAGCAATCTCTCAATGACACATGACTAAATATTCACATGATGCTCAGTGTATTGATACATAACAAAATGCCTATATTTATCATATTTATAACATATATTTTTATTACATATTTCAACTTTATATTTTATCCACTTTGAAATGTCAAAAAAGTATTTTTTAAAACCTACAACATAATCTTTACTTTATTCACAGTAAAGTCGATGTCGTTGTGACCCTAAGTGTCTTTGGAAAGTTATCGTGTTTCAGACGTGGTCGGACAGACGGACCTACAAACAGTAACACAGAAATGTGAAACTGCCTTTTATACTATTCTAGGTCACGCCAAACGTATCTCCAGACCTTCATGCGGAGTCCAATATTTTTGGACTACAATACTTTATCTCTTCACATAATTCCTATGGAACGAGAAAGTAAAATCCGTGACGACAGAAGCCAGCGCACGAGTTCATTTAATAAGCTTCACGATCAAACCGTTCAAAGACCAGGAGTCAGAGATAACGAGATCATTTTTTTTTATTCCCTCATCGGATACGTGCCAGGGTAGTTCAATATTATGACGCTCGAGGGGGTGGCTTTCAGCTTTCAGCTTTCCGCTACCGGCGGTGCGACGAGTCATCGCGAGTGCGAATAAGCTATGGTACAATCGTACACGTAGTCGGAGCCGGAAGCATGTCGGGGAGACTAACGAGAGGTCGCCCCGTGCGAGGGCAACGAGTGCGTCCAGCGTTACGTGCCCGGAGTTCCCCGATCTTCCGGCCAGAGGGCTGCATACCTACCGGCCATGGCGTGCACTAACCTAACGTCCACCGAACCGAACATCGAAACGACGTACAAAGGTAAACTGGGAAACGCGAGTGCGTCGTTCCCGCTTCCGGTTTATCCACGGTCTCATCCTAGCTCCGCGTCTCTCGTCCCGTCCTTCCTCTCGAACCTTTCACGGCGAATGAAACGGTCGCTCGTTACGGTTTACGAACTCTTCGGGACAACGCGCGAGCACCGGGCGTACCTTATACCATTCTGCATGACCGCGTGTTCAATTTTCCCGTAAATTTCTCACCGCCGCGAGTAAGCTCAGCCATACCAAAGTGATGTAACTCGCGTGTATGTCACGGGGGTAACAAGTGTACTCAACAACGACGGTCGCCCCGAGGTACTCACGAGCAACAGGAAGTTTGACGGAGTTTCTGGGAAGGCACGAGTTTACGGTGGAAGCGAACACACCACGGGCTTGATGTATGCGCTTTTAAGCCTGAAAATACACCACGCGAAGTTTTTGGTGCAGACCTAGATGGCAAAATCAGGGATGTCGTTTTTGACGTTTTGTTGGTTCAGACCAAGATGGCAAAATCAAGGATGTCGTTTTTGACGATTTTTTGGTTCAGAACTAGATGGCAAAATCAAGGATGTCGTTTTTGACGTTTTTTTGGTTCAGACCTAGATAGCAAAATCAAGGATGTCGTTTTTGACGCTTTTTTGGTTCAGACCTAGATGGCAAAATCAAGGATGTCGTTTTTGACGTTTTTTTGGCTCAGACCTTGATGGCAAAATCAAGGATGCCGTTTTTAACGTTTTACCCCGTGTAACCAGCTGCAGTGACTTCTACAGGGTTTCCGGTGTTCGATCTATAGGAAAGAGACGTGAAGTTTGTTGACATTATCCCGAGTATGAAAAACCTCATGCACTGTTCAGGCGAACAGTCCAAAGTCAAGGGAAGAAGATCCACAAAGGTGGGAATCACGGCGAAGGTTCAACTTTCGGCCGCCGCTTACGTGAGATGGACACAGGAGGGTCCAAGGGTGTGAACTTTAACGCAGCTAATTCGAGTGGAAAAGTCACCGATACGGGGTCTGCGGAGTGCAGAATCCCTGGAGATCAAAGTGTATAGAAACTGCCGTTGGGAATATCTGGGACGTGTCCCCATCTTTATCCCGGTGTCTTTACCTCGCGGCTGAACGTCCGTGAAAGCCAACGAAATGGTACCCCGCTGGGCTCGTTACGTGGACGATGGGGTCCACACACGGAGCGCACGCGCACGGTAACGCGGACACGTGCGAGTGGAGGCCGGGCGGTGGATGGGACACGGTCGGGAGGGCGAAGATGAGGACATGGACGAGGACGAAACGGGCCACCAGACAGAGAAACAGTCGTCCAGTCGTCGTGGCAACGGGGTGGATGTCCACGCCAACGCGCGTATCCCGGCCCGTCGCAAGTGGACTAGAGGCGCGCAGCGGCAGTCTTGCATTCGCTGTCCCTTTCGTCCTTGCTATGCCAACTCTCGTTAGTCCGAGCCATATAAACGTCCACGCGGACATGTGCAGTTGTATCGGTGAAGCTCGGGAGATAGAGCCCGATGTGTCGCTGTAGTCACGGTCCATATAGACGCACACATGCACACATGCACACACACACACATGCACACACAGATGTGGACCGGAGACACATTGTCTTCGCGAACAATGAAGCCGTTCTACAAGCGTTTTCCGCAAATGGAACGTCGGCCATTACGTCCGATGCTTATTAGCCATCCTCGGAATCCTATCGGAAAACGCGCTCGGTGGATTCGAGCCTTGGCATTTTCTGGGTCTGTAATTTCGTTCCTAGCGGGAGGAACAGCCGGACACCGGCTCGCAGTGGAGGTACGCAATACCGCAGTATGTACCACATGCTTATAGAACGCACCCACCCCTTGCTCCTGAGAGAATTTAGGTACATTCGTGTGTGTGCGTGTGGGCAGACCTAGCTACTCCGCAGTACTGCCTCACGGGACCTCCGGAGAATATTGAACCGATAAATCGGTTCGTGCTGAGATATAAAATTACAAAACGGTGTCCGGTGCGAAAGATATTTCTTGCGGTTCTGCGTTCACTAACCACCGAACAATCGTTCCGATACTTCTGCAATTGAGATTTTAGCACCTAACACTTTCATCAACTTTCTTCGATACTTTTGCCGTCTGTGAAGCCCTCGATGTCGTTCCGAGGGTGAAACCTACTTAAGTAAGGGATGTACGGAAAGCAGCGGATGAATCCATTGCGGGACCAGTTTCAGACCCAACCCTGCAACACGCTGTTCTTCCTCACCGTCGGTACTTCATACCGGACTATCGGCAAACTTCGTGCACAAGAGCGAAGGGGATAACTTGCTGAAAAGAGGGTTAGGTGCTCGAAGGTGTTAAACCGCAACTCGAGAAGGAAGTACTGGGGCAGATTGGGGGTGAAGGTGACGAAGATGTGGGCCGTTGGCACTCTCAATGCGGTCTTCCACGTGTGTGCGAAGTGGAACGAGGTTGAAACAAACGGAAGAACAGAGGGACCAAGACGGAGGAAGGAGGAACAAAAAAAGGTGCGACGACGGTGGCAAATGAGATAGAAAATGGAGGATTCTCGAAGGAGAGGCGAAGAGGCAAGGTGGAGAGGAGCCGAGGTGGGTTGGTGTGATGCGGAGGAGGGGGGGGGGGGGGGGTTTCTGATATTGCTACTTGTGCCAGTAGCGCGCGGGGCTGGCGTACACTCTCGCTCGTTGCGACGGGTGGTAAGAGAAATCCGTTTTCACTTTCCACCCTGAATTCCAATGCAGAGGAGTCGCAACAGACTCGGCAACCGCCGGGCGTCTTGGCCGGAGAATATCGAAGGAACAAAACGGCGAAGCCCCGCCGGTGGGCACTGCGCCACAGTTGGACTGCAGCGCGGCATGCAAATGTTGCCTTCCTCACCAACCCTGCCACCGTCCTTCCGCCGTCTTTTTCTTCTTTCTCACCCGGCCGCCCACACGCACGCCGGTGTCTCGCTCGTTCAATTCATCCCCCACCACCAGCTCGGTATACAGGTCGGCTGTTCTCTCCACCCCTTGCCGGAGTTTCTCCGACGCCGAGCAGAGACTAGCGGAGACTCGGAGGAGCCGAGAATGGGATGAGCGCTCGCCAGGACCGAGACACACCAGATCCAAGCTCCCAGAGGTACGGCAAGCTTGGGAGAGGATGAGCGCGACTACCACTCCCGAGCATTGTATCTACTTTCTTCTTGTTCGTTTCTTCGTTTTTTTTTTTTTTGTTGCCTCCTATTTCTCTCCTCCGTCTCTCGCGCTCGCGTGCTTCGGAGCCGAGAAGTCGAAGGGAATCACTCCGGTGACGAGAATAGCAGTGATAGACTCCGTGAGACACGTGACCCAGACAAGACATCCGAGGATGTAGGTCGTGCGGTCTGCGTCTGATGTACAATGAGATCCAACATTTAATACCATCTTGCTCGGGTTCTTCTTCTGCGTTGTTAATAATTATCTGGTTAATACCGAAGTGGGAGGGTGTGGGTGGGAGTTCAACTCACGCGGCTCTCGGGAGAACGGATACTCAATATTTATATCGATCTCTTCTAGGGAAGAGTGAACGCTGCTATTATGTATTTGGTAATTTATTTCATTTCTATTGTTACCGATTTGGCGATTTTAGGTAAATTTTTGGGAGTCTAGCTGAAGGGACTCCGGCTGGAGTTAAAATGATCGAGTCCAAGTTATATCGGAAGGATGACGACG
Source organism: Ichneumon xanthorius (assembly GCA_917499995.1). NCBI lineage: Eukaryota > Metazoa > Arthropoda > Insecta > Hymenoptera > Ichneumonidae > Ichneumon > Ichneumon xanthorius. Next base: position 12,828,992 of record OU824201.1, read on the forward strand.
AAGTTGACTCTTTTGGATTCACAGGCCGCGATGGTCGATGACCGATCGCGAGGGAAAAGTTTCGAATTCCCTTCGCATTCAAATCCGTCCTAGAATTTTTGAAACGGAAATGGCAAAGGGATGCCGAGGGGGGGGGGGGCGAGAAAGAAAAAAGTTAGGTTGGAAGACTCGGATAATCCAGGATATAGAAAGAGCAGAAAAGCGCGACACAGGGGGACGATAGAACAAAGAGTAAAATCGAGAAAACGAGAAAGATAGAGGGCTTAACGCCGGTACTGCAGTAAGTTCCGCGTAGTGCGCACCGGGGGATAAGGTGACTGCCAGGGATCAGGATGTGACATGGCGGAAGGATTGCTGAGTAAATCTTTGCCGAGTGTGCAGAATGAGACGGTCACGCGGGGTTAAGAGATGAAAGAGAACGAGAGAAAAAGGAGTAAAATATATCAAGGGGAAGAAGCTTCGGTGGAATACCCGAGGCTGGAATATAACTGTCAAGACGAGGTGATGGCTGCGAACAAAAGGTAGTCCTTACAGAGTGACGTTTAAATTCATTATAAATTATAAACTATATTCGCAACAAGAATATGCTCAAGGACCATGGTTTAGCGATTTGGAAAAATGGGCAGAAAATAGACGTCGTAGAGGAGACACGTCAATATTTGAACCGTTGGAATCAGAAAGCGGAACACCTCCGTCAATGAACCACTGACAGTTTTGAAGAGGAAAGCTTATTCTTTGGTATGAGCCGTGTTGGATTACCGTAGGGTTTTTATTTGCTGAATTATAGAAGTTTGATCAATACAATGAAATGCCATGCCGGCAATAACGACTATAAGGTCGTGCATAAAAAACATCCTTGGAGCCGATGAGTTTGGATCCTTTTCATCATCCTTTGCAGCAGATCTTCTCTTCAACATCCTTCTTTCCTTATCCGAATTTAAAAAACCGAAATTTTTCGAGATTAAATCGAAGCTTGCACATTTTTGTTTAGGCTGGAATACATCAATCGGATTGGGTTACGTTCTTTAATTATTTCTCGTGTATATTAAATGCGTACAGAAATGAGAAAACGCTTTTTTGCGTTCTGAGACATGTAAAACATGGTTCCAAACCGCAATCTGATAATCGATTTTTCTTTTAGGCTTATAATACTTTCCCTCCATACATACCTCGTATTATGGGATAAGAATGTAAAAAGAACAAAGTTAGTTCTCAGAAAAATAGGCGCATAATCGTGACTGCGATTTTACGGCCGAAATTTTTTGCACGTGAGGAATGTACGCGGAGCGTGTGTGGTTATAGTATTATACACTTCGGCCAAGTAGAGGCGAGAAAAAAGGAACAGTTGCGGGAGTGAGTCGTGGCATTTGGCTCGACTTTATGGGATCATTTTATTTCCAAATAATTCCGGAGCTTCGATGTAGTGGTGGGCGAGAGGGAGGGGAGGGCATATGCGTGTGTCTTCTTTATTTTACGAATGCACGCGACGACGCGGTATAGTTCGCTCTCTTTCACTCTTGCATTTTCATTCTCCTTCCTCATCGCTTCTTTATAGTGGTTCGACGGTAGTTACATGTGCAGTGCTAGACTGTCCATCGACCGCCCCGCCGTCGGTCGTCCAAATAGAAAGACCGACTGCTTCGCCAAACCACCACCTAGACGAAAAGTACTCAACCTTTACCACTCGTCCTACGGACGTCGCTTACTCCTCATCGTGTGCATGCGGCAGTTACATATATATGGGATACACCATTGAGGCGAAATTGATGAGATTTCTGAGTGCTCGTATATACCCTATATATGTTATATGTGTACATATATATAACAGTACGTGAAAACTCAGCAATCTAGAGATTTGTAACTCGGCAAGTTATTAACGAGAGTGCATTAGGTTGGATAAGCCACGGAAGCAGCATCGTATGTGGACTCAGGATCATGTCTTAAAATTGCCCAGGAAACTGATGGAGAAGTAGAAAAATTTTATATATTTTTTTTGTTAATCTCCGTCCGAAATAAATACGGAAAAACGTGCACCACATTTAAAAGGGAAGACGAAATGGTTCTTGACATCTACCGATGTCTACCTGACTTTGGGTCAAAATTGCTGTCGGATTCGTTTTCATTGCGTAAAAATGCATGAAAATATGGGGACAGGCATTTTTTTTTAACTTTTAATATTTTTATTAAAAAATGACGAATCATGGAAGAAAATTAAAAGACCTCATTAAACGGTGATCGATTGCAATTTTTCATGGCTTTTATACCCTTTCCTGATCGCCCTCGAAATTTCAGCTTAAATTCAGTTCGGTATCAAGAACTGTAATTAATTTGTCAATTTCGATGAGAAAAGTCTCATCGAAAGCGGATATCGTCTCGGCTTTCGATGAGACTTTTCTTTTTGACCCTACTTGCCAGAATCCGTGAGAAAAGTTGATTACAGTTTTTATTACCGACCGCGGTATCGCGCATGCTGTTAATTCCCAAAAGTGTCCGTCATATGTGAGTCGATATCGCCGCCATTACCGGACGGCACAAACTCATTATACACCCTTCGCCTCGACGCTCAAGGAAGGATGTCAATTCGGTCTCACGTTAAACCCGAAATAACGTTGCGGCGACGATAAATCTACTTTAATTTCGTGTCGAGTAGAGAATCGCGTTTCCTCGTTCGTTCGTTCGAGGCCAATCAACGCTAACGACCATCCTAAAGCGTCGGTTGAGACACGTCTGCGACCGTTTAACCATTGATGGAAAGAGAAGCTCGGGATGAAGGAGCGAGTTGGTCTGGCTGTTAGGATGTTAGGACTCGGCGTACCCAGGACCGTAAAGGTTGTTAGCTGATCTGGCATCAGTCGATTCGATCAGCGAGTCTTTCGACCCGCGATCGCGCGTCTCTCCGCCCAGCTCTCAGCTTAAAGACGACCTTCCCAACCAACCCTGACACACTTTTTAAGTTCGAGGTTTCATCAAAAATATTATTGATATTATTGAATATTATTGAATAATATCAATAATATTGATTTTGAAACTTCCAGAAAATCAAATTTTCCATTTTCTTCCTCGAGGGTGATGAATTAACCCGTAGAAAAAAAAATGGTCTTGGTGAGGTTTTTTTGGAGAGCGAACTCCCTCTCGGATGTCAGCCCATCAGCTAATCGATAGAGGTAGCCCGGGTGACTCATTCGCCGACCGATAGAAGAAACTACCCCAAAGACATTCCAATTGTACGGAAACACAATGAGAACGAGGATAAGAAGTTTCTCGTCCCAATTAATGGTAGAACAAGGAAATGTGTAGGGGGAGAGCGGGGCAAAACGGACTATACTCACCAATTTTACCCGGGACATAAAAAAAGTCTTGGCTCGAAGGGACGAAGCCATTTTGCCCCACTCCATCTAGCTTTGTGGATGCAATAACGTGGCAGGATCCACATAATGGATCCGAGGTACGTTTGGTCGAATTACTCGCGGTTCGAGTTATTTGGGTAATTTGTAGAAATTAGGACAAACCAAACGATACGTGAAAGTTGCATCGAGGCCATTCGAGAGTAGTAATGAACATCCTTGTACACCACACATACTCATCCGTCCGGTAAACATCGTCCAATTCGCTCGTTCCGACAATTTTACCGTCCAACAATTTTTTTTTTTTTTTTTTTTTTTTTTTTTTTCATCTCATTTTCATCGTCCTCAATGAGAAACTTTCGTCCGGGGTGTAGAAGCGTGAGGTTGCCGCGCCTCTGCGCCGTCAAATGAGTTCCTTTAATGAAAACAATCACCTCCGCCAAAGGATCGCTGTCGCTCATCCTTGACACTGCAGCAGTATCGCCCAACGAGCAGGGGACCAGCTCCGGGGCTAATATTAACGGAGTGAAATAGGTCAAACTTCGTCGAAGGTATAATTAACCTGGGAGATGAATAATTAACAAGTGCACGAAAAAATTTACGGTCCGCTGCATTTTTTATCGGAGTTTTTTTTATCGATTAGTTTTTTTTTTGTGTGAAAACGTTTTTAGCGGGACTTCTAAGTGATGAAGTGTTCTCCAAATGTATTACAGTCTGAGGGTAGAATTTTAAGATGTTAGTTTGAACTTAAGATGGCTCCGGAGTTCGAACTTGATTTCGTGCTTCAATTTGATTTTAAGTTCAAACTAATAAGAAGCGATAAGAAGTATCCAAAAAATCCTCTTATCGCTTTCCACGATACAATTGTTCACCAGCAATTATTCCATAGAAATGGATTAAAGAAATTCGTCTGCCTAATCATCTATTCATGACAGTATAGTGTCATCAAAGTTAACCGCATTTGGCATTCAGCTATAATAGATTCTATTGTAGATGGAACTCGAACTACAATCGAATTTGAGTTCAGATTAACGTTTAAACTTAAGATAGATCTTAAGTACGCAATGAAGTTTGATCTTTGGTCTTCGAAACTTGGATCTTTGATCTTCGAAACTTGGATCTTTGATCTTCGAAACTTGGATCTTTGATCTTCGAAACTTGGATCTTTGATCTTCGAAACTTGAATCTTTGATCTTCGAAACTTGAATCTTTGATCTTCGAAACTTGAATCTTTGATCTTCGAAACTTGGATCTTTGATCTTCGAAACTTGGATCTTTGATCTTCGAAACTTGGATCTTTGATCTTCGAAACTTGAATCTTTGATCTTCGAAACTTGGATCTTTGATCTTCGAAACTTGGATCTTTGATCTTCGAAACTTGGATCTTTGATCTTCGAAACTTGGATCTTTGATCTTCGAAACTTGGATCTTTGATCTTCGAAACTTGGATCTTTGATCTTCGAAACTTGGATCTTTGATCTTCGAAACTTGGATCTTTGATCTTCGAAACTTGGATCTTTGATCTTCGAAACTTGGATCTTTGATCTTCGAAACTTGGATCTTTGATCTTCGAAACTCGGATCTTTGATCTTCGAAACTTGGATCTTTGATCTTCGAAACTTGGATCTTTGGTTTTCGAAACGTCGATCTTAAGTTCGATCTCAAAAGCAATTTTAAGTTCAAACCAACATCTTAAAATTGGACCCTTAGAACCCCGGAAGGACCTGGAATAATCGTCGCCTGGGACGGCTCTTGGGGAGACTCTGACCTGAGGGTGGACTCGCGCGTCACCAAAAATTAGTTCACCGGAAGCACGGGCTTAATTGAAAGAGAGCGTGGTATTCTTCCGCTCCGGGGGTTTTGTGTACTAACCCTCTTCCGTGTACCATCGTGTATAACGCAGAGAGAAGTGCAACGTGCATTGGACGGCGAGAGGGCCGGGGGTCTCTATTCAACGTTGAAATTCACGAAGACCAGCAATAAACGATGAACCAGGCGCGCTGGCAAGGCCAGACTAAAAGCTGCGGGCGATATATACAGCAGCAGTGTACTTTTCATGACGAGGCGATGAAAGTGTAATCCCTGTGGACACTGGACGGACTATGTACGTGCATCGGCGTGCATAGTTACAGAGGCACGGATCGGCGAATGGGGTCAGAGGGTGAAAAGGGTCTCATCGGAAGAAATTTTTTGCCACCGCTTTGAAAACGAATGCTTTTTGCCGAAAAAAATTGCACGGTACGAAAAAACTTTACTAATGCCGAACGGTGTAGTTGTTGCTTTATTGGTGCTGCGATTGCCACATTTTTCTTACATTCTAAAAATTATTTTTGTTTTTTATATATAGCGGCTGTTCAATTTTTCCTTTTAATATCTTGGTGCTAAAATTGCTACTGTACGAGTGCTTTCTCCGAAAAAAATTGCATGGTACACAAAAACTTTACTAATGTCGAACGGTAGTTGTTGCTTTATTGGTGCTGCAATTGCCATTTTTTTTTCTTATTCTCGTTTTTAATATGTAGGTGCTGTTCAATTTTTCCTTTTAATATCTTGGAGGTAAAATTGCTACTGTCCGTGTGCTTTCTCCGAAAAAAAATTGCATGGTACGAAAAAACTTTACTAATGTCGAACACTAGTTTTTGCTTTATTGGTGCTGCGATTGCCACACTTTTTCTTACACTTTTTTCTTATTCTCGTTTTTAATATGTAGGTGCTGTTCAATTTTTCCTTTTAATATCTTGGAGCTAAAATTGCTACAGTACGAGTGCTACAATAGAATTATAGCACTGATGAGTATTTGATGCTTTGTTTTCTGCCGGTTGCACGCCCAGTTCGACCGAGTCTTTCGCTCTAATTGGCCTGGGGATCTCAACCATGAGAATCACATCGCTCGGTGGGGTGAAGGGGTGTACGAATCAATCACGATCGAAACACGAGACCCGAGTGCGCTCGTGCTTATCGTCACTCCACACGTGTTAACTTGATCGTATATACGTCGAGGGGATAACGAGGTTCAAGGTAACGAGGTTACAAGGTGCAAGATATTGCTTCGTTATAGTGGATAATGAAATTATACATTGTTTGCCGATGAAATGGATTTTTAATTAGTTCCCCGTTGCTTAACGCCGGGAAGAAGGGCGAGAGATTTTTTTATCCGCAATTTTTTTTTATCGTAGAAACTTTTCAGCTGACGCGTTACGAGTATATATGTCGGATATTTCTGATAGACGGATTATACTTGAAATGGTTTTTTTGTCAGATAGCTTAAAAATGTATGATATATAATTATAATATATTCTTCATATATATTATATCATACATGATATACTTAAAAAGAAAGAAGACAAACACGTCATATATAAATATGAAGTGTTTACGTTTTCTTTTTTTTCTTTTTACTAATCTGCAATAGATAAGGTTGATCCAAGCGTTTCGTATTGGTCAGAAAGCAAAGTTGTTGACAATGTCCTATGGGAAAGACTACGAGCTCGCAATAAATGATGTGCGCGTGATATCCGGACCCACCTCGTTTCCCGTCTCCTCGATCAGTCTCGATACAACTTTGTGCTAGATGCGACACGACACGAGGCCGCACCTTGCACGCGCCATGCGTTCCTCGACGTAGTCGCCGGTGTCGATGCCATTTCATAATTCCAGACACGTGATGTATAGCAATGACAGATCTCAATTGTATTACTTGCACAGAAAAAAAAATAAAAAATCGAGTATTCTGTCAAACTAATTTTTTTTTTTAATTTGCTTTTTGGTCACCCCTGAGTTGACCCAGTCTCTTTATTTTTTCTACCTGTTTCTCGATTTTGAATCAAATTTTTCCTCTCTCTTTTTGTCGTCCTGCCTTCGAGACCTGCGGGTTGACTCACGACCGGCGTAAATCAAACCATTGAATTTCGCCACTTCAATGCACTTCGGTGACCAACTCGCAACAGTGAAATCGGATACGAAGCCAACGCGACCGATATTCGATTGCTCTCGGCCTTCCCAATGGGAAACTCTCATGTTTAGGGGAGACTGGGGAAAAACGAAACACCAGACCAAAATGGACTATTTTCACAAATTCTTCGCGGATCATGAAGCACATAGTATCGGTTAGAATAGGCTACCCAGGTCTGTTTTGCCCCGCTTTCCCCAAAAAGGAAAAAAATAAAAGAACAGTCCCCCCTTCCTCCCGCAATGTCACACTGTATCGAAATATTTTGATGCAATGTTCGGCCTTATTCGGCCTGGAATGGAAAACTGCAAGAAAAAGAAGCACGATGTTCATAGCGGGTGAGAAAGATACAGAGAAGGAAAGATGGATATCCTTCGTTCGAGAGATGTGGGCAGAGGAATTCGTCGGTGGGTGAAACTTTGCTCGACTTTTGTACTGTTCGACCCGCATACCTATCCGGCCGCCACACTTCGCTCAGTTTCTCCTTTTTCTCATTTTCCGCATCTTCGCCGAAAGTTTCCGGTCTGGACCGGGCGATACAGGGCGCGGATGGAAGAGAGCGCATACGTTCGACAGAAAGGAGGGAAAGCCCGCGAGGGAGGCCAGCGGGGAAGGGAGATGGAAGGGATTGAAAGAAAAGAAAAAATATCCACTCGAACGGGAAATCACCGGACCATCGGGCGTAGCGTTTTTCCGTTTCCATTCAGCTTCCCGATGTTTCTTGATAGGCGAAACGTTAGCGGCGTGGATAACGCACGAGCCCTGAGCCGCTGGAGGACCTCAACCACCGTCCGGTCGAGCGCCTTCGCGTTTTTCAACCACTCATACCCTTGTTCTTCCCCGAGCCAACCGGCCTTCTCCTCAATCTCTCTGCGGCTTCTTGTTTTGGAAGATTTCCCCCGATGCTCATTGCTTTCTTTGCCGCTATTCGCTCGCACCAGTGACCGAAGAGTATAGTTATGTATTTACTACAGGCCATCACCCCGGTTACAGCGCCTCATCATCCCTTTTCCATTCGCGCCGGCGCCTCCTCCATCCGCTTCGCTCTTTTTTTTTTTTGCACGTATCGATAAAACAAAAAATATACTTTTTTTAAAGTAAAAAAACTGGTACGCCGAGTACTAAAAATTTGTATTCTCTCATAAAATCAAATAAAATAAAGATCTTTATCGTAACAATCTATTTATGAAGAAAATCAATAATAAGAAATTAAACCTTTTTTCGCTTTCTGTACTAAGTAAACTGAGTTCATTGCATCGAAGGAAAGGCGCGCCAAGAATTTCTCATTTTTTTCTTATTTTACTTTTCGAGTAAAATACATAGACTCTTCATTGATGTTTCTCTCCGTGCGAACTGACCATTCGCCGGTCCGGACGTAATGGGAGCTCGAAAATGGTTCATGAAAAATTATAGAGTTTGATAATTGGAGCTTTGTACCGGTCAAGCTCTGTAGTCTTGCCGGCTTGTTGAGCAGTATAGTTTCCATCAGATTGTATGGCAGTCCGAGACCCCTTGTCCTCGGTCCGGTATATTCTCGCACAGTGGGCAGCGGTACTTGTATTACGTGACTAATAGCTGCGATAGGGTGACGCGGGAGCGTGCGCGCGTTTAATTACGCGCTTTTACTCCTAATTCCGCGCGTTGTCCAATGCTCCGGCCCGACTGCGACAGCCCTTTTCACCGGCGTTGCCTCCGCCATTTGAATTCAACGGGCCGATTCATTATTTCGGCATTAAAATAAGTACCGTGGCGGGACATTGAGCTGAAAACTCCCCTCAGGCTGCCGACGGTCAATGTACCGTGGGTAATTTTATAGTCGCATTAGCGCGAACGTTTTGTATGACCGTGATTACTGCCAATTCGTTATATGGTGTAGTATATAGGATAATAGGCACGGTCCGCTATGTATACAGCGCGAATGGTAATTCGAGATAACATTCGGGTGGAAAACGCCGAGATTTTTCGGAACACCTTCGCCCATCGGGATTTAACCGAATAACACGGTCATCCGATACGAGTAACGAGGAACGAATATATTTTTTTTCGTTCCATCCTCAAGCGTGATTCTATACAGAGCTTTATGATCAGAAATTCGGACAATCAGGAAAAAAAAATGCTGGCCTGGGCTTCGAAATCGGGAAATTCCGATTGCCGGTCGACTGCTCTGACCGCTGAGCCAGGCCGCTACCCACAGCTATTCCGAATTGTCCTCATTAATACTATTTTCCACGACATTACGGCTTTTAATTGGCGCATTTGCCGATTTTTCCGGGACAGCAAATCGGTGAACTTTTGTCTTTTTAATTTTTGACGTTTTGATTTTTTGTGTTTTAATGTTTCTGGGAATGGATTTTTCTTTCGTAGAGACGTTGGATTCATGCATGCTGCATGCTCACTAGATTCCCACGGTGTACACATTCTTTACCCGGAATCCTCAACCAGCCCCTATCATCGTTTCTCTCCAGTTTTCCATCGTCCCGCAGGATTTTCACACACTCGAGATGCCGGAAACAAAGGGACCGTGAGGATTTAGTCGCGGGCCGCGATTCCTACCCCGGTCGGGTCTTCGTCGCGCCGCAGCGAGCGGGAGCGAATGAGAGCATGCGGACGGAAATAAAGGAAAACAGCCGGAGAGAAGGAGAGGAAGAGGCCAAAGGGAGCGCGAACGAAGCACACAACCAAGTGTGCCTGGTGAGCCCTTTTGCTTCCCGCGCGCATTGTGTTGTGTCTTATTTCATCCCTGCTTTCGCCAACAGCAGTGTTGCCGTTGCTGCGGGTGGTGGCTTCTCAAGTGAGAGTGAAACAAGCCTCCGCGAACGCCGAAAGATTCTCGACCCGAGAATCTGGATGAAAGGGAACAAATGTTTTTTTTTTCAACCCTCTCAAGCACCTTCGCGGAAGATCCCTTCCTCCACTTCTGAGAGATCTTCTTTCGTTTCCTCGTCGTCTCAACTTCATCTTCTCCTTCGGACTCTCTTCATCCGCTTTCGCCTTCCCTCGTTTAACTCGAGATTGGATTGCAGATTACACATCTTAGCCTCCTTTGGCGAGGCGCCCCTTCTCAAGGGCTTTACCCTTATTCTTAACTTTGACGTCGCGTTTCCCGATCTCTTCGAGCCTCCGTCGAGGCTCCTTCTTGACTCTCTCGCGCTGCATCTCCTGGCGTTATCTCACGCCATTTGATTATTTACCGTTTCTGCAATGAACGGAATGTGATTGTTTCGACAACGCCGATGTACTTGGAAGAAATTTTATTGGAATTTAATATCTTCTTTGGAATCTGAGACATTTGGAGCTTATTTTGTTTCCGACTTTCGGTGAGGCGTCCAAGATCACTTTAACTATAGCTTCATAAACAACTTGTCATAAGACGCGACCGTGTCTTTTGATCAGACCCGAAAAATTCAAAATTCCGCAATCTTCAATCATGAATTTTCCTACGAAAATCTTCCACTATCTATGGATGGTTTTCAGACGAAGGTCAACTCACTCCAACCAACTTCCAAGCCAACTTCATAGACATGAATGAGAATCGCCAGATGCAAAATGTCAAACGTCAAGTGCATGGCGAATTTTTTAGTGGGTTTCGAATCTTCGGAATATGTTCCGAAATGGAAGTTCCTCAAGGTCGAGGAGTCTACGCGCGTGAGATTATGTACTTTTCGAAGTTATGCGGTTGGGGTAATTTTCCCCCCGGAGTATAATGAAGTTACAAGAAAGCACGGCGGATCGTTTATACCGAGATAGAAGCGTCAACCCTTGGAAATTCGACGCCAGAATGCGGAGTTCGCCAGACACTTGTAACTCGTGACCCTTCTCACGATCCATTCACCGGTTCTCTCAAGGGCGCCACTTCTCAAATGCAATAAACAACTTTGTCCGTTTGTCTGAGCCTCGATCCCCTCGCACCCTGTTCGGCCAAGGTCAAAGACTCGCTGAGTTAAAATTCGAGCCTCGGCTCGTGAATAAACTCACCGCGTGTGTGATATAACTTTTGATACGAGCATATTCATAACTTTTTTTAAGCTGGACCGAATGCCGTTTTTTAGTGTGCGACAAGAAAGTCGATTTAGTCTGTTGGGTTCCGAATTACGAGGTTTTGATAGCTATTCGGGATAGTATGTTGCGAGTTCGAGACTCTGTAACGCTCAGCGAGCGAACGGATTTTCTATTTACACTGTCAAAAAAATGTTACATTTAATGTACCGCATTGAAAATGCAAAAACTTGTACATTAAATTTAATTAATAGTCTGGGATTTACGCCCCGCAAATTACTATAACTATAACAAATTACTATAACGAGTGAGTCTCTTAAGGAATCAGCAAATACTGTAAGAATAGAAAAACCTAAGCTAGCAAATTGAAATCTCAAGAAGCAGTCTCGACCGATTCTGTTCTATCGGGTTAACCGATGATATTTCATAAAATCCTCTCTCATACCGTACAATACGACGCACGTCCCCCCACTGTTGCATGTGTGTTTGAGGAGGACACGTGACCCAAGTGAACACACAGGCGCGCGCGCACGCGGTGCACGACCCTTCGCTCGCAGCTGCTAAAAGGTGCGCGTATGTTATGCCTTTCTTTACCATAACCTCATATGTCGTAATGTATTAATATGCCTTATGCTAAATCCCCCTAAATTATGCTCACAGTCCCGTGTACTGCCACAACACATATAACAGAAAACATGGAGTACAATTAAAGGTCAACAATGGTTCGTGGGCTCGTGCAGGAGTCGACGAGCAGTCGACAGGCCATTCCAGCGGGTCATGATATACGTTGGATTAATTGAGTAACTGACAAAGGGTTGGTATTTTTCTTTGGGATAATTTAATACGGTACGCAATTCGAAGGGATTTCTATAACGCAGTTACCACCTCAGTTGATAAAGCAGTGAATCAATGACGGTACTTGCTACTCCAATTCTCAAGGAATCTGAAACCACCATCAAATGACAAAGCCCTTATCGTAATCTTCTTCGTGGAAGAAATTGCTTCCTAACGAAAAAAACCAGGAGTTTCGTTGAGTAAATTAATAGTAAGTCATATGTGCCTAGCATTCTGATCGAGGCCTGCGACATCAGCTTGATTCGGGTGGTTGTGATCTACATTCGTAAACGCTCGTAAATGAGTCATTGACAAAGGGTTGGCATTATTCTTTAGGATAAGATTATAACCGTACGCAATTCGAAGGGATTCGTGTAACGCAGTTATCGCCTCAGTTGGTAAAGCAGTGAAGCAATGACAGTACTTGCTACTCCAATACTCAAGGAATCTGAAACCACCATTAAATGACAAAGCCCTTATCGTAATCTTCTTCGTGGAAGAAATAGCTTCCTGACGAAAAAAATCAGGAGCTTCGTTGAGTAAATTAATAGTAAGTCATATGGGTCTGGCATTCTGATCGAGGACTGCGACATCGGCTTAATTCGGGTGGTTGTGACCTACATTCGTAAACGCTCGTAAATGAGTCATTGACAAAGGGTTGGCATTATTCTTTGGGATAAGTTTATAACAGTACGCAATTCGAAGGGATTCGTGTAACGCAGTTACCGCCTCAGTTGGTAAAACAGTGAAACAATGACAGTACTTGCTACTCCAATACTCAAGGAATCTGAAACCACCATCAAATGAGAAAGCCCTTATCGTAATCTTCTTCGTAGAAGAAATAGCTTCCTGACGAGAAAAACCAGGAGTTTTTGAAATTAAATGAAATTTTGAGTTGAGTAAATTAACAGTAAGTCATATGGGTCTGGCATTCTGATCGAAGACTGCGACATCGGCTTAATTCGGGTGGTTGTGACCTACATTCGTAAACGCTCGTAAATGAGTCAATGACAAAGGGTTGGCATTATTCTTTGGGATAAGTTTATACGGTACGCAATTCGCAGGGATTCGTGTAACGCAGTTACCGCCTCAGTTGGTAAAACAGTGAAACAATGACAGTACTTGGTATTGCTGTTCTCGAGGAAACTACCATCAACTAACAAAGCCGTCAGCGTAGTGTGTTTTCGTAATCTTCTTCGTAAAAGGAATTTCTGTTTACGAAAACAATGCCGGTTTCCTCCAGTAGACTAGTAAGCAAGTCATATATGTCTGGCATGCTGATCCAGAACTGCGACATCGCCTTAATTCGGGTGGTTCGTTCTCATTCTTAATTCGTTTACATTCGTAAACGTTCGTAATTGAGTCATTGACAAAGGGTGGGCATTCTTCTTTGGGATAAATTAATACAGTACGCATTTCGAAGGGATTCGTGTAACGCAGTTACCGCCTCAGTTGGTAAAACTGTGAAACAATGACAGTACTTGCTCCTCCTGTTCTCGAGGAAAACTACCATCAAATGACAAAGCCGTGAAACTGTGACAGTACTTGCTACTTCTGTTCCGAAGGAAGCCACCATTAAATGACAAAGCCGCGTGCATTGTGAGCTTTCGCAATGTTCTCCGAGGGAAATTACTATTTTACAAAAACACGGCGGGTCTCGTCGAGTAGACTAATAAGTAAGTTATATGCGTCTGGCATACTGAGTCAGGACTGCGACATCGCCTAAATTCGGATGGTCGTGATTGTGCCCTACATTCGTAAATATTGATTTAAGTTTTGTCTTCTGGGCTTTATCGTCAATCTTATTCTCATCAGGACACAAAAAAAATCAAATTATATACGAAAGAAGGGGGTGAAGCGACGGGAGAAAAAGTGGAATTCACATGAATTGAAAGTATAGACGGAGTCTATAGCGGGGGTCAAAAGAAGTTCGAGAAAAAAAGGCCACAAAAAATAATACCGCGAGTCGGAGAAAGAGAGCGAGAGGGTTAAAAAAAAAGTAAGAAAAAAGCGAGTTCGTTTGTCCGTCGTAGCTTCTTTGCATTCGGCAGTCGTGCCGCCAGCCCACCACAAATAACCCTGGCGCTATCTGTAAACAGGGAGCGCTTTGTGCCGTGAAACTCGTCGTCTTTTTTTTCTTTCGTTCCTTCTTTCTCGCTCTTTCTTTCTTATTTTCCCCACAAATCTTACGTCGCGCCTGGCACGTCGACCACTTCAGTCTCAACTATAATCGTAAAGCGCACGAGCTTTTATATATTTCTTCCCACACCCATCGCCCCACCGTCTTCGTCTCATTCTCCAGTACTCGGTGCGGAGCCTCGGTGACGCGTTTTACGGCGGAGTTAAAAAAAGTGAGGGTAGAGTAAAGAAAAAGGAGAAAAAAAAATGAGACGTCGGTATTGCAGGCGCCCGGAGCCACTGCAGGATTTCATTTCGGTGTTGTTCCACAGAACGTGCGTGAGATCCACGTGTGCGCACTTCCTTGGAGTTATTATTTTATTTTGTTGTCTATTCTTTAGAGTTCTCGCGTTATACGCGATTGTATATTTTTCGGAGATTGGACTTTACTCACAAACCGAGGCGACGCTGCGAAGCACCGCGTCGCGTTGCGCAGGGTCTACGAGAATCCTTGCCGTCCGCTCCTCCTTCTTCTTTCCGGGTTGCACTTTCCTTTTTTTTGCTTCTTTTTCCTGGCGCTGTCCATCGTGCATTCTCTCATCTGTCGTCAGGGCGACACTTGCCCGAGGAGTCTCCGAGGAGTCGTTTGCGTTGAGGAAAAGTTTGCAATTTTTCTTACGCGGCGTTTAAATTCACTTAGTTTGAGGTAGTTTGCGGAACGCTTGAGAAATATCAACGCTCGTTTTGAACGGTTAGAAGAGTTTAAATAATTAATTTTATAATCGTCTCTTGAAGGTCCTGCAACTCCCAAATCACCGGTATAGTTGCTAATTCAGCGCTTTCCTCGCCAAAAAGATCTGCTGGAAACTACTAAAAACTACTGCTGGGAGTACCCAGTACTTAAATATTCGAAACTACTATGAATGTCCAGGTGTTAACAACTGGGAATTCCCTCAGTTTCGAGTAGTTCGCTAGTCAGTATTGCTTGTAGATTTCCGTACTTCTACTTATAAGTAGTAATTACTAATGGATGAACCGCTGCGTCTTCAGTGATAACTACTGGCTATAGAGAAGTAATTACTAAGAAGTAGTAGTTATATGTGTAGTAATTACTGCAATGTCAGTAGTAACTGCTGAACCTCCAGTAATCACTCCTGGACCTCTAGTAATTCTTCTCACTGAAGGTTCCGCCACTATTTCTGGTAATTTTGTTCGCAACTCAATGACCATTTTAGTCATTTTCCATATTTAACGATCCTCGGTGACCTTTGGCCATTCTGTCGCCAGTTGGGCACAGTTCTGTCACCAAAATGGGAAGACTGGCTGATTCACCGGTAATTTGGCGATCTCCCATAGCTAAATGTCGTATAATGTGAGAACTTAAGATTTTCATGAACGTCGCGGAAAACCGCAAAACGGATACAACGAGGGCAAATAGGTACAGCATATTACACAAAGGTGGCTTATGCTGAAGGTCGATCGATGCCACGGTATTAGTACACGCGTCGCGAGTGCTTGGAAATTATCGTTATTAACGCTATTATTAAACGCTCGAAGCATGCGCCCCGGGGCCATTAGCGGTGAGTTGTAGTGGCAACGCGAAAGGATGCGCCTGCGGTGCGCATAATTTCATGAGGAAAACGGGAAGGGAGGGGAGGATGGAGAGAGCAAGCGAGACGGAGGGTAGAAACAGCGTGGAACACCTCCTTAACTGTTGCAATAATAGTAGTTTGCGGTGGTCGGCGCGGCTTCTGCTGCTCAAACGGGCTCCCATGTTAGTCAGTGGGCAATGAGCGGAGTAGAGAAAGCAAGGCAAAGGAAAGGAATGGTTGGGGAAGGATTCCCCGTGAAGGATCGAGAGATGCTTCAACCGCTAGGTACTAGCGGTGGAGGAGCACGCTCGTGGTTTCGTATAGTAGAGGTAGAAAGATAGATAGGGTAAGTAGTAGCGAGACGCAAAGGAGACCAGAAAGGGAGAAATATTCATGGCGCACCGAATCTGGATGTGAAACTGGTCGTTGCGAAAATTCATAAATTACTCAAACAACATTTTCGTAATTAGGTCATAGCCGTGAGACAATTTTCACGGTGATTGATATCAATTCCTTTGTATCCTTCCGTCGCGAAATTTTATTCCAAAGTGGTCAATAATTTACAATGTCTGGCCTAGCGCATCCGACGTTAAAACGGCCTTTCACTATACGAATGCCGGATTAAGTTCCGAGAACCGTTCAGGATCAGCAGTTACAAAGCGAGCACCTTTGGAATTTCAAGTATACCTACGAATAGTAAGTAAAAACGAACGGTATGGAACCGTCTACGTTCCGGAATACTTTAAGACGGGTCTAATTAATGCCGGATTCCTATAAACGAGGTTGCGCGAAAGTCGTAGATAAAACCGACGTTCGGGTTCGTCGTCGTCGTCGTCGTGGTCTCGTTACATTGCCCCTTGCCATGCGGAGGCCGAGTCACGCGATACGTCCTGTCGACTGTCTAAACAGTCCCTCGGAGAGCGCATGACAGGGGGAGACAAGTGGATGGAAAAGAGACCGTTAAACCAATGACGACAGCAGAGGACACACACTTGTCCTGCTTTGCTCGACGACTGGAGACCAACCTCCCCAGACCATCGCACTGGACTGGATATAACCTGGATCAGCAAAGCAAATATGCACTTCCAGTTAGTACGACCGCAAACATTGATATCAACGTTATACGTGCTCTCCCATCGGTCGGAGGTTAAGCTTTCCGCTTCTATACGTACAGTCAAGCGTAACAGATCGAGCTACACAGTGTATAACCCAGGGACGGAGAAAGACAGAGATGCGGAGGCCGCGGAACGCCGCGGTTCAGACAGACGCAGAGAGAGAGAGAGCGAGTGAGAAAGCGGAGGATTCGAATCAGAAGCTGGTAGACAACGCTGGCAAGGTTCTCATGCACTGCTGCACCGATGCGTCACTGAAGTTAGCTAGACCGAAACCAGAACTGTGCGATGTGCCCCAATGATACTCGGGCTGAGGCTCAACTCGGGGCAGGCACAGAGTTCAGTGTACTGTTACAGTCCACAAGCTGCTAACGGAGTCAATGTTATAGTTGGCATCAGCGCCTTGGCATGACAGACCGTTTGAGTTTGAATTATGTCGATGCAGTCAATTAACATTCGACACTAGCGGTAGGAAACTTTGACTGCGCTGATGTATAGGGCTTCGTTGAAGTGCAGGGTTTGTATGTTCCGAAACAGGATGATCGTGAAGTTTCAGTTGAAGTTCAGTGAGAATTACCTAATTACACTTGGCTAAAATAGGACAATGGTGAAACAGAAGCCAGTTGGACACGGAAATGCTCGGGTGAGTAGCCAACATTATTGCGCTGATTTTACTCAAACCGAATCATACTCCAAGTTGATAATATATTCACGATTGAGAAGTTTAGTTCTTAGATTTTACTTAGGGTAAAAGTGGTGAATATGGCCCACCTCGATTAACACGTAAATCAATGATATATGGACCGGGCCATATTCCCCACTTTTACCCTAAGCCGAATCATACTACGAGTTGACAATCTATTCACGATTGAGAAGCTTATGTCGGCAAACGTTATTGGTGTGAAAACATTTTCAGGCGATCTGCTCGAGTAGAAATTTTCGGGCGTCACATCGGGGCCTGATAAGGTCCTGGAAAGGCCTTGTCAGGTCTTCCCGGAAACTCGAAAGTTTCTACTCGGCTGTAGGCCTGGTCGATGCTGCAGTCGATGATTCCAATCGGAAATTAACGGAGGTAAAGTAGTACATCGCTTAACAGATTTTCCGATTGTACGGGGCTCGACGAGACGTGGACTACACAAAAGTACATGGAGCATATGCGAAACAAGGACGACACGACTACCACTCGTTTACCAACCAGAACGTTTCTATCATTCGCTCTGGGAAGGGGTGGAAGCGAGAAAACGCCAATAGCAGAACCTCCAGTTATCATACAGCTATCATGCAGTAAACTCGACGCTCATAAAATAATGTGTGGTGGAGGCTGCGATCGGTAATGTCGCGTATACGTATGCAGAAAAGACATGCGAACACCGTTGCGGCGAGTTCCCTGCCGCCGCATCGGGGGCTTCTACGGCTTCCGGTTTATGACCGCCAAGCCATGCCAAATGGCCAAATATCTCGCGATTGTTTGTGGAAGCGGGGCATCTCCGGGCGATGCGAACGAATTGCGAATCGAAACTCAAAGCCTGGGCGTTTTGGCTCCAGCGCGTTATCCGGTCTACCAGACTATTCCGTGGTCGATCGGTCGGAGAGATATATCTGATGACCAATTGAACAAGAGAACACGAGCCTTCGAGGATTGTCCAGTAGCAAGGACACACTGTGAACAAATTTTGTTTGAAAATTAATGAACGGTATTGAAAGCTTTTTTACATAAACTGTTTATGAAATTTTAAACACATGTGCATTGCAATTTCCTGTCTTTAAAGTCAAATTTTCATTTTTCATTAAAAATTTTATAAATTTCAGGCTAAATATTTGCACTTTTAATATCTGGTATTTTTTATTTTACAAAACGGAGATTAATGTTCAATTAATGTAAGTAATGTAAGCAAATTTCAACTTCCGGTACATTAAACCTACAATTTATTTTTAAAGTGCAGAGTAGTTTATGGATAGCAAACGGAACCGTCGCGGAACTTGCGCCAGTTTCTGACCGGGATGATGTCCTTGCCAAAGTATTCAATCAATCCGACGGAACCGGCAGTTTTCACCTGTCTCGAGTGTTTACGTCCAATCGAATGCGACTCACGCAACACATCTTGAGGGTGAAAAAAAATAATAGAATAGATAGGAAAAATAATAAAAATTGAGAGGGGCTCCGACTAAAGTGCGAATCACCGACGGTAACGGGTGAGAATGCGATCTCGTGTTTGCCCTCTGCAAAGGGAGATTCTATAGGCAATCGACAGTGCGTCGAAAGCTTCTTCGGGCTATGCTACAGAAATGGCCATACCGTAGACGTGAGATCGAAAGCTGTAACCCCGGCGCGTAACGTTATCGTTACGACGAGCTCTCGATACGAGGTGAATCTCGAAGGGCCATTGAAGTCGGTAGCCTGCCGCGAATATCGGGCATCCCAAGACTTTGAATATTTCCGCGCAACATCCGGAGGTATTTCCTTCGGTAGGATTCCGCTTCCACCGTGGACTCGTTGCAGACCTTCGCCGATTCTTTTTTTTTCATCTCATTTTCATCCTCGTTCGAGCTCCTTCCGTTGCGCGCAAATCGATGTTGTCAATGTTGTTCGAACGTGAACATTGAGCTCGGTTCTGTAATATCGAGCCTATTTCACACCAATTTGGCGGCCTTTGGCTGCGAGAATCGCACTGGAACACAGGTAACAGCGCAAATGCTCGGACACGTCCCAGTCGTTGGACACTTCTATGCAGATTTGATTTATTCCGAATTTAAGTATTAGAAATCCATTTTGATACTTGCAATCATTTTTACAAACATTATTTTAAGCTCAGAAAAAAATTATAGAAAGTTAAAGCCTAAATTATTTTCTATTTTTGCATTTTGTTAAAAGACAGACGACATAGTGTCCGGAAATTGGTACAAGCGTTACTACACACGCGACCCAATAATCGGACAGTTCGAAGAAGTTAGGTTGGCCAGCTTTCTACGTAGCTTATCCCTTGACATTCTACGTAGCTTTCCCTCGACACGACCGTTCCAAAAATAAACCCCGATTCATGAAAATGTATTCTAAAATACCGGCATCTAGAAAATCATGTGACGAACATAGTCCCAAAACAGTGCTCCATACATTCATCCAATCCGCCAATGGTACAATTTGTCGACGAAAATTCTGTTTCGGAATTGCTTCTTCACTAACAAATTTCCTTCCTCTTGGCGCTCTATGAGTTCCGCCAGCCGACAGAATCTCACGGGTATCTACCCGAGGATTATTGCGAGTGCGGAAGAGAATATGCACACAGGGTGCCTGTATCCTAGCGGTAGAATGAAAAGAGCAAGAATGAGCAGCCCCCCCGAGCGAGTGAGAAACGAGACAGCGAGAGCTTGCTTACGTTTAACGCTCGAAACTCATAAACCATTCGGTGGGTCGAGTCACATCCGGCGCATAAATCTCGCGGGGGTTAGGTCGGAGCTCCCTTCCCGCCAGCCAGTGTTGCAGAGCGGTACACTCGGAGCAGTTTCGGTATAACGGTATGGTGTGTGAAACGGTGCGCTGTCGGGGATTGGCGAATGCGGGAGGGTTGGAAAAAGGGGTGTTGCATGGTCCACCTGACAGGCACGCACCGACCGCCGCATGGCCGTGGCTCGTGCGACTGCTGGTTGCTCCCTCACTGCAGGACAACCAGTTAATGGTCATTAGCGAAGCACACCAGTTTTAAATCTTCGGTGACGGGCCACTGGGACTCTCTCTGTGTGCACGCATATTTGTGTGCGCGCATACACGTATCCAGACTTTCGAGTGTGTGTCACACGTATGCCGTACAGTAGACGGCAGGCAATAGTGTATTTTTAGTGCACAATACGGCAGGCCCAGATGGTAGGTCGGTAGGGTTGATTTAGCGCCGCGCAATATCCGTCAAAGCCTGAAGTGCCAGAGTTTAAGCCGCGTTCTTTTCGACTCTTTCATTTCTGTCCTTCTTCCTCTTACACTCCGTCATCGCATTAATGCTTGTTTGCTCGTTTGAGGGATATATTGCAACCTTGTTGATGCACCCGTCGAACGGATATACGAGACGAGCGAGGCTTCGACATGCGTGTACTTTTGTGCCGCTGGTTTAACTGGAGTCAGGTCCGAATCGTACAAATCAAACTTTATGATTCCCGTTACGGTAGAGATACTATCTTGTGCTTATCATGCTTTAGTGGAGTTCTTTGAGGGGACGAAACTTATGTTGCTCTTTTTTCGTTTCCAGATGTATTAGTTTAACTTCTAGGAAAATCAAAATATCTTTCCTAGTAGAAATTTCGCCGCGTTAAATCGGAGGCTTTTCTGGATCTTATCAGGAGCTAATGTAATGCTGTAAGATGACTCCAGGGGTGGTTTACCAGATAACGCGATACATGTTGCACTGGATCGCACCCTTGTTCGACGAGTATCATCGAAATCGCATCATTATCCCCGTCTGGCCGGATCACAAAAGATCGACGGAACGAAGTGATAGAAATGATGGAAGGATTGAAGTTCCAGCGTCCCGCGGTTGGGTCTATCGGAAGTGAAGGGTAACGGTAGTTCCATGGTACAGTACATCGTATACGTCCTCTTTTCTCGTCTTCAGATGCATTAGCTTAACTTCTAGGAAAATCAAACCATCTTTCCTAGTAGAAATTTCGCCGTGTTAAATCGGAGGCTTTTCTGGATCTTATCAGGAGCTAATGTAATGCTGTAAGATGACTCCAGGGGTGGTTTACCAGATAACGCGATACATGTTGCACTGGATCGCACCCTTGTTCGACGAGTATCATCGAAATCGCATCATTATCCCCGTCTGGCCGGATCACAAAAGATCGACGGAACGAAGTGATAGAAATGATGGAAGGATTAAAGTTCCAGCGTCCCGCGGTTGGGTCTATCGGAAGTGAAGGGTAGCGGTAGTTCCATAGTACAGTACATCGTATACGTCCTCCTTGAAGGAGGGTTGATAGGAGGGGTTAAGGTTAACGGCTCCACTGTTCCGGCGATTAATCCTCTAGCTTCGGCCTGATACTGGCGGCAAGAGCCAGCCAGGCCAGCTGGACCGGATGACTAGAGCATGAAGTCCCTCCGCTGGTGGAGTAGCCACGCCATGGCCAGGGAGAATTGCGCGGAGCTGTCCTTAATCCTGCCATAGTAGACCACAGCGAAACTCCCTCTCTCCATTTCTCCATCCTATCCTCCGTTACTCAGTCCTTCACTCTCACTCGCTCGTGGAACGCTCGAGTGTCTTTTGGAATCCTCCTGCTCGAGTTCTCAAGAGATCCAGCCCCGGTGCACTGGCTGCACGCCCCGGAGGAATCAGTGATGGGAACGGCTTGTTGGTTCGGACTGACGATGCTGAGATTTATGAGCACACCAACAGACATACATATTCGCCTTTCTAAGATCCTCCGAGATATATGTGTACGAAGGACTGGGGTAGGTGAGACGAGATCCGCGCTGAAATGAAGTTTCAATTAAATATTCCAGCATCATATTTGACTCTCGGTACTTTAAGACTCCGAATTGGAAGTCACAGCGAGAAGTCTCGGGCCTCGGAACAAGGCGGACCAAGCAACGTCCGCTTTCCTTGATTATTCCTTGATTATTCCGCTCCAACCTAGGCGTTCACCGGTGAATCTTAGAGTCGGAAAAGAGATCTTCGGATCCACGCTCGTGAAATTAGTCGCATTCTCAAATATATGACGGACATACAACGCAACTTCACGGACACCGAAACAAGCGACACTTACCTCCCTCTCCTAGACATTCGTTTCTATCCAACTTTTTTAATTACGCTGAAAAACTGTTTCGAGTTACTCGGTGTCCCCAGTTTTTATTTCTCCGCTGCGAGTGCCCAGCGCGGGGCGCATGCGCCCAGCGCCGCTTATTCTTTTCCACAAAAGCTTGCAAAAAGTACCGAACACGCTGTGCGCCGCCAGGCAGATAGCAATTACTTCGTTCCAGCCCCCATGATCCACCCCCACAGTCAAACGAAAAGGGTTGAACGTTTGTCGCCTCGGCGTTTCACTCTCGCTTTCCTTTCAGACCACCCACCTTACAACGGCCGCACCCCTTTCTTCGTCTCCCTCATAAGTCCTCGTGTACCTATCCGAGTTCACTTTGTTCTCGTAGCAGCACAACAGCCTCGGTGCCGCATTTCCTGAATTCCACTACATTCCCGAAGCCGCCCTCCCACCGAAGGGTACCTTTTCCCTTTCCTCTACGTGTATTCGTACGTCCGTGTATGCTCGGGGTTTTACGAAGTCAGGCGTTAATTGCCTTTCCAGATATACCCACTATCCTCGAACGCGCGCCCGTCGTTAAACTCGCCTTCTTCCTCGCACTTTTCGGCTTACAGCCGTCTCCTTTCGTTTCTCCGTTCGACTCTCTCTCCCTCCATCCGTTACCTTTCTCACCTCTCGACTGTTCTCCCGTTCCTCGGGTAAGGGCTTCAGTTTCTCATTCACTCCCGTTCCGTCTCACTGTTTCTCCTTTCGTTAGCCCGCGCCTCACCTTCCTCCCTCAAGGGCGCAACATAACTCACGCATAAATACATGAAATTACTTACCCTTATTTAGAGGCTCGTTAGGCAGATCTACTGTTATTGCCGGCAAACCGAAAGTCATGAAGCGAAGGTACAACCCGGCTCGCCTCTTCAGACGTTCGCCATTGAAACGCGCAAGCGTCCCTCTATCTCGGCAATTCTTACCCTCACCGAGTCCACATTCTATCCGAACCTCCGCTCGGGCTCTCCAGTGGCGGTAAATAATTTAAGGCGGTGTTCCACCGACTAATTCGCGAAAGACTCGAGGAAACAAGAGCGCTACGGTGCGTGGTGGGAACGGTTGCGTGAAAGTTTACTATATTGCGCCTCCAACCACCGCTGTTCGGAATGGCTTTACACCGCGCGCGCGAATTATCCTTCCGGTGGGAATTGTGCCACCCCAACCCTCTCCCAATATCTTTCTCTATCTGCTTCTATATTTCATTGCCTTTCTCTCATCTTCTTGTTCTAATTACGCCGCCGGAACGAGCAACGACTCCCGTTCCGGTAGCTGTTGAGAAGCCCAGGATAATTACCGGACGATTTAACGAGTCAGATTATTATCCATTTTTTTGGGCATACGTCATGTTGCCCACTTGCATCGCGAGGGCTGAAAAATTGATGGAATGTTTTGGGTGGAGGCCCTTCTAGTTATGGAAGGAACCCTGAACGACTGGCAGAACTGAATTGCTGAAGTTCTGAGAACTGAGCACTGACGCAGACTTGACACTTCAACACCTACTTTAAGCACTTAATCTACTTGCCAAGCCCTGATATAAAATTTACATCAATCGCATATGTGCTTGTCCATATCCATTGTCACTTAACCCTCTTCGCTCACGTCTCTTGACTGAGTGACTTGCGTGCCGTCGAGAAATATTTGTCGAAACATACATTTATTCAAGAAATACAAATTACCAAATACTATCAGATAACCAATTTCTCTGATCTTCAAGTGCCGAGTGATGTAGGGTAAAAGCGGGGAATATGGCCCGGTCCATATATAAATGATTTACGTGTTAATCGAGGTGGGCCATATTCACCACTTTTACCCTATGTCACATTTTGATATTTAATCTGATAACAGCTTTAGCGGGACTTTTGAGTTAAAAGTATCCTCGAATTCAAAGCATTCGAATGAAAGCTCTGAGCCAGATGAGGCTCAGAGTAATCACAGTCTGGGCCGTCATCTGGGATGACTTTGACCCGGATTAAGGAAAATCAGGGCCAGAGACTTCTAACACTATCAGAGATGGTCTCCCTTACTTTGTATTTCGGCAGACCGTCGGTGATGTAAATTTCAAATTTGCACAGCGTAATCTTCAGTGGCAAGCGATCGAACCAGAAGATCCCGAAACGTTGTGAACATAGTCGCGTTAATGCACAACCAGAGGATAACGGTACGTATTCAACAATACGCACAGTAGCGAAACGGGAAAAGCGGATTTGCCGGGCTCCCCGTTAATTCTATGATCCCTGTCCACCCTTCGCCTTGTACACCGGCCACTGATTAATAACGATAAGTACAAATGCGTCTGTACCGCAGCGGGATAAATTGCGGTGTTGGTGGTTCGCCTCGGCGGATCTCTGCGCCCACGACAGACACGTAAGCGCACGCTGGCCAGCGTTTCTGTCGCGTTCTGACCACCGTGGACGATCGCGATGGCGAAGCTTATGCGGTAAATACGAAAGCATCCCGGTGGGAATGGTGTTTCCATACTCTCTATCTTCCCGACAAAATGCTCGTGGACTTTGGTGAGCGCTTATCGAACAGTTCGCCCAATCCGCCCGAGGCTGACGGAGAGCGAAGGCGAAAGATTACCCGTACTTTGGAACACCGACCAATTGAATAATGGACAATCAATTAGAGATTTGCGCCAAATTGATTGAACTATCCATCGATCCACTTCGATGGTGAATAAAAATAGAGAAACCCATCAGCAAAGTGCTTCCGGATTTTTGCAGGGTTGGCGAAACTGGTCTGCGATCCAGTGCTGACAATGTGTGGAATGAAGCAGGAGCTTTGACGAAAGAGGAGGCCGAGCAACAAATTGGACGATGGTGAATAGGGGAACAAGCGGGTATCCGTCGAGTGCGAGGGAACCGGCGTCACAACCGACTGGAAACAATCCCAGCGACTTTTGATGGCGTTGGATATTAAATTTCGCCTTCCCGCCCCGCGCTCGTCCCCGGTTTTTATTGGATTATGGGTAACCAGGCAGGGGTAGTCGCGTCAGCCACCCGCTGCCACTCCAACTACGACGACGGCGACGAGAGAGTTTGGGCACGAGTCATAACATCGGCAGCAACAGGAGTTACCACCGTCAACCCCTTGTGTTCTCGTCGCTCTAAGTACCCATGCCGTCAGCATTGGCATGCTCTCGGCATTGAGTCGAGAGCTGAAGTGGCGATGACGATCTTACGGGAGATGCGAGCCCGGTAGAGGCAACTTGTTTGTATGAAAATTTAATTCATAGCTATAAAATCCTTTACGACCGGCACCGGTGGACTCCCGCCTCGATTCCACTCTTCCCTGCCGTGCTCAAGGTATTCTCACTCTTTATCCCTGCCGAATTTGTTTCTGGGATACCGAAGCTGTAAAATCATCCCCCCTTGGCGAGAGAGAGAAATGAATTCGCGTTCGCGCGAGAGGCGAAAGTGAACGATACTGTTAGAGCCCAGGATTTTTCAAATTACCGTGCTTTGTCTTTCAAATTGGTCGTAGGCTGCTCGGCATCCGTATTTTAGATTCAGATTTACCGTTACGGTGGGTGAATCGTACGGATGGGGAAACGTCCGGGCGGCGAGGTTTCCGGATGGAAAAAGCAATCTGCACGGGCAAATGAGGACAGTCCTGTCCCTAACAGAAGTTTCGGATTGTTCAATCGGGGCCTTGTCGGGGTCTTCTCGGGATTTTTTTTCGGAAGATATTTCTATCACCAGGGGTTGCGTCCAACCACTAGGGCGCCTCGAGTGAGACCAATCTTGAAGTTCATTCAAGCCCCATATAATTCGATCCACTTCGATCAAATTCAATCTTGTTCAATAAAGTTCAATCTGAATAAGCAGAATCAAAACTATCGAACTATTTTCTACATCCGCCTCCCTAGTGGGAATTACCGAGCGTTACATAGGAGGCTGATAAGACGCTGAAAAGGCCTCGTCAGGGCCTAATCGAGCCTTTGCCAGAGCTTATCAGGGCAAAGATTCGCACCGGGGAGGAAAAACGAAGGATAGCTTTTATAAATGAGTCAAGCTCGGAGCGAATCGATCGCGAAGCCAGCCAGTCCCCTTTATCCAAGAGCGAACAGCGCGTAAGGAGATAAAACCGGTGCCACGCCTGGACCATCGCCGTATATAAATGAGGAACGATCTGCTTAAATCTGCCGACATCGATTGTACAAGAGCGTCGGACGTCCATGCCGTGGTGGGCTCGCAGAAAGCTTTGTTCTTCTATCGCGCACGTGCTTTCTGTATATCTTTTTTTTTAACAGATAGCAGCATAGCAAATCCCCGAGCTTTCGGCTCATCAGCATTCCTCGAAGCCACATTATTTTGCCGAAATTTTAATCAGCCGAATCGTCATATGGAAAATTATGTATCCAATCGCGCTTCTCCTGAATCGTGAAACTGCCATATTAACATTCTATAAACGGAATATTTTTCCGAATTGTCAAATTTCCAAAAGTTTATTTTTCCGTATGTTCATTTCAGTGAACTTCTCTTCGGAAGTGGTAATTGGCCGAACTTTATTCCTCCACATCGTTATTTAACCGAACGTCATTTTTCCGAATAATAATTTCACCGAACATTATTTCTCCGGGTCGTAAAAATTTTGGAAATTTAGCGATCCGGAAAAATAAAGATTCAGCAGTTTGACGGTTCGGCAAAAATTCGGAAAAAGGGCGTTCGGACCCATGATTTTCGGCCACACGACAATTCCGCCGATTGAAGTTTCGGCAAAACAGTGTGGCTCCTCGTTGCCCTCCGCATCCATCCACATTCCCGCAGCGTTGTGTTGTTTAATGCTGAAGTGACGAGTAAACAGATGGATTGGGACATATTCTCCACTCGACGAGTGGGCGCACTCTGACCAGGTTGAATTTTTGGCACACCCGCAATAGAACAAAACAGCCTGGACGAGAATCAAGAACGGCATTGAAGAGTACGCTCCGGCGCATTCCATTTGAGTATCAATGGCAGAAGCGAATGAGCGGTCGAGGGCCAGCTTCGGGAAATGGATACCTATCGAGTACCGATGGTTTAAAATAAACGATCAGAAGATTGAGTGCATGACGGACAGAGAGAAATTGAAAACGAAACGATCGAGGGATCGAGTGCGTACTGAAAATTGCGGGGGCCGATTGAGCGTGTGGGAGCTGCGAATTGCGGAGGAGTATGCCATTCGAGTCTGGCAAATAGTACCAGCGCACCGTGAGTGCTCAGCAAACGGAAACGTTTTCTTTTTTTTTTTCTCTTTTTATCATACCGAACGATTTCTATTGTAATATTGTGATGGATCGAACACTGTGCCCATAGCTCTTGACCTAAAACCCTTGTTTTCACCATACCGCCATTATATCGATGGCTTAATGCCATAAGGCTATATAGGCTGTGCACAAGCATCGCTTATATTCCCTATCGGTGCTAGGCCGATCTATATCAGTATTTCGCGGGGAAATTCGATACCAATCAGTGTTACAACGTTTCGATGATTTGTAGTAGCGAGAGGTCGTATTGCGAAATAGCGCAGCACCGGCAGGGTCGACAAGTGCGAATGCGGTCGCCCGATCGAAATGAGCTTTTCCCGTGATTCCGTGAAGTGGCCGATCGGTATACCATTTTCGAGTGCTCGCTCGCGGATGTTTCTATCCGTCGATCGACACCCCGCTCGGTGGAGTAACTTGGAGAGACTCGCAGGTGACATCTATAACAAGGACAAAATTGCAAATTTGACAAAACGAAAGTGCCAACATTTTTATTTTTTTTGTTTCCCACGGAGTAATGACGATTAGCCATTTAAATTGGGTTATTTCGGCGTTGCAATTAATTCAGTGGGATAATAGAATGGTGTAACATCATCCTACTGGACGTGATTTATTTATGCGATCGTTTTTATTACTCATCCACAAAAATGACCCCTTTTCGTGCCTGTAAAGCCTGGAGAAAGTGGTGCTTTCTGGTAAAGCGGGCGAGAAGAATACTGCAAATTCGCAAATAACACATTATTTTTGCGCACACTTTTTCAACACCCTAGTTACTTTGTACGAAATACTTGGAGGAAATACTTGTACGAAATACTTGTACGAAATACTTGTACGAAATACTTGTACGAAATACTTGTACGAAATACTTGTACGAAATACTTGTACGAAATATTTGTACGAAATACTTGAACGAAATACTTGTACGAAATACTTGTACGAAATACTTGTACAAAAAATACCTGTACAAAAAATACCTGTACAAAAAATACCTGTACAAAAAATACGAAAAATACGAAAAATACGAAAAATACGAAAAATACGAAAAAGCAGACTGTTGAATTATTTCTGCTCATCCATGTCTAGGCGTCAGTGCTTTGGTTCGTTATGTGCTGTCCTATTGTTTCATCATTTCCGACGAATTTTCCCCGACAAGAAAAACACCCGGGAGTTCAAAGGATTACGGTTACAGTAAACATCCGGAGGACGCGCTCGCGCAACGGTTAAAAATATTGCGAAAGGGTTGATATACATACGCGCACGGTGTTGTTTACGTTTATGTGTACGACCCGACCACTCTGACTCCGCTCACGCCCCCGCGCTCCCTCTGTTGCGGCATCTTTTTATACAAATTGTGTTATTTATATTCCGCGGAAGGGACGGGGCTTGTGCCCGTCTATCTGATTCCACATGGGATCGATGATAGCACCCAGCACGCTCTCGCAAATGGAGTTACTAGAGCTACGAGAGAGAAATCCGACGAAAACGCGTTTGTGCCGTTTTTTTCGTAACGCCCCACGTTGCACAAGTTTCCTTGCTGCGGGATATCGCTATTCTCTTTCAGAGAACTATATATGGCTCCCTTTTTTTCGGCCATTTTTTCATTAAAATTTTTTTTTTTAAACCCCCTCGAGCTCATACGTTTTAATGCCCGTTCACCTAAATGGGTTCGATGGTAAACCAAGAGAAATGGGTTATTTTTTTACATACGATCAAAATTTGAATACACCAAAAGTACGTAAACTAAAAATTCGGCGTACAACAATTTCAATTGATTTTATTACGAATTTTCGGTTTCGTTGTCATTTGCAATGGTTGGAGAGCAGCGAATGTTTTTTTTTCATTTCACCCTTTGATGGGTACAGTGCAGTGTCTATATTGCGAAGTTATGCAACTGTTGCTATGCCAATCACTGAATCATTCAGTGTTACATTATGCATTATTAATCGTTAAATGCGCAATTAATTCTCAACGATGATTTTGACGATGTGTTTATTGCGACTCGGCTATTATTTTGGTATATTCCGTGACCCACTTTATTACCAAATATTTATGGATTTTTAGCAAGTTGCGTCAGTGAATTTCGTCGAAAATTCACGGGACGTAACTAACGTCACGGTGGAAATCCCGTTGCAATACACAAACGGCGGAAACGCGATTTATTCTCGCAAAAATTTATCCGCACCCTTCCGTATGTTAAGGATTAATAAAGCGATTTATGTTTTTTTTTAAATTTTACGCAATGTTAATAAATTTCTGTGATATTCTCGGAGAGCCGAGAATATTTTCGCGCGTTCGAGAATTTTTCATCTGGGGGTAAATTCCAGAATCGATGAAAAAAAAAAACAGAAAAAAAGGCGCAGAATGAATGCGATGCGCTCGAAGATGCGAGAACTTGGTATACGGTAGGAGAAACTGCATCTCGCACTGTCTCTCGCTCGTAAAATCGAGTCGATATAACCGTTGGCTCGATCCGACGTGCATATTTCAATTCCCCGCCGCAACTTCGATTTTTCCGACGTCCATAGCAGAGAGAAAAGCAGACGGAAGGAGAGAGAGAAAAGGCTCGGCGAAGCCAGAAGAAGCTAAAGCTCAAATCCGCCAGGAGGGTGATTCGAGTCAGAGCCACTCTATGCATTTTGGTATAGCGCATCGAGACGCGATGCAAGAGTCAAGACGCTTCTTCGCATCGCCGTATCGTAAACCGGATATCGTTTTTTACAGTGAATTTTCTGTAAGTCTCTGTGTAGCGCCGTTGCTTCTGTTGCACTTCCGCGCTTCGGGCTGTACAGACTTTTACTTCCGTCTCGGCGGGTTGGATCTCGACCCGTTCGAAGCGTTCTTGAATACTTCATCTTCAATATAGCGTTCATTCTTCTCTTTCTTCCAACCTCACGTCACCAAACCCCTTCGGTTCAAAAATCCCTATACTTATTTTATACCTGCCATACTTATTCTGTACTTACTATACATATTCTGTTTATTATTTCAAAAGACTCTCCCATTGTCCGACTGTCTATTTTTCTGCCGGTCTGTCGATAGATTGATAAAAAAAAAAATTCCTGCAGGTATTGTTGAAAAGTGAAAAGGTCAATATTAAAAATTATTTAAATGTTCAATAAGTATCGAAGCTTCATAGTAGCTGAATTTAATTTTATGCGCCGTAATAAATTGGCCTCCTTATTTTTTTTATTGTATCTAATTTTATGATTTTTTAACACGGTATTGCATCAGCAAAACAAAATGTAGAAAAAAAGGGCTACAACAACAGTCGCTAAATCGTCTGGCAAATCTAAAATATAAAATATAAATATAAAAAAACTGTCTCATCTGAAATAAAGGACACTGGTTTGTTTCGCCGTGGTCTTCCTGTACGCGTATCCAAGTCGATGAAATAAAAATCTGGGCGAAGAGTAGAAAGGCTTCCGCACAGCGAATTCGGGATTCATAATGATTTGGCACTCGTCGGGACGATTATACCGAGCGTGAACCGGAATACATATCGTGGTTTTAAATTATATATGCGGGAGAGAGGAATGCGAAGCGGAAGATTCCTTCTATTCGCCGCGTACTTTGAAATTTTTCTCTCACACCCTGCCGTTCCGGTACTTTTATTACCGACAATGTTACGTACCGATGCCAGCGAGCACTTTATATACGCTTCGATCGTAAAGATAGAGAAGCGCGTAATGCCCGGGCAGGGATAGATGATAAAGTAACGGGATATAGGAGAGGTAATAACAAAGTTTTCCAATGAGAAACTTATTATTTACTCGGTTCAATGAACTTTACGACTATTCACCCAAATTCAAAACTATCCGGTTCTACGGGCTTCGAGCTCCCTTTCCGCGAGCGTTAGATTTATTGCTCTCCGTCCGTATTTTTTTTGTTTATCGTTTTGATTTTATGATTCGTGGTGACGGAAATTTCTGACGCATAGTCGACAGCGTGGAAGAGAAAGGACGAAATGCTGGATTGACAAAAAAAAATGGGACTGAAATATTACGAAAAAATTCATAGAGTAAGCTAAAAGTGTTCTATTTGATTAAACAGAAAAAAAAATTTCATCGCAGAGAGCGCTACTTTTAATATCACTAAAACAAGGCGAGACCAGAGATAGCTGGATTATTCTGACGGTTGAGGGACTTTCTTTTAGCTGCGGAAACGTACACAGTAAAAAATAATTTGGAAAATCGGAACACGAAGTTTCATAAAAATTATTTTGTTAAAGAAGTGTCAACCTCGGTTGTTCAGATTTGAATATACAAATCCGTCCTTGCGATCGGAAAATTAAGAAATAAAAAATGGACGTTTGTCGCCAATAAGTTGTAAAAAGTACAAACATTTTTTCTTTTTACCGTGTCTGGATATTTCTAATAATGTCTTTCCATTCCATCGAAAACTACACTCTGAGGACACCGTGTTTTTTTTGCCTTATTGATTAACCCCGTTTCGTTGCTTCTCGAATCACTTCGAGAGTTGCGAAGTAAAAAAAAATATATATATTTTTTTCTCATCATCCTCCATCACCGTTAGGGAAAAAACGTTGTTACGTTTCATGTGGCTGCACGAACAAGCCTCATATACATACCCACTCCCGCTACGACATTCACTTTGCGGATCCCCAAAATACAAGCCCGACGCGTCCCCCCGCACCTTCTCCGAATTATACCGAGGAATGATTAAAAAATCTGCATGCATCGGTCCCGCGGGACAACCCAGCGTCGTAACCGGGAGATACCCGAGGTCCCGAGCTCAATTTTTTTTTTTTTACGGTTTTGCCACGCGGCGCAGGAGCAGAAATTAACTGAGATTATTCAATGCCGCTCCGTAACAAAATTCAGTAATCGCGAATATTTTCTCGTCACACCCTTTACTCAGACTTCCAATTTGGTTCTTCGACTTTCTCCAAGCTCCTCCAGCTGACGGTGGTCGCTTTCGGACAGGCAAAAATCGGGTCGTTCAACAACGGGCAGGACTTTCGGCAGCTCGTCGACTCCGGGCACGATTTCCTAATGAACAATTAATATGCAAACAGCGATTACTTAATTCCAAGTTAGGACGCCAGATTCTAATGGGCTCTCTTGGAAGGCTTCCGAGACCTCGTTTCGACGCGACCGTTCCAAACTTCTTTGGCCTCTGCATTTTTTCTTTTTTTTAAAATCTTTTTCTTTTCATTTCGGCTCTCGTTATTTCACCACTCTCCCGTTTCTTCGAGAAGCCGGCTTAATCGGTTAACGCGGTTTATTGTAGTTAACATTTCAACGAATCTTAGTCTAAATTTTTCAACAAAATCAAGAAAGTGATATTATTTGCAATATTGTTTCATATCATATTATATTATTATATTATTTACAATATTATTTTTGTTTATTTTTGTAATATTTTTTATATTTCCATTTATGTTACTTTTGTTATTTTTCCTATTTTTATTAATATTTTTTTTGCCCAACTCAGCTTAATCGTTTAACGCTGCTTACTGTACTTAACATTTCACCGAATCCAAATATGAAATTTCCGACAAAACCGACAACGAACGCAAAGAAAGGCTTCGGTGACCTCGTTTCGACGCAGCCGTTCTAAACTTCTCTGGCCTCTGTATGTATATTTTCCTTTTTTTTAAATTCCCGCTCTCCTTATTTCGCCATCCACCCGCCTCTTCGAGAACTCAGCTTAATCGGTTAACGCGGCTTATTGCAGTTCCCATTTCACGGAATTTTTCAACAAAATCGACAAAGAATGCACACAAAAAAAGTCGATCCTGCAGCTCGATCTTTTTTTTTTAAGGCTCGTCCCGTTCAATATGTGACGCCATGTCGATATTTCTCATTACAAGCGTGTCCTTCGAGTCTGGAGTCGCGCGAGCGACGAGACACTGTGCGGGGAGTAGTTGCGAGTCTCGTGTGCGGGGAACGGCGACGTAGTAGCTTCGTATGCTATTAGTATATTCATGAGGTCAGACAGGATCCCTCGGCATGCTGAGAGACTCTGCCCGACGATATCGCAACTACCCTCTCACCTCAGTCCTCTCATTCCGTTTCTTTCCTCCCCGCGGCCGCCGTTCCACGGTTGCTTTACTCTATACACTATATAACGTCTGCCGGGAACCATAAGGGTGTATCTTGCGTGTCTTTAACATGTGGTTTACGCCCTTTCGCTTCTTAGCAGCCGATATATATAGAGAGCCTTATATTCCGTAATACCAGAAGGGCCAAACAAAAATGTAATCAGTTCGACGAGATAAGACGACGCTGAAGATTAAAAGCCCACCGCGGCGTCGGATACCCGCGCCCCGCTCCCCCTCTGGAAGAATCGAGCGTGAAATTAGCCGATTATCTGTGATTGTGTGTAAGAGTGCGGAGCCAAGAAGCTTTATACCGTACAGCTACCTCGAAACTCGGGGATGTTCGCCCGTGATAAGGGAAGCGATACCAGCGGGGGGGTTTTAACGGTTAATCAGACACCGTTGCATTTTATAAGAAATTATGGTAAAGAGAGGAGAGATAATTACTATTGAGTTAATCTTGATGTGTCGTTTTAAACGCGTGGTAGATCGCAGATATTTCTTGGTTAATTTTCTTTTTTTTTATGAAAAGAGAACCATGGCCGTATCAACCGACGTTAGTGTGTGTCTTGGCTTGACTACCGTGTTTGAGGTGAACGGACCAATTTCCGGCACTATCTTTGCTACAGTCATCGAAGGCAATTTATACTAATAATAAACAGTTTTCGTTTAATACAAAAAAAATACATGTCAGGCTGAAGAGTGGATTTTACTCTTGATTATTGCCGCAAATACGTCAATTTTCTTTTTCATTCAACAATTTACCTATTAACAGTGTGTGGCGCAACTCGCGTTTTAGCTGAAGCACATTGCGACTTCACCGAATGCATTAATTTGCAAATATTACATAACATACAAATTGTATCAACAGTGCCAGTACAAGCAATATTATCAATTAGGTAATCATCGGTAATCATTTGTTTTTTGATTACGTGTTTATTAAATTTGTCGTGACGGAAAATGAGTCAGACAAATTAGGTTATTATAATATATTTGCTAATGTTAAACGTGTATATTATTTGCACCAAGGGGCTTGTCAGGGTCCGGACCAAGCCTCCGACCGATCACCCAAACATTTCTACTACGGATGATGCCGATAATCTGGCGCCAGAAGGACCCTTTCGTCCTTCTCGATCGTACTAAGTCAGACCGATTGAAAAGCAGTCGACTGACAATTGAACAGAAACCAGTCGTTAAAATTTAATGAAAAGTCCTCCGGAGCGTTGAATGGAACGAAGCAAAGTGAATCTTCCCTTTCCCATCTTGCCGTCACTTTACCGTTTCTTTAACGCTTGAACGCTCGGACGCATCCCACCAGAGAATTTGGCAACCCTCGACAGAAGTCGCGTCACGTTGTTGGGGACGAATTTGTACGGCTAATAATTACCCTTCTCGGCAAAACTCTTGCCGTCATCTCCAAACTGCTCCTCCCTATACCTATTTCACGCCTGACGACCCCTTCGATTTCAATGGATGCGTGTACACTCTTACTTTCTCGCTCTGTCGCTTTTGATATGCGGTTGGATTCTTCTCTCGCCTCCGGCATGGAAATCAAGAGAGACTGTAGCGTTCGGACGCCATCTACTTAAAGAACTAATTGTTTTAAGCGAGGTGCTACCACGTGGTTAATCTCCGACATACCGGAAGTGAATTCCTTCGATCGGTGACCGATTTATTTCTGTTGTTCCCATCGAGTGAA
The DNA here is from genome assembly GCA_917499995.1 of Ichneumon xanthorius. Taxonomy (NCBI): domain Eukaryota; kingdom Metazoa; phylum Arthropoda; class Insecta; order Hymenoptera; family Ichneumonidae; genus Ichneumon; species Ichneumon xanthorius. The sequence goes on from OU824201.1 coordinate 12,864,726, forward strand.
GTTAAATTTTCCATGTGGAATCAAAGCTCCATAGTCGGCATTTTTTAAATCTATCGCATCTAAGAAAAAAACCTCTTGAAGTCGGAACAGTGATTATGTTGAAGACTTTTTGCTTCCTTTAAGTGGAAAAATTGTACGATTGAGTACTGCGAGTGAAGCTTTTACAACGAAATCCAAACTCCGTCAGTAAAAGTTAAAATAAAAAAATCCCGAACTCGTCTTCCAGTTGGAAGAGATCGGTGACGGAAAGCGGTCAATCCCTACGAAATGTCGACGTAACCCTTCGCCCCCTGGATGGGTTGTCCACCATGCCAAAGAATGACACTGGCCATACGAACAAGATGGGTTAAACTAGGTGGATATTCACGATAGCTCATGGCGAAGCTCGACCTTCCGTTACACTTCGAAGCCAAACTAATGCCCGAGTCTTAAACGCTTGAGCCGTGTCCAGTCATCCCTCTTCGTAGCCATCGCGCCCGATGGAAAAGCTTGTGCAAAACCCAGTGCACGGATAATGGATAGCGACGTGTACGTCACGGCTTAGGACGGACGTGTACAGTAGGCGTGTGTTGGACGAAAATCATTGAGTGACGCAGGACGAGCGGTGAAGATCTCTTGGAGAAAGGTGAGGGCATCCACGATGTACGCGCAGCTGTCTCCCAGGAGATTCCCTCACGGTCACTAGCTCGTTGGCGTGTCGCTCCAGCGCCTCGCTTCCCGGCGTCAAGTTTATGTAGGACCACGTCCATTTAGGGGTATTTGATTGTGTGTTTACTCAAGCATCGTAAAGTAGGTCCTCGGACTGGGGGCAGTCAGAGTACCAGGTAAATCGTTGTCTATCAACGACCATTTTACTAGAATACGGCAGGCTTCGAGAGGATGTTCTCCTCGAGCATAAAAACGCCGGTGTTTCTACACCCAGAAAAATAATTTATTTGACGGCCAGTAAAATATTTATTTGATTTAAATAAATATTTATTTGATTTAAATAAATATTTATTTGATTTAAATAAATATTTATTTGATTTAAATAAATATTTATTTGATTTAAATAAATATTTATTTGATTTAAATAAATATTTATTTGATTTAAATAAATATTTATTTGATTTAAATAAATATTTATTTGATTTAAATAAATATTTATTTGATTTAAATAAATATTTATTTAACTCAAATAAATATTTTACTTAAGCCAAATAAAGGGTGGCCGTCAAATAAATTCTTTTTCTGGGTGTATCCTAGATGAGCGTCTTTTGTAGATTTACTGAAACCGAATTGAGTTCATTCTTCACTATGAGCAACTAAGTACCGTTGGTTTTGTACCTTCTGAAAGGTCCAGGATAGACGATGGCGAATTGATGATGACTTTCCACATCGGAAAGATGCTCGTTATGCCTAAATTACCATACACATGTTCTCTCTCGAAAAGAGGGCCATTCCGATGTGTCAAATAGTATAACGATTACATGGTGACGGAAGCTAATTTCTATGGGATCAGAGCGTAGGTCAAGAATCTTCCAATACGCGCCGTTGCGTTTCTGTGGAACGAGAATCTATCGACGCAACTGGTTCAATCATGAAGTTTCCTCCCTAAATAGGCATGCAGTAAGACATTCCCAACTGCGCAACAAAGTTAAACGGTGTCAAATTGTTGCGGCGTCGTGCATCGTCCCCGGCATAAATGCCACGCTTAATTTCTCAATTCATCCAAAAGCTATTTAATGGCTGAATGCCGGTTCGTTGAAAATTAGCGAACCGAGCGTCGTAGGTCAAACCATAACCACCATCGGCACCATCCAAACGCACCAGTATTCGACCTCGGGCGCCGTTGCCTTGAGTTTTAGACCAAAGCCCTAACGCAGCCCTAACAGGTCCTGGACCTTTCATGGGGAAATTCGCAATATCGTAGGATCAAAGTTTGGATCGTTTGTCGAATTACACTAACCATGCAGAATGGGGAAAGTTTTAGATTATACGAGACTCTGACCGGAACATTCTATATATTTACGGACATACACGAATACGGGCAGGGGGTTGTAGACCTTGTCGAATCGAACGCCAGCGTTTTTAGTCTCGAGTGGAATATCCTCTTGAAGCCTGCCGTATCCTAGCAGAATGCTCTGAAGCAGACCTGCTTACACCTCTCTAGTTCGCCTCTCTGGCTCATCCTAGACTAGCCAAAAGTTACTCGAGCCCGGGGTGTCGGTATGCTTCGTGGCCGGCAAAGGGCTTGTTCGCCAAACCCCTTTACGGCGAAGCCCACCTCATCCTCGAGCTCCTCCTCGTGGACGTAATACTAGTAGTCAAGAGATAATCGTATGGTAATCGGATGAACATGGTAATCGAGCTAATTGGCGTGCCAACCGCTACCAATTTGCCCCGTTCGCACATCCTCGCTGCGGAATCATGCTACCTAAAAAATGTTCTACCGTACACTCTTCTCCACATCCTGCGAAAGTAAGTTAATAATAAGATGACACGCAAGAAGAATAACACGATGAGAATAAAGTTTTCTGGCCCCGATTACTCGAAGACCCCGGTCTGTTTTCCCAAGATTCCAAGAGCTGATTATTCTACATCTCAAAGTAACCATTTTATTCCATCTATTCTACTCAAAGCAACCAGCCGAATCAAAGACAAAAGCTGTTCCAGACCCTCAATATTCCAAATCCCGCGGCTCAAGCTCAAGAGCGGTTCCAGCGCGTGACTATTGTTAGTTCCTCCTGACTTGGACCGTGACCATTTTTGCAGACACGTTTTACCCAAAAGCCTCGCTAAAGATGTATTTAAGTAAAAAAAAAATAAAATACCATGGCCATATCACCCAGAATTACCCTATGTAGGGTAGAGCGGGGCAAAATGGGGCAACGGGGCAAAACGGCGTTTTTGGGCAAAACGTAATTTTCCAATAATTTTTGGATGCCCGAATTCGCCCTATCGGATACATCAGGCTTTTCTGCCCAGTTTTGCCACCTTGTCCGATACAAAAATGATTGGAAAATTTAGTTTTGCCCAAAAACCCCGTTTTGCCCCGTTGCCCCATTTTGCCCCGCTCTCCCCTACATTTCCTGTGTACTTCATCATACGGAACTAGTCGAACTTACGTTCCAACGTCCTGGAAGCGTATGGAAAAAAGACACCCAAACGTTGAAGATAAAATCCATAAAGGCTATAAAGTGGAAGCGTTTCGATTAAGTGAGTCGACTCTTTGCGAGCGCCTGGAGATAGCGGACCGTCCAGCTCGCCTCCTTACTCCTCGACTCTCGGGCTGCCTGTTCGTCCGTACGCGAAGTAGCCCTGCTTCGTTCGGCCGTGCTAATTCAATAATATCGTTGAATCTATTAAGCGGATAGGATGGAGGGTGGAAGTGCTCTAATATCATCTCGTAATGCTCCTTACATATCCTCTCTCGTCCTCTCGACCCCCCCTCGAACCACTGGCTCGAACCAACCCCGTCATCCTAACATCCGTAATAGGTTTCCCAGCTAATATCCCCGATCATTTTGCCCTATCAGCCGCTCACTCATCGTCGAACATAGTTCGTTCACCCCACGGTAGAAATATTCGATATCTTCACTCTCCCTCTTTTCTTCCCTCTCATTGCCAGTTTTTTTCTATACCGCGCCACACATCCGCAGTGGATCCAATGTGATCTATGTGCCCGATCGACCGTGTCCGATTACCGGCATGATTTTCGCGCCGACAGCGAAGGACGGGGAACCCCCGCTGAAGCTCTTAATTGAACCGCAGCGCGAGCGCATTATTGCGACCGCCGCGTCAATGGACGATGATTCGTATCGAGTTATGCTCGATTATTCGAGAGTTTCTCGAGGTTGGGTCACTGAGAACGTATCGAAGACGGTCGATCATTCGACATGCGGGGGGTCGTATCTTTCGCGTCGATGATGATCGTCCAGTTCGGAGTCCGTTTTCATACGGAGCTCTTTCACGGTCGTTTACAATGTAAAGTGTGCGCTAAGAGATGAAAGCGCTCCAACGGTAAAACAGGTACCTGCAGCGGGGAAATTCATCATATCGAAGATTGCTGGGCATTGGCTGTCGAGAATAGTTATTTGTATGGCAAAGGCGTGGAAAAGAAATTCTTGCGAGTCCGGCATTCACACGAGTCACGCTCGTTTTTGAGAAGTGTGCGCAGAAAAGCACTTTCTCGCACTAGTGTGAGAAAAAATACAAAAATCACGCTCGTCGTTTTTGAGAAGTGTGCATAGAAAAGCACTTTCTCGCACTAGTGCGGGAAAAAATACAATATTGCCTTGTACGCATGCGTAGTATTTTTCTCGCACGCGATGCGAAAAAGTGCCTTTTTACGTGCATGTGTTAGGGGAACGAATTTTTACCAGACTGAAGCGATCAATACAGAGACCGTAAGCGGTTTCGGCTTCGAATTTGACGGGGACAGCGTCGTAAAAAAAATGTGGAAGTAATAATCCATGAACGAAGAATACCGAGTTGAAAAATTCGCAACCGTGTTTATGCGTTTGTATCAGACCAAGCGACACGTGGTGAGAATTTCCCAGAGAGAAAAAAAATACTTTTGGAAGGTTGAATATCTCGTCTGAGTCCGAATTTGCGATTATCCATGCGGTGACCGGGGTTAATTGGAACACGGTGCAAGCCTGAACTTCCGCAGTAAATCAATCGGAGGTTGGTGCCGAGACCACGGCATTCTGAGGCATTAAAGTTCATACCATGGTTAGTTAGGCCTTAGAGTGCCATACTCGCTGTGCCAACCTCCGATTGAGATTTACTGCGGCGATTCCGACTAGCTCCGGGCTCCCCAACTCTCGTGTGTCCCTTTCGCCGACTCACCATCGAACTACGAAGTAAAATAGCCCGTTTCGCTCCCGACTCATCATTCATATTAAAAAATGTCGATGGTCATCTTGGTAAAAGGCGTCATCGGAAGGCGCCTTGCCAACACAACGCGATCGGACCTTTTCGTAATTAATGAATGCACACGCTGCACCGACGAGTTCTCCGAGTGGTTTCTTTCTGCCTGTCATACAGATATCGCGAGACCCCTTTTATTTTTAGCGAACAAGGGTACGAAACCCTAAAGAAGCAGCATGAGAAATAAATCAAAATTTCTGAGATTAAGAAACTTAAAAAAAAAACACACAGCACGAAGGAAAGCCAAAAAGAAACGGTGTGACGCACGTTTTAGGAACGTCTCCGGTATTATTAACGACAGGTGAGCATGATATCCGTTCTTCGTTCTCTTACGGCGCCGATGCCGTTGATTCTGCATAACTCGAGTCGCAGATCGGCTGGAGCAGATATTGCGTCGTCGAAACGCAGAAGAGGCACGCATGCTCGAGGCAGAGCCATAAGTCGTATATTACATCTTTTTTTATGTGTTCATTGCGAAACAAATGTTATTCCGAGAAGGCCGAACCATTAAATCTCCGGGTGCCGCGATCGGGACTACATTAGCGAGTATCGCGAGAGAATGATTCATCAGGCGGTGAGCAGGCAAGGAGAATTGATGGATGGTCTTTTTCCGGCGGATAAGAACAATCTACTTCGGGATGGGATTTCGAAGTCGCATGCCCACCGCGCGGCAAGACATCGTCTGTAACTTTATTATTTTTCTCGGAACTAATGAGACATTGGGTAGGAATTAGGATTAGCCCCGATGGCGATTAAATTGCATTTACACGTTATTATTGCGAGCGACATTCCGCAGGATTTTGTTCGGCGTTCCGGGACGCCTCTCGGTGGTCCAACGATTAATCACCAGCGGGATGACGTTCGCGGCGATGTCGACTGGTTCTTAGAATTTGCGGACCGACAATCCCTGCTGAACATTTTAGAGCGCTACGTCAGGTCCGGATAAACGCCTGATAAGGCGCTGACGAGCCTAGAAACAACGCTCCAAAAATTTTACTGGGGGAAGAGCAGGGGCAAAAGACATTATTAAATTACAGTAACAAAGTTAAGATTAAAAATAAAAATTAAAAAAGTTGAGATTAAAAATAAAAATTAAAAAGTTGAGATTAAAAATTAAAATAAAAAAGGCTCGTCTCAAACAGAGAACACCCGTTTTGTCCTGGTGTTCCACTTCGCCTTGTTCTCCATCGCCTCGAAACAACAGTTTCCAGGCAAAATTTGTAGACAAAAGTCTACAAATTTTACTGGGTGAAGGGCAGGGGGCAAAAGACATTATTAAATTACAGTAACAAAGTTATGATTAATAATTAAAATTAAAAAAGTTGAGATTAAAAATAAAAATAAAAAAGTTGAGATTAAAAATTAAAATAAAAAAGGCTCGTCTCAAACAGAGAACACCCGTTTTGTCCTGGTGTTCTACTTCGCCTTGTTCTCCATCGCCTCGAAACAACAGTTTCCAGGCAAAATTTGTAGACAAAAGTCTACAAATTTTACTGGGTGAAGGGCAGGGGGCAAAAGACATTATTAAATTACAGTAACAAAGTTAAGATTAAAAATTAAAATTAAAAAAGTTGAGATTAAAAATTAAAATTAAAAATTTGAGATTAAAAATTAAAATTAAAAAGGCCCGTCTGAAACAGAGAACACCCGTTTTGTCCTGGTGTTCCGTTTCGCCTTGCTCTCCATCGCGCACCGAAGATTAATCCTAATGATGAAAACATCTCGCAACCGGACACATCTATGTAACATCCTTTGCGCCATGACAACCGACCGACTACCCAGCGCAAGGCAATTAGAGCGCGCATCGTCACTCAGAAACTGCATTATATATTAGTCGCTTTATATGTAACCAACAACGATCTTCCCATTCCTTTAATCTAATGCCCCCCGAAAGAAATGCAACGGATGCTGAGATGAAACGTCCCGCGATCTCTCCTGCAGCGTTTCTCCGTCGCCGCACATCCTTGACGAGACGACAACGAGAACACCGAGGAGGAAGGACGACGATGGATATAGGATACAGCCAGTTCGCGGATGTGAACCAGCAGACAGAGAAGACTTGCCTTGTCACCGCGAAGGTAGCTGATAAATCGTCGTCGCAGACACGTCGCTCCTTTCGTCTTCTATTTCTACGGACCCTCTCCGCGCGGTATTACCATTTTTAAAGGTATAACAAATGATGTCGACGATAAAGCGCATTCAGAACTAACGTCTCGTCGCGTTATCACCAGAGGTGAGTTATTCTTGTACCTTTATAAAAAAAAAAAAATATTATTTTTTTATGAGTTTGCTATTCCTGTGGAGGGGCGAAAGCACGACGAGCGAGATCGGACGCCCGCTTTCATCGCCGGGTATTATTAGCAGGAGCGTTAATACACCCTCGTCAGCTCGTCGAAGACCCCTCGATTCATGGCATCAAAAGTGTCCGATTTTCAATAAAATTAGATTTTTTTATTCAAGCCCGAGCTGACAAGCGCGAAGAAGACGTAGCCGGGAGGAAGAATGAAGTATCGGGTTTTGCGCCGTTGCGGTATCATGGTTGTTTTGCTCACGTAAACACGGGGATTAAGTTTCTTCGGAAGTTCAGTTTTTATGGATAAATAAAGGGATTTTCACTATCGTAACTGCGGGTGGTCTATGAAAATCAAGGAAGCTCTCGGGATACTTTTAAATACTGCCAGGAGCAAGATCTAACACTTAATATAACTGTCCGTTATCGATACAAGTAAACGAAGTTTTGGATTTTTATAGATCGACATTTATGTCAACCTTCACTGGTCCTTTTTTTATAAGAACTTATTTCCACAAACGTCCACAATTTTTTATTTATTCATTTTCCGATCGCACCAGCCGGCCCTATTTTTACAAACAAAAGTCCAAACTAAAATTGTTAATGACACGGGAAACAAAACGACAAGTTTGTATATTTAAACCTGAACAAAAGAGATTGTCATTGATTTAACAAAATTATTTTCACGAAACTTCTTATTCCGATCTTACGAAATTATTTTTTACCGTGCATTTCGACCCCTATTGACGACATTTATCCTACTCGTACAGTTGACTAAATACAAAAGCCGTAATCTCGATAATCGTTCTCCAGCTCCATTCCGACCTACACTTTGAATTTTCAGAGCAACAATCTTATCTCTTTCCCTGAAATTCTGAAATTTTCCACCTGCATAAAAGTCGCCATAAAAAAAAAATATCAAACATTCGTCACGAAATCGACGAAACAATACGCGCACTAATTTTCCAATTTAATTGCTATACTATAAATTCCGCTTCCAATCATTCGCATCGTCGATTTTCAAATATTCCGCTGACGTCCACTCGAACGTAAGCGCCGTGCACACAATCTATACTATAACGTATAAATAAGCTACAAATTGATCAACTATCGGCGCCCATTTACATTCGTTCAATAATCATCGTCATCATCGTCATCGTAATCAACACCGTCGGTCTGTACAGTAGGATTTCAACTTTTGTTCATCGACCTCCTTGTTTCACCCTCTGTTGTTCATTCTCTATACATACGCGACGGACTTTTCGATGCGTTGCGCCTCTCCCGTTCGAACAATTAAATCACGCCGCAGCGATTGCACGCTGAACACCGGTATCCAGTATCCACAAACGCATACAAATCAAACGTTGTCGACGATTCGCAATGTTCACAAATGTCTAGTGTGTTGTGTTTGCAGACGAACGAACGAGTCAGCCGCAATGGAGGCGAGCGGGGGTGTGGGTAGGGGGGGGGGGTTTGGGATGGGTTGAGGTTAGGAAGGGGAGCCAGGGGTTTGATGATGCGAACGTTTCGAATTTACCGAGATTTACAATAAGCACGGGTGACAATAATAGATTGCTCTCGAAGCACGAATCAATTAAGCGTAGTCAACCGGTACGAAACCATAGGCGCATTAACAATGGAAACTAATACATAATTTAACGGTGGGGACGATAGCGATCAAAAGCGAATGCGTGTGTGCACTCTATCGGAGAGGCGAGTTGACGCCGCACTATGGATCCGGTCACTTTCAAAATCGACTGTGGTATTTTCGGCGAAATTTTTGGAAAAGATATAACAACGACGGGAACTATTTTTTTTATGGCAAAAAGTCATTATCGTTGATTTTAGTGTACAATTATTTTCTCAGTGCGACGACCGCAAATAAATCACCTTCGCCCCGTTAACACCGCGGATAACCCCCGCCTATGATAAAACCCAAGGAGCATATATTACACCGTCATGCGCCGGTGTCCTTTTTTTCCCTTTATTTTCGAGATTTATCTAATTCCATTGTTCAAACGAGTCGCGATGCCGCGGTGGCCTCAATTAAAAATCACGAGGTCGTTCGTCCATGCCATCGTCCGGCGTCGGATAGGATCGGTGGTGGCGGTGCGCCGCGAAGAGTAAGAGTGTTGACGAATGCAACTCGAGCGAGCCTCGGGAGTGCGATACGGGGTTGGTCGTTGACCGACCCTTTAAGTAATGGTCGAACGGGGTCGAACGAGGTCGCCGTTCCCTTGACGTTAATCTCCCTTGCTTCTTGACTTCCTGGTTCCGTCTCTTTTCCTCCTCCTCGGGCCGACGAGGGAAGGGGTTCCCCAACCGAGGAGGGTCTAAGGGGACACGGAAAGAAGAGGAAAATGTGTTGAAGGGCAACATCGCGGCTGCGAGCCCCGCGTGGAGTTAAACCGGGAGACGGAAGAGGGTAATGAGAGAGAAAGACGGAATAGACGGAGAGGAGATAGATTAGTCACCTGTTCTAGGGTGGGGTGGGCTTGAGAGGGTGACCAAGGGTTGCTCGACATGCGCTCGATAAGGTCAGCCCTCGTGTAACGCCGCGTAACCCTCGGCGCGGAGCTATTCGCTACCTCCGTCTCTTTCGCAACTTCCTGCTCGCGCTGACGACCGTTTAAATTTCATTAAGAGCAGTGCACGAGGACCTAAAATGCTTGCCATATTAACGACGGTACCTGCTACCGCTAGACCTGTGCTTAATGCAGCCCCGGCTCTCTCTCGCTTTTATTTTATTTAGTTGTGGGAGCATTTTCTGTATTCGACTGTTTCTTTTTTGCTTACTGCGATTTTGCAAATGACACGATTCTCTACGGGGATTTTCGTCACAGAGAAGGAAATTAAAATCTCTCTCAAAATTTATTTTTTCATTGAAATACAAAATGAACGATGTTTATTGTTACAAGCTCTTTAAGAGTAAAATCGAAACTAAGTTAGATCGTATGAGGCAAGTATTTGTAAACATTTGTACATGTAGGGTAAAAGTGGTGAATATGGCCCACCTCGGTTAACACCTAAATCAATGATATATGGACCAGGCCATATTCCCCACTTTTACCCTATGTTGAAAGGTTTCGATTTCTCGGACTGTCCTCGAAATGGACGATTTTAGGTTATCGATCCACTCGAGGAGACTTAAGTCCGACTATCGATGTGGTTGTAGTATATTTCTATATACGAGAGAGTAAATGAAAATAAAATTGTTGCGCTGACCGGATTTAGGTTCCAACACGCCGGTAAGCAATTTTTCTTCTCGCTAGCAAAACCTCGCTGGATCTTCGATCGATTCAAGCGTAATGCGATCATTGCCGATTACCTACAGTTCAGGGTCCGCTGATAACTTACAAGAGTCCGGACTGTCGAGAAGGGAATACCAATTGGTGGGCCACCCCAGTGGCGCTGCTCGCCCCACACTACTGCGATCAGCTTTGTCAATCTTGAGAGTTAGCCGAAGTTTTGTATAGGGGTGATGAGAGCAGGACCACTACCGCCATGGTGACAACCTATGAGGGCGTGATCAAGCATAATGCGAGAGCAATTTCGTGAATGGACTCAATTCAATAGAATCGCTCGAGGACGCTCGCCTACTCCCGGTGGCTAAAATCCTCAGGATTCTGGATAAATCGCATCGCTCCATCATGTAGAGACGCCTAGACAAGGGCTACAGCTCCTTTTTTTTCATAAGTGCAAGGGCACAATGCTTTTTGATACTTCGATCTTTATATATTTTGCTTCCTTATAGAGAGGAAGCTGTTTTTATTTTTTTATCGAGATTTTAATGTCAGCGAAAACTATTAAAGTGGTCAGATTTGATGGAATTTTGTGTTAAAAAAAAAAAAAAAAAAAAAACATTGAGGCATCGAACTTAAATTTGACATAGGAACGGGCTAACACTGTACAGTATTTGGTATTAAATATATGAGAAAGCCATGTGCAAATTACTTTGCTCCGTTTTTCAATCGACGAAAAAAAGAAGTCCGACACATCCGTGCTAATCCCATTGGCTACCATAAACCAGCAACGTGGCAGATTGAATTCCCTCAAAAATAGCCTCGGTCTTCTCGCCCTCTCGGACACCAAATTTCAGCATATTGAACATACATTATTAGCAAAAATCAATTCTTCATCAACTCATCTCGTCGGTCGTAGGTATATTATTCGTGGAGCATTCAATTTCACTGCTCCCAATATTCGTTAAATTTTAACGATTGCCCGGTATTACGAGGCTTTCAAAGCTGCGCGATTGAGAGCCGTTACAGGCTCTCCATTCATCTACATTCGGGTGTATTTGTACCTAAATTGGTCGAACTCTGATGCAACGTTGGAACATCCATCCATTGATCCATTCGCACATGTACACGAATGCCGCGTGATAATATGGTCATGGATTTTATTTTTAACGACGTCGATGAGAAGCATGTCTATTGGAAAAGGATTGAATGTCCGCAGGTAACAAACTATGTGAACATGAGAGGAGAGTGGGGCACAATGAGCGACTTTTTTCTCATTAACCCTTTCACTGTCAGAGGCTCGTATAGTAGAAGAAACGTATAGGGGAATACATTTTCATGACAGCGAATGGCTTAATTAATACTTAAACAAAAATTGTACATTAAAAAAATACCGTCCATGATCGATTTCTGTAGACCTTGGGACACACAGTAAGGCTACAATAATAACTGTAAGCGATCGATGGTATTCAAATTACTCGATTGAAAAAAATTAGCAGAATGGCACGTCGCGCCGGACCCGAAGCGACAAATGTGCGAATGCCGAAAAAAATCTATGGGTGAGTTACTTGTGGAGATATTAAGAAATATGATCTCGACAGCTGTAAAAAAAGGTCACATCCTTTCATTCCGGGTGGTCTTTGGCGATATCACCAGAACATTGCGGGCGATGTTGCGAACATTGACCGGCCTTGTAAGAAGATATTAGGATTGGCCATATAATCCCGAATTACCATACACACGCACGCCTGTCGCTGCCAGATTTTTGGTGATTCAACGACATTGGAGCTATCATTACTCCAGTGGCGCGTTACCGGGCTGCAGATGGGAGAGGGGACGAGGAGACGAAGGACGAGAGCAACGCGGTGAGCGTTGTCCGATGGTTCTGGCCCGTGCGGATGTTACGCCGCCGCGGACAATCGATGCTGCCGCCATCAGTTGCACTTTGCCCGGCAGTTATGCCCGAGGACGATTGTTATTGACAAATCGTAATACCGGTCATCGGTCGTGACGGGAGAGCGTAGGCACGTTGCGGGAGGATATCGTCGAGAGCTTTGCCAGGTCGCTTGTAACCACACACGTGTTAACCCGTTAACCCAGCGCAACGAGATGCAATCAAGGTTGGGCCAAGTGCGCTCTAGCGAATTGAGTTCTCCAACTCTGTGCGCTGTACTTTGGATTAGTTACGATAGTATAACCTCATCCGCACACATGACGAATGACCCAATAGTGCATCTTGCAGGGCACTGGTCATTGCGGCTAATTCCGGCTCACGCCTTCGGGTATAAGCGTAAATGCGCATGATTAGGGTCGAGTGGCCGAAAACGGGTCCGAATCAGAATAGCATCGTTTCCGCAAAGCAGTGCAGGACAAATCGCACTACTTTCATCAATTTCCGCTGAGCACAAATAAAAAATAGCCCCATCTGTGCGCTGTACTTTGGATCAGTTACGATAGTATAACCTCATACGCACACATGACGAATGACCCAATAGTGCATCTTGCAGACCACTGGTCATTGCGGCTAATTCCGGCTCACGTCTTCGGGTATGAGCGTAAACGCGCATGATTAGGGTCGAGTGGCCGAAAACGGGTCCAAATCAGGATAGCATCGTTTCCGTAAAGCAGTGCAGGACAAATCGGACTACTTTCTTAAATTTAGGCGGAGCGAAAATAAAAAAATAGCCTCGTCTCAAATAGAGGACCGTTTTGTCCCGATGTTTCCGTACCTCCATTGAGAATTTCATTATATTCGAGTTATAAATTTCTTGTTATTCATCTCCCTCTTTCGCTCTTAGTAACCCTCAAACCCCTGGATTCGTGTCTTTGCCTCGCCTGCCTTTACCTGTGAATGGGATAAATCGGAACTCCGTGATTCAGGTTGAAATCGTGGTTGGCTCGGTCCGTTGATGTCAAGAGGACGAAGAGAATGAGAGAGAATAAGGGAAATAGCATGGGCGGAGGACAAAACCGGAGCATTTTAGATTAGAGACCCGGAGCAACCAGACGAGGAATAGCGAGAGAAGGCGAGAGAAGGCGCGGGTCGTGGGGAATAGAAGACAGTGGAGATCCGACTGTCTTGGGAATTCAATTATACCGAGGGAACAATGGCACCGTCGACGGTAATGAAGCAGGGAGCGATGCACGAGGTCGCGAGATTACGAGGTATTTACAATATTATAAAACCCCACTCCCTCCCCTGTTGAAAGGACCGAACAGCATAGATCGCTGCCGTATCGTAATTTTCGACACTTTTTTTATCGCCACTGGGATAATTTTACTTCACGAAAGACGAGGTATGCAGAAAAATCAGCTCAGAATAATAAAAATGTGTACTAAGTTCTGAATAGAAGGTCACTCACGAGACCCAAAAGCGTCCGAAGGTCGCCGCTAAAAAAATCTATTGCGAAGATTACAATCGATCTGCGAAAAAAAAGTTCCGTTTGAATTGTTTGTAATTTTACCTCAACTGCTTCGCGTGACCAACAAATGCAACGAGGAAGTCACGAGTTGCGATTACGTCGACAATTATAGCAATTTTACACTGCATATTATAGTCAGCGGTGTATCGAAACGTTTCGAAGGTACCATTTTTTATATCGCCTTCTTCTAAGTGTTTGATACAAGTTCGATTCACAAAAAAATAATTTCTTTTCCTCTGAGCTCATTTCAGCCTCAATCGATAAAAGGCGTGTACAAATTTGCGAGATATCCTGCTGCTGTAAACAACTCGGTTCTAACACCGTATACAGCATCGGAAAGAGTGTAATGAATTTAGCTTCTTTTAAATAGGTTATCGGCGGGAAAGCAGCGAAAGCGCGCGCCTCCTCTGCGTCGACTTGGGCTTGACAACCGTGAGCATGGCTCTGCATGGTCGGTCGAGCGAGAGAGGACCGGTTGATGCTACCGGGGGATAACGGTGGTCCGGTCGGGTCGGCTTTTTCACCCTCTTAACGCAATTATCCTCATCCGCGTTCTCCGCTCGAGTCAAACGGGTTGGATTTTACGATACTCATTTTTTGTTTCCCCCTTTTTATCTCTCACGCCTTTGGACGAAAATATCGCTCGATAGACGATCGCGCCCGGAAGCCCTATAGCTATTTGAACGATCGTTTACACACAGGGAGAAATTTTTTTTTTTGTAAAACAAGATTTTTGTTACCGTAACAAATTTAGTTTTTTAGTATCGAGATAACAAAACCAGCTTGTAACCATGGCAAGATTTTTCGCTTGGAGCGATTTGCTACAGCGACAAAACAGCGTTTGTTACTGTAACCCCGGAACCGTTACAAAATAGTTCTAATGCAATATATATATATTTATTCCGGCGATTCCGCATGCGATGTGTTACGTCAATCCCGGAAAAAGAAAAACTTCCGTAAACAAAGTCGTCAGATGTTTGGACATCGGTTATTGTGAACAAGACAGATCGACGAGAAATAATTATATGTGTTGTTATCCGAAAAGAGGAAAAAATTATATAAAATTATCTAAGGCAACGATTGTGCTAGCGTCCATTGTAAGCAAACTTTAGTACAAAACATTCTGCAAGGGACACAAAAAAACGGATCACATGACTGACAACCACCAAAGACACGCGCTGATCGAAGCTTCGGTAGCGTACACGAACTATCATTATATGCAATTAACGGGACTCTTATATTATTGTATTTCTCCTACTATATCCCATGGTAACATAACTGTTCATTCTGTCTGGACTATATAAGACCGAAAAAACCGTCGGGATTTATCATAAAAATTGTGAAATCGACAGTTCCACGATGAAACTTTGCTCAGTTGTACTTGTCGCGTTGTCGCTGGCGTTCGTATGCGTAAGTACAAATATGTAAAAATCATGAATTTTACTATATTAATGCCAAACTGTATATACAGGTCAATGGCCAGAATGGAGGGGGGTTTCAAGGCTTAATGAAAAAATGCGGGGAAGCAAGTAGTATGGATATGGATGCTATGAAAAAAAGCTTGGTTACAGGCAACGCAGATGGTAAAATGAATTGCCCAATCGAATGTGTGTGCAAAGCGATAGGCATCGTAAGTACACAACAATTGATAATCGTTTATTATTACAAACTTGAATAAAAATTGCGACTCTCCATTATCCTAGATGAACGCCGATGGAGGCCCTAATGAAGCCGGAGCCGAGAAAGTAATAGGCAAAATGCCTGCAGCGGGGAAGGACATGATCAAGGGATGCATGACTTCTATGAAGGGTAAGAGATTGATTTATTCGTTATTATCGTTACTTAACCCTAGGACATCACACATATTTCTTCATCTGTTCAATCACACATGTATCTCGCTGACCCAATCACTCAATCGGTGCGCAACTTGGAGAAAAAAAAACAATACTTTTCGGTTTGACACTAACGAAACCGAAACCCCAGAATGTGAGCAATATTTATGTTTAGGCCCCATATCGATGTTACAAATATTATTGAAGTGACGGAAACCGATCCAATTCGACGAGTTGTTAAAAAAGCAAGATTTTCTTGAAACGGGACCCACTAGACCCATGTGTGGATTTTACAGGGTTAATACTCGATTCCAACTAAGAGCTAAGGTTGTGTTCAAAGACTTTATGTTATGTTTTTCCAGCCGGTTTAGCGAACTGTCAATCAGGCGGCGATTTCGGAAAGTGTGTAATACCGAAGTTGGTAAGTCTTGAAAACCCATTGTGACATTTTGTGTTTTCGTATATTGTGCAACAAATTTTGTATATACATACTTTTCTTTGTTCAGGCCCAGATGAGAGGTAAACAGTAAATTAGAAAATTAACAGAATTCGTCCTGGAAACCAAAATAAACGTTGGCCTCGATGGATTTGGTTCGTGCGACTAAATAGGACAACCGCTTCCACTCTGACACGAAATCTCCAATAATTTAATGTGCATTCCTAAATATTATATGCAGAACGAGTAAACAGAACTATATAACTTATCTTCCGCACAGCACTGCAATAAAAATTATATCACTATGTTCCTAAGAATTATTTGACTATGCCTTTCCACATCGCATTCCTCTGATACAGAGACTCCACATATAAATTGTTAGTAGATTGTAGCTCACAACTAGAATCCGATCACACAATTTTTTTTTTTTGTGTAACAACTATTCATGTTTTAATCTCTTCTACGCGTTTGTTTTTATTAATCTCGCATACGAGTTATTTTGTTCATCTCTCCTACGAGTTTTTATCACTTTCGGAAAATTATCATCTTGTCGGAAGTTGTCGAGAATCTTTGTTATTGCGCCGACTTTGCGAGATTGAGAGATTCGAAGCTCATTAGCACGAATTCAAGCGATAAATACAGTTGACTCCATTAAAAAAAATTATTATGTATCTCTCGAAAATTACAATAAATCTAGTTTATTTCTATTGTTACAACCAGCAATAAAGAGGCATTTCACTTTCATATCGTATCTTTGCATATCTCACCGTGCAATGCATACCGATAAGCATTTGGACAAAAAATAGGTTTTTTCGAAGTACTCGATAGAAGACATTGCACGTAAATAAAATTAGGCCATATTAGGAAAAGCGACTACTTAACCGAGCCTGCATTTTTCGCTATTCCGATCGTCTCATTCTCAAAGGATTGTCACGGGGACTAAGGATAAAAAAGGCACGGGTTTTTTTTTCAGTTCAATTCGGTCTCAATCGATAAAAGGCGTGTGCAAATTTGCGAGATATCCTGGTGCTGTAAACAGCTCGGTTCTAACATCGTATACGGCGTCGGAAAGTGTAATGAATTTAGCTTCTTTTAAATAAGTTATCGGCGGGAAAGCAGCGAAAGCGCGTGCCTCCTCTTCGTCGACTTCGGCTGACAGTCGTGAGCCTGGCTCTGCATGGTCGCTCGAGCGAGGACCGGTTGATGCTACCGGTGGATAACGGTGGTCCATTCGAGTCGGCTTTTTCACCCTCTTAACGCAATTATCCTCATCCGCGTTCTCCGCCCGAGTCAAACGGGTTGGATTTTACGATACTCATTTTTTTATCTTTCCTCCTTTTTTTCTCGCACCTTCTAACGAAAAATATCGGGCGATAAACGATCGCGTCCTGAAGCCCGATAGCTATTTAAACGATCGTTTCAACAGAAATTCAGTCAGGCGCATCGGAATTACCGGATGGACCTGATCGGTCAGAGGCGACAGACCGCAAGCGTGACTGAGTCCAAACCCGGTGAAAAGTCAACCTTGTTTCAATCGTGTAAAAGTTGTTTGTACACCTACAATTTTAAATCGCCACCAAAGCTCGCATCGAATCACAACCAGAGAAATTTCATTTTACGAGTGCCTCACAAATATATAATAAAAAAAATTCAAAATGACATAAAATTTAAACGGTTCGACCGATTTTCTTGAAATTTTAATAGGATCCTCCGGTGATCAGATTCTATCTGTGTACGCATTTTTAGCCCGATAGCTAAAAAATTGCGAGCGCTACAGTGCGTACAGACATTTTCGAAGAAATAAAAAATGGCGTACAAAAAAAACAACTAAAGATTTTTGGACGAAATTTGGCAGAAACATTAACTATTAACCACACAAACTGTGTGCAAAATTTCAGCCTGATCGGTGGAGGCGTTCCCGAGATATAGCCATTTGAATTTTTCGCGACTGATTCACACACAAACACACACACACACACACACACATCCGGACATTTTTTCTAAATGTGATTTTTCGATGTTTTGGAACATTCTGAAGACGTCTTCATTAAAATCTCGAAAATTTTTTTTTTTCACCATCACAAAGCTTCCTCTATGAGGAAGCAAAAATGCCAATTGGCACGTTAAAACTGAAACAGTCCTAATTATGTAAAAATTAGTGTCGATATTAATATCACGTTTTCGTGGAAAAGAAATATATGTACAGTAGAACCCCTTTTATCCGAGGTAATGTAGTAGGGTAGAGCGTACGTCGGATAAGCGAAAACTCGGATAACACGGATAACATACTCAATTCAAACTGGTACTGCTATTATATATTTAAAAAAATAACACACCACTACAATGTCTGCCTAACGAAAAAAAGCTCCTTTTTTACAATTTCATTTTTTCGAATATTCCCCATCGACCAAAACGTATCCGATCCGAGGTGCTTTGTGCCCGCGCACCCGATGCATTTTCGCATCTCGCTGGAAACGAGAGCTTTCTGGCATGGGCTGTATAATGCTCGGACGAGATATACGCGAGAGTCCAATAATAATATAACGGCTCGGCACCCTCGTCCTTTGCCTCGGTACCGTACTATATAGCCCCGGAATATAATTTCGCGAAACGACACTCGAAATTACTCGAATTAATCCGAAAGTGTATTACCCCCCGAGCCCCCCTGTCGTACGTCGTTTCAGCGGCGCCACGTCGGTACTCTCGGAGAGCTTCCGGCGCCCTTTTCCGCCAGCGATGAGTTGTGCGAGCTTTGCCACCCCTTCTTCCCCCCCCCCCCCCCCTGGCACGAAATTCTCAATTCGCGTTTTAATGCGCGTAAACCAGAGACTCCGAGGGAAAAGCCGCGAGAATACGTGTGATGTGGAAAAAAAAGAAACAAAAAAAAATTGGACGAAACGACGTGGGGAAGGCAGTAAGAGAAAGCAGTAGGCGAAGGGGTGTATAAAAAGGTGGTTGGCGAGCGGAATCCGGGCTTAGTCGGCGATGGAATTTTTTTACGACTTCGAATCAATTTTGCATGCGCCAATTATCGCGGCAATTTTCGAAGGGGGCCCGAGAATGAAAATTCGCGATGTCGCCTTTTCGTTCTTCTCGTCACGTCCAGTCACGCGAGAATTCGGGCACATTGGCTCTACATTGGCCATACGTTGGAGAAGGCGGGGAATTTAACAGACGCTGCGCAGGACGATTGCGACCCGATGTGTACATCGAGGAGCGAGCCAAGCTCCGGTACAAATTAATTACTTCGTTGATGTACCAATCAAGAGGATTAAGAACAGTGAAAAAAGAATTCTCGAATTACACCTTGTTTTTTTTTTTTTTTTACTTCACAACCGTGAAGTAGACTTGTTTCACGATGAAAAATGTACATAGAAATTTTCAATGCGAAATACATTTTTTTGTAACACGCGCACAAAAAATTCCCCTTTTGGCGCATGTAACGCGTGACGAAAGTAACGCGAACGGCGTTCGAGAAAATTACTGCATATGAGCAAATCACACCAGTTAATTTTTCGGACATTTTAAAAAATAAACTTGTTACTTTTTTGCACGCTTTTTAAACACTCCAGTTACTTTAAGTATTACCCAAAGTTCTCGAATATATTTAAGGTATTCGTGTTTACGGCACAAAAAGTCCGCCTTTTTGTGCATATAACGCGTGGCGAAAGTAACGCGAAAGTCCTTCGAGAAAAATACTGCGCATGCGCAAATTACACTACTAAATTTCTCGCACATTTTTTTTTAACAAACTAGTTACTTTTTTGCAGGCTTTTTAAACACTCTGGTTACGTTTTCGCACGCTTTCGCCATTCTGCAGGCATACGAGAGTGCATACATGTAGCCCAAAGTTGTAGCCAAAATTCTCGAATATACCGTGCGCTGTATAAGGTATTCGTGTTTACCGCACGTATACTGCGAGTTTGTGTGTGTATGCAACAACGTATATTCCAATCGGCTGTCGAACACTCCACTTCCACTCGCTCTATATACTACCACCAATTCTCTCGTACACTCTATTTATACCACGCCGTATATACATCCCACTCTGTGCACCCTACATTCGTTCACTCTCTCTCGGTCTCTGAAACAATTCGGAAATTCACTCAACTAATCAAATACCGCTAAAACCGCTAAACAAGTTACGTTAGCAATCTACGTGACCCGAATAGCAACTCTACGTCTCCCTCAACGCTCTTCTGGCAAACTACTAATACCAACGCTGTCTGCTGTGTACTATCTGCTTGGTTTCTATCACTTATCCCCGCCCTGATAACACGAAGACCGTTCTTGGCTATACGATGGAAAAAGGATAACTAAAATTTAAATAAAGTTTTATGGGTAAATAATTTTTTTTTATTAAATAAAAAACTAAAATTGTTTTTTTTATTCCATATATTTTACTCAAAAATGAAATAAGAAAAAAGAATTGGTCGTTGAAATACAAACAAACTGAGTTCATTATATCGAAATACTATCACGACATATGGAGGCCGAAATATTGTACGTCTATCGTTTTTACGGGGAGGGGGGGCAAGCCTGATTATTCTAAGACCGTTTTGGGGCCGCTGCGCTAGGCCCCGATTATTCTAAGTTCCCTCTTCCTGCTTCATACGAGCGCGCGAGTCGCGAGAGCCACAACCTCGTCTAATGTACACATATGTATATACATCTTGTAGTATATTTGTTACCTTGCGAGTAGTTCATGTCCTCCTCTCATTCACCTCGTACTTAACTCCGTCCCGGAGTCGCCTTGTCGCAAATTTCACTCAACACACCTGTAACATTAAGAAACAAAAGAGAAATTGATTTACTTTACTTAAAAAATTTACGTACTTGCTACGCTCAAGTAATTTAAGAAAATTAGATTTTTCATCATTCGATCTATTGATAAAAATTGTGGGGTATTTTTTTAAATTCGTTCTTGCTTTAGACTAAAATCGTCATAGTGCATTTTATGTATACACATTTTTTTTCAAAATTCTGAATCTAATACTTTCCACCTCTAAAATGTAGGAGAAAACAGCAGTGGAGAAATTTCTTTGGTGTTAGCAAAATAACATCATTTTTTTCGGTCATTTTTTAAAATCTTCTTCTTTAAGTGTTTAATGACCGACATCGGGTTTTAATTCGGCCAGCCAGCATATTTTTTTTACCGATTTTATCGAAACCTCCGTTTCATCGACGGTCATGCGCGGCTCACATGGCGGTCAAACGAGGATCACGTGACGTGACAGCTTTACATCTCCGCGGATATTACATCCTATTACACGGTATGAAATCGCCAGAGCGACCGGGCCCTTGCCGGGCATGCGTAATAAAATTCACCATCCCCCAGCTCCGGTGCCAAAACGGTACGTACACAACTAATACGCCTTAGCGCGTTTTCGTCCAAGTCTCGTGGAATCGAGTATAAAGCTCGGTGGGTCCTCGCGGAAATTCGTGCTTAACGACCGAAGCGATTTCACGGGTGATAGCCGCGGGACCGTATAAAATAAAGAGGAGATCTCCGGTGGTCGGCCGGCGCTGCTAGCCGGCGATGGCGCTGCCCCTGCTGCTGAAGCGTCGCGCTGGCTTGTTCGTATAGGGCGAGCCGAATCTCCCCGACCCGGTTCTCTCGCGCCGGGGTAAATTAGTTCCGGAAACTATTTCGAAGCCGCATTAACGTCCGGCGTATAATCTACCACCCTTGTGTAAAGCTCGGAAAGCTCACAAATCTCCTTCTCCGGATCCCTCACCGATCCCCTCCTCGGCACCTCCCCCCCCCCCCCCCCCCCCACCGCCATCGATGCGAATGGGACGTCGTAACAACGCCAGCGCCGTCTATACCTCAACAGTTTCTTAACACGCCGAACGGAATGTCCTCTAATTAAATGGAAATATCGATTTTACGAATGTTCGTCGATAACCCGACCACCTGTCAGTGAGAAACTCGATCGGGGAACGGAGGGATCGTCAACGACGGATTTCGAGGGCGAGAGAAACGGGTTTTTTTTTTTGTGAGATTCTGAGGAATATTCTGGATTCGTTTAGTTAATCGGTCATTTATATACTTTGGATGCACCCAGAAAAATAATTTATTTGACGGACACCGGCAAATCAATACTTATTTGGTTTAAATAAATATTTTAATTTATTTACATAGGTATTTTTTTTATTAAATAAATGTTTTAATACATTTTTGCTTTGTCATAGACGAAGGTTTGTTGACATAATATATAGGATGATCCAAAATTACTTTATCGTTATCTACCGGGATGTGTCGAATTCTCTTGAGAACAGATGAGTGTCGAACATTTCAAGACCACGTTCTCAGCTCTTGCTTACTTTCTTCACATGCAAAAACTCGTACAAAAAAAAATGTTTAACATTTTTATTTCAGCTATTTTAATTAATGAAAATATGGAATAGAACAGAATAGGGTTGTTTTATTCGTGTCCTGAGGCAGACCCCTTAAGGACACCGTACCCAGACATACAACAACGAATATAAAGGAGGTACGTTGATTACTTCCGTGTAATTTTGTACCGTTTCGGTATGTACTTCCATTTCAAGTACAAACTGCAGTTTCCGTCCGCAGGATCAGGAAAGGCTCGGGTGGCAAGCTCGACGCGGTCGCGACCGCCGACCGGCCGTAAACTCATCCCCCACCCCGGTGGTGGTAATCCCCCCCCCCTCCTCGGGGAGGGGGGAAGTCAGGGCAATATACGGTGCAGACTTATTGGCCAACTAAGCCAATACTACTGCAAACGGCGTGTCCATCTGGCTGGCTAATTAGCAACTTACGTTCCGCCGAAACGGATCGCCCCGGACTGCCATAAACATCTGTATTGCCCAAGATTTTGGTCGATGTAGTTCAGGAGCTACTCGTGTTTCCGCGCAAAAACAACCTCAGTTCAGAGGGTTTCCCTTCTGCGAAATTTCGTTTTTTTTTTCATCAATAACAAAACTCTTGAACTCTTGAATTTCATAAATCTGGAAGAAAAAAAAGCGCCCTCCGTCGATAGTTAATACAATGTAGTTGAGCATATTTTTTATAGTAGTGAGCATATTTTTTTGTTTCAGATTAACCGTATGGGTGAAATCGTGTCTACCGTTCGCGCTCGAAAAATATCGCGAAGATCAAGAGATCACAACTTCTCGACGCCAAGGGGTAAAAAAAAAAGATTTTTTAAGCAAAATGCTACCACGTAGTTATACTTAAAAATGCCGACATTTATTTATTTTTATTTATTTTTATTTATTTTTATTTATTTTTATTTATTTTTATTTATTTTTATTTATTTTTATTTATTTTTATTTATTTTTATTTATTTTTATTTATTTTTATTTATTTTTATTTATTTTTATTTATTTTTATTTATTTTTATTTATTTTTATTTATTTTTATTTATTTTTATTTATTTTTATTTATTTAAGTAAACATGGGCTGAGTCCAATTACAAGTTGATGGGAAACTCCATCAAGCTATTTGAAACAGTGAGAGTGACCAGAGGCCAAATGATGTAAGGCGAAAAAAAATACATACAATAAGTAGTGGATAACAGAGCATAAACATAGGTGCTTCAGATTGTACTTATTCTTCTACAAGCTGGACGAGTCCCCAGATTGCCGAACCTATCGAGAGGCCGCGCAGGACGTCCTCTTCCGGTTCCTGCGTTTTAGTGCTCGTCGCCGCGCGGTAGAGGACGTACCGAACACGGTATTGACTCCGGAAAGTCTGGTGGAAGAAGTGTTGGCAAATGTTGGCCGACGCAAACACAAACGCAGACGCAGACTTTTTTTTACGAAAAGGAAAAAAGGAGACGATTTATAAAAAAAATAAAAATGCCTCCTTTCAAGCAAGATGCTTTCCATGCGCAACGATCGCAGCGCCCAAGAACATGGCCAAATGGCAATGAACTTCGGTTTTCCGCAATATCATTTGCAAATCGACGACGCACGTTCTATCTCGCGCATTCTGGATCTCCTCGTTTTTGTGGAATCTCTCGTGCCTCGAGGAATCGAATCGAAATGAAAGTCCGGTAGGTGAGCGTTGGTAAAATGAATTCTCCGAACGCCTCGAGAGGCAGTCGTTTCGACGTCTTATTCCCGGGCTTGAGCGACCGTTGGATTATTCACTGGGGTGCGATCGAGCATCACTTTGGTCCGAAGGGCGCAGCGAAGGCACGTTAGGCATCCGAGAAAAGGCGGTCCGTCGATGACGAGGAAAATTGAATTATCATAAAGAAATTGGCGGCTTTCCAAGAGAGCCAGTCCCTTTCGATTTTTCTGCGCATCCGCTTGGCCGGTGTCCATCTACAACTATAAAATGGCACAATTTATATCATGAAATTATACAATTTTCATGAACGATAGACGTTTTTAAATAACTATTAATGGATCTTAAAAATTAGAATATATAAAACAATCAGAATAATAATCGAAAATTCATGCAACTAAAGATATTCACGAAGTTACATGAATACTCGATATTATTTATAATATACGTATTTTAATGCTGATATTTGATATTTTAAATATTTTAGAATGTTACAATATTGAAAAGATTAATAAAAATTAATTTTTTCAGCAGCTTTAATATGGTTGATTTTTTCAGATTTTTACACCATCGAGAGGTGTCTGCAATTCCCTCTTATTTCTCTGAAACTTATGCGAAGTGAACACTATTCGCAAGGACGACCTTAATTGTGTACTTCCCTTCGGCTCCTCTTGTCTTCCAAGAATATTAAGAAAAATCGACTTTGAAGCAATATTGTTCATCTTTCACGGTTGTTATCATCTTTGATAAACTTTTCTTTTATGCAAAGTAGCATAGGCAATGGTGTTTGAGGTGGATTTTGTGTGTGTGTACGTGTGAACCCGGGGGAAAGCCCCGAGCTACGACGGGACCATATCGATACAGCAATATCGTAATTTTAACGGTACCCGGGGGCGGATAATGTAAACTCAATATCCTGCATCCTGCATGCCAGTATATCCGGCTGCTGGCGGTTGATCCTGGTACACGCTTGGCCGGCTCCAAGCATGAACCATGCAGCACCATAGACGATCGGGAGGCGGCCCGGCAAGCGTTTGCTCGCTCTGCTCCTGTTGTTGCGACATCGAATCCCCGACATAATGATTATACGAGCATTTCAGATTAATACCACGTTGATGTTCTCCACCGTCTCTCTCACGAGAGAGAAGCGCAGGGGGAAAGAGCTAACGGTGATCCAACGAGCGATACCACGCGTATGGCGCATTAAAGTTGAGTATCTTCCAACCCTTCAGCCTCTATCTCTATCTCACTCGAAAGTAGATTGCTCCGTACCCGGTGCATCCACGGCGTCGGTTCACAATATTCACCACCAAAGTGCCACAGGACCGTCGTCTAATCTCGGTGCTAAATTTTACGCCAATCTCTGCGAATATACTCGAGACTTTAATATAGACAGATCAATCAATGATTACAATATCAAACATTTTTGGATTTTTTGAATTCGTTGGATTTGTTAAAGTTGTTGAATTCGTTGAATTTATTGTATTTATTATATTTATTGAAGGCAGTTCATGGTGAAATTAAAAAAATTGTATTCTAAAAAAATATCCAAACCGGCTTTATTAAAATAGTTTTCAGACCAACGAAAACAAGAATTTCCGATAGATTAAAGTTCCTGCGAGTACCCCAAGCCTCAGCTTTACAATTATCCGCAATCTCAATTGATTTTCTCATCGATGCCATTAAAAATTCTCAACCCCCAGAGCTTAACACAATTTACAAATAACTAGCAAACAAATGTCCACCCACTCTCCCTTTTGTATATTTTATCTCATAAAAAAAAAGAAATAAAAAACTTTCTTCAATGTACCAATGCAGGAGGAAAGAAACAAAAAGCAGGGTGGAAAGAGGAATTGGAGAGGTAGTTGCAGTACGTTTCTCCGGTATACCGCCCTACGGGAGCGGCGGCAATAGTGGTGTACTCCTTCGCGAAAAGCTCCGCGGAACTACGAGTCGTAAAGTTTCGAGTTTGCCGAGCCAGTCGTGGTCGACAAACGGTGCGCCAGGGGTGGAGGTCTGTCGGTCACGTCCCTAGCCGCGAGCAGGCCAGAAGTAATTTGTAATTTCATTTCGGGCTTACTGCAGGACATTGTCGAAGGTTAGGGGACGTGAGAGTCGGCACTTTATGGCTTATCGGGGGGGAGGGCACATGTGGCCGTCAACGTCTCCGACTGGCTCGCGGAGCCCCCTGGTGACTCACTCTGCACGTACACGCCGGATGCTCCGCAGGCTCGGAGCGGGCCGAGGAAAGACGGAAAGGGACATAGAGCAGCGCCGTGGCTCGAACATTTGCAAAAAGCAGAATCGTTAAACGTCTTCCACTGGCAGTTTCCACTGCCAGTTTCCGTTTCACTCGCTAGCGTTGCTTCGTCCCTTCCGGCCCTTCGTCGCGTGCGGCGAAACGACACGTTCGAAGTGTGCACCCTTTACTCGCAAAAGGGGATTCGGACGTTAGCCTCGAGGCTGGTCGCTGATTTATGTCAAAATCCTTGACAGAATTCCCAAAATTGGAAATTGAAATACGATAGGCTTTAATTAAGGTACACAGTTTAAAAAGTTTGTAATTTTTACAACAATTTATTATCCACGAACGACCACAATTTTTTATTTGTTAATTTTCGGATCGGACCAGCCGACTTTCAGCTTTACCAACAAAAGTACAATCTAAAATTGTCAACAACGCGAGAAATAAAAGGACAAGTTTGTATATTCAAGCCGGAACAAACGGTTTGTCAGTTATTTAACATAATCATTTTTACGTAACTTCGTATTCTGATTTTACTAAATAATTTTTTACTGTGCAGTCCGCACAGAAAAATATATTTGGTGAAAGTGCGGAGATGTCTTTCGATTCTCTAGCGGTCGACGATGTAGTTGACGACGCCGCCGCGGATGGCGCGCGCGAGCGGGCGAACGGAGAAAGACTCGAGATGACGTTCACGCTCGAGCGCCGCCTGGTGGTGATGTTCTAAATTATTTAAACGTTCAGTGGCATACAAAACAATCTCTGATTCACAGACAAATATTTACAACTACTTCGCTCATGTGTTTTTACTTATTTTAGATTTTCTTTTTCAAGAGGTCGTAACGATAAACGTCCCACTTTTTCTGGAAGAGAAATCAAACTTTAGTTGTTGCTTTTTTTTAAGTATAATTTTATCGGTTCGATTACATCACAAACTCGAAAAATCTGATATATTCCGGCCCTTCGTCGCGTGCCGCGAAACGTTCCGAGGTTTCGGCGCGTCCGAGGCGTGCACCCTTTACTCGCAAAAGGGGGCAGCTTGGGACGTCAGCCTCGAGGCTGGTCGCTGATTTATGTCAAAATTATTGACAGGATCTGGCCGTGCTTTAGTACTATGTCCGACCCCTTCTCGTCCTACCGCCACTCTCCGATTACCATGCGCGACACTAATTGGCAAAATACGATACACGCGGAGAGGAGATGCGTCGACCAAAACAGATTGCACTCGCTGAAACTCGTCATGAATTTCCATTTTAGTGAAAATGCACAATCCGTATAAACACCTGTTCTCCGCGCTGACTTTGCAGTCTTGCAGTTGATAAACTACTGGCACTCGGGCGTAATAAGGGAAGGTATTAGGTGAGTAACTGAGGGGTGGGGGGGGGAGGGGGAGATTATTTTCACTGCGAGACGTAGATACACGAGTGTAATAGAGAATACTATTAATAATCTCGATTCGTGGACACGGCTCGCGGATAAACCTCCCCTCCTCGCCAGTCCAAGAAAATATTATGTGCCGCGTCGAGAATCTCGCGCGCGCCGCCTCCGCCCGCCGTGCACGACTGGCTTGAATTATCACTGATATTTTTCTTTTACTCCCCGGCTAACGTGTACACACTTCACCGTACGGCTTCTTCCCCTCGCTCAGGCTTTCGCCCTTTCGCTCTCTCTCATTTTCTTCGTTTCTGGCACTCCAGGGAGTGTAAGGGCGTCGGAGTCTCCGATAAATATCACCCGAAACGCATATGCCCAAAAGTTAGACCCCGAAACGCACATCGTTCGAAGAATTAATCTCGGAAATGTCAATTAATTTTTTTTTAATATGCGATGCCTGATTGTGAAGTGCACGTTCTTGCGTAAACGGGCGACAATATATATATAACTGTTTCGATTAACCGGACTAACATTGGTCACGGTGCAAAGAATAGAGCGTCGACAATTGCAAATTACGCACGTCATCTGAAGAATTAATCTCCGAAATGTCAATTTTTTTTTAATACACTATCGTTCGTGAAGTGCACTTTGTTGCGTATATGGGCAACGAGATAGATGTAACTGCTTCGATCAACGAAACTAACATTGGCTACGGTGCAAAGAACAGTGCACCGATAATTGCAAATTAATGTCGGATCTCGTTCATCGCAGTCGAGCAGTTTTCCAGAGGAATGCATTACCATTATGTAGAGAAGAGCGCGGTAAAATGGGATAGTGGGGCAAATCGGGATAATGGGGCAAAACGGCGTTGAAAATCCGGATGTATCGTTGGGTCGAAATGGGGCATCAAAAAATTATTGGACAATTGAGTTTTAGCCCACTGTTCTGTTTTGCCCCACGGGCCCACGGGCCCCGCTTTATTTACCTATGAGGAAGCAGAAAATCATGTTGTCAAATAAAGTTTGCTACAAATTTACAAAATTTTGCGATCGACAGGATTTCAAACATGACAAATCTGTACTGACTATTAATTTCTTATATTATAGGTAGGGATAAGCGACAGGAAGGAAGCAAATTTTTCATTCACCTTTTCATCAGCAAGTGGATTTTTCAAGTCAAATCGCAATATCATTTTTCTTTGTCTATTCCGAGAAACGAAACTAAAATAAATGCACCGAAAGTCGGTGAAAAGTCGAAAGCACTTTTTCTCACCTCTCTTACTCTTCTCCCTCGCAATATACCCGAGTGAAAACGCCTTATCCCCAGAATACTAATTTCCTTACACGTGCAGATTTACAGGTTCTTAATTTCGCCCGGCGCCCCCTCCAGCGTGAACTCTCACGGCGGCTTTATAAATCCGTACTAAGGCTAAACTCACCGGCTGAATCTCTCTTCCAATGTGCTTCGGCTGCTGTGCTCTGTGCTTTAGTCACTTTTTTTCGTTTTTTTTTCGCCGCACTACTTCGCGCCTCGTCGTATTCCGAGTGCTGCCGAAGCGCGAAAAACGTTCACACAACATCGACCTGAATACTAATACCCGTTTACTTTGCCTTTTCTTCGTGCGAAGAGTAATAAAAATTGCTCCTCCGTGCCGGAGAGGGTGTAAATAAGGTCCGAGACGCTCCAAGATTTAATGGCGATTTCGCGCGATAAAGCTCTGCCGTTTACTCTTATAAGAGTTAGGTTAAAAGAAGGCCCTGTAGGACCTTCAGTTAACCTAATAATTGACAAATTCAATTTTTTTTAAATTCCCTCCTGACTAGATGTAGACATTGTTTTATTTTCCACTGTTATTTACAACCTAGACATCATCGTGGTACGGATTGAGTAGCAAGACGGGTTGTTAGGTTAACTGACTCGGAAAAACGATTTCGATAATCGATATGTATCGAATCGAAAACCAATCAGATCCAATCGGAATAATAGAAATGCAGCGTAATCCGTAGAAATTTTAGAATGTTGCATCGGAGCCTGACAAGGCTCTACAAATAGTCTTCCCGAAGTCTTATCAGGCCTCTTCCATGTCTTATCGGGTCTGATATAACGCGCTAAAAATGCAACCAGAGAAAACGGATTACTCTTTCATCGCCGAAAAAACTATCAGGAAGCCCGTCATTCCAGAAGACTGATCTATCGAGCTGGAATTTAACAGATATATGTGAATCCGGTTAGGATTGCAAACTGAACTTGATTGTCTATGGATAAATACAACACAAAACTTGAGAATCGACCATTCTGCTTTATGCATTGAAGCCGACTGACCCTTAAGGAGGGAGTCTCGCTGCGCGCTGACTTCGCATAAGTTCGACAACAATAAGAGAAAATTGCAAGTACTTCTTGATGGTGTAAAAATCTGAAAGACTCCCTCCTTAAGTGCTACATACGAGATGTGCGCGCCACCTACGACGACCTCGACACGTCACGCTTGATCACAAACATAAAAAAATGAACGTAATAACAATAAAATTAAGACACTGAACAGTGCCAATGGCGAAGGAATCGTGACTCCTGTGTTCCGCAGCTTCAAGAACTTTGTCCGCAACCGCATGACCGGCTAACAGAAAAACGAGAGCAAGCGCACGGAAACTGCTACACACCTCGACAACCATACACCAAAACGAAACTTACCGACCCATCGGCTCGAAAACCACCGGCGCGACTCGCTTCGGAGTCCCCGGACCGGATTTATCCATAAACGTTACTTTCCGCGCCGGGCGGCGGAAACTTTGCCAATCTCGTTCGAGAGGCGCGAAGACGCGGGAAACGGAAGACTCCTCCCTAGCTTTAACCCTTCGAGCGGTACCCCGAGCTCTCTCGCCCGTTCCCTCTTTCGCCCGGCTCTGTGCAGCGTCGCGTCGCCCAGGACTCGCTAATATCGAGTTACCTCGTTAAATTGGAAACAGTTCGCGGAAACTGTGGTACCCCAGACTCCGACACACGCAAATCCCTCCAGTCTTACCGGGCTTTGGTAACAAATTATTTCCGTATTACAGCAGTCACGAGTGCATCGAGCGGTTTCCAAATTTGGAAGTTGAACCACGATAGGCTGCCAGGTAATCCGCACAGAAAAATATATTTGGTGAAACTGCAGAGATGTCTTTCGTTTCTCTGACGGCCGAGGCTGTAGTTGATGACGCCGTCGCGGGTGGCGCGCGCGAGCGCGCGAACGCAGAAAGACGTGAGATGACGTTCGCCCTCGGGCGCCGCCTAGTGGTGAAGTCCGAAATTATTTTAACGAGTGGCATGTAAAACAATCTTTTGATTTGCAAACAAATGCACACAAAACCCAAAAATTTGCAGACCAAGTAGATTTGCAACTACCCTGCTCATATGCTTTTACTTATTTGGGATTTTCTTTTTCAAGAGATCGTAACGATAAATGTCTTTCTTTTTTTTTTTTTAAAGTACATTCTTTGTTTTCGATTACATAACAAACTAGGAAAATATGATATTTTTTCTTCACAATGTACCCGCTGATATGTAGCGTGAAAAAAAATTATTGTTGAAGTATAAAAAAAAATCACTTTTGACGTATCACCGAATATGATACAAAGTACTGGAAAAAAAATAAACACAAAAGCGGTGAAATTTCCTCGGTCGAGCAGTGTGAATGATAATGAAATTAGGGAGAGATAGTATCAGACCGCGAATATCCGTAGGAGTAGTCCATGTGTGCGCGAGCACACCTCCGCGGTAACAGCTAGAATGCGATACCGTAATACGTTTTCCCTACACACGCTCAATTATCCGTAGCAATGGTTTCCAGGCATCCTGTACGGGAACTTGTACGCGTATGTACGCTTGTACGCTCCGCAGCATGATGGATGACGCACCGCCGCTGAGGGCTCACATCCCTCTTCGCTCACCCTTTAGTTCGCTTGTTCCAACCTTCCTTCGTACATTGCGCTTCGTCCCTCTTTTCCACTCTTGCATCCAACATTCGCTGCGTATAAGACAGGAAAGCGAGCGAACCAGGCGAGTTGGGTGGTGGCGGGAGGGGGGGGGAGGGGAAGAGGAGGAAATGCCGCTTGAATAATTATCCCCACGGCGAACTAAAACCTCCCCGAGCCGCTCGGAACCGATCCGCGCGCGAAGTACGTAGTGCTTTCTCTCTTGGTGCATGAAATCCGAGTACTAAATTTACCAGACCACATCGAGTGAGTGAGTTCCTCGGTACTTTAAGGTAGTATAGACCTCGTCAGGTGCTTTAAGAGCCGAGGTCTCTAATTAATACGCCTGCGGCCTGCTTCGGTATATACCCAACCCAAGGCCATCGCCACCACTATAGCCCATCACAAATGCTGCAACGATCCCCGGACCACAGGGCAAAAGTTTCACCCTTGTTAGGGGAGAGGTGTTCAAGAAAATCCGAGTCCTAGTCC
Organism: Ichneumon xanthorius; assembly: GCA_917499995.1. NCBI lineage: Eukaryota > Metazoa > Arthropoda > Insecta > Hymenoptera > Ichneumonidae > Ichneumon > Ichneumon xanthorius. The sequence continues at coordinate 12,896,964 of OU824201.1, forward strand.
ACGAGGGCAAGGCGAGACGAGTTTCGTCAAAGAGGAATCGTGAAATGTTGTTTTTTCGATGAAGTCATTGAAGATCCGCATCGTTGACATGCTAATTTATACAGAATTTGATTCGTCATTTGTTTACCTTTGCTTTTCTGTTTTTGGAAGTAGTTCATCGAATTCCTGCAAAGAAACGACCCTTAAGAAAATCAAAACCACCGAAACCAATGCACATTCGGAGTCTGACGAGAATCAGACAGCCTAACAAACCACGCGATTCGCTCCTATATGAAGCAACTAGCATCACTCCTGTGTCAACATAATACAACAACTCAATCAACCATTCGCATCCAATCAGCTAGCAAACATTCAACCGATATGCTTACAACCCATACCAAGACATCACCCAAAGACATAAATTTCCAACACACACTACATATCAATACCTACACAGAGTGATGAACGAAGAAGAATAAGATTGTATATACCATATTATCGCAAAAAATGGTAGTCATATCTCAGACCAAATATGCATATATAAATGTGTAAATGTATAAATGTTTAATATCTGTGACGGTCGTTAACACACCGTGTTAACGAAGTCCAGACGAGTCAGAATAGGAGAACATTTTTCATCGATTCAGGTAAATTTGTTTGATTAAAATAGAATTTCTTTGATCCTTGAAAACCAGTAGCGTTCCAGAGCCTCCAATTTTTATACCATTTACAAAATCGGCATGGCAACCCGAGAGATATTGCGGGTTTTCACTGCACAGTAAAACATATACAGCCGAGGAGAAGAGTGAACGCAATGCTTAGCAGCGTTCCCTGTCTTTCCCCAAGATCGAACAGCCGGTAAAGAGGATGGAGGGGACCGGTACGAGGGTGGATCACCGAGGTTCCAGATTTCCCAAGCGATTGTCTCGCAAAGTCTCTTTGGAGTCTCGTCAGACCATTCATCGGCGACGTGCCGGGACTACCGAGAGTCCTCGCTCGTCTCCCTCGCACTCTTGAGTTTCCCGAGCTTCTATATTCCTGGCAGAGAAACCGTCTCACTGGATCGGGGACTATACCCTGGCTCTTCGTCACCGACCTCGTAGAGGACCTCCGTTCCTAGGTGTGGAAAGCCACTGCGTGCGGTACGTATACCATCTCTTTATACAGGGGTCTCCGGAGTCAGTTTTTATTCCTCATCCTCGAGGGGTCCCCCATACTGCCAGTCTCTCGTTTCACTCGCTGCAGGATATTACAACATTTTCCCGTAAAAATTTCCACTTCGAAGCGATAAGTATGATTGAAATGAACCGAGACTGGATTATCAGGGCTCCATCTTTTTAACCGAGGAAAAAATACTGGATTATTAGTTTTTACTTTAATGTCTTCGTGTCAATCCGAATCGAGCCCAATACGTGCTCAGTGAAACCCTCTCGAATGTCCCAGACACGGTACGCCCCCTCAATAGTCCGACTTTAACGACCGACGAGCTGTCGGAGAAAAGTCACCCTCATTGGGCTGATTACAAGGGTTAATGGGGTAGTGACAAAAAACAACTCGTTATGGGGTGACCCGCCACAGACCAATTTCATGGACCAAAGGGGTAATGGGAAAACAGACTATTGGGAGGTAATCTGACATTGGAGGTGAACTATTGAGACATTAGGACTATTGAGTGACGCACTATTACTGGGTTCCATCAAAGTCCATTTTCGTTGTGCTCACTGGGATTTCATCGTCTAGCGCCAGTCTTTGACACGGGATCACTCCTTTGACGCCTACTTTCTTCACATCGCTTGAACATTACACGGAGAAAAGTCACCTTCTATACACTGATTACAAGGGCTAATGACAAAAAACGTCTCGTTATGAGCTGACCCGTCATAGACCAATTTCAAAGATCAACTGGCTAATGGGAAAACGGACTATTGGGACGTACACAGACATTGGAGGCGCTGGACTGTTGAGACATTGGGACTATTGAGTGACACACTATTAACGGGTTCCATCAAAGTCCATTTTCGTTGTGCTCACTGGGATTTCATCGTCTAGAGCCAGTCTTTGACACGGGATCACTCCTTTGACACCTGCTTGTTTCACATCGCTTGAACATTACACGGAGAAATGTCACCTTCCATACACTGATTACACGGGCTAATAATTACAAAAAAACGTTTCGGTATGATGAGACCCGTCATAGACCAATTTCAAAGGTCAACTGGCTAATGGGAAAACGGACCATTGGGACGTACACAGACATTGGAGGCGCTGGACTATTGAGACATTGGGACTATTGAGTGACCCACTATTAACGGGTTCCATCGAAGTCCATTTTTGTTGTTCTCACTGGGATTTCATCGTCTGGCGCAAAGTCTTTGACACGGGATCACTCCTTTGACGCCTGCTTGCTTCACATCGCTTGCACATTACGCGCATGCCCTTTTCCACTACTATTTAAAACGCCTGCCTATTCCTTTGGCCCGTTTGTCCCTTTCGTTCAACCCTCCCAAACCCCCCTTTTCCCTCTACAAACGCCAGAGCTCGCACACGCACCCCCTCGGCTTTTCTATCGTTTCTCTTGCCTCCCGGCGAGCACCCGCGCGTTATCCATCCGCACAAGCTAGGCATTGCTATCGAGGCGTTATTCTCGAATTCTCATCGATTCCTTGCGGCGCGTCCACCGGGGTAGAAAATTAAAACCCTTGCCGGGTTGCAATAGCTGCGGAGACTCTCTCGCGGCTTCACGAACGAGCATGGAATTTGAAAAAGGGGGTTGGAGCGGGGGGCAGGTTGGTCTTTGCGGTAGGTAAATATTCGACTGGTATGAGCTTCGAGTGTCTACCTCTTTCCGTATCCCCGCCGCTGTGCCACGACTGGTAGGAAAGCCAGTACGAACGATTCGGAACGCGAGGGGGCTTGAAACTTTTACGATAAAATCTACCCGGCGAATTTATACACGAATTCAATAGAACGTTTTTCCCATTTTTTTTACTTCTCGATCGCTCTTCCGTTGTGCTTCGGATATCGAAAAAATTACGGTGTGTTAACGAAACCATTACTTAGGTACGGCGAAATGCAGTATTATTGACGGGCGGAGAGCGGGGCGAAATGGACCAGTTTCATTGATCTCATATCGGAGAGGAACAGGACTCTCCATTTTGCCCCGCGCTTCCTTCAATATATGCTTTGACAAGTTGCCTAAAAAAACATTTTGAGAAAATGTTGTTAGAAACTAAAAAAAAAAATGAAAATGCTGCGTTTCTTTTACCAACCATTTATTTCTGCCATTACTTTTTGGGACATTCAACATGACGACTGCAGTCGTTGAGACGTAAACCTTATTTCGCAGAGTTTCATCGTCGCTCGACCCGAGAGTTCTTCCTATACGGATTATTAACGATATGATTAATTTGTTTTTGTGCCACTGCGAGTAATAATGACACAAAGGGTGAGGACAATAAAAGAAAAGCTTTTTCTCACGGCTCCTTATGAAACGTCTAGCAATATAAGTCTAGCAATATAAGTTACCCGTCGAGAAAAGAGATGTGAGAGAGTGCCCGCTTCTGTCTCTCGTTTCGCACTTTTCTTCCTCGGAAACAAGCAATTTTTCGGCATGACCTTGTGGCAACACGACTCTCTATACAGTGTGTGTGCGCGCAAACGTTTATTTGTCAGAATTGTGTGCGCCTCTGTGGAGCCAGTATAGCATCGACCGTTATGAGTTTTCGTGCCAAACACGGCGAGGGGTGAACACAGGTGAAGGCGAGAAAAGTAAGAGGCAATACGGTTTTTCATTCTCGTCGAGACGGCCGTCGAGTGTTGGCTGTTTGTGCAAAAAAAACGACGATAAAAAAAATTTGCTTATTCGTATCGTTACAATTTAACACGAAATTTCGATCGATAAGTATGCTGGAAGGGTTCGAAAGATTCTGTTGCTGCACACTGGAGTATAACTGCAGTACAGTACGGAAAATCATAAATCACTTCCACACGCTATATTCGTCAGATTTCGACTTTCATGCTATATCGAAGTGGATTTCGAAAATCCTAAACACTCCCATACACTCCCATATTCCTAAACACTCCCATATTCTCGAGATTTCGGCTTTCATAGCATATGGAAGTGGGTTTCAAAAATCCTAATTCACTTTCATACGCTATATTCTCGAGTTTTTTTCTTTCATAGCATATGGAAGTGGATTTCGAAAATCCTAAATCACTTTCATACGCTATATTCCTCAGATTTCGACTTTCATGCTATGTCGAAGTGGATTTCGAAAATCCTAAACACTCCCATACACTCCCATATTCCTAAACACTCCCATATTCTCGAGATTTCGGCTTTCATAGCATATGGAAGTGGATTTCGAAAATTCTAAATCACTTCCATACGCTATTCTCGAGATTTTGGCTTTCATAGCATATCGAAGTGGATTTCGAAAATCCTGAACACTCCCATACACTCCCATATTCTTGAGATTTCGGCTTTCATAGCATATGGAAGTGGATTTCGAAAATTCTAAATCACTTCCATACGCTATTCTCGAGATTTTGGCTTTCATAGCATATGGAAGTGGATTTCGAAAATTCTAAATCACTTCCATACGATATTCTCGAGATTTTGGCTTTCATAGCATATGGAAGTGAATTTCGAAAATCCTAAATCACTTTCGTACGCTATATTCTCGAGATTTTGGCTTTCATAGCATATGGAAGTGGATTTCGAAAATTCTAAATTACTTCCATACGCTATATTCTCGAGATTTTGGCTCTCATAGCATATGGAAGTAGATTTCGAAAATATTAAAACCCATATCGCATATCGGAGTGGATTTCGAAAATCCTAGATCACTTCCATACGCTATATTCTCGAGATTTCGGCGTTCATATTATACGGAAGTGGATTTCGAAAATTTTAAATTCCATACAATCCCATATAGCACATCGGAGTGGAATTCGAAAATCATAAATCCTTGTACCATGTTGTATGTTCGAAATATACCATGTGACTTCGTAGTTTTTCCGAGATTCTTCTCTCAGCGCACCACTGTACCATTTCACTAAAACGAAGCTTGTGTTCGAATTATATAATAAAAGTGTCGACAAAGTTCCCACCCGAATGCTTCGTTTTCGGATAACATCGATCGAAAGATTCACTTCCGGTGTACTGGAGTATACAGTACAACTGCGCTTGCCGCGTCTCTTGACATCGAAATATCGTAATAGGAAAAAGCTTTTATTGCTGAACCATACTCTCGAGGTTGATAGGGACCGGCAGACCGCTTACAGCGAGATGAGAAAGTAAGAGGGTAAAAAGACCTGGTACAGTTCTCCTCTTTTGGCACACCACCGCTGTACCGTTATATACAAAATAATATATACAGAAACACCGACGAAGGGCATATGCCAGCAGATGTTACCAGTAACAGCATTCGATGGAAATAATGTAAAACTGTGACAAGTTGGCGGGGCGAGTTGAATGGGAGGAGGTGGGGGGGGGGGGGGGGGAGGGGGGGGGGTGGACAAAGTGACTGAATAAAATGCAACTAAATCCCGCCCGGAGAAGTTCTTTTCTTCTTCTTCGTCTTCTTCTTCGCCCTACATATTTTCTCATCTCCGTGTCACACACTTTCACGCGAACAATGCGCGTTACATGGTCGTCTCGCATCCGCGAAGTTTTCTATATTAAAAATAGTACAAGGCCTCATATAAACTCCGACGGTGATATTTCTCGGTCGACTTTCCGTTAGATAGTCCGAAAAAATCGATGATCATTGGGATTTTGTACTAAATTTTTTTTTCGACTTTCTATACGAAAACGTCTTTGCCCTCCCCAAAAATGGTATCAAAAAGGGTTCATTTCATGATTTTTAAGTGAAGTAAAGTTGCCGAAAGTGTCTTAAAAAGGCGATACGGTGCTGATTTCGAGGTGTGATTAAAGGTATACATTTAAGTATACGCAAATTCGGCACATACGAGGCGACGAAGGCGAGCGTTGAAATCCAAGTGGCCCGTGAGAATTCCAAGCACGTATGTATGTAATCGGATGGAGGTACCTTCGTACGTACGTTTCGTACCTAACTACCTAACTGTCCGGATATACGATCGAACGGCGTGTAAGTGTAATTAACACGGCACTCTGCGTGCCTCTAATATCACGCGTGCGAGTCAAAGGACAAGACCCGATCCGTACCGCAACTGATGGCGCACACCAACTGGTTCAAATTATTCAGCTTGTCGTCTTCAAGTTAAATACGCTCTCTTGATTATACATTGTAAAAAAAAATAGTATGAAGTTTAATGTGCCAGACTGGAAGTTTTTATGCAGAAACTGGTATATTAAATCCCATGCACATTTGTGACGAAAAATTACTATTCAGTGTATTAAAAACATTGGAAATACTTTATTTCTAATAATTTACATTAAATTCAATAAAAAAGTATATTCATTTTTCATCACAAGTGTACATTAAATTTAATGTACCAGTTTTTGCATATAAACTCCAGTCTGGAACATTAAATTCACAATTTTTTTTACAGTGTATATACATTATGTATATATCTATATATTTACAGTGTATATATCTATATACTTACATGTATAGATACAAATTCAAATACAGACACGACCACGAACACGCATATGACAATATTGTTGCGTGGTATTTTTTCACTTTGGTAAGAAAATGATAAACGGAAACTAATAATCTAAATTGCGTTTTTCATCTATGAATCTATTCGCAACGAAAAATCTTCGTAAATTCTGAGATAAGTTGAGAACCCTCCAAAAGAACGCCGGGCAGGTGAGCCATGCCGATGTGAGACGTTCGGGCGATTTATGCATCCGCGGTCATATCGATTCGGCGTTTTTACGCTTTGGTGATGGGCAGCGGTGTCGCGTCTTTGCCGAGCTGTAGTGTCCCCGTGAACATGCCGTTTCATCCATTTTCCCCATCGCCCGAGAGTCTCGGCCATATCTACCGAGTACATTGTCGTCGCTCTCGCATAAAGATTTCACCGAAGCGATGTACAAACTCCTTGCCGAAGCGACGCCTCGAGGGTACACCGTAAAAGCGAGTTCCTGTCTGTGCGGTCAGCAGACACGATCATACAGACACCACGGATCTTGAGAGAAGATACACTGGTTTATGTACTGAGACGACGATACATAAGCCCCATTACGCAGTCAGACAGTGCTACATCAGATATTCTCTGACCTCGTGCAGGAAGTTAACATCGAACGAGTTATAAAATAACTTAAATTTATTAAAAACCCCGCCAAAAAAATTGTAAATTTCACGTAGCGGATTGAAAGTTTTTATGCAAAAATTGGTACATTAAATTTAATGTACAGTTGTGATGAAAAATTAATTTACTGTTTCATTAAAATTACTGTAAATTATTAAAATTAAAGTCAATTATTAAGAATAAACTATTTCCAATGTTTTTAATACAGTGAACATGGAATTTCATACGATTTTTTTTTACCGTGAGATTGTTTGTGAGAGTTGTTGTCAAAAGAGGGTTTAACTCTAAAAAGGTCACAAAATCGGTTCAAGAATTTAACTTCTAGAGCGAGTACAGTTGGCTAAATTTCCGGGTGACGCAACTATCAAGACAAGGGCGCATAAATACGTACGGTCATGAAGGGCTAACTGCAAAAATATACAGTAAAAATAAATATACTCGATAGTGTTAATTAATTACAAAACAAAATTCTTTTACAGTGTAGCGAGTTGAAATCGATTGTTCGATGTGATTGTATTTGTATAAAAAAAAAGAAAGTCGTAAAGTCGTCCAGTACAAGGCGTCTTGTGTCCTGGTTTATCAACTCCGTTATCACGAAGGAGAATTAATCATAACGGACATGCACCACGAACAAGACTAGGATTTCCTGCAACGTCGGGAATGAACCCTGGAACTATCGCCGACTCTGTGGCATTACTCCTGTATATATATATACATATATATCTATACATATATATGTATATATCTCACTCTCTCTCCGTCTCGCTTTCCCTCCTCTCTCCTCTTTCCACTCTCCATCGTTGAGACTCTGCGGTTGGCTAAATGGATTCAGACGCATTACCGCGTCAGTCTGAATGCGGCTCAACTCTCGGGTAATTCACCCCCTTTTACCTTGACTCTGTAGCCGCAGTTGTGGCAGGACTGTTCGCCGAGTAGTCTTGTCGGGTGTTACCTGTGTAACGCCTCGCCGAATGTAATGGCGTTACAATTTAACAATTCCGTAGTCGACTGGACAAGTGGTAACTGCACCAATTACGCGGAATATTTGGTCCTACATCCACGCATTTGGAGAAAATACCGCATGGTGGGAGTCTATTGTGGCAAATGAACCAAGTACATTCGCATACAATTGCATGCATAATCGTTGACGCAGTGGTTCGAATTTTACTCGAGAGGTCAAGAAGTAGTTGCGAACGAAATTTTCTCAAATTGGCTCGACGAGCAGTCGTAAGAAAATTATTAATTCCGTGATGAAGAATGGAATGAGTCGCTTTAAGTTGACATTTTCTAATATTTCGTTTGAAAAAAAAAAAATTGTTTTTATGTTTCGTCTTCTGGATTTTCGGTCTATTTTCATTTGCGTATCAGCAAGTAGAAAATTTAAGGTGCTGAGCCACCACTCATTATGGAGGATGAACGCTGTTTTTCAATAATGACCGTGGCTCTTAGTCGAGTAAACAATTATTTATCCATTAAATAAAAATAAGAAGAAATTGTAGAACAGCTTCCTTGTTTTGAGAAATCATTTTCTTTCACGTGTGCATATGTGCATTTACAGACGGAACATAGGACCGCCTCTGTTTCTCGGCGCTTTGAGAACGCACAGCCGAGTACAATTAAGAATGTCGTTAACACCCAGCCCAACCCCTCCACGCGTTTGTTCACCTGTGTGAAGCTCCTCTGTTTCGCGGGTCGCACAGGACTTCCGAAAGAACAATGACAAAAAACAACGCCTGAGAGACGACGTTTGTTGTTCCAGTCGGCGCAGCAGAGAAATGCATTTCCTGCAACCGCGCATCCCTTTCTCGGCACGTTTCGTTTTACTACGTAGGCGGAATTAAATTCCAAACACAGAAGAAAAAGAATGAGAAATGAAAAAAAAAATTTAGATCTTCGAGTTCGGTGGTTCATATTGTCCCTTGGCTCAAGCTTGATTTCACAAACTGCAATTTCCAATCTTCTCTACCTGTTAATAACAATCGATGAAATTCCAGCGAAACGTCATTCACTGTGACGTGTGGTAAAATTAGCGAGAGAAAATCAGGCACTAGCAAACCTTTGGGGGATTGTATGATGTCAAATCCCACCCACTAGTTCGTGAATGAATTACGTATTACCTCGCTCTCGCTCGAAATCGGGGACATGAAAAATGTATATTTACCCAGGTCAAATGGGACAGGTGTCGGAAGTCCAGGGAAGCAGAGATCGGCGATACGTACCCTGTAACACACGATATACAGAGTTGTAGTTAGCAGGGACAAACTGTCAATAGTGAACTCAATGGCAATATTACTATATATGTATATATTTATAGCGCTATAAAATATAATAATCTCGCCGTTGTCGTGCGCAAGAATCGAGGTGGTCAGCTTCACCATACATGCAGGGAGGGCCCTTTTTATTAAGGCCATCCTTTTCCCCCTCATCTTAAGGGTAATAGGTCAGATTCATTATAGAGAGCCTTTCTCCGTGATGCTGACCGCAAGCTGAAGGATTCTAAGTAATCTTGGGGGGGGGGGGAGGGCGGTCAATGTGTTCCAAGTCCCCTTGGATACCTGCCCAGGCGGAGATTATTCTAAGTCTCCTTGAGCTCCGGCCCAGGCGATGATTATTCCGAGTACCCTTGTGCTCCGGCCCAAGCGGTGATTATTCCAAGTCCCCTTGAGCTCTTGCCCATGCGGTGATTATTCCAAACTCCCCTCGAACTTCTGCCTAGGCAGTGATTATTCCAAGTCCCCTTGACCTGCTGCCCACCTGGTGATTAGGGTAAAAGTGGGGAATATGGCCCGGTCCATATATCATTGATTTACGTGTTAATCGAGGTGTGCCATATTCACCACTTTCACCCTACTCCAAGTCCCCTTGAGCACCTGCCCATGCGGTGATTATTCCAAGTCCTCTTGAGCTCCCGCCCAGGTGGTGATTATTCCAAGTCCCCTTGACCAGCTGCCCAGGTGGTGATTAGGGTAAAAGTGGGGAATATGGCCCGGTCCATATATCATTGATTTACGTGTTAATCGAGGTGGGCCATATTCACCACTTTCACCCTACTCCAGTCCCCTTGAGCACCTGCCCATGCGGTGATTATTCCAAGTCCTCTTGAGCTCCCGCCCAGGTGGTGATTATTCCAAGTCCCCTTGACCTGCTGCCCAGGTCGTGATTATTCCAAGTCCCCTTGAGCACCTGCCCAGGTGGTGATTACTCCAAGTCCCCTTGGGCTCCTGCCCAGGCTTTGATTATTTTAAGTCTGCTGGAGACCACACGCAAGCGGGGATACATATATTTATATACATATTGAGCTATATTGTACTCAGCATGCAGATACAAACGTCGGATTGCGTTATCTCTGAATTTCCCAGAACAGAATACACGCGGCTCGAGTGCCGCCTCGTGCAATATTCCGCAACTGCAACAACTGTCACAGCTCTCGCGTTTAATATTTCAACATGAAACGTCGCCTGGTGTTGTACACTCTGCCCCGTCGATGTAGAATCGCGCCCGCGGTCCCACAGGAGAACCAATGCCGCCATGTGTGCTGCCAGAGTAGAAGGAGAGAGAGAGAGAGAGGAACAGAACCAGTCCGCGTTCCCATAGAGCGGGGATTCCCCTGCGAGTTTAGCGTCCCGATGCATGGAAACTGGCCGATCGTCTGTTCGGTTCGTCCGATTCAAGCGAACGTATGTACTCCCACGTCGAACATTGTAACGTTCGGGGAGAAATCTCGAATCCCTTGCTGGAAGCTTTTCGATCGAGTGTGCCACCGCTAATGCTGGTGCGGCTCTTGTTGGCGCAGTGACACTGGCTCGTCCGGGCCGCGACCAATAGCCAATAGCCACAAATTATTCAAACGGTGAGACTATTCACGGTAACTCTCCATCGAGGTGTGCGTTCAATTTCGAAACCGATGCGGGTATCGCGAAGCAATATTTACAAGGGCGCGTGTGGCCGATGGATTTGTCTATTACCGACTGTGTACTTGGCAAGCATCAATTCCATTCGACAAAGTTGTTACAAAAGTTGGTACCAACAAAAAAACGGATTCCGCAATGCCGTTGAAAGAATGTTTGCTCCAAGCGAGTTGGAAGGGAAAGACGACCATTATCGAAACCGAGCATCTCCTTTAGTCACGCATGTGGACGTGCATACCGACGAAATCTGAGGAGGGAACCCGCTGTTAATTGTGTGTCTCGCGTGCCACAGCCCGTCGTGCTAGAACACCCAGAAGCTGAGATGTGCGAAGACGTATTTACAGTTTTATCCTCCAGGCCGAGTCCGTCTACGTTTGCTCTTTGGACTGGCGAGAGAACTCTCCAGATGATCGAGGCGCAAGTGGAGTGGAGTGGAGTGGAGAACATGTGTCCGCAACCATGGGCATCGAAACGTTTCGCGAAACCCGCGTCGTCAGCCGTGTGTTTTTACTCCTCTTGCCAGATTGATATCTTAAAAGGCTCGACCGTCGGCAGTCAAGCTTGCTCATTCTGACGGCCATGCGTAAGAAGTGGGAAGACCCGTTGCTGGAAATGGCCATTTGGTTACAGTGAATCGAAGGTAATGAACAAAGTACAAAGAAGTCTTTCAATTCCGGTGGTCCGGAATTTGGCTGAAGCCGAATTGGTAAATGCAGTTGAATGTATTGATGTTTCGCTCCAGGTCGCTTCTTGGAGCTTCCCAAGATTGCGAAATCGACGCTACTATATATCATCTAGTTTGAATTTCGACGGTCATTTGGCATTTCCACCCAATATTACACCAACCGACCTAATTGACGGTGGTGTAAGGTGACGTTCGAATCAAAAACGCCATGATTGCGAGACGTTCGATGCCCGGCTGCGTCCCATCGACCTAAGTGGTCTCAGACACATCGGAGCGTTCCTTCCGTTTTCCGTTTCCCGATCAGTTTTAGTCTCTCTTGGTCCTTCGAAATCGAGCAAAAGTGATTACGACACGCAACGTTGACAGCATTCATCGGCACGGCATTGTCGCACGGAACAGAGAGCGAATGGAGATTGCGGGAGTTACGCCAAAGCGCGTTGCCGCATCAGCTCCCGCTTCACCTCGTTCATTGTTCCACTGGCGGTGATGGCGTTCATGGTGATGGTGAGCGCACAATTTGTCAAACACTGACACTGAGCTGCTAACTTCCCCGTGTACCATCATAGCTCATCTTAGCGGGATAACGGGCGGGCAATTTCTCGTTCGCTCTTCCATCCTCGCACAGAAATACCAATGCCGTACGTGTGACATTGGCATCCGCCGCCGCGAAGAGAGGCTTGCCTGTACACCGCGTCGACTCGGACTGTCTTTGTGTCCGTTTGTTCCCTAGCGATGTTGACGCCGAAGTCCGTCCATTCCTGGTGAGAAGGAGCTGCAAGCTTGCGAAGCATCTACACGCTGTCGCGTCACGGTAATTTCTCATTGCCTTTGACTTATGGAGCTCTTGGTATCCATTGTATCAATCCTCTCAACGTTTGACGTCGATAGTAACTTTTTAACGACTTCATCGATTACAACATAGACTCTATATGATCAATTAAACGTGTTATCTCTAAATGCCTTCCACGGAAGATATTCGATAACATTCCTCGCGGAATTTGTTGAATGTCGATTAGGAACAGCACTAGGGGAACACCGTAAAGTGTCTGGGAACTATGTTGCGGATCCGGCAGGCAGTGCCGATTTCGGTTGGCCATCGGACTACCGCAGACGGAGTCGCGAAAATTGCTGTATACTATACGTATATCTGTATGAGGCGTTGTTATATACTATATATTCTATCTATAGACCATCGCCCCATCGAATCGTTGGGACGCGGACATCACAGTTGGCAACTGGCCTGCGGTTATTGGAAGCAAACACGTCGCCTATCCCTACCATCCTGTCCTTCACTCCGTCCTTCGCACTTTCCACCGGGTTCATGAGAAACTCCTCGGACGTTCCGACTATTCGGCGGCGAGAGTTTATCAGAGAATCGAATGTACCCGAGTGAGAATCCATGCCGTTCTGTGTCTCTTCGTTTCTCACAGGTCGACCCTTCTGGTCACTCCTGGAAGCTATACCATTCCGGATGAATGTCGTCCTCGATGGATTTGCTTTACGTAGACGAAGAATTTCTTAATTAGCAATGTCGTGAAATTTGTGCCCTGTTGGGGTGTCCCAAAGGAGAGATAGTTGGGCTCGTCGAGGTTTGGCGATTGGGAAAGACATTATACCAATGGGGTTATTGCAGGCAACGAAAACGATGATTGGGCTATTCGGCTTCTGATCCGACGGCTAGAGATTGAAGTGAACTTTGTCGGAAATTCGTGAACATATAGAGAATTTCCCTTAAATGCACGGGCCAAGTTTTGACTGACGTATGGAAAAGTTGTAATCCAGGTTCGTAAATTCAAAACATCGATCCAACGTTGAAAGTTCCCCAAAGTGGTGACCGATAACTCAATTTCTTGTCACGCTGAACTATTGACGGTTGAATGAATGATCAGCCGACATGCCGACCTGGCAGTGATGCTCGGATACAGCGTGCGCGCGGTATCAGCATTCGCGTTCACGGTAGCTCACCCTTCTTGACGCTTCGCCAATTCGACGAGTCATCGAAGGAATCGGGCGGATCCGGGATCCGGGTCGAGTGTTCACCAGCTATGGATTTCTCGCAACCGACAAGCCCTACCACTTTCATCGATTTGACTTTCTCGGTTTTGCCTTCGCACACGGATCACGATTTCGGGATTCACGATTGGAGTGATCCGGTATGCCGAAAGTGCAAGATACGCGGTTAAGCTTGCTTACGGTAACTATACCGTTTGTAAACTGAGAGTCACACGGGACGATTGAAGTGTCCATGGAATGCAAACACTAAACAAAAATTTGCTGTTAGGCTGCCAAAGAAACAATTTTTTATTTCAATTCTACTTTCACTTTTTACAATTCCTTATGATATTAAAACAACGACGTCAAGACTGTCAGGGTGGCATGTTATGGATTCAATTCTGTATGGAATTGTGAGAATTGAAAGTGGAATTGGAGTAGATTTTTTTTCTTTGGCAGCCCGCAAGCGAATTTTACTTGAGTCAGTAACATTTTTTCCCCAGTGTGTTTTGCGTGCAATAACGATGTATAAATATACATCGTTATTGCACGCAAAACACACGCGGATGAGAATCCGACAAATGTCGGATTCTCATCCGCGGTGATGCTGTCGGTGCTGCGACGTCAAAGAAGTTAAGCTGTTACATCCTATGTGACCCTTAACATTGTGTAACTAAATCTGCTCTTATATACCTTGGTACAAAAATGTGGGCACAACTACAGTCAATGTGAGCACATCAATGTACCCACCACTGGTCATACGTGCTCAAGTACCTCTGCGGCACCCCTTTTATTGCCCTCGTGGCGCATTCGCGGAATCCGCGAATGCCCCACGAACCACTCAGGGACCTTATCACCCCAATGCGGGTACGAAGATTTGTACCCACGGATCCATTTCCGTAGATCTTTGGAGTAACAGTCCCTGTGGACCCCAAATAGTATACAAGTCGAATGAAATAAGCATAGAGAGCTCAGTTATCATCGAACTGGAGTTGCCGAAAGGAATCTAGTCTATACGTTCCAGGGCTGGTCAAACACACGTAACGATGATTCGGTCACGGATGGGATTATCAATTTGTCGTGATGTTATCTGTCGGCAAATAATTTACAGCAGGAATTTTCCATGTTTTTCATGATCAATTGTTGACTTTCGCAAATTGAGTTAACGTTAAAATTCTGTGAAATAATTGTAAGAAAAAATGAAATAATATTACAATTATAACATTGTCTAATACGAAACTTCGACATCCACAAATCGGCGATCGATCCCATTGCATTGTCGGGCAAACACCTGCCGATTCGGCGATCTGGTCGGGCGTTTTAGTGACTTTTGCATCAATTGTTCAAAAGTTGCAGTCATTGTCTCTTGTGTTCAATGACTGCGTCTCAATATTTGGAAGATCGGTCATGTAAGCAACTTTTCTGCCCGACAAGTTTACTGCGCAAGATTACTGAACTGGGATTACAGTGAAAGCTGCCATCCCTTTCGCCACCGTTTGGCTTCAGGGCTGGTGCCAAATTGTCTACGGCGAGGAGGCGCGTGAACAATTCTGATAGTACCACTTCCTGCCGCATCTAAACAAGCAGACGTTGGGGGTGGGGAGGGAGGACATGCGAAGTTACGAGAGAAACTTTGCCGACGCGTCCGGGTCTCCTCATCACCGGTGCACAACCGGTTGCCCTGCCAACCTATCCACTCGGATTTACTATATCTGTGTTGTATTGCTCACTGTCTCTCGTTGCGCTTTTCTCCCACGTCAACATTTTCATCCTCTCTACGACACAGGAGACACATGATGTATTAATACGTCACCTTTGATGTTACAAGCTCGAGCATATTCGCAACTCTCATCGATCTCACGACTGGCTCTTTGGGCCGATTTTTTACCACATCTCGTTCGGCGCACGATTATTATCACCATTATTATTATTTTCTCCTGTTCGGTTCTGCGCTGATTTTTATTCGTTCGCTCGTGTTTCGCATAAAATTAAGCGCAGCGTGATTGATACCTCGGAGAAGCTGAGATGCGCAAGTATGCGGTTTTACTCCAGTTTCATCAGCACTCGAGCATGAGCCGAGATAAGAAGAAACTTCCTTCGGCTTTCTCTCTCTCCCTCTAGCTGCGTCTTTCATCCGACCGGAAAACTTCGGCGCGATAGCCTCGAACACGGCCGCGTTTGCTGACATTTAAAAATCGTAAATTTTCATAACGTACCCGACGCCACTCGCGCGCGAAGATGCGCCTGGTAAAAGAGACTTCGGATATTAAGGGGGCATCGGCGAAGAGGGGTCGAAATTGCTAAACGAGATTATAGTGATTAAAATTAAACCACCGGGTTAAAAATGGTTCGGACGAAAATTGAAGACGACAAAAATGGAGCCTTTCGAGTGAACCTTATGGACCTGGATTTTGGATATTGAAGAAGCCTTGCCAATTCTTACCGTTGTTGTATCAATATCATACGGAATTGTAAAAAGTGAAAGTAGAATTGAAATAAAGAATTGTTTCTCTGGTAGCCTACCAGCGAATTATTTTTCAGTATTTGCATTCCACGGACACTTCAAACTTCGGGTATTAAGGGGGAATCGGCGAAGAGGGGTCGAAATTGCTAAACGAGATTATAGTGATTAAAATTAAACCACCGGGTTAAAAATGGTTCGAACGAAAATTAAAGGGGACAAAAATGGACCCTTTTGAGTGAACCTTATGGAGCTGGATTTAGGATGTTGAAGAAGGCTTCACGGCTTCGCGATACAATCCTCGCCGCCGCGAGGCAAACGCGAGACGCGAATAGGCTAAGTTTTATCCGCACTGTTGACGATAGAGAAGAGAAACGAGAAACTCGCTAAAATCACTGTGGCAGTGTCGGAGTAGCGACAACTGTGCAGCCAACTATCAAAGGCAAAGATTTTGCCTGGTGCAAACCCTTTACTACGGTTGAGCCAAGCTTAGCGAGGGTATCGATGTGGAAATCGTGAGAGGCAACGAGAGTCAACCCCATTACGAGAATCACTCGACGTCGGAGGGGGATTTGCTCATCGCGTAAAGTTTCGTCGAAATTCTACTACCGCTCTTTGACACAAAAAAATACAAGAAACAACGATCGTCGAGCAACAACAAAAATTTCATTAAAAGAGCTCCTTTAATGAAATTAAAGCTACGAGGAATAATCAGATGGAAAAGTAGAAACCAGAGGAAGAGTGTAAAGTAAAAAAAAATACATTTTTTTAATTATAACATTTATTTCAGTAGTCTCGTTTTTAATATCGGAAAATTATTATTTTTTAATTCTGATATGCACAAGTAATTGTAACGATATAAAAAAGTTGCTTTAATGGAACTTAGTAATAATTCGACACTTATATCCGCGATGTTTCAGAACTCCAATGGTTTTCAAGTTACAATTAAACCAACCGTTGTGACTGTCGATGCAGTTACATTTACCGGTCGGAAGTGAGAGCGCAAAATTTTCTGCGATTAAGACGAAAACAAAGCGACGTTAAAAGTGTAAATGAGAAAAGAGAACAATTATAGTCCGGAACGATATCTAAGTCTCAAGAGGAAACGACCGTTCGAAAAAAAAAATTAACAAAAAATCGTTTCCTTTACCTTTCTTCGAAGCTTTTACCGTGATGAGTAAACGGAGTCTCAACCATTTGTTCGTTCCCTCCTCCCGTTTCCTGATCTAGCAGATGCACGCGTTTATTATGGAGTCGCTGATTACGGCGCGATTGCGTCGTCGCGAGACAAATTAAGCGAAGTGCGGGCATGAGAAGAGCCAGAGAAAACGATCGAATGACTACAGTAGGAACCTGATTTTCGTAACTCACCGGTATCGGCCACTTTCGCTATTATTTCTCTCCCTTACAGACCTCCGTTATCGATCAGCTGCAGGGAGTATTACAGGATCACGCTGTGCAGAACGACACCCGAAGTTGGGTTTACGAATGAAGGTGAAAAAAAATTTGGGTGAATAAATGAAGAATGAAATTTTTGAAAATTTCAATTCAATATTGAAACAACGCCGGCAAGACTGTCAATGTTACATGTTATCGTTTGAATCCCGTATGGAATTGTAATAATTAAAATAATAATTATTTTCTTTAGAACCCCGCAAATTTTACATGAGCCATCGATAGTTGTTTTTAGTGTGGAAAAGTCAGACGATATGAAATCGCGTCCCCAAATCGGGTTCAGTCGGTAACGAAAACTGTAATCAATTTTTTTGGAAGGTGCCAAGCTTTCGCCGGCAAAGTATCAACGTGATCTATGGGAGACATAGCGCATTGCTAAAAGCTGAGAGGCAACTCTGAATAGAAGTTCGCTCACATTCCACACGGAGC
Organism: Ichneumon xanthorius; assembly: GCA_917499995.1. NCBI lineage: Eukaryota > Metazoa > Arthropoda > Insecta > Hymenoptera > Ichneumonidae > Ichneumon > Ichneumon xanthorius. The sequence goes on from OU824201.1 coordinate 12,915,118, forward strand.
GTGACCTGGTGCTAAAAAATTATAGCGGTGAACCAATCAGATCATCCTACGATATTCCAAAATGTCAGTCCAGATCGTTCACTATTCCGACCCGTTCCCTTCGCAACTTCACGCCAACAAATGCAAGGTTTTTTTGTCCTCCATAAAAACAAAGATTCTTCCACGCGGAAGGAAACACCACCGAGTTTCGAACTTCAACTCCTTACATTCCAGAAAAAAATGATAACGACATCCTCACTCAACTCTTCAGCAGCGCCTTCTCGCCTATTCCCATCGGTCTCCAGGTGAACCCTCTTCGTCGCACTGATCCCTGGTCTACTCGCGAGTACACTTGCCGGCTGCTCCGGAACTCCATCGCGGCACCCCAACAACCATGTCGGTTCCCGCGAGCCTCGTTAGCATCGAAGAGATTCTCAACAACGTCGACTTGATTATTCGTGCGTTGCTTTTGCCGCTTGTCTTATCAACGCTTAACGATGGGTCCAAGAGCGGCAAACGGTGACGCATTCGTCTCGGTTCCCGAGCAACCGTCATGATGAAGAGGTGAAACAGCGACGGCCTAGTTGCTGCCAAAGATTCGATGCCGGAAAGGAAAATCTTCTCGAGTGCACATAGAAACGTCAACCCTGAGACGAGAGCGAGTAACGATGAAGTCGACCCAACAGCCTCAACGATGTCTCGAGGAGGTTGAACTTTTTCAGCAACGAAATTCTGGCGCGGCGATACACATCTTCCTTTGAGAAGCGGATGGTCGTATGTTACATCGTTCAACGTGCGACCGCGATGCAGTGCGCGCCCTTTTGCTTCGCGCGCATTCGATATCTCGAGTGCGAGAGTTCCCGGTCGAGATTCGAGGGAGGAAACGGTGTGCGAACGGCGATGAAGAAGATTCGAAGCAACAGGACGATAATTACGACGAAGCGTTCATTAAACACAGTCGTTTGATGTATGAGATGAAGGTTCGAGGAAAAGGTGCGTTGCGAGATGCGTGCAAGGCATGTTTATTCGTTAATTAAAATTATTTATATTTTTGTTGTTTTATAGGAATGGCGCCGGTAAGAGGGACGCATCTCGTCGTTGCGGACCCGTTCTCGACCTCGTTTCAATGGAGAGAAATTATCTGGTGAAGAGTCTTATGGAGAAATTAACCAGTGGATGACTGCACAAATGTATTCTCTGAGATAAATATGACATAATAAAAGCAACAATACTGACTTTTTACCATAAAAAATAGTTCCCGGAGGGAACGTTTACATTTCATAGTTAGGACAGGGACAAAAATTATGGTTGCAATTATAACTATAATTTAACCAATTGAACATATACTATCGGAAACTATCTATATAGACGTTTCCCCTGGGAACTATTGGTTATAGTAGAAAATACTATCGTTTTTCTCAGTGTGTGCAGCTGTCGGTAAAACAGAATTAACACGACTAAACGAGCTGCCGTAGTTTTCACTATTTACCAACCAAGTTATTAAGTACGTAAATAAACAAATAAATATACAAACATATAAATATATAAATATATAATTAATAAATAAATAATTTGTTTAGAAGTCCACTAATTGAGAATGGTGTCTGAAATAAGCCAATAACTGCATGAACGTCGACGCGTCGCTCATCGTGCCTAGCTCAAAGTGAATATTTTACACAGGTGTGAATTCCATTGTCGTGCATGGAGAGGCATCTTTCACGGAGACGCGGTCTCCTCATCGCCCGTGTACAAACTTGCTGCTACGTCACGTCGAAATATAATAACGTACCATTAGATTCTAATGTGTTTACTGTGACGTTCGTCGCGCTACGAACCCGATACAACCTAATTGCCGCGCTCTCCCGCGTTCGTGAACGCACCCGCTCCTATTATATTCAACCCGATAGCACGGTGCCCCGCCGATGTAATTATATATCCATCCCGGCTTTTGATGCCGCTTTAATCTGGTCTCAACCACGCGAACGCGCCCCCGCCTGTATGAAAACGTACCCACATATTCGCTTACTTATCCCCTCTAGTCACCTCCCCTTTCCCATTTTATTTTTATTACTCGATTTCTATTTCGAAAATTACAGCAAATATATACGTATATGGATAAATGTTTATAACTACTTGCCTTAGTGGTAGTGTAATTTTTTATGCATAAACTACTATATTAAATTTCATGTACAATTGTGATGAAACAGTAATGTTCTGTATATTAAAAATAGTGGAAATACTTTATTTTTAATAATTTACTTTAATTTTACTATAAAAGTACTTTAATTTCAATGAAAAAGTGTAGTAATCTTTCATCCAATTGTAGGGTAAAAGTGGTGTATATGGCCCACCTCGATTAACACGTAAATCAATGATAAACGGACCGGGACATATTCCCCACTTTTACCCTACATTAAATTTTTAAGTTAAAACGACCGCAGAACAAAATTTGCACGTAGTTGTAATTTTTAGAACTAATTTCACACCTAAATAAAAGAAAATAATAAGCGAAATTATGTTTGAAAAACTGTCATCGGGATGCGTAAGTATAAAAAAAATTCAAAAAATTGAGATCGCGATTGACGAAAACATTGGCAAAAATATCTGTTTAGGAAAAAAAGCAAACAAGAATTGCGAATGGTGTATGAGATAGTTCGTGGAATATCCCGTATGAATAATCTAATCCCTATCGCACGATCGTATCCCTTTGCGGTCCATCCGCATTTGCGAATGCGAGTCTCCCGCAGCAAGCGGATCGTTATCGATTGAGCCGAGACGAAGCCTCCGAAGAAGAATAAGAGGCGGAGGAAAGAGAGTGGCGTCTCGGCTTTCGCATAGGAATTTTACCGCGGAAAATAAATAAAGTCTTCGGTAAGGCGGCAGCTCATTCTCGAACTCACCGCCGATCGAGTCAGAACTAGGAAGAGGCAAAGAATGAAAGAAATCCAAGAGGGGGAGAAAGGGGGAAGGGGGTGGCAAGCGATACCTGAAGAGCTTGTGCGCGATGTATCCCCGCGGGATACCTCGCGATCGAGGAGATACAGAGGATCACGAAGGTGACATCTCGATGAATATTTACCGTCGACCCTAAAGGACCTTTTCTGTCCCTCTCGTCATGCAAAGATTGTAAAAACGATAATAAAAAAATAATTTTATAAAAATTAGAAAACTCCTGACTGAAAAACAGTTGAAAAAAAATCAACAAAAAAGTATGAAATAATAAATAATTCGTAAGATTTCTATAACATATTTTAATGACCAAATCTCCTGACAGTGATGTGCGAACTGTTTGTTATTTTACACTTTTTGGTTGATTTTTTTTCGACTTTTTGCAGTCGAGAAAAGTTGTTTCTTAGCGGCTACATTTTTACTTGAAAAAATAAATACATACATTTAAAAAAAAACCCAAAAATATTACGAATGTGAAGGTATGTGTAAAATCAGGAGTTTCTAGTGCCAAAATCAAGTTCCGCGCATAGTTCGGAGCAATTGAGTGACAGGGATGATATCTCTCGTGATAACGACATTCCGCACAGTGCGGTTTACTTAAACAGATATTAACCATAACGGTAAACAATCCAGTGTGACAAATTGGGTGAACGCTCAGCGACGCTAAGCCGAAGCCATCGAAGAGGACCGACTGATTGCAACTGACACTCCCTGTACGGGGGCTTCCCGCATGGTGCATCAAGTTCATATCATATACGAGTATCATATAGCCCCGTACACACTTCCCTCCACCACCGATTTCAACCCCAGTGGTATAAATAGTACATATGATCTGTAAAAGCTATCCATGAAACGTTTCGATCCTGTGTCAATCACAGCGAGCACCGAAATATTTATTATTTATTTATTTACTTAATTATTTATTTATTTGCGGGCACGCTCTTTTACAAAGAAAGTACAGATATAAAATAAAATTATGAGCGCATTCAGTACAGTGTATTTCAGATAAACGAAAATAGAGGAGATATTTGATAAGATTGCGTATTATTATTATTATTATTATTGAAACATAAAGGAAGAAAGAAAATATTTTATGAATGGGTGACGATAGGCGTATCTTCAATTTAGTGCGATATTTTATTTCGAAATTCCTTTTCATTGCATTTGTTGGCGAGATAGCAAAACATTACCTTTTTTATCTTTAGCTGACCCGTGTCTTACCCACGCTTAGTCATCAAATCCGCACAGTTACTGCACATACCGGTGTTCCCGGTCTCGTGATAACGAGATAGCACATCTCGCAACTATGGCTGAAGTTGACAAGATGAAAGTGTCACATGTCGGCTAGCTGGCGCGTTCCAGCGTCTCCTTCCGCAGTGTACTATATTCGCACGTTCCGGGTGCAACAGGAACTCCATCAAGCACCGGCTCCTACCGGCAGATGTACTCCGCGAATTCGCTTAGCTTGCGCCAACGTCCGTTTCGCGCGTTGGCAGACGGCGAGGAATGGTTTTCTCCATGGTTCCGTGGAAAAGAGACTACGGCACGATTTTAGGGTCGCGCAGTCCGAAACGGTTCTCCATTTGACGCGAGACTTTGAACTATTTTTATTCATTTGTGGTTCACACCGAGCAAACTCACCATTCGCTGGTCTGGACGACCAACAAAGTACATTGATTTAAAAAAAAAAAAAAAAAAAAACCACTCGAGTTTCCCCTCAATTATTTACTGGTAATTTGATAAGCTGCTGATATGGCTGCACGCATGAACACCTGGACTCTAATAAGCGGAAATTATGAAGCGTGTGGAACGAGGATCATACAATCGATTAGAGCAGCACGAGCGAGAGGGCCCGTTTTAGACACCGACTGCTGAGAAACAGAAGGGTGTATCTCACACCGTTTGACTGATAATGCGATGTGAGATACGCCCTTTTGCTTCTCAGCAATTGATACGACGATAGAGAGGATTTCTTTGAATTCGTAAGAGGATCATTTCCCTGGTATAAAGTACTATTAATGGGTTCGTCGAAATACAATACTTTCGACCGCGGTGAAGTGTTATAAGAAGATTATAGCACGCTCTTGATTATTATAGCCTGCGTACATGGGAAAAGCCTTGGTGAAGGTGAGACGCGTGGATAATCCGATCTGGATAGACGGCTCTCCTTATGCGTCGTCTGGAGCAAGTATTTCACCCGACACTACCAGCGGGACGCCACCATCCCGAAAACAGGGCCTGTGTGGTCTTTAATATTGTTAAGATTTTAAATAAAACATTCTTCCCTTCATATTGATTCATATGATAATGCCATGCGCGTTTCGCAATTTTTTTGCAAACGGTAAACAGTGAAAATAATAGTTCAAGAAATAATAAAAAGTCCATTTTTTTGTGAATCGAATGGTTTGATATTTCTGAATACATGCACATTTTTTTAATTTTCTTATGATTGTCAATTTGTAATTTTTTTTTAGTTTTGAGAAATTGTCGAAAAGCTACGAATTATGGATTTTTTTTGGGTCAAGGTCACCGATCATACGCTAGAAGGTGCCAGGTCATTTGAACGAACAAATTCGTGGACTTAAAAAAAATCGACGATAAGAAAATTTGCCGATGTCACCAAAAATTCGCAACATGTGAAAATCTCGATAAAATAAATGTATGCAACTAGACCGCCCTTGCGTACCTTTTCGGTCTCTTTATCATAAATTATAAACACCCGGTAATTTTCAACGTGAGTAATTTGGACCGTAATACCATTTACGGAGGGCAGCTGCGAAGAAACCTATATTAACGTATTAACATTACCCTCGTGCACGACACATCAATGTATGCATATAAGCCGACATTCGGCTCGGGGCTTCATCGTGAGGATTAGCCGGGGTATCATAATACTTGTAAGCCATCGGGCACATTAAGCTGGTTCGCATCATTCCCTCCTGGTTGCCTCTCGACCGGCAAAGCTTGCCGAGCCACCAAGACGTTTCAGTTTCATCCGTATAACAGACCTCACCAATATTCAACCTCGGAGATGTACACAGACGGTCATAGTGCCTAATTGAGTGTTCTACATTTCAGTATACGGTAATGGTACACTGTAATAGTCAATCGTTAAACTCAGTTAGGTTTAACGATTGAAGTTCACTTGAACTTCAATTCCGTGAGAACTTGGGTTTTCTCGGCAGCAGAGTATTACTACGGTGCATCTGCAGGTATTAGAACTGATGGGTGGAGTGCTGCTGCTTGTCGTTGGTTATATATATATATCTATATATAATCTATATATATCTATATATAATCTATATATAATCTATATATACAGTTGTAAAGATAACGACTATCGGTAATACTGTATTGACCCAGAAAACCCGAGAGAGGGCTCGATGGTTCTTCCATTGAACGATATAATCGTCAATCAATTAAATCCGTCGATGTGACGGATAATCGAGAGGAGTGATTCATTTTTTTCGTTGCAGGTGGTATCGGTGAGAATTGGTCAAATTTACCTCATTTCGCGGAGGACTTAAAAATAGCCTGATTTTTAGTCCCATCATTCTTGGGATTTATTTTTTTCCAAAAAAATAATCATATTGATGCAAATAATAACAGTGATAATAATTGTTTTGTTTTGTTAATATTAACAGTAATTAACATCGTCGAATATAATTTTTCTCGGCTTTGGGTACTTTATTCAGGGCTTGAGAAACAGAAACGTCGATTGTGAGATCAACGAACTGCATCCGAGTAGAAGAAGAATTTTCAACGGCCGAGGCAGCAGTGTCAAGCTCGCCCCTTCTTCCGTGGAACCGTTCGACTACTGCACCAGTGCTCGATCTTATGCAGCTCTCTGGTGCGTTTGAAATATCCGTCCTACGATATAACGAGCACAATGACGTTATCGAGCGACCATAAAACGTTTGTTTGCTCGTCGAGTTTACACAGCTTTTACAGTCGTACGCGCGAGACCATTTCCTCCCGGCCGCTGCGATTTGCTGCTGTTTCCTACTGTCATTCGATGCAGGCGCTAACGATGATTGATCGCCGGGGGCGCTTCCTACTTGTTTCTCTCCCTTAATCTATCTTTGCTTTTCACTTCCTCCGAGCAGCTGACGAAAAAAATTATGAATCAAGATGAATGTTTAATGTCGTGTCCCAAATACTAAAAAAGAAAAAATTATGCGATTTGAAAATCTTCTTGCAATTATTATTGCAGGAAGATTTTTTGATAACCTTCTTGAAGAGAGGGAATACAATGTTGAAGAGAGTTATTTCAAGGAAAAACAGTTTGGAAAATAATATTGAAATAATGTTGGAAAGACGAGAATAAGGAGCTTTGATATTTCTTCCGGTGATCCAGAGCTGCTTTAAGTAACTGCATCCCCTTCGAGCGACTGAACCAGAAGTACCATGAAGACTCGAACGAACGTTCACCAAAGTGCATCGTAACTGCGTAATACTTTTACGATTCTCTCGTCGTCGAGAGAGAAACGTCTCTTTTTCGATTCTCTTGGTCCCTTATTTCGCTATCATTCTATCCTGTCCAAGCGTCTTACTCTGCATCGGATTGCTCTATTGTTTCGTCTCGTCCGTGCGTCACTCGTATTGATTTCTCCTCCCAGCTAAACATTTCATCCTTAAAAATAATTGACTCGCAAAGTTCAAGAGCGACTTTCGAAAAAAAAAATCGAAAAATAGAAATAGAGGCGATCCTTGTACTTCCTCGTCGCATACAGAGTAGGGGGAGAGTGTTACGACGAATAAGAAATTGGACCATCAGATTGTGGTCTTGAAACACATTTTACATATTTTACACAGTAAAAAATAATAATTTCGTAAAATATGAATTTTCGGCCGAAAATTTCGAATATGTTTCCCTGTCATGATTCCACAGTGCACACAAAAAGCTTCAAGCCGATTGGGCCAACAGTTCCGTAGTTATGGCCTAAAAAAAAAATTTTTAATTCTGGTTCAATAAGAGCTATAATAATATAATGAATTATCAAGAGACGCGGTAGCGTCTCGACGCCAAGTACTTAAAAAAAAATTTTTTAAGCGAGCGAAGGACGCTACCAAGTAGTTATACTCCAAAATGCCGGAAGTATTTCTTTGCTCTACGTTATCTCACAAATAAATCATCGGATCGAAATGATAATAAGATTTTTACTATAGAATGTCTATCCAAGCTTTTCAGTTCGCTTAATTCCGAACACATTCGTTCGGTGGATTCGTACACATTCTTGTGTACGATGATCGCGATCAGCAATCGATCCAACATTTTTCGATTGTGCGTGAGTTTACGCGATAATTTTCGGACGGCTCGATCTCGGCAACGAAGCATCGGATCGACTTTTCAAGGACACTTTTATCATATAATTCGGACCCAAGCTTTCCAATGGGCCTAATTACGATCATAATCGTCCAGCGGTTCCCGAGATATGATGAGGTGAACCTGAAATACGGGTGTGAGGTGATACGTGCTATACGCAAAAATTCTTCGGATTCTTCGGAAATCTTCACGATGGACCTGGGAAGTATTTTTATATCAAATATAAACTGATTGACACTAAGTTTGGTCAATATTGTTATTGCAGCAATGGAACAATTGTTCGGCAAAAAAAATGCTTTCCTCCTCGAGATTAAGACTAAGAAGAAAATCGCATTTGCAGGAAAAAATAGGTGAAATCAACCACAAAATACTTTTTTTTCAAAAAAGTAAAAATGGTACGCCAAGTACTTAAAACGTTCAGAAAATATGTTTATGGAAAAACCTCTTAAAAATTAAAAAATCTACCAAAACAGATGTTTATCCGAACAATAAAAAAAAATATATATGTGTATCAAAATGTAAAAAAAAAAAATTGAAAAAAATCAAATCAAACCAGCCAAGTAGTATTACAAAAATCTAAAAAAAAAAAAAAAAAATACAAGATGTAAAAAAATCTTGAACAAAAAAAACTTGGCGTGCCAGTTTTTTTTATATAATTTTTGAATGAACTACGTACGACAGTGATTGGAAAAAAAAATTGGCACGCCAAGTTTTTTTTGTTCAAGATTTTTTACATCTTGTATTTTTTTTTTTTTTAGATTTTTGTAATACTACTTGTATTATTATACGGGCTGAAGGAGTCAGGTCGATGGCCCATTGGCAGTTTTATTAAAAGCGACGTATCAATAAATAGAGAGATGTATCGGAGACTGTAATGATCAACTGCTACTGTCAATAAATACCTTTTTACCACTACTATTATTATACCATTTTTACACCGTCCATCCATGCGTCCGTCCGTCCGCCGGTTCCAATTTTTTTCGGAGGCAGCGGAAATCAATTCCTAGTTTTCTGAGGAACTCTTGAAAGGGAAGTAAAGTAAAAAAAAGAGACTGCGAAAAAAAGTCAAGATAAACGATATCGTGTCGTGTAGGATAGCCGAGCGGCAACTCCAGTGGATTTTCGATCCACAGGGCGGCTGGCTCGGTACACCGCCTCTTCAATCTGGATCGGTTAGTCACGGCGATCAATGCCGTAGCGGAGCCCTCTTTCGCCCTCTCATGCGACCGTCTAGAAAATGAGCCAACCGGGTCAGCAAACATCGAGGCGGCGCAGACGGCGGCATGCGCGTCCGATCACTGGAACCGATATCATATTAATATTAATGCCTCGAGAGCCTCGTAGATACGATGACGTTGAAGTTTGATTTATATCGCGTCCTCTTCCAGCTTCGTGCGACCCGGTGAACCCCATCTCGAATTTTGAATCGTGTTGCTATACATACCTATCATTAAAGCCGAATACCATAACTCAATTTCCCTGATTTTACGATTTTTCCTGCAGCTGCCCGTTGATCAATAAATTTGAAAAAAATGTATGTAATTTGATGGGCAATTTGGGTTAAAAAATGTAGACTCTTGAGAATGATGAAAAAAAAACTCCTTAATCGATCGATCGTTCGAAAAATCGAAAAGTCTCTCGCAAACAAGCCTATACTTTAAACCCATAAATAATCAATCGAGAATTTTTCAGACCTTCGAACGCCTCTTTACGTGCATTGATAAATTCTATCAGGTCATTGGCTACTGAGTGGTGGTTGTGAAAATGACAAACTTGTCGGAGACTTGTATTCCACCAAGTTTGTACTTGGAAATGGAAACGTGCAGAAGACTCGTAGTCGCGAACGAAATTTATAGTTACGAGCCTTGTTTACGGGACTTGGAGATGCCACTTTAGCATTTGTTATCTCCAGCCTATCTCGGGGCATCCGATAATGCGATAAGGCGAAATTAGACGGATTAACAAAATCATTTTTATCTGTTTGTCTCTGCTGTGATAGCTCGGAAATTGAAGCGATTTCACGTTGTAATTGTTATGCTCGCTGTCGAGTGTATGACGAATCATTTTGCTATTCTGCACACATCGAGACATGGTCTTTAAATTGCTTAAAAAAAACTCCATCACCTGCCTTTAATTATATTCCTTGGTAAAAAAAACTCCGATCTTGCTGGACCTCCACTGTCATAAGCAGCTCTAGATTGGAACTTTGTTTCACATACAAAAAAAAAATGTCAGCATTTTCGAAATATCGTAAAAAGACAGCTACGCACCGTGCGATTGGCACCTGTATTCAAAGTCACACATACGAAGTGCGGAGTTTCCTACAGATATAAATAAACGGACGCAATTATTCAAAGCGCTTAAAAAAAAAAAATAATAATAAAAACCGCACAAAAAAGAGCCGCGACGAGTTCTCGCATCAAATATTGACGAAGATTGTAGGAATAAGTCTCTCGGAAAACGTTGAATAAGTAAACGGTGAGAGAACTCTACGCTTGTCTCCGTGGCTAATAAATAAATGACGATTGCGTGAGAGCCCCATTCTCGAAGAGGGGCTCATCGAGACTCGCGAATATCGTGTCGCTGCCTCGTTCAGTGCTGTCGAAGTGGAGTGGCAGTTTACACAAGTTGTTATCCGCACAGATATCGACGAAGAGTGGAAACGTCGTTAACGCGTCGTGCATCTTCGGTTGTGTGAAATTTCTACGCGAATGTATTGCGTTACACTGATTTCGTAGCGATTGCCCAACTCGAATGGGCATTGTCGATCGATGTCACTCGCTCGGAAAGGAGGTGCTCGTCGGTAATTTCTGCCGATGTGAGAAACGAAAGAATTCGACGGTGGACATGTGGATACCCGTGAAGAAATAATATTTTTTCGGATATATATCTATATATGTACATATGTATGTACATAGACATCAATGAATGAAATGTGAAGAAATCATCGAAGTGCAGTGAAGGATTAAAAATTTAGAATCAACCGAAACTCGACACGCTATAAATATTTTGAGAAAATGGGTAACTATAATTCTCGTTGAAAATTAATTTGCAACGGAGATGAGCAAACGTTGTTGACCGGGAAACTGTTAATTTGATCATCTGGATCTGATTTCAATTTATCTATTTTTTTATATTTTCTAATATTCTTTTAAGTAACTGAATTAAATCATCGAAGTGCAGTGAAGGGTTAAAAATTTAGAGTCAATTGAAACTCGACACGCGATAAGTATTTTGAGAAAATGGGTAAATATAATTCTCGTTGAAAATTAAGTAGCAACGGAGATGAGCAAACGTTGTTGATTGACAAACCGTTAATTTGATAAATCAGATCTGATTTCGATTTATTTTTTATTTTTTAAGTAACTGTTAAGTAAGAATGGAATTTTGTTCATCCCTGATCCATAATTGCAATCTTCGTTGCATAAAATGTAAATGGGGAAGAAAAAAACATGCATAATATTGGGTTAATTTGTCGTAACGATTTTTATTCTCAGCGGAAATCGTGAGATACCTTTTTGCGATAATGCTGTGCATAGCGAACATGATAATTTACGGCCTAAAAGTCAATATATCGACGGCTATAATCGGTATGGTGAAGTCCAGCGGAAATCAGTCCCGGGGTGAACCGTCCCACGAGTGTCCACAATTTGAGGAAGAAAACGGCGCTCCGGCTGATCTCGATGGACCGTACGAATGGTCCGCGACCGAGCAAGGCTTGGTGGTTAGCCTGTACTTCGCCGGCTACTTAATCGGCATGTTTCCCGCCGGATACTTTGCCGATCGGTGCGTAAATTTATCGATAAGAAAAACAGTAATTTATCAGTTTGAACGTTCCATTAATCATTTTTTATGATTTAATGACCAACATTTTTAACGATTATTAAAACAACATTTCTTTTAACGATTTATTATTATATTAATAAATTCGATGAATAAATTTATTAGATTATATTGAATAAATACTGTTATTTCTTTAATTTCGTTTTTTCCTTCATAAAAAGGTTCAACACGAAGTGGGTTCTTCTTATCTGCATAATCTGCAATTCGATGTTCACGATTCTCGTGCCAGTGGCCGCGAACGCGATCGGTGTCTTGCTGGCCCTTCGATTTCTTACTGGTCTGGTGAGTTCGGCAAATTTTCCCGCGATGAACGTTCTCATCGGCAAATGGGTCGTCTACGAGGAGAAGAGTATGTGGGTAGGAATTATTTATGCCGGTACATCGCTCGGCACGGTCATGTCGATTCTGTCGTCGGGTCTCATTATGAAGTATCTTGACTGGAAATCGGTATTCTACATTCACGGATCGTTGCCGCTACTGTGGTGCGTAGTCTTCGCAATTTTCTTCGCCGACAATCCGGAGAGTCAAAAAATTATAAGCGAGCGCGAGCGAAATCTTCTGATCTCGTCGTACGGTCATCGCGGACCTGTGTCGGCCGATGTGCGCGTACCCTGGCGCCAGATCTTCACTTCCCGACCGTTTTGGGCACTCATCGTCACCAATACTCTGGGCAACTTTTGCTGGTACTTTCTGCTCACTCAGCTGCCGCTCTACATGAACAAAATGCTCAGATTCGACATTACCTCGGTGAGTATTTTTTCACCCACAAATAAATATTATAAATAAGTGATTAATAAAGAATGTGTAAATAATTCATAAATAATGGATAAATAATAAACCAATAATGAGTAAAGAATTCATAAATAATCGGTAAATGATCAGTAAATATTGTCGGCGATTGGCGAACTATCTTTCAGTCGACAATCCTCCAACGTGCGATAAGAAAAACAAAACGAGCGAAAATGCTTATCGTCTTTTTGGTCAAATTTTTTACCGTATTTTGAATTTTCATTGAATATTTTTCTACATTGAACTGTATTTTCTACAACCCGAAGTCGAAGTAATTGTAGTGACAGTGGACTTTTCAGTGTTAATTTTTGACGTACGTTTCATTCGGTGTTTTTTCATTGTTGATGCGCAGAACGCGGTGATAAGCTGTTTGCCGTATCTAATAAATGCCTTCACGAATCCACTTTTGGGGAAAGTCTTGGACATCGGTAGGAAGCGAGGATACTGGACTCAAACCTCGGCTCGCAAAACTGCCGTTGGGATAAGTACGTTGATGAGATGTAAGGGAAAGGGGGGGCAAAACGGACTCGTGTCTAAAATTTATGAAAAAAGTCCGTTTTGCCTCGCTCTCCCCATGTTTATCGTAACGATCGATCGATTGGCTATGAAGATTGGAAATTAATCATTTTAACGTTTGTTTGTTTAGGTTGTATACCGCCGAGTATTTTGATGATAGCGATCGCTTACATCGGTTGCGAAAGAGTCGCAACGACAATTATGCTGATTATCAGTATAACGATATGCGGCGCTATCTTCGTCGGGCATCTCACTAATCAGAATGACCTCGCGCCGAATTATGCCGGAATTCTCATGGGTATCACAAACACGCCTGGAACTATATCAGCGTTTATATTGCCCACTCTGGTCGGCGCCTTGACAGAAGGAGGGGTAAGAATTTAATGACAACTTTTTTTTATCAAACGGCTTTTTTATTAGCAAAACAAAAAATCGCATAAAAAAACCACACGATTGATTAATCGTCACGGTATTCTGCTCATGTTAAAAAATCGTCAGCTTCGAATATAACAAACTGCAGGAGTTCCATTCTTTTTTCGATATAATTTTTTGCACATATTTTCTATTTTTTAAATAGAATTCCTATTTCTATTTTTTAACTAGAATATAAAAGGAACTCCGATGAATTTTTATGCAAAATCCTGATGATTTTTTTACGTGCTCTCAACACCGTTAAGAACAACCTATCGTGGAGGATTTTCGATGTAACTTTTTAATAACGTAAAAAAATATAAGAACGTTCTTTTGATAAATCTGTTCGGGACTAAAATCGACAAAAATATTTTTCTTCCAGCACACCTTCGAACGTTGGAGAATTATTTTCTGGATCAACACAGCCGCCCAATTAGTAGCATTTTTCGTATTCGTACTTTTCGGCTCAGCGAAGATACAAGATTGGAATTATCCCGATGGAAAACCACCGATCCCCGCATCGGAGCCGATCATGCCTGCGGAGGACAAAAATGCAAATGCCAGACAACCAAAAAATGCGTAAAAATCGAATATACTCAAAAACGATGTAAGATATTTTGTACAAACATTTTTTTTACTGTCCCATTTCCTGTATGATTTTCCATCGGCACGTTGGCATTGACCAATGAAAAAGAAAAAAAAGATCGGAATGTTTTTTTTTATTCCAAAGAAAAATTCCCAAAACGACACAAAAAATATTGCATCGAAGAATTTTCATCCTAAGCGAACAATAGATCGTCCGGCATTGAAGCCCCCGGTAGAGTTCGATGCGTTCTGCACGCTCGAATACTTTCGAATATGAGAGAGTACCACAATTAGCGGGAGACCACCCGCGCGTTGACCGGCCAATTAAACGCCACCTGGACGAGATAAAAAGCAAAGGCGAAAAAAAAATATTGCGTATCCCAATTAGAAGTGTCTGGTACATGGTCGGCCTCGTCGTACTTCCCGCAGCGGGGACGAAGAAACAACGGTGAAAGGAAATAAAAAATAAAAAATGATAACAAAAAAAAAATGAAAAACCGAACAAGTAGAAAAAGAGCGACAGAGGCGCCCGCGTTGAAACGCTCTCGACTCTCGCTCTTCCCAGCGTAGATTATTTACGGCGTTTGAAATATTGCGTTTGCAATCTATTTTCGGGCTATCGCCTGCGGTCGCGCCGCCGATTCCGTCGAGAACTGAGGGTCGCAAGAGTTTGCACTGACTCGAGACTTGGCGGCGAAGCGAGCGAGAAAGAGGAATGTACACCGAGTGAGACGCGTGCGAGAGTAAGAAAGCGTCGTAGCAGAGCTTCGTCTTTTGCCAAGTCATTTCCTCTTTCCGTTTAAATATTCCGGACCCCCCCTGAGGCAACAAGAGAGCTCCGCGCCGCCCTTAAGGCGTGCTCCTCCGCTCGCTCGATCTCTCTCCGCTTTTCCTCAAAACGGTTCATCTCTTTCACTTTATCAATCTTTATTCCTTCGCCACTTCATTTTATTTTGTCGTCGAGATCCTCGCATTTACGGGAGTTATTGAAAATTTTGATGGAACGGAAATGCGATAAATTACATTTTTGGAATTGTTTCCTTCGACTGGATCTATCCGAGGTAAATGTGAATATTGCGAATGCGAACGTGGATGAGTAGTCGTTCCGTCTCGTCCCTTTCATTCCACCTTTCTGTTTTTTTTAACCGGTAAAGATCAAATGCTTACTTTGTGATTCAGGTACGAAAGGGCGGACTTTCGACAAAGTTGAAAATCTGATAAAGTGAAGTTCTACGCACGAAGTGTACGAGAATAGCACGAGCCGTACGCGAGTGCTGCCAACTTCGTACTCTTCGTCGAGGTCCAGTTTTTTGTACTCGCATCACATAGTACTTTTGGTACGTAGCGCATAAGTTCCTCTTTGAGTGCCTATAAAGTGTGCGAAAAAGACTAACTAGCCTTTCCCACATGCCACACTGAAGAGCATTACTCTCGCCACACTTTATGTCGACAAAAAGGGGGAATCTTTATGCACGTGCTGCAATATATATATTTTTTTTAATGGAAAAACATCATTATCGGGATGTTTAAATTGAATGTGTCCTCAGAAAGCGGGCAAGATATTCGGCAAGATATTCGGCAAGATATTCGGCAAGATATTCGGCAAGATATTCGGCAAGATATTCGGCAAGATATTCGGCAAGATATTCGGCAAGATATTCGGCAAGATATTCGGCAAGATATTCGGCAAGATATTCGGCAAGATATTCGGCAAGATATTCGGCAAGATATTCGGCAAGATATTCGGCAAGATATTCGGCAAGATATTCGGCAAGATATTCGGCAAGATATTCGGCAAGATATTCGGCAAGATATTCGGCAAGATATTCGGCAAGATATTCGGCAAGATATTCGGCAAGATATTCGGCAAGATATTCGGCAAGATATTCGGCAAGATATTCGGCAAGATATTCGGCAAGATATTCGGCAAGATATTCGGCAAGATATTCGGCAAGATATTCGGCAAGATATTCGGCAAGATATTCGGCAAGATATTCGGCAAGATATTCGGCAAGATATTCGGCAAGATATTCGGCAAGATATTCGGCAAGATATTCGGCAAGATATTCGGCAAGATATTCGGCAAGATATTCGGCAAGATATTCGGCAAGATATTCGGCAAGATATTCGGCAAGATATTCGGCAAGATATTCGGCAAGATATTCGGCAAGATATTCGGCAAGATATTCGGCAAGATATTCGGCAAGATATTCGGCAAGATATTCGGCAAGATATTCGGCAAGACATTCGGCAAGACATTCGGCAAGATATTCGGCAAGATATTCGGCAAGATATTCGGCAAGATATTCGGCAAGATATTCGGCAAGGAATTGATTGGAATCATATCGTCACTTTAAACCAAGCTGTCGATAGTTGCGTAACGAGACTCGAGAGACTAGCAAGTGCAAGAACCAACAGTAAAGTGATCAATCGAGTGGCAAAGTACGATATATTCCTCCCTCGAGCACATGCGGCTCAGCCGATATCCGCGCGACGGTAATGTGTTTGATCGACTGACGCCCGATTTACTTCCCGAGGGATGGGTTCATATTAGTTTCACGGAAACTTGGTTTGCGAAACAGCGACGGAGGTGGAGATGAGCATAATCTCACGACTTTTGAGACAGACTCGGGGAGAGTTACTCGAGCAAAGCATCCAAAGACTAATAGATATTTAGATCTGCTTAATAATGACGTACAAGTCCACTGGATACTCATAGACATTCGGAGAATACTTAAATGTGAGCCGGAAGAAAAGTCAAACAGAAATTCAGATAGCAAAGTGGAATAAAGGATTTTAAAAAACAACAAATAAAAGTGTTCTCGAAATTTCGACGACACGCGAACTGGTGGATTTGGCGACCGGTTTGTCGCCTCTGACATTTATCAGATTGCTTTATGGAATTTAAGTTATAGTTCTGTACACTCGTTCTGCATATAATATATAGGCATATACATTTAATTATTGGAGATATCGTGCAAGAGTGGAAGCGGCTGTCCTATTTGCTCGCACAAACCAAATCCGCGGAGTTGACAGTTTATCTTGTTTTCCAAAATTAATTATCTTCACCTGACCCTTAAGGGTCTTTTTTACATACGGTGTGGTGCTGCATCAAAGAAAAGTATACATATAAAACATTTTTTGACAAAATACGAAAACACTCAATGTCATGGATTATCAAGACTTACCATCTTGTCCTTCAAACACTTTGCGACCAACCAGCCTGATTCACACTTTGCCAAATCAGCTGGAAAAACATAACATAAAGTTTTTAAACACAACCCTAGTTCTTAGTTGGAATCGAGTATTAACTCTGTAAAAATCACACATGCGTCTGGTCCGTCCTATTTCAAGAAAAATCTTGTTTTTTTTAAAACAACTCGTCGATTTAAATCGGTTTCCGTCACTTCAATAATATTTGTTATGTCGATAAGGTGCCCAAACATAAATGTTGCTCACATCCTGGCATTTCGGTTTCGCTATTACCACATTGATAAATATTGTTTTGTTCAACACCACATATGTGATTTTGAACAGATGCAAAAATATGTGTGATGTCCAAGGATTAAGTAATGGGAATAATTGACAAATTATTCTCCTACCCTTCATCGATTTCATGCACTCATTCATATTTTCTTTGATACTGTTCATCTCTTCAGGTAGTTTAGCGATGAGTGCATCGGCTCCGGCTTGATTAGCGGTTCCATCTGCGTTCATCTAGGAAAATGGAGAGTCGCCATTTTTGTTCAGGTCCACAGTGTTTATTATCAATCGTTGTCTACTTACGACGCCCGACTTTTCGCACACGCATGCGTATACGCACTTCACTTCACGATCTGGGTCCGCTTTATCCTTGTTATTCTTTATAGTCTCCATATCGACTTGAAGATCTTCCGCGCATTTTATGAACATCTCTTTCAACACCCACTCTTTCTTCCCACTCTCGGCCTGTATATACAGTTCGGCGTCAATGTGGTAAAGTTAACAATTTTTAGGTATTCGTACTTACGCATGCAAATGCGACCAAGACCGCGAAAAGTACAATCAAGCAAAGTTTCATTGCGGGACTATCGATTTCACAATGTTTATGATAAATCCCGTCGTTTCTTATCGTTCTTATATAGTCCCGGCTGAATGACTATCTATGTCACCGAGGGAGATAGTGGGAGAAATACAACAATGTAAGAGTTAATTGCATATAATGATAGTTCGTGTGCGCTACGAAAACTTGAGTAGGCTCGAGTCTTTGGCAATTGTCAGTCACGAGTTCCGTTTTGCGGTACAGTTTGTCTACAAACTAGCACTACCGTCGGTTTGGATAATTTTATAAATTTTTTTTCCACTTTTCGAATTACAACAAATGTCCTTGTTTCTCATTGATGTGTCTCATTCACTTATTCTGAATGTGACGGTAATGTGTTTGATCGACTGGCGCCCGATGCTCTCGAAATTTCGACGACACACGGATTTTCAGCACGAAGTGCACGTTCCGAAAGAAAATGTAATATTAACGTTGACACTAATTTTTACAGAATTATAATTATTTAATTTTTATATGGTAATTGGCATTTTTATAAAATCTGTATGTTATTCGATGCAAGGTTTAGACACGAGTTAAAATTGTGGCTGTACAAACAACTTTTACAGGATTAAAACAAGGTTCACTCTTTCTCTGACCCATCAGCTTCCTTCGGTAATTCCAGTGCGTTGGACCGAATTTCTGTTGAACCGGTCGTTCAAATAGCCATCAGGCTTCAGGGAGTGATCGTTTATCGATCGATATTTTCGTTCAAAGGCGTGAGAAAAAATGGGAAAACAAAAAATGAGCATCGTAAAATCCAACCCGTTTGAATCGAGCAGTGAACGCGGATAAGGATAATTGCGTTAAGAGGGTGAAAAAGCCGGCTCGATCGGACCACCGTTATCCCCCGGTCGCATCAACCGGTCCTCTTTCCCGCGACCGGCCATACAGAGCCATGCTCAAGGTTGTCAAGCCGAAATAGACGAAGAGGAGGCGCGCGCTTTCGCTGCTTTCCCGCCGATAACCTATTTAAAAGAAGCTAAATTCATTACGCTCTTTCCAATATTGTATACGGTGTTAGAACCGAGCTGTTTACAGCAGCAGGATATCTCGCAAATTTGTACACGCCTTTTATCGATTGAGACTGAAATAAGCTGAGAGGAAAAAGTCGCCCTTTTTTCTTCGTTAGTTCCCGGAACTTCCCTTTGAGAATAATACGATCGGGATGACGGAAAAAATAGGGTCTGTTAATTAGTCGCTTTTCCGAACATGGCCTAATTTTATCTACGTGAAATGTCCTCTGTCCAAACTTATCGAGTACTTCGAAAGAACACTAATATGTTGTTCCAATTCTTGTTTGTCTGTCTGGCACATTGAGATATGCAAAAATGCGATCCAAAAGTGAAATTCATTTTTATTTTTGCAGGTTTTAGTAATGGAAAAAAAGTATATCTATTTATCGATTTTTTTGGGAGATGCATAAAAATATTTTAAAATCAAGTCAACTGTATTTATCGCTTGAACTGACGCTGTTGAGCTTCGAGTCTCTCAATCTCGCAGAATCGGCACAATAATGAAAATTCTCGACAACTTCCGACACGAGCCCTGATTTTCAGGTGATAAAAACTCGTAGGCGAGATGAATAAAATAACTCGTGGGCGAGATTAATAAATAAATAGTTGTTTACGTAAAAAAAATGGTGCAATCGGATTCGATTTATGTGCCACAATTTACCAACAATGTACACGGCACATATCGAGTCTCTGTGTCAGGTGGATGGGATGCGGAAAGGTATAGTTAAATGATTCTTAGAAATATAGTCATAGGACTTTTATTGCAGTGCGGGGGAAAGGTAAGTTACAGTATTATACACTCGTTCTGCATATAATATATAGGCTTGTACATTTAATTATTGGAGATATCGTGTCAGAGTGGAAGCGGTTGTCGTATTTAGCCGTACGACCCAGATCCTTCGAGTTTAACGTTTAATTTTGTTTCCAAAATTAAGCTTCGCCATCTGAATCTTTCTTCTCTTTCTTCTCTTTCTTATGTTTGCGCTGGGGCTGCAACAAAGAAAAGTATATATATATAAAGTTTTGCCAAACTACGAAAACACACCATGTCCGAGGTTTGCAAGACTTACCATCTTCTCATGCATACACTTTGCGTACTGGAAGCCCGATTCACACTTTGCCATACCAGCTGGAAAAACATAACATAAAGTCATTAAACACAACCTTAATTCTTAGTTCGAATCAAATATTGACCGTGAAGAAACCACATATGGGTCTGGTAGGTCCCGTTTCTAGAAAATTTTTTTTTTTTTACAAAATTTCATTTACAATAATATTTTTTACATCGGTATGGCACCTGAACACAAATCTTGCTCACAGTCTGGCGTCCCGGTTTTGTTATTGTCAAAAATATTAGAAATAGTTATTTTTCGTTCAAATAGCGCAACGATTGAGTGAACGGATCGGCCAAACACATGTGTGATGTTGAACACATGCAAAAATACGTATAATGTCTTGGGGTTAAGTAACGATAATAGTTAAGAAATTATTCTCGTACCCTTCGCCACTGTCTTGCATTCATTCATAGCTGTCTTCATCTTTTCCTGTTTCTTTTCAGGCATTTTGGCGATCTGTGCATCGGCTGCGGCTTGATCAAAGCTTCCGTCTGCTTTTATCTAAGAAAATGGAGAATCGTCATTTTTGTTCAAGCCCGCAGTGTTTATTATCAATTTTTGTCTACTTACGATTTTCATCTTTTGGTACATGCAGTCTGTTACGCATTTCACATTAGTTGGTGGGTCCGCTGTATCCTTGTTACTTTTCATAGTCTCCGCATCGACTCCATTTTCTTTCATGCATTGTTTTTTCGTCTCCATAAACTCCTTTCCCTTCCCATGACCCTGCATATATAGTTTGGCAACAATATGTCAAAAAGTATATATATATATAAAATTTTTGTGAAAATACGAAAACACAGTGTCCTGAGTTTTCGAAACTTGCCATTTTCTCGCGTAAACACTTTGTGTACTTGTAGCCGGATTCACACTCCGGCAAACCAGCTGGAAAAACATAACATAAAGTCATTAAACACAACCTTAGATCTTAGTTGGAATCGAGTTTTAACCCTGTAAAAACCACACATGGATCTGGTAGGTACTGTTTCAAGAAAATCTTGTTTTTTTTTTAACAAGATTTCATTTTCAATCACATTTGTTACATTGGAATGGCGCTTGAACGCAAATGTTGCTCACATCCTGGAGTTTCGATTTCGTTATTATCAAACTAAAAAATATTGTTTTTCGTCCAAGTACCGCAACGATTCTGTGATCGACTCGGCCAGATACATGTGTGGTATTGAACAGATGCAAAAATATGTGCGATGTATTAGGGTTAAGTAACGGTAATAGTAAATAAATGATTCTCCTACCCTTCATCAGTTTCATGCACTCATCCATGTTTTTCTTCATACGTTCCTGCATTTTTTCAGGCATTTTGGTTATCATTTCATCGGCTCCGGCTTGATTAGGGCTTCCATCTGCATTCATCTAGGCAAATGGTGAATCGTCATTTTTGGTCAAGCACGCGGTGTTTATTATCAATTGTTGTTCACTTACGATCTTCATCGCTTGGCACAGGCAGGCTGATACGCACTTCACTTTAGTCTCAGGCTCCTCTTTGCCCATGTTACTTTTCATAGTCTCCATATCGACTTTGTTTTCGTCCATACATTTTTTGTGCATCTCCATGAACCCCTTTCCCTTCCCATGAAAGGCCTGTATATATAGTTTGGCATCAATGTGGTAAAATTTAGAATTTTTAGGTATTTGTACTTACGGAAGCGAGTGCCACCAAGACCGCGAAAAGTACAACTGAGCAAAGTTTCATTGTTGTACTGTCGGCTTTCAAAATTTTTATGAGAAATACCGATAGTTCTTTCGGTTTTTTATAGTCCAGACAGAATGAATTTTTATGTCATCGTGGGACATAGTGGGAGAAATACAACAATATAAAAGTCCAATTAATTGCATATAATGAGTCCCCGTGCGCTAACAGAGCTTGGATCAGCTTGTGCCTTCGGCGATTGTCGGTCACGAGTTCCGTTTTTTTTATGTCGCTGTCAACAGGATGTTTTGTGGTGCAGCTTACTTATAATGGATAATAGCACTATCGCTGCTTTATATAATATTATACAATTTTTTCCTGTTTTTTAATGACAACACGGGTCCTTATTTCTCGTCGATCTGTCTCATTCACTTTTTCTGAATGTGACGGTCATGTGTTTAATCGATTGACGTCCGATTTACCTCCCGAGTGATGGGTTTAGATTAGTTCCACGGAAACTTGGTTAGCGAAACACCGACGGAGGTGGACTGGAACATAATCTCATGACTTTTCAGACAGACTCGAGAAGAGTTACTCGAGCGCAGCATGCGGAGGCTCACTAATGAAGTACAAGACCACTGGACACTCATAGACACTCACATAACTCGTACGATACTTAAATGCGAGCTCAATGAAAATTCTAACAGAAATTCAGATCACGAAGTGGAATAAATGACAAAAAAAAAATAACAAATAAAAAAATTAAGATCACGAAGTGGAATAAAGGACGAAATAAAAACAACAAATAAAAGTAGTGTCAAAATTTCGACACCACCCGCAGTGATCGATTTTCAGCACGAAGTGCACGGTCTGAAAGAAAACGTAATTTTAACGTCGACTAAAATTTGTACATAATTATAATTATTACGTTATTAACGTAATATGCTAATTGGCATTTTTTTTTAAGTCCAATAAGTGTAATAAATATTTATTTAATTCGAATAATATATATTTGCGACGCATCCGTAAAATGCAATTACTTTGGGAGTGATTCAATACGACCTTTGGACAAAAGTTAAAATTTTAGGTGTACAAACAACTTCTACACGATTCTCCCTTCAAGTACGGGCGACTTTTTGTCGAGAGCATACGACATTTTTTTTAATCACAGAAAGGATACAGCAGTATCGTTTATTATGAACATCCGTTCGTAATAAATTTTGTTCTACGTTATCAAAAACCAGCACTTCAAGGTACGTCTTTGAATTTTTACATAATTTTTGTTAGCACATCAACGTATTATTCGAATTGTTCGAAGGTTGCGTCTCGGCAAATTCTAGGTCCTCGTTAACGTAAACAAGGATCCTGTGCGTGAAGGGTTAAAACAAGGTTGACTTTTCACCAAATTTACACTCAATGACGCTCGCGTTCTGTCGCCTCTGACTATCAGCTTCCTCTGGTAATTCCAATTCGCCTGATTGAATTTCTGTTGAAACGTTCATTCAAATAGCTTTCGAGCTTCGGGGCGCGATCTCCTGTCAAGCGACACTGTCGTCCAAAGGTGTGAAAAAAAAGTTGAAAATTGAAATTATTATATCGCTTTCTCATAAAAGTTGAAAATTGAAATTATTATATCGCTTTCTCATAAAAGTTGGAAATTGAAATTTTCATATCGCTTTCTCATAATGTACCTTTATTCGCGGAGCTTCTTCTATGAGGAAGCATTGTCTGTACTTTTGGCTTTTCGATGTTTTAGAACATTCTGAACACGTTTTCATTAAAATCTCGAAAAAAAAATGTTCACCATTACAAAGCTTCCACTATGAGGAAGCAAAATGGGAAAACAAAAAATGAGTATCGCAAAATCCAACCCGTTTGACTCTAGCAGAGAACACGGATGAGAATAATTGCGTTAAGGTAGTCAAAATGTTATTAATAAAATGTTATTAACAAATTGTTGAAAAAAAATAGTTCATCAAAATATGCGGTAACTCAACTTGTTTTTTTAATGAAAATGATTCGTTCATTTTTCGGAATACGTATGAATTTTTTCAGATTTTTATCTTTATTTTGATGTTTGCACATTTTTTCATGTAAAAAACAAGAAAAATCAAAATAAAGATAAAAATCTGAAAAAATTCATACGTGTTCCGAAAAATGAACGAATCATTTTAATAAAAAAAAAGTTGAGGTACCGCATATTTTGAGCAACAATTTTTTTTTCAACAATTTGTTAATAACATTTTTTAATTGTTATTATGCAAAATTAGTCTTTTCAGTGCCTATAATAAGTATGCATTTTTTCAGATTTTTATAACATCGGGAAGTGTTTGCAATTCTTGCCCGAATTTCTCGAATTTAGACGAAATGAACACCACTCGCTGGAGCTACCTTAAGAGGGTGAAAAAGTCGGCTCGACCGGACCACCGTTATCCCCCGGTCGCATCAACTGGTCCTCTTTCCCTCGACCGGCCATGCAGAGCCATTGCTCAAGGTTGTCAAGCCGAAATAGACAAAGAGGAGGCGCGCACTTTCGCTGCATTCCCGCCGATAACCCATTTAAAAGAAGCTAAATTCATTACGCTCCCCAATGTTGTATACGGTGTTAGAACCGAGCTGTTTACAGCAGCAGGATATCTCGCAAATTTGTACACGCCTTTTATCGATTGAGACTGAAATAAGCTGAGAGGAAAAAAATGCGTGTCTTTTTTTGTCGTTAGTCCCCTCGACTTCCCTTTGAGAATAAGACGATGGGGATAACGGAGTATGCAGGGTCAGTTAAGTAGTCGCTTTTCTGAATATGACCTAATTTTATTTACGTCTTCTGTCGAAACCTATAGAGTAGTTCGAAAGAAGCTTTTTTTGTCAAAATTCTTATCGATGTGCCTTGCACGTTGAGATATGCCAAAACACGATATAATAGTGAAATTCATTTTTATTTTTGTTGGTTGTAATAATGGAAAAAGATTATATCTATTTCTTGACATTTGGGAAGATAAATAATGATATTTTTAAATCACGTCAACTGTATTTAGCTTCGAGTCTTTCAATCTCGCAGAATCAGCGCAATAATAAAAATTCTTGACAATTTCCGCCACGAGCGATAATTTGCAGGCGATAGAAACTCGTATGCGAGATCAATAAACGCAAAACTCGTGGACGAGATTAATAAATAAATGTACAACAAATGTAAAAACAATGTACACGGCATATATCGAGTCTCTGTGTCAGGTGGATGGGATGCGGAAAGGTATAGTTAAATGATTGTTAGAAATATAGTCATAGGACTTTTATTGCAGTGCTGTGGGAAAGATAATTTATAGTTATGGACACTGGTTCTGCATATAATATACAGGCATGTACATTTAATTGTTGGAGATATCGTGTCAGAGTGGAAGCAGTTGTCCTATTTTGTCGTACAATCCCATTCTGTTGAGTTCAATCTTTACGCCTTTTCTTCGGATGAATGTTTCGACTTCTTTTTGCCTTTGCCTTTGTGGTGGGGCTGCAACAAAGAAAAATATATATATGTATATATACATCCAAAATTTGCTGCCAAAACACGAAAATACACTGTCGCGGGTTTTCAAGACTTACCATCTTTTCCTTTATACACATTGTGAACTTGAAGCCTGATTCACACTCTCCCAAACCAGCTGGAAAAACATAACATAATGACATTAAACAGAACCTTAGCTCTTAGTTGGAATCGGGCATTAACCCTGCAAAAACCACACATGAGTCTGCTAGGTCCTGTTTCAAGAAAATCTTGTTTTTTAACAAGATTTCATTTTCAAAAGTATTTGCTACATCGATATGGCGCCCGATCACAAATGTTGCTCACATTCTGGTGTTTCCGATTCGTTATTATCAAACTAAAATAGTATATTATGCCACAAGGGAGGAAAGTGCGTCTTTTCACCGAGTGCGAAGTTTGATGCCCGAGCGAAGCGAGGGCAGAAATTCGCACGAGGTGAAAAGGCACTTCCTTCCGAGTGGCATACGATATTTTTTGCCCGACTATGCTAAAAAGTGGCCACATTTCTATGCCTGCAATGGGGATGGAAAGTTGTCCGCCGCAGTAGCTACTTTTCGGCCTGCTGGGACTACTTTTCGGCCCGCTGTAGCTACTTTTCGGCCCGCTGTAGCTACTTTTCCGCCCGCTGCGTTACTTTTCCGCCCGCTGCGTTACTTTTCGGCCCGCTGCGTTACTTTTCGGCCCGCTGCGATACTTTTCGGCCCGCTGCGTTTATTTTTGGCCCGCTGGTCAAGAATCGACAACTTTCCGCCCCCGTTGCAGGCATGGAATGTGGACTTTTTAGCGTAGGCGGGCAAAAAATATTGTTCTGCGTCCAAATAGCGCAACGGTTGAGTGATCGGGTCATCCAAATCCATGTGTGGTCTTGTACAGATGCGGAAACATGTGTGATGTCTTGGGGTTAAGTAACTGTAATATTAAAGAAATTATTCTCCTACCCTTCGCCTCTGACTTGCACTCTTCAACAGGTTTCTTTACACGTTCCTGCATTTTTTCAGGCAATTGGGCTACCAATTTAGCAGTTTCAGTTTCATTAAAGGATCCATCAGCGTTTAACTAGGAAAATGAAGAATCGTCATTTTTGTTCGAACTTGCAGTGTTTATTGTCAATTGTGGTCTACTCACGATTTTCTTCGTCTTGCACGTGCAGTCTAGTACGCACTTTCCTTTAGCAGTTGGTTCTTTAGTCTTCAAACTTTTCATATCCTCGTCAGTGGCTCCAGTTTTTTCCTTGCATTCTTTGAACAACTCTTTCATCGGCCCCCACTTTCCCTTTCCCTTCCCATGCTCCTCGTCGGCCTATATATATAGTTGGGCATGAACGTGTTAAAATTTATAATTGTGAAGTATATTATTATATATATTTTTTTAAATATTAAACGTATAAATTTGAAATTGTGAAGTATATCTACATACGCAAACGAGTGCCACCAAGCCCGCGAAAAGTACAACTGAGCAAAGTTTCATTGTGAGACTAGACTGTCGATTTGCACAATGTGTAATGCTAAATCCCGATGATCCTTTCAGGCTTATATACTCCAGACGGAATGAATTTTTATGTCATCGTCGGAGATAGTGGGAGAAATACAACAATATAAAAGTCCAATCAATTGCATATAATGATAGTT
This sequence comes from Ichneumon xanthorius, assembly GCA_917499995.1. NCBI lineage: Eukaryota > Metazoa > Arthropoda > Insecta > Hymenoptera > Ichneumonidae > Ichneumon > Ichneumon xanthorius. The sequence goes on from OU824201.1 coordinate 12,942,539, forward strand.
CGTGTGCGCTACCGAAGCGTGGATCGGCACGTGTCTTTGGCGATCGTCGGTCACGAGTTCCGTTTTTTATGTTCCTTTCAACAGGATGTTTTGCGGTAAAGCTCGCTTACAATGGATACCAGCACTATCGTTGCCTTAGATAATGTTATACAATTTATTCCTGTTTTCGAGTGAGAACTCGTGTCCTTATTTCTCGTTGATCTGACTCGTTCACTTTTTCTGAACGTCACGGTCATGTGTTTGATCGACTAGCGTCCGATGTACTTCCCGAGCGATGGGTCCATATTAGTTTCACGGAAACTTGGTTGGGGAAACAGCGACGGAGTTGAAGATGAGCATAGTCTCACGACTTTTGGGACAGACCCGAGGAGATTTACTCCAGCAAAGCATTCCGAGACTAATAGATACACCGTACAAAAAATTTGTTTGAAAAGTAATGAACGATATGTGAAGCTTTTTTACAAAAACTGTTTCTGAAATTTAAAACACATGTGCGTTGCAATTTTGTACTAACATTTTTATTATTATGAACATTTTTGTTAATTTCAGACAAAAAATGTGTAACTTTCATATCTCATATTTTTATTTTACAAACAAAGTACGTTAATGTTCAATTAATGTATGTAATGTAAGCAAATTTCAAGTTCCAGTACATTAAATTTAGAATTATTTTTTACAGTGTAGTTAAATCTACATAATAATGAAGTACAACGCCACTAGTCACTCACATAACCACTCGAGCGATAAACGCACGATTAAACGCGAGAGCAAAGAAAATTCGAACAGAAATTCAGATAACGAAGTGGAATAAAGGATTTAAAAAAAACATTAAATAAAAATTTTCTCGCATTTTCGACGACCTGCGCACTGGCGGATTTTCAGCACGAAGTGCACGTTCTGATTTTCGTCTTCGTCGTTTTTGCGTTTACTAATTCATGAGACGAATAACTTATATAAGCGTAACATAAGCGAAGACACGAACGAGTGAGAGAGCGAGGGTGAGGGTCAGAGCGCAGGGATATATATATATATACGTATATGGAGAGTCGCGAGTGATCATATGAATAATGCTCACGTGTCTCTTTAACCCCTCGAACAGGTGACCTCTCTTCACGTTTCTTCGAAGCGGTGGCGGCCGCTTCGGAGCAACCTGCCGAAACGGAATTCTTCGATGATCTATCACCGCGGTACTACCCTTGCATACGCGGTAAAAATAAATTGTAAATTCAATGTACTGGAACTTGAAATTTGTTTGCATCAGTTGAACATTAATGTACTTTTTTTGTAAAATAAAAATATCAGATATTAAGATTACAACTCTTTTGCCTGAAATTTACAAAAATGTTCGCTAAAAATAAAAATTTTACTGTGAAATTGCATCCTCTATATGTTTCTGATTTCAGAAACAGTTTATATAAAAACTATAATTTAAAGCTACCGACACCGTTCATTAATTTTCGAGCAAAATTTTTTTACAATATATGCGCGGAGTGCGAAAATGCCCGCCAACACTGTTATAAATATTATCAAATTTACTACGCAAAAGTTTATTAAACGTACAAAACAGGTGTACGAAATAGGCATTTAAACACTCATGTTGTAAATTTAATAATATTTCAAGAAATTCATTGAACGGCGTACTGAATATGACAATACATGAGTTTTAATGCGATCATCAATGACCTCGTGTATAATAATCTATATACAATTTACTCAATTCAACCGTCCGTATGGAAATTAATATACATCGTCCTCCCAAACGCAGCAACGAGTTCAGGAAGAACTTCAAGCAGATCCCAGACTTATCGACAGATGGTAATCCAGACATCCAACTGTACGATTGTTTTCCACAGATACATGATAATTATTACTATAAACCTCTCTCTTTTCACCAACATGTCGTAAAAAAGTCTTCCACACCTCACGGCGTTTTAACATCCCATAAGCTTTGGCGTAGGGGAGGATACGGATTTTAAACCTCGTTTTGCCCCACTTACCACCACCGTCACCATCCATAAGTTATTGAAAACTTGCGTTTTGCCCCATTGTCCCATCTTGCCCTACCGCCTCATTTTGCCCCACTCTCCCAACAGGTCCATGTCCCAACCTCTCTTACCCTTATCTTATCGATACTCGTCCGTAGGGACAACGAGCAACTACTCCCCAGACGGACTGTCAACCTCCGAAGTTATCACGCCTTTATTGCAATGCTCCAACAATTCGTGATAACTCGTCCGCTCATACGTACATGCGGCGAGAGAAACTGAATGGGTATACGGGGAAAGATCTACCCGTCCTATGTGCCGACGCACACCGAGCTCAATTTCCTACGAAATGTCAGGAATTGTTAATCTTCCGGAGTCAAGAGACAGGCATTACACGTGGCCATCGTCCCAGTACGTACACCACGAAGAGTCAGGAGGAGCGCGTCAGTGTTTCCTCTTCAGCCACCAGCTGGGTTTCCCAACTCACTGAAGGACCCCACCGTAGGATACGGCGTCGCTGTGGAATCGGCTTCCTCTTCGCACCAACACGACCACCGGTCTCTACCCTGGTTACCACTATCGCAAAACGTACCCGCCGGTTTCCACCAGTGGCCTTAAGAGACATTCGCTGGCATCCGAGATACCCAACCAGCCAGACCACACCGTTATTACTAGCGATAAATCGCCACATTTAATAAGAGCCGCGTACGAGCTCTTCCGCTATGCCATCCGGAGACGGCTGTTGGAGAACCAAGGCAGTGTCGGGGCTTCGCGGAGAGTCGGGGAGAGTCGAAGGCGTGAGAAAGATGGAAATACCGGGGATGGATAAGGATGGAAAAATTATTTGCAAGGGTTGCAAGTTTCCACCATTCAAATCACTACCGACTCTGCGCTTCATATTTCGCGGAGTTATTCGGAGAGTATGTGGGTTTTGTCATTTTTAGGGAAAACGAATGATGCGGGGTAAGATGGAGGTAATAAATTTGACGTTAAAAATATAAAATCTCATGATATAATTGCATAAATGACCACTTGTATGCAGTAATTCTTCCCTTATTTGGCGGTTCGATCGTAGTGTTGAGAGGCCGATTGCTTATCTTTTACCAGGTTAAAATTAGAAAATAATCTTCTAAAAAAACCTTGTAGCCCTTCGGGCAATCAATAAACTACGTACATAGGCAATGAAACCAAAGTAAAAAATTATTATAAACCTGTATTTGTATTTTGTTATTTTTATATCAATAATGACATTTTATTGATTTATGATGTTATCGACACTATCTACTTTCCAATATCCCTGCAGAGCCAACAGAGGGCCTTGCAGCGCGCCGCTGGACGCCAAATCGATTTTGCAGTTGCAGCGGTGACCGGGCAGGCGGCAAATGTGGGTCAGTGGTAGTAAGGGGTAAGTAAAGTATGCAGAACGTCGACATGCTTGAGTCGGTACAGCTTTGGGAGGGGGGGGGGGGGGGTGTTGGAAGAAAGTGCGAGAGGGAAAGCAATAGTAAGGAATATATCCAGTCGACGAGGTAACACCGCTCTACCGGTGGTCCGTTCCATGTAGTTCCAACCCCCGAGGCAACGAGGGCTCGTACTCCGCACTCGACAACCCCTGCCCGATATGCGGTGAACTATCGTCAGATCACGTTTAAAGCTCGCCCATAGCGATATAACACCTGCACGTTAAACATCACGTGCAGGCATTGATATACATTCGCAACGCGCACACGCAGTTGCGTAACTCGAGGCGAAGGCAAACAGACTCGCGATGACTCTTAACGCAGCGAGACGACAATTTAACGAGGCCATTTTCTCGGGAAGAATTTCGGTTATTCAAGATTTTTTTTGTCTACGTTTTTTTATTGATACTTGTTGCTGATCAAGGTTTCCGTAATTTTTTCAACGGTTCGATATGTGACACACTAAGAAAAATTGTATTAAGTTTCGTGTACAATTACGGGGAATAATTAACATACAGTATATTAAAATCTTTAGAAATAGTTTACTTTTAATAATTTGCTTCAATTTCACTGTAAAATTCCATTAACTGTTTATTACAATTATACATTTAATTGAATGTACCAGTTTTTGCATAAAAACTTCCAGTCCGGTGTATTAAATTTACAATTTTTTTAACAATGTGTTGAACAGGTGCTTAAGCCTTGAACTGAATTAAGGACAATTTTAACAAAACGATTGTTTTCTTCTAATTTTCAGAAATGCAATATCGAAATCAGGATTAGCAATATTCCAACGACGGCCCTCGGACAATTATCCGGCGAAAAACTGTGCAAGAAGCTTATCCATCGCAGTTCGCTACATCAATATCATGAGTCCTGTACTACGATAATAATTATAACCAGATCGAAACTTCTGACGTAGATTGGCTCTCGGTGCCGAAGCGCACGCGAAAGGTCTACGGGCCCGCTCGATGTTGCTGCTCGCAGTGACTTGAGAACGCCAGTCACGCAATCGGGGGCGAACGACGTGTCAGATATAGAGCTCGCGGGGAAGGAACGCAGAAGAGATATCCTGCGAATATAGAAAAAAAGTTGACGTTCCATCTCACGTTCGAACTTCAGTTCGTACCCTATGAAGAAAGAAACTTCAACCCCGAGCATGGAAAAACGTACAAACTTAAGTTCGATCTTAAATACGAAATAAGGTTTGAACTTAAGTTCGAATTTAAGTCGCGACTTAACTTCCCGATTCACCACTTAATTGGGCCGATTTTTCATTCGGCCCAAAGTATGATTCTCTGCTTGGAAAGCTTAACAAAAATTTTCCCAAAAGAAAACTCAAAACTCCGGATTTTCTCCACAATATTTATTATTATTGGTTTTACAGAGAGTAAGTTACATACTTATAGTATATGCATCGTAGCTACATCGTACGGAGAAAAATAGTTCTGTTTCTCTAACAAAATGTACATCATTAATAATTTATTGTTATGTCAGCAAAAATATTTGCCGCCACAGAAAAATATTTTGTTGTCCCTATATTAAGCAGGTAAATGAGTTATGTTAACAAAATTCATGGTGTCACAATAATTTTTTTTTTCTCCGTGCGTAGGACGAAACCAAACACCGAATATATTTTCGCGATTCGGACCCGCCACCACCCGATTCAAATCCACGTCGCTCGAGGCCACGTCCGACCCGATTCAGCACCCTGCCTTACCTTGCCTCATCCGCGCATCCCTGCCGGCAGCCCCCGACTCAGCGATCTCCGCTCCCCCGATTGGTGTCTGCCATAATCCCGCAGCCGCGGCAAAAGAGCCTCGGGTTATTGCACGCGTTCATTGTTGTGCGTTCGCACTTTATTGTTGTTTCAATTACGTCCGAAAGACCGACGGGAAGAAGGGTTTCGGTCTCTCTCCACGCACCCCTTCGGCGACATACACGTTCACGCTTATTATCCCTCCCGCCCCTCTTCCCCACCCCGCAGTTTCTCCTGTTAACTTTTGTTTCTCAGTTTCTACCGTTCGTCGTGACCCGCGCGAAAACCACCCCGTACAACCCTCGCTGACTCTTTGGCCGCCCCCTCCTCCTCCTCCGCCCCCCCCTCCTCCTCCCTCTATCAGGGCGCAGTTCACGGCATATTGCGCATGCATAATTTAACGCGCTTCGAACAAATAACAAAGTTTTCGCATGTTGATGAGTAGGTATACCCGTAGACCTGACTGATTTTCGGGGGCCGTGGGATCGGGCCGCAGGAGCGCCGACTGGCGCTGACACATTTTCATTCGAGTTTCCAACGTGTCCGATAGATGCAAAAGGGAAAAGGGTTTCGCAATACTCGCCCGCGAGCTTGCGGACGAATAACGGACGCGGCGGCGAGTTTCGTACAAGAATCGTCGGATTATTTTACGGTGGTTGAATAATTTTTATTTTTTAAAAGTGCAAATTTAATTTGCACACTTATTTTTAACATCGTTTCTTTTTTTTTTTAGTTTTTAACTCATGCAGAAACCTGGAAGCAATTTCGTGGGGTTGAAATTCTAATGATGAATGATGAGGACATTTTTGGAATTCAATTTACCAATTTCGTTTTTATATATATTTATTTTATATTTTATATTAAATAGGTATTTAATGATTACAGAAATTACTCGAGGGGTTCGAGAGACCATGCACAAATTATTTTTCTCCCTCGTAGAGGAAGCCATTTAATTTATTTTTTATGTTAAAAAATATAATAATTACCATACTTAATTGAGGGTTCTATTGTGTAGCGCGCGATATTTAAGTATTCAAGGATATGTATAGCTGCTCACCGGTTGACAGCTTCCGGCGTCTCACTCGGCGATCGCTGATAAACGTTTCCGATAGAGTGGGCTATTGGAGTACGTAACTGCAAGAGGTCACGTGATCGCACAGCGGAGGTGATGCACGATGCACCTAAAAGCTATGTATAGAAAATCGAGCCAGTATGACTTGCACCGCGAATTCAACACTGTGCATCTACGTCACATTATTTAACGCCACACGTGTGAATGAAAATATAATCAAGAATGACTGCACGGCGTCATTCATCAGAGTGTTAATTGTGCATAGTGTTATTTTGATGAATCACCATTTGAAAAGAAAACAAACAATAAATACATCCATCCATTCACTCTGCAATTGTGATCCGCAGAAGAGCTGGTCATTCAGTTACGAGTACGTCTCTGATATATATATATATATATATATATATATATATATATATATATATATATATATATATATAAAGTTATTTTGATTTTACTAAAAATAAGCTAAATATTAAATCGCTGTGACCATTGATAATTTTAATTATAAATATGCTCATCAAACATACTTTCCTAAATAAAGATACAAAAGCGTGTTTACCGATGGAAGAAAAAAAGTTTTAATAAATTGATACAATCTGCGATCCCGACGGTGCATTTTTTTTCCATAATTAATGAAGGTAGTCTTGGGGACCCTTGAGAGCAACGATGATAATATATCTCGACGATGAAGTCAGAAGCGATGACCCACTTTTTTATTCCTAAACTAAAAGAAATCTTACAATCGTGGAAAAGTATAAATACATTCATAATTGACCCACTAGATGGTAATTATCGATTTCCATATATTAGCCATAAATCTACTTTCGTAAGATATCGAGCGCGAAAAGGTTAACTGTATTCCAACATTAATCCAATACATCGACCTTTCATTATTTAGCTATAAGCATCGATTTCGACATTCTGGCTAATATAACTTTTTTTTAAGAACGAATTATTTTAAGCGAAATTTAATCATTTCGTTGAGAGGCGTGAAAAATCATTTTTGAAAATCGATTTTCAATGACTGAAAGAAAACTTTCTTAAATTTCGCGAAGATAAATCGTAAAATTCATGGGCGACACTGTAAATAAAAAACCTTAAAGGGCAAAACAGTTTCACTCTCTCTCGCGTCCGACATAAAAATTATGTCAGCCAGACAATGCCGCAGAATGTAATATCGTTCCGTGGCGACTCTACGAGATAAATTTAAGAACCGCGACAGTGAAGAAATGGTGTATAATTTATGAGTGATATCGCGGTGTACGTGTTGCTAGTCCAGAGTTTCCGATTCCGCAGCCGCAAGCGAGTCTTGGTGCTGGTGCTTTTGAGGTACACTTCGGAAGGTACTCAACCACTCTGCGAAGGGTAATCTAGGTCGAGTCCGGCTGGGTAGCATCCCTTAATTAATTAACTCCTCGCCGTGCGGCAGCAAAGGAATAAAGTGGAGAGAAAAGGTAGAGAGATGAGATAAAAGTAATGAAGATGGAAACAAGTCGGAGAGAAAAAAAAAATTCTAAAATAAAAAAACAAATAAGCAAGTGCTTCCCGCGTACCACTCGTTCGTCGAGGGCCGGCTGAAAGAACGAAAGTTCAAGCCGCGCGGAGGGCGAAATGATTCGGTGAAAAATAGAGAGCGAAACGGTTTTTGACCTTCGAGCTCTATTTATTACGGCGCTTTAACTTTCATAGCCCGACTGCGTGAATACCGGAAATACACCGTTAACCGCGATGCTGGAACGATCTCGGGTCTTTAATGCGCCGAGTATGAAAGAGGAAACGCGATAAAGAAAGAGGTAGACCGAACGGGCGGTCGTTGACTAATTGGAAGGGTTGAAACGGGCACTTCGAGTTCTCTTCGCGTGCATCGAGGAACGAAAGGCACGAAGGATTAAGGAGCAGAAAAATTGTCAACATGCTGGGGGTGGAGAACTCAGACCCGATTTTACCCCAGAAGCGCAAGCTCCATTTCAGAAAGCTTCCGTATAGCGAACCTTAAAATCTAGACGGAGATGCGCCGTCTAGCAGAAATCGTAACAAAGTCGATAAAGCCGAAAGGAGCCGAATAGTAAATTCCCGTAGCGGTGATAAGTCTGGGCGTGCCAATGATAAGATTGTCAAATCTCGGCACGAATTCTCTTCAGTCGCGTAATTTATAAGCGTCTCATTTAATTTCCTCTTTCTCCAGAAATTTTTTCAATGCCTCCAAACTGAGGTCACATCATCAGACCATTTCGGCGAGCGTTCAATCGACCCGGCGTCTTCGGCAATTACGAATTCCCATTGGAGAGATTAGATTCCCGAAGATTTAACGCCTACGCGGAATTTATCGGGTCGCCGGTGCGACATTTGCATCGGCGGTCCGCGATCGGATGTCCATGCGCGGGACGGGAATTGTGCGAATAACCCACATCGAAGGGATTGCCATCAGGTGGAGAAGCGATAAGGAAAGGATGCAGAAGGACGACAGAGAACCCGCCGATAACTCGGATACGGCGGGCGGGGGGGGGGGGGCGCCGAGTTAAAGGCACTTATGCATTGGCGCATGTAGACGGTATGGGAATGTCTGCGATCAACGCTAATGAGCAATTAGTTACGGAGCCGTTCGTCGTACGGCACGCCGAACAAATGTGGCAGCCACATGCCTCGCGTCTAAGCCACGGCATCCGGCTCACGAGCTGTTTCTGTCCCAGCGCAGCCTCTGCCATCAAAGATTTACTGCCCAAAGTGCTGCTGCTACTGCTGAGTTCTAGGTTTGCCCGAGCTTCATGCCGCGGGTGAGGAATGCATCTGCTGCGGCAGAGCCGTTCGCGCGATAGTGTCAACGATGAGCCGAATCTGCTGCGGACACTCCGACACCAACAACTTTCGACGTTCTTACTTCGTTCATCTTTCCCTGGGTAGACCCGTCAGCAACGCGGTCTAAGATCGGCGAAGAGGGTTTTAGACTTTAGATTATAGAGTGCACCAATGATTATTTTGGTACTAATGCTGATATGAGTCTCAGGGTCGAATTTGAAGACGTTCGTTTGAACTTGAGATAGCTCTTGAGATCGAAATTAAGATCAAAGTTTGGCCGAAATTCTGTTGCGTGCTTAAGAACTGTCTTAGGTTCGAAGTTAAGTCGATCTTAAGTTCGATCTCAAGAGCGACCTGAAAAGTTCAAGCTAACGTCTTAAAATTCGACGCTCAGTGTTGATTAACTTAAAGTCCAAGAATGAAGTACGGCTATTTTTAATTTAAGCAGAACAATTGACCCTATAGTTGATTGGAAACGTTCACAAACATTCAACGAACATATAACCGAGTTATCAACGAGGCAGACATGCGATTGTGGAAAAAAGTGGACATAGCCAGAAAACAGTGAATCGTAACGGGTCCGAGCGGATGAGAATCGAATTCGACGTCACGTGTCGTTGAATCTGGAGCAAGGTAAGTGGGCAGCCAGATCCGGTCTGAGTGCCTTTCCGATACAAAAGATGATAGCCGGAAGCAACAGTCCAGAGGAACTGACCGACTTGTTTCGAGCACTTCGGGTTCCTTCACTCGCGAGAGCGTTGCGCAATGTGGCAGGTCAATCAAACGATACATATAGATGCGGTGAGTAGTAGTTGATCGGGTGCATTTACACGGAATCTCGAGATAGACAAGAGAGCACACAGCTCCGAGAGAATGCAATGGGGAGGAAGGTGGAATGGAGAAATCGATGCTAAAATGACCTACCGAGCTTGAGCTGGGCGAAACGTGAACTCGATAGAAACACAATCACTGCGGTAAGCATCATTGGATCGTTCCCCTTCGCGCGGGCTTCGACGGTGAAAAACAACGGATTTCGATACGAGAGCAAGGATTTAGAACAGGAATTAATATCTTCACTGTGATTCGCTTCTCGAAATCGGAGATTCGGTAAAGTGTCAGTGCTCCGCTTCGGGTCAAAGAGTCAGTGGCATAGCAGAAGCATGGTGGTCGGATATTGCACCGTCGGGACATCGAATTGATGAGCTATGGGATAGCTCTATAGATCTCATTTTCCTGGATAACGATGTATATCCGTTAACTACCAGAAACCCCACATAGCCATAGTTGCAGAAGCAAACTAGGGCACTCAGATACCTGAATATCTTATCCTATCGACGGTATGATTGTACGAACAGATTATTATACATCGTTTTTTGACAACAGCACTAGAGCAATAGTCCACAATCCGGAAGCGAACTTCTGCAAGCGATGTCGTAATGAGTGGATAAAGTTGCGTTCGCATTTGTTGGAAATAAGGAAGAGCGAATGAATTACCGAATCAGGTCAGCAACAAATTTTTATTGATTTGCGTGTGCCTGCACTGATTATTCCGAGTCCCCTTCAGCTTCTGTCCAAGCTCTGCTTATTCTAAGTCCCCTGAACTCGTGCCCAGGCTTTGATCATTTTAAGTCTTCTGAAAACTCTCCACGCGAGCACGCGAGTCACCGGAAGCCCTGGTAATATTATATTTTTTACATACGTGCCAGCTTCCATCTGGCTTTCGAAACTAACTTGCGAACCCAGTGATAACACCGAAGTTGAGCTTTTTCCTGGCTTCACTGGTCCTTTTGCTAGATGCGACGGTGGATTACGCCAAGCTTTTTTCCTGAATAGAGAATCCATTGCAACGCACCAATTGTGCGTGATGCACATTTTTCCATGGAAAAAACAAGAAAAATCAAAATAAAGATAAAAATCTGAAAAAATTTATACGTATTCCGAAAATTGAACGAATCATTTCTATAAAAAAAAAAGTTGAGTTACCACATATTTTGATGAACAATTTTTTTTCAACAATTTGTTAATAACATTTTGAAATTATTATTATGCAAAATGAATCTTGTCAGTGCCTATAATAAGTATGCATTTTTTCAGATTTTTATAACATTGGGAAGTGTTTGCAATTCTTGCCCGAATTTCTCGAATTTAGGCGGAATGAACACCACTCACTCCAACCTCCTTAATGCAATCATTTGTCGACGAGTTGCCCGAGATTGACGTGATGTTGTCGCACTCTTGACAACAACATTTTATCTGGATAATTGAATTACCAACAAAAATTTACCATTTCGATTTTCGCGGAAAGTCATTGCATTGGACAATGTACCTCGAAGCGGCGAGTGTGGACATACACGCGAAGCAGCGATACTAGCTGTCTCATCGATCGTCGAGAATGCTGCGCGGTGGAACAACTGTTCCGACTTGGCTGATTAAACGTCCCAAGGGTCGATGTAGGACTTCGAGATTTTCGTTGGGCCTGTAGTCTCGGCGCAAGGTCGTCGAGGATGTCGCTGATTTGCACCTGAAGCTGAAATGGTTGCCAAAGGGGCGGAGGATGTAGACGAGTGACTGCGAGGGTGAATGCAAGCGAAAGTGAGGGCGAGGACAACGGGAGAACACTGCACAGGGAGAAACGCAGGAGGCAGCGGCCCAGGCTCGGGGGTTCGGTGATGGCAAGGATGGGCTAATTGGATGTCAGGGGCGCAATCTTGCGGTCTCCATTTGTCATTTGGTAGTGCTAGACCGTTCTCTCCTCTTCAACCACCTACTCTTATGCCACCCCTGCTGTCCCGTCTCGCTCCTCTTTTCCTTGCCAACCTTTGCCACACCATCCTCATACCCCGCCACCTTCGTCAACGTATCTCTGTTATTCCGATTTATCTTCCTCCCTTTGTCGAAAACCCTTTCCACGGCCAACACATGCGGCAGTTAGAGTACACACGAAGACGCTTCAGCAGAGCTTGATCTGGAGTTGGTTATTACACATCCCCAGTTCCGTCCGCGCGTCAAAGGAGCGACGTGTCAAAAGAGCCACGTGAATTGAAAAATAGCAGGACTACGCAGTGTACAGAATATCCGTTTGATAGAAAAGTTCCTCGTGAAGCGTTAATTCACTTCGTGAAATAGTGAATTGATGACGAGGACTTTGCCTAAAAATTTGGTCAACCGCGTACAAAAATGTTGATGGGCAAGCGTCTGGTAGCGTCGTACACTGTGTCGGTCATTGCCATGTGTTACGTTCTGATCAGGCAATAAAAAATCAAGAATCCGTACGTGGTACTAACTGTCGGAGTATCTTCAATAGTGCGCATATTCCTACCTAGCTATTAAGTGCCAGATACTTCTATAAGGATTTCAATTCGGGCACTGCCCAGTTTTCCCTCGATTCAAAGTCTAAAGTGTTGACCTAAAATTTGCATTCTCTCTTCGTTACTTCCAGCGTTTTTGTTCCGATAATCTATCAGTTAATATCGATGACACCAACAACACAATCCTGCCATACTTACGCAATGAAAACACCGGTGATCAAGGAGCTTAATGAGGCCTGACTTACCTGCAACAAAACAAAACAAAAAAAAATTGAATGAGTTGTTGCACAGTGACTACGCATACATGATGGAACGTTATCTCAAATACACATCACATACGGTAAAGTTTGCTTTTTGTCCGGTTCATTGACTGATGTGCGAATCAGTTTGCAAATAGAATCACGGCACAAACGGACACGTTGAAATGCGCGCCAAGAAGTAGATAACTTTCAATGAGAGTACTAGGAAGACAAACGAGGATGCTGAGCATAGGATACGCCAGCATTCTGATTCACACAGAGTAAATACGGAGAATATAAACACGTATACCCATCAGTGGGAGAAGACGAGAGAGAAACCATGACGCCAGGGTGAAACTGTCTCGAGAGTAATGAAGACATATCGTCGGCGGTATATGGGTCGATAGATCGTGGAGCTCGTGGCTGGAATTGATAATCGATCCATCCGAGCGGCTCCGTCAGGCAGGCCTTCGGTACGTGTGTCCCCCCCTCCCCCCCACCCGCCCCCAGACCTTTCTGCTTTGGAACATCCGTTCTCAGTCTTCTTCGTCCTTGCCCATTCGCTTTACCTCGGTTTCTCGGGCGTCCGATTCACGCCTCGCGTGCAAACACATCCCTATTCACTGCTATTTCTACATGGGGTGGAAGATCAGACACATATTTCACGGTCTAGCATGTATCACAGCGTTGCCGTAACACTGACTACGGATCAATTCACGGTGCTCACGACCGATGGCGGCGCTGCCAGCGGCCGACGTGGTCTCAAAGGTGGCTCGTTTCGCTGTCGGTATATGTGTTTACTTGGTGTTTGCGCTTTTTCGTCTCAATGTAAGCAAAGTTTGTGATTTTAGCAAATATACGCATTTGTGAATGGAGATGTAAATGGTAGAAACATCGGTGAAGGGGGAGAAGTGTTGAAATCTGACCAGAATGTGACAGTTGACTGTACAAAATCGACGAAAGTCGACAAACAGATCTGCGGACTCGTTCTGCAAACCAGTGCTGTGTCATCGTTTCCTCACACGATAGACTTGCTCAAAATTGAAAACTAAGAACGTAATCTGATCTAGGTTAAAACTAGTTGAACTCTTGGTTTCGACGATACATAAGATACCACCTAATAATCCTAACCCCGGTAGGATTTCTTGAGTTAACCAAATTCTCACGAAAGTCTTGATCCACGCCAGTGAAGATCACGTAGCATTGAGGGAAGAGGATTCCTATTTCCGCCACTAGTTGGCGTATCGCCTTCTAAGCATCATGAATAGTTCCGCACTCACTCGACCCAAGATAGGACCTAACTTCGTTCGACTAAATCATATTATTGTATAATCACAGTTTAATTTTCAACGTTACATAAGATACCACCTAATAATCCTAACCCCGGTAGGATTTCTTTACTTAACCAGATTCTCACGAAAGTCTTGACCCACGCCGGTGAAGATGACGTGCGATTGAGGGAAGAGAATTCCTGTTTCCGCCACTAGTTGGCGTATCGCCTTCTGAGCATCATGAGTAGTTAAGCACTCGCTCGACCCAAGATAGGACCTAACTCCATTCGAGTAGATCATATTATTGTATAATCACGGTTTAATTTTCAACGTTACATAAGATGTCACCTAATAATCCTAACTCCGGCAGGATTTCTGACTCAACTAAATTCTAACGAAAGTCTTGACCCACGCCAGTGAAGATCACGTAGGATTGAGGAAAGAGGATTCCTATTTCCGCCACTAGTTGACGTATCACCTTCTAAGCATCATGAATAGTTCCGTACTCACTCGACCCAAGATAGGACCTAACTTCATTCGACTAAAGCATATTATTGTATAATCACAGTTTGATTTTCAACGTTACTTAAGATACCGACTAATAATCTTAACCCCGGTAGGATTTCTTGACGTAACTAGATTCTCACGAAATTCTTGACCCCAGCCGGTGAAGATGACGTGCGATTGAGGGAAGAGAATTCCTATTTCCGCCACTAGATGGCGTATCGCCTTTTGAGCATTATGAGTAGTTAAGTACTCGCTCGACCCAAGATAGGCCCTAACTCCATTCGAGTAAATCATATAATCACTATTTGTTTTTCAATGTTACTTAAGATACCACCTAATAATCCTAACTCCAGTAGGATTTCTTGACTTAGACAGATTCTCACGAAATTCATGATCCAAGCCGATGAAGATGACGTGCGATTGAGGGAAGAGGGGCACAAGAGCAGGCCGGTGGAGGACTACGTACTTTGGGTCCGTCCTCTCCCCCTCCTACTCCTCTTCCACCTCTCCCCTTTCCGTGCTCTTCAATCGTCATCCTCGCGTTTTCGTTTCACCACCGTGTCTTCATCTTCCCTTCGCCTTGTACATAAAAGCGAACATTGCAGTTAATTGGTCCTTCTCGCTTCAAGCACCTCGCAGATTTGGCTTCCAGCTTCGTATCTTCTTCCCTTCGTCCTTCCAGCGTCCCATCGCCGTCCTTTGTCCGGTCGGGAAATTACCGGCTTGGCTGGAACCAACGGGCAGAACCTTTCAACAGTGGACACCTTTGCGACACCAGTGAGAATACTCCGCGATGCATAGTTCCCGCTGCAGTCGGCGCTGGGTTTCCGGCGATGTCAAACTCCGTGTCCTCATCCTCGGTCGGAAGCTCCCTTTGGAACTCTATTGTTTCTCGCCTCGAGCCTCGAGTGCCCGCTGGACTCTGGCACTTCAAAAGACGAGAAGCGCCGGCGCGGCTTAATCCGGAGATACGACGAAGCTACTCGATCGTCTCAAAGCCACTCGGCTTTACACTGTTCATTATGCGGGTACAGAAGATCGTCGTGTTTTATCGTCATACCGGGGCGAACACTCGGTATTGGAAGGTTGCACGCTGGATCGCCGATGCGAGCTTCTAGTATCATTGTTCGACGAATAATTCGCCACTCCGGAGTCGAAGAACAAATCAGTGGCGCGAAATATATCAAAATAATCGATGCGTCCACCGCTCGGCTCTCTGCGGATTCTACGAATAATTCGCGACAAGTTCTTCCACTGTTCTCCACTGTTCGCCGCGCGGTGGAACGGAGACTTCTCTCTGCTTCATCTGCAATTCATTTTCTGTACGAATTTGCAGGTGCGGATGCGACGGAAGAATGTTGGAGTGATCGGTGGAACCGGAAAAGAAGAAGAAGAAAAAGGAGCGCACGAAGCTGAAGAAGAAGAAAAGAGAAACTTGCGGGCTCCGAGGTATTTGTTATGCGTGAGTGGCGGCCAACTGAACTAAAATTGCGGCGGAAGAGAAACATAAGGATTGAGCAGCTTCGTCGTAGTCGTCGTTGTCATCGCGAGAATGAGGCGGGGGGAGGAAAGGGGTAAGAAAGCACAGGGTCTCGAGGCGGACCGATGTCTCGGGAAAAGTATAAACTTCGTGGCAAAGTCTGTCCGCGGGAGAATAAAGCCAAAGTTTTACCCGACACTCGGTCGAGGGAGACGGGGGCGTATCGAAAAATGTACATTAACGAGTGTACTGGTAAAGCCCGAAGCTACTTTATACGTAACGATTCGCCCCACGGTGTTACTGGTTTAAAGTTTTCTTGAATAATAATAAAATCGACGTTATTTATGTACATTCAACAGCGTTGATTCGTAATTGGAATCAACTATCTGATGTGTCGAATGAAAACAATTCTATGAAAAGAAAAAACTAAAATTGGAGTCGAATTGTTGTCAAAAGTATATTTTCTTTAAACCCGTAACTGAACTATCGGCTTTCACTGAATACATTCTAATTTCGATGCATTTCGGAAAATTTTCGGAAAGATGTTCCACTTTTGTAAAAATGCCCGACCGAAAGCTTAAAAATAGAATGCGGTCATCAAAAGCAGAAAAGTCCATTTTTGCCCGGTTCTGTATTTTGTCCAGACGTTGACGAATCGTCTCGATTTGCGAACGCAGACCACGGTTGTTGTTTTTTGAATTTCAACGAACTCATGAGGGGAATAGAAAACGAGTTTCGAACGGATTAAATCGCAAGTTTTACGTTCGCATGAAATGTCTACATATCTGCTGTATACGAGGATATAGAGTCAGCACCAGTGGCAGAACTAACATCGGTGGGGGGTTGGAAATCAAGAATAACGCCCAGTTCGTGGTGCGCGTATCTGAACAAGTTCCTCCGCGCCTCAGGCTACCTGAAACCCAGTAAGTTTCATCTCAGACTCTAAAAAAAAAGAAAACGAAACCAGCGAAAACACGAAAGAAAATAAATAAAAAAAGTGAGAAGAAAAAAAAAGATAAAAAAAGGAAGAACCATCAAAGGGGCGAAAGTGGCGTCTTCGCAGGGGTCACGTAGGTGGTTTATGCGAGGAACCACTCATGCGGTGTTTCTCTCGAATTAACCCTCCCGCCCCTCCCTCGTTCCTCACACTAAACCTCTTCCTCTTCTCCTGTCGAAACCCTGCCGATACGCTCACCTCGTCTTCCATAAAACGAAATGATGGAGATCCCGTATACCTAGGTATTATCCTCCTGCGTGAGAGCTTCAATACGTATGGACCACGTGGATTCATGAATCTGAAGGTCACAGGCGCAAAGTAACGCAGGAAGAAACCTTGCCCGTCTTTTTAGGACTAAGTTAATATGAATACATCATCCGTGGGACTTCTGAGTGAAACGTGTCATCAATAAGAGTTACGGCCAAAGTCTCATTGGGTCAAAATTTCCTTGTTCAAAGCCTTTGGTGGGACTTAAGATCGAATTTTAAGATTTTAGTTTGAACTTAAGATCGCTCTTGAGATCGCACTTAATTGTGTGCTTAAGATCTATCATAAGTTCGAACTTAAGATCAAATTAATACGAAGCAATAAGATGTCCAAAACAAAATTGGTGACGCCCTCCATGAAATATTTGTTCGCCAGCAATAATTTCACAGGAACGGATTCAAAAAATTCGTTTGCCAAATCACTTATTCATGACAGTGTCATCAAAGTTAACCGCATTTGGGATCCAGGTATACTTAGATTCTACATAGAAAAAGCGTTAAATTTCGATGTAATCTGAGTTCAGACTTAAGTTCGAACTTAATATAAATCTTAAGCACGCAATGAAGTTTGGGCCAAACGTCGATCTTAAGATCCATCTCAAGAGCAATCTTAGGTTCAAACTAACGCCCTAAAACTGCTGAAGATGTCTGCACATACAATTTCCATGAGTACCCGCATTTGTACTCGTGGCAACCTTATGATTTAGCGAAAGTGTTTTCTTACCTTCGTCCGGAAAGTGGTTCGGTCGCGTAATCGTTTGTCAAGGAACGCTTTTCTCCCCCGCCCTTTTCTCAGACTCTGGACTCACGGCCAGCGAAATATTAGTCGTTCCCGCCCAGTTCCCACTCGCCCGTCGTTTTCATTCCGTTCCACGTCCTTCTAGTCCTTATCGTCCCATGGTCGCAAGTTGAGAAAACCGCGGTGGGGCGAGAAAGAGGCAACGTTATTTCGTTGCTTTACCTTCCCGATCCTACACAGAGATATACCGTTTCTACAAGGGTCTACGCGATATTTCACCATCATCGCTATTAAAGGCCATTTCGCGGATGAAGAATAACGATGCGTCTTTCGCACGAACGCACGAGTAGGAGTCGTGGTAGCTACCGGTATAGAGAACCGTTCCTCGCCCTGTTACCAGTCTCGGACAGGTCGGTCCTTATTTTCCTCATGAGGAAGAAAACCCAACGACGTTAACCGGCAAAGTATAGCCACGGCGACCCTTAACGAGATCCTCATCTCCTCGCGCGCCGAAGAGGAAGGAACTTCTTCGCCGAACAGAGAAGGAGTATAAATGCCTCAAAGCCTCCCTTGTCTCCCGGCTCACTCGTACACTGTACACAGTCAGAGAACTCTTCGGGAAAACTTCTCCACAGTTGGAACGTCATCATATGAGTCAACTTTTTTTTGTTCAACTTGACCCTCATTCTACCGGGATAATGCGAAGATTCAGAAATCTCAACGAGGCTTTGAAGACAGCTCAGAAAAACTCTTGGTACATGTTCTCCTTTTTCATATGAAAAAAAAATCCTTTATAATCATGTATGGAAATTGAGAAAACCGATTGACTCGCCGTCGTGCACTTTACACGCACGAAAACGGGGAACTTTTGCGCACGCGTTGCAAATCGAGTATAAGACTTGAGGCAAAAAGGGGCGTTCTTGAATGCAGATCTGCTCAGCTATACGCCTTTTTTTATTCGTGACTGTCCACTGCTAGTGGGGTTTTTTAAGTTGCCAAAAGCACATCCGATTCTTTATTAGAGCTTATTAGAGCAGCTTTGTGTCAAAACTCAACTCTGAACTGGGAGCAGACTGGAATGTAAGAACTGCTTTTTCAACTGCGTATACATGTGGATAAATCTCGAATATTTCTGGATTCATCCGACCAAACCAGAACTGCATTGAAGAACGCACCCTAAAAGTTGCCATCTTCACCGGACTGCGTCCTTCCAGAGTTAAGGCAACGCGGATTATCTCGGTCGGTAACCAAAAACTGTAATGAATATAATTCGGTAACCGTACACATTTCCGCAAAAACGAAAATTGTCCGATCGTTGTTGCCCCATCGATAGATAGGGATGTGCGATGACAGTCTCCTTTCCCCTCAGATGTCTGTCGTCTCCGAATAGCATTCATTAGAGTTTTTCCTATCGAAAGAGCACCGTTCGGGTGGGCGGGAGATTATCTAGCAGCACCTTAAACTGCAATATCATATTCAACGAAGGCAATCACTGCGCTCCGCGATCCGGAAAGAAAAAGTCAGATGAAACAGGCAATTTTTTTTCAAAGTCTCGGTACCGTCACAGGATATTGTATAGATATTATCCGCTTGTCCGATCCTGCAGGATGACAAGTACTGCGGGTACAAGGGAGCGGCTTCCGCACTTCGGGCCATCGAGTGTCGTCTCAAGACATCCTTATCCCAGCGGCACTGGCTAATAATGGAGCTTCTTGCGGGTCTGAGGGTTGTCCCTGCTCCGGAGAATCGAGACACCGAGCGGGAGAAAGTGGGAGGAAGCGCAAGGTCTTTCACTCGGTATATCCTCCCACACTGTCATTGCTGTTGACTCGACAGTACCTCCGACAATATTGTTATCCACGACACCGCCGAGACGAGCAGGTGGTAGTCGGTAGTGGATCGTCCTCGTCGTCCCGGCTTCCAGCTTCGGGGCCAATCGTTATGTCAAGAGGCCAGTAACTCGAGAAGAGTGGCGGGTAACGAGACGCCGTCGGCAGTTCGGGCAAATTAATCGAAGGGATCGTGAGCAAATTAATCGAAGGGGGGAAGGGTCGCGCGACCCTCCAATCCGACCCACAACAATCTCTTCTTTACCTCTTCTTCTATATTTTTTATCATCGATACGATGGCCATTTCCATGGAGATAAAGCTTTGTTTTCAAAATATGAAGAATATTCTGAAGTTAAAAATCGTGATGGCTAATGTGGGTTCGCCCGGTTCAGTTTTGACTGAGTTTTGAGTAAGGAAACTTTTCGCGGAACCAACGAGTTGCGTGACTCGGGCCACGCGAGGATCGGCAAGTTTCGACCGCGTCGAATGTGCTGAGATGAGTGAGTCGGTAGCGAAACCCTTTATTACGTGGATAGATCGTGTTAAAGCCCACAGAACGTTCGCAGGCGGACTAACCGTGAAGTGTCGAAGCACAGGTATGCACAAACCACGTAACTCTCACCGACTGGCGCATCGCCGACTCGATAATGTGGCCCCTTCATTATTTCTTCACCTATCATCTTCTGTACCACTTCGGGAGCGAATGATGAATACGTAATTTAACGCTCGACCAATTTACCTCTTACCGGTGGCTGCGGGAACGTCTCGTTAGAAACTTAATATTCGACGTTTAGGTCCTGTTGAGCGTGGATGATTGCCACGCGATCTCGATGAACGATACGCGTGTTCCTTCATTTCGATGCTTTTTTTGGCAAACATCCAGCAACGTTGTTGCGGCTAAAAGGACGGAAAACGATTGCGGGTAGCAATTTTAAAGCGTTACATGAAACTCGCATGAGATCTGGTAAATGCTTGACGATGCCCTGGCAAGGCCAAAAAGGACCTTTTTACGGTCCAAGATTTCTACCAGGAAATAAGTTCTCCATATGTGAAGGTTCGGACAGTCGTGTTTTTTCGATATCGGGACCTGGAAAAAATTGGTCGTTCAACGACTTAACAAGTACATCTGTTGTAATTCAAATAACCATCCACTATAATAAATCGATGCGTAAAATTTGTATAAATGACTTTAAAAACGTGGCACTCATTTGACTAGTGTCAAGCGCTCCAACCTTCTTATTTTCGTTGCATTTTTTTTCGGAATCATCCGACAATGTTGTCGCAGCTCAAAGAACGGCACAAGATTACGGGTAGAAATATTGAAGCGTTGCACCAAGGTCCGGATAATGTCCCAATGTAACGGTCGAACATTTCTACCAGGAATATTATCTCGGAAAGAAATTCTCCTTATGCGAAGGTTCAGACAGTCGTGTTTGTTCGATATCATAGCACGGAAGGAATTGGTCGTTGGAAAACTTCAGGGCGCCAAGTTTTAAGAGTAAACGAACCGAACCGGGTCCTGCGAAATGCAGGTCACTCTCCTCCAGTACTTCTTTCATGTCCTCGCTTTTACCGTTGTCACTCTTGCAGCCACCACTCCGAGGCTCTCTCTTTCGTCCTACCCACTTTTTTCACTCGGTACTTAAATTCTACTACTCCGATCTCTGAGTCACTTCTGCGAACGTCGCCGCTTTTCCTCCGCCTCTCTTTCGTGGGTCGCGCCGTCGTAATAACATCAAACGTTTTTATGTAACGATGCCATTTTCCAGTTATTCAAGAAGGCCCGGACAAACCACAAAATTCCGTGCACGCGAGGTCTCCGGCGTTTCTCTGACCAATTGCTCCATCTTTATTATTCATCTTTTTCCCGTTATGCAATTCGTTGTATTCCCGTTGTTCAGCGTCCTTTACCAACGCAGACCATCGCCGGTAGAAATTATGGAGCGTTCCATCGGACCGTTAATGGTAAACTGGAACCTGGCCTTTTCAGAACCTTGTCAAGCCTTTCCCGACGCCGTCAGAGTCGGATGTAAAGCTCCAAAAATGTTTACAATGACGACCCTGAAGATATCTGCATCAAGTTTCTTCTTTGGCCAGTCTCTATCAGTGCACAGCTTTAGCAACAATAACCGATTGTTCACTTATAGAATTTTAATCTCCAAGTGAACTTCCTCGAGCAAAGTTTGTACAATGCAAAATACAACCATTATAACTTGATGAAATTTCGACACATGCAGATATCTTCAGGGTCATTCACAATGGTCATCGCTAAAAAAATACACCATCGTTTCTCGACACCTATCTTCAAAAACAACGCCACCGATTCCGTCTTCAAGATAGCAGTTCCAATCTCAGCAGAGATCGCTCAGCAGTCAGTAATCATTCCCCATTTTTCACGAAACCCTTCGAGTGATCTTTAGTGATTTTTCAGATTCACTCCGTCTGTAAAACTCACCCAAGTTCTTTATCAGCCAGGAGCAACGAGAGTGTCTGCTTACGTATGAGAAGCTTGCGTGCGGACTATCGATATTCCCTCTCTCCGTCTCTGCCTCTCTGCCTCTTCCTCTATCTTTAACACATATACATTATTAGTCCAAACTTGAGTATAAGGGAGAATTCGCTCGTTTTCCTTTCGTACGCCTCGAAGCTCGGCGAACTCTTCGGTGCGCCCTTAACTTTGCCGCAAAGCGTTATTGGATCTCGAGTTCGCGGGGGATCCAGTTATCACGGCCCGAGGGGCGGTGGAGGATGGGGGGGGGGGGGGGGTGAGGGTTTGAGGAACTGCAGCTGCATACCGCCGATGCTTAAGGTAACTCCCGTAAATACCTAGGAGGTAACTGGTGAGTAACTAATGGTAGCCGCCCATCACGAGCGCATCAGGATCTCTCTATCTCCCTTATTCATCCTCCTATCTCGGCGCCTTGATCGAAGTTGACTCAGACAGAGACGGCAAGTTTCGACCCGGCAACTCCGTGGTCGACCTTAGTTTACGAATGTTTCCGACCCAATAGTGAGAGATAACCTCAGGTAAATCCTTCATAGTATCCGGCCGATAATTTAGTTGCGATGGGATTTTGAATAAGACGATAATCCAACGTTCCGTACCGAGTCCGACCTTCGCATCCTCGAATGCGAGCAATATTCGCGCCGAGCAACATCGTAATTCGAGTGGAAATTGGCAACGCTCAATACGGCCTGATCGGGGCTGCAACGCATAATCGAACAAACTTCCGCCGGGCATTGGGTGGAAAAGTTGAATGAAGTTTTGAAAAATGTATCTGATTTTTTATTTCACGGGGAATGAGGCAATTGTGTGGAATTTTTTGGAAAATTGTGGAAGGGATTTTGTAAATGTTGTTTTAGCCGGAATGCTAGTTCGGAGATTAATAATTAATTCCAATCGTGTAAATAGATGTTCAAAAGTTACAGAGAAAAATTATTGGAAAAATTCGTTTTTAAGAGCGCAATTTTCCTATAATTTTCGTCCCATTTTGCCCCGCTCTTCTCTACAAACAAAAACAACAAACCGCATAAAAACAAAATGAAAATACAAATATAAAGAAAAATATCTGAAGAAAATAATATAATAATAAAATAAACTGAATAATAAAATCAATTCACAATCAATATGAGAATCGAATTTTCGAACTTTTATTTTATGATTTTTCTTCCATCGATCGATCCTCTCTTTCGTATATTTCTTCTAGCAGCTGCGAGCTACGGTGGTCCTCGTTAATTTCTCTGCAAGGAGTAGTAGGATATCCGCACTGCTCTTTTCGTTTGGAAAGAAAACATAAGAGGATGAGAGGGTGGGACGAACCCGAATTAAGAGTAATTGATTGCCAAGAGCGATGTGCAAAGAGTAGGAGGGTTGGTACTCTCGATAAATTTTAATTAGAGCGCATTCGACCTCCGCAGCGTTTGGACTGTGCCGCTCAGCGATCCTTAAGGGATTTCTAACTTACTGCTTCGACGAAAAGAAATCATTCGCCGAGGTCCCCTTCTCCCATCGAGACTAAAACTGATCGTCTGGCTCCTTCCGAGACCAACTCTTTTCAACGAATTTCCGGATTTTTTTAAGGTTCCGATCGAGCCGACTAAAACTGAAATTCTACGAAGAAAGCATAGATTTTTTTCATTTCAAACTCTTTCCGTATCTCTGTTTCAGCCTGCATTAGAATGCACTAAAAAAATTGTAAACTTAATGTACTGGACTGGAAGTTTGTATTAAATCAAATAAAATGAATATACTATTTTCATCGAATTTAAAGTAAATTATAAAAATTTCCAGTCCGCTACATTAAATTTAATAAGATTCATTTTACAGTATTTATCATAAAATATGCATTATAATTAATGAACAATTTGTAAATATAAAATAACTAGCAACTATGTAAGATAGTTTTCCTTATCTCCATAATCATATTTTGAAATTATTTTTTTTTACAATTCGTCATCCCATTTATCCCCGTAATAGATATTGAAAATGTCGTGACCAATATTTCACGAGATATGTATCGATAATCTCGCATTCCCGACCAGTTACCTCTGTCAAATTTTTTGTTGTTCTGTCGCGGAGTTCTGCATCGATCAATTCTGCGGACACGACGAAGTCCGCGGAGCTAAAAATAAAAATCATTTGCTTCGCTTCGCAACGGTAAATAGAGGATTAAACTTTCCTGGTCGTCGAGTTTCAGAATTCTTCGAGAGCTTTCTTCCAATCGCGGTACCGAAAAAAGAAGAAAAAAAAGGGAAAAGGATCAGCGAGACTGCGGAGAACGACGCGAAGCGGTCTTATTCGTCGGTCCAGCTGCGGACTCTCCCGACAATCGCAACATTTTATTTACGACTGAGGAAAAGTGTCCGAAGTTTCACGCTTTTCGACAGTAAAAGTGTCGTCCCTGCTCCGAGCTTTTACAAGCTTTTTATCCCCGTTCTTCGAGCTCCCCGCCTCTGCGGATCCTTTTCGGATCCGGTGTTTCGTTCCCGACGCTCGCTCACCATTCCGCGCTGACCGGCTATCAGGACACTATCGTTTGTTCCACATTCACGAACGTTTTCACTAGCATCGCCAACGATACGAATGTAGCGACACATAAATAGGGGAGACCGGGGCAAAATGGTCACCTCGACTAAAAATACGGTCTGGGGGCAAAACTGGCACCGTCGTAACTTTCTTATCAGCGACTAATTTCAGTTGTCTGACGTTCCTTAGATAAGAAAAGGGTGGAAAATCAGTCAAATTCTTCATGAAAAAACATATAAATAGGGAAGATGAGAGCAGAACGAGTACCAAGACTAAAAATTATCATTTTGCCTTATTTTATAGTTCATGATATGCCAACGTCTTTTTTTATCAATAATAATACAAGATAAAAAAGCGAAAATTTGAATTTTTTTTTAAATTGTTGTATATATATCAATACACGCAGTGATACAGTTAAAACCGAAGCTTTTCCCCTCTATCTGTTTTATCCTCGCATATATTTTTCTGTGGTAGGATGATTATATATATATTTTTTTAGTCATGAACATTTTGACTTATTTTCCGTACTTTTCTTGTATAAGGAACCTCAGGAAACTGAAAAAAGTCGTTTATAAGAAAGTTAAGACAGTGCCCGTTTTGCCCCCAATACCAATTTTTAGTCGAGGTGCCCGTTTTGCCCCGGTCTCCCCGGCCTGCGCTTTTATATCGATGCATAAAGCTTCGGAATCGCCGGGTCGTCCCCCAAAATGCTCACCGTCTCTGGAATAGCGGAGTTCCACGGAAATGTTCCGGACTACATATTTCAAGAAATGCGACTATTGGCGATCCACAATAAAAATTTTTATTTCGCTTCCGCTCCGGCTGAGAAAAAAGAAGAAGCTCTTCTCTACACGCGTCCACTTCGCCGGTTTATTCCGTATTTCATTGAACAATGCGACGCATTGTGTCGCGCGGGCCGTCGGGCCCGACTCTTTCTTCTTCGTGCGCGGCTTCTTCGGCCTCCAGTCCATGGAGAGGATAAAAAAGAGACACGGGACCACCTCGATTGTCCACCGCCGCCTTAAACCGATCGGCCGACTCACGCATGCACGCGGATCCGCCTCACGCGTGCGGTTCATCTTCATCGACGACGAGGACTACACATAAGCGAGAAAAATAAGAACGAGCAGAAGAAGCTGAGGACGCTCGACGCTGCGCGCAGAAGCGGCGAGTCCATGGATAAAGAAGAGTTTCAAAAAAATAAAATAAAAAAAAGAAACAAAGAAAAATGTAGTTGGCAAAAGTGCGAGCTCGCGAGGCAGGATGTCACGAGCCTCGCAGCCGGCGCGTCACGTACTCCGTCACGCCGCCTCGTCGTGTCGAGTGAGAAAAAAGGGATATGATTCTCAAGCTACGCGGGCCACCGCACTGTCGATGCATGTCTCGTGTTCCAATCGAACTTCTGTCGCGATCCGATGTTCTTGCGATGCAAAAGATTTTTTCTTTATTCTCCTGTTATACCTTAAAAAAAAAAAAATCAAAACCACGCATTTTATAAATTTGACAATTTTCCTCTAAAATTAGATCATTGTATTTTTTTTGCAAATAATTTAATGTGAAGTTAAGGGGTTTTGGATTTTAGTGTCAGAGTACTCAGAATGCTCTAAATCGTCGCGCAAATTGCTTCGCACTATTTTCTTTTTTTTTTGTGTGAATATGTATTTTATAGTACAGTCAAAAAAACTTGAAATAGAAACGTTTTTGATGGCCGGAAGTGTGCACACCTTCCAGCGTTTTATGCCGTGTAGAGCTATATATATATATATTCCACCTAAAAATATATATAGAATTAACTTCCGGAGTGAATATGTAGTAGCATGTAGAGCGTCGACGGTAAAAAGTCGCTTGACTCTCGGAACAATAGCGTCATCCCGTGAGTTGGTAGCGGGGCGACCACGAAATACTCTCCGATGTGAGACAGGTGGCCAGTGTGCGCTTGTCAGGCCCGCACAACGAAAATGCGACAACGTAGGGGCGAGCGGGGCAACACGGACCAGTGTAATAAAATTTTAAGGGACAAGACTGACGCAGTCGTACAAAAAAAATTGGGTCACATCTTATTAATAAATTTATAACAATGTATACCAATTTTATTTTTTTATTTTAGTGCTGGCTTTTGCACCGTTCTATCCTGCTTTAACATGGGTGATACGCCCTATCGATTCTCAGCCGTCAATATATTGACGAGGCTACATTTTACCGCACCTCGGAAACGGCTTCCGTCCCGAGGAAACCCGCTCAGGGAGATCTGTTTACCTCCAAATTGCGACGGCGATGAGATGCGAAATGAGAAAGGT
Source organism: Ichneumon xanthorius (assembly GCA_917499995.1). Classification (NCBI taxonomy): domain Eukaryota; kingdom Metazoa; phylum Arthropoda; class Insecta; order Hymenoptera; family Ichneumonidae; genus Ichneumon; species Ichneumon xanthorius. The sequence goes on from OU824201.1 coordinate 12,969,574, forward strand.
GAAGACGATGGAGGATAGAAAGGTCTTCTTGAATCTGTGTATTCTTATCTCGTGTCTGACTTTCTCATCGCTATTCTACTGGCTATATCTGATAGTAGCGGTGCTAAGGAATATAATTGGTCATTCATGTATAATACGTGTATATTTTTATTTAGTAGCTAAACATCATCTCTCCATGTGTGCCAAATTGCAGATAAATTTGTCGCGCATTAATGAAAATAAAAATTGAAGATCCAATGTAATGAAAAATGTCGAAAAAAGAACCAAAAAACAGTACATCATTTATTTGTGGACAACAAATTGTAGATAATACATTTTTAACCTTTACGGCTTTAATATTAATTGTATTATTTGTATTGAATTGATAACATATGCAGTAATGAACTATCTGTAATTTTTTAAATTTTCCGCCATGTACTTATTGAACACTATGTATTGCACTTAATGTGCTGCTTCCAATCTTTCTCTCAATCGAACGTACCTCGGTACGAACGTATGAAAAAGAGAAATGGTTGGATTAATCAATGCGCGGTGTCTTGGTCAATCCAACTATTTCTTCTTCTATTCATGACGAAAAGAAATCGTCTGAGTCATGTATTTTTCTACCGTCCTCATCGACGAAGCTTTTTTTATCAATAAACGCTGATACTTCGCCGGAAAGCGAAGCACCGATAGTGCAAAGAAAAAAAACAGAAGCTCGAAAATCAAATGCTGCGGAGAAATGCGGAGCGAGGGAAAGCTCGGCTGGCGGGTATCGAAAGTTGTTTGTAGATCAATTAGGATAATGGTTTCGATTTTATACCATGGTGAAACTCGCGGGCGGCTCAGAAAGAAAATGAAACGGGGGCGGGGAAGAACAGAGTGATTTATCCACACGATCAAACAAAAACACGAACGGGAGTTCGTCGGGGTCGGGGTATGAAGTATATCCAATATCCCGTTCCCTCCACTCTTGTTTTTCTCGTTTGTTTTCTCTTTGCCATTATCTCTCGCACTTTCGACCTTTTTTTCACGCTTAGCGCTGTTACTACAACTATGTAGGGGAGGGTGGGCCATAATGGGCTACTTTTGCTTGATCATAGAGGAAGCTATTTCCTAATGAATTATCGAGAGACGCGGAGGCGTCTCGACGGTGGAAAGAAGGCATTCAACAAACACTTCTCATCCGCAAATGTCCCCGATTTTCTCTTCTCGACGAACCGTATTTTTAGTGAAAAAAATGGCAAATGAGAATTATGCTTTCGATCAGGACTTGACCGGCGGATGGTCCACCAATTAAAAATGTTTAGTAACTAATATTCAAATTTTTTTTAAATACGGAAAAGTGTGAAAATAAATATTTGTCATCTGCAAATGTCCCCGATTTTTTTTTCTCGTCAAACCGTAATTTTTACTGAAAAAAAATGGTAAAGTTAACACGACAAGTTTACATTCGTAAATGTTAGGTTCTATACCGAGAATTGTACTTTCGATCAGGACTTGGCCCGCGGACGTTCCACTAATAAATTTTTTTTACTAACAGATATTCGAATTTAAAAAATACGAAAACATGTTACAATCTCCGACTTATCCTCGAACGTGTATAATAAATATTAAATTCCCTACAGTGAATCCCACCGGCTTGCTCGTCGCAGTCTCCGGTCGACGGTTAGATATGAAAACGCGCTATCGCCTTGTTTTTTCCCTTTCTGCGGGCACGTTTTATAATATCTAACGTGACAGAGATAGTAACACAGAAGCGACAAAAGAAACAGCGAAAGTTCCCGCGAGCATACGTACGCAAGTTTTATCTCCAGCGTGGTGTGACGTTCACGCTAGCGGGATTTGCTGAACATGAGCGCGCAGGCACACAGGCATTTTCCGCCCACAGCAAGGTTTTTGTCCCAGGTTGCAATGTGAAATGTTTAAAATTGCAGGTTCGGAGGAGAACAGCGCGCGGCCGCGCGTGCGTCGCGCCAGAGACCGGAGGAGAGAGAAAAAAGGAAGCGAATGTCCGGATTTATCTTTCGTCCGGTCCATGTTTCGCTTTGTAATTAGAATTTTTTTTATCTCCATACCGGCGCGACACTCTTGCGTGTAACGTGTGTCCGGAGTGTTTTTTTTCCTCGTTTCCCCACACACAACCGTTGGAGAATATCCTCTGGTGCACTCGCAATCCTCCAGCGTGGAGCGGAGAAGAAGAGTGTTTAAGCTCGATGACCAACGAGCTTCGAGCTTAATGGACCCATTCAGGGAAAAAAGCCAGTCTTTCTCTCTTTTCAGCTGGATCGCGATAATTTCACTGAAACTGGGCAACAATTATGCTTTCGCGTATCTATCATTCGCGATCCTCGCGTGCAGTATGCATTACGCAACGAATAGTGTAATAAGCCCGTGTAGAATAAACCCGGTTCGACGATGGACTCGCTTCTACCAAAGTTACGCGCGTCTACCAAAATTCCAAACCAAAGCCAAAAAACGATTCGGATTTCGGAAACCATCGTCAAGTCCGACACTTGTCTTCTTCATTCTTCAGTCTACGTACTCTTCGGTCTATGTAGACTCGAATCGAGAGACTGCAGACTTTGGTAGCACACAATATTAAGTTTATCCACTATAAATTACTATTCACTTGGTCTATATAGATGTTGGTTTATATAGACTAAAGTCTACACAGATTGTAGATTTTACGTGGACAAGTAAAACGTGGTCAGTCTTTACAATTATGTTCTAAATCTTTGCCGTACCATAGTCAGATTTTTTTATAGACGTTCATAACATTTCCATTCCATCGAGTTTTTATTTTACATAGTATCAGACTTTTTCATGCCTCGCAAAAAAATGAGTATGAATAGTCCGTTTTGCCCCGCACTCCCCCGTACATATATAATGTATGAAAGATCACTCCGGAGAGACTGGCGGAACGCGCCTCACCCACCTTCATTATTATGTCTGCAACGTTCAATGGGGTAAACCTTTCTGTTAACGCCCACGACACGCAATCGTTGTCGCTCGTGCGCAATACTCGGCTTCCGTAAAGCCTCGTAGCTTCTTCGTCACCGGGTATTCTATATGAATAAGCGTTCTTGATGCGGCGAACAGTGGCGAAGAAAGAGAAGAAGAGCCAGGATGAAGAGTGACTGGACCTCTATAGGAATATAATACAGCATTTATACGGTAGACATACCGGTGGAGGACGTGCAACTTTTCACCGAAACAACATGCAAACTTATATCGACCGCTGAGACTCAGGCGGGCCCAACGCGTATGCTTTAACACGAGGCTTTAGACTCTTCTCGTTCTTAGACGTCGGTGGATGCATTTTTTTTTATCGCCCTCTATCTCCGTGACCGACGCATATCCAACCGGACGAGCATAGCAACACCACCGGTCGGAAACGGGCTTCGTCAAGCAACAACGACATTAAGTTGCTCATGCGTCATCGCCCACCTGGATTCGGGACAAAAGAGCATTGTCGACCTCTTTTCCCTTCCATTCTTCCCTCCACCGTCTTTTATCATTTTCTCGTATTCAACGAACCGGGGAATTTAGCTGCGAACCGACTATAAACAAGAATAAGGGCCGAGAATAAAATAACTATTCCAATGCATCGCAACGTCATTGTTATTGAAATTTTGCAAAGAAATTAATATTTTTTTCAATGCGAAACCAAAGTTCCGTGATCAAGTGGATTACCCAATTTGTACGAAATTCGATGAAATTGCGATAAAAATGAAAAGAACGGATGAAATCTTGTGAATAAACAAAAAATCGTTCTCAAGCCATATTTGCATATAATATCGTTAACCGAAATCCCGATAAGGATCGAGAATAAAATAACTATTCCATTGCATCAGATTGTTATTGACATTTTGCCAAGAAATTAATATTTTCTTTCAATTGGCAACAAAATTTCCATGATCAAGTCGATTACCCAATTTGTACGAAATTCAATGAAATTGCGATAAAAATGAAACGAACTTAGCGTGTCTCGTGAATAAAAAAGATCATTCTGAAGCCATATTTGAATAGAATATTTAAATACAATATCGCTAAACGAAATCCCGATATTAAAAAAGAGGTGAAGCCGTGGAATACATGGAGGTCCTGAATTTGGCGGTAACTTCCTGCGGCCTCGAAGACAGCAGCGACGAAACGAAGAAACACGGATGAAGTGAGCGGTGAAGAAAAGGAGACGAGAGAAGTCTCTTCGTAAAACCGCCGTCACTCATCATTAGGACAGCGGCGGTAGCCCGAGTCGGGCTTCATTGTTGTCTCGTTAAATTAGTTGTTTATCATATTAAACCAAGCTTCGTTGAGCTCGCAACCGCGGTCTCTCAAACCCGGCGTTATTGTTACATTTCTTGTCACGTTGCTTTTAGTTCCGACTTTAGCCTTTTACTTAGGGCAAGGTCGGCGATGGCAGCCGAGAAGCTTCCGCCTCGAGACGACCAGAAGACAATACAACGACGACGAGAGAGCGATTATGATGGACAGAAAAGGGGCGCGTCGTGATTCACCGATCGTGCTGGTAGCCGAATGACAATCGCGACTCTGACAATCAGCCCAATTACCCAATACTAACATCGTTTCCGAGAAATCTTATTTGACGAGGGCCTTAAAAAGACGTGTTCCCTTAACAGTATTCTAACGGTGGAAAAAAAATCCCAGGTCGAATACAAAAAATTATCCGTAAAAAAAAATCACCACCTATCGAAAAATCACCACTCATCGAAAAAACGATTCCCGTATAAAAACAAAAGAGGATAAGCGTGAATTTCCTCACCCTTTTGCCACAAAGTTTGTTTAAAATATTCGAAGGTATTTAAGGTATTTATTGTTAAAAAATAAATACCCTGGACGAACATCGATCGACAGTGCGTGTAGCGGACTCGATTCATTCACCGTGTGCCGAAACGCGGGTCGAGTTTTTCAAGCTCGCTGCTAGTCACGTTGACGGCCGGAAGTCGAGGTTGGGGGGGGAGGGGGGAGTGCGGGTTCAGGTACCATACTCGTTCGTTCATTTGGACAGCGCGCGCGTGGTATATAGGGGATAAATCGAAAAATTGCTCCGCTCCCGACTAATTGCACACCTCTCGTCTGTGGGAAAAAATATATCGTTTAGGTATAGCGTGACGAATTGCAAAAGCAACCGGAGGCCGCTGTTATATTTCTCTCTTCCCCAAATGGTCTCTCTCTCTCTCGTACTCTCTCGCTCTCTTTATCTCTCTTATAGCTAATGATCCATCAGCCTGCTAGAGCCCCGCCCGCACCCCCGCGCCCGTCAATCGAGATTTCCTAATTAATCGTACAATGATCGCTACTTCATATACTCGATGAACCAGCGGGCGGGAGAAACGATAATTGCGTCTCTCGCTTGGCCATAGTCGCATTACCGTTCACTAATGAAACTCTCGTCACTCGGGATTTCATCGGGGATATTGCTAGATTGCCAAGTCAAACACTATTCTGCGATGAACTCTCGCGTGGAAATACAATTTTCCTCGCAAAAGTAAATCGGTTATTACCCCGTCACGAGTAGTGACCGTAAAAATGTCCATTTATATAGATATATATATATATGTGTAGATATGTGTATATATGTGTAGATGGGGAAAGGCGGGCAAAATGGGACAGTGGAGCAAAACGAGACGGAATATCGGGATGCATCGAAGGGGCAAAATGGGACGAAAATTGCGTTTTTAAAAACACAATTTTCCAATCTTTTTAGGACGTTCCATTTTGTCACTGAATATCGGGAGGCATCCTGTTTTTCTATCGCGTTTTGTCCCACTGTTCCATATTGCCCCGCTCTTCCGTATATGTACGCTGACCTCCCTTCCATTCCGGCGCACCGAGTCCACCGACGTTGTACATACACGCGTTCTCTCTTTTAGAATTAATAAAAAAAGTGATCAGACCCTCCTATAAAGGCGGAATAAAAATCGTGATAAATAAATTTTATCGACCACATTGGACATTTGATTTTTATATGAGAAAAATTATGCCAATTTTTTATATTTTCCACAATAATTCTTCCAAGGCCTCCCAAAGGAGCGATGCTAATGAGTATCAACGCCTCGTCATTGGACGAGGCAACGCTCAACGCGTCGAACGGTAACGATTCGTCGTCGACGATCGCATCGACCCTGTTAGAGTTTCCACGAAGACCGTGTATGGAATATGGGACACGGAGCGTATGTCAGTTTGTGGCATTCACCTACCGATAGCGTCCCGACAAAGGAAGAATAGTCAAGGTACTCGCATTCGGTTGACTCGCTTCCCGTTATATCCTTCGCGGACTCCCGCAGGTACCGTCATCCAACCCTGTCCCCATATGCATCCAATTTCGCCGTTCGCTTTATCCGTCGCGTCTCGTGGACGGGGCGACACGTCACGTGCACCACGTCGGGCGAACAAACAAAGCCCTGCAAGCGCTGAGAGTCGGCTCATTGTCGTTCCGGTTGAGCCTCGAGGAGGATCGTGACGTATGGGTTAAGCGTCTAGAGACAATCTCCTAATATCCCGATCCACATCTTAATAATACGAACCGCCGGGTTCTCAACTCGGAGATAATCAACAGCGAAAACATAGTTGATCGATCAACAATGAAGTAATTGTTGATTCATCAACAACGATGAGATTGTTGATCCATCAACGGCGAACGAATTGTTGACGCATCAACGATGACAACCCATAGTTTTTTCAACCAACAACGAAACCTCATTGTTGATCAATCAACAATGAAGCCGATTCGATGAGTCAACAATGACCCGATTGCTGAGCTCTCAACTTGTCATTGGGTACCTTGGACAATTTATTCGACCATTTCTGTATATTTGAACAACGCGCAGCTGTTATGCAGATGTTTAAACGCCATGAAAAACACACGAACGGAATATGTGCAGACAATTTTATCTCCGCTCATGCGAGCGCATATACCATTATTTTCTTCTACTCCACCTCCCGCCTATTACCGCCCACCTTTTCCAACACTCCGCCAAGCTTTCCTTTCCCCAAACCCTGTTACCATCCACTTTTCCGTCATGTCGTCTTCATCTTTTCGAAATGCAACAAGCAATTATCCAATCCAACAATTTGCGCTCGACCATCGGACTTGCCAATCTGTCGACGAATAGCACACAAGACGCATAGGTACGTAAGGTTATTGTAACCGATCAATTGTATTGCGACAATGAACAACAGTCTATCTTTTGAACCACCAGTCGCTGCACCGTTATCCGCACCTCATTATCCCGTTGAGAAAACCCACCTTTCTTCTATCGTCGACAACTTGATACGATACTTTTTTCCGCAAAAGCTTCTTTTCCCGTCTCAGTTATCCACACGTTTCGTACTATTTGAGACAAGTTTCCGGTTCCTATACTCTGCCTGAAAACTACCGTACACATTGGCGTGTGTGTGTGCACACAACATTGTTTTCCGAAGAAAGTGTGTCCACACCTTCGTCTCGCATTTCCGACAATCTCGGAGCTTTAGTTTACCTCCATCCGATGTTACACCAGTTGGCTTTGACTGCAGTCTCCGCACACGCATGTCCCGTGTCTTGCGTTTGCCGCCTGTCTTGTTTCTGCCCTTTTCCTTTTTCTCCAGTGTCGCTGAAACCTGACGTTTCTGTGTTCCGCGCTCATGTGTATCCTCGATTCTCCGTCGTTCCTCAGTTTTCACAATACTCGCCTTGACTATCTTGTTGTCGGGCTTTCTATCGATCTCTACCGAAGCTCGAGCCTCCTTCCGGACGCTGGGTTAGAGGGAGATGAAGAGGCAATCTCTTCTCCACCAGGCGTCTGATTGTCATTGACGCCAACAGCGTTCGGATCATTGATCAAATGATTTGTTCAAGATTGGCAATTATTTTTTCCAAGCTCAGAAAATTGATATCCAATCTCCACAACGTCTTACAGAATTGCGCGTATGGCTCAGTAGCCTAACCCGGATGCCGGATTAGAAGGTTGTGAACAAGAGACGATCTTTCCTCCACCACGCGTCTAATTATCATTGACGGCAACATCGTTCGGATCATTGATTTGTTAAAGATTGGCAATTCTTTTTTCCAAGCTCAGAAAATTAATATCCAACCTCCACAACGTCTTACAGAATTGCGTGTATGGCTGAACAGCCTAATCCGGATGCCGGGTTGGAAGGGGATGAAGAAGAGACAATCTCCCCTCCACTATGCGTCTGATTATCATTGACGCCAACGTCGTTCGGATCATTGATTTGTTAAAGATTGGCAATTCTTTTTTCCAAGCTCAGAAAATTAATATCCAATCTCCACAACGTCTTACAGAATTGCGTGTATGGCTCAGTAGTCTAACCCGGATGCCGGATTAGAAGGTTGTGAACAAGAGACAATCTTTCCTCCACCACGCGTCTAATTATCATTGACCCCAACATCGTTCGGATCATTGATTTGTTAAAGATTGGCAATTCTTTTTTCCAAGCTCAGAAAATTAATATCCAACCTCCACAACGTCTTACAGAATTGCGTGTATGGCTGAACAGCCTAATCCGGATGCCGGGTTGGAAGGGGATGAAGAAGAGACAATCTCCCCTCCACTATGCGTCTGATTATCATTGACGCCAACGTCGTTCGGATCATTGATTTTTTAAAGATTGGCAATTCTTTTTTCCAAGCTCAGAAAATTAATATCCAACCTCCACAACGTCTTACAGGATTGCGTGTATGGCTCAACAGCCTAATCTGGATACCGGATTAGAAGGTAATGAACAAGAGACAATCTCCCCTCCACTATGCGTCTGATTATCATTGCCGCCAACGTCGTTCGGATCATTGATGTGTTAAAGATTGGAAGTTCTTTTTTCCAAGCTCATAAAATTAATATCCAACCTCCACAACGTCTTACAGGATTGCGTGTATGGCTCAACAGCCTAATCTGGATACCGGATTAGAAGGTAATGAACAAGAGACAATATCTCCTCCATAACGCGTCTGATTATCATTGACGCCAACGTCGTTCGGATAATTGATTTGTTAAAGATTGGGTATTCTTTATTCCAAGCTCAGAAAATTAATATCCAACCTCCACAGCGTTTCACAGGATTGCGTGTACGACTCAACAGCGAGTTATTGGTTCCACCTCGTAAATTCTCTCACGAGCCTGCAAATCATTCGAACGATGAGGACCAATAGTCACGGATATCGCGAGGAGTTGAGCGGGGTGTAATAAACCTTCGCAACGAGGCCCCCCCGAGCCCCCCGTTCATCGTCCCAACACACGGATCACTCATCTGTGCCGGCATTGCACTGTTATTGGAACAATATTATGTACGACACTAGTAGGTCATTCCGGGTGTACGTGGGATTCGGTGGTTGTGAAATACTCTCTGCACACTACTCCCCGCTCAACCCCCCACCCGTCCCGTGCTCCCGGGAAATAACACGAGCTTGCTGTTCGTCCGAGCTGGTCTACTCCACGTGTCCAATTTCCGTCAATCCATCTATTCAGCGATTGATCCCACAGGACAGTTGCTATGCTGCTGCTATCGCTGGTTTAGGATTGGTTTATCTAGTTCACTGTTGCAGATTTTCCTTTCCTCGTATCATACAGTGATAATCATTGCGATCATTTTTTTGTAAATCACCTAGCGATGCAGTCGATTCGGTGTTCTGTTCACGATTGATTCACGATTGATCTTGGCCGATTTAAATCAATTCGATGTGATTAGTTTGGAGGTTTTGTCAATAAAAGATTTTGAGGTCAAGGACAAGAAGAAGTATTAGAGACATTGACGTTGCAACATTGCTGCGAGCCCGAAGCTCTAAACTTTGCGAAACTTCGTTTACTGACCTGGTGGAAGCACCGCAAGCGTTGAACTTCAAAAACTGTCGATGAGCAATGGCCAGACGAAAGACAGCGAGCGGCGCCACTTTCGCTCGATCGACCCTGAGGATGACAGAGAGCCCTTGAAGTTCGAAACACAACAAGGCCTCGGCACTTTCCGATCATACCGGATGCTTCGACGTTGACGACGCCGCCGCAGCGTACCACATGCAAACAATTTTCAAGGTCATCGAGTATAACAACTCCGCTGGGGCGCAAGCAATATCGCGATCTTGTTCCGTCTCTGTGCAGACTTTCGAGATGGCTGGAGAGAAACTTTCCCTACTGTGTGACCCTCAACTTTGAACTGGTGTTAAAGTTTCGATACCGCTGACGCTTTCTCGATTGCACCAATGTTGTGCGTTTTCGTACTGTGCCAGAACTGTGACAGAATTTAAGAACAGATAACTAACTGGGCAGAGGAAAATGTGGGTAAATTTTGGAACTTTTCTAAACTATTGATTCGATAGCATTTGGTTTTTTTTTTTATAATATAAGCTTATACATTAGTCTAACTTGAGAACTTTTTCGATGATCATTGTTCTGTTGACGGGGCCGGGTTACGACGCTCGATCCGTAGCCTACAAAACTGAACGACTTCTTCAAATCTTATATATATTTGGGAAAACTATAGATTTGTTTAGATGTTTGTCTCACCGTAACGTCCTATTCCTGGAGGAACCCCTTGTAGGCCAGGTTAGGTAAAGTTAGATTGGGTCTAAGTTAGGTCAGGTCTAAGTCATCGCGGAATTGTTAGACTGTATTCGCGGAAAAACTATAGATGGGTGATCCGATTACTGGTGTTCGTTCGTTCGTTTGTTCTGTTCTATTCATTCATAATAGTTTTAGTTAATTTTGGGACTTTTTAAAACTATTGATTCGATAGCATTTGGGTTTTTTTTTTATAATATAAGCTTATACATTAGTCTAACGCCCAATCCGTAGCCTACAAAACTGAACGACTTCTTCAAATCTTATATATATTTGGGAAAACTATAGATTTGTTTAGATGTTTGTCTCACCGTAACGTCCTATTCCTGAAGGAACCCCTTGTAGGTCAGGTTAGGTAAAGTTAGATTGGTTCTAAGTTAGGTCAGGTCTAAGTCATCGCGGAATTGTTAGACTGTATTCGCGGAAAAACTATAGATGGGTGATCCGATTACTGGTGTTCGTTCGTTCGTTTGTTCTGTTCTATTCATTCATAATAGTTTTTTTACAACTGAAAAAGATATTAATAAAAATAAAAATAAATTAAAACAAATTCAGATTTGTTACCGAAGTCACTGTTGCAAATAATCTGTGAATTGCTTGCCTAATTTTTTCGTACATGCAATTTTTCTCTCAACGAACAATTGTCAGATTGTAGTATGATTTAAACAACCTGGAAGTCGCTTCGCCTTGGCAAACTCGGGGATAATGCAAATGTGAGCGCGTTGTGAGAGACGATTGAGAAATTGGTGGTTCACGAAGACACACCCTCGAGGCGAAGCTGCGGGCTTAGGCATCGTATTAGGGTGCCTGCGGGAGAACCGAAAAACCGAGAAGACCCCGAGTATAGTACGATCGTTCCTCTCACAAGGCTTCTTCATCTTCGTGGGCGAAACATCGAAGGGTATAAGTGGAAATCGCTGTAAATTACTGGCGGTCTATCTATAAAATAAAGACGCATTGCAGCCCCGATTCAGGCCCGTGTACTACCGCGGTGAAGCACTATCCAGATTACACGGGATGGAGGATAATGGAGATTTATACTCGGCACATTACTGAGTGATTTTTCTATCTAAAAGAAAATCATATTTAAAAAAAAACGTTCGATATTACTTCGAATATTTTTCGATACTTTTTTTTGCGTATTTTTATTCTGTTATATTATTATATTCTATTTTTCTTATCATTTGTCTTTTTGGGTTGTAACGATTGTTTGTATCTTGATGCACGTTCTTTGGGTGCTTATGCCTCAGAACACGAAATAAACGAATGTATCTGTCTATCTATCTATACTTTCGAGAATGGAATGACTTTATGATGTTCGAGGCAAATTTTGTCGGGCGGTCTCTCATCGAGCCTCGATGGAATATTTTCATGAAAGGGCGGATACCGACGTGGAGGAAGGCCACCCGACCAAAGCTTGAGGAAATGCAAAGATTCGTATTGCCACCCAATCGAGTCATGTACGTGTGCATGGGGGTGTGAGTTGGAGCTTCGAGCTTTCGCCGAGATTTCGCTGTCGGTGCATGCTGGCTCGACCTACATGCTCCAACGACGGGCTAATATCCAGCGATATTAGAGAAATGACGACTGAGGGTGAGGCTGATCCCGGAAGGTGAATGGCGCGTGAACTGCCAGCTGGCTTTCGGCGCTTTTCCCCCGACTCCGCGCCGCGCGGCAAGTAATGAGGTGTAAATTCTGTGACCTGCATTTCATCGAGCTCGCGTACGGAAGTTCATTCGACGATGACGCGAAGCCAAAGTTTCAATGGCTTTAATCAAAGATCAACTCACGCTATGCATAATTATAAAAGTACTTATAATGGGACGAGATTGAAGTTTAGAAAGATTAATATTCGAATGTTCAAAATTCATAACTGTAATACCTGAGACGACAAATTTTGCGATTTGTCACTCTAGCGGAGGTCTGTGTAAGCAGCAAAGACAAACGTAGAATGATGTTAGCTGGCAAGAAAAAATTATTTGAAATTTAATCTACCATTTGTAATAGTGAAAAGTGTCCGCAGGCGTAAGCGAACAACACATTATTTATTTATTAATATATATTAACTTCCTGAAGGTATTAAAAAATTCATGATATGGCAGTCCTAGCTCTTTAGCTAGGATTATAATGTTAAGAATTTCGAAAATGTCAAGTTCAGAAAGATGTAGAGTGTAGAAGATTAATTTATAAAATAGTCTATAGTTCGAAGGCCTGAATGTTTAAGATGTATAGCTAATAGATCATACTCACAAAATTCAGAACTCTAGGTTAGGACATTAACTTTTCTGTTTTCAATATGTTGACAACGAAAATTTGTGGAAATTTGAAATAGTGTTGAAAAATAATGTTGAAAAGTAAGACCGTTCGAACAATCTTTCGAAACTTCAATCTCGCTACATGGTCAGACTGGAAATACCCAAATTAAAAAAAAGTTGTTTATGATACGAAACAAATGAGTTTCGCCCAAAAGGCATAAAAACGCATTGGTGTTAGCTGGAGCAAACAGCTCGTGTCCGTTCCTTGCTCAGTTATCGCGATCCCGAGCTTCGGACCGGTGCCAAGTCAACGGTGCGCAACAGAGCGCAAAAAGTTGCTGAGAAAAAAACCGAAATAAACGTAAAATAATAACGAAAAACCAAAACAAAAACCGAAACTATGAAAAGAATATGCGGAAAGGAAAATAAACTGGCCCACGAGACACTCCTTGCCGGGTCGAGTTGGTGATGAAACGGCCAGGAGCAACCTGCCACGAGCAGCTGAGAAAGAGTGAGATACCGGGTGGGGTTTGCAGGACGAAGACACCGGAATAGTTTCATTTACCTAACCGTAATTTCAAAACCTTCTCACACTCCAGCTTCCGGATGCAACTGCAGTGGAAACAGGCAGCGGTGCGATTCGCATACAACTGGTGTCGGTGCCGGTGTGTTGTGCTCGTATTGGTGACGATGTTGGTTCTGGTTGCCACTGCTGGTCCGCTTTAGTTGCGGAGGATCAGCAACGGCGCACGGAGTCAGAAGCGTAGATGCATCCGTGTGCATCTCATCTGAACCGTTCTCAAATTTCTTCGGTTTATTTTGCATCCCGACGTATCTGGCTACCATTTGCCCCTCGCTCGGTTCCGTTCACCGACACCGGAAGTGAAATTCGCTGCCGAGGGCGTTGCCTCAGGACCCTTTTATAATTCGATCCCCCGAAAGCCGAGAAGACCAATCCCAGAGGCAATTCCACACCGACCGAGACGCTGACGCGATTGGCTCTAATCTTATTTTCGTCTACTCGATATGCGTTGTCGTCGTTTCGCCCTTGGAAAATCTGTCACATTTTTTTCCTTTCTTTCGGGAATGTCTCGTTGCCCTCTTCTTGTCACGATGAGAAAATAGCATATCTGCGTGCACGCATGGTGGTGATAAAACAAACCTTACTACCGTATATTTAGATCAGTGCAATCTTTCAACTGTCGTTACCAATAAAGCAATACATTGACAACGTTGCGGCCCTGCATTTTTATGAACTATGGATCAGTGTCTAAAAATGGTGAGGATTTGCGGTTGCAAAGACCGCGCTCTCGGTAGCATATTTCCCGGAATGGAAAACTACGACACGAAACTACTCAGCTGGTGAAAATCCCGATGGGAGAGTCGTCAGAGCTCCGAGCACTCACGGCTTGCACCTGACAGTTCTGGAAAAAATATTTGCAGATATTTCAACGTTTAGTCGCGTTACAAGCGGTGCGAGACACCGACGGGATGGAGAACGAGGAACTTGAGACCGGGGCTGTTACCGAGCTGGTCGATTCAGCATCCAACGCCGGTGATTTCTCGGGCTTGAAAAACCTTCAGGCTCTGGTGGGGAGAGTCAACATGGTGAATCCCTTTGATAGTGCGAAAAAAGTGCGGCACATGAACATTTCGATGGTCTAATGCCGGAAGATATAAGATATTCTTATACACAGCCGATGTGGCATTATAGCATGCGGCCATAATGCATTGCATTCCAGGTTTTCGATACAGAAATATAAAATAACAATGTATTCAGACAGGAAAGCCATCCAAATAGTGTAATGCACAGGCGAGGAAGATCAAAACGCTGAGGTGTCCAGATAGGAAAAGATCAAATCGTGAGATGCCTAGAGGAGAAAGATCGAAATGGTGAGTTGTCCAGACAGCGAAAGATCCAATTAGTGAAACGCCCAGATGGGGTATGGTCCAAATAGTGAAATGCCCAGACGGGGTATGATCCAAATAGTGAGATGCCCAGATGGGAAACGATCCAAAGACTTGGGAGACTCAAATGATGACATGCCTAGAGGATCAAGATCCAAATGGTGAGTTGCCCAGACAGCGAAAGATCTAATTAGTGTAACGCCTAGATCAGTAATGATCCAAATAGTGATATGGCCAGATGGGAAACGATCCAAAGTCTCGGGGAGACCCAAATGGTAAAATGTCCAACTCGTGAAGATTCAAATACTAAGATGCGCAAACGGAGAAAGGTCCTCATAGTGAAATGCCCAGTTGGAAAAACATCCTAACAGCGAAAATGCCCAGCTGAGGAACAATCTCAAAAGTGACAACCAGCTGGAAAATGAAAGAAGGAAATGCCCCACCCTTACCGTTCCAAGAACCCAACACAACGGCGTCTTATCCATGTCCCAAACTCATTGACGACATCATACGCCCCGTTATCTCAGTACCTCCAATCGAATCTCAATTAAGACGTCACACTAACCGCAACGCATAATCATGATCCGATAATCCGTTTCCATTTCTCACAAGACACGTCGCTTGCAGTGGTGTGAGATCGATCGAAGCTTGACATCAGCCACGGTCCACTACGTACTTGGGATACGTAGGTAGAGAATTACCTCCGTGCATAATACGTATGCGTACGTGGGCCGCGGCGGTCCGCCGGGTCAGGACGAATCGTGAGGAAGCCATCGGGCGTCGAATTGAATCTTCACATCCCGTTCGACGACCACCTAGCGTAATGTCGATATAGTTACGTGTGTGTGTTCGTCCGCGCTATCGCCTACACGTGTGTCTGCGCGCCATCGGCGGATGGATTGCTCGGTCGGGATGACGCCGCTGCTCCGGTTGACGTTTCTGATTTCCACGGGTGGGCATTAGCATGCGCCGCGAATGGCGTTCTCGAAGCCGAATGCGTGTCACGTCGTGGCCCGACGCCGCGTGTCTCAGCGTATCGGGCACCCTTTAAGGCTCCAGCGTTACAGCATTTAATTCTCCGCCTGTGTCTCACTCCGCTTGTGTCATCGTCGATGTCAGGTAGGCGAAAGGCTGTGAGCACGCCGAATGCTGTCCAGAAACACCGCTCGGCCAAGGTGGATTCGTGGGGTCTGATCGTTACAGCTGATATCGACAGCCCGAAATAGCCTTCGGGAAATCCAATTATTCCATACCGCAAATTGGTAATACCATTTCCGAATACGTTATCGTATCGTGGCGCAATTATGGACAGTCTTCATTTGCCATTTGCATACCAAGAGTATCGAGTCACTGCGCGGGTTCGGGACCGATCATTGAAAATCTGACGGACATTTCAATCTCGACACTTCAGCTAAGACCGCGACTTGCAGCTCGGAAAAGACGATCCGTTTCGACCCGATCTGCTCCGCGTGCGAAGCCGCTAATGAAATTTAGCCACTGAAATTCACCGCTTCCTTCTCTGGCCCTTGTACAACCCGCGAAAAATTCCCAAAGAGCGGGAATCTTGAGTGCTCCAGTCACGACGCCTGAGAAGAGTTAGCGAGCCGGAGAACGCCGTTAAGCGCCAAACTGTACTATCGCAAATCGTTTGTCTTGGAAAATCTACGGGAAATTTGTTATCGCGCTTCAGTGCGCTTCAACCGGCCCATTCTTATTCATCGACGGGGCTCTCTCTCGTTCATCGCTGAGGATAAACGGGGACGAGGCACGCTGAACGCTTTTCTCTCACACCCACTTCGCTCGCTTCGATCCCCCTTTCTAGTCTCTCGGTTTCTCGATAAAAGCTTTTTTCTGTTTCTCGCGCAGCTTCGTAATTCGCGTAGATCGTCGAGATGAAGGGGGCCAGATAGCGTTATCAACGGCAGGGGTGGGCGAAAGAGTGGCTCCCGCCGCTGGTTGTTCTTCCACGGAGCGGGGAAGCGAATATCCATCGGAGATTCAAATCTGTCCGGGATTGATATCCCCTTCCCCGATTCAGTCTTCCCGTTGGATTATGGGAACGTCATGCGGGGCGACGTGGGCGAATCGGGCCGATGGGGGGGGGGGGGGGATGAACGAGCCGAGTATAAGCTTGTAGGTAAGTACAATGTGTAAGGGCACACATCCGAACATGAGGAGGCTGCTTGCTACCCGGTGCGGGATAACGAGAAGGGAGAAAGGCAAAAAGAGTGAGAAGAAGAAGCACTTGAAATACTGTTTGTTACGGATCTTCGGTATGCTTGTACACGTATATATGTATATTACACAGTAGATTGCCGAGGAAGGAGGAAAATCCACTGCGACACCCGCCTCGCCGTTATCAACGGAACAGAAGACATCGCTACCGTTCGGTTGTCGTGTACGTGTCGTTGCTCCAGGAATCGATGAGCGAAGAGCTAATGTTGGGGTGATAAATCAAATTTATGGATTCATACGAAATCGAAAAATCGGGGGAGAAACGATTGTTCATTGAGAGGAGGATCTGATAGAGATTACCATAAATCTGGTAAAAGAGGACCGAAGTTTCATGTATATTGGAACTGCAGCGACAATCTGGCGAACATTGAGTATCAAACCTAACACATTCTGTTAGGAAACATTGTCATTTTCGCTGTCGCAGATATTAACCGAATGTCTCGGAACTTTTGATAGAATATACGTTCTTCGTGCGAGGAAATTTAGTAGATCGCGAGCCTTTTGTTTTAGATTTGCATGTGATATCGACACATTATGTCGGTCAAATTTTTCTTTACGTATACATACAAAAATTAGTTCGACGAAATTCTCAGTTTTAATTAATGACATTTTTTATTTTAACTACGAAATTCTTAGCCAGATAGGCAAAATTTTGCCAACCCACCTGCTGGAACAAATTACCTTGGGTACAAATTTCTATGGCTGCTGTGAAAATTTCACATATCGCTAGTGGTGTCGCTTGTGTGCAATTTCGCCGGGACGAAATTGACCATATGACTTGGTAGTTTTTCCGAGATCCTTCTCTCAGTGTCTCGCGTGTCTTCGCAATTTATCTATCTATTTAGAGCAGGTGTGCAGCGTGACTGGAGAGTCGCTATCCCTCTGTAAGCTCCAACAGCTCGGGTCACAGTCAACGCGCAACGACACCTGTCTTTATTTATTCACGTCACTTACGTTCGGTATTTTGTCGACGCGGAGGTTTATAGTATTTCTGACTTCCTTGTCACAAGTGAAATCCGGCATATGAGAAATTATGAGCGTAAGCTTATTCCGCACTCGGATTTCAGTGAATTTCACATAGCTGAAGCGTGTGCGAAGTAAACAAAAATCTTAAGAACAAAAAATTAACATAAAAAAAATCGTAAATTTAATGCACCGGACTGAAAGCTTTTGTACAAAAACTGGTACATTAAATTTAACGTACAATTGTGATGAAAAATGAATGGACTTTTACAGTGAAATTAAAGTAAATTATTAAAAATAAAATGTTTCTGAAGTTTTTAATGTACTGTACGTTAATTTTTCATCGCAATTCTACATGAAATTTAATATAACAGTTTATGCGTAAAAACTTCCAGTACCGGTGCATTAAATTTCATACGAATTTTGTTTACAGTCGACAATTACGATTCACGCGTTCGCCGACCCGCGGACACTTTCTCTGCCTCTCTTATGCTATTTTGCTCTAAAAGTTTCCGAACTGTGTCTATATCGATCGCAAAATGCAAGCGTTCGAGATAGCGATGAGAATACGTGTCACACTTTCCCGTAAGGAGTTTGGAAAGTGTTTTAAAGGTTTTGCTTAATAATTCAGCGATCATCCCGCGAAGCGGTTGCTTCCCGACTGCAGAATCTATTTTCAAGCGTGCCCAACATCGCGAATACAATTGGCCATAAAATCGTTGCTCGGTCGTTCACTAATTTACCTTAAAATTCTTTCGTCTCATCGTTTATGCATTCGCTATGTAAAAATATGCCGTTCCGGGAGGGAATAAATTATTCGCGACAAGATCCGCCGTAAGTTTCGCGATGGGTTTAAGCGCGTCTTTGTACGTTTTCCATATTATATGTTGAAATTCCTTTTAATCTCGCATCCTTCCGCGCGAGTCAGCGACGCAAAAGTGGCGGGACCGGAAATGTATTGCACCGAGATAATTCAGAGCCGGAGGATTGCGTTTCGGAACGACGGCGCACGGCGGCAGCTGGGTAGAAACTCTCCTCGGTACAACAGCTTTGCTTTTTCTCGGTACACTTTCGTCCAGTTCCACAAATTTAATTCGAAGCAAACCTTAGCGTTGTACGCTCGGTACCGGCTCCGCTTTTTGTCGCCACTTTCCCCAGTTTCCACAAATTTAATTCTAGGAAAATCTTAGCGCCACACGCTCCGAGTTACGGTCGCACATTAATGCGCGAATTAATTTATTTACTCCCTCATAATCTCGCCCGTATGCGCTGTTGACACACATACCCATATGGAAATAAAGTTACCAACCAGGAATTCCTGAAAACCCTGTTTCAGAAAAATGAAAATTTTTGTAAAAAACAAATAAAAAAATTACAGCATAAAAACTTTGAAACAACTTTGTCACGAAACTGTCAACCCGAAAGAAAAAATTGGAAATCGGAACTAACTAAAATTTTTGTGAAATAAATCTGCCATAAGTGTCGCAGACTTGAATTTGTCATGCAGAATAAATCATTGCCTCGTGTAAATATAGTGAATTTAAATTCCGGCAAAAATACCCCCGAAAAAAAACACCATATTCCCCCCGGAAAAAATAACCCGAGGAATGCCTGTAAAACCTGTAAAAAAATACTCCCCCGCGCACACGCACATATGGACACACACACGGGATATTATTTCCGGGGGTACTTTTACCGCCTACGAGTGAATCCACGTTCGAAAATATTAAACTAAAACAGAATAAGAACGTTTTTGGTAAAAAGCTCGGGCGATAAAGCTAGGCTATCAGTCGTTCGGGATGCAACAGTGGCCATGACAGGGTCAGGGTTGATCTACACGAGCGGAAGTGAAAAGACAAGAAAGATATAGAGTGAACTAAATTCGCAAACCGAGAGAAAGCGTAAGAGAGACGGGGAGAGTGAGCGAGAGAGAGTAACGCCCGATAATCCTGCTCGGTGGTCCTCGCGTGCGACGAGGTACTTCCGGCGCGGCGGGCCCGAGACTAACGACGTCCTCGCGTCTTATCTGCGTTGGTCACGTAGGACACGACGCGGACGACAACGACGACGTAGACGATGTCGAGAGAGTATTTACGAAGGATGCAAAATTGCGAGCCGTCCTATCGTCGTCGGCGGGGTTTTGCGGCGATAACGATCGCTCCTCTCTGCCTAGCCCACAACATTCCCGGTTAATTTAGCCCCGTAGGAAACGCCATAAATAGGAAAACGTCCTCTTGTCGTGGCCGACGGGTATTAGGTACGTCGGACGTTCACCACCAAGTTGACCGAGTCGCGTGAGTTTCCGTTTGAGCTCGATGCAGGTTCCACAGTGGCGATTGCACTAAAACATGAAGCAGCGTCAACTAAAACGGCATAAAAGTACCCAACTCCGTCCAAATGCGGCCGCAGGTTGACGCACCGACAAACGAACCGCTATGGAGACTTTGGGCTCAGCGGCGACACGAATGTTCGCCGCATTGCCAATGAGGAGAGAATTGGAGAACAGTAGTTTGGCTGTTGATATTCGGTGTATTACCAGGTGCAGTAAGTTTTAATGGTCGTCAACCGACTACCTGAAGTTTGTCGCGTTTCATACATTATGAAAATGCAATGACGAGGTGGAGACTTCGGAGGATTGATCGTGGTCGATGATGTGACGGCTGGTCCAAATTTGAATGATGGAAAATATGGAGATCGCCGGAATTCGAATCTGGGTAAGTCTGAGTAAGAGCGTTAAGCACTCCGCTACCATCACCTGTATTTTTCCATCATTCGAGTTGTCTACATATGTGTAATATGCTGGAGCGTCAAAAAAATAACGGACTGGCGAACCGCGCCAGTGGACAGATGAGGCAGATGACGCGACAAAATGCACGCGCGGTAGAGGCGAGGACTTCACATTGCATTATAAAACAGGACGGTAATTTCCGATTTCTTATGGGCACGATGATCGTATCGCATCGCCGAACAGTTATTTTCATTTTTATTTTCTATATAGACGGACAATGCCCATTTGGAGACCAAACGGGAGAAACCCGACGGTCAAACGATCATTAGCCGATGAGGTGAGTCGCTTTTACAAATGAAACGTAAAAAGAGATAACTACGATTGAATAACTGCAATGAAAAATAGTACAAAATAAGAATTGTGAAAAGAACTAGCAGAAAAAGTAATTACCGTAAGCTACAGGCGAATTACTTCGTAAGGAAGATGCAGTGACGATCGTGACTGGGCGTTGAAAAGTTTCCGAATTCTATAGTAGAAGTGTCATCGAAACATTTTAAATATCATGGATCGACAGATTTCACTTCCGGCATATTGCAGTATAAATGCACTGTAGCTTCTCCCTTAAAAAATCCTATTTTTAAAGTATTTGGCGTCGAGACGCTACCGCATCTCTTGATACCCGCAGGCATCGGTACACATCGTTACCGATTACCACCAACAAGGATACACGATGCGCCGATCGCGTGTACATATAGATAGATACACACATATATATACACATATGTATATACAGCGTAGTATCGGATCCGCAGACTCGGTGTCCAATGCGTCCCGCACGTCGAACAAGATCCAGAACGATGTTTGGCTAATGCGCCGGCTTTGCCGTGATTTGTGCGTCGTGTATCCTCGTTTGCCAGCGCAGTAACATCAGCCTACGTTCCGGGTCAACGTTAGCTCTTTGTGCCCTATCCACTATCGGGGCTCCTCTGTATCCACGATACACATTCCCTGAAGACTACGTATATATGTAGACTACATACGTATAGTGGATTATGATGTTACATTGACCGGAACATTAACTTCATCGACCTCATCAAACTCAATTCCTTCGATATCAGACATACCGAACTCTCGAAGACGATACCCGTAATCTTCGAGATAAAACCCCGTGTAAATTATCAAAGTGATTTGTCTTATATTTTCGAGATCGTATTGAAAAGACCAGTAACATTCTGATGCAATTACCTTGTGAAATAACGATATTGGCAAAGAGGCCGAAGGAATCGAGATGAAAGTGTACAAAATCGGATGGAGATGAGCAAATCGCATGGTAACTAGACCTGGTGATGCTTGAACGGGAAATTCGTCGATGTCCACACAGTGGCGTTTCGCGATCTGCAATTACCATCGTAGTACATGTACTCCATTATAGATATTGAAGCGGGATCGAGACCGTGGAAGAGACGTCGAGATGGAAGACAGAACTGTGGAAACTGGCGGGGTCTTCATGAATATTCCATGACGCGTGCGCAATGCAGGTACAACCGGTAAACAGCAACGGCAACGGCAGCAGCAGCGCCCGTATGTACACAGTACGGTGGATCAGTGCCCATGTCTCTGGATACACCGCAGTTTCTGCTAATGTTGGACACTCGCACAGTGGTACGTCACTCACCGGTCGGTCGGCTAGATGCGTGGGCTTCCAGCTTGCCGGTGAGGTCTCTCGCATCCTTGTTACTTTCGACAGACAACAGATTCGTTCCTCGTTCAACCGTTGTAGCGCGCTCTGGGGCTGCGACGTCATTACACGCTACGCTACGATTGCGCAGTTACCGGTTGGCTGAGGAGGTCCCATCGAGAAATCAAGTCTGCGATGGTTTTTACATCAATCGGTATCTTAAAACGACGGAAACTCGGCTTCATCATTCATATTGCGTTCAATACTTGCAGCACTCTCAGTGCGGCAAGTTCTCCTTGTTGGTTGCTCTACATATTCGCTCCGATATCATGAAGTCTCAAAGTCAAAGTCCGATATCATGAAGTCTCAAAGTCAAAGTCCGATATCATGAAGTCTCAAAGTCAAAGTTCGATATCATGAAGTCTCAAAGTCAAAGTCCGATATCATGAAGTCTCAAAGTCAAAGTTCGATATCATGAAGTCTCAAAGTCAAAGTCCGATATCATGAAGTCTCAAAGATATCATCAAGTCTACAATGATTTTTTCGTAGCATGCCAAAAGCTCATTGCGCGAAACGAGTGCTTTGAAGAACCTCAGCCATGCGCTATTGCATCTCCACATTGGGGACCGCTGATGGTTGTTCGGGGTTTCATTCTCCAACATCTGCGATCACATCGATTGGTATCTTGCCGGAACTCGGAAACGCCGGAAACTCTGTTTCGTCATTCGTATAGACGCTCAGTGCGGCAAATTCACCTTGTTGGTTGCTCTGCATATATTAGGATTATGTTGTTACAGATCCAGCGAGGAGGCCCGTTGTCGTGAAGTCTCAAACAAATCATGTATGCGTTGATGTTTTCGCAGCATGCCAAAAGCTCATCGAATGAAGCGAGATCTTCGACGAATCTGAGCCGTGAGCTATCGCATCTCCGTATCAGGAAACGCTGATGGTTATTCCAGGTTTTGTTCTCCAGTAACATCCGCGATCACATCGATTGGTGTCTTCAAACGACGGAAACTCGGTTGCGTCATTCATATCGCGTTGAATACTCACAGCACTCTCAGTGCGGAAAGTTCACCTTGTCAGCTGCTCTGCATATTTTACAACACATGCTCGCTCTCCATTTGGATTTCATCCAGTCCCGTTGCATCCACGTCTCGCAAACGCGTCTCAGTCTTGATTATAATAATCCGTGCGGGCATCGGTGGAGCAGTGACGGCGCCGTTATGGCAATGGTCTCTTCGCACTCCGGACTTTCAGTGCCCTGCAGGGTCGCATTCGGCGCCGGGCGAAGAACACCCCGATGGGCAATTATATCGGTACGTTTTCCTGAAAGTCTCGTCGCACTGCGAGGATAAACAGCGGCAGTTTCAGGGTTTGAATATCTTTGGCGACTCAACACACGACGTACCCTAATCTATTTCGAGAATAACAAAGCCCCCGGACAAACTACGGCGATGGGATTAAGGGGACACGCGCGAGGAGAACTATGGCCATTAGCGACGAATAGCCATCGCGTCATACCCGCAACAGCAGCGACGTTGTAACGAGACCCACTGAGTGTTGACTTACCGCTGGATTTTGGAAGATCCTACCTTTCACGGGCATTCTACCCACGAGCTCGCTAACGAGCGTTCTCCTATTAATGCCACTGTTCTCCGGGCTATCGAAGTTTGTCCGGTGTATTCCGGCGTCAGACTCGAAAGCTCTGCTGCAGCTGTGGCAACGTGCAGCCCGGAAATATGGTCAAAACATCCCAATATCATAGTCATTTTATTTTCACCAACATCGATGATTAATAGCAATTTATATTCTACTGATTAATAGCAATTTATATTCGGAAACTACTTTTAATTTCAGTGATTGATTTTCATTTATATATATTTTTTTCATCACTGTGTTTTGTTATTATTTGGATTTTTATTTATCCCTTGGGTACGGTGCTCGCGGGAAACGATACAACCACACTGGTGTTGGTTTTGTTGATTGGTTGGAAGTTTGTCCGGTGTATTCCGGCGTCAGACTGGAAAGCTCTGCTGTAGTTACGGCATCGTGCATCACAGGAATATGGTCAAAACATCCTAATATAATGGTATTTTTATTTTTAACAACGACGATGTTTAATTGATTTTCATTTATATATTTATTTTGTATATAATTTTATTTATCCCTCGGGATTGGTGCTCGCGGGAAATTTTACAACCGCACTCGTGTTTGTACCCATGGACTCAACAATGGCCTAAATAATAATACCAAGCCTAAACCAACGCGGTGAAATGACGGTCTAATATAATGTCACATACTAAATCTGAATCTGAACCTCATAACCATAAATTCGTAGTCATTCGTGTTACTATCGGACAAAAGACTGGTCTCAATTGTTAACTTAATTGATCGATTAGAAACTTTCTCTCATTAACCAAAGTTATCGGCTATGATTCTGAAAAAATGATCAAACTATATTTTCCTGTAAACGATATTTTTCTTTTTTTTCTCTATTTTCTCATTCATTTGACGCTTTATTTTCCAGCTGCAATTTCAACTTTTAACGCCACGCTCGGGAACAAATATCCTTTAATCGAAAACGTCACGACCAAACGACGTTCGTGACTTACGATGCGAAAGAATTTTCCACGGTTTTAACGAGTCGAGTGCGGCGAGTATGAAGACGAATGGGTCGCGCGAATGAGGATCAAATTGGCGAGTAAGTAGGATGTCACCATCACCACGCACTCTTGCATAATTATTTCTCGCTTCATCATATTTCGCTGACTGGATCGTGCCATGTACTGCGCTCCGAGTACTTTTTTTCAGCACGACCCATCTGTCTCCCGTTCCGTTCTCTTCGACCTCGATAATCCCTTTCACTTTTGGATGTATATGTGACACTTTGCGCCAACTCTTTTTTTTTTCTCTCTCTCGCTCGCTCCGGCAGATGTATGGATGTGTCGTATTTATAGAGTTATGGACCAATGCGAACGGGGGCGAGCAAATCTCTCCGGCATCCGTCATGCAGGCCACTTTGTCACGACAGGATCAACAACGCTTAAATTGTATTTGCACGATTTCACACCCTCCTCTGAAAGAGAGAAAGAGAGGAGGAAGAGAGAAGGTGAGAACAACAGTAACACTGGCCCATAAATTCGCATCCCGAGCTCGACAGCCGAGATACGAAAGAACCCTTCCTCTTTAATGCTCGCGGCTGGTGCTGCGCCTCGGATACGCTTGGACACGACCGCGGCGATGAAATTGAACAATTATTTTGCAACTCTCGATATATTCGATGATCATTAAATAGTTGAGGCGATCAAGACGATAATTTTGGAAATTGTCGTCCAACTTTCATCGTTTTGATTCGAACGTTTAGATACATTTTTGACACTAACATTGATCATGTCATTGAGGAGAATAATTCGCGATCATTCCATCGAAACGGATTTAAACAATTATTTTACTAGATCACCTATTCATGACAATTTAGTGTCGTCAAAGTTAACCGCATTTGGGATCCAGGTCAAAAAGCGTGGATCTTAAGTTCGAACTGAAGCACGAAATCAAGTTCGAACTTAAGCAAGAAATCAAGTTCGAACTTAAGCATGAAATCAAGTTCGAACTTAAGCACGAAATCAAGTTCGAACTTAGCAAGAAATCAAGTTTGAACTGAGATTATATCTTAAGTTTGAGTCTAAGGTAGATCTTAAACAGGCAATGAAGTTCGGGCTTAACTTCGATCTTAAGTTCGATCTTAAGCACGCGATGAATTCCGGGCCAACATTCGATGTTAAGTTCCATCTCAAGAGCTACTTTAAGTTCAAACTAACGTCTTAAAATTCGACTCTTGGACACTCACGACCACTTACGGCACTCTGACCGTGGGAGCCCCCGAGCACTGACTATTACAAATCATCCTAGGAAGTACTGGGGGAAGGGCAAAAAAAATCTCAGCGGTTTATTGTAGACGAAACTCAGCAACGTGTTATTTTTAAATAAAAAAACAGATAAATAGTGAAAAGGATAGAGACCGGGAGGGAGTCAGTGAAAACACACTCGAGCAAACCCACGCGACTCGTTCGTTTAATTCGGCAAGACTAAAGTACTTCCGGGTGAGTCGGCCGGCAAGTTGGCGTTATTGGGTAGAAAGCTCAGGGTTTCCAAACACTGCAAGAAGGGAGGAGGAGGATGGAAGAGATAGAAGAAAGTAGGAAAAGGAACGAAGAGATAGTAGAGCAACTCTGTGGTCAACAGTAGGAGGTTCCTATACAGGCGATGGCGGAAGGAAAGACTCGAAACCCGTTTTATCGTAAAACTTTTGAATTTTACGTGTTGCGCTTGCGGGAAACGAGAGAAAAGGAGGACGGAGCTCTCTATACGCTTCTTTCATCCACCCTGTCTGGGATTCATTGTACTCCCTCTGCGCTGCAACCCACACGAGCTCAACTTCGATGTTCTGGTTCAGTGTCTTTAATTTTTTTTATTCTTTTGTCTTATTATTTTTTCTTTTTTTTTATCTTACTCTATATGTAGCTTCCTGCGTATTCGGCATTCCTAATTACTTAATACATTATTAATAGAATCTACCGACAGCCTCTGTGTAATCTCTTCTCGGCAGAGGTCGGGACGGTCCGGAAACGACGAGACGACGAAATTTTCAGCCTAAAAGTTAAGCAGATTTCACGGGGGAGAGACTGACATTTGCATGTACTTACAGATTACTCTTACTTGCACGCGGTGCCAAGGCGGAGTCGCTCAGGTTTTGGTATTCTTGGATCTAAGACACTTTCACGGGCTTTTTTTTGTAGCCTAAGAGTTTTAAGCCTGTAGTGTCGCAAAGGCGGGGCAATTTCCAAACTTTGTTGCGTAATCCGGAGACAATCCGCCAATTGGCGTACCCGTTCTTACTTTTTGTTGAGAGAAAATACATGTTCGGTTAATTATATTTTTTTTTTTATATGGAAAGATCCTCTTTTAGGGGAATGATTTTTTTCGAACTTCACGCTGCAAATAATAATAAGCGGGTTTCGATGAAAAAAATTCACTGATCATTAGTCAAATGCGTGATTTTACATAAGTAATTTCACGACCCAACTTTACACCAAAATTTCATCTGAATGGAATGAGAAAGTCACGCGTTGCGGTCTCACCATTAGCAACGGAGGGCGCATATCTTTTTCATGTACTTTGCCCAGTGCTATGTCATTAAAGGGGCGATTATATTGAAGGGAAACATCGGACACAGAGGGTGAGACGATTGGTGAACCCTTTCAATGTGGAGACTTTGACTACCCCCCGATAGTGCGTCGGGTCCCTATCTGGGATAATACATTCCGGCCCTTTTATGGCAGCGTTAAAAGCTTCTTCAGCAAGGGCATTGAGGCTCGACTTCGAAAAAGAGGATACGCCAGTCGAGGGTCACTTTAAATTGCGTAACGTTTTTATGCAAGCTCATCAGCAAATCACAAGTACATTGAAAAGAAAAGGATTTAAAAGGTTCGGCCAATCATCGACGGACAACAAACAAGAGCCACAAAGTACCGACAAAGGTCGTGACTATTTTCGGCACGAGGTCGTCTAATCAACGATATGAAGCAAACCATCCAGCAAGACATGCAGTCTTGACTGTAAACAAAATTCGTATGAAATTTCATGTACCGAACTTGACGTTTTGTGTTCAAAAACTGGTATATTACATCTCATGTTCAATTGTGATGATGAATGAATGTTCGGTGGATTAATAACATTGGGAATAATTCATTTTTTATAATTCACTCAAATTTCACTACGAAGGGACTTGAATCTCAATACTTCACTATGATTTCAATAAAAAAGTATCGGAGCAAGATGAAAAGTATTTTTTTCTCATTAGTGAATGAACATTTGCATAAAATCTAAATATTTTAATAAATTCGAGCCAACGTATCCATTTTTAAAATGATTAATTATCGATGGTGCCGATGAATGGAAAAGAAAAATTGAATTCACCTATAGATCGAGCGGGGTCTCATCTATCAGCTTAAAAGCCCGGGGTGTGCTTGCTTGCTTGCCTGTTTTCTTCCTCGATGCTTGTGCACGTTGTAACCCTTTTATACGGGGAAGAGGGTGAGGATCAGGCTTGATCGGGGTCGACGTGGGTCGAGTGAGGCTCTGCAGTACCAAGGGTCGAAACCCTTTCACTCGTCTCGCCATGAGTGCGAGAGCCGATGCGCGACGTTGTTGCTGACCAGCCTCGACTTATACTCTTATACGTAGCCCTATAGAGGTGGACCCTCTTCTCCGTACTTCGCTGGACAATCATGAAATTGTCTGCTTCCAACAAATTCTTCCGCTACACTGCCACAGCCTTCCTAACGGCTTTGCTTCCGGAACTTCGTTTTAGTTGGTATGGCAAAAAAAGTTAATTGTGCCTAAAAATATATTTAGTGATTCACGATATTAGATTATATGGAAACAATTATATTAACCTTCATAATTCGGAGACTTTTTTTATAAGAATAAAATATTGGCGCGAAAAATTCACTGCTCAAATACGTTAAATTGATAACAACAAAAGCGTAATAAAACCTGTAAAGAGATTCTTATCTTTCATTGTCTCTTACTTTTCTCGAAACCAATACTTTTTTATCTTCTTTTTTAGCAACATCGATACGATAATATATTGAAGCAAAGAAACAGAACTCGAGACATTATGTGCGCCGCGATCTCTCGTATATATAATAAAAAGACCCTGGAATTCTATCAAAGAAAAATGTTGTGAAATCTTGGATACTTTTGTACGACGCACACTCATGGAATGGTTTTCAATTGTTGGAGCCGCGGAGGCAATTACGGAATAAACTTTCTACCGACCTTTACACCCTTATTTTTTTTAAATTTATTATTATTATTTTTTAAACTTTATCGGGCAACTAATGGAAGTAAATGGACGTCGGAAAAATAAATATGCACATTGCCTCCTCCCGAGCTGTAAAGAAACTTTCTCACACAGGAAGCTTTACAATTTTTTAATAAGACCATAAATACATACACGATACAATATTGTCGATTTCAACTTGGACACCGATCTAACCGCATTGCGTTCTTTCACCTAGAACGTCGGATTTGAATTCTTATAATGATCAATTTTTTTCCATGCTATCGAATTAACTACAATTTGACGTAAATCTATGGATTTTTGCAGTTTTTTTTCAGTCTCACTTCTTTAAAGTTCGAACTGTCCGAAGCTTACAAAATAGAGAACACAAATAAATAAATATTGTGATAGGACGTTCTTACCCCAGATAGAATTTGTCACTTGGTCGCTAGCTAGCCGACTTGGGTTTCGCTTCTCGCGATCAAAATATACCAAATTTCCACCGATAATACGAGCGATTGATTTATAGCAACAGTTATAGATTTCAATGAGGATGTTATTAACACCTCTCGATTGATTATTAATGTCTTCGCCAATACGTGAGATAGACGCCCCTAAAGTTCACCGAGTATCCGAGAGGATTCTCATCGTAGCCCGGGGTAATCTCTCTTGAGCCTTCTCAAACGACTCGAACGATTGAACCCCTTGTCGAAATTGCTCGTGCTCGAGACGCGTGCAGCGTTGTACAAACACCTTTGAATATGTCAGACATGCATCTCGTGTCGATGTCTATTTTGATGCTCGCGCTATCGAATATTATGTCGATACTTCATTCAATTATCGACCTTGCGATGTCAAACGTAAATATTATAACACCGGAAGCGCCAGGCAGGGAAATCATTTTTCGAAGGAATATATGCAAAGTATATCCGACGTCGAGGTTTTTCGCGTTTCAGCTGATACATAAATAAAAGTATTGTAACGAATATAGCAATGAGGATTGAATGGGACACACGATATTACAGAGATGACTGGAATAGCTCGCTGTGACAAATGACAAACGGACAGATTATCGATTGACGAGATAACGAGAGTGAGAGTGAGAGTGAGAGTGAGAGTGAGAGTGAGAAGTCTTGATCGGACTCTGAAAAAGACGAACTGTCACACGTCTGACAGTTCGTTCTTGGGATAAATAGTGGTGTTTAATTAATAATATCCGTCCCAAAAACAAAAATATTGGGTTGGTAGTAAAATAATTGATATATTCGTGATCAGCGGGAAAAAATACGTGGAATACAGCCTTGAAATAAAAAAATCGATTGAAGAACGATTTTTCACTTTTTGAGCAACTTTTGAAAAAATTTCGATTTTCGTGATTTTCAAAGGTCGATATCTCGGCTCTCAATGAAGCTAGGAACATTCCGAGGTGCCCATCGTGTTCTACGGGAAAAAGTACACAACATAAGGCCTTGTGCAAAGTTTTAAAATCGTTTTATCGTCCCGTTCGAGGACGTTGAAAAACGTGAAAAATGGATCGGAAAGCCTTGGAGTTTTTGATGAAATATTTTTTGGTGGTATGAAATGTTTTTTTCCGTTTATAAAATTAACTGCGACGTATTCCGACGTATTTTTGTGCGTTGAACAAGAATCTGCTGGCCTTTTTGTGCGTAAGTGTAGTGGGACATTTGTATCTTCGATTTTATGCACGGAAAACAGTTTGCTCTAATGTATTTAAAACCCTGACCAGCTCTGGTCGATTATACCTTACTAATTCTCGCACTTTCATCTTAGAAAAACGACAGTAAATTATCGCCGACTTTGGGTATGAAATTCCGGTCCTCTACGTTTGTAGCCACTGCGATGCCGCGCGGGCAAGGAAAATGATCCTTGCGTGCAGAAAACG
Organism: Ichneumon xanthorius; assembly: GCA_917499995.1. Classification (NCBI taxonomy): domain Eukaryota; kingdom Metazoa; phylum Arthropoda; class Insecta; order Hymenoptera; family Ichneumonidae; genus Ichneumon; species Ichneumon xanthorius. Next base: position 13,000,647 of record OU824201.1, read on the forward strand.
GTCCCGAGGTGAACAATTTTTCTACTCGGCACCGTTTTGTGCACACATAGACTATTTTCCAAGGTATCGCGTAATTGACTTTAACTGCGAATGACTTAGCATTTTGAGACCCAGCAAGAGATCTCGGTATTTCTCACGCTGTAATAAAAACATTTATGTAAGCACTCCGAACTTTACTTTTCCTCTTTCACCTTATTTTCCCCTCGGCGTTGCGCACTTCGCTGAAGTACGATCATTCCTGGTCGTAAATATAACAGGACCGGAGGTTCGATATAACTCCCTCTATTTCCATACGATGATAAAACGGATGCTTGGAGCCGGATGATTTATAAGGTGGGCCCACCAACCTTTTGCCGTCCCCCTTAAGGGACCGCGATGGTTTGAGCTCCTCCACTGTCGTGGCAGATTGTCAAGCTGCTGTATAGTCGAGGACCGTGGAAAGTTGGTGGGCGTCGAGAAACCTTTTCGTCGTCTCGTCCAAGAGCTATATTGCGATGGGCGACTGGAGGATGGCGGGGGGGGGGGGGGGTGGCTCGATGGAATAGAAAAGAAAACGATTCGAGCTCTCCGCAATCGCTGAATCGGGAACGTGGTGCCTCGCGATAAAAACGAGGGAGGGAACATTAAAGAGAAAAAACTTGTGCTTTATTAACTCTCCCTCAGTCGGCATTGTAGTCATTCAAGGCGAGAGGACTTTTGCTCAATTTTTAATCGAATGCTAAATTTGAAAATTTACATCGTTTATAAGGTTGAGAGGGGAGAAATGTGTGTAACTATGTGTGTGTAATAATAATAATCATAAAGCATAGTTCGATAAATGGCACAATACTGCGAGGGACGACACAAAAATTCACTCTTTAATGCCCAATGTACGTTCTAGTAATTATTTCGAAATATCTTCTTCATCGTTAATCAGGAAAATTCTGAAAATCTAAAATTAATTTTCTCTCGAAGTTTTTAAAGAGACCTTGTTGGAGTTCAAACCTTTCGAAGTTATGCTCGCGACACATTTGCTCATCGGAGTTCAAGCCGTAGAATTAATTGCGAAGAGATTATCGAGGACACGCAATTAAAAGTTTCGTTGACTATATCGAAGGGCTTCCGCGGTGGATGGTGAGAATTCTCATTTTCAATGAATAGAATCGCGGTGGTGCACAATCTCCAACCCCATCTGTAATAATAGAAGCGCTAAAAGGGGTACAGGTGCTTCGACTTTGGATGAAATGCCAATCGTTCGGCAACCCTTCGGCTTCCGCGTTCTCACCCCTTCCGGGTCATAAAGGACTACAAGAACCGTCGTCTCGGCCGATGGATCTGTCGACACGGACCACACCGGAGAGTGTCCCCGAATCGCAGACTCTTAGTCCGAAGTTACGACGTCAATAATAATTATCGACGGAACACTTTAATTATCCAGTCATTGGGGCGGCGAGGCTTCCGGCGCGTTGGCTAAATTTCATGGTTTCCTTGCCCGATGAAACCCAAGGGGAAGCACCCTTTATCCTCGAACCAATACCAAGGAATTGGTTATCCGCGACGGGAAAATTAATATTCGTTATTATTATTTCTGAGCTTCGAAATTCGAAGGAGAAGCTTCGTCTGTAAATTTATTAGGTGCGGAAAAACGTGTTTAATTTTTGTTGTGGCGGTGAAAAAAAGTTATGTAAAATTCCACTGCTATCGATTGTTCATAACGGTGTGATAATTTACAAAAAATCGAGGTCGGCATATTAAAAATTGCGGAAAGAATTGCATTTTTGGAAAACGGACAATATTTTTTTAAATTACATGTTAAAAAAAAATGAACTTTTACAATTGGTTATATTCGAGCCCGGTAATTTTTTAGCATGATTAAAACACCATTAAGAACAATCGATCGAAATTGCCAGTTTCGATAGTTTTACTGTTGAAAGGCTTCGAATAAATATCGTTAAACTCGAAGCCCAAAGTAACAGCATGGTTCCCGAATCGTCGGCGAGAAGTCTAAAGATCGCGCTACGATACAAACTACAACGACATGTGTACGAAAGGCGAAAAAGTTTTGCGATAAACTAACCCCAATGAAAAGAGACGTCGAAATTTGTCGCGCTCATGCCTCGATATAGCGTGGTTTCACTCGCCACGTATGGGTGAGCGGGAGCGGGACTACTTTTCGCAATCCGCAAAAGAACAAATTTTTGCCCCTGAGTTTCGTTTTGCCTCGTCTTCCCGCGTGAAGAAATCCGTATGAAATGTTGCGGAAATAAAAAGAAGGAGCGAACTGTCTCGGAATGAGTCGGAAAACTCGGTCCTCCGTGCACATAATATTCTCGATACGAGTATAAAAGACAAAAAAATAAAATCAAGCTTTAGTATTTGTGAAGGCGAAATCCGGGGTAAAAGCGCCTATTGTGCGCCCGAGAAAATCTCGTTACCGATGGGCGCATGAAAGAAATATATACCGAAGAAATATAAAGATACGAGACATAAAAATATGTAGGTCGGTATGTATGAGGTCGAGTTTAGAAAGTCACGAGAATTGCACTTTTGTACATACGCGATATATATAGATGTATATATATGTATATATATATATGTATGGGTAGGGAATCGCGCTTCCGGTCGGCTTGGGAAGATAAGAAGATGGGAGGTGTGCCCACCTCACCGCACTGCAGCAATGCAGTATATACGTTTCGAAGTTTATTATACGCGAGTAACAAGGCAAAATGTTTGTACGGAAATAAGAAAAAGCGAACGGTAAAAAACAAATAAGCGAGGAAGAAATAACGGAAAAGAAATAGTCGACCATATAAGGTACGTGGTTGTCGGTAGGGGAGAGCGGGGTAAAACGCACCTGTTTCCACGATTTGAGACGGGACATTCTCTTTTTTCATGTACCAGGGAAAAATTTATTTTTCCGTCGTTATGGCATATAAACTGTTGGAATGAGTCGCTACTTACTCTTTATGCGTTAATCGGCTCATCAATGTTTCGCGCCGAAATGATATTGCTTATCGCTCGTGTACGTACCTGAAACAAAAATCGACAAATTTGATTGTCAGCATTTTAGTCGAATTACAGTAATGTTTTATTAATTTAAGACGGAGCTGGGCAATACTTGAAATACCGGGTACTTGTTTGGTACTTGAAGTAGCGGATACTTTTTTTGGTACTTGAAGTACACAAGTACTTTTTTTACGATTTTAAGTACTGAGTACAAGTACTTTCAGTACACGTCATTTCGGGTCGGAAAATGAGATTTTTAAACCGGAAGTGACGTTTTTAACTCCCGACTGCCCGCTAGGGCAAAAAGACGGGAGTTATGCGTTTCACGGCGATCGCGGGACTTTGCGCGTTTCCTTGGTATCCAGTGTTCTCCGAATCCACAAAAAATCTCTTGACAAAATTTGGCAAGTAGTTTCTTTGAATCGTGGTCTGTGTCTTTTTTCAGGTTTTGTTACGATGCGATGCGATTTCACAGAGATAAAGACTTTTCGGAAAAAATAGTGTTTGTCCATATCGAAATTTCAGCAAGATATGCCGCCATCTTTTGCCTTTTCACCGTATATCGCAGCTAATTTCACAGTGGCTCAATGCACGATCTCCCGAACCTTATGCGTTTCGCTACGAATCAGCTGCGAACACTATATACATAGTGTGATTTTTTGCCATTATTTTTTTTAAATTAATTTTAATTTTATAATTACGGTGTTTTTCCCTAGATGACCTCACTTCACCACTTTCAGTTAGGGATTTTCTGAAATAAATTTCGCGATATATTTTGACCGTTTCAATTTTGTGACATTTATACATTTTTTGATGTAACGAAAAAGGGCAAAGAATTTTCTCACAGGGAAACCTATGGGCAAAATTGTAAAAAAAAATGTACCACCTTAAATTTAAAGTCTGTTACTCAACCGTATGTCTACAAATCCACGCGTAAAAATAATCACAATTTCACCCTCATTTTCCATTCTCATTATACCATAAAAATCGCATAAATTTCTCGTGAATCTGGCATAAAGTTGAGGATTTTTATAAGTAAACATGTGCTCGTCAGGCACGAAGGGGTCGAATGTATGAGTCCGCGTGCTCGGAACAGCGTCACGCGTATATCTCGGAATTATGATGCAGCGGGCGTGGATCTCGAATTAACGCGCTCGGTTGGAGCGCATTTCCTATATTATAGCTAGGATACGTAGGAGAACTTGCCGCTCTCCCGTAGCCTCTCCCGTAACCACTTAGGAAGAGCCGAGTGGCTTCTGGGGTTCGTATACTATACAGCAAACGTAGTACGCGAGCGAGCACGCACAAGCCTACGTTACAAATTGGATATTACGCTATTAGTTAGCGATTAAATTAGGCGAGCTGAGTGGTCCATGCTTGGTTGGTACTAAGCTACGTTAGATACGACGCACAACCTGGAGCCCCAGTGCACGCCGAAGCTGCTGCTGCAGCTGCTGATACTTGCAACACATCGTCCGCGCCGCTCGCGCGCCGCTTATTCCACTTTATACGCGTAACTAACAGAGAGAAAGAGTTATTTTCTCAATTAAATGTCTCCGATACGAGCCACTGAAATTACTTCCCGAGATACGAAGGCTCACGGTGAATTTAATTGATGCGAATATCGCGACGAGTTTTCAACAGTCACGCGCAGTCGACTCCAATTTGGAATAAAATAGCAACGGGCTTGAATCTCGAAATTCCATAAAATTCAGAAAAAAAATGATCCTTGATTTTTTGTAAAATTTTAAAAAATTATAAAAAATTTTCGGAGCTATTGAGCAAAAATATAAGCGACGTAATACAGGTTAACGGGTGAAAAGGTAAACAATTTTTTTATTTTTTTATTTTTGTATGTTCCATCGTATACTCTCCTCGGGTTTTTACGTAACCCGTCCCTTTCCCCCTATCACTCCCTACCCGCACTTCACTAAGCTACCTAACTTCCAGTGCGTCCGCAGCCGACTTAGCTACACTGTACCGCAAACCCGTGTCGGTACAGATGGCGCTATATTTTTATGATTCCTCGATGTCTTAACATCAAGAACTCAGAAAAACTGGCCTGCCGCTCAACATTCGATGTGCAAGCCGGTGTGGGGCTAAGCGGTCACCCATCCATCTACTGGACGCAAGCAAAGCTGCTGGACTCGGGAGACCGCCGAAGCCATACATTGACCGCGCACCTAACGCTGTCGGTGAAAAGGTAAACAATTTTCGTTCCAAAAGCGCCCGCTTATTAAAAACTAAGAGAAAAAAAACGATTTTTTTAAAATGCGAAAACTATTTCTCCTGGGCAGATGTCTATGAAAATCTCCGGTGGTGGCGGCGGCCTCGGAGGAAGGGAACTATTATTTTCTCGCAGAGCGTTTACAAACAGGTAGTTTAAGCGTCGTCGTCAACGTCGGTGCAGCCGGTAGGAGTCAGCGAGCAGAAGCGCGCCTCTGCGATTTATAAAGCAAAGCCTTTTTCTCCGGCTGCTCTGGGATCGTCGTTGCAGCCAAGTCGGAAGTGCTTCTAGAGGAAAAAAAAGACTACGGGCAAAGGTCCTCTACGGCTCCGAGAAAAACACCACGGTGCCGACTACAAGTATAAGGGCGAGAAGGACCAAAAGAGCAACAAAATTGCATCGCCCTTTACACGGTCGATTCGTCAAATTTAATCGTGAAGATGAAATTATTCAAGGCTGCTTCGAAAACAAGCTTCGAAACTGTTTAAATTTTCGAAATTTTTAGAAATTATTTTAGAAACATTATAGAAATGATAACAATAATAACATTTTATTAAATGTCAGTAATTTTGCATTTGGGAAAAAATACACCGTAATTGTCCATTAGATCGATAAAACCTCCACTTGTATTTTTCCGAAGTAATATTTCAACTATCGTCAACTATTGCAAACGGAACGAAGTACATCAAATACGAACATCGGTGCCGATGAAAACATACCATAGGCACGTTTGTGCTTATCGTGACATATTTTTTTTTTTTTTTATCAGTCGCTTCGATTTATCACTGAACTCATGTTTGATTTCCAAGGACCAGAATTCGTCTTCGCAGACGCTGAAGGATCTTCAACGAAAGTACGAATCCTTAATCAGCAATGAAAAGTTCAAATGGCGGAAAGTGGCGAGTAATTAAAACTACATTGAGGAAGTTTCGTTGACAGAGGTGGGAGTGATTGGCACTCCGAAGTGCTGATCTAGGTAAACAGGAATTCTTTTTAATTAAAGCTGCCCGCCTTCCCGAATGGCAACGGGCCATGGTTCTCAAACAGTTTCCGAGCTATACTTTTTTTCGCTTCAAACGATGCAAATCTGTCACACACACGCATACAACCGGCAGCTACAAATCACATTTCTCGACGTTTTAGACTATTTTGAGTACTCCGACATTAAAATCTCGACAGTTTTAGACTATTTTGAGTACTCCGACATTAAAATCTCGACAGTTTTAGACTATTTTGAGTACTCCGACATTAAAATCTCGACATTTTTAGACTATTTTGAGTACTCCGACATTAAAATCTCGACAGTTTTTTTTTTTCCGAAAAAATAGCTTTCTCTATGAGGAAGCAAAATCGATAAATCTTGCATGTTCTCTCTCTAATACATAGTCCACATTATTTACCGTATTTTTTTTTTCAGAATCCTTGAAATGCTCTATGAATTCTTTAAATTTCTATTGCTTCGAATTTTTTGATAAAAATGAAAGATTTCTGCTAATAGGGAACACATTGCCCGTTACATGTTTAAGTCGCCATAGCTTAGTTTCATTTACATTAGACACATCGGAGTCTCGTAAGAGTTTTCTGTTTCACCGACGTGCTGTCCACGACGCGTCTTGGTAATACAACTATAAATCACAAAATAGTTCACGTATCGGTATCTCCGGGTTTCGGGCTCACTCTCACGCCTGCTGGCGGCGGTGCCGACAAAGCCAAAGTCGTTGATCACACCCTTCCGTCTGTTTCGACAGCCCATGGACAAATACATTTTTTCATTTTTTTTTCTCCTTTTCTTCACCGACACTAGTCGTATATTTCCATCATACCGATATATCGACGAGTGCTAATCAAACGATTCATCCCCGTCAGTGGCCTGAAGTCCGACGATTTGTTCTCCGATATTCCTGCACCGATTTCACGCCCGCTTTGGCAAGCCCGCTCGCTTATCTCCGGCAAGCTTCCCATATACAGTCGAAGTCCCCACAATGGAACTAGTCGGAAGCGACCGCGTGCCAATATTTCAACTTCCCCTTTAGTCCCCACTCCAATCTACGGACTAGAAAACGGCACTGCGCATGCGTACGGCAAGTCACGGAAATATTTCGGAATTAATTTCATCACTGTTTCCGGTTATAGATTATTTAAGGCGTATATATATCACTTCCTTATATATATCAGTACGGGCATTTAATTCCATGCCGCTTTCGCTTACCCTATGAATTCGATAGCATAGAGGATCTGTTTATTTTTACTTTATATTTACAGTTATAGTTTCGTTTGCTTCAAGTTTAATCAGGTCTTACTTCTAAGTTGTAGGTTGGGAATCATGTGAATTCTACACTGTATTCACATGAGCATATAATCTCTGGTTATGTAAAAAGGGATTTTTCCCTTTTGTACAAATAAATATATTGTACTAAATATAGAGATGAGGATTGACTGAGACACAATATTACATAGATGACTGGAATAGCTCGATATGACAAATGACAAACGTACAGATTATCGATTGACGAGATGACAAGAGAGTCTTAATGGGACTTTCAAAGAGAGCAGACCTTTGACAGTTCGCACTTGAGATGAATATTTATGATTGCAATTAATAATATCCGCCCCAAAAGCAAATACGCGTGTTGTTTCGCTCGGTCGTAACAATATATATATACATTATTAATATACATAATAAGTGTTACCTATACACATGCGACGTTAATTCGAATTTCGACGCAACGGACCACCCGGTCCGATATACATAGTGGGGCAAAAGCAAGAGTTCCGTGACTTACCCCGAAAAGTGTCGGGACGGATGTCGCAGTGATCGCGGCTGGAAGCTACCGACGACGAAACGCTCTATTTTCGTCTCGCGCAGGGGGGAACACATCTCAACGGTCACGGAGAGACGTGGACGAAGACGATGACGACGGATGACTGTAAAATCGACCACCCAGGACGCTGTCGGGGATGTCTTTTCCGCGATAGAAGCCTTCGCAGTGACGACGAGGAGCACACGACGGAATGAGTTTGCCGTTGTGAGAATATTATCGTAGTTATGACGAGACGAGGAGATGGGGAAGAGCAATGGACGTAGGAACGGTGTTGTGGGCCAAATAGAAAGTCGAAGAGATTCATACCTGGCCATCTTCTTTCAGCAGAGCGGAATTAAATATAACTGCGGCTGCTCGATCGAACGACATAGATATGGAAATAGATAGAATAGTGTCCTGTGGAATTGTGCAGATATAGAAAATCTATTTTAAAAAAATACTTTTACTTCTTTCGCTGCGAAAATTGCAGTTTTACGCACGCTTCGTATAAAACCCACATTTTCACACCTAGTGATGTAAAATTTGGTACGAAACTCGTGAGAAAAACTTCTTCGTAACCCGTGTGATCGCAACACTCGCATTCGGCGCGTGCTGCAAACTCACACTCGTCAGAAAAAGTTTTATCGCACTAATGTCGTAAATTACTGTTTGCTAACACATGCATATTAAATCCCGCTTTCCGTTTCTGTGAAGTGGGCGCAGAAATATACTTTTTCTTTACTCATGCATTTTACATTGCCTTCATAAAGAAAAATATGGTTCGATACACGAGACCATCTCGCTTCTTGCGCACTGCTCGTTTTGGCCTCTAGTATCAAAATATACTATTTAGCATCCCGTGCGAGAAAAATATTGCGCATGCCTACAAACGCAATATGGTATTTTTCTCACACTAGTGTGGGAAGGTGCCTTTTTGCGTACACTTTCCAAAAACGGAACGCCTGAATTTCGTGAATTTGTTGGGAACATTTATGTGAATGGCAGGGGCGTGTGAATACTGCACTCCTCAAGAACTCCCTTTCTACGTCATTGCCATACAAATAACTAGTGCATCATCTATGTATCGGAAATCCATGCGGTGCCGGTGCAATCCGCGAAGCATGTTTATGCAAAATGATTAGCCCAAATGGTTCACTCCTTCCCCGGGCTCTCTGGCAGCGTCACTCGGAAAAATGCGAGAGTGAATTCTGCGAGGAGGGTGAGAGGTGAGGAGGATTCGGGAAAAGAGCACGACTGAGAAGTGGCTGGAACCGTGAGAGGTGAGGAGGAACGACGGGAATGTCGGGGACGATATTAAGATACGAAGATATCGACTCCATTAGCGAAGTAGGGTTGAAGAGCTTGGGTACATAGCCTGCTTGCGGTACGTATATCATCGTTGAACACTTTTTTCATTGCCCCGGAGTTGGGTGGCGCACTCTCGAAAGTATAAAGTGTCGACGACTAGGGTACGTCGGTGTAGACTAAACGGTATAATAGTCTGAGGCTTAAGGCGATCGTATAAAAGCTCTCCGTACGTGTGGCGTTAAGTTCGCAATTTTCAAACTGCTCGAGTGACACAATTTAGTGTCAGAAAAATCTAAAAAAAATTCAGAGAGCTGCCTCAAAGTGTCCTTTCGCTAATGGCGTGGAAAGCAACTGATCACAAAATAATGGCACGGAAAGGAATCGATCACAAAAGAATGGCACAGAAAGCAATTGATGACAAAATAATGGCACGGAAAGCAACTGATCGAATGAAGTAAACGTGTTTTTCGTCTCCCAAAAAAAATCCCGCGTGCCTCAAGCGTACTGTAGAACTCAAAGTCTCTTCGGTATTGCCAAGCTGCAGAAGCGCAGAACAGCAGTGAACATAGAGATTAAAAGATATCGAGTACGAAGCGAGACAAATGAAGTCTTCGGATGACGAAGAAGACTGCAAGGTTTCCAAAATGGGTTTCACTTCGCGCACAGTGCAAATGCAGTTTCCTCCCAGTAAACCACCGAAGTCGTCGGATTGCACTCGACCTCCCAGCCACCCGCTCCATACACCTTTCTTTTTATTCCTCCATCCTCAAATCAAGGAGACGCTCAATGGCTCGGGAAATTTAAAACGCCAATCAGCGGAGCGTTTCGAATAAATTTTGGACCGATCGTAGCCGTAAAAAGCAATGGCCCGATGGTAATACCATTGAGGGAGGAGAAAGGGGGGGGGATGATACCGGCTGGAGCCAAAACTACCGAAAAGTCTGGTGTGGTGGGCGAGCCAAGTTACCAGCGGATCTGAAACGGAAAACAGAGTGCACACACACACACACGTGCGCATGTTGGCGAAGACGCGGATATGGTTGGCTTAAACTTATGTGCAAGAGAGTAGACACACGGTGCACTTGCGAGCACACAAGACGCAGGGGCTTCGATGGCGTAGCGCAGCTACCGAGGAAAGCGGTAGCTTTCAGCAGGACGTTTCCTGTACGCTACACTTTCCATGCCCATTTTTTTTCCTCACCACCTGCGGCAGAATGCAGCGTTACGATCGTCGTTGGATCTTACCGCGGAGTGGCTTAGGAAAACTTTTGGGCTTAATCAGCAGGCTTAACGTCATAGCGGAAATAGAAGAAGAAATAAGAAATCCGTGATTTTGGTTTGTTTCTACGTCTATCTAATATTTTCTCAGAGCCACTCGAAAAGAGTCACCAATACTCAAAAATGATCGTACACTTAGAGAGTTACTTACAGATATTATTTGACAGTTTATCGTTCGTAGATAAAACAGGTGGGGAAGAGCCGGGCAAAATAGGGACAGTGGGGCAAAATGGGTCAGTGAACAAAACCCAATTTTCCAATCATGTTTGGATGTCCGATTTTGCCCCATCGATGCATCAGGATTTTCTGTCCCATTTTGCCCCGCTCTTCCCCACCCATAATTGTTTATTTGCCTTTTCGACAAAATAGCGATTCGCAAAAAAAATCTTTAAAAAATGATAAGTAACCTGGTCATATCGACAATAGGTTTCAAAAATGTTCTATTTTTAAAATGACAAATTAGAGTCCTATGATCGTATAGAGTAATTCACAGTATCTACGGAATGTACATTAAACGAATGTCCGCCTTGATTGCATTTCATTCGCCGGCCGTATTTTGCAGGTGGATAACAAAGTGAAATAATCTACAATTTTTTTTTCTTGTTTTGATTTTTTTTCGTCGTATGAAATTTGCCGATGCGGGGACGCGTTACGATTACCCGCGAACGGAGCGCGAGGTTGGCCGGCGTCCGCGAGTTTATTTTGTTCATCCTCTCGATGGTAGACCCCCCTCCCTCCGCCCCCAATCGGCGGTGCGCGGTGGCCGTGTAGGCCGCGGCAGAGCGGGGTATTCGGCAATGCAACCTGGCTAATTCGATAAAGTCAATTATTCCGTGGAGAATATTCGATTGTCGGAATATCGACGAATCGTTGACGGAAACGAGCGTTTCAATTCGGAATCCCGGGGGTGGGGGCGGGAGGCGAACCCGAGCCGGTGCTGGCTCGAAGGAGGGGGGGGGGGGAGAGTGGTTAAGGGAGTGAGAAAAATTTGATTTGCCCGAAATTTTGGTCTCAATCGACAGGCAGAATAATCCGCCTCTTTCGCTTCTCTAATGACCACCGAAAGTATTCCATGAAACCAGCTCATTTCCATAATGTTTCACAACGCCCGTTCGTTAGGGAACCGAAAATGCTTATGTAATACCGGACTCGTCGATGTTAAATTACAATCGGTTTAGCGTATCAAATATTTAACATTTAACGGAATGTTTCCGCAAATTGGCGACAACGAAAAAAAAGTGTCGTTATGTTCTTAGACGTCAACACTGCATGCCCGGTAATAAACAATTTCGGAATGGCTGTTATAATTTTTTAATCGGTAAATCGGAAAAAACTTAATATTTTTTTCACCTACAGGCGAAACCGATTTCACTTGTCGCATTTCATTTCTTTTATTTAAATTATTATAGAAATAATCAATTGTCTTTGGGCAGAATTCGGCCGAATGGTCTGTGAGCTTATAAGAAAAATCTCAATATCTCCGGCCGATTTCATTGGGTTAGTTTATTTAGTTAATGGTCAAGGAAATATTTGCAATACAGCTGGTCAAACGCTCCAAGTACCCGATACGCATATTGAAGCAGAAGGGAAGAGCTCCATAAGTATGGTAAATGTGGTGAATACGACTTGTTCCACATATCATTGACTGACGTGCCAATCAGGCTGGGCCATATCACTTTTATCTTGCTTACCTAGCAGTCTACGTACTTAGAGTACTTAGAGAACAGGTACTTAGAGCCCGGATTTGGAATAAACACCCTCGAGTTGTTAATGTCAAGGTCCTCGTAATTCATCATATTATTCATCGACGGGTCACAATATCGGTGGAATTTCCAGTCACTCCCCTTTCACTGGGCTTTGATCCGAACAAAATGTGGAAATTTCGCGACCGGGAACTGCAGGATTGTGTCAACAACAATGGGTAACAGGAAGGGTACGCAGAGAGGGCTGAACTCTTTGTTTGACGGACGGATCGGAAGTAGAGCCTATCCGGATTGTTAATTAATGTCCACGTCAATGCGCCTCAACCGGCCTGACGTATTAATCTAACTCCTATTTGGCCCGACGGGATTAACATTGAAAATATGGTAAATCGAGGTAACATCCCTCTGTCTGACTCTATGGGTGCAGTCTCGTCCCTTGAATGACTTCGCTATTTCCACATTCGGACGACATCAAAGCACGGGATTGAGGGAAGAGTCTAATTCATACGCGCTTTGCATGTGGGAGTCGGGAAGCCCTCTAACACTTCAATCAACTCCACGGCGATGTTCCGGACTTTCAGCTCGGCTATAGAGTCACATATTGTACATATTGTACTCTGCAAGGGGACTCCGTATTTGAGAACAATGATCAACGAGCGGTGTCCATTTAGATCCTCAGTGTCCACTTTGTCTTCCATGCGTCTTCCTGGTTTTGCGTTCAATTATAGCAACTTTTACACCTTGGTAGACGAATAGTGACGAATAGGGACGGATAGATCGCCGCACATTCCTGTATAGGGTAAGTCATGCTGATATGCAAGCCGTAATATCTTTTAACGTAACTAACGAATTGGCGCTGTTTGCACAGTTTTTAGTGTTTAAATTTATTTATTATAGTATTTATTATATATTACAGTATTTAGTATTTAAATCATGTCCGTATCACGCCGACTTAACCTGTGTAAGTTAAGACGCACAGAGGTAATGAGTCTCTGAGAGAATATCAGATAGGGTAAAAGTGGTGAATATGGCCCACCTCGATTAACACGTAAATCAATGATATATGGATCGGGCGATATTCCCCACTTTTACCCTAGTCCAAGATGAATGCAAATAAATGTTTAGACGATGATTGGTTAAATATACTCTCGGTGTGAGACTCGCGTGATTACTTCGATGATTTTCCTTCGTTCGGCGTGCGCATGTGCCGATGTAGAATCTCCTTTTACCCCAATAGCATCTCGCCAATTGATAATGTATGGTATAGTATAGTAGCTTAGAATCGTCGCCTGCGAAAGCCTGTGGAATATCTGAGTACACTGAATCTTCTGCAAGCCGGATAGCAGCAGTAGCAGCAGCATAAGGAGTGAGCGCAAAACAAACGTGGGATAAAGTCTCTCGAGGTGGGTGGGCCAACAGCCGTGCGGGTGTACGATAGTCGATAGTAGTTTCTGGCGAAGTGCCATTCCTCGCTTTTCCGGAATACGAGCCTCCATTCTTTATGGAGCACACACGAAAGGCACTCGATTTGTTGCGAGCGGTATGTCGTTCGCAACGTCACCACGCCATTGCTGGCGGGGTTTTTATTTCTCTCCTCTGCATCGTGAAAATCACTCTACTTTCCACGCCGCCACAGATGTCCGCTGCATGTGAGTGCGTGCGTGAGTGCGCGCGTAAATGGGCGCGTGAGTGCGCATGTGAATAGGCGCGTGAATAGGCGCGTGAATAGGCGCGTGAATAGGCGCGTGAATAGGCGCGTGAATAGGCGCGTGAATAGGCGCGTGAATAGGCGCGTGAATAGGCGCGTGAATAGGCGCGTGAATAGGCGCGTGAATAGGCGCGTGAATAGGCGCGTGAATAGGCGCGTGAATAGGCGCGTGAATAGGCGCGTGAATAGGCGCGTGAATAGGCGCGTGAATAGGCGCGTGAATAGGCGCGTGAATAGGCGCGTGAATAGGCGCGTGAATAGGCGCGTGAATAGGCGCGTGAATAGGCGCGTGAATAGGCGCGTGAATAGGCGCGTGAATAGGCGCGTGAATAGGCGCGTGAATAGGCGCGTGAATAGGCGCGTGAATAGGCGCGTGAATAGGCGCGTGAATAGGCGCGTGAATAGGCGCGTGAATAGGCGCGTGAATAGGCGCGTGAATAGGCGCGTGAATAGGCGCGTGAATAGGCGCGTGAATAGGCGCGTGAATAGGCGCGTGAATAGGCGCGTGAATAGGCGCGTGAATAGGCGCGTGAATAGGCGCGTGAATAGGCGCGTGAATAGGCGCGTGAATAGGCGCGTGAATAGGCGCGTGAATAGGCGCGTGAATAGGCGCGTGAATAGGCGCGTGAATAGGCGCGTGAATAGGCGCGTGAATAGGCGCGTGAATAGGCGCGTGAATAGGCGCGTGAATAGGCGCGTGAATAGGCGCGTGAATAGGCGCGTGAATAGGCGCGTGAATAGCCGCGTGAATAGGCGCGTGAATAGGCGCGTGAATAGGCGCGTGAATAGGCGCGTGAATAGGCGCGTGAATAGGCGCGTGAATAGGCGCGTGAATAGGCGCGTGAATAGGCGCGTGAATAGGCGCGTGAATAGCCGCGTGAATAGCCGCGTGAATAGCCGCGTGAATAGCCGCGTGAATAGGCGCGTGAATAGGCGCGTGAATAGGCGCGTGAATAGGCGCGTGAATAGGCGCGTGAATAGGCGCGTGAATAGGCGCGTGAATAGGCGCGTGAATAGGCGCGTGAATAGGCGCGTGAATAGGCGCGTGAATAGGCGCGTGAATAGGCGCGTGAATAGGCGCGTGAATAGGCGCGTGAATAGGCGCGTGAATAGGCGCGTGAATAGGCGCGTGAATAGGCGCGTGAATAGGCGCGTGAATAGGCGCGTGAATAGGCGCGTGAATAGGCGCGTGAATAGGCGCGTGAATAGGCGCGTGAATAGGCGCGTGAATAGGCGCGTGAATAGGCGCGTGAATAGGCGCGTGAATAGGCGCGTGAATAGGCGCGTGAATAGGCGCGTGAATAGGCGCGTGAATGGGCGCGTGAATGGGCGCGTGAATGGGCGCGTGAATGGGCGCGTGAATGGGCGCGTGAATGGGCGCGTGAATGGGCGCGTGAATGGGCGCGTGAATGGGCGCGTGAATGGGCGCGTGAATGGGCGCGTGAATGGGCGCGTGAATGGGCGCGTGAATGGGCGCGTGAATGGGCGCGTGAATGGGCGCGTGAATGGGCGCGTGAATAGGCGCGTGAATAGGCGCGTGAATAGGCGCGTAAGTACGCTCGTGCGGGCACGCGTGAGTGCGTGTGTGTAATTCTCGTGAAATACCGAGAGAGGATAAAGTGGCGGGGTCAGGAGTTGAATCCCTTCAATGAAGTTCCGTATGACTGAGACTAATCAACCTATTTATTTTCCATCAAGAAAAATCGTTCCTTCCTTAAATTTTTCGCCCTGCGGTCACTGCAAACCCTCAATGAAGGATCAAACTATTACTTATCCTTCGTCTGAACCCATCCAGATACAACAGTCGAACTAGGCAATAGCCGTTCGGTCTTTTTTTATTATACTCTTCGCTAAATTTAAGCTTGGAGAGACGGTTGACAAAGACCAACGATCGATGATTCTTCGAAACGTAAGGCTCGATAACAACCTCTTCTGGGCCATTTTTCTTTCGGAATTCGCTGCAGGCCAATATCCGTCGAATGCGCACGACATTCTGCGCGAATGTACCCGCAATAATGGCGACTGAATAACTCTTACACCAGCGCATCAATCACCTTCCATACAAGACAACGAAAACACAATAAACCTTGCGCGACGTGAAGACTAATAAAACTGTAGTAGAACAAATCCTCCAAAGCGCCTGAACGTTCGCCTTTGCTTCTCGAAACTCCGACATGCTCACGATACACGCAGGCGGTGCATGTTCGCAACCGCATTTTAATCCGTCTTCTACTACGGTCCTCCGAGTCGAGACTCCTTTGAACTCTCGCCGGTGTCGACGACGACGATGAAGACGAAGACGAAGAGGCGAACACTCGCTGATAATCGATAGCGCTAGCGCTCGGTTCCTGGAAGGTTCTCCGGAGTTCTCCGCGGTCCTGCCGGAGGACTTCCTTCCTTCTGCTCGGGCCCGCCGAGTCCTCACTCTCTTCTTCCGTGTTCCCTCCCATTTCGTTGTCTTCTTCCGCACGGACATTTCCGTTCCCGCAGAAGGTAAGGGGGCACCTTCAACCGTGCGTCGACCTGCGATAAACCAACATCGTTACGGCCGCAGGCCTTCCATCTTTTCTTTCCCTTTCACCGTTGCATGCGCGGCGGCGGCGCCTAACAATCGCCATTGTTCTTTCACCGTGCACTCGGCATTCGCTCCACGCCGCAGATCTGCGGGGAGAACGAGGCGGAGGAGCGGGGTAAAAAAAAAAACAACGCGAAGAAAAATAAGCAACGGAGTGAGTGTATCAGAGCTCCGGACAAGAGGATCGACGAAAAAAAAGGATTCAGACATGCGGAGAGGGAAACATGACCACGCATGAATAAAATTGGAGCGCAAGAGCAGCTCTGCTGGGGCTTTGCGTTCACGTAGGTTCGTGGTTTTTTTTTTTTTTTACCTATTCCACACATGGTAACGAGCCACGGTGTTAATTAGTCTCGGAAGCGGCGATGGCTCCTTCGTCACGCTGACGCATCGCGTTCCAAGGATCGATCGATTACTCAATCACTATCTAACGACGTCTTTGCGATAAAGCGGAAGGTGTAGAAAGCACTGGATTGCTGGGGTGTAATTTGATTCAGTTCTAGAAGACCACAGCGATGTTTGCACCGTGTCTTCATCCGGGTGTCATTTGGAGTATCTGCAACGAATTCGATACGGAAGGAGGTAAGCAACATTTAGGTCGAGGTGTCATACCAATCTGGCAAGTGGTATAACAATCACAAGCTCTGGAAACTAAATGCTCCCATCCATCGGATACATGGAGTCATCCGGAGTTAACTTGCGCATGAATATGTAACCGCGGATGTCTTTGGTACAGTAAACAACCGCGTACGTTGCATCCAGATAAGTTTTATCGACCAGATATGTTGGACAAAGCATGACCGGATAAGTTGGACAAAACACGACGGGATAAGTTGGCGAGAACACGACTGGGTAAGTTGGTTCGGCCTTTTCTGGGAACCTGACGTTTGCACCCTGTCTTCATCCGGATGTTACTTGGCGTATTTGCAATGAATTCGATACGGAAGGAGGTGAGCAACATTTAGGTCGAGGTGTCATACCAATCCAGCAAGTGGTATAACAAGTACCAGCTCTAGAAACTAAATGCTTTCGTCCATCGAATACATGGAGTTGTCCAGGGTTAACTTGCGCATGAATATGTAACCGTGGATGTCTTTTGTACAGTAAACAACCGCGTAAGTTGCATACAGATAAGTTTTATCGACCGGATAAGTTGGACAAATCATGACCGGATAAGTTGGACAAATCATGACCGGATAAGTTGGCCAGAACACGATCGGTTAAGTTGGATCGGCCTTTTCTGGGACCCCGTCTACCTATGCACGGCGGGGAGTTCAAATAGCCTTCCATTTCGTTACCTACCTACACTGAGAAAAGGAAATGGTTGAATTAATCAAATGCGCGGTGACATGAGTTCAAAGGTGTATTTGGTTGGTACAACAAAAATGTTTGTTTCAATTGACAAAATTCGAATAAATTGAAGCAAATAATCGTTTTACAAAACAATGCTTTATTTGTACCAAACAAATAACAGCTTTGAACGTATGTCACCGCGACTTTTAGTGAATCCAACCAATTTTTTTTCTCTGTGTATCAAATCGTTCCTCTCCCAATTCGTATACGGGAAGGAAGAGTGGGCAGGTTCTAAAGCAGGTAGTTAAAATTCAACTTATCCGGTCGTGCCTAGTTGGCCTGATTTCCGAGCAAGCAACTTACGCCGTCAGCTACTCTAGTACGAAACCCTACAGAAGTGCATGCAACCCGCAGTCAAAGTTATCATCAAACGAACCAGAAATGGAGTAACATCGCTCCGCGAAATGAAATCAGAACGAATAACAAAAGATACGTCAAGGAATCATAAATAAATAAGATAAGACTATAAAAGTCTAAATTATTCGGTGTATGCTTGAGAAAAGAGTCGAGACGAGTGGAAGCTTAACGAGACAGAAAGAGAGTAAAGCCCAGGGCAAGAGGTATGCTTAGATTATTCAGTGTAGCGAATACTTGCGTGTGTATAGCGCCTGTAGCCCGGTATACAGCGATGAAACCGTGAATGTGTATAAAGCTCGTAGAGCTTGTACGGGCGGGCGTATGCGATGCTCATTACGCGCTCTAGGATCCTCGTAGCTTTAGGAGGTGAATAATTAATAAAGGAGCGCGCGCGAGCAAAGAGCAGTGGAGCGTTGGGTGAGAGCAGGCTGCTGGTTTGTGTGTTTCCATGAAAATCTTCCCATCGACCCTTCCAACCGTACATCATCTCTTCTTTGAACATCCCACACTTGATGCTCACACGCATATATGTATACCTATATGTATGGTGATTTTTTTAATCACGGTCACATGGGGTTAATGGCTACCGTTTTCTCCCATTTTTTAATTCTTTATTTTGTTCTCGTTGGATTATCGGCATCTCTCTCTACAGCCTGCGTCATGAGATTAAGAGCCACGGTACCGAATAAGGAGTTCTCGAGATTAATTTTTCATAAGGCGCGTTTTGCGTTAAGGTCCGCAATTGGATCTGTTCGGTGGCATGAGACGCAAGGAAAGCACCGGAAAAAAAACTGTTTGAAAATTAATTAACGGTATTGGAAGCTCTTTTACACAAAACGTTTCTGAAATTTCAAACACATGTGTGTTGCAATTTTACAGTGAAATTTGTATTTTTTATTAACGTTTTTGTAAATTTCAAGCAAAGGATTTGCAATTTTAATATCTGGAATTTTTATTTTACCAAAAAAGTACACTAATGTTCAATTAATGTATGTAAGCAAATTTCAAGTTCCAGTTAATTAAATTTCCAATTTACTTTTACAGTGAAGGAGTTGCCCTCTACCGTGCAACAAGCGTCTGACGATATTTCCTTGCGAATCGGCGGGGGTTCGAGTGCAATACCGACACCTCAAAGGAAGTCCGCGAAGTGCCGAAGAACAGGCGGAGGTTTCGTTGTTCCGGGTAAAGTGCAAAGAGCTCCTTTACGCCGCGCTACCTAAGAAGAAGAGCCCGAAGGTGGGCCCGACTTACCGATTTTTCGAAAAATTCGTCGCAATATATGCTCCTCAAAAGTTGAGCGACTTCAGCCAGGTGCTGGTGAACTCACGCGAAGTACGCAGTATTACTGCAACTGAACTTTTGAGTTCGGTATAACGGAGTGAGAGTCTATGGAGAAAAAGGAATCGGAGCTAGAACGAAGATTTATCGCAACTTCGTGATCGAAAAAAATCAAACTCCTCGCAGATCCAGTTCGAATTTCCGGCCGTAGGGAAGTCCTGGGTGGTGATGGTGTTAGCCCGGGCCGTCGCGAATTTGTCTCCGATATGGCGGATAAATCACGCGGTGGATCTGCCAAGCCATAAGGACAAGCAGAGAGAAAGAGCCGGTAGGTTCGATGGGTCGCGGGCGAGAGAAGGAAAAGTGTTGTCTGCAGGGACAGCGGGCAGGGGACAGGACGTATCAAAGCGTCGTATCGTAATTCAGAGTCGAGGCTCAAGCTCCGTGGTCTTCCGCCGTTGCCGGAATCCAAGCGGAGAAACGAAAGACATAAAACACCGCGGGGCGGGCCGAAGGGGGAGGCCAAGAACTGGCTGGGAAAGGAGCGGGAAGCATCATAAACATTTCAGAAAAGTTCGATTATGAAAGTTTTTGAGAGGATACGAACGGGAGTCCCGAATCTCGATGTGCGCTGAGTCGAACCAAAGAACAATATATCCAGCGATGATTTACCTGCAACACGGTTATAGACGTCATGGTTCATATAGGCCGGATCATATAGGAATAGCGCGGGGGACACGTAAAATATGTATCGCGCGGTCTGTCGGGGTCAACCGACAGGTCGCGAAAAGACACATATTCGCAGAGAGATAGGAACATGTGTCAACCCGGTCGTTAAAACTTTTATGAGGCTTGAGCTATTTGTAAAACGCGAATAAGCTCCGCGACTCGCTCCCTCCGAAATGGAGCGGCAAAGAGGAAGAGTCAGGATGTTTCGTTGGATTCTTCATGGATTTGCATGCACATCAATCTTAAAGAGTACCTCACTATTGAGGAATGAGATGTAGAGTTTAAAATCTGGAAATTCGCAAAACACTGGAGTAAAATGGCGCGCAGCGATTGTCGTCGATATGCAAATTTTGTGACTCTTTGGGATCAGTCAAACTTTTCCCAGCCGTCAACGCATCGCTCATATCCGAGGCGTTACGCGAGGTCCCCGACGTAAAGGGCCGACACCTTGACTCGAAAGCGAGAGCGCCGTTACGTTTCACTCAGTGCGAACTCACCGAGAGCTCGTCGAGACGTAACAGTACGTTATGAGAGAGCGAGCGGGTTCTTTAGTGTTACCCTGGGGAGTAATTCTGGCCACGTGTCACCTGACGTAAATTACGAGCCGGCGACGCGATCCGCGATACGGGAGAGCCAGCTCGGCTCAACGGTGTTGAGCAACTAGGGCTAACGGGGGGGTCTGACTTAATAATCCCTCCAACCACCGCCATCGTGCCTCGGCGCTCTCCTTCTTCGCATTCCTAGTTCCCTCGTCTTCCAGTTCGGGCGTTCGCTTCACCCGCGTCACGCGATTTCGCTAAGTTACAGTCGTTAAGAATTCGTTTACGATCCCCCTAACTCCCATCTCTCCAAACGTCTTATAAGCGAGTCGTATGAAACCTATCTGTATTATGCTTTATTGTTCATATTAGAGAGGTCTGTGGAAGTTTCTCTTGGATGTCGGGTGTTACATGCTCTCGAGATCTTGCTTCGGTAACTATGACCACAGGATCTCTTGAAGATGGACCTGAGACATAAGCGGAGAGTTTGATCTGGCGCGGAGCGAAACGAAAGTTCTGAATATGATCGAGGATAAGAAAGATCGAAGAGAAACTGCATAGCTTCGTTTCTCGAGAATGTAGTGATAAGAAATCATTTTCACGTATAAAAAGGATTTGTCTTCACGGAACTTCAATCCAGATTCGACAAGAAGCAGGGCTGGGCATTTGTCCAGCTCGAGGCAAATGCGAGGTTAATCGAGATGGACCATATTCACCACTTTTACCCTAAATACGTCAGTACTCAACCATTACCCAGTGCTCTGTACTTCAAATACTTGCTACTTCAATACGTACTTCAAGTACTTTGGATAAATACCCAAAGTACCCAAAGTTTGGGTACCCAAAGTACCCAAATACCCAAAGTTTGGGTAGTACTGGGTATTTAGGGTAAAAGTGGGTAAAAATGGTTGAGTACTGACGTATTTAGGGTAAAAGTGGTGAATATGGCCCACCTCGATTAACACGTAAATCAATGATATATGGACCGGGCCATATTCCCCACTTTTACCCTACTGGCAGAACTGAATTGCTGAAGTTCTGAGCACTGGGCGCTGACTCAGTACTCGATACTTTAATATGTACTTCGAGTACTTAGTGTATTTGCTCAGCTCTGTTGAGAAGTCCCCGATCGAGGATTTTAGGCGTTTTTTCCTTAAGTGCTCCAATGACAAGGTCCTTTTCCCATGGGAGTCGGTTAGCGGGTCACGTGACACGCCTTTCAAGCTTCCTGGTGAAAAATATCGAGCGGAGATACGAGGATGAGTGCGCCCCAGCGTTTTTGTCAGTGACCCAGATCAGCTACCGGGCGGGCGAATATGTAGGAGAAATAATTCATTGACCAAGATCTCCGTTTTTTCATCTTCTTTCTTTTCGCGTCGAGGGATGTCAAATATTCCAATGAGCCGTCAAGACGAGGAACGGCGTTTGGATGGCCATGACGTACGCCGCATACCTCGCGAATACTTAGAGACTCTTGTCTCATTTCCGTTTTTGCAGCCGCGAAGTCGGACGGAGGAGCGAGGCTCGATTGAGCGAGAGGAAGCTGAGGGGTGTGCAGGATGAAGGTTTCTCGGTCGGATGTCTTTCCGCCGACCGATTTGACTTCGCGAAATCATCTGGTACGCTCCTTTTGAGATATAGAAAGGCGAACGAGGCTTCTCAAGCTCGGCCAGGATCGCGCACCCGTTGAGAATTAGCATAGACAAACGTCACGGGCTTCGCTCTTCAAATCCGCAGACCGCGAGGATTCTCCATCCTCCGAGCGCGGACGATGAAAGCGGAGACTCTCCTTAAGTATTCTATCTCCCTCACACCCCCCCCCCCCCCCCCGAAGTCAAAAGCTATTTATTCTGTCAACGAGACGGGCGCTTCCAGGATCACGCATTTTTTTTTCAACTCTATTGATTTCCGTTTGTTACGAAGCGGGCAAACTACGGCGGAGAGCGAGGGGGATTGAATTAGCATACTTTTTTCACCAGGTAATATTCAACCTAACTTTCACTCATTTTCGAAACTATTTGACGTTGCAGTATTTGTCAATATTATTCATAGAGGGTTTCTTTCGCGCACTTGCATATTCCATACATTGTGAAGAAGATACGTGGATTGGCGGAAGAGAGCTCGCAGACGGTTTCAAAAAAATTAAGGGGGCGACTCTAATTATGATATATATTATAATTAGGAGCGATTGTAATTAGTAAAATATCCTGCATATTCATATCCTAGACGGTTTTTCCAACGTCTCTTCAAATGTTCAGACGTACCGGGGCTCGCCTTCTAAAAAAAGCATCTTTCATCTGTGAAATGTGAATCTTGAAGATCTCTCGAACCGTCCATCGACACTTGACACTGACCATTATTGTCATACAGTAGCGTGAGAGACAACGCGATTTCAAGATCAAAGGAGTTCCGTGCTTATCTGCTCTCTCGGGGGACGAAGATTCCTTTCAATTCAACAAAAGAATACGACGAGGATATTGCTCATTGGCAGACATACAGCGTCAGAGTTAGGCGAGCTGGCAGACGGTTTCAACAAAATTAAGGGGGCGACTCTAATTATGATATATATTATAATTAGGAGCGATTGTAATTAGTAAAATATCCTGCATATTTATATCCTACAAGGTTTTTCCAAGGTCTCTTCAAATGTTCATACGTACCGGGGTTCGCCTTTTTAAAAAACCCATCTTTCATCTGTGAAATGCGAATCTTGAAGATCTCTCGAACCGTCCATCGACACTTGACACTGACCATTATTGTCATACAGTAGCGTGAGAGACAACGCGATTTCAAGATCACTCGCCGGTCTTCATCCTCGAAGGAGTTCCGTGCTTATCTGCTCTCTCCGGAGACGAAGATTCCTTTCAATTCAACAAAAGAATACGACGAGGATATTGCTCATTGGCAGACGTGCAGCGTCCGAGTTAGGCGAATGGGTGGACGAGCCGGGAAGCGAGGAGAGAGAGCTCGTGAAAGTGAGAGTAGCACTGGGACAGAGGAGTATGAGGTAGCCGAGGCCTTATCCTATCAAATGAATGGAATGAAAGAAGCGAAGGATGAGAGAGCGCCAACTTCAAGACACAGAGAAAGAGTGAAAAGCATCGAAGTAGAATCTCCGCCTGTGCTCCTCCCCAACCCCCCCGCGTCAGCCTTATCGTCTCTCCGTAATAGAAAGAATAACGTCGAACTCGATAGTACTCAACGGTCTGAATCGACTTTCTCGGAGGGTTGGCGAAAAAAAAGGCTCCGAATGCCCGTGGCCCCGGTTGGTCCGCGAATGAACGAATTTCAATCCGAGTGGCCTCTTTGTTTCCAGGAGCGTCAAAGAGCCCCCGGTATAGAAGGCTGCCGAGAGCTTTTCGCAGGATAAAAACCGGGCGAAGATAAGACCTGCGGGGCACATGTTACGTCTGATGGGGGAGGATGTGAGACGAGTGCAGCGAGTGCAGCAAAAATAGGAGTCCTCCGCGTCTTGCAGCTTCTCGTCGGCGAAGAAAAGAACGGAAGAACCATGGAAGAGAGGGATGAAGGGTTGGTCGTCGGTGAGGAGCAGCGATGGGCTGTATCGGTGGATAGAGGTAAAAATGCGACGGAGAAAGCGAGCGGAGGTGGAAGGGAGGGTCGGTCCGGAGAGCTGGGGAGGAGGCGGGTGTGACGATGGCAACGCGGTGAGGACGAGGAGAAGGCAAGAGGAGGAAACCCTCCCGCGTTTCTTCCTCGGCGCGTGCATTCCGGCCCTCTCATTAGAAGCTCCGCTGCGGTTCTTCTAATTAAATTACAAAGCGAAGTATTACCCCCCTCCGGCGGGAGGGCTGCCGGGTAGCTGGCAACTTGTGTGCAGCCCCGGTCCGCGCCAACCCCGCGGCAAGGAGTGCGGGAATATGAATTCTCCCGGTGGTGTATGGGGTAGCGGAGGGTGGCTCGAACGAAAGGATGAATGTCGAAGAGGAGGGCGGAAGGGGAGTGCGCTACCGATGCAGGCGCGCGTACATAGTCGCGCTGTGCGGGTCTCCGGATGTACATATACAAATACATACACTATGTCATTCGCTGAAGAGGGGCAAGGGGGGGGGAGAGAAGAGTACTCGAACGTAAAACAATGCCGGATGAGAGTCAGCGTCCGCGAGCCAGAGACGTTATAGTAACCGCGGATGCTCGAAAAGCCACGACAGAAACGAGAATGATATTGCTCCTCGTCGTCGTCGCACTTTTTCGAGTGAGCAACGACCGCGTCGTGATACACGGGAGACAGTGGTTGTTGTTTCAATGTTGTAATTCGTCCGCGCAGCCACTCCGGCGATGCACACCGGCAATCGCCAGTGAAAATGTTTTTAGTCGGCCATTCGCCGATTTGCATTTGGGCGCACGTTGATCCGTCATACTTTGCTTTTGGCGTGTGCATTTGTTTTCTCGTTGGTTTTAGTTTCTTATTGGAAAACGAAGGGAGAGAAACTGGCGGGCTGGGTGAATCGCCCGGACGGACCGATGAAAGTTGAACGGAGTTTTGCCGATGCACTTTTAATCCTGATGGACCGTGTGTGGGTCCGCGGAGTTCAAGAGACCGTAATTGTTACGCTATCTGTTGCGTCGGCATAGCGCCTCGACGGATAGATCGACGACATCCGGACCTATCGATTTTGCCACGGGCGAGCCAAGAACCAATCATTCTGGACAAAGTGACGCCCGTCCACAAAGTGAAGCCGCCTTCATGGGCACAAAGTCTCTGCGAAGACGGGGGTGAGAAAGCTTGGGATCAAACTGCGGATTGAAGGACGCCAGTGGAGGGAGAGAGAGATGCGGAAGATTGAAATACGCCGCCGCAGGTCGACCAATTGGGTGGGAACAGTGACGCGCATACAATGTCCGGTTGCAGTGGATCGTCATCGGGCTGCAATGGGATCCACCGGGATTCAGTGCACTATCCAGTCCCGTGCCCGGTGCGAATGTGGCAAGCCGCACTCTTCAAGTTTTAAGTGCCGCTCTCAACGGGTGGCGCGGGCGACTTGTCCCCGGCTTTAAATGCGAGTTGAACATTCTATAAAACATGGCACTCGTCGTGAACGCGTCGGGTGGTTGCCGCGGCTGCTTGAGCACGCACTAAAAATCCATTCCGGCCCTCCTCCTCCACCACCCCGCCCGGTCGTGTTCTACCACCCATCACGGTCCTGCTGCTGCTCTGCGTGCTGCACTTGGCGCTGTCAGAATCATGGGATTGTATTTATGTGTTGACTATGTGCACGGCTCGCTGTGCGTGCTTGTGCAACCCGTCTCTCTTCGCTGAATGCGAATGCGAATTTCCTGCGCTTGTTTCGCTCTCGCTTACCCCTTCTTTCTCTTCCTCTCGCGCTCTCTCTCGTTGCTCGAGAGAGAATTTATGTTTTCCACGGTGCAATCGCGAACAAAGAGACATAGTGTCACCTAAAATTTTAAAGCGCAATCGAAGTTACGAAATGTAGTTGAGAAAAGGCACACTGAGAGTTATCTGGTAAATATGACTGTATGGCTGGGGAGATATTACCATGGCGCATGGTAGTTGGGGACTGGGCGGCGACCTACGAAATGAAGTAGATACATAGATAGTGTCTTTTATTCGTGTCCTGGGAGAAGCCACCTAAGGTCACCGCGCTCCCAAGAATACGACGACAACTACAGAGAAAAGGGCAACAGAAATTACACAATGTAAATATAATATTAGCAAATTAAGGAAGGTAAAACTATGTATAATTTCGACGCGTTTATACATGCGCAATTCCCCTTCAACTTTTTCGCCAGTCATCAAATATTGGTGCTAAGAACAATAAAATGTACATACATTAAAAACAACTATATATCATATGTAATAATGATAAGAAAATTCCATGTGTGAAATCTTCCATCCTAAAATCAAATTAACATCAACCGATCCTAAACGCGACGTAAAATATAAAATCGGATCAATCGCCCGTGAATTCTTTTGACAATTTGCCTCGTTATCGACAATTTCCGCGCTTTAACTATAATTCGTCCGATTGTCAAATATAATGAAAAAATAATTTAATGTCCTATTTACCATTGTACTGGCTTCAGCCATCCCTACTGTCGCCCGTGCTCTCTCGCCCTCTCGCAGCTCCCTCCCCCTCTCATCCTGCGCTCCCGCCATCGTCGGGACAAGAATGTTTTAATTACGAACGATACCAACCGAGCCCCCTCAACCCGCTCGCCCTTCGTCTCTCTTGCCGTGTTCTAGCTGGCTAGCTTTAACGTTGCTGGCGCACAGTGAGAGGTCGCGTCCAGGCTAATGCGGTAATTCGCATGCACTTTGACTGCATTCGGCAAACATTGGGGACAAACTCGACGATCCGGGGCTTCGATGTCATCGCCCTAAAAGCGCCCGCGTTGATAGTACGCTCGCAGTATGTTTCCGCGTCCTCGTCCATCCTCTACATTTTAAACCGTTACGGCTCCACACCCCATACTGCCCTTTCATATCGCATGTGTCTTGCTGCAGGCTGATTTGGGATGATATCGTGAATTGCTGTATCAAGAGACGGACCAACGTCTCGACGTCAAGTACTTAAAAAAACGATTTTTTTTTAGAGACATTACCGTGTAGTTCTACTCCAATATACCGAAAGTGAAATCTTGGGATCGATGTTATTCAAAAATGAAGCATTGGTGTCGAATTTTGAAGACACATTTATTACGCGATTTCAACTAAGGTTTAGAAGGTTCTTCAAGAACGGCAAGCTATTGGCATTCGAATATGGATGTATTAAAACAAATTTTGTAGTGTCATTGTCAATATCAACTCTGGTAGACATTTTCGAACGTTACAGCGGGCCCTGATAGGGTCCCGAAATTATAACATGTTACCTTTCCCGTCTTGCCGTTGTTGCTTCAATATTATATGGAATTGTAAGAATTGAAAGTACAATTGAAAAAAGAAAATTCTTTGGCAACCCGAAACGCATTTTTTTGTAGTTATACTGTTATGCTATATATGCTT
Source organism: Ichneumon xanthorius (assembly GCA_917499995.1). NCBI lineage: Eukaryota > Metazoa > Arthropoda > Insecta > Hymenoptera > Ichneumonidae > Ichneumon > Ichneumon xanthorius. The sequence continues at coordinate 13,028,473 of OU824201.1, forward strand.
TAATATACCGGACGTGAAATCTTTCGATTGATTTTATTGGAAAACGAATAAATGGTCGGAAATTTTGACGACATTTTTATTACATAATTCGAACTTAGGTTTAGACGGTTTTTCAAGAACGGCAAGCTATTGGCTATTGGTACATGGGTTTTTTTAAACGGAATTTTGTAATGTCATCGTCATCAAGAGACTTGTTAATTATGTGAATACACAGATTGTCGAACGAGTCTTTCTCGGTTTCGAAAGATCAACGATTTTTTTTTTAGTTTAGTGTAAAATTTACGATGCTTTCGCTCTGTCAGACAAATATCTTAACCCTTGCCTCCGCGTCGCGTTTCTAGTTTCGAAGAGGAGTGTCGTCGAGCCACTATTAATGGCTTTGACCCTAAAATTAGTCGATCCGATCACGAAGACCCTCGTGAATGCGGATTCTTGCGTTAACACGGCGGAGCTTCGAGCCTCGTGCATGTACCAAGCGCAGCTATTAATTTCACTCACACCTCCCACGCGAGAGCGGCGTTATATTTATTATCACATAATTCGTTAAACTTGTCGCGCGGGTGTACCGGTCGACGCGTAGGAATTCCAAAACAAACCAATAGTTTTCCTGTATTATTTTTATTATTTTTTCACCCCACGGTCTAATCGGCAGAATAAACTCTTCAGTAATGTGAAAAAGTAAAAGCGAACTAAGATACTGATTCACGATGAGCGAGAAGAAATACATCGGCTATTATGCTTGAAATCGTCATTGACAAAAATTTGCTCCAAGACCCCTTTTTCAGAATAGGTAAAAATAAAAACAAAATAAATAAAATAAATTTAGTCTATATAGAAAAAAATTATAACAAAACAATAAGTGCTAACTTGTAAAAATAATTGTTTCTTTTCAGCTTAACTTAAGTTTTTCGTCATCTTCGACAGCCAATCGTCGGACGAATAAATCAACTGCAATACTCTTGATGACCAGGACTTTTTAAAATTGATTTATTGAACAAATCGTTTGTATCACTATAGACTGGTTAGATTTTGCGGCACACTGTGATAAGTACGACAGGTTGTTATTAACGATTCGATGAACGCTCTTGCACCAAAGCAAAGGGGTTATTAGCACAGGAACAACGCCAAAAGCTTCGTCTGTTGAATATGCTTTACCCTCGAAGACCAGGTCAAACACGCGTCTAACAACATGCACGTTCACTTGCAGTCCGCACTAGACAAATACACTGTCGTTTGTACTCTTTGTCGGCTTCTCTAGAGTGCTCGCAGTGTCACCGACACTATTGAAACTCTCGAGTGCAGTGTGTGACACCTTAGAAAGCCAAAGTCACATGATCCACAAGGCTTTGTTGACAATTTACCGGTACCGCACCGTAAATCTCGGTAGGGGAGAGTTCGCAAGTACCAATAATGGGTAAAACAGACCAGGTTAATTTTTACCAATCGAGCCGCAATGTCAAGATTAGTTCCGACCGATCTTTTTATTTAAAATCAAAAAGTTCGATTCTACTTTCATCCCTTTACTTGGTTTAAAAAACGATTTATGTCCACTTTTTTATATTAGAATTTAAAAACGCAAGGTCTACTTTTTCATATTAGAATTTTCACACATTGCGAGGTGAGTTTTTTTTTATTCAAGGCATTATTGACAATTTTCCGGTACTGCAACGTACATCTCGGTATGGGAGGGTTCGCAAGTACTAACAATGGGTAAAACAGGCCAGGCTGGTTTTACTCAACATGTATTATTCTATTTTTCCACAGTTGAGTTGGTTTAATTATTGATTCATCATTTTTTTAAATAAACTTTACGAATTTGCGGAGTTTGGATCTGTCATTGTTGGGCAAGTTAAATCGGGTTAAATCGGGGGTAATAAAACGATCGAAGCTCCATCAGATACGCTTTCGATTTATGAGTAAAAAATTGGTCCAGCGAGCAATCGACGTTTACAAATTGTGGAGGCGATGAGACGGAGCGACGTTGGGAAAACCGGCGGAACTCCGGTGTGGGGCGCTGCCGGTTACGCTCGCTGCATCCAGGGTTTTATACAGTGTACATCGACCATCGTACAGATTTCGCCTGCAAAGTGTGCGGAGGTAAGTGAGTGTCGCGGTTGTCGGGACGCGATAGTTCGCTCGGCGATGACGAAAGTGGATGCAAAGCGAGCGAGCGGAAGAGGAAGAAAAATAAAAATAAGAGAAGGATCTTCTGCGTGCTCAGAAACGAGGTGGAAAAATGCATAAATTTCATCCTCCATCCCGCTTTCAGCTACGTTTCATGTGAAACAGAGGAGTATCATGACGCTTCGTAAGATTCGAAAACTTTCGAAGAACGGCAATTGTTAATAATAATATCTTATTTAATATTATGTAATAATAATCGGTGGAATTTGGAATACTTATTATGAATGCATTGCAATGAGAAAATTGGAGTGCACAATTCCGACAAAATCATCGAAATATTTCTGTCGCACAGATGAGAAGTAATAAGTGAAAATAGTCCGGATTTTTCGGTGTCTTCGTGAGAATGGCAAAAAAAGTCCATCGATTGAGACGAGAATGAACGCTCTTTCGGTGGACGAGAAAAATCGAAGTAATCAAAGAGTTGCCGGGGCGCGGTTCTGACTAATTGCCCGCCGAGGATCGTGATTACGTCGCTTTGTCAGTCTACGTAGAGTCTCGATGCGACACTACCGCGTCACGCCACCGCGGGTCCCATTTCACCTGGGGGCCGATTTGCATTCCGATGTTTGTTCCACGGAAGACGGCGCGATGTCTATCTTCAACGTGTTTCCAACCGTCGGTCTGTTAAGGCGCATCACCACTCGTAAATCACCGGGAACTTAGCTGGACGCGTAACGTTGATGGAAGTCCGGAAGGGGCCGAAGGAGAATCCAGACCACGCTCTGGTTAAGATCTATCAATCTGTCTGTTCGCTAGAGGAGAGAGATCAAAAAGCCTAATTTTTGCAAATTTTTGCACGGAACATAAACGAAAGTTGCAACCCAAACGGAGAACTTGGGTCCATGTCACCCATCTTTCCTCTATCCTACCAAACCAGGCGCAATGACCAAACGCGGTAAACATTGTAGAAGCATTGCATCAGACATTGGATCAGGGTCTGATAAAGGTCTCATAAGGCCTTTTCCAGCCCTCATTAGGATGCGATGCGACGGTCTAAAATGTCCTCTAGCAAGTGTGTGCATTAAACACACACTAGCGATGTGCGTACAGGAAAGGCCCAACTTAAATAGAGAACTTGGATCCATTTTGCTCCGCGACATGCACACAAAAAAAAATCCCCCACCTCCCCAAAAAAAGGAAACACGTTACAATGCAAACATTTTTGTTCGAATTTTCTTTCATCGAACTGTCATCGCTATTGGTGGGTTTCTTTTTATTATTTTCCCAAGCACTCGAAACGAATGATATTTTCGTTGGTGAACTATCGGAACATTTTTGACAATTGGTGGGATCCGCGGCCATGGCTGCAGATGAGGCTTTCATTTCTTTTTCCTCGATCGTAGCACTTTCAGCAGTGTACAGAAACACACAGGCTCGGAAACCCTTTCGTGCGCTTTCCGCGTGCCGATGGACGAAGTGTCACAGCCACATGGAGGCACCGGCAAGAGTCCCGAGAGCTGGCTTTTAATTGCTTCCGCTTGGTTCCTGGTGCATCAGCACTCGCACTCGGCAATTTACCGTAGTTTCATTGAACGAACTTGTATAAACCCTTTCTGGATACTGTGCTGAGGGTGTGCGCGCACGCGCATGTGTGTGACTGTGTGTGTGTGCGCGCGCGCTTGTGTGTGTGTGTGTGTGTGTGTGTGTGTGTGTGTGTGTGTGTGTGTGTGTGTGTGTGTGTGTGTGTGTGTGTGTGTGTGTGTGTGTGTGTGTGTGTGTGTGTGTGTGTGTGTGTGTGTGTGTGTGTGTGTGCGTGTGTGTGTATGTGTGTGTATGTGTGTGTATGTGTGTGGGAGTGGATGTGTGCGGTTGTGTATGGGTATGTGTGAGTGTGTGTGTGTGGATGTGTGTGGGTGTGTGTGTACGTATGACTTGTATATGTCTACGCTCCGCTCGAGTTTCGCCGAAGGATATAGGTCAATCGGAGTCTCTCCTTCCCAGCACTATAGAATCGAATTCTCGACACCGTCCGCTGTAAACCTCTAGTTTCTATCGGCCTGACTACGTACTCTCGTGTATAGGTGTGTACGTACTTTTTGACGCGAAGAAATAAAAAAAAAATCTAAATCACTCTTCTACCCCTTCCCTTCGAAGCAATTTCCGTCGCCGAGCGAGAGTTTACCGGAGAACGACTCATCATCGGTTCTACCTATCGTTCTTCTCGTCTTTCCTTCCTCGCAGTTCTTACCAATTTCCCAAGATGTTTCTCACTCTTGGATTAATCATATTCGATGCAATATGAAACTATTGGAGTTATTAGTTGACAGAATGTGATTCACCGCAGTGGGTATGAAAACCTATAATTTTACCTCGCAATTAATTTTTGATGTTTTTTTTTGACAAAAACTGAGCGTCAACGGACGCTAAATTGCATTCCTCGTTCAATCGCACATTTCATCTAAGCAAAATCTCTAACACAACCATGTAAGATCGTAAATTTAATTTAAACGCGCGCGCGATCCCCATATTTAACGAGAGGACGCGGCTACCGATATAAAGGCCCAAAATGCGTGAAACGGGTACGCTCACGCAACGTGCGAAATTCAGCTATAAGTGCGGTAACGCACAGGGATCGTTCTCTTTCTCTCCGGGGACTGCGAGGACGAAGGACCTAAGAACGTGACAAGTGGATCTACCGAATAATACTGTGTACGGACGTAGCGGAGTTTCCGTGTCGGATGTCCGGATCGCCCTGGCCAGTCGATCACCACATAATTCATTTTCTATCGGATTTCCCGTCCCCGGAGTCTAAAAGAAAGAGCCAACGAAGAAGCCCGTATAAATAAGTTAAGTAGCCAGCGAACAGAATATTTCGAGCGTATATATTTATTGAGGACTAATTTTTTTGTTATTTGCGTACGCGGGCTGGGTGAATTTGCGCGATTTTAGTTTATAAAATATTTTCGATTGACATGATCCATTGATAAATTGTTCTGTATAATTTTTCGTGGCCCATAGTATCATAGATTTTCTTTCTGGGCATTTTAATAATTGCTTTTGTTTTTCGTTTATGGTATATAATTAATTGAATTTTGGGTCTAACGAATTATTTTGGATATAAATATTCCCGGCTCATAGGCGTGGTGTTCAGCAAGCTTGTCTCCAACTATCATCGAGTGTGAGAGCCGGGAATCCTTGTGTAAATAATTTGGACATTATAATTATCTGTTTCTATTTTCCGTCATATATGTTGTCTTTTATTTCTTTATTTATTTGTTTAATTGCGGGATTTATATGTTTATATGTGTCGTTTTCGTCGGGGAATTTTTCCACTCCGATATAACTCACAACCAAATATCATTTTTTTTTCACGATATCCTACTGTATCCGGTTTTGATTCATTATCACGATTTAATCACGGTATTGTCGGAGATATCTTCCGGCAATGTTCATTATGCAGTCCCGGTGCAATCTGCAGGCAACATAACGAGATCATCGCAACAGAGACATCTCCGATAGAGGAGAATACACCCGCTGATCCAGTAAGATCTATCCAAACCCGTCGGGTTCCGTATGTGTAGATGGTATTCAGTATACTGGGACAGATTCGAGCGGCGGGAATCCACCGAGGATGTTCATCAACATAGGATGACCGCCCACCGACTAATCGGTACGGAAATTTGTCAAAGTGTTTCACTCCCATCCGCCCCGAGGCTGCTGCGCCAGCTTGTCAAAGCTGATCTGTCTATTTAATTTCGGGACTCAGTCGTGAATATAGGTTGGATGAAAGGGGAGAGGAAAAGTGGTGAATATGACCCAGGCAAATTAGCACGTAAATTAACGGTATATGGACCAGAACATATTCACCAGTTTTGCTGTACATACGATGTCGAACACTTTGATGTTAACACTTCCATGGGAAACCCTATGAGAGTTTGTAGCTGATTCGACATCGACGCAACTATCTTCGTTCCCATGTATGCATAGTTCGATGAAACTCCCCAAATTTTGCGGAAGCTGAAATTTTGAATGCTGGACCCTTGCTGGACTTCCTCTAGGTATGTTTGGCCTCGTGAAAAGAAAAACCGGCTTATGGTGGTCCCAGTTGACAATTCAGCGACTTTTGGACCAGTTTTCACCATTTTTTACGCTCCGCACAGGTTCTTAAGCTATTTTGTCACCAGATTCTTCCTACTCGATTGGATCTCTCGGAATTTCATGTTGACTGTCCATCAAATTGGATCAAATATCTATCTGATAATTGCGATACCAACATTAGCTAGTCGCAACTCTTACAACTGATGGACATCTAGCTGGCGCCACAGGAATCCACAAGAAACACTGGCGCAAGAACAGCGAAATCAAAGTATCCAGTCAATCAATTTCTTGATGGTGTCTTCGTTAAATCATGAGCAGCCGCACAGATGATGTATCGTTTACCACTAAGAATTTCTTTTCGCAGCAGTACGATTCTCCCAAAACAGGCGAAACTGTTTTACCATCCGATGGTAACAAAGATCTTTTTTATCCAGTTTTTATCCAGTTTGTCTTGGACAAAAATGATAACCGATGTGATCAAGGGAACTGAGACTGGTACAGATAGCATCAAATAGCATTAATATAATTTACACCTAAAAGGATAGCCGATTTTCATGGTACACACAAAAGCAATCGGCAGTCGACCGTCGAGCGTGCGATTTTTTTTTATATCATCCACGAGCGGATTAAAGGGACAGGGTATGCGGTGTACTGGTGCCCGAACGGATTAACGCGGAAAGTGGATACAGCGAGTGTCAAGGACCAGTAGCCCAGTAGAGATGCTGCCAATGAAACCGTAGGGGGATTCGGTATATCACGTGGTTCGCTGGCTCGGAGGGCTACGCTCGCTGGACGTGTTCAACGATACAGTCCAATATATTACGCAGATAGCCATGCTAATTCGGCTCTAGCTGGGTGCGTGCTTCTATCTCTCTCGACCGGATGGTGCGCTGTGCACAGTGGACGGGTCTGCCTCTACTCGTTACCCTTCCAAACGTATATTTACGTACACATACCCGTGGATGCATACACGGTGTACCGAAAACGGTAAAATGTTGAGGTACGACTTCTGTCTTTAATCAAAAAAAGGTATCAAATCATTGACTTGGCGAAATGACTTCAACAAATGAAAAAAAACACGTCATTCATGAAGCTTTGGGAAAGTTCATCGACTTTGTATCGGCAAATAAAATAAAGTATGGGTTGATAAAAAAATGTCCGGTACACCCGATATTGTATGAAACACGTAGCCGTTTTAGGTATCTAGATTCGTGGGTCACCGCGGGGCTCTAGTTTGTGCGCAATTTAGTGAATTGTGCATCGAAACGTTATCCCCTCGGCCCCTCCCCTGACTCGGAGAATATTGTGTCTCCGGTGAGTCGCCGGATGGCTCAGCACTGTACACAGAGTAAACTAGAAAGTAACGCGTAGTCAGCTCGAATGGGCTTTCTCACGGTGCATGCATATGCATAGATAGGAGAGCGTGGCGAATCTCGAGGCAAACAGCATCAAAAGTGGACCGGGGCATATACCAGACGACACGGTGCATACGGCCGACCGCATACTAAGTAAGCGCAGAGATTTGCTGGAAGAGGTACACGCGTTTGAATCGCGGAAACAGTCTAAATTTCTGAAAATTGAAAAAAGGTGAAGAGTATCCAAACATATTTTGATAGTTGAAAAAAAATCAAAGCCATTCTAGTTCTAAGCATCGACACTGCAAACTGCATTGCAAGTCAACTGAGCTGCTTGATGCTATTCGGTAATCGACAGGCAGTTGAAGAGAGCCGTCTGTAAGAGTTGGATTGACATTGTGAGAAATTCTTCAGAGGGTAAAATCACGACCTGTAATCGGAGATCGCGAAAATTTAGGACATCGGGACGTTTGTGGCGAAATAAAAATTGTCATGACACAAAGGAGTCAAGAACACATCTCATATGTGTCCATGATTTTGGGAAATTAATCTCTAGGCAAGGGTGCTTTCTTAGACCAGCTATAAATCACTCACATTTATGAAAATAGCGTTCATCGTTTAAAGTTGTTGCATACCATCTTTGTCGACTCTTCCGCGCAATTATGTCCGACCAAATTGTCTGTAGAAGAATTAATCTTGTCACGGTGCCAGCCAAGCCAAGTTTGCTATAAAATACTTTGCGTGGATGTGGTGTTTAATCTTATTAAACCTTATCTTGTTATTCTTTGACAATAAACTTCACGGAAGCCCGAATAGTTCCACAGGTGATCTTATTAGTAGGGATGAAGACACGATGCATATATGCATATGCACAGATTGAACTGTTGGTCCGTTCAGCAGCAGCAGCAGGCGAATTTCAGACTCACTGCAACTCCACCGACGAACGTGTGCTCATTCTTGAACGGTGCGCGTGCAAGACTCGGCAGGGCGCCGAGCATTACAGATAAGCATGAGAATTCCGCAGTATCGGATTCAACCAAATTCTCGTGTGCCAGGTATCTAGAATGTATGCGATTTGGACAGCAGATATAAGGGATAAGGGCTAATCGACATGGACGTCGAGATCTGCTGGAGAAAAATGACGTGGTGGCCAAAAAGAGATAATCCTGACACCGTGGTCTGCTATGGAAATGAACCTGCTATGGTCATGCCCAAAACAAGATAATCTGGATGGGCTCAGCTATAGAAACGACGTTTTCCCAAACTCGGAAAATGGAACATTCTGATTTCAATGATCTAGGATACCGTCTGGATGAAATGGAAGATTTAGATACCGAGAATAATAAAGAACAAAACGAAATCGTCACAAGTTGTAATATGAGTAAGAAAAATGTAGCATCAAATAATGTGATCTGCTGTGGAAATTCCGTGTCCAAAAACCGATCATCCGGATGCTGTTGTCCACAATGGAGACGTCATGCCCAAAACCCGATAATCTGAATACGCTCTGCTACAGAAACGACATGAATGTCGAGATCTGCCGGGGAAAAATGACGTGGCGGCCAAAAAGAGATAATCCTGACACTGTGGTCTGCTATGGAAGTGACGTGTCCAAAAACCGATCATCCGGATGCTGTCGTCCACAATGGAGAGATGTCATGCCCAAAACAGGACAATCTGGATACGCTCTGTTGCACAAAAGACGTTTTCCCGAGACCGGAAAATGGAAAATTTTGATTTCAACGATCTGGCATATCGGTGGATATTCTGGATGCTACGCGCGGATCTCGAAGTGGATACAAGTGACTTGCGAAGATTTAGATACGGAGAATAATGAAGAGCAAGACGGGATCGTCACGGGACGTAGTCTGAGTCAGACACATGTCGCGTTGAACAAGGCGAGTGAGGTCTACCAGAGTGACAGGCCAGAAAATCGATTCCATGCGACGGAAGTCCTGGATGTCGCGCGGATGAGGTGATTGGCCTGCTTAAATTCCGTTTTTATTGTGTCGAACGGATGAGCATTGATAATTGCAAGCTTTGGCTGCGAGCACGCGGCGAAATCCATCACAGTGACTGGAAGAACTGTCGCGACTGGAAGCCCGACGAGAGCGATACCTCAAGTTGTTTTTTTTAAACATAGTCGACATTCTCGCAAATAGCTCGTTGAACGATGAAGAGATCTTTCAGTGTGCATGCAACGAAGTCGGTAGCCTATATAAATTCTCTCAATTAGCGTCACTTCTCAGTTCGTTAGATCCTTTAAGACCTGTTCGGCGTTGGACTAAACGGTTTCAGCGAAGCGCCGACGGTCCGTGCATCACGGTTGGACAACTGGAGAAAATTGCAGCGCATGGGCAAGAGAGGAAACGGTGTAAATGGCGAGAAATGACGTAGCGACGAAAAACCCCGTGGAGAATCGGCGCGAATTGGCAATTTTTCAATTGCATATATTCGAATGAGGGTGGAAAAGTGTGCGAAAGTTTAGGTTCGGGTGTGGATCGAAACGGAATCAGAAGACCCCACGCATGGATCCGACGTACTCGCAGAATCTCTTGATCTCGTCTCCTATCTCCCCGCGTCGCGTTAACGTTATCAAAAAAGTGTTTATATGCCGTGCGAGATTTGAAAAGGGCTGCATCGGAGAAGAGCTTTATTCCCGAAGGAATAGGAAAAAAAAAAAACGTTGCGCTTCCATTCGTCTACCGTAGCTCCAGTTTCAGACGAGCCAATCCCCCATGTAATCTCCAACCTCGAATAGCTTGTAGCTTACCGTGACATATAGTGCACTATGCAAGCCGTAGCTCACGTTGCAGGTTGGTCTACGTAATGCCGGAACGATATTTCATCCATCATTAACCACGAAACGTATTAAATATGAGCCTCGCCTTACAGGCAATAGAGAGGCTGCCGTTGAGCTTCCATATTTCGGGGCGAGCGACCTTCGCGCCTACCTCCACACGCTGACTTTAAAACCATAAATGCATAAGCAACAATAAACTCGATGGAATTGACTATGGACCCGAAGTGGAAGATACTTTTCAGCACATGCTGTATGCGCATGAAGTCCGCTGATGATCCGGTGTCATTTATTTTTTCACGACAAAATAACCACACCTCAAAGTTTTTATTATACATCACTTCATTGATATATGAAAATCATAAGTGCAATTTTTGCCTCAGTGCCGACGTCGGGCAGATATGACGTTCCGACTCAATGCCGACTTCGGGCCGATACCGGCTTGAGGTCTGACCGGCATAGAAGCCTCGGCAGCTGGTACCGTCCCGAAGCCGTGCCGATGGTTAAACCACACCCGCGATGCGACACTAAAACGCCCGCCCTTCTTCAAATTTTCGCCACACAGAGCTCGGAAGAGCTGAAGAGAGCTCGACGCGTCGCCGTGCGTCGATCGGTTCGCAATTACAATTCGAACAAAGTTATGCCGAGCGGGTGGCACGACGCGAAGCTTTCGCCCGGATCGGCTTGGGGAAACCCGGGCGTTCGGTCTTGGGATCCCGGACGACGGGGATGTGTCAAGTATTTAATCAGAGCCCGGGGTCGATCTACGTGAGACAATGGATGGCGACCATCCCCCTCCGCTGCCATCCCGGTTTCTCCCATCTTTACCCATTCTCCGTGCCCAAGGCACTATAGCTATCCCGCTATGACTAGGGGTGTAATTATGTCGACCTCATTTCAGGACAGATTTACTCCTCTCTGGCGCTCGCGCGCCCGCGCACCAGAGCATTGTCCTCGATCCTCATCCTAGCTCCCGAACCCTTCCCGCTTTCGCCGTATTCTCGTCTCCCCTCTGAATCCACCTCTTTCGTCTATTGCAACGACAACTAAATTCGCGTCTACTTCCCATCTCTCCTCTCTTTTCTTCCACTTCCGTTCTTCTTTCACCTCCAATTCTGGCGAGGCTCCGGCGTCCTCCGGAGGGCTCCGCAGCATCCGCAGCGTCCCATCCTTTCCCCGGCGTTATCCGTTGTTTTCTACTTCTCAGGGTAACTTCCCTCAGGTTGGTCTCCGTTGTCCGGTAACTTTTGCCCCACACCACCGACCGCCGCGATTCGACAATTCTTCTTCGTCATATTCCCCTCTTCCGCTCCCGCTCCGACCTTCCTTCCTTCTCCAGGAAGGAAGGATAAGGATGCTTCGGTTCTCTTTCGAGCTCATTCCCCAAACCCAAGTTTGCCGGCTCGTTTCGTCCTTTTTGTCTCGCGGACAGTGGATAGATCCAACTCATCGCCCGTTCCATCAACGCTGCTCGGGCGTATTGCTTCAGAAAACAATTAGCCTTGCACAAGTCCGTACCCGACTACGACGTAGCCTATCTAGCTTTTGATGTGTCCCGGCGAGCCGTGCTTTACACTCTCACTTCGTGGTTACTTTCTCCATTAATTTGACATTGTAGGACGAACGGGAAGAGTCCGTCTCGTATCGCTAATCGAAGCCGACTCCAATGCCTGGATAATGTCAATCGACAATTCTACGTAGAATTAATGGAGAGCAGCGATTTTCTGAAAATATTTTTACTGGAACATCGTTCTTCCCGCTGTTGGCGCGGATTTCCGGGTTAAGAGTTATGGTAGGAATAAAATAAGTGGCAGATTTGTTGCCGAGCGAGATAAAATACGTCGGATATAACTTTCAGGTAGCGAATGAAGTTTTTTTTTTTGGTCGGTCGCATTTTGCGAACGGTGGCAATTTTTTGTACTTTCAACGCAGACATCTTTGCTTCCCGATGGAAAATTGGGAAAATGCAGGTTCCTATAGCATGCTACGGGGAAAATCACGCACGATAGGATGGTTGGCTACATTCCAAAACCCTTTTTTGAGTCGTTGCTGCGCGATGAAACGCATCGAAAGAGTGCGACTAAGGATTTCAAAATTAAATTAAAGGATTCCAAAATAGTGTTGCCAACCCGTTGTGTGTGGAAAGCCTATTTTGAATAATGACAATTTCTGAATCACAATTTTCCCCGCTTGATTTTGGGCCAAAATAACTGCGATTTCAATTCAGCGCAAAAAGATGCATCAATATTAATCTTTTCACGCCGAATTTACCGGTACATTACATTTTTCTTACCGTTACCGTTACATTTCCGCATATTGGTATATTCAGAATTCAATTGTGCCGAATAAATGCGAATTCGGTACAATTAATCGAAAGAAAAGAAAAGAAATAAAAATATCATTCGATGAGAGGTTCGATCGCGCACTGATTGACGATGGTAATCGCTCGATCGCGAGAGACCATAATGGGGCTCGGCTTAGTCAGTTCTCAAGGAGTCTCATTGTTAATTTTTTTTATTTTTTGAAATTATGTCAACTGAGTCGAATTCGAAACATCGAAAAATCTTTAAAAAATTGATAACACGTTATAAACAAAAACTCCCTCCCGCTGGGCTCTCTCGGTACTCGCGTATATTTTAATTTTTGCTGAGGACCGCATTACGCATGGAATGATAAAAACCGGGCGCGAGCGGCGCACCGGCCAAAGTATTATTCAAAGTGAAAAAGGCTCGAGTGGAATTAGCGAGAATATATTTATTTTTTTTACCACCGCGTCTGCAGCCACCACTACGTCTGCACTCGAGATCGTGTCCTGTCACAGTAGTTCAGTAGAATTCGTCGCCCAACGTGGCAACACCTCTACGAGGGTATATACACACTTCCGCACCAAGCCGTGTGAATTGATGCATGTTAATTTTTTTCTTTTTTTTTTAATGCGTCTGCACGACAGACTTCCTTTTTTCTCGATGCAGGCGTCAGCTCGTGCTTTCTATCCATTTTTTTAAATTCTTTTTAATTCCAACGGTGGAAGCTACGGCTGCGTAGCTAGCAAGAGCGTTAATCCTGTCCCGTCGTACTAACGAATGTACCGTTTTTTTATGTTACTTTTTTCTCCACCATCTCTCTTTTACCATATCCATATCGCTACCTTGCTGTATTTTATTTCTCACGGCGTGGCACAATTGTTGAAGAACTAAGGGGAGATACGGCAAAATTTCATGGACAATACACGGAACTCTGCGCGAGGATAATCCGTCTCGGGTTTTTGACGAATTTATGCATTTACCGAAAACCTTCTGCTCGGCGGAGCTTACTTCGTGATTAAACAGAGTATTACCGTGTATGTATTGTAACAATGCGGAAAATAACATTAATGAGGATAATTCGAAATAGATGTGGGCACCGCCGGCCTGGCATAGCTCACTGGTCAGAGCAGACGACCGGAAATCGCAAGGTCCCGGGTTCGAATCCCGGCGCAGTAACGCCTCGTATTTTTCCCGGATTGTCTGAATCGTTTGGTTGCAGTATCATTATTTTTATCATTTCATGTCATTTATTTTTTTCATCAAGCATCTCATCGGACAGGGAAGATGCGCAGAGAGAAAAATAATCATAAGATTATTAAGTAGGAGTGACAAAGAAGAAATTGCAAAAATGTTATCACATTCTGTAGTTACATTATTTTATTAAATAATCCCCTCAATATTGTGAGTATTCATTGTTGAATTAAAAAATATTGATCATTTAAGGCTAAGTGTTAAAGTATTTTATTTTTCAAAATTTAACATTTTTCCACAAAATACATTTCGTTTTTGAATATAACAAAAATCGTTTTGCTTTTAGATAAGATCGACGGGCCGAATAGTGAAGGCCAATAAATTATATGCTTATTTGATAAAAAATGTGTGATAAGAAATGAAATATGGACGCCATTTTTTATTTTTTTCTCAAAGAGATTCTCTAGACTTCGAAAAATGCCAATGTAATTAAGTGAAAATTGAGAATAGTAAACTCAGGAGTTCTCAGGATTCGACAGGAGATGAAAAGATGCAAACCTGTAATGGAAGGGCTCACTAATGAAGAGATCTCTCGCAGGATCTCTCGAGGGAATGCCACACGCCTAGCATCCAACCCTAGAACTCATCGACGTGCGCGCATCAATCCCCCGGACAAATGGGACGAAAACCCTGAAAGTTCATCCCCCCTCTTGCGTCCTACGTTGTCGTGATTGTCTGTCAATTATTTATGATTGGTGCCAATTTGTCCAATCGAGAGTAAATCCCCGTCGGGATGGACTCAACCCTACTGTCACAACCATCGATCCGGATTGTATATTTTATTTCTTCCACCCTCTCGTGAATATTCCTCGAGCGATTGCACTATCCGCAAGCTACAGGACCGTTAATTAGTTTTAACTGTTACTATTCTTATAATATTTTTAAGGTTGAAGCTTAACAGTTTCTGGACAAAAGAACGTGTTTTATTTTTATTTTTTGTAGATTAAAAAAATCATAGTAATGGTATCGTGACCGTGGGAAAAAAATCCCAAGCCTGAGTATAAAAAATTATCGATGATCGATTTTTGAGGAAAAGTTGTATATTCAAAAAATATTATTTAAAAAAAAATCCAACTTTTACAATTTTTTATCTTCGAACCTGGGAATTTGTTCACATGATCAGAACATTATTACGAATAATGAAACCCATGGGATTTTTTTTATAGACCAAAATAATTTCTCCATTAATTGAAGAAGAAAAATTATAAAAAGTTCTACAAAATTATAAAATGAAATTATAATTAATATAAAATGAATATAATATAATTAATATAAAATTATAAAACGACGATAAAATTGTTGCTTATTTCGCATGACGACACGTGGTTTCTTCTGGTACAGCGAGCGAACCGAAGAGGCGAATGGGGAAGCGTTGAAACAACGTCGACAGCTCGGTTCAAAGAGTTGGCGAGGAGTCTGCGGTGCCGGCGAGCGATAAATTCACGGCATTCGACTCCCGCACCGCTTCGAGACACCCTTCCACGACTCCCTTCCGCAAACGCCACTCTTTCGACCGTTGCGGAACTCTTTTACTTTATTGTATTTTATTTAATTTATCTCATCGAAGGAGCGGAAAGCCGAGATCGACGTGAGAATGCTGCCCCATCCGCAGCCACAGTGAAAGCCAACCTCGGGCCATTATTTAAGATTCCGTGAGTACAGTTAAATTCCACGGATCCGTGAGACTTAACCAGTTGAGTTAGTACATCAGAATTCTTGAAATCTATGATAGGGACGTGCCGAAGATTTACGTCCGGAGTACATTTGGAATCTGTTGTTATTTTCGTCCGTAATCAGAAAAATATTTATTTTTTTGTAATTAATCGACGCGTTTTTAAAACTAGAAACTATCAGTTTGACATTGGATTCAGTTATTTTCACAAAAAATTTGTTCTTCACCATTTAATAAGTGCTGGAATCTGGACATGCTCTTAAACGTCCGAGCATTAGTACACAGCTAAAAATAATTTCGTAAAATCGGAATACGAAGTTTCGTAAAAATAATATTGGTAAAAAGTGACAAACTCATTTGTTAAGGTTTGAATATACAAACCTCTCCTCTTATTGCCCCTGCCATTAAAACTAGAACCGGATGGTGCGTTCAAAAAATTAACATATCAAAAATTGTAGAAGTCTGCGGACAATAAGTTGTTCCAAAAAATACATTTTTTACTGTGCAGCTTTACGTTAAATTATTTTCAAAAAATATTGTTCTCGCGCCTTCGCCGTGTTATTCGCAACGCTCCTTGACAAGTCGAAGGATAATGCGGAAACCTCCGATGGTTCGGAGCTTAAAAATTCGTCTGAGATCGTGAAACGAAAATGCATTAAATTTGTTTTCACTCCTGTCGACAAAAATGCAATTATTCCTTATAATTTCTTTTCAGTTTAAGTGATACAATTTCTTCCAATCCGTCCATTCGTCGATCATCGATCGTCGATGATAAAGCGAATGTGAGTGATTATTTTAACAATAGCAATAATAAACCGCCACGTGCGAAAGACTTGACTCGACGACTCACCAGTCGCACGTTGTCACGAGGTCCACCCGGTGTCTCCTTTCTCTCCAGTTCCGTTTCTCAGCGAAACTTCCCCAGTCTTCACTCCACCCCACTTCCTCTCAATGACGAAAGACACCCACCAGCACGGAAATAAAGTGGGAAGGGGTCGCGGATCTCAGTTCTTTCCCTCCATCCGTTGAATCGTCGAATGTGGCGGGGTGGATGTTGGGGATTGGTCGTCGCGCACGGATTCTCCACGGCGGATTTCCTGGAGTCTAGTTCGCGAGGATCACGCACTGCACCTCACCGGAGTCCTTTTTTTTTACAGAACTATCGCTTCGAAGTCAACAAAAACGAAGGTCGCGAGGCGATTTTTTTTTTTCAATGATTTTCACAGCCCGAAGGAAAAATGTAAATTGTGCGATTTGTCTCTTGTTTGTTTTTTTTTGTTTGTTTTTTTGCCTCATATATTTTTAGCGCGGATTATTTCTTCGTTCGGGATGACTGTCTGCATCTCGGGTCACCGATTTTTGGCTCGTTGCTCTGGCGCAATCGGGAACGAACGAGCGTCTCAGTGTCTACCAGCTCGTCGAGAGCTTCGGCGTCCTTGAAACATGGTTGACTCGCCGAACCGTGTACCGGTTCAAGGACAACTCGAGGAACTTTCCGTATCCAACCGGCGGAACTGCCGAGACGTCTAGACGGTTATAACGATGGAAGATCTTTCGGAGCTCACTCGGTGTTTGACTTTTCACGGTGAATCGACCAAGAAATTTTTCCTCCCTCGGAGGACCTCGTAACTTCTGCGATCGAAGACGCAGTTTCCTCCAACGATTATTTCTTGCGATATTTTTCAGTTGTTTTTCCTCACTTCTCAATGATTTTTTTTTTTTATTGGTCTCAAATTTTTTCAATTTTTTTTTCTTCCTCGAAGCTTTCTTCAGTTATAGTTCTTCGGTTTTCGTCACTTTACGACTTCTCTTCATATTGAGAAAATATCGAAACTGATCGAAGAAGAGGGTCAATTTTTTTTCCAATCATTGAAATCGTTTGGGATTAAAAAATATTTGGTACAAAATTTTGCAGTAAAATTTTCTTAGGATTTTTTTTTCTCTGTATTCACGTCGATCGCGAAAGTGGAGAGTCGTCGGTACTCTGCGGGATCGACCTCGCTGGGAATCACGTGGCGGCAGCCCCGACGTTCGCGTAGACCCGTGAACGCCACTCGATTATCGTCCTCGTGTTGCTGTCGATGAATTTTTTTCACCGAAAAAAAAATTAAAATAAAAATCTTTCACGCAAGTGGCATTCGTCCAAGCGTCGTTAAATTGGACTCTCAATGTTTGACGAAACAACGTGAGCACCCCAGCAGAGTCGCCGAATGGAGGATGCACGCGGGAAGCGTCGTCGAGGATTTCCCAACTGCAATGTTGTTACTTTTTCGTCAAAATCTCTCCTCCCTTATTTTCGTATATTTAATAAAAAATGAAAAAATAAAAAAATAAGAAAAGAAAATAAAAAAATAATGAATCCCTCAAACCAACCCTTCCTGTCGTCGCTCTATGCTGCGTCTGGTCAAACGATCTTTCTCGTTGACGAGTCCGACGATGTTTCTTATTTATTTATTTATTGTCCTCTTTTTTTATTTATATCATAAAGTATTAGCATTTTACATCGTTCCCCAAAGGATTCTTGTTGTTTTTTTTTGGGAAGTAATTTCGTATGATATTCATTATACGGATAGACAGACAGATGGATGAATGCGGAAGTTCTTTATTCCGGTCTTATTTTTTTTATTTTATTTTTTTAACAAAATTTTTCTTTAGGCGAATAGGAAAAATAATGCTGGATGTACGGTATTGTGGAGTAGCTCGCGAAAAGGGAGGAACACGTCCGTCCGCGAACCGTTCGCCAAACGCACTGAGGAATCCGGTACGGTCGCCGGTTCGCCGGTGACGTCGGCGGCCTCCTCTCGGCTTCGATTCCCGGATGGGCATGCGCTACGTACCGCCGCCTGCCGCCAACCCTCTTTATATATAGTATATATATAAACCCTCGAACCCACCCTCCCGCCGGTCCCCGGGTGGACGAGGGTGGGCCAAAAGGGTGGCTGCGCTCGGAGGTAAATTGGGCTGTGCTGCTGCTACTGCCTGCCCGCTGCTGGAGAACCGGAAGGGTGTCCTGGCCGCTCTCTCTCCCTCATCCCTCCCGGGCGCTCTTCGACGCTCACCGATTTCCCTCACTCTCCGCTATATCTACCCTTCGCTACAGCCTATGACGACGATGCCGAAGCCGGTGTACCGTCGATCTACGACCCTATAGATATACAAGGTTACACAACGTTGCTTGACGCCATTTTTGTACTCTTCTGACTCTTGGCGGACTTGGGATTAATAATAAAAAAAAAAATTTCTCAAAAATGTAATATTGAGAAAATGAAATGTAAGAGCTCGAAAATCAATTCGGTGTTTATACGATATCTAAAAAATATCCTACACAAAATAAGAGCTTTCGTTCGTCCGACCGGAAGCTCTTCTCGAATGGGGATGATTGCCGATTAGTGACTTTTTCGTAATTCATTGTACATCCGATATTTGTTCTAGTCTTTGATTAAAAAAATGAAGAGGACCGTGTACAGTGAATTCGAAGGTTATACAACGTCACATGATGCCATTTTTGTACTCTTGCGATTCTTGGAGGACTTGAGATTAATTTTTTTAAATTACTTCTAAAAATTGTAATATTGGAAAAATGAAAGGTAAGAGCATGAAAATCAATTCGGCGTTTATGTCAAGCGCAAAAAACAAGAATTTTCTTTTTTCTAACCGGAAGCTCTTCTCGAACGGGTATGATTTCCCATTAGTGGCGTTTCCGTAATGCATTGTAGATCCAATATTTTTTTCTAGTGTTTGACAAAGAAACCCCGAGAAAAGTAATGCAGTGAATTCGAAGGTGTCCCAAAAGCCTCTCTGTGTATTCGCGAAGCTGGCAGGCTTCCGTGGTAAGTGCTTCATCGGCGGGACGAAGGATATAGTATCGGAACGTTCCGGCTTCGAGTTTAGCATTACGGGGGATTGAAGCAGCCGCGCAGGTACGGAGCTTCGGTTTCGGGATTAGTCGAGAGAAGTCAATATTGGTAAGAAATTTAACGTTTAACTCGAAAGTACGAAGAAGTTTGGGGAACGGCGAGTTTACTTCGAGGAAGGAAGACCGAAGGGGTTTTCGGATAGTCATCTTGCGTACAAGAAGACCAACCCTCCCTCCCAGCGTCCGATGGAAGAAGCCGAGACTTTCAGTCCAATTCCGGCCTTCAGCCGCTCGTTTCTTCGCCAACGAAAAAGATACCTAATCGAGATCGACGTAAAACGGCAAATAAAAAAAACGATTCCGAGACGTTGCAATACCGGAGCGATTTTTGACTCGTTCGAAAGTTCATCCCGGTTTCCGAATCGAAGGGAATTTGCCGGGGCGAATGATAAACTTTGGTTAACTGGGAGAAAGGAACGAGATGGTTGGCAAGGGTGGGAACTTTGCTACGAGTTCGGTTCAAATTTTGTGGATAAGGCTGGTGTCATCTCATTGACACATCTTCACGATAAGAAACTCCGGGGCGGCCGGGGTGGTTCGTTAACGAGTTCGACGGATCTTTTTGTCACGGAGAAGCGAGTCGAAGCAATGAATCAATTTAATCGAAGACACGAAAACTCCGTTCCCTCAGTCAAGCCATTCTGCAATTTGGCTCGGAAGGAAAGTCTGCAGAGTCTTCAAGGTGTAAAACAAAGTGCTCTTGGGAGGAGAATTAGAGATTCTGGTGGAAATTTTCTAATCGGGCTCGTTCCGACTTCCCGAATTTCTCGAACAGGAAAATGGAATATAAAAGATGGTGGAGTGAAGACGTTAGATGAGAATTTAATCGAAGACACGAAAACTCCGTTCCGTTAGTCAAGCCATTCTGCAATTTGGCTCGGAAGGAAAATCTGCAAAGTCTTCAAGGTGCAAAACAAAATGCTCTTGGGATAAAAATTAGAGATTCTGGTGGATATTTTCTAATCGGGCTCGCTCCGACTTCCCGAATTTCTCGAACAGAAAAATGGCATACAAAAGATGGTGGAGTGAAGACGTGAGATGAGAATTTGATAGATGAGAAACTCCGTTCCCTTAGTCAAGCCATTCTGCAATTTGGCTCGGACGGAAAATCTGCAGAGTCTGCACGGTGCAAAACAAAATGCTCTTGGGATAAAAATGAGAGATTCTGGTGGAAATTTTCTAATCGGACTCGCTCCGACTTCCCGAATTTCTCGAACAGAAAAATCGCATACAAAAGATGGTGGAGTGAAGACGTTAGATGAGAATTTAATCGAAGACACGAAAACTCCGTTCCCTTAGACAAGCGATTCTGCAATTTGGCTCGGAAGGAAAATCTGCAAAGTCTTCAAGGTGCAAAACAAAATGCTCTTGGGATAAAAATTCGAGATTCTGGTCGGAATTTTCTAATCGGGCTCCCTGCGACTTCCCGAATTTCTCGAACAGAAAAATTGTATACAAAAGATGGTGGAGTGAAGACGCGAGATGAGGTCCGACAAGATAAAAAGACCTCGACTCCCCGGCGCAATAGCTCAATCTTTTTCCAGATTCTTTCGTGCGGCGTTCCGGTGGAACGCCGGAGTAAAAATTGCGCGTTGGGACGCGCGCATCCTCTTCTTAACAGTTTCCTCTTTGCGGATAGAAGAGAACGTGAGGGATCGGGAGGATGGCGAGCGAGACGGAGAGAGAACGGGAAGGGAACAAAGCTATCCAGCAAGTGGAACTATCTGGAAAGGCGAACCAACTCTCACGTCGATGCGCCATCAAATGGCCTTTGCTGTGCCAGATAGACCTTTTACCAAAGCCTCGTGTAAGTGCATAGGTACCCAACGTTGTACCATCCTCTCCTCCTCTCTTTCACTTTTTCTTCTTACTCGTTTTTTCTTGTCCGCTCCTCGACTCTCTTGCGTGGTCCATATGAAGCGAGCGATTGATTTAAAACTAGGTTACTCCTTATGCTAGCCGATCGTGTCGTTCCTTCCTTCCCAAAGAACCCTGTACGGATATACATATATATATAAATAAATACATATATACACTCCATACATTTTTATCGCGTATAAAAATCTCGCCGCTGTCGCCGTCACAGCCGTCGACGCCGCGTACGAGAATCGAAGGGATCAGCTTCACCAACCAGAGAGGGAGGTTTTTATCAGGGAAAAAAGAGAAAGTTTTATTTTTGCAACTTTCATTGTTATTGTAAAAAAACTGTTAAAAAAAATTTCAAATTTAATGTACCAAACTGGAAGTTGTTATGCAAAAACTCCTACGTTAAATTTAACGTAAAATTGTGATGAAAAATTAATATACTTTTTCATTGAAATTAAAGTAAATTATAAAAATTGAAGTACTTCCGTAGTCAAATTAAGGAAAATTATAAAAAATTAAGTATTCCCAATGTTTTAAAGTTTTTAGTACACTGAACATTCATTTTTCATCACAATTGTACATCAAATTTAATATAACAATTTTTGCATAAAAACTTCCAGTCCGGTACATTGCATATCAAGACGACTTAAAATATTTCAGCTTGGGGGGGGGGGGGGGAGGTGTCAGCTTCACCGAGGGGAGAGGCTCCATATATCATGAAGGTAAATTTTTACTCTACGACAAGGGGAAAAAGGGTCACCTTCATAAACAGGGACCTTCCTCTCGTTATGGTGAAGCTGATCACCCCCCCCCCCCCCCCACCCCCCCCCCCGCCCCGCCCCCGCTCCGATTCTTGACACGGCGGTGGTGACGTCAACGGCGTCGGCGAGACTTTTATATATTACAGAGAGATATATGTATATAAACGCATGCACTTTATACTCACCTTTCAGATCTAGACGAGCGCATCTCAGATAGCCTGAATTTTCTGCTGACTCTCGATAGATAAAACGAATCTTCCAAGCTTCACCCGCATACATCCTTTATTTCTGCTGCTTCCGGGTATGAAACGGGTGGATGGCCGGTGTGAAACGGGTATGAGCGGTCGTTTTTTGGATGCAATGATGCGGACGCGGTATTATTATTAGTAGCAATAAAAGAGATTTATTGGCAAAGCTTAATATTTATACAGTTTCAAAATTAGTATCTTCTTATACTAATTTTATTCCTAATGATAATTACACACATTGGCAAAGGGCCATCGACCCGAGTAGTTCAGCCCTATTATTATTATTATTTAATTCTATTATTTGTTTCTACTGTACATTTGTTTTAATGTATATTTTTTTACATCTTGTTTATCAGATTTATCTTATTTTTTCTTATTTACAGATATACAAACAGTAGGTCTGTAGTTGTAATGTGATGTTAGTTGACTGCGTTACATAGTTCTAAAAACATCTTCACAAAAATGTTGTTGATTTTGCGATCAAAGAATCCTTGATAATTCTTTTGGCGTCGAATTCACATTTACTCCTGCATAATTTATGTTTACGAAGAATCGACAGTCTCGAACCGGCACTTTCGGCGATGATAGGGGGAGAAAAAAAAGTAACGCAAACTCTCTCTCTCGAGCCACGTCGCCTCGACGACGATACATACTCGATTGTAAACGTCGGAACGTATCGGCGAGCAAAGAAGTCGTCGTTTTCTTACGTCCCAGGAATTTTCTCGCCACCGCAACGCCGTATCAACCACCCTTCCTCTGGCCAACCCTCGGCGTGTCTCGGAAGAGGCTCTTCGCAGCTCGGAACCGAACGAATAACTTACCCGGGGGAGGCCATCTACGAGAAAAATAATGCTTTCTTCTTTCTCGCCTCGAGAATGCGGTGCATTCTCGAGCCAGCTCTAGTCGGCACGTTGAAAGAAAGAGAGAAAGGGGCAATGATGGAGATAGGGTTTTAGGGATACTGACTGGAAGTCTTAAATCTCGCCGAGTCACTGGCACCGAAATTGAGCCATACCTCGCACGAACCTCATCGAGCATAATTGTAGAACAAAAATTTACAATTTTATTTTATTCATTTTTCAATACTAAATTCGGGTACAATAATAAACAGTGCATAATAGCACTTGATTTCACTCCGTGCGAAAAAAGCAGTTTTATGCACGCTTCGCGCACACTCGCTTTAGGCTTGTGCTACGAACACACACTCGTCAGAAAAAGTTTTATCGCACTAGTGTCGTAATGTACTAAGTAGAATTGCGGAAAGTAAACTTTTGACGAAGGTTGTGAAGTTGGCAGCGCGAGCTGAAGCTGTATGTGACCAATTTCACACTCTTCGTCATAAAAAAAATTAACATTTAAAAAAATAACCGTTTCTCGCGCCCGGTCTGCTGTCATTAATTGACTATAGAACAAACAATGGGAATAACACTTACGATAACATTTTTCCAGATGTAAATTGACGGGTGTTGGGACGCAAATATAAAAAATAATGATAATAAATTAATGAATAATTGAATCGTCGAGTCGTCCAAAAAGCTGGTTAAACGAGAATTAAACTACCACCACGAGCTCTCGTAGACCAGCGCCGAATGATACGTCGACTATAATTTACATTGGGAAACTGTATAGCGAGTAACAGACAAAGAGGAATTGAATGGAAGCTACAAAGCAGTACCCAACGAGTCATGCACCCCTTTCACAACGTATGCAATTCTCCCTTCCTCTTCCCACTCTAGCGAACTCGTGGGCCAACACTATCGAGAGATTGAAAGTCCATTGAATGGAGTGGGCGAAAGGGATCGACCGTGGCCGGGCAAGCTCTTCACTTGGTTCCGGGCACCCTCCTGGACGAACATATATACTAGCCGATCGTGTCTATGAACTTGAATCCCCGACACAATGGACCTTCTTTACATTCTATTCTCATTATTTCTCTCTTTGACTCGCGACTGCCCACATGTTTAGCGGAATTCACGCAGATTGAAGGGTTTTCGTTGGAATCTAGGATTTAAAAAAAAATTTAATAGTACTAAAATTATTTTTTCTATCGCCATATAATTAAAAGACCGATTTTTTTTCATACATCATACATCGGTGAACTCATTTTACATGTACGAAACATGATTTACTGTACGAAAACCGGCAGGTGATAGCCATAAAAAAAACCCGCATTCGGTTAGCACAAGTGTAACCGCCTGGGCAGATTTTAGGATTTCAGGTCGATGTCAGCATTTTGCGCAGATTAGATGTATTTTGGTATATAAGCAATCGGACCAATGTCACGCAATATTTCTAAAGGACCGAGATTCTACGTTTCCCTTAAGGAATTTTAAATCTTCAAAAATTTCATTTTTATAACTAAGATGTTACGTTTCTCCATTAGGTGGACGGTATTCACCTGGTCTACACCATCGCCCATTGCACTACAACAGCAGCAACAACGGAACAACAAAAAATAGCCATCTTCCATCAGTGAGCCTAACTCGAAATTTCTAACCCAAAAATTCCCATATGAACCGTGTATAGTACATACATACACACTATCAACTGTTCTCTTTCGATTTACCGAACTAATCCCAATGATTAACGACAAAATCCTCGCGGCTGCTCGGCCAGCTCCGAAGTTGCAACGACATCAGTTTTGGGACATCGCGAGTGCGATCGCAGGGGTTAAATCATTACTCGACCGATTGATGCTGCGTATGCGTAAGAAGAAGTTGACGGGTGGGTGCTTAAAAAAGGGTGAATGGCAAAGAGTGAAACAGGGAGTGCAGTACCTGGAGAAGTGAGCTACACGGCTCAACTAGGGATCCGTTGCCGGGCACCGATGGAAAGGAAAAAAGGTAGTAGATCAACCGGCGAGAATGAATCCCGGGCTGTTGGACAGACAGAGAGACGACTGCATAAAAAAAAGTACGTAGGGATAGGTCGAACGATATAAGCGTTAAGCGCATGAGGGATGGCAATATAGCGGAGAGCCACATTGAATGCATCGAACGAGCTCTCGCGCGCTCTGCTAACTCTGCAACCGAGTTTCCTTTAGTTTATTTTTCCATGCGTAATGAACTCCCTCTTTTCCTGTATTTCTCTCTATCCCTCTCAAAATGTTCTATCACCGTCTCTCTCCGCGGAACTCTCCTCCCTCGTTGCATCAATAGCGTCGACTGGCCGACGACCAATCGTCCGACGAACCCCTCTTCACTGCCTCCTCCATGTACTTTCAGGGTGCAGCTGAAACGCTGCTCTGCGTTTCGATGCTAGTCCCCTGCACGTTCGACCACGCTATTTTTTCTTCTCTTTTCAACTCAGCAGTATATCGTTTGCGAATTATTCACAGCCAGGAATTTCGCCCTTTTCCGTCTCCGCTTTAGTTCGGACTTTACCTTCGCTCTCCGATTTTTTTAACGACCTCGTCGCACATGGCATTAAGGGAATAATGTGTACCGAGTGTAATACGGGGGAAAAAATAGGTTTCGGTTCAAACAGCGGCGAGGAACGTAAGTGAGTAATTAGGGATCAGATGAAATTGCAGATTGGTCTCGAGTTATAAATTTTTTGACTCATTTTTCAAATCATTTTCCGTAAATCTTTCCGGTCGTTATAAAACTTATGTGTATTCGCGAACGTGCCTCCCTCTCGGTGTGGAAACGTGAATGGATGTAAAAACTTGGAGAGCAGTGAAATACGGCGGAGATACGCTGTTCGCTCTCGGTACGATGCGATACGAACGAGAACCATTAAAATACTGAATGGAAGTGCATGGATCGTGCACACACGCACACAGAAAAATAATTTTGTTCACGACGATCCACAAATAAATATTTATTTTATTGAAACAAATATTTATTTAATCCAAATAAATATTTATTTTATTTAAACAAATATTAATTCAAACCAATAAAATATTCTTTTGCGGTCCGACAGTCAAATAAATAATTTTTCTGGTTGCGCATGCGCGCCCGCCCACACACACTCGAAGACAACGAAAGAACAATGAAAATGCACAATTCAGTTCAGCTCACGATCCATTGAGAACAACTAATCGAGGATACTTGTATTATGGAAATGTAATTGCGAATTATAATGAAATATTTTATGTAACGTAATTTTCGTCGACGCGCCAGCTATACCGCTGCACACTCGCTGGAACACGAGAAACTCGTATTAGTATACGAATCAGGTGGAATAACCATGCTCGCTTCGTCGACGCCCGATGCTCTAAAAGTATCCCGCCACGTTCCTCTATCCGAGAACGAACCTCCCCGTACACGGTCGCGAATCCCGTTGACCGTACGAGGATTCATTCATTTTTGGTCATTTTCTCGAGAAGACCCGAAAGACCCTCCCTCGGACCGGCAACGACTGCGAGAAGTACGTGAGGGGTTCAGTCACGGGAGCTTTGTTCCCGAGCTTATGACTCGCAATCTATGAGCCTGCCCAAGCCGCGCTTTCTACACTGCGAAACGAAGGGGAAAGAGGAAATCCGAGAAAGAGGAGAACTTTTCCGTTTCCCTTTTTGCAGACGCTTCTCGCCTGTGCTTCCTGTGCGAATATGACATTATTATTATTATTATTATTATTATTATTATTATTATTATTATTATTATTATTATTATTATTATTATTATTATTATTATTATTATTATTATTATTATTATTATTATTATTATTATTATTAATTTGCTGTGAATGTCTCAGGATGGGAAGTTGCAAGCCGAAACGTATTATTGACAGTCCGTGTGTAATACCGCGGTTTGGAAAAGCGTGACGAGTTATTCTACGCAGCGAGCGTCTATTACGACTTCGAATAGCCGTTTGCGGGATTCATCTCGGTTCCTCTTTTGTCTCCGGGAAACCTCTTTTGTCTTCGGTCGGGCAGCCGAGTAGGAATTATTGAGATGAAGTTGGAAAGCGGAAAGCGGTTCGGATGTAAGAGACCTCCCAGCCCGATCAGAAGCTCGGTAACAGTTTCTTACTCGACCGGTATATTTCCTGGTCGTTGGAACTTCCTGACGGTACATCACTATATACATGTATGCATATGGGACATTCCGGGCAAAGTCGACACAGCCGTGAAACTACCGAATTTTCATTTTTATTTTTATATAAAATTATATGTTGACAAACTCATATTCGCGGGCTATCAATTTACTGTGAAAATTTAATTAAAAAATTGACGACGAAGTTTTTTAAGTGATTGGCATTTTTGGGCGATTGTGACCGAATTGATTTTTGAATTATGACCACGTATTCTGTTATACCCGTTTTCAATGTACATGAATATCGGAAATTCCAGGCAAAATCGGCAGTGTCGCCAATCTACAGATTTTTCATTTATATTTTTATAGAAAATTCTATTATAGCAAACTCATATTTTCGGGCTAAGAATGTACTGTAAAAATTTAGTTAGAAAATCGACGACGAAGACTTTTTTTAGTAATTCGCATTTTTGGGCAATTATGACGGAAGTGATTTATGAGAAATGTCTTTAAAAAATGTAGTAAAAGGAGACAAAGAAAGTGTTTCGCGACACCGTCGATTTGGCACGTAATGCCCCATATACAAGCTTCAGATTTGCATACAGAGGAGGAATAAAAAAAAATGAGAAGACAGCGAGATGGAAAAATTCTCTGCAAAGCCTAGAGCGATGTAGACGCTAAGTCCTGGTGAGCTCGACGGTGCGGGCGTTATATAAGTATAGCTATCGAGAGGCAGTAGTGAGATACTCTTTCAATCCAATCGGCTCTTATTTCACCGGTTCCAGACTCATATTTCACTCGCGGATGTAAGGGCAATTGAATCTCTTTATAAAATTACCCTCTTCTCGCGCGCGACTCGCACTACTGTGAGCCCGCGTCGCCGCCGCGACTCTTTCTACCGGCCTCCCCCGCCATCGCGGCTCTTCGTCGCCCGTCGCCTCTCGGATTCGCTACATAAAAATGCGACGTAAACGAATTTTCAATACGATAATTATCTGTGATTCATTTCGACGTCTCTCCCTGACGAGATTCGAAGTTATCTCGAGAATCACAAAATTATTCAATGAGAAATTCCATTTTTTTTTGTTTTGTAATTTTCAAAACACGAAGTAACGAAAAACTTCTCCGACAATTTTTTACACTCGGATTTACTCGTCGAGGGATT
The DNA here is from genome assembly GCA_917499995.1 of Ichneumon xanthorius. Lineage (NCBI taxonomy): Eukaryota > Metazoa > Arthropoda > Insecta > Hymenoptera > Ichneumonidae > Ichneumon > Ichneumon xanthorius. The sequence goes on from OU824201.1 coordinate 13,057,014, forward strand.
TTATGTACGATTTTAACGAATTTATTAATTTTGAAAAATTTATTTTATTTATTTGCACTGTAAAAAAAATTTGTATGAAATTTAATGTACCGGACTTGGAAGTTTTTATGCAAAAACTGGTATATTAAATTTAATGTAGAATTGTGGTGAATAATTAATGTTCAGTTTATTAAAAACATTCGGAATACTTTATTTTTAATAATTGACTTTCAATTTACTATGAAAATACATTAATTTTTTATAATTTACTTTAATATAATGAAAGAGTTTTTTTCCTAAAAACGTCCAGTCCGGTATAATAAATGTACAATTTTTTTTACCTTGTGCGCGAAGAAACACGAGTAAATATTTAGCACTTCGATAAGTCAACAAATTGTCTTGGTCTCGAAAGACATAGTTTCTGTTCCGTTTCTGTATTAGAAGCTGAACCTTCTTACGGCGTTACCATCCACACAAAACCGCTATCTTTATAGTCTATTCGCATATCTAGCGCCGTATAAGGAATCTTCACTCGCGACGATGCTTCTCCCGACGAAGCACTCGCTCGGTATTCCAATTTCCAAGGACAATATATCTTCTAGTTGGCTCGGAGGTCTTTCGAGCCAGGCCAGAATCACCGGGAAGTGAGCATCGGGAGCGGGCTCTCGTGGCCTGGGTGCACGGTATAACACAGTATTAAGGGTATGCGCGCAGCGGCATTGTCGAGTCTCGGTGTATCGGTGTGTGGCAAGCGCGCGACGCTTCTTGCCAACTCGAAGTTCATTAACAAAGTAAATTACCGTATCCGTTACTTTTATCGCGCTACACTACAGCGAAATAGCACCGAGAGAATATAATCACCCGAGCCCTCTTCCATTTATTCTCAATTCGAGACCTATAACACCGTGCTATATGCCATCGGCGATAAGATCGGATCTCAGCGAGATTTGGCTCTGAAGCAGACAGCGGAACAGTATTATTCCGCAGTTTCCCCTCTATTCGCTGTTTCGAAAGTAATTATGAATCGTAACAATAGTGTCTCCGGAGCCAATTTGAATATGGACAAAGGGGGACCGATGAACAAAATTGTTTCTCGGTGAAATGAATCTTGGTGGGCGGAGAGATTTCTTTCGAACGCGCTGTCGAAATCAGAAATTTTCGACGATTTGTCACATCGTATTGCGACTGTGTCTATGATATTTCGCCGAGTGTGCGGTTAATAAATTACATTGCATTGGCTAACATTTCATAATTTGCTTCCGCGTATGGTCGGTGCGATTAATAAATTACTTTACATTGACCAACATTTCACAGTTGGCTTCCGCGTATGATCTGCCTGGGAATGAGGGTAAGTCAGAGATGGTCACACGCACTGTAAAAAAAATCGTATGAAATTTAATGTACCGGACTGGAAGTTTTTATGCAAAAACTGGTAGGTCTTTGCCCGTACCAATTCCGATAAATCAGTATATAAATAAATCACGTGTATTTGGTGATAACACTTTGTCTGCTTTTAAATCATTTGCCAACTAATTTTGTGAGGATAAAGTGAACGTGCATCCAAGTGCACTTATACCAATTGAATTGCATTGAATAAAATTGGTGCTGTAAACGATTTATTTCCTCTTATCGAAAAATGACAAATGTCACGATGTTTATCGAAATATTGAAGTTTGTCACAAAAATTGATATGTGAAAAAATATATTGGGAGGGGGTGAGAGACCTGCTAATGATACCAGTGGTATTAAATCGTGGAAACATCCCCTACGTACGTTCTATGACCTCTCCTCGGTTCCACTCCACTCGGCCCGACCGTAATTTCTCGTTAACGCGTCGTTAATTGATCGTTGCCGGCGAACGCTCGCAGAGAGGCGTAGGTATCAGCACGACTTGATGTAACGACGCGTTAGAGCCGACATTAAGGGCGACGACGTTTAGCTGGGCTTCCCTCAATGTTACTTACCGGTATAAGCAACGATCCGATAACGAGCTAGTCAATCGTTAAATCGCCATGGGATCGCCGATGAACTTTGGATTATTCGTCATGCCAATCATCAAAAGCGTCGCTATTAACAATAAACTTTTGCAAAAATTCAAAAGTCTAACCCAACATGTACAATCATTATTTTCAAAATTTGTAAAAATTGGTTAAATCAAATCTTGTTTACCTCTCCAATATCGAATAAGTATCTCGGCAATGATGTTTTTCGACAACAAAAGGATATTCATTCCTGTGTTAATTTTGGAACACGTACCGATAATATAAACACGATAAATATTATAATTTCGAACGATTTTCGTTAATTACCGCCGGCTCTATATCTATGTTGTATAATTTAAATATATTAGTTGCGCGCGCGAGCCGGTGTGACCTGTAATTACAACCCACACACGGTAACAGTGACGCGTTAATTAAATTTTGCAAAAATTCAAACGTCTAACCCAACATATTAAATCATTATTTTCAAAATTTGTAAAAATCTTCTAAAAATTGGTTAAATCAAGTTTTCTTGTCTCTTCAATGTCGCATAAGTATCCAGAAGAAGGTATTTTTCCACAAGAAAAGGATATTCATTCCGGCGTTAATTTTGGAACACGAACCGATAATATAAATACGATAAATATTATAATTTCGAACGATTTTCGTTAATTACCACAGGATCTATATCTATGTTGTATAATTAAAATATATTAGTTGCACGCGCGAGCCGGTGTGACCTGTAACTTACAACCCCCATATGGTTACAGTGTCGCGTTAATACCAGTAGCCACATGACCAAACTGTTATTTTTAATTTATTCCCTCAATTTACCCCGGATAGAGAGAAGTCGCTATGGTCGGGACGTTGGGATGGGGTGGCATGGGAGAAGGAATGGGGGGGGGGGGGCTCATTGGTAGTGGAATACACGGACGATAACTAATGCCAGGCGGGACGGCCACAGCACTCGTGAAATTATCCGGCCGATAATTTTTGTTGTAACCATCCTTCCCGCCCCCTGGTACCCCATTAAAATGTACTACTACTTGCTATGTTCAGCCGTACACAACGGCTCTATATTCGGCACCGTCACCAGCGCAACATTCACGCATGTGCGCCCACTTCTCGTCCATTTGGCAAGCCCCGATCTGTGAGGATAATTTACTAATTTACTTCCCGCTCTTTGCCGTTCTTCCATCCACCACTCTCCCCCTCCCCCTCCCTCGCCAACCAAGCTGGAACAACCTCGAATTTTGCGCAATATTACAGATTTTTATACACTACATTTTCTTTTTGATAATTAATTAACGGTATTGGACGGTATTAACGGTTTTTTTTACATAAACTGTTTCTAAAATTTCAAACACAGGTGCGTTGTACTTTAACAGTACCATTTTTACTTTTAATGAAAGTTTTTGTAAATTACAGGCAAAAAATTTGTAATTTTTATATCTGGTATTTTAATCATACACAAAAAGTTAATTAATGTTCAATTTATGTAAGTAATGTAAGCAAATTTCAAGCTCGAGTACATTAAATTTGCAATTTTTACCGTGTAGTTTTGACTCAATGTTTGAAAGAGAAAAAATTATTAATAATTAAATACGAACATTGCTTCCTCATCGAGCTTACTAGTTCAAAAGACGTAAAAAAATGAAAAGTTACTCGGGTTTGCAATAGTAATAGATTTACTAGAATGTGAGAAATTATTGAATTACTTCGTCGAAAAATAAAAAAGATGCTCATTATTACATTTCCATATTTTTTTCATAGATTTTCTCTCCACGCGGTGTCCCGCGCTAACGGTGGAGATTGAGAGAGATATTTAGTAGCGAAAAACACGCTGTAGGCCGCCGGAGCTCGCGCCCATCATTCGACACTGAAACAATGGGTCTATATATCGTGCGGCACATGCGTGCGAAATCATATTAATTTATCGAGGGGGGCAATTACAAGAAGCCATATATTAGGCGGAGGGGCCGCATTCGTTTATACGCGGGAGAGCGTGCAACTGTCCCGGCAATGCCATCGGGCTTGAAAGCTCGCTTGAAAGAGTCAGAGTTGCGTACACGTTATACCGAAAGACACGAATGCGCAGATAAAAGCAGAATAAGAATTTTTTTTTAATAAGAAAAGATTAAAACTTTCGACTGTAAAAAGAAAGACATTGCATATTTCGCTACAAAAAGAATAAAGTAATAACAGTTTTTTTTATCATTTTCATTAATAACAGTCGCGAGGCGTCTCCCGTAAAAAGAACAATTAAATCAAGCTCATTAGTTAACACATAGATACGATTAAGCGGGCTATCATCATCTTATATAAAACTGTGACAAATTTAAACCACAAATGATTATTACTGTATCGGTTCTGTGAGAGGAAACGTCTCCCGACTGTAAGTAAAATTATTAACAAACGGTTCTTATTCGACTATATTTATAATAAAATATATATAATGTAATTCTTTTGATACTCGGGAGTTGTACAAAAATGAACAAAAAGAACAAAAATGTATGCTTTTTAGAATCTACCCTATAGATTTATTTCCATTTACATCCAGAATGAAATAATGGGAAGCCATCACGAAGAACAAAGTCTGTAAAGAAGAATAGAGAGTGAGTGCCCAATGTCACGTTTCCACGTTGAATTTGACTGGGATAGACGATTTAACGTTGAAATTACGTCCGGGTCATACGTGTCTCTCAACGCCGAACGTGTGCAGGCATGAAAAGCGGGCTCGGAGGGAGGAACGGCTTTTGGCAGTGCAGTGCCATTGCAGGCGTCCGCATCAGAGAGCCAATGTGAATCGGAGAAATTGCAAAATAACACAAGAGTTTAAGCCCGAAGCCCGAGCCCGATTCACGGAGTTTCGAAGACTTCGGGATGCGACGAATATCGAACCTCGTCGTTGGCTGCCATAAAAGTAGACGAGGTTTGGAGTCAAATGCCACTTTAGAAGTAGTTTTCGTCACCACGCATTGGCATCGTTGTGTTCCTCTCAATTCCGTGGGATTCATAGGGCAATGACTGTGGCGTGGCCGATCGCTGATCCGCTACCGACAACTTCCAGCGTTCGTAGCCGATATGGTGTGTATCCTACAAAATTCGGAACCTCAATACCGTCGCACAACCATGCCGGATTCCCGGGCTCCGATCAGCCGAACTATCCGGGTCAATACCTTATTTACATCGAAGGCGTACTGGGGTTTGTGCACACGTGCGAATACGCGAAGATACGGAATCCGTAGATCCAGGCTTGGTCGCCAGTTCCCACCTGGGGAATAGCAAAACGGCACTACATCTGTTATCGCGACGGAGAATACGCAAACTCTGGGAAGACATAAAGCGACCCTGGTGGCAATTTTAAAGCGTCAACCTCAGTGCTTGATAAGGACCGAAAATGTTCATATCACCCCGACTTACCCTATTTTATTCATAAAATACTTTATGAGATTGAAAATGGTATCGTTACGATGGTAATTTAAGAAAAATGACATCGATTATGAGCAAAAAGAGTGTAATGATAAGGAGCCTTTGCGGTGATTTTCAAATATTATTATTGATATGGTTGGGGCTCGCTTCGGATGTCAACCAGCGAACATTCCATTCGGCTACACCGCGGCGATCTCGATAGATTCCGACTGCACCAGCTTGGACTGCGAACCGCCCGCTTTCGTACCGATGGTGCCATCTAACAGCTTTTCCCTGAACCGCCAAGACACTCCGAGCACTTCGCCATTGAAATATTCTTATGGAAGTAATCCACCGTTTAAACGCGATAATCTCAATCTTTTCAATACATATTTAAAAAATGGTTATGACTATACATTTTTTACGCTTAATTTGTACTTTTCCGTTCGTACTTTTTCGATATGAACCTGACGACACTCGAGCCGCGATATTTCCTTTGATTAACCGACCCTCTGGAACTGCATTAAAATTCCATCTTAACATTTTTTTCTCATTATAACGTTATGGATTTTTTTTAAAGCGTTAACATTGAAAAATTAGCTGTGGTTCAATTATGTACCTCACAAACATTACTTGACAGTAATATACAAAATAATCAAGCTAGTCTGTACGAAATAAAATACTTGAAAATTTAGAAAAAAAAATCCCAAAAAATTATGTTTCTCTTCATGAGACTAATTTCAAATAACAATTGTTTGCACATAGTTCTAAAGAAAAAGCTTAAAACTCCAAAGTCTCTATTCGGATGAAAACAGTGTCGTTCGTCTATTCCCGACACATCCATTTGTCTCGTTACACTTCTCGTTTACAGTTTATCGATAAAAGTAAGCAAGAAACAAAGCGACACAAAAAAATAAGAAAAAAAGAGCCGCGAAGGAGAACCATCGATTCGATGGCGCATCGTCGTCGTCGTCGTCGTCGTCGTCGACCACTCGCGCGTGGACCGATGACACTTAAAAACCACTTTAAAACTTTGCCGAATAGAGCCAAGCGAGTGAACAATTGAACGAGAATTCTAGCGTGTGCGTGTACTATATATATATATATGGATCCACCATAAGAACCTTTACCATGTTCGAAGGATAGGGTCAAGGGGTAGTGAGCTAGCCCCTTAGTTCCTGCCCGAAGTGCCGGGCAAATTTATCGGAAAATAATGGAGTCCGTTTGATGGCGAGAAGCGTGAAAGTATATCAAGAGAAAGGACGAGGGAAAGTATTAAGAAAGGGAGTAGAGGAAGGGACGGGAATAACCGTGGAACAGCCGTGGTGGGATAATGAGTTTGACTTTCATTTTTTACCGAGATTAAAATGCGTTGGATTCTTGTGGCTGAAAAAACCGTGCGAATTTTTTAATACAATTTTTTTTTTTTGATACCATTTGACCAAATGCTCTGTGAGGTAGGTCTATTCATTTTATTAGATTTTTTGTATGCATTTTATTAATATTTGAACTTATTTTACAAATATTTGATAAAAGGATGAGGTGAAATATAGTTGCCAGAAAAGACAAGGAAGATGGCGCTGGGATATTCGCCACTTTCTGAAAATGGCCTGAAATGGCCTAAAATGGCCTAAAATGGCCCGAAGTGGTCTGAAATGACCTGAGGTGGCCTGACATGACTTGCAACAGCCTGAAATTACCTGAAATGGAAAACATACTTCACGTATTTGAGGACATGGAACATTTTCCGAGCCATATACGGCCAGATATCGGCGATAGACAGGAGTTTAGATTAGAAAATACGGACCAAGAAGACGGACGAAGAAGGAAAGGAGGCTCGGCACGCGCGTCCTAGCTTCTCCTTTTTATATCCTTTAGCCTTAGGAATAAAACCCTTTGAAGTATAAATTGACGCTCGGTTGCGAGAAAGGTGAGGGGGAGGAGGGGCATTACGAAACGAGAGAAATATTTCCCTCTTCTCTGTCGTACCGATTTCTCTCTGCCTGGGTGAATTCTCTTTCCTCCTTTATACGTGACAGTCGTCAAAGAGATAGAGACTCGTCTGATCGTTCCCGGAGATTTCCGAACGCTTGTCGCACGATTGAATCGATAAAAAAGCGACCTCGTGCCAAATGAAAGACACTAACCCAGAAATAACACGGCGATATGATGTTTCTCTCAATTTCTTTCTACAATGGCCTCTGAGGAAACAAACAAACGGCTCGGAATTGGGTCACGGAAAAATTCATGGAAACCAGATAAATCGATGTATTCCATCTTTTTCCACTTCAAAGAACGGCGCGTCTGTACGAATGCCCGTCTCACTGAAAATACCTCTCAAGATCATCAACATGCCACGTTGGATCTTGATTGTTTTCTGATTAGCGTTGTTTGATCAAATACAACAATCAAAAAAGTCTTATCTGGCAGCCTAACTATATCTTTGATTTTTCGAGCGAAAGTCAAGAAGTCCTCAACCTCATCATCAACATGCCTCGTTGGATCTTGATTGTTTTCTGATTAGCGTTGTTTGATCAAATACAACAACCGAAAAAGTCTTATCTGGCAGCCTAACTATATCTTAGATTTTTCGAGCAAAAGTCAAGAACTCCTCAACCTTATCTTCAACATGCTTCGTTGGATCTACTTTGTTTTCTGATTAGCGTTGTTTGATCAAATACAACAATCAAAAAAGTTTGATCTGGCCGACTGACTATATCTTCGATTTTTCGAGCGAAAAACAAGAAGTCCTCAACGTCATCATCAACATGCTTCGTTGGATCAACTTTGTTTTCTGATTAGCGTTGTTTGATCAAATACAACAATCAAAAAAAATTTGATCTGGCCGACTAACTATATCTTCGATTTTTCGAGCGAAATTCAAAAAGTCCTCAACCTCATCATCAACATGTTTCGTCGGATCTTGTTTGTTTTCTGATTAGCGTTGTTTGCTCAAACACAACGATCAAGAAAGTTTCATCCGGCCGAACTATACCTTCGATTTTTCGAGGGAAAGACAAGAAGTCCTCGTCGAGTTCGTGCGACAGACTCGCTCGTGCCATTTGGTGTTCCTCGTTAAAGCAAGAATGCGACAAAAAGGATCGCAAGAAGCCGAGAAGAACGGTGGTGGAGAAAGGAATAAGGAAAAAAAGGTACCCAGCGCCGTCGGAAAGAATGTGCCCGACGCTAGTTCGATATGAAGGAGGCTTCCCGCGTGGGAGAAAACGAGAACGAGGATGCGAAACGAGAGCACGGGATGGGGGGCGACCGGGTTTCGACGGGGGGGTCGTTATGCACCGGGGTGGACGATGAGGCCGTAATTAATAACTCGCTCCGTGGGGATAGAGTGGAAATAAGACAGAAGAAAGAATAAAGAGCGAAGAAGAAGAAAAAAAATCCTAAAGAGAGCAACTTGACGACTGAGAAAACGACGAAAAGTATAAGACGAGATAGCCGAACGATTCACTGATTGGGTAACCCGAGTCCAGCATCTCGATCCGGATACTTTTGAGGACTCTGTTTATTGTATATATCTCATATTTATTTAACGATGTCAATCTTTCTCATTCTTCGGAATCTAATGGTCCCCCAACTGAGTCTCGGAGTAAAAAGGAAACCGGGGCGGGTGGGGGCGGGGGGGGGGGGGAGGCTCGTGGCTCATCTCACCGGCTCAATAACGAGAAACACTCTGCGAGGCAGCTTTGACGCCAACCCGAGGGAAAGGAAAAGATTTTTTTAGCGTCTTTTTTTTATTTTTCATAATCTCCATTATTGTTGGTTAACGAGGTTCCGGTTGAACTGGGGATTTCTCGGAGAGGTCGGGCAGGCTCGGGATGCAAGCCGCGCCATCTTTCTCACAGCCTCATTTTCTCCGTCGAGGTTCTTCAGCTTCGGGAAGAGGGTCGGCCAATTATTTTTTACCTTCTGCCACACCCTCGCACCCCCGTGTCCAACAGGGCTATTACCACTGGTGCGGGTCGTACGCTGTTGTGCCCGACGCCTGAATACGCCAACGAAGAGGCCATGAGGACAAAATAACCGAGGAAAAAATTAGGAGAGAGCCGCGGATGTACTTAAATGGAACTTGCCCTTTATTTGCACTTTTTTCAACTCTTTCAGGTGGAAAAAAGATCTCTTCTCCCCGTGGCAATGGCCCTTTCAAATATCGTTTCATTAATTTTTATCAATTCATTTTTATCAATTTAATTTTATCAATTCATTTTTATCAATTCATTTTTATCAATTCATTTTTATCAATTCATTTTTATCAATTCATTTTTATCAATTCATTTTTATCAATTCATTTTTATCAATTCATTTTTATCAATTCATTTTTATCAATTCATTTTTATCAATTCATTTTTATCAATTCATTTTTATCAATTCATTTTTATCAATTCATTTTTATCAATTCATTTTTATCAATTCATTTTTATCAATTCATTTTTATCAAGTTTATCGTCGAAAAATTCGTTTCTAATAGGGGAAAAGTGGTGAATATGGACCACCTCGATTAACACGTAAATCAATGATATATGGACCGGGCCATATTCCCCAATTTTACCCTAAACATGAATCGACTATTCAAATTTGACATCAACGTCCCTTTCTATTCCGGAGACATCACCGCAAGCTCCTCTTGTCACGATCTCGCCTATCCACGATCGTTTGCCATCCGATTAAATTTTCACTTGCGCGCGGTTCACTCGATCGAGAAACCCTGTGATCTCGATGCCCCGTCATTCTGCTTTGTCGGGGTCCACACCAATGTTCAAGACAATGGCGCGCGTGGTTGGCAAACAGCGCGTAATAAACTTAACGGTCCAGCTTCTTGCGAGCTTTCGAATTGGTGGCACTCAAAATATATATACCTGTGTAAGATCCATTACGGCATAGCCGGTAGGTACGTTACCGGTAAAGTGCATAGCACACAGTAGCGGTGGTGATCAGGAGTCGCATTAACCGTCCACAATGGCCGCATTAACGATGTCGTGCGAGCGCGTGCAATGTTTTGTTCCTGTGCGAGGAGAAACCGGGAGCTATACCGATATCGGGATGTGTCTCGCATTTTTAGGGGCGCACAACCACCCTGAGCTAAATGAGTGTGCCGAGCGCGCCTCGGGATAGAGGAAGAGCGAATGCAATACCGACTAAAACTATGTGTCTGTGTTGGGTATTTCGATACGATGCAGCAATTATACAATTATACTAGAAAACATAAAAAAAAACATGGCGGTCACTAAAATCTGGCTCGACCCATATTTCCTCGGTCTTCGAATCACGGATTTTAGCCAAAAAAAAAAAAAAAAATCATATGTATCGGTAATCGCCAAAAAATTTTTTTTTTAAATCAAAGCGATGTTTTGTTTCTGTATGAGAAACGGAGCGTTATTGGGATGTATTTCGCATTTTTAGGGACCACCCTCAGCTAATCAAGGGAACCAAGTACGCCTCGGGATGCAGGTGAAGCGATTGCAGTACCGACCAAAATATGTTAGATGTTTTAATATGATATCGCGATTACACAATAGTACAAGAAAACGGTGAAATAAACATGGGACGGTTTTAACTAAAATCAGGCTCAGTCGTCCAAGTTCCCTCGGTCTTAAAATCACGAATTTTAGCACCAAAAAAATGTACCGATAAACGCTGAAAACAATTTTTAAACAACTCAAAGATCTTATAATCATCGTCACTGTGACTCTCGAAGATGAGCAGCGGATCCGGTAAGAGAGCTCGGAGTATCTAATGACATCTCGCTATTCAGTCGTCGGTTAAAAAAAAAAAAAAAAATTCCGCAGACCGTCATCTCGTTTCCCTCGTCTCGGTCGTTATTTCAAATAGGATATTTTCGAAAGGAAGAGGAGAGCTGCTTCGGTAGAGCCACGTAGTTCTCGTTACAGAGCCGGTAATTGCGAAAGCGGTAACGTGCTAAGATTTTCCGTAACATTTCCGGGTTCTTATAGAATAGACTTGCCTCCCTTACTCGCGCACCAACTTTTTTCTTTTCTCCTTTTTTTTCTCGCTTTTTCTTCTTCTTTCGAACGATATGCCCGTAGCTAATACATAAGTCGCACTCTCTTCGACGCCCAGAGCCGCCAAGATCCACGGGGGGCGTTTCGAAGAAGTAGAATAAGAAGAAGAAGAGGAAGAAGAAGGTCGAATAAGGAGTTTCCGAGACGAGGAGGAAAGCTCAGCCGCGATAAGGACAGACGTAAAGGAATCTTGACGGAGTGAAAGCGAGAACAGACATCGATGGCTTAACGCCAGAAGGGCATACAGGCTACGCTTATACACATCTTGTATGCCCTTGTGGAATTAAACCATCGATACAGTCGGATAGAAATACTATAAGGGGCGGAGGAGGGAGAGCGACCCGTTATCACTCGAGATCACGCTAATCTAAGGCCTTTATACTCTTCGCCCTGCGATCACGCCGTACACGTTTCGCCCTTCGGGCTGATACGACTTGACTTTTCGTAACGACTTCTCTTCCTCTCACTCTTCCACCGTTGATAAGAGAAAGACAGAGACGGAGTTCGCGAGCGAGTTTCACGCTCTCTTTCATTCCCATTATTTGGAAAAATCCATCCGCGTAATTATCCGATAGGCGGAAGACGATGGCTTATGTGACACATCGAGGTGATAATATCGGGAGAGGCGATGAGCGTTTCGACGCGATGTTCTTAAAGAGAAATGAGCTTTATAAGCGTGACGAACTGCCACGCGTCTGTTCTCTCTGAAAGTCCAATCAAGAGTCCCATCATCTAGGCGATCGATAATCTGTACTTTGTCATTTGTCATACCAAGCTATAATCTATGTAATATAGCGTGTCTCGCTCAAGACTCATCTCTATATTCCTACCACTTATCATTCTAATGGCTGCGTTAAAAAAAATTTTGAATATCGACCTGATTTATCTAACCACATCCTTATGGCGCTTTAAATAATTACCTACCGACCTTAAACATCAGACCGCTCGACATTTTCCCATCCAACCTTCTAAACAAGCTACAGTTTCAATGATCTTCGGCTCTTTTATGGTTTCTTCAGACCTTCCCATGTTTGCATGGCCCACAACGCGAAAAAGCATTTTCCCATAAAAAAAAAATTAAAATAGTTAGAATCCGCTCTTATCCGCTTCTTCGCCGATTTTCTGTCCACTCGTCGTGCACGCTCGTTCCACCGCTCCACTCGATTTCGAGCCTATCCCTTGTCGCTCCGTGCGCCGCCATGCTCGGAAGAGCTTTGTACAATTTTCCACGAGAGAATGGATATTATTTTTCAAACCCTAGAACGTGCGTCTACTGCAGCGAATCTAATTTTCTCAGTCTGCCGCAGGTTTGAAATTGGCAGCGCAGTCTAGAAAACGCTTTTCCACAATCACTGCGGCTATAAGACGATCCCTCGAATGCTGCTACCTATTCTCACTGATTTCCTTGTTTTATTTTTCTCGCTTTTCCACACTCGCCTCCGATAGTTTCTGGATGGGTGGACATTGCTCAAATGGTTTCTATTTGCAGTTACCGTCTTTTTTTTAGGTTGCTTTCCCATTAAAATATTTACCGACTTCCATCGAATTTTTATGCCCCGTTATTGTCTCCCGTTAAAAAACACAATTCCTCGTTAACGCAAATATTCGTTGCGTAATAAACGCAGAGTCAATTGACAAGATAACTGCGTTCTCTATAGATTTTTATTGAGCGCGTTACGGAAAAATGAAAAAAATAAAAAATAACGTGATAACGAGAGAAACGCGTGCAACGGCTTCGCGTCGATAAATAACGTTTTTCCAATGAATAATCGTATTATGCATCCCTCGGTGGGGGAATCGGTCGAGTTAGCTGCACGCTCTTTCTCTCTCCCCCTCTTAACAGCGGTCGGGGGATTCGTTCTCGTTTATTGCGTTCTGCCGAAACGATGCAACTATAACTGCTCGACCATTGCACAGCGCTCGAAACTAGAACCGCGTGGATTGCGGTCGAACAGAGTTCATGGATCGTTGTGCGTGCGGTCACGATCTTATCGCGATAATCGATGCTCGATGATATCCTCCAATAAATTTATACCAGCTCCCCCCTTCCCCCTCCCCGGAACCCGATGTCCCATCCCGTATCATTCGGCGAGATAACGAAGAAAATTTATATTATTGGGGTACCCCTCTGGGCTGCGTTACAAATGTAAACGCTTATAGGCAGTTAGGCGATGTTGCTGCTCCGCAGGGCCAATTCATTTATATTTGACAGAAGCGCCAATTCGAGAGTGAGAAGAAAACCCGGAATGATGGCTGTGATAATGACTCGCAATACCGGAAGCGATTTGTCAGCTACTTTTTTTGGTTGTTTTTTGTACTGTAGGGTAAAAGTCAAGTTGTTGACAGGAATGGGGGATAAAAATAAGATCTAAGCCATCATTCACTTGTGTCGATAAGGGGGAGGCACTTTGAATGCCTTGCGAACAACGCTCCTGATGAGATTTATTAATATCGCGCGGATTTCCTTGATTTTCGTAAACCACCCTCAGTTCGGTAATATGGATCATCATTTAGGGGGTGATTCATATTGTTTTTCTATAGAATCATTACGTTGAGGAAGAAAGTAAATAAGCTGGAAGTGGTGTTGATTTTCTCTTATTTCTTAATCTTAATCATAAAAGTTCTTAATCTCAAACTTACAAATTCTTAATCTTGAACTTAAATGTTCTTAATCGTGTACTTAAAAGTTCTCAATCTTAAACTCAAAAGTTCATAATCTTAAACTCAAAAGTTCATAATCTTAAACTCAAAAGTTCATCATCTTAAACTCAAAAGTTCATAATCTTAAACTCAAAAGTTCATAATCTTAAACTCAAAAGTTCATAATCTTAAACTCAAAAGTTCATAATCTTAAACTCAAAAGTTCATAATCTTAAACTCAATAGTTCATAATCTTAAACTCAAAAGTTCATAATCTGAAACTCGGAAGACCTTAATCTCAAACTCAAAAGTTCTTATCACTACTCGATACATGTTCTTGTCATCTCTCGTCGCGACGACGTTGATGGTATGGGCTCGCTGTAATGCATCGGTTTCTCCGCCGAGGGACGAATCATATCGTACCACCGAAGACTGGTATACGCACGTGTGCAAAGCCCGAATGGTCCACCCGGTTAGATAATATGCATATTATGCACGGCAACGCGGATTCACGAGCGTGGGTGGGAAGAGATATGTGTGCGAACTAGCTCGCTCGAGTGTACACGCACGAGGCATGTACACGTTCTCCCGCAGTGAGCGGAGCAGCGACTATGTAGAATTTGCATGGCGGGTGGGATCGGCAATAAACACTCCGGTACCCCGAGTGTTGGCCGCGGGTAGCCAAACGACGTGTGCACGAGGTTTGATTGGGCCGTGGTCGTAATGACGGGGCATTGTGATGCAAATCTTGAGCGAGAGACCAGTCGCGCTTACGGCCCCGGGCCCATTACACCATTGGCATCCGCTTATCGCACCGTTTGCCTCGGCATAAATCGTCGATTCGCCTTGAAACCGGATACCCCCGCGGCTCCGTCGATCCTCCTCCGCTCCTTGTCGTCTCTGCCGTATCCACGATCGACCTCATTGATCTTCCCCTTCTGTGTTCCAAGAATTATGCGTTATGTATCGTATACATATGGCATCTTCGATGTTGATGCGCGTCCGTCATGAAATACTTGGGCGCAGCATTCCTCAGGCTCGATGTACATTCAACGAGCTGGTCTTGATTTTTTAAGATTCTGTCTGATAGTAACTTTGCAAACGCGTTGTTTTCGAACGAATGACCGAAACTAATCCCATATTTCGCATACGTAACAACAAAATCAATGCCATATCGGGCAAAAGAATGGACAAGGTCAATGCGATATTTGGCATTAGAATTGATAATTCAATGTCATATCAGCAAAAGTTCCATTTTTCCATGAGCCAATGACAAAATCCGTTTTTTCGTCCCAATCGGGAGATGTTTTTTTTTATTCAGTATATACGGACGTACCCATTTGGTCTATTTGGTTTTCATAGGACCAGATATGATTTCACACGCGTATGCTTATTGCAGATTGTGCTGTGATTTTGAACGTAATTTAATTGCGAAACAGTTTCGATGACTAGGACGAAGTGAAAGAGCAAACAGATGGGTGCTCGCATGAAGGTTCTCATAGAGAATTATAACACCGACCAAGGATGGATTATTATTGCCTAGAGGGTCGATCGCGAAGGGTTCTACGACCCAATAATTCTATTCTGAAAGTGACAGATTTGATACTCTCCGTTTTGAGGCCTTAGCGTCGGCACTGTCTCAGCGTGGTTTCGGGGACACTCGAGAGCCAATACGAATATTGTAGTACACTACAAACTATGCGTACAAGCCTTCTGGGACTCGTGCGGGCTTCCGCGTCCTTTGTCATCGAAACTCCAACGAACCTTGCGACAAAGGACTAACCGCGTGACACCCTTTTCGGCTTTTATGCTTATTTTTTTTTATTACATTACATCGTAGAAACTGTTCAACATACGTTCGACCAAGTTCTATCGATATTGACAGATGTCAACTCCATGTTCTATCCAAGCGGTCGGATTTTATATGATTTTCATTTTCTTGAAAAATTACTAAAATCGGTCTGATTCAAGTAAACATGGAATTATTCAGGGTAAATTTAGGAAATTAATGAGCTAACACTGTTCTATGTTTGGTACTTACATATGTAAATGTACATTCGGCAAATATGGACATAAACGGTTAAATTTTATGAGATTAAATTATTTTTTTTAAATCGTTGTGTTACGTTTTAAATCGTTGTTTACGTGCATCAAATATTGCTTTCAGAGTAAGATAAGTTAAAGATTTGTAATCAACGGGCAAAAGACATTAGACATGGCGCCAAAAACAATGAATACCGGAAATTTGACTGGGTTATTTTTTTTGTCCCCTTTAACGTAACAAAATGTACATAGCTTTCCCAATCTGGAAGCCAAAAATTGGTCTATGAACTTTCTCTTGGAGGAAGCGGCTTTACACAAAACGATAAAAATGAGAAAGCCATGTGCAGATTACTTTGGACTTTTTTGAACGCGGAACAGAAATGGAATTTACATTGTTCGTACCTTTTTCATATCTCTTTCGGATTTCGCTGCCAGATTTTTTCCAGATGATTCATCGAGAACGGAAAGAAAGAAATAATAACAATAAAAAAAATTTCGAACGAATTTACGTCGAGCAATTTCGCGATTTTTTATTTTTGTTTCCTTTATTTTTTATTTTTTTTTCGACTTATTCGTTCCATTGTCGATACCAACGGACTGCCCCGTACTCTTGCTATCTACACATATGTCGCAGATATATAGGTTAACGAAATTGACTGACCGGTTAAGCCAGTAGCTGGTGGTACATAGTTACGTATATCTATATACGTTAAAATGTATACACTCACTCTTTCGGGTCGCACTCTCGGATCGCTCGAGAGCCCCGGTGATGGCCGGCTTCCGCAATTCTATAAATAATAGCGGCATTCAGGGATGCAATCAAAAGGTCATATTTGTCGATTCACGCTCGTCGAGCTATACCGACTGGTGTGACGAGGCAACGCTCGTTTTTTCCATGCGATCGATGAGAAAAACTCTCGTCACTTTTCTGTGAAGCTCCGCTTACATAGGATTTCATAGTATAGATCAGTTCACAATATATCTTGGGAAGAGCGGCGCAAAACGAAGCAATTAAAAAATGTATCATGTATATTTGTACCGTCTTAAAAAAGAACTCGCTTCTTCTTTATAAAATGACTGATCTCGTCGTAAAAAAAGCACTCAACTCGTCTTAAAAAAAGGTATTCAACACGTCTTAAAAAAAGTTCTCCATGCATCTTACAAGAAGTACTTAAGTCTTAAAAAAAGTACTCAACAAGTCTTAATAAAAGTACTCAACTCGTCTTAAAAAAGTGCTCAACTCGTTAAATAAAGGACGCGTTTGTTCTTAAAAAAGGACCTGAACGCGGAAGCCCATCGCAACTAGGTCAAATACGAATACACGAGCCTTCCAGTCAATTTTGACTGATTTTTCTTATCAGCAGATTGGATTCCTGCCCATACGCGGCTCGACACGGACGATTCGACCGCGATTCCCCGCGGCCTGTGCATTCATGTACAGCACACACAGGAACCAACGTCCCAGGGATCGGGTCGATCAGTCGAATATCGATCGATCGCCGATCGAGAGATCCTGCCTGTAAATTAAGAGATTTCTACTGATTGAAAATTCACGATCAAGTTACCAATTTTTACAAACATATTATAAAAAATATCTGAATTAAATTTTTTACACACAGTTCACAATTTTTACGCTCGATCCTAAAATCAAATTCCTCCCATTCTACAAAATTCGTTTGAGTAAAATAAAATTTAATTTCTTTCGAATGTAGAGAATATATTCGATTTGAAAAAAATCTTTGCTGCATTCGCAAGTTATCAAGGTTTTCTTTTTCGTATAATTGTACTGTCTAGACGATAGTCGGAAACTGCAAAATAATAGAAGCGTTTGGATTATGGTCCGTGATGGGATCTGTGGGAGTAAAGCCCAGGCTCGGTGGGAAATGGGCCAGAGGAAGAGGGCAGAGGTACGAGCCGAGCACGGAGGGCGACAAGTGAGCAGTAGGGAAGGCCAGGGAGGATCGGCCACGAGTATATCGTCACGGCTAGGCCGCTTATCTCGACACCGTGGCATGCTAATCGACGGGAGTCCCGGTTGTATACGCGAGTGCCTCCAATGTACCTCCCTCCCCATACCGTATACCTATCGCTGGATATACAGAAGGCTGTGGGGCACTTTCTGCATGCCCTCGCGCCCCGACACCGACACACCGCGTCCTCCCGCCCGGTTATCTCGATCTGTCCGAATAACCCGGGGGGACAAATCGCTCGGTGGCTTTAACTACTGCTGCGTCTCGTTTCGAACATGCACTCTGCGTACCCGTATATGTATGTGTCTGTGCACAGAGTGTACGGGTACAGTCTCGGTACGTGCGTATATCTATGAACAGCAAAAATGCATTCACACATTGCGACCGGTGTGACCCCGACAGATTGGCCAAAAAATATTGGTCAATAAATATCATGTCGAATAAGTGATATACAATTTTTTTTTTTTTTTATGGTGAACGGAGTAATCGTTATCTGGTGAGGATAAGAGTGCGAGATAATCTTTGACCACTCCGTCGCGTCGAACAGTGATAAGGGTAAACATTTGAGTTCGAGTCAAGCTCATAAAATTCCTCTTCAATCTTGGAGTTAAAAAATTCAAGTACAAGATTGTAAAAAAGAAAGAAAGAAATTTGACCGATTTCGTTTTTTGCTAATTTTTAACATTCTAACTAGATATATATGTATTACTGTGTACATATGGTATGGATATAGATATAAATCTATAAACATTAAAAATGCATTCACACATTGCAACCGGTGTGTGAATTAATAAATATCATGTCGGATAAGTGATGTAGGGTAAAAGTGGTGAATATGGCCCACCTCGATTAACACGTAAACCAATGATATATGGACCGGGCCATATTGCCCACTTTTACCCTATAATTTTTTGTAAAACGTGCGAGTGCGATAAGAGTGCGAGATAATCTTAGACCATTCCATCGCATCGAGCAAAAACGGTAAACATATAACTTCGATTTCGAGTCAAGCTCATAAAATTTCTCTTCAATCGGAGCTTAAAAATTCAAGTGCAAAAATTGTGCAAAGAAGGGAAGAAGTTTAACCGATTTAAGTTTTTGCCCATTTTTACCATTCTACGCTTTTATTCCCTCGAAAACTTATCGAGGAGACGGGGGAATGGAAAGAGGCAGTAGAAACGTAGGTTCCCGATTGCAAGATCTGCGCCCTCAACTGTGCCACCGGTTTTTGTCCGTGACACCTCGTTCCGCGACGAGGGCGCGATTCATTTGTTTTTCTCTCTTTTTAGTTCACCTTCTTCGTCTTCTTTATTTCTCGAGAGCGCTGTGGCAGCTGCGCAAAGGAAGACATCTGTGGGTGCGACAATAGGGTGCGCGATGCCAGGCTACAAGGAGATGCAGGAGATGAAACAGTCGTCGTCGTCGTCGTCGTCGTCGTCGTCGTCGTCGTGTTTGCACGGTAATGGGGTTGTTCTACTGCCTTCTTTTGTCCTCCGTATTATCTCTTCGTATACGTCGCTTTTCTCCCCTTTTCACGTCGCTTGAACTTCGCGACTAGCTGATCGCACGTCCATCATTTAGATTTAAAGGAAAAGAGAAAAGAGGAACGAAATAAACGAAAATCTTTGCATAAAAGAAGGAAACACACTCGAACGACGATGGATGTTGCTCGGCTCACGGCTGACCTAGTCGAACATTTTCTGAAGAGTTGACAATAATATTCGCTCACTTTCTTTCGTTTAAACATTTTTTTTTCTTTCGACTTTTTTCATTCTCTTCCTCGGTTGAAACTCATCGTTTCTCGGCCGGGTTCCTACTGCCGAATTCCCCTGTGGCGGCTCCGACTCTCCAACTTACCTCGGGAATGAAGAGAAAATTGGAAGAGACTGGGAGAGAACCGGAGATTCGAGCCACGGGAGACGAGATCAGTGTGAGATGAAATGAGATAGAAACGAGGGAATGAACTATAGAGGCGGGGGGAGGAAGGAATATCGTCGATACCATCTTCCCCCTGGGTCACCGGGAATATCGTAATCCCCGGATTGTTAGACGATTTTCTTTCTGGGTGGAGTGTTAAGGTACTCCCTCTCTCTCTCTACCCTCGCTCGTTCGATCGCCCGCGATGTCGATCTTTGTGCGTCCGTACGTATTACACCGAATCGGTGGGTAAGGTTTAATTTAGCGTGTAATCTTCGGAGTCTCCGGTGAAATACCATCGAGAAAATTAATATGCATATATGTATATACACGGATACGGACACGGTTACGGTGCATGCACGCGGATGAGAGGTCGAGATTTTAAATATCACGTTTCTAGAGAGTGTGTATTTTATTTTGAAATAATGTCGATTCAGAAGAAGTCGGCACGATCGGTGTGCTCGGTAATATTTGGATATAAGATCGACATCACACGTCGCACCGGCCATTCCATTTCACGCATCTAATATTTAGCTATAAGCATCTAATATTTAGCTAACTAAATTTGGAAATTAGGTAATTTAAACTAAATTTAGAAATTTGGTAAATGCAAGCTAAAAAAAGTTAAATTCAAAAATGTTATAAAAAATTAATTTTTTATTTAATTACAAATATATAAATTTGGACGGCGAAATTCGGACTCGAGCTACTGACAAAAAAAACCTTAAGCATCGTTCACAGTGATGTTGCTTTTTGACTAAAACCGATTCGCAATTTTCGGAGCAAAATAATGCATCGAGTCACGAAATTCCCCCCCAGACGGAAAAAAAATGTAATTAAAGACTTAAAAAATTTTCCGGATAGCTGATGCGTCCAGAAGGGTTAAAAATAAGATGCGCGGTTCGTTAGCGCCTTATCTTGCGTCCCGTTTCCCCACGAAATAACGCTCCAGCCGAACGACCTGAAAACTTACCTCCGCAAAGCGATCTTTCAGAATCTTTTCCTTGCGCCCTCTCCGCTCGTTCCATCGGGTTTAAAAGTTAGGGTGTGACAGGATTGTTAGTACACGTGACAGACCCTTGTTTTCGTCTGCATCCTCCATCCCTCCCACCCCCCGTCTCATTGCGATACGAAGGAGCGCGGTAAAACCGGCCTTTCCCACCCAACGCAGGGGTGAGCTGAAGCCCCTTCCACCGTTGAAGACTTAGGAGGCCCTGCGGGTGGAAAATAAGAGACACACGGAATCTACGTATACATATATCAAGGCCGTGACACTCGTCGACGAATGAGAATAGAAGGAGAGAAGGAAGAAAAAGAAGTCCGGTCTCGCGATTAGATGACTTGTCAACCAACGGGGGAAATTGCATTTTACAAACTTGTTTCGAGATACGAATTGGGAAGAATTGTGAAGTGGGTAGGGGGGGTTCCCGGAGTTAGCGAGGATTGAGGAGGAGGAGGTGGAGGTGGAGGAGAGGTTGTATACGTTGGAAAGGTGTCGCGAGATTGGAGGGCCTGTCTGGTCTGGAGTCGTCCGGAATGGTTGAAGAGGCTCCCGGTAAAGCGGGGAAAGGGTAAAAGCACGGAGAAAGAGAAAGAAAGAACTGGGAGATGAGACGGGGCAACAGGAACAAAGGATTCAGAACGCAAGGGCGAACGGAGAAAGGAGATGCAGGTACGTAAGACGCGGTAGATGAAGGTCTCCTCCCTCTCGGGCCTCGCTGGCGAGAGAAACATTTGGTGCGAGGGGTGCGCTATTGTGGAACGAGAAGAGGAGGAAAACGACGAAGGATGGGAGGAGGAGTGAGAAGGAGGAGGGCGGAGAGACGAGTGGAAAAGAGAGAACGAAAGTCCCGCTCGGTGAAGACCAAGATTTTCCACGGAATGGCTCATCCTTGGTTTTGCCGGGAGAGTAGGGGCGAGAGTGACAAACAGACACGGAATGAAGTCCAGATGGAGGAACTCTTCGGGCCGGGCGATGCAAAATCGCAACCACCGGCGAGGACACGCGCTCCATTGGCCTACCAATTACTCCAACATGCGTCCTTCAATTCCAAGCAGGGTTCGTGGGCTTGCCCTGTGTTGATTCCATTCTCGTTCCACTTTTCGAAGAGAGACTTCCTTACCGACCTTTTGGAATTTCGGGGTAGAGTCGCGTTGCTGGTCAACTGGTACCGTGTTATTAATTTAATTGTCCATAGTGCTCAACCTATGTGGATCATGCTATTTCATTTCGCAATTCAAATTGATAAATAAGTGAAACGAGACGAGTGGAAAAGAGAGAACGAAAGTCCCGCTCGGTGAAGACCAAGATTTTCCACTGGATGGCTCATCCTTGGTTTTGCCGGGAGAGTCGGGGCGAGAGTGACAAACAGACACGGAATGAAGTCCAGATGGAGGAACTCTTCGGGCCGGGCGATGCAAAATCGCAACCACCGGCGAGGACACGCGCTCCATCGGCCTACCAATTACTCCAACATGCGTCCTTCAATCCCAAGCAGGGATCGTGTCCCGGCCTTGTGTTGATTCCATTCTCGTCCCACTTTTCGAAGTGAGACTTCCTAAGCGACCTTTTGAAATTTCGGGGTAGAGTCGCGTTGCTGGTCAACTGGTACCGTGTTATTAATTTAATTGTCCATACTGCTCGACCTATGTGGATCATGCTATTTCATTTCGCAATTCAAATTGATAAATAAGTGAAACGAGACGAGTGGAAAACAGAGAACGAAAGTCCCGCTCGGTGAAGACCAAGATTTTCCACTGGATGGCTCATTCTTGGTTTTGCCGGGAGAGCCGGGGCGAGAGTGACAAACAGACACGGAATGAAGTCCAGATGAAGGAACTCTTCGGGCCGGGCGATCCAAAATCGCAACCACCGGCGAGGACACGCGCTCCCTCGGCCCGCCAATTACTCCAACATGCGTCCTTCAATCCCAAGCATTCTCGTCCCACTTTTCGAAGTGAGACTTCCTTAGCGACCTTTTGGAATTTCGGGGTAGAGTCGCGTTGCTGGTCAACTGGTACCATTGTTATTAATTTAATTGTCAATACTGCTCGATCTATGTGGATCATTCTATTTCATTTCGCAATTCAAATTGATAAATAAGCATAACGAAATCAAAGAATGTAAACAAGTTTCACTTCAAGTGCGATTTCGAGCTTTCTCCTCCACTTGCGTACCTTACTCTCTAGCGTATGTCGCCTTTATAGCGTATCCAGGCTTCCTAGCTTGGCATTCTCTTTACAAAGAGACACACTTCGATTGCTTCGAAACTTAGTTTAGTTGGATGTAAAGGACTTTCCGATTACGCTACGCGGAGACTCCGTGATTGATCCGAGACGACGATTGCGAGAGTGACGCTGCTGTCACCTTCCTCCTATATGTTTGCAGGTATGGAATAGCGGGGCAAAATGGGACAGTGGGGCAAAACTCAATTTTTCAATAATTTTTGAATACCCCGTTTTGCCCCATCGAAACATCCAGATTGTCTGCCCCGTTTTTCCCCACAGGACGTCTAAAAATTGTTGGAAAATTGCGTTTTGCCCCACTATCCCATTTTGCCCCGCTCTTCCCTAGGGAAGATTTGGGCAAAGGTCGCTATTTTTTTTACTGACGTATCATGAGAGGTAATACCGAAGTCTCATCTTAAATGGCGCTCAGCCAATTTCAGTGACTATGAGTATGATTCTTGCTGACACACATTCATATCTTCAGCACCTACTCATACATATGACTTCACCCTGAATCGAACGCGTCCGAAAATCCCGACAGAGTTATCCAAACATTGTCAATGCGTTTTCGAATCAGAGCGAAGCGTCGGCGGCCCAATGACTGTGACACGCTTTCACTGAAAAGTGACTTCCGCTTGGTGACTTCACGGAGCGGAGGCGGCAAATCCGTCAGTCCGGTGTCCCGACAAACCAAGCGAAGAACGCTGAAGAGACGCGAAGTTTCCCTCGTGCGCCTTCCAACGACAAACGATGTTTGTCTCGGCAGTTTGGATAGGCAGAAGGCGACCGGAGGAAACCAGATGAGCTGCCATTTCGAGAAACGATGTCCGGTCGTAGTCAAAGCGCCCTTGCACATACAAAATCCCCGGCCGGGTCCAGCCTGATCAAGCGAAAGCAAAAAATCATAGAAACAAACTGATCGCTTGTGATTGTTTTTTTGATTTCACGGTACAACGCTTCCGTGCAAACATGCACGACGTTCTCCCGCCGTTCGATAACTACCGGCCAGCTTGTTCTTTATTGGATCAAGCCACTGCAACTGCAACGGGACAGCCCGGAGCTCCCTTGACCGACAGGATCGCGGGATTGAAGGCAATCGCTAAGCTGAGCTTGGAAACGAAAACGTGTATTTGCGAATCTCTTTATGTGGACGCCCGGCTGTTTCGGTGAAATTTTTGTCACCATTGACCGATGCAAGCGGATGATCAGTGGCCTTCGCCGAAGGAACAAGGGAACTTGTGGACTCTCGCCGGACCCCAACGCGGTGATTCGGGCTATTGAATCAAGCCAGTTGCGGAAGCGTCGCGAAAAAGAAAGTTTTCCGAATCAGTGAATGTATTTGCGATTTATTGTGTCTCCTCGATGAGAGAAAAATAGAGGGTAAAAATGGTAAATATGGCACAATTGATTGGACCGGTCGGTGGCGTTTCTCGTTGGAAATTCTCGTTGGAACTCAACTTTCGGACTGTTACGCATTTTTTTTTCCTTGTAAACGTGTTGATCGATGAGAAGGGACCGAACGAATTTTCCAGGCGACCGCCCAGCGATTCCAAGCAGTACGTATTGCATTAACTGCGTCACTGCAGCGGCGCGCCAGTATTCATCCCCCGACCACCGGCTCGGCGCACTGCACCCTCGATTACTACACCGCTCGACGGGTCCGTTCGTACGTTCCTCCCGTTTTTCCCCTCTGTGTCGCTTCGTTCCAATTTGCGTTTAGACGCCGGTGTATGCTGACCCGTATTCGTTCGTTCTCCCTCCCCGTCGTACACACAGTCGCTATCGGTCGGTCGGCCGGAGTCACCCTCGCGTCACACAAAAATCGAGGGACAAAAATAAAACGTAAAAAAAAAAAGAAAAATCGAAAATAAAAATGTCGAATGAAATATTTCCCCTGGGCGATTGTGAGTTTGGACGTTTTTCGGTTGATCGGTCTCCGCGTGCTGATGGTTGCCTCCGTTGCCTCTCCCGCGACACGTACACGCACACACACGCGAATATACACGCACATACACATCGAGCAAGTTGACTAAAACCGATTTAGAGGATATCCGGTTTGTCTTGTGTTTAGGCGATCTCGAGCTCTGTCTCGAGCGAAGGGGTGGTTTCGTATGTTTGTATGGTTTTATTGGCCCTGAAAAGGGCCGTTTTAAACCTGGGTTTTACCCCACTCCTACTTCTGCTTCCAGTTAGGCATCTTTAAATGCGCGGTCGGCGGACCGGTAAGTCAGTTCAACCCACTGAAGGGTTAGGTCGGGTAGACCTGGATTTCTGTTTAGCCCGGTGAAGAGCACGGTCAGTTGACCGGATGTTCGGTTTCGCGACGGTCGGTCGCGGGGTCCTTTGTAGACCCTGAAGAGTCGGCGCGATTCTTTAAATCCGCGGCCGCGGCGTACCGGAAGTCGCGGGTTCTTCCGAGGAGTCGGTTGTCGTGTCTCTCTCCGGCTCGGGGATGATGCGCGAAGGCACGTACTTCGGCGGAGCTCGCCGGTGCACACCCGGGTGTTTCCCTACCCCCTCGTAGGGCGAGAGGTATTGTGCAGAAGGGTCGTAGGTTTCCGCCCGGGGAGTGTTTCCGGCGGCCTCCGCCAAGACGTGGAGCGCTCCGAACCCGGGTAGCGCCGGCGTTGGAACGGTTTCCTCGTAAATCGCCGCAGCGCTCGCGAGGAGGTGTAGGGAGCTCCGGGAGCTAAGGTCGCTATCCGGGGACCAACCCGATTTCCCGAGCCTGCGTGCCGATGACGGCAGTCCTATAAACCCCCCGGAAGTTGTCGGTGCCGGTAATATAACCCGTTGGATGGGAAATTTTTCCGCCGTGCGGCAGGACGTCTCTGCTCTTCAGCAGGGTGCTCTCGGGGCCACTCTTCAGCAGTCCCCAGAAGAGACCGCTCCGCTCTTCAGCAGGTTGAGTAACTCGCTTGGTAGCAGAGTTTTTTCCGCTCTTCAGCAGGATTTTTTTAAGACCGCTCTGCAGCAGCTTAGCGAGTTCGTTTCGAAAGAAACGGTTTTGTTGAAATGCCGGTGGGTGCAAATCCACGGACGATTTCGTGAGTAAGTCGTCTGGGAAGGAGAGGACAAAAGAACCTGTTACACCGAAGTCGGTTTGGCAGATAAGAATTCCGATTTTATTCGCAAAAGTCTCGGCTATTTATTGCCGTTCAGCGCCCTAACCGCTTGCGAGAAACGTGTTTCGCGAATCTCCCTCTAGCGGCTAGATGTACAAGCAGTGTCTATCCTAGAGAGCCCGAGCGTACCGTCGCGGCGCTCGGCTATGTCCGTGGGTGCTCGGTTTCTCGAGCTACGGCTAAGTGTCGAGCGTGTGCGCGGCGACGGTACGCCCTAACCTCGGGCTAAGTTCGCGTGATGTTTGTTTTTTCATAAATTATAAAAGTGCGAGTTGTTTAAAAACTGAAGTGTTGCGTTAGACGCGTAATTATAAAAATACGGCATAGGGTTAAACCGACGTGTGTGTGTGTCAGTGTGTGCTAGTGTTTATATCTTGTGTTTCGTGCAGTGTTTACATCCTCGCCGGGCAACAGGTGTCTTCGGCATCGACGCGGATTATTCTTGTGGTAAGTCGAACTTATTTTTAATTATCTCGCGGAGGACTCCTCACGCGAGAGTATTTTTTTTTTCTCTTTTTAAGCTTCCCTATTACTCTTTAATATTTTGTCTTTTTTCAGTTTTCAGATCCCGTAGGAGTCCAGGACGGAGGGTCCAACGTCGAGGGGCATGGACAGCGGTCCATGGTACTATTAATAAGGTATGTAACTTATTTTCTAATTTATAATGTCTTAATTTTACGATTAATCATTTACATGTTTTTTCTCTTTTTTGTTTCAGGTTCCTGCAAGGCAGCGGGTAAGCCGCTGCCTTGCCTCGGCGTCGTCGAAGGAGCCGGAGGGTCCGTCGGATGACATGGGCGGAAGGCCCATGTCCCAAATAACACAGGTGAGTTTTATTCTAGGCTTAGTTGTAATTAAGATTATTATATAGATTTTTCTTAGTATTAATATGTGCCTTTTTATGTTACAGGTTATAGCGAGGTAGCGTGTAACCCGCTACTCGCCCCGGCGTCGTCGAGGGAGCCGGGGGGTTCGTCGGATGACATGGGCGGAAGGCCCATGTCCCAAATAAAACAGGTAAGTTTTTTTTTTACATTCCTTTCTTCAAATTAGTCATTATTTGTGTGTGATGAATAAACGTGTGTTTTTTTTTTTGTATTTTACAGGTTTGAGGGGATAGCGGGTAAGCCGCCATCCTGTCCAGCGACGTCGAGCTTCGTCGTGGCCTCGTCCGGGTGTCGGATGAATCGGTAGGTACCGTTTCAATATCTTTTCTTTTACTTCTTTTTATTAATTTTTTTATTTTTTCTTTTTCAGGTGGACTTCCCCCGGACCAGGCGACGGCGGACGCGCTCATCGGGATGAGGAATTACGAAGACGAAGGCGAGGGCCCTTCGTCTTAAGGTAAGTATGTAGGTTAGTACAAATTAGTTAAGTATTAATATTGATAGAGTTTTCTTTTTGGTTCCAGGTCTTTTAGGTTCGGACGAGGGAAACGCCGTCGGCGTACAACATGCCCCCCCTGTTCGAACGTGAAAAGGACATGAAACTGTTATACTATGTGATAGCTAAATAAAGTAATAAGTGTAAGATTGCAACCGGTTGTAATATAATATGAAATAAGATAGGTTAGCGATATTATATGTAGATACGACTATTATCTATGATGGGATCCAACCAAAATAAAATTAAGAATTAAAACTAACTATGAGATCGAATTATGCACGAAATGAAATTCATCCCGAATATGAGATCAAATTATGAGCGAAAATAAAAATTAAAACTAAATACGAGAACATAGATCTTTGGTCGAGTTTTACATATTTCGACGCTTCCTCCTTCGGAGGTTGTAGCGAGGTGAAGCCCCTTTTTCTTCTTCAGGATCTTCGGAGTGTTCGGAATCTGAGGGGACGTAGTGAGGGGGGGGAGCTGCTTGTCTGCGCTGACTAGGGGTTCTGAGGGGCTTCTTCTTCTTTGGTGCCTGTGGAGTTCGCGGCCTGTGAGGACTCCCGGCCACTTCGGAGAGTGGCGAACTCGGTGCCGTATCCGTGCTCCAATCGCAGCTGTTGCCTGTTTTTTCTCGGGAGGTTCCCCGGAAGGTAGTGGGTCGTGGACTCCGGTTTGGAGTTGTCACGACAGTAGAATGGTCGGTCACTCGCCCTGAGTGCCTGGAGGTTCCGGGTGTAGGTGAACCCGGAGTCCGGTCTGGACCCTCCCTTGAAGAGTGATTGGTCACTCGCCCTGAGTGCCTGGAGGTTCCGGGTGTAGGTGAACCCGGAGTCCGGTCTGGACTTCCCTCCGAAGAGTTGGTTGAACTCGAGTCCTCGAGCAAGTCCTCCCAATGGTCTGCCATGTTAGACTCGGGAGGCGGTTGTGGTCGGTTCGAGCCTTGAGCCGGGAGTGATGCTCCGAGCTCCGCCGTCTCTGCTTTTATAGTGGGGCGGGGAGTAGGAGAAGTGGTAGGGAGGGCCAGGTGCGGCCGTTCGCGTTCCGTAGTGGGAGTTGGCGAAAGTTTTTGGGGATTCCCCGTTAGGTTTGGGGAATCTAGGTCGACTCCAGCGACCCCTGCGACAGGCTTTAATTGAGAGCCGTGGACCTTAACGTTTTTCCCACGTCGGTCTATGTAGTAAGTCTCTCCGCGTACTACCTCGGTGATAACGTATGGTCCTTCCCAGACCGGTGTGAATCCTGCGTGGATGCCTTGGATCGCATTAGACTGTGCGTGGTTTTTGGCGTAGACCGGATCTCCGATTCGGTAGCGGGAAGGTACCTGTTCTTCAATCGTGCAGTATCGTTGTTGGTATCGCTCTTGATTGTGGCGTACACGCTGGTTGACCCCTTCCCGGGCGTGGGCTTCCGTTCGGGATTGCGGAAATCTCCATTCACCCGGTTTGCGTAGGTTGATTCCGAGTAGTACCTCGCTGGGGGTATAGCCTGTGGCGGCATTCCTTCGGGTTCGAAGGCTGAAGAGTACCGTCTCCAGATGTTGGTCCCAATCTTTATGCCGGGTATTTTGCAGGTGAAGTCGGAGTCCTTTCTTAATCTCCTGGTTTCTTCTTTCTGTTGGATTGGCCCGGGGATGGTATATCGCCGTGGTCCAATGTTGAGCCTGCCATCTATCGCAGGCGGTCTGCCACTTCTGACTGACGAACTGGGGTCCGTTGTCCGAGAGGATGGCTCGGGGATATCCCCATCTGGCGAAGACTTCTTTGTCGAGGATCTTTATGATCACTGTAGCGTCTGATGTTCCCAAAGGGAACGCTTCGACCCATCTGGAAAAAAGATCCGTAACGACGAGTATGAACTTCTTCCCTTTGCCCGTGCGTGGGTAGGGGCCCATGAGATCGACAGCCACTGTCGTCCATGGAGAAGTCGGTTGATGGGGCCGTAGTTGGTCAATATGACTCGGTCTTGTAGCCTTGGTACAGGCGCACAGATGGCATTCCCGTACGTAAGTCCGTACATCCTTGCGTAGATCTTCCCACGTGAATCTTCGTTGAATAGCATGAAGAGTCTCATCCGCACCGGGATGTCCTGCGAGCGGTGAGTCGTGGTACTCGTGTAGAACTTGTTGTCTCGTTACTTCGGGTACGAGCAGTTTCCACATGCCCTGGATCTCCTTCCATAGGCCTCCGTCGATGATTCGATACCT
This sequence comes from Ichneumon xanthorius, assembly GCA_917499995.1. Classification (NCBI taxonomy): domain Eukaryota; kingdom Metazoa; phylum Arthropoda; class Insecta; order Hymenoptera; family Ichneumonidae; genus Ichneumon; species Ichneumon xanthorius. The sequence continues at coordinate 13,086,933 of OU824201.1, forward strand.
TGAAGAGTCTTGTTTCAGACCCGTCGCGAGACGCTGGATTTTCTGATCTGATTGTTGATCTTCTATGACCCGTGTGACGAGAGGTTCCACCGTGATACCAAAAATTTCCGGCATTGCTTCCTCTTCAGGTAGTGACGCGGGTTCGGGTGGCAACATCCGACCGGGATCCTCCAGGTCTTCGACTGCTGCGCCCTCTGGGTGTCTTGACAGAGCGTCGGGGAGCGAGTTAGCTTGCCCCGGTACGTGTTCTACCGTGTAATTGAGCTCTTCAAGTAGTATGGCCCACCTGCTCAATTTGGACTTCTCGTTTTTCATGCGGCGTAGCCACAACAAAGCCCGATTGTCCGTTCGTAGGATGAACGGGTGGTCCTCCAGGTAGCAACGATATCGTTTTACTGCCCAGATCACTGCTAGACATTCTTGTTCGTTACTGTGATAACGGGCCTCTACCGGGCTGAATTTAGCGCTGACATAACTGATGATGTTTTTTGCGCCGTCCGGGGTCAGCTGGTAGAGAACAGCTCCCATTCCGATCTTGCTGGCGTCCGTCTGCAGGACGTATTGGAGCGTGGGATCCGGTCTGGCGAGCTTCAAGGGCTTCTGGATCTCGATTTTCAGTTTGGTGAGCGCCTCTTCGGCGGCGTCGGTCCATTGAAATTTGCCTTTACCGGCGAGAAGGTTCGTTATCGGGATGGTTATAGTAGCGAACTGAGGAATGTACTCTCGTAACCAATTGCAGGTTCCCATCAGCTGTTGGACGTCCCGCTTGGTTTTTGGAGTCTTGAAATCCAGTATGACGCCGACGTGCTCCTGTTGTGCTTCATTCCCGGCGGTGGTCACCATGTGGCCGAGGTATTTCAGTTCGGTTTTTCCGAAGTGACATTTATCAATGGCGCAAGTAAGGCCGTGCAGCGCTAGTCTCTCCAGGACTAGTGTCAGGTGCTGCAGATGATCCTCCCAGGTATTGGAGTATATGATTATATCATCCAGGTACACAATACATATAGTTCCTATGTATCCGATCAGAACTTCCTGGCTCATTAACCTCTGGAAGGTGTTCGGTGCGTTTTTCAATCCGAATGGCATTACCCGGAATTGGTAGGTGCCCCCCCCTGGGGTTGTGAATGCTGTGAGTTTCTTCGCGGGGGGATCCATGGGGATTTGCCAGTATCCACTCTTCAGGTCGATGGTGGAAAAGATTTTGGCCACCCCGAGTTCTTTTAAGGCCTCGTGTATTTTAGGCATGGGTTGCATTACATCTTCGGTGATGGTGTTTAGCCTCCGGTAATCCACGCAGAACCTTGGCCGTCCATCCTTCTTCTTGACGATTACGACAGGTGAGCTGTATGGTGAGGTGCACGGCTCGATTATCCCGTCCGCAAGCATTTCCCCGACTTGTTCGCGGATGATCTGCGATTTCTCTGCCGAGTATTTGTATGGCGGGAGTCGGAACGCCTGTTCGGATGTGAGCTTGATCTCGTGTTTGGTGCTCTGTGTCTGTAGTAGTCTACCGGCTTGCTTGAAGATGCGGGCCTGATTTTGGAAGAGATCTCGGAACGCATCTATCCATTCGGCCGGGATGTCGTGCTGGAACTCCTCGATACTGATTGTGTCCATCGTCTCTGTGGGCACGGCCGTGTCCACCAACCGGACGGAGAAGCGTTCCGTCTGCCCCAGGTAGAGAGTACCATACCGCAGATCGGTAACTGTGTGTTGCCGGACCAACCAAGGGTAGCCGAGAATGAGTGGTTCTCTTGCGTCCGGGGCTACCCATGCGTATACGTCCAGTACGTGCCCTTGTATGGCGATCTGGAATTCGGTTTTTCCAGTGAGCCGCATTTGGGCGTTGCGACCCCCCAGGTTGGCGCTTCCTGTATGAGGTGTAATCTTCTGTCCGGGTGGTAATAGATGTGGCTGGACGAAGCAATGGCTCGCGAAACAGTCAATGGCGGCACAGACTTCCTGGCCGTTCAGCATTACCCAGATGTGCGGTAATCTGTTCGTCCCGGTGTTTGAGTCCGTTAGGCCTAGTTCTGGGGGCGGGTGGCAGGGTTCGGCGCCTCTGCCACCCCCGGTCGGTTTCCCGGATTTGCGTTGCGTTCCGCGTTTTTCCTCGCCAATACTGGGCAGTCGCGGTGAAAATGCCGTTCCGGGCAATGCCAACAAGATGGCGGCTGTGCGGTTTCGACCGGTGTTCTCGAAGGTCGAGCTTCTATAGGACGATCAGATGTTTCTTTCTTGGGCCGATTAGGCGGAGTTTGCTCCAGCAGGTCGTGCTCCATCTCGATGGCCTTGGATGTTAATTCGGCCAGTGTCTGTGGCGCTGCGGGTCGTATGGCCACCCTCAGGGTGGGACGTAATAGTCCTAGCAGAGTGGCTACCTTAGCCTCTTCGGCGTCCCCGCCGCGGATCCTTTGGTAGAGCAGGTACTTCTGTTGGAGGAAAATACCCGCATTCTCTTTCTCACCTTGTTTCCGTGAGAAGAGTTGGGCGTTTAAACGGGAGATTACCGCTGGAGAGTTGTATTGGCTTAGCAGTAACTGTTTAAAGTTGTTCCAGTCGAAGTCGAGCGGTTGGTAGCACGACCACCATTTTTCAGCTTCGCCGTGGAGACCGGATGCGGCCGTTTTGGTTCTTGCGTTGTCCGGAATTCGTGCGGACACGAAGTACTCCTCACACCTTGCCAGGAACGTATTGGGGTTTTCGTGATCGACCCCAGCGTAGGTGGGTAAGGGTACCCGAGGCGCATCGTTGAGAGCGCGCAGCAAGGCCTCTAAATTCTCCAATCCGCCCATGAGATTAGGGTGCTCGTTAGCGTTATTCGCGGCCATCGCGTTTATTGGAGGCGGGATTTCTATATCGGGAATATTTCGTCCGGAAATTTCTGGGTCGTCGTCCCTCTGAACGTGAGCGACCAAACCGGAAGTACTTGAACCGGAAGTACTCAGACCGGTGTTAGGGGAGGGCGTTGTACCGCGCGCGTTTTCCAGAATTTTTTCACCGCTCGGCGGTGGTGTTTGTTCGGAGTTGGGCGCCACCGAGTGTTTATTCACTCCCGGAAGTGATTTTTTACGTGCCGTTGCCTCGTGGCTTACGGGCGGCGTTCTTTTTACGAGACCGGAATCCGATAGTCTTTTTCGGATTTGCGTAGGGGTTTTTCCGATCCGTGGGGATGTCGTTGTTACCGACGGCGGCTTCCCGAGGATTCGCGCCGATTTCCGCGGTTCGGGAGGAGGTGTATGCTTCACCTGCGGCATTTACCTGGGTCGCGGACCGATCTCGGACGGTAATTTAAACGGGGATTACGTGGCAACTCGGTCGGTAGGGGTTTACTGCGGGGAAGTTAAAAACAACTGTTTTTAATAACAAGCCCCACGTTGGGCGCCAATTGACTAAAACCGATTTAGAGGATATCCGGTTTGTCTTGTGTTTAGGCGATCTCGAGCTCTGTCTCGAGCGAAGGGGTGGTTTCGTATGTTTGTATGGTTTTATTGGCCCTGAAAAGGGCCGTTTTAAACCTGGGTTTTACCCCACTCCTACTTCTGCTTCCAGTTAGGCATCTTTAAATGCGCGGTCGGCGGACCGGTAAGTCAGTTCAACCCACTGAAGGGTTAGGTCGGGTAGACCTGGATTTCTGTTTAGCCCGGTGAAGAGCACGGTCAGTTGACCGGATGTTCGGTTTCGCGACGGTCGGTCGCGGGGTCCTTTGTAGACCCTGAAGAGTCGGCGCGATTCTTTAAATCCGCGGCCGCGGCGTACCGGAAGTCGCGGGTTCTTCCGAGGAGTCGGTTGTCGTGTCTCTCTCCGGCTCGGGGATGATGCGCGAAGGCACGTACTTCGGCGGAGCTCGCCGGTGCACACCCGGGTGTTTCCCTACCCCCTCGTAGGGCGAGAGGTATTGTGCAGAAGGGTCGTAGGTTTCCGCCCGGGGAGTGTTTCCGGCGGCCTCCGCCAAGACGTGGAGCGCTCCGAACCCGGGTAGCGCCGGCGTTGGAACGGTTTCCTCGTAAATCGCCGCAGCGCTCGCGAGGAGGTGTAGGGAGCTCCGGGAGCTAAGGTCGCTATCCGGGGACCAACCCGATTTCCCGAGCCTGCGTGCCGATGACGGCAGTCCTATAAACCCCCCGGAAGTTGTCGGTGCCGGTAATATAACCCGTTGGATGGGAAATTTTTCCGCCGTGCGGCAGGACGTCTCTGCTCTTCAGCAGGGTGCTCTCGGGGCCACTCTTCAGCAGTCCCCAGAAGAGACCGCTCCGCTCTTCAGCAGGTTGAGTAACTCGCTTGGTAGCAGAGTTTTTTCCGCTCTTCAGCAGGATTTTTTTAAGACCGCTCTGCAGCAGCTTAGCGAGTTCGTTTCGAAAGAAACGGTTTTGTTGAAATGCCGGTGGGTGCAAATCCACGGACGATTTCGTGAGTAAGTCGTCTGGGAAGGAGAGGACAAAAGAACCTGTTACACCGAAGTCGGTTTGGCAGATAAGAATTCCGATTTTATTCGCAAAAGTCTCGGCTATTTATTGCCGTTCAGCGCCCTAACCGCTTGCGAGAAACGTGTTTCGCGAATCTCCCTCTAGCGGCTAGATGTACAAGCAGTGTCTATCCTAGAGAGCCCGAGCGTACCGTCGCGGCGCTCGGCTATGTCCGTGGGTGCTCGGTTTCTCGAGCTACGGCTAAGTGTCGAGCGTGTGCGCGGCGACGGTACGCCCTAACCTCGGGCTAAGTTCGCGTGATGTTTGTTTTTTCATAAATTATAAAAGTGCGAGTTGTTTAAAAACTGAAGTGTTGCGTTAGACGCGTAATTATAAAAATACGGCATAGGGTTAAACCGACGTGTGTGTGTGTCAGTGTGTGCTAGTGTTTATATCTTGTGTTTCGTGCAGTGTTTACATCCTCGCCGGGCAACAGGTGTCTTCGGCATCGACGCGGATTATTCTTGTGGTAAGTCGAACTTATTTTTAATTATCTCGCGGAGGACTCCTCACGCGAGAGTATTTTTTTTTTCTCTTTTTAAGCTTCCCTATTACTCTTTAATATTTTGTCTTTTTTCAGTTTTCAGATCCCGTAGGAGTCCAGGACGGAGGGTCCAACGTCGAGGGGCATGGACAGCGGTCCATGGTACTATTAATAAGGTATGTAACTTATTTTCTAATTTATAATGTCTTAATTTTACGATTAATCATTTACATGTTTTTTCTCTTTTTTGTTTCAGGTTCCTGCAAGGCAGCGGGTAAGCCGCTGCCTTGCCTCGGCGTCGTCGAAGGAGCCGGAGGGTCCGTCGGATGACATGGGCGGAAGGCCCATGTCCCAAATAACACAGGTGAGTTTTATTCTAGGCTTAGTTGTAATTAAGATTATTATATAGATTTTTCTTAGTATTAATATGTGCCTTTTTATGTTACAGGTTATAGCGAGGTAGCGTGTAACCCGCTACTCGCCCCGGCGTCGTCGAGGGAGCCGGAGGGTTCGTCGGATGACATGGGCGGAAGGCCCATGTCCCAAATAAAACAGGTAAGTTTTTTTTTTACATTCCTTTCTTCAAATTAGTCATTATTTGTGTGTGATGAATAAACGTGTGTTTTTTTTTTTGTATTTTACAGGTTTGAGGGGATAGCGGGTAAGCCGCCATCCTGTCCAGCGACGTCGAGCTTCGTCGTGGCCTCGTCCGGGTGTCGGATGAATCGGTAGGTACCGTTTCAATATCTTTTCTTTTACTTCTTTTTATTAATTTTTTTATTTTTTCTTTTTCAGGTGGACTTCCCCCGGACCAGGCGACGGCGGACGCGCTCATCGGGATGAGGAATTACGAAGACGAAGGCGAGGGCCCTTCGTCTTAAGGTAAGTATGTAGGTTAGTACAAATTAGTTAAGTATTAATATTGATAGAGTTTTCTTTTTGGTTCCAGGTCTTTTAGGTTCGGACGAGGGAAACGCCGTCGGCGTACAACAAAGTGACCAAGCGAGCGACGACGCGGAAACCGCTCCGTCCTCCTGGCAGCGGTTCCCGCTCCCGTCAAATCGCGCGTTGACTTCGAATCGCGTCCGTGGTCCTTTCATTTTCAGTTTTCAATTAATTTTTTTAGTAAAGGAACTAATTTTTTTTCCTTAAAAATTAAAGACTCTCCGCTAAGAACTTAACTTGTAATTTATTTTGTCTTCCAAAATCTCTCAAGATGGCTTTCTTCGTCCGCAGCTGGAAAAGAAGGAATGAAATTGAGTGATTAAATGGGGAAAAAATGGCAGCCTAAGAATCGACCTTTCAAGATATTGTAAACCACACAAAAATTTCCTTTCGCAAATAACGTCATTGTCGCGTCATTCTCCGGTTTCCTTTCATTTTCAGATTTTTATACATTTTTTAACAATAGAACTATTGTTTTTTTTCCTAAAAAAATAAAAACTCTTCACCAAGAACTTAAAATTTATTTCCTCTTAAAAAAAAGGTTTGTAGAAAATCTCTCAAGATGGTTTTCATCGTCCGCAGCTGAGAAAGAATGAATCGGGATGATTGAATGGGGGGCAAAAAAAATTGCAGTCTAAGAATCGACCTTTCAAGATATTGTAAACCATATAGAAATTTCCTTTCGCAAATAACTCGGGAGATAGCTGCGGGCTATTCGTCGTTGTCGCGTCATTCACCGATTCTTTTCTCCGCGACGAGGGGGATTCGCCGAATGCACAGCCGCTATACGTCGCTTCGATCACGTGAATGAAGCCGAGGGGGTAAGGAAGAGGAGCCTTAATGTGATTACTGTTACGAGCCGGGTGCATGAGGTCTTGCGGACTGTACTGGCACGGTACCCGCTCACCTGTATGCTCCGCTGTCCGGCGTCCTGCACTTTTCATCCCACGGCACAAATAGCTGTAATGAAAAAGATTATACCACGGCCAGCACGATCCTCGAAGCGGTGGATTGAAAAGCTTCCCGATCTACCGGTTGATCGCTCGTCCCTTCGAACGATTCTGTAGAGCTTTCCGATACGCGTTTCTATTTATCGAATTGAATCGCGTCCAAGTGGAAAGTCAGGACAGAAATTTGTCGACGAAAATGTGAGAAATTAATGTCAGGCAGCGATCGACAACTACAGTGTGTCAGGCAATCAGACGCACACGTACACTCGGATTACCCACGGTGATTGAACTTCCCGTTCGTCCTTTTTTTTCCACACCACTTTTCTTATCTTCCATTTCAATTCTATTTCAGACGGCGGGTTTAGTCTCTCCCTCTTTTCACAGCTTTGTCCCTTTGCCGCATCTTCCGGATCTTCCGAGCCTTTCTCTTCGGGCGTCGGACGATGTTCTCACACGCCTCGCGATGACTCTTTGTGTCTGTCCTCCGGGTCCCGGCCTCAAAGAAAGAACTCCTTCGATAATCAATCTAGCTTCTCAGGTGGAAAGGATAAATCTTGATTCGAACCCCTGCAGTATTCTCACGTTCGGCGACGAAAAGTTAAAGCGGAAGCATCGAATATCAAGAGGATCGACTGGAAGAGTCCTCGAAGTGTGCAGACATGTTGGGAGATAATCGACACGCCGTCGGAAAGGTGGGGCGATTGGTGTCCGTCCGACCGCAGGAACCTGGTCGCTTTTTTCGCGGATTATCCTTTGACTGTCTCGAGATGAGAACGTAATGCGTAGGGTTACGGTGGGTTGCTCGAGGGCCGGGCTTTCCCCGATCGTCGAGACCGTTTGGCTGGCTCGGCCGCGATACGAGATTCGCGACGATGACGACCAACGTTTTGGACAACGTCATTGGAGAACTCTTGTTTCTCGTTACGGATTGTCGCGCGAAACGTAACGAAAGCGACGAATTTTTTTCGTGGGTCTTTTATCCGGTTGACGATTGTCGCGGTTCTGGTACGAATCCTCAACTGATAAGGGGTTAATGTTAGATAAGAGGTTAATGTTGGACGAACCTGCCGGATCTTCTAATATTAACTATATCTTTAAACTGTAGGGTTAAATTAATTACAAGTGTTCGTGTGTGTGTCGAGAGTTTCTTAGTTTAATTGTCGATATTGACAACAACAAGTCGCTAAAGACTGATGAATATTAGAAAAGACTCAAAAACTCTCGTCTCTGTGTTCGCGTATGAGTGTATGTTTGTTTTAAGATAATCCTTTTACATATACAATTGGATATCGTCGACGATCGACGGGGAAAAACGGAAATCTGGATTTCATCTAAATAAAGGCCACGAGTCTGTTTTGCCCCGGTATTGCGTTTGTCCCTGCTTAAGCGAGGCTTGAAAGATCGGAGGTCGATGTGAAAATAGAGACTGCGAATGGAGAGAAAACAGGGACAGAGACAAACTTTTTGACGCTGAAGAATGAAAACTCGTTGAAGAACCGATGAGGGGCCTGTCGGCCATAGTCGGAACGACGGTCAGAGAAATTGTCGGATGGATGGTACGGAAGGAAGGGAGAAGAGAGGAGAGATGAAAAAAAACGAAAGCAATGAGAAGGGAAGTTCAGTGAGGAATCCGAGTCGTAGGCTCCATTACGATTAAGCGGGCTCTTTATACGGTGAACTTTTCCGAAAGCAAATCACCGACTCGTCTACAGGGACCGATGAAAGCTCCGCAGGGTCGGTATCCTCGTGGGCATCGCAGAGCAGTAATACGTACCGGAGTTTACGTAAGACTGGCACAGAGTTAAACTAATCGTAGTAGAGTCGACAGGACATTTTACGGTCCAGGCCGAAAATACAATTAACTTTCGGGAATGGTTCTTTCAGCTTTTTGCGAACAGGCTGTTATCCTTCCGATGAGGTTCGATCGACTTTTGGTGATTTCTGAACGTGTCAACTGGAGATAAGGAATATTCGGTGGTCTATCTTGGATTTAATCCTGGAAGACCACACATCGCACATCCGTCGTCATCCAGATTCTACTTTGCAGGTACTTTGTAGAAGCTGTAAGAGTAGCGGTAAAATAATCGTAGTGGAGTCGACAGGACATTTTATGGTCGAGACCGAACATGCAATTAACTTTCGGCAATGGTTCTTTTAGCTTCTCGCGATCAGGCTGTTATCCTTCTGATGAGGTTCGATCGACTTTTGGTGATTTCTGAACGTGTCAACTGGAGATAAGGAATATTCGGTGGTCTATCTTGGATTTAATCCTGGAAGACCACACATCGCACATCCGTCGTCATCCAGATTCTACTTTGCAGGTACTTTGTAGAAGCTGTAAGACGTACCGTTAAAGTAATCGTAGTAGAGTCGACAGGACATTATTTCGGACCAGGCCTAAAATACAATTAACTTTCGGCAAAGGTTCTTTTAGCTTCTCGCGATCAGGCTGTTATCCTTCTGATGAGGTTCGATCGACCTTTGATGATTTCTGAACGTGTCAACTGGGGATAAATAATATTCGGTCTTGCATTTAATCCTGGAGGACTACACATCGCACCCCAGCTCAGCAAATAAATTTCTTTGGGCTTATCAATAGTGAAATCAATAGGTCAGGATGTGAGCACTGAGTCTGTCGAGCTACACCATCGATGTAACAAAAATTGCATATTCCAGGAGGAAAATGCACCGTTTCAAAGAGCCCCGCGTGTGATCTTCTAGTACGAACTTGACGTCTCGGTTTCCGCAACTTTATCAAATTCATCAAATGAATAATGCGCAAACTACTACATTCGACAAGCTACTGGAAACAATTAGGAAAATAGAAAGTTAAGACAAACTTCAACGATGGAAGTTACTGTACATAATCAAAGTAATCAAAGTTGTCGAATCCGTAAAATACGTCCTAGCCAGGATCCGAGGAGCGCACTTGTAGGAGAAGTTGACTGTGGAAACGAGGGAGAGGCTGATAGCTAGCACAGGAGAGAAGCCTCGCGCATTTGGCATCCAATCAAAGCTCCGCTACGGCCACATGTGTTCAAGGTTGGTTCGGTATACAGCGGGTGAACGAGCGAGGGTAATAGAGATATAGTAACGGGGGAGATTCGGGAATGAAACAGGGGCAGACAGAGGGGCGTCGAAAGAGTGAGGGTCTGAGAAAGCGAAAGGGAGAGACAAGATGAGCTCCGGTGAGGTGCTTGCGGCGGCGCAATCAACGGGAGGTGCCGCGGGGTGGCAAAGCATCTCTCACCACACAAACAGACACCCTTTCAGCTCAACCTGTAGCAACCTCTCCAAAACCGGAGTGCGACTTAATATCCCATAATTGAGGAGAGCCTTGGTTCCGCACTCTTCCTGTTCGCCCGTTCCTTCGCCACCTCCCACTCGCACGTGTTCAACACCACGCATGGCTCTGGCGAATCCGAGGCGGAAGGGATCGTACAAACACTACCCTAATCTAATGTCGTCTGCCTGGCTCCGTCAATTATCAGCGAACGACATCGACGACGGTGTTTTACCGGAGTGCATCAGCATTCCTGCGCCGTCTTTCATCTTTCGACAAAGCATATTCGTTGTGCACGATAAACATTCTTCGAATGGATGAAACGATGCGGAAGAACTGCAGGTTGGATAAAGCAACGAGTCGTGTGGACAAAAGGAATTACCCAGTTTGAGTTATTCCTTGGGTTGGTACAAGGTGGGATGAATATAGAAGTGGAATGTCGATCTCGATGGTCGGAGAACTTGTTGCTGACACTCATCACTTATTCTCTTCCCTCTGGTCGCATCTGTCTCCGCGGAGCTTGTTATTTTCCACAAAACACATAAACGCAAGGTAAATTACAGTTTCACTGGCTTCCATTTTCTTTTCACCGCGCAACGAGAGTACTCGATTCGCGCGCACGGTCGGAGTGGAAGCTTCGGGAGATCAACAATGAGCCAGACAGGTGTGCCAGACGGTATAAAAACACCATTCGCGGAACGGCGTTCCTGACGACCGGAAACAGGAAGTCGACGCTTGTTGGAATATAATAAGTCGCCAAGGATGCCGTGTGTAAAGAGGAAAGAGATCGAGTTGGCAACGCGATCATAAGGATCAGGAAACGAGGAAGAAGTCTCGCCGTCTTGAAGCTTCCCCGCTCCAAAGTGTCCTGGCGTCTGCGGCGTTTCTCTTTCTTTTTTCCAAAAGTTATCGCCGTTCGCCCTAAGGTCTGACACTAACGAAAGCATTAGGAGAGCTCATTCGGTAACTCCCGCAGAGCTATTGTTTGAGCGACTGCCGTTTGATAGATACATCGGATCTTCTCCTTTGAAGGCTGCGAGTGTGTGCGCTGTCGACGTCAAGTCGTCAGTCGTGACGAGGACTCGTCGCTCCTTTCGGGCATCGGTTCCCAGAATTGCGGACTCCTGGTCGGAAATGGTCATTACGGCAAACGAGACATCGAGGTGTTTCATTGGACGGTTCTTATCCATGCGTTACTGTAGGTCGAATCTTTTCACGAGATCGTGAAAGACCACTTCTCGGCTGCGCTTGCGGAAGACGCTGGGTCGCGTTCGGGTATAACGAAGAGGAGTCTTTTCTTCGGGAGCTTTGGTGGGTCAGGCGATGTTTCTGACGCGTTAACCGGTGGCAGAGACGCGCCTCACCGAATGCCACGAAAGAGCGCGTGGAAAACTAACGAAGCTCCGGCAATTAGCTCCTCCACCCGATGAATATAGCGGTCGTTTTGTCGTCGTTTGCGCAACGTCAACCACAGTGGCAGTGGGTTTTCAGGTAGCGAGATCAAAAGGATGCTTACAATTTTGAGATACTTACGCACGCTGAAGTTCAACGTTCCGACTCTTTGTGGTAAAGTGGGGAATAATGGCCCGGTCCATATATCATTGATTTACGTGTTAATCCAGGTGGGCCATATTCACCACTTTTACCCTAAGGTTGGACACGAGTGTACGATACAACGAACTGGTCACAGACAATCTTGGGTCGCTTGATTTGTCCGGTCTAATGGCGAGAAACAAAATACATTTAAAGTAAACAAATTTGTTTTTGACTACCAATTTTATTGATGATTCGAGGAGCCAATAATCGCTAATAAAATTGACAGTGAGACGTTTTTTGCTTCCTCACAGAGGAAGCTTTGTTTCAGTGAAAATTTTTTTTTTCGAGATTGTAGTGTCAGAGTACTTAAAATAGTCAGAAACGTCGAGAAATGTAATTTTTAGCTGGCGTCCGGAAGTATGTGTGTGTGTGTGTATGTATGTGTGTGACAGACTTGCATCGTTTAAAACGACTATAACTCGGAAACGTTTCGAGATAACCAGTTGAAATTTGGTACACTAGTAGAATGGTCACGTCTCTTCCCTAGGTGCAATTTTCATGACGATTGAGGCCTGTTTCGAGATTTTACGCGCTTTTGACATTTTTGAAAAAAGGTCGTGGTAGCTCTAGCTTGCGTAAATTTTGAACGATCGTCCTGAAATTGCACATAAATATAATACTATGACCAAAGAACTTTGGTATTGAATTTGGCCGAAATCTATCGAAGCAGTCAGATTTTATGGAATTTCGATTTTTTTGAAAAATTAAGCTTAAATTGGGCACGGGAATGGACTAACACTGTACAATGTTTCGGATTATATTTGTCGAAAATGGAACGTTTAAATTTTCTGGGATTTTGACATTTTTGAATTTTTTTAAAAAGGTGTATTTTTTGTCCAACACGAGTTTATGTATCTAGTGTCGCCCTAGCAGTAAAATAATTTGGAGACTCGTCATCGGTGGGGGAAAAATACATTGGACGTGGCCACAAAACAGTGAATATTGGATAATTGACTTAATATTTTAATTCTAAAAAAACTAACTCGAGACTCACTCGTGGAAAGTGCAGAAGCCGTCGTTACTTTGTTCCACGGTTCGTAAACCAGCAACATTGCGATAAGAGCCTTCAATCTCACATCAGATGGCTCGCGAAAGGCAACAAACATGCCACATTACAGACAGTCAAGGCGCACAATGAGCAGAACATCTTACACGATATCGACAAGAAAATCATGAAAATAAGAGCAATTGCGGGATTCCGTAGTAGCGAGTACTGAGGTCTCGCGTGTCCACGTACAAATTGCGAGGGCAGAAAATGAGGTGGAATGGCGCGACTCGGGAGACGCGAAGGTTAAATTCGTATCGAGCTCCGGTTCGTTTTCCCCAGAGGTGGCAGATCCAGCTGCGAGCTAAACTCAGCAGCAATGGTCACTGGCTTGTTAGGTCCACTTCGGGCAGAGGTGGTTGTCACGGATCATTCCCAACGCTTCGACACTAGCCGACCTCGCGAATGCCTCAGGGCTTGCCGGCCGAGGGTGAGGGCGCCACTCTTCAGCTGACCGCAATCGAGTATGCAATTTACGTTGGTGTCCGATCCCTGCGACACCCCGGTGCATCGCCCCGAGCTAACCGAACGAAGCTATATCTTGGGGCGGCACTGCCATCGTGTCGATATAGGGTAAACAGTACAGTTGTTGGCCGGCGGGCTTCAAATTTTACCCCTCCGTCGACTCGCGCCGGAGTTAAAGCTCTCTGTTTAGCTTCGACTCGACGCCAGATATCGCTTATCGATTTTGCGTTGCCGGGGGTTATTAGGATACAGTTTCTAATGTTATCGCTTCGAACTCAGGCACACCGAGAGTTGTCATTGCTAACTTCATCGAGGCTGAGTCTCAGCGGATGGCATCCTGATGGTCAGAATTTAACCCATTGGGTTTCGGGCACTGAGTGGTGAAGGGCCGTTGAAATGTTGCAACTGCTCATGGAGACTGAGAAAAAGATCTCAGAAAAGGTACCAAATCATATGGCAAATTTTGACTGGGCAACATGGTCGCAATTTTCACATAGACCATACCAACCCAAACTATATGGCAACATTTTGCGTATCTGACTAAGAATTTCGGCGATTAAAACTGAACATTTCAACGATTAAAACTGAGAATGTCGGCAATGAAAACTGAAAATTTCAACGATTAAAACTGAGAATGTCGGCGATTAAAACTGAACATATTGGCGATTAAAATCAATTACTCGACCAGTAAATCATCAATCCTGGGTTGGAACTACGTCAAAGTTATAATGTGTGAGCCATTGCTTGGCTGCATTTCGGGACACGAACCTGCGCGACATCGTAAAGCAATCGAGGTTTGATATTTTTGGCGAACTATCGAGAAATAGTAAAATATTGGGAAATGTTCGGGACAAGAGTCAAACAGCTTCAGGCAAAACACCCGTAAATCAGATGGCAATAGAATGCAGAGCCTTCAGATTTTTTAATTGTACGTCGATGTGGATAATAAAAATTTCTCGACCCTGAGAATGGAAGGTAACGGCGAACGTTTTGGGTAACACCCGAGGGTCGCGGATCTCTCATTTCGCACGTACCAATGCAAATTTCGTGATGTCAGTTAAATAGAGAGAAAGAGAAGTACGGATGGTTGGAATGCGAGATCGAGCGAGCCACGGTGTCCGGGTAATGCGTATGTTAATCGGCCTCCCCGTTGCATGCGCTTTTGTGACGGTTTGGACTCGCCCGCCGGTAACATAATTCGCTCAATTTACAAGCATTATCGCGACGTCGCATTTAATCGCGCGGAATTAGGTTACAACAGCGACGGACCACCAACGGCCCAACGGGCAGAACCGGCGACGGTGGACAGGCAGGCATGCACGCACGGGGCTCGGTCTGTCGGCCGGACCGACGAAATCGTCTGGTCTCGCACACGGGAGAATTCTATTTTCCATTAAACATGCTCTCAACCTCTGTTAGCCGTCAGTTAGTTCTTCCTGGATTGCCTCGCTAGCACCCTCGTAACGTTGGAACAACTCTTTGAATACCGAATTCTCCATCACGCGTAGAAAAGAAAGAAATTTATCACAAGTTCCCTGTAAAGAAATATTTATTTTTAATAAATTACATATTTATTTTAAACAAAGCAGCATATGGCACCTCATGCGCTAGATATAAGAATATATAATAAGAATATGTACAATGTATATCCAGAATCTTATATATTTATATTGGAAAATTGTGGATTTATTTGTTGGTTTGCATGTATGTCCCACCCCTCTTCCCTCCCCCCAGCTGGGCCCTCCCTCTTTCGGTGAAGCTAGAAACAAGAATGGCCGCATTTCGAAATTCCATTCCATGTGCTATAATTTCGTAGTCTCGGTTTTTATAGCGTATATAATGGATTTCGGAGTTTCGGTTTTTTTTCGAATTTCCGAATTCCATACCTTATGCTATATTTTTAAAAATTCGGTTTTCATAGCATATGGAAGGGAGTTCGAAATTCCGAAATTCCATATGAAATTTCCATTCCATATGGAATGGATTTCCACATGCTAGGAACCATGCGATCAATGCGATCGCGAAACCAACATAACCGCTGGTATAACATACAACAGTGTTGCAAAATTTAGACAGTTTCATAGACACTCATATGAACGAACGAACTCTGGTAATCCAGTTTAGACATTCTGCGATTTGAGACAAACAGTCACCAAGACATTCCGAGACATTAGCCGCTCCAAGACTTCAGCTTCGCCGAGGCTCGAGCCACTCCAAAACATTAAACGTTCCGAGACATTAGATATTTCGAGACTTTAACTCCACCGGGACTGGGCTTCGCCGAAAGTGGAGCCAGCTATCAGCGGCGCGAGCTTTTACCACCAAGGGAATTCGCGTATAATTACGTTGTATCGCCGATAAATGTGGCATTTTTGAATATTTCCGCTCGGTTGAAGGAATTATCGAAACGTCAACTTTCGTGTATCGAGCTCGTGAATCTGCCTCCCATGCGACAAGGTAGAGCGTACGAAATAGCTCGCGTGACGCAGTGTGTCACGTATAACTCATTCATAAATGCCGAAGTGATACGCGCCAATAGTGGATATCGTTACATTCCACTGCTCTGAAAATAACGAGATAAAAACAACAATACGGAAAAAAATACACACATGAGTGGATATTTTTTTTCAAACAGTTAAACATTCGTAAAACCATTTATACCAATATTTTTTTTTATAGGTGTTCATATGACGAATGTTCGAAAGCTGTAATAAAATTAACAAATCGCTCGCCAAAGAGCATAAAATTAACTCTTTATCAATCTTTACAATCTGGGCTTGCACCAATGTGAAAATACCACAGTCGGTAACGTAATCTGTGGTGCATTTCATTCCAAGACCGATCCTTCCCCGACAACCGCAAATTGTCAGGAACTTCGTCCATCAACTCCTCATAGCGCGATAATTTTCTTTTCCACCAAAATGTTAAACGACCTTGCTAAAAATTAATTACAGTTTTTGCATACCGACCGACTTAATTCACTTCTCAAGTCCTCGCAACCAAAAATTTAATTGCGACATAAAAAAAAAAAAATCTATGGCCATACCCGAAACCGTCAAACCGCTTGACTTCTCTGCATCCGATCCGGAAGGGAAAATTTTCTTTGGCCTTTCGCGCGGTAAGACGATCGGTTGAGCAGCTCCTGTGCCTCGAGGCGTATCATCTACTGTACTGTACGTCTTACCGACCTACGTACAATACACCCACGCCACAGGAGTAGCGAGAAGGAGGACCCCCACTTTGAATTCCACCCATGGGATTCCATACGGTGAAAGTGGGGAATATGGTATAGTCCATATATCATGGATTCATGTGTTAATCGGGGGTGGGCCATATTCGCCACTTTCACCCTATCTGTATGTATACTCTTCCTCCACTCCACCGTAGGCATGTACCGAGAGCTACCTCCGCCTATCTGCACACTTTCAACCGGATGAAATTTATGTATGGAAATATCCGGGAAAAGCGTCACGCATGTGGAATATCACGGACGGCAGCTGGAGCCACTCCCAGGTCTCTCTCTACGCTCTTCGCGTCTTCATCCTCCTCCTGTACCGCCTCAATGCGCGGCGACGCGCGAGAATGCGAAGATACTTTTTTGTCGCGAAAAAATGTATTTTACTAGTGGAAACTGGAGCTCTCTCCTACCGGAATCCAACGATTTCCCATGCGCGATATCGCGAGATAAAGCATATATGTATTTTCACTCGCGATTCGGTGGCTCCGTGTGGTTGCCGCTGTACACTCGACGGGAACACGGAAAAATCGTTGAATCCTCGCGGAGCACCCGGGCACCAACATAGTCACGAGGCAACTAGGTCTCTTATGTGCAGACACAGTAAGGAACGACCCACACTCTTCGATAACCCTCGTGGAGGTAAATCTGCGTAGTGTTTTGCATGAAACTGCTCCTTCTGCACCACATATATTCGTGTACATACGCACACCTATGTCGCCACTGTGTACAACGTGTATGTATTTTATAGACATATATACATATTTATTTAAATTATATATATATGTATACACGCAGGGAGAATTGCGGTGGGCATTTCGACGCGGCAAAGCGTATCTCATGTTTTATGCACGAACGATGACAATTTTATGAGGCGAGAACATATTGTTGAAGCCATTCAATAGTGTTCTCATTCGTGTCATTTTCTTTTTTCGGTTATTTTTACATTTTAAGAATTTTTCGTACTGGTGTTGTTGAGAATTGACACTTTTTTTTTTACTGTGGTTTTTTTCATAGATTCTGTTTGATTTGATGGTGGTTCGGGGAAGCGAGTGTGATAACATTGCATTGGTGGAAGTTCGTTGTCTTTTTTCAGCTGCAATAGCGCTGTCGATTTTTTGTAATTTCTTTTTATCTCGAACATGGAAGAAATTAGAGTTGGAGTTAGCACTGTGAAATTTTTATCTGAAAACATGAAACTCCGACCTGGGAGGATTTGGAATTATCGGAGCCAGGGACGGGTCTTGGGAAGATTACGGGGTAATCGGATCAGGCTCAGGATTATCAAAAAAATGAAGTACACGATATCTGAACTTCCCAATCTATTTTATTTATACTGTACGAATTACCGATTTCGCCGACCATTCCATAACGCGCAGAATAAAACAATTCAGTGCTCCCTTCATAATTTTGGGACTTTTCACATAAAAAACATCTTCGTTTGCCATTCTTTCAAGTTTTGGTTGATATTTTGTGTGGGTTCAGAATTTGTGCGAAGGCGAGCCTTTCGGTGACAATTTGTACCTCAATGTCCTTGTCGTTATGGGCAGATTTATTAATTCTTTCTAATTCCTGATTTTTTTTTTTCAGAAAGTAGTTTTTCGAACTAAATTGTTTAAGTCGGTCTTTCGGCGAATTAAACGATGACGCACGACGCCAATGGATGGATAGAAAGAAGACATTTTTTAAAAAGTATTACATTTCCGCATTCCATATCTAATATTTTCCTCATTATAATAACATTTCTAATGAATCGAGGATTTCTGGTCTAACGAAGTTGAAATCTCCCTTGAAAATAAGTTATTCAATTGCATCTCCACCGATGCAGTGACTGTTTACCAGGAACGGCACTAAAATATTGTTCATGGGAATTTTTATTTCGGAGCAAAATTCGCTCGACTCCAAAGTTTGCCCAAAGACCGATAGAAATACTTGAGAACGGCTGGTAGGCTTTAGTCGAAACGAGACTTGGGTGAAACTACGGCTGTTTATACCCGATATATCGGGCCATTCTCAACGTCACCGACGGCGGTGGTGGCGATATTCTCCTTGAGGTACTTTCGGGCGAGACCTTAAGGGTGGGTGGCGCGGCCAAAGCGATGATCCAGTCGCGTGACTAAACAGCACTTTGGCCTCCGACTCCAGCGCCGTCATGCGAAGTTTCTTCGCGCATGGAAAATTCGGCTGAACTATGAGTGAATTCGAGGGTGGAATGAGCATAAGGCAAAGCACAGCGGAGCAGAGGGAATCTAAAGAGGCCAGGGATCTGCGCGAAGTGAAGAAATATTCGACGATGAGCTTTGGAATAGTTTCCCTATAATATTTGGCGGGGCTCGGGGAACCTCGGATTTTCGGGTTAAAACTTTCCGAGATCAGCGGCAAGTACGCGCGTATGGAAGAAGAATTCGCATGCGTATCCGTGAATTTCGCCAACCCATCACTTACGGGATCCTGTTTTAAAGAGGACCTAGAATTTGCCGATACGCAATCTTCGAACGATTCGAATAACAAGTTGATGTCATCAAAAAAATCTGTTAAAATTCATAGACGTACCTTAGAGTGTTGTTTCATTGATAAGGTGAACGCCCCGATTATTGAGTGGCCCAATTACTATCAGTTAATTACATTATCTACGATAGAAAATTCTATTTATTGGTTTGCTATCGAGGTGCTCAGGTTTGTTGGTAGTAAATATATTTATATAAATGTACTGAATTGAGCCTATTAAAAGAAGGGAGGCACCCATTATTTTGATTTATTTTTCTTATTTTATTTTTGAATAGAATATAGAAAAGTCGCTTTTGTCTTAAAAAGGACTTATCTTGTACAGGCATATTCCTCAGGAAAAGTTTTAAAAAAAATTGTAGAGTGGCTCGTTTTCCCCTATTCTCCCTTAGTCATTTAGTATACGCTTCGTTTGTCGTTAGGGTTGGTTCCGCGCAGTAAACCACCGGGGGAACAAATCCAAAGCGCAACGCCAATGGATAGTAAAAGCTGTACGCAGCATCAATAGATACACCCCTGCTGCGCTTCGCAGTTCGATTATGATATTATACAGCCGTTCGTACACTTTTCTCCTCATCTCCCTTACACTGCAGGTTTTCAACAATCCATCAAAAGTAATGGGATCGGCAATTTCGTTGATGGCAGGCCACAGTCGAATCTATTCGAACGCCGAAACGATTTCTTTATCAATAAAATTACCGGCGAATATCGACCTAAAAGCCTATAAAAATCCTCAAGTGTTTTACAATTAATTGTGGCTTCAGTCATGCGTGCGACGCAGTATGCGATAAAAAACGCCGGCAATTGCATGATATTTTGGTCCCAAATTGATTAAAGTCTTTTCGACCCTGATAAATTGGTTCGTCATCGGCATAAATGCCAAGCAATTAAAAAAAAAAAAACACCCACATTTACCGGCCGACGCTGCAAAACATTTTCACCGTAAAATTGGTCCATCACAAATTCCGCATTGGCCGTGCCTCGACCAGCTTTAATCGAGGTGTTTATTTAACTTTAACCCAAGCTCCGCGGTTTCTGCCCGGCGATGGATTCGCCGGATAGAAAATTGCGGAAGGAGCAAAAAAAAAATGAAAATAACGACGGAGAAATACAGGAATCGAGCACAAATGTCCCGCGCATTCTGACGTCAACGGAAGTCCGGCTGTGCGTAACTCGCGACGCGGGGAGGTACACATGTCGGTGGTGTGCACGGCTCGCCCCGGCGGGGCTAGTTTGACCCACGCCATCGTTCGGCGTCGACGTCCATCCCGATGATTGGCCTTTTTAATACCACATCAGCCTAATGGATTCGTTCCGCAATCCGATCGCGAATGCAACTTCGACCGGAGCGGCGGAGGGAGGAAAAAAAGGGAGGAATAAAGAGGTGCGAGAGACGATGGAGAGAGCGCCGTCCAGTGGGAGTTGAGAGAAAGAGCGCAAAACGAAAGAGGCGAAGGTTGTACAGAGAGTTTTAAATAAGCATAAAGTCGAATAGATCAGACGGTTAGGTATTGTAATTATGCTAATAGCTTTGGCCGCCTCTGATGTGGTCTGACCGTACCGTGGAGGTCGGCCACCGGGTATTCTCCCGTCGGCCCTTCGCCGGCTTCTTTCGGTCTGCAGCGAAGGGGCCTATAAATGTTAGGTAGGGGGGGTTTGATCAAACCAACTTTTTCCACTACTTATTAATATTACTCGCGGACCCGCCAGCTAGCGCGGTGCATACCGGGGCGCAGACAACTCTCTCCACTTCCTCGACGTCAACCACTCTCCGGGCCGCTGGCAACTCGGTATACTTTTCACTCGGTCCAGATTTCAATGGCTGAGAGAAAAGTATACCGTGCGGCGGGGGAGACCGAGGTAAATGTTAGACGGAAACTAGAAATGTGTACCCTGGAAGCTCCCTACCGCGAATCCGCCGTAACGTTTTCCCGCGGATTCTTTCGAGTCCCGGTTACTCGTCCTTGGGTCCTTCGAGGGAGGAGGCCAACTTTGCGCTCCCCGGCGCGGTTGAAGTGGGCAAACGAAAGACGGAAGGAAATCGGCGGCGGGAATCGGAGAAGGATGTGTAACGAGGAAGCGAGAACGGACTTCTCCATCTTGGGATTGCAAGTCGGATCCTCGGCTTTTCGTCCACCCAGGCAAAGCATTATAGATCGGCTCTCGAGGAAAAACTTTCCTCCGCTGTGGCATCTTTCACAAAAATTAATAAAGATAATGCACCGATTTACCACTGATTCTCGTTTTTCTGTATTTTTTTTTTTTTTTTTTTTTTTTTTTTTTAGGAGGGATTCTTCAAAACTTCCGATTCGCGGAATGCATATTTGATTTATTAGAGTACGTGCCCTCTCTAGACTATCTCGCGACTTCAATGATCTCTGGAGGGGACAATATTAGTTCTAGCGGAGAACTTCAGCAATGCAGACTCGTCGATTTAGGATGTTGAAGTGAATATTTGTGTTAAAATTTACTGCCGCGCATCGGAAATTGCTCCCTAGTGGATTTCCTCTTCAGCTACACTGTAAAGAAAAATGTAAATTTAATGTTCCGCGTTGGAAGTTTTTATGTAACAACTGGTACATTAAATTTAATGTAGAATTGTGATGAGAAATAAATATACTTTTTCATTGAAATTAAAGTAAAGTATTTCCAATGTTTTTAATACACTGAACATCAATTTTTCATCACAATTCTACATGAAATTTAATATATCAAAAGACATCAGATTTCTGCCGTATCGATGCTCTACAGTAACAGTAATTTTTTACAACTACCTGGCAAAAAGTTTGTCTGCGAATCAAACGAGCTTTCATTACAATATCCTCATTTTTTTTTCACGTTTCGACAATTTTTTTGCAATTTTTTTTCAAACATTTTTTCACATTTAAGGTAATCTGCCAGAAAAATTTCCATACAGTCTAGCGTTGTGGCCAATAACTGTACGGTTTATCGTGCGATCTCCCGACCGAGGTAAAGTGCGTTTCCGCGTTATCGAGAATTCTTTCTCGAGAGCTCTAGGACACAGCAAGTGCCAGGCACATATCCTGGAGCGGCAGATGGAGCGGCTCGGAGCAAGTTCCACGCCGGCGGATAGACGACCGTGAAGTCTCCATTCGAAAATATCGTAGGCCGGGGCGATATTCCTTCCGCTCTTATCTCTCCTCGGTGCCTCAGTCTATCTTTTTTTGCCCGTCGGAACCGCGATGTTAAGAATATTATCTAAATCCAGAGGCCGAGGTTGCCGGGTCTGGTCGGATGTATCCACGAGCCCGTCTGTCCTTCCGCCTGAAAGCGAATGTGCGGCAAGCGCGTCTATAGGATCCGTCGAATTTGCCGTGGGCACACACCAGACGAATCGGGGCCGTCGGGCGGGTACGCTCCTTCCGAATCTTCGGATCTCCAGACGACGAAGAGCACGGAAACGACGCCTATGCGGGGATATCGTCTCTCTGACTGCGGAGGCTCGAAGGCACCGAGGAAAAACGAGATTCTCCACCCGGGAGCCCTTTCCAAACGAATATTTATTGAGGGGATATTGAAATTGATGGCCGCCCGCGCGTGCTCGCCTATCTCCTTCTGTCTCAGACATGCTAATCTGACGTTGCTGGAGTGAAGTGTATAAGAGGGCGTCTGATAACTCGGGATTCTCTTCCATGGAGAATTCTATCTTTAAATTTCTTTGCTTCCATGGTTTTTTTTTTTTTTTTATTATGTAAAAACATCTTTGGCGGGACTTCTAAGTGATAAGTATCCTTAAAAAGCACTACTGCCCCCTAGCGGAGATGGGAATAATCATGAAATAATTTCAATAAGTTCTCGGTGGGACTTGGAATAGTCAGGGCCTGGAAAGAGCTCCTTAGGGTCGAATTTTAAGACGCTGGATCGCTGTTGAGGTCAATTTTAAGTTGAAACTAATAAGACGTTATAAAGATATCCAAAAAAATCTTAGCTCCCTCCACGGTGTAATTATTCACCAGCAATCATTCTATAGAAACGGATCCAAGAAATTGGTTTGCTAGATCACCTATTCATGACCGTACAGTGTCATCAAAGTTTCCTGCATTTGGGTTCCAGATACAGATTCTACGCCGAAATAGCGTTCGATCTTATTTCTAACTTTAGATTTCTAACTTATTCGATCTTAAGTTCTAGCTTAAGATCGAAACTCGAACTGCAATCGAATTTTACTACAGACTTAAGTTCGAACTTAAGATAGACCTTAAACACGCAATGAAGTTCGGGCCCAGCTTCGATCTCTCTTAAAGTTCGCCCCTTAGTGAGACATGATCAAAGCCTGGAAGGTGGCGCTCAGTGGGACTTGAAATAATCAGGGCCTAGAAGGAAGCCCTCAGCCGTACTTGGAATAATCTCAAGCCCCTAGTAGAAACTTAATATCCGGTGTTTACAAGATTCTGACGGGCCTAGTTAGGGTCTCATCCACTCCCGATTGAAAGCTCTAAAATGTCTTCTAGTATAACACGATCCCGAATGCACTCCTGTAAAAATGTGTATCGTCTTCCAGGGTCAATTATCGTCTCTCATAAATTTACAATTTTTAATCAACACCCCTATCCTTCGCCAGAACGGTAATTATTATGCAAGCAACGATCATCCCACCTATTCTATTATTTTTATTTTTCATCTCTCCTCTCCCGTTACCAGCTCGGTAAAGGATGCGTAAAAGGTCGTTTATTCGCCGGGTGGGTTGTGTATCGTCCGTAAATCGTCCTAGCTGTAAGGATTTTATCGAGCACGCCGGCACAGCCGTCCGCGTGCACCAGAGAGAGAGTCAATTCTCTCTCTTGTTCTCCGCTCTCTCGTATCTCTTCACAAAGGTAATATTTTCGCGACGCCATTACACTTAGCAAGAATGGAGGCTCGCCGCAACGGCACGGGTATAACTACCCAGTTAACGCAGTCCACGGTTAGCCGGTGTCGGTGCTCCAGGTATGGTCGACGACGGAAGGGGTGGAAAAGGGAAAACAACCCGTCGCTTCGGGTATCCGCGCGACGAGACCGAGGGAGACGGTAGAACGAAAGACAGACAACAAGGGACGACCAAACAATGGGGGGAGGACGGGGCGAGGGAGGGGGCAGAGGGGGGGGGGGGGCGGAAAGAGGGAAGGCAGACCCATCCCTGCGGCGGCGTTATAAAAATTCAATTAACTCAGCAGTTTTAATTAATTCCGTATTTATATGATGCAATAAACAGAAACTACCGGCATTTTCCGGTGCCGTGGCTTCGACGAGCTATTCGCTGAAGCTGACCGTACCCATCGCCTACCCTTCGGACTCCCTCGCTCGACTGGTCGTTTAATTCCAGCCCATTGTATTGCTCCATCTGCACGCCGAGCTCGTTCAACCCCTCTCCGAACAGCGCTCAGCTATTTTCTCTATCGCCCAATGGCACCAACAGTTTTCGCCGATCGCCCCGGAGATTTCCATGTTCCACTAACTTCGGTGTGTTTATTTTTCCCAACGAAATTTTATCCCGACGGCGCTTCGGCGAGGGAAGCCGTTTGCACTTTCGGGATTCACTCGGCGCCAAAGCGTTGTTCATCGACTCACGATTAAACAACCGAATTATCGCTGAGCTGACTCTCGAAATCCCCGTAGGTTTTATCCCGGTTTTCGCCGTCCGTCCTCGATCATCCTTCTCACTTTGTCATCAATCGATCGGGTTGCATCCGCGGGAATGGTAGGAAAAAATATGGAAAAAAAAAAAAATTCTTCGGCAGAGCGGTGGGTTCGCCCGTTCGCTCATGGTTTCCCGCGCTCCGCTCCAGCAGAGTAGGGCGGCTCGCTATTAGTTCTGGTACCGCGCTGCGCTGCGCTGCACTCCGCCGCGCGACTCCTATGCGCACTGTGTTCTGCTGGCGTGGATATTCGTTCTCCGGCGGGGTGGGAGGTTCGCGGTTCGCTGCAGAATTGCCTGGTTAATTTCACACTCCCATGATTATATAGACGAAATCGAGGGCATTTATATTCGCAGGGGCATCCAGCGAGGAGGAGGTGGATGGATAGACGCGGAGGGGGTTGGGAGCGAAAGGGTGGAGGGAGTGTTTGATTGGGTCCGATGTTCCAGGACTGAAAAAAAAACCCGTCCGAATTCGACGGTCGCCTGAGACGCCGACCCCGCTCCGTCCCCACTTGGTTTTATCTCCCTCGATTTTTCCATCTCACTCAATCTTCCCTCCCCTGTATACATATGTACCTTATATATGTACACACATAGAGCCATTGCTTGTACGATGGTATAGATAATGTGTCGCCGAACGAAATCGAAATGCTCGATCATACGCGAGATTGGCCCATTCTTTACCTACTTTTCTTGGTGGAGCTCGATTTTCCATACGATAGATGGAAAGGAGAGTCAGCTCTCGGGAAGGCCATCAGCGGCCCGGATGTCTAGACTCTCTCGAAAGTTACCGGTGCAAATACTGGGTGAGATACTGGACGAATGCGGAAGAAGCGAAAATGGGATGGAAGTGAAAGAGGGAGAATTTGCGCGGGAAGGAAATCGAAAGGAGTGGATGTCTGGTTTAGTGTCCGAAGGGATGTCTCACCTCCTAGCGGATAGAGGACATCGTGGTACTTGCGTGAAAATGTGAATTGTTTGATAGGTTGTTGGTAACTCCGATAAGACGAAGAGTTACCAACTCTGGATCCGAGCCTGTGGTCGATGACCAGTCATCACGGCATAGAAGTTAGCAACGTTGCTCCAACGAATTTATTGACAGCTGTCACGTTTCGCAGAAATTTACTTCCCTAGCGAGCCTATAATATAATAATATAATATAATAATATAAATATTTATAATCATTATAATTATATATATATAATAACAATACAATGTCGTAGCAATGCCATTTTTTTAATCGTTACACCAAAAAATGATGTGTTTGAGAAAATTGACAGCTGTCAATGATACCATTGGAGCAACGTTGCTGACTTCCATGCCATCAGTCATCGCTCCATTGAGCTCTTTGATTCTCAAATTCTCGAAGCCGGTGGGGCAAGAGTTGCGGTTGAATATTATGTGCCCACATGTGGGGTCCACGTGATTTTTTTTAGATATTCCCTTTTTCAATCCTTCGCTTACCAAAAACCCCTCGACTGCGTCCCTCTCAAAGTTCAACCCTCCATTTTTCCTATTTTTCTCTCATTCACCCTTCCGTCTGTCTCTGTCCTGTTCCATCTAACGGGAATCGTCGAAAAAACAGGAGCCACACGGCAGGAGCGAGGGTGGCCATTACAATTAGTCGCCATTATGGGTGGTGTAGCAGCAGCAGCAGAGGCAGCAGCGGCAGCAGCAGCAGCAGAGGCAGCATCGGTTGTGGCCAACTCTTGCGCTCGCTCTCTCACTCCCTCTCGCTCACTCCGAACTCACTCGAAATTTCTCACTCTCCCTCGCAGTCCCTCCGCCTCTCTCTATGCCGGTTGACCGACCGACCGGTCAGTCTATCATTGCCAACCAACGTGTGCCCCGTGCTCGGCTCTACCGAACCGTTCCGTTCCGTCCGGTTCTCCCCCATTCGTTCGAAATGCCGCCACTGTCTGCTCACCCTCTTTACCCAACCAGTGCCGATACCCTTCTGCCCTGTCCAACCATTCCCACTCTTCAACTCAATCCTACTCTCCCACATGCACCACCACAACCCACCCACACCCACACACACACAGATGCAAGGTAGTTGGCGACCGGTCGCGTCAGCGTAATTACAAGCATTTATTTCACACTAAAAGCCGTCGAGGGCAGGGATGAAACGGTGTATGGGAATGAGTTCTGGCGTTGGCGAGGAAGCCATAGCCAGTGCCAACCGAACGAGAACCGTGCGTTGCGATGATGGTCCACTTCGTTCTCGCGTGATCGGGCGCTCGCAATGGCAGCGATAGACGGTTCTACATAGCGCCGTTCTGACCCGTTCATGCGGTAGGCCACTGGCGAACGCTATCACTTTTCAAAATTCGCGCTATTATCAGGTTTCACCGATAGGCCGGTTCGCTCGGTCAAGTATATGTGTGGGTGTTGCCAAGTGCGCGATGGCCGCGGAATCGAATAGGTATAGCGTGGCTGCCGCAAGGATTGATCCCGTTCAACGGCTGGGTTCAACGAAAGAATGGAAAAGACTAGTCAGGTTGAGGCTGGAAGACCACGCTTGATTCTTCGCCAACCTCGCCCGCGGTAAATACTTCTTGGCTGTTTGTAGAGAAATCCGTATTTCTGATGGTTAGCGAATTTTCGAAAAATTCCGCGAATAAGCAAAGAATCATCAAGATAACTTCTCGCTGATCAGACTTTGGAAACGATCAAATGAGAAAGAACCGTGTTATCGATTCTATAGGAAAAACGAGAAAAAAGCCCATTCAAATGGTTCCGCAGCGGTTTGTAAATAAACTATCGAACACGGAGCGTTGTTGGCTCCACGCGTGCTGTTATTAAAAGTGATAGCGCCCCGGGCTGGAAACGCTGGTTTAAACAAATATCGGGGCTTCGGCGATTATGGTCAGATAAAAATTGATGTAAAATTTACTGCGTTTGCTACCGTGAAGGGAGAGAGCCGCTAAAGCTCAAATGTATATAGTTCGGTTCAACAGCAGATTCGGTGGTGCTTGGGGAGCGTTAAAATCAATGCTTTAATAGCAAGGTGTGGGTGCATGGATTCTCGACTTCCACAATGTTGACGATGGCGATACTGCCGGCTCTCCGAGCTCACCAGGCCCCCTGATAATCCGGATAATTATATAGCTGGGATAATAGCAATAACGAGCCATAAACGAGTTATCTCGACGGTTATTAAGCCTCGGGATGATGGAGTTGCTGACCAGCGAGCGGCTTTACATGGTATATCGCAAATCCGAGCTATCCTACCGTTCCTGTCCTCAGACAAAATCCAAGCTCGGTCGGCAAATAATTCATTACTCGGTTTGAGTTGATTAAAAATAAATGGTATTTTTTACGGACCTAGTTTAAATCCACATGAAATATATGCATCATCTCGATGGGAACGACAGCGACAACGACAATTTCGTACTTTTCGCGGATCCTGATGATCATAGCTCAGCACCTGGTGAATAGTTATGATCGTGACTAGACGCGCTGGAAAGGATGTGTCCCAATTCTACGATAAAAGTGCCATCGAAATTTCATTGGTCATTCATTGTCATTGATTTTATTATCATTGATATTTTATACTCTTTGAGGATCACGATGATCGTTGCTCAGCGTCTGGTGAATAGTTATGATCGTAACTAGACACGTTGAAAGTTTGCATCCCCAATCTATGATAGAATTGTAATCGAAATTTCATTGATAATTCATTATCATTGATTTCGTTGTCATAGATAACGCATTGACATCGATTTCATTGTCATAGACAACTAGACGTATTGGAAAGCTTGTGTTCGAATTTTATCACAAAAATATAATCGAAATTTCCATCCGCCATAAACGAGAATAAAGTCTTACTTCAGACATATTGGAGCACGTACACGCGGTAGTGTATCGCTTTAAAAATATGTTTTTTCTTTACTCATGCATGCAAAATCCTCGTTTGCGCACCATTCACAGGCATGCGAAATGGCTCATTCCCGCACGATACGCAAATGCGATGCGCAAAATACTTTCACCGGTGCGCAAAATGCCTTCACCAGTGCGCAAAATATTTTGCGCACTGGTATACTACTAGTGCCATCTAGCGTCGCAAACGGTTACTATGTTACCAAGCGGTTGCTATGGTAACATCGAGGCGACCGAGGCGCCACAGGCATGCGCCATTGGGCATGCCTGTGAATGGTGCACAACTTGGATTTTGCATTGCCTTCGTAAAGAAAAATATGGTTCGATACACGAGGCCATCTCGCTTCTTGCGCACTGCTCGTGTGAAGACGGCACTTCGCCTCGGCTTCGTTCTGCTTCACACTCGCAGTGCGCAAATCGCTCGTTTTGGCCTCTAGTATCGAAATATACTATTTTAAGTGCTTGACGTCGGGACACCATCGCGTCACTTTACAATAGTGAATTTTTGTGTCGAATGATAGAGCTGTTCGAGCGTTAGCTCTATCCTTTACAGTTTTGGCGATTCGTGAAACCAGATTTCAAACAAATGACAGGTGAGAGATTGTACCAGTCTGCCGCCTCGCTCTCTTCAATCATTCGTTTGACGGTTCGATAGATTTGATTAGAGGGTAGCCATCCCTGAACGAACATGTTTCGCGCTGTCACACTACGCACCAATGCCAAAAAGCTAAGAACACACCCCTTGGCGTTATTTGTCTCGTTTAAACGATAACGACCTCGTGCCAGCCTCAATGTCGATTCAGTGGACAAAAAAAGTTACAATATGTGACTCGCAAAAAATCGATTCCAATACTCGCTCCTACCAATGTGTGTTGAACTTTTAGTGTGAATTAATTTTCTTAGCACTCGTTGTACACATATTTTTGCGCTCTTGTCTTCATCGTCCGGTGACTTTGCGAAAAAGAATTCGTTTTCGGCTCGTTTATAAATCAGCAAGTGTGTCAAGGTGTCATGTCAATTTATTAAGTACCATAAGAATTATACGCTGCGAAAGATAATTCCTCACCTCAGAAACCCCTCATCCAATGAGAATCCAGAGCCGAACAGTTTGAAATCTTCGAAAAGTCCAAAAAGCTACGAAATGTGTCAAAAAAATTTCCAAAAAATTCAAAGCTACCTCAAACTATATTTTCTTCGATACCCCGACAAAAAAAATATATCTTGAAAACATTCAATGTATTTTTAGCCAAAACAAGGCAAAGCTTACATTCACTCCCATAGTCTTCCATGTTACATTTCGGTACGAATAATAATGCAAAAAAAAAAGTAAAAAGAAAAAATCGGTTCCCAAAAAGAAAACACCCTTCCACGATTATATTCCGTTGCAGCCCGCGCAGCGGCGGAAGCATCTATTCACCGGGCATCTGTCTGGAGCATATAAACACAGAGCGTATGTATAAGCATAAAGGGAAATTGTATAAGGCCTGGTTGTAAGCCAGCTCGGTGGAAATGTTGATGATGATGATGCATATCACGGATTCCCGTATGAATTGATACATTCGCGAGACTCTCGTTTCCGGCGAGTGAAAGCCTACCGCGTGCACCGAACGAAAGCTCTCCCGCAGCTATCTGCGCGATGGAGTTCGACGAGAGATGTATCCGCAGCGGTCCAACGACTGCTGGATATTACGTCAGGCTGCAACGGCGGAGCATAATCCGCGATCCTATCGCGCGCACGTAGCAGCGAAAGAGCTTTCATGGAAGGCACCCACTTGTGACTCGTCTTTCTTATCGTGAATGGTGCATACCCGCTCCGCCGTAGGGCATTTCATACCCCAAACGATACCGGTCGCCTCTGGCATTTTCCCCGACTGTGTCTATCCAAACTGTCTATCCGGCGTTCGCGCTATATTTTTTATTTTTATTTTTTATAACTCACGACCGAGGCGCTTCGGCTTTTCAGCTCAGTCGCGATACATTCGAATGCAACGGCAGCAGCGCTTGATCAGTCGCGTCTCCTCTCGTCAAACTCGGCGCTGCGACGACCCCAATTGAAGCCAAGTTTCTATGATTCTGGAACATATGAAATTTTGTCCGACGAAATGTACGGTTGGGAATTTTTTTCTTAAATAAAAAAAAATCTGACTTTGATATTGGCTGGGAGTGAAAAATTGGCGGGGATGAACGTGAGTGTTCTTAATGAGTGAAAAATATTTTTAACAGAGTTTTCAAGATATCGAGCAAGACATCGATAAAAACAAATGGAATGAGAGAGACATTTTTCGTAATTTCTATGGGGAAAGTGCGCCTTATCGGACGGCAATTCTGAAGAATCGAGGAACTGAGAGAGATCTAGTAAATACGACTATATCGCTTAAGAGATATTACCATAGCGCATAGTAGTAGAAAACTAGGGCGCCACCTATGATAGGAAGCACCGGATTTACAAGAACTTTTCGTAGATATTATGGTAAACACTCTTGGAAAATCTGGGACTATCTGTCATAGATAACTCCCTAGTTGCATAGGGGGAGAGCGGTGCAAAGTGGCACAGTGGGGCAAAACGGGACAGCGAAGCAAAACTCAATTTTCCAATAATTTTTAGCTGCCCATTTTTGTCCCAGCGATACATCCGGATTTGCAACTCCGTTTTACCGCACTTACCATCATCGCCACTATCCAAAAGTTGTTGGAAAATGGGCCAGTGCGTTTTGTCGCACTGTCCCACTTTGCCCCGCTCTCCCCTACTGCCATGAGCTATGGTAATTTTTCTTAGATGACCTGCGGTTCTTATTAGATTCTTCTCTCAGCATAGGGCTGACTAGCCGACTCGTCGTTAATAAAAATTAATGTTCAGCCTATGCGCTAAACCACCGAAACGGTCGTTGTATAGGATTCTACACTCTGTACAGTACTCGCCCTACTTCCTATAATCCCGCGTAGCGAAGCTGCACGAGGACATTAATTTGCCGAAGCGGCGCAATATATTCCGGAGCTTCCCAGCCGAAACAGCCTTATGGTCGCGAGATTTAATTAATAATCGGGGATCGGATCGCGGACCGAGGGGAGGCTCGCAATATCGGCAAGCCGAAGAGTTCTTAGTTGGCAGATTCAAGTAGTACTATCGCTGGCATTCCCTGCTTCTCCCGTGTATATATATGAAACATATCGTCCAACTCCACCCAAACCCCACCCCCTCCTCCTCTGTATCTCGGTAATTGGACCGATACCGAAAACTTGCAAGTTACCTTCGTCTGATCGTGTACCGTAACCAAGTTGCTGTGCTTGTGCCTGCTGCTGCCGTACTATATAATACGTTGTCATAATGCTGCCGTTGCAGTTACGAGAAAACGCTTTCAAGTTTGCTAGTTCGCGACCGTCGACGCCGGTAACTTAATTTGCTGAACGAAAATCGGATAATCCTTGCCCAAATCATGTCGACAATATACCAAGGTTTTGTATCTGGCATGTGAACATTTTTTTCGTAAGTCTGCCAATCTATTACAATCGGTGTGTCTATTCGAACCAACCAAAACGGAACCGAGAAACGGGATGCATCGATGGGGCAAAATGGGTCATCCTAAAATTATTGGAAAATTGGAAAACGTATTTCAAAAAGGCAATTTTCCAATAATTTTACGATGACCCATTTTACCCCATCGATGCATCCCGATTGTCTGTCTCGTTTTACCCCCGCTGTCCCATTTTGCCCCACTCTCCCCTACCAACACGATAAAAGCACCGCATGCGAAAATTTAAATTACCATATGTACAAAATTTCACCACGGAAATTTACCGTGGCCTCGAAAAGCTTCGTGCAATTTAACGTCACTCAAAATGTTTGTCACAATTTTACCGTCTCTCGAAGTCTACCCGTCGCTGCACTTTGCCGTGTCTCGAACACGCAACGCTTGATTTTTATCGTGCCACGAACGCCCTTTATGACTTTACCGTCAATATTTTATTTCGCGGTATTTTATTTTATTATTTCAGTGTTAACTTAATGGCGACATAATTTTAATTCTTTTTTTTCTATATTGCGAACTGTTTCACAGCCGCTAGCAATTTTTAGCGGCTACTAAAATTGCGATCAATATAACCCGATTATCAGAATAAATTATCCGTTTGCCTAAGCCAAGACTTTAATCCCCTCTGTAACCGACCGGCTGAAGCGTTGTCTCGTCCCTATCAGATTTCATATTATAATAGCTCCGCATAATATTCGAGGTTTCCCCAACAAGCTTTCCAGCGCGATGCCTTGAGGGCTTTCACCGCGTTTCGTCTCTCTCCAGCTAGCAGTGTAATTACCGCTACTCGCAAACTGATACCCATCCCTGATTATGATATTCTTCTGGCGATACTCGTCATGCGCCGTTACTGATGCAACGCATTCTCACTTTGATTGCTTCCGATTCGCGCCGCTTATCTGTCGATTTCTAAAAAAAAAAAATGTTTTCAAAAAATGTTCTCATGTCCTACGCGTGTGCAATTAACTATTGTTTCTTCGGGTCGAATTTTGAGACGTTAATTTGATATTAATTCGCCAGATCTATTCATGACAATATAGTGTCATCAAAGTTAACCGCATTTGGGACCTAGATATAGATTTTACGCCGAAAAAGCGTCAAAGATTGATCTTAAGTTCGAACTTGAGTTCAAACTTAATATCGAACTCGAAATACAATCGAATTTGAGTTCAGCCTTCAGTTTGAACTCGCTCAAACTTAAGCCCGCAATGAAATTTCGGTCGAATTTCGATCTTATGTTTGATCTCAAGACCGACCTTAAGTTGAAACTATCATTTTTAAATCCTTTTTTAAAATTTTAAAAAGATTTTTAAATAAAATTTTAAAATCTTATTCTGGGCGACGAATAAATTACAGTCTTTATAACAAAGTGTTACGTCGATACTGCAAGGGTAAAACAGTTTCCTGTAATACGATAATAGCGATTCCCCAAAATGCTATCACCGAATTTTTGGCATTGCTCAGGAAAAGGGATTTTTGTTTCTTATGAGCGCGTTAAAGGCACATTCTGCACCGATTCTTGATTCTATTTGATAAATACCCCATCGAAAAAAGTTCCACGAAAGAAATTGTCGGTATCTTAAATGGAGGTCGCAGATAGGTTTCGTCCGGCTCTGCCTTACCGAAGAATAAGCTTGAGCAGCAAAATTATATCTTCGGCTCGTTTCGCATTATTCGTTTTTGCTGACGCGCAACTGAATCATCGCAATGTAATATTCTCCATTTCGTTCGCAGGCATCAGTAAATCTTCATCCTCTATTTACGTTGCCGCATATTCGCTCTCCGGCGTCTCGTTAAATCATTCTATTTTTCTTCCACTCGAGACGCCAACAACTATCGGTTGAATTCCTATTAAAGTTGCCGGTTATTCCTTCAAACCTTCCCGGTCTCCCCCGGCCCGCCACCATCGTCGGGGCTATCATGCCGCATTATCCGAGTAATAAAGAAAAGAGAAGGTCAACATGCGGATGCGCGCCGTTGCAATAATTCCATTTCACTTCTCGCTGGTGGATAAAAGAGACCCAAGGCCTCCCTCATTCCGGCGACCGTCCCTTAGCCTCTTCCGCCCACCTCGTCCCAACGTAAATTGCAATCCTAGAGAATCATTATCCGTTCAGTACAGAAAAGATTGGTTTTTTAAATAAATTTACCGTGTCTGAAGAAACTCTTATATTATGGTATAAAAACCCGAGGATTTTCGTTAAAGCTTGCGACGCTCTCTGTTCCCGACTCGATAGCGACGTTTTACCTTCCTTGCAATTTGCAGCGTCTTCAAGATCACCCGTGGTCTGCCTCCTAGTCTTCGATGCGATGTTGTTTTGCTGTCGCGCTGCAAACAGGCGAAAAAATTGCTTCGTTTCGAATCGTGAATGAAATACTCTAGGCGATGTCGGAAACTAGAAATTGTTTACAGAATTTTTGTCAGATTTTGTTGACATTTTTTTTTTAAGTCCTAAAAATTGGGAAATACGTTGGAAAAGTCGTTTACAGAACCAATCGACTATACCAATACTTTGAGCCAGTTCTAAACAAATCGACCAACAATGGCTGAGAATGACATGCATTTAAAAAATCCTATTTTACCAATAGAGGTATGTCACATGACGTTAAACTAGTTTGTCGAAAGTTTTCATCTGGAACATGAAATCAAATAAAATAAAAGCATAGCGTCGAGTCATTCAATTTTTTATTATAATGCACTACTCTAAAACCTACCATAGTCAATTTTGGGACCCGATCTTTATCGATCTTGCCAGCTCTGTTTGACGGACACGGAAGGGTATTATCAGAACGCAGCGCCATCAGCGACGTGAAATGCAAGGTGTCTCTTTATCTGATCAGTTTCCGCTCTACGCAGTAATATGAAATGAAAAGGCAAATCTCGTAAGCCTCTTATGAACCACGGTATGTACGGGTTATAGAAATCAATACTTAATCATGTTCGATAGCGTGTCTTCCGTCCCCGCCAGCGCTTCACTGGCGGAGCAGCTACTTATGGATTTTTTTTTCGCTTCCTGTACAATACGTGGTTTTTTATTTTCAATTGTATTTTGCTTACTTTCAACATTGTGTCGAATGGCTTATTATTTTTTATGCACTTCGTCTTTCTCTTAATTTTTTGTTTGTTTTCGCACTCTGTTCCATGCATTATCGACGATTATACTTTTGGACTCGTTGATTACGAACGAACAAATAAAAGTGTTCGATAATGTAGGCAACGAAGGACCATGCGAGGCATAATGTGGATTTTTCAGTCGACGATGTGTGTTTTGCTTCCTCGTAGAGGAAGCTTTGTTTTTGATAAATAAATCAACTATAAGTCAATCGCATGCTAGTGGGATTGATACGAAATTGTCAAAAAGTATGATTAAAAAACATTAACAATGTATTTTTTTACGTAAACATAACTTCCTCTCTCAGTGAACAAAAATGCATCGTCCTCAGAACACCGCTGCGGACGCCGCCAATGAGCCTTGCCAAAATTCCCAAGTCATCTGCTATATCAGTTGCTTAATTCAATTCGCGTCTCTAAGTCTAACCTCTCCGTCAATCGGATCATCGACTTCGAGAGCGCCTTCATCACGAAGCTCAGCAATAGTTGAACTCTTTCCCCGCGGAGAGCGGGGCAAAACGGCTGCCCTCCATTTGAGATGATCCGTCTTTATCTCCCACCAAAAATTATTACGAACAGTCCGCTTTGCCCCTTTCATCAACACCTCCAGGAACCCGAAAGAACACATGGCGCGAAACGGCAGTAGAAAGATTCCCTACCAGTCAGCAGGGTCGACTTCAATAAGTGATGCGCCAGAAATCGACCTCGTTTCATCTCGTCCCATCCTTACCTTATTCCATCCGAATCCTCCCGAAGCTGCCTTCATCGCTTTCCCCAACTCGTCGCCTTGCGCTCAAGTTGCAGACAGGTGGACGTCCTCGTCCACCTGACGCAGTTGCCAGTGTCCGGATGACTCCACGATCGAGCCCTCATCGATCCCGAGCTTTGAGTCGCAGCCGTGCCTTGGCCCGAGTATTCCCTCGCGATGATGGTCTCCTTCCCAGAGCCTGGTACACGCTTTATCTCAGCTTTACCGGAGGTGGCACCAGCGGCTGACTCCATTCACGACATTCGTATGCAGATGGACGCTCCCTTGATTAGAGGACGATAACTGGCGCGCCGGATTCGCCGTCGTACATGGGTCACGCAGTCTCTCGAAAGGGCATCTTCCCCGGAGGTGGAAGCAGTGTCGTGCGTTCCGCTATCCCAGGTTGGGGAACCCTGCCGGTTCCTCCTCCACGGTGTTACAACACCTCGCTAACTGCTTTCCACAATACCCCAACCCTGCGCAGTCTATCGTGCCGGCGAGACTGCAAGCGGCCGGTCTGCGACGAACGTGTACGATAGAATGTAAATTCGTATGGAAATTCGTGATACCACAAGCTAATGGACCATCAGACCAGTTCCACACACAGTACGGACTACCGATAACTGCCGCCGCTGTGCATTGTTCGATGCGCGAGCGAACAGTATTTTTTGTTCTCTTTTTTTTAGACTATAATTTTATTTCACCTTAAAGCCTCTTTTGGTATTCGCTTTTTTTATGTTTTGTTGGAAGACTTTTGTAATTCAAAAGACTGAGGAGTCGGGGCTGTGTTGGCGAGATGAAAGCAGAAAATGTGAAACAAAATTGTAGGAGAATCCTCTTGGTGTTTGGTGCATTTGGCCACCTTGACAGTAGTTGGGGTCTGGAAATTCGGAAATCGAAAACCTATGTCATTCATCAAGAAATGTCATGTAACGTGGACGTTTAATGGTTCCGAGTCAATCTGATATTTTTTTCGGACATGAAAATATTCGGCCACCTTGCCAGTATTTGTTGCGGTGATGTAAAAGTTCTTCAATGGTAAAACTATATTTTTTTTAGAAACGTGCATTACTTGAGTTTTTGCATAATTTTGGTTCAAACAATATTCCGCTACCAGCAAAAGATAACTAAAAGGGAGTCCAAGCACGCATTGTAGATGGGGCATGGTGTTCCACCCGTGTGAAAAAAAATATATATTGAGAGCGAGCAGTCGGAGGGCGGAGAGTGTTTAATTAAAAGCACCGATACAACCGAAGATATTAAAACAATAAATCTTAACGTTCCAACTCAATTATCACGAAATCTCCCAATCGCTACGAGAGTGAATTAACTCTCAACTTTCGGTTATCCTGCCGATTCTCCCCTCCGACCCACTTCATCTCTTTCAATATTTTTCATTCTTTTTTTTCTTCCGACCTATCATCATTTTCTCGGTGGCATGGCGATTCTGTTCTATTTTGATTCTATCGCGGCGCGCACACGTACACGCGCGCGCACACACATCGCCGATGGAAAATCGCCGGCGCACTGGGCGCACTTGTGTCAGAGGCACGTGCGCGCTTGTGCCGCAGCAACACGGCTCACCGGGAATGACGGAATAATTAATGGGCACGTATCAATTAGCCGGTACCTAGGCACTCCGGGCTATCCTTCTCACCCTTTCTTCCGCATGCCAACAATCCACTCGGTTTCCGCGAACCCCGCCAGTTTTTAATCGGTCCTCCGCAGTATCGTTTGCCATTTGCCCGGCCAGTGGTCGGTACCCGGCCGGCCAGTGGCCTCGTTTCGTTCATCGTTCTCTCTGTTCCGCCCCGATCTAAATCTACTGCCATCCTCTCTCCGTTCAATCGGCCCTCCTACCCTGATCGCTTTACCTCGCCGCACCCTTCACGAGTTCTCTGTAACCCACCGCCCTCTCCACTTGCTCTCCGCCACCGCTCCGGTTGGTTCTCTGTTTCACCGCGCTCGGAGGCCGCGAGCTCACGAACAAGCCCCCTATTAATTACCGGAGGCCCCATCAATTATAATCCCGGTCGTGTGCAATTTTTGACACGCTAACGTATCGCCTGCGCAGATGTCGACGTCCGCGACTCTATATGCGAAGCGCTCGTCAAGCCCGCCCACCCTCCTATATCATTCCACTTTTTCCCTCAGAGCGTGGGAAAAATATTGTCGATCAACGAGAGGTCAACGGTTGTTCATGTATTCTGGAAAAAGTTTCTTTATCAACGTTAGCGGATGGAAATTCATTTCACGATGTCGATGATTGGTTGGAATCTTTATCAAAATGTTGCGTTTGGCAGTTTGTATGGCAGGTTTTGAGCGAGAGTGTATTGGGGAGGAGGCAGTTGGTTTTCAGGTTGCTGGACGCAGTTGATAATTTCACGTTCAAATTTTTATTTGAGTCACTGCATGACCCATCAAACTTGCTCTTTGGCTCACATTGGGAGGTAACCTTCATCCGCCTATAAAAAAAATCCCGACCTCAGTAAGAATTTTAGAATGATACATTGGGGTCCCGTTAAGGTAGTACTAGCACAATGACTGACGCCGCCTAAGTTCGAGAGAAAAAAGACAAAGATTACAAACACTCCTCGATGAGAAAAAAATCAGAAAAAATGCTAGCATATAACAGGTGCTGAAAAGATTGTTTGTGCATAATAATAATTTCAGAATGTTCATAACAAATTAATGGAAAAAAAATTGTGCAACAAATTACCCGGCAACCAAATTTTTTTTTTATTACGAAAATGATTTGTTAATTTTTCTGAATTTTTTCAGAATTTTATCTAATACTTGAAAATTACGATTTTAAACAAATTTTAACATAAAGAAAACGAATAACATTTTGGGATCA
The DNA here is from genome assembly GCA_917499995.1 of Ichneumon xanthorius. NCBI lineage: Eukaryota > Metazoa > Arthropoda > Insecta > Hymenoptera > Ichneumonidae > Ichneumon > Ichneumon xanthorius. Next base: position 13,125,671 of record OU824201.1, read on the forward strand.
TTATTATGGACGAACAATCTTATCAGCATCTTCCATATGCTTGATTTTTTTCAGATTTTTATCCGATCGAGAAGTGTTTGTAATTCTCTTTTATTCCTCTCAAACTTAGCCGGCGTCAGTCATTGCGCTAGTACTACCTTAAGGCCAGACTAGGCCTGTTCTGGACGTTGTTAGGCCTGGTTTTTGAGACTCGAAAATTTCCACCTGTCGACAACGGGCTCCAATTCCAGTTCTTGTCACAATCTTGCAATGTGTGGTCAAGAGCATCAAGCAATCCCAGTTCGACTTACACCACACAATTCATGGTGCACCATCCAATGATTGGACCTCCGAAATGTCTTCAAAAATGATTATTTCTCTAACTCTTACCAAACAAATCATCGCTCCCACTCCAGATACACCGGAATGGTACTTAAGATCGCGTTTCTTCGTCCTACACGAGGAAGGAAACGCTTCCTACCAGCGTTACCGTTGGCTCTCCTATTCTTCTCATTGCTTTTTAGAGATGTTGTGTGTTCTGTTGCGTGGTGTGGTGTCGCCAAAGCGGCGGGAAACCGGTAGAAGGAGGAAGGCAGCGACGCGGGACGGTAAGGAGCTCCCGTTGCTGCCGCACAGCCGGCGCAAGCAGAGAGCCGCGCTAGACCGCAGGCATTATTTATGAGGTTTACGGCTCTCGGTCGACCGCAAAGCGCAAGGGCGTCGGAAGACTCGGCGCCCTTAAGGGTTTCTCTCCTTCAACTGCAAGGGTGGAGACCTCGATGCGCAGTTAGTGACTCGCACTCTCTCTCTCTCTCTCCAGGCTCCAACGAAATAGAGAGAACCCCCGTTTCCGGGGGTCTTGCAAAGTGTCAAGCTCGAAGCGAGTCGGCGTTGGCTGCTTACTATCTTACCGCGGAGGATCCACCGACCCCGGAGCGACGGGCATACGTTTCACCGTGTATTGTTAGGTCTGCGGTCGCGTTTTCCAAGCCCATGCACAGGCTTACCCACGCCAAAGGGAGGGAACTACATAGCGAATGCGAATTGGCCCACTTCGCCAGCTTGGCGACTTAGGTAGGGGTTGGTTAATTCATTACTGTAGGTAAGAGTACGGCTAGGTAGCGAGTTTAGAATTATTTGGACCAATGTTTCTGCCCGCCAAATTCTTTCCTCACATATGAGATAGCCGGATTAATTCCTTGGATTTTTGTTGTTGTTGGAATTGGGTGAAGAGCGTTGGAGACGTTGACTGCAATGACGGCTGGAAAATAGCCACAGGCGCAAGACTACAAATCAACTGATTGGGCAATTTTATGGCAACGTTGTTCTAGGAACGGCTCAAGGAAATTTGGCCCACTCGTTGGATTCGCAACTTTGGTCATTGATGGTTACGCGGTTCAGCTGGGAATCCAAATGATAGGCTGGAGAAGAGAGACTGATAAGAGGCAATGCAAGAATTGTAAAATTCTATGAAACGAACATATCTGCATTGGAGAATAGCGACACGAGAGTAGCGCAGGCTTACCCAGGCCAAAAGGAGGGAACTACATAGCGAATGCGAATTGGCCCACTTCGCCAGCTTGGCGACTTAGGTAGGGGTTGGTTAATTCATTACTGTAGGTAAGAGTACGGCTAGGTAGCGAGTTTAGAATTATTTGGACCAATGTTTCTGCCCGCCAAATTGTTTCCTCACGTGTGAGATAGCCGGATTAATTCCTTGTATTTTTGTTGTTGTTGGAATTGGGTGAAGAGCATTGGAGAAGTTTGACTGCAATGACGTCTGGAAAACAGCCACAAGGCTACAAATCAACTGATTGGGCAATTTTATGGCAATTCGCAATTTTGGCGATTCGGAACTTTGTCCATTGATTGTTACGCGGTCCAACTGGGAATCCAAATGATAGGCTGGAGAAGAGAGACTGATAAGAGGCAATGCAAGAATTGTAAATTACTGTGAAACGAACATATCTGCATCCAAGAATAGCGACACGAGAGTAGCACCGGTGACGATCGACGAAAGGCGGAAAGAACGACGCACGAAAACATCGGAGAGTTTCTGGAGGAATAAAACTTGTTTCTTCTGTTTGGCGAGTGCCTGTGTGCGGAAATGGCAATAAAGCACTCGTGTCTTCGAGAACCCTCTACAGTATTACGGGATACATAGAGGTGGGAGATGGGGCGAACATATGTGTGCGTGTGTGTGTTAGGATCTCGCGAAAGAATGGTGAGTTCAGCGGAGAACCCCTAGCATTGATATTCTTGAGCGAGAGACAAGAAATCCGACGGAGTTTGTCGAAGAGCGGCGAGAAGGACGAGGAGAGAAGGCTAGAACGAACGTGGAAGAGGGCAGAGGAAGGAATATGGTACAGGGAAGAAGAGGGTAAAAGTCGAGAGGGTTTCCGGCCGTCCCTCCGACGCATTCCGCTTAAGCTCGAAATCCGCTTGTTTATACAAACTAAGGCACGCCGGAGATTTCGAAGAGCTCGGAGGTCCCTTTCCGCTGGTTGCCGACATTGCCTCTCTCCATTGCTGACGTTGAATCCAAGAAAGGCCTGGTGAGCAAAGACCTCTCGAAGGAGACCCGATCTCACTCCATACAATTACTTCCTTAACCGGAAAAAAAAAACTTTTCTTCATAACCCCGACGAGCCTTGGTACGGTGAAAGACAATTCCCGAGCACAGATTTTCATTCCCCACCCTTTCCTCTGTATCTTCCTGTGACTCGTGCTTACTTCTTAGGTACGATTTTCCCTCCGTGTGGTCCGGATGTTCGCCCCTAAGCCTGGCAGTCTCGGGTCTACTGCCACCTTTTTTTTCGGTCGAGAAAATCAAGTGTTTGAAATTTAAAACGATTGGTCTTCAACTTTCTTTGAACGCATCGAACGAATTATATGTTCTTTCCTTTGGTGCTTATTTTTAACAACATACTTTAATAAATGTCCTAAATTTGCATCTGTTAATTACTAAAATGACGGCCTGTGGTTTTTCTCAAAACGTCAAACCTTAACTCATTTCGTCAGAAGTATAATATTTATCGTTTAATTAATTATTTATTTTTCCATTTATTAGTCATGATATCGACAACTGGTTTTCATTGAATCAACTATTTTCCAACATCGCCATTGTTTATAATAATTTAAAATCAATAGAATTATTTTTGCTTTAGTTAATATATGCTTATTCATTATTACTTATTTTCTTTTTATTTTTAATCTGCAGAACTAACTAAATTTTCTAACTATGTGCATTTTCCTTCAACGACCCTTCATACACGACTGGGGAAACCCGGTAATGAACTGCCGATCTAATTTTTTTTTACCCGAACCACCTGATCTGTGCGTGCCAATCTCAGCGCTGCCGCACGGCGAGGATACCATGGTAAATTCTACGATTCGCAGTTCCCCAAAGACGACCAGAATGTACAATTGTAACCACGAAAAGTTCTGAAACAGTGGATAAACGGGGAACCCCATCAATCCCACAATTCCTAGACATTGGCTCTATTCGCCAAGGAAGGAGACATAACATTTCGTAGAGTCATAACAGTTAATTTGCATTTATATTAGTGTTCGACGATGCGCGAGAGAATCGCGAGGCATTGTTCACGCCGAACCCGTCAATTTGGGCAGTCCTTAACCCTCCCCTGGTGGCCGATAGTCGCCCTCCCGAAAACTTTAAGCGTTCCCGGGACAGCTGGATGCTTAATCGAACGGAATGATCGCTACAGTGCAGTTTGCAATGGTAAACTCTATGTACATTGTCGCGTCTCGTCTGCAAGGGAGAATTCAGCCGACCGATTCACGATCTGTCTGTTATAAATGTTATAGACTCTCGCTAACTTTCACCCCACCAAACACATTTCGCGTGCAACCCGCGCGAGCGATGTCGACGCTGCCGGGTGGTGTCTCTCAATTGTCCCGCGTCGTCCACCGTAGGAAGGGTGAAAAATCGCGTGAGTTAATTCGGCATCTGATACACGCCAGAAGTCAAAGTGTTGCTTTCGACGTATCCAATAATGAGATCCAAACGAACGAGCCGTGAAAATGAAGGAATTAAAAGTGAACGAGATCCGCTGGGGTTGGAATGACGGGTATTGGGCGCAAACGAATTTTCGACCCCTCGGGCGACAAGACAACGAGCCGAGGCAATTTGTGAAAGCTCCAAATGTTCACACCCCTCCAAACACGCTTTATAATTGCGTTGCTTGTATGTATATTGCGCTTATAATGTCATAAACGATTTTTAATTTTTTGTGACGTTTTGCCTTCGCTATCTCATTTGTGGATTGTTGTCTTAACAAAAGGATTTGATGTATTGGTGGGTTTCGACATGATCAAGATATGTCGAAATGCGAAGGTTTTAGCGACGGAAGGGAGATTAATGAATTGTTGTTGATGCGTTCCGATCGGCGTTAAATACATCTGTGGTCAAGATTTCGCTTCCTATTCCACGCTTATCGCATGTGACGCTTTATCAAGACAATTACCAGTTTCGAATCTTACCTCTCGGAAATTTATTTCGGCTTGCGCTGAAAAGAAAATAAAAAAGGTAGTTTTGATGCAACGAACTCAGTTTATTTGCATTCCAAGGGCGAAACAAGTATTTTTTGTATTATTCATTTTTTCTGGTAAACTCTATAATTCCTTATAATTCTAATATATATTTCCATATAATTCTAATATACATTTCCATATAATTCTAATATACATTTCCATATAATTCTAATATATATTTTCTTATAATTCTAATATATATTTCCTTATAATTCTAATATATTTTCCCTTGTAATTTCTATAACAAGATTGCACCGAACGCTAATCAGAACTGTGCCTCATAGGTCGACGGAATTCTCGCGGATCGAAGATTTTTGGGGGAAACGTTGGTGTGTTTCCGTTCCAGGTGGAGTGGATGGGATGGGGCTTGGGACGAGACTGACCTCTCTTCGACCCATCGCTTCCGTATAATCTGGATTTCCGTGACGCTTCACGGCAAAGACGCACGGAAACTGTCGCAGCTTCTCTTGCGTTCGGATCACGTCTTGACCGCTTGCAACGGCTTTTTGGGGTTCTGTTCTATATCACTGGTTCGCTTTGGCTGGCTCGTCCCTCGTCTCGTCGATTCCGTACGTTCGACCGAATGAGCCAGCCATCCGGTGTCCACGCGAAACCCACCGAATCCGTTGCTCAACGTACCGTGAACGAGTTTGATTGTCCATATTGTCTGGCCCAAGCGAGCGGGCTTGCGAACGATCGAGCGAGCGTTGACTCATGGTGATTTCTAACGTTAACCTGGTTATCAATCTTTCTTTATGTTCAATTTCTTGTCTCTTGTATAAACTATATTGATCGCGGATGCTTGTGCACAAGAACTTGCGAAAATTGGTATTCCCTTCTCGATTCTCTTCCTTTCGTTCGGTTGCCCAAACGCTAGGAATTTAAGTTTTCGCAGTCGGATTTACAACATTTATGACCACTACTTGGCACATATGATATCATTTTTTTTTTTTTTGCAGTTTGTTTTGATAAACATCTTTTTTTTCGTAAATGAAAACTAATTTTAAGTACGCGACGTACCATTTTTACCTTTTTGGAATGCAGATTAAAAGCGTAGATTCTAGATAAATTTAAAAAGCAATAACTAAATGCCGTAAGTCGCAAGAAAATCTCGAAGTCAAGCGGAGGAGGATGGAAGTAGCCGAACGTGGATGTATGAAATGTACATACGTTTGTCGATAGTGGCCAATGTGGGCGATGCGTTACAGCAGGATCTACACTTTGTTTGTCTGAAGGTATGTTCCCAACTCGTTGTCGTAGCTTTCAATTATCTCGTGACACATCTACGACTATCCCCTTTATTGCGTATTCCCTCGTTCGCGAGATCCAGACGTCGTTCGTCCATTTAGTGTACCGGCGTAGCTAAACCACCTCCCACCTTAGCCGTCGTGGAGCAGTCTACAGTTGATAGATGGTGACTTTCTGTGCTTCGTGTCGTGCACTATTGGGACAAACCCAAATTCTCGCTCAGGACTTCGTCACGCTGCTTCTTCACACCAGTCAAATGTCCTTAAAAAAAAAAAAAAATGAAACCCATTTTTAGGTGCAAACGTCGTTAGCGGGACTGAGAAGAAAGTGGCTTAGAAAGAGAAGACTTAGAAGAATAAAGTGTCTTCGAAAGAGAAGACTTAGAACTTTGATACGACGGACACTTGGAATAACCAAGCGAAGGTAGAAAAGGACTCAACAGGAACTCATACGAGGTTTTGGAATAATATTATAGGACCTAAGAGTGGATCTTCAAGGGACTTGGATCAATCAGAGCCTTTTGAAGGGGTACGTAAATTCAGTTTCCACTTGATCCTAAAACACCTGAAGAAATGTTCAGAATCAAATTTAGTGAGTACAAAAGTATGTCCTTATAACTCTGTCCAATCCACAATCGACCACTTGGATCAGGAAAATACGCCAGCTGCAAGCTACTGAGCACCATTCCAAACTTTGGAATACGTCCTCAATATCGCGAATCCGTTGCTCAACAATAATTCATCCCCTGGAAATTTTTATTCGACCATTCGCCTTTATCCAACAGCATTGCTTTTATTATCCGCACCAAAAAGAAAAGCAACCGCCAGACACTTCAATGCACATTTGAGTTTGGACGAAAGGAAAAGCCACTTGTGTCTGACTTTAATTAGCGTCGAAAGTTAATTATCGTTTCCTACGAACTTCACCGACTCTATATTCACAGCTCTTCAAGGACTTGAAGTATTCCCAATTTTTTTTTATTTTTTCCTTTAACATTTTTTTTTATATCCCTCGCGCTGGCTGGATGTTCGGCAAAACCACCGTGGGATCGACCGGCCACGATATTCAGCTAGAGAGAACCAAAGACACAGCCTTGCATGTATCCTGAGCGTACATGTGTATACATTTACATTTACCCGTCATGACCCTGTGCGTTCCGAACCAAAGGTCGAAATTTATGCACACCGGTCTGTCCCTCCAGTATCACCCTATATACCATGTCTCCGTGAATATATAGACACACTATCCAACGATATATATACACACTGTTCACTGCCACCGTCTCTCCCAAGGGACTTCTCTAATTCCCGTCGCTGCATCCCCACCCCGAAGCCCCCTTTACCGGCTCGTTCGTAGAATTTCCAAGCGAAAACTAACGAATCGAGATTGGCCGTAGAATTCGAACTGGCTCGATGCTATCGACTCACCCTCTCCCCCCCCCCCCCCCCAAACCCTCCCACAATTTCTCACTCCAACGACGCAACGGGAAACGAGTCTAAAAAAGGGAAAAAGAAAAGAAAGGAGCTTCATGACGGATAGGAAAACCCATAGAAGAAAGGGAAACAGGCGATGGGAATGGGGCGAAAAGTTTGTCGGTGAAGTAGAGAGAGAGAGATAGGGGTGAAAGGGGACTGGCAAATTTGTACGGCCCTGAGCCTTGGCCCCGTCTCTTTAAACGATGTTAGTCTCGTCTGCGAGTGACGCTGAGCTGGCGAGTTCAGGATATACGCAGGGTTTACAGCCGAGTTGGGGTATGTTCGGTGGTCCTCGTTAGCACCCTCCCGTGCTGGACCAGCATCACCGTCAAAACCGTTCCTGTCGCCTCTTTTCAACGTTCTCTGGCCTCGCACCAGCGATGTACCCGCACCGAGAGTACCGAAACCATCCCTCCGCTGAATTCTTCGCACCCTCCCCTCGGGATAGAGGAAGCGACCCGGAGCACTGGGAGGGGGGGGGGGCGGATAATGAAACGGGAGAAGAAGCGAAAGAGTGAGAAACCATTTGGAACACTCGAGTCTCCGCTCTCGATGGGAAAGCCAACGGGCCGAACAATCGTTCCGCAATTCTTGCCAATCAAGACATTGTTGAAGCTAAAACTATTGTGCTCTGGAGGCTGCAGACTATCCGGCGGCTGCATGGACACGATCATGCGGAAGAGAAACGGCCTCGTCGGCCACTCGATGTATACTTATGTAGGTAAGTGTGTGGAACGCTCCGCCCCGAGGCAATTCAACTCTGACGATTTAGGAAATTTGGATTTGTGTGTGACGTGGAACAAAAGGCGCACGGCGACGGCGCAGATTACCTCGTCCACCTCTTCGTTGAGTTCCAGGTTTTAGAAAATCTTCTCGGAATTTCAGCAATTTTCGTTGTCATGTGGAGAAGACATGGTGTGAATGACACATGACGGAAGTCAGAGATGAGTCGACTGGGAATAACATTCTCCATATACCAACTGTGTTAGACACTTGCAGGATTGAAGATAACTAGTCAGTATTTTAGACCTCCGTGCCATCGGAGTCTGGTGAATCAACCAGCGTTTTGAGTTCCTTCTTACTCGAATCTTTTCTGTATGCTGATATATTTTCTGCAGAACGGTTAAAAGACCCATTGACGACAGAATGACCGAATTCTCTCAATTGTGACCATGACTTCATCACTCTTATACACTTGCAGGATTGAGGATGACAGGTCAGTATTGTAGACCTCCGTGCCATCCGAATCCAGTGAATCGACCAGCGTTTTGTGTTCCTTCTTACTCGAATCTCTTCTGTATGCCGATATATTTTCAGCAGAAGGGTTAAAAGACCGACGGCGGGATGACCAGTTTCTCCCGATTGCGAGAATTACTTCATCGCTCTTATCCACCTGCAGGATTGAGGATAACGAGTCCATCCGAGTCTGGTGAATCGACCAGCTTTTTTCGTTACTTCTTACCTGAATTTCTTCCGTATGGCGACATCTTTTCTGCAGAAGTTAAAGTGTTAAAAGATCGACCGATTTTCTCGATTGCCACGATGACTTCATCGCAGTTAACGGCGACAACGATGAGTAGACGGCTAAGACGCAATCACTAAAAAGGAGGATAAAAGTCGCCGAACGAAATTTCCCTGAAGAATAATGTGGCTCGACTTGGTATCTCCCGATCAACTCCGCCTCGCCTTACCCGAGGCCTATCGATTCTCGTAAGATTCGCACCACGAAGGGGTTATGTGTTAAGGTGTCGGCAATATCGGGGGTATAAAGTGTCCCCGGCACAAACGCATTAGAGCCCTCGGTATAACGCAGATCCATTGCCGGGAGCGAAGGATACTCAGTCGTTTATGCCACGGCCATCAGAAGCCCATAGCATCACGTCGCGGACAGGCTAATGATATCCAATCGATATTAAAATCGAGTGTAACGCCGCGGGTATGGCTGTTACGCGCCGGCTTCATCTGCATTTAAATGAAATCCCACGGGAAGCTCGGCAAGTGGTTACGGCCACAGCTTTCGCACCAGGAGTCACGAGAGTAGCATCGGTTATTTTTCACGTGCTTTTTTTTCATCTTCTAAATTGGATTGCCCGATGAAATCCTCTTCGCAATATTCATCCCAACTATTCGATTATTGCAATACGATAGGTCGACGGTATTATAGCAGGTACCAATCAAATTTTTGACTGCCTAGAGCTTCATGGAATAATGTTCTCTCGACGATGAAGCGGTGTCATCAGTTTAATTGATACCTATCATTTTTTTCAATCATGCCTTTTTTATGGGGTTTGTTAAAGCGCAAAGCGAAGCCACTTACGTCGAATTAGCACCAGATTCATCACATTTAACCCTGAGCGACGAGGCAGACTCTATCGAAGCTCTTTAACAAGATGCATCAGTTCGGCTGATCTTGCGTCTTCAACATTGAGCCATTTTGCCCCGAATCAATATTTCCAGGCTTCTTTGTAGTGAAATCGATACGACAGACCCTAAGTAACATGTCTGGTGAGCTTTCACACAAATTTGATAAACAGTGTAGAAATTACGGGGTTTTGAAGCAGAACTGATTTTCCAAAACGCAAAAGAATGCTCAGTAAATGTCCAGATCCATGGCCTACCAGGGTCGATATAGCTGGTTCACCATGAAAAATACAGGATGGTCATTTGTTCAGACACTTCAATATATTATCGAATCCTTTGCACTATTAAATCGACGACTGGGATTTCAAGCAACGTCGGCCAGCAGCAGTGCACTCGGAATGGCAATGCCTTGGGGAGGGGCGGGGAGGCTCGGAATACCAGAAACCGCCATTAACATCGGAATAGGATTGGAGGGTGAAGATACGTGGGTGTATATACGGGCCGTAGAGGTGCTGGTGGGTGACAGACAGGTCGCATAATGGAATACTTTTATCGACACGGTCCCCGATCATTAATTATTCAAGAACGATCCCGTGCATTAACCACGAGGCCCGTTACGAATGCGGAGGTGGCCAACACGAGACGAGGATTCGGCGTACCGAACGCTAGGATTTGTCCGGGACGTGGCTCGGATCCGGACGAACATCGACGCGTACAGTTTTGTGGCCGGTGCACGAAATCCCAGTGGTGGTGTTTTCGGAAAATAGTGTCTGCTCTGTTGTAGACAGACGGATTGATTGAAAGCCTTTATTAGCTTTTAGCTACTTGTTTTCTTTACATGTTTGGTGCTTTACCGCTCAACCTTATTCTACTTCGTTTAGATTCTACCTTTCTACATCCCCCTTCTTTATTTCTTCTCGCAATAATTTTTTTAAATTTTAGTATATCTCAGGCCGTTTTTGTTTCCTCAGTCAACCTGTTGAACACACTTTTAATCCTCTATTTTTCTATTTTTGTTCATAATAATGCAGTATTCTATTCTGAGTTTTCAATACGTTAATAATTCGCCAGTTCGTTTATTGTTTGTATTGCATTGGGATTCAATTTTTTTGCGTTTTCCGCGTAGTTTACACATTTATTTTATAGACTTTGGCATTTCATTGATTCGTAATTTTCGGCGTACGTCTTAAAGTTTGTTTCACTTGTACACGTGTTTGTGGACGATAAGTTATTGTAAAAAGTACAAACCTTTTTCACTGTGCATTGCAAGTGACCAGAAGATTCAAATTCTGATTGCCAAATGGATCTTTTTTGCGAAACACTTTCGGGATCCTCGCTTAGAAACCCGATCCAACCTCGGTTCATCATGTAGCCGGAAGCATTGAGTACTCGTCCTCCCCACTGTGTCATCGCGCTTGCATGCATCGTACTTGCGCGGTGCAACTGCAAGCGCTATGCCGCCCGGCCGACTTTGCCGTCGCTGCCGTTGCCGCTGCTGTTGAGAGTTACCGGCGGGCCATCACCTATCACGATATCGTTCCTCGAGGCGGTACCTCGAAACTGGGCTCTCCCCGGTTCAGCTGCTACGGCAAGTTTCTGGCTTTCATAGTCCAACGGCTAACCCAATTGCGGCTAGACGACACCGTCAGTGGAAGCAAACCAGCAGTGACCTGACGACGCCATCCGAAGCTTTACTGGCACCGCAACGGTACGTAAGTAAGCCCTCGGGAAGGCTCTCCGTGTCTTCCGGCTCTTCCTGAGTCGATTTATAGAGTTTCTCCATGTGAACTCGTTCACGTTAATGTGCTCCACTCTCCTCTTCATACTTTGCAAGGCCGCTATTTGCGCGGTTAAACCGTTGAATTTATATCGTCGTTTGTGTCTGAGAATAGACAATTTCGCCCCGATTCTCGTGGGTGACGGTTCCGGTGGGTACAACGTCGTACAGTGAAACCGCGAGAAACTGCGGAATTACGGCGCGTTTAGTGGGACACGATTCGTGGGAAATCTATATCGTTCGTTCGACCATACCGAAATTGACAGTTCGTCGAATGTCGAATGTATTGTCGGATATGACATTGTTAAATCGATGGCTGTGGATCCGTCGAGACGGGTGAAAATCATAGAATTTACAAAGTCAATAAATTAGAATATAAGCACAACAAAAAATATAAAAAAAAAACAATCAAAAACAAAAATGAAATTACTCGACTCCTATTTGTGCAGGCCCAAAGGGTCAAAGACCGAGTTAATAAATTTCTAATCTTACTAATAAGGTTGATTGAATTGTAGTTTCACCGAACGAAATGATAAACAAATGTTTATTATTTTATTCTTTTCGTAGCGAAATAAGTCATGCAATTCTGTTTACAGTCGCGAGTTATTAAATTTTTTCTTTTTTTTTTGCACACCAGGCTGAAGCATGAAAGCTGCTCTGGCTTTCATGCTTCGCGGTAAGTAATTTTGCGGCTCCGCTCCGATGCCCAGAACGTCGCTGCATATTTTTTTTAACACCATTTCGGTATTGAAATATTCGTCGAAAGAGGTTTAAGGGCGATTTGCGTTTTGGGCACGGGTGAAGCGAAGAATTTTTCTTTTTTCTTCGGTGTAGAGAGCGCAGAGCGAATAAGCACCAACGAGGAGAATGAATGAAACGCTTAGTCGCTCCGAGTTCACGTGACAGAGTTACGTTGTCGCTTGTAACGAAGCGGATTAGTCAGAGTGACAGAGAGCTGTAATTCCCTGGGCAAATGATGTCGATCGTGTAACGAACACAGTGCACCGCGACGCGGCGCTCAGCGTTCACCAACGCCGACGTTATTCCCTCGTACTCGTCCGTCGTTCGTTCGATCGCTCCGCTATAGAGCGGCCCCGACGAATCTCGATTTATCTCTACGCATTTTTTTTATTGTACCCTCAAAACGTCGTTTTATTTTGTCACGAGCGTTGCACGCGCAAAATTTCTCCTGTCCGCCTGCACGCGATAGTACGTTGCACCGCACACCGTAGATATAGTATTACGAGGCGTCGGTGTGGAGCTCCGGTACGATACAATAGCTGTATGATTTAGTACGCAACTACAAAGAGAGTGCCTGCCGAATCGTTTTTATCACCGTTTTTCTCCGGACCACTTGGACATTGTGTAGCTCGAAACATTTCATCCTCTATGTGTGTGTGTGTCAAATTTTTTAGCCTTTCAACCTTCGAATTCAATACCGTCGGTAAAAAAAGCAATTACGTCGAATACAGTTCAGTAATGAGCTGAAAGTTACTATTTTTCCTGCATTTGATGAGTTCTGAAAGTTACTATTTTTCCTGCATTTGATGAGTTCTGAAAGTTACTATTTTTCCTGCAATATTATTGATTTTGGAACCATCGTCGACCCTTCAACTTCAGACTTCGATTTGTGCTATCGTTTTTTTAATGAAGGATTCATCAGCCCGTGGCATTACGCGTTGCCAACCGAGTTTCCTGCTCTAGGAGGTTACAAGAATTGTCTTTTCCTTATCATCGTGTTCCGATAGCGTGCATTTGGATCATAAATAAATTGTGCACGCTTAGGCGGTTAACTTGATGGTGAATTTACCGAGCTGCGAGAGCGAAGCTTTTTTTGCGCGCAAGGTGGTAAAAAAGAGGGAAGAAGAAGAGTGAGCAGTATAGAGTATTGCGATCTGTAGGGCAGGAGACACGAGGAAGAGTACGAGGATAGAGATACATTGTGTAACTCGAAACATTTCATGCTCTATGTGTGTCTGTGTCAAATTTTTCACCCTTGCCATCTTCAAATTAAATACCGTCGGTAAAAAACAAAATATCAATTACATCGACTTCAGTTTTGTAATGAGCCTTCTGAAAGGGACTATTTTCCTGCAATGTTTTTAATTTTCGACGCTTCAACTTCAGACTCCAATTTACACCATCATTTTTTAATGAAGAAAAATGCATCAGGCCGTGGCAATAATATACGCGATATCCGTCGTTTTTCCTGTTCTCCGATGTATCAAGAATTGTCTTTTCCTTATCATCGTATTCCGATCGCATGCATTTGGATCATAAATAAATTGTGCACGCCTGGGCGGTTAACTTGGCGGTGAATTTACCGTCCTGCGAGAGCGAGGCTTTTTTTTTTTGCGCGCAAGGTGGTAAAAAAGGGGGAAGAAGAAGGGCGAGCGGTGTAGGGTATTGCGATGTGTAGGGTGGGAGAGACGAGGACGGAGTACAAGATACTACTATGAGCTGCATCGTTGTAGGGAGCCTCCTGGGGTGCAGAGAGATTGAGAGAGCGAGAGAGGGTGAGGAGGGCGAATGGCGAGACGCGGGTTGCCTGATCCCGTGGGGGTCCGAACGGCACGAGTGGCCAGAAATGATTACTCGTGATTTAAGAGGCTCTCTCGACGGTGTCGGCCTCTGCACTCTGCTGGCCACTGGCCACTCGGATGCATTTAACTTGCCTGGATGCCCCGCTCTCTGTTTTATCTGTATGGTGCAGGAGTCGCCATGGGCTTAGACGCTTCCCTCCGCTTGCTCTTCGACGCGCTCGCTTCCTTTACCTATCCTGCGTGTACATTGTTATCCGCTGGTCTTTCTCGCCGGGGCAATTAACACTTGAACGTTTTGTAACATTGATATTTCCTAAATCTACAATCTCTACAAGTTACCCCAACCAACTACCGAAGTGGTATCTCGAGGGAGAGAGTGGGAACATGAAAAAAGAAGGATCGGTTGATCCAACTAATGATCCATTAGTTGGGTACAAGTTGCTCGTCATAACTGCCTACTTCAGTAGCAGTTCACGCAATGAGCTCGATTAGTCGGTCCGACTACGAAAATAGTATTCGTGATCGACAACGAATTTTATTGGTAGCTTTACATTGTTATCCGCAGCTCTTCCTCGCCAGGGCAATTAACACTTGAACGTAGTAGTAGTACAAGTAATTTATTAGTGAGATGTTACATTGGTTCTCGATCGTTCAAGTATGTTACATTTGGCTTGGTGATTACATGAATGTATGGTAACATTATCAGCTAACGAGCCATCGACCTTGGTCCTTCAGCTCATACACTTGAACGTTTTAATCGTAACATTGATATTTCCTAAATCTACAATCCCTACAAGTTACCCCAACCAACTACCGAAGTGGTATCTCGAGGGAGAGAGTGGGAGCACGAAAAAAGAAGGATCGGTTGATCCAACCAATGATTCGTTAGTTGGGTACAAGTTGGTCGTCATAACTGCCTACTTCAATAGCAGTTCACGCAATGAACTCGATTAGTTGGTCAGACTACGAAAACAGTATTCGGGATCGACAACGAATTTGATTGGTAGCTTTACATTGTTATCCGCAGCTCTTTCTCGCCGGGGCAATTAACACTTGGACGTTTTAATCGTAACATTGATATTTCCTAAATCTACAATCTCTACAAGTTACCTCACCAACTACCGAAGTGGTATCTCGAGGGAGAGAGTGGGAACACGAAAAAAGAAGGATCGCTTGACCCAACTAATGATCCATTAGTTGGGTACAAGTTGCTCGTCATAACTGCCTACTTCAATAGCAGTTCACGCAATGAACTCGATTAGTCGGTCCGACTACGAAAACAGTATTCGGGATCGACAACGAATTTTATTGGCAGCTTTACATTGTTATCCGCAGCTCTTTCTCGCCGGGGCAATTAACACTTGAACTTTTAATCGTAACATTGATATTTCCTAAATCTACAATCTCTACAAGTTACCCCAGCCAACTACCGAAGTGGTATCTCGAGGGAGAGAGTGGGAGTACGAAAAAAGAAGGATCGGTTGACCCAACTAATGATCCATTAGTTGGGTACAAGTTGGTCGTCATAACTGCCTACTTCAATAGCAGTTCACGCAATGAACTCGATTAGTTGGTCAGACTATGAAAACAGTATTCGGGATCGACAACGAATTTTATTGGTAGCTTTACATTGTTATCCGCAGCTCTTTCTCGCCGAAGCAATTAACACTTGAACGTTTTAATCGTAACATTGATATTTCCTAAATCTACAATCTCTACAAGTTACCCCAACCAACTACCGAAGTGGTATCTCGAGGGAGAGAGTGGGAGCACGAAAAAAGAAGAATCGGTTAATCCAACCAATGATTCGTTAGTTGGGTACAAGTTGGTCGTCATAACTGCCTACTTTAATAGCGGTTCACGCAATGAACTCGATTAGTCGCTCAGACTACGCAAATAGTATTCGGGATCGACAATGAATTTTTTGATAGCTTAACCAACTACAGTTGGTGCAAGTTTGACAATCAAGTGAAATCCCAACCCAAGCTTGACAACCTACAAGTCGTCGCTATTTTATTAGTTTCGGAAATCGTCAAGGCCTATGAGAGACAAACCGGCTTAATGACTCACTTAGTCGATGAAAGTACATTCACTCAACGACATGGAGAGAGTTAGGTCAGAGGGATGTACGGGCGTGGTAGTGAGAGCCGGTGGTTCCAGCTCGGAGAAAGGGTGCAACATCGTTGATGTCGGTGGGCGACACGACGCGGTCCTCAATGGTGTTTTGCATGAAGGGGGGCGAAGAGTTGGGACACTACGAGTAAACAGGCAACGACTCATCCGATAGTCGCGAAGTAGACACACAGACACGCGATGCCTTGCAATCCAGAGGCAGTCATTGGTTCCGTGCGGTACGGACGATATTGGAGATCATCTTTGCAGCGTTCGATGGAGGCGAGGGTTGACGCTCCACTTACCTGGTATTCCCATACGTGTGCCGAGTAGACACAGCGCAGCGATGATTGTATCAGATTCGTGGACGTTTGAAGCCCCCAAACGTTAAACCCTGCGATCCTGTTCTGTCGTTCGGCATGTGTGTTCCTTGCCCGACTGTATATTCCTATGGTACACGACAATTCTCCGACACCGATGGGTATTCATGTTTCCTACACGGTTACACTCCTCCACCGTACACTCGCACACTTGGCTCACGGGGAGTCGCACGGACTATAGACGGCGGTTCTTGAAGCTCGCTTTGGGAATCCCGTCGCGTTTCCCCGGATAATGCCGTTCCCTTGTTTCTCTTCCGCTCCGGTGAAGGGTGTATTGTGGTCGGAGCTATCCCATTACCCGGCCCAGCCACTGTTTGGTGCCAGCAGCAGCAGCAGTGGCAGCAGCGCCAGAAGCGCTACGAGATCACGAGGATGGACCGACCGCTCTCGATAGATCGTTGACGCAACCGGCGATGCCTACGACCCCGTTGCGATTAGTTTGCATTGCTAACTCGAGGATCCACTCGGACGCCCGAGCCTATTTCTCTCTCGCGCGAACTCCACAACCACCGTCTCCAACTGCATGACCGCTGACCGTCGGATACTCGGCAAGTCAAAATGCATTGAGCATCGCGTGCTCTTGTCGGTACATCGATTAACTTTGTTATGGTATCGTATTAAACTCTCTGGAGACATTGCCGACTCGATCGCAGTGATGGTCTGGGCGAGATTTGCACCTATGCATTGGGCATAGGTGTTCACATATCAAAGCGACTCTGATTCCATTTGAATCGGAAGATAGCAGGAACAATGTCTGCATAAGTAAGAACGACTGTCAGTGCTGGTGCGATGTCAATTCTGTTACAACAGTCTATGTCTCCCTGGCCGTGGGACACTCGGCAAGTCAAAATGCATTGCGCACCGTGCTCTTGTCGGTGCATCGATTAACTTTGTCATGGTATCGTATTAAACGGGCGAGATTTGCACCTATGCATTGGGCATATCAAAGCGACTCTGCGTCCATTTGAATCGGAAGATAGCGGGAACAATGTCTGCATAAGTAAGAACAACTGTTAGTGCTGGTGCGATGTCAATTCTGTTACAACAGCCTATGTCTCCCTGGCCGTGGGACACTCGGCAAGTCAAAATGCATTGCGCACCGTGCTCATGTCGGTACATCGATTAACTTTGTCATGGTATCCTATTAAACGGGCGAGATTTGCACCTATGCATTAGGCATATCAAAGCGACTCTGCGTCCATTTGAATCGGAAGATAGCAGGAACAATGTCAGCATAAGTAAGAACAACTGTCAGTGCTGGTGCGATGTCAATTCTGTTACAACAGCCTATGTCTCCCTGGCCGTGGGACACTCGGCAAGTCAAAATCCATTGCGCACCGTGCTCTTGTCGGTACATCGATTAACTTTGTCATGGTATCGTATTAAACGGGCGAGATTTGCACCTATGCATTGGGCATATCAAAGCGACTCTGCGTACATTTGAATCGGAAGATAGCAGGAACAATATCTGCATAAGTAAGAACAACTGTCAGTGCTGGGTCCCGTTCAGAAACTTACTTTGGACAACGTAGAATGAGAGAGAGTGCTGCGCTGGTGCAAGTTCCAGAGAGACACCAGAACGCGGTCCTGGTGTGATGTCAATTCTGTTACGTTGGCTACGTCTTCCAGCCACGCTCATCCGATATTCTTAAGAGCATGTGCAATACCGCGGTGGGTAATAAAAACTGTAATCAACTTTTCTCATGGATTCTGGCATATACGATCAAAAGAAAAGTCTCATCGGAAGCAGATATCATTTCGGCTTCCCATAAGACTTTTCTTTTGACCGTATATGCGAGATCCAGTGAGAAAAGTTGATTACAGTTTTTGATGCCGACTGAGTCCGGGATGGACGGGGAGGGGGGTGTTTCATATGGTCTTAAATTTAGATGATCATGCCTGGGTCTTCCGTTTAACCGGAACATTGAGAACACCTAACTCGGCCGCTGCCTGCTTCGCGATTGGTGGTGAGCATCATGAATATCCATGTCCGCAAATCAATGCCTCGACGAAGACATGGGTTAGGTATCATTTTTTTCTTTTTTTTTTGTGATACTCCGAGTTCCTTAGAGCGCCAGAATCGACCGCCCCTTTCTCAGGACTACAATACAATGAATTGTGTGCCCTTCCATTGTAGTTCAACCCTCACAATGTGCGCGACCTTTCCATGATTCTTCGACGCACAGGTCTGGATACGACTAATTGGCGTCGACTTTACATCGTTACATTGACATGTCATGAATCCCTGTCAAAAACACACCGACGACTACGATGCTAAATATATGGATTCGTTGTCGAAGTCACCGTATACAACATATTCAGGACACCCGCGAACAGCGAAACCAACTGCAGGAATACTGAAGCAAATCGTATCGCGCAAGGACTCGCTGGAAGCCCCGACAAATTTCTATGTGATGTCGAAGCCATACAGCTCGGCGGTGCGCCGTACGATAGCCGAGGCAAGATAGCGAAGCCGAAGGATCTCGATGCTCCGCGGTCGAGGCGAACAGGACGATGTCCCTTTTGTCGGACACAATAGCTGAATATTCAGCTCGGAGCCCGTGTATGTAATGGGCTTACGTGATACCTCAATATTTTTCGTCGACGAATAAAGGAGGAATAACACACGCGTTCCTTGCCGATTCTCGATTCCGCTTTAAAACTCTGTTTGATCGGCAAACATATTGCAAGCTGTATGTCTGTGAAGGTCAACACAAAAAGACATCTTTCGATGTCCTTTACTGCCACGCGGCATCGGCATACGCGCTGATGCAATTCGTAGCAATAAATAAAAAAAAGGTAAAAATCGAGATTTTTACATAGTTTCCACGCGCCTTTTTTTGTACAAAGCTTTGTCAGAAATCTAAACACAATTGCGTTCAAATTTGTCAATTTTCAACTATTCCAGCTGCGGTTAATTAAGTGAACAAAATATGAAACATCCACTTTCGGAATATTGGTTATCAAAATTCCTTACCAAATTGTCAATAATAATAATAATAATAATAACAATAACAATAATAATACACTGAAAAAAAAAATTTCTTACGGGCTGCCAAAAAAAAAAATTGTTATTCTGATTCTTATTTCAATCCTTACAATTGCATATGATATTGAAACAACGACGGCAAGACTGTCAAGGTGTCGTGTTATCGTTTCAATCCCGTATGGAATTGTTAGAATTAAAAGTAGAATTGAAATAATAATTTTTTTCTTTGGCAGCCCGCAATCAAATTTTACTTGAGTCAATGATATTTTTTTTCAGTGTAATAATAATAATTCATCGCCAAGCGAGTAATGCTAAAAGCATGGACAACTCTTATCCAGAAGCGCCGGAAGTTACGAAAGTATACGAATACCCCGCAACAGGAGTGGTAAATACCACAGACCTTGCAGGGAGGATCGTTTCCGAATCTATAAAAAAAACTTCCCAGGCGCCGTACCCAAGCGTTCCCAAGCGTTCTGTAATGGAGCTCGTAAAATCTTTAACGTTTACTCGTTGCGCCGAACGAGAGAACCAGAGCGCGTATATACCGAGCGTTGCATTCGTGTGCCGTTATTATTCCCCTTACCTCCGGGAAACATGTAACATTCGCCCCCAACTTCGGCCGTTGAGACGAAGCTTCATCGAGCTTCGCGAAGCAACAACGTCGGTCGTGTAAATGCTCGTCGTAAGCAAATTAGCCAGCGATAGCCTCTTCCAACCTCCCCCTACATTCGCCCCGGTCTTGCCGGGTTTCGTTGTCGGTCTTCCGCGATACCGGCACTTCGCCTTCGAGGAAAGTAACGACGTGACGATGCTATTACGAGGAGTACGGAACGCATGCAAGTTTGTTTCCGATTACTTCCCGAACGATGGAAACCTCTCGCGACTCTTCGGCGGAGCTCCGGTAGAATTGGGACTGAGCGAGGGCGGGTTGGTCGATTCGCAGTCCGATATACCGACGGTCCAGAATTACATTAACGCATACACGACGATAATGCACACGGCACATGTGATAGAAGACCGGAGAGCCACACTATTTTTTCGGTAACTTCAATCGGCCGAATCGTCGTATGGCCAAAAATCCAATGGAGCCGAACTTAATTCTTTTTCGGATCGAAATCCGCATTAATCGGTATAATTCATCGAATAAAGCGTTCGACCTTCTAATAAGTACTTACACTAATAATACTAATAATACGTACACAAACGTCCATAATTATTTTCTTCTTCATTTTACAAAAAAAAATGTCCATTGAAAATTGTGATTCCGGACAGTGGTTAAATTCGCAATATTCAAAAGTTCTCATGGACCATTATGGGAGATTTCGGAAGGAAACTGGTAGAATGCCAGGCACAGCCGAAGCAGTAACGGCAGCGGACCGGACGCTCGGCGATCCTCGACGGATGGAGGGAAGTTGAGGCACCGAAAGAGAAAACGTTGCGCGCGCGGTAGGGTAACCTCGCGTCATGGCTTCATCGATCACCGAACAACGCAATTTGTCTCCATTGATACCAATCTGCTGAGCAAGCAATTCCTCTTACTCTGTCTCTCTCTCTTTACCTCCCTCTCTGTTCCTCCTTTACACGGTGTACTCTTTTCCCTCTTTTGTCAGGCCGTTGGTAGCGTTTGGTTTTCCGAATATCCCAGCAAGTTCCCGTGATTTTTTTGTACCTATTTGCATTGGATTTCTGTAATTAATGAGTTTCCAAGTGATTCACTGTTAAAAGAAAAAAGCATTTTGTTCCAGGTAATTCGAGCCGAGGTACTTTCTCTAAAACACCGAGCGAGTTATGAATCCATGTAGAATTTCTTTTCGTATTTTCCCAGGGATTGAGAGCCTTGATTAATTGAACTTTTAGCGATCAATGAAGCGGCTGTTTTAGCTGTTTGTGCGTAAAAAATCGATCCAGACATCGGTATACTTCATCGAATAAAGCGTTCGACCTTCTGATAAGTACTTACACTGTAAAATACGTACACAAACGACCACAATTATTTTCTTCTTCATTTTACAAAAAAAAATGTCCATTTCACAAAAATATCTGTTAATGTTCAAATATTTTTTGTAAAATTAACAAGAAAATAATTGTGGAAGTTAGTGGACAAAAAAGTTAGTTAAACGAACCATTTTTTTGTTTACCTTTTACAGTAGTTCCGACTACTTTTTTTATATCAACGGCACTATTATTTTTTTATTTTATTTAAAAATTTTTTTTTAAATTAAAGTTCCGATCCAGGTATACCCCTTAGGGGTTTTTACCTTAGCTCCCCCCCCCCCCCAGCCTAACCGTGTACCTATTCTAACACTTTCCTACCCGCACTTCGCTAACCTACTCTAATTCCGTGCGTCCGCAGCCGACTTACTTCCCCCTAACTGTACCGCATTCGCCGAGGACACATGGAAACTGCGGAAAACCCATGTCGGTACAGCTGGCGATATTCTACTGATCCTCCGGTATTTCTGCACTTGAGTAATAAAATGCAGAAAGTGCCAGCTAGCGCACGGCTAAGCGGTCACCCATCCAAGCACTGATCGCGAACGATTGTGTTTGACTTGGGAGACCACCGGAGACGTGCGCCAACCGCGCATCCACCGCTGTCGGTCAACGGCACTATTAATTACGTAAGAGATTGCAGTGACTTTTGTAGATCGGTAATCCGCGCGAGACAGCAAAGCGCGAGAGTTCAAGTTTTATTCGAAACGATGAGACAAGAAGGCCCCGAGCGCCATGGAACGAGTTAGCGAATGAGAACGGGGATACACCGAGTGAGAATCAGTCGTTGGCGGAGGGACGAGAGGATGGGTGAGACAGAATGCCGATATGAGGAGGGTAAGTATTACGCTGGGATGATAACGGTGTGCGCAGGAACTTCTACCGGCGCACACTTGTGCCAACCCTCGGTGAGCGTTGCTCCGGTGCACGGTGCTCACGGTACGCTCGCTTGGTTCGCAGGAAACGGAGCTCTATCAAATTATAAGTTGTCACACGGATGACGACGCAACTCAGCAGGCCGGCAGGCCAGAGCAGTGTGCTAACTGTGGGGCTTAGCTTTTCCAGTTAACGCCGCCGCCAATCAGACCTATTCCTATTCCAGCCCTCTTCGCTTACATCGCTTTGCCTCTCGGAAAATTAATAGTTTGACCGCACGTCGCTGAACATCTTCGCTTGCATGCGCTTAGTCCCATTCATTTTGTATCTCCGGAATAAAAAAATATACGCTCGTTAAAAAAAAAGTACGCCAATTACATAAAGCTTGTTATCTGGTAAAAAAAATGACGTCTATCGAAAATAAATTAAATCACATCAGACAATCAGAGGTACAGAGATCCACTGATACATTATCTATCTTGCATGGTGTCAAAAAGCACCTCCAACTCCTAAGGCAACTACCCTCAATGCTGCGGACCTTTGATGGCAAATGCGTCCAATTTTGGTCCGTCAAAGTGAGTTCTATTTTGATGTTGACGATTCCGCCATAGGATTCTGTTCCAACGACCTCAAAAACGATGAGGTACCCATTAAAAAAAAGATTGAAATTCAAGCCAACTAGACTTAAGTATTTACAGTTCGACGTGTTTAACGTTCAAGATAAAAAAAACCTCATCTTGAAGACCGTGCCTGACCGGCATTGAGCACCAGCCAGCGCGTCCCGGTGGTTCCCCGAGTCAACATCTTTATCCATTCCTTATTTCGCGCCGATCCTCGATCGAGTATCGCCCGGTCACTCTTCGAGTCAGTGCATCGCCGAGATCAAACACATCGACCCAACCTCCGGGAAACGTAGATAGCACCCGTGGTAGCAACAGCAGCAGCAGCATCACGGCTAATCTGATATTCCTCGACCGTCCCGTTGATGCACCGAAGAGTTGCAAGTTGCAAGCTAATGTTTGCAATTTATCCGGGCACTCGGTGAGGGATCGTTCGCCTGCGCGGGGTTGGGTAGAAATTGAGCAAGCGGTAGGGATCTCGACGGTGTGCAAACTGGGTGGCCGATGCGGAAGGCTTCCTAAAGCATAGCGTGCGCGGCGTCCCTCCGTCGCCCCGTTGCCGGCGCTGCTACCACTGGCAGCAGTAGTGGCAGCATCCAGCGGAAGGACCGAGATAGCGAGTGGAGATAGTTTAACAGCGGTGCCAGTCGCGGCAGCATCAGCCAGAGCCGCATCAAGTATCACTCTATTTACCCGTCAAATATTTGTGCTTTTACCGTGGAGTACCCCTGGCTCACTCCCTTCCCGTCTCTTCGGCAACCTCGCGCTATCCTCATCTATCTTATTCCACTGGCGCGTCACTGAGTGTGCGTCCTTCTCCATTTCCTACCGAGTCGAGCGTCTCCTTTCATCCCGCAGCCAGACCCTCCCCGCCCGACCCTGATTCGCTATGCTTCGCAGCCACTTTGTATACGAGGAACACTGCAGCCAAACCACCGCCCCGGCTTCCTCTCTGGATTTCCCTAACGAAAACTTGCCGAAAATTTGCAATTCCTACGGAGGGATAGGAGAGATAGAGAGAGGTACCGAGCCTGGTTTATATAGATGGTGTAGTATAATATAGTTGTGTATGTATAGCGAGAGTGGGATAGTAAGACGGATGAAGTGGCGCAGGGTAGACGAGGAGACGAATCTAGACTAGGAAAGCCATGAGGATCTCGTCTCGTTTCGGTCTCAATTCGACTCTTCGCCTCTCGTCGCGAATGTCACGTTGATTCCGGTGCCGAAACGCGACTACCACTGTGGCAACGAATATGGGGCCAAGGTATATAGGATACATGGTTTGATCTCTTAACTAGGGGGAGTCAGAGCGGAAGTTGAGAATTCTTGAAGCGAAAACGTGCGTTCCCGCTCTGTCGAGCTCGATACAGTGGGATAGGATGGTTATGTCGCCACTGTTCTTGTACGGACGGTAAGGGAGGAGAGTCTGATGCGGTTGAGTGAATGGGGGAACAGTCCTAAATCGTAACGTCGTTCCATGCAAAGTAACGTGTTTACGTGCATGGCGTTACCAGAATTTATATTCGACGCAAAAGGTGGGTAAGTTTCGATGCAAGATCCAATCACTGGTCAGGTGGCAGCTGATTCTGGCACTCGCCTCATTTGTCTATTATATACTAGAGTTTCGGGTGGATCGCGCGCTTCTTTTGAGTGTGTCCGAATCTTACTTAGAATAGGGACTTACAATAATCAAGATCAAGAACAGGGACCTCAAGTGACATACCATTTTCCTTAAACTAATCGATAAACGAAATTAGACTTTAACATCAGTGCCCCTCGATACAGCGTCTCCCTTCTCGATACTCCCTCTAAAAAGACTATATAACTTTATTTCGGTTTCCTTTGTAAACAGATTGCAATGATAATACTCTATCTTGTTTCTTTACGAAGAGAAACTAAATTTTAAGTGCTTGAGCTACCAGTTTTTACACTTTTGGAAAAAAAAGTCTATTTTTTTTTGGTTTGTGTAGTCACTTCAATGAAAAGAGGTTTCTTGCGTGACTGGATTTTCTCTCGAGCTCGCGCAGTTCGAAGCTGTCGATAGCAGCAGTGGCGTAAAGCAGTAGCTATACAGCGTTGAACCGGAAGTGTATTTGATAACGATGGAATCGACCGGAAAATAGAGCGAAAAATCACGGTAAACCTTTTCAGATATTTGTCAGAAAGTAAGAACATGTGTGTGTGTGTGCGCGTGTGTGTATGTATGTATGTAAGAGAGAGACAGAGTAGTGTCATTTGCTCTCAAGATCTCGGATGTCTGGTTGTGGTAGAAAAATAAAAAGTCAAAAATAAATAAATGAAACAAAGACCAACAAACTGTAGGTGAAAGCTTGCAGAATTGTATGTATGCGCTAGCCCTTCATGTACGTCCTGAGCAATCTACAATTTTACCACCCTTTAATTTTCAAATGGTTACAAAAGTATTTTTTTAAAGTATGAAATAAAATCTACCGAAAACTTGAAAAATTTAGCGGCTTCGATGGCATGGAAAAAAATTGTTCATAAACTTCCACAACGTTATCGTGGCGAGAAAAATACAACGCGTGTTCCTCTCGACGAAAAACCCCACCAAAGTACGAATAGCTTCAGACGAACAAATTCCAAACCTTCGTTTCTACAATTTTTTTTTAGGCTGAGAATCAATTTTAAATCTGAGGCCATGTACGTTTGAGTTTGACAGTGATATATTCTCCGTTATAGTTATAAGATAATCTCTTCCTTCGTCTCGGAGAGACTAGTAGGGAATTCTGCAAGTTCACATCATCGTCCGAATTTTAGATTTGACCACCGTTCGCTGCAGATGTATTATGATATATCTATGTATATATGCGATTGCTGTTCACAGTTGCGCTCGCCGGTAGAATAAGCCTCGACCATAGACTATTATTGCATTGTTCGGCTGCTGATTGGAATTTAAATTTTATTCATAGGCTCGTTTATATCCGGCCAGTTATGTATTCAAATCGGACGCTCGGCATTCGAGCCTCGTACGTACCCATAATCCCGTGGCACTCTCCTTCTCGCTCTTTCTACTTTCCATCTCTTTCTCGGGCCAACTGGTCAGTCACGTTGGACAAACCCCAGTTGACGATAATTTCCTCGATTCCGAACGAGCTTAAGGCGAGAGACGAACCGCGATGCGAACTCCACACGTGAATCGTCCTATGCAAAGTTTTCTCATAGTGATTTTTTTTCGGCCGCATTTAATCCATCGCAGGTAATATAGTTAAAAAAAACGCCCAGACCGAACAAAGTCGACCATTTTATAGTCAAAAACCTTTATAATTACTTCAGGAACTCAAATTATTCAAAAAACAAAAGCGGCTGCGACAAGCACTCCAAATTTTCCCAATTTTGCAATTGTAAGTTGAGTCTCAGAAAAGTTTTTTCCGTTTGATTCAAACGTCATTTAATCACACATTTCACGGTCTTTAATCACGAATTAAGAAGTAAATGACCAAAATGAACTTCTACGCGAGACGCTGTGACGGTAAAGAAGAATCTCTATCCATGCAAAGATTCAATAGAATCCTTACCAACGTAAATTTTAGATTCGCAATAGTGGTTGTCTTGCTAGCTCTTCTGGGCTACATTGACAGCGACTAGTATAGATGTGATACTTACTACTACGTGCTATTTCTCCGGTTTCCGCGACGTCTTGCTATCACGCTTGAATGCCAGGGCGCATTCTCTCGGGTCTTATTCCAGACGAGTAAGGGAGGCAAGTATTTGGCATGACGTCAAACGTGGATATTAGGATTCCAGTGGGTATGGCTCCTGGTCAAAAGGGTTGAAGAAGGACGGCTATGTGGTGGCCGCTCGTGCGTCACATTCGTGACCGGCCTACGGGCATCAGCGCCGGTATCCAGAAGAAAAAGAACCAGCCTCACTAGGCAACATCGAGTAAAAAAGTAGCTGCACCGAATCTTCCATCCACTCCACGAATCTCCCTCTCCCTCCTCGCTCTCTGGAAACCCTTTCGATTTCGCCTTTTACCCGCACGTAGGGCAAAGCTTTATTTTCGACACATGCTACAGATATCGCATTCTCGGCCGCCTCGGAGGCTTCGTGGCTACCGGTTCTCACTCCGGCCCTCTAACCATTTTCTTCACGAATTCTCAATATTCAAGCTCAAATTATTAATTTCTTCTTGCCCGCAATGAAAACCGATCGTACCATTTTTTAGCGAGATATTAATATCATATTGCTTAAAATTCAGCGTAGGTTTCCTAGTGCTTTAACTTAAATTTCTGTGACTTAAATTAAGGACGGACGATAGAAAAAACGGCGATAGGTTTGATCATTCTGTTGCTGCTTCCTGACGTGCTGAACATGTGAAAGGAGTTTCAATTGATGTAACATAAAAAAGTAAAAGTATGTTAGTCGCTTCTTAATTAAAATCCTACGATGCCCACATGACTCAGATCACCGCACATATTCTTGTTTTATTTAATATTTATTTAATTAACATCAGAAGTACTCATTTTATACATGTGAAGGGAGCGTGACGTTTTGGTCATGGCGATATTCATCTACCCATGTTCGTTGATTGCAAAAGAATGTTCCTTGATCGAATCTTTAATCGGCATAACTTTCACGAATTCGGATCTGCTTGTTTTTTAATAGTATATCGACACGGTATATCATGTGGAATATCGCAAGAAAGTCATTTTTATTCTTACAATACTACGAATATTTCTTAATCGACGGCTCGATGCTGTACACTTTACACATAAATCGACGAATTCATTTCACATGAGAAACAAGACTTTCTGATTATCTTTTGAGCAATTTTTGTCATTTTTTTAAATTTGCTAAAAACTTTTCGGTTTTATTACAATACAAAATCAATATTATCAATACCTTCAGTATTGTTGATTTTTTTAAAAGGTTATTTCTGTTTCATGAAGTACTGAAATCTTGACGGAATCAAATTTTTCGTTGGGAATATAATACGTGAAGCATCCTTAACCAGCTCTATTTGTGTGAATTCGAGTCTGTTTGTTTCTCGTGACAAAACATTAAAAGAAAGTGATGTTTGTTCTTACAATATAAAAACTCAGCAAAGCATTCCACCAAAGTCCAGCATTGAACTGAGTTGTCAGGATGATAGAATCACTTCATCCCTTAACTGGTGGACCTTCCATTGGTCCCTCGCGTGGGGGACCTTCCATTGGTCCCTCGCGTGGGGGACCTTCCATTGGTCCCTCGCGTGGGGGACCTTCCATTGGTCCCTCGCGTGGGGGACCTTCCATTGGTCCCTCGCGTGGGGGACCTTCCATTGGTTCCTTGCGTGGAGGACCTCGGGGTTCTTCCCTTGGTTCCATACCTGCGGAACGTTCCCTTGGTCTCATGCCTCGGGGTTCTTCCTTTGGTTCCCTGCCTCGGGGTTCTTCCTTCGGTTCCCTGCCTCGGTGTTCTTCCTTTGGTTCCCTACCTGTGGAATGTTCCATTGGTCCCATAACTGGGGGTTCTTCCATTGGTCCCTTGCGTGGGGGACCTTCCATTGGTTCCTTGCGTGGGGGACCTTCCATTGGTTCCTTGCGTGGGGGACCTTCCTTTGGTCCCATGCCTCGGGGTTCTTCCCTTGGTTCCCTACCTGCGGAATGTTCCATTGGTCCCATGCCTCGGGATTCTTCCATTGGTCCCTTGCGTGGGGGACCTTCCATTGGTCCCATGCCTCGGGGTTCTTCCATTGGTCCCATGCCTCGGGGTTCTTCCATTGGTCCCTTGTGTGGGGGACCTTCCATTGGTCCCATGCCTCGGGGTTCTTCCATTGGTTCTCTACCTGCGGAACGTTCCATTGGTCCCATGCCTCGGGGTTCTTCCCTTGGTTCCTTGTGTGGGGGTTCTTCCCTTGGTTCCTTGTGTGGGGGTTCTTCCCTTGGTTCCTTGTGTGGGGGTTCTTCCCGTGGTTCCTTGTGTGGGGGTTCTTCCCTTGGTTCCTTGTGGGGGGGACCTTCCATTGGTTCCTTGTGTGGGGGACCTTCCTTTGGTCCCATGCCTCGGGGTTCTTCCATTGGTTCCTTGTGTGGGGGACCTTCCATTGGTTCCTTGTGTGGGGGACCTTCCATTGGTTCCTTGTGTAGGGGACCTTCCATTGGTTCCTTGTGTGGGGGACCTTCCATTGGTTCCTTGTGTGGGGGACCTTCCATTGGTTCCTTGTGTGGAGGACCTCTTATTGGTTCCATATGTATGGGACCCCCGATGGGTTCACCTTCAGAATTTTGACCAGACTCTCCCGAGCCATCTTCTGTGGAGTTCTCCGAGGAGTTTTCCGAGGAGTTCTCCGAGGAGTTTTCCGAGGAGTTCTCCGTGGAATTGCTACTTGAGTCAGATTGCGCTGCACAATGTATGGACGGATTCATGGCACCAAGCAAAGTGAGTAAAATTACTGTCTGAATCAGAAGAACGTATCGTCTACCGGTAGCCTTCATGTTGCTGATGTTATGATCGGCACTAGCACTTTCCAGCCACTAATGGTTTATCCCTCGGAGCTCCGTAAGACAGAAACAACGACAGGCGTTATTTTTTAGTGAATTTCTTGCTGCCGTGTGTATTCAGTCTTATTTATACTCGAGCCTCACCTCATCACAATTCAGTGTACAATCGTAATAATATTCAACACGAAATAGGCGTACATATTTTATGAATATGCGATAGAGGTGTCAACAGCGCGCAAGCATATGACGATTTGTAAATGGTACGACTTAATTTTTTTAATCGATGTGTTTTTGAGGGAAATTAGGATTGGCCAAGGAAAAACCCCGATGAGGATGAATTTTAAGATTGCTTCCACGTGTTTTAGTTTCACTTACAAAGCTTCTTTTGTGCAAAAGCTTCCGTAAGAAAATCTTCTGTTATTTCTAAGAGATCAATAAAATCCTGTATTCTATATGAAATACCGGAAAAAATATTGAAAATCATCGTGTAGATAGGTAAGTCAATTGGGCATTATATGGCAATTTCTCGTTTTCTCGGGTTCGGAGCTTAATCGGGCCTCGTCGGGCGTCAGCATCGGGCATAAAGCAATAGTCGTTCGTACGTCTTATATCTAGAACTACGTCACTGTATCATTACGTTCAACGGCAAGTTTTCGGACCCGGGAATCGAAACCGAGACTTTTGGCTTTTGACGGCCTTTTTGCTCGCTAGACCAAGGCGTTGTGGTCTTCCAATGGACATACTGTTTATAGCGGGTTTCGAACGACTGCATCGCGGAAAAACACCCATAGAAAAATCCATAGGTACCTGCCGAGAATCGAACCCAAACCTACTGCGTGTGAATCACGCTCCGATCCACTCAATCGCGATTCACCCCCCGATGAACATCATGTAAACATTTCAAGACAATCGGTAGAGCCGGTGTCGAGATATTTAGGGCAACGATGGTGAAAACCATGTTTCAAGATAATTGCGATCAAAGTTTAGCAAAGGAATCTTGCGCCTAGTTGCTTTGCCGTTCCATGGCCGTTCGGTCACTTCTCCAACACTTCCATAATTTTTCTAACTTTAACATGACATTTTTACACAATATCAAGAGACGCGGTAGATTCTCGACGCCAAGTACTTAAATAGAAGACTTTTTTAAAGCGGTATTTTTTTACTCCAGTATTCTTCATACTTCAGACTCTAAAAAAATTTTTTAAAAAGTACAAGTAAAAATAAAAGGTCTAAAAAAAATCTTACAAAAAAAACAAAAATTATGAACGATAAAAAAACGGTTAATAAAAAAGTAACTTCAAAAAGGATGAAATAATTAATGCTGCAACAATAACTAATATTGTTCATAAACAATCATAGCAGTAATTAACAATAAATAGTGATAATTAATAATAATTAATTAATCGTAATTATTCATTGATAATCTTCGCTACAGTCGGGAGACGTCTCCCCTCACAACGCGCTTTTTCATTCACACATTTTTCACAGTCGGGAGTTTTTTTAAAAATGTTAATTTTTTTTTATTTCATGCTTTTTAAATGTTAAATTAAAAAAAAAAGTAAAAAGATTTAGAATACAGTTCATCGAAGCCAATCTTTTTCCATTTGTTACATGCCGTAGCTGTCGATTGCCCCATTGAACCAAAGTTACTGCGCAGCGCCTCATTCCTTTCGCAACATGATTTTTCATGGTCGATGTGTAAAAAGTTTACTGAATTCTGTAACTTCTAATGGAAGTTCGTATAACTCGACCATAAAGAATTTTGTTACAAAAGAGACTGAGACCTTGCGCAATTACTTTGGTGTCAGCGATGCACTTTCACAACAAAAACAAAATGGAACAATTTTGTCTTCGATGAACTTTGTTGTTTTTTTTTAAATAACGTGTTCGATTATAATTATTGGACCGAATATAGTTAATTCACACACTAGTCACGCACGAAACACCGTAATTAATAATAAGTAAGGTTAAGCGCGTAAATAATAACGTGTTCGGTAATACTTAATGCACCGAATATAAAAATAATAATTAACAATGAAAAAAAATCACAGTAAATATATAGTGTTGACAGCTCATTCGTAGCGAAACACGAAATGCTTGGGGGATCGTGCATTGAGCCACTGTGAAATTAGCTGCGATACACGGTGAAAAGGCAAAAGATGGCGGCATATCTCGCTGTAATTTCGATATGGACAAACATAATTCTTTCCGAAAAGCCTTTATCTCTGTGAAATCGCGTCGCATCGTAAGAAAACCTGAAAAAAGACACTGGCCACGATTTAAAGAAACTGGTTGCCAAATTTCGTCAAGAGATTTTTTGTCGATTCGGAGAACACTGGATACCAAGGAAACGCGTGATCGCCGTGAAACGCATAACTCCCGTCTTTTTGCCCTAGCGGGCAGTCGGGAGTTAAAAAATAAAAATTTCTTAAGGAGGGTCGAGCGCGAGGCTCGGAGCGGATAGGCTCGGTGGCGCGCAAGGTGCGGGGCAGGTCGTGTGCGAGCGAGAGGTCCGCCATGCGGCCTCTCACTCGCACGTGCTAAGCATGCCGATAAAGTTGTAATGTTTCATGTAATTGCTTGTTGTTAACTACCGGTGAAGAACAAGTGTCTACATTTTTGTACAGAGCTTCCTGACAATATTCTTTACAATTTTCAATTATTTCTTTGCAACGTTTCCATATGAACTACACTAGAAACATTAAAATTCATCGCTTATTTTCTATCTGACATAAGAATCAATGTTAAATGGTGCAAAATAAAAAAAAAAAATTTCTCCAAAACGTTGACGACGAACGCATTCAAACTTTGCAGTCACACTTAGATCGTTCATATCAATGCGTGAAAAAAAAATCAGCATATTTTTCTTGATGATTTTGTAACACTCGACCCTCCTTATAAAAGAACCTGCTAACTGATAAAGGGTCTCAGCGGGACAACAACGCGTCCGGTTGCTCGACCAATTGAGGGTTTTTTGGTCAATCACTGTAAGTTCCACAATTTAACGAGTTTCCTCATGAAATGTACACACAATATTTTTAACACTCCAAACTTTAAGAATATGGAAGGAAGAAAATGAAAATAAGAAAAGGTTCTCGACAAGAAAAAACGGACTTAAAATGTATTTTTTAAGGGAGGAATATAAATGATTTATAAACCAGTATCCCTTCTAATTATAATTTATTTACCATTACATAGAGAAACTTATTTTTTTTTACATAATATCATTGTATCATTACATAATATTGTATCCCTGAATTCTAAAATATCTTCATTTGCTTGCTATGTCCTGACGAACGATGATTTAATGCCGAATACGATTCCAAATACTGCAAAAACAAAACAAAAAAATATTATTACTATGAATATTTCATAACCAACGATTCAACACTTTACACATTACACGTAAGTCAGCGAATTCATTTAACATGAGAAAGAAGATCTTCTGATTATCTTTTAAGCCATTTTTATCATTTTTCTTTATGATTTGCTAAAAACTTTTCGGAATTATTACGATGCAAAATCAATATTATCAATACTTTCAGTATTGTCGAATTTTTAAACATTATTTTCGTTTCATGAAGTACTGAAATTTTGACGGAATCAAACTTTTCGTTGGGAATGTAATACGTGGAGCATCCTTAACTGGCTCTATTTGCCTGAATTCGAGTTCTTCCTCATGACAAATCATTAAAAGAAAGTGATGTTCTTACAATAAAAAAAACTCTCAGTAACACGTTCCACCAAAGTCCAGCATTGAATCGGGTTCTCAGGATGATAGAATTATTTTATCTTGGAACCAGGTCCGAATCCTCCAGGACCTCCCACACCTGGGAAACCATCGATTGGTCCCATACCTGGGAGACCACCTGCTGGTCCCATACCTGGGAGATGACTTATTGGTCCCATACCTGGGGAACCCCAGCTGGTTCCGTCATCATCGGAAGATCCGGAAGATCCGGAAGATCCAGAAGATCCAGAAGATCCAGAAGATCCGGAAGATCCAGAAGATTCGGAAGATTCGGAAGGTCCCGAAGATCCAGAAGATCCAGAAGATCCGGAAGATCCCTGGTCTTCGGAGCTACTTCCCGAGGAGTTCGGTGCGGTTTCGCTGCTATTTTCCGTAGAGTCACCCGAGGTGTTGCTTGAGTCAGCCGAGCTGCCGTTTGAGTCAGCTTGCGGGGCCGGAGCACTATGTACGGTACCAACCACGATGACTAAAATCACAGCCTGGATCAGAAGGATGTATCGTCTTCCCTGTACCTTCATGGCGCTGATTTTACGGTCGGCAGGATCACTTTCCAGATATAAGAATTTTCTTCTGTCTACGGTGCTGCGTAACAAAAATGACGGCAGACGTGTTCAAAAAAAATTTTTCAACAGTGCTTGGTTTACCTTCTGCAGTCTCACTTATACCCCCGATGAACTCCAAGCTCGCTTCAGTGTAATAATAAAATATGCAAGTTTAATGCAAATCAACCAAATACGGGAGTACACGTATCCATGAATATGCGACTGATATATTCACTGCGCAAAGCGAACTTTACATTCTTTTTATTTCCTACAAACTTGCAACATACATGATTGTCCACTTCGAAGCTCCGCGACACGAAGACGACTGGTGCACGATTTTCTAATGTGGAATGTTGCTTGCTTATGCGGCACGTGCAAGGTTATTCTGATATAGACTTCTGACGTCTTTGAAGCTCGTCACAACATAAATTACCTTCCGATCACGCTACATTTTAGCACGGGTTGCATGATAAGAGTGTGTGATTTATCTATTCACTGTGTGAAGGGTGCCAATCATGTAAATCGTATGGAGTCATTAACACCTGACCGAAAAGAATGAGTATTATGCGTCCTACCTTGAAGCGAAGTTATCTTTATAGCGTCCATGCACTTGTAGCGTGAATGCGATATCGGTGATTCATAGTCATCAGTCTCAACAATGCTGATTCATAGTCATCAGTCTCAACAATGCTGATTCATAGTCATCAGTCAGCACAATGCTGCCCTGCACAGGAAAACGATGAAGGAAAGGTAGATTGGAAACAATAAAAACTCTGTAAAAAATATCAGTTTCAAAATTAATGAATGGTATCGAAATTTTTTTTTACATAAACTGTTTCCGAAATTTTAAACACATTTGCGTTGCAATATTACAGTAATCTTGATTATATTGTTAATAACATTTTTAGAAAATTTCAGTCAAAACGTTTGAAATTTTTATATCTGGTATTTTTATTTTACGAAAAGTACATTACTTTTTCAATTAATGTAAGTAATGTCAGCAAATTTCAAGTTCCGGTATATTAAATTTACAATTTATTTTACGGTGAAACAGTCAAATAATTCACAAAAAAAGACCATTAACTTTTTGACGTTCGTCAATTCTAATTTGTGTTGTCGACCGAACCTACACGAGCCTCATCGTAAGCTCTTGACCGGTCGACTTCAGATCGTTATCGAGTGTGCTCTGGAGGCTTCCGGGTAAACGAGGCCAAATTAAAGGGACGCCCCATCAATTTGGGTCCCCGTTTAGGAGGAGAATGAACACGGTACAGAGAAGTATATACTACAAAATGCCGCACAAATGCTATATACAGCTGTCGCGGGTCAAAGTCTCGACCAGGTGTCAGAGAGGGGTCTCGGTGAGGACTCCGGTCCCCAATTATTTTCAAATTAGCGAGACCTTAGTGCGGCCCCGGGGGTTGCCGTGCGAGCCGGTAGCCTCCGTCGTCAAGGTATTTCCCGTGCTTGGTTCTCGTTCTGCCTCGTGATATATGGCGAGGAGGCCGACGAGGGCGAGGACGACGTGAACAAGAGCGACGTTGTCACCACCACTGATGCTCCCATGGACGCGAATTAAACGACAGTCAAGCGCTAAACGGTTTTAGCTCAGACCTCGCATCGTGGTAATTATCGTTCGTATAATCGCCACCCTAGTAACAGCTCATACATCTATTGCGGCTGGAAACCCAATCGAGCCGACCTCGATAAGTTCAATTAATTGGCGATAATTAAACGCTACTCTGACAATTAATCTGACAATTAAACTGACTTTTTACCATAAAAAAGAGTTCCCAAGGGGAACGTCTTCATTTTATACTTACAATGCCAAAAAATCATGGTTGCAACCATAATGATATTTTAACCAATTGAATATATTCTATCAGAAACTGTCTATATAGACGTTCCCCCTGGGAACTATTCATTATAGTAGGAAATACTATCCTTTTTCACAGTGCAAATGATAAAGAAAATTTCTAATGATCTAACATTAATTTGGTCTCCTCTGCCGTGCAAGATATTTTTTTCATCATAAATCCCATAATTCCCTGGAGAAGACAAAGTTAGGGATTTACCGCTCATAGCCACCGAATTCGTTTCGCAAGCTAAACGCGGATAATTTTTTGTGGTCAGCTCACGGCAAAAGTTCTTCGTAGCCGTCAATTAAAAATTCAAACATAAAAAAATAATGAATTTTGTCACCGTGAAAATTAATCGTTCGCGTTTCGTTGGAGCAATAACGAAGGTAGCGAGTCTGGAGGGCGGAAAGGGGGGGGGGGGGCTTTAACCCTTTGAAGCGTGCTCGGAAAAGGCCAAGCCGGCGAACAGATCCATTCATACAGGGCTACGCACTCGCGCCCCCGTATAAATGTACGGCGAAAGCTAAACAATATGTATCCGTATATAGGGTGGAAGAGGCGGCAGAGGCGAGGCAGCCAGGGTTGCGGAATGCCTCGGAGTACTGGCGCAGTGCTCTTTGCTGCCTCAAACGTTAATTCGCCGTGAATTAATTAAAACAGTCTGCCGTCGAGCGGGTTGGAGGAGCCTTGCGGGAAATATTATTGCTGCACGACTGAGACGAAGATCGTCATAACGAAGCCGGGCTTGCAGGTATGAGAAAGGAAATGACGGAACCTTTCTACGAAGGTTAACACTTGGCTCGGGAGAATTTCGACCGTTTGCGGATTGAAGTGATTCGCATTGACTTTTTAAGTTCTTTAAACATTCGGGTGGGAATCGAAATTTGGACGACCGAAATGTAAAACAGCCGATGTTTCGAGATAGAACAATAACGACGGTTCGAATGCACAAAGGCCACACAGAAAAAAACATATAATTGAATCAAGTAAAATTTGCTTGCGGGCTGCCAATGAAGTAAAAACATCGTTTCAATTCTACTCTGAATTCGTACAATTTCACACCGGATTGAAGCGATAACATGTCACCTTGACAATCTTGCTGTCGTTGTTTCAATATCGTATGGAATTGTACGAATTGAAAGTAGAATTGAAACAAACATTTTTTTCTTCGGCAGTCCGTAAGCGATTTTTTTTGTTCAGTGCAGTCTTCTGAAAATCATTAAGTAGTAAACAATTAGTACATTATGCTACAAGGGAAAAAAGTGCATTTTTTTCACCGA
The DNA here is from genome assembly GCA_917499995.1 of Ichneumon xanthorius. Lineage (NCBI taxonomy): Eukaryota > Metazoa > Arthropoda > Insecta > Hymenoptera > Ichneumonidae > Ichneumon > Ichneumon xanthorius. The sequence goes on from OU824201.1 coordinate 13,162,452, forward strand.
GTGTGAAGTTTAATATGCCCGAGCGAAGTGAGGGCAGAAGTTCACACGAGGTGAAAATGCACTTCACACGAGTGGTATGTACTATTTTTTTCTCGACAGTGCTAAAAAGTGGCCATATTTCTATGCTTGCAACGACACAATCTTTAGCTGTAGAGCCGTGTTCTGGAATCTACCCGGGTAAGTAGCCGTCTCTCACTAATATTCGCACGAAGTTTCCGAGTGCGTTGGGTGAGGTTCACTTTTTTGCCCGCTAAATCACTTTTACGCCCGCTGAAATCATTTTTACGCCCGCTCGTCAAGAATCGGCCACTTTTCAACCCGTTGCAGGCATGAAATGGGGCATTTTTAGCGTAGTCGGGAAAAAAATAATTTATAGGTAGCGCGGTCGTTTCCATTGACTCTTGCATGCTGTCGTTGTAGGCAGATTTCGACCACCGTGATGCGACACGGATAGTAATGAAAATCGTCGGGAGGGTATTGGTGCAAGGTTAAACGAGCTCGTGCTGCAATGGCGACGGTGAGTTCATGCAATTCGATAGCGCGAACAGTCGCGAAGGCGGCTTCGATGGAGTTGAAACGTAGCCACGTGTAATTGGCACACCTTTCAGATGTAAATACGGTTCGTTAGCGGTTGGCGCACAGTTATCGGAAGGATTGCGAGTGTGTAGGTTGACGCAGATAGCAGGAGCCGCAGCGGCCATTCGGACGGTACTACGAAATTCCGTTCGTGAATATATAAAATTGCGAAGTTTTTGAAATTCTTGAATCGCCGATGGGCTCCATCGGAATAATAAAAAAAATTCGCCGCGACTTGCATAGTTTTCATAAAATCATTGATGATTTTTTTGAATGTGCAAAAAATTACAGCGTGTTTCGGACACTCCAAGACGCTATGTTTACTTATGTAGATTTTAATTTTGCAAGTCTCGAACACGCGCACACATTTTTTCCAAATATGAATTTTTTATGCTCCGAAACATCATTATATTAAGACTTTTACATCTACTTTGTAAGGAAATTATTTTAAATTCAAATTGAGGAAACAAGGCATACTCAAATCGATCGCGAGTATCGATTCTCAAGGGTAATACAAATTAGGGCATCTGCGCATGTCCCAGAGAATTCGGGGACTAATATACGCGAGTGAGTCCCGGACTCGACCTCTTTCTCTCCGGGGACGTCGAGTGGAACACAATATACAAATCGTGACGGGTGGATAAACGGAATAGCGAGATAAGCCTCGTGTCGGACGCCGTGATCGGACTTGGCCAGCCGAACAGACACTTTTCTATTTTCCCTCACGGACATTCTGCGAACCCCGGAGACGAAGAAAGAGCCATCGAGGAAGCCCGTAACGTGACTGAGCTGAGTAACCCTTTATTATTATTATTATTTTGATTTTTGTCACTAATTAGTACGGAAAATTATTGAGCGACGTTTGGTCGATTGAATGTGTGTGAGTGTGCGCTATGATAACGACGTTGACGGGTAATGAATATTTTGAGGTCTACTGTATGAGCGTGTAACATTGATTATGTGTAGGTGTGGATTGATCGTGAGCATCATATTTTAGTATTATTGGTTTTAATGGCTAAATTTCAAGCGTGAAAGAAATGTTCAGCAAGATTATTTGAAACAAATTTAATAAATATATGTGATAGCCATTATTTTTATTTGATTTTATTTGTATTTATGTCTAATCGAATTAATTGAATTGAGTTTATTGTGATTATTGTGGGGATAATTGTATACCTTTACTTGCTATTTTACAACTTCAAGCGATAAACCCATTTTACTGTACACCGTTACATTGTTAGAATGTTCGTTCTGTAAGTACCACTAATTTTACCCCGCATATTTTACACCATATTTAAACACTGCTTCTAACACCAAAGTAACGGACCTGTATGGCCCACATGTCGGTGTTAAAGTGGTGTTGAATGTAACATCATTTTTTTTACAGTGCAACTTCGCTTCTGTTGCACTTGTTACATTTTCTTTTTTTTTTTTGTCGCCGCTATGAAATTCTTGACAGCTGCGGACCGAGAAATCTGATGAGCAACTCCGTCTTACCCAAGTGCAATCTCTCATTCCCCAAGCAATCGGCTGCACTCGCGCACTCGCATAAGCCCAATCGCTTTGGAGAACCAACGCGAGAACGCGAAACCTCCGAACTACTCGAACCAAACTTTGTCACTATATTCCGACTCAACGACATTTAGCATATTGGTAGAGACCAATGGATTCATGCTTTCACATAACTTGTGTGTTTGCAGCGAGGCGTTCCTGTATTATGTTACTATATTATCTGCCATAGCATTGCCGGAGGATGGGAGAAATTGGATCCTCCACGGTAGTCGCTGGGTACATACGACTACGGCCTCCGCTGTGCAGGCGTCAGCGACTGTGAATGGGGTTCCCGTGTACAGCGCACAGGGCTTTCATGCACGGTAATTATCCCTCGGTAATTACTAATCGACTCTCGCCAATCTCCGATCATCCATATAGGACGGTATCAATACAGCGTCGAAGCGGGCCCGCGGCCGTACATACATAACGACAAGCAGCACACCGCCACTATGACGCTACCCTGTACCGCATCGGACGGCATCCCGCCGATTATAATAATATCATCCTATACTCTCGAGTAAGTCCGATCCAATCGTTTGGCTAAAGTTGGTAAACAAGTAGGCGCATATTTTACCCCGAGTGTACATTTTTGAACATTTCTTCGAGGCCTGATACGGTCCTGATAATGCCTGATAGGGCCCTGATATGGTCCTGATATGGTCCTGATAGGGCCCGATGTAACGCTCAAAAATGTCACCTCGGGAAGTTTTGTTCTCGACATTGGAGGTGACAATTTTGATCTTGGTCGGAGTTCGATCGGGTTTTGGGCGACTGGATTCTTGATGGGTCGGATTCTCTGTCAAGGGCTTTCGAAGCAGCATTGCGTGACTTCCCCATCAAACGGATTGATCGTAATCACATTCCTGTTAATTGACTACCAGCACGGGCGCACTTCGAGCGTCCCACAACGTTTTTGCCAGTGGTAAATGCAAAAAATATTTATTCGTAACACGTGCATGAAAGATGTACGTGCCATTTTGCTGTACGCAAAGTATGGTCGGGGTGGCGATTTTTTGCATGGCATGCGGAAAGTACATTATATACTTCATGTAATGCATGCATGGACAGTGCTAGTTTTCGTGCGTGCCGAGAGTGGCGTAAGTGGCGCTTTACAGCCCGGCGCATGTCGGGCCGATTTCACTTTACGCACGCTCCTCGTACTTTACGCACGCTGGCTGTTCAGCGCCACAATTAGCAGGCACTTCTTCTGCATTGGTCACAAAAAATATTATGTGATACTAGTGCGGTGTAGCGAACATCATACGCGAACTATGAAGTGAGTGGCACTAGCAGCACAACGTACGTATAAAGATCGCTTTACCGCACTTGTATCATAAAGTACAATTTTTTATCGCTTCCGCCACCAATTGCATGATCGATCTAAAAGTTTTGTCGCCGAGCGACAACAATTAGTAAAAAAAAAACCGATTAAAGTAAACCCGTTCATCAAACACAAACCCTGATGGAAAACATCGCGGAAACGATGGAAAGTGCTGCACTTGACAAAAAATTATTCGAGCCCTCTTTTACCTCCGGTGATGTCCATTCAGTATAAAATCATGGAGCGAGTGGATAAAACGTGAACGCGAATTTCGTTGAAAAAAATATTGGAACAAAAAAAAAGAGGAGAAACGTTGGTTCTTCATGCGCGAGCACATCATGACCTGGGTAGCGCGTACTGTACGACCGAATTTTACGCCAGTTGGAAATCAGGGGAGCAAACGGGACGAACTGGGAGGTGCAGGAGGTACACAGAAGGTGATCACGGTCGGGAGCCTCATTGCTGATGACCAGCTTGGTGGGTTTAGCCAGTTAGCAGAGCAAAGGGGGTTGAAGTAATAGTTACCATTCTCTATGTACCTGCTGCTACGACACTGATGCCCCTTCCCGCCAACTCCGATCCGCCGTTTACCGAAAGTCCGTTTGTGGATTAATAGCGTTTAGCGATCGGCGTTAGTTACGGTTAGAGGCTTTCGACGTGCTGCCTTGAAATTAGACACGTGCGATAATTAGACGGAATGGCGGGAGGTCGAGAGCGCCGGAACGCCGCAATATAGTTTGTATACTATATACGCAGTCCGTGAGACCTCAACTCATTGGTCGATTATACCACGCTTCCATTTGCCGTATCTCACACGTCGCCGTTGTCGCCGTTTCCGTCATCGTCGTCACTGCAATGATTCGAGGATAATTCGTGCCGTCGATAGAAACGCGAGCCGCTAGCGACAGAGTGAGGCTTCCAGATCGATTCGTGTGCGAGTCACACGCACACGGAGGTGCTTCTGGCCGCATTCGCGTGTGTGTAACACGTAGACGGATGGAGCGGTGACGCGGATCACGCTAGCACAGAGACGCGTGCAGCCGATTTCCAAGTTTCTGTGACATAATCGGGGTGCAGTATGTCATAATAGGGATTTCTCCCCTCCCCTTTTTCTCAGGGGCACTGAAATCGATTTCTGGAATTAATAAAGTAGGGTAGAGCGGGGTAAAATGGGACAGTGAGCAAAACGCATTTTCCCAATAATTTTTTGATGGTCCGTTTTGCCCCATTGATAAATTCGGATTTTCTGCCCTGTTTTTCTCCACTGTCCCACCCAAAAATGATTGGAATATTGCATTTTGCTCTACTGTCCTATTTTACCCCACTCTTCCCTACTGCAAGCCGATAAACTCAAGTCGACACCTTCGGAAAATCTGAGTAGGGAAGAGCGGGACAAAATGGGACAGTGGGGCAAAACGAGGCGACAAATTAGTAGAAAAATTGCGTTTTGTCCCCAATGTCCCATTTTGCCCCGCTCTCCCCTACATATAAAAAACGAAGTCTTGAAATTCCGTGATTACGTGTGTTCGTTGTTCTCAACTTCAACTAATAACTGTCCCTCAATTCATCGTAGTCGAAACCAACGAAATTCCTATCACTCGTGAAGCATGCAAAGAGGATCTCTTTCGAGCTCATATGTACATTCTCCTACAGTCCACAATATATACGCACGCCTACATAAAAATACTATACACCCATTGCACGCGTGGAAAATTCAGTTGGAAAGTTAGCGATGTTTCTGCCGAGAGAAAGAGAAAAAAAACTTACAATAAAAACAACAAAAAAAAAGGGGTGGAAAGAAAAGTAGATAAAAAGGGTCGAGAAGCCAACGCGGCACAAACTTTAAAGTAAATATCGTAAAAATTCATTTCCGTCGGCAATACGTTTCTGCCGTAACCCCCGTTGGCGCTTTCTCTCGCGTGCCCCCCTCTCCCCCCAAACCCACCCCCGTTCCTTCATCTCTCGCCCACGCTCGTATCGTTCCATTTCTCTCCATACACAATCCGCTCCCCTTCGCCCTAACTCTGTTTCAGCGTTCCGGTCGCTTCCGCATTCGAATACAATAATCCAGGCTGATATTTGCGAGGGTGTAAGTGGGCAGTGCTCCGCTATCGTTATAGTTCAACAGGCTCCGGAAGTGGTTCTACGTCGAACGGGTTCGATGCCGGCGGTTCAACGAAGGACGATGGGGTTGAAAAAAAAAAAAAAATGCATACGTACAGGTGTTAGCGTATATCGTTTAAAACGAAGCGCGTTCTTTATTGCGGAATTAAAACAAGCGCGGAGCTCCTCTATGGAAGCCTGTGCGGGGAAATCCCACCGCCGAAAGGGTTAAATCGTATTTGTTGCCGCGGAATCACGAGCTATCGTCCGCGGCGAGCGGCGACAGTCAGCGAACGCGTGCACTCTCAGCACCGAGCGCTCTCCTGTGCATCGACGAGATCGACTGCACACGGTTATCCCGCAGACTCCGCGTCCTCTCGAACATCGAACCGTCCCCGCCCCTCGTCGAATCGTACCCGGCACTGTTAAACTTTAACTACTCTACTTCGCGGACCACTCGCTTCAGACGAGATCCTCTCGATCTGACGAAACGGGGGTACTTGCTGCAACGCTCGGCCCTTCAATTCCCATCGAGGTATCGGAGGCCCTCTGCGAAAGCGTTCGCCTCCCCTATCGTTCATTTTCCCCCCAACGGGGTAGAGAGAAGCACGGGAAGTAGCGGGAAGTAGCGGGAAGTAGCGGGAAGCTGCGAGCTATGAGCTGGCGGATATGCGATTGTTGTTTTTGAGCTGTTAAGGCCATGTGAAAGATGTACGACGTGACATGTGAGTGCGAGAGAGGTGAATGCATTTTTCGAATCGATGCCATTTAAAACTCAAAATTTTACTATTAAAATATCATGTGAAAGATGTACGACGTGAGATGTGAGTGCGAGAGAGGTGAATGCATTTTTCGAATCGATGCCATTTAAAACTCAAAATTTTACTATTAAAATATCATGTGGTGTGAATGTCATCGCGTCTACTGCGCATGCGTTCGACGTGGCAGTTGCCATTCGCCTATCGAGTGCAGAGCGGTTAGTCAGCAAAACTCCTGCGGGAGCTTGAAAATTTAACCTGGCTGGAACATTTTTATCGACGGATTGTTAATTTTTTGATAAAGCAAAAGAAAATTGTGATTATGATTGCAGAGCCTGAAAGTACTCCGATTAAATAAATGTGAAGATTCCGTGAAAAATTTGTAAAGTAACATGAAATAACTTTCGTGAAGACAATTTGGAAATATCATGAAAAATTAATCTTAAATATATCTAATATTCGATTTAATCAATAAACATGAATGTGAATTTAACTCTGAGGTCGCGGATCTACGTGGACATGAAATGTATATTAAATGTATAAACTTTTTTTTTATGTCTACCGTACAAATAATCTGTTTTCTTAATGCGCCCCTTTTATTGTTAAAAACAAACAATTAAATGCGGCGCAATAAAAATAATAATGATAAGAGTGGGGTCCGTTTTTTTTTGGGTGAAATGAGATATTGTAGCCTTCTCAGTCCTCCGAGTCACATTAAACTTATCACACGGCAATATTCGCCTCTCTGCGAGGAGCATCGACTTTTTCATCTCATTTTTCTCTGTACAGACAACGGCGAAGCGAGGAAGGATTAAAAGAAATCTTTGGCTTCATGGCGCCCATGGGACAGTGCCGGCTGTCCATGGAGAGTCTGAAGGGAGAGTGCTGAAATCGATAATGAAATGAAGACGAGAAGCCGTCTTTGCCGATATAACTGTAGCTGTACATAGTTATCAAACTCCATGTCATTTTTTAATGAAGCATTTACTCAATTATTATTGGCGAAAAAAATTATTGAACATTTTTTGTTGTTGGACTGTTTGAAAAATAATACGAACGAAAATAATCAAAAATAACCAATCCAGATTCGTTTTAAGGCCACGTGAAACCAGCCTCGGTCGATAATAAAAACTATAATCGGTTTTTTCAAAGGTCCTAACTGCGTGTGAGAAATATCAAATTATGAGCGTCTCAAAAATTGCGGTCAATCGCGCATTGCCAAGATGAAGACAAATAGACAAAATATTTTTTGAATCTCACAAGCCTCTAAGTTTTCTTACCCGTAAACAAGATAGTGAAAATCAGCGAGGAAACGCGCCGCTCTACCGGGTTGCACCCTGGAGGTGAGGGAGGGAGCGGAAGGGGTTGAAGGACCGAAAAAGATGGGCGAGGGGAGGGCGGAAGAGCAAGAAATAATCAGAGCAAAAACTTTAATAATACAATCTTAGCATCATTAAGTCTGGGGTTTAATGGTGTGAACTTTTAATTAGTTGTACAATTCCATTCGGAAACACTTGGCGGACGTCTCCGGGATCTTCTCGTGGCTCACTCGAATCCATTGTGTTTTTATTCACGGCGGTTGGGGTTGGGGATAGAGGGCGAGCACAGTTCGCTCTCGCTATCTCTGGCGCCTCTGGGCCATTCGGAAAACCACCGACGGGTACGCAGAGAACAACTTCGGTTTCTTTCGCAACCTCTCCTCGAGGGGGCTGCTACCGACACCGGAATCGCTAGCCTTTTCCCCACCCGCACTCGCCGATCCGGAGCCCCTGGGGCACGAATTCAAACTTTTGCCCTCTTTAGAATCCCTTCGTATTTCATAGGCAGGGCGACCGAGCTGATAGATAGTGAGGGTGAGAGAGAAAGGGGCGGGGGGATGAAAATGTTTTATCCACATCATACAAGAGGTTAGAAGATATGAAACAGATCGGTCATAAAATAAATGTTGACAGTTCCTTTAACCCTCTCACTTGGAAAGTCAGTTCATTTAAACAAACTGTCGTATACTTTGCAGACTAGGTAGGTAGTTAATGTGCGCCCTTGGGCAACTGTTAAAAAAAATGTATGAAATTTAATGTACCATACTGGAAGTTTTTACGCAAAAAATGGTATAAACTGATGTTAAAGTTGATGTGCGACTGTGATAAAAAAAACTAATGTTCAGGGTATTAAAAATTCTTAATTTTTAATAATTTATCTTAATTTTTACTATAAATTTAATTTTTATAGTTTACTTTAATGTCAATGAAAAAGAATATTAATTTTTCGTCACACACTGGTACATTAAATTTAATGTATCAGTTTTTGCATAAAAACTTCCAGTCCCGTACATTAAATTTACAATTTCTTTTTGCAGTGAATATAAATGGTGATTTAGAAAAAAAAAATCTTGAATTCAAAAATCTCGAGAAGCGATGAGGATTTCGGTGAGGCATAAAGTGTATCGAGAATTGCTTATTCAGGTCTATTGGAAGCCAGAGGCCAGACCGTTTTCGGGGTGTGAATTGGCAATTCATCAATCGAGAGGATTGCCAATGCCATTTTGGCTTCCTCGATGCCGTTTGCTTATAAACATGCAAATCGTCGACGATTCTACGTGTTGACCGGCTATGCCGCCACCGACGCGTTATCCGCCTACCGTTCGATCCGTCGATATCCGACGCCCATAACTGTATTCATGGATGTGGGGCTTTCGGTTCGTAATACGCTGTACTCTCATTGCTCGGACCGCTGCCGGCAAGAGCTTTGTTCGCGTGATTGAATTTCACGAATCTATCGGCGGCTCGTGCGTCGAAAGTTTCCATCCACTAGTTTTTTTTATTTATTTTTTCTTTCTAATAAAAACCATGGCACACACTCCGCCTCCGGTTTCAGCGTTTGAAAAACATCCGAATGCACATGTCAACCTAGTGACAAATACAATTTTTAAAAATCACAAAATGTCCGGCACTCCAAATAAAAAGTAACGTTTCTGTAAAAACGCGCGACTAAAAAGTGTTTTTTTTTTCTAAAAAAAAGACAACGGAATAATTTTTTTCAAGTTTACTCTACAAAAATTGATGATCGTTGCCTCGTCTTCGAGTACCGCCGATCGAAAGCTCTCACAGTCAGAAAAAATATTTTATTTTACGGACGGCCCGCAAATAAATATTTATTTAACTGAAAAAAAATATTTACTTGCGTGCCGCCCGTCAAATTAATTATTTTTCTACGTGCTTTTCCGACATATTGGTCTGTTGTACTCGCTAGAAAAAATAAATCGTTTTTTATAAGTACTTGTCGTCCTTTGCTATCGACAATTTATATTAACTGCCATTAAACTATTATTGTCATAATTAACGCTGTAAAGTTGCTACCACGCGTAGAAGTCGAGTATTCTCCTCTCGTCAAGTACGGCCCCAATCTATACTATCGGTGGATCGTCGAAAAATATCGTTCGATTCAGCGAAACCCCTTCATCCATGGATATTATCGAAAGCCGTAATACAGATTGACGATAAACGCGTTTGCCCTGTTAGCTGCTCTCTTTACTCGCATAAATATAATTCGAAGCTCGGATCGTGTGTACTCTACTGTATACTGCTATAGTACAGGAAGTAGTCCATCGAACGGGAGAATGTCCGGACATACTCCCTGCGAGCTTTCCCCGTTTGCCTGTCCGACATAAAACCGAGAATGGATGGCGTAATTACTCAGCACTCGACCGACGATGTAAATGGCAGCCATTAAATCGGTGGGTACTTGGATGTTTACCCAGCAGCCATCGAGGGAGGAAAAGCCTACCCAGGGAAAGAGAGCTGTTCGCCTCCCGGCTCTACACGAGCGCACCTCTTTGCACAATCGTTATGGGAAGGGAAAAGCTCGACGCCACTAATGATGGACTGCGCGAGTTGAGTTGAGCGGCCTTCCACTCGTCAAGTTTCCAGAAAATATCCCGACAAATTTTTGGTCCACTGAAACCCATATCTGCGACGAATTTGCAAGAAATGTATTGGAAACTGATTCGACAATTTTTTTTTTTCTGTCCAAGAGTAACAAATTCTTTTCACGGAGGACTTCGAGGAGTTCAACATATGTATTGCTAATATGCTATTAGCAATTTCTTACAATATTGATATTATTATTATTATTATTATTATTATTATTATTATTATTATTATTATTATTATTATTATTATTATTATTATTATTATTATTATTATTATTATTATTATTATTATTATTATTATTATTATTATTATTATTATTATTATTATTATTATTATTATTATTATTATTATTATTATTATTATTAAGAGATGAAGAGATGAAGAGATTTTTTTATTAAGTGTACAGCGTCACTGTACTTATTATCCAATATGTCGGGAGTGAAATCTTTCGATCGGTAACAGGGAAGAGCGGGGCAAAATGGAACAGTGGGGCAAAACAGGGTTGAAAATCTGGATGTATCGTTGGGACAAAAAGTTGCACACGATTGTGGTGAAGAAAATATAAATTCAGACGGAAAGCCGAGGGCTCGGTGGAAGTCTTTCCTTCCGAACGCGATAAGACGGAAAATGCAGGAAGAAACGCCCCGCCAGCCCAAATCATCGTATTGGACCAGATACGTGGCTTCTCGCCGCTGTCATTTTCTCGCTTTATTCTCTTTCATCCCAGCCAACGCCACACTTTTAGTCGAGACATTCCCGGGGGATATTAGGTTTTACTTCGTAATTAAATTAAAACCGACCGTAGACGAAGCCGTCCGTCAGACAGTCGTGGGCTGCGGCCTCTGTTCCAGCGAGAGAGCTGGCGAGCGACCGAAACACCAGACCTGCGGACCGACTCGGGGATAAAAGAAACCCGACATGGTTTCCTGGTTTAATTCGAGACAACTCGGCCTCTGCAATTTACCAATGATTTTCTTGTTTTATTACATTCTTTAAAAGAATTGTTATTTGCAAAACTATAATTAACTCCACAAAACCACGGTTATGCATTTTTGCACCCTTGACTTTGCAGTGCTTTTGTCTCGTCGCGAATTAATATTTTTAGACTTGGATGCAGGGTAATCGATACGCCGGAATAATTTTTATAGTAAAATTAAACTTAATGATTAAAAGTAAAGTATTTCTGAAGGTTTTAATGTAATGCACGTTTATTTTTCATCACGATTGTACACGAAATTTAATACTTCGGTTTCCGCATAAAAATTTCCAGTACCGGTAGATTAAATTTCATACGATTTTTTTTTTTTTTTTACAGTGTATAATAATTACAAACTCTAGAAACCGAACGCCACAGTCCATGAGCTCCAGGCGTGACTTCGGAATTATTAGGCGTGAGAACAAAAGTGGCCCAAAAAAAGTTGTTCGCGAGGAGAATTAGCTGAGAATTCAAAGATAAATTTCGCGTACAAAAAGGCGGCGCGGCGAGACCGGAAAGAGACGGATTGTCGTGCGAAGCATAGTCGCGATAGTTTTTCGAAATCGCGAGAGAACCATTTTTATTTCATTTCATTTTCAGGCCAGCGAAAGGATATACTTTTTTGTGTGCACTTTAATGTAGAAATGCGCCTGGAGGGTAATTACGAAAAAGTTTTTCGTAATGCCCGAGCAGTTTAAGGAGAAGCATCCGTTATCCGGCTCATAATTACCCTCGGCCCGAATCACCTTGTGTGTGTATGTCATTGTGTGCATCAGTGCGTTATAAAAATGGCCAGTATTTCCCGGCTTACGTTTCGAGCCTAAGCCCCGTCGGAACTTGCAAAATTATCGTCTCGCTTTCTTACTTGTAAGTGAGAGCGCGACTTTTCGCCGGTTAAGCCGGCACGAGCGGCGAATAAAAACTCAGAACTCAAGTCGTACGTCTTAAGGATTGGGCTGCGTCATGAATTGTCTTGAAGTCGGAAAAACACAGCTTCCTACTTTTTCGCCGAATGCAATGGAAGGATTTATTTATTTATATATTTATTTATTTATTTTTCTACAAGTGGATAAAAAATTACTAACAATTTCTTCAATATCATTTATTTTTATGCGACTTGATCAAAATTATTGACAACACCTAAAGACAATTTCTGTTTCTCCAGAACAAGGCGATTTTATTTTTCGCCAGTGATATCCTGAAATCGTAATTAATGTTATATCTGCAGTGGCAAGATAGCTATTTTACCCTCTTAGAATCTCAACCTCGTCCCGCACCTCGGTAGCTTCTCCGTAGGGAAGAGCGGAGCCCTTTTTGCCTTTCATTAAATTTCACGGCTCAATGGATTCGTTTTCATATCGAATCTCTCCGTGTCTCTCGATATTATAATTAGGAAACGCGAGACGCCTTTTGCCAGCTAGTACGTACGGCCTGATAATAAGGAACTCACTTAATTTCGATTTAGGCAGCTAGACGCCTCGAACCCGCTTTAACTCGGCCCCTCTCGGGATTACTACTCTCAGGTACTACTTGAAGGGATGGTACGGTGTAACGGCGAACCGAGCTTCAATGAGGGAGTGACGGCCGTGTCGAACAGGTAGGCAAACCGGCCCCCGGTAGCAACAGAGAATGGGGAAGCGTAACGTGAAATTGGTACTTTGAAATTTCATTAGAGAAGTCAGGTGGCGTCACAGATTCAATTGGGTTTTTATTGGATTTCGAACTGTGCGAACTGCCAAAGCAGTAACCGCGCGGTCAGACTATAGGCGCGTCAGGTTCGTTTCTACGCTCGTATTATACATATAGATACGAAAGTGTATATACGACAAAACTGTGTAACATGTCTTTAAAAATAAAAAATCGAAAGTAAGTGGAAGATTTTTAATAATTGGGGTTATTCATAAATTCATCTTTTACTAACGGAGCTTGAATTCCATGGGATTTTACGCTCTTATTAATGGGAACGACAGCGATAAATACTATACACAAAAAACAAATTTTGCACTTTGATTTCTGGCTATTCAGATATCACGAGTCTCGACTCGAGGTACTAAAAAAAAATACATTTTTTTAAGCAAGACGCTAACGTGCATTTTAATTCCAATAATGAGATCATTTAATAATTAAATTATTTAATAATTAGATTAAGAGCATCCTTTGTTGTGTGTCAAACAGCAAATATTTTTATTATAATTCAATAATAAAAATAAAAATTAGAACTCAGAATTGAAAAAACGTTTCAAGTTTCGATAATCCTGCTAGGGTTTTTGCCCCATTGAAGTGTTAAAATGTTGTGTAATGAATCAAAGCTGTCTAAGCAACAGTCTTGAAGTAATTATTCGCTGTTTGTAAAGTTATTAAAACGCGATTATAACGAAATTTCCGCCTACTGTGATACACGCCTGACCGGACTCGACCTTTTCCACTTGAATACGCTTCTACGGGGCGATACCGCTATACGGGCTGAAAGAGGCACTCCTCGCGCAATATTGGAATTGTTTCTACCACTAAATCACTCACGAGAGCTTCTCAAGTGGGTGGTACGGTACGCATAGTCGTTTATAATTCTTCAGTTCGTGTTTCTGCTTATGAATTTAATTTATGTACCCAACGTTAATTCATACATAGGTACGTACAACCCCCTTGTAAATGCCTTATCGTGATATACTTCCTTCCACATCTCCACGAGGATATAATGTTACAAGCTCCTCAAAATATTATTACGTTGAGAATTTATTACATGTTTTACTCTCCGTGCATTATATACACTGAGAAAAGGATATCATAAAAACGGTAGCCGGAAAACCCAAGAAATACCCACGAAAAAAAGCCCCGTGTGTATGTAGGTGTGTGTGTGGGGGGGGGGGGGGGGATTTTTCCAGGAGGAATTTTTTCCAGGCGGTATTTTTTCCAGGAGTTATTTTTTCCAGGAGGTATTTTTTCCAGGAGGTACTTTTTCCAGGGCGTATTTTTTCCGGAATCTAATAAAACTACCGGTCATCTAAGAAACATTACCATAGCTCAAGGGGGTACGCAACTATGGCAGAAAGTACTGTTTTAAGAATTTTTACCATAATAATATCTACAATAATCTGTTATAAATCCGGTACTTCCCGTCATAGATGGCGCCGTAGTTCCGTCCTACCATGCGTTATGGTAATATCCCTTGAGCGATATAGTCACATTTACTGGAACCGGATTTACTCGACGCATGATTTTTTTGTTGATAAGGATAGTTTGTAGTGAATCTGAAAAACCGTAATCGGAATCTTCTCCTTATTCCTTAGACCTTAGATAAAAATCGGTCATAAACTTAATTTTTTTTCAGAAAAACAAAGAATCGTCTAACGATTTATAGCCACGAACTTGAGTGACGAATGAAGCTGGAGTTCGTAGTCGTAACACAATAATTTCGCAACTTTCCCTTCACGACCGGGCGGCGTCTGGTGGACGGAGTGAGGTATAACGAGATGAACTAATGTTCCAAAGGGAGAGGGTTGGTAACGGCGACTCGATGTCGGCGTCAATGGGAGAAACCAGTTGGTCGCCCGCGAGCTGCGCCTCGCTCCCTTCACGGTCTCCGTGGGAATAGCCGTCGAGAAGGATGAAGCGATATGGCGAACGAGAAGGAACACGAGTTTCCAGCTTGTGACTCTTGCCTTCCCCCGATCGTGCATCATAGCGTTATGGGTTCGCGATGAAATTCATAAGGTTTGCTCGACTTGGCAATAGCGTTACCGTTACTTCCTTGCTTCTACTTTCGCCCCCTGCGTCCCATCTTCTCGCTCTCCACTCCTGTCCTGTGTCTCACTTTTGCTCGTTCGACAATCTATTCTCTATACCACCGGAATACGTCTGTGGGCTGGTAGCGCTGGGAGATTTTTCTACTCGCTGGGAAGACGCGTCATTACCGCCGAGATGTATGTGCGTACCAGTTGCGTCGTTAATGGGGCGAATCCACCGTGAGGAATGTTCCCCTCTTTGTGACTTCATTGAAAAATATTACCCTCATTCCACATCGAAATATCGTTGTTGGAGGAAAGTAGCGATTCCTTTGTCTACGACTCGTGAGTTGGGTGTTCGTTTGACGATGGAAGGGTAGGACACGTTGGGTTTTCCTCAAACCAATGTGACTTCCGACTACAAGCATGGAGCTATATTGGTGCGTTTGGCGCGGAATTGGAAATCGGTTGGTTTTGGGTAAAGCGTATGACGGCTGATTTTGAAAAACCGACCAAAAATCAACATTCGGAAGATTGAGGCAGGAGTTTGTTTGGTGTACCGATCGACCAGCTGAGTTGGAAGAGACGGTAAGAAATCAACCCAAATTCAATCCACAGTCACGATTAGGTGGTCTTTTCGAGTTGTTTTCTCAACTGGAGTTGGTTTTTGGTAGAAAGCACCCAATTTGCGTCAAACTGCGAACCTTCCGCCATTGTGCAGTCGCCACCAGCTCTTTTTCACAATTTCCAAACCCATTACACTAACCAATCGTGACATTGTCGCCTCTCTTACGCATCTTTTTCAAGTATTTTTTTCTCTTCCTTTACCTCAACCGCAACTATTTCCCCTTCTGCATCCGCATTCATCTTGACCATAAATTGGGTAAAAGTCTCTCGGCGGTGTCGTCACATCGCCACCATCGGAACCCGCGGGACCACGAGATTTTCGCGTTTGCTATTCCTTCTGCGGTCCCTCTTCCGCTTCTTTTCCATTTCTACGTAACGCTTCAACCACCACCACCCTCTTACCGCTGTGTAACAGCGTCCCGTTGCCCCGTCCGATCCGGCGTTGGAACGTTGTGCAAAGAGGATCGAAACGCGGTTGTGTAGAACGACCGTTTGTCCGTTCACCAACGTCCGCTCATCCTCCTCATCGGTACTCTGGAATCGTCGTACGGGCGAGATGCTGGAAAAACGCACGAATCCGTATTCACCGACGAACCTGACGTTCTTGTGTCATTCCACTTCCCATACCGGCGATGCTCACCCATGCCTCAGTCCTGCGAGCAAACTTGCTCGGGCACTCCACTCTTTCGAACAGACCGGACACATGGGTGTAACAACATTCGTCCCTAAGATTTAGCGACACCCGTGATGTACCGGTAAAGTCTCTTTTGCACACGGTCAAAAAAAAATGTTTGTACATTTGACAACAACGTATTGTCCAGAATCGTCAACAATTTTTTATTTGTGAATCTTGCGTTCGCAAAACGAAAGTACAAACCAAAATTGCCAATGACACGGGAAATAGAACAGGTTTGAATATTCAAACCTGAAAAAAGCGTTCGTTACTTATTTAACAAAATAATTTTTACGAAACTTCGTATTTCGATTTTACAAAATTATTTTTTACAGTGCATGGAAATCATGGCAGTCATGCCGCAAAGTTTCCATCGGTTCGTCAATTTCTAATGCCGGCAGAACGGCTGGTACGTTAATTTTCCACCCATCGTACCTATTTATGACGACGATGATGTTGATGACGATGGCAGGCGATTCGCCGGTTGCACGCGAGATCGTACGGTAATGAACCGTTCTGGACACACGCAGCGCATCTCGTGTCTCGTTCTCGATCTGACTCCGCCGGGTGTGCAAGCTCGAGTATTATATAGTATGGCCGATTCTCCTTTGTCTCGGCGTGTTCCACCATCCATCATTTTCCACGTCACTCGCCGACGGAGCGTGCACTCTTTCCATCGGCCCTTCACGAGCGTTCTTTTTAGTTCAACCACTTTCCCTTTGGCATTAATCCGCGGGGATCAGGAAGCACTCTCGGCACGATAAAGCATCGCGTGGTGAAGTTGCGTATGTGTGTGTGTGTGTGTGCGTATGTGTGTATATATGTGCAACGAGCCGGTAATAATAACTAGAAGACGGCGGGCCAGACGAAGAGGGTAGCGGCAATTTATCAACTATCACGGTAGTTAGTTACCAAAATTTTAGCACGCACTTTTCAATCCTAGATCTTTCACCTTATACCGTATGCAATGTTCCAGCTATAACGGACAGGGTGGTCCGTTTTAACAGGCAAATAACTCAAAGATTCATAATAGACAGTAATAAATAATTTCGTAAAATCTGAATATGAAGTTTCGTAAAAAATAATTGTATAATTTAAAAAATAGTTTGTACCTTTGTTTGTGAAACTAGAGCTGGATGATGCGATCGAAAAATTAACAAATAAAAAATAACAATATAAACCAATATGAGAGTATAATCATATAAGCACCAAAAAAAGAACAGAAAATGTAGCAAAAGTCCGGAAAGTCTGGAAATAACAGAAAATAATATAATTAATATAACGAAATGGAAGAACTTAATGACCAGAATCCCAGAGAAATTCCCGAAAAGTAGACTTTTTTTTACGGTGTAGAATTGTCGGGACCTCGACAGGTATTTTTCTGATCCAATCAGGGATTCATGTGAGGCTCCACAGTTTCCACAGGAGATTTCGTATCGCTCGAATGAGCGGTCCGAACGCTACGCAACATTCTAATCGGACTTTCGACGTTTTGTCATACACGTCACCGCACTCCCGGCTTTTCTAGGAATTACTATAATTCGAGAGAAATTGATGTGGCATCCTAATTACATTTGCAATTAGTCAAAGTTATAATTAACCGGACCGCGCAATAACGGGATGGCGTTTACCACAAACGAGGGTCCGCCGCTGCGTCGCAGAGCGCCGGACTTTCAACTGCTCGATCCTTACAACGATATATCCTAAATCCTGATGTAGGTACACACCATAGCTCGTGGCAGAGCTTTCAGGATTTGTTTGTATTTCGGATTACATCGGCTCGCGCCGTTGTCTCCGCTGCCTTCGCTTCCGCCGCTGTCTTCCTGTCGTCCCGTTTCCGTCGCCTTTAACGCGTATCGTCGTCGACGTTGCGGTATCTAAAGTCCCCCCTTGGACCATTTCCGCCCCTCACAAACACATCTCGTTTAATCTTCCGGGCGATGAGGGTCAATCCAAAGCTGATTGGACGATTCAATTCCGTCAATCGAGACATTCTCATCAAGGTATTATATTTTGCCCACAGATGGAGACTACCAAATCCTACTTCGCAATGAGAAATTCAAAGAATCTGTTATTTCAGGATAGGCCAGAGAAGCGCAGAGGAGGCGCGGGACCAACTCTATTGAATACTCCGCGGTACACAAGGAAGACCACTTCTAATCGGAACGCTGAGCAGGTAACAAAAAAAACACGTGTTTAGCCAAACGATATATTTGTTTTGGGATCGTTAGATTGGATGAAGTGCTCAGTATTTCAGCTCATCTTTATTCCCTCCACTGGCTTGCTCTGGATGGAATGTTCTACCTACGGGTCTCATCTGCATCTCCCAATGACTGTTGCACAAGACCTCAGAATGTTTCAATAGCAATTCATTGTTTCAACTTCTCCGAAGACTGCATTCATCTCCGTGGAGTTATGGGCTTGTCGGCGTAGTCTGAGAGCGGGTAAGTTTTATCTACCGATGATCTGCTTCACTTGGAAACTGTCATGCCCTCTCAAGACCGTTGACTCCTTCGCTTGAAGAACGACCAATTTCACTCCGTTGCCCCCTTCAGGCTATACGAAACTCTGCCTACCTTCGGGAAGCGTGGCTGCAGTTATATCCAATACAGACGGTCGTTCACAGTCGCGATGTACGTATAGATATAGGCTGGCAAAGCAACTACCACAGTGTGTGCTCCGTCGCGTCATATAACTGACGTTTCATGAATTGGAAATGTAATTTTACCGCCGGAGCAAGCCCTCCTGGTATGGTGTGCCGGGTCCCTCGCCGTTGGTATGTTCCGTAACTGTTTGCATGGATACCCCAACGAGAAAGTAAACGAGTGCATAATGTCGGTTGCTAGTTAGCTCGCTCGCGCAAGGAACACGCGTCCACCGTGATGGCTTTTGCGCTCGGGAGCCAACACGTCTGCGCATGCCCGCGACCGTGGCAAGAGTTTACGGTAGTACTAGCACAATGACTGACGCCGCCTAAGTTCGAGAGAGAAAAAGACAAAGATTACAAACACTTCTCGATGAGAAATAAATCAGAAAAAATTCTAGCATATAAAAGGTGCTGAAAAGATTGTTTGTGCATAATAATAATTTCAGAATGTTCATAACAAATTACTGAAAAAAAAAATTGTGCATCAAATTACCCGGCAACCAAATTTTTTTTTATTACGGAAATGATTTGTTAATTTTTCTGAATACGTATGAATTTTTTCAGAATTTTATCTAATACTTGAAAATTACGATTTTAAACAAATTTTAACATAAAGGAAACGAATAACATTTTGGGATCATTATTGTGGACGAACAATCTTATCAGTATCTTCCATATGCTGGATTTTTTTCAGATTTTTATCCGATCAAGAAGTGTTTGTAATTCTCTTTTGTTCCTCTCAAACTTAGGCGGCGTCAGTCATTGCGCTAGTACTACCTTAATTCCCACTGAGAGAACAGGACGAAGAAAAAAAGCTGAAGCAAAAAGCGGTAATTAACAAAGCGCAATCGCACAGATCGGCTTCCAGATGCCATTTGATTGAGCTTAGTTTCCCAATGAGACACGACCATCGGTATTGACCGATCACAGGCAAACCGGGCTTTTCTGGTGAGGGTTCTTTGGTTTTGGTGATGGTTGGTGTTGATTAATGTGCAGCTTCAAAGTAGTTTGCGCAAATTACTACGTCATCAACACAATTGTGGATTCCCCAATCTTAACAACGAAATACAGTTATTGGTAGACTGGTGTCTTTTCCCCATCAATCTCCTCATGAATCACCATCTCCATCATACATTTCCAACCACAAAAGCCTCGGTAAGCTCGCGTCATGAGGAACAAGTGCTCACTCGGTGACAATCACATTGCCACCTTTTCCTATCCCTTATTTCCTGTATCCATATCCTGGATACAACCACAGGGAGCTGGAGGCCGGATGGCCTTCAGCTCTTGGGCCAATATAAGATTTCTCTATCTTAATTCCTTCGTGCGTCCGGATCCTTTTCTTACTTCGCATTATCATAACCGACCGCCTGGAATAATCTCTTTTATTTCCTCTCTTAGCGGGTTTCCTCCGTTCCTCTTGGCGTTCTTTCCTTTCATTTCAGTGGGTTTACCCCCTCTCCCCCTCCCGCAGGTGGAGTCGCGGACCGTTCTATAGATACTATCTGCATCTCGCACCCTCCGCGCTCCAGAAAGACGCGCCTACTGTCGTCGTCGGGGCTCGTCTATATGCATCGGTAACGCGAACTCGCCGAGCAAAAAAATTCTTATAGTGCTTTTCGTCGCTGCCTCATTTTTCCCAGCCAACCCAATTTCACCTCGTCATACCTCTCGCTACTTAAATAAATCATAAATACGACTACGTTCGCCATCTCGAGCCAGTTAGCGGAACGTATAGAGCATAGCCGCACTATCGCGCCGCTACGGCCCTTATAGCTGTGCTGAGCTGCTTATTGCTTATAGTCCTGGTCGAGTGAGCGCAAAACCGAGATCGCTTCGTATCCCCAACCTCTCTTCCTTCCTTCTTTCTTCCCTTTCTTCCTTCCTCGCTTCTTCTTCGAGTTTATGCACTCCTCGTTTTAATCTAATCCGCGGGTACCGTGTAAGAATATATTAAAGAAAAACTTTTGCGCTGTCGCACCGCTCGTGAAATTATACTGTCTGGAGAGGGTTCCGACTGCTCTGTGGTCCACCGTACCCCCTTCCTCAATCCTTCGCTTTTTCACCCTCTTATTTCTTTTCTTAAATGCTTTTTTTTTACTTGCCGGCCTCGTCTCGCTATTGCCTCGACCACCCCTATGGTTACGTCTCCGAACGGAATTGAAACCTACAATCTTCCCTTCTTTGATCCGATATATTCAAAACGATGCAATTCGTTTACACTGTAAACAATTTTTGTTGGAATATTAATCAAAGGTATTGGAAGCTTTTTTATATTAACTGTTTCTGAAATTTCAAACACATGTGCGTCGCAATTGTACAGTAAAATTGTTACTTTTTATGAAAAATGTTGTATATTTCAGGCAAAATATTTGTAATTTTAATATCTGATATTTTTACTTTACCAAAAAGTACATTAACGTTCAATTAATTTAAGTAATGTAAGTTATTACTTGACGCATCCTGTTATTATTTATTTATTTCCATTGTTGTGTGAGGAATCAATTCGGCCTCAGGCACACATCAAGAAATGGCTTTCATCTGACAGTAAAAAAATTCCGAAGTCTCTGACCAATTCCATTCGATGCCGCGAACCACCGACATTGCAAGGTAGGATCCGTCAAGTGGACCGCGGTGTTCGCTATCTTAACTCTCTAGAGTTCTGTACTCAAGACATTGAATACCATACTTTATTGAAATATGAATTGTATTCGAAATATAAATTTCAGCTGGGCTCTGAATGCGTATTGTATTGTTTTACAGCTCTGCATAATGCTCTATAGCATTAATTAATTTACCTTTGTTGTGAATCTCCTCAAGGAGAACCTTTTCACCGCATTTTTGGGCATTTTTCAGATTTTCCCGAAGAGTTTCTTTGAACTTAAACAAACTAAAAACCCCGGCGGATCAATAAGTCAATTTCTTAAATCATAAACAATGACAAACAATTGTTAAAAATCTAATAAAAAATCTGTTCAAATCTCTTGAGACTTCAAATCTGTTGAAATTTAGTTCAGTCACATAAAAAATCGCGGGGCCGATCCAAGATCTGAAGGCTTAAGTTAACCCCAGGTCGCACATATACACACAACTATTTCCCACTAATCGCGTTCTAATTTTCTCCTTATGACAAGCACACAGGAACTCCGAGTTCTTCAAAATAAAAAAAATAAAAAAAGTAAACGTGAAAGGTGAAAAGGGTGTCGAAGAGAGTGAAAGCCGAGTGTAAGGCGAGACTTTTAGCACGGGACATTTCGCCGGGTCGACAGCGCCAGCGACGTCGTCGGAGCGGCAGTGAACTTGCGTCTCGGGTCGCATGTACAGCGCGAACCGTCGGAAATAAATAAGCAAAATAAGAGGAAGGTAGATAGAGAGGGTGAATCGAGGGCCTCGTCGTATAGATTGTGTACAGTGAGGCGAGTTGAGGTATTGACATGTGAATAAGAGTGAATCGTGGATGCGCGGGAGGCTGACGGTGCTGGTTCGCCGGTTGACAGGAGGGGTTGGCGAACAGGATGACGGTGGTGCGCGTCGTCGGTGTTGGTGGGGGGGGGGGGGGGGGGGGGTGAGGGTGCGCCGGGTATGAGGGCGATGTGGGACGGAAGTCGCAAGAGGAGCCGCTTCGCATCGAGTTCGGATGGCGTCCCGAAACTTTCCATCATTCTCTCGCTCGCTCGGAGGAGCGCGCGGTACCTGTTTCCCTCCGGCGGGGCGGACGGTGCACCGGGAAGCGGGAGTCGTACGCGAATGGGAGAGAGGTCGACGAAGACGCCGCGGAGGAGGACGAGGGGGTTGGCGCGCGGAGTCCGGGACCGGAGGAGGGAAGCCAAGACGGCAGTCGCGGAGGAGTCGGAGGAGGGCTTATCTCCGCGCACCGAGATTGACTTCCTTTCTATCCATTCACCCGCTCAAATGAGTTCCTTTGATAACTGTTGTGTGATCGAGTGTGCTGAATGCTGAAGGGTTTAGGAACCGGCGGTCCACGTATCTCGCTTCCTCCTCTGCTCGTTTTCGCTCCAAAGCTCGCGACGTTGCGGTCCCCGCGAGTCGCTCCGCGTCTGCCGGGGCTGGCTAGACTACGGCCGAGGGTTGGCGAGAGCGAAGCGCCCCCTGTGAGGAAAAATATTTCGTTAAGCCCCCACGTACGTAGAGCTTCCCTCCTTTCTTCCGTTCACTCTTCGTCTTTTTTTGTCCCCTTTTTTTCGTTACGTTTTCTTCACCTCAAGGCAGCGGATAGCCTCGAAAAATGTTTTCACCTCGTAAGTAAGACGACGAGGCACTTCCTGCGTTACTGAGGTTGGGGAACTTCGAGTAACAACACTCACACTCGTAATCATTTGTATCCGTCGTCGGACGCGTGCAACGATGATCCTGGTGCGCAATCAAGGGTTTCCCTGTAATTTAGTTGATCGCAATGGGAGGGAGGTTGGAAAACTTCGTTCCATATTCGAAACAGTTTCCTCCGTATTGTTGGTTGTTTAGGGGCTATTTCGAGGCCTCGGTGCCGGTGTTGCCGGTGGAAACGGCAGATGCTATCTAGCGGCGGGGCGGCGGAGAATGTCAGGTGTAGTTAAGCAGCGACCTAACCGAGGATCGAGAAAGCACCTCGAGCCCACCCTCCGCAGTGGGTTTGCGAGGGCCGAATAACGCGATGGAGACGGAGATCGAGAAAGTCAAGTGGGTAGGCGCCCGAGTGGGAGAGAGCGGGTGAGCCGGAGCGATGGGGTCGGAAGGTTGAAACTCTTGGGTCTCCTAGACAACACACCGAGATATCTTGGGGGCTCCCACCAGTGCATTTAGAATAACTTACGACATCATGAGATTACAAGTCTACAGCATAAACCCTCCTTACCACTCGTGCATGCCTGTCCTCTTGCTGCCGCGACCGGCCGGGCGGAGGGTGAGGGGGCTGGGTCGAGAGCAACTCCTTTTCCTCCTCTCGGAGCTTCTCACGCCACCGAGGCGGTTCTCGTTCCAGCGTCATTAATTAAGAGCTTCCAAGGGCTGGAAAGGGTGCAATCTTACGGAGCACCAGAGACAGACACTGCATTTCGTAGCGCAATAAAAAAAAAATAAGAAAAAAAATAACACAATTAACGACCTCACGTGCCCAGCGGTTCTTCGTCCTTTTCTCCGCGAGAGGCGAGAGAAATCTCTCATCCTTACGGACTTTTCATCTTCGTCGCGAGCAACACAAGGAAAAAAGTAC
Organism: Ichneumon xanthorius; assembly: GCA_917499995.1. Taxonomy (NCBI): domain Eukaryota; kingdom Metazoa; phylum Arthropoda; class Insecta; order Hymenoptera; family Ichneumonidae; genus Ichneumon; species Ichneumon xanthorius. The sequence continues at coordinate 13,186,547 of OU824201.1, forward strand.
TGTGGGAAGTTTTAGAGACGAAAAAAGTTGTTAACGGTATCTCTGCAGAGGCGAGAAAAATGTAAAAAGTGTTTTGTTTGTTACACACGCACGTGTCGGAGAAGGGTAGTTCGGTTTGTGTTGTCCTTGCAGAGGCGTCTGTGAGTTTCGATGAGTCTGCGAATGCTTTTTAGCTTTTTTTAGCGTCTCCCACAATCTCTCAATGTCTCTCAATGTCTCCCAATATCTCCCAAAGTCTCCCAATGTCTCCCAATGTCTCCCAATGCCTCCCAATGTCTCTCAATGTCTCTCAATGTCTCCCAATGTCTCCCAAAGTCTCCCAATGTCTCCCAATGTCTCCCAATGTCTCCCAATGTCTCCCAATGTCTCTCAATGTCTCTCAATGTCTCTCAATGTCTCTCAATGTCTCTCAATGTCTCTCAATGTCTCGCAATGTCTAGCGATGTCTCGCGATGTCTCTCAATGTCTCCCAATGTCTCCCAATGTCTCCCAATGTCTCCCAATGTCTCCCAATGTCTCCCAATGTCTCTCAATGTCTCTCAATGTTTCTCAACGTCTCTCAACGTCTTTCAATATGTCTCAATGTCTCTCAATGTCTCTCAATGTCTCTCAACGTTTCTCAATGTCTCTCAATGTCTCTCAATGTCTCTCAATGTCTCTCAATGTCTCTCAATGTCTCTCAATGTCTCTCAATGTCTCTCAATGTCTCTCAATGTCTCTCAATGTCTCTCAATGTCTCGCAATGTCTCTCAATGTCTCTCAATGTCTCTCAATGTCTCTCAATGTCTCTCACTGTCTCTCAATGTCTCTCACTGTTTCCTAGTGTCGTATTTCAACCGCTGATTTAATCTATTTTACAAATCACTGAAGCGAAAGCGAGTTTTCACTTTCACCAACGGTCAATCTTATCCGAAGGGATAAAGGAAGCTTTGACGCAATAATCGGGGCCCAAGCTCTCGAAAGGCGAATAACCGTTAGCGGCATGGAAATTTAAGGTCTGTGAGAATCGAGATGTTGGCCTACGTTCGTTCTGACACATCCGGCAGTGGTGTGAAGCGACGGTATTTCACGGCTGGTTCCCGAATCTCCTCAGGGATTTCGCCTGGCGCCCTTTGAGTGGCAACTTTGATTTCCGCTTCTGGTTCGGGCGTTTCGCATTAACGGACACGGATACAAACGCAACACACCATTAACGGCGGCAGAATTTCGCGGCAGCTAAAATTACTTTTCAGTGTGACTTCTCAGGACGATTTACGATTTGCAGCAAGGAGCGATGAAAAAAAAAAAGGGAAAACACTTTACGACTCATCGACATTCGCGTTACGGAGAATCTAATATAACACAGAATAGGTTGCAAAAAATTCAGATAGTTCCTGTATCCAATTGACAAAATTTGCCAATGGCCAAATTACGTATTTTTTTTCAATATCGTTCAAGTTCTTTTCTACGATAATTAAATTGTTTGACTAAAAATCTTTCAGAGATTACCAAAACTCGTGCATCTATCGCATTTCTTAGTGGATCCGAAACGAGGGTCGCACGACGAGTCAGGCATGCGGGAGTGCACAATGAGGTTTGTAATCTACGATCTCGCGGGGACCGAGGGCGGTTTTCGTTCTCAGTAACCCACAATTATCACCCCTCGACCTTACTTACTCACGTGCTAACTCACTTGCTTTCGGGCCGCTCGTCCCGAGCCTGTCGCGTGGGACAGATAGGGATGGGAAAAAAAGAGATCAACCAAAACGTCGGCCGAGGGAGAAGCGACTCCTTCGGTTCCCCTCGAGGAATCTGGCACTGCGCTACACTAAGCCAAACTAATCGTTATTCTTCGGGACAAAGAAGAACACAGTGCGAGACGAATAACGGAGGAGAACCGAGCGCACATTTGCAACTCTCTGTGTGGTCCTTCAGAGCAACTACATAATTTTGTTTGCTAACGATCCCCTCGAAGAACCGACGGCGAACGTCGGTAATTGTCACCGAGAGACAATAATGACGAGTCGCCTCTGTTGTCGCGGCTTCGTCGACTCAAAGTTCATTTTTTTCAACGACAGGATATCTTTCATCTTATGTGTGCTAATAGACCACTTTCGTTTCTCGGCAATGCAACGAGGAACAACCGTGCGGTGGATCAAACTTTTTTCGAGATGTCAGAATACGGTCACAAATAAATTTTTAATTGGATTCATCGGCGGCGAAGGTAAGCGAATGACTGAGTGCTTAATTTCGATGTTCGAGCGAAGAACAATCGTCTTCGTCGGAGCCACTCAAACCCTATTCAATCGGAGCCTAATATCTCGGCGAGAATTTTTTTTTCAGAGATTGTTTTGATCAACATATTTTTGTGGAAGAATTTTTTTTATGCGTTTGTTTTGATAAACATATTTTCTGAACGAGGAAACAAAGTTTAAGGACTTGGCGTACCATTATTATTTTTCTGAAAATAAACCCTACTGAAATGGGCCTTAGCGCGTCGTTATGAGACTTTCCAGCCAGGGATGTTTGGGATTTTCGTGAATGGACCACGTTGACAGATGAAAATTTCCTCAGCATCGCGAAGATGAATCGCAGTGCGGTGGTTCGGGCTTTATTCGAGACATCGAAAAATAGTCATGAACCAAACTACACTAAAATCAGTAGATCCGTCGACAATTTCAGATCTATGAAATCGGGATGATCGATCCGTTAAAGTGGTCCATTGGCAACAGAAATCGGTTTTATGAATGAGTCACTTCAAATGTGATGCAAAGTTGTTAACTGACAATTGCGAACACTTTCTCTTAAGTGGTCCAACGAAGGCCATTCTACCCCAAGTGTTACTGTAATACAGCCTTAGTTGAGTCGTACAGTCGGTAGTTGGCTGGGGGGAGATGAATGAGATACGAGCCCAACAAACCTCATGAATTAGCAGTCACTACGCTTTATGGATAACCGAAGTTAGCGGTGGGAAAAGCCGCTTCGCTGCCATTTATCTTTGGTTGGTATTTAATTGGCTCTCGACGACCGCAGCTACGAGCCATCAAGCCCCCGATAACCCTCCGATGCGTGTCCGCTGTGTCACTCCTTCCCGAGCAAAAAGCTCGCAGATACCCTCCGCCAAATGTACCGCTGTGCAGTTTCTCACGCGACAGCGGTTGCCGGGCCAAACATGCAGAATCGCGAAATGCGAATGCCATCTTTATCATTCCCAAAAAGCCCGTTAGCCACAAGCCAAATCGCGCCAACTAGCGCGACGCGTTACATGAAGCATGAAATTTGTCACCATTGTTGAAACGATAGAACCGGGAGAGCGAAGGTAATACGACAGTTTCGCTAACTAGCTCTTGTTACATAGCCCATCGTTTTGCTCGTACGTTTCGTTGTCCTCGACTCTCATTCTACTTCCTCTTTACTTCGTTGAAAATAGGATTGATTGTGCGACGGTGTCGGGTGAAATTATGTTGGCCGGAGGGATACGGAGGGACGGACCGGAAACTGTACAATCGTACATACCCAAACCAGCGGACGGATGTACAGGGGATTCATGGAAAATTTCGGCTAATTGTCCCTGTCGCTTGAGTCGACTGGAATGCGAATTCGTAACTGGACGACGACGAATCGACTGGCTCTCAGGAACGACATCCGAGATTCGGCTCATCAAGCCAAAGGGGAGATTCGCGCCAGACTCGAGGTTGATAAACCACCTCGTTCTGCCGCTTGGACTGGAGAGATGCGAGAAGAGGAGTACGGGGGGAGCTGGGCGAAACAGTATATTGGGGCAAAATGAATTATTATCAGATTGAAGATTTTTGGTAGCCGTAGTAAAAGAAATTTATGCCAATACATGCGCTGAAAAAAAATGTCAATGACTCAAGGAAAATTCACTTGTGGGCTGTCAAAGAAAAAAATGGTTTCAATTCTACTTTCAATTCATACAATTCCATATGGGATTAAAATTATATGGCACGATTCCTTCTCCAGGCCTAATCGACTACAGGGAGAAAAAAAAATTGTTGGTACAAGATTTTTGTTACCGTAACTAATTTAGTTTCTTAGTATCGGAATAACAAAACCAGCTTGTAACTATAGCAACATTTTTCGCTTGGAGCGATTTGCTACCGCTACAAAACAGCCTTTGATGCTGTGACAAAAAAAATCTAGTCAGCAAAACTCATTTTGTTAGAGCAGGTAAATAATTTTTCTCCGCTTATCACTATTACTATTGCCGTATCACCCGTAGCGTCCGGGTGCTATGACAGTTCGCAATTATTTGTTTATAGAGCAGCAATTAAATCTCGCATCGAAGATATCGAAAGTTCTGAGTGAATTACTTCAGTTCGATGTTTCTAGAGTTACGACCAAAATTTAAAGGTTTTTTTAAACGTTAAAAACTTCACATTTTTATTGTTTAAAAATTCGTGGCCATATCATCTCGACTTACCCTACTATACTTTATGTGTGCATGTCCGCAGTGCGTGCGTGTTTTTTATGTTCGGTTCGCGCTGGTCCTACCGCGAGGGAAAACGGCCACCGATATAGCGCCGTCGTATTTGCGGCGCGGTACCGGCCGAGAGGGTTTTACGCGATCGAATAATAAACACCGTTAACGCATCCATGTTTTGACGTGTTAACGACTAGTCTGCTCTCTCGGCCCTCGGGCTACCCCGCTTTCAGCAACGGCCGGAAGTGCCAGCGGTTTCTCGGAGCCTCGTTAATGACACTGCTTTAACATCACCATGAATCAAAACTTTGCTTCGAAGTTCTTCTTTTCCTCTGCCGCGGTAAGTTCGTCTCACACCAAGTGACTAGAGTGCCCGAGAGAACTAAGTATAGAACGGTTTTCCAGCCGGTCACACATCGACGAAAAACGCAAAAATAGCACAGCAACCTAACTTTTGCAATATTCTTTTTTCGTCATATCGAAGGATCCTAAAAAATGTACTGGCGACTGAAATTCCTCATGAATAATTGTTATTTAAAAAAATACTTTGGAAATATAATTTATATTAAAAATAATAATTTAATGATATTTTTTTTTGGAGATCGTGCTTGATTACCGTCTTTGAGAAATAAACACGTATTGTCGAACGAACAATGGAAATTACTAAAAAAAATTGTCGAAGATTAGTTGGAACCGGCAAAGCCGACTGTGGTGTCTGGGAGCGACGTCACTATCATAAAAAACAATGGTCTCGTCGGACTCGTCTTTGTCTCACGCATGCAATAAAAAAAAAATGGACGTGAGATTGAGCTGGGGCGAGGCACAGTGCTCAACTTTTCGGAATAATGGGGAAGCCATGGGAAACAAAAGGGACCGAGATCGACCCTAGTTTTTCGGAGTAGATCTCTCGATGCGCATACGCGAAGGGTTTCACCTTCAAAATAAGCTGGGACATTGTTCCACCGGATGTCCGCAGGCTTATCGCTCATTACCTCACGAATACATGATATACGTATTTACATTTCATTTTTTCAATATGGAAAAATATATATTTAAAAAGCATTTTGCAATTTTTAAAAATTTTCATTACATTTGACCACGAATTTTTTTTATCTTTATAAAATATAATATTATATGCGTACCGATTTACTTTGCCTATCACTACCTCACGAAGATACGATATACGTGTTTACATTTTACTTTATCAATATAGAAAAATATATATTTAAAAAACATTTTGAATTTTTTTTATTTTCATCACATTTTATCAGTTTTTCGTAATAATTATAAAATATAATATTATCTATGTACCGATTTATTCTACGGTAGCCTCCATAAAATATTGTCTAGTTACCTCGAAGTGAAAGCGGGGCGAAACGGACTACTCTTATTTTTCTTGTTATTTAATTATTTTTTTACAAAGAAAAAGTCTCATTGCGAATAGCGAACGATGGTTTATTTTGCCTCGGTGTTTCGTTTTGACCCGTTCTCTCCTATATCCAGTGGCAGAGCTTCGACGAGGCTTGAAGTAGGGACCGCGGGCGGAGGGAAGGGGGGGGGGTGGGGGGGGCGAATGTACGAGTTGCCCAGTGCGAAAGTTACAATGAATCAAAGCTCTGGGAACCGGAAGAGTAGCGAGCAACTCCGTCGTTCTCCGCTGCAACTCGTTGCGCTCTCGTCTTGCCCCCCTCCCCGGCGTCGTAGTTACTGACGGAGAATCACTATTGGAAATTTACCTTACAAATTAGAGAGAATGAAATTAAAAAAACTGTCTAACCCCGACTCCCTTCTCCGTACCGCGTTGGCACAGCCGGGTCTGAATTTTCCGAGCGGGAACTTTTCCCAGTTCGGAGAGGGTACCTTTTGTGTTCGGTCGTGTTCCGGGTATAATGAGAGTCGAGGAGACGAGACGGTATCCGAAGAGTAGTAAAACCTGCCGAGGCCCGACGGTTTGCCCGAAGAAAGGTCCTTTACGGCGCATGCATAGCTGCTTCCCACTGGCATAGTAAATTTCAAGCATTCGTGTATAGTTATATTAATCGAGTGCCCAAACTTTTTTAACAGGCGGTCATTATAAATATTGATGAGGGATTTGCATGAAATTTAATACAGAAGAATAAATGCAAATAAAAACTAACGCGTATGTGTTATCACAAAAATGTTGAGGAATTGCGATGATTTATCACAGAATTTATCACAAAAAGTACGGGAATAACGTAAATACGGATGCGTGGCTGTTGTAATATTGCTGAGAGTCGCACGGTTTTTGTAAATGTTACTGTGAATATTAATCAGCAATATTTATTAAATTTAAGGTTCAGTCTGACACCACGTGAGTTCGGAGAGAATTGAGAGAGGAATTGCAAACACTTCTCGATGGGATAAAAATCTGAAAAAAAATCAAGCTTATGGAAGATGCTGAAAAGATTGATTTTTGCATAATAATAATTCCTAATAATAATTTTGTCTCGAAAGAACCGTCGTGAGACAATTTTTTGGGTCCTCGGTAGAGTTAACGTTACTGAAGGCTTCACAGAAACAGACTACCGTCCGGGGCTTAACTTCCATCTTTCGTAACTTAAAAAAAAAGGAACGTGAGAGTTTATTCCTTGATCGGGTACTGGCTTATCGAGTTTCCAGCTAGTGGTGCGCATCGCATAACGGACCTTTAACGTTATCCTCTCGACTTTTTAATTACGTGTCATAAATTGGACGATATATTCCGTGCTTCTACAAGCTCGGAATGACACTCCATTTTCTGGATGACCGCTGGCTCGATTCACCGAGAGAGCCACGATAAAGGCGTATAAACTCCGGCGCCCTTCAATCTTCTTTTTTTTCTCGCATCCTCTTCCCATTTTTCCTAGACTTTTTCCCATACTATTTCATCCCTGCGCTATTTTATCTATACATTAGACTCTTCAACCAGCATTTTTACCGAACCCTTTTTTAAAAATTGTTTCAACATTTTGCTGTCAGAAAAATATTAGACTGTTAATCATGAAATTATTATTTTATGGCAGAAAATTTTACAATTGTTTACTCAAAATTTGATGCATCTATTGACAGTAAAGGAGCGTTTAAACGTTTCAAGAAGCCAATCGAAGTACGAATTGATGGAAATGAAGATTCGGTTAAATTTAAAGTTACAAGGATGGCTCTGCACGGAAGCAAAAACCAGTCAACGAACTTTCTCATATAGGAAGCAATGTGCAAATTACTTTGCATGTTTTTTGTTACTTTTTTTGTGAATAAAAAAATAATTATGCCCGTTATCTTGAGTGGAGCAAACTGGGCCGTTTTGCCCCGTTCGCTCCGACACGTCGCAACGCTTGTATTACAAGTTCTTCTTCCAAACCCGTATCCTGCCATTATTCATGTGGGTCTGTATGACGTCGAAAATAAGTGGTTCCTACCTCCATCGTTCTCCGCCACGGCACGGTAACGATACATGCATACACTCCGGTTATGTTCGTGCGATATTGCATCATCTTGCAATTGACAAATCAACGAACTCATATACAATAAATCGCTACTACCGGAAGCCTGACTCTCGGGCACGTTCGAATGAAGTAAAAAGAATTTTGTTATATTTATGGACCGGTGAAAATGCGACAAGACACCGGGTGATACACACGAGTTCACACAACTCATAATTTATAGCCTGGGGGCGAGCGTAGCGAAGCGGACCGCCGGGGCAAAATGGAGTACTCTTACATTTATTAATTTTTTTCAAATTTCATCAAATCATCAAATTTTTGGGCGACATGAAATTTATCACATTACGCATCCAGCAATGGAGCGCGCGCTGAAAATTTGGCTTATCGTCAGAACACTTTGTTTCGAAAAGAAAACAAACATCGATCGCAGTTTTTCTTACCGACCGAGTTCAAGAAACGGTTGTATCCGCCAAGTGTAATTGTCATTCAGAGCTCATTCGAGTAACTGAATGGAGGGATGTTTGTGCAGCAAACCCATAATGCGAAGGGCAACGCCGAGCGTTTGGACTAAGCTCAGGAACGGAGGAGCAAAGTGAACCAGCGGGCCCAGGGGGAGGGGGAGGGGGAGGGGGGGGGGGGTGAGAGGAAGCGGTAGGGGTATCGTGGCTTGAAAGCAAACAAGGCCTGGCTACAATGAAACGCAATTTCCGGTTGGCTCCTGGCGCTAGTGCGGTGCTGTACGGAATATTACTACTGGCTGTTACTACCACGACTACCTGGTGCGTTTCCAGCATTTGCGTCTAGACTAAAAGCTCCGGAGGCTTGCGATAACTGCTGCACACTCTCGTGTTTTCCACTCGCTCCTTCGCCGAAGTTAAACAATCGGAGAATCGTCTTGCATTTGTTAACGATGAGCCGTTCGTTGAATTTTCACGATTTCCTGCGCCGCGCGGCGGTGGTGAGCGAAGAGCAACGGTTCGCTGACTGCTGAGTGTGAGCTATAAAAAAATACTGTTATTTCGAAGCCAAGGAATAGGAAGGGCGGGAGGATTTTGTTGCATTCTTCCAATTAAGGACGACGCGTACAAATTCACGATGAAATGTTTTATTAGGTCAGACTTCTGAGCCTTTGGTACTTTCTGGGACGTGAAAACTGACCGGATCTGCGATGATGAGAACATTAATTGGGGATGATAAAAATGCCGGAAAGATATGGGCTGATTGATGAGGAAATTGTTTAAGAAGCAATTTGAAAATCTTTATTTTTTCATCTTCAATGAATTCATTGATTTTTTTTTTTAATACGTATTAAGCCATATAATATATTTTTACAACGTTTTTACATTTTATGGATTTTGTTTTTTTGTTCCAATTAAGGACGACGCGTACGAATTGACGATGAAATGCTTTATCAGGTCAGACTTCTGAGACTTCGGTACTTTCTGAGACGTGAAAACTGACCAGATCTGCGATGATGAGAAGATTAAATGGGAATGATAAAAATGCCGGAAAAATATGAGCTGATTGATGACAAAATAGTTTAAGAAGCAATTTGAAAATCTTTATTTTTTCATCTTCAATGAATTCATTGATTTTATTTGAATACATATTAAGGCATGTAATATATTTATAACGTTTTTACATTTTACGCATACATTTACATTTTTTAATACATATTAATCCTTTCAGAATTTTGAAATTTTTTCTGATGTTGAATAAGCTCACAGGAGCGTAGCCGCTAATAACGTGTAGAAGTTTGTATCCAACGGAATTCAAAAGGTTCGCCGAATGAAGCTGATAATTACGCTTCTAACGGATATAAATCAATGGTCGACGGGAATGAAAAGCGATTTTCACTGCTGCCGTTCCGGCGTTCAGAATTCCGTTAATTAAAAAAAATGCTCAAAGCATTGATAAACTTTGTTTCCGTATTGCGCTAAATACTGGTATAGAATAGGGCTGTACAGATAGGTCGGCCTAGCCGGCGAAAATATCTTATACGGCTAATGGATTTTATAGTTTGGCCGGCTAAGCCGTCTTAGCCGGCTAAACTGTTTTAGCCGGTCAAGTGCATAAAATCGTCCATAATTTCGTAGGGCTGTACAGACAGGCCGGCCTAGCCGGTTAAAATATCTTATACGGCCTCTAGCAAGTTACTCGTGTTTTATTCTATACTGTAGAATAAAACACGAGGAACTTGCTAGAGAATTGTAAACGGTCTCGCGCGACAAAATTAAATATGGTGCAGAAAACTATAACACTAGTTATGACATAATTTTAAAAAAATTCCTTACTGATTTTTAAATATTTTAATACTTGTATTTGATCGAATTCATTCTTTAACGACAATAATGAATTAAGAGGCCTCGATCGACGTTACTTTTTTATCGCTTTTCGCTATCCCGCGAATTTCTGCGTTATTCAAATGATATTTAATTTTCCACCGCGTTACCCCCTTATATTCCGATTTGCATTTCACTCGTTCCGAATAGCTTCGTGCCCCTATTCTCCGTTATTCGTCGACTTACCCCTCCTTTTTCCGTTTATTTTTATTTTTTTTATTTCTTAGTTTCGTTTTATTTAATTTTTTTTTACCGTTGCACAATGCGAAAGAGACGGGTCGAAGGGCGTCGTTTAAAATACGCGCCCCCTTCCCCCTCCGCCCCGCAAATCTACATATCATTAACCTTTCCGCGGGCCGTGACTGCGGATTCTCTCGTCTCGTTCTACGACCATGCCGCTGCTACTGGACCGAGAACGATTGGTCAAATCCGATTTTTTTCTTTTTTTTTACCCCTGCCTTTCTGATTTTATTCGCAGAAATTGCATAAGTGAATAAGGCAATTCAATAATTCGCTCTTAATTTCTGGTACTCGAGAACACGAACTTCCTGTATAAAAAATTCCCCATTATCATCGCCATGCAGCTCGCCTTGCTTTCCAATAGATGGGAAAATGCTTAAGATTTCGATTGTCCTTAAATTGCAATAAAAATTAAATGAAATACATTTTCATATTTATCGTCCGCCCCTTCCGCTCTTCTCTATGAGACTTTCCATCTCGCAACTCAATGCTTTGTTGCCACGCTAGTCAGAAAATGCATTAAGTCAATCCTTCCAAGCAAGGGATATAAAATGCGCGTATCTATAGCGAATTATTTTTATAACTTTGTGAAATGGTTTATACTGAAGGATGAAGACAGCCACGGTTGCATTGGGAAGGGGGAGGGGGGGGGGTTTGAAAAATGAAATGCCTGGGTAAAGGATACAAGTGAGCTGAGACAGGGAACGTAAGAAAAAAAGGAAGAAGAGGAAGAGCGACGAAAGTCAGCGCCGAAAGACACACCGTCTATGCAAACATCAAACCAATATCGTAATTGCTCCCAAGACTGTTGGCACAAGAGTCGCGTCTTGGCTCTGTTCTCCTTCGCTCCCCCGCAGCTTTACTTACGTGTGTGTGTTTGAGTGTTTGAGTGAATGAGTTTCCATAGCACTAGCTTGAGCGCGTTGCATTCGAAGATAAAGGTCTACCTTGCGTTTTACCGGTTTCCAAAGTCTTCTATACTATATATCGATGGCGTAATTCCATAAGGGCATATCGGCTGTGTACAAGGGTAGTCTGTTCGCCCTTTTGGCATTAGGCCGTCGATATTGTTCCTTCCATCCCACGTTCTCCTCTCGTCACCTATCCTCCCGCATGCCCAGCAACGACGTACCCAAGTGGTATATACGCGGCACGACACTGAAATCCAAATCGTATAGACGACCCGAGAGGAATCGATATTGGGATGGAATTGAATCCGGAGCTTTCGTACGTTCTACGATCAATGTCGCGAGAAAGCGACGGGTTTGGGAGAAAGTTGGGAAGATGGTTAAGGATTAGTTACAATCGTTTTAGACTGTTGAAGTCAGTTTTCTTAAATTGTGGGTTTGTTGATGTGAAAACATCTTCGAGAGTTCTGAATGAAAAGTGTCCTCGAAAAGCGTTATGATCAAAGACTCCGGCAGAGTGTCACCCGGATATTCATCCGGATACTCATCCGGATATTCACCCGGATGTTAATACGGATATTCATCCGGATGTTGATGCGGATATTCATCCGGATGTTAATGCGGATATTCATCCGGATGTTGATGCGGATATTCATCCGGATGTTAATGCGGATATTCATCCGGATGTTGATACGGATATTCATCCGGATGTTAATGCGGATATTCATCCGGATGTTGATACGGATATTCATCCGGATGTTGATACGGACATTCATCCGGATGTTGATGCGGATATTCATCCGGATGTTGATGCGGATATCCATCCGGATGTTGATGCGGATATCTGTCCGGATGTTAATGCGGATATTCACCCGGATGTTCACCCGGATGTTCACCCGGATGTTCACCCGGATGTTCACCCGGATGTTCACCCGGATGTTCACCCGGATGTTCACCCGGATGTTCACCCGGATGTTCACCCGGATGTTCACCCGGATGTTCACCCGGATGTTCACCCGGATGTTCACCCGGATGATCATCAGGATGCTCATCCGGATGTTCGTCTCAAAAGATAACTTGTCTTAAAAACCCCCTTCACTCCATGTTCAACAGCATCTCATGAGCGCAGCTTCTCTTATTCCCTACTACGTCCCTCATCCTTCGCAAATCCGGTGGCTAATTAAGCGTTAATTAAATGGAAAATTAATAAGATCGCGTTCGTGACAGCGGCAAATCCTATAAGCCACCGTGGAACGTGCAACGCGGAACATGCTAGTAGGCAGAGGGAAGTACACCGACGGTGTGCAGGGGTCGAGGCAGTCCCTGGCGCTGGTGTTATTGGTGTTCCTGCCGCTTGAAATCTCTATACACGTCAGACGGATGGAGGGCAGTTTTGCGATAGACCTGGAAGTTCAGTGCGTTATTCGCTGGTCCGTATGACGTCTCGATGCCAACCACAGAATCCCGCCAGCGTCAGGATCAAGGAGCGCACAAAGTCTTTGACTATGTTTGCAAGGGATTTCAGTCAACACGCAAAAGGAAATTCCAACAACACGACTGCTAGGATCGACAATATTGCTGGAGCGCGACGGGAATTTATTCTTCGGTTTACTATAGTCGTAGTAATGACTCAGATCGGAATTCAATTTTTTTTTAGTTCGTACTTTATTACCATTTATTATTTGGATATTTTTAGATTTGTTTTTGTTGTTTTTTGGTAGGGCTTTAATCTTTCCATTCTTATCCAGTTCTGCCCATGTTATATTTGTCCATCTTTCTCAGGCCTCTGCAGCCGCAACCGACTCAACCTCACTGTACAACACTTGCACGCGGCCACGGCGAAACTGCGGAAAACCCGTTCCCATATAGTCAGCCATTCCAACTCGGTCCTAATGTTCCTACCGAATAACCCGACTGTAGAAACGTTAGTCCTCAGAATTCTCCCGCTCGACCCTCTGGTGCGCTAGCTAATGGACGGCTAGGCGGTCACCCATCCAAGTACCGACCGCGAGCGGTACCTCGTGACTTGGGCGAGCGCCAAAGCCGCATATACACCGGTGCTGCTCGCTATGTTATTTATTAATGCATAATTCACATTTAATGATTATTATAATAATATAAAATTTAGCATGACTCGACTAAATTTTTTTTATATAATCTACGACCATTATTTTATTATCAAACATCTATGGATTTCCAGATAGTCGCATCGCTGAATTCATAGAAAATTCACAGGACGTGACGGACGAGAAAAAAACAATGTAATCATTTTTGTCGCAAACCTTCCCAGATTTACATAATTTATTTTTTAATTTCCTTGCAGTTTTGATGAGATTTCACGACTACGATCCGCGATAGTTTTGATGTAAAAAAAACACGAAGGCTATCCGTGAAAGTCAAATTAATTTAATCAGAGTACTCGGCTGCGCTCTAAAAAAAATGTTTTTCCCTGCAGCGCAGAAAGTTTCCGAGTCAGCGCAGATATATGCAAGGCCTATGAGATCGACCCACCCGGCCGCGATATCAAGTGCAGGCTCTTCACCGTCCCTTCTCTTCTCACGTACCCGTTTTTCTATTTTTTTTTTCCTGAGATCGGACTACTCTCGGCTCTTCGGCAACAAGATTGAAGAAAAGATTTACCCGGATGGCGAATACGACCCGGCAGCCGAAGTGGAGAAGACGAAAAAAAAAATGTAAAAATTTTTCGCCCGTCTCGCCTTATCCAATCACCTCATCGGTCTGCACCGCGGCGCGGCTACGATGGTTTTCCGCGAGACACGCGGCGATTGGGAATTGGCGATGGTGGCCGAGAGGCCACTACGGCACGGCTATAAGAAAGTTTCTTTAATCAAGTGTTTGATCAGAAGGCGCCTATCGAACCATCGTCCTCCCGTCGGACGAGCCACTACCGATATTCTCGGCAGTGTTGGAAGAGCGGCGCAGCGATGCGTCGGATAAATAGGTCGGTTTACCGTGATGTATCGCTGAGATATTGAATTTTTATTAAATAATTAATATAGTTCGCTCTATGAATAATCATTGCAACTTTTTTTTTACACTTCCACCGGACTTCCAATTCCATACCGGAGTTTTATTATCGATCGTGAAACGTCTACATTTTATAGTTACGACCATCACAAAAAATCACGTGCCACAGCAGAATATTTTGTCGTCATTTAAATGAGTTATGATAACAAAATTCTTGCTGTCCCAACATTTTTTTTTCTCCGTGCAAAACTAGAAAAATAAAAAATAAAAAATTGTGGACTTTTGTGGAATAGTTGTTGTCCACAAATTTTTACATAAGTAAGAGTCTCGTCGAAATTCACCATCGATTTACCATCGATCGAAATATCACGCTTTTTGGCATATTCGAATATGAGCAAGCGGGAGGGTCTCGTAAAAAAAATCATTTATTTAATTACTCAGCGTCTCTCGATGGCGTCGAACTCATTCATCCGGCAGTTTTATTGTGCCGCTCACTTTTTTTCTTCCTTATCGGATGCGTGTACTGTAACTGGTACGAGGACGTTAGGCCATGAGAGTTGGTAGTCGCCGTGTTCTTACCGTCCCTTCGCGATCGTTACTAAGAATCACGTGTGACACGTAAAACGGTTTTCCACTGTATTAAGTCGAGACCGAGCCAAGGGTCCTTCTAAAAACGACGATATAATTACGCCGTAGAGCCGGTGGCCTCTCGAGCCATGATTTAAGATGTTATAACTATAGTATACAGCGCACTATACTATCGACGTCGCGTATGCCACTCTCTCCCTCGCAGCCACCCCTGCCGGCTCCTTCTTCTTCTCCTTCTCGCTCGCTGCTGGCAACGTGCAGACTCTCACCCTTGAAGACTCCGAACCAACACCTCCCGCAGCCACTGCGGGAGCATCGCCCCGTTAGTGTAAAGTGTAGGTGCTTCCGCTAAAGTATCACGCCTATAAAATGAAATTAAACTTCCGGCAAATTTATCAGGCACCGCCGCGGCATTGCGGGGTTAGTCTTGCACGAGCCTCCTCTTTGCACTTTAAAAAACCCACCCTTATGCGTATTCTCGTCGCTGAGTTCCTCTCGGTCTCTCATCCGCGACCACTCGCGCTCTGCGGCTCGAGACCGCGAGTGAGAGCTCGATCAATTCGAATCCAGTGTCGCGAAAGGGATTCCGCGGTGACCTGCTCGATAGTTGTCGGGAATTTTGATGTTTTGGTGTATTCACTAAAATTATGGCGATTTTCTCTACAATATAAGTACAATATAAGTACAATATAAGTACAATATAAGTACAATATAAGTACAATATAAGTACAATATAAGTACAATATAAGTACAATATAAGTACAATATAAGTACAATATAAGTACAATATAAGTACAATATAAATACAATATAAATACAATATAAGTACAATATAAGTACAATATAAGTACAATATAAGTACAATATAAGTACACAAATTTGATCGACGAAATTCTTAGTTTTATCCACAAAATTCTTAGCCAGACAGGCAACATTTTGCCAAACGGACTTCTGGAAAAAGTTGCCATCCGGGTCGGGTAAAAATTGCTATGGCCTCTGTGAAAATTGCACCTATTTCTACTGGTGGTGCTGGTGTACCATGTTGCGTGGTCAAAATTTACAATAAAACTTGGTCGTTTTTCCAGAATCCTTCTCTCAGTGCATTTTTTTCGTTATTTGATTATCGGCGGTTTGCGAGTACCGGTATTCGATTTTCGAGGATCGGTCTTGTGTTTTCGAGTACCGGTATTCGGGACTAAAAATTACCGAAGCGTAACAAAATCGCGCTTGGGAGACACCAGCGACATTTAAACTTGGCATTCATACTTGGCCGGTTACGTGGAGGTTGAAGGCCGACGTGATCTTTATGCGCTGGCCGCGCGGCGTAATCAGATTTTAGAAAACGCGGACGGGGTGATTCGACCGGTCGGGAGATCGCGACCCGGAGAGTGAGGTTATTAAGGGCGCAAAAAGACCATGACGAAATTGCGGTAAGTCCGAGGCTTTTCACGCAGCTGAGAAGAGAGTAGCATCACGAGCGGAACACCGGGGCCGAGTTCGTAATTCGATTTCCTCAAATTATCACTCATTCCGCAAAAAGGATAAATGCGCGCGTGACGGGAATTCAAGCTCGTCGTCGGCACACGTGAGAGCACTTCCTCCCTTATCCCGCACGTAGTAAACCACCAGCGAGAAAAACTTCTTTCGCGTCGCTGTATGAAAGCTCGCCATCCCGCGCACATACACTCACTCGAGTTTCAGCCAATTCGTGCTCTAGAACACAGGTTAAAATTTTCTTGCCTCTCGATCTGTTGCGACCCACAAAAAAATTACATTTACAGGATATAATAACTGAATGCTTCAAAAAAGGAACTGCAAAACTTATGGCGTTTCTCAAGAATTTCGTATTTTCTGGAAAAATTTCGTATTTACTTGAAGAATTTCGTATTTTCTGGAAGAATGTCCCATTTTCTGAAAAAATTTTGATATTTAAGGTAAACCGGAGTTGGGTTACTCGAAACTTCTTGAGTTTGGTATTCTAATTTTTATTTCCATGATTATACGATGGAACGTCTTTATCTTGCTGACAGCGATAGCACCGTGCCATGGCCATAGCTCAAAGCGATAGCGATATTTCCCAGCAACTGCGCTACCTGCCAGCAACAGCGATAACTTCCGAACGACCGCCTATTTTGTAACTAATCTATAGTGAAATCGTAAAGCCAGACTCTTCTCGCCAAGAGTACGCTGTAGGCAAATGTCGTCAACAATTTTATAAAACGTTAAATTTTTTACAAAAATGTCTATACGAAAAACCGGTAAAAATCCACGCCAGAACCTTTAAAGAGGACGAGTCAAAAAATCTTCGTTAGTTAATTTTTTCCTAGCCGATAGGAAGTCGTGACATTTCTAACGTCTCCGATATGCGAATATTTCACCTCTCGCTAACGTAGACAATATTATAAAACATTAAATTTTTAACAAAAATGTCCATACGAGAAACCGGTAAAAATCCGCGCCCGAACTTTCAGGGAGGTCGAGTCATAAAATCTTCGTCAGTTAATTTTTTCCTAGCCGATACGAAGTCGTGACATTTCTAACGTCTCCGATATGCGAATATTTCACCTCTCGCTAACGTAGACAATTTTATAAAACGTTAAATTTTTAACAAAAATGTCCATACGAGAAACCGGTAAAAATCCGCGCCCGAACCTTCAGGGAGGTTGAGTCATAAAATCTTCGTCAGTTAATTTTTTCCTAGCCGATAGGAAGTCGTGACATTTCTAACGTCTCCGATATGCGAATATTTCACCTCTCGCTAACGTAGACAATATTATAAAACATTAAATTTTTAACAAAAATGTCCATACGAGAAACCGGTAAAAATCCGCGCCCGAACCTTCAGGGAGGTCGAGTCATAAAATCTTCGTCAGTTAATTTTTTCCTAGCCGATACGAAGTCGTGACATTTCTAACGTCTCCGATATGCGAATATTTCACCTCTCGCTAACGTAGACAATTTTATAAAACGTTAAATTTTTAACAAAAATGTCCACACGAGAAACCGGTAAAAATCCGCGCCCGAACCTTCAGGGAGGTCGAGTCATAAAATCTTCGTCAGTTAATTTTTTCCTAGCCGATACGAAGTCGTGACATTTCTAACGTCTCCGATATGCGAATATTTCACCTCTCGCTAACGTAGACAATTTTATAAAACGTTAAATTTTTAACAAAATGTCTATACGAGAAACCGGTAAAAATCCGCGCCCGAACCTTCAGGGAGGTCGAGTCATAAAATCTTCGTCAGTTAATTTTTTCCTAGCCGATACGAAGTCGTGACATTTCTAACGTCTCCGATATGCGAATATTTCACCTCTCGCTAACGTAGACAATTTTATAAAACGTTAAATTTTTAACAAAAATGTCCATACGAAAAACCGGTAGAAATCCGCGCCCGAACCTTCAGAGAGGTCGAGTCATAAAATCTTCGTCAGTTAATTTTTTCCTAGCCGATAGGAAGTCGTGACATTTCTAACGTCTCCGATATGCGAATATTTCACCTCTCGCTAACGTAGACAATTTTATAAAACGTTAAATTTTTAACAAAAATGTCCATACGAAAAACCGGTAGAAATCCGCGCCCGAACCTTCAGAGAGGTCGAGTCATAAAATCTTCGTCAGTTAATTTTTTCCCAGCCGATAGGAAGTCGTGACATTTCTAACGTCTCCGATATGCGAATATTTCACCTCTCGCTAACGTAGACAAATTGTTTCTGATAACGATCTAACGCTCGAGTGGCAGCGGCAGCAGCTCGCAGCAGCAGCAGCGAAGAATAACGTTCCGCCGAAAAGAAAAGAATAGTGTAAAGACAAAAGGGGTTTGGATACGTGAGAGCGGCATATTGCAGTGGAGGGCGGGTATCTTGCTCGGGCGAAAAAGTGAAATTTAATGCAGACGATATTGGAGAGAGCTCCGGGTTTTGAGACCGTAGGGTGGACAATAATGTGTCAGCCCCGAAACGGGCTAGTACAACGAGGACCGAACAGATGAACCGTATCCGGTGCGAGGAAGCGAGTGAAACAGCGAAAGAGAATAACGAAACCAAAGGTGAGGGCTTGCCCCACCGCCGGTCGGCGTTTTCCTACTCTGACAGGACAATTTGTGCCCATAAATCATCACAGTCACGTTTCTTTATATCGTTTAATATGAATCACGGGACACGAAGGAGAGAGTGAGAGAAATGGAAAAACAGAAGGAGAGAGAGAGAGAGCTGTGAGCGCGCTTTCCGTGTCCGGAACAACTGTCATACGGAGAGATTGATCGTCGATTATGATTTTTCGTGAGACACAAAAAACATTGGAAGGAGAGGGTGTAATACTTAAAATTGTATTTCGAAACTTCACTCGGCCGGGCGGAAGGGGAGAATGTAACTATGCGAGGCAAAATCTCAAAGATTGGTCGTTAATGTTTCGGGATGTCTGCATATTAATTTTTGTCGAAAGATAAATTGGAGCGTCGATTGTCGACTCATTGGCAATTTACTTTTCAGCGCTCTGTTATTTGAAATTCCATGGTTGCGTTTGTTTGATTTTCTGGTAGGTATTTTTTACTAGTGACTTTCGATAAATTCTCTTCGTCTCCTCTTCCAATCGTCCCTTTTAATTATCGCGCTATCAATTTTTCACATTGTTTTGCAAAATATATTTATAAATACGCATTTTTAGTAAAGTTACATCATTTATAAAACAATGGACATCGTGGATAAATAAAACGATGGACCCTATTTCATCTGACTGATGAAATAGGGCGACCGAGCGTTAGCCTTGGTTGGACCTCGAACCATCGATTTGGATTGAAAACTGCGCGTATAAAGCGCGCACTTTGCTCGAGGAATGGGCATCTTTTTCGAAGCTTCTCCTCACTTATCGTAAAATCTTGCTCTGTTCGCGATAATGTACATTATCGCTGCGTCGACGATTCCAGCAGCCCCTTTAGGTACCTTAAAAAAAAATTGCATAAAACAAATGGGCACCGATACTGTGTCGTAAAAATTCTTCATGGGACGGCGTGTAAACCGTTTTACGAGAACGCGAGCTTTATAACGTACCGGTGATGATGACGTTGCGAAGATGTAATGAAGTCGCGGAGACGAAGGGGAGACGAAAGCATTCGCAGGCTTCTAAACATCCCAGAATTTAAGCCAATATGTAATACAAAATTTAGGAATTTAGGCCAATATGTAATTTTTCTAATGGTCAAAATATAAATATTAATTAATCCCGGTGTAATTTACCCTAGGATTTTTTTGTCCAATCGAGGGTTTGCAAAAACGTCCCAAACCACATGTTTCAACTTATTTTACAGCGCTGAGTAAGAATCCGGCAGTCGTTTCAGAAAATTAAGCTTGAGATTTCTTTTCTTCATATTTTCATCTATGTCCAAAAAAATTGTTAAAAAAAATTTTATGTTTCTCTCTCACAGCTTATGACTTTATGAGGAATGATGTATACGAGTTAGATGTTCTTCGGCGCGTGCGAGATATCGGATAAAGGACTCTCCCAGCCGGAAGAATGGAAGCGCGGACGACGCGTGGCGTATAAAAGGGTAGGTAGGGTTAGTAGGGTTGCGCCATCTGCGAAGACACAAGAACTTGACAGAGCTCCTCGACCATTTAAAATGAAATTTAATACCTACATTCTCATCCCTACCCCCTCCACACCCCACCCCTCATCCGGGACTTCCCCTTTTATCATTCTCTATCAAAAAAACGCGTTAGCCTCTCGACGACAGGTACTTAAAAAAAAATAATAAAAAAAAAGATTTAGAAGACTTAAAGCCGTGATCAGTGAAGAGATAAGCATCGTCGGAGGCTGCGAGCGTCTCGAGCGTTACAGCATCGCGAATAAATCAATTAAACTCTAGTATCCTCTCGGTATAACACTCGTAGCCGTGGGGTTAAGATATGAGAAGGCGGGCGAGGGTTGGTAGTTAACCATCGTCGAAGACGAGAAGCCCGCTTATTGCGCCTCGCTCTCTCGCCGGTTACACGGGCGAGAAGGGCTTTGGAGGTATGAATGATAAATCCTCAACTAGGCAAATACAGTAATTTAACATTACCTAACGAGTCATCTATATGGTAAACGGGGCGCGTGGGGCGCTCCGAGCCTGCATTGCGAAGCTACCGCAAAGATAGTGGTTAGAGGATATAGGTACTTCCCTACCTACTCCCCGCGAACAACTACACGCCGACGCCATCGTTTTCGGTACAGCGGCAGCGATAATCTAGGTATGAAGCGAGGTCTCGCGGCGTCTGGCAGTCGTATACACAACTTGCAAGGTTGTTTAAGGCCACCTCAAGGTACTCGAAATCGCACCAAATTTTAAGAATTTTTTTTTTACCTGTTTTGTCTTTTGGTTTGGTTTTTGGACTTTTTTTTCCTTTGGATTTTCATGCAAACGTGTTCACTTGAATATTTAGATAAAATGCCTGGATAAATGTGTGTGTGTCAGGTCAGTAAAACTAAAAAGCCTATAAGTAAAAAATTGCTTTATCAATCGGGTTAAAATTTAATGCTCATGTGGAACAGTCGGATGCGTGTGTTTGTTAAAATGTATGCAATAGTTGAAACATTCGCTCAGATTTTATTAGATTTTGAGATTTTCGAAAAGAGTGCGTTTGCGCTCTCGCTTTCGCAAATTTTCGGATGTGGGGCTGAAACTTTGTACGGAAGGCAAAAATATCTTCCATATATTGAGGAAGCCAAAAATCGATCAACAAACCTTCTGATAGAGAAAGCTATGCGCAAAATTGTAATCAATGAGAAATTCGTGCGCAAATTACTTTGCACCATTTTTTGGCTTTTTTTTTTGTGGTCACTTTTATCATTCTCGTTCGTCCGGCGAGCGTCCGAGCGACAGAGCCTTTTGAGGTGGACACAACACGGATCCCTGTGTAAACCCGCGCCCAAAGACATTTTTCCAAGCTTGATCTATGGTATCAATTTTTGCGGCAACAAATTCCCCCTTGACATCTCGAAAATCGTTATTTACTGCCGGGTAAGGCTTCGGCGCATAGACGTGTGATATCGAGAGACGCGATAGCGTCTCGACGCCGAATACTTAAAAAAACGATTTTTTTAAGAAACCTTACCACACTGATAAAAAAAGGTTGAATCAACTAAAGATTCAGGCAGGTTCGTTCAAATAAATATTTTGTTGCTACAGCTAAAAAATTGGTTAGTTCAACAATTTTTTTGGATGATTTCACCAATATTGTTCGACCAACTAAATATTTATTTGAACGTCCCTGCCCGAATCTTTGGTTGATTGATCCGTATTTTTTATGAGTGCGAGCGTGTTTATTCCGATACGCCGAAAGTGGAATATTGATTCTCGATTTTCTCGAAAACTGAGCATGGGATTAGAATTACGACGAGACTTTTATTAACATACAATGTAACCTGCGATAAATCGCGTCTCGGCGATTACTTTTATATTCCCTTCAGCCTCTTTATCGTAGCCGATACGATACTATGATACGAAAGAATCTTTCAATTTGCGGGCCAATATGCTCGGGGTAATGCTCAATCTGGAAATCTACGATGAAGCCCATCTCGGAGGGGCGATATAGTTCCGTAGCGGAACTATAGTCGCGAAGTGTGTTTCACTCTTCGAACGCAATTTGTCGGGTTTTCTATCCCGGTGGCTGACGACGCGCCGACGTAAACCCGCCCCCCACATCGGGATATCGGAAACGCGGCCCAAGGATGAAGGATGAGGGTGATAATGTGTTTTGCCAGGACAGTCGAGAATACTTCCTATCAACGGATGCATTATTATCGGCCTCATCCTGTTCACATTCCTCCGTCGCTGAATGGTTTCATCGCTCCATCACTTTTTTTTTTATAACACACTGTAAAAAAAAATATCGTATTTTATTCGTATTGAATTTAATGCACCAGTATTTGCATAAAAACTTCTTTTCTGTTTCCCAAAAATGTTCCTTTCTCGAAGCAATTCGTGCAAATTTCGGCGATCACTGAGAAACACAAAAAAAAAAAGAAAAAATCGGTAAAGAAAGTCACAAATTCTCGGTCAAGCGCATTTCTTCCTTTTTTATTCCTAAGTGCAGTTTAAGAAAAAAGAATAATCAGATGAGACAGAGGAGCGGCCGGAGGTATGATGCGGAAGTCCGGAAAGCGCAAAGAAGCGAGAGGGTTGGGGATTCGGCATAAAACATCAGCAAGAGAGTGTGGTCGTGAATGAAATGCAAACTTTGTATAATTGGCGGAGAATTCTGGGTTTAAAGCGAAGCGCGCGAGCGAGCCAAGTGTAAGAGAAGGGGGCGGGGGTGGGATTCGGTGCTTACGGGGATTCCCGTAAGCACCGACCTGTGTGCGCTTGCGATTCCGGTTCGCGTGTTCTCTCTGACGCGGCGACCGCGCTTGTGCTTCCATTCCAAAAAGCCTGACTCCACCTTCACGGCACAGGGAGGTTTACGCAGGCTTGCGTCAAAACATTTCATGGGCTGACTCGTCTCGTCTTCCCCGGTCTCCGCGTCTCGCTCACGTTATATTTTTATTAAACCATTTTGGTATTTATTTTCATTTTATGTAATGACGTCCACACGTACGTTGTTAAATAACGAAAATCTAAATTAAATAAAGTATTTATTTAAGTACTTGACATGGAGATGGTAAGGCGTTTCTTCATAGAAAGATAAAAATGGTACAAGTCTTTCCGATTTTTTTTTACAGGGCTATTTAAAAAATTGTAAATTTAATGTACAATTTTCATGAAAAATTAATGGACTTTTAGAGTGAAATTAAAGTACATCTATTACATCTATTATCTGTATTGGAATTACAGTACTTTTGTATTAAAATTAAATAAAATTATTAAAAGTAAAGTATTTCTGCAGTTTTTAATATACTGCACGTTTTTTTCATCACAATTTAATCAAAAAGTTCCTTCATCCGCTCACATTAAAAATCCCAAAAAAAAAAAACTCCCGTCGAGCGCACTGCGATACACATTCACGTTACCCACGTGGCGGCAGCACCGCTCGGTGCGGCAATCTCTCAAAAAGACGATCCTACTAGATCCTAAATCGATACTTTGCCACTGCCGGTAAGGTAGCGATCACAGCGGTGAGTCGATAACTTATCATAATGAGAGATCTCCAGGATTATCTACGAACCATAAGACCGACGCAAGAATTATTTCTACGCACCCCACCTCACCAATCATAATTTAAAAAAACCATTAATCAAAATTAACCAAAAATCAAAATTAACCAAAAATCAAAATTAACAAAAAATCAAAATTAACCAAAAATCAAAATTAACCAAAAATCAAAATTAACCAAAAATCAAAATTAACCAAAAATCAAAATTAACCTAAAATCAAAATTAACGGAAAATGAATTAAAGACTAGAAAATTCCTACAATCAACCAGTTAAGCATTGATGGAAAATTCTCAACAATCGACGAATCGCACCAACAAAAAGGTTCCTATCGAAAAGATATAATTTTCCAAGAAATCACGGCTCCAAAAAAACGGTCTCATTAAACAAGCAATCCTCCGCGCGACGTCCGGGCTCCTTCGCGGCATCGAATCGCGCTATCGATAGTCAAAAGCGACATCGAACCCCGGGGCGGCGAGCGCGTCGGTGAATCCACCGCTGCCGCAGCAGCGGCACGGCGAACTCCTTCGTCCCGTGTCGGGAAGGATATACGAAAAGCCCGAAGGATCTCTCCGCGGGAGAGGTTGGGGTAAGAGCGAACCGCTGTACCGTGCAATGGATCGGATTAAATATTATTATGAGGAAGAACGAGACGTGTCGTGCACCGTAGTCGCTCTTCTTCACCATCCTTTCCCTTCGGCCAACCCCGCTCCCCTCTTCTTCTTTTCCGATCCGACGGTTTTCCACCCTTACGACTCTCCGTCTCCCTCGGATATCAACAGCGACCCCCTCGAGCGGCTCGGATTCCTAGTTTCCGGCGTCTCAAAAGTTTGGCTCCGTCCCAGACCGAGGCGCTTGCCGGCGCGAGCAAGAGAGGAAAGTAAAGCCGAAGTATAAGGGGAAGAAGAAAATACGGTGGATGCTGCAACGCCACTGCTGCACCGAGGCAACGAATAATGCATTTTTCATATCCGCGCGATATTATCGCGCTCGTTGCTCGTATTAATCGGCCAAGGAGGAGGGGCGGTTGGTCGGCAAACTCGCGGTCTAGAAAACGCGAGCCTCTCTTCGTTCCGGTCCGCGGTGCTTTCCTTCCCTGTTTTTTTTTTTTCCTTCCTTTTCTTATATTCGAACCCGCTACCTGCCGCTCTCTCCCTCGCTCTCCCCTGCTCCGATAGACTTTCCGATGGAACGCCAGTGTCTGCTTCGCTTCCGCGAGATATAAATTCGGCCCGCCAAGCGCACACCCCCCTCGCGAACGATAAAAGTGCGACGGCGAAGAAGCGATTCGCCGCGGCAACGTTATTCTTGAGGGAGCGTAGCAGAGAGCGCAAGTGGATGAGGAGAGCCTAGAAAGCGAGAAGAAAAAGGGATTCGATAAAACTTTTCCCTCGCGTGAAGAGTTTTCTGTAACGTGTGTGTATATGGAGAGTTCCCTTCCCCCCCTCTCCCCCCCCCCCCCCCCCCCCCCCCGCCGCTGCCGCCCCCTCGCCGTGCTACTATTTATACTATGCTTCGAAATATTTTATGGTTACATTATCACCCCCCTTCCCCCGTAGCGCCAACAACCCTCCCTATACCATTGTCCCATTATCATGAATATTTCAAGACGAGGAATAATAATTTTTGCTCCCCTTTTTTCCTTTCACTCGTTCCGCTAACCGAATATCGTATATAGTATAGTGTTAAAAAAAAATTCAATGTATCCAAGATTATGAAATTCAATAACTTCGTACATTAAACGGGACTTAATGTAAATCTACTGGGGAATTTGGATACCATGCAGTACAATTAATAATTGTGAAACAGTTGCGAAACCGTTGAGCTACATTTGTGGAATACTTTCAGATACCAAAGATATGTAAAATGCTTATGGATATGAAGCAATGGTGCACGGTTGTTGCTACAGTTATTATGATAGCGAAAGAATAGTAGTTTGTGATACGAGTGTGGTAAAGTGAATATTATACGTAGACTGTAAAAAAAATCGCATGAAATTTAATGTACTGGTACTGGAAGTTTTTATGCATAGTTATGTGAGAAGTACGACAGAAGCGTGTGAGAAGTAAACTTGCGTGTGAGAAGTAAATTTGCGTGTGAGAAGTAAATTTGCGTGTGAGAAGTAAATTTGCGTGTGAGAAATAAAATCGGGCCGATGTTCCTTGCGATAAAGTCGAACTCCGGGCAAAGTAACTCTTACTGTCTTCCCATTTCGAGTCCAACCTACTTGTCCCATCCCTCCAATTTTGGATCCCTCTCTTCTCCACCGTAGACTCAAGTAATTGCAGCCTCACCCAAACCGCATTTTCTGTACCAACAAGCCTCCATCGATGTTCCCCACGCGGCCCGCAGGGACTTCCCGAGAGGGTACCTCAACCCGAAATAATCGGTAAATCATTGTAAAGAAGTGTCCAACTATCGCCCTAACTCGAAACGAGAAAGGAGAACGAAATCCACATCAGCCTTCGACTTTCATTTGGACGCACCGCTGCATCGCCTTCCATCCTAAGTTACATCCACCGACAGCGAATCACCAGAGCTTACTTCATCAGGGTGGCGTTTCACCACCGTAGTGAAGACACCTCGCCCCATCCGAATTTCCCAAGCTGTATACTGCTGCCAAACCGAGGTCTGACGTTGCACACGGTGGAGCGAGAGAGGAAGTCAGCCTGCACCTACCGACGCCTCATCCGTCCTCATTGACCGAGGCGGAAGGCAACGTCGGTAGGTAACCATCCCCGAAACATCTCTAACGATATTATTACGCGGTTCATTTAAGTTAGATAACAACAATTTCGCACTGGGGCTGTGTCAGTGGCGAGGATATAGGAAGCGCTGCAGGAAGGAAAGGGGAACAACACCAAAGGTGCCTGGAACCGCCGCTTCACGGAGCCCCATCCTGCGGACCTGCGCCGGTGCTGTTACAATATCCGCTACATCTCTTGCCTCCAGCCTAATTACTTCTCGGCCCGCCAGAACAGCCGAACAGTGGCCCGAGCCATCCAGCTATCCACGGAACAGGAGTCTTCTTCCCGTTGCCGGGCTCCATCGCCGATGTCGGCTCCTCCACCCCAACAGCGGTATTCGCGCTGGTGGGGAGGGTGAGATGATATCCCAACGAGCCTCGGCCGCCCCTCCAGCTAAGGGTCTGGCACCCTCCCCGTCTCGGTCTCTCTCCGTCTCTGGCGTTTTCACCGCCGCGCCGGCCTCCGGGAGCGAGGCCGAGGGAGACATCGGCGGAGGGAACCTGGGAATGGGGCTCCACCCCGATATCGGCGCTGGAACAGCGGACCGGTCTATCGCAAGAACGATAGGCTCCTTTTATTTTATTTCTTATACTCGAGTTTAATTAGTTCTCCGATAATACGTTCCTATCTCTTTCGTACAGCGGACGGAAAAGGTTATGCTCTCGGACCCTACGCAGATACCGCGGAGCATAACCTACTTCATCCGCAATCCTTGCGTACGATCAGCCTCGCCTGCGGTCCTCTCGTGCTTCTGTGTGCTTTACCTACACGCTCGCGAGTCTTCTAATTTCGCCTCTCTCTGCACTGAGTGGCGAGCTTGGGGCAGCAATGAAACGACGACCGGTAAATGAAAGGGATGCGTTCGATGACGATGATATTGTAGTGTCTGCTCGAGGAAGTCATCCCCGGATTCAAGGTGAGTTCGCTGGTAAAAGTGGTCTATTAATTTTTCAATAAAAAATCTGTTCGGTATTGTTTTGATTAAAACATTTTTATTCCAATTGAACTGGACAGTTCTAAAGCGGAAACTCGGATGGCGCGTTGTGTTGGATTCCAGCGTCAGCGACTTATGGTGTCTGCTCACGAAATGCATCCCCAGATTCAAGTTGACTTCGCTCGTAACAGGGGTCTATTAATTTTTTAAATAAAAAATCTGTTCAGTATGGTTTTGATTAAAAAAATTTAATTCCTATTGAACTGGACAGTTCTAAAGCAGAAACTCGAATGGCGTGTTGTGTTGGATTCCAGCGTCAGCGACTTACGGTGTCTGCTCACGAAATTCATCCCCAGATTCAAGGTGACTTCGCTCGTAACAGCGGTCTATTAATTTTTTAAATAAAAAATCTGTTCAGTATGGTTTTGATTAAAAAAATGTAATTCCTATTGAACTGGACAGTTCTAAAGCAGAAACTCGTATAGCGTATTGGGTTGGATTCCAGCGTCAGCAACTTATAGTATCTGCTCACGAAATTCATCCCCAGTTTCAAGGTGACTTCGCTCGTAACAGCGGTCGACTAATTTTTTAATAAAAAATCTGTTCGGTATGGTTTTGATTAAAAAATTTTAATTCCAATCGAACTGAACAGTTCTAAAGCGGAAACTCGGATAGCGCGTTGTGTTGGATTCAAGCGTCAGCGACTTATAGTGCTGCTCACGAAATTCATCCCCAGATTCAAGGTGACTTCGCTTGTAAAAGCGGTCTATTAATTTTTTAATAAAAAAAATAGTTTGGTACGGTTTCGATTAAAAATTTTTTATTCCAATTGAACTGTACAGTTCTAAAGCAGAAACTCGGATGGCGCGTTGTGCTGGATTCCAGCGGCAGCAACACCTGGCAGAGTTGTATCACCGATGGCCGCAAGGACCGCGGGCGGCTCGGTGAAAGAGCACGCTTTCCGGGTTTGCGATGCGTGCGGACTATCGCGCCCCGGCAAATCACGCGTCGTTGCGCACGACTGCCCAATTTGAGAGGTAGAATGGGCGGTCGGAGGTTGGCGGTCGCTGTGTGCACCTGCATAGCCGCCTACTCTAGGAACGTCCGCCGACCGACGGTCGGCCACGACTAAACGTCCATTCGCCCAACACCAATTAGGCGAACGATACACGCTCTCCACCGCCGCCTCTACTGCGTGCCATTGCCGCTCGCCAATGATAATCGTTACGTGTCCCTTGTCGATTGCACCTGTAAGCCGGAACATTACTGGAGGACTGCACAGAAGCCTTGTTCAACCTCAGGCCACCAAATGCCTAGGTGCAAAAAAATTCAAACTAACGGTGCATTGAAGCATCTTAATAGGCACACGTGTGGGACCAAGTGTTCCGTATAATAGCCCGAGTTCAGGAATTAAACGTTGTAACGGAAAAACATGCCTATTGGATCGTAAACTAAGATAGAGGCGAACGGAACTATTTCGTTGTATTGCGAACGATCATTGAATGATCGGGACTCTTGAGATATCTTGACTATTGAGATATCTTGACTATTGAGATATCTTGACTATTGAGATATCTTGACTATTGAGATATCTTGACTATTGAGATATCTTGACTATTGAGATATCTTGACTATTGAGATATCTTGACTATTGAGATATCTTGACTATTGAGATATCTTGACTATTGAGATATCTTGACTATTGAGATATCTTGACTATTGAGATATCTTGACTATTGAGATATCTTGACTATTGAGATATCTTGACTATTGAGATATCTTGACTATTGAGATATCTTGACTATTGAGATATCTTGACTATTGAGATATCTTGACTATTGCGATATCTTGACTATTGAAAGATCTTGCCTATTGAGAGATCTTGACTATTGAGAGATCTTGCCTTTTGAGAGATCTTGCCTTTTGAGAGATCTTGCCTTTTGAGAGATCTTGACTATTGACAGATCTTGACTACTGAGAGATCGTGACTTTTGACAAATCTTGACTATTGAGAGATCGTGACTATTGACAGATCTTGACTATTGAGAGATCGTGACCATTGAGAGATCTTGACTATTGATAAGTATGAAAAGTATCCAACTTTTAACATCGAAAGATCGTTTTGGGTACTTATTGAATTAAGTGAAACCAAAATTGAACAAAGTATTAATTTTTTCTTATCCGGTGCGCTTGTGAAAAAAATATATAAATTAAAAAACATGTTGACGATGCGTAATATTTGGTTGAATACTGGGGGTGAGCGAGATGAAGCGGAACACCTCGGGGCAAAACGGACTGTTTTTACACATTTTCCGCGGAATATAAACAAAACGTAGTGGCATATCAAATACCGGATACTTGTTCGTTTTGACCCAGAGTTCCGTTTTTCCCCATTCTCCCATAGTAGATATTGAGGTATCCACACTGGCGTTTGCGTCAGTTGTAGGTACCACTCAGCCGTTCACGAGACCAATGAGGCACGAAATTGCTTTACGCAATCGGCCATTATTTGCGAGGAATTTTGCGGATGCCAGTGAGCAATTTCTCTTCGGGAATGGCGATCGACACGCGTGATACGCGTCGGGGCGTTTGATACGAGAATATTATTCAATATTCATCGTCAGGCGCGTTTGATTGTGCGGCCAAGCAATAATTGATGAATGCAACCGAGCCCTTTGCTCTTCAGCCGGAAAACAAAATTGCATAGCAGTTTCTGAATTGGAATGACGATTGTGGCTCTGGTGCGGTTGCACGAAGCCGCTCAAACGCCGTTAGCCTGTAGCAACACACAATATAGAAGACGGGAGAGGCCGTCGCGGATATTCGACTGCTACAGCAAGGCCCATAATCTCAATATGATATACGTATACAGGATTAATTTGCGTCTGTAACGCATAATCTGGAAACCTATTCGGTTTAATTAGACATTTGAAGGGAATCAATGTGAAGGACGACGCATTATCTTCGTGAGGATTTTGGTAACAATTGGAAGAAATAGAAACGCAAACCTCCTCTGCTTAAACATACAATAATATACCCTTAACACATAAAAAAGATTGACAGTAAAGTTTTCTCAACAAAGAATTCTCGAAATTCATTATATTTTTAGTCAGTTACATGAATCTCCTCTAAGCCTCCTTAAGACTGCTTGTTAGTATTTTCCCTGCCGGTTGTATTGCCTATTGTACTATTAGAAATGTCAAGATCGTTTCCTTACTATTCATTACCTGAGTTGCCCGGTTCTTAGGCGATTTATCTCAGGACTTAATGAACTTTATCGATCTATCTATCTACGTATCTAAGGCTTAGATACGTAGATAGCGCCGGAAACTACCTGTCCAGATTCTAGGCAGGTAGTTTCCAGCGCTACCACTGATGGCGTGCAAGACTCTTCAGAGATACCGGATCGATGGTCGCGCGCGCCACCAGCGGTAGCGTCATTAACTACCTAACTACCGGCAATAAGCTTATGTTCCTCTCTACAGCAAGTAGTTAAACAGTCATTGACGCTGCCACTGGTGGCGAATGCGACCGCTCATCCGTCCTCTTGAAAACATCGCAAGTACAACCGGTCACTGTACCAGTAAAAACGCTGAATATGAACAGGAACATAACCCAAAAAGGAGCGCAATCCTCTTCGCATCCCGGATGGGTTTCGATGGATGCGGGCGATCTACACAGCAGTGGCAACGGCATCGGGAAAGGGTGAAGGATCGGTAGGCTGTTCAGGGCTAGAGGAGCTCCCAGAGGGGTGTGAATACCTTTTAGGAGCTTAGAGATTACACTTGGAAACTGGCGGGCTATAACGGGGAGTGGGGTTAGAGGTTGGTGACAATAATGCAGGGTTGAGTCTAGAGCCTCGTCGTCGCAAGCCGGCCGATTCCCACGAAGGTTTCGACTCAACTTATATAATACTCCGGGATGCACCAAGAGCCGCGAGCTATCCGTTACCGTTTCTGGCGCGCGTTCTGCCGAAGTAGGTGGGTACCCGGCGTGCGATATACCGGCTATAACGTATACGAAAGTGCTACCGTTTCACCTTGCACTTTCGTCGCGCCAGCAAAGGCTCTATACCGCACACTGCTTCGGTATCCACGGTTGGGAACCGGAGAGCGCACTAGATAACCTCATTCTATCTGCCTGAAACTAACGTTTGTAATTAACAAAGTTATCCCTCTAGTCGCGCTTACGTAGGGACTTTGAGGCGTTACACGGCCAAAACTAGTCGATTGAATCTATAAAATGAAAGAAAAAATTAATTAAGAAATTCGCAGTCGGTTTGTAGATTAAATCTGATGAAATTTTGCGAGATTTAATTATTTCGAGAATAATTTGAGAGGGAGGAGAGAGAAAGATTTCTCGGCACTAGTAATATTCATTAGCGCATGTTTGACCGTCCGAAACGAACTCGATTACCTTATTTTCTTCACTTTGAGAGAGATTCCAATCGCCGCGTCGAAAGAGCGTCATGCCGACAGGTAGACCGAGCGCATCGATCCTTCGGGAGTTAAAATATGGAAATATTATCGAGAAGAATAGAAGGCTTGCTGTACAATTTGCAGCGCACTATATCGGTGTCGTGATAAGGTAGTATCTTTTATGGATTACCTTTAATTCCGTAGATCCGCACTTACGTGACACATTCCAGCCTTTGCCATTTGACTTTATAATTTTTAAATTTATTCCTCTCGAAATGCATACGTAAAAAGTGTTTTTTTTTTATACATGGCTCTTTCAGCCTCCTGCACCAATAAGACCCTCCGTACTTGGAGACTTTTCTCAACAATAATAAATTTAATGTGCAGTTATGATAGAAATTCAATATACTTTTTCATTGAAATTAAAGTAGATTATTAAAAGTAATATAATTTCGTAGTAAAATTAAAGTAAATGATTTGAAATAAAGTAATCGAAATTTTTTCGGTACACTAAACATTAATTTTTCGTCACAATCGTACATGAAATTTAATATTCCAGTTTTTGCATAACAACTTCCAGTCGGTTAAATTAAATATCATACGAATTTTTTTCCAATGCATGATAAGCGCAAAAATTATTGCAATTCATCCGATCGTAGAATTATAATTGGGAATTTTGCGTTTCTAACCACTACACGATCCACACACGTTCTCTCGTTACACAGGTCCGAATTTGGCTCTGTAAAACCGTTGCACACATTCGAGGCTTTTCTCAGCATATTTTTTTTATTTTTCATGAGAAGCGCAAAACTGATTGGAATCCTTTTTTGGAATTCAAATTTTATGGTTGATTCGACGTTTGCCAGTTTTCCGAAATAACGGCGGACCGTAGAATATATCATTGGGTATTTCGAGTTTCTACCCGCTCCACGATCCACACACGTCCTCTCGTTACACAGGTCCGAATTTGGCTCTGCAAACCCATTGCACACTACGATATTCGCAACAATCCGAGAGCCTGTAATTTCGTCCTGGCGAAAGCCTTTTGCCCCCCACCCCCCAACCCGCCCCTCTTCGCGCATGAATACTCAAGTATGCAAATTCGCCATAGGGCGACGTTAGACGTTTCCCAGCTGCGCCTACGGGTGTTAGTCCTTGTGGGGAAGGCGAGAGTTACCGTACCTATACCGCTGATCCGGATGTGAAGAGGGAGGGCTGACGTTGACAGTCTGAGTTTGAAATCGAGAACTCTGCAATTTAAATTGTTAAAATGAATCTCATAAATTTGTCAACGTTTTTTTAATTGAAAAATAATTCAATCCGTTGAGCACGTTAAATTAAAAAATATTGCTATAGCTCTATAGGAAAATATATCTATAGTTAAATTCGTTGTTTTTATTCTTCGGTACATTTTTTTTCTTTCATATTTTTATGTAGTTCCGGCGAACCACTATCGATTTTTTGATGATTACGGGTGGCCGTACACTGGGAAAAAGAATAGTATTTCTTGCTATAACGAATAGTTCTCAGGACGAACGTCGATATCGATAGTTTCCGATAGTATACAGGAATAGACAATTGAAGTGGAACACGATATTTTTCGCCAGTTTGGTGGTAAGAGTTGGACCCTTTCACGTATACTTTCGCCAAAATCACCTTGTTCCACTTCAATTGCATACTACTATACATTCAATCGGTTAAACTATAATTTAATTTATAATAATTTCTATATTTCGTAGATGCTTATATAATTCATATTTCACATCTCGTATATAATTCATATATTTATATAATAAGCTATCATAAAACGATAAATAATCGATTTTTAATGATTTTTATGATTACGGCCATACACTGAGAAAAAGAATAGAATCTCTTGCTATAACGAATAGTGCTCAGGACGAACGTCTATATGCATAGTTTCTGATAGTATAAATTCAGTTGGTTAAACTATAATTATCAATCTCAGTGTATCAACCACGTGGCCGAGTCACCCTGACTTACTCTAGCGTACGGAAAACACACACTAAAATAAAGTGTAAAAAGTAAATAATAATACTTGGATTAAAAATAAAGGAAAAGCGTGAAGGACGGACAGCGACGAGGAGGAAACGAGCACGAGTGGCCGGTTAGACGCCTCGTCAGTCAACGAGGGTGGATCTCGTCGACGAGCACAATAAGAAGAAAAAGAAGAAGAGGGAGGAAATAAGAAGTAAAATTTTACCTTAGCCAGTAGAGCGATATTTATTTTGGCAGAGCCTCGCTGGCCGATGCGTCCCACCGGATGTCTCGGTAAGGGTCGAAGGGAAAGAGGAAGCGTACAGGCAAGACTTTCTGCCGATGGACGATGGAGAGAAATCGGGAAAAATCGTGAAAATCGCGGCAAGTTCGATTTCGGAGTCCGAACACGTCGCCGTCGGAGCGACGCGCCGTCGTACCGAAAAGCGCTCGGAAGACGATTCAGGAAGCCTCGACGAAATGGGGGCTGGGAGGGGGGGGGGGGGGAATGGGTGGGGAAAAAATGGAACACCGGGACAAAACGGACAGTTTTTACCATTTTTTTTTGCGTTACATAAAAGCGTGTCATCCCGAAAGGTGGACACGTGGTCCATATTGTCCCGAAATTCCATTTTGCCCCGCTCTCTCGCGTGTGACGACGGCCAGCGAAGGACCGAAAGATTGGACGATGGGAGGAAACCGGAGGAATGAGATAAAGAAGGCCTCGTGCAGCAGCTTCGTTCGGTGTTCTGTGCGGATTCGGTAGAAATCAACAATGGAGGTGTGGGCATTGATGTTGCTCGAGGATGCGAGAAAATGCGGATAAGCTCGAGGCTGTATATCTGCGACTGGACGATTACACGAAACTATCACGTCCTGTCGAATGTTTGCGAAAGAATAAACAAACAAAAAATGTTAGGTCAAATATTAGACATTGTTATTAAGAGGATGTATTATTAGAAACTGCAATATTTCTTATTATAAACTTCCTTTCAATCGGAAATTGTTAACAGACGTGAAGAAAAAAAATTGCATTTAATTAATTAGAGCTTTTTTTACCTTGCGGACCCAGGCTGGACGGGGGAAAAGAGTGTCACATCGCCCGCGGAAAACAAACAAGTGTTTGCGGTCGACTCCGGGAAGAAAGTTGGCGCCGTGTGTTCAGAAGGGGAGGATAAGATTTTTTTTTTCATAGATATACGCATGTAATTGGTTCTGGAAGTCTTTCAAAGTAAGGCACTTTAAGTTGTTTAGAGAAAAATAAGTAATAACAACAACAAAAAACCTTTTATAATTGTGAACCTAAATAGGAGTCATTATTGTTTTCATTAATTTTGGATAAGGTACGAAAAGATCTCTTATTAAAAAAAAATAGTTCTGTTGTTGTTTAATAACAATAATAATAATAGTAATAACAACAGTAATAATAGCGATACTAAGGAGATGTTTCAAACACCAAAAATCCTCGCGGAACTAAGGCAGGATTTGCTAAATTGAATTTTCGTGGCATTGTATACGACGAGAGACGATGTGATTCTCTAAATCGATAAAGTAAATAGAAAACGTGTGTCACGTTTTCGGGAATACGTGAGAAATAAAAGATGGTGATATCGACGAAATAAACTTCACATCTCCGTAGTCGGGATTCTATAGAATTTTCTATGCAGCGATGGTTGCTCTATTGGGATCGTGTGCCGCAAGTGTCAATTCATGTATACGTGTCGTGTATGGGATATTTAAAAAAAAATTAAATGGACGATTACAAATTCATTCAATAATCTCCAATCAAATTAACTATATGACGTTATTTTTATTATTATTTTTGTAAAAACGAAAAAAAAACAAAGCAACGTATACATTTGAGCAGCCACAATGAATATTATTATCATTATTATCTGGTAATTTTTTTGGTAATTATCTGGTAAATACATTTTTTAAAGGTTTTTAAAGGTTTAAAGGTTTACCAGTCGAATATTCGAATTTCTATCTTTTCATCGTGATTCACGTAATTGTCGGCGCAAAACAAATATCGCAACCAATATTTTCCGCAAGCCTCGCCGTTGCGAGCGACGTAATAGTTCTAGAACGGAGCGGCGTCGAGACGATCAAATATTGAGGCGAAGAAAAGAACGACTATCAGATATGCCGGTGTCAGTCGTAGATAACGTCGGATCGCCGAGTGTACGGACACAAACACGACCACCAACACTAAAATCTTTCATGAGACTCCGAGCCCTCAGGAGACCACTGACGAGAAGAAAAGTGTCCGCGCCCGAGAAGCTGTTCCACATCGGATAGTAGAAGTAATTGCCGGTTAGTCCGCAAGAAATACGATGCGTAGAGATTGGACGTACACGAAAAGCTCGGGTAAAGAGAGGGTGAACATTTTTATCGTCCTTTTTTACAGCCCACCAGAAGCGAAACAAAAAATTGTTATTGCCAATTACCATTTTCAAATTGTTTCGTCCGTATACTTTGTGACCTTCGCGTTTATAGTCTGTACTGAAATTATTACGTACGAAAAATTGGGTTCGTACCGTTCTAGCAATTATTTGTCTCGCGGGTGAAAAATCGCACCTGCAAAGTCTCCGCTTTATTGATGAAAGGCATCGGAACGAATCTATGGGTCGTCACGACTGAGGCTGTTGATAGCGAATGCATTTTTGCGATACACCTTATGGCTTAACGGTAAAAAAAAAAATGGTACGAAATTTAATGTACCGGACTGGAAGTTTTTATGCAAAAACTGGCATATTAAATTTCATGTACAATTGATCAAGAATTCATGTTCAGTGTATTAAAAACATTGAGAATACCTCATTTTTAAACATTTTACTCAATTTTATTATGAAAGTA
Source organism: Ichneumon xanthorius (assembly GCA_917499995.1). Classification (NCBI taxonomy): domain Eukaryota; kingdom Metazoa; phylum Arthropoda; class Insecta; order Hymenoptera; family Ichneumonidae; genus Ichneumon; species Ichneumon xanthorius. The sequence continues at coordinate 13,223,554 of OU824201.1, forward strand.
CTTTAATTTTTATAATTTACTTTAGTTTCAATGAAAAAGTATATTCATTTTTCGTCACAATTGTACATTAAATTTAATGTACCAGTTTTTGCATAAAAACTTCTAGTTCGATACATTAAATTTAAAAAAATCTTTATAGTGTTTCGTAGGTTCCTTTTTCAACACTTGCCAGCTTATGCTTGGGGAAAACTAGTTCATCAAGCCCAGCAAGCGCCTAGCAGAATTAAAGTGAACTCCCGCGTCGGTCATCGAGAACAATGATTTTGAAAATGTTCTTGAGAAGAAACACCGTACACCGTCCAATCTGTGATGTAAAAAATCGAAAAGAGAATATGAATCATTTTTTAAAAGATTTTTTTTTCAATTTGCATTTATCCAGTCGATTAGTTCTGCGAATTCTTTCCTACCGGAGGTCCCCATCTCGAGCGTGTGTTCAACGGCACATGTGCATCCCGCTCATCGACGTTGCTAGTTGCAATTTCCATCTCGATTAAACAATATTTTCCGGTAAATTCCCCGCAGTGAGGATAACTCGTCGCTGAGCATTGTTCGAAGTTTCCCAAGGCGTGGATGTTTCCCAACATCATGTCCGATGTGTATCTTCCGTTCGAGTCCATCGCCGCAAATAAACGTGATTTTAATTGTGAGAAAAAAATGTTTATCGCGAATTATCGGGGATTTACGGTCGTTGTGACTGTAATTAGCTGATGAAATTAGCATACTCGCTGCTCAAAGCCCATGGCGACAGTTGTCGAACGCCCTCGAAATAAAACGACATATGATCGGCTTGTTTTTTTTTTTTTTTTTTTTTTTTTTTTTAATTACGTCGACAAACGACAAACATTTATCTAGTCGTAATCGTTTATTCCTCGCATCAATACGAAAGACGATGACATTGAAACTATTGTCGTTAACCGTATTCCGGTTAATCCTAACATTTTTTTAACAATCGGCAACTTTCGTCCATTAAATATTTATTATGATTGTTTTTTTCAAAATGTTTTTATTTTTTAATTTATTTAATGATACAATGAATCATGTATTGTTGGTAAACGATTGATCATATTATTATGATCGTGACGGGCCGGGAATACCGTGGTTGACTGCCAGCGGTTCGATGAGATTCTACTATTAAATGCGCATAATAAAGCGATACATTGAACTAATGGATAATTACGATGTTATGCTCAATAATCCATGTGAATCACTATGGCGACAACTCCAACGTTGGAGGATTAAAGAGGGACATAAAGCTTACTAAAAAAATCATTTTTAAACCTACGTTTTTTAAGCCCTTCAAGTACCAAGCCTCTTTTCCGTCGGAAAAAATAATTTTATCTCAACCAGTCGAGTTTACGGCTATAAATAATACATCCATTTCAGTATGGCAATTCATACGTTTTTTTTAGTCACAAAACATATATTATTTCCTTTAATAAAAAGCTTGGCATTTTTACCTGAAAATGTATCTTCGAATAAAAACAAAAATAAACAAGTTCTTAATCTTTAAAAAATTTCTATCAAATAGATGACAAAACCATGTTTTCTCATACTTATGTCAACGTACTCCGAAATTGCGATATATTAGAGATATTGGCAAACATGTCAGATTTCCCAAAAAAAAAAAAAAAAGATTATCTACTTAATGAACAATTGTTTCTGTGAAAATTTAAGAAAATGTCATAAGAAAGGTTATATAAAAAATGTAGGTCATGGGAGGAAGATTTTACCTACATTCCGAGTCAAGTATTAACGGAATTGCTCTTACGATCCCTCTCTATGCGCGCCAGAAGTGTGTGACCACAACGAGACTAAGATATCCGATGGTACGAGGACTTTCTCTTTCTACCTAAGTGGTTCGAGTGGACAACGTTGCGGCAGCGGAGCACTCCCGATGTCTCCGTTGAGCTAGAAATATAGCAAATAGAAGCTAGTTATGAATGATTCGAATGAATTAACATACATAATTGCCATGCAATTTTTTTTCCTTTTGTAAAATGTAGAAATATCGTTACTCGATCAATTAATTCGTGCATAATGGGAATAAAAACGTTAATGGGATTCCACGATATACATAAAACATCGGGGCACGCTTCTTCTCTTCCGGCTCTAGCCAATTATCCCGAGGACTGTCGCATAACTAAAAAAATGTAAATCCTTCCCTCGAAGTATCCTTAAAGTTTCCTTAAAGAACTGTTGCACAGACGAAATATTGCATACAACGAGGTTATTTAAAAATATATAAAAATAAATAAAAATAGCTTCACTGAAAAAATATTTGATTCTTCGGTATCGAGAGTGCGATTTAACTTTTTAAATCGCACTCTCGATACCGAAGAATCAAATATTTTTTCAGTGAAGCTATTTTTATTTATTTTTATATATTTTTAAATAACCTCGTAAATAGAACGTTGGTCAACACGTCATCTACGTGCGACGCTATTCGGATGACACACGGAAGCGCACCAAAAAAAAGTCGTCAATTTTTCTACAAATATTACTTCCGGCAGTTGTTTGTTAAAAAAAATTATAATGGTATTTCCCCTCCGCTTATTAGGAGAAAAAATCGTAAAAATAAATTGTTCTCATTGTCTCCAACCAGGAAGCGTGCCCCCACACGAAGCTTGTTGTGTAAAAGCGTTGCGTTCTTTACGGTTCTCTATAAATAATTCATCACGTAAGAAAACTCACTCCCGAAGAATCCCGAATCGAAACTTTCCAAAAACGACGTTACCCGATGTACATGTTTGCATGTATGGTTGTATGTGTGTTTTACCCGGCGATATTTGTCTACGACGACGTGTTCAACGATCCGCGAAGACATGGACGTTTTTTTTAAATTTCATTGCCGATTTTCCTTTATATAGATTTAAATAATTTTTCTTTTTTAAATTCGTTCGATAGTTTTGTAATTTTGCGATATCGAATATTGTCACATGTATTATTGTAAACATCACGAAGTGCATCTATAAAAACAAGCAGGAAGATTCACGAGTCAATTATTATTCACCTCACGTCGCGACTGAGTATGTATCTCGATTCGTACTGCTCCAAGTGCGGAAGAGCGTGACGAAATTTGATGACCGTCGCACATTTCGATAGAGGGCATTTTTCGATGTACAATCGGCGGGATATCGCCCGCACACACGATTGTGCACTCGCCTGACAGCTAATTGAAACCACCGGCGTGGCAAATTTGATGCGTCTGTCTCATGAAAAATGTATCGTCGACGTGTACCAAAGCGCGGAACAGCGTAACGAAGGGTTTCGTTTATTTTTTGTAAAACTTCGTCGCTATTTATTCGTCCCGCCCGTCGCGTCGAAGATGTTACACTGATTGGCAATTTTTTGCATAGTTTGACTTTCGATTTTGAATTGTCTGGTCTAAAGGAGAATTAAAAAAAATATATATTTCTGGTAATTACAAAATTCATGTTATGCGTCAACTGCACAAAATGCAATTACAATACGCCGTGGAATTGTTTATTCCATGGCGCATCAAGAAGCCTCAACAATCCATAACGATATCGATTTATTATCATTAGAAAATTGCTACTAGCATGGCAATAAAAGCTATAGACTGAATGAGGCGTTGATTGAGTCGATGACGAAGATTGCGGAAAGTTTGCATTACGGACATTATCTTTTTATTCCTTCGTCACGATCTACTCGTCCCACCGATCGCTCCGAAGATGTTACACTGATTGACAATTTCGCTGAGTTTGACTTTCGATTTTTATTTATCTGGTTCGAAGGAAAATGAAGAAAATAAAATAATTTCTGCTAATTACAAAATGCACGTAATAAATGAATGCATAAAATGCCGCGGAATTATTTATTCCACGGCGCATCAAGAACACTCAACAATCCATTAAATATTATCGAATTATTGTCCGATTAGAAAATTATTTTTAACTTGGTAAAAGAAAAGATAAACTGAACGAGTCGTTGATTGAGTCAAAGATGAGGATTGCGGAAAATTTGCACTGCGGACCGGTTTAAGGACTCGGTACCTGCGACACACCGCAACATCGTATACGTACATAGACGTAGTGGGACATAATAAGTGATAAAAAATTACCGCGTAGACCAGTTAAGCCCGCACCACTCTCTGGATCCAGGAATTAATTCTCCTTTCCCTTTGCTAACTAACCAATGCCTGCAACGACGCGCATTCTCCACTTGCCGATACTTCGCCCGTGACCTGCTGACTAGTCAAAACAGTCTTCCGATTACCGTTCAGCAAGCTGGTCGCGTCACCCTGCACTGTCAACTCCAAATAACCGAAACAATCGGACGCAACTTTGTGGATTTAATAAATCAACAAATACCGAAAGACTCTCGTCGCAATATTTTTTATCGATTTGATACAAAATCAATTAATCGCTCGTGCAGTGACTTAAAAATTCTGTGATGCTACACAACAATAACTTCATAATATTGACAACAATAATAAACTAACGACAAAATAATAATACAATAATAAACTTGACCATTCGAAGTGTTCAATTTAAAAAAAAAATTATATTCAATTTTTGTTTCTATAATAATATCTCTAATAAAATATTTATGACAATCGTGACCGATGTAGTGTGTACCAAAAATCAGTGCTGCTAAAAAAATGGTCAATGCTCCTTAAAAGAGTATCGTCGAAATGTTTAGTCGTCGAATTTACTTTACACAAATTTTACCATAGATCTCACTTTATAGATGCATTTATACAAATATAGATATCTTTTTTAATCGCCTCGAAACTAATCCAAAAAAACCGCAATGAAAAATTTACCGATTTTTGTCTTCGCACTCTTCGCGACGTTGAGTTCGCCGTTCGTCGCCGGAAGCAAAAACATTTTGAGGATCAAGTCGTCGGTCGGCGACTCGAAAAACGATCTGGCGAATATCGAGTACGATACGGTGGACGAGGACGTAATTCCGCTGTTGACGAGAGCTCGGACGTTGATAGCCGGAGCGATCGAGGCGATCGACGACGGTGCGTGCAGAGATCAGTGCAGACTCGTTATCGACGGCTTGCACAATCTCACAACCTGGTCGGTTAAATTTTACGACTCGTCGGGAAAAGTTCCCGAGGGTGTTTTGGCCGGCTCGGTCTATCAGTTGGGAAATTTCGACGAGTGTCTGGAAATCGGTAGATCGATCGAGGACGAGACACCGATAGGTCTCCGAGCTCAATATTGCTTGGGCGAAGTGGACGTCCATGTGCCGACGAATTACCTGAAGAGACGAGCTTCGATCTGGAAACTCTTCCGCGAGCCCGCCGAACGCTACGATGAAACGATAAACAAACTTTATTGGGGAATTTGCTTTCCGAGCGCTTGCACCAATCGGGACGTCGAGGGCGTCATCGAGCGAGTACTCGAAGTCGCGTTTGTAAATTCTCGAGTTCGCTTCGGTTTCAAAATTCCCGATGGACAATGCTACAAGAACGAACCACTTGCGGTGGACACTCTGGATGTCGCTTATATGTAGGTTTGGCAGTTATTAACGCTTATTGTGCCAATGATTAAAAAATTACAATGATAAAGGCACACGTTTTGAGGATCAAAGAAAGTAACGCCGAATTTTTCTGGTCATGTGTATAAATGAAAATCGAACAAGTTGGGAGAAACGGTAATTGGGCAAAATGCCACGCTCAATAACCAACTCCGCGAATCATTTTTTTTTCATTCAAAGTTAATGAACATTTTTGGACAAACGCAAATTGTTGGCTTCTGTGTCTAGTAAAGATAGGACGCTTGAAAATTTGCGTTCGTGCCGCAGAAAAAATGGTAATAAACATTTATTACCGTTTTTATTACCGGACGGACGCGAGTAAGGAAGAAGATGATTTCATACCACCTTAAAAGTGATGTAGAAAAAACTCTCAAGATTCACTTTATTTAATTGGTTAAAATTGATTAAAAAAAATAAAGCTAAAAGTTTTTTCTGGTCATGTACATAATACTAAAATCGAGCCAGCAAAAATAAACGGTAATTGGGTGAGACACCACGCTCAATAACAAACTCCGCGACCCATTTTTTTATTCAATATTAATGAACATTTTTGGACAAACGCTAATTGTTGCCTTCTCCGTCCACTAAAGCAAGAACGCTTAAACATTTGCGTTTGTGCCCAAATGCTTTTAGCGCCCATTAAAAAATTTATTACCACTTTTATTGTCGGCCACACGCGAGTAGGGAGAGAAATGATTTCACATCACCTTAGAAGTGATGTAGAAAAGACTCTCAAAATTAAATTTAAAAAAAAATATCATTGCATTTTTTTATTATCGACGTTGTTTGACCAGACCTTTTTTTATGGCTGCTAAATAACGCCATATAACTCGGCTTCCGTCTTAAAATAATGACGATATAAAATTTTTATCAAATTTTCCTTCCAGGAGCATAATTTCAGTTGTGGCGTCGATAATTTGCGTGGGAACAATTTTGCACATGGCTTACTTGAGGAACAAGAACGAAACGCCGAGTGGGATTGTCCCGCAGATATTCATCGCATTTTCTCTCATATCAAACGTGAAGAAGCTCTGCGGTCCAGCCAACGACGACGGTTTGAATCTCGACTGCATATCGGGAATAAAATTTATAGCCATGCTGATCATCATTGCCGGCCACACGCTTGTATTCGTCATCGGTGGACCGATATTGAACAGCGCATTCTGGACAGAGGTTAATATTATTGCATTACAGTTGATAATTTTCTCGACCTTCGTTTCCGAAAATTTACTCTTTCTCGATGACTCAATTTATTAAAATTATTGTGTCTTACTCTGCGCAGGCAACCGGCAAAGTGGAGAACTCAATTTTTCTCAACAATCCCCTGCTCGTCGATACATTTTTGTTCCTGAGCGGTTTCCTCTTCTGTCGGCTGATCTTGCGCGAACTCGACAAGAGAAAATCTGTCAACTTCATATTCCTATACGTTTTTCGTTACATAAGGTTTGTCGATTTTTTATCACGTTTATCCGGAGAGTAAATTTAAATGTAAATTTAAATGTACAGCAATTTTCGCAATTAGACTAATAATTGTTATTGCAACAATAATTGCAGACTGACCCCTGCCTACATGGTCATCGTCGGATTGTATCTGACGTGGTTGCCGAGATTAGATTCGGGACCGCTGTGGTCGCGGATGGATCAGGAGAAAGAACGCTGCCGTGTGTCGTGGTGGGCAAATATTCTCTACATCAACAATTACGTAGACACCGATCAACTGGTAAATCGATCAATAATTCTGTAATGAAGTTCCTTCGATAATTACGCTTCTGGCATAACGAATCGAAATTTATTGACTTTTTTTGTCTATAGTTCGTTTTTCACGCGAATCGATGACATTGCCGAAGGATATATATATATATATATACATACATATGTTTTGCGGTTGCAGTGTATGTTCCAATCGTGGTACTTGTCGGTCGACACTCAGCTATTCATTCTTGCTCCGGCGATTATTTATCCTCTGTGGAAGTGGCGGAGACCGGGCGAATTTATCCTCGCTGGCGTAACAGCTGTTTCGATGCTTGTACCATTCATGGTGACGCTGTTGAATCAGTTGGACCCCACATTGATGATCCACACCCGGTAAGATTGAGCGAATGTAAAACGACAAAAGCAAATCACACTGTAAAATAATAAGCTAAAATAACCAAAATCTGATCGAAAAACTGTAAAAATTTCGTTTTTCTTTCGACAGAGAAGTGAAGGATTTATCGACGAACGAATACTTCAAAAACATCTATATCAAAACGCATATGAGAGCCAGCCCGTATTTCTTCGGACTTATTTACGGATACATACTTTACCGTATTCAAACTTCAAATTATCGATTGTCGGCAGTAAGTTAAACAATCTAAAGGGCAGGCAACTTCATTTCATTTTCGCAGAGCAACTTTAGAAAAAAAAAAAACGATCTGCTCCAAGTTCTTGGTTGCAATTAAGATAATGGTTTACCATCTTTTTTTTGCGGCGGGATTTGAAGACACAATGATTTTTTCAGAATACCGTCAGGGGAGGATGGATAGTTGCAAGCTTGTCCTTGATAGCTGCGATGTTTTCCATAATCGTGTTCTACGGACCGAGGAAAAATTTTACCGCAGTCGAGGCTGCGGTTTACTCGTCGCTCCATCGAGCCCTCTGGAGTGCGGGCACGGGTTGGGTGCTTCTTGCTTGCATGACTGATAATGCTGGTAAAATTATTATTCCCTATTAATGACTCATTTGTTCACCCGCAGGTGTTTCCGCGTGTATCGATTGGAGTTATTGATTACCACTAGCATTTTATTGATAAATTGTCTGCCCTCGTGTGTCGGTCTGCATAGATCTGTTCAAACCATAATGCATAAACCAGTTCCAAAATTTCATGTGTCACGTTTTGTGACTTTTGCGGAAACTGTTTTCACGCGAGTTTTTCCTCAACGCTACACTCGCGAATCTCTCTTATGCTGCAATCGACGAGCACTGTACCTGTGCCGAGGTTTTTAATCGCCAGTTGCTTAATCGCATCTGGATGCCGGTGTCCGAAACGCCTGCGCCATGTTTGGTGATAATCGTAGGCATGAGAATCTTTTAAAGAGGTCTGCAATGCCTCTTTTGTAACGCATGCACAAAAAGTCCCACTTCTCGTTCCTGTAACGCGTGGCGAAAGTGGCGCTTTTTAGTAAGTCGGGGGTGAAAAATACTGCGCTTGCGCAGATCAAACTAGTTACTTTTTGCACATGTTTTAACACTATCAAGATTTTTTCGCCACGCTACAGGCATAAAAAGGAGTTGTTGTACACTTGCACAAACGGTCCTCAGCGTCTGTTGTCAATCTCCTACAGAGTCGAAGAAAAAAATATTTATTTATTTATTTATTTATTTATTTATTTATTTATTTATTTATTTATTTATTTATTTATTTATTTATTTATTTATTTATTTATTTATTTATTTATTTATTTATTTATTTATTTATTTATTTATTTATTTATTTATCTTGTTAATTATAAAAACGTAATTTTTTTTCTAGGGCCCTTGAAGAATTTTTTAAAGTGGAGGCCCTTTGTACCGCTCAGCCGACTGACTTACTCGGCGTACCTGGTTAATGGACTGGTCGAATTGCACTCAGTATCGACCGCGAGAACTCCCCAGCATTTAGACTATGTCTCATTGGTAAGCTCGATCTTAAAACTTTTGATTCAACCCTCAAGTTGAGACTAGTTCGTCGATTTTTTTTTTTTTGCAAGTAGGAAGCAACTGACATTGCTTGTTTCTTTTTTCAGCTCGGTAAAGTTTTGTCGCATGTGATGCTAACGTTCGGTGGAGCAGTGATACTGTCCACGATGTTTGAATCGCCGATTCTCGGTCTCGAGAGAATATTCTTGCGATCAGGTAGTGAACAACAACAAAACCTTGTTATCGAACAAAATTATTTTACACATCATAAATCGGTACTGATGCAATTTCTTTTTTTTAGAATCCAACGCAGCCAAAAGTCTGAAGAAAATTAAAAACGAAGAAACAACCACCACGGAAGCTTAGTGATAATTAAACAAATCAATAAAAATGTGTACATTAAAAGATAAATATCGTTACTAAGGAAATGAGACGAAACTCGATCGAGTACAATGATTGTATAATTTATTAATTTATGTAACAACAATAAAATCGTAGGATTGTACGATAAATGTCACGAGTCAATCGATTCGCACGAGTGAAATTCTCGACCTTTGGAACATTGCAGTTGTAACAGCGTTGAAACGCTTCCCCATAATATTATTATTCGAGTCACTAGCAGCAAAATATCGTATGTGCCAAAAACAATCTTAATGCCAAAAAGGCGCGGTTTGAAAAATCGCGCAAAACCTGTTTTGATAAATAAAACCATCCAATATTAACGTGTTGCCATAGTCAAGAAGTGTGCAATTATTAGACAATTTGCAAGAATATCTATGTACAAGAAAAACAAAATTGGAGCTCGAAGAAAATTTCGTAAGTAACAAGATTGTTGAGCTTTTTTAGATCTCCGTTCAGATACCGAAAAAAAAAATGTGCACGTAAACAGAAAGTAACCATACCCTCGAAGCTCCCAACATAAATATTTTTGCCACTAACCAGACGAATTGTTTGGTTCTGCTGATGGTCTTCAACAAAATGTGTGCTTCGTTGACTTTCCTTCTGAATATATTGAAGTTCTCATTTACAAACAATCCGCCCTCCCTCGTCAAGTCTCCTCGAGTTCCCAGCCATAAATCCCAGCTTCCTCGGACTGACGTCGTCGGCGAAGCTTGTAGCGATTGAACTGTTCATCGTCGTTGGGCCACGAGGATTGCCTCGATGAGTCCGTTTCATTGCCGGATTTCGAGCTGGATCTGCCGTCCTCGACATCGACGCTTCTGCTCAGCCATATCGTGGTCGCGTCCGTTTCATCGTCGTGAACGACGTCCAACATTGACTGACCACCTCCAGTCGATTCCCTGCTGTTATCCTCGTTGTCCTCGTTGCCCTCTTTGTCCTTGTTGTCCTTACTGTCTTTATTGTCCTTGCCGTCCTGTTTGCGATTTCTCGCCGCCTCCGGCTGAGGTTTGATCTCCTTCAGCGCGTAAGCCGCCGGACCGTCCTCCTCCGACCGCGATTTCTGCAACTGCCACGCCTTCTTGAACGGATGATCTTGTTCCTGTTCCATCAGCTTGGGTCTCTCCGGCAGAAGATACTCCGGATCCTCTTCGCTGGCTTGACTCTTGACGATGGATTCCCTCTTGAAGAGCTTCAGCGTCGCCATTTTCGGCTGTTCCTCATCGACCGCCTCTTCCTCCTTGCCAGCTCTCCAATCGGCCCTCTCCTCATCGTCAGGCTCCTTCTCTTCCTGCTGCGACAGTTTGCTCAGATCCATCACGGTTGTCCTCTTGCTGCCGGTCCTCAGGACAAAATCGTTGTTCGCAACGTCCTCCTCCTCCTCCTCCAGCGAAGTCACTTGACTTCCGCTCGTGTAAGAATGCCTCCTCGACAGCTCGGTTCCGGTCTCTTCCTCGCTCCTCTCCTCCTCCTTCAGCGGCGTTGCTTGATGACTCTCCCGATATTCCTTCTGCGATACGTAAGAGCCGTCGTCCTCCGTTTCTTGCGACGAGCCGAGGAGCGAGACTCTCGGTCCTCGGCTGACCGTCCATGAATCCATGACGTTGCTTCCCGTCGGGCCTTTGAGGAGTGCCAATTTTCCCTCGGCCGACGATCTTCGCTTGACGGAATCCCAGCCGTCGTTACCCTCGTCCGGCCGTGGCTTCGTCTCCCTTTCCTCCGAAGCTAATCTCTCCATGAACTTCCTCCTCCGAATCCTCAACTCTTGTTCCCAATCCTCCTCGTCGCTTATCTTCGGCTCCGATGGCGGTCGCCTCGTTATCGTCGGCGGTCTTTGCTGTTGGTCCGGTCGACGCTGAGCGGGATCGTCTTCGCTGCCCGATGACAAGAGTAAGACCTGCTCGCGACGCGTCGTTGGCGCAGGAGGCCTTGGCGAACGCTCGTGTCTGGCGGTCTCCCAAGGAGTAGGCTCCTGGTCGTATTCCCGCTCGGGTAAACTACCCCGGGACTCGGACCTGAAGAACTGTCTGCCGGTCGGCTGATCCTCCATCTCCGAACGAAAGATCCTTGACTCCGGGGCTCTCGAAGTCGATCGCTCCCGCCTCGGCGAACGTTCCCGTCTGGTCTCCCAGGACGAATCCGCCGGCTGTTTGTACTCCCTACCGGAGAAACTACCGCGAGGCTCGGGTCTGCTGGAGAACTGCCTGGAGAGTTGATCCTCCGTTTCCTGGTGCATCGTCCTAGCCTCGGGAGCTCTCGAAGTCGATCTTTCTCTCTTCGTCGAACCTCTCGGAGATTCCTCTCGCCGCAGTGTTCTGTCGGGTTGTCTCGACAGGGAACGTCTCTCGTACCTGTAATCGTCTTCCCTCTGGTACGCGTAAGCCGAGGAGTCGCGAATCCTCGTGTCCTGCTCGGGATAAGAAGATTGCGACGTGCGCTGGCTGCTGCGACTTCTTCGGCCTCGCTCGACGAGACCGTCGTCTTCCGCGGACATTGTGCTCACCGGTCGCTTCACGAAGTCCCACTCCGAGTGCTCGGATTCGTAATCTTCCTCGTCGTCCTTGTAAGTCTCGCGTCTTCCATACGAGCGTCTTCGACCGTTGCTCTTCCGCCGATGACGCCACTCGTCGTCAGGTTCGTCTTCTTCAGCCGAATCTTCGATCCTCGTCAGACCGTCGGTGACGTCTTCCTGGCGGTCCCAATGAGGAAGTTCGACTTCTTCCTTCTCCTCGTCTGGATGGAATTCCTTGGGATTGGCAACTGAGGCGTCTTCGTTGGTGATCGCCTCTTGCGATTCCGGCTCAGGTGCTGCTGCCGCGACAGGAATTGTCAGACCATCGGTACACTCCATTATAACGTTCTTCACTTCCTGCATCGGAATGTCGATGAATAATGTTAGAACTATGGATACTAGGGTGACGACTGCGGCTTCGTAGGGATCGATCTGAAATCCGAAAGGGCGAGTTACATGGAATTGCAATACGATAAATTGGAGTCAGCAGCCCTTGACTTTTTTTGGAGCATTACGTCGGGGCCTTCGAAAGCCCTTTCCGGACCTCGTCGCTGCCCGATGTGACACTCTAAACATTTTCGCTGCAAACACGTCGCTCCGTCAAAATGTTCCATAGCCAATTTTTGCGGCCGATTTTTGAGATATGTTATAATATAATTTTTTGTCCACTTGTTTCGATGTATTTTGTTGCCGAATACGAATCCAAGGGCTGCTTTTGGATCAAAGTCAGGATTCCACGATTAACCAATCGTGCATACTCACGAGTGTGTGAATCTGCGCATTGCTCGCGTATCTTGTCGTTCCAACGTTGTGAAAAAATACGGCGAATTGGCAGAGATAAATGGCGTATGATATGCGACTGAAGGGCGTCATCCAGTAGCTCGAGAGAAACTTGTTAACGACGCCTGGAAGAAAATTTATAAAAATCGAAAAAATAGGCGCATGGAATCTTAAAAAAAATTGAAAATCGATGCTAAGCTCTCGTACCGCCGTGATCGGTGAAGCAGGCGAATATGACCCAGCACAGGGCGATCGACCACGAGACCGGACCGATTACAGCGTAGTGAGCTGCTTCCTCGACGTCGTAGGTGTAATCCCTTCTAGCCAGTCGCCATGGCGAGAACAATGACCAAGAACCCAACGCCGCGGCGAGCAACCAACCCAAAATCACGAAAATCTGCAAAGAAACTAAATTTTTTTAACGAATCCGTCATTTTTTTAATATTGTTGGTCGTGCATGATTTTTTTTTAATGGTCACTCACTCGGTACACTCGGAAATTTTTGCCGGTGTAGTGCAAAAGAACACCGAGGCCAACGCCAAAGACATACGGTGTCGCTCGATGCAACGGCAGAGTGTAGGTAAGATTTGCAGTTCTATAAAGTTGCTTTATCCTGAAACGATAATTGCGATTATCCAACATCCGATATTGTTCGACAATTTTCATTCTTATCACAATCGCAATCGTCATTTGTGTCAAGAATGATTGACAGACTCACGTTATTCCATGAAAAATTACGAGCGACAGGTGATTGCTCGTCGTGGCGAAATAGCGCAGAGTCGCTGAGACTTGGAGGAGAAAAAATACGAGAAGAATTCCTACGATCGGCTTGAACGTCAGGAAAAATACGAATATCGGAGCGAGTAGGGTGAGCTGCATGTCCAAGGCGAGTTGATGAGTGTGTGTGGCGCACTGTTGAACAAACATCGACGATATTATGGAGAAAAAAAAAATCGGTAATCAATCTCCGGAAAAAAAGCGGTAACCGGTACACGAAAAAATATCGATAATCGGTACACGAAAAAGAGATCGTTAATCGGTACACAGAAAAAAAAATCGGTATACGGTATCGCGAAAGAATGGAACGACGAATGATTGTCTAATGTCTCACCATTTCTTCGAATGGAAAAAAATTTTGTATGTATAAAAGATTGGTCCACGAATTTTGCTTGCACAATTCGGCATTGGCTACGACGACGCTGTTCCACTGCGGTCCGGAACCGATATGCTCCATGACGTAGGCGTACCAAAAGACCACCACCAACAACGCCGGAGTCAGTCTGCAAAAGTTTATTCACAATAATCGATAATTAATATTCAATACTTTTACCATATTTTACATTCAATCTGCATAAAAAAATAAAAGAAATAATTGATCGAATGAAAAAAAAAATGTACCTGATAAATCGTGCAATGAAACGACAGAACCATCGAATCTCGCCTCGTTTCGCCGACTCTCTGGCCATGTTGAAGGCGGTCAGGAGGCCGCTGAGCAGCAGGAAGCAATCCGTGTAAACCACGGAAGCCCGCAGAACTGAACTCATTGGATTATTGGAAATCTGTTTCGGGAAGTGAACAGAAAAGATCGGCAACGTCGAACAGAACGATGTGAAATCCGCGAGCTGCATATTGAGGCAAGTGGGGCAAAATGGAACACCGCAGTTGAACGAACTATTCTTGTAAATTTTTCGGGGAAGAAAAAAAAGTTCCCGGTGTTCCATTTTGCCTCACTCTCCTCTATATACACAAAAATCACTGAATGCTTTAAGAACGGTGGAGAAGGAATTCTCAGCACCCAGAAAAAAAATTTATTTGACGGCCACCGTTTATTTGGTTTAAGTAAAATATTTATTTGCTTTAAATAAATATTTACTTCATTTAAGTAACTATTTACTTCATTTAAATAAGTATTTATTTAAATCAAATAAATATTCATTTAAATCAAATAAATATTCATTTAAATAAAATAAATGTTTATTTAAATAAAATAAATATTTATTTAAATCAAATAAATATTTATTTAAATCAAATAAATATTTTACTTAAACCAAATAAACGGTGGCCGTCAAATAAATTTTTTTTCTGGGTGAGGAAAAGGACACGATAGCTTTCTGAGCTTCCGCATTCCTCGTTCCAAAACAAATCTCCTACCTCAGTTATGGAGATCCGATTAGCGTAAGGAATCTGTCCGGTCGGTATGAGCTTGTGAGCTACGTAAAGCATAACTGTGGTGAGTGATCTTATTCCGTGAACGCAACTGATCTCACCGGCATCCGATCGTCCTTCCTTCGTTAAAATCTTCAATGTTCTTCGAAGCGAAAATGACATTATGATCCTTTCGGAATAATTTCCTGAAAAAATATATAAGTTTTATATATACGTTACATTTACCGCTTTGAGTAATAAAAATTATTTAAATTTTCTGGAAGAGTAGACAGATCCTTAAACGGTTCAAGGGAACATTACCAAACATCAGTGAGAGCCGATCGCCTGAAAACCTGCTATTATTATATTATATTATGTTCTCTCTTAGCGAATATCATGTAAAAGAAAAAAAAAGGAAAATGTGAATATTTGTTTTACCACCCTTGCTATAAGAGACCTCACTCTATATAAGCAATAAATCAATCTAACATCTAAAATCTAATTATCATCTACGGGGAATAATCGCATCGCTCCATTTACCTTTCCCCTGCGGACTAACGACGTAATCTCGCACAGTCGCGACGAGCACCACGCAAATTATGATTGCGTAAAAGTATCTGTGAAATATAAAAATACAAAATGCAAAAAAAATATGTCAGTTTATTTGTATCCATTAGATATATAATAAGATGTTTATCTTTCGTTTATAATTTCGATAAACATCTCTGGCCTTTTTGGAAGAGAAAACAAATGTTATGTACTCGCGGTCTGTAATTTTCACTTTTTTGGAAAAAATGTCATAGGCGCGAACGTTTCCTTATCGGAAGGCGGTTGAAAAATAAAAGAGACGGAGAGGGAAAGCGAAGTCGCGTTGCATTACAAGGCCACGGCGAGAGCGCCGCCGCTTTTCAGGCAATGACTTTAAGTCCCTCTTACTTTCTCCGTTAACAATTTTTTTTTCTTTTTTTTTTACTCACAGCACACCAATAGTTTCCTTTGAATATGTTTGCCCCTTTTGACGTACGTAGCACATTTCGGGATCGACGTCGACGGTGAATCTCATGCCCGACGATACGTTCAAATGACTCAGAGAACTTTCAATAGCACTCCGCGCATCTTCGGCCGAACACGCAGCAGGAATGCACATTGCCCAGTTGGCGGTCGTGAATCTCGGAATGAAGTGGCCTGCCTGCAAAACACATATATCAAGATTTACCTGTTGCCGAACTATTCTTTTTTTAATTCGAATTTTTTTCTTATAAAAAAGAACTAAAAATATGATCATAAAAAATAAATAAAAATATACAGTCACGTTATCTTTATTACACAATTTTTGTTATACACGCTGATTTTGAGAGTCTGCATTCGTCAATTTGAAAATTCTTGAGTGACCGAAAAGGTTTTCGTCGCTGAATTTTTTTTCGTTATATTCGATGGACATTTTCTTAGTTAATAACTACCAATTGCTTACGTCATGCATACTTCCACGAACAAATCCGCGGCTCTGCATAAAGTTGACCGGTACTTTCATGTCTGCAAGTGAAGCATGGAGATCGATCGTCGCTAGGCAATACTTGCCCTGGACTTTAACCGTTTTCTCATCGACTTTCACGCGAGCTATTATTCCCAAGCACTGGTCAAAGTCACCGAGTTGATTGATGTTTCCTTTTAGCAAACCGGACGGTATCTTCGCGCCTGCATCCAACACTGAAATACACGTCTAAAGAAAATTTCTTCTAACTCAAAGAATTTATTTACAGGACATAAAACAATAATTATTTAGCAAATTCTGTAATTTAGTTTAATTTCACCTGATTTGGTCTGGTCCGATAAAATTTAATTTAACATGATTTATTTATGTTTATGGGATCGATATATTTATTGCAAAACTCACTTTGAAGCGCCCATAATTTGTAACCGCGCAATTGTCGGAGAAATATCTTGCCGTGCTGTTGACAGATTGGATCCTCGATGGCAGTGAAATTTGGGACGAAGGTCGGTGCCCGCAATATCATGTCGTTCAGCTCAGTCAAAGATATCGAAGCGTCAGCGCGCTTCTTCGTTTTCGGCTTCGATTGATGTTTGTCTGGAAAATCGCGAATAATTTTAACGCACAGTATTTCGAAAATTAATGATTCTAAATCGAGAGAAAATATAATTTTAGTATTCCATTTTCACCCACTGCGTTTAAATAATTTTACTAATTTAATTAACTAATGTTCAGTTAATTTTAATCAGTTAATTAATTAAAATGCACGCTACATGATGTTTACTCACTATCCGCTTTGCTGGAGCCATCGATTTTTTTGGCGACAATTTTCGTCTCAGGTGGAGCCTCGACATTCGTCTTCACCGATTTCTTCGTCGATGCCTTGATCTCCGGCTTGTCATCTCTCGTTTTCCTAACCGCAGACTGTTCTGTCTTTTTTACATGCGATGCCGAACTATCCGATGTTGGATGGGATGTCTCCGGTTTATCCGATTTTACATCCGATTTATCCGATTTCTTCGACGTTGTGTCTTTCGCCACTTTGGAAGAAATCTCCGGTTTCACATTTGTTTTGGATTTCCCAGGCTTCGTTGTCTTTTGTTCTTCGACTTTGGCTACCTTCGCTACCACTTCGGTCTCTTTCCTCTTCAGCCTCTTCGTCTCTTCGATTTTTTTCATCCTCTCTTCAGGCTCCGCCGGTTTTTCCAGGATGACATTAGCAGGCTTCAAGGTTTTGGCTACTTCGACCGATTGTACCTTGTCCTTGTCGGCCAATCTGACTTTTTCTAATTTTCTCATAGGCGGTTGTGTCACCGGAACCGTTTCGTGTTCTTCCTCGTCCTCCTCTTCGTCCGTTTCGTCATCCTCGATACTTTCGTTACTTTCCTCTTTGGCATCCTTCTTCACCAATTTCTGCCTCGCTTCCCTATCGACTTGCTTCCCACTTTCTTTTACCAACTTAGTCGTCGATTGTTTCCTCGTATCATCCAACTCACTCTTCGTGTCATCCGACTCTTCATCCATGCCGCTAACTCCTTCAACGACACTCTTCGGCGCTACCTTGAACCCCCTGTCAATCCTCTTTTCTGGATCACGAGTTTTCTCCTCTGAATCATTTTCAATCGCTGACTCGTCAGGTTTAGCCTCCTTGTGTTTCTTGGGATCAATCGTGGAACCCGTACGAGTCGATTCTTTCCCGGGCAATTTCTTCACCGGAGCTTTCATGTCTTCATCGTAATCATCGTCAACGTCGTCGTTTTTCGTTTCGTCGTCACTTCGACTGTCATCATCTTCAGCATCTTCGTCGTCATCGCCATTATCGTTCGATACCTCTTCAATCTCGTCTTCGTCTTCGTCTTCGTGTCCATCTTCGTCCTCGTCTGTATCTTCATCTTCGTCTTCATCATCATCATCTTCGTCAGCATCGATGACAACAGCTTCATCGCTTTCCTCAGAGTCATCAGCGTTCGATACCTCGACGCCATCGTCGTCGTCATCGTCGGCTGAGTCTGCGTCGATTTCCTCAATGTCGTCTTCGTCGGTCTCTTCGTCATCGTCATCATCATCATCCTCTTCCGTAAGTACGGCTTCCTCACTGTGATCCACAACTTCTCTTTTTTCCTTAACTGCACTGCGTCCAAGCCTGATCTTTTTAGCTTCCGGCGTGTTGCGCGTCCATTTAGCACCTTTGAATGTAGAAAAATGTACAGAAGTCTTTCCTACGTACCCGCCATCATCATCTTGTGCCGATTCCGCACTCGCCTCAGCCTCGACAGGTGGTTGCCGACTCTTGATTCTCGCACGGTTAGCGTCGTTCTCGACTCTGTCGTATTTCCTTCTCGACGCCGACGAAGAAACTGCACGAGGATCACCTGGACACTTGCCGAAAGTCCCACCGTCGCAGACACTTGTGCGCGACTGTTCGATAGATCCGGTTGACTGTATCGCATCGCGAATCCTGAACGCGCAACAGCTGGTGTAGATGACGAGCACGAAGACCAAGAGGACGACGCACTTGCCCAGACTGGGCACAGCCATGTTCCATCAATCTTCACATTGAAGAAGTAGATTCATTGCGAAACAACACCGAGAACCCGCACCTTCTTCGTTTCTTCCCTGACCGCGACACGCTTCGCGATCCTCTTTGCCAAGTCTCTCTTTCTCTCTCCCTGTCTCTTTCTCTCCGATACACGTCGCCGGATGTGCCGAAGTCGATGGACCAGGTCGAGAGCGGGTGTCTTGACCTTTCTGCCGTGTTTCTCTCCGTTTCCGACGTCTTTTCCCTTCCCCTGACCCAAACACGCTCCTAGCTCACCCAACTCGACTCTCTGTTCGGGTCTCCTGACACCACCTCGAAGAACCAGACTATCCTAAAGTGCCGAGAAATGGCCTCGCACGAAAAAGCCTACGCACTCTCACGACGCCCTGGCCGCAAACGCCACTGGGCTGCCCCTCCACAGAATTAGAGCATGTGGCATCGTCCCAACCAGCTAGAAGTTTTATTTAGCATCAACATTTTAACGAACCTCTCCTGCTGCTGGTGCTGCTCATTTTGTGGAAGCTCCCAAGCTGGTCGCTGCTTCATCGTCGGCAATGACTTCTGGCGCGTAATGCGCCGACGCAACAGAAGCCACGCGACTGGCGATGATTGCGTAAGTCGTCAGCGTCCAAATTCACCGGTTGCGGTGAATTAAGGTACTCTGCGACTTTGGTGGCGACTTGGAAGGGATAGATCTTGCGGTGCGGGACGTGTAGAGATTGAGAATAATCACGCAGCGGGAGGGCACTACTTACTTCAATGAAATCTTACCTTCTGCTGGTCTCATCTCAAAAACTGTCCGGTGGATATTTTGAAATTTGAACAAATGCGACCTTAGATATTCTTTCTTCAAGTGGCATATTAATTTTAGGGATTTAGTGTGAAGATTTCATGAAATTACGCTTTCCAGACCTAACAACGTCTCTTCTTACATTATAACAATCATCTGTTTGGCGACTTTTGTGATAAACAGCTTGGGAATAAGACGGAGGAAGACCTCCGAAGATTATTGTCTCAGCCGGAAAAAATCGCCGATGCATTGACGAAAGAAGGGTAATAAAGAAGTCAAAAACGGCATTCACAACCCTGATTTCACGCGGAATTGATACGCACTTCAGCGGGTCGACACTTTATAGAAAAACAATACATGTGTATATAGAAAATAACAAGATAAAACTAAAAACAAAAATTCAGACTCAAATTATTATTGTTTAAAATTTTTTAAAAACTCCATTAATAAAAAAAAAAGATTTTCCGACACCGGGAATCGAACCCGGGCCTCCTGGGTGAGAGCCAGGTATCCTAGCCACTAGACAATGCCGGATGTTGACTTTAGTGATATTTATTCAATTCAGTAAGTTATATACATTTGCAAATATGAACCTGAGAGTTTTTAGTGCAATCACCAACCGCGCATCGCATAATATATCATTAACAGCAATTATTTGAGAAGATTACAAGCTTGTAAGGATGAGGTGAACAGTGCGAGTGGGAAAAAAATGAAGCAAAAAACCCCGTGTCAAAACAATGCCGGATGATATATGAGTAGAGTCTTCCAACCGTTTTAAATTTCATCCGAAATTCTTATTTGTTTATCATTAACTTGAAGGAAAAAAAAAGATTTTCCGACACCGGGAATCGAACCCGGGCCTCCTGGGTGAGAGCCAGGTATCCTAGCCACTAGACAATGCCGGATGATATATTAGTAGGGATGTCTCAACGTTTTTCAACTTCATCCGAAATTCTTATTCGTTTACCATTAACTTCAGGGAAAAAGAGATTTTCCGACACCGGGAATCGAACCCGGGCCTCCTGGGTGAGAGCCAGGTATCCTAGCCACTAGACAATGCCGGATGATATATTAATAGGGAATGTCCCAACGTTTTTCACTTTCATCCGAAATTTTTATTCGGTTACCATTAACTTTAGGGAAAAAAAAGATTTTCCGACACCGGGAATCGAACCCGGGCCTCCTGGGTGAGAGCCAGGTATCCTAGCCACTAGACAATGCCGGATGATATGTGAATATACAAACTTCCTGCTCTCTTATATTAGGTCCAAAATCCATATTTTGTAACTATTCATAAAAACAATTCCTTTCGTCAGTCAACGGCATTTTAACTATTGCTCGAATGAATGTTTAGATCGAACAATGCAAAAAAGCCGACTGATGCAGCCATTTCAAAAGTACAATTTCATTAGATCATCCATTCATTCGTTCATTACATTCTACGGATTTAAATAATCGCATAAAAAAATGAATCAAATTTATTATTTTAAAGATAAATTGTGTCTTAATTAAAATTTCAATTTCAGTTTCTGGCTGATGCTGGCGGTTGGTCGTTCCGTTCTAGACGCATCGACTCGACTACCCCTTCCACTTTGTTCTGCCGCGCCATGCGTCGTCCCTCCTTATTTACTGGTAATATGCGATGATTTTATTTGTTATCTTTGAAGAAACAAAAATTGTTAAAAATCACATATATGTAAACTAGAAATGATTTTATTCACGGGTTCTAAATATTACCTTTTACGACAAAATAATTTTTATTAATAACAAATAGCCACTGGTTTAATAATTTACTGACCATCTAAGTTACTAAATGAGTTTCCTGTTTTAAATAAAAAATTGAATATGAACTGAAAGCAAAAAACAGCTGAAAAAATCTCAGCATCACATGGTCAGCTAATAAAAATGTTTGAAAATATAATGTCGAATCAATAATTCAAATGTTTTGAGTAAAGTTTTTTGTTATTAATATACTTGTTAACTATGTCGGTTAAGAATAAATTCACTTTCGATACATCCTCTAATATCTCCTCCGGCATTGTCTAGTGGCTAGGATACCTGGCTCTCACCCAGGAGGCCCGGGTTCGATTCCCGGTGTCGGAAAATCTTTTTGATTTTTTTTTTCAAGTGGATCGTTCCAAAATAAGAATTTCGGATACAGTTTAAGAGAGTTGGGAGATTCAACGATAATATCACATCCGGCATTGTCTAGTGGCTAGGATACCTGGCTCTCACCCAGGAGGCCCGGGTTCGATTCCCGGTGTCGGAAATTTTTTTTTTTTTAATTGCTGAAATTTTTATGTTTAAACAATAAGAATTAGAGTGTGATTTTTTAAAATTTTTATATTTTTATATTCTGAATGTACATATTTTTTCTTCTATAAACGTGTCGTCCGAGCGGTGTGTCCATCATCCCGCGTTAAACCCGGGTTGTCAATAACGTTTTCGACTTCTTTATTATCCATCTCTTCTTTCGTCGATGCATCGGTGGTCTTGGTTCTGCCACGTTTCATAACCAATTTTTCCAATATTAAAATTGGCGATTCGAAGAAGAGACTGAAGGCAAATGCGACGGTGATGGCTAGTACGAAATCACTAAAAAAATTATTGAACTGAAAAAAAAAATTTGAAACATACAAATCGCAGTATAGATTGTAATTGATGGATTGACGGATACTAACGACGATAAAATCACTGAAATAACGTGGCACGCGTATGGCACTGATTCTCATCCTCTGTATTACGAAATGTACCAGATACGTGCAGTAAGATATTCGGCTGAATGGATGGAAAATGCCGAGTGATAGAAGCTTCGTCACTGGCCCTAAGATAAAAATATAAAAAACAGTTTAGTTTCAATTTTTTTCGAAGCAAAAGATGAATTATCGCAGTCGATAACGAAGAAAACTGCAATCCACTATTTTCAAGAATTCCGGAAATGTTACGACATAAACATATAACTATTGAATACAAATGTGTGCAAAAATCTCATACCTCCGAATCCACGTACACAGGCGTAAAGAATCCAGGCCACAGCAGCCGACCATGCGGGTCTCGAAACAGCGGTATAAAAAGTTTCCCAAACTGCATGATATTGGTAACCGTCCAGTTGATAATTCCTCGCGGTGAAGACGCAGAACACAAACGATGCCGTAGCTAAGAGCCAGCCAATTAATCTCATAATCTGTACGTACATAAACCCGTTATTATACATTATTACTCAAGAAATCGTAAATCAATTACAATCGACGTACTATTCTCGGGTGTTCAATTTTCATGAAGAGTATGTAGCCAAAAAATACACCGATGAGCCAGGCAGAAGCTCTGTTGTGCGTTGCCGTGTAAAATTCGAGCGTCATCGATTTGACCTCTCTAAAAAAAATGATTTTTCGAAATTCGTAAACTTACAAAATGCTTCAGATAAACATCAACCTTACTGAGGTTGACCATCCGGTTATAGACGATTAAAAATTTTTTTTATAAAAAATAAGACTTACTTATTGTTTATAAATAAGCCAGTCGCCAATTTGTCATCGTAGGAAATTTTACCAGGTACTATAACCGACGCAGCGAATAAGATCGCCAAGATAATGAGACCGATCTTCGGTTTTCTCGACAAAGGATACAGAATCAGAGGTGATATCCAAAAAAATTGCATTTCTACTGCCAAGTACCACGAGTGACCGAGACAATTCTAGGTATATGTTGAAAATGAACAGATTAATCGAAAAATATTGATCTCATTTATAATTAATAATAACAATAAAAATAATAATAGTTTCCTTCAATATCTGTGAGAACTTACGAAATATTTCTTATTGACATAATTGTGAACGTATAACAACATAGGCCACCAATTGTTTCTGCAATTGTTTTCCATTAGGCCAATATTTTTTTGCCAGATAGGGCCGGATCCCATTCGTGGAAAAATAAATATCATCATGAGTAGCACTGCAGCGTATGCTGGTGTCAATCTTAGTGTGTTGAAAAACGGACGTACAGTTAATGATTAATGGAATTAAGCGAAAAGACATATCATCCACCGATCATACATTAAGTTTGCGTGAACGATGCATATAACACCTTAGATAACGATGAATGTAGTATCCGAATAAATTAAAGGTTCGACCGTTAGACATTTCCTTTAGAAAAAGATACGACATGAGAAATCCACTTATCGTGAAGAAGGTATCTACGGCAAACGGAGCGATCATTATATACACCGAATTCCAGGATAAAGCCCACTGAAATAATTTTTTATTCATTAATAAAAATTGGCGAATTAAACGTTGTAGTAAAAATGCAATGTAGAAAAAATTGCGTAAATAATATTTTGTTAATTGACCGGCCATCTTACCATACATCAGGGATTATGTAATGTAATTGAACGGATTGTAATGAAGAAAAACAAAACGAACCTCGCGTAAGTCGGCAGAATTAATGGGACGTGAGGAAAGATACATGAAATACTCGTGTCCGAGTATGACCCAGCACATGCTGAAGAATCGAAGTCCTTGAATGGCGGGCAGTGTTTGAGATGTAGTTTTCGTACTGAATATTCGAACAGCATTAGAATAAAGAGAAAATTTAGAAAGCACCACAAGTCCACGGTTCGTTGAAATACAACATTTGGAATGCCTTAAAAAAATGTCAGTGATTGTGCAAATAACGAGAAACAGTAACAGCTGACTGAATCCGACGCTGAAAATACAGAAAAACAAATTAATCGTACATTTAGTATAGAAAATAATTTTTGTAGAGGAACGAAAAAAAGTGAAATGTGTTTGCAAAAAACATAATTTTTGATGAGTAATATTAATCCAAGTAAAAACAAACATAACGAAATGAACATATTTTTTTATTGTCTCAAGAGACAGTTTTGAATAGAAATATTAAATAAACATTTGAATATTCATTAAAATTTTAACCAACGATGCTGCAATTTTTTGTAAAAAAAACGAATTATACGAACAGCGTCGTTATGCCTCCTGCGGTCCATTTGGGTGATTCGACACTCGAACAAGTAGCCTCAGTAATGGATATGTCAATTATATTTTCTTCGATTATATTTAGAGACCCGTCCAAGACAGCTTTAATGTCTTCCGCGTCGCAAGTTGCCGGCAGACAAACGGACAGAGTTTGCGAAAATTGTATCTCTTTGATATTCACAGACACGCTGTACATGCAATGACGACCACGAATTTCCGCGCCAGCCTCTTCGACCCTGATAGCCACACACTCGTCGTACATACCCAAATCGACAAGATTCCCCATCAAGATACCCGATGGTAATTTCGACGAGGCGTCGAACACTGAAATATTGTTTTTTTGTTTTATATAATCGCTTTTAACTTTGACAGGCAATCATTTTTTTCATTAATTCAATAAAACTCTCGGTTACCAGCATTGCAAACATGCTACGTTCTCGAAACAGAATGAAGTTTCGGGACTAAAACTTCATTAAAAAAATATCATTGTCTTGCCATTGGGGAATTTCATTTAATGAATGTAAAAAAATATTTTTTCATTCTGGTATTTATTCCAAAAACAAGTAATAAATATTACCGTACTTTTTAATGCCCATGTCGCTCCGCTCTTGAACTCTTTGGCAAAAAATGTCACTTGTTCCAAACACTTGTTGTTCGGACGATCATTCGCAACTGTCGAATTACCAACATTTTGATCAACGATTTCTTTCAGGACATTCACCGGCAAAAGTGCTTTAAAAAATTCTTCATTTATCCGATAATCATATTGGTATCTCGCGAAATTCGGTGCAGTCTCCGCAATGGAAACGTCCACGAAGAGAAACGTCAATGAAATGAACAAAGCTGGTCGCATGTTGACATTTAATCGCCCAACCGTTAGCGTATTGTCACGGCGACTGATATTTTCCCAATGATCAATCGTCATTTTGTATAGAAAAAAATATATAGAGACTTCAAACATCTACGAGATAAGACATAAATGAAACAGGGGAAAAATAAAAGGGGAAAATATATCGCGTATGTTTTCGATTGTTTCAAGATTGATTTTAGTCTTGACTCATCGTCAACCGATCGCTCCGATTATTAAAGGAAAAAAAGAAACAAATAGGCAAAAGTATAAATTCACTGTCTGATAGGGATAAGAAAATTTTGTGTCGGCTCGTGATAACGATAGAATTGCTTCTTTTTATCTTAAAAGCTTTCCGATCTCGATCATCGAAGCGACCGCATGTTAATAGAGATAAATTGGGTCCATTAAATCGAGAACTCCACGTGTGTGATCTACAGACAGATAAGCAGATAGAGATATATGTAAATATTGTTAACGTTATTCGATCAAGTTCGAAGCCTTATTGCTGTTGCAGAAATAATTTTTCTCAACAATATTAATTATAGCATAATTTCATAAAAACATTATTAATTCTTTTTCATATCGTCACGTCCGATAGATTTATGTAAAATGCACACACATTTTTTAATTCGTTGTTTAAGTTGTTATTATCGTTTTTATTTAGCTAAATATCACGGCATTGACACAGATGATTAATGCAAATGCACTGCTGGATTGTCAATGCCGTTCTCCACTTTTTCATCCTTCAGTTCTTTTCTCAATTCATCCTTCCTGCCTCGGCGCGGTTTCGTAACCATTTTCTCCAATATCAACATCGGCGACTCGAACAACAGGCTGCACAGGAATCCGAGGACAACAGACAGTATGAAGTCACTCAGGAACAAATTAAACTAAAAAAAGAATAATAAAAAATAATAAATAATCGTGATGTTCTCAATATCTGTAAAATAATTATTTTTTTGATAAAATAATAATTAATTTTTTGAGTTGCTCATATCTTAGCATTCGTTTTCAAGTATCATCGATAGAAAAATTTCACTTCCGACGTATTGCAGTATAAGTACACGGTAGCGTCCCGTTAAAAAAAACATGCTGTCGCGTCTCTTGACAATTTATTGGATGCTTACCATACTAAAATCAGTAAAGTAACGAGGTACACGCAGCGAACCGACTTTCATCAATAGGATCATATAATGTACCAAGTATACGCAGTAAGATATTCGACTGAATGGATTAAATATTGATAACGACAGTATCGTTGTCACCGGACCTGGGGAAAAAAATTATTAAAAATTACAGAATTAATATGATTTGACAAAATAGATCAATGCACTTGATAGAAATTTATAGAAATGTAAAATGTTACTGTTTACGAATAAAATGAATTACCTCCAAAACCACGCACGGTTGCGTAAATAACCCATGCCACGCCAAATGACCACAGAGGTCTCGAAAAAGCGGCGTAAAAAGTCTCCCAAACTGGCTCGTACTTATAGTTAATGCCTTGAAACTTTCTGAAGCTAAAGATGCAGAAGCAGAAAGATGCGGTAGCCAAGAGCCATCCGATCCACTTGATGATCTGTCCGTGAATAAATTATTTTCTCGTGTGTGTTAAAATGATGATTTTTTAAAGATTTAATATTTGCACTACCTT
Source organism: Ichneumon xanthorius (assembly GCA_917499995.1). NCBI lineage: Eukaryota > Metazoa > Arthropoda > Insecta > Hymenoptera > Ichneumonidae > Ichneumon > Ichneumon xanthorius. The sequence goes on from OU824201.1 coordinate 13,250,868, forward strand.
AAATTAAAGAAAAAAACAACCATATTTCAAAAAATAAAAATCAATCGAATTCGATATGATTTGAAAAATTGTCTCGAGTAATGGAAGATAATATTTCACAATGGGACATCGAACATATTTGTGTTCGTTTGTTGTTTTAAAAACATGTCCATGCGATGTAAAAAAAGGTACATAAAAATGAGATACTTTTCGCGTCGATCCTTTCTGCGTGAAGACTAAGTAGCCAAAGAATATTCCTATGAGCCATGCGGCGGCTCTGATATGAGTTTCCATGTAAAAATGCGACACCGTTTCCATAGTTTTCGATGGACTGGAAAGAAAAACCAATCTCGTTACAAAATTGACTTTCTTCTCAAACTAAGCGAATTAAAGATTTGTTATTTATGATCACAGAACTTACTCCTTGAGTGCCCATAACGCGCTCGAATATTCATTGTCGTATGAAATTTTGGCCGGGATGACGATAGATGCGATGAAGAATACCCCCAAAATTGTGAGACCTAACTTCGGCTTCTTTGACAGAGGATACAGTATTATAGGTGAGATCGCGAAGAATTGCATCTCGGCTGCCAAATACCATGTATGGGAGAGACATCCCTGTTATGAAAAAAAATGGTTTGCCTAATTTCTCTCGTATAGTTAAGAGTATTGAAAAAAAACCCGTTCGATTAATAATTTTATACGAATATGAAACATGATTCATGGACCATTTTGTATTTTGTGTTGGCTCTCATGACACTTCACTCCTAGATTATCATAAATAATAATAATAATATATGATGTACAATGTGCACAATTAGTTAAAATCTGAAACTAAACTTACGAGATCTTTTTTGTTTACATAGTTGTGAACGTAGAGTAACATTGGCCACCAATTGTTTCTGCAGCTGTCCGATGTACTATTTATGGTCTCCTCCCAGAGAGCACCCGAGCCGATTCGAGGAAAAATGAATATCGTTATGAGTAGAATAGCGCCGAGTGCTGGTGTCAATCTGTTGGATTAAAAATTTCAAAAACACATATTAAAAGACCGTATGCGGCTGGAAAAATGTTAATGGCCAAGAAATTGGTGCCAAATATTTGAAGATTCTAAACGTGTAAAAATTTCTGGGATAACCGATTTATTATACAGTACACACCTTAAATAACGATGTATATAGTATCTGAATAAATTGAATCTTCGACCGGTAGACATTTCTTTAAGGAAAAGATACGACATGAGAAATCCACTGATCGTAAAGAATGTGTCCACCGCAAACGGTGCGATCATTATGTACAACGAGTCCCATGAAGCGACCCACTAGAAAAAAATAAATAATCAATAATATACGCGATTGTCTGCCGTCATTTTTTGCTATTGTTATACACCGCATGATTAAGGCAATGTGAAGTCTCACTCGGAGAGCTCAGTCGGTAACAAAAACTGTTAAACTCCCGGTGAAAAATTTTCACACATGATCATAAATAATCGTATCGGGTAAGTCAACTTGGGTAATCAAGTTGATTTACCCAAATAATCAAATTGGGTAATCAAGTAACAAACGAATGACGCTGCAATTTGTACGGTTTTTCGTATGTGTGGAAACAATATGAATGCACCGAAAATAATAAGATTGTATGTGGAAGGGTCGCACTGTAAAAAAATTGTAAATTTAATGCACCGATTAAAACAACATTAAAATTTAAGAAAAAGAAAACACAAACCCCAAATAAATCTCCTTTATTAATGGTGGGTGCGAAAACTATCATGAATAACTCATGTCCGAGTACGACCCAGAACATACTGAAGAATCGAAGACCCTGAAGGGCAGGCAGCGTTTGAGGCGTTGTTCTCGTACTCAGTATGCGAAGAGCGCTCGAATAAATTGAAAATTTACTAATCGACGCGAGTCTGCTGTCCTCCGAAAAATCGCCTTTAGAATACCTCAACAAGACATCGCAGATGGTGCTGACTGCGAGAAACAGTAACAACAGACTGAATCCGACACTGGAAAAAGAAGAAAAGAAAAACAGGAAAAATATCGTAAGTTTCGTTACAGAAAAATCCCCCGCCGGTAAAACAGGAATCTGTAACCGGCTTCCCATTTTTTCGACGGAAGAAGTATTCGCGATGGAAAACGAATTCTTGGACGAAGAGATGTTAACCTTCGATAGGACAACATTAGGACAACATTCTCCGATAAATATTGTCGGTAACCAGATTACCGAATTTTTTATGATAAAAAAAATGAATTTCTTCTTTTTCTTTTTTTTTTCTTTATGAATTCTTTTTTCTGACGGTTATTTTTTCTTCGAGAGCTGTTGAACCCACCACAATGTATTTTCATCTTTTCACATGATTCACATGTTTTTTTTTGTGGATTTGATAAAAAATTGCAATAAATGTTGGTAAAAAAAAAATGGAACCGACAAAAAGTTAGACTCACAGTGTTGCAATACCACCGGCGGTCCATTCGGGTGTCTCGATGGAGCTGCATGTGACACGTACGACCCTAACGGGTATTTCAAAGTCGATCGTAAGTTTAATCGTCTCGATAGCCTGATTCAAAATCATTTGAATATCTTCGGGCTCGCAAACGGCGGGCAGACAGATCGAAAGCGTCTCGTTCAATTCGGCGTCTCCCATATTCACCCCGACTCTGTACATGCAATGACGACCACGAATTTCCTCGCCGACGGCGTCGCTGACTTTGATGGCGATGCACTCGTCGTACATTCCCAAATCCACTTGGTTACCCATCAATATACCCGACGGCAATTTCGACGAGGCGTCAAGCACTAGAAAAAAAAACTTCACTTCAAGGTGCGTCTGTGAATTTTTGCAGATTTTTTTTTAGCATGTTAACTTGTTACTCGAATCGGTCGAAGGTTGCGTCTTGGCAAATTCTGGTGTCTCGCTGAGCGAGACACCAGTACGTGAAGGGTTAAATTTATCGATGGAAAGTAACGAACTTGTGATGGAACACGAAAGAAAACAAACCACCAGACTTGACATAAAAAACACCAGGCACCAGACACCGGAAGATCTTCGAATGCGTGTCTCGAATGAAAATCGTTAGATCACTATCTGTGACGCGGTTATAACGATTTGACAACTATCTTTCGTGAACACCAAAGTCAGATGTAAAATGTAAATATTTATCGTACTTTTCAAGGCCCACGTTGTGCCGTTCGTCAATTCGTCAACAAGCTTTTCCATCTGTTCTGAACATTTCGTTGCCTCGGCACGTATCGAATCGTTGAAGTTGACATCGGGAAATCGCCCCAGCATAATTCGTGGAAAAAGTGGCGACAAAACTTCGTTCGCACGATTAGCGAACTCGACGGGCTTGAGATCCAAATCAGGAGCGACATCGAAGTTATCCAATCGAAAGGCGCGATTAAATTGTGAGGCGAGATCAAATTGTGCGCCGATAATCGTAATCTGCCCTACGAGCAGGACGCCAAATGCGCACAGGGAAGCTCGTCGCATGCTTGAAACCGATGCGTCGCTCGATCACCTGCTACCGAATCCCCAACGTGTTACTGCAAATTCTCTACTGAGCATTGATTAAATACGACAATCAGAAACACCGATAGAGAAGCCGAATCTACCGAGATAACATCGTCACCTCTGAAAGACGAATGATAGATCGCTGTTGCTTAGTCACCGTCGCAATTGTTACGTTTGTTCGAACAGTGATTTATTCCCTTTGCTGTTATCGGTCATTAGACAAAATTTAAGATATAAGTAGGAATTAATTTCGTCAATTTTGTCAATTCTGTCAATTTTGTCAATTTTGTCAATTTTGTCAATTTTTTCAATCTTTTCGATTTTTTCAATTTTCTCAATTTTGTACATATTGTACATTTTGTAAATTTCGTAAATTTTGTAAATTTTGTTCGAATGACAAATAAAAATTCAAACAATTATTGGGTTTACGTGAAACACAGATAGTAAAAAAAATGTACTTTGTACAACTTATCGTTTACAAAGGTCCACAATTTTTCATTTGTTAATTTTCCGACTGCACGTTTCCGGCTCTAGTTTTACAAACGAAAGTATACAAACTAAAATTGTTAATGGAAATAAAAGGACAGGTTTGAATATTCAAAACTGAACAAACGAGTTTGTCACTTATATAACAAAATTATTTTTACGAAACTTCTGTAACTACAGTTCGCAACGTTGCAGCAACGAAATTACTCCAACTGTCAATCATATATTCAAGGTAGATAAGCTACAAATTGACATCGTATTTTTATAAATTGGATGTAGTTACGAGCCGTGTGCATGCTCAAAATAATTATGAAGCATCTTAGACAATTCACAGCCGGTTCCATACAAATGCCACGATCGCTTGCGTTCCCAGCGGATGTTCAAAGTCGATTAATTTTTTTTTTGCCAAACATTTATTTAGATTTGAGTCGATAATTATTGTTAAAGATTTTCCAAAATATTTATTTTACAATTATTTTGTTACTGTGCAAGAAATCATTCTATCGAGTCTTGAAAAAGGGCAATCAAATCATTTTCTGAATGTTACCGGAAAAAAAACTTAATGTAAGAAAAAAAGCACGAGAAGCAAACAATTTCCTTGGACGTCGACAATACAGTTTACTTGTTGGTTGTTATTTGTTATTCGTCTCAATCTCCAATAATAAATTAAATGGCATTGCATAACACTTCGTACCAACGAGCTGCATCGTTGAATCGCCGAGAGTGCGCTTACTTTCGTCGGAGAAAGGCGACTCCCGGAAGAAAGTATATTTTCAACCGGCCATTTTTATTGCCAGTAAACGGCAGAGAGAGAGTCACTGATTGCAATGGCCTGCACTCGGTTTCTACATGCCGAACAGTAGTGGTCTTTGAAAGTGCGCGGATACACGTCGATCTTCTTTTCCCTAAATCATTTGCCGACAAGAGATATTTTTGTAGTGCTGAAATATCGTTTAAATTCGTAGAAAAAAAATCTCATGGCCATAAATAATTTAGCTTTCGCTCTGCCGTTGAAAGCGTTTCTTAAAAAATTATTCTAATTTTAACCGGAAGTTCATGACTCTGCCCATTTACTCGGGTAAAAGATACGAAATGTGAATACCGCGAAAATGAGTCAGGTTGCTCGTCGAAGTGCCAATTTTTGACTCGACAAGGCTGCCGTGCAAAGTGCTTTATCTCGAAGCGGATATAATAATTGGAAGATAAAGAAAAATTAAAAAAAAAATAACATGTTTTCATCGATACTTATCGTTATCGCGATAATTCTTTTAATTTATTATTATCTAATTAAAAATTATAATTACTGGGGTGCGCGGAAAGTTTTGGGCCCGAAGCCTCGTATAATATTCGGCAACACGAGGGACGTTACCCTGCTAAGGACTACGATGGCGGAAAGCATACAAGAAATTTACAAGATGTACGAGGGACTTCCATACGTTGGAATATACGAGCTCAGGACACCCGCTCTGCTCCTACGAGATCCGAAGCTCATAAAACTTATTCTGATCAAAGACTTCAGCTACTTTCAGGGTAATATTTTAGGGATCAACTTTCGTTTCTCCGCTTTGCTTTTTTTTACGACAAAGTTAAACCTTTAAACAGCCAAGGCTCTTTCTCCTTCAATAAAACAAAAAATGTAATGCAAATAATTTAAAAAAAATAAAGTTTCGGTCGGGAACTTTCTCTAAAATACGTTACTACTTGTCCAATTTTCGAGAATTTTATTACTGAAATTATGTAATTATATAAGTATAATTACATTCTATATTTTTTAAACTGCACTGGCAGATAACGGGTTAAACAAATTGATTTCAATTAAATTAGTATTGGCATACGCTGATGTATATTTGTTAATAATAACTATTTATGTATGTATATATTTTTTATTCAATTCTGGACAACTATAGATAATCTTAGAAATGATTCACGTATCGCGAAACGTCGATTCATCGAGAAAGCCTTGATCACTTGCAATGGAGTGAGTGTCAAGATAACGAAAAAAAATTGAGCACACGTCTGATATAAAAAGAATACGCAGACATTCTATCTACCCCAGAATTCGGGTGTTTAAGAAAAAAAATGATAATAATGGTGGCTGAAAGCTGACAATTTTTTTCGTATCAATACTTTATGTGAATAAGATCCGTGCGAAATGACCCGGAATTTATATTTGATTTATTTGGTAATTCACGAAATTCCGCAATGGTGAAAATTTGGGGAAAAAAAAATTCGAAATATTACCAAGTTAACTCACAGACTTATTTTCACTAATTCATTTAAAAATGTGCAATCTTTGAAAATCGAACTATCAAATACGAGGAAGTTCATCGTATATTTGACGGTATCTTAGTGATCTATTAAACCGTAAGCAATTAAAGATAAAACGCTCTGATTCAATCGTATTTTCTTGAAGAACATTAGCTTTTATCGTGTCGTCACGTCGACGGTTGCAAAGTTCGCGGAACTTGTCAGCTTTTGACGATTAACAGTGACACGCTGTAGGCTGAATAAAAAAATCAAAATAAAATGAGCAATAACCGTAATTTTTAGTCGCGATCGATAGCTGGTAAAAAAAATACATATAGTAGTAAAAGATAATATTTATACAGTTATCTTCTTATATTAATATTACACCGAATGATAATTATACACCTTGGCAAAGGGTCATCGACCTGGGTCCTTCAGCCCTCTATAATACATATATTTTCATCGGTAAAACAATTTATTTTGCAATACGCAGAGGGAAATTAAAATATTGTTTTTGGCGAGAAATTGAAAAACGCGATCCTTTTCGAGTTATAAACTTGGGAAGCGAGTGGTCGCGTCTCGTGTGGTGGTTACCGACGGTGTAAATGTACTTGTCTCGAGACGCTGCCGCGTCTCTTGATATGAAGGTAACAGATAATGCTTTCGTAATGTAGACATTGATTTTTATCACTCGACAGGTCGTGGCATTGTAATGAACGAGAGTGCCGATCCATTAAGCGCGAACTTGATAAATCTATCGGGGCCAAAATGGAGAATATTGAGGACAAAATTGTCGCCCGCCTTTACGGCGGGAAAGATTCGTCAGATGTTCGATCTTATCGTCGAGTCGTCGACCAAATACAAGGTAAGGCTAATTGATTTTTTTTTTTCATTTACTTCCTCATAGAAGAAAACATCGAAATATCACTTTTAGAAAAAGTGTCCGGATGTATCAGAATATCGGATGTAATCAAACGCGAAAAATTCGAACCGCTCGAACTCATTTGTTTTTTTAACAAATCGTCACAGGAGTTTGTGAAAAAGCACGCGGACAACGAGGAGACGGTAGAATTTCGTGATCTGGCAGCAAAATTTACGACCGAAGTTATAAGTACTTGTTGCTTCGGTCTCGAGACGAATTCCATACAAGACGAGGATTCGGAATTTCGGACGATGTGCAGAAAGGTCCTCGACCCCTCGCTCGTGATAAGCCTCAAGAGAATCGTCCGCTCGTACTTGCCGGGGATCTTCAAGCGACTCGGAATGCGTCTGACACCTACTGAGGTATAGACAGTATCGGTACCTCGTATTTCGTCTTTCATCGTAAAATTATTCTATTTAGGTGTAAACATTGAAAAAAAAAATTATTCACATACGTTGCAATTTTCAATTTTTTTTTTTTTTTTTTAAGTTGGGCCTTCTTTTTTAACAGAAAAGTTGATTCAGAGAGAGAAGATGATTCGAAGGTATTCTGCCCGCGTTGTTTGACGATTGAATCTTTCTCAAAAAATGTTAACTTTCTTCCCAAGAGAAGTTTTTTATGCAACGAACAACCCCAACTTATAAATGTTCATATCCCTTTAACGAAGCAATTTGTAACAGGCGAAATTTGTCAACAGGTGGCCGAGTACTTCATGTCTGTGGTTAGGAACATAATAAAGTACAGAGAACGAAACAACTTCGTGAGGCACGATATGATGCAGCTTTTGATGCAGGTGAAGAACGAGGGCAAAGTTCGGGATGACGAGGAAACGGAAGTTCATGAAGACGGTCTCGAAAGTGTTCATGAAAATCCGCTTTTGAAAAATCCGGACATAGGTAGGCGTGTGATCGAAATTTATGGATAAAAAAATTGAATAATTATATAATGATTGAAATCAATGAAATAATTGAAATAATTGAATTAATTGAATAATAATTGGAATAATTGAAATAATTGAAAGTCTGTTTCAATAATCGGGTTGAAATGGTAAATTAACTTATCAAACATACTGTTCTAACGGCTCATTGATTTATTGAACAAAATGTTTGAACGGTCAACAATTTTCGTAAAGTGAATAGCTTTCCGATACGATTTTTTTTTTTTTTTTTTTGGGAAATTATTGATAACCTTTAAATATTCAATTTCAGTTATCGACGATAACGTCATAGCTGCCCAAGCCTATATATTTTTCCTCGCCGGTTTCGAGACGTCATCGACAACCATGAGTTTCGCCATGTACGAGCTCGCGGCGAATCCCGAAATACAAGAAAAGCTCCGCGCCGAGATCGAGACGACCCTGAAGAAGCACGACTCGGTTTGCTACGAGGCTATTTCGGAAATGGAATTTTTAGATCGCGTCATTCGCGGTTAGTTACTCAATGTGTAAAAACACAGAGGATTTAACTTTTTAAATTTATTTATTTTTCGTTCCAATTTTTTTACGCTCAAAGCGCGATGGAAATACCCGTGAAACATTCGAACAGCTTTTCGCACGGATTACGCTATTACTATGATATCATTCGTCGATGCTTTACCCGCGCATGGTAAGGTTTCGACTGTAGGCTCGAAGTCGATAATCCAGATTCCTACATTACCATCTGATGGTAAGGACGAAAAATGTACAAGCCACGTAATCGACTCTCATGTGGTATTTACAAATTATAAAGTTAAACAGGTTCATTAAATTGAATGTGCAATTTTTATGAAAAATTAATGGACTTTTGGAGTAAAATTGAAGTAAAGTATTTCTACAGTTTTTAATATGATGTAGGTTAATTTTTCACTAGAATTTTACATGAAATTTAATACACCAATTTATGCACAAAAACTTTCGGTACTACCAGTACATTAAATTTCATAGGAATTTTTTTTAAAGCGTAACAACAATAATTTTCTGTCCGTTCTTTTTAGTCTCACGTGCTCGATTATCAATTATTTAGGGAAACATTTTTATTTACCTTTTACAGAGACTCTGAGAAAACATCCTCCGGTTGGAATGGTACCGCGTCTATGCAACAAATCGTACGAGATTCCAGGCACCGATTTAACCATCGAGGAGGGCATGAAAGTTCTCGTTCCAATTCACGCTATACATCACGATCCTCAATACTATCCCGAACCATGGAAATTCGATCCCGAGCGTTTTCTCGATGAGAACAAAAAGTTGCGCGATCATTGCACGTTCCTGCCGTTCGGCGAGGGACCTCGTATCTGCATAGGTAAAACATCATCGGTTTTGGGTAAAAAAAAAATATCGTGGATTTCGTAATAATAAAAAATTATATTTTTATTTTGTTTGCTTATCACACGAGAAGTATTACATGAGAGAAAGTATAACTTTTCTAACTTAAAGGGTTTGACAAACGACATTATTATTTTTTTTTCTCATCAGGTACGCGTTTCGCTTTTACGCAAACGAAGGCGGGGCTCGTCGCTCTGTTGTCGAATTACGAAGTGGCGCTCAGTCCGAAGACACATTCGCCCCTCGAATACGACCCGACAGCCAATATACTCACGAGTAAATCTGGAATTTGGTTGAAAATTCGTCATCGCAAGAAGAACTGAGGAAATTGAAGAAAGACAAAAATTTATTAATTTTTTTTTAAGTATCTCAAAACCCTTCTAAATTTTATCATCTCGTAGACGATTTTTATCATTTTTTTGTCCATGAATATAATTTTGTTTTGTTTTTGCTAATTGAAGCGAAAACATTTTTGTTGATGCATTACTTTGACGTAATATAACATGTACAATTAAAAATAAATATTAAAGTATGAAAATCTCCGTGCCACTGAGTGCCCGGCATTTAATCGCTTCTTATCAAATTGTGTTTAATTTTGCGTACGAGAGATAGGATAATTTCTGAATTCGACCGAGTGATTCGTACTTAATCATGGGAGCTTTGATCACAGGTCGCAGCATCCGCGAATGACTCAGAACCGATAATAATACTCTATTTTTAAATATATTTTTCATACATTTTTTTCCCCTCGACGTTTTTCGATAAAGAAGATATTTGGAGTGGCAGATGGCGACGACGGAGTGGGAAGCGTGATAAATGGACGAAAAAAGAACTATCAATTTTTTTAGTATTTCAAAGCTCGTGGACGATTTTTATCAATTTTTGTTAACCTATAATTATTTTTTTCCGCATTGAAGTAAAAACAGTTTTAAAGATGCATTACTTTCACCTAACATTAATTTAAGAAAAAGCCAATGCATTTCTTTATAATACAACATCCAATATTAAAAATAAAAATAAACATTGAAGTATAAAAAATCTCCGTGCCACTGAGTGCCCGGGATTTAAACGCTTCTTATCAAATTATGTTTAATTTTGCGTACGAGAGATATTGCAATCTCCGAATTGACCGAGTGATTCGTAATTAATCGTGGGAGGTTTAAAACTGATAATAATACTCTTTTTTTAAGTACATTTTTCCCTTCAAGTTTCGATGGAGAAGATATTTGAAGTGGCAGATGACGACGACAGAGAGAGACGCGTGACAAATTTAAGTCGCCCCGACGCCAACATCATGTGGGTCGGTAGAAAGTGCTTGTGGACGTGAAAAAAAATCCTCGCTGGGGATAGAGGGAAATGGAAGGAAATCCGTCTCGGCTCTCTGGTGGTAGAAATGAAAGATAACCGTCGGTTAGTCCCGAACACACCAGCCCAACGTCCACGTAAATATCTATCTACGTGCGTTTAACCTCGTGTGGCACGTTTTTCGACTTGGTGGGAGTCGAAGAGACGCTCTGTGGAGGAGGAAGCCACGACTCTCTGCGGGAAAAAAAAATGCTAACGGTTTAGTTTATCTTTCGGTCTCTTTCGAGCGACAACTCCAAAAAATCACTAAAAAAAAAAGTAGAACTTATAAATAAAAAAATATATTTTTAAATTAATATAATATATGTATGTGCATATATGTGTATATATGCCAGATAAAATGTATTGTTGATTAAAGTGGAACGATCCAAAAGATCTTTGCTCGTGTATGGTATTTTTTGTGCGCGACATTATTATTATTGTTATTTTTTCTTATCGTCGCCTCGCTGTCGAGGCGCAATTTTAATAACAATGGTGACTGTTTCAAGTACCCCAGATAAAGTGGCGAATGGCTCGATGATTAATTCATGAAGTCAATATACATTAGCCGTGTCATTCGTCCGGATATTGCGGCTCCTAAACTGCTCGCTAAAAGAGATATCAATCTTGTCGGAGTTTCAACGTGAAAGCCAAAAAAAAATGTGTTAAGTGTTTTTTTTTTGTTTTGTTTTTTTACTGCGCATATTTTTTTTGCGATTACATCAAAATGTAAAGTAATGGGTCAACGTGGAGACGAGGTTGACACACGATCGGCGCGGGAATGCGTCGAAATATTTGAAGAGTGTGAGTGCCTCGATTACATTATCGTTCGGTAAACACCCCCCCCCCCCTTGCTATATAGTAAAGTGAGTCACAAAAATAAATTATTTCGCATCCAAAAATCTGAGACTTGTGTTGAAATTTAACATTTTCTATTTATATTTTCGTTTTATATCTGTAAATATAAAATAAGGTGTCGAGCGGTTGAGACACTGGAAAAAAATTCTTATGAAACTTAATATATCGATACTGGAAGTTTGCATGCATAAACTGGTATATTGAATTTCTTATTTATTACTTTCAATAATTTATTTTTATTCTTTTATAAACGTATTTCAATGCCAGTGATTGACTTTAATTCCACTCTAAAAGTCGATTCATTTTTCACGACGATTGTAAATTAAATTGAACGTATACGTTTTTCAATAAAAACTTCCAGTCGGGTAAATTAAATTTAAAAAAATGTTAACAGTGAATTGTTTTATTTTTTCAACAGGATATTCCGTACCCAATGAAAGAAGAAAAGCGGTGGCATCAAAATTTTCTCCACTTTTCTGATCAATAAAAAAAAATGGATATATTAGAAAAAGTCAGTTTCGGTCTGCGTCAAATCCCGACCACAGGTGTGCTGATTCTCGTGCTTTCCGCAATTTTTTACTACTACTTCACATCGACGTTTGATTTCTGGTCGAAGCGCGGTGTGCCGTGCAAAAAGCCGACGATAATACTCGGCAACTTCGGTGACCTTCTGCTCTTCCGGAAGTCCCAACCGGAAGGGATAAGTGAAATTTACAATTGGTTCAAGGAGGCCAGATACATCGGTGTTTACCGTGTAAGGTCGCCGATACTCATACTGCGCGATCCGACGCTCGTAAAGCACGTGTGCGTGAAGGACTTCGGGTGTTTCACGAATCGGGGAATCCCCGTTAACAACGTGGACTCTCTGTCGGGTCATCTCTTCAACGCCGAGGGCGGAGCTTGGAAGGGTTTGCGCTCGAAGCTCACGCCGGCATTCTCGTCGGCGAAGATAAAACGGATGTTTTACCTGCTCGTCGAGTGTCAGGAGGAATTACGCAAATTAATCGGCGAAACATCGAGGATTCAGGACGCGACGCTGGAGGGCGTCGAAGTACGTGAGCTGGCTGCAAATTTCACGATAGACGTCATCGGGAGTTGCGCTTTTGGTATACGAGTGAACGCTTTGTCGGACGACGATTCGGCGTTTCGAAGAATGGCGACCAGATTGTCGAGGCCGAGTTACAAAGCGACGCTCTGGCGAATGCTGCGAACTGCATTACCGACCGTGTACAAAACTCTCGGCGTGCAGGTCATCGACCCGGAGGTAACGAGATTCTTCAAGGACGTCGTTTCGCAGATGATCGACCAGAGGGAAAAGGAGACTGGCGAGAAGAGACACGACTTCATGGATCTGTTGGTCGAGCTGAAGAACAAGGGCAGCTTGGACGTCGATAACGGAAGTAACCTTCAGGGTTTCAACGAGGAGGAAGAGGGACAGGCTGCGAGAGAGATAGGTAGGTATGACGAGAGAACTAAGTTCGAGGAAGTTTGGTGTGTTGAAGGACGGTGGGGAATTGAGCTGATCCAAAAATGGCGCCGTAATGCTCCGTGCTCGGCCGGTAACAAAAACTGTAATGAATAGCAGTCAGAGATGGTAAACATTAAAAAAAAAAAAAAAAAAAAAAAAAAAACATGAAGTACCATTGGATGAGGGCGAAATACATGCTTCCGACTATAAATTCTGGTTATTGTCAAACCATATAGGACGAAATATTTAAAAATAATTTTGGAAATATTTTCAATCTTCGAAATACTTTAAAAAATATATGAAAATAATATTTTGGAATATTCTATCAAAATATTCCAACGGAAAGTTTCTGAAACATTTCAGCAACACGCTTAATCTTTCGACACATCTGAAATATTTCTGAAACATAGTGATGAATATATCGGATGGAGAGAGAGAGATTTAACGTTTCGTTACTTTCTTTTCTGTCGGTGCATTCGCAGTATTGGACGATAATGCAATAGCGGCTCAAGCCTTCGTATTCTTCGTGGCCGGTTACGAAACGTCGTCCAACACAATTGCATTCTGCCTTCACGAGCTGGCGCTAAATCAAGAAATTCAAGAAACAGCGAGAAACGAAATTCTCGAGGCTATCGACAGGTGGAACGGCAAGTTAACTTACGAAGCTGTACAGGAAATGAAATTCCTGGACACGATTGTTTTAGGTACGTCATCGACCGCTTGATAACTTTTCGATAATTTTTCATTTTTTTTTTTTTTTTTTTTTGTAATTAATTACTTTATATTACACATCGTTTCTTAGATCTCTATTACGACCCAAAGTATTCTATACATTGAAAAATTTATTTTTCTCAAAAAAATGTTATAAATATTTAAATGTTTTTTTTTGTAAGGAACCTCAACGCTTTTTTTTCTTTAATAATCGATTGATTAATGGATCATTAATCTTTCAATTAATTTATTGATTAATTCATTAATCAATAATATTTATTAATCTATCGATTAATTTATTAATAATTTTTTAAACACTTGTCACGCATATGAATTCAATAATTTTTTCAGAGACTCTGAGAAAATATCCACCGGCTCCTCTTTTATCGCGGAGATGCGGATACCGTTACAGGATACCCGGCACTGACGTCGAACTGCCCGCGGGAATGCGGGTCGTCATACCGATTTACGGCCTGCATCACGACCCCGCTTATTATCCTCAACCGGAGAGATTCGATCCTCAGAGATTTGCCGAAAAAAACAAAAACTCCAGGCATCCTTACACATTCTTACCCTTTGGCGAGGGACCTCGAAACTGCATCGGTAAGCATTTTTTTCTCGCCGAATATTGAACGATATCGAGGCGATGTGAAACAGACTCAGTCAACAGACCAACTTTTTTTTTTCTTTTTTCAAGTCTCTTAAAAGTTCGGGCTAAACGCAAATTGTTAGTCTTCGTCGAACCTTTGAAAAAAATGTACAAAATAATTTGCACGTAGGTTGCTAATTTCTTTACCGTTATGTGCACAAGTTCCTCCGTGAAAAAGTTCTTCGACCGATTTTGGCTTCCTCACAGAGGAAGCTACGCGTATAACATAAAATTTACACATTGTAAAATTTCAACGGTCCACATTTTAGAATAAAAATTCGTTGAGTCAATTTATCGTCATTCGTAGTTTCGAAGCCAGGTCCAATGTATTCTGCAACTTATTTTACTCGTAACGCAACGTTTGATGCAGAAACTCGTGTCGGATATGAAATACAAATTATTCAAAAAACGAAAAAAAAATCCTAATTTCATATAATTCAAACAGACCTATTTTCGCAAAAATGTTTTCTATGAGAAAGCGAAAATGGATTGCAATTTCCGTTTCTGATGGCGTTTATTATAAATTATAGATTTATGGTTTATTATAAATATTAAATTTTTTAAATATATTTTTTCAGGAACGCGTTTTGCTATGCTGCAGACGAAAGTTGGTATAATATCGTTTCTGAGAGATCATCGAGTGGAAGTGTGTGAAAAAACTACAGTGCCGATAAAATTCAGCAGACGGAGTCTCGTGACGACGAGCGAAGGAGGTTTTTGGCTGAAAATCAGTTCGCTTACTTGAGACGATGTAATTCTAATCGGTCGGTAACAAAAACTGCAATATTAATTTCTCTGTCGAGGTTGATCAGTTGTACAAGCCCGAGAACATTTGTCCTGCGTCTGACAATTCTGCAGAACGACGATCTCATTTATCCGACCGATCAACCACGTCAGAGAAAATCGTATTACAGTTTTGTTACCGACGGAGCGCGAGGCCACTTTTACCTTAATTCTACTGTATCTTAAAACATGAAAATTTAATTTAGCGTAATTTCGAAGAGCCGAGCGAGGCTAAAAAAATACGTCGAATAAACTCTACTGCAAGTGATCAGTCATATTTATCGGATTTATACTACGTATATACAGTCTGGCGGTAACAGGCGATTTTCTACATAAAAACGAGTTCTGGAAATCCGCGCCGATTACACGATATAAAAAAATATTAATAAGGATATATATATATATTATATGTGTGTTTCTAAGATATTTTTCGTCGAATCTGAGAAAAGGGCGTACGGGCAGTTTTCGGGACATTGGATGAAGAATTACGTAAACGTCCGCTGCGTACGAAAGACACACTCAAACTCCCTTGTGTTTGTCCGGATTCAACATCTCACGTTACGTGCCTCTAGCTATGCCTGATTCGACCTTCTACTCCGACGCGAAGAACTCGCGAACAACGGTCGAGGCTTGTAGAGATCGTCACTGGTGTAACGCTGATTGCTACCCCTCACTGCTACCCGGCTGAAAAAAATAAATCGACAATTTAATGACAAATTTCAACTTTTTTCTGTGTAAAAACGAGCCTGTGACAGTCGTCAGATTTATTTATCCAATATCAATCTATACCTTTTCTCGTCTTTGATCGGATTCGACGGTGCTTTCTCACTGGTCGCCGAGACATCGCTCTCCGGGCTCAGAGGCATAACAAAATTTTCCCCGTTCAACAAATTCTGTTGACTGCACAAGCTCAGATTGGGTTTTTCCTTCCTCGGTCTGCCGATCTTTCGTTTTTTAATAACATTGTTCGAACTACTCTCGTCGACGACGGATATCGACGCGGTTATCTTGTCCGCGTCGTTGTTGTTGTTACGATTGTTCAGCAGTATGTCAGTCAGTGGACTCGTCGAGTATTTCCTCTTCGGCAACGGTGGCGCCATCGTTTTCGACACGGAAGACACGATTTTGTTGCTCGACACAGCTTCGTCCGTTTCGTCTTCGGCTACGCATTTGTCCCTCGGGCTTTCGTCGCACTCCAACGATTTCATGAATTTCGTAAAACGATCCAATCTGTCGTTGTCCACCGTGAAGTAGAGACAAGGCTCGTCGTCGCTCTGCCAAGCCGAGTCTTCGTCGATATTCGGCGCACATTTTTTTTCTCTATTGCACGAATCGGCAAGCAATCGCGGCTGCGATGTTCCCGATATCGACGGTTCGATCCCTTCCGTTTTGCCTTCAACGATTTCTTCGGACTTCGGGGTTTCGACCTTTTTCTTCTCCTTGCCGATTTCCGGCGTCGATTTTTCATTGGACTTCGATGATTCGATATTTTTCTTCTCCTTGCCGATTTCCGGCGTCGATTTTTCATCGGACTTCGGCGCTCTCAACTTTTTATGTTCTTTCACGACTTCCGGCGTCGATTTTTCATCGGATTTCGGTGCTCTCATTTTTTTATGTTCTTTCACGATTTCCTGGTTAGATTTTTCTTCGGAGTTCGGTGGTTGGATGACCTCCGGTTTGCTCACGATTTCCCCCGTCGATTGTTCTTCCAGTTTCGGTGATTTTACTTTTTTAGTTTTTTTTGCGATTTCCGACGCAGATTTTTCTTCAGATTTTCGTGCGTCGACCTTTTCCGGTTTTTTACCGATTTCAGGCTCTGATTTTTCTTCGGATTTTTGTGCGTCGATCTTTTCTGGTTTTTTAACGATTTCCGGTGTTGATTTTTCCTCAGATTTTCGTGCGTCAAGATTTTCTGGTTTCTTAACGATTTCCGATGTTGATTTTTCTACGGATTTCCGTGCTTCGACAGCTTCCCGATTTGTCGTCATTTCCGGCGTTGTTTTTTCTTCGGATCTTCGCTCTTCCTCCTTCCCTCGCTTCATCTCGATTTCCGATGTCGATTTTTCCTCGGATTTCTGTGTTTCGATTTTTTCATTATTTTTAACGCTTTCCGCTATTGATTTTTCATCCAATTTTCGTCCTTCGATTTTTTCTTTATCCTTAACGATTTCCGATCCAGATTTTCCTTCGACCTTCGGTGTTTCGATTTTTTCTTTATTTTCAACCGTTTCCTCTGTTGATTTTTCTTCCGACTCCCGCTTTTCGATTTTTTCCCCTTTTCCGACGATTTCCGGCTTCGAATTTTCAGTTTCGACATTCTCTCCTTTTTCAACGATTTCCAATTTTTCTTCGCAACTCGATTCTTCCCCTTTTTCCTTGCCCTTGAGGAATTCCGATCTCGAATTTTCTTCAACCTTCGGTTCTTCCATCTTTTCTTCATCCTCGACGATCACCGGTCGCCATTTTTCTTCCTCCTTTCGCGCTTCCACCATTTCCTCCACTTTCGATCTTTCTTCGAAATCGGCTTCCTCTTTCATCGTTTTTACAACCTCCATTTTTTCCGAACCGTCGACCGTCTCCGATTCACAACCGATTTCCGCGCCTTTGCTATCTTCTTCGCACCTTCCATCCTCATCGACCTTCCTTCCATTTCCATCGATTCCTTCAGAACTCCGCGATATTTTCGTCTCTTCCGACTCGTTCGCTTTCGTCGAATCCTTCGAAGTCGAAGCTTCCGCCTCAGACGAAGTTCGATCGGGTTCCTCCTTGACGACTTCCGTTTCCGGTTCGGCGGAACTTTGCGAATTGCTCGGCTCGCAAGTCTCGTCGATCTTGTTGTCGGTAATCATTTCCTGCAGAGACTGCCTTATCGACAATTCCATAACCGACAGGGTCGACTTGGCGTTGAATTGCCTCATCGGAAAGTCGCTGGTAAAAATCGACTCGCCGCCCATAATTATCCTCGATCTTTCCTCCAGAGTGAAGTCGCTCTTCATCTCCGGGTAAGGCTCGTCGTCCTCCTCGTCGCGAACCTCGATGATCTGCACGCGTTCCTCGTCCGGCACGGAGAGAATGTCGTTGTCGAGGCTCGGCGCTGCAACTTCCGCCGGCGATTCGGATCTCGACTCGCTCTTGACGATCTCCAGCTGTTGCCTCTGCTGCCTCATCTTCTCCTTCTCCATCTTCCGCCTTATCTTCATGAGCTTCTTGGCTTCCTGAAAATTCTTCGCGAACTTCGGTTTCTTTATCGTAATTTCGCCCTTGGCGTTATCGTCACCCGGTAAAGGTCTCTTCTTTATCGGCAGGCTTATCTCGCCCTGTCCGACCTCCAAGCGTTTCGCCTGCGAGTCCAAGTCCCAGTAGTTTGTCTCCCTCCCCTCCCGGCAATTTTTCTCGTCTATCGAGATTCGGGATTTGTCGATCTGCGATTCGTCGATGCTGTCCGAAGTCTCGCTGCTCGAGTTGCTCGTGTTCGTGGATTCCTTGGAGAGGCTCGAAGTCGCGGGCTTGCCGGACGAAGCGCCGAGGCTCGAACCGCTCTTCTGCGAATTCTTTCCGTTCGAGCCGTTCGAGCCGTCCCTGTCGGTCGATCGACGGTCGTCCGAATTCTTTCGCATGCTCGAGTGATCGTCCTTGCTCTTGGCCTTCTTCTCGTCCCTGCGCTTCTTGTCCTTCTCCAGCTCGCCCTTCGAGTCCCTTTTCCCCTCGGAGTTCCTTCCGCTCGAATCTTTCTTTTGGACCAACGATTTTTGCTTAGTTTCGCTTTTTTCGATTTTTTCGTCCCTCTCCGATCTCGAGAGACGCTTTCCGTCGATTTTCTCGTCAGCGTTGCTCGACCTCGATCTGTGCTCCTTTGACGATCTCCGCTCCTCCCGCTTTCCCTTCTCCCTAGAATCGCTCTTGCCCACTCTCGCCTCCTTCTCCGACACCCTCGAATTTTTTCCGGAATTCTTCTCCGAGCTCTTCGACGTCGCGATTTTGTGATCTTTGGAGTCTCGCTTCTCGCGCGACGAATCCCTCTTGTCCTTCGCCTCCTTCGACAATTTCGTGTCTTTTTCCTTGACGATCTTGTCCGAGTCTTTCTTCTTCTCGCGCAACTCGCGGATCTTCTCCTTGTACATGTCCTTGAGGTCTTTGACCTCCTTCGCCGCGCCGCTCTCCTTCGCCCTCACCGTCGATTCCTTCTCCTTCGCCTTCTCCAGACTGCTCCGAGAAACTTCCCTGTTCTCCTTAGGCTTGGATTTTCCCGACGACTTTTCCGTCTTCGATTCCACGTGAGAATTCTGTCTCTTGGAAATTTCTCTCTCCCGATCCTTCCTCGAGTCTTTCTCCCTCGAGGATTTCGATCTCGATGGCTCGTCCTTGGGTTTGTCCTTGCCGTCCCGCGGCTCTTTGCTCGAAACTTCCATGCCGTCCCGCGACGTCTCCTTCGACGAGATGCTCCTGCGTATCTTCGGCTCGCTCTGCGGCGCTTCCTTGCCGACTCCGCAGGCCTCCCTGTTCGCTCCCTTGCCGCTCTCGAACTCCCGAACCGCCTTGAAATTGTCCTTCGGCCTGTCGTTCTTCTCCCTCTCGTCCTTGGGCGGCTCCGGAAAGGGCGTCGAGTCGTGGTTCGAGGAGCCGAAGTCCGTGACGATCGACAAACGCGAGTCCGACGAGACCTTGCTGAATTCGGAGTCGTGGTTGCTGAAGTCCATGTTCTCGCGCGAACCGTCGTTCGAGAAATCCGGACTGCGCGAGCGATGGGAGGTCAGCTCGGATATTCCGGAGAGATGAGAGTCGTTCGAGACGTGAGACTCGTTCAGGTTCATTATGTCGATGGGCTCGAACATGGGGCTGTCCTCCTCCTCCTCGTCGACCTTCTCGTCGGACTTGGACGAGCTGTTGAGGTTCGGCGTCGCGGAGGGCGGAGCGGAAGGCGGCTTCGACGGGACTTCCTGCGAGGCCTCCTCGTTCGCGTGACCGTTTCGGCCAGCATTCTTTTCGACCTCGTCGTCCTCCTTGCGGGTTGGTTCGAGGCTCGTCGACGGCGCTTCCTTCGGAATTGCCGCCTCGGGCTGCTCCTCGGCCCGCTGGTGCGCGTCAACGGAATCGAGAGAAACGTCTCTCAGGCTGTTCTTGTCCGACTCCGGCGAGACCGGATCGAGATCTATCGGCAGGAGGTCCTTCAAGCCGCAGGGACCGTTTCTACGACGGTCCTTCGGCCTCTCGAGGCCGAGGAACTTGCAGACCACGTCCTCGATCTGCGGCATGAAGACCGAGAAGACCTTCGGGTTTACGACCTGGTCCACTATTCGCTCCACACCGGCGTCCAGGTAAGGCGCCTCGTGGATGTGCTTCCTGAGAGTCTCTCTCAGCTGGTTCTTGTTCAGATCGGCCTTCCATGTCTGCTTGCTCAGAAACGAGTTCACCGAACTCTCGACTCGGGTTCGTAGATTTTGGTAAGCTGGCTGGAAAAAGAACGAGAAAAAAGAGAGATTAGCTTCACGATTAATAAACGACTTGCATCTTCACGGTTTCAAGTGTAAACGTGAAAAAAATTCTGTTCTGTTGGCGAGAAGTTTTACATGGTTTATTTGCATAGTACGCACTTCTTGCACATGTATATATAGACAGCATTATTTAATTTTTTAATTTAATTTATTTTACGGATTACTCCTTTTACATCACACATTTCGTAGTGCATTACCGACAACAGTGGTGACTGAAATCATAAGCTCGTGTGTAATACAATAATATCTCAACAAAAAATAAGTAATTAATCGAGAACTAGTGAACAAAAGTTCTTGATATAATACAAATCATAATACAATGATTATATTAATTATATGAATAAATAATAATAAATAATAATTATATTAATAAATAAATGAATAATTTTGTGCGATCATCGGACTTGCGTATAAGCTTTATTTTAACGTTGTCTTTCCTGCAACCCTCGCAACCACCGTTGTAGTATTATTTGTTTGACTTGCACTTGCACGCATCATTCGAGTTCATCACATTATAGTTGCACAAAAATTAATAGTCTCGTTGCATTGTACCCGGAGTCAAGGCATAGTCGCGTAACTCGCAGATGCATGTGCGGACGAATCTAGCGCGAGAGCAACTACGATGCGACTCCAAATCCGTGGTTTGACCTGTTCTGCTAGGCGAGTCACGATTTTTGTTTTTCAACGACCAAAAAAGGCGCGTGTTATCTCGAAAGTTTTAACAAAAGCTATTGTATCGATAAAAAAAATAAATAGAAAAGTTACATCATACTTTGGATAGATGGAAAAAGCCTTCAGAGGAGGCTTCACAATCTATTCCGCGCCGTAACCTCAAAATAACACACATTTCCAAGAATTCATCTCGGAGGTTTTTGCGTGAAGTTAAGAAAAAAAAAATCGAGAGTTTTGCATTTATCGTGCGTTGAGATTTTTTTTTCTGCGATAATCTCAAAATAACACATATTACGGATAATTTGTCTCTGCTGTTTTTGCATGAAGTTAAGATCGGCAATAAAGTTTTTCTTTTTTTCCGTTTATTAAAATTTCATCGATGTTTACGAAGATAGTTTCTGCGAAGCTGTCTTCAGAATCATCGAGCTTCAATAAATTGCATCACCGCAAATAAGTTTCTCGCGAACGTACATCCGAGAAACGAGCTTTAGATTCGCGACAGATTTCGAAGATATTTAAGGTACATTTTGTCGAGCGAAGTAAAGAGGAAAATAATATAATGTTGAAGGTGAATACTGTGGAGATAAAAATTGATGAGTTTTTTTTTCACTTGTGATAAATAACAGCCTCACCTTGGTGTCAACATCGGCGATGCATTCCTTACGGAACTGGTCGAAAATTCCCTGAGACTTCACCTCACCGACAATGTGATCGACGAGGCGGGGATCGCCAGCGAGAAGAGTATTTCCCAAGCCCAGTTCCATGTTCATCATCACTCTTTTTGTTATTTCCGTTAATTCGGTTTTCTTTACGACGTTTATAACTTATAAACTAATAACAACGAACAAAACATCGCTCCTCATCACGAGACAAGTGATCGCGTGTGATGGTGCTAAGCCATCTGTTTTTTCCTCGGCTGAGGGCGCCTTTAAATGTTAGCTGCAAGTTGCTTGTAGCTTAGACGCTATGTCAATGTAAGGTTCAGTCGGTAAAGTAGACTGCAAACTGTAATCAATCGATTACAGTTTGAGAAATTTTGTTTCTCCCCCACTTTGTGATCCATTATTTAAGGATGTGGAGGAGGAGGTGAAAGAAGGTGAAAGGAGCAGCTATCAGAAATAAAGATAATTAAAGCGAGCTACAAAAATATAAACTTGGAATAAATAGGTCGAGTATTTAGTTTGAGAAACAATTGTTTTTATCGTCTATTATCGTATGCAACTTTTACATGTTACTCTCTCCCCAATACACAAGTGAGTCGATTAAGTGTGGCAAATAATTTCATCCGGATTCCTAATAAAGAGCTTTTCCGATCGTAAGAATTTGATTTTTTCGTCTCTTTGCCAACTTCTGCTGGATTTAAAAAAATGTTGTCGAATTTTAAACAAAAAAATTCGGTACTGACTCCCGATAAAGGTACGGTTTGATTTATACAAGAAAAAAATAAATATTCAAAATTGTTTTTTTCTTTTATTCACACATCGTAACATTTCACTTTTATTTTCTCGTCACTTTTGCTTTGTATGACATAACATTTACGTATACTAACTCAAATAACTTTTTCATCGTCGCAATGAGTAATAAAAAAAAACACGCTATCCACTCACACACTCGTATTCACTCGCGCTGTCACGTATTTGTTTAATAATATATTACTATGTAACTCGCACACCATGGTTTTTTACTACCAACTTTTTTCCACTCTCTAGGGCATCGGGTCGTTTCGGCCATCTCTCGCAAATACATCATTCGTCTCTCCGTTGTCAACGCCCTTGATGTAACTTTTACTGCTGGAACATGTGGGGGTTGCCTGATCGTTTTTGTCCGTCCGTCGGTATGTCAGTTATTTATTGAGTTTTCTTTTTCTTTTTTTTTTAAGGGACCTCTCTAGGATGATGGCATTATGACATCTATCGATTAGGCAAGTGGGGCAAAACGGACCAGTGCCCTACATTTAAGATGGAACTTTTTTTTTTTCACGTTCTGCGAAAACTTGATAAAATTGTCATTTTTCACAGTTCTTCCGGATTTTCGTTTTGTCTCGCTCACCCCTATATAGAAAATTAGAAGCTGCGGGTCCAATTAGGCCTGAGCGCGTATAAATATATAGGGGAGAGTGGGGCAAAACGGGACGGAAAATCGGGATGCATCGATGGGGCGAAATGGGATGTCCTAAAATTATTGGACAATTACATTTTTGAAAACACAAGTTTTCAATAATTTTCTAAAATTTTAAATAAGTTTAGAACGTCCAATTTTGTCGAATCGATGCTTCTCGATTTGCCCCACTGTCTCATTTTGACCCGCTCTTCCCTACTCTTGACCGTCGTGAGATTAAATCAAGGAAAGGAGCGTTCGAGGGTTTGTAATCGGCTCGTCGTTGACCCAAATTATAAGATAAAAAACGATTCTGGGAAGTCGGTGCAAAACGGGTATCCGTGGTAACAGGGGGAAGTAAATTGCAGAGACGAGGAAAACGAATCAGTCTTCTCCATTTAAGATGAAACTTTTAATTACTTTCTTTCGTGTCTAGTAAAAAAAAAAAAAAAATTGTAAAAATGGTCCGTTTTTCCCCGGTGTTCCATTTTGCCCTGCCTGCCCCTCACCCATCTTCATTTAGCAATACCATAATTCTTAATAAAATAGTCTAAATGATTATGCACCGAGTTGTCTCGATACTGGCACAAGATAAAGTAATATCTGATTCGTCGTCGGTGTTGTTGTCTGAGTCTCGGGAAGCGGTTTCACAGTACGTAGGCGAGAGTGGGGCCAAACGGGACAGAAAATCGGGATGCCTCGATGGGGCAAAATGGTACGTTCTAAAATTATTTGAAAATTGCATTTTTAAAAACGCGATTTTACAATAATTTTGGGGCGTTTTGTCCCATCGATGCATCCCGATTTTCCGTCCCGCTTTGCCCCGCTCTCCCCTAATGAAGGGGAAGATGTAAACGAAAAAAAATGCTTGTCTTTTCAGGACATAACAAAACGTTCGCCCACGGATCGCTAGGTCGGAGCTAACTGGTGTGTGTGGCAGAGTTTCATCTACGATTTACACGTATTTTCTTATACTTACATAATAATACATTGATATACATGTACATACTTTTTTATATATAACTTAGAAAAAAACAATGAGGCTGCTGCGCAATTGTTTTCATGATACTTTGTTTGTTTTTTTTTTTCATTTTTAAACATTTTTCCCCATATATCAATATCTTCGTAATCGTTATTATTTACAATCCATTGGATTATTATTGCTATGGTACATTTTTTACAATTTTCATTAACACAGGAGTACGAATAAGAGGCGAATGAGGAAATAATATTTTTAGCTCGTTCCTTCTCACTGGTCGCTCCTGTGCTGTTATCAATAATTTATCAATAATTGTACACAATAATTGAGTGATTCGGTTTGCCCTCAAAAATGTATCAGCAAAAATTTCCGATTTTTCGTAATTCTATTTTACGTACCAAATTTTTCGGATTGACAAAAAAAATCATATCTTTCTTTTTTCGAGGGGTCCACGATCTTCTCATTCGCGTCACGTTCTTCCTTGACAGTCTAGTACATTGCTTTTTTTTCTTATTTTTTTCCCACTTTTCTTTTGCCGTTTATCGAATTTTTTTTTATGCGACGAAGGAATTGCGCTATTTTTCACAGTTGTCTGGCGACTGTCTACTTTATTGCGTTTCAGTACGCGCGTACAATATACAAGAGTTTAGGCGGATCCTCGAGGCGAATCGCATCGTCGACATTACGATTGGTGCTCGATCAACAGTGACATTTTATTTATTTTTCTCTCACGCTTGCTTCGCATTCCGCAACGTTTTGCATCTTTAATAACAATTGTTGAAATTATTCGAAAACTCTTCGGACGCGTTTGTAATATTTACAAATAATAGTCCGATGTTATAATTCGATTCGCAATTGTCCGAAGCTCGCTGATTATACTCATTCGTTCATTTTTTTTTCTAACATCGGCTGCGACATTTTTTACACGTTTATTTATACTCTATTTATAGTACATTTTTTGTTAATACCAAACGAACAGGTTTATTAACCACACTATTCGTTGTCATTTTCTTAACGTAACAAAAAATCTCGTCGGATATTATTTTCTACCGGGTGGAGGAGCGGGAGAAGGGATGATTCGTCATTAAGTCATTATTCTAATACGATTTCACTTCGGAAACAAATATTCAGGATTTTTTTTTTGTTTACTGTGTATCCCTCATTCTCTCATGCCATTTTTCATCTAGTGTTATTAGGTACGTAGAGTTTTGCTTCGAATTTTTTATTCATTAATTCACCCGTAATCTTGAGTCGCAAAAAAACAATCTAATGATATGTCTAGATAAGAAATTATTCAGACATACCATTGAGCAATATTTTTTTGTTGCTGTTTGTATGGTCTTGAGCTGAAACTTAAGTTCGCAATCAACGACTCTGCCGAGCATTTATAATCGTGAGATTAAATTGCAATTTAAACTTGATTTCGTGCTTAATTTCAAATTTAAGTTTGAACCTAAGTTTGAACCCAAGTTTGAACCCAAGTTTGAACCCAAGTTTGAACCCAAGTTTGAACCCAAGTTTGAACCCAAGTTTGAACCCAAGTTTGAACCCAAGTTTGAACCCAAGTTTGAACCGACGTTTGAACCCAAGTTTGAACCCAAGTTTCAACCCAAGTTTAAACCTAAGTTTGAACCTAAGTTTGAACTTCCGTTTGAACCTAAGCTTGAACCTAAGCTTGAACTTAAGCTTGAACCTAAGCTTGAATCTAAGCTTGAACTTAAGCTTGAACCTAAGCTTGAACCTAAGCTTGAACCTAAGCTTGAACTTAAGTTTGAACTTAGTTGTGAACGAAAGTTTAAATCTAAGTTTGAACATACATTCATGCTGACGACTATAAATTCGGCCCCCAATTCACGAAACATATTCTCATTTCCGAGTCCTTTTTCACCTTAAAATGTTTCTCTTACCATTCACCCTCTCTCGGAGTGTGTAGAGAGCTTGCCATCTCGACAGTATTTAGTGATTTAACAGATCACTTACGATTGGCTCACAAAAATCTCCGATCAACGTCATTGCGCTGATCATCGTCCCATCCCTATGACCGTGCACTTTCATAATCATATTCGCGGTTGGATCGTTCAGATTTGCTCCAAACACGTCAAATCAATCACTCTACCCTCAACATTTCGATATCTGACGCGGCATTGGCCTCGCCGCCACAATTCGACAGCGAAAATTCTCAATTGACTTCTGGAAGCAATCGATTTTAATATATCGTTTTTGTAACCGTTGCGTTATCGCGGTCGATCGGTTGATCGGAATTTCCGAATCTTGACTTTCATTAAATTAGCAAAGTCCCGCACTGTGCAACTTTAGCCGCAGGAATTTGCATTTCATGTCCATATTGAAACCTCCCATCTCCCCTCCCGTTCAGAAACTCGTCTCCAAAATTCGCTCGGAGATGTTGGATATCGAAGTATTGGTATTGCAAGTAGTTTGAACGTGAATCTGGAGATTCCCTGACTGTCAGGTGTCCTCGCTATTTTTGTCAGGCGACGTCGAACTTTCGCGTGCGATCGTCGGCGATCGATCGGACGTTGCGACAGCCGCCGATGTTTCGGGAATCGATGACGTTGACAGCAGGATCGGCGCCATCGGTATTGTCAATCCGTCGGCCCTGCTCCTCGTCGTCGTCGTCGACCTGTCCCGCCCTTTTGGCTACACAAACTGGGAGGTCTGCGTCGTTTTCCAACATGCCGAGCAACACGGCAGGGCGCTCTTCAGGGTGTCCTTGAAGGCGTCGCGAAAGTCACGATTGAAGTACGCGTAGATCAAGGGATTTAGGGCACTGTTGAAGTAGCCTATCCAGAAAAGTACGGCTACGACGGCTTCCGGACACGTGCAGGTGTCGCCGCACAGAGAGGTCGTCAAGTACCTGAAAACAAAAAATACAATGTCAACTTACCGCGTTCAAGATTCGTCTACTTATCTTGCGCTTATCCAAAACAAGATCTACGCGGAAAACAATAATTAATGGAGTAAACGCAGTGTGTGGTTAAATACCAGGCGATTCCTGTTGTCGGATCAACCGATTCATTGGTTAGGCCAACAAATTAGTTGATTTCCACCCCATCGACTCGTTGGATTGACAAATTAGTTGATTTCCACCCCATCGACTCGTTGGATTGACAAATTAGTTTATTTCCACCCCATCGATTCGTTGGATTGACAAATTAGTTGGCCCGATAAATCAGTTGGTGCGACAAGTTTGTTAGCCAAATAGACAAGTTGGTCGAACAAATTCATTGCCCCATTAAATTACTTGTGCCATCAAGTTATTACATCAAGTTATTATTATTTTCTTTAGTCGTTTATCAACCGCTTCATTGGTTGGGCCAACAAATTGGTTGGTTT
Organism: Ichneumon xanthorius; assembly: GCA_917499995.1. NCBI lineage: Eukaryota > Metazoa > Arthropoda > Insecta > Hymenoptera > Ichneumonidae > Ichneumon > Ichneumon xanthorius. Next base: position 13,278,725 of record OU824201.1, read on the forward strand.
CCACTCATCAATTCGTTGTACTGACAAATTAGTTGGCCCGACAGGTTAGTCGGTGCGACAAATTCGTTGGCCCAATAGACTAGTTTGGTCCATCAAATTCGTTTCCCCAAAAAATTATTATTGTACATCTTAGTCGTTTATCAACCGATTCATTGGTTGGGCCAACAAATTGGTTGATTTCCACTCCATAACTTCGTCGGCCTGACAAACTAGTTGGCACGACATAGTCGGTGCGACAAATTTATTGGCCCAATAGACTAGTTCGGCCCAACAAATTCCTCGCCCCAATAAATTACCCGCGCCACAAAATTATTATCGTTATTTTCTTTACTAGTTTCTAGTCCAAGAGCCATCGCGCCCGTCGCTGCAACGCTCGCTCCTGACGCTCCCGAAAGCTTGTTTATGGAGCGAGCTTCATATCGTTGATGTTGTTGTCTGAAAGGAATGTTGGCACAGGAGCAACGACAATATCGCCATTCTCCATCATCGAAATGACGAAGCGTCTGGCAACACAGGCGTTAACCACGGGAGGCAGGAGCAGAGCAGCAGCGGTCCAGCAACAGGGGGACGGAAACTTGGAACTGCGGACCGCGTGTTTGCATATTAATCCGATAAGTTATAACCCGTGGGACGGGCGAGCGAAAGGGCATGGGCGAGTTACCATAAAAGGTGTTATATATATAATATACGCACGAGCACTGTATTCAGTGAGGACGGGGATGGTAAACTAGCGGGTTCAGGATCTAAGCGTATAATAGGTAGCAGGCTAGACTCTGGGAGGAACCACTGGACACGGCGGGGACCAAACGTCTCCGCAATTGTTCTCCATACAGGCCGAGGCGAGCTCGCATTCAAATCCGTGGGTATACATCGCAAAGCTCGTGCGTTGACGGTTCAATCTATACTGGGATTACGTAACCTGGCGAATGGCGTTCAATGCGGATGGGGGCGGTAAAGGCTCGGTCGGATGCGAAATATACTGTGCAATTGTCAAATAGTATTGTGAAGTTATAGTATTGCTAATTGTAGAAGTTTTGAAGGATCGGGGACAATTTTTGGGCAAGGAAAGGCTGCCGTGGTAAACATTCCAGAGCGTTAGACTACGCCCTGATAGAGTTGGGAAAAGTTCCGATAATATGCTCTTCTGACAGAGTTCTTATCTAAATTTAGGTAATTTAGGAAGTTATAGTATCGCGAATTGTAGCAAGAAACATGAGGTGAGTTTCGAAGGTACGGGACAATTTTTTGCATGCAAAGGCTGCCTTGGTAAATATTCCAGAGCGTTACACTACGTGCTGAGTTGGGAAAAGTTTCGATAAGGCGCCGACAAGGTCCTTATCTAAATTTAAGAAGGTGAATTTTGGTAACTTAGGAAGTTATAGGAAGTTCTTAAGAATTTTCGCTGAGGCGCCGACAAGATCCTTATCTAAATTTAAAAAGGCAAACTAAGTTTGGTTGTCAAACCTGACTAAGCCCCGGTGTAATTCGAAAGTGATTAACTAAGTAAAAAAACCTTGATATCTCATTTATAGAGTGAAGTTTCGCCAAAAACATGTTGACTGGTATTAGCTGACGTACTTAAATTGGGTATTACTCGAGTACGGCTGCGAAACTTCACTTTATAACTGAGATATCAAGGTTTTTTCCAAGATAATAACCATGCAACTAGTGACGTTCGGAAAAGGAAAGATCGATCGATTGTCGCTACATTGCGAATGGTAATATTACAGAGTTTGCAGAATAAATAAGTGTGCAGAATTTACGTTGACTTTTCAGTCTCCACAGAGAACATCACAAATTTAATAAAAATAATAGCCTTTGTTGGCCTTACCAGGTGAAGAACGGAAGCCAACATAGGAGAAACGCGCCCATTATGATACCCAGTGTCCTTGCTGCTTTGTGCTCGGCCCTCCAGCTTTTAGTTTGCTGTCGTATCGTCGTACCTGAAACATAGGATTTAAAGAAAAAAATTAAATTACTTTTGGCATTTAGGAGTTAAAAAGTTTCATATGCTTACTCAACAGCCACAACGCTGTTAAGTAATCGTACAATACAATATAGGATTAAAGTACAAATACAACTTGTGGCGACTTATAGAGATAACCAATCTATTTTGGCAGGACTGTTTCCACGATTGTTTAGATAATATAGCGAAGGAAATCGGGAGGGGGGAGGGGAGGGAAATGGAAAGCGGAAGATTAGTTGTCGAGACGAGTTGAAGGCTCGCGTGTTCGGATGCAGTAAGGTAAATTTAGGTTGGTTGCTTGGTCGTGGTCGTGGTTTTATCCCACCGCAATCCGTTGCATTCGTGCATTCACGTAAAATCGATGGGCCCATCTATCAAGATATAGGGAGGAGTGGGGCAAAACGGAACCCCGGGGCAGAACGGACTATTTTTCATCAATTTTTCATGGGACATAAAAAAAGTCTCATATCAAATGGAGGACACGTGTAGGTTTTGCGTTAGGGTTCTGTTTTGCCCCACTCGCCCCTATCATAGTTGTGGCTCGCGCGCTCGCATTGACTTTTTAAAATAGTTGCGCTTTCATCTCCTAATCGTCTTTTGAAATTATTTTTGTTACCATTTGTTCCTGTAATAGATATAAAAAAAATACCATCGACAATATTTCGTGCGATACACTGAGAAAAAAAATTACATAGTAAAAGCAACGATACTGACTTTTTATTATAAAAAATAGTTCTCTAGAGAAACGCCTACATTTTGTAGTTACGTCAATGGCAGAAAGTCATGTCAGAAAGTCATGGCAACTATAATTATAGTTTAACTAATTGAATATAGAGTATCAGAAACTATCTCTATAGACGTTTTAGGAAGTATTCGTTATGGTAGGAAACACTGTTATTTTTCTCAGTGTATGTCCGTATCGATAATTCCACTTTCCTGGCAATCGGTTGCGTTCTGTTCCAGTAATTCACCCATCCCCATTATTCACCCAATCCATGTCCCCATTATTGACCGCTTCATGTTCCCATTATTGACCCCTCCGCATCACAATTATTAACCCACGTCACGTTTCTATCATTTACACCGCTCCGATTCTCGTGCAGGGCAGCGGCATCGAAATCGTTTTGTTATAATTGAGACCTGGAAGAGCTTCCCAAGGGGAGACTGAATAATTAAGGCCTGGTGGGCGTCGGAGGTCCCAAGGAGGGAATCCAATAAATTGCAGATTCGTGATCAGCGGGCAAAAATACATTGAACACGGCCCCGAAACGAATGACCAAAATTCGCCATAGCTCTTTTTTACAATACATGTTGACCTTTCACATAAGGTAAAAGAGGGGAATATAGCCCGGTCCATATATCATGGATTTAAGTGTTAATCGAGGTGGGCCATATTCACCACTTTTACACTATCATAAGCATAGCTTCCTCGATGGAAAGCCAAAACCCTTCAACGAACTTTCTCATAAAGAAAGCTATGCGCAAAGCGCTAAAAAGTGGGAAAGCCATGCGCAAACTTCTTTGCACCCTTTTTCATTTTGTCCCAACAGCGCCCCAATGAGTGCGGCAGGTTCGTTTTGGGTCTTAAAGAAAAGTATGTCGCTCAAATCGATAAAACTCCCCGAATCGCTTCGCCGGTCCATTTTCACCCACTCTACCTCACCACCCCTCTGCATGCACATATAAACTTCGTCGGTGCACAAGCATGCAGGTGCATCGGGTTGCGAAGTTTACCCAAGTGCGAAACGTGGCTCCCGGGATTGCACGCACACTTGTGCATACGAAGGTGCTTCTCCTACCGCCTCCGTTTCATCGCCACCGATGGGAAACCAGGCCGAATAAGACGACGACGAAGATGTATTAGTGCAGGGGGAGGGGGGGGGGGGGAGAAAGGGGTTCGACGTGTGAGAGACGTCGGGAAATACGGGGGTGACTAAGGGCGACAGAATTTCTCGTACATACTACATATCCGGGCACTTTGGAAGCTCGAGGGCAATTTCTCGCCGCAACCAATTCGCATAGCTGAGACGCTGCGGGGGAGATCTTGAAATTACTTCCTCGTTTATTGCGTACACAGCAGCCGGTGCGGTATACACTCACGCTGACGGAATACGAGAGGCGAAACCTCGGAGGGCGCATACGCATACCGGATGGACGGTATTCTGGCAAATTGGAATCAACTTTTTGTCGCTGATGGGAAAGTTTCGTTGTGCAAAGATTTAGGCAGATTGTTGTCTGGAAATATGAAGAAAAAAATGTTTCTTTTTATTTTATTTTATTATTCTGCTGGCTGTGAAAGTCGATTCATGACACCCATTAAGGAGGGAGTCTCGCTGCGCGCTGACTTCGCATAAGTTCGACAACAATAAGAGAAAATTGCAAGTACTTCTTGATGGTGTAAAAATCTGAAAAAAATCGTGTATACTAAAGGTACTGAGAAGATTCATTTTGCATAATAATAATTGCAAAATGTTATTAACAAATTCATCAAAAAATTAATTGGTTAACAAATTACGCGGCAACAAAACTTTTTTTTTTATGAAAATGATTCGTTTCTTTTTCTGAATACGTATGAATCTTTTCAGATTTTTAAGTAATCGTTGATTTTTGTTCTATAAAAAAAAATAAAAAATCAACGATTACTTAAAAATCTGAAATAATTCATACGTATTCAGAAAAATAAACGAATCATTTTCATAAGAAAAAAAAGTTTTGTTGCCGGGTAATTTGTTAACCAATTAATTTTTTGATGAATTTGTTAATAACATTTTGCAATTATTATTATGCAAAATTAATCTTCTCAGTACCTTTAATATACATGATTTTTTTCAGATTTTTACACCATCAAGAAGTACTTGCAATTTTCTCTTATTGTTGTCGAACTTATGCGAAGTCAGCGCGCAGCGAGACTCCCTCCTTAAATTAGGCGTGTTGTAGAAAGTATCAGGCGTACGCTCGGGGAGGTTTTTGACAATTTTTTAATTCTCGACGGATTTGACTATTTCTACAGTGAGAGAAGGATCTAGTAAATATGACTGTATCGCTTGAGCGATGTTACCAGAGCACATAGTAGTAGGGAACTAGGGCACCGACTATGGTAGGAAGTACCGTATTTATAAGAATTTTTCGTAGATGTTATGGTAAAAATTGTTGGAAAATCTGAGACTTTCCGCCATAGGTGGCGCTCTAGTGGTATACCAGTGTGTGCTATGGTAATTTTTCTTAGATGATCGGTAGTTTTTACTAGATCGTTCTCTCAATGTAGAACGCTGACACTAAAATCTCGATTTAAAAATCAAAATGTATAGTAAACTAGTTAGTAAAGGTTGAAGCAGCATTGTTGCTAGAAATTTGAAGAAAAAAATCTATTTTATTTTATTATTCTACAGACGTTTTTAAATAGGTCTGTGAAAGACGAAATTTAATGATACTTATAAAATTATTTTGATATTGCCGAGGTTTTTGACTACTTCTACCCTGACACTAAAATCTCGATTTTTTTTTCTTTTTTTTTTATGAAGACATAGTTTCCTCTAGGAGAAAGCAGAAACTAATAAAAAAGATACCGATAGTGCTTGGCGCGAAGATCGAGGGGTGCGCGAGGGGTTGGCAACCCCCCGCATAGGCCGAGTTCGAATTTCCACCACTCCGCGGCCAATCCTTCCCCATCCTTCTTTCTCGCTGTTCCTGTTTCCCAGCAGTTGCCGCACTCCCGTTTCCAGATATCGAGCGAACAAGAGAGTATGCTATATAGATAACCGCCGAGAGCTTCCCGGGGTTGTTCCCGTTGGAGCGGGGCTGCTCCCGAAGCTCCAGTTCCTGGCAGAATCGTTAGATCGCGTTCACTGACCTGCCCTATCCCGGCTTCGCTTGCCTCTGCCCGCGCACAAGAAACACCAAATATATACACCGCACCAATTCCAGAGGAGACACGGTGCCTTTTGGATGCTGAGTAATTATTAATGTGTATCCAGGAGAAACTCTGAGCGAAATGAGGAACTTTACTTTAAGCATCAACATACGTCATACTGTTGAGAAACAGCAACCATTAATTTTTTTTAAGCTAGTTTCTTTTTCTTTAGTCACCTTTTATCCAGTTCCGGATAAAATCGTAAGAAAGACTGAGGAGTGATCGATTCATTTTGGAATTTCAACCATTTAAGATTCTTAGCTGACACGTCATATTTTTGTTTGTGTTTCGTTAAAAATAAATAAACATATACAAACATATACAAAATCGCTTCTCACGAGAAGCGTTTTCGTAAGAAGCAATACCATAGCATTGTTTATTTGTTATTTTGTTCTTGTTATTGGATTTGTACGCTATCGTTCTTGTAAATCATATGTTTTACTAGGTTTTTCTTTGGCTGCATTAATATTCATCAAATTTATTTCAAGAATTTGTCTACTGTGTCTTGGGCGACTGAAAAAAAATGAGACATTACGAAACCCTCGACCAGTGAATACGTAACTTTTTTCAATCCTCTCTCACCTTTCATCCGGTTAAACTCCCGGTAAAATCGTAAGAGAGACTGAGGAGTCATCGATTCATTTTGGATTCCCAACCATTCAAGATTTTCACCAGACGCGTTACATATGTGCTTACATTTTCTTAAAGATAATAAGCATATACGAAATCGCTCCTTATGATATGGTTTATTTTTTCATTTTTCCTTGCTGTTGGATGAACTCGAGTTTTCCTTCGACGCATTAACTACTCATCAAATTTGTTTCAAAAATTGCCATTGTCCTCGAGTGTCGGAAAGGTTGGCTGAAACAAATGAGACGTTGCGAAATCCTCGAACAGTGAATATGTAACTTTTCTCGTCACCGGGCTTAACTGGAGTTGCAATCGTCGCGGTGCAGAGTTTAATAAAAAACCAGAGGATTCTCGCGATGGGATTCCCCAGTGATAAACTTGTCATCCGGGGAGCACGCTCCTACGTGTGACAAATGGGTTGTATCGCTGCAGCGCCGAAAGCTTGTAATCCTGAAACTTCGTACCCGACGCGATTCCTCGAACAGTGGATATGTAACTTTTCTCGTCTCCGGGCTTGACTCGAGTTACAATCGTCACGGTACAGGGCAAAAAAAAACTAAACTTCGGAGGGTTCTCGCGTCGGGATTCCCTAGTGATAAACTTGTCAACCTAGGAGCACGCTCGCGCGTGTGACAAATGGGTTACATCGTCGCAGAGCCGAAAGCTTGTAATCCTGAAACTTTGCCCTCGAAGCCATTCCTGCGTCGACGGTTTTGCACCCTTCGGTGGGTTCCTCTACAAGACTGCAACACGCTCGCTGGTCACGTTGTATCATCAAACTCGCAACCTTGTTCGCGAACATGCACAACGTGATGGAGTTTGCAGAATTCCTGATCCTTTCCTGACTTGCGGGGACATAGAAAAGAAACGGCGAAGAATGAACAAAATGGACCATTTATTTAATCCCATTCGCGCGCTTGTTACACAGTAAAAAAGACTTGTCCATTTAACAAACCTTTTTTATCCACAGACATCCACAATTATTTTGTTGGTAATTTCACAAAAATTGTAAAATCGAGGGACAAGGTTGCAAAATGGGGAAGATTTTTTTGTTAAAGTAACACTAAAAGAATTGTGGACGTTTGTGGACAAAAAAAGTTGGTATCTACTTTACTGTGTACACTGAGGGAAGGATCTAGCAAAAATGACTATAGGGTAAAAGTGGTGAATATGGCCCACCTCGATTAACACGTAAATCAATGATATATGGATCGGGCCATATTCCCCACTTTTACCCTAGCCCTTGAGAAATATTACCATAGCACATAGTAATAAGGCACTACCTATGACACCACCTATGGCAGGAAGAACCGGAAAAAACATCATTGTGAAATGAATTCGTTGATTTTTTGTTCACGAACGCATATGATTTTTCTTATGAATTTCCTCAACGTCATGATTTTTTTTAATTTTATTTTTCAGCTTTTCGAAGCCTCGGAGTTACGTACGGAATTCTCGGGCTCAGACGTAGGATTCCGAAGAATTTCTCTCCAGCTCGAATGATGATTCAGGGAAAGTTCGAACTTTCATCCGAACTTCACTTCCTCGTCTTCCATTGGTTCGTATTCGTGTACCGAGCCCGCGAATATCTTTCCGTCGTAGCGTCGGAAAACTATTTCCGTGTGCGAAAAGTAAATTTCCCGCGCTGCGTGTGGGCAAACTGGAGGAGCGCGCGCATATTCCGGCCACCCGAGGGAAAAAGTTTAATATCCCAGTTGCAAAGTGATTTTTTTATTAAAAAAAAAGAAAATCTCTAACGAGGTTTCATCGGTCACCGTCCGAGGCACCGAATTCCAAAACTTCGAACCCGTGGCCTAGGCCGGGAGGTCCAAGATTTCCCATTCTTCAAAAACTATAACACAATCTTTACATGGTTAAATCAGTGGCCATATGGTAAAAGCCGCGAGCGCAAAACAATCACCCAACCAAGTCGAGCCGCATGTTGATATGGCAGCAAAATTGTTTAAGGATCAGTATTGTCGGTATTTAAATCAGCTATGCTCCCCTGTGTGCCTCTGTGCGAGGAAGGGAATTCGCAAACGATTCGCGCAACAACCCTTTCGACTCTTCCCCGCTTGCTTGCTGGCTCTCCCGTGTGCAGAGGCGAAAAGAGCCGACTCAGCACCCCCCTTTGGAAGAACTCTCGTATACTCTTTCAAAGATGTGACTATAGTCGTGCTGCATAGGTAACGTAGGAATAATGTTTTAACCTACAGTAGACGACCATGTAAGTTACAGAGAGATAAATCCAAACGACCATGTAAGTTGTTGTCGACTCCTTAAGGTCTATTTACTTGGTGTTCAGGCAAATTTTCCCTTCCCTTTCGCTGAATGCGAAGAATACCGCCGCTACTATAGGCGCGAAGGAGGAAAATCGAGAAAGCTTTGTACGGGAAGGCAGGGTTGGCGTACTGAGAGGATCTCGGAAGAACTACCAAGTCGTATGGTAAATTCCGACCTGGTATCGTGGTACACCTGCGCCACCACTAGTGATATGTGACTTTTTCATTTTTGCGCCACCACTAGTGATATGTGACATTTTTCACAGGAACCATAGCAATTTTTACCCAAGTCATATAGTAATTTTATTCCAGAAGGCGGGTTTGTCCACAAAAATAAGAATTTTGTGGACAAAACTAAGAACTTCGTGGATAAAAACGGAAAACAGGGTGAATAAAAACTGAGAGTATCGGCAATCAAATTTTTTGGATATAAAAAATTTGATAGACATAATATGCCAGTAGAACCCACAAACAACTAAAACAACCGGTTCACGATCACGACGCCATCGATTACTACATTTTCTAGTAAGAGGTACTTCTGTACTTTATAGGTGCTTATAGGTAGAGATACTTATATTCTAGTAAAAATTTGGGACATTCGGGTAATATCTGCAATAGCAAAAATCATCATATTTTCTGGCAGAACATCTTAAGTTTAACGCGAATTATTGCCAGTATGTCGGTTCGAAGTTCTGTCGGTTTTTACCAGATTTATGGTAATGTCTATCAGATCCTTCTCTTAGTGCAGGTAGCGAGGCATCCGACTTATCCGGTCGTGCCTTATTGCTTTGGCACTCAAACCTCTCACTTATCTGGTCGCGTACTCTACTTCCAATGGCTCGGGTTCCAAGTGCATCTCCGCTACGTTCATCACGTTCACTCGGCACTTCAAGATGCTTCCGTCGCGGTTGGCTGGATGTATTACGACCGGCAAAAATCCTCACCTTCAACCCTCCTCGATTTCCTGTCTAGTTATCTATTTATAACGTTTAAAGTCTGACAGTGCAGTCTGTATAATTATGCAGCCCCGATTAAGCGCGAGAATAGACTAAGAAATAATCCCCGCTTGAAAAAAAAGAACACTCGACTCCGTTGTTAATTACTGTTTACCCTTCCGGACAACGTCCGACGGTAGCTTCCGAGCTAAATATAAATGCAGTTTTTTTTACAGGCTCCTTTTCGTTTTGTTGAACGGGGTTTATCCGCGCGACTATATCTATACGATGGATACTGTTGCTGCTGGTCGATGGCTGAAGGGCCTGAGGCTTGAGTTCCTTCGAAAGGATATAAAAATCCAATTATCGTGCATATAAAACACGAACACGGTTTTTTTCGGTTTAACAGATTTTTGCGTTACGAAAAAAGTGCTAAATTGAGATGTTAACGTCATTTTTTTTGCCACGCACGTCCACACGTATAGTAATTTTTACATAGTTTGAAAAAGTGTACAGGGCTTTGGAAAAAGTAATTTTTTTCAACGGCAAAGGGTTGTGGCTGTTGAAATCTGTTAACAGCACCCGCGAGTCAAAAGGAGAATACATTACGTGCTTGAATTCGTCATTACTACATTTTGACATTTTTTTTTTTTTACTCAATACTTACTATTTTTACTAAGTTTAATTGCTTTGTAAAATGGTATCGGCAGATCCCATGGATTTTTGCATTACGAAAAAAAGTATTAAATAAAAATGTTAACGTCATTTTTTTTGCCACCCACGCGTACGTCTACAGTAATTTTTACATAGTTTTAAAAAGTGTACAGGAGTTAGAAAACATAATTTTTTTTCAACGGTAAAGGGGTGTGGCTTTTAAAGTTTGTTAAACACACCTTCGGCTCAAAGGGAGAATACTTTACGTACTTAAATTCGACATTACTAAATTTTTTTTACTAAATGCTTACAATTTTTACAAAATTGTTTACCAGGTTTAATTGTTTTGTAAAATGGGACCTGCAGATCGAATGCTAACGGCCGTTTCCAATTATTATAAAAATTACCAACGAGATTCTCCGGTTTCGAATTGAAAGGTGAAAATCAATGGCAAGGTGGTGGCAGCTCGGAGCTTCGCTGATAGGGTATTCAGCATCAAGCAATTCAATTAGCCTGATTCGATTCATCGCCTCCCTTCTGTTTTTTTTGGCCTCGCTTTATCTCTGCGTCGGGAGACTTTCATTGCGAGAAACCTGATAGAAATTTTAGAGCATTACGTCAGGCCCTGATAAGGCTCTAACGAGGCCTTTTCAGGACCTTATCAGGCTCGACTTTGACACGGTCATATTTTTACTATGGAATTATCAGTGAAATGAAGTCGGTATTCTGTTCATTATCGATCATTTTCAGTATGGAATTTTTCATGGAACAAAAGGGCGATAAAATTTAATGAAATACCTGGACGCTGGAGCAAAGCAACAATTTTTTCGCAAGAACGCGCAGTTCTGCATACTCTATACATTCCTTGCATTGACCCGAGGAAAACACGCCGTGTACGACCAGCGTGTTCGTTTTCTCGATTCATTCGCACTTTCCCGAGGCGAGTCAATCGAAGCTCATAGAAAACTTACTTTTCTTGTGAAAAAGTTCCTACCTTGCACCCTCGTTCGTTTTCCATCCGTTCAACGGTACTCGCCAAAGTGAAACTTTTCCGACCGGTCGAGCAACGAAATTTTCGTGAATATTTTACGATAAATCGCGCTCGATTTTTCTGAACATTTTTTATTTTATTTATTTTTTAACCTTTCCGTGTTACATTTTTATTTATTTTGAACACAACACACTTTCTATAAGTATCGTAATTAATTTAAGTCTAAAAGCATTCTGGAAAAATGTTGGAATGACAATGCATTCTGATCGTCTCACATACGTTCAACAAAAAATGTTGGCATTCAGGTGTAAAAATTGAAAAAGTGGATTTTTCAATGGCGTAAAATTTTTCAAACATTTTGGTTCAGAAAAGTTTGAAGTGATTGAGAATTCTCCTTTCAACAGGAAGTACGCTTCGGCATAGAAAGACTAATGGAAAAAAGTCCACTTTGGGCACAACACGGTTTCAATAAAAATAACCATACAATTTTATTTATCGAAAGCAATATACGCGTAGTGTGAAACACATATACGTAACATGGTGCATACGATGTATTTTCCAATTATCAACTCGATAAATTTGGGTTGGTTGTTTGCCGTTCGATTTTACATTCCGCCCGAGAGCTTCGAAACTATATTTCCCCCAGCGTTGTAACGCAGCTCTACGATGAAGAGTGAACACGGATATCGTGGTGGCTAGCGAGGGGGCGGTAAATGTACTCTCACCTATACCGATTACTCGGTTTGTGTACGTATTCATCTACCTATTGTAGCCGTAATTATTGCGAAACGTTCTTGAGTCCACATTGCCGCTGTTTCGCTGTGGGGCCACGGAAATTTTTGGCAGCTGCAACTCCCACTGTTTGCGATGCATCGTAAATCAGCTTCTGCCGCTACAGTAAAACCTCAATTATCCGGGGGCAGTTTTTCCGCCCCTACAAAGATGTACTGACCGTAAAGGTGCGCTGATGAGCATTTAATGTACCGGACTGTTTTGTAGAACAGTAGTACACTGTCATTTGTGTATTACACTTCTGGCTGCTGAGATAAAACGAGCGATCCGATCGTGAAGTTAAAAGAAATAAAGAAAGGGAAGTTTATGATCTGAAAATATCTTTATCGAGATTATTAAAACGTGTCTTGTGGAAAGCTGCACAGTCAAAGTCTCGTCGGACAAGATACCGGGCCAGATATCCAGCAAGATAACGAGAAAGATACCGGGCAAGATGACGAGAAAGATGCCGGGCAAGATAACGAGAAAGATACCGGGCAAGATAACGAAAAAGATGCCGGGCAAGATAACAAGAAAGATACTGGGCAAGATAACGAGAAAGATACCGGGCAAGACGATGAGAAAGATACCGGGCAAGATAACGAAAAAGATACCGCGCAAGATAACGAGAAAGATACCGGGCAAGATAACGAAAAAGATGCCGGGCAAGATAACAAGAAAGATACTGGGCAAGATAACGAGAAAGATACCGGGCAAGATGACGAGAAAGATACCGGGCAAGATACCGGGCAAGATACCGGGCAAGATACCGTGCAAGATACCGGGCAAGATACCGGGCAAGATACCGGGCAAGATACCGGGCAAGATACCGGGCAAGATACCGGGCAAGATACCGGGCAAGATACCGGGCAAGATACCGGGCAAGATACCGGGCAAGATACCGGGCAAGATACCGGGCAAGATACCGGGCAAGATACCGGGCAAGATACCGGGCAAGATACCGGGCAAGATACCGGGCAAGATACCGGGCAAGATACCGGGCAAGATACCGGGCAAGATACCGGGCAAGATACCGGGCAAGATACCGGGCAAGATACCGGGCAAGATACCGGGCAAGATACCGGGCAAGATACTTGGAGAGAAGACGGGAAATATGACGAGCGCAATATCTTTTTCGAATCAAGGTTTTACTGTATTACATCTCTGCACCGAAGCACCGGTGCGCGCCGGATCTGCTCGCCGCTGCTGCTGCAGCAGTTTAGAGAGATAAAGTACAAACGACGTTCGTCCGTGAAATTTCAACGATGTGCAATACCAAATCCGCCCACACGTTCGCACGAGCTGTACCCGTACGTACTCGGGACGAGATCTATAAACGTATTCGCCCAAGTTCACAGCCGGGCGTCCATGTATAGTGTACAAGTCGTGTAATTGATGTTGAACTTGCGAATACTCTTGGGTAACGTTACTGCGGTGAAAGCACATTGGAAACGCGTGGGCGGAAAGGCAGTTTAAGCTAAACGCTGTGTTTGTTATCTTTGGATGCTTCAAGTGTTCGCGCGGGCGTCTCGATAGACATAACTAATTAAATTTTGTTTATAGTTAGGGATTTTAGTGTTTTAGCTGAACACGTTTTGTCGATACTCGAATGAAAGGACTCGCGAATGTTCCATACGGTATTATTATTGCAGTGAACGAAAATAAACGATCGTCGATATCGGGACCATTGAATTTTCGCACAAAAAAAAAAGAGAGCGAGTTTGTCGATCATGCGAGCGACATGCAGCGAACGGGAAGCCCCGGATAGAGTTGCCAAAACGTGCATTATCGAGCGTGCACCGCTACTTGGCAACTCTCTCGTTAACGCGCGAGTGTGAGTAAACGTCGCGCTGAATACACCGACTATCACTGTCCGTCCACCCACTACTACTGGCGAGCTCGTAAATTCGCCGGGTTTAATAGTCACACCGGCGACTCTCTCGTTTCCTCTTTATCGCCGTTTCTCGCCACTCGCTGTTCATGCGATACTATTTTTTTATGGTGCGCATTCGTCAAGAATCGTCGCGCGTTCAGCGCAAGAAATGTGGACTGCTCCAAAATTATGAGAACTCAAAATCAAATTATTATTATTATTATTATTATTATTATTATTATTATTATTATTATTATTATTATTATTATTATTATTATTATTATTATTATTATTATTATTATTATTATTATTATTATGGTTTTAATTCTGAGGATACTCGGGGTGGTGTAAAGTGAAACAATTGTTCTTCGTCAATTTTTAGGAATGAATTATGTGTCCAACTATCTTACAGGTTCTCCTCGATATCGTGATTTCGAAAATGGGGAACTCACCATTTTCGGCGTTCAATTCGACAGCAGTTTGGCACGATGGTCTTCTGAAGTCGCTCGCATCACTTGGATGCAAGAGCAACTGATGTGACACTCTCGAATGGTGCCTCGACGATATCCTGTGAAGATGAACGTTGTTGAGGACGGTGCTGCTCGATGCCCGACTCAGGGCTTCCCTCTGTCTAACGGCTTCCTTGTATATCTTGCAGTACATGATGATCATCACGACACCCGGAATCCAGAACGATATCGATGAGCTTATCACGGCGTAGGTGCGGTTCACCACGAAGACGCATACCTGATCGATAAGTCCGCCATCAGAGAGGAATAGTCAGGTGTGCTTAAGGTAGGATACGAAACGTCGTTCCACCCGCCGTGGAACGAAAACTGTAATGAGTTTTTTTTACCGCGGGTGCGAAACTTTTGTGAGGAAAGGTAAATTGTCAATGTCGACTCAAGTGTCAGATGAAGAGACTGACAATTTGCGTTTAGCAGAAAATATTACAAAACCCTTGGAAAAAAGTGGATTACAGTTTCGTTATCGACCGAGTCTGTTTCGCACCGCTTCAAATTTTTAATACGGTAATTTCGTTTTCATCGTACGATGGGAAAAGATATCCGTCATAGGAGGTTAGTCAAATCGCGAAATCTTGCCGAAGAAATTTGTCAAGAAGTCGGTCAAGTCGCAGGAACGTGCGACCTCGCGCTGCAATCTACGTTAGTACGAAAACTGTAACGATTTTTTTTTTACCGAGGGTGCGAGACTTCTCTGAGGAAAGCTAAATTGTCAATGTCCACTCACGGGTCAGATGAAGACGCTGACAATTTGCCTTTTGCCCAAAATATTACAAAACCCTGGAAAAAAAAAAATAAATTGCAGTTTCGTTATCGACCAAGTCCGTTTCCCACCGCTCCAAATTTTGGCGCGGGATCGACGATTCCTTACTTCTCTTGATCATCGTACGATGAGAAACAGATATCCGTAACAGGAGGTAAGTAAAACCGCGAACTGTGATCAGTAGCGAAATCTTGACGATGAAATTTGTCAAGAAGTCGGTCAACTCGGAAGAATGTGCGACCTCGCGTTGCAATCTACGTTATCCACCAGAGATCATCCACAAAGCATAAATCCCTGGAAGAATGAAAAGGCAAAAGCGACATTGACCCTCGTGTCGATAGGGAGGATCAAGCCGCCCCGAAGAGTCGTTCGTTATCGACGACAGAGACCCCGCGATAAAGTTGGAAGATGCACTGAGAAGATGGCCAATAAGGAGACTTGGCTCTCGTGCCTGAGAGCGATTCGTTCGTCGATCTGATTCCTTTTATTTAGAGCCGCAACAGAACGGAGCGCGGATCGAGAAACATGCATGAGGGGCGGATTGCGAGGTTCTTTCAGAGTCAGTCAGTCACCGAGGCAGCGACGTAGTATCGTCGCAGCTGTCCGCGTTCGAGGTTCCCCACTTTCGAGATTGATAAGCCGCGGATGGCTCGATGCGACACAATTGATGTTGCATGTTTTGTTTCGTATACGACCGTCAGCTTTATACGACGCAAAATCGCCGACCGCACGTGCCACCTTCAACCCGGACGGGGCCCACTTTTATGAACTACGAATTTGACTCGACCAGAAGCTGACCCAGTAAGGGCGCTGGTAATTCGAGACGATTGCCGATCGCTCGCATCCACAACGGTGGAAGTCGAGGGGGCGTAATGATAGTTGACTGAATCAGGGTATGGATACGTGAGATTTATGGGTTTTCATTGATCGTCGGCTGCAGAGCTGCGGGTCTCATCGAACTAACTCGGCTAAGCGGCGCCCGCAATCTGAAACGCGATTTTCGGCGAACTTGTTGCAGACATGTAGGCGGAACATGTTTGCGTATCAAATGTCCGAAACTCTGCCGAAGCCAGATCTGGGGCGAGTACTCCGAGGACTCGAAGAACGTATTCATGTATCCAGTATTCGGTACTTCGGTACAGTGGAACCTCGCTTATGCGAACCGGGACCGCCTCTAGGTCGGATAATCAGTAAATTCGGACAATCTAAACGCAATTTCTTTTACCACATTTTGAGACGTATATAAATAGGCCATATATAAATGACATAACAGTATATATTAAAATTCAAAATGTATTTTTAACAATGTTCCAACATCGAAGTCTTGTTTCAAGGGTTCTGAACTGAATAAAAAATTCGCTTGTGGCTTGCCAAATATTTTTTTTTTAATTTCACATTCTTCCTTCAATTCTTACAATTCCATATGATATTGAAGCAAAGATGGTAAGACTGTCAAGATGACATGCTATGGTTTCAATCCCGTATGGAATTGTGAGAATCGAAAGTGGAATTGAAACAACAATCTTTCTTTGTCAGCTCGGAAGCCAATTTTGGTTTAGTCATTGACCTTTTTTTCACTGTGTGAAATAAAGTCCTCCACATTTAATTGCCAAACGCTACGCTTTCGAAAAACGAGATCGTAAAGCCGCTTCAGTGTGAACTACGCACGCTAGGCGATTCAAACGATTTGGTATTGAAACTAGTCTCCGATGCGCGCAGTCCGACTCTGCTGGGCTGGGTGAAGCTGCTCGGGAAAGCCAGTGTGCAAGCGGATTTACGCTGGAAGAGGAGAAGCTCGCCTCAAGACACTTGAATACGAGCGCCGCTTTTGCCACAGCGAGCGACAATGTATTGTTTCCCGCTAAAGTTTGAATAGCCAAGCGTTCGGATAAGAGAAGTCATGGTTCGGATAATTGCGGGTTCGCATGATCGAGGTTCTACTGTACGTTAATCCTACCGAGCGATCATCGCTTCTAAACTCAGGTCACCTCAATACTAATTATTTGTTACCTCGTCGTGTGCTTCAAGCGATCGAAGTATTTCTTGCAAGGGTCTGAAACACTTTGGGAGAAACCTAAATGATCAGCATCTCCATCTAAAACTCGATCAGACGCTGATAATTTGATTTTCCTTGGAGAAGTTGAGCAGCCTTGATAACAATTGATTGCAATTTTTGATACCGATCGCGCCCGGGTCAAGCGCGGTTGGGAGATTTCACGAAACCGGCTGTCAAGGGTCAGAAAATTGATTGATAGTTCGTCATTAATTTGCTTTATCTCTCATCGAAGGTATTGTGTATATCTGTATATGTCTCTTGTCGGAGGTTTCGTCTCTCCCCTATTTCACCAAAGTCACGATCTTCCGGGTCTCGGGACATCTCCGCGCGATATTGGAGTTTTTCTATCGTATATTTTATCCGCATCGTTTTTTTTTAAGGGTCACCAGTCCGTTGTTGACGGTGATTGAAATTACGCCATTAATCTCTCGTGTTGGAACAACACGGATGCTCGAATCAATCAATTACCGCGAGGTCGAGCGACACGAGCGGCTACGTGGGCAGCGGAGAGAGGTGTCGAGGGATGGCCCGGAAAGACCCCTCGATTTAGGGGTGTCGTCAAGTTCGTACAAAGGAGATGACGAACATGAGTGAAGACGCGGCAAAGGGGAACGCGCTTGGAGACCAGTCGATGATCACTGGTGGATGACTTTTATGGTTGTCCCAGGAGGCAACAACGCGCGATCTGATCGGGGAATGAACGGACTGATAAATCATGCGAGCCTCTTGGGAAAAGAGGTGGTAGGAAAGAAAAACCGATTCAAGGAATCGGTCGTCTTATTTTTAAGAAATATTTTAGTCGTTCACGAATAAATAAAAGTGGCAAAGTTCGACTTGCGATCCGCGTTCCAACTTAAATGTTCTCGCACAGCAGCCGCTGACTTTTGGCACGAAAGATTCACGACCTACACAAGACATAAGAGTAGCTGAACTATCGATCGACTGTTTATGAACAAGTTTTGTGTGATGCGGCGCGTAAACCTACGGAGAGACGATGAGGCAGATAGATAGATCACTTATGCAACGTCTCTGGGGCAACGCAGCCCACATGAATAATCGATCCCCTTTGCGACTTCGCGGTGGTCCAGGATATTCTATTTTGGTCAAGGGGAATTTATCCGTCATCTGGCTACTTAGCTTCCGGAAACAATGACTTTTTTTCGATAAAGCTTTTGAATAACTTTTCCGTGCAGCCGCGTGTAAACCCACTGGGAGACGATGAAGTAGGTAGATCACTTGCGCGACCTCTCTGGGGGCAAGGCAGTCCACATGAATAATCGATCCTAGTCCCGACCACGCGGTCGTCCAGGATATTCTGCCTTGGTCAACGGAAATTTATCCGGCATTTGACTACTTGGCTCCCGAAAATAATGATTTTTTTAGGTAAACCTTCAGACATGCTATTTGACAACTTCTATCAAACCACTTGCGACATTAAATTCTTACATGAAGCTTGATCGATATTCACCAGAAGTAAACGTTCACTTCAGACCAGAAAAGCTTAGTAGCAGTGACAAAAAAAGCTAAGTGCAGTTTTGCCGACCGAGTCCTGGTGAAGAAGAAGTGCTGGAACTGGAGCATGTAGGACCTACATTTCAAGATCCCCACCCGATAGGCTACCATGTTCGCTCTTCCATATTCGAAGCCCTTTTCTCATACCAACCCCACCTCGACCACTATCAACGAAACATAAAAGGGCATCAACCGCGCATTTCTTTATCGACAAGCCCAGGTCCAGGATATTCTGCCTTGGTCAACGGAAATTTATCCGGCATTTGAGTACTTGGCTCCCGAAAACAATTATTTTTTTAGGTAAACATTCAGACAAGCTATTCGACAACTTCTATCAAACCACTTGCGTACAAGGATAATTTCTTACATGAAGCTTGATCGATTTTCACCGAATGTAAACCATTCACTTCCGACCAGAAAAGCGTAGTAGCAGTGACAAAAAAAGCTAAGTGCGGTTTTGCCGACCGAGTCCTGGTGAGGAAGAAGCGTTGGAACTGGAGCATGTAGGACCTACATTTCAAGATCCCCACCCGATAGGCTACCATGTCCGCTCTTCCATATTCGAACCCCTTTTCTCATACCAACCCTAGCTCGACCACTATCAACGAAACATAAAAGGGCATCAACCGCGCATTTCTTCATCGACAACCCCAGGTCCAGGATATTCTGCCTTGGTCAACGGAAATTTATCCGGCATTTGATTACTTGGCTTCCGAAAACAATGATTTTTTTAGGTAAACATTCAGACAAGCTATTCGACAACTTCTATCGAACCACTTGCGTACAAGGGTAATTTCTTACATGAAGCTTGATCGATATTCACCAGAAGTAAACATGCACTTTCGACCAGAAAAGCTTCGTAGCAGTGACAAAAAAGCTAAGTGCTGTTTTGCCGACCGAGTCCTGGTGAGGAAGAAGTGTTGGAACTAGACAATGTAGGACCTACATTTCAAGATCCCCACCTGATAGGCTACCATGTCCGCTCTTCCATATTCGAAGCCCTTTTCTCATACCAACCCTAGCTCGACCACTATCAACGAAACATAAAAGGGCATCAACCGCGCATTTCTTCATCGACAACCCCCGGTTCGACAATTCCCACGAGCGACTATTCCGCCTGAAAGAACCTGGAATCGCAGAGGCCGACGAGGCCGCGGGACTATCGATCCCATCGCATCAGCAGGCAAGCGAGAAGGGCGGTCGTATATGTAGCCCTAACCATTGCATCGCGAGGCCGAAGGTTGGTCCATCGCGGGGAGACGTGAATTATGATGAAGCGATAACCGAACGGGCAAACATCACGGAGGATCAAGCTCGCCCCCTCGGAATTGTGTCAACCCGCAGCTCCGTCATTGTCCACAAAAGCCCGATACACACCTCGCGCAACCTCACCAAGCTTTTGGATCTGCTGTTTGCCTATACCTGCGGATTTTCCTTGAGATAATCAAGATGTTCGGCCGTGGTGTACCAGCCCATGAAGATCGGCATGAAGCTGATGAGGGCCGGTAATATCCAGGCGCAGCCGAGCATCCCGGTCACCACGACCCTCCTCATGATGGCCGGATACTCCAACGGTCTCACTATGGCGTAATACCTGTCGACGCTTATGCAACACAGATGCAATATCGAGGCCGTGGAGAAATAAACGTCCAGCGAACTCCACACGTCGCACATGAATCTCCCGAATATCCAGTGTCCCGACAACTCCACCGAGGCATTGAACGTCATCGCGCACATCGCCACCAGGAGATCGGCGGCCGCGAGGCTCACGACGTAACGATTCGTTGGTACCCGCAGCTTCCGATGACGTCGGACACTCGCGATTACCAGAGCGTTGCCCAGCAGCGCCGTCACGATTATCCCCAGCATCAGAAAGGCCTTGAGGACCAGAAGAGACACGTCGATCTCCGGGTCTTCGGCGAAACCGGCAGCGATCGTCGTGCTCGGAGCGGACACCGCGCCACCGACCGACGCCGACTCGATGCTGCGCACTCTCTCGATCTCGAGGACGTTCGACAGTGTCGCCAGAGAGCCCTCGAGCAGCTCGGCCCTCGAGGGGTCCACATTCCCGTCCACTCGCGAAGGACCATCGGCCGTTCTATCCCCTGCCAGACGTGGGCCAGCCTTGTCCGGTTGCTCAGTGCAACCTTCCATCGTTCTTCGTGCTCTTCGTCATTGTCCTTGCTGCGACCCCGCAGTTCGTTGCTCCTCGAGATCCTTCCGTCGCGAAACCACCGATACTCGAACGAACTTTCCTTCCGCTCGCGGTCATCGTCCACCGCCCCGTGGGAAAGTGCGGGACCGGAAACGGCGGGCTTTTCACCATCGCGGTCGGATTCCTTCGACTTCCGGCAACGACCGCCGGTCATGAAAGGCTGGATTCTTCAAACTTCGGTTGGCAAGATTCCTCGCACGCAACGAAATTCACCGGCGAATAATTGGCTCGTGTGCAACAGCCGCGACGGCAAAGTGACCTCCTTCAGCATCGCAGCAAGATTCCTCCCACTTGGACCGCTGTCGCGCATGGAGTACGAGGTCCTTCGCGATTTTCTACCCGGCGTTCTTCGTACGCAACGCGGTTCAAGCATTGGGTAATTGGCTCGCGAACAACCGGACCGGTAACGAGGCGCACTTCGACGTTGCGATGGAATTCCCAGATGTCTGGGATTCGTGACGACGCACGAGAGGCAATATTGTATAATTGATTCGTCGAGTTCGCTCTTTCTCGGAGGATCGTCGAAATGGCGACGGGGAGCTTTGAAACGTTGACAACGGCTCTTCGCGACACTTCATCCCGGAAGCTCACTTGTCGCGTTTATTGTTCCTCAACTGCGACCAGGCTTACGCTTCGAATGGGAAAATTGTTGAAGTTCCCGCTGGCGCGAACTTTCGCAGTTCCACATTCCGCGGAGTTTCAAAGTGTTCCGCGACGAATCACGGCCAATCCGTTTGTCAACGCTTCGGGCATGGAAAATAAATGTCTCGCGACAGAGAGCGATCCAACTGTGCTTTGTCGTTCGAGTGACATCGGTGTAGCGAAAAGTCTGTCAACCCTCAGCGCCCAGTCCTCATCTTTCGCCCCCTCTACGGCGAAAAATCTCTCACCCCGGGCTTTGACGTTGTTTCCCCAAGGCTGAAAATGGATAAATTGCGAGTCAACAACGTTATCCGCTACAAGATGAACCCGCGAAAACTCTCGACGCAACTTGGCCTTCTCTCCTCCCAACGACGCTCCAGGCGATATCACAGTGTATCAACGCGGAGGAGACGGAGAGAGCTTTGGCCCCAAGCCGAAGGTCCCCTGACTGCGTCTAACCGCGCCTTTCGCGGCTAGAACGATTTTTCTCAATTCAGCCTAGGCTCTTTTCTTTTCTTAGTCGGCTCATCCCCTTCCTTCGATTCCTCCCTCAGCCGCTACCTGGCTGGTTGTTTTCTTTCCCGCCGGCCACCTCGGAGACGCTTCAACATCAAACGCCGCTCGATTGGTCAATGATCCTTCGTCGAACGGTCAATCCGTCTCAAGTGTTTGTCGCTGGCGTGACGAAAGGAATAACTCGAGACGCCGAGAACCGACTCAACAACGCTGACTCCGCCTCGCCGCAATAGGGATCAATTGGTATAGGTGACCGTTCAAGGTAGCTTCGGCGTTAGTCAGCACTTTATTGTCAATCCCGTCTTAGCTTCAATGTCCACTTTATTGGCGATTCGAGAGTTTGCGTATGCGAAGCTAATGGCACGCGCATACACTGGCGATCCCACCAATGGCCGTCGGCCTCGAGGTCTCTCCGCAGTTCCTCACCAACAGCCGCAACGTTGCCTCGTACGAGCAGCGCCGGATCTTCCACTGTCGCGGAGATGGAAGGATCCGAACGGCCCGTGACCCAAGCAAATTTGCATCGACGACAGAATCTGGCTCGGTTCTGTGGCACGTTCCGATGGGTTCTCGCTGCATGCGTGTCCGTCCCTTCGTCCGTGTGTCGGCCCGTCGAACCCACCGGGACGAGCTGCGCTAACCCAGGCGAATGTCGAACGTCGAACGACGTTGGGCCGCGCTTCTCGCTGGACCGTACACGTTAATTCCGCCACGACCGCGACTAATGGACCGGTCGCTGGTACGATCCGGTGTTCCCCGCACACTGGACGCACACTCGCTCCGACTGGATGCGCGACGGCGTTTCATCGAGCATAGCGAGCTAATGTCACCAACGTCGCAGTTTCTCCACCCAACGGTTTCCCCGCTTTATTCGCGACGTCTCAAAGACACTCCGCGGTGCGCTCGCCTCATCAGAGTTTTCCTACTCTCTGGTTGTTGAGGCGGTCGTCGTCGGCGTCTGTGGAATATTAATAAGACGAGTCGAGCTGCGCTTGCCAACTCCACCGGCGCAATTCTGTGTCGGTAGACCCGGAGCGATGCGCGAATCCCGATTCGCGGACGGGAAAATCATGGGTTTCCGAAAATCGTGATGGTTGATTTTTTTTTTGTTTTTTTTTTAACTCACTTCAGGGACATTTAACTTTGTACTTGAGATACATATTTTGCATCTACAGTTTTTTTTTTTTTTTTTCTATTGGTGGTTCTTTTTTTCTTTGAAGCGCGGCAAACACAACTTTGTTGGGCGATTCGATCAAGCACCTCACATTATCGTTCGATATCTTGAATGAGTCACTTCACGATAATTTATCTTTTATCTCGGAACACATTTTTTGTCAATGTATTTAATTTTTTTATTTCTGTTTTTCTTTTCACTTTGTATTTGGTAACTATGTTTTTGTGGGTATTAAAAAGATGTCACTTATTGGTGTCGCACACCGGTTGTTCATGAAAAAAAATATCGACAGTTAAGGTCTTTTTTTCCTTCTCACAGTCATCGAATGAAAATCGCACCGGATCGTCTCGCGTTACACGGAAAGTAAAAAATTAGCAATAATTACTGAAATTCCCATTATCGATGCGACCTGCAGTGCGAAAACAGGAATTTCTCATTTTTAATTTGTGTAAAAGACATTATTGCAAAAAATAACAGAATTTTTAAGAGAGAAAAAAATTAATAATACGTAAAGTGTGCAGAGGGATTGGAAAATTTCGCAGGGTCATTCCGACAATATTCACGCATCTACACCCAGCAGAAATGCCTCAGCTCTCGCATTATATGAAATATTATATGAAATATATTAAAGAGTATTTTTTTTTGTAGGGTACAGAATTATTATTAATCTTTTCTTTTCCGTGTAGAACGAAAACTTTCACTTTCTCGACTGGATTTCACTTTGGCTTATCAACCCTTCCCCCCCTCCTCCCTCGCCCAATCGCGTAGCTACTGTTCTATCGTCCGGCCAACACCGTCATTAGTTACTTCCCGTCCAGCGCGCAATCGTTCGTTCTTGGAAAAATAAATGAAAAAAAAAAAAAAAAAAAAAAAAAAACAAAAGAAAATCCCGGACGAAATGACAGAAGCAAGATTGACCCGATATCCAGGAATACACTAGTATAAGCGAAACGAACGAATCGTACGCGCGGTCGAAAGAGCACCAGATTAATGATGAAACGGCGGCGGTTTACTGTTCGTTCATCGTTCGCTGTCGACCGAGCGAAAAACTGAGAAGCTTCGAGCTCGCGGCGGGTGCATACACACACTGACGCGTCCTCGGTTATATCGAGCGAGAAAGTAGCGAACGAGCGAACGAGCGATTGTGGTTCTGGTAATGCCGATGGAAAATTCGACCTCGAGTTATCGAGGAAAGGAGGAACATGGATATAGTTGCAAATTGACTTTCTTACGCTTTACTCCGCTGGAGCGTTGCCCGAAAAAGATAATGCCTTAAACGACGATAATACTCTTGAAATAGGACAAAAGGGGTGAATATGGACCGGTGGTTTTTTAATGACTTGGGTTCTAATCAGGGTGGGCCATATTAATCACTTTCACGTAAAAGTGGGGCAGATCTTGCGGAACGACACAATCATTGGTTTATGTGCTAATCGGAGTGGGCCATATTAACAACTTTTACGTAGAGGTGGTGCATATCTTCCGGAAACCACACAATCATTGGTTTATGTGCTAACCGGGGTGGGCCATATTAACCATATTTGCGTAAATGTGGGACATATCGTCCGGTCCGATACAATCATTTATTTATGTGCTAATCGGAGTGGGCCATATTAACCATTTTTACGTAGAGGTGGTGCATATCTTCCGGTCCCACATAATCATTGATTAATGTGGTAATCGAGGTGGCTCATATTAACCACTTTAACGTAAAAGTGGTGTATATCTTCCGGTCCCGCACAATCATTTATTTATGTGCTAATCGCGGTGGACCATATTCACGGCTTTCACCTTACTTATATCATATGTAAGCGTATGTAATTGGGCTTGGCCTGATTTTTCAAATAAATTTAATAATAATTATACTTGTTTCAAGTACATTCTTGCGCTAAAGCATATTCGGCTTTTTCAAACATTTTATTTTTCTCGGATGCTAATAGAATAATATAATTGTCGCAAATGCGTGTAATTTGTGGAAGAATTCTTAAAGTTGACTCAGGATCGCCAGATGATCGTGGACATGAGTTTATCTTTGAATTGAAAACAGTTTATCTTTTAACTGAAAACTGTAATATTTTTTTGAAGTGTCTTGAACCCGTCTTCCAAAATCGAAATGATTAATGTGTAGTCAACTATTGGATAAGGATGCTAATAATTTAAGCACAATGTTGAGAACGATTGAAAAAAGTGAAATTGGATTACTTGTTTTGTAGCCGATCGGGCAGGGTCAGGGCAAATGGACTTCCAGTTCGTTTATATTTTAAGTAAAGCGCCAACTTTAGTTCGAACTTCAGTCGGGGCTTAAATTAAGTCTCGACTGAAGTTCAAAATAAAGTTGACTATTTCTTTCACCGAGCTGCTAAAACTGCTGAAGGTCTTTCGGGGTGGAATAGTGAAGTTCTGCAGCAGGAAGACTCGCACGAAAGCCGCCACTCCGTCCGAGCATGAATGGTCATCCACAGGTGTAAACATTGAAAAAGTTCGAACACTCTGATTCGATAAAGCGACGAGAAGTTGGGATTATTTTTTTTTATTATCGGAAAGAGGCTTTGGACTTAAATGGTTAAAAACGAAGTGACGTTATAAAAAATTCCCTTTAGTCTCTAACTCGTTCCCATTCGCGAGATGGCTTTTATCGTTTTACCATATTGAAAACGTAAATCCATCGCGCGATGTTACGAAAACGTAATCGAAAAATTTAAATAATTTGTTTTGGCTTTCTAGACGAACGAGGAATTTGCTGAACACGAACGAAGTCACTCGATTTTTGCGAAATTTAATGCAAGCAACGAAATTCGAAGAACTCGAGATACATTGCGTAAAAAAAATAAAAAAATATGCGTTTGGGCGGGGCAAAACGGAGCCCTGGGGTAAGATGGACTGTTTTTACTATTTAAATAAAATCGGAGAGCGCGGAGAATAAAAGGAGAAATCGCAAGGAAGGCAAAAAAAAGAAAGGTGAAATAAATTTCCGACCGTAACACCGGTGCAATAATTTCGTTCGCAAGGTGAAATCCACGTGGTCAAGTCGGCCCTGTCCGAATCCAACTTTTTATTGCTCTCTTCGCATTCGACATTTATTTGGGTCTCGAGCGTGTCCCGCTCTTGCCGCGTATGTAGGGCCGCGAAATAATCATGGCCCAGAGACCGCGCGCACAGGTAAGAGAGCTCAGAATTCGTGATAATTGCAATTTGCCTCAGGGAGTTCCCGTAAAATGTCTCGCGCACTGGACGGCCAGCGTAAACGTTCTCGCGGTCTGATCGCTAAATCGCGTTTATTTCGTCAACGCTCATCTCGAACTCACGCAACAAAAATCTCACCTGCTGCAAAAGAACGGGGGAGTGTAGGGTAATATGGACCAGCTTGGCGATTATTATTGACTTACATAACATATTGTGAACTTTTTCTTTAATACAAAAAAACGAATCTGCTATACTCCTTTAATGCGTCCTTGCAAACTCACAATATATGACGTACATCCATATTTAGGAAATTGGACTTGCCTTGAATTGTAGTGTAGACCGAAATTTAACTGATTTATAGACAAAGTATGAATTCTTAAAATATGAATAATTATATACAACGAAACGGACGGCTTTGACCAATCGGCGTTTGAGGAAGCGGACCATCACAATCAAGAGTCCAAATCGACGTTCTCAAAATTTTATTATATTCCGCAACGAGTCCATTTTACGCCGCGCAATCGCTTTACCCAACGCTTCCCTATGGGAAATCTACATAACAATAAAGTTCATGTCGATTGGACACTCATACCGATACTCACAGATATTTACATATGCTCGCAGATACTCGCAGATACTCACATATGCTCACATATGACCACATATGCTTGCAGATACTCGCAGATACTCACATATGCTCACATATGACCACATATGCTTGCAGATACTCGCAGATACTCACATATGCTCACATATGCCCACATATACTTGCAGATACTCGCAGATACTCGCAGATACTCACATATGCTCACATATGCTCACATATGCCCACATATACTTGCAGATACTTGCAGATACTCACATATGCTCACATATGGTCGCAGATACTGACACGGATGACTCACGGATACTCATAGATACTCACAGAAACTCACAGACACTCACACAGGTACTCATACATGCTCACAGATCCTGCGCGCGCGCGAGGCGCGGGAGCCGACATAACTGTAAGTATTATAAGAAATTTAGGTCCCATTGCGAGAAAAGTTTTGTCAAGTTCGTATAATTTCTATCGATTTCAATTTTCAGGTACTTTCGGAATCTTAGGAATTGCGATTACCCTTTCATCTTCTATTCCTTCTCTCGCGTTCTCTCCGCTCTACGAGAATTCTCGCATCCACACGCGATTATTGCGCACCAGCTGACTTCATGAAAAAAGGCTCATATAAAATTGTTCACCAAAGCTTCAGTGGCTGAGCTTTCGCTTTGGCCCGACGAGTGCTGAGGCTCGACGCGCTCTGAACACCGACTCTTATTCCAATTTCAGCGAGGCAGCCCGTAATATCGCGCCCTTTCTATTGTGAACGGTTCGTAGGCACTTGGAGCCGTGAACTTTAAAACGGTGACGTCTGCATGCACATGCGCCTTTTTGAAAAATTTATTATCCTTGACCACGAGGTCACTTACCCACCGGCAAACAAAAGTCGCCGTCTACGCGTGGCATTAAGGAGACGGAGCGTGGCTAAACAGAACGGACTATTTTTACCAATTTATCGCGAGAAATAATAGCAAAAAAGTCCAATCTTACATAGAGACCGGTCCGTTTTGACCCGCTGTTCCGTTTTGCCACCGTCGCTTCCTCCAATACGTTCGAACTAAAATTCATGACAATTGTTAATCAACAGTTGGCCAATTTTATGCCCTCTCGAAGTCTCGTCTTCGAGAGCATTGTTTTTCAATTTTAAGCTTTTAACATTTCACTGTCGGCAATTTTTCAATTATCTCGAGGAAGTGCATCCACTCGATGCAAATATCAATATTTTCGTCTGGGTCAATTTTTTTTTCCATCGAGTTTACAGAAATATTGATAAAAAAGTCCTTAACATTTTTTTTGTTTGTCAAATCTCGATTGATTAAAGCGTATGTACGCATTTCGGACGGTTGGGCAAAGACGCAGTGTCCGCAGGCTCGAAAAAATTCTGCCGCATGAAGACGAGACAAGGGACGAAGACCGGCGATGTGGGTGAAAAATAATAATATCATAGAACGAAAAGGAAGTAAAAAAACGACTGCAAAATAACGATACTCGATCCCAAGGGAAATAAGTGTAATATTACGAGTGTGTAGGTTTCAGAAAGATTGTCCACATTCTCGGCGTCGCGCGACAACCGCCTCGAGAATTCTTCAGTGCGTTCGTCGGATTCTTTTTTGTCATACAAGCATGAATCTATTTTGATACCGAGGAAACCGTAGCTACATGGAAGGGATGGACAAAACCAATACCTAAATACTAAACGTCCATATATTTTACAAAGATTCCACTACAAAAAAAAAAAAAAAATTATAATTCTCGAATTAAAAAAATTACAGCAAATCAACAATCGCAAGATAATCCGAATTGCAATAATTTCATCCGAATTGCAACGGTCAAATTTTATAGATTTATATTCTAAGATTCACCCATATGTATATATATATCTATATACACCGAAAATTCGTATAAGAGAAATAATGTTTATTAAAACAATGTTGCGTTAAATATACAATCGTGAAATAAAAATTTCATATGATCGCAGATGAATGTCACTTTTTGTGTTTGTTTCGTTTTTTTTTTGTTGTGTTAACGGAAACCGCGCCGATTGCGAGGCCAGTTAGAGCGAACGCGTGCTTTCGCAGTAGTTACGGACCGTACAGACACACAACGGGTACGAACGACGCCGGTAGACTGAGCGTCGCGACGTTTCGCGGCGCCTGGTCGCTATTCCGGTGGTGGTGTGGCTCTCGTAGTGCTGCCCTCCGCAGCACGCGTCAATCGAAAATCATTGACGGAGCGAAGACAGGGAGAGAGAGGGAGAGAGAGACAAAGAAAAAGAAAGAGGGAGAGAGTTCGTTTGCGGGGGTAAATACGGACTCGGAGAGGGAGTCCAGAAGCACAAAGCCGCACCGCAGTCCAATAATCCAAAAGCTCGGGCTGTCGTCGAGGAACGAGCAGAAGCCTTGTATTACAGGACTAAAGCCTCAGCTTATTCGTATTTGTTTTCCATCAACTTAGAACAAAAGGGGTAGCGACGGTGTCGTTGATGATCCGGGCGAGGCTCCGGCGAGCCATCGAATGTCCGAATCAAATTTCCTCGCTGATGGATTCTCCGATTCGACGTATAGGATAAATCGAGACTTTAGCTCCGAAAAGCCTCCTTCCTGCGGAAAAATTTTTCATCGCAGCTCCGAAGACAACCAACCGAAACACTATGTTTTGGGAGTTTCAATTGCAAAAAACATAATTTTGTCCATTTTTTTTACACTCAAATACAAGAAAGAAGTCTCAGCGTATTCGTATTTGTTTTCCATCAACTTCGGACAAAAGGAGTAGCGCCATCGAATGTCCGAATCAGATTTCCTCGCTGATGGATTCTCTGATTCGACGTATAGGATAAATCGAGACTTTAGCTACGAAAAGTATCTTTCCTGTGGAAAAATTGTGCATCGCAGCTCCGAAGACAACCAACCTAAACACAATGTTTTGGGAGTGTCAATTGCAAAAAACAATTTTGTCAATTTTTGTTTTCATTCAAATGGTAAAAGTACATTCAAAAAGGCCAGCAGTTCAACGCACAAAAATCCGTTGGAGTACGTCGCACTTAATTCTATAAACGGAAAAAACATTTCATACCGACAAAAAATATTTCATCAAAAATTCCGAGGTCCAGTCCATTTTTCACGTTTTTCAACGTCCTCGAACGGGACGATAAAACGATTGTAAAACTCTGCACAAGGTCCTATTTTGTGTATTTTTTCCCGGAGAACACGATGGCCACCCTGGATTTTTCCCAGCTCCATTGCGAGCCGAGATATCGACCTTTGAAAATCACGAAAATTGACGTTTTTCCAATGTATTCCACGTTATTTTTTTCTATATTCCACGTATTTTTTCCCGCTGCTCATGAATATAACAATTATTTAACTACCAACCCAATACTTTCTTTTTAAATCCCAAAAATACGATTTTTCGTGCGATTTTCGCAATTATTGGCATTCAAATAAAGTTATTTTTTCAGGAAATTATTTTCGCAGAACTTTCTTCAAATGTTTTACATTTAAAAAAATGGAGTTTCGTGAAGATTATTTTTAAAATAGTTTATCTTACCAACGTGCTGAATACTGCACATTGAGCATTATAGGGTCAAATCGAAAGGGAATAGACAGGTGCGTGCAAAACTTGCGTGGAAAACTTTCTCAGAAGTTTGGCGTCGCGAGGAAACGGAATTTTGGAAAAATGTTATAAAAAAATTTCATTGAACTTCCATCGCCGAAATGACGGTCCCTTTTTTTCGAGATAGGATTTTTGAAACCCGCATGCGTTCGGCTGCGATCCATCGTTGGTATTTCTCTTTGCTACCTTCTTCTTCAGCTGGTTTTATTTTCCTCCAGTCGGATCGATACGCTTCGGGTGGAATAAGTGCCGCGTCTCGCGTCGCGGCCTTCGCCGTGAACGGGAGAACGCGCCGGAGTCAGAGAGTGGGGACCTTGTGCATTGCCAAGGGATGGCGAAAGCTTTCGTCTGGATAAAGATTCCGATAGGATCATGCGTGAGTCAAAATATTTAAAAAACACACACAATCTTTTAGAAGTGGGTATGGCAGATGTAAGTAGGTATTGTCAGGATGTCGAAAAATAAATTGAAAACGTGTTCGTCTCTTTTTTTTGTTGTTTCCGCAATCACTAACCGGCTTCCCCTAAATTTGTGTGGGGAGCGCGAGCCACGACTTTGCCAAGGCATGGCGAAAGAAAGCTTTCGACCGGATGAAAATTCCGTACAAACAAAAAAAAATTATTTGGTGGGCACTCGCAAATAAATATTTATTTGGTTCAAATATATATTTATTTTAATTAAATACATATTTATTTTAATGACATACATATTTATTTTTATTACATACATATTTATTTAAATTAAATACATATTTGTTTCTGAGGCGCCCGTCAAATAATTATTTTTCTGAGTGCGATAGGATCGTGCGTGAGTCAAAACATTTTTAAAAAATCCATCAGAAGTAGGTATGGCAGATGTAAATAGGTATTATCGGGTCGTCGAAAAATAAATTGAAAACGTGTGCGTTTTTTTCTGCTATTTCCTCAATCATAAACCGGCTTCATAGAAATTCGTTTGGGGTGCGCGAGCCAGGACTTTGCCAAGGGATGGCGAACGAAAGCTTCCGTCCGGATAAAGATTCCTATGGGATCGTGCGTGAGTCAGAACATAATTAAAAAAATAAATCCTTTAAAAGCGTGTGTGGCACATGTAGGTATTTTGTCGGGATGTCTAAAAATAAATTGAAAAACGTGAGCGTTTTTTTTTGTTTCCGCAATTATAATCCGGCTTCCGAAAAATTCGTTCGGGCTGCGCGAGCCGCAACTTTGCTCTGGTCTCGACTTATTTTCCAGGCCTTATTTTTTTTTATTCTCCCGTCTTTCAATATTGGCTCGCCGCACCTTAGTGTAGACACTACGTTTCCGGTTCCCGAGAGTGTTCCTTGGCTAATAGCTCCTCCGTTCGCTGCCGTGACTTGCCTCATTGAAGCTATTTACGAGAATGTAATAAAATCTTCACACAAATCTGACCAACGAATGCGTCCGAACAATTTTTGCAATCCACTGGGCCGTTTTCAATTTAATTTATTTTGAAATTTTACCAGATGGCAACATTGTAGACAATTTTCAAGCGGCGCGACACTATTTTATAATCACATCTCTCGAAATACGCTCTTTGAAAATACCGAAAAAGCAACTTTTCTCAAAATTTCCTTAAAAAATTGGCTATGTCAAATTTTCGTGGTTGGTCGTGTTGAGAATATGTTCGGTGTATTATGTCACGCTGATCACGAATCCGCGACTTATTTTACCCCCAGCTCAATATTCGAAACGGAAACTCGAGTCAGAAGTAAAAAAAAAAGAAAGCAAGAAATAAATCGATTTACGCGCCTTAAATTATTCTCGAGCCAACAAGACAGACGAGATACAATGGTACAAACGCTCGTGAATATTCGATTGGAATAGGTTCTATGGGCCAAATCCCGAAGTTACGAGCGTGCAATATATATTCCTTGCGTGGGCGGGCGTCAGGAAGGGAAACAGACCAAATCCTCTTACCGATCGAGTCATCATGAAGGCAAACTTACCAATGAATGGACGCTTCCATGCTTTTACCAACTTAACAAAAACAAGCCTGATACGTTAAGAGACTTACAAATCAATTGATAAATCAATCGCCAGACAAACACGTTCCATTTTTAGCAACCGATACAAATTCAATGGCACAGACAACTGGCAAAGAGGATTGGGAGAGGAATTGGGTCGCCTACCTTACCGATCGGGTCAGTGAACGGATACTCTGTATGGAACTTTGTCAGCTTACCATGCAAGTTCTCATTCGTCAATAGGGTTGAAATCAATCGATAAATTAATTGGCAGGCGAATGTCTTCCAATGTTTTAGTGGAAACGAATACAAATTCAACGTCGTGGATGACCATAGGGTAAGTCAGGGTGAAATTAATACTCTGCATGGAACGTTCTCAGCTTACCATCAAAGTTCTCATTCGTCAATAGAGTTGAAATCAATTGGTAAATTAATTGGCAGGCGAATGTCTTCCAGCTTAGTGAAAACGAATACAAATTCAACAGCATGGAGAACTGACTAACAAGTTTCTTCGGAAAAAAAATGGTCGTCGATGACCATAGGATAAGTCAGGGTGAAATTAATACTCTGCATGGAACTTTGTCAGCTTACCATGAAAGTTCTCATTCGTAAATAGGATTAAAATTAAATGATAAATTAATTGGCAGGCGAATGTCTTCCAGCTTAGTAAAAACCAATACAAATTCAACGGCATGGAGAACTCATTAACAAGTCTCTCCGGGAAAAAAATGGTCGTGGATGACCATAGGGTAAGTCAGGGTGAAATGGATACTCTGAATGGAACTTTCTCAGCTTGCTGTGAAAATTCTCATACGTCAATAGGATTGAAAATCAATTCAGGATTTAATTGTGAGGCAAACAACGCCGAGTTTAGTGAAAACCAATACAAATTCAATGGCATGAAGAACTTGCTAATAAATCGCTACCCGGGAAAAAATGATTGTGTATGTGTCTTTTAATGTAACAAACTATTGTGCAAAAAATCACACAGGAGAAATGGGCTTTCCGTGTACATTCGCGAATTGACCGACAGCATCGTTAGTTATAGTGCTGAACCTTGTTGCTGCATGAGCATCCAATGTTCCGGGTGTTTTGGCATTGACTCGGCGAGAAGCCACCCTTGGCTTGTTACGGATCTCCTTCGCACGGTGCCAGTGGCGAGAACGGGATGACTCGTCGTTGTTGTAGACGGGACGAGCTGGCGGCGGCGGCAGCGGCGGCGGCGTCGTCGACGACGACGCAACGGCGGGGGCGGTCATGCGAAGTGGGTCAAGTTCGGGAAACACTTTCTCGATCGTCTTGCTCTTGATAATGACGCGTGCGGATATTTCTACGTCCAACTTCTGACCCAACACAACTTTTTTCCCAAATAATCAACTGACCGAATATCTGTCTCATTTTTTTGTCTATAATAAAATTCAATTAATTAGATTGGAACTTTAAACCCTCAGAATGGACTATTGACTAAGTTCTCAGTGCGTATTATTCCTATTATTATTCCTATTATACCAATATAGTAATAATTCGATCGCCCCTTCATATTTTTTTAATCGGCCATGCCGATTGACATTGGATCTTTTTTTTATGGATAAGATCATAAAATGTATTTATTAATAACTTTTTGTTCAAAAAGAAACTACTTACAAGAAAGTGTATCGTGCCAGTCAGCTTGACCAGGCGCATCGCCGGAATGCACTCGGCAAAAATGATTTTCGTAAATTTTGGGAAAGAATGACCATCAATTCCGTGGGAAGTACGAGCTACGTGTACGTAACTACTCTCGAGTGAGGAGCGAGACGAGGAAAAAAGAAAATTCCTCTAACGAAGTAGCTAAACGGAGGTGGGAGGATCATGTAACTTAAGGACACTTTGCAATTACACGGGGACAGAGGAACAGGTAAAGCGGATAAAGAAGCATTATACCCCGAGACGCTCGCATTTTTTAAAACTTTTTTTATTGTTCGCTCCGGTGTCGTAACGTTTATCCAAAGTAAGTCTTGTCTCTCATCTTATCATGCGACACTTATCTCCGAGACCCTAAGTTACGATGAGATCCGACTTTATAACCAAGCCCGTGCTCGCAGGGGAACCCCCGAGGCTCCTTCTCTCACTCGACATTGCGTTTTACAGCCGAGCTGCTCGGATGACCTGCCCCATGGTGGATCTCGTCGTCCGCCTCGCCAGCTTCCTCTCCTCAGCCGGATGGATTTTTCCGTAAAACTTTCTCGAAATGTGAAGATTTCGCAAATCTTCAAGATCTTCAAGATCTTCACAGGATACGTATGGTAAAGCCTTAGGGGCTTGGAAATGTGGCCGCAGCCTCTATTCATCGACATCGTCGAGTCATACGCATTCACGAACCTGATCCCTCGTCTTTGCTACTTTTGTTCGTTTCTTTTTATCCCTCCTTTTCGTCTTTTCTTATCCTTCCTCGGCGTCTTTTCTTATCTCTCCTTTCAGCCCGACAATTCAAACCGATGAGCACTGTACTATTCCCAATATCCTCTCCGTTATTATCGAACTTCGATTCAACGTCCTCGGAAGCGGAACACGAAGACGCCGAGTGAACGAGCAGTTCTAATCATAATAGTCATTGGGATATGGCACAAAAGAATTTTCGCATCGAGAGTTTTATTCTTGATCAGCGTAATGAAATGAAATAAGATGGGACGCTTGAGGTGCATTATGTTGCTGAGAGCTGTAATCGATGATATACGAGTTTTTCGGTTCGCTTTCTGATCTTTGGCTAGAGCCATCTTAACGATAACGCTCAGCTGACACCACCGTCTTGCAATCCTGCATTATCCAACTTTGATTCAACGTCCGCGAAGTGGAAGTTGAAGACGTTGAGATGAACAGTTCTAATGTTAATAATTGTTGGGACTAAAGAATTGTCTGGCACTAAAGAATTTTCGCATTGGGAGTCTTATCGTTGATCGGCGCAACCACAAGACTTTTTTAGGAGACATTAAGTAAGATGATATGCTTGAGATGCATGATTCGGTTAAGTAGGGAGTTGATGCTGCTTCGCAGACGAAGACGACAATTCTCGAGATTCGGGGAATGGAAATGTAGGCACATCTAAACCACTCACAACTCTACCAAAAAACATTTCTATCATATGACAAATCTATGGTATGAAAACTCTATCATTTTACAACTCTACAGTACTAGAACTCTACTCGAAATCTCTACCACTCTATGAAAAAAATGCTGGTAGAGTTGTTTGGGTAAAGATGATGTCTGGTAGAGTTGTGAGTGGTAGAGATGCAAATGTGTTGAAATTCATAGAACCCGTAAAAGATTTTAGTAGAAGCGAAAATCTCTACCGATCGCAATATAGAGCAACTTGAAAGGTGAATACATTGGTTTTCCGTGACAGATTTTATGATTGAACGTCAATTAGTACATACTAACAGGGGTGAAAAAATGCGACATAGAAAGACGAGTCTTCAGGACTTCATCCGAGGAAAACGCATTGCCTTTTAGAGCGGAGTGTGAAAGATTTTAAATTGGAGCTGTCACAGAAAAGCGGGGAAGAGACTCGGCTCGGGAAAAAGTCGTAAATTCCGGGTGATACGGATCGGAGCAACTGAATGCGGTAGAAAAGAGACATAGACCGATATAGGTAAAGTAGGCCTATGCTAGTACAGCTGGCGTTGCGGCTGGCCCGAGATATTAGCAGACTAACTAAGTTATCTTATTTCCAGAGAGAACGAGAGTATGTAGCTGAAAAAATTGCGTAGGACGTAACAACCGATTCTGCCTCCTGGATCGCTGCGAACGGAGTTTTTCACTTGCGGTGAACTCGCTGGCGGGCGTTTGGGGCGATTTACTGGAAGCCAGTTGATTGCTCGCACGCCGTTACCATACCAATCGTCAGGATTCGGAGCGAGAATCCAGAGAGAACCACCCCAGTTATAGCCTCCACAGCTCGATTCGGCTTCAGCGCGATTACACGGAAATGCTGGCCGAAGCAACGATACCGAACTCGGTCGAATATTGAACCTCGATGAGCTTACCGCCTCGATTTCCATTGTCGAACCAGTAATCGTCAGGATCGACGCAAAATTGGACGGGAGATACGGATCGTGATGTTGGTGAACGGAAACGACCCGCATCGCTGGTGAACGTCACGATTCCGCGGACCGCGTGAACTCAAACATGAACGTGGTTTATATCACCGATGCGAATAGCGCGAATGCATCAACGTTCCAATTAAGTTCCCCTTCCTGCTCTCTCTCTAAGTCCTATCTTCCCGTGGTCCGGATTGCCCTTCACCCTAACCCTGTTTGCCGATCGCCAATTGGCAGTTGCCGAGTCGCAGTGTACGTGCCTGCGGCTACTGTTACATTTCCGTTCCGGTTGCGCATGCTTTATGGGTTTCTAGGACTCGCCACCCAATCGGTCCATCCTGATCGGTTCATCCTGTGATGTGGATAAGCTAATAATGACCGTGATAGGACTTCTTTGACCCGCGGCTGGTAGGTAGCAAAAAAAAAAATATTGGGTGCACAACCGAGTTTGCTCTTTCAAATTGGTGTCAAAACGGTGGTTTGCGTTAACTTGCAGTGGTGGTTCATGGTGGTTCGAGGATTGATTGGGACTTCAACCACTAAACGTCTGGACTCCTTCCAAATCCATTAATCTTAGTCCCCTATCAAAGTGAATCAAATATTGTGAGCACAACCGCGTTTGCTCTTACAAATTCGTGTCAAAACGGTGGTTTGCGTTTACTTGCAGTGGTGGTTCATGGTGGTTTCAGGATTGATTGGGACTTCAACCACTAAACGTCTGGACCCCTTCCAAACCCATTAATCTTAGTCCCCTATCAAAGTGTCCCAAGAGCCGTTCCAGGTCGGGATTATTCCAAGGCTTCCGAGACCACGGGATTTTTTCTGCATGCGTTAAAAAAAGTAATTGGTATATTAAAAAGGTGTCCGAAAAATTAATACGTCTTTTTCGCATGCTCACACTAAAAACCGCGACTTTCGCCAGACTTTACATGAATCAAGGGAACTTTCTGCACACGCGTTGCAAGTAGTAAAATACTGCTGAAACCTCGAAGATTTAGATTATTCTTGGTAGTAAAGTAGTAAAGCCCGAGTAAAGTTCGGCGTGATTCATCCCTGGTACGAATGAGATGTAAAGAGCGAATGGAAAAAAAGAAAGATGTATGCAGCCGATAATTCTTGGATTTGCTAGCCTGAGCAGAACGCGCGAGATCATGAATAGAGGTTCGATGAAGGAATTACCGAATCGGAGCGAGACGCCAGCTCGTCCTTCCACTGTTAACAAAGTTTTATCTCTTCGGTGGGGCAGAGCTACTCTTCCATCTCCGATGGTATCGATTCCCGTCTGGCAATTATAATCCCACCATTTTCCGAAGTCTGCTTCGAGATGATAGGGAGAGCGGAACGCGGGAACGAAGTTTCGACAGCGTGGTTTACCGTCGCTCCTCGGATGTCGAGCTCTGCTAAGAGGATGGCCAATCGAATTCGAACTTCTTACTTATGTGAGGAACTCCTCGGCAACACCCGGGACGCCACGGGCTCGCACCTTCTTACTGTACCCTCGTAAGAGCTTATACTCTTCGGCGTGGTCAGCTCCAAAACACCGAGACGGATGGGGGCGTCTTGCAGGTAGTTGGGTTAGTTGAGGGCCGAGAAGAGGAAGCGAGGAAGAATGAGTATTGGTTGAGAGTTCACGGGTAAATGGATCTGGGATCAAAATGCTTCGTTAAGGGTGCTCTTCAAGAAAATGTATATATATATATGTGTGTATATATGTGGCATGTAACACGTATCAAGAGGAAGGAATAACAAACAAAACTGTCGGATGCCTTTCAATGCGAGAAACCTTTAATGAAAAGAGCGACACTCCCCTCATGCTGCGAGCGAGCATGAGGGGAGTGTCGAGCGTTGAAGAGTTTTTGCGCGAAAATTAAATGGAGTTTATGTGATCTGAACTCCGACGGAAAAGTTATGTTAGCATCGCGATTTTTTACTTTGTAGGCATTCACCCCTTTAGAGGAAAGTGCCTATTAAAATCGCCTTCCATTCCTCATTATTTACAAAAAAATTATAAATTTTAATAAAAAAAAAAAAAAACAGTTGCCTCTACTTTTAGGCTCTTCAGATTCTACATGTATAGTAAATTATACATTTTGAAGCTACGGAAATAGAAAGCTGCACTTAATTAAGGGTTTGCAAAACCGGGTAGCGAAAAAAAATATACAAAGTGAAAACTAGTGAAATACACAAGGTGAAGGTGAGTGCATTCAAAAATGTACCAGAAGGACATTTTGCAAGGGTTTTGGGAGGCTGGTTTTAAATATGGAATCCACTACATCTTCCGGAAGAATATTAAAAAAACATTTGTCCGTCAAAAACAAAAGCACCGCCAAGGAAGTGTTTGTGGATTCGGGTACCGATAATTTCGGTCGACGGTTGGAAACAAAAATGTTGCGCAGCAGGAGTATTCACAGTTACTTCATAAATCGCCCAGTTCCACTCCCTTTGGGACAATCTAGACGGGTTGTTCAACTTTGTATGCGGGAATAAACTGCCCAGGTGTTTCACTCGAAGCAAAAATACGACGAGCGTCATGAGGCACTCCATATCTGCTCTGCATCCGCATCTCTGCTGCTTCCCTCCATCGCGTATGTCCGCAGTGAAAACGAGGGTAATTTAAAATTGCAACGGGAACGAGGGTGAGCTGGAAGGTTCTCCCGGGGGACCAACGATGACCACACGAGAGACGAATGGCACAGTAGAACAATGAGTGAATTTTCGACAAAGTGCCTACGGTCCTGCGGGAATTTTTGTGAGCACGTACACGAAGACGCGGCAAGGTAGAAAAAAGGAGCCACGAGCGAGCGCGATTAATTGCTCTCGCTCGTTGTCACTAGAGCGGAATGGTCGCTACTTGGAAACAAAAACGCAATTTTCTTTACTTTCGCTGCGACTCGGAGTGGTCTGGTTGTTA
This sequence comes from Ichneumon xanthorius, assembly GCA_917499995.1. Taxonomy (NCBI): domain Eukaryota; kingdom Metazoa; phylum Arthropoda; class Insecta; order Hymenoptera; family Ichneumonidae; genus Ichneumon; species Ichneumon xanthorius. The sequence goes on from OU824201.1 coordinate 13,318,503, forward strand.
AATCTCGGACGGCCCGGAGGGTTGAGGAAACAAGGGACATTTTTACTTTGTCATCATATACGAAGCAAAAGTGTGACAAAAGTGTGACAAAAGTGTGACAAAAGTGTGGCAAAAGTGTGGCAAAAGTGTGGAAAAAGTGTGGCAAAAGCGTGGCAAAAGTGTGGCAAAAGTGTGGCAAAAGTGTGGCAAAAGTGTGGCAAAAGTGTGGCAAAAGTGTGGCAAAAGTGTGGCAAAAGTGTGGCAAAAGTGTGGCAAAAGTGTGGCAAAAGTGTGGCAAAAGTGTGGCAAAAGTGTGGCAAAAGTGTGGCAAAAGTGTGGCAAAAGTGTGGCAAAAGTGTGGCAAAAGTGTGGCAAAAGTGTGGCAAAAGTGTGGCAAAAGTGTGGCAAAAGTGTGGCAAAAGTGTGGCAAAAGTGTGGCAAAAGTGTGGCAAAAGTGTGGCAAAAGTGTGGCAAAAGTGTGGCAAAAGTGTGGCAAAAGTGTGGCAAAAGTGTGGCAAAAGTGTGGCAAAAGTGTGGCAAAAGTGTGGCAAAAGTGTGGCAAAAGTGTACATTTGGCTCGCAGCTGTATTTCTGCGGTGTATATAAACGAGACACGGCAAAATTCGCTACTATCCAGTGTCTCTTCGAAAAGCGTTACGTATTCTACCGCGTTGCGAGGGTAACCCGTCGCGTTATACGTGACGGGTTACCTTCTTTTGTCTCTCGCGTAAACTTGGGTGGATCAACGGATGAGAGAGAGTAAATCCGTAAGGCAAGGCGGGCTGCCGGACTCGATTAAAACTTTTTAAATCTCGCAGTGAAAGGAATCCTGCGACGTACGTGCTTTATTCTTGCAGGAAACTACGGTGGCGATTTCTTAAGCCCCGTGGGAAGATGGGAGGCGGAATGACGGGAGCAAGAGAAGCGAAGATAGACGCGGCACAAGAGGATCGGAGAGAGCGCGCAGGTTGATGAGAATAATTAAGGAGGTGACCTCTCGGCGAAGTTTGAATCAATTTTGCTGCAGCATCGAGACTATCGTTTGGGCATTCGACGTTTGGTTTTTCATCCTCTGCTACTTTCCAGAATCCGAAAGATAACGATCGTCAGTTTTCTATCGTCTTTTTTCGACCACGTTCTTCATTGCGATTACAAATGGTAAGAAAAATCACTTTGAAATACGGTCTGGAGATAAAAACCGACTATTTTACGACACCATCGCGAGCGTTCGAAGCGTCGTGAGTTTCCATATCGAGCCCGTAGACGTGTAAAAATGTGTTTCTCAATAAAAAGTTAACAGCCAATGAACGCGTTTCAGTGCGTCATGATGTTCATGTTCGACCAATGAAAAACCTTTAATGCAAATTTCCGCTTCGTTGTACGAGCTATTTTCTCATTAGTAAACCAAGGGCAAATTTATACAGTCGTGGCAGTGTCTATTTAAATCTCTCACGTTAATAAGTACATCGATGCGGGCGCTTACCGTATCGACCTTAGACCAATTTACGAATACAGGAGGCAACGACTAATCCCAATGGTAATTGCGGTACTCTTGCCCGGCGAGAAAGTTCGAAAGCTCGAGCTCTCGCAAAGGTTGCTTTCTCAAGTTGACCGATAAAACTCGGGGATCCAATTTCCGCTCGTGCCAGAGAAAGCTCCGCGGATGGAGGGAACCAGAAGCGGCGGTAACCACCACGGGAACCGCGAACATAAGGATTCAAAGCCAGCCCCGAAAGTCGAGTCCACGGGGCTCTGCTGTTGGCGTCGGCCTTGGCTCGTCAGCTAAATCTGACCGGGGCATCGCGAGCCGGCAATCATGGTAGGAGGGCATAGACGTCGGGGATTCCCACATGAATTGGCCCGGTCGATCGATATTCATGAAATTTGTCCTCGCACGTATACCAAAGATACGAGAGAGAAAGCGAGAGTACAGTACATGACTAGGTAAGTTGCAGCCGGATAAGTCCGACCGACCAGGTAAGTTGCAGCCGGATAAGTCCGACCGACCAGGTAAGTTGGAAAATGACGACCACCTAAGTTGGAAAATGACGACCACCTAAGTTGGAAAATGACGACCAGGTAAGTTGGAAAATGGCGACCACCTAAGTTGGAAAATGACGACCACCTATGTTGAAATCGGCTCCGTGCTTCGGTTTCCAACTTAGGTGGTGGACAAAACACTCGTTCCCTTTTGCTACCCGCGAATCAAATAGCTGCTGTGAGGATATCTCCAATTCCAATGCGTAACGGCAACCGGAAAGGAAAGGTCTTGTCCTCGACGGAAATGTTGGCAGATTCATGGACAAGTGATATCCAGAGATATTCAAGATAGCTGATCGGGCCTAATTAGCTTGGATCGTGCGTAATTGGCTCGGGGCTTTCAACTTATTCGTTCGTGCACTGTATATCTATCTACGAATATATGAATATACAAATATGCACGACCACGTATTTTCAAAGTAGGTAGTTCCAAGTTACGTTGGAAAATCATAACCACGTAAGTTTGCCGCTGCTCAGGGTCCGTCTACCTGCTCAGTGGGTAGTTTAAACACTCACTTCTCTTTCGCCAACTGCGAGTCAAGTCGTCGCTGCTATGAGCGTCACGAATAAAGGAAGGAAAACTTTTTTACGGGAAGGGACAGTTGGCAGGAAGTTCGGTAGGTGGTCGGTTATCTAACGTAGCCGGTCACGCCAAGTCAGGCTTGCTTCTGGAGATGTTCACTTATACGGTCATGTACTGTACACCTATGTGCGAGTACAGTGCATGATCACGTATTGCAAAACCAGATAAATCTAATCGATCAGGCAAGTTGGATAATCGCTATCACGTAAGTTGGATAATCACTATCATGTAAGGTGGAAAATCCGGACCACGTAAGTTGGATAATCACTATCATGTAAGGTGGATAATCCAGACCACGTAAATTGGATAAGCCGGACCACGTAAGTTGGATAATTCGGACCACGTAAGTTGGATAATTCGGACCACGTAAGTTGGATAACCACTATCATGTAAGTTGGATAACCACTATCATGTAAGTTGGATAACCACTATCATGTAAGTTGGATAACCACTATCATGTAAGTTGGATAACCACTATCATGTAAGTTGGATAACCACTATCATGTAAGTTGGATAACCACTATCATGTAAGTTGGATAACCACTATCATGTAAGTTGGATAACCACTATCATGTAAGTTGGATAACCACTATCATGTAAGTTGGATAACCTCTATAATGTAAGTTGGATAACGACTATCATGTAAGTTGGATAACGACTATCATGTAAGTTGGATAACGACTATCATGTAAGTTGGATAACGACTATCATGTAAGTTGGATAATCTGGACCACGTAAGTCGGATAATCTGGACCACGTAAGTTGGATAATCTGGACCACGTAAGTTGGATAATCCGGACCACGGAATTTGGATAATCTGGACCACGTAAGTTGGATAATCTGGACCACGTACTTTGGATAATCTGGACCACGTAAGTTGGATAATCACGATCACGTAAGTTGGATAATCCCGACCACGTAAGTTGGATAATCCAGACCACGTAAGTTGGATAATCCGGACCACGTAAGTTGGATAATCACGACCATGTGAGTTGGATAATCACGACCACCTAAGTTGGATAATGACGATCACATACGTTGGCGGCGGCCCTTTCCTGACGTCAGTCTACCTGCCCTTTTGTTACCTGCGAATGAAATTGCTGCTGCCACCAGTGACTGAAGTTCATTACAGTTTGCGTTACCTACCGGGTGCAAGCTGAATGAGGCGGAAATGACGCCTAGCCTCAAGAATAACGGTGGGAAGTCCCAGTAAAAAAAAAAACCCCTAAGGTATTGAATTTGAAAAGATGTTCTCTTGTTGAAGTCGGTGCAAAAATGTGCAGAGACCTTTCGAGGTCGTCATCATGGCTGTGCCCGTTAGTGCCACCTCCGACAAGCGTCACGCTAACCCGCCGCCCCGCCTCGGTCGCTCGACTATACTGCCAGGGAAAATCGTTTTCGGAAGTGGTTCCCTCGAGGAACCTTCGTGACTTCCGAGGGCGTTGAGTACGACGGGTGTTGGTTGGCAAGGGGACGATGGAAACGTCGAGGAAGCGACGTCAAGGACAAGGCCACGGTCATCTTGGAATTGAGATTCTGATGGGAAGGTTAAAGTAGAGAAGTTGATGATCCATGTAGCAGCGGGTGCCTATCCTCGATCCTCCAAGATGGGACGATCAAAAAAACATCATGAACAAAATCGAAGGATATCGTGTGAAAAATGTGCGATCAAGGGAAAATATGCTCAGATCCGAGTATAAAAACAATTATAGGAGTTCAATTTTTTTTTATAAAAAAAAAAAGTATCGAAGCATCTGTAAGGGTCGCAGTTGGCGAGTCGTTCTGCATCCCTCGTTATCCAGAGCAGCGGTAACAATGGACAACAATGTTAAAGCGAGACGGGGAGGTCGGGCGAAGCTAATCGATGATCCGATTAATTTCTATATGTATCCAACTGACTTGGATCCATCGGCCACGGTAATTCGATAAAATTTCATTCGCTCCTGGGACTTTATCGAGCAGCGACATGCCCGCGTATGTATCAAGCTTTGACAGTATAGGTATTAATCGACATGCAGCCACGGCGCGGAGGGACCGGCGACGTACAGTTGTAGCAGGTGGGGTTTGATGAAAATTAAATCTCTGGTGGTTTGGCTCGAGCAGCCGATCCGACCGGAAATCCCACCGAGACACGCTCGAAATTTTCGTCTGTCCATAGGAAAACAATAGCGAAGTTTTTTTTGCTAAAACTTTTTTTTTCCGCAAGTGACTTTTGGCGGAGGTCTTTGCGCATCAACGATTGCAGTATACAAACGAAATAAAATAAATGAACAAAAAATAGAGGCAGTTGGGAGGGAGAAAAAATTATTAAGGCGTGTCCATTAAAACTGTCCTCATAGTTGACGACCTCGTGGAATTGAGCGAGTAAAAAATGTCGATAAACATGGTTATTTTGAGAATCTGATATTAATGTGTATACATAGACATTTTTCGCTCGTTTAGCGAAAGCTTAAGGACACGGGAAAGTGGGTTCACTATGTGACCAATGTTCGCGAACAGGTAACCCCGATTTTTACGACGCTAAACAAACACGGTTTTTCGCAAATCATCAGACCAAACAGTGTTTCGTCTACAGCAAGATGAGGGTGCTTCGGGAATTACATTTTATCGGCAAAGAGCTTCCAGAATCTATACAGCGGATCGCGATGAATCGACGTACAGGGAGATTATACAATATCTATATGGTTAACGTGTACATCGGATAACGGCCGTGTTCAGTCATGCAAAACGGGATATAATCGATTAAATTCAACGTGCAATTCATACGATGCTATCGTCGAGTCATAATGAAACGGGGATGATGAAGAATTATGTTTGACCCCGCCAAGTCCCGTAATACCTGGGTATTATCCGATCGGCAAAGCGGTAATGGAATAATTTCAAAAAGACAATCGTCATCGAACAATTTATGGAATCGTGTTAAGGTATCGATTCTATGACAGATCACTGACGAAGACACTGGTCTCTATATTTGGGCTTATCACGAATTTAATTATGAGAACGTAAAAAATGTAAACGATGACTGGTAGGTCTGTCGCTTGGTATTCATTTGGTGATAAAATTACAAATACTTCTCGATGGTATAAAAATCTGAAAAACATGCATGTATAGTAAAGGTACTGAAAAGATTAATTTTGCATAATAATAATTCCAAAAAGTTATTAACAAATTAAACAAAAAATTAATTGTTTATCAAATTATCCGGCGAACTAATTTTTAGACATGACAATGTAAGGCACTTCTTTTCGCTTACGCTCGGTAAGCGAAAAGAAGTGCCTTACACATTCGTCATCGCAAAATCTGTTACTACCTGAAAAATAAAAAATACCAGTATAACTTTGCGTTTTGACCATTTTATAAGTGATTTCAATAGATTTTAGCGGTGTGTGTGTGTGTGTGTGTGTGTGTGTGTGTGTGCGTGCGCGCGCGCGCGCGTGTGTGTGTGTGTGTGTGTGTATGTGTTTATCCACTGTAACAACGGAACGGCTCTACGGATTTGGCTCCAATTCCATGTAGTCATCATACATTAGTCACAGATGGTCCGCTAAGATTTGCATCTTAATCGCTTCAGCCGTTCCCAAACGGTAGGGACAAGAATGCTGAAGATTTTTTTTTCTTTTTTTGCTTTCTTTATCCATTTTATCAACCAAACGACTTAAACAAAGGTTTTTAAATTTTACATACACACCATATACAATTCATAAACAGCATATGAAGTACCGCGATCGGTAAAACCCGAAATTCATTTTTTTTTATTATTATTATTTTTTATGACGCTGACCCTGGACGATCAAACAAAAAATCTTACATGAAACAAAATATCCACTTTATACCATAAAGCGGATATTATAACATTTTCCTTTATACAGTCGAAGATCAACACCCGCGAAAAAAAATTACAATTTTTTTTTTTAATTTATTATTCTAATAAGAAACCGAATTCATAGAATTTATTTGTAAATCACACTCGTGGAGGCAATTAAAAACTTGCCGATGAATCAAAATATCCTTCGCCGTTTTAATTCATTATATGGTTAACATATAGCCCAACAAATTTAAAATTATTTAGACATCTGTAAATAAGTTTTGACAATAAAATCTTTTAAACTTTTATCTGCTTTTTCGCGAAAATGGTTACACGAAATTTGTGAATAAGAATTCAGAGCGGAAACGCGAGGTGTGCATAAAATTTCGTAGTGCGTAGCGCAACGTATGAATACCATTTCAGAGCACGTAATACGATCTGTCAATAACTTTACGAAGAGTACAGTGCGATGTGTACACGCTGCGAGTGCCTTCAAAAATGTCACTGCGGGATATCTTCACGAAGTATGAGCGACAAAACTTCAAAACGAAGTTTGAGAAACAAAACCTCAAAACGAAGTTTAAGCAAGAAAACCTCAAAACGACGTTTGAACCACAAAACCTCAAAAGACGAGCCCTGAAGGGGCTCCAAGCCCCGAAGGGGCTTGTTTTTTTAATTACGATCATGAAGTTATTACAGTCAAGCGCTACATTGCCAAAAGAGCAATTTTTGCTGAAAAACCTTGGCAAAATTGGTCGATCAGCAGTGTTTAAAAAAACAAAAGGACTTTTTCGCTCAGAACTTAATAAATTTTTTGTGTAATTTATTTATAAATGTTTATATAAAACCCTGACGTAAACGCCGCAAATATCCAAATACAGTAATAGTTGTTAGTCTGCGATTGGTGGGACATTCGCCACATTGCCAAAAGAGCAATTTTTTGCTGAAAAATGTTGGCATAATTGGACGATCAGCAGTGTTTTATGAAGAAAAAAAAAAACTTTTTTAAAATATGGTGTTTACCGTTGAAAAGGGTTTTGTTTTTCTCGTGCTCTCCTCCGACAACTCCTGATTGCCTTAAAAATACCGGCCTTGCCGGTTCGACCCTGACGTAGTGGCAGTATATACCCAAATACAGTAATAGCGGTATACACTGGTACGCTAGAAGTTGTGCAGACGGCGCCGAAGCGCAGGCTCGCTCTATCCTAACGTCGTCGACACATGGAGTAGCGTGAGCAACGGCTAACGAGAACACCCCCCCAGTCACAGCATATAACTGTAGTTATAAAGCACTGGTATATCGATTAACACAGCCAGATGCGAACTTGACACACAGCAAGCTCGTCGAATGTTACAGGCAGACGCGGCAAGTAATATCGCAAATTTGAAGATATTTGGAGGAATTTCACCGACCGCTTACTTTGTATCGCGTAAATCCGACATTTTCAATTCGCTTCCTTTCCGGTTCGTTACGAGGTCAACATTTTAACCACTTTATTGCGCGTTACTTGCGCACAACTTTCTTAATAAAATTCACGAATTTTTTATGTTTGATTTATATATTTTTCATTCGATAAGGCATTATATGAGAATTGATCTTCGGATTCTTCCTTTCGCAAAAAAGGTGCACAGTAATTTACACATGGCTTCCTAATTTTTTTACCTTTTTGCTCACATTTTTCTTCGTGAGCAAGTTTGATAGCTGTTTTTGTGTTCCTCGCGGAGGTATTTTATTTTCATAAAAACAAAGTTTCTCACCCCAGGACGGAAAAAGATTGGTGAAAAATTTGACTTTAAAATTTGTAAAAATTCAAGCTAATATGAAAATACGAGTTTCTAGCTTACGAATAATAACTTTTGATTGAGTCGCGTCTTACAAGCTTCCTCCACGAGAAATCAAAAACACGAGAAAATATATTACAAATACCAGTATATGGCTCACGAATAATTATTTCGGATTGAATCGCGTGTTACTGCGAGTTTGAAGTGAGGCGTTACGGAATAGGGGAAGGCGCATTATAATGAGATGAGAAAAAGGTGTAACGCGTTGTTTGCGCGAAAGCCCCGTCTTCATCTCGGAGTTTCGCTCTGGTGTGCCCGCGCGTTATTTTCCGCCCGGTATCAGGGAAAATGTTCGAATGAATACTCGAGGTGCGAGCTGACGAGGCGACCCTTTGGATTCGAAGTCGTCACGTTTAATTCAGCACAGCCTGGCCGTATCTCGGCTACAATTTCTCTCGCGCCTCGTGGATACGCTTTTCCACCATGTACCGTGTGCATGTATATAAATGTGTGTAAGCTATAGTTTGCCGTACCCGGATATTTCTCTCCTCGCGTTTCACACTGCAGAAGCCAGGCGCTGAGAGAGATTTCGCGCAGAGAAACACCTCCGTTCGCTCGAGCTAACCCTTTGTCTCAATTCTGCGGCAACCCTAGCAGCTCGCTACCCCTTCCTGTTCTGTCCGAATATAAACCCCCGCCCCACTCCGTCTAATCTTATCGTTTCGCTTCAACTCTACTCTGTGTTCTTCCGTGTTTAACAAAATGCAAAAGTTCTTTCTTCTATAGCCAAGTCTACACCGTGCGATTGCAAGAGATTTGTCCACAGAAATTACTGCACGGTGAGAAAAATAAACAGGGGCGAATGAAACTTTATGTTTTTAGAGACCTTTGCAGTGACCTTCTTTGTGAGAAAGTTCCTTGAGCAATTTTTACTTCCTCCTATTAATCTTGTTTTTTTAATGAAAGATTCAAATTCTCGTAAAATGTGAAGGCGATGCCGTGAAAATGTGGCAAATTTCTCCTTTTTTGATACATTTTGATTCAAGATTATCCAGGTACGTTTCGATTCAAATTTGCGTTTGATTCAAATTGGCGGTCGATTCGAATTTGCGTTCGACTCAAATTGGCATTCGATTCAAATTTGTGTTTGATTCAAATTTGCGTTTGATTCAAATTTGCATTCGATTCAAATTTACGTTCCATTCAAATTTACGTTCCATTCAAATTTACGTTCCATTCAAATTTACGTTCCATTCAAATTTACGTTCCATTCAAATTTACGTTCCATTCAAATTTACGTTCCATTCAAATTTACGTTCCATTCAAATTTACGTTCCATTCAAATTTACGTTCCATTCAAATTTACGTTCCATTCAAATTTACGTTCCATTCAAATTTACGTTCCATTCAAATTTACGTTCCATTCAAATTTACGTTCCATTCAAATTTACGTTCCATTCAAATTTACGTTCCATTCAAATTTACGTTCCATTCAAATTTACGTTCCATTCAAATTTACGTTCCATTCAAATTTACGTTCCATTCAAATTTACGTCTGAATACGAAATTAAATTTTGAAAAATTTAGCCTAGTAGAATTGATTTGTCGTACGAACCGAGTGTGCTGAATCGAATCAGTGTTACTGAACACGTCAATTGAAATTTGGTACAATACGTGGGCGGTGTATTTATTGGAGTCGATCGGCCGCCTCCAGGAGGGGCGCGTGAGATCAATCAATTCGATTCCTATCGGCGAAACCTGAATCACTTAATCAGGATAATCCGGGTCCGTGTCTAGCATACCGGTGTGATATATAAATAGCAATGTCGACATGTGCGTTAGAGCCAAAGCCGTCAGACACATATACCAAAGTATAAATGCGCTCTTCTATCAATCTATCGTGTTTAATTAACTGCGGTACAAATTAGTAGAACGCAATCTCGACACCACGTGTCGATACAAATCTATGTCCGAAATTATAGACCCGAATTACCAAAGATACATTTTTTAGCAACAACCTGTCGTTTTTCATTATCAATTTTGGTTTGAGTTCGCACTTTCTTTTTTACTTTGACAAATTAAATAATTTCAAAAGAAAAAAGTGCCGATCGTTAAATTGATCAATATTTTTTATTTAATGAAAATTTCAAATAGATAATAAAAAAAATAACACTCGTTGACATGAGCGAAAGCTCTGTAAGCGGAAAAATATTTCTTCTCGAGCATTATTTTTTAAAAAATTCGAATTGTTTCACGAACTTGTTATTTTATTTATCACAAAAAAGTAATGGCCTTGTCAGCACGGTTCCGGTTTTGAAAAAAAAAAATCGAATCTTCGAGACTCGAGAACAACGTGGTACATTGGCCACGTGCGCTGTCTCCGCAAGAGGCAATCTAACGACTGGAGCGTAACGAAGTTTACTGAGCGAAACGAAGCGTACGAAACGAATAGAAAAGCGAAAGACTGGAAGGTGGGCGAAGGGCAAGTACGAGGTGCTGCAGGAAGTCAATGAGCACTCCGTTGGATTCGATGAGTACATTCGGCCCGGACGGAGCTGCCAATACTAAACTATTAAAATTTGGAATTTAACTTGCTAACGGAGACGATGAACGCTTCGTCCTCACATAAAAATTTTGACGATTTGCAGAAAATGTATTTTTCATTTAATCAATTGTTAGCTTCCTGCAACGGCAGCTTTGTTTCTATTTTAAATAAATGTATTTCTTTTAAATAGAAACTAAATTTCTTTTTAAAAGATTTCTTTTAAATAGAAAGCTTTTCTCGCAAACATGCTCAACATCATTTTAGCCTCCAATTTTTTTTCGAATCTCGTCACACTTTGTAGAAGAGTCGTCTCGTTGCAGCGTGGAAACTTCGTAAATGTTGGAACCTCGCTGGGGGCCAGAAATTGTTTCATTTGAACGATAGTTTGAAAATAGTTATTAGCTAAAGTTTGGTCGTTACCGCCCATCAAAGCCGAACCCGAGGCGTTAGCCTAATCCGCTTACTCGTTATCAATTAATATACATAATTTTGTAGACATTACAGATTAGGCGATAGTGTTACGCTCTTGTTTCTAATCAATTGTTTGCGATGGCGTAAAATTAACCGTTTTAATATTTTCCCGTATATCGCTGCGCTTTATCATTTTAACGCCCTGTACTATGTTTATCTATCTATCGTCTTTTCTATCCGACGCTTTTGCGCGACACTCGCAATTTTATCGGAAATCACTTCAAGGAGATGGAACATTCCATGCTCGCGAGCATCGAGAACGATGTGTTATCTGTGTGTGCCCCGGGTGATTCTCCGCAATCTTCGCAATATCTCGTTGGATTTTACTTACCGGTGTTCGATGGAACGTACTAGCCATCCTCCCACTAACGGATCGTCTGTCGCGAGTGATTTATTTTTATAGAGAACACTTTCGCCGAGATTATATTTTTTTCGCTTAAAGACGGGAAACGTTCCTTAGTGACTTGCGATTTTAGCAGGTCGAAAATTGAGCGTTAAACCGTTCATTCGATAGTTTTGAACAGGAATTCTAAATAAATAGGCAATTTTTTTAAATCGTCTGTAAAATCGCTCATGAAAATGTATTTATTTTTCTAAATTTTATGACCTGAAATTACCATATAAAATATCACGTAACACATCATAAAAGTCGTGGCAAGGATTGAAAAAAGTCAATCACTTCTTTCATGCGTGAAAATTAATGTTGGACTTAAAAGGCTGCTTTGCGATTTTTTTTTCCTCCGTCAATTTCGAGGTAGACCATTTGGGGGGAAAAAAATTAAATATACCAGATTCGACTTTCATGCGGTATCAAAGGATCGTCGGTTTGAAGGGACGCGGCCAAAGGGATTTTAGGGAGAAGAGATAAAAAAAAATTCTGGATGATATTAAAGCCGCCGGGTACGAAGTTGCGGCCAACCATGTAGAAGTCGACTTTGCGTTGGGATGGCCGCCGCGGCGTTAAATAGACGAGAAATTGGGGCAAACCGGCAAAGGGATGGGTTGTAGTACTTGCAGCAGCGGTTAAAGCCAATCATGGCAGGAATCCGCGCAAACACTCATCTCGACGATAAATTACACATTTTTATCTTCGCCCTCTCGAATATCATCGGATTATCTACCGATCATGATCATTGTACAGACTTACATTTTTGCCATTAAATATTGGTCGGTTGGCCCTTTAAAGGTAATAACGGGGCCAGTCATTATTTGTTTGTTATAATATCGTTATAAGCATGGTCTGTAAACCTATTTTTGGCATTAAATATTGATCAGTTAGCTCTTTAACTGTAATAGGGAAGCCAGTTAGTATTTGTTTGTTATAACATCGTTATAATTATGTTCTGTAAAGGTATTTTTGGCATTAAATATTGGTCAGTTAGCTCTTTAATGGTAATAGGGAAGCCAGTAAGTATTTGTTTGTGATAACATCATTATAAACATGTTCTGTAAATGTATTTTTGGCATTAAATATTGGTCATTAAGCTCTTTAACGGTAAAAGGGAAGCCAGTAATTATATGTTTGTTATTACATCGTTATAAGCATGTTCTGTAAAGGTATTTTTGGCATTAAATATTGGTCAGTTAGCTCTTTAACGGAAATAGGGAAGCCAGTAATTATTTGTTTGTTATAACATCGTTATAAGCATGTTATGTACCTGCTACGAAGCCTGGTTTTATAAACTTAATTTTATTATGTAAATGTTTATAAATAGTCTTATAAATATGTAATGTAAACGTTACAGAATCCGGTTATGTCATGGTAATGTAATTGCGTTACACACCATAAGCATTACCTGATAGTCACGAAAATCAATAAATAATAATAAGAATTCGAGGATGTAAAATGGCTCGGCATGGATGAAGCTGTTTAAGTTCACTGCAGGCTCCGAACGTAGTGCCTACTTCGTTGACGCCTCTTTAAGTTTTCGCGCCGAGAGAAAAGAGTCCCTCTTTCTCTCTCTCTCTCTCGCTCATTCAAGCCTTCAAAAATCGTATAAACCTCCTGCCTCCCTTTCTCCTCCGTTTTCTCTCACCCTCTTTCGTTTTCTCGGCTCTCAAGATCAGGTTGACCCAGAAACCATTATCGTCTCTCATAAAGGGACGACGGGCGAATACACAATCGGTGGAATGAGCCTTAAAAGTTTACGCAAGCACGGTACACAACGTTTTTGCAACGAACCGGGAATAAACAGGATATTTATGAAAATCCACGAAGACCCGTCGTATTGTACCTTAATAATTGCACAGCTCCCGTTGTTTGAAGAACAAGGTGAGACGAAACAAAAACAGGTTTTCCGTATTTAAAAAAAAATAAAGCGTTTAACACTTTATTTAAAAACCAACCATATTTTTCATCATCGTAAAATCGCTATATTTTTAAATACGTTGTTGAATGTAAATAAAGAAGTTTCGCAACTATTTGAGAAACAATAATGCATCACAAAGGAATTTCATCGGAAACAATTCCATCATTTATTTATTTAGGCGCGAGGATTTAAAAAGTGAATTTTCTAAAAGTTCATTTATGCAATATTTTGGCGAATAATAAATAGTCCTGCGGCACCCCCAACGGAATTTCTCTCGGAAGTATCGCCGATAAGCTAATTACGAATAAATCGAATCCAGCGAAGAGCGATTGAACATTTAACACGTATAAAGGGGGAGAAAATTTAAGAGAAAGAAAATTGAATTACGCAGAGAGAATTATAATGTTTTTTAAAAATAAATAATGGGAAAGGAGGGAGGTTGATGGATAAATAGGTTGAGAGATAAATAGAGTAGGTGCGAGAGGCGCGGTTGTCGCAGCAAACCCTCAGACACGAAACAAATTTGGTTAATGCCAAGCAGGCGGGAAGGCTCATCGCGGCGGGATAAAAAAAAGATTTTTCCAACGTCCGTACCTCGTTCTCACGGGCTGCTGTTGCTCGGAGTGACGGTATATAATCTGATTAAGAACCGGGTAACCGACTTTTTTTCTCTAGAGGGGAGCGAACTTCAGCGCTGCGAGAACCGTTCGTCCAAACGCCTTCGTATTTCACGTACGGAGGTGAAAGATCGGTCGACAAACGCCCGTAACAAGCTCATCAACACGGCGAAAGGAATTATATGAAAAAATTAGTTTTAATTGTAAATTGTACATAATTATATCATTACTATTTTTATTTATTTATTTTAACGCGATGTTTCAGATTCCAGATTTTTTGCATAAAAATTATGAGACCGTAATGTCACCGCGTCGGTTTGCATTAGGCTCTTGGTCAACTCGTAGCGACGCAAGGGCGTTTATAAAATTTCCTGCGAGCGCTCCGGGGCTAAAGAAATAAAAAATAATAACGACCAAGAAAAAAAAGAAACTATAGCGTAATGAAAAAAAATAGTTAAAAAAAGGCTGAAGGTCCCAGGTCGATGGCCCTTTGCTAAGGTGTAAAATTAGCATTAGGTATGAAATTTAGTATAAGAAGACAACTGCAAATATTAACTTCGGCAGTAAATCTCTTTTGCTACTACCATTTAAAAAGTATACATGAATGAGAAAAAAATCGATATAAAAGATATTATTTTTATCAATTGAAAACGCTCAAGTCTGTTGGAGATAATTATTACTAGAAAAAAAGCAGTACAGTTGTATATAGTTGTACACCAGGATTAATATGGAGTGCTCGAATGAGTTGAGTGCGTCGGGTAATGCGGAGTTTCGGTTAATCAATCAATCGAGCCTCCGATTGCTTATTGCATCAAACTTCAGATTGCAAATTAGATGGAACTTCGGATCGTGCATTAGATCGAACTTCAGATCAAACTTCAGCGAATTTCCCGCAGAGCACCCGGTCGTTGTGGAGCGAGCGCAAGTTTACATAGCGAACTGCCGGCGAGATGTAACAAAGCCTCTGGCAAATTGTCGAAGCGTTCGACGTGCAAGATTCAATTTGCAGACCATTAAATCCTGTAACAATGAAGTCTCTCCAACACTTGTGCGACTAATGATCCCATCCAGAATTCGCTTGAATTCCTATTTGATTATGAAAGCGTTTAAAGGAACGTGGGAAGAAGTTTCAAGAATTCGTTTGACCTGAATAAACTGTTTTCTTAATAGGGAAAACCAGCCGTCACCCTCGCTGACGACCCTATTGGAACTTTATGCAAAATTGATTCTGGTACGGCGAACCCGCAGCCCACGTATCGAGTAAGTTATATTACCATAGAGCCCTTCAAATGTAAACGTGACCATTGAAATTTGCATTGCTTCGGTCGGACGGATCAACGTGCTAAATCGAATACCCGAAGGTACGCGTACACTTCGATATTTGCTTATGTGCAGATATCATAAGCTCGGCAAATTTGCTGGAAAATTGTCCGATTCGCGAAATTACGTTTGTCCACACGTCATCTACGGCGCAATCTATAATTCTGGTCAACGACGAATTCAGATCCTATAACGGTCACTGCAAGGACAGCTTTCTTTGCTTAATATTATAGACCTGTTTGTAATACGAAAATATTTTTTGAAATACAATCAATGCATGAATATGGCCGCGCTCGACGTGCGCTGCAAAAAAAAGTTGTAAATTTAATGTACAACTGTGATGAAAAATTAATATACTTTTTCATTGAAGTTGCAGTAAATTATAAAATTTAAAGTATTTTTATAGTAAAATTAAAGTAAGTTATTAAAAAGAAAGTATTCCCAATGCTTTTAATACACTGAACGATTATTTTTCATCATAATTGGACATGAAATTTAATATAACCAGTTTTTGCATACAAACTTCCGGTCAGGTACATCAAATTTCATTCGAATTTTTTTTGCAATCTGTGTTGCAAATGTCTTTGAAAAATTATTGAATTATTGTAATTTCGCACAAACAGACATAAATGGGAAACTAGATTAGACTAGACTAGACATATAAAAATAGGAAATTACTTTTTGTTTACTCATGCATGCAAAATCCTCGTTTGCGCACCATTGACAGGCATGCAAAATGGCTGATTCCCGCACGATACGCAAATGCGATACGCAAAATACTTTCACCGGTGCGCAAAATGCCTTCACCGGTGCGCAAAATGCCTTCACCAGTGCGCAAAATACTTTGCGCACTGGTTTTACTACTAGTGCCATCTAGCGTCGCAAACGGTTACTATGTTACAAAGCAGTTGATATGGTAACATCGAGGCGACCGAGGCGCCACAGGCATGCGCCATTGGACATGCCTGTGAATGGTGCACAACTTGGATTTTGCATTGCCTTCGTAAAGAAAAATATGGTTCGATACACGAGGCCATCTCGCTTCTTGCGCACTGCTCGTTTGGCCTCTAGTATCAAAATATACTATTCTTGCATTCCAGAACATGGAAAACGTGTTTCTAAATAATAATTCGGGGGACCATTTTTTAATTAATTTTTTATAACAAAACCATCTCTCCTAACACGCTTCGTATGGGTCGAGAAAGTAAGCGGTGATTTACGGTTCAGGATTAAAGGCTCAAAATGTACTCGAAAAAAAACAAAAATCTCCGCATTTTTTCCCTGTCGGTGAATTCTCTTCGTGTCTGTCGCACTTGCTACAGAGTGACTGCGAAATTTTCTCGATTCCACACCAGCCGTGTTTGAGGTTTTCAGTGCGTCCCATCGGTTACACGTATTCTCCGCCATGGCGATGGAAAACATTGAAAAGCCTCCTCCCCCCCCCCCCTCGCCTCGCTAAACTCTCGAGAGCTCGTGAGTTATTCGCAGCCGTACAACAATCCGACTTCCAACAAAGAAGATGTGGTATGGAAGTGCCGCCAGCGAGGGCAGGGCTGCTGGTGTGCAAACGGGGTGAAACGAGCTCAACGGTTCTCTCTGATTGTGCACAACGGAATTGACATTTCATTTGCGAACGTTTGTTTGCACAACGAGCTCGTGACTTCTGTCTATGCCACGTAACAGTCTCCGCTGCGTCGCGGTACGCCGACACACCTCGCCCCCGTTAAGTTTCGCTCGCAATCACACTAGGTGAACAGACGAGGAGGAAAGAAAAAAGAAGAACGAAAAACCAACGACCGAGACCTCGATTCTGCGATTCATTGCTTCGTGACTTTTCAGCGCGAAATCTACGAGACGCAATCTGCAACGGCTTGGAATGAGAATGAATTTTCAAAATTGTTTTGATTTATCGAGGCGATCATCCGCTAATCTCTCTTACCTATTTTTTTTTGCCTCCAACTATTTTTCATGAACTTTCGATCTTAGACAAAATTTGACTGACTCTTAAATTTTCAATCCGACGAAAATTATTATTATTATTATTATTATTATTATTATTATTATTATTATTATTATTATTATTATTATTATTATTATTATTATTATTATTATTATTATTATTATTATTATTATCATTATTATTATTATTATTATTATTATTATTATTATTATTATTATTATTATTATTTTTATATAAAAGAATTGTTGCGTCTCTCGCTGTGGACATCCGGTTTGCGTCAATGCGCCATCTACCCACTCGCGTGGCCTGATCAAAGACCGTCGCGGAAAGAGACGGCATTCAGAGCGTTGGCTCTTCAGACATCCGTCATCTACCTCGACTGTCTCTATTGGCAAGCAGGCCTAACGAAAATTGTTTTTATTTTATTTATTTTTATGATTTTATGTTTATTTTTTTTTCATCGGTTAGAAATAAAATGTATCTCGAAATATTTAATAATGTTTGTTGATGATTCATCCAATTTTGTGCGTATCATTTCACAAGAAGGGGGGAGGTTTGCGGTTTGCTATATCGGTTAACGTTATTACAATATTGGAAATTCCCGTTAGCGTCGGAACAATTCGGTTTCCACTGAGAGATCTTGTTGCCAAAAAATGATACCTCGATGGTAATATATCGGTTGGCACATAAAGGGTCGATTTAATCTCATTATGTCGGATAATGAAGAGCCAGCACAATACGGAAGGTTATATAGAGTAGGATAATTTAAAGGAATATCGAACCAGCTCATGCTTCAATCGAATTAATTATATAATTCAACAGAATTGCAATTGCAATGGTAATTCTCGGATTATCTTTACATGCCGACGTTTGCGAAATCCCTTTAGTTATTTGGCGATTTATGCGTCATTTATGAATATTGAAATATAATAAATAAATTAGCATAATGAACATTCGAGGAATTTCGAGTAAGAAAAATTTTGTTCGATGCACCTTTTTTTTATCAACAAAGTTGTGGGCACAGAGTGGACGAAATTCTACCGCGAAAGTTCCGGTCGAAAAATATGTTAACACTAAAAAAAATGTACCAACAAAATAAAGTAAATAAATAAAATAAAATAAATATCTATGAACAAGTGTTTTTGTGTGACAAACGATGTTCCATTAGTTCAGCGAGCGGATTTGATACTCTTGTTGACAAATATTTTTTGTAACGAAAAAAAAATTCTCCGTGTTTACAAATTTATTTTTTTACCGCGTACGATGGATTGGCCTCGTTTCCGGACAGCCCTTTAACCCTATGACTTTCCACTGGTGGCGGCTCGCGGTGACTTTTTTTTGTAACGTCAGCACATAAAGGGTCCCGAAACGCTTAGGCGGGCGGAAAGACCTACAGCGGTTCGGAATGGAATTCAAAGGGCAGTAGACCAATAATTCCACCGAAAGCTTTGATGGTAACATCTACGTATAGTATGTAAATTCGTCGAACTCCGTTGTCGTCGTGCTCTTTGGCAACTCGCCAAACAACCCACCCGACTCTCCCAATTCACGTCTTTCGGGGGGGTTAGAGAAAGCGATCGATATTTCGGTGAACCCACCCAACCCAACATGCACACACATGCACACACATGCACACGCACACACGTACGAATTTCGAATTTTCTGAAGAGGGGGTGAACGGGGAACACCTCACGAGGTTCGTGAATATTTTCGCTTTTACGTGAATATTCGGTGAGTTGATCGACGCTGGCCTTACTCTTTAATCGCGGCCTATATTATCGACGTGCACACATCGTGTGTGCGGGCTTCGAGCGCGATAATTTAGAGTTGATCCTTAAGAAGGGGCTAAACATGTATGAGTGCGAGAAAGGCAGAGTTAAAATTTTTAATCCATTTTCCTCCGAAACGATTCTGTAAAATGCAAAAGGAATTTCGGGCCGCACGGCGTTAATTAAATAGGCAGTGTCTATTTAGTAGTAGTAAATGTATTTATTGACAATGTATTACGGATGCTGATACATTTGCGCGATTATTTACATAATATATTCCTCTGCTATTACCATTGCCAACGGGCCATCGAGCTAAGTCCTTCAGTCCGTGTCTATTTAATCAACGCCTATTTCTTTTTCTTCGTGCACGTCTTCCTCTTTCGTGTCCTGCAGGACAGGATGGCGTGCAGATCAGCATCCTCTTCTTCGAACTTCCATTCCGCTTTGCCGGATGACGCTTCTTCCTGGACTGTCGAGGCTTCGCCCGATAGAAAGTAAAAAGTGAGTCCAAAAAATATATATTTTTTTTATTAAAAAAAATAATATTTTTAAATGAGAAAAATTCTTTCAGCGCTTAATGGCACTGCAGTTTGTGTGTAAAGAGCTTTGTTTGTAATTTGCCCCCAGGACAGGTTCTTCAGCTTCTCGTTAGCGCTCTTTGTCGGTCGCTGTTACCCCCGTTTGAAACTTGCGGTCCGCCTGTTTCAATGGCGTTTTCAATTTCAAGGGTTCCTATAATCCTGTTCCTTTGGGCATATTGACAGGCTTCTTCGTTTTTCACTAAAACCGCTGCCTCGGGCTTAAGAGCCGGTTTCGCTGGCGATGGCGGCTTTGCGATGCGGGATTATGCAGGCTGCAGACTCCGCTAACGGCAACGATACTGTAACACCCACTAGAACGCCCTGGCGCCCGTGAACCTTTGGAATCCAGCCAGCGAACTTTTTTACCGGAAGTCAAAATGAAATTTTTTTCATAACAAACAGAAAACTACAGAGGCGATGAAAAAAAGTATCGAAGCTATAACAGATCTTGAATTCGTATTTAGAGCGAAAAAATACACGGATATGCTCCAAAAAATGTGGATAAAAGATACATGAATATGCACTGAAAGATTTTCTTTAACGCTTCGAATTTTTGGGAATACATTTGTTAAATTTTTATAATTTTCAGAATTTGATGAAATGCGACGAATTTAGATATTGTAACGAATATGTAGCGGACTATTCGTTGAGGCACGCGATATTAGTTAGGTTTAACAATAGACGATCGATCGACACAAGATCGATCGTCATGTCGGGGAATCTGGACGAGACTTTCAAAGCGAACAGACGTGTCACATTACGTCGTCGGGATAATTAAGGTTTATCGTTATTAATAAGAAACAAAAGTTTTCTTTATTACTTGTTGGACAATTATTATTTTTACAGATTTTTCGGTAACTTTTGGCTGTTTTTATACAAATTCAATGTTCTTTTTACCTGCCATACGAGTAATGTTTTCCGATTTTGATCTCATCGGTTATACACGACGACAAGTTGTACATCATTAATTAACTTACGCCCGTCAAATGTTATGCCTGTTTCCGGGCCTGCAAAATTGACCGCCGAGACGAGAACACAAATCCGCCACGAATAGAACCGAAGCTCTTAAACGGAATCCAACAAAAGAAAAAAAAAGCGGCGAATGTAGAAAGTCTGACATCGACCGACCTATTTTCCACGACTGACAGGGTGTGCTTTTAGGGCAACATCCATTATTTAAGGACATCGAGTGATCGAGAAGTCTCACGAGCATCGACAGAATCGAACGGAAAAGTAGACGGGAAGTTGAGCGAAGCGATTCGAGGGTGAGAATTTTCCATCGGGCATCGACGAAGCGGGTCTGACATATCTCTGACCCTCATCACTTGTGAATCTCTTACTCCGAATTCTCCGGACACTCTCAAGCGGAACGTTCGTGTGCATGTTCGCAAAATAAATTCGGGTGGATATCGTAATGGACATGGAATGCGAAATATATGGGGAAAATTTGCGAAGCAAACTTTGCATCGTAACCGCGAGCTTTCGGGTTGACCGCAGAGCCGAGAATTTACGGCGAGCTTCGATATCGCGTAAGCCCGCAGCAGCTGACCGCAAACCCGTGCATCGCGAAAGTCTGCGAGCTTTGCTTTTGAATACTTTGTTTCACCATAGGTCAGTGGTCAGGGAACGAGAGAGCTTTAGGGAGTTTCGGACAAGCTGTAAATATCCAAGGAGCAAATTAGATTTTGTCGTATCCGATGAAAAAAAGAAATTAATTCTTCGACTTAAATACGCGGCAATTCTTTAACTATTTCCTGTGTCGATATGAAAACTCCACAGGCAGGTGGTCCACATTCCCCCGTATCGATTTCACTACGAAGAAGCTACAAAATATTCATTCCGAGCGAAGTTATAACCCAACGAACGTGGGGTATCGGTAAAATACATTATATGTCTCAGAAAGACAATATTTCCTATTCTATAAAAATTGAACTCCTACAATTTTTTATATTCAAGAGCTAGGGATTTTTTCTACAATCAGAACACCCTTATAGATGATCGATCCTGAGGAATTAACAACACCATTTTTTTTTCCTTCCTCAAATAGATACAAATTCTACTATAAAGAAAACTAAAAACCGAATTTTCGTTTACCCAAGCTAAAAAAAACAATAACTCACCGAGTTTTTTTCAACTCACCCGTTCCATTAAATTTCTACCAAAAACGGGGTCTCTGCAGGATGTAACATTTCACAGTTACCTCGACGAGAAACCCGGGACATTATGCACCAAAAAAATGCTCCTCCATAGCTGGTCGTACAATGCACGCCGCGATTCTCTATCTAGGGTAGCTTCAGCAGGATACATAAAACTCCAGTGTCAAGTTCAAGCTGCAAAAATACCGAACGTGAATGGCTGCCAGAGCGGTCAGCCAAGTTGTAAAAATTGGCTCTCGTATAACGACCTTAACCTTCCCCTACAGTCTGTGATCCGTAGAGAAAAGCGGGAAGACCAGGCGCGCTGGGAACTGGGTGAGAACCACCTTAGTTTCACCACAAGCGCATTAGCCCTCTACATCGTTGTTACGTGTCCGAGGTAGTGGTCAGATGGGTTTGCGACTGCCTCGTGAAAATTACATGTACAGGCGCGAGAGACCGAGCAAGAGAGAGTTAGAGAGACAACGAGAGACAACGAGAGACAGTTAGAGAGACAACAAGAGACAGTTAGAGAGACAACAAGAGACAGTTAGAGAGACAATAAGAGACAGTTAGAGAGACAATAAGAGACAGTTAGAGAGACAACAAGAGACAGTTAGAGAGACAACAAGAGACAGTTAGAGAGACAACAAGAGACAGTTAGAGAGACATCGGGAGAGACATCGGGAGAGACATCGGGGGAGACATCGGGAGAGACATCGGGAGAGACATCGGGAGAGACATCGGGAGAGACATCGGGAGAGACATCGGGAGAGACATCGGGAGAGACATCGGGAGAGACATCGGGAGAGACATCGGGAGAGACATCGGGAGAGACATCGGGAGAGACATCGGGAGAGACATCGGGAGAGACATCGGGAGAGACATCGGGAGAGACATCGGGAGAGACATCGGGAGAGACATCGGGAGAGACATCGGGAGAGACATCGGGAGAGACATCGGGAGAGACATCGGGAGAGAGATCGGGAGAGACATCGGGAGAGACATCGGGAGAGACATCGGGAGAGACATCGGGAGAGACATCGGGAGAGACATCGGGAGAGAGCGTCGAGTCGTAAGTGCGAGGGTGAAGAGGAGAATAGGAGAACTTCCAGCGCCGTTGCCTCGGGCAGCTCTCCCAGCTTCTCAAATTTATCGTTATTACTTCGAAACTTTCGCTATACATATATACGTGTGTAGACTGAGAGAGGGAGACATAGAGTAGAGGGGATGGCGGTTGGGGAGAGAGAGAGGAATGGGGGTGAGAGAGCGTTAGAACGAAAGATAACGGCCGGCTGAAATTACCCGCACAGATATAAATCGCCCTTCAAGTTTAAAAACTCCATATCCTCGTGGCGGGACGGCGAACACCGGCTTGTATGCTTTGCCACCGACAAGAATGGGCTCTCAATTTCTCGCGACGAGAAAAAAAAAACCTACCCGGGACTCTGACCGCCCGCCTACCTCTGAGGATATCTTGTTCGCGATACCATAACCGCTCACAACCGTGTATATTACTTCATAACCTCACCGATTTATCTTTATGCATTTTTTTTATCTGCTTATTTTTGTAATAGAACAATTTTAATACAACATTCATATTTCACTCGACACATTTTTCTTAACCGATGCGTTTTTTTAATGTCACTCGTGCGACTTCGCGGTTGCTTCGCGGTAACGAGTCACCCATTTTTTACTGGCTATAATACTTCTGTGTAAGTTTTTTTTACGTCGCAGACTAAGGGGTAATAATTTTCTTTTTATAACTCATGCATGAAAAGTACAATTTTTTGTGCCTGTCGGGAGCGGCGAAAGTGGCACTTTACACCCAAGTGTACTATAAACAACCGGCGGAAGCGCGCATCGGTCCGATCTTACTTTACGCACGCACTCAACGCACTCTTTACCGTGCCTAAAATTCCCAGCGTGCGTATAAAGTTCGCTTTATCGCACTCGTATGGCAAATGACTAGTTATCGTAATTTTTTCGCGATTCGAGTAAAGCAGCGGAAGATTTTGACTGTGAGTTGCACTACCAAAACTGCAATTCATATGGAAAATACACGCACAGAAAATTTAGTGATGATCCGCAGTCTCTCCGGCAAGTTTTTACGTTTCACTACGATCGGACGGACGGAAATTGTTTTGCTGTATTCCAGAACATGTGAAAAATGTTTTCGGACTATAATCTGACAGTCAATTTTTTTGGGCTGCAATACTGTCTCTCGTGGATTCCTTCCAGCGTGGTGACTGATGATGAGAAAGTAGAGAGGGAGCAACGAGGGGAACATGGGCGGACGCCTGAGCGATCTTTGGATCTTGAGATTTATGGCAAATGAAGAGATTCACTTCGAACATGCTACGCACGTACTCCGACACGAAGATTTATATTCTGAATTAACATAGCTCGCCCGATAATCGCTAGCAGAACATTATCCTCATCAACCCCCCCCCCCCCCCCCCGCCCCCCCCTCCACCCGAAGAACTTCACCAGCGATGCAAAATTCATGGCTGATTGGCTCGTTGGCTCAGCCGATCCCACCAGGGGTTGCGAGAATCCCATCAAGCTCCGGCAAGAATACGAAACGTTGTCGGAGTTTCATGATTGAGAAACCGGGAAAATCGGGCCGTAATTAATAATTTAATTAATAAAAATCGAGAGATGCCTCGAAAAGAAGGGCAAAGATC
Source organism: Ichneumon xanthorius (assembly GCA_917499995.1). Taxonomy (NCBI): domain Eukaryota; kingdom Metazoa; phylum Arthropoda; class Insecta; order Hymenoptera; family Ichneumonidae; genus Ichneumon; species Ichneumon xanthorius. The sequence continues at coordinate 13,343,086 of OU824201.1, forward strand.
TTCAAGTATCGGCAAAAAGTCCCCTTCACTCTTTACCGATTGCCTTATTTTAAGCACAAGAACGATACGGATCTTCGTAATAAACTTTTTCCGTGTTTTCAAAAAAAAAAAAACAGACTTCAAGGCACGTCTGTGGATTTTTATGATTTTTTTTTTAGCATTCGAAGCATTCAAAGGTTTCTTGGAAAATTCTACTCCTCGTTGAACAATGATCCGGTGCGTGAAGGGTTAAACTTGAGGATTGCTTCGTCGTTTTCTTCGAAAAATTTCGAATTAAACGCGGCACTTCTCGCGGTCGTGCCTAAAAATATGCGACGCAGCCAACCAACTTTTTCCGTTTTCTTCGTGGGTGCCGCGCTGTGTACGATATTCCGAAACATGAATCAATTGACCGGCGCGAAAGGCACGAGGTTATATTAAGTGTCACATGATTTCTAGTATCTGGGTGTGAGCCAAATATTTGACAGTCGGCCTACCCGTGAGTCTGGTGCAGAACCGTTAATTATCCGATATCAAGAGCTCCGCAAGATGAAATATTATTTTCGTATTATTCATTGCCCCAATTTTTTTTTATGCATTGCATTCTCTTTTATACAAACGTTCGTTGCAGACTGACAAATTAATTACTGCCTGGCCGTTGCAGAAAAAATTGAATGCCCTGTGGAATTTAACTGACGCACAGCAGTAGTGCATACGTGATGGATGTATATATACTATTTGAGAAACCGAGGCTGAAATGCGAGTAATATTGGGGGTGGAACATGGTAGCAAGACCAGTGATGCCCGAAAGTAATGTAACCACCCGTTGAGGGAAACTAAATTATACTACGAGAGTTCTATTTAAAGCTCGTGTAACCTTCGCGTGCTAAATAACGGGAAAGAGTAACACGGAAAGCTCGATAGATGCAGTCACTTACATCTTGGTTCAACATTTTTTTTTCGGCAAACAGTCGAGGCAAGCATTGCTCACATTTTGCAATAATAGCTCACGTTATGTAACAATTGCTCACATTTTGCAATAATTGCTCACATTTTGTAACAATTGCTCACATTTTGCAATAATTGCTTACATTTTGTAACAATTGCTCACATTTTGCAATAATTGCTTACATTTTGCAACAATTGCTTCAATTTTGCAATAGTTAGTTCGATTTTGCAATATTGCTTAAATTTTACAATGCAATTTTGTGTATTCGCTCTTATTGGTAAAATTTCTACAACTGTTTGTGATCGCAATTTATGGCAATGACTTTCGGTAAAACTTTAACAAAAATGTTTCACTGAAGAAGCAAATATTGCGGGAGGATTTTTGCCACTAAATGCTCTCCTAATTCGTCGACAAAGCATGGAATTATTTAAACGTAAAAAAGATTGTCAGCATGAGACTTTACGAAAGGAGCGAGCATCTGGAAGCGTTGTCTACTCTAACCCACACTTTACCTACTTACACACACACACAGGTATACACTAACCTACTTTGTCACTGAGTGCGCCAAGAACGCTCTGTTAACGTTTAATAATTCACAAAGTCGAGATAAGCTTTATACTCGTTTTATTCCCTGAATTGAAGATTCTTTAAAAAAAAAGGATTCTCCTGTTCCCTCGGAGCGGAATGAATGGAGATCAGAGAAGGAAGATAACGAGACGGAAAAGATGAAAGTATATGACGATAGGTTAATTAAAGTTCCGTGCAAACTTACGTTCTCATCGCGCTCGTTATGAAAAAATGATAAGCTAAAGATAAATGTGCAATATTGTGGAGGAAGGGACAGAGTGACGATTTATTTATTTTACGCTTTTTCTTACCAAATATATTATTTCTAAAGATAATATTAATAGAATAATCAAATAGGACCAAAAAAATATATCACTTTACTATCTAAAAAAATCCCATGTTCAGAAAAATGAGAAGTTGAATACTTGAAAATCATACTGAAAATGATATGGCAATCATTTTATAAATCACTTTATTTTACCTAAAAAAATACACGCTAAGAAAATAAAAACTCGTAAATAGGGAAAGATTATTTATTAAATTTGAAAAAGATTATTCCAAGAATACGATGACGTGTCGTCAATATATATAGACAACCTAACAGGCAGACAAAGTTAACAGCTGCAGGGTTAAATCGATTACGACGATAAAATTTAAATTTAACGTCACTTCGTCCATTGAGGAGATCCCGGTGTTACGATGATAATTCCATTCATTCGTCACACAAAAAGCACGTCCGATTAAGGTCAACTGATATTGCGACGGATCTTAAAACTGACCATCAGCTTCAAAGTTGAGTGGCTGCACACCGAGAGAGTACAGAGATGACTTAGGTAGCGCAGAGGAAGAAGCAACATTATTATAATTATCATTTCTCAATTAATAATCGGTTTATTGTTATTGTAAAAATCTATTTTTATTTTTCCTTCCCCCAATTTTTACGTCAGTCAATGTTTATCAAGCTGCTCTTGAATTTGTTATAATAACATAATAACATAATTACACAGACCGGAAGTTTTTTTGTTTGTTTGTTTACCAAGTGTTGTACGAAAACGTTTTCTTGTATTTTGTAATTTACCTTTCCATCTCGCGAGTTTTTTATTCTTAGCATATTGTTTTTTAGAACTGTTACAATAATTTATCAAATTTAACATTTTCATTTTAGATTTAACATTTATATTTTTAATTTATTTATAAAATCAAGTAACATTACAATTAAATATATTTATCTTAAATATAAACAACCTCTCAGTCGCGGGTTTCGTTGCTTCCCATTCGCTATAAAAAAAATTATACTTTACCCTCTATTTTTTTTACGAACCGAGAAAGAGGGTGGAAGAGAGCACCAAGTGCCGAAATAGAGTTTCGCAGTGGTCTCTCCTGCCGCGAAGTACATATCGATCAGGCATGAATTTAATCCTCGTAATGTAGCATACTATCGCAACGACCCGCTATCGCGGAGGTAATAAATAAGTTGAAGCCTTGAAGCTTCGTTCGGGAAGCGTGAGAGCGAAGAAGTAGGAAGTGTGCTAGAAAAAAAGGTGCTCGCTTATTCCGGCAGTTTGAGCAATAAATGGCCCTTTTCGCTGGTGCGCGCGCCAGCGCATTAATAGTACACAATATCATTCTCCGCCTCGCATTTCTCTTCCGCTTCGACGATGAATAAAATAAATTTAAAAAATCTGTCGCCGAAACTGGAAACTGGAAGTTGATAAAAAATTGATCGTATGGGCTCAATTTTTTTCGTCGATTCGGATCGTTGCTTTTTAAAAAATTAATTGCGTTTCGATGACCTTTCCAGAATGATGACCTTAATGATGACACAGAGTTCTGGTCAACGGCACGAGCGGGCAGCTCGTGGCCGCTATCGCACTCCGAATCTATATTCCGTACGTTTGGGCAAATTCACGCACATTATAAATAGATGTTGGTCGTAGAAGTGTCACGTGTGTTCGTCGTTAAGGTGAATACCCAACGAAGAAAACTTAGAGTTGAACTTCGCTTATTCGGCCTTCGATCAACCGAGCCTCCGAGGCGACCCAAAAAATGGCAGATTTTTAAATTCACTTTCAATTTTCATTTTTATATGGGAAACGTGTGGAAAGTCACAAAATTCAAGGTGAATTAAAAAATTTGGAAAAATTCATACGTATTCAGAAACATGAATGTATTATTGCCATTTAAAAAAGTTAGGTTTTCGGGAGATTTTTTGAACAATCTTATTTTTCATCAATTTGTCAATAACATTTTGGAATTATTAATATGCAAAATGAATCTTTTCAGCACCTTTAATATGCTTGTTTTTTTTTGCAATTCCCGGTTCGCGGTTTATGATTATACAAAGTCACTGTTGACTGACTAAATTATAATTATATTTAAAAAATAACTCCATTCTCTAATAAAACTAATGTTTATTAACTGTCGTGTTATTTTTAAAAAAATATAATAGCAGTACAAGTTTGAATTGAATATGTTATTTGTGGTATTCGAGATTTCACTTATCCGACGCACGCTCTCCCGACATTTCTTCGGATAAACGAAATTCTACTGTACTCGCGTAAAAACGGCCAAGTGTGTGTCCGGCTTAGGAAAAATACGTAAGCTTTCCCGGTGCTGTTCGTGGAAACTGTTTTGGACGCATCGTCAGCGATGTTGTCGACGCTGTCCTACCTTCGCCCCTCGACGGGAATTTTCCCTTTATTCTTATCCATCCGTGAGCGCTCCGTCACGATGAATTATGGCCACGGGATAAACTACCGGGAATGCTGCGAACGAGCGCTCCCGACACGGCCGCACATTGCAGGATTGTAGGACGCGTATTGTACCAGCTGGGGAAACTTGGTGCAAAATTCTTGGATATTTTATTTTTCACACGAGATAAATTTGTATCAAGGAAGATATGTGAATTGTGGAAAAAAAAATTGAGACTTATGATCACTGTACCGTTACTCTGTTCCGACGTGTCTATCTATATCCAGAAATACAATTTATTCGACGGGTACCCGCAAATAAATATTTATTTAGTTTACATAAATATTTTAATTTATGTAAATAAATATTATTTACACAAAATAAATAATTTATTTTGCGACCCCAAATCAATTATTTTTTTCGATGTACGCTGTGCAGGAAACAATGATAAAGTTGAGATCTAGTTAAATACCGTGGTCGGTATTAAAAACTGCAATAAACTTTTTTTTTTTACAGAATACCGACTCATTCGGGATAAAAATAAATTCGTACCGGAATTTTTTAATTAACTTTTTTTAATGGTGCCGATCGTTTCGGGACAAAAGCAGACTCGTATCGGATGCGGAATTACCTTGCGCAACTGGCACGAATTTTTGTTATCCCGAAACAGTTGAAATCCGTCGCAATTTCGTGAAAAAATTACTTGCAGTATTTTGTACCGGCTGCGATATTTCACTTGACCTTATCGTAACTTTAATAATTTTATCTCCGTAATTTCACGACAACGACTTCACGTCGTAATCACGACATTCGCCAGAGTTTCTCATTTTCTTCACCGAAAAATGATTTCCTTTTTATTTCTCTTTAATTATCTTTGCGCAACCATGTTCGTCCATCCTGCTCTGCGCAGTTTATTGTATATCGGCTGCAGTCAATCCAGCAGCTTTGCATCGCGGGAACATAAATTAACGGGCTGGAGGATGGTCGAAGCGCGTGACGCGTGCAACCCGCTGCGCCTGTAATTGCTCCGCACGTTACTCCGCACGGCCGGAGCATTAACGAGATTCCATCGTAGAGAAATTTCGTCCGGTGCTCGAGCGGTGCTTCAGTTATTGGGATTATAATTAAGTCATCGTAAGCTCGTAATTTCTATTTGAAAATTCCCAACGGTGCGTCGATGTATCGTCGATTGTATCTCAGCGTCTGCCGAACGGATTTGATCGTAACTCAGCGCGTTGGAAAGCTTGTGCCCGAATTACATTACATCACATTATTTAAGTGTCGCAATTCTTGTCCGATGCTTCGTTTCCGAGAAAATCGAGAAAAAGACACTGATAAAAAAATGCGGTCGAATCAACTAAATATTCGGGCAGGGACGTTCAAATTAACGTTTAATCGGTCGAACAAAATATTTTAATGTCCCAAAAGTCTTCTGGTGAAATCATCGAAAAATAACTAATCATTTAACTGTGCGAATGAAATATTTATTTGAACGTCCTTACCCGACTCTTTAGTTGATTGAACCGTATTTTTTTATAAGTGAAGTTTCGACTTCCGGTATATTGGAGTAAATACACTTGGTAGTATTTCTTTTAAAAAGTCCCTTTTTTAAGTACTTGACATCGAGATGCTGACGCGTTTCTTGATGTTATTCATTTTTTGGACTTGGATTTTTTTTTTATAAAGGGTTAATAGGATGGAAGAAGAAAAAGAAAGTTTGATAAACGGCAAATTTCCATCGTAGTCTCGGGACATTGAAGTTGCGAAGTTTTTTCTACTTGACAAATGAAGCCGTTCTTGTTCGTTCTATTGTGCCGTTCAATTTCCCTTAGGAAAAGAATCTCCCAGACGGAAGAATCCTCTTTTCTCATACAAGCACGGAAACTGGGCTATGCGGGTTATTAGAAAAGATCTCGTTGTCCCGTATCGTAGCTCGTTCAAGTTTCAAGACGCGAGACAAGCGAGCTCGTCGCACTGAGGATGAATAGGGTTACTTGTAGCCCAAAAATGTCTGCGCTTTGTAATCAATGAGAAACGTCGTGACCTATTAACAGTCCCAATGGGATATTTCACCCACGGCACTGATAACGACGAATGACAAAAATTGTATGCATATCGTTTTTGTATCCAATTTTATAGACACTTTTATTGTCTATTTTATTGTCTATTTTATTGTCTATTTTATTGTCTATTTTATTGTCTATTTTATTGTCTATTTTATTGTCTATTTTATTGTCTATTTTATTGTCTATTTTATTGTCTATTTTATTGTCTATTTTATTGTCTATTTTATTGTCTATTTTATTGTCTATTTTATTGTCTATTTTATTGTCTATTTTATTGTCTATTTTATTGTCTATTTTATTGTCTATTTTATTGTCTATTTTATTGTCTATTTTATTGTCTATTTTATTGTCTATTTTATTGTCTATTTTATTGTCTATTTTATTGTCTATTTTATTGTCTATTTTATTGTCTATTATATTGTCTATTTTATTGTCTATTTTATTGTCTATTTTATTGTCTATTTTATTGTCTATTTTATTGTCTATTTTATTGTCTATTTTATTGTCTATTTTATTGTCTATTTTATTGTCTATTTTGTGACCAATTTTTACAAACACTTTTATAGACAATTTTTCTAGGCCAGTTGGAACATTTTTTATGTCCGTTTGAAATGTTGCCAGCAGATGCGGACGTGCATGGAGCCCAATTTTTGTTTTTTCTTCTTTTTCGGGAGACAATGGCTGGCAGGTGAACTACGCAATATTGTCGACTGCGGGTGTATGTGAATTGAACCGCAACCACGTCGTCTTTAAATGAATTTCATCTCGGTTTAATGGTAACCCCAATTGAAGGGACTTTGAGTGCATGCAGCTTGGCTAAACCGACGCAATATTCCATTACGTAAAGCCACGTTATCGTATGCGTGCGTATTTGTCGCCGGAGCGAGAGTCCCGCCTCGCTGTTGCCACTTCGTTTTGGAGCGCTTGAGTGTCACGTAATCGAGTAACGCAGTCAGCGTGCGCTCGAAAGCTCGCTATCATTCTATGGCGAATTGACGTCGAAGCGTTTCAACTGCATGAACGAATCGTGCACTTCCTTTTTTTTAATGATTTTCGACGATTCGGCATTTTTGGGAACTGTTTATTATTTTTTCCTAATTTTTTTTAAATCCAAAAAGAACGCCCGTGAGTGACTTTCCAGGATATTTTGATCTTGTATTTTGTCTTATCCAAGGGATTAATAAAAATCCTAGAAAAAAGTCCCAAAATACCTCAAAATACCCGATCGCACATTGCATATAATATTGTAGCTGCATCTCTCAAACGTCTTTTTCAATTTTCAGTATTGTAAAGGTGGTGAATGTGACCTAACTCGGTCAGGATGCAAATTAATGATATCCGAACCACGCTATATTGACCACTTTTACAGTATGGAATGATCGCTTTTGTAACGATAGTTGACCTAACTATCTTAATGTATAGTCGAATCAAAGGCTTCGTACGAGCCAGTTTCCGGTGCTTTCGAAGGTATAGCTGATCTTCAGTCCAGCCCAAGACGGACCGCGTCTTACGCGGTCGGTGTGTCCATCACTATAGTTACTAACAAACCAAGTGAAACACACAGAGGACCGGCCAATCAAGCAATCCACACAAACGTTTCAGGTTAGCTTATTCAAACTCCGCCTTTATGCGATCGGCGATCCAGCTCGGCGATGTCCTGTGCACACCATTGTGCGTGTGTGTGTGTATCGGTTGGACTATTTTGTGTGTAGTTAATTAGATGCGCTCAAAGCTCAAGATTCAAGACAAACTCACGAACTACGCGAACGGGCAGATTCACCTATCACACCGATAGTACCTTCGACTCCCTTTCAGTTAGGATCTGCATTTGAACTTCAGCGGAGCAGATACAGTGCCATAAGGGAGCTTCCGCGTGGTTGGACAAGTTGAATCAATGGACCATTTTCGTTTCGCAGCAATACTACGAGGAATTGCGCCGCTGTAGTTGAAGCTTCCTTGGGGATATCCGAATAGAGTCAAGCATAACATTTTTATTGAATTCGCAGGCGGAAAACGGAAGAGCATCCACTTTGAGATAAGAAATATCGTCTTCAAAATCGTTTCTCGGTAATAACATGGTGCGATGACCTGAAACGTTGACTTTGGTTGAGACATCGCAAGAATAGCCATAAACTAAATTTCATTCAAATCGGTAGATCCAGTAGGCAAGGGCGTTTCAAAATTCTCAGTGGTTCATTCGTGAAACTGGGACGGTTCATTGGTTGAAGTGGTCCATTGACAACACAAACTGGTTGCACGAATGGACCTCGCCACAAATGTGTAGGAAACTTGTTAACTGAGTATTTGGAACACTTTTTCTTAAGTGGTCCAATGATGGGTGTTCTAGCCTAAGATGTATTGGATTTTCATCTTTCAACACTCATTATAGTGGAAACTCTGTTACTGCGCTGATTCAGTGCGGTGACGAACCGACCAAAGATAAGCAGCCCAGTTTCTGACGGGAATCCCTTCATCATAGCCAACTTCGCCTACCGTTCGATGATGCCAATGGGTATCGGGTCTTGGATATCGGAAACTGGTGCCACACTCGGCCCTCCTTGTTTATTCCCATGACGCTACAGGGTTGCCTCTGCATCGAAACCAACACATTAAGGTTCTCCCTCAGGTGCCCAGCATTTGGCCAGTCTCATCTAATTGTCATCGTCCTATTCGCCCGTCACTGCGTTGAGGCTGCACCTATGAGGATGAAGACTGAGTACGTGGGTTTCCACGTCCAATGGCGAAACGTGGATTACTTCGTGTAAATCACGTGACCGAGTTCTCGTTGATGGCCTACGTAACATGCACTGTGGCTGTTTCCCCCGGGGTCATTACTACACCAGTGCCACCCTGTCTGATATACAATCCAAGTATCGGATAGATCGAACTACCCTACAAATGTGTATTAAAGTTGTTAACTGAGTATTTCGAAACCTTTCCTTAAGTGGTCCTTAATGACGAGTGTTCTAGATTAAATTGATTGTATCTTCATCTCTCAATAACCATTAGGGTAAAAGCGGTGAATATGGCCCACCTTGATTAACACGTAAATCAATGATATATGGACCGGGCCATATTCCCCACGTTTACCTTACAGTGGAAACTCCTTTAGTGAGCGCTTTTCAGAGCAACACTAACTGAGTCAGTGCGGCGACGAAAGGGCCAAAGACAAACAGCCCAGTTTCTCACGGGGATCCCTTCAGCATAGCATAGCATAACAGTTTCAGTATCGGAAACTGTCGATCCTTGTTGTTTAGTCCCATGATGCTAGACTGTTGACTCCGCATCGAAACCAATACAGTAAGGTTCTCCCTAAGGTGGCCTGCATTTGGCCAGTCTCATCTAATCGTCATTGTCGCATTCACTCCTTCCACTGCGTAGAGGGCTGCGCCTACGAGGAAGACGACTGAGCACGTGGGTTTCCATGTCTAATAGCGAAACGTGGATTATTTGGTGTAAATCACGCGACCGAGTTCTCGTCGATGGCCTACGTAACATACACTGTGGCTGTTTCCCCGGGGGTCATTACTACACCCGTGCCGGCTTGTCTGATATACGACCCGGGTATCGGATGGATCGAACTTGGCGCTGTGCTCGCTGGTTACACGGACAATGAACACGTGTGCATGCACAAGTACCGACGATAGGACGAAAGCTTAAGGGCATTCGTTGAACTAGCATCCCCCTCGTTCAACTCCTTTCCGCGCATACCGCCCTCGGTCGGGTTGCATGCGCTCCGTAAAAACGATAGTCAAGATAGGATCTCGCGGTATAAACTCAACGGCGTCGACGTCGGCGGTGGATAAGTAGTGACAAGGTCCCCGGGGCTTGGAATACACGAGACCCTGTTGGTTGTGATCGCCGACGACCGAGACCTCGTCTTCCGTATGGCCTTTGCTGCACTGTACTGTACCGTCGCCCGAAACGAAACTACCGTTCTCCAGGAATTAACGCTAACGATCGTCCACACCGAGGGGATAAAATATGGTAGGATTTGCCGGATGCGGTTGGCACAACATGTATTTTGTCGGTGCTTCAAAAATATGTTGAATCGACTGAAGCGAACGATTGCTGAAGACATCAATGCTTCAGTTTTACACTCAGAGAAGGATTTTGGAAAGACCGGGTCATATGCGGATCATATGCTACATTTCGATCAGGCAATATGGTAGACCAGTGCCATTACTAGCGATATGCAAATTTTGAAAGGGACAATAGCAATTTTTACCCGATGCATATGGTAATTTTTTTCCAGAAGCCGGGTTGGCAAAACTTTGCTTATCTGGCTAAGAATTTCCTGGATTAAAACTGAAAATCTCATGGATTAAAACTGCGAATTTCGTGGATTAAAACTGAGAATTTCGTGGATTAAAACTGAGAACTTTATCGATCAACATTTTTCAATGTATATATACTATATCTGTGCTGATGACCATATTTCCTGATAAGAAGCACTTATATTCTAACAAAAATGACGGGATGTTCGGGTAACATCCGCGACAGCGAAAAGTTCCATATTTTCTACAGTTCTAAAGATTCCAAAGTTCTGTCGATTTTTACCAGATTTATGGTAACCCCGATCTACCATCAGAATATAATGGATTTCGACGCATCTCACCAATGATTAATCCTCCAAATTATTTCCGTCTAATTTAATTCGACCGTCCGAAACCGTCACGATAAGGGAGTAAAAAAAAAAACGGCCCGAGCCAGATATCCTCGCGTCGGCCACGGTGCATCATCCTCGCGTCACATTTCCCTATCCGCCTTAGCACAGGCAGCCGAGCAGCAGTTAGAAGTCGATATCGAACGAACTCCGCCACAATGCTCGATTCCTGAGTCCCTTCGTGCTGAATAGCTTTTTATCTCGATAGTCCCCGACGCCATTGCCATGACACATTCACCCGTTGAAATTTTCAAACCGTGACGGCAACCGATTCTAAATTGACGCGCGCAACATCGGGGACGTCCATTCAATTTGCCGAACCCTTTTCCTTTTCCCGATGGAAATCTATCAGCGTCACCGCACGTGCCGTGTCACTCAGGAATCGTATTGGCCGTCCAGCCTCGAATTTTCAATTTTCCCGTACCGCCCCTTGTACATCGACGCGCACCGAGGATCATTCCCAGAGAATTTTAGTTCTCTCTCATACCTCGACATTCCACTCAAACCGGAAACCCCCCCCCCCCCCCCTCGACCCATACCGCGGTCCTGCCCTGTGCGGAGAGCCTCTTCCGATTAAATGGCTATAATATTGATTGTGCCACTTGTCAATTCGCCTATATATATAAAGTTTCTGCTCCGCCCGGCACGAATTGTTCCGTCGACGAATTGGACAGGGTTTCATATAACACATCACAGAGAAACACACAGAGGGAATCCGGGGAGGGAGAAATATGGGTATACCGCTCGAAACCGATGAACCAGGAACTAACCCGATTACTCGTCACGGATATATCAACGGTGCAACGTCGGGCACAATATTGCCATCGGTGTTTGTTGTATCACACGCGGAGAGGGTTCGCAGATAGAACGAGACGGAAACGGATAGCACAGATCACGGTACGCATGGATTATTTTGCAAAAAAGCGTGGCCGTTCCCCGTGCTGCGCACCACGGTCGAGATCCTCGCCGCTTCTGCGCCGTCCTATCCTCCGGGGAGAAAAAGTTAATTAAACTCGCCTCGTACACTCGAGGATAAGCCTCCAGACGCTGTTTTAAATCACCGGTACACGGATATGAATTCAGATTTTTTTTCTCACCAGCTTTTAGTAAACTGAACACTTTGTCTTTAGGTGGAAAGATAATCCAACTTCGGGTTTGTAAGTGGTAAACAATAAATATAAATTGTTATTAACGATAATAATGATGCGTCGAACAGGATATAGTAATAATGGCATCGACTGACCCGCTCACTGCGGTTGTAAAATTGCTCTGCGGAAAGAAATAAAAATAATAGGAAAGAAGGAAGCAAACTCGCCGTTGCTTTCCGTCACTCGCATCTGGTCTTTAATTTAACTTAATTAAGGGCCAATGATTAAGCCGGAACTAAAGTTTGGAAAGTAAAGTTTCATCGAACGACCACGCAATATTTTTCTTTCGGTAGAAAGGTAATCCTACTTCCGGTTTATGAGTGGTAAATAATAAACAGAAATTATTAATAGCGATAATAATAATTCGTCGATTATGGTATAGTAATAATAGCATCAACTGATCCGCTCACTGCGGTTGTGAAATTGCTCTTCAAAAAGAAATAAAAATAATAAAAAATACGGAAGCGAACTCGTCGCTGTTTACCGTCACTCGCATCTGGTCTGTAATTTAACTTAATTAAGGGCCAATGATTAAGCGGAAACTAAAGTTTGGAAAGTAAGGTTTATCGAACGACCACGCAATATTTTTTCTTTCGGTAGAAAGATAATCCTACTTCCGTTTTATAAGTGGTAAATAATAAACAAAAATTATTAATAACGATAATAATAATTTGTCGATTACTGTATAGTAATAATAGCATCAACTGACCCCCCCACTCCCGTTATAAAAATGCTCTGCGAAACGAAATAAAAATAATAAAAAAGATGAAAGGGAATTCGCCGTTGCTTACCGTCACTCGCACCTGATCTTCAATTGAATTTAATTAAGGGCCAATGATTAAGCGGAAACTAAAGTTAACGGAAGTGAAGTTTGGAAAGTAAAGTTTCATCGAACGACCACTAGCACTGTTCCAATGTCGGAAGCTCCAGTCGGAAGAGAAAGTGGTTCTCTTCGCGCAATAGTACTCGTATAGCTGTCTCGACGGATCTGCACATTTCTGTTTCGATCTCTCTTAATTGCTTTCAATTTTACGTCTTCTTCTGCCATTCCCCCGCCTCGGTTCTCGCATTAGATAAACAAACTGCTCAGTGGAGGAGGATAAATCCTGATACAAGTTCATCAATTCCGAGTTTCTGCAACTTCCGAAACCGTTCGTTCGCACCGTCGAGTTTCTTATCGGCTTACACAGTTTCATTCCCCAATCGCTCCGTAGGGAACGGGCTCGTCCGTACCTTGCGTGAAACTAACGTACACAGATGTCGGATTCCCGGCGCCAGGCGATTTGTAACTTTAAAGTCGAGTTCACTAATGACTGGAAGCAATTTCTCTGTCTCTCGCTCTCTGCCGGCGATGCGCGATAAAAAAAGGTTTTTATATTTAACGAATATATCGTACCCATGAAGGTCCACCATTTTTTTTTATTGCGGAACTTACTTTCGCTCGTTAAATATTTCGTATGTGATAAAAGGACTTTTAAAAAATGGAACATTCGGTTTATGGTACAGAACACATGTTTTATGTGCGGTAAAATTCAAAAAATCAATTTTGACCGACTGCCCATCCGTCCTTCCATTCGTCTCTCGGCCTCGGCCAAAAGGCAATAACATTCGGAAGAGACTGCGAATAGAAGTGTAATTTGCTTTATACTGTTACATGTAAAATGCAGGTTTCATATAGAATTTTTAATTTATTCATCAACACTTTCTAGTATTCACTCAGGGATTAATAAAAAGTATCAATTAAATTATATGAATAAGATACCCTTTAAAGGTCGAAAGGCACGAAATAGAATACATGTTTTACATGTCCTACAATGCAGAAAATTATTTTTCTCCATCTGTTTGTTTGTCCTTCCATTTGTCACCCAGGCTCGTAAAAAAAACAATACCATTGTGTAATTAGCAATGTCATTTTTAACAATGTAATGTTTTTCTACTTTTACATATAAAGTGCAGTTTTCATATAGAATTTATAACTTATTCCTCAATCCTGTTTAGTCCCAAATAGTAGTTTAATCCCGCCGGGATTAATTAAAAAACGTGTCAATTAAATTGTATGAATACCATACCCTTTAAAGGTCGAAAGGTACGAAATAGAATGCTTCCCACTTACGGATTACATTTTCAAAGTTGAACCGATTCGCGTTGCGGCTAATTGCAACGCGGGTTTACCGGATACGGTGTAGCTGGTAACAGCCACTCTCATCGCCACAGGGTTTAATAAACGCTTGCCTATTCACTCATGCTAAATAGTAGTTTCCTCATTTGACTGTGCCAATCGCACATCTACTATTATTACGCGACAGTGCAAGCTTGTATCCGCCAAAACCCGAGAACCATCGGTCTTTCACCGTTTGACGGTGAAAGTCGATTCAATCAGTCGTGGAAAAAAAGGGTTTTTTTTTTTTTTTTTTTAATGGGCGTTACATTGGATGATTGGTTACTCGCGTCCTCTAACGAGAGGAAAAATCCATCAAAATCTGTCGAGGCGTATACAAATAGCCGCGACGGGTTTTATCTACGCGGTAAATAGAATCGACTATGGTCGTCGGCAAAAAAAATATAGGCCGACGAAGGGCGGACAAACAAAGTGGTGCAAGAGAGGAGTCGTAAAAAAAAAACTCGTTAAAAAATGTTTCTCTGTACCGCGGCGTTCAGGGAGATTCAACGAACTAATTTGCACAGAGAGTTTCACTTTTGTAACCGGACGCAACTTTAACTCTGCCGCCAACGCTTCTCGGTGCTTTTGGCCATTTCGCGCGTGTCACGTAAATACAGCCCAGTTGAAAAGCGCACCGAACGACCTTCCGTGCGGTATTTATTGTCGTGACACAAGTAGAGAAAACGCAAAAAAAAAATAACCACGTCCCGCTGTCGGTTCGACGTGGACTTTTCGCCGATTCTCATTTTTTTTTTGTGCGACTGAAGTGCCACTTTTTTAATTATGTAAATATCCTGCACTAATGTGAATGGCACATTGTAAATTGCATCATCGTGCATTACATAATGTATTACACGCGAAAAAGTAGAGAACATTTCAAAAATACACACGTCCCGCTGTCGGTCTGACGTGGACTTTTCGCCGATTCTCTCGTACCTAGAAATTCTGGCACTTTTCATTATTTTTTTCTGCGACTGAAGTGCCACTTATTTCAATGATGTAATTACGCTGCATTAATGTAAATATATTTCCTACCTATATTTTCTTTTTAGTTGTTGGCGCTTTCTGATAACTTGTAATTGGGTTCTGCCCGTATAATAAATAAACAAATAAATAAGTAAATAAATAAATTACATCGCCTGTTACACAATGTATCACATCGGGTATGGAAATTTGACGGGTTCTAAACGCCGCTGTTTCAAACATTTTCTGCCGTCAGGATGGCTTTGGATGGAGTTTTTTTTGTCCAAATTTAGAATTTTTTTCGCTATGACATAGACGATGAATTTCAGCTTTTTGTTTTTTTCGAGGGCCAACTTGTGCATGGATTGTTTATTTCGCGCGGGTCATGTAAATATAGCCCAGTTGAAAAGCGCACCGGACAACCTCCCGTGCGGTATTTACTGTTGCGACAAAAGTAGAGAAAACAAAAAAACACCACGTTCCGATGTCGGCGTGACGTGGGGTTTTCGTCGACTCTCTCGTACTGGGAGATTCCAAGTAAATTTCTTTTTTTTTTTTTGCGACTCAAGTGCTACTTTTTTTAATGATGTAAATATGCTGCACTGATGTAAATATTACATCGTGCATTACACAATGTATTACATCACGTGTGGACATTTAAAGGGGTGTAAAGGTCGATTTCTCAAAAAAATGTATGCCGTTCGGAAGGCTTCACTAAAAAAAAAGATCAATGAGTCAAGTAAAATTCACTCGCAGGCTGTCAAAGAAAAATACTGCCGTTTCAATTCTACTTTCAATTCTGGCAATTCCATACGGGATTGAAACGACAACATCACCTTGACAATCTCGCCGTCGTTGTTACAATATCATATGGAAATGTAAGGATTGAAATTTTTTTTAAATCTTTGGCAGCCTTGCAAGAGATTTTTTTTCAGTGTTGAGATGAAGGTTTTTTATTCCAAAATTTAGCATTTTTTTCGATGTAACATAGACGATGAATTTTAGTTTTTGGTTTTTCGAGGGTCAAAGTGTGTACGGATTTTGTTTTCTTTTTTTTTGTCAAAGCAGTCACTGGACTCACCGTTGATGGCGTGAAGTTCCGTGGGTGCTTTGAACTGTGCGGTGTGAAGTGCTAGCTCACCCGTATCTGCCGCAGCCTGCAGTAGCAATTGCTGATGATGATGCTGCCTCGTTGACGACCTGTGATGATGAACGCTGTTCAGGACAATGTTGCTCGACGTTCTGCTCAACGCTTTTCTCTGTCTAACGGCTTCTTTGTATATTTTGCAGTACATCACTATCATTACGACGCCCGGAATCCAGAAGGACACGCACGAGCTTATTACAGCGTAGGAACGATTGACCACAAATCCGCACATCTGCGAACAAAACGATCATGCAGAAATTTCACTCATATTTCCATTGCATATAATTTCATTTAAACAATTTTTTTTTCCTCCACACGTTCGGCCAATTTTTACTCCTCCTTTTTCACCCCACACATAGCAATGCATTTTCATAATCTGCCCAATAGCATTTCACATTTTCATTTAATTTTCAATTTTGTCTACTTAACGCCTGAACTGTCGCGGAAAAAGATTGGCTTTTATCGACATATTTGCTGCTCTTGACATTTATTTATTTTTAAAGCGGACTCGACGAACGGTATAAATTTGGCAGCACTGGCCATCGATTCGTGCGGGCAACTTCGAAGCCTTCTTAGAAATCACGCTTTTTCGCACTTGCGTCACAAAGTAAAACTTTTTTCCCGACTTCGCTAAAATAACCACTTGGCGTGCAACGCGGGCAGAAAATTGCCTATTATCGACCAATGAACATTATTAAAATAATCAAAATTACAAAAAGACATCAAACTTCAACTTTGACAAGTCTCTGTCGATGCACTGGCTTTATTAATAAAGAAGAATTGTTCACTAATAGAATTTTATTTTCAAAATGAACTTCTCCGAACGAAGTTTGTGCGATGCAAAATACAACCGTTATAACTTGATAAAATTTAGTCTCATGCATCTGCATAGTCATGTTATTTTAATGAAGCCGGGCAACAGAATCGTATGCTCACGAAAGGGATTTTCATCTCGTCAGAATTCTGTCCTCGCTTCGCTCGTGTAGCAAACTTCATGCTCGGCAAAAATCCAGCGAACATGCCTCATATACAATTTAGTTTAAGCGCGAAAGAGGTTTTCCAGTCAAAGGGTCAAGTGGTTCATTTTCCAATCCATTCCCATCAGTTAAGCGCTTACGCCGCAGTAAAATTTCGATTTTTTACCATTTTTTTTCCGATAATTTATGGGGTAAAAAAATACATAATAACAATTAAAAAAATACATAATAACAATATAATTGACCGAAAAAATTCCCAAACGTACTTCAATAAATCCTCCTTCGACCCTAAAAAAATGGGCCCGCCAAACCGTATATTTACACAGAAAAAAAAATCACGGAATACGCATGCGTTTCTACCCACGTACTGTGGCTCAAGCCCTTAAATAAAAAAATGCCAACATAAAAAAAGGCTTCCTCCATGTGCAAAACACTCACGTCAGGATGTTCCTCCATGTCCAACAGATGTTCGTCAGTGGTGTACCATCCCATGAATATAGGCATGAAGCTGATGAGGGCAGGTAGTGCCCACGCCGATCCGAGGAGGCACCCGACCGTGCTCTGTTTCATTATGACCGTGTACTCGAGTGGGCTGATTATTGCGTAGTATCTATCGACGCTTATGCAGCAAAGATGCAATATGGAAGCCGTGCAGAAGTAGACGTCGAGGGAGTTCCACACGTCGCACATGAATCTCCCGAAGAGCCAACGACCGGACAGTTCGACCGAGGCGTTGAACGTCATCGCGCAAGTGGCGACGAGAAGATCGGCGGCGGCGAGGCTGACGACGTAACAGTTCGTCACGACCCTTAACTTACGATGTTTCCTGACGCTCGCTATGACGAGTATGTTGCCGAGGACGGCGGTGGTTATGATGCTTCCCATTACGATGCCCTTGACAACGGCCACGAAGACGTTGACATTGTCCGGCACATTGGCGACCGTCGGATTACCGGAAGGTACGGCGGTCGTCGCGTTCACGCTTATCACGCCGCTGGAATTGGAGGTTATCGTCGTGGTGGTCGTCGACGTCGAACCACCGCCGGAAACCACGACACCCGATGGATCAACGACTCTTACCGGCAAGCTCGTCGTCACCGCCGCCATTACGTTCAGCATTTTTTCGACGAGTGCCAGTGCACGGGGCGCAACCCCCGCGGTCGTCGTCGTCCTCGTCGCCGTCGTTGTTGATCCCTTCGATCATGCGAAATCCCGAAATCTCGAAAGAGTCCTCGAACCACTCGACGCGTCGTTGATGCTCCTCAGGGACCGTATTGTCTGCGGTTTTATCGATGCCATTTGACCGATCGTTGTCCCCCGCTCGATCGTTCGAGCTACCGGAAAGCAGTTCCTCGACGCAGCCGATGTGTTCGACGTCGAGGCTTGGTGATCAACTTTCGCCGGGCTTGGTGCGCGATTGCGGGATCGACGGGAGTTCGAAGATCTTCGAAGATCTATGACCTGGAGGATTGTTGTTCGGTGAAGATCATCGTTAAAAAAGGCAACTCACTGCCGATAACGCGGCGATCGAGAGGCGGAACTTGGGTTCTGTTACCATCGAGTTATCAATTAGCTAATCCAATGAGCTGCGCGGAGTGCCCCGGTTCCGGTCAGCCGCAGGTCGACGCGGTTCCCCGGAAAACTTACCCCCTCCCTTCCCTCACTCAAGGCTGGAATATTCTGAGTCCCCTGGGGAAGGGGGGGGGGAGGGAGAGGATTTGAGGTAGGATGGTCCTGATTATTCTAAGTCCCCTTGGGCTCCTGTCCAGGCTTTGATGATTTCGAGTCTTTTGGAGATTCACGACCCGGGCGTGCGGGCCGCGCGACCCATCAGAAGCCCTAGTAAATATACATATATATATGTATATGTATATATATATATATATCTACAGAGTTAATAATTGGTGCGCGCTGATCCTTCGAAGCTTTATTCATCGCAGCTGGAGGCCGGGACGTTCAATTAGGAACAATTAACGGCGCCGTCTCTCTGGTTCAGTTGGCAGAATCCTTCTTCTATTCGACTCGGCCATTTTGTATTATCGCCATTTCACGCTAACCGGCCCTGTCCCTCCCCGATCCCTCCGTTCGAGCTTTCTTCGCCCATTACCGGAAGTGAATAGAGATAGCTAACTGCAACGAACGAACGCCGGCAATGAATGAAGACAGGAGGAAAAGTGCTCAAATATATAGAGCGAGGGAAGACCGGAGAAGCAGACGAAGGAGTATAATGAGAGACGGTGAAATAAGAGGATTCCTCCGAAGCCTTCGAGCGTGCCGTAACCAATAACTTCCGGCCGCAACGATGTGACCGTATCCTTCGGACCCTAAATGTTTTCCCTTTGTGGAGTTAAATAAACCTCCGCGCCCTACAGGATTTCACCCTCCCGTATACGACGTGGGGCGCGTTCACCCGTGAACGCATTTTCGGACGCTCTCTCCCCCGGGGCACGCTTGGTTCATTTAATGGTGATCCCATAATTGGCTTCCTAATTCTCAGATTGTTTTGTTGTGGGAAACGGATTGAATAATTAAAAAAAAAAATTGGCATCCGATATCGCTGCGTGACCACTTTTTTTTCAAGGATGCAACCTCTCTTAGAGTATGGATTTTGCGTTTGCGTAAATTTTGAGTAACGAAAGATTGTCAAAAATAAAAAAATTGTCTGGTATAAAAAATGTGGGTCGGCATTTTTCGATATATTGTTACTTTTTTAACTTTTCAAACGTGTTTATATTTAGATTATGTAATAGTCGCGGGTCCAGCCAAAAGAAAAGCTGGCCAAATCTACAATATATAATATAAACATGTATAGAAGATTCGATTATATTTCGTTCGATATCATTGAGAGGATTTTTTTCAAGGATACAAATTGCAACGTGATTTCAATATTTACTCATTCCAGCGACTCACACCCCTCGATCTCACTTGCAAAATGAATAAATGTTTTATGTCATTGATATTTTTTTTATTTTTGTTGATTCAGCGCGGAAAATAAAAATGCAAAAAAAAGAAAAACTAAAACTGTCTGGTATAAAAAATCTCGATCGAGATTTTTCGATAAATTGTTGTTTTCTTTTGAAACGCGTTCATATTCCGATTACATAATATCTGTAAAGAGCGTAATATCAATATTTAGTCATTCCAGCGACTCCCATTCGTCGAGCTCACTCGCAAAATCAACAAATATTTCGTGTCAATATCATTTTTTTCCGTCGATTCAGCGTCAAAAATGAGAATTCTCACACAATACGTATTTCGCTTTCGCGTAAATTTGAGTAGGAAAAAAATGAAAATGCCAAAAAACTAAAAAAACTAAAACTGTCTGGTAAAAAAACCTCGATCGAGATTTTTCGCTAAATTGTTGCTTTTACTTTTGAAACGCGTTCATATTCAGATTATATAATATCCGGGTCGCGATATCCAGCCAGAAGCGGAGATGGCCAAATCTAAGCTATATAATACAGACACGTACAGAAGATTCGATACGAAGATACATTCCGTTCGATATCATTGAAACGAGCATCAGTTGGCGTGGACACGAATTTATCGACTCTACGGTATTTCCGGCTATCCTAGGAGGCACGCTAGTATCGTCACAGACACACGGTTAACAACACTTCCGATCGATTTCTCCGGCTCTCAGCCGATACGGCTGCCGGTGACACTTCAATCTGTATGAAAAATAAAAGAACGTGAAAAAAAAACAACAAAAAAAAGTGAATATATACAAAAAAAAAGGACGCCTGCTCTCTTAGTCCTCCGATCTCTTCATTTCCGAAACGCCAATTACTCGTCGGGGATTGATTGAAAAAGCGTCGGGAGTGTCGCGGCCGCTCATTCGTGAACTCTGACCCCATTTCCTCACTCGTCTGAATAGACGGAGAAATGTGATAGGTGCGCTTCCGAAGAGAAAAATGAAGAAGAAAAAAAACTGACGTGAAGTATTATAAAGTAGGAACAAGCGTTCGAGTATGTCGGCGAAAGGTGTTTGTACAGGGGACTGCAGTCCTGCCGGTGAACGGAAGGATCGGCCTGATTTTCAAAAGCAATTAACAATGGTATTACGCCGACGAGGAACACCGAGGATCGCGGCCTCAACGAGGTCGGTCGCATATCCACGACCGCGAAAGAATTAATGTAAAAGGAACTTCGATTGTTCTTTTACGTGGTTAAAGTACGGAAGGTTCGGTGACTTTCGGTCACCAAAAGTTCCGTAACGACATGCGCTTTTTTATTTTATTTTTATATATAAAGATCTTCACCGGGGATTCAAAAGTATCTTCAAAAAGCGCTACGACCCCTTTGCGATTTAGAATCAGGGCCTGGTAACGAGACTCGTAGGACTTAGATTAACGGGGGTCAGATAAGAAGGCTCCTTTAAAATGATCTGCGACGTATTTCGACGTATTTTTTCTCGCTGAACACGATTCCGCTGGCCTTTTTGGGCCTGAAGTACAGTGAGCCATTGAAAATCTCGATTTTATGCTCGAAAAATGGCATTTTTGGGATATAAATGGAAAGTATTGGGTTGGGAGTAAAATAGGTGTTATATTCGTGATCAGCGGGAAAAAATGCATGGAATATGGCCTTGAAACAAAAAAAATCGATGAAACAACGATTTGATCGATTTTTAGCGATTTAGAAAAATCCGGGCCGGTTAAGGACCGTCCTAGAGGGATAAGTCCCTCTTCTTCTTACTCTGGTAGATATTTTAGAGCGCTCAATTGAGGCTTGGCAAGGTTCTGAAAGAGCCTTTTCAGGGCTCAGTCCCCTAAAATTTGTACCAGGATAGAATAATCGGGGCCTGATATGGAGGTTCGTAAGTGACTTCGAAAAATCGGGGCCTGGGGGAGGGGCGGGGGGGCATCAAGCAACAGGATGCGAGGACAGACTCGCCTCCGATCCTAAGGCTAACGATGTTTTCACACACAATTTTACGGAATACACGGAGTTACAACCCGCTACTTCGTTAATCCTTTTATCCAGATTGCAAATAAGAATTAAGAAGCTTCGCTATCGTTTCGCGATAAAAAATTAATCTGCAAAAAATAATAATGAAGTGTCAAACGCAAAGTTTCGTGGTGTCGTGTACGTGACGCGGTCGGACAATACGGGCTCGCGTGTTGCGGAAGCTCGATGAATATAAGCACGAAATAAAAAAAACCTCGTGAGTCGGAAAGCACGAATTAGCTGCTATTTGCATGTTCCCACGTGTGGCACATACGCTTCGAGAATTAAATGTCGTAGTTCACGGGGACAGAACTTATTTTATAATTTAACTACCTCATCACCATCGGTGTAATAGTTTTGAAAAAAAATTATATTGAGACTCCGTGGGTGTTTTCTCTATAAAAAGGTTAGCGCGACGAGCATTACGAATTGATGAAATTCTCTAATTTGTTGAAAATTTTCACAATTTCATTACGAAGATAATCAGCCAAATCATAAATGAGTTTTCTCTCGATGACAGAGACAAATGTCAAGGTTCGCGAGTAGACGATAAATTTTATTGGGCATCGATCGCATCGCGTGTGATACTCAATTAACTGGTGTCAAGCTCGCGGCTCTTGCCCGGCTGGAACGACTATACGAGCACAGTGCGTCGTGTCAAGTATGTCATGGAGCACGTCGAATATCTTGCAGATTTGATGCATCATAATATAATTTATCAAATTATGGTTTTCTGTAAGGAATTAAAAATTACGAGTTCGAAAATGGGAGTTTTCCGACCACGGGGTGAAAAGCTTCATTTAACTAACGTCTCCTGCTCACTATTTTTCCATTAAATTTTTTCTTGGCACAAAAAAGTTTCTTGACAAAAAAAAAATTGTAATTAAGAAGGAAAAGATTGTGGACTTTTGTGGATAAGAATACTTCTTAAATGTACAGACATTTCTTTTCCGTGAATTGTTGACGAGTATAATTTTCAGTTCTAAATGGAAAAATGGAAAAATGGAAGAATTTGCGTTCTTACCTTTTTAGCATGCATGAAACTCATATAGGAACAATGTCGGCACGTTTGTGTATTTTTTAAATTACCTATGTAAATTACATCGACTTTGATATCGCTTGCATCGATTTACGATGAAATTGCTATACCGAACATCCCCTATTGAGAGGAACGGTAGTTTATCAGATCTACTGTATGAAGGGAATTCGTTACAAAAGCCGGAAACCAGAGGGAGAATAAAAGCGGATGTGTTTTGTCACGTTACAAACGCTTCTGGACAATGAGATCGGAAATTGATAGGACGTCGTCCATTAAAATGAAACCGATAATTGTTGCAACATCAATACCAATAGAATTGATGGCGATTGATGAAATTCGCGTTTCTCGATGACTACATTGTGCAAGCTTTTTTCAATTAAAAAAATTGATTATTCGAGGTTTCGATGATGGAGTCATGAAAATTTCTCAAATTTTATAAAACTCACATACAGAAAAAAAATTGATTAAAATTGATTCCGCGATTTTCTGCAGCTCCAAATTTCCTGGCGCAACTAAGACATGAAATGGGGGGAAAAAACGAGATGATAAAAAGTTGATATATCGTGAACCCTGCGGGGTGGCGCGAGAGACTCCAGGAGGGCGACCGCGAACTTTTATCGACCGAACAATTTCCGGGTTACATATACCAGCTGTGCAGCAGCAGCACGAGCAGTGTCAGCAAGGGCGGCGGGGAATTTTGTATTTTAATCGTGACACATAATATAAAATCATATAAAAAAAGCGTTCTTGACTCCGGACTGAACTTTACTTTGACGACGATGAAATCGAATCAAAGTGACATTTTATTATCCAGTTTTACGAAGTTTTACGAAACGCCGCTGGAATTTTGTCGCAGAAAAAAAATTCAGTAGTCGCGGCATTGATCGGTCAGACAATACTTTGATAGACACGATCGAATTATTATTAACGTTTCGTTACAAAAAATGAGTGCACAATTACTGTTTTACTGCATATTGAAACTCTAAAAAAAGATCTATTAAAAAATTTTCCTCCGCTCAGTATATTTTTAAAAACGTACATGAGGTGTACGTTTTACACCTCATTTAAAAACATCCACGATATGCGGAACAATCTCTATCTCAGTCAACTTTCGACAACCCTTCTCATATCCAAAACGAATAAAAAAAAAGTTTAAAAAAAATTCTTTCAAGTTGTGCAAAACATGAACATAAATCGAACGAATTACGAAAAAAACAGAATTGACGATCAGCTCTCCAATTGACAACTCGACGCCTAACAAATCCCCATCGCCTCAGACACGATCATCAAACTATCGTCAAAATTTCTCAACTCGCACACCAACAAACAAAAAAAGCAGTAATTTACGTAAAAAAAAAAAATCCCGTACGTTTTCTTTTTCAATGTCTTCTCCGATCTTCAGGGCTTTTCAATCCGCACACCATCTCATTAACCTTCTCACGAGTAGAATAAAAAAAAATATTAATATTCCACAATCTTTTATTTTTCTTTATTTTGTTTTCAGTAAAAACCACGTGACGCGTGACACCGGACACAATACCGACACACCGCACGCATGATACGCTTAACGCATGATGCTTGAAGTCTCGGCGGAGAGAAATCGCAGCACCACCTCTCACTCTCTCTCCCTCTCTCTCCCCCCCTCTCTCGCTCTCCCCCTCTCTCTCGCTTTCTCTCTCTCTCTCTCGATACGACAGCGTGTGCCACGGACAATGTAATCTCGCGTGGCTCGGTGGGGTTTGTGCCAGTACGTTAGCCAGTGCCGCGGATCGTAGCGCACTGCCCGCTCGTCGAGCGACTTTACCGGGGTTCCGGCCAAGTTCCGCCGGTGGCGCGACGATCGCCAAAAACAACCCCCTCCCGTGCACCTGTGCGGAGAGTGCAAGGGTGGAACCCTACCGGTGCGTTGCATCGACTGTCTCCACCATCCTTCCCGTTATTTGCAGCACTTCGCGATCGTTTCTTCATCCCTCCCGTTTGGGCGAGAGAGGGTTACATTTCTCTTCCGTACGTATTCCCGTCCCGCGTTGACCCGCTCCGGCAACCGCTCACCTCGTCACTGTATGTTCCTCGCTCCGCTCCACCACCGTCTTTTACCTTCCTCCACTATTTCTCCGTTTTCATTGACAGCACCGCCGAGGCGGCCCGACACGGCTTCCCGGAAAGCCTTAACCAAACAAGAATGGAGCCCTGAGAGCTTACTCTCGCGACGGTGCTCGCGTACATTATTTACCGTCGCCGGTCTCACTTTAACCGTTGGCATTCAGACACCGTTGCAAATTTTACAGAATCTCGAATGGAGAAGCCATCCCAGTGGCGTCATTTATTCACGTCGCGAGACGTTTTGTAACAACAACAACAACAACAATAATAATAATGAGACTGTAAACAAGAAATTTAATGTACTGGATTGAAAGTTTTTATGCGGAAATTGGTATACTAAATTTCGTGTACAATTGTGATGAAAAATTAATGTTCAGTGTATTAAAACCATTGGAAATACTTTATTTTTAATAATTTACCAAGATTTTTAGACTTACCAAAGTTAATGATCTTATCAAGATTAATAATCTTACCAAAATTTGCCTAGATTTTTTTATAGTGGCCCATTTTGCACCACGATCCGTTATTTTAATAATAAATAATCCATTGAGAATAATAAAATGAGTTATTATAGTGCTAATTGCTTACTTTGGTACGGAGACGTTGGAGTTTATTTAATTGTTTCATTGTTCTCTCTGTCACTCAGATCGCAATCATGTTAATGATATTAGAAGGGATGCAGACCAACGTATAGCCCGGCAGTGGGTATACTTCATTACGTCTCGTTCCGAAGATTGGGGATATACGAAATTCGTTCCATCGGCTTTAATGCACCATGAGCCACGCTACAGGATCAAGATATTTTGGCTTCAATTAAAAACCGGCATTCAATTGTTATTGACAAAAAAAGTAATTTGTTATTATTGCGTGAACTGTCTTGAAATGCACATAAAAGTTACTGGGATGGAAGAAACATTTATTTGATTGCGGGAAAAGTTTACCGGAGCGAAAGGGTTAAAGATTCGATTAGACAGAAGTACGTATGGGGCGTTCCGGTCATAACTACATGTTCGTGACTTGCATTTTTTAAATCTTTTTATATGTTGTACGGCGTTATGAAAAAAACTTGACAGCAAATTTTTCAAACGTACAGAATCAAAAATTATGTTCTTTAACAACGAATTTACTGTATATTTTTTTTCGCTGACAGAGTTTTTTATTTTCATTTGATGTCATTATGGATAAACGTAGTTTTAAAAAATCTGCACATTGATGTCGAGTTTTTTGTTGTACCAACCTACATTATTCTAGAAGAAAAAAAATATATGAGGTTTGGCCGGGAACGACCCATACTTATCCGTCGACCTGAATATTCCGTATGAATGGGTTTCGGCTATAATTGTAACAATATATGTCTGAATAGTTTGCGTACATACCCCGGCTTCGAAATCGCTGGATACTAATATGTACAAAGAGCGCGGTTGCGGCGTCTGACCGACACAGTCATTTCTACTTGGGTGCTTCTATGATAAATCCTCGTTGGCGTTAATTCACAACTACGAGCCCAGAAGTACATTGGGTTTTTCACTTCCACTTACAAAAGATGAATGCATGATACGATCTGTAAACCGAGATCGTGAGGATATTTATGAATGAATAAATCACTAATTAAAAAATATATACAATCTGCTAAAAATATATCTTCAGTATTTATTTTATTTTATCTTGTATTCCTTGTTTATAAGTGTACATAAAAGTTAAAAAATAAATACAGCATTTAACAACATTCATATTTTTGATAAAAATGTATTTTTCAACGGGAACGACGCTGGGCCTTGAAGAGGTTAAAAGCGATTAATTTCTGAAAAAATTGAGCGTCGTCGTACGAAATCCGCTCTTATCGCATTCATCGCTAAACACGGGAACGAGGAAGAATATTTTGCATCTTAAAGGTGACTGTTACTGCTCCGTAACTTTTCTCAGCAAATTGGATTGTCGGCAAAGTCCAAGCTAAGAACAGGGCTGCACAGTGACGATGCACCCTATTAGACTTGCCATTTCGGGGCCGGGGGAGGGGGCCGTCGGTGGAAGAAGCATGCCATGTACATAAACCTATAGAGTCTGGCTCATACATAATCGATGCCACGACATCCCTCGCGAAGCTTGGCCTTGGACATACTCAACCTAGAAAACTTGGCGTCACGATAAGCATGCACGTAACCCTATAACTATACATATATACTATGTTATCGTTGGCGGCTATGATCGGAACGCGATAGTTTCTAACGCGCTCGGATTCTTGCAACTTTATATAACTATCTATAAATAGCACGTGTTATTAAAAATATGGTATGGGAAATATTAAATAGCTGCAGAGAAAAATTGAGCCTCGATTAATGTCCGTTCTTTTTTTTTTACATTTTTAACATTTAACTCCTCTGTAACAAAGTATGGACATAAGTTAATGAATTCAGAAATTATGAGTAACAACTAATATAATAATATAATTCGTAAATATCACGGTGAGAAATAACCACGAATTATTTTTAAAACGGAAGTAAGCAACGCGCTCAGATTCTTGCAACTTTATATAACTATCTATAAATAATATGTGTTATTAAAAATATGGAAAATATTAATAAGCTGCAGAGAAAAATGGAGCCTCGATGGATCTCCGTTTTTTCGTCCACAATGCCCTCCTCCGTTATAAAGTATGGACATTATTATAATAATTATTCATTACATTATCTTTTGTTGAATAAAAAAATTAAAAGTGACGGACTGGAGAATTATCAACTTTTCATCGCATAAAAGCGAAGCTTTAGGATCTCAAAATTATAACTATAAATATTTTTTTTATCTACACCTTCCCTCGTTTGAATTTATTGATAGACAAGTCTTAACATTTGTCCCATGGCTCGATGAACTTTATCGACGCTAACATTTATTTCGAAGACGTTATCTTATGATGGTAAATGTTTTGACATTGACCAAGCAATACCTTTCGAGCGAGGGTTAGACATACAATGTCGAACCATTGGGGAGGTGCTGAACAATTTATTTGCGCTGTTTTACTGACCTGACCTTGAGTCGATCTAGAACCTTCATCACATGAGGCACTTTGCGCTGCTTGACGCTAAGGGTAGTTTCATCGACGGCTGATATTGCTTACCATGGGAGCAATCTACGTTACCGGCGGACCTGAAGATCCGTCGGTAACGCTTGCTTCCTCCATTCGAAACTAAATTTACAGAGCGATGAAAAATTGATATCGATTATTGTGGATATGAAATAGGCGGCCGAGGGTACAGATGAATTCTTTTGTGTCCGACCAAGGCAAAGCCGGATAAATGGGATGTTCGGTGAAATTGAATGACGAAGAGGTTTACCGATTGTCGGTAAGTCAGAAATCATTACCGAACTCCCGGATTTATATATTATAAATATAGCTCGATGTCGGCTTTTTAATTTCACGCAAGCATATCGGATCTGCATAAGAACGTGAAAATAATCGCACAAAAAAAAACACCAGCAGTGGCAAAGAAAATGGTGGTCAAAAATGTTGGTGCCAACAATTTTTTTTTTTTCAAGTTATTGATCTTAAAATAGCGACATTTTTTCGAAAGCTCTCAACATTATTGAAAGTTAATAGTAAAAAATCATTGGGTCAATGACTATTCGAATTTATGGAATTACAAAAAAAAACGAGGATCGAATCTGATTAACGTCTCGAAGTTCGCTGACGCGTTGCGTGAATATCGTTGCACTCGGGAGGTCAAACACGTGCGCGCAATGGTAAATTCATTGCGTATTTTCAATGTGCATAGAAATGGCTTTAAATTATTTTAATGCGAAACAAATTACGGTGAAAGTTACATGCGCCCTTTCGACACCGAGTTGCCTATGCGAATCAGAGATTTGCGCACCGGCGGAAGTCCCTACGGAGGGAATTAAATTTATTGTCACCGGAACGTGTCCCCTGTGAATAAATGAAAAATTATTAGGAATCAAAAATGTCATACTTGAGTTATCGTTTCGCAATTCATTTAACGCATATAATTGAAACTGTTCGTACTTTAATAATAATAATAATAATAACAATAATAAAATCCTGAAAGTTGCGATCTTCGTTCGCGCAGGACTGACAATCAAGCTTTTCATTTTCTGTTGAAAAAAGTCCTAAATGACTAGTGTATATTTTTTTTTAATTGTACATTTTTGGCATTTGAAATGGCAAGACCTCCGGAGAAATATTTGGTATGAAATCCGCGAATCCATGCTCTGCGATCATGGAGGGAAAATGTCAAATGTTGCTGGTCAATCGAGCTATTTCGATATTTCGAAAACATGTAACAAGGCACTCTGCAGTTTACAGTGGTTGCTGCATTGAACTCGTGAAGTTGCAGCAGCATCAGTAAAGCGGTAGGTGGCTACAGTGGTTGCATCGGGAATTGCTGCAATGCGCAACGCGACCGCACCATTTTAGTATCCGTTAACGCTACACAGTTTTGGCAATCTTTCGCTCTCGTCCAAGAAGCCGTGAAAAAAGTATATTGATAATATACGGAAAAAATATATGAAATATATTTTCGAGGAAAATGTTGATATCTGCAACACGCGATTAAAGAAACTGGTATATTAAATGTCATGAACATTTGTGATGAAAAATTAATGTTCAGGTTAATAAAAATATTGGACATACTTTATTTTTAATAATTTACTTTAATTTCAATGAAAAAGTATATTAATTTTTCAATACAATTGTACATTGAATTGTGTTGAATTAATTTCACAATTTTTTTTACAGTTTTTATTTAAGGAAATATAATCTCAAATAAATAGTCACTTAAGTGCTGTTGAATCCTAAATGTTTTCATGCAAGATCCACACGCTATGTCCAATCTGATGCACGCGTGTTTACTGACTGGTTAGGGTGAGTGTGGTAAAACGGACGATTTTTACCAATTAATAGAGGAGCAAAAAAATTCTCATCACAAATTGACGACACGAGTCCTTTTTGCCCCGAGATTCCGGTTCGCCCCGCTTTCCCCAAATGATTTATTAAAAAGCTTTTCCCTCGGCTCGCGTGACTCTCTTAAGCAAGTAGCCTGTCATATTACACGTCATCACGCCTATCAGATTTATCGAGACAGCTTCAATTTTATGACATGTTCACAATGTTTTGCGTCACAAAATATTCGAGCCTTAAGCATGCAAAATCATAGTTGCTTCAAAAACTAATTAAACTTGGTAAAGTAACTTTTGTAAGTTTCTGTATAAAGTTTTTATGGTTTAATTTTTTTTTTAACGAGGAAACCATGTGCAGTTTTTTTTGCATTCATTCGACAAGGATTTCGAGTTTTTTGATACTGCGAATTTTCTCAATACAGAAATCTCATTTCAAACTCTCTTCCGATACTTGACGACAACAAATTACAACTAAAGTTCAAAAAATTTCAATCCCCATATTTTAACAGTTATAAAATGTATCGTCATTTCTACGAAGAAGACATATTTTTATCTCGAGTATTTTATTTTTTGCCACGCGATAACTCCTCTGGTTAAAAGTCGAACAATAAAAAGGGTCACGGTCAAGCCACACAGGCTAAGAGGGAAAACCCAGCGAGCACCAAATGGTTAACTAGATTTCAGTCTCCCATATTTTTTTCTTTCATTTTTTTTTTTTTTCGTGCAAACAAACGACTCTGGAGCGACTATATACTGTCACGCGTTTTGTTTGAGAACAACGCGCGCGCTTTAATTTTAAAGTAGGTGGCCGCTGCCGTACGGCGTTCACATGTATATGCATGAGGGATGAATTTCATCTCCATTTTTGTTTTTTTACCTACCTTGGACATGAGCTGTACGAATAATGCTCTCATTGTTAGTGGCTGCGCCCTCGTTAGAATCTTGATTGCACGTTGCATTTTTTTTCTTCCTCGAATTGTTTGCGGCTTGATGAATCGAGCGTGTGCATACCCACGTTGACGTTTGTCGATTGACGCATTTGACCAATTAGTTTGCAAAAGATTAACTGTGCAAGCTCTTTAGGTAATTATTTTTCATTTTTCATCTGCAGTCGCGGGTGACGAGAAATGTATTTATATTTTGGAATAAAAAAGGAATGAATAATTTATTGCCAACAAAAATTGTAACCGAATTGACAAAAAACCTACTGTATCTGAAATTTTTTCGCGAATTTTTTTTATTAAGTATCAACTTGCTTCACCAAATAAAATATTGTTGTGTTGAAATTGCAATGTATTGAAGTTATTATCATTATTATTGTTACAAAGATTGTCAATTCCACTTTGTAAGTAATTATTTATTAACCGTCGCTCTGGTCTCGAAAAACTTTCCATTACTGTTTATTCTGTCGACAATACTGCAGCCGATGTTGAAATTGAATGGCTGTGATCCGCAGAAAAGTGTTTTTTTTATCTCAATTTTACAACGCGGTTCTTACCACGTTCGCCGCATCTGAAAAGATTTTTTTTTGGAGGAAGAAGAGAGGAACTTTGGAGGAGGTTAATTTGGTAATATGATATATAATAAACGCTATTTGGTCGACGCTGTGATTTACTGACAAGAGACAAAGAATGGTATAATAAAAATAGAAAGGGGGCGGGGGCTTGAGAGGAGGGGGGGTGATCGTTTGACAAATAATCAACGGAAAGTTCTATCATTGTGATTGCGTTGTTCGTAAATTCTAGCGCTCCCTCGCTCTTGATGATATCTTCTGTAATTTTTTTGATTTTTTGATTTTTTTTTTTTCATCTTCGTCTTATTATTTTGTTTTTTCTTTTTTCTTACATTGCATTGGTCTTGGTGTATGACTAGAGGAGACGCAGGAGGATTTATCATTTTCGTCCTGCTTATTGGACGATCGGAGATAGCAGCCCACTTAGTCGATCGTTCGATAAATTTTAGCCTAATAAAAGTTATTTTTTTTATACACTTACATCTTTATACACATATTTCATTTCTCTCTCTCTCTCTCTCTTTGTCGCTCTCGCTCTTTCTCTCTCTCTCTCTTTTTTAATCTCATCGTGTTCATCGGCCGGTAGCGATAGTTTCGTGTTCGTGTTTTTGTTCTTGTCATGTTTGCTTTGTTTTTTGTTCATTTTTTGTTTTTTTGTTCGTTTTTCTTTTTTTATCAGAAAAATACATACATACAGACATGAGGGCTAGATTAGTGATATAAATTGTGGTTCTCGTTCGCGTATTTATTTATGCGTGCCTGTGAACATCGGTATGAGGCCTAGAGCAATGCGACGATAAACTTTTCTTTTATTATCGCAAACACGATAAATTAATTTTCGAGGATTCATTTTTTTATTTATTTGTCTCGGTAATCGTTCGTCCCAGTCATCGACTCACGAAGCTAAATATTAGCAAGCGACGTTAAGATGTCGCTTGCTAATATTTGCTTAAAAATATTTTTTGTTTTAATTCCTCAAGGTCGCTAAGATTATTAATTTTGAAAACAATTACAATTGCGTCTAAGAATTTGCAACTACATTGTTTACTTTTTTTAAATAAAGAAATCCTATTTTTACCATAAAAAATGAGACTTTTTAAATTTATACCTGCCATTTCTCAAAAACAAAGACGTTGTTTTTAGATTCAAAGAAATGTTTTAGAAAATCTCGATCAAGAGGATTTCATGAACGACTGGGACACATCGTTATTAATTTTTCTTATTTATTCAGTAATCGTCGCTTTGCGGTTATGGTTGGATACAATTTTTATTTTTATATTTTCCTCGCGAATCGTAACATTCGTAAGCTAAATTACACGAATTCAATACGATCGGTAATTCGGTGTGCGTTCGGATTTATCTGTACTGTCTAATCGATCGAATTTTTTCATCTAAAGAATTTTTCCATTTACGAGATATATTGTCCATACTCGATACATATATGTTGCACTTGATTGTTTATACGCAGGGGATATAATTTTTTTTTTTTTGGGAATTTCACCGGGTAAAATTTGGAAATTTGGGACAACGGTTTTGGAACGAGGATAGCGGGTATAGAAGTACTCTACTGTACATTACACGAGACGTACAAGCTAACGAACACTTGGCTTCCCTCCGAGCCGAAGGAAACTCCTTATTTTGCACCACTTTCTGTGTTCTTCTCATTATTGCGCGATTACTAACAGATTTTTTTTAATTATTTATTTACTTTACTTTTTTTCTCTTGCAATTATTATTAATATTATTATTATTATATATTATTATGTATACTCCCGGTACACGAATTTTTTTAAATGTATTTACAGGTCATTATTTACAACGTGTTGAGCGATGGATATCTCTTAACTCGCGCGATATCCCATACGCCATCCACGGACGATCTCTCTCACGTTATCGCGATCATCCGATTTACAGCTTCGTTTATATGTTTTTTTTGTTTACATTTTTTATGGAAGAAGCTTTGTAATTGTCGATTTTTAATTAGCGACATTGCTCGACAGTGAATCCATAAATCAAAATCAAAATCTTTTTTACGATCATGAGCGTTAGGTTTTTCGGTGCATTTTTAGTGAAATGAAAACCGGGTTTCGAAGACTGCAAAGGAACTTTTCTAAAAAGATGAAAAAAATATAAAATTTTCTTTCGTCCACTTTTTGGATCCCTTTTAGTAACTCTGTTTTGACAAATGTAAAATAATTGTCCCAATTTTTAAAAAAATTATGCAACGATTATAACATTAATAATAGATTATGAAAATTCGATTCATCTCGTAATGAAAATAACTAGAGAGCCAGCGAAATAATTTCGTTGAAACATAGTGGTTAAAATAAAATGCTGATAAACTTTCTCTTTTTTTCTCCAATCGACGATCACATAGCCTCATCTACAGATACAAAAAAAATTGTACAGCGTTACGCAACGAAACTAATTTCGAAAAAAAACACGCGCGTCGTTTTATACCTTCACCATCGAGCACCGATTCTGAGTGCATTTTTTGGCACGTTCAGACATACTGTATGTAATATTTTATTCGCAGTTATTTTTTCATTTTTTTCGTATTTGTTTTTTTTTTTGGCAACGGATTTACAAATGAATCGAAGTCGGAAGAGCGGGGTGCCTACACGAGATAAGCCGGAGCAAAATAACAAAAATAAAAATAATTTCATAAATTATTACATCGCTATTTCGTTACGGTGATGTCGAATGAATTTTCCTTTTAATTAGCTAACGACGACGACGACGACAAAAAGCCTTTTTCCATCATAAATATTAGTGTTGATTTTTTGTTTTTCTTTTCGGATTTGTTCTCTGTACACGTCAGAGGGAAGAGATCCATCGTTGCATCGAATGAATGTCTACTAAATTGAATATTTACCTACATATTATTGTTATCATTAATAATATTATCATTATTGTTTATTGCATCGTTAGTCAGTTCCAGTTTCAACTCTTTTTTTTTGTAGTTTCTCTCACTTTCATTATCATTTTAACATTTTCGTTTCATCACGGTCGTCGGGGTGAGTGGGAGGGGGGGAGGGGTTGCCCACGAATAGCGTAACGACAATTACGACAGTGCGATATTTTTTCGGGGTGGATTTTTGGGTATTTTTTTCGAACCGTTAGAAAAACGTCAGGCCAGTCTAGTTGTCGCGTTAAGCGTTTTTCTTTACTACCGTAATGTCGATCTCGTAATTTTTTTTCGACGGTCATTGAGACTTCCTATAGGAACGAGACGCCTCGAAGGGTCTCTCAATAATAGTATATATTTACACGACGATGAGAGTGGCGTAAAAAAAAATTGCAACACAGTAAAAAAATATGAATAAATGAAAAATATTAATAATCATATTCGACCCAACGACCGTCGTCACGACAATCCCGGCCCTCGAGCCCGCGTTCGATATTATTGCACGTAACTATACAGTTAGAAGTAATCACGACTCTGGTCAGCACTCTCAGACTTCAACGTCGAATTTTTCCAACGCATTTTTTTGGAAACGGCAAAAACAATTGAATAAATTTAATCAATCAACAAATTTTGTTCGTTAACAATTACACGCTAAATTTATTGCATTTAAAAGATCCTAGATAGGCCCTGAAGAAGAGTTAAACATTTCGAAGCCAACGAGCGGCCGCAACTCTTCATCTCCTTTTTTTGTATACCGAATTTTTGTTTTTCTCGATATAACATTATTCTTTGGAAAAAAATCTCAACTTTGCATTTTTTCCCAGACACACACATGCATACACGCGTACACACATGCTCGCACGCGAGCGCTGTTTGTTTACGGAGAGAGTATTTCCTTCACGAATTTACAAAGGGGAGCTGAGAGGACTTTTTTTCCAGACCCAACGGACCCTTTTTTTGCCATTTTCACCACCGTCGAAAATTTAACCGGGACAGAAAATAAATGAATTCTTCATAACGGTTCTCCGGAGATCCGGAGACTGAGTGAAAACGTTTCGACTTTTCTCGAGGGATGACAGACGGAGAGCAATGTAAATGGAAAATTGTAAAACAGCCGGGGCGAACAGAAGTCTCAAAAGGGGTCTCAAAAACGATATTTTCTCGTTTGATTCGCTTTCAACGCTCTCGGTGATTCCCGAGCTACAGAATTTTCTCCTCATTTTTCTCAATAAAAAGGATATTTCAACAATAAAACATTTACTTACATAAATAAAATATTAATTAGGAATTTAGTTCAAAGAGATCGATTATTCCAGGCCACGAAACGTGATTTAATTGTGTTTTTTATCGGTACAAAAAAATCTTTTATATATACACATATATATTACTTTAATGAGGAAAGTGACTCGATTAAATGACTCGTCTCACCCCCCGAAAAATTCGTTAAAATATACTTTCATTCCATCGTAACACTCTTCCGCGTAATCTCTCTTCGTATTTCACTCCGACAATTAATTATCTACTAACTTTGGCAATAAGGGAGAACGGGGGCTTCTACAACAAAGTTTAAATTAATTTTTGAACTCAAGTCTTGCGTTCACTTCTTTTTTTTTACCTATAAAGCCTCGTCCGAAGTGTGAGATGAAAAAATCGTTAATGGCGCGCGGTGTTCATTTTCTTCTTCATATATATATTAATGATAGTAATGACAATGATAATGGTAATGATTATTATTATTATAGTATATAGTGTTGCTACGCCGTCGACCGGACGCATCAATAGTTTTTGTGATATCCTCTTCCGTTAGATTTCTTGATTTTTGTTTTGTTTCGTGGTTGTTTGACTTTTTTTTGTTGTTGAGAGCGGGCGACTTAAAATCTAAATTTGGTTTCCTCTCAGAGACTGCTACCGAACTCGCTTGATCTTCGTCGGTCGATGTGCGTTATGTAGGTCTCCGAGTACATGCTCTTCGTTCGGTCGTCAAACCTGAAAAATTCCAAAAAATAAATAATAAAAAAAGAGAAAGACATAAAACGGCGCTCAATATACAAGCAAACATTTTGAATTTTGAAGATATCGTGCAAGTTAACGCTTCAAATCCGAAACCTCTTTTCTTACATTACTCGACACTTTTCTCAATGGAATTTTTTGGAAAATGTCGCTTTTGTCATTTTTCGTTTTCATCTTTATGATTCATTTATTTAAATGAAAACGAGCCCAATTACAAGATGATAGGAAACTCCATCGAGCATTTTAAAACCGTGAGAGTGACCAAACGATAGACGATAGAAGGCGAGCAGACGATAGAAGGCGAAAAATATAAAATACAGAAAATAATTAACGAATAACAGAGCAAGCGTAAAATATAGATTTAACAAAAATGACGTATTACCATTACCAACTACAATTGTATTTCATGCAATTATTTTTCAAATATTTCGTCTGCGCGAGATCGAAGTAATAAAACCGTGCACCGGTCGTTAAAAAAAAATACATATAAATCGAAAAAAGTATCGAGTAATCTCTTGAGAAATTGAAACGGTATAACATAGAAATAATAGTAAGTAAAAAAAATAAAATAGGGGAGTCCACGGAGCAGCTCGGGTCGCCGAGAATCTATACATCATTGAAGACTTTCGACGCCCACAGTTCTCGCGGGACTTGGAAAAAGCGTGAAACGGCGGAAACGCCGATAGACGAGAAAAGACGGAAAACCGATAAAGCGATAGAGGAAGATACGAAGTTCCAGGTAAACGGTACACACATCGACAGGCTGTAAAGACTTGCATATAAAAAATAATTATCAGAAAAGGTTCACTGAGAGAAGAATCTAGTAAATATGACTATATAGCTTGAGAGATATTGCCATAGCACATAATAGTAGGGAACTAGGGCGCCACTTATGACATGGATTTATAAGAATTTTTGGTAAACATTATGGTAAAAATTCTTGGAAAATTTGAGACTTTCCGCCATAAGTGGCGTCCTAGTTCCCTATTACTATGTAGTATGGTAATTTTTCATATATATTGTGGTAAAAATTCTTGGAAAATCTGAGACTTTCCGCCATAGGTTGCGTCCTAGTCCCCTATTACTATGTGCTATGGTAATTTTTCTTAGACGATCGGTACTTTTTCCTAGATCCTTCCCTCAGTCTTAAAAAAACCGTACCTCAGGGACGGCCGTCGAAAGTCCAGTGCCTCAAGATCGGAGGGTTCCCTCCTGCATAGCGAGCAGAAAGCGCACTGCAGGGTGTTCTTGAAGGCCTCTCGAAAATCCCGATTGAAATAAGCGTATATGAGAGGATTAAGCGCCGAATTCGTGTAGCCGATCCAGAAGACGATGCTGACGACGACATCGGGACAGTGGCAGCTCGTTCCGCACAGGCTGGTAGTGACGTACCACAGGAAGAACGGCAACCAGCAGAGTATGAAGGTACCCATTATAATGCCAAGTGTCCGTGCGGCTTTGTGCTCCC
The DNA here is from genome assembly GCA_917499995.1 of Ichneumon xanthorius. NCBI lineage: Eukaryota > Metazoa > Arthropoda > Insecta > Hymenoptera > Ichneumonidae > Ichneumon > Ichneumon xanthorius. The sequence continues at coordinate 13,381,299 of OU824201.1, forward strand.
TCTTCATCTTTATCAAATTCTTGTCTTTCGTCGGTGTGTGAAGATGATCGGTGCTTATCTCATTGAGGGTCAGCGTCTTCGATGAGCCGCCGCTGTTGAGTTCGCCGTTGTGATTGTTCATGTCGCGGCTGGGCCTGTGCGAGAGTAGCATTGCGTTTCCCATCCGGTTGTGCATCTGCTTCTCCTGCCTGTTCGCCTCCTTGAATATCGCGAGATATGTCAGCGTCATTATCGTGCAGGGTATCCAGAAGGATATGCTGGATGAGAGTATCGCGTAGCCCTCGTTCACTTTGAACTCGCACAGATCGGGATGAAGATGACGGAACTTGTCGTTGTCGCTGGTCGTGTACCAACCGTTGAATATCGGCACGAATGATATAATGGCTGGTGACAACCAGCAAGCCAGGAGCATGTAGGCGACGACTCTCTTGGTCATGTTTATCGTGTACTTCAGCGGTTTCATTATGGCGTAGTACCGGTCGACCGATATGCACATCAGATGAAGTATCGAGCTGGTGCTGAAGTAAACGTCGAGGGAGTTCCAGACGTCGCACATGAAGTAACCGAACAACCATCTGCCGGTAACCTGGACGCTGAGGTTGAACGTCATCGCGAACATCGCGACGAGCATGTCGGCGAGCGCCAACGAGACGACGAAGTAGTTCGTTATTATCCGTAATTTTCTGTGACGCATTACCGATACTATGACGAGAAGATTGCCGAAGACGGCGGTTATTATGATCGATCCTAGGACGCATCCCTTGGAGACGGCGAGGGGAACGTCCGGCCACTCGGGCTCGGTGAAACTCGCGTTCGTCGCATTCCCGTAAGCGTCTTTGGTCGCGCGGAGGAAATCGGCTATCGTCGCGGAAGCCCCGTCGAAGGACGTGACATCCGGCGCTTCCGAGGTCGTCGCCATCCTCGGCTCGACGACCGATATGACGACGACTTTTTGTTGTTGTGGTTTTTTGTTGGTTCACTCTCGAGATGTGTCGAGACAAATGTTTGATCGGCCTTGGCTCCCGACGACACGCTAATTAAGTCACCGAGGAGCCGATCAACCGACGCACCAGGATCGACTTGGTCATCATCGTCGTCGCTGACATCGCTCCGGACGAGATAACTGTTATCCGACCGGCGGATTATTCTGGGTCGAATACCTTTTTACGTGGATGAGACGTGATCCTACGGATCCGATTGGTTGCCTCGAAGTTCGTCGATGGAGTGTCGAGCGTTCTTCATTTATGCTCGCTGATCGCGCTGCGCACGTCGCTGCTGGGACTCTAAAATCTGGAAGCACACAATAGAGAATGTTTGTTGAGGACGTTTTTGAATTATCGGATATCTCGAAATGCAGAATACGTTGACGGATTAACCCATCAGGAGCGGAGTGGATATTGGCGCTAATAAGATTTGTCCCAAGAGAGTTGGAAAAAAGCCGTGAGTTCAACTGCGGGGACTCGCCGTAATGGTATGTGAAAACATCCTTAGGAATTTTAGGATTGGGTGGGAATTACATTTTTCTTTTTTGGATCCAGCCCAGGTGCTGATTGCATTCCAAGTACCGCAAGAATCCACATCCAAATGCTAATTAATCCAAGTCTGCGAATTAAAGGCTCGCCAATAAACATTTTAGCGTTACACGAAGCCATCTTAAGAAGACCCTGGAAAAGCTTTCGAAGACCCCCGTCCAGGTTCTGTTTGCACTTCCAAGTCCCGCGAGGATTCATATCCAAGTCCAAAAGATGTTATTTAATTTCTTATCGTCACAAGAAAATCTTTTATATATTATATCGTAATGAGAAGGGTGAGCGTGGCCGAGTGTTCTGTGGTGTTTTTTCTGCGAAACAGTGGTTCGGATCCCACTTAAATCAGTAGGTCTACGGAAGGGGACAGCGCCCTGGTCTGGCAAAACTAAAAAGACTGTCAAATCTCTCGGGTTCGACTCCCGGGTCCGAAGTCTCGCTGGTGATCGCCAAGGAGCAGTGACGTAGCTCCAGATATAGGACGTACGAACTACGACTATAGCTGTATGCCTCGATGCTGACACCTGGCGGTGCTGTGCAAAGGGACGTTGACGTAGCTCCAGATATAGGACGTACGAACTACGACTATAGCTGTATGCTCGTGGTAAAAACACCTGACGGGGCGCGACTAGCTCCGGATCCGGGCCGAAAAACTGGAGAGAGGATTGAGAAGTATAAGAGGAAAGAGGAGAGTTGCCATGTAATACTGAAAGGTGAACATTAACACACACATACACATACACTCATACATATTATATCGTAATGAATATAGAGATGAGGATTGACTGAATCCGATTATAACATATTGATGACCGGAATAGCTCAGTATGACAAGTGACAAATGTACAGATTATCGACTGACGAGATGGGTACAGTCTTAATCGGACTCCCAAAGAGAGCAGACTTTGTCAGTTCGTACTTCAAATAAATCGAGTGATTCGCACCCCTAGAACAACAGTGTAACATCTCTTATGGGATTGCCATATAAGTTGTTACACTGTTGTTCTAAGGGTGTGGATTGTAATTAATAATATCCGCCCCAAAACCAAATACATGTGTTGTTGATTTCGCTCGGTCGTAACCGCGGATCGGGTAGGAATTAAATTTTTGTTCCTCTTACTGAAAACAAGTTCCCATTACACTTCTAAGTCCCGCAAAGATCCACGTCCAAGTCCTAATTAATCAAAGTCCCCGGAGCTAAAGCCTCGCTAAGAAGTCGTCCTAGCCCTGGTAAACATTCCAGCGTTACACGAGGCCATGATGAGAGCCTTAGAAAGGCTTTTCAGGGGCTTATTACGAAGGGTTAAGCACCCGCCTGGCTTATCTATCAAGGACGACTGTAATAAAAATAAAAATAGTCCAAAAAAAGGGAAAGAAAAATCCAACAAATCGTTCCCAAGTCGTGGCCTAATTTCCTACCCCAGCCTAACCTACCGTCCCTTCGGTGCACACGAACTCATCTCCGTCGCTGACGAGGAAATAAATTCACGATTACAGAGACAAAATCCGCGCTGTAAGAGACACAAGGCCAGCGCTTACGTAACGCGATCTCTCAAGGCCGCTCGCGAGAATTCGCGAAACTTTTCAATGTGCACACACTATATATTTTTTTTCTAATTATTCCTCCGCGACTTGTGCATCGCGAAAAAAAATACAGTGAATACGCGCTTTTGACGGTCGGCAAATGTGGCAAACTCGGGCCGCAGCGGGGACAAAAAATGAAGAAAAAAAATATGACAAAAATGGAAAAATTGTCTGGCGTGTTGTTCTTACAATGGGGCAGGACGCGGCTCGGAGCTTAAACGAAATACAAAACTGGAGGGAGGACGGCGGAGTGGGACGGAGGGAACGCCAAGCGCAAAAATCCACACAGGCGTATCATATAAACATTCAACTTCCGGCTTCGCGGCTGCTTGGTATAAGGTAGCAGTTACCTACGTAGGTACTCTCGTCACGTTCGCGAGTAACCGAGAAATAGGAAGACAGAAAGGCTGGAGCGGCGGGCTTTCGGAGCGGTGGAGAAAGACAGATCGAGGGCATATTGCCGGAGGGGGTTGCAAAAAAAAAAAAAAAATGCTTCCACCTCTCCCGTTAAAAGCGCGGCGTCCAAGTTCGCAATCTCCCTAGGCGCTTCAACCTAAAATCTTCACAATCCACTGTCTTCCTGGCTCGTATTTCATCTTCCTCTGTATTCGCCCTTTGGTTGAATTATTACTGTTACTGCAACCCTTGGCACAAACCCCGAAAACACTTCCGCGCAAGACAAGAGGAATCACCCCGATTGTTAAAAGATCCAAGTTTCTCAGAAAAAAAAAAAATTGAATTAAACCATATCGTTAATATTAAGCGAATAGACGGTAAAATAAGTTTGTAGTTTTTAGAAATTATTTTACACTTATTGTGACTTATTGTGACTTATTGTTATACTTAGTATTTTAGAACTTATTGTCCAAAAATGTCGACAATTTTTTATTTGTTCGTTTTCCGATCGCACCATCCGGCTCTAGTTTAATGTACAAAAATATCAACTAACATTGCGAAGGACATGGCAAATAAAAAACCAGGTTTGTGTATTCAAACCTGAAGAAACGAGCTTGTCACTTATTTAACAAAATTAATTTTACGAAACTTCGTATTCCGATTTGATGAAATTATTTCACATTGTGTATATAATATATTAGGCGTAACCACAAATTTCCCACGCACACAATTTATCAACAATTAGAATTAATTCCCACCAACCACTATACATAAAATCATTGAAAAAAAACCTACAAACATTTAAAGAGATACCAGATTTATTTACAATCGCTAATGTTCTGATCTTTATATCCTGGCTAACCTTAGCACAGTTACTTGACCGAACACCACATATCTTCTGTACCCAACGGAATGCACTTACGATTACTCACGAGCCTATCGAGTGATAGTCTTTAATAAAAAAAAAAAAAAATAGTAATTAAAAAGTCGTCGAGTCCTAATGCGACTGTAATTGTGCACGACGAGGCGCGAAGGGTTTCCCGCGAATTCGTTCACGTTAGACGAACAACACTAAGTAGAATTCTCCACGTGCGTCTCACGGGCAAGGGAGTGAGGATCATAATGGTCAAGGACGCCCTTCGCCGCATTCAAGATCAATGCCAAGCCGCGGATGACCCTGATCTCGACTCTAATGAGAATTTCTCGCATTTCTGTCTGGCCCCCGCATCTTCCATCCCTCCGCTTCAGCCCTTCACCCAACCGTCCCGTCGGCTGCGCAAATTCCCATGAATCCTCGGTCGGTCTTATGGGAAAGTCCCGCAATGCCATTCGTTTCACCACTTCTCGGAGACATCGTTCCTTCCCCATTCCTCATTCTCGTAAAACAAACGCTTTTTTACATATCGCTTCGTAGCCGTTGAAAATCCTGCCCAAAATTCGCAAACGAAAAAGTTGCCTGCACTGAAAAAAAGGATAGTATTTGTCACTATATCGAATACACTGAAAAAAAAATTCGCTTGCAGGCTGCCAAAGAATGAAATGTTTGTTTCAATTTTACTTTTAATTCTTACACTTCCGTATGATATTGAAGCAACGACAGCAAGACTGTCAAGGTGACATATTATCGTTTCAATCCGGTATGAAATTGTACGAATTCAGAGTAGAATTGAAACAACTTTTTTACTTCATTGACAGCCCGCAAGCAAATTTTACTTGAATCAATGATATTTTTTTTTTCAGTGTAGTTCCCAGGGGGAACGTCTATATAGATAGTTTCTGATAGTGCATATTCAATTGGTCAAATCATAATTATGGTTCAAATGATGATTTTTTGTCATAGTCGTAACTATAAAATATAGACGTTCCCCATGGGAACTATTTTTTATGGTAAAAAGTCGGTATTGTTGCTTTTACTATGTCAATTTTTCTCGTTGTGTGACGAATTTTTCATCAGAAATTCTAACGATTCTTCAGATTTCTTCGGCGACAACGCGAACCGAGATCCGACGAAACATCCGCAGCGACGAATCGTTCCTTTCCGGATGTGCAAAGAGACGGAAATTTTCGACCGTCCACGGGCTTCCTTTGAGCTTCAACGGCGCCCGGAGAGGGTGACACGGAATGTCACTTTTCCCTGATCCTTCGGCGAGGCAAAGGGAAGGTTCGCTCGTCAAGAGGCCCTCGACCTGGCGAGATATTGCGTCGGATTTTCTCTCCGGGCGTTCGGTGAGCGAAAGCGCAGCCAGCAAAAATTTCCGACGCGGCCCGGAATAACGATGAGTATGTAAGTTCGGCAGGAATTTAGCCGAGGGCCCTGGATTATTATGCTGAGTGGCGGAAGTCGGCTCGGGAGAGCGAAACCTCTCGATTGTATGATCTTTGGAAATGCTCCAGGTTGGCAAGACTAGGAAAGGATGCGTTCGTGTTGGAACTCGGAATGGCGACTCCGAAAACGTCACGAAAGTTCGGTGAATCCGGTACAGGGTTTGTTAATCTCTAAGTCCTGGCGATTCGGCAAATCCCATTTTTCGCTGCGATTCGACGTCTCGTAAAAAAATTTAAAGTAGGGCGTTTTCGGAAGGGACAGACCTAGACATATGCGGACGGACAGAAAATGTGGCTTTTGTACATTCTAAGACATTGCAAGTCATGACCCGATGAAGCATGAACCTCGCAATTTTTGCTATTTTCCGTCAAATGTGCTAGTACACATAATTTTCATGTATTTTGTTTCACGGGAAACGATTCCAACTGTTTTTTCGTCCCAAAGGCAAACGAAACCTTGGCATTCGCGGACGTCCCACTTTTTTTTTACTTTCTGGTCCCACACAAATTATTGTTTCAATGTGAACGAAACACATCCTGTATTCTCTACCATAAAGAATATTATCTCGAATCTCTGTAAATATACTATTCGGATTAGTATTACCCAACAAGTCAAACGGGACCTTTTTAAAAGCTTTCTTTCATACAAAGTATTGCTTCAAAGTGAAGGAAACCACAAAAGTCCTTTATTTTCCACCATAAAGAATATTATCTCGAATTTCTTCTCTGCGTAAATATACTATTCTGATTACCGATTACCCAACGAGTCAAACGGGACCTTGGCAGTCGCGAACGTCCGACTTTTTGTTTACTGTCTTTCATAGAAAGAATAAAAGTATCGTTTAAATGTGAACGAGACAACAGGTCCTTTATTTTCCGCCAAAAAGAATATTGTCTCGAATTTCTTCTCTGCGTAAATATACTATTCTGATTACCGATTACCCAACGAGTCAAACGGGACCTTGGCAGTCGCGAACGTCCGACTTTTTGTTTACTGTCTTTCATACAAAGAATAAAAGTATTGTCTAAATGTGAACGAGACAACAGGTCCTTTATTTTCCACCATAAAGAATGTTATCTCGAATTTCTTCTCTGCGTAAATATGTATTCAGATTACCGTTATCCAAAACCTTCACCCGTCGGTGATCGCGAGATTGGAAAGGTAAATCGAGCTTTGCGTCGCAATACCATACGTAACTCGGCTCGCCAGCTCAACCTGCCCCAAGATTGGATCATATTGCTGATCTCGACACGTTGAATGACCGGTCGTCCCGTCCGTCATCCTCAGACGGATCCTCCCTCGCACATCTGGGCAACAACCACCGGACGGACGCGTAAAACACGAGTCTGTCCTTGCAGCTAATCGCGTCTCAATTATCTCGGTCAATGTGCTCGAAGCCTCCAGCTCCAGCCTCGAAATTTACAAAAATATCCGAATGAGAATTCCGTCTATTTTCGTCGTCCACCCGCACCCGCGATATCTGCGACGCATCGTGTGACACTGGCTCGCCTGATCGACGACGAAGTTCCACAAAAATACACACGCACGCACATCCGATGGAGAATTCGGACCGCGTGACGACCGCGACCATCCGACTCATCGAACCTACCACGTTTTAGGCTTGTAGCAAAAAATTTAATCATCCACGGCTTCCGGGATTTTTTTGTAAACACACAAAGAAGGTCTCGTCGTATGTGCCAAAGGACAAACCGATACGTCGTGAAGACGTCGAAATAAAAATTAGAATGATGAATACTAATCGGACAATTTTTTATTTTTTTCAATAAAAAAAAATATATATTTATTTTTAAAGCATCGGTTTTTCACAATCAACCACCGGTCTTTTCCGAAACTTGATCTTATATTTTATGGTCGAGCGAGCGATCCGGATGAATTTTTCTGTAACGGAGGAGACTCTCGATGCTCCGAGAGGATGATGGAAAAGTCAACGATGCTCCGGCAAAACAACGCGTCTGTACCACTCGTCGCGTGACGCAAGCGGAAATTCTATCCCATGCAATTCCTCCTTCACGTCTTTAAAAAAGTGGAATCGCCCACGGCTTTCGGGATTTTTTTTGTAAAAACATAAAGACCGTCTTTTCATTTGCGTCAAAGGACAAATCGACTCGTCTCGAAAGCGTCTAAATAAAAATTGCGATGATGAATTGTACGACGCTTTCCGCAGTCGATCCGCTGCCTCTTCCGAAGCTTGATCTCATATTCTACCTCGGAACGAGCGATCCGCACGAGTTGTTCTGCAACGGAGGAGATTCTCGATGCCTCGAGAGGATGATGAGAAAGTCAACGATGTCCGGCAAAACAGCGTCTCTATCTTCGAATTCTAGGAAATTCCACCAAATTCCTCCTTCACGCCTTAAAAAAAAATGGAATCGCCCACAGCTTCCAGGATTTTTTTTTGTAAATACACGAAGACCGTCACTCCATGTGCGTCAAAGGACGAATCGACTCGTCTCGGAAGCGTCTAAATAAAAATTGCGATGATGAATTGTACGACGCCTTCCGCAGTCGATCCGCTGTCTCGCCCGAAGCTTGATCTCATATTCTACCTCGGAGCGAGCGATCCGCACGAGTTGTTCTGTAACGGAGGAGACTCTCGATGCCTCGAAAGGATGATGAGAAAGTCAACGATGTCCGGCAAAACAGCATCTCTAGGGTAAAAGTGGTGAATATGGCTCACCTCAATTAACACGTAAATCAATGATATATGGACCGGGCCATATTCCCCACTTTTACCCTATCTTCTAATTCTAGGAAAATTCCACCCAATTCCTCCTACACGCCTTTAAAAAAATTAAATCGCCCACAGCTTCCAGGATTTTTTTTTGTAAATACACGAAGACCGTCACTCCATGTGCGTCAAAGGACGAATCGACGCGTCTCGGAAGCGTCTAAATAAAAATTGCGATGATGAATTGTACGACGCCTTCCGCAGTCGATCCGCTGTCTCGCCCGAAGCTTGATCTCATATTCTACCTCGGAGCGAGCGATCCGCACGAGTTGTTCTGTAACGGAGGAGACTCTCGATGCCTCGAGAGGATGATGAGAAAGTCAACGATGTCCGGCAAAACAGCATCTTTAGGGTAAAAGTGGTAAATATGGCCCACCTCGATTAACACGTGAATCAATGATATATGGACCGGGCCATATTCCCCACTTTTACCCTATCTTCTAATTCTAGGTAATTCCACCCAATTCCTCCTACACGCCTTTAAAAAAATTAAATCGCCCACAGCTTCCAGGATTTTTTTTTGTAAATACACGAAGACCGCCACTCCATGTGCGTCAAAGGACGAATCGACTCGTCTCGGAAACGTCTAAATAAAAATTGCGATGATGAATTGTACGACGCCTTCCGCAGTCGATCCGCTGTCTCGCCCGAAGCTTGATCTCATATTCTACCTCGGAGCGAGCGATCCGCACGAGTTGTTCTGTAACGGAGGAGACTCTCGATGCCTCGAAAGGATGATGAGAAAGTCAACGATGCTCCGGCAAAACAGCGTGTCTGTAAGCTCGGTCGTGTGGCGCAACCGGAAATTCTATCCCATCCAATTCCTCCATCGCGTCTTTATCTTCTTCTTCACTCGGGGTCTCGGATGACGGGGAGAAAAATACCCTTGGCGGGGCTTCCTGTTTTTCAGGAATTTTCCCGAGGCGTACTTTGTGGCGCGACATCGAATGCATCGCCGACTTCCGTCGAGGCTTCCTCGTCGAGTGCAACGGGATCGCAGCGATGGAGGACCTTAAGAAAGCAGTCGTGCGGTAACTTTCCAGAAGCTGCTCGGCAATAACCCGGCTCTGCCACCTGCCTCGATGGAAACGAGTGCACTCTGGAAAGACACTATCCTCGAGCCAGAAACAACACCAAAGGCTTATCGATTTTCACGCGCGTGCTCCAATGTTCGACTGTCCTACGAGGTTTGCGCTTGGCTTATGGAGATTTATGGAAATAAATGCAATGCGCAAACAAAGCTCGACGGTTGACGAGTCGACGAGCGTGGAGAGAAATGCGGACGGGGCGAGACCGTGCACATCTAGGCGCTGCTTGGTCCTCTCGGTTGGTCAAATTTCGTAAGGAGTTTAAAGTTGTCGGGCGAACAGTAAACGATTGTGACGGAACAATTGACATTTTCCAAATTTTTTAAATTATTTTTAATCCCTCTTGAATGAAAGGCGAAGGGGAGAGCGGGGCAAAACGGACCAGTGAACTTCATCAAAGATACTTTTTTTTATGTCCGGCGGCAAATTAGAAAAAATTGGTCTCGTCCTGGGAATCCATTTCCCTCGGTTTGCCCTGCACAGTCAAAAAGATTTGTACTTTTGACAATTTTTTTGCCCCCAAACGTTCACAATTATTTTCTTTATTTTTAATCAATTAATTCTCAATACTAACTTTACAATAAAAATTAGTGTATAATGAACCACAATTACTTTTTGCACAATGACCAAGAAAATATTTGTGGACGTTTATGGACAAAATCGTCGGTATCTCTTTTGCTGTGTGTTACTTTGGAAGAATGGCCGAACAAAAAACGGGATAGTGTCAATTTTTTCAATTTCGGGAAAATTGAAAAATGGATTCTAAATAGTGCGTGATGGTAAAACATCGCGGTCGGTAACGAAAATCTGTAATCCATTTCTGCCCCACGTTCTTGAAAATAGCGAGCAACCTCAAACTGTCAGCGTCGTCATCGATCGGTCGCACAGACCTTACAAATTTGCATTTACCTCGATAGATTTAGCATCATCGAACAAAAATTTATTGCAGCTTTTTGCAGCAGTCGAAATTGATCGCAGCTTTTTTACCGACCGGGCCCGGCTAGGACGGCCGGGACGCGCTATCACATCGCCCTAATGGATAACCCTGAGTGCATCATCAATTATTATGCCGAACGAGGTCGTTTCCTTTCGGCGGCTTTTTACCAGTTTTTGATTTTATTTGCGCATTTTACGAGTCGCTCCGCCGAGTTTGACAACGTTTATTGCGCACTAAGTGCACTACTGTGTACCCGCGGAAAAATTCACGCTACATCGTGCGGTTTATCAATTAAAGCGCCGCAACTATACACATATATATAAATATATATATATATATATTAAAATGGTCCGTGGAAACAGTTGCAGGAATTCCGCGCGCGCACAAACTGAATTGCGCGACTGTTTTGCATTTTGTAGAATGTCGCGTCGACCGGCGCGGATTAAATGTGATCCAGCGAGCAAACATTGTCCAGGATGGGCGTTTCGTACGGTCTGCTGACGCTGAAAACGTTTCGTTTCACTTGTAAGCGAAACACGAATCGTCCCCGGAGATTCGCACGTCAATCTGTCTCCGAGCGTCGCGATGCACGTGCGGGATGGATGTGTGTGAGTGTGTGGGCGCAAAATGATAGATGATCATACGAACGAGCAATCAACATTCGTCGATTATTTTCGAGTGAGCCACTTGGCTGACGTTACGGAATATTTCTGTTAGATAAAAAAAAAAAATTGATAATGTCTCATCCGGATTTTTTGAAAATTGTCGATTACGAAGTGTCGACATCAGGGTCGCAGATGAGCCTTCAAATAATAGTGATAATAATAAAATGGCGAATCCAACATGGCCAATGAAATTTCGAAATTTTTTTTTTTTTGATCGGATGGTTTTTTGATGTCGCGGAGTGCGAATGTGTAGCCAAATCCGCAAAATTCAAAATGCAGATCCAATGAAACTGATCAATAATAGAAAAAAAAAGAAATTTAATTTCAATACAAATGAGTATCCTCAGCTCAAAAAATTGTTTTGATAATTTGAAAATTTGTTTGACGATTTAAAAATGTCTGACAATTTGTAAATTTCTTTGACACTTTTGATGGCCGCTCAGGCTGTCGTGCCAATAAAAAATATTATCGTAGTACTATTAGCGAAGTTACTTTAAATTTAACAATCTATTATTACAATGCACGACACTGCAGAATCGTGAGAGGATAATCGAGTTGGATGAAGACCGGAATAGAACTAACGGCGAACATCATGGACGTGGCGTGGCGTAACGCAAATGCCGGCGCGTTTACGGTTTCGCGCGTCTACTCGCGATGTCCACGAGGCTGCACGAGGATGCGCCCAATGCGCGAACTATAAATAAACAATTATTCATGCAAGCCGTAGCGCTTGACGGAGGCGCGATGATGATGATGACGACGATAACGCCAGGCACTCACAGCATGCAGTGCCTCTCACGAGGAAACTCTCGGTACATGATCAGCAAATCGATACAATCGTTGATACCCCGGGTAATTGACACTGTACAGTGGCAATTTGCTGAAACTCATTGAATGAAGATAGTTAAAAGTCACGAGTCGTTCGTTCTTATCATGTTGTTATTAATCAGTAAGGCCTCTCAGAGGTGAGCGGGATCAAAACGGAACTCTGCGGCAAAACGGTCTATCACAAATTTTCCGCAGGATGTAAAATAAATCTCGTCACGCATGGAGAACATTCGTCCGTTTTGCCTGAAAGATGCTTTTCATGCTTCTTGCTTTAGTAAATCTCCTAAGTCAAAGTGCATTTTGCGTACATGATCAGCTAATCGATAGAATGGCTAATCGATAGACTTATTTTGCGAACATGATCAGCTAATCGGTAGAATCGCTAATCGGTAGAATCGCTAATCGGTAGAATCGCTAATCGGTAGAATCGCTAATCGGTAGAATCGCTAATCGGTAGAATCGCTAATCGGTAGAATCGCTAATCGGTAGAATCGCTAATCGGTAGAATCGCTAATCGGTAGAATCGCTAATCGGTAGAATCGCTAATCGGTAGAATCGCTAATCGGTAGAATCGCTAATCGGTAGAATCGCTAATCGGTAGAATCGCTAATCGGTAGAATCGCTAATCGGTAGAATCGCTAATCGGTAGAATCGCTAATCGGTAGAATCGCTAATCGGTAGAATCGCTAATCGGTAGAATCGCTAATCGGTAGAATCGCTAATCGGTAGAATCATTTTGCGTACATGATCACCTAATCGGTACAATCAATAGAAACACTGTATAATGGCAATTTGCGGAAACACATTGAATAACGATACTTAGAAGTCGCAAACGAGTTTTTCGTTCTTATCGCATTGTTATCAACCAGTAAAGCCTGGCAGAGGCGAACGGAATCAAAACGGAACTCCGACGCAAAACAGTCAAACACACACCTTTTCCGCAGGAAAATGTGTAAAAAAAGTCTCATCACAAATGGAGAACATTGGTCCGTTTCGCCCGAAAGTTGTTTTTCATGCTTTTTTATATAGGTCTCCTAAATAAAATTGCATTCTTTGCTAAAGAACATTAAATTCCCGGGGTAATTGACGTTGTACAGTGGCAATTTGCGAAACACATTGAATGAAGATAGTTGGAAGTCGCAAACGACTTGTTCGTTCTTATCACGTTGTTATCAGTAACGGCTTTCGAAGCATAGCGGGTTTAAAACGGAACTCGAGGCAAAACGGCCCGTCAACAACTTTCCGCGGGATGTGGAGAAAGCCTCGTCTCAAATGGAGGGCATTGGTCCGCTTTGCCCCACAGTTTCGACGTTCGCCGCGCTCCACGCATACGTGGCGAAATTGGAAGCCCTCCGAATCAAATTGCATTCTGTGTTAATAGACATTAAATTCATAGCTTCGAAGCCAACCGAACGACCTTCATTTATTATCGGTCCGTTTCGACCAGCTCTACGCCCTATTCATCGGGCTAATCGGGATTGGCCATATTCACCACATTTACCCGATATTTCCAATGATGACTCATAGACGGCTGAATTTCCTCGCAGTGTAAACACCGTCGACTGCACACTCGCTTATTCAAATACAGGATTCAAATACTTCAGTCGCATCCGGATTCCGTTGTTCAAACAATGTTGTAATTTTAGTGATAATTATAAACCGCAGTCTAGTCGCGGTGAAGTGTCATTAAACGATGACGTTCGGCAAATAGCTAAAAGCAAATATATTTGCGTATACGATATAAATATATAAATATACATATATCGTCAGAAAGTCTCATTTTCGTTCTCGTCTCGTTAAATTTGTCGACGACAATTCGCAGTCATCGATGTGTCTCGCACACTCGTCGACGATTCGTTTGAATATAAAATCTGTCGTTCCCGGTCGCTGGTGCAGTGGTAACTAACAAAGAGGGATTCGCGCTCATTAACGAGCCAGCGAGTTTGCCACGAAAACGTTTATTTCCGACGACGGTTAACGAGGATTGTACGACGTGCCGTTCATGCTTGTCGGTTACTCTAAACTCCCGTGGAGCCCCCAGCGAAATGTCCAGGCGCCCGGCGCTTCAAAGCTTCCAAATCTCCAGTCCCGTGTCAAAAAAATCTGGTTCACGGTCGATTTGTTAAATGAGTCGCCCAAAAGTCTGAGGGAGCGATTGTAGAAGTGCAATGTAGGCTTAGAGAATTACTGTCAAGTCTGATACTTGTGTTGTGAATCCTATGGTCCATGTTACCAAGCATGCGACAAAAGGGGGTAAGATGGACCACCGCATGATTACTGTGAAAAAAATATATATATAAAATGTATTCATTGGCCATCCTTTAGAAAGAGTGTTTTCAGTTCTTCCTTTCATTGACGTTGGGATTTACCGGCGGGAGTTGGAGATACCGGTCGAAACTTTTTAGTGGCTTTTTAGTCGCTACTTTGACACTATGCAGAATTCAGTCTGTACAAAAGTCTGTTTTCTATGCAGACGTTAGTGTATAATACAAAAATCTGTATTCTATGTAGAGTCTATATAAAAGTTTGCATTCCATATAGACTTTATGCAAAAATCTGTATCTATATAGACTTTGGTCTATACAGAACTCTGTATTCCATATAGACTTTGGTCTATACAGAACTCTGTATTCTATGTAGACTTTGGTCTATACAATAGTCTGTGTTCTGTGCAGAGTTTGATCTATACAAAAGTCGGTATTCGAGAGAGCTTTTTCAATCTGTCTGATCTATGAAAAGGCTGTTCTTCATTCTCAATTCAATAAACCATTTTTATATATTTTCAGTCGTCAATTTGAATATTTTTCTTCGAAATGTAAGGGCGTCGGAGAAAAAAATATTTTATATTTTTTATCCAGCGTCATTCGGCCGGGCTTTAGTATCGATTCAACGAGGGATAGTCCTTCTCCCCGTGTGAATATCCAGCTTTTATGTAATAGCACTTATATAGAATGTGAGCTGCATACGTGGATCGAGCGAAAGCTCTGGAACACGCTGATACGATGGATTCACGAGTGAAGGGAGTCAAGAAAAAAAAAAAAAAAACGTAAAGGAAAAGGAAACAAAAAGAAAAATGTGATTTCAATACGAGTCGAAAATGGGAGGATAAACTTTTGACGACTGCAGGGGAGTTTTATGGATACATGGACCTTTTTTATTACACTCCCAAAGTACGTACCTCGTACGCAATAAAATCGTCGTTATGCTATACTGTAAAAAAAGATTTGTACATTTGACAGAAAGAAAACAATTGTAAAATAAAAAAATAAACTAAATAATAAACAAGTTACACAATAACATTGTCGTTATGCTATACGCTGAAATAAGATTTGTAAATTTGATAGAAAAAAATAGCGAAGTAAAAAGAGAAAGTAAATAATAAATAAATTTTATTTGATGATCGATAATTCAATTTTCCGGCCAGATTGTGAATAGGAAATTGCTAAAAGCTACGCGTACGCGCGTTGTACCACAGGCAATTGAGATATGCTCGCTTCTCGCATATAGTAAACATACCGATAGTCCGAAGTCAGAAAGGCGTACGAGCTACGCTTACGCACAGACTATGCGGCGTTGTGGCATCGAGCCGTCGATATATACGTTCGCGCGACGGGCCATAAAACAGATTATGTAATGATCCTGGTGGGTCCAGGGCACGAGACGATGAACATCAAACGAGCCACGACGAGGGGGTTTGCCCTATATTAATTTTCATCTCTACTACTTTTTCACCTCATGCCGCTCGAACTGACGTTTTAATGAGCCGTTACTCATGCACGATCGGGCTTTGGCTAGACTAGAGCTATTATATTCAAATGCTATGAGCACTCGATATTAAATCATACCTGCCATTCACGTTACCGGCTGCTTCTTTTTTTTTTTAGAGTTTTTATGTATGCCATTTATTGACAGATCTATGACATATTTAACAAGACGAAATTGTTATGTGCAATTAACAATTTTGCATTGAATTCGAAGCACCACTTTCGATGACATTGTCCCGAGACTTATTATTATGTTTTTTTTTTTTTTTTTTTTTTTTTTTTTTTTTCAATCGTTCGATGAATTATATAACAAATTTTTGCTGTCAAGAGTTGGAAAAATTAATATCCGTCGATTTCATTTACTGCCTTAAGCTACGTGTTAATAAAGGCATTGATTAGTACGTAACATTTTTTAATTGATGTTTCTGAATATCTTGCCCAATATTTTTCCGAACATCTTGTTCGTTATCTTGTTATTATTCTACTGAATATCTTACTCGACATCGTTCTGAATATCTTACTCGACATTTTTCTGAATATCTTACTCGACATCGTTCTGAATATCTTACTCGACATCTTTCGGACTATCTTACTCAACATCTTTCTGAATATCTTACTCGACATCGTTCTGAATATCTTACTCGACATCTTTCTGAATATCTTACTCGACATCTTTCTGAATATCTTACTCGACATCGTTCTGAAGATCTTACTCGACATCTTTCGGACTATCTTACTCGACATCTTTCTGAATATCTTACTCGACATCTTTCTGAACATCTTACTCGACATCTTTCTGAATATCTTACTCGACATCTTTCTGAATATCTTACTCGAAATTTTTCTGAATATCTTATTCGAAATTTTTCTGAATATCTTACTTTTACTTACTTTTAGAAAATTCCGAAATCATCCAGAAATTTCATCAGAGCTATTTTGTACGTAAAAACAATTTTCTGCTGGCTAGTAACTTTCCACCGGGTATCGAATATAACCGTGCGACACGTTCACCTATGTCGACCTGTCGTCAAAAATCGGCACGTCACATCGGGGACTCGATGGATCATCGTGACGAATGGTTTTTGAAGTGTCAATATACATATACATCCTCGATCCACACCGACAGGTACACAGATAGTTCCACCTTGCCGAACGGGTTGGCTTTGTAATCGGGGTCGATAGCGCGTGCGCGCCCAAGCGAAATTTAATTGTCGTTGCATCGCATAGCGCATATAGACTGCGTATGCTACGGCCAATTCCCACAAGCCGACTGACCGAACCGGGTATGCACCCGGCCATATGGGCGCAACCTAAATTGAATGGCTCTAAAGCCGCTCGCGGCTTCGTACGCCAGGATGTTCTTTGTTAGCAACGAACGCGTCACCGTGACGACGCCAGCCGACGATCATTGCACATTCCGGGCGTTTCGCATCTTCCGCAATGTCCGCGAGGGCCCGTTTGACTATCCGACGCTCGCCGTATAGTGTTTTCCCCGTTTCTGGCTTCCGAAACCAATTTTAGCTGAATTCTTTCCTCTTTTCAATGACAAATCAATTTTTTTTTATTTCCCTTTTTTTGCACACGATTTTTATCATATTTCGCATAATATTGATTTTTTTTTTACTGTGACGATGCTGGCCTACGATCATTGCACATTTCGGGTGTTTTGCATCTTCCGCAATGTTCGCGAGGGTCCGTTTGTGGCGTCCGAAAGCAATTTTAGGTGAATTCTTTCTTCTTTTCAATTACAAATAAAATTTCTATTTAATTTCACTTTCTTGCGTATTGATTTTTTTTTTTTTTTACTGTGACGATGCTGGCCTACGATCATTGCACGTTTCGGGCGTTTCGCATCTTCCGCAATGTCCGCGAGGGCATGTTTGACCATTCGACAGTCGCGCTATAGTGTTTTCCTCGTTTCTGGCTTCCGAAAGCAATTTTAGTTGAATTCTTTCCTCTTTTCAATTACAAATAATTTTTTTTATTTCCCTTTTTTGCACACGACTTTTCTCGTATTTCGCGTAATTTCGAGATTTTTTTTTTACTCTGACAACGCCGTCCGACGATCATTGCACATTCCGGGCGTTTCGCATCTTCTGCAATGTCCGCGAGAACACGTTTAACCATTTGCAAGCAATTTTAGATGCATTTTTTTTCTTCCATTAAATTACAAGTAAAATTCCCTTTTTTTATTTCACTTTTTTTTGCACACGATTTTTCTCATATTTCGCGTAATTTTGAGAATTTTTTTTTTTCGCGAGTGTTTGCACACTCGACGATTCCGCGACACGGAGACCGAGCCCGCAAGCGACTGGCTAGCGTTCTGGGTGACCTTCGTCGAGCGCGAGGAAAACAGTGAAACACAATAGTGTAATGCGATTATAGCGAGGTCGATGCAAATCTTGATATTTAAAACCGGAAGTCAATAGCTGACACGGAACGACGACGATGACTTAGATACGTTATGTTACACTCGGACGAGTCGTAGGCTCTTTTTACAATGGGTTTTCTCTTTCCCGCTGTCTCTCTCTCTCGTTTGCATTATGTGCATAAGCAATGGTTAAGTGTCGTTCGCGGTTCTTTCATAAGGAGCCAATGCAAACGTGTGCGCGATGCGAAATAGCGTCGGTGAGGATAACGAGTACGCGAGCGCGCACTCATATTAGTTTCCCGAGTGCGAATGAGTGAACGGTCTTTTCACGACCTTGCGCGTTTCAGGAGTAATGCAACTCGCGCGCATTGTACGTACATCCCGTACGTCCCGAGGTATTCTCGTACTCGTACATTGTGAGAAACTGTGTCCAACAATTTTATTAAAATACGAACAGGTCCATATAATGTATCAGCCTGACAGGTGAGACAAGTATAGGAAAGAGCGGGGCAAAATGGGACAGTGGGGGGCAAAACGGAATTTTCCAATAATTTTCGGATGAAGGAGTGAGGCAAAACGGGCTAGACGATCAGGATGTATCGATGGGGCAAAATGGGATAGTGGTGCAAAACGGGCTAGACGATCGGGATGTATCGATTGGGCAAAATGGGACAGTGGGGCAAATCGGGGTGGAAAATCCGGGTATGTCGATGGTGCAAAATGGGGCATCCAAAAATTATTGGAAAACTGCGTTATGCTCGACTGTCCCATTTTGCCTCGCCCTCCTCTACTTGTGTTAAAAATTATGATACATTATTCATG
Source organism: Ichneumon xanthorius (assembly GCA_917499995.1). Classification (NCBI taxonomy): domain Eukaryota; kingdom Metazoa; phylum Arthropoda; class Insecta; order Hymenoptera; family Ichneumonidae; genus Ichneumon; species Ichneumon xanthorius. Next base: position 13,400,355 of record OU824201.1, read on the forward strand.
GAGGACATAATCATATAATCAAGTATAATCCATACATGATCGTGTATGCTCATAAATGATGTATGATTCGCACACAATTTACTTATGATTATAGGAGGCGAAAGGGGCAAAACGGACCGTTCGTGTCGATTGCTCGCGTGACATAAAAAAGCAGGCTGGTCTCAATTGGAGCAGACTGGTTCATTTTGCCCCGTCTTTCCGTTCTCCTCTATTGTTTGTCTTATGTATGCACAAGCTCGGAAACTCACGCAGTCCGTTTAACCCGTTTAGTTACGGCACTTAACGAGGATACTCCGACATAATATGCTTAAAGTCAGCAGCACAACGTCGGCGTTAACACGATCTAGGGTGAGCGTTACGATGTTGTCGCCCTTTGGCTCGTAATGGGTACTATTTGTGGTTAACTCTCGGATTAAATTGAAACACAAGACGTGCCAATGACTGTGCTCTGCGTACGCTTAAATGGTCATTTTTTTGTGATATTTACCGTACGCTCCATTCTAACAGTTTCAAGGGGTTCGCAACTGTGTAGTTATCGTTCAATCGAGTATAGATTGTGGGGTAAAACGGAACGCCTGGGCAAAACGACCCATTATTGACTATTTTACGAGGAACATAAAATGACAAAGTTGTTATACTTAAAAATTGGAGACTGGTCCGTTTTGCCCCGGTGCTCCTCTACATTCGGGTTGCCAGAATTCCGAGCCATCGCTTTTACTTGTGACTGAGGTATATTTTGAGCTAATCGATATTACCCGCGGAAGACAAGAATAAACATACATTCGTTCAAGGGTTTTAACCCCTGCAAAGATAGCGCTCCTTAAGGAAGCTAAAACAGTACTAATTATGATTTAACGAGGAAATGGCGCAAAACCACCCGGTATTGTCCACTTTTCGAGGGACATAAAATACGAAAGGTCTTATACCTAAGAAATTAACACTGTTTCGTTTTGCCCCGCTCGCCTCTAGATTCGTGTGCCAGCATTCCGAGACGGCGCTTTTACTTGGCATTCCGGTATATTTTGAGCAAATCGATATTAACCAGAATAAACCCACATTCAAGGTTTTTAACCCTTCCAAACATAGCGCTCCTTTGGGAAGTTAAAACGGTACGAATTGTAAGTTAAGAGGGAAAGATCAGGCAAAACGGGAACGATGGAATTTTGCCAACACTGGCCAAAATGGAGTACCAAAAAAATTCGACAAAATTCATTGGATCACCGGAAAGACGGGGGTAAAATGGCCACTCCGGGAATGGGATTTTTTTTCTACTTACAGTCCTAATCTCACAGCCAAGATTCCATCTGAAAACAAAAATCATAAGATTTGTTACTTTTTATTTTTGACATTTTTGTAGTTACAAATTATTAATAATTATCACTTGGCTCAAATAGTTATTAGTTGCATACTTGTAATAAAATTTATTTTATTTACAATAACAACAATTAATAAATATCTTATAAGTAAATGTTGAAGGACTTTTTCGTTATCGACCAGCGGATCGCAAAAACTGCAATGTTTGTCATGAATAATTTCAATCGATATCATTAACTTGATGTCAAGACGCTGTTGCAATAGTTTCATCAATATTTATGGTATTACGTCGCTGTGAGCGATTTTGAGACAATTCACGCCGAATGGTTCAATCATAAATCAAACAACTTCACGAATGTCAGAAGCTATAGCGCCGGTCGGCGAGGATTCGCGTACAGTAGTCTGTCGACCTTCGAGTTCGTCTCGTTGCGCATTGCGGCTGTGCGAAGAGCCCCTCTATCGTTCGCTCGGCGAGAGACACCGTACAAGATACGTCTGGCAAGTCCATAATGTTTTGCGAATAATCCTCCACCATGTATTAAGTTAGAATGGATCGAGGGGAAAAAAATATTAATTTTCTCTACGTCCTTAATAATGATGTTTCAATTTTTTTATAATTAAAACCATCGATTTCAGGTCGCAATCTTGACTCTATGCAATGAGTTATGCCAACGAAATGTTCAGCTTCGCTAACTCCGTTACCTTTTTTCAGAATTTTTATAGAATGCAATAGCTTCAAAATTTTAATTGCGCTTGACTTATTATTTAACTACTTTGCAATTAATAAAAAAAATTTAACGATACTACGAGACTCATATACATGATCCTCGATAATGTATTAAGTTAGAACGGCTCAAGGGGAAATTTTTTTTTTCTTTACGTCCTTAATAATCATATTTCAATTTTTTTACAATTAAAAACATGAATTTCTGTTCGCAATCGTGACTCGACGCAATGCCAACTAAATGTCCAGCTAGGCTAACTCCGATAGCTTTTTTTTTTACAATTTGTATCCAATGCAATTGTTTCAAATTTTTAATAACGACGGACTTATTATTTAATTACTTAATTTTTTTTTTAATTTGAACGAGAAAATGAGACTCATCGGCTTCACCGCCTCCCAGAGAAAAAAATCCGCAGTTCGTATATACAGTCCATAGCGGATTAAGCATTCTCGACTTCTTGTGTCACACCGAGTTGTCGTTTCTGTGCGAAACAAGCTGTCGCAAAACTTATACATAAATTCATACCGCCGTAGATACCATACGTACAGAACGTACGAATGCATGAATAAATGGCCACCAAGTCCGACACAAGCGATCAAGAAATTACGAAGCGGTAACGAGCCTCATTCGTGGTTCAAGGATCCCTGATGTTCTCTTTATTAATTCCATCCCGGTAAAGTAGTCGGTTATAATCCGTGCGTTTAATTACGCGTAGAGATGAGCGGGACAAAATTGAACCTTGGGGCGGAAAATATTATTCGTATCAATTTTTTGCAGCTTATGAAACAACATCGCATTTTTTAATGGCGAAGATCGGTTCCTTTTGCCCCGCTCGCCCCTCCACCGACTGTCTACATCTCTCGGAGGCCAACAATCGTATCGCTTACTGTGCAGCAATACTGCATGGGATAAAAATTGATATATTTATTAATTGAATGTTTATTAATTGAATGTTTATTAATTGAATGTTTATTAATTGAATGTTTATTAATTGAATGTTTATTAATTGAATGTTTATTAATTGAATGTTTATTAATTGAATGTTTATTAATTGAATGTTTATTAATTGAATGTTTATTAATTGAATGTTTATTAATTGAATGTTTATTAATTGAATGTTTATTAATTGAATGTTTATTAATTGAATGTTTATTAATTGAATGTTTATTAATTGAATGTTTATTAATTGAATGTTTATTAATTGAATGTTTATTAATTGAATGTTTATTAATTGAATGTTTATTAATTGAATGTTTATTAATTGAATGTTTATTAATTGAATGTTTATTAATTGAATGTTTATTAATTGAATGTTTATTAATTGAATGTTTATTAATTGAATGTTTATTAATTGAATGTTTATTAATTGAATGTTTATTAATTGAATGTTTATTAATTGAATGTTTATTAATTGAATGTTTATTAATTGAATGTTTATTAATTGTATGTTTATTAATTGAATGTTTATTAATTGAATGTTTATTACTTGAATGTTTATTAATTGAATATTTAGTAGTAGAAGTAGTAGTAGTAGTAAGTGTCTTTATTGACAATACATACGATACATTAATGACCGTTACAGTTTTTAAACATTAATACAATTAGGGTTAAAGTGGGTAATATGGACCGGTCCATATATCATTGATTTACGTGTTAATTGAGGTGGGACATATTCACCACTTTTACCCTACACATTTACATTTGTATTGTCAACGGGCTATCAACCGGAGTCCTTCCGCCCCTGGCTATCTTTTATTTGGGGTGTGATTGCCATTTTTTTTTGCGCTGGTACATTTTTATTCTTTTTCGTTCGACATTCTATTTAGATGTTGATATGTAGTGTGTGTTGGATGTTTATGTCTTCGGGTAGTGTTTTGTGTGGGTTGTAAGCATAGCGGTTGGATGTTTGCTAGCTGATTGAGTGCAAATCGTTTATTGAGTTGTATTGTTCCTGTTGTTATGGGAGTGATGCCTGTTGTTTCATATAGGAGTGAATTGCGCGGGTTGTGAAGCGGGTTATTAGGGTGTCTTATTCTTGTTAGACTCCGTATGGCGCTGGTTTCGGCGGTTTTTATTTTCTTAAGGGCCGTTTGTTGTTCTTTGCAGTTCATGAAAATTGGGTGTCCGTATTCGAGGATTGGTCTGCATATGCTTTTGTGTATTTTTGCGAGGTGTTTTATGTGTATGTTGCGGTCCCTGAATGTAATTCCTCTAAAGTGTGAGGCTCTAGTCAACGTTTTCTTTTTGCAATGTTGGAGGTGGTTGTTGAAGTTTAATTTTTGGTCTATGGTTATTCCTAGGTATTTTGCCGAGTGTCGGGGTAATATTTCTACGTTGAATAGGCGAACTGTTGGCGATTGCTGCGTGATTTTGTGGTTGAATATCAGTAGTTGAGATTTTCGTGGGTTGGGTTTAAGGCGCCAGTTATTGAACCATGTAGGGTAAAGCGGGGCAAAATGGGGCAACGGGGCAAAACGGGGTTTTTGGGCAAAACGTCATTTTCCAATAATTTTTGGATGCCCGAATTCGCTCTATCGGATACATCAGGCTTTTCTGCCCAGTTTTGCCACCTTGTCCGATCCAAAAATGTTATGATGAAAATTTAGTTTTGCCCAAAAACCCCGTTTTGCCCCATTGCGCCATTTTGCCCCGCTCTCCCCTACTTGTCTTATCCACCGCTTGAATATTTATTAATTGAATACTTATTAATGTTGAATATTCATTAACCGCGATATAACCACAGACTACCTCGAAGATAGCGGTACAAATAATATGCCCCCCTCCGGAGGAAAATCGTATTACCGATCGATAAAACGATTTTCCCTATTTTTGACGGGGAATAAAACAACATCACATTTCGAGTGGCGTAGGCAGGTTCGTTTTGCCCCGCTCTCCCCTACACCGACTATAACGTCTGTCGGAGGTCCAACAATCGTATCGCTTACCCTACTGTGCCGCAATATTGAATGGGATAAACAGATTGATTGTCCGTGCTGATCTATTGATTAATCGCGATACAACCAAAGGCTACCTCGAAGGCTTATCCTGGGCTCGGTTCTCACGCGGCGTTCGGCAGTTAATCGTCATCTCCGTCATATACGCAGCGGCAGATGCTGATGAGGAAAATCGGACGGTCGGTCCCGAGTCGATTGACCTCCATCGACAGACATTTATCTGTCTGTCGCGAGGAAGGATGATTTTGCTCCGACTATCTTTGCACACGTCAATCGAACGATCGTTTTCATTGACGCTAATCGTCCGGCCCACAGCCACAATTCCGAAAACATCGAGAGAAAGATGTTTACTTTCGTATATTCGAAAAAATAACGACTTTGCAAGGTGCAGAGTAAAAAAATAATTTCGTCAAATCGGAATACGGAGTTTCGTACAAATAATTTTGGCTTCACTTATTTTATTAATAATAAAAATAAGCGACAAGCTCGTTTGTTCGGATTTGCATATACAAACTTGGTAATTTATTTCCCGTGCCATTGACAATTTTAGTTTGTAGTTTTGTTTGTAAAACTAGAGTCGGGCGGTGCGATCGGAAAATTAACAAATATTAACAATAGATAACATCTAACAGTTTTTGATACCTAAGAAACTTAACTCTTGTCACGTATATTGCATATGGCGAATTCGCCGTCGACCGAAGTCCTTCAGCCATGATAATATGATTTTAATAAATAATTGTTGTCAAAATCTTACTATCAATTTTTTCCGTTTAATCTCGAGATATCGTCATGAAAGATCGCTGGCTATGTCAACAGAAGCACGTCTATCAATCAGCGTGAAAAAGTAGTTAGTCCTGTATATTTCATCATTACCGTTCGTTGGAAGTGAAAGATCTTAGGCAGTTCCAAATGTTCAAAGAAACGATTTTGCAAGATACAAGTGCAGATACGGGACAACACCGGGGCGAAAACCGCGCATCAAGAAAAACAGATAACACAATGTTAATGAACAATTTATTCTCAAAATCTTCCTCATAATTTTTTTCCGTGTAATCTCGAGATTTCGTTATGAAAGATCACTGGCTATGTCAACAGAAGCACTTCTATCAATCAGCGTGAAAAAGTAGCGAGTCCTGTATATTTCATCATTACAGTTTCTTTTCGTCCGCCGGGATTTTTTTTGTTTTTCCTCGCTAATCCCGACGAACGGAGTTTCTTCGCGAGTTTCGTATAAAAAGCGATTTCGCGAGGCGGCTAAGCGCGAACGAGCCTCCGGGGTTATAAGCTTCGTGTATACCGCTAAGCTATGGGAGCGTGAAAAATTTATTCGCGAATCGTGCTACACGTGCCGGCGGATGAGCCCGAAGGGATACGATGGCATAAGGCTCGGGATAGCGGGCTTGCGATCGGTGAGCGAAGAGGCAAAGGGAAAATATATGAAGAGGCGGTCGAAGAGAGAACGAGCGGGTAAGCTGAGGGGTAATCGAAAATATTGAGAACCTTTCTACGTGACCGGTGGATCAGCGGAGCGGGTTGGATCGTGCGGTGCGGATGTTGTCGGAGTCGGAGAGGCATGCGATTGTTCCTCCGGCCTTTTCGTTCGGTCTCTCGCCGTGAATTTAATAGAGATCGACTTTTACTTATCGACGAGCTTCGGCGAGAAAGAGCGACCCTTGGAAACCCTCCACGTCAGCCCCAACAGACAAACTCCAAGACTCCCTGATTGTCCCTTATTTAAGGATCTCCGACTTCCCGGCAGAATCGGGGAAACCGGATATACATCTTCGGACTGAACGGAAGTGTCCTGGTGATTTACTGCTTCGAGAGAAATTTTGGAAAAATTAATTTAAAAAGTGGGCATTAGGGTGGTCCTTAAATCGAACATTTTTTAATTTTCCGGGCCACGCAGTATTATCGTGAGGTATAAAATAAAAATGCGGTGTGCGAAGGGTCCGCGAAATTAATGTATTTTTAGAGGTCGCTACCGAGGTTTAAAAAACTGTTTTCGACAATTATTGCTAACAGTTACGAAATGTTGTAAAAGGTGAAAATCCACCGCGGGAAAATAACCGAATATTTCATTTCGAAAGATATGTTTGTTGTAACAAAAGTTGAACAAAAAAAAAAACCGAAGATTTTGCGTTTCTGGTAAAGGGGGTCGACAGTTTCTTCCAATGGTCAAAAAGTCTAAAATATCGGTATCGATGAACGAAGTAAACATTTGCACATTGCTATCCTTTGACTTCGTTCACGAAGAGCCATTTGTGAGAAAATTTGTTAACAGGATTTCGTTATCCACATAGATTAAATTATGTAAATGGCGTTTACATAGACAAGTTTATTGTGGCGAATGATGCTTATGCTTTAGAAACTGGAAGGCAAAAAAAAAAACAAGACGATACGCAAATTGAATGTGTCCCTTTAATCGGCAATATTTCATACCTTCGTAGCTTTCTCACTGACGAGGCAAAATGTAGGAGAAGAAAAATACGAGAAAATTATTAAAGCGGTGGAAATCGGAAGCTCTGGCTGGGCAGTTTCCGGCCTAGTTCCGCATAAAACGAACATTCGCTATCTCAACTGCTGCGGATGGCTGACGGATCTGGACAGGATGAGTAGGTTAGTTAGCAATAGTTCAACGAGCTCTCGCAAGACCGAGCACCGGTGGAATTACTTCGGTAATGAAATTGAGCTCGAGTGTGTCGGATTGAAAACTGGGATATCGACCGCGTGTGCACTACGATAGGCCGGGCTTACATCGGGATCAACTACCTATATCCAAGGATTTAGGGCCCAGTATTTGGCGGCTTTAGGGTCCGGACTTGCGCAACTGTCGTTTCCGGTTGAATAGAATTTACTTTGTCAAATTTACCCCTAAATCACATAAGTTAATTGTTTTACCATTAATATAACAATTCACGTTATCTTTTGATATCGCCAACTGCCACAACTGTCAAATCAAATTTGAATAAAATTACATTTTCGCCACTATTGACAAACATCGAAGTGCCCTTAAAATTCTCTTGAACGTTTGGTCTACGGGAATCAATTTTTTTACATTTAACTTTTACAAAACGTCAAGTTGGATTTAACGCCTGGAGGTTTCGCCCGGGGTGTGCGTTCTCTGTAACTAGCCATCCCTTGTGCAGCCGTTAATTAAAATCGCCGTAGCGCTATAGGCGCTTCGGTCCTAGTTGCGCTCGGCGCCCGAGACCGCCAGAAATTGCGTAATTGAATGATTGGAAATTTGAAAATGGAAACAACGCGTTGTGCGTACGTGGGGCATGAATAGAAGCATCGGGAGCCCCTCTATCAACCACCATATACGCCATCTCGTGCCGAACAGTGGATAGAGCTAATTATTGCGAATGCCAAGCTATAGAGTTTCGATATTGGAACATCCGGTCGGGAGCCAACACATCTGCGAAACTCAGACCCGCGGACTAATGTAACCTGTCGTTTTATCGTCTGCGTTGCAATACTAATGGGAGCGTGCAACGTGAAACGTAAATGGAGCGAACAACGTTCATTAAGGGGATTGCTAATACGTCGGCACTGTTCGCTGTAGCATTGACGAAAGCCCTTTTAGCTACGTGCTTTTGTCAGATTATAAGCGGTCGCTGTCATACTCTATAGGGTAAGTCGTGGTGAACAAATTGTTAAATTATAATTTGAGGTATTTTATAATATAATATAATAATTTTATTATAATATATATAATATTTTATTATATAATAATTTGAGGTAAATTATAATTTGAAAAAACTTAAAATTTTGGTCGTAAGTGACTCTAGAAACATCGAACTGAAATAATTCGCTCAGAACTTTCGATATTTTCGATGAGTGATTTAATTGCAGCTCTTTATGTTCGAATTCTAAATGTTCGAAAGGTCAAAGATATTTCGTACAAGTTCGGAGAATCCAAAATGCACGGAAAATAAGTAATAAGCAGTAAGTGATAAGTATTAAGTAATGATAAGACGTGCAATACGGAATAATGAAAAATCTCTCGAGTGACGTCTCTTAAAAGAAGAACTCTTTGGTTTAACAAGAAAGAGACCTCGCTTTCGTTGTCGCATTCGAACGGCAGTTACAGCGCTGCCTTGTAAATTCGATTTCCTTGTCGACCCTATCTATTTCCGAACTTCGATTAGAAAAGTTGAAAAAAAAAAAATCTATCGAAAGTTTCTTTCTCCCCCATGTTCGAATGTAACTTCAACGTGATTGTAGATTTCACTTAGAGAATTTATTTTTCCATGGATACCCGGTTGAAATATACGTCGTCATTAAAAGTGTTATCTACAGAACGAACCGGCGCATGTTTGTATACGAAGAAAGAAAAGTGGGTCAAAGTTAAAGGGTACGAGCGTGCGGTTTTCGTATAATAAGTAGGCGTACGGCACATAGCCGGACAACCTTTAGGCCCCGAGGCTGATGCTCGTTTAGTATACCCATAGAGGTAGCTAAAAGCTGTTTTTGAATAGCTCATCGACTATGCGTGGGAAGAATACGGCGAGGCTGAGGACGAAGCTGTGCGGCCCGGTATAGTTGCATGTTCTTTGAAAACTCCCTTTAAAATAGTTCTCTCGATAAATATCGCGCGTGTTATCAACGGGGGTGGTAGTAATTGTGGTTCGTACCACAATTAGTAAATAGTAAATCTAAGATCAAAGTGGTGAATACGAACTACCCCGATTACAGCCCGTAAATCAACGATATATGAACCGGGCCATATTTACCCCATTCTTTACCATTTTCAATGAAACGACAGAAAAAAATGTCCTTGACCCTTTCAGCGTCGAGCTTTTGGAGCCTTCAAGTCGTAAGCAATTTCATAAATTTCTCACCTCCTAACGAATCGACTTCACTGCGAAGAACCTCGAAAGCATTTATTTTTGGCAAAGCAGCTTCTCGATTAAGATCGTGTTTTTTCTATCGTAATACGGATGCGCGTAACTTGGCGCGTTGGAAAGCTTGTGTTCGAATTATATGAGGAAAGTGTCCTCGTAATTTCGAAGCGATGCTTCGTCTTCAAATAACAACGATCCCAAGATTTCGCTTCCGGCATTTTTAAAGTATAACTACTTGGTAGCGTCTCCTCTTTTTTTTAAGTTCTTGGCTCCGAGACGCTGCAGCGTCTTAAACTTAATATAAGACAGAAAAAATTGTTTGATCTTCCAGATTTATTCCGACCGGGCCGTTTAAACTTTGATCCTCGTTCGCAGCCTACCATGGGAATTGTGCTCTCGTATGCTTTTGATTTTGCTCGAAGTGTTCCGGAGACTACAGAGCGTAACACCGCTAATATTGTCGTTAACTGCTTTGGCGAGGAATTATTAACGACGGGGTAGGGCAAAGGTGTTTCAGAGCCCGTAGAGAATCTTCGAGGCAGTCCTCGTCACTTCGCCTATTCCACACAACCGAGTATTGTGATTCTATGTAGTTGCTACGTCGCAATATTCGAACTATATATTATAGCAGCATCGCGCGAGTTTCCAAGCCCTCTTGGGTTTGAATGGTGGTGCGGGAAGGCCGACATGGGAGGGGGCGGTTAAGCATACGAGCAAGTTTCCACTAGGAAAGTTTGCCAGTAACTGACAAATTAATACTCCGCGGTAAATTTGATAAACGGTACACAGTCGCTCCAGTCTGGTGCTAACTACTCGATATACAATGCTGCGGTGCTCGCTAACAGACACGCGCCAATTGGAGGAAAGTTGGATTAGAGGAAGGTTGGATGCATTCACGTCCAAATACATGACTCAAAACATGAGAGAAAAAAAAGTTCGGATGAGATTCCCATCACCGTTGCCGTGCTAACCATGTTTTAAGGTGAGCTTTAAGGAACTATAAATTAATAAAAAATAGAATGGGATTTCAATAAAAACTGCAATACATGCACACAGACTCACACATGCACACGGACACTCCTGGATACTCTCCATAGACTCGGAGACGCTCAGAGACGCTCAGAGACGCTCAGAGACGCTCAGAGACGCTCAGAGACGCTCAGAGACGCTCAGAGACGCTCAGAGACGCTCAGAGACGCTCAGAGACGCTCAGAGACGCTCAGAGACGCTCAGAGACGCTCAGAGACGCTCAGAGACGCTCAGAGACGCTCAGAGACGCTCGGAGACGCTCGGAGACGCTCGGAGACGCTCGGAGACGCTCGGAGACGCTCGGAGACGCTCGGAGACGCTCGGAGACGCTCGGAGACGCTCGGAGACGCTCGGAGACGCTCGGAGACGCTCGGAGACGCTCGGAGACGCTCGGAGACGCTCGGAGACGCTCGGAGACGCTCGGAGACGCTCGGAGACGCTCGGAGACGCTCGGAGACGCTCGGAGACGCTCGGAGACGCTCAGAGACGCTCAGAGACGCTCAGAGACGCTCAGAGACGCTCAGAGACGCTCAGAGACGCTCAGAGACGCTCAGAGACGCTCAGAGACGCTCAGAGACGCTCAGAGACGCTCAGAGACGCTCAGAGACGCTCAGAGACGCTCAGAGACGCTCAGAGACGCTCAGAGACGCTCAGAGACGCTCAGAGACGCTCAGAGACGCTCAGAGACGCTCAGAGACGCTCAGAGACGCTCAGAGACGCTCAGAGACGCTCAGAGACGCTCAGAGACGCTCAGAGACGCTCAGAGACGCTCAGAGACGCTCAGAGACGCTCAGAGACGCTCAGAGACGCTCAGAGACGCTCAGAGACGCTCAGAGACGCTCAGAGACGCTCAGAGACGCTCAGAGACGCTCAGAGACGCTCAGAGACGCTCAGAGACGCTCAGAGACGCTCAGAGACGCTCAGAGACGCTCAGAGACGCTCAGAGACGCTCAGAGACGCTCAGAGACGCTCAGAGACGCTCAGAGACGCTCAGAGACGCTCAGAGACGCTCAGAGACGCTCAGAGACGCTCAGAGACGCTCAGAGACGCTCAGAGACGCTCAGAGACGCTCAGAGACGCTCAGAGACGCTCAGAGACGCTCAGAGACGCTCAGAGACGCTCAGAGACGCTCAGAGACGCTCAGAGACGCTCAGAGACGCTCAGAGACGCTCAGAGACGCTCAGAGACGCTCAGAGACGCTCAGAGACGCTCAGAGACGCTCAGAGACGCTCAGAGACGCTCAGAGACGCTCAGAGACGCTCAGAGACGCTCAGAGACGCTCAGAGACGCTCAGAGACGCTCAGAGACGCTCAGAGACGCTCAGAGACGCTCAGAGACGCTCAGAGACGCTCAGAGACGCTCAGAGACGCTCGGAAATGCTCAGAGACGCTCGGAAATGCTCAGAGACGCTCGGAAATGCTCAGAGACGCTCGGAAATGCTCAGAGACGCTCGGAAATGCTCAGAGACGCTCGGAAATGCTCAGGGACGCACAGAAATGCTGAGAGACACTCAGAAATTCTCAGAGACGCTCAGAAACCCTTAGAGACGTTCAGAAACCCTTAGAGACCTTCAGAAACCCTTAGAGACCTTCAGAGACGCACGAGTCCGGGTGAAACAAAAAAATTAGACGCATTGACAAATTGAAGCAGTCTTCTACCTACAGTCGGTTTACCATTCTCCTCGGAATGATTTCCTCTAAAGAATTATCGCCTCGTATATAAGACGAGGCAGAACGCACAAGTTCGAGGCTGCTCTGCTGCCGGCACTAGTTCGATAACCGAAGCAATATGTTACACTCGACTGACCCATACATCTCTTTCGACCGGTATAGCGCTTAAGGAGCGATATAGGAAAATATATCTCATTCTCCACACACGAATTCACTCTCCACCGTGTTAACGAGAACGCGTCCTGACTAACGCTCGAATAATAAATCAAGCTGCTTCCGCGAAAGGGTGAGTCGCGTTGACTCCAAGTGGAAAAGTCTGCTAGAGTCATACAATGAACTGCCGGTATAAAATGGAAAAACGAGGCCCAGAAGAGAGTGGCTCGCTGAAGGAGGATGGTATATTACACTAGCTCGGGGCGATTCGGCGACCCATTCGCTTTCGTATGTGGGCCACAGTGTAACAAAAAAATACAATTTTTTTCTAAATTTTTGTGGCACATAAGAATTTAAAAAAGAAAAATCTCATGTCAAATTGAAGACACGGGTTCGCGCTCTCCCTTATGTAGGTGTAAATATGCGTTACGTAACTATATCAAGAGTCTTGACACTAAGTAAAAAGAAGATAGCGAGATCACCGTGTATAATTATTAATTTTACTCGCCGTTTAATATTTGATATGAAAATCCGTGAGAGGGAAACATAAAAAAAAATTATGATTGACTAAATTATGAAGCACGAAAAAAAGAGGAAAATTATGTAGTCACTATCTGGGCGATGTCATTCCTTTTGTAAAGTCATTAACCAAATTGACAGGCATCCATGACTAACGTAAGGCTCCTCGGTTAGCAGGAGAGGTTTGAGAGGATTTTCAAGGCGACCGAGATTTCATTCAATTCGAGCCATTCCGGCAAATTGGATGGGTCCCTCTCCCACCGCCTCTACGCGAAGCTTTGCGCGGCATCCGGAGGGAAGAAATCCGAGCTATCGGCCACAAAGGGTTCGAGTATGTGGAGGCTGTAAGCACGACGATATAAGAGAGGCTGGGCTGGGTATCGTGTGTACCGGCTTGGTGAATTCCTCTCGCACTTGTTCGTCGCTGCCTTATTTCGCTCTATCTCTCTATCTCTCTATCTCTCTATCTCTCTATCTCTCTATCTCTCTATCTCTCTATCTCTCTATCTCTCTATCTCTCTATCTCTCTATCTCTCTATCTCTCTGTCTCTCTGTCTCTCTGTCTCTCTGTCTCTCTGTCTCTCTATCTCTCTGTCTCTCTGTCTCTCTATCTCTCTATCTCTCTATCTCTCTATCTCTCTATCTCTCTATCTCTCTATCTCTCTATCTCTCTATCTCTCTATCTCTCTATCTCTCTATCTCTCTATCTCTCTATCTCTCTATCTCTCTATCTCTCTATCTCTCTATCTCTCTATCTCTCTATCTCTCTATCTCTCTATCTCTCTATCTCTCTATCTCTCTATCTCTCTATCTCTCTATCTCTCTATCTCTCTATCTCTCTATCTCTCTATCTCTCTATCTCTCTATCTCTCTATCTCTCTATCTCTCTATCTCTCTATCTCTCTATCTCTCTATCTCTCTATCTCTCTATCTCTCTATCTCTCTATCTCTCTATCTCTCTATCTCTCTATCTCTCTATCTCTCTATCTCTCTATCTCTCTATCTCTCTATCTCTCTATCTCTCTATCTCTCTATATCTCTATCTCTCTATCTCTCTATCTCTCTGTATGTAGTTAAAGATTACTATTTATTTATTTATTTATTTATTTATTTATTTATTTATTTATTTATTTATTTATTTATTTATTTATTTATTTATTTATTTATTTATTTATTTATTTATTTATTTATTTATTTATTTATTTATTTATTTATTTATTTATTTATTTATTTATTTATTTAATCGCGTTAGTTACACGTGTAACTTGCCATTCATCTCAGCAAAGATCGTAATGTTACAGTTGAAATATGATAATTTTATGAGGCCAGTCACGACTTTTGCATGTGAAAAAGTCTTCGGCAGGACTTAAGGAAAAAGTCTCGTAAAAGTGGTCGAAAAAAGAAGTCTTCGAATGTCGCAGAACGAGGACAAACAGTTTGCAAAGCCGTATCACAGTCGTCCACATTTTCGGCCCTCCCCATCGATCTATCAAAAGATCGATTACATCGATTTCGATTAACATCCACGACTCACGGTTTCCTTTTTTTCGTTCTCTCCTCTCGACAGCAAAAACCTTTGCGACCCATATCCTGGTTCTCTATTTTCTCCCCCGAGGCTTTCGTTTACGCTTATGTAGTCTATGCAAGTATATATCTTGATTATACAGCGACTCGCTGTTACGACATATCCGGTCTGGAGGATACGACCTATATCCTTGCTGCAGGAGCGCTTCCCATGCCTCGTCCCCCCTCTTCCGCTACTCGTATCTCTCGCTATATCGCTCCAAAAACCACCGGGAATCTCCCGGACCGTTTCCCGTTTCTTCTTCTCCTGCGCCAATCTACTATCGGAGACTCCCTTTTTCGTCTGCACCTTTTCGAATTCGTTTCTATTTTCCGGTTTATCGCCGTCTTCGTGGAATGACCCCTCTTATCAGGAGGGGCGCGCGGGACCGGAAGGGGTGCGGATCCCTATCTCGCTGGCCCACACTCTTTCCGCTATTTCCGTTTCTTCTTTTCTTGCGCCTTTCTCACATTTACTCTTCCCTCCTTCCGTCCTTTCCTTCCTCTTATTCTTCTTTTTTTTCTTACTCTTTTGAGCACATTATCTGAGATCAAGCCGATGGCTTACGGCCACGGTCACGACCCTCCCATTATTTCGTCGAGTGGAAAAGCCCTGCGAGTGGAACTCCCTCGGCTGGAAGTACGTACACTATGCCGGAAGAGGCTCCGCTGGAATAATGAGGGTTCATGGTAATGACCTCACGGTTTACTCCGGTCACCACGTGTGGACGACACATCCTTATTGTATAAATTTCGCCAAGACGTCGCGCGTAATTTTGCACTTGCGCACCGGCAGGAACCCATTACACAGAGCGATTCGGGGACGAATGGATTCACGAGGGAATGAAATGGAACGGCGGTGTTTTTATTGACCATTCCGATCCTCGCGCACCAACGAGGGAGGCGAATCTTTTATATCCTCATGCATAGAAAATACACACGTTTGATTTCACTCACACGATACGTGTCTAAGATGAAAAAAAAGTTTTCTCGTGCTCGTTTTGATTTTCAGAGAAAGGTTCAAATTCTTTGGATCTGAAGGAAAAAGAATTGTCGATGTTGTGTCGAAAGATTAGCGAGAAGAAATATAATAAAAGTATATTTTCAAATATTTTTATTTTTGTTGGAAAGTCTTTTGCTCATTTTAGCTGAGGCCGCGACTTTCATTATTCACAGAGATCTCGCACTAGATAATTACTGGAGTTGGATTCGCGACTGTAGGTCTTGCATTTAGAACTATACGAAACTCTAGCTTTTGCCCGGTGCGGTGAAAATTGTAACAAGATCATTAAGCAAGACAATTACGGAGGCGATTAATTCCGTTCGCGCGTGCACGTTCGTCTCACCTTCTACGTGGCAACGTATCTCAGTCACGTTTCCGCAAAGCTCGAACGAGCTGGTTATTATTCGGAGGCAGCGAACTTTGCGAGGAATAGCCGTGAGCTACGCGGGATACACCTTCTGTCAAATTCGCGGCTCGGTATACGATGGAAATGTAGAGAGATTCACTCGAGCTGGAATAGCAGTAGGAGACTTTTGTGAAATACTACTTCACACGTCCTCTCTGCCATGTATCCGCTCCATTTACACCATTATTTAGTCGACGATTTATTTCGACTGCCATTCATTTTTGAGGCCAGCCAGATCGTGATCATTCCAAATCCACTCCTAAGAACCGTTCCAGGCCCTGATTATTTTTCGTACTCTCACAGTCGTTGTAGGCCTTGATTATTTCAAGATCCTCAAGAGTCGACCCAGGCCCAGATTGTTTTAAATCCCCTCAGAACTGTCCCAGGACTTGATTATTCTAAGTCCTCTAAAAGTCGTCGCAGGTCTTGATTATTCCAAGATCCTCAGAGTCGCCCCAGGTCCTGATTATTTAAAATCTCTCCAAGATCCGTCCCAGGACCTGATTATTTAAAATCTCCCCAAGATCCGTCCCAGACCTTGATTATTCTGTCCTCTAAGAGTCGTCGCAGGCCTTGATTATTCCAAGATCCTCAGAGTCGCCCCAGATCCTGATTATTTGAAATCTCTCCAAGATCCGTCCCAGGACCTGATTATTTAAAATCTCCCCAAGATCCGTCCCAGACCTTGATTATTCTGTCCTCTAAGAGTCGTCGCAGGCCTTGATTATTCCAAGATCCTCAGAGTCGCCCCAGGTCCTGATTATTTAAAATCTCTCCAAGATCCGTCCCAAGACCTGATTATTTAAAATCTCCCCAAGATCCGTCCCAGGCCTTGATTACTCTAAGTACTCTAAGAGTCGTCGCAGGCCTTGATTATTCCAAGTCCCCTAAGAATCGTGTCAGGCCCTGAATCATCAAGACTCAATCGTGACAGTGCTCTCAAGAAACATCCCAACCCGTAACTATTCCAATTCCCGCAAGAGGCGTTTCAGGCCTTGATTATTTTAATTACCCCAAGGGCCGTTCCAGGCACCAATTATTCCAAGTCCCTCAAGAGTCGTTCCAGGCTTTGATGATTCTAACTCCTCTAAGAGTAATCGCAGGCCTTGACTATTCCAAGTCCCCCATGACCCCGATTATTTTATGTCCTGCCCAGATTAAAATCTCACCCCTTGCGGTTTTTTTTTTTTATTTTTGCATGTTCCATCGTATACCCTCCTCGGGTTTTTACGTAACCCGTCCCTTTCCCCCCTATCACTCCCTACCCGCACTTCACTAAGCTACCTAACTTCCAGTGCGACCGCAGCCGACTTAGCTACACTGTACCGCATTTGCCGAGGACACGGGGAAACTGCGGAAAACCCGCGTCGGTAGGGGAGACCGGGGACAAAAGTAACAAAAATCCTTTTTAATTTTTTTACCAATAAACCCGAGAGTCTAACGCTTCAGCATCCAATGGTGTACGATTAACCTAGTCTTAGGTATTTAGTTAAAAAATTTCAAGCAGAAATATGCACGGAATTGCGATCACCGCCCCTTTAAACACAGACGAAATTGGGTAAGAATTTGGGCCGCGGTGGGGTCAATTGTAACGGGTAGTGGGGTCATTTGTAACATCCTCCTGCATCAACGAAATCCTTCGCCGACCGCTATTAAGAAATAGATCGGGGGTGCATTATCACAGAAAAATTTAAATTTAAAGTTAAATTTTTTTTTTATTATTTGCCGGCTAAGCCATTTTAGCCGGCCTAACTATACAGCCCTACTATAAATGTTATAGTCTACAATTGGTTGGTTATAAATTATAAGTATATAAATTAGCGCTGATTGCTTAGAATGTAAGAATAAAATAAATAAAATATACTGGTATTGGTATTGGTATTGGAAGAAATTAATTATTGCTGGTACAATTGACCCAGATCGACTGTTACAATCGACCCCACACATAATTATTAGCAAAGTTACTGCAGCATCGGTTAATAACAATCTGAAACTAATCGTCTCAGCGATCAAAATGTTCCGCAAAAATGTACCTTTCAACTCCTTGTGGTTGTTTGCACTAATATTTTGTATTGTGTTGCCTAGCTGATGCGATCCGCACAGCCGAAAAATCACTTCTGCATTCGTGAATCACATTTGTTTTTGGTGAATTGGTATTGTTGAAAACTCAGCTACGAGGTGATTGCATGGCCATAAGGTGATGTCTATAATGTTGCTCACTTCATATCCGATGCGTCCGATCATACGCAGCGTTGCGCGGCCGCTTGTTACAATTGACCCGTGTTACTTTTGTCCCCGGTCTCCCCTACAGACGGCCCTATATTTTTCTCATTCCTCGATGTTTTAACATCAAGAACTCAGAAAAACTGGCCTGCCGCTCAACATTCGATGTGCAAGCCGGTGTGGGGCTAAGCGGTCACCCATCCATCTACTGGACGCAAGCAAAGCTGCTTGACTCGGGAGACGGTCGAAGCCACACATCGACTGCGCACCTAACGCTGTCGGTCCACCCCTTGCGGTTTTATACATGAAAAATGATTGTGTTGCTTTTTGGAGGTCTCATTCTTGTTTATTCCTCATTAATTGTACTGAAGATGCAAGCCTAACTATTTCTGACCGAAGTCCTATACCAATCGTTACAGTCGGTTTATCCCCACCAACCAATGACAGAGCGGATTACTTTCTGTCACAATTAGGAGCACTCAAGTATCCGCGTCTATCCCAGTGCATTTGCACGGCCAGAGTGATTGGCTTATCTTACGTGGTCGGTATTCGGGCCGTTTAACTGACGTCGCTGAGGTAACAAAGCCCTCCGGGCTCGAGTGTCCGGTTGCGGATGCACGGAGATCATGAAATCAATATGCGAACACGGAAACCGGGCGGAAGGCGAGAGATAGGGGGAAAAAAGAGAGGTTTGTTTCTCGTTTTCCTGGTCGTTTGACGGACGTAGTCGTAATTGCAGACTTGCGCGACGGGGAGGAGCGAGACGGACGATGACGAAGACAACGACGAACGCCGCGCGGTTACGTGGACAATTCGTCGCTGATACACTTGTTTCCTCCACACGGCACTGCGGATGGATTAAAAACGGGTAAGCAAAAAAAAAAATTATTATTATTCGGAGAAAGAGGGGGAAAAAACGATAATTAGGAGAGCCGACAAATCGATCCCGTGCAGTCGCGTCCAATACCTCACAACGCTGACAGCTGCAATTATATACATATATATATATATATACATATATATGTTTTACTACGGCGGGCTTGACGCACATGCACTGTTTTAAACTCTACGATAATATGTCTATGTAGCATTTCGTGAGAATTGAGGTTGATTGGGGGACAAAAAAAATTCGAATAATTTAAGCACTATTAGCCGAGCTGGCACAGGCGGGACTTCCGTCAACCGGGAGATACGATTTGCATGAATTAACTAAAGTTCTTTGAATCAAATGAAAGTTCGTCGGATTTATACACTGGAAGGTTACCGAAATAAATCTAGTGACTTTCATAGATTGTAACTTTCCTATGAACCGATGTAGTATAAATCATTTTTGTTATATTTTGTACACTATTGAGGTAAAAAAAAAATCATAAAAAAACATCTCGAAATTTGTTATCGACCACCCATTTTGGGGATGTGAAGTTTTTCGATATGAATTTTTTATGAACATTCTTTATGAAATTATGTCTAAAGACCTCGCTTTCTCTCTCTCTCCCTTTTATTTATTATTGGTGTGGTTCATTTCCAGTACGTATGGTTATTACGTTATTATTTTGTTATTTTTTTTTTCATTTTTTTATGCTGTTTATGTTCAGTGCGTTAGTTGTACTGTGTTATTTTGTGTTGTATTCGTTCGGTTCGTTGTTGGTTGGGTGATGTGCGTAGAAAACCTCACGTCCTAATGTACAACAAGTGCGTTATCTAATCTATCAATCCCACTCTTTGTAATTTCGAAACTATTGCCGCTGAAGTATCAGAAAAACCATTACGCAGGTTTTTCCGTGAGAGAGAAATATTTGAAAAACAAGTTTGTACCTTGGTACAGCGCATTTTCGTTATATTTATGATCGATCGATGCGATCGAGCTTCTGTTCTCGGCACGTAGCGTATTTCTGCGACTCTGTATTAATATCATATTCTTCAGCTCGAGATGTTGGGAAACAGATGGGAACGTCAGTTGTCGTTTCCATTGATGTTGAAAAAAAATATAGCTTCTTCTACGAGGAAGCAAAATTGAAGGGATGAGAGAGTGTGCTGTTCCTGTATGAAACCCAGATAGCATTTTGCCAACAACCCGCCAGCAAATAGACAGAATATGTCCGCGCGGCATGGTGGCAAAATTGCGTCATGTGCGTCCGCATTTGCTTATGTTTTTGCCAGCATTCAATGCCGAACATTCTTAGAAGCATTTTGCCAGCAAATTGTCAGCAATGCTTGCTGGTGCTTTGCGTTGAACTGCGAAGATTTATTCGCTTGAGTCCTCGTTATTTTGGATAAAATTTTTTTAAAATCGATAAAATGGAGGATTTTTTACCCATTTTTTTGGGGACACAGAAAAACATCTCAACTGCAGGACACGGGTCTGTTTAGCCCCGCTCTTCCCTGCCTCCATAATTTGCGGAGAAACGGCAAAACAGCCCAATTTTCAATCGTGAAATTTTCGCAAACGAACTCGGACTTTCGGCTCGCGAATAATCAGACCCATCATACGAAATTGATTCGATGATTGTGTCAAAATCAACGTCATTGACAGGCGACGAAGCGTCCGACACCAGAGACACTTCATTTATACATTAATGTTCTCCTTGCTGCGAAACAGTGTGCTGAAATTTATCGAAGTAACAGAAAACAACGTTGTTCATTTTCGGCGTGCATCGACGTCCGGATTGACGTTGGATCAAAATTCATGAAATATTCGCAACATATACTTTTACCGTGTATTATTATTCGTGAAAGTCTTTGCACAATTATTAGATTTAGAAAAATAAATAAAAATAAAGTCGATATTTTTCGTAACTGAAATCAATGACTGAAAAGTCATTGAGTTTAAATGATCTAAAGTTTGATAATTATCAAATTATCAAAAAATTGTCAAAAGTTTATAGAGCAGTTTTAGAAAATTTATATACAATTTCGTTTCAACTTCGAACATGACGTAGATTTTCCATAGAATTAGTGTATTCAAACCAATTTACTTTTATTTACAAAATTTACTTGACCGTGCATTATTATTCGTGAAAATCTTTGACAATTTCTAGATTTAAAAAAAAAATTTTAAATAAAATAAAGTCGATGTTTTTCGCAACTGGAATCAATCACTGAAAAGCCGTTTAGAGAGCAATTTCAGAAAATTTGTATACAATTTCGTTTCTGCATCGAACATGACGTACATTTTCCATAGAGTTTCCTCGTGCATGTGCTGATAGCAAATGCGTATCCATGGTCGAACTGGCACCGGCCCGTTCCATCAGCCCTGTCGTTTCATCACTGTCGTTGTGCACATGTACACAAACCTATGTCATGTGTATCTGTCTGTATGTATGTGTTTTTACCAATTCGCCACGCATGGCTCGCTAATGATTTCGCAAGTGGATACGCATGAAATTTTCCTTGATGCCCCTCTCATCGAGCTTTGCTTCCTCGTTAGAGATGTTAAGCCTACAGCCCGAAGCCCTTTATATTCGGCACGAAGGTTTCGTATAATCCTACTTTTCCACCCTGGCCAGCTCTCATCGCTCCATTACCACCGAGAATCCGGCTGGCTCCGATCACTTACACACGCAAAGGTCACCGCACGCAATCGGTAAACGTCACGTCGTCATTGTTGTCTTCAAGCAAGGGGCTGCTAGCGAGGCAAAACGGACCCTCGTCCACCTTGTGGGACTATTTTTTTTATGTCTCGCGAAAAATGTCTAACATAAATCACGTCTCTCGTGGGAGTCCGTTTTGCCCCGCTCGTTCGTATTATTGGATGACGACCAGTATAGCGGAAAATCTAAACGCATTTCTGCTCAATTCTGATTCTCGGTCTGATGGAAACGTAGGAGACGTGTTCGCATCAAGCATCGGCCTGCTAGCGAGGCAAAACGGATCCTTGTCCACCTTATGAGATGGAATTATTTTTTTTATGCCTCGCAAAAAATGTCTAACATAAATCACGTCTCTCATGGGAGTCCATTTCGCCCCGCTCGTTCCTATTATTGGATGACGACCAATATAGCGGAAAATCTGAACGCATTTCCGCTCCATTCCGATTCCCGGTCCGGTGGAAATGTAGCAGACGTGTCGTCATCAAGCAGACGGCTGCTAACAAAGCAAAACGGACCCTCGTCCACCATATGAGAATTTTTTTATGTCCCGCAAAAAAATGTATTACATAAATGAAGTCTCTCACGGGAGTCCATTTTGCCCCGCTCGCCTAGATTATTAGATGACGACCAATATAGTGGAATATCTGAACGCATTTCCGTTCAATACTGATTACCGGTCTGATGGAAATGTAGCAGACGTGTCGTCGTCATTAGCACATATCTATATATATGAATATGTATATATAGGTACGTCCGGCGATCAAAGTAATGCTTTCATACGGCGGGGCGGGGCAGTCCCATGAGACTAATTTCCTCTACAACTCCGATCTTCCCGGCCCCTATAACATCAGTCATCGTCTAACGACCCTCACAGACGTACCTATGTTCATCCATTACAGTCGATTAATGTATACTGGATCGTGATTATATTCAAGCGATCAATCACATATTCCTATCACGAAATGATATTCATAGGATGAAAAAGATTTTTTTTTTCGTTGGAATGAATAAAGTCTGTTCACCGCACGATCGAACCGTGGGTGCCGTTGAATATCAGTTACGAGAGCTCGAAGCTGCCTGTAGGGGAAACCGGAACGAAACGGGGAGTTGGAAGTGAATCAAAAAATCTCGGTTGGCGCAATTTTGGCCCAGAACGCAATTTTTTTCGAACCCTCGGAATAATTGTTGCGAATTTCATTTTTTTAAATCCATTGTCAAGCTGTGTTTTCGTGAGAAAAAGATGAAATTAGGAATGTTATTGACAGCGTACAGGAAATAGGTTGAAAGGTCGAGAAATGCGATTTTTAGCTGGAGTCTGAATATAATCGTTCAGTCTTTTAAATGATGATTAATTGTCGTGCGAACATCGATCGTTTAACTGGCCATGTGAATGTAATTACTGTTTCATTTTGCCCCGATCTCCCCGAGCGGGCGTCCCATTTTTACCACAGTCTGTCCGTCTTCTGATGATTTTTTTGGCATTTTTTACCCCATTTTTTGTCACTGAAAAAAGATGTCAATGACTCAAGTAAATTCGTTTGTGAGCTGTCAAAGAAAAAAAAACTGTTATTTCAATTCTACTTTGAGTTCTTACAATTCCATACGGAATTGTAAGAATTGATACTTCCCAAAAACGAAACGTGTGATTTTCGTGAATTTGTTAGGAAAAGTTATGTAAACGGCATGTTCGTAGAAAAGGGAGTTCTAACTCGTGTGCTGAAGGAATTTTCACACTCGTCAAGAACTCCCTTTCTACGCACTTGGCATACAAATAACTATTTTGGCATTTTTTTTACCCCATTTTTCCTTCGTGTCTGTAGTTTAGAGCGTTCCAATTTTCCCCGTTCTCCCCTATATATCCACGAGAAAATATACATCTAGAAAATTGAAATCATTGTAATATCGGTAACGGTACAAAACTTGCCTGAAATAGTTTTACCCTCGTCCTCTCGAGTTCTTCGGCGTACGAAACTTTCCTCGACTTTTCCATAGCAGACGAAAAGCGAACGAGGAAAACGATAAAAGTGGGGTGTGGTGAGCAGGGCACGTGAGGGTCGGATCTACGAGGCTCGCGTGAGAACTTTTTTTTTTTTTTCTTCTTTTACCTCAACCTCGAAAACTCTCACCGCATCGACCTGATTCGAGGAGAGCGAAACAGAGGGATGGAACGAACGAAGCAAGGTCTTTCCTTCCACTCAGTGCCTTCCCGGTCGGAACATACCGAAGTTCTAGCCCGGTCACGCCACAATCCGGCGAAAGGATCAATGCGTGTGCGTGTGGGTGGTATTAAGGTATATTAACGTGACGTTAAGGCTATCTCCCATTGTTCGATGACTTCCCGCGTAATGATGCTTTTCCTCTCTCTTCAATCCCGGTAGAATCTAAATAGTTTTATGTGATTAAATTCGACTGAAAGTTATCTTTATTCATTTATTCATTTATTCATTTATTCATTTATTCATTTATTCATTTATTCATTTATTCATTTATTCATTTATTCATTTATTCATTTATTCATTTATTCATTTATTCATTTATTCATTTATTCATTTATTCATTTATTCATTTATTCATTTATTCATTTATTCATTTATTCATTTATTCATTTATTCATTTATTCATTTATTCATTTATTCATTTATTCATTTATTCATTTATTCATTTATTCATTTATTCATTTATTCATTTATTCATTTATTCATTTATTCATTTATTCATTTATTCATTTATTCATTTATTCATTTATTCATTTATTCATTTATTCATTTATTCATTTATTCATTTATTCATTTATTCATTTATTCATTTATTCATTTACTCATTTATTTTTAGGCATGCTGTTCTGAAGAAAAGTCTATCGGTTATAAGTGTTAAATGTTTATGGGTTCTTTTACGAACTTTAGTAAAAAAAAAAAAACCTGAACTTGGTTATTGATTAGCGCTTATGACGTAAATTGGGCTTGTTCTGCACTTCCATTCACGACCTACACGGCGGGGTGTCTTATTTATTTATTTATTTGATTATTTTGAAGCATGCTGTTGTGAAGAAAAGTCTATCTGCGACAAGTGATAAAAGTTTATGATGGTCTTTTACGACCTTTCGTAAAAAAAATGTATATCCTGAACTTGGTTATTGATTAGCGCTCATGACGTAGATTGGGCTTTTTTGCACCTCCATTCACGACCTACGCGGCGGGGTGTCGAGCAAACTATGAAACTAAGAGGGAAGGACAGAAGACAGAACGGAGTTACCCAAAGTTACCCGAACTTGTTCCGAGAAGCCGTCGAGGGGTTG
Organism: Ichneumon xanthorius; assembly: GCA_917499995.1. Lineage (NCBI taxonomy): Eukaryota > Metazoa > Arthropoda > Insecta > Hymenoptera > Ichneumonidae > Ichneumon > Ichneumon xanthorius. The sequence goes on from OU824201.1 coordinate 13,425,649, forward strand.
AGACCCGACCGGAATTAACAGATTGAACGCGGGGGTGCGTGGGAGGCGATCGTTCGATCGTGCGTGAAACGTGGCGAGAGCATTCATAGTCCCTTCCGCCTGCGTACACCTGCAGTAAAAAAAAAAAAACCCAACGTTACCTCGTCGCTTGGGTGCGAGGATATCCGTTCACGATTTTTGTCCCCATTACAATTCCGCCCGAAACAATTTTTTATCGCATTTAAGCTGGGAATACAATAGCGAAAATATGCGAGCGGAAAATCGCCAATTCCGCAAAAAAAAAAAAAAAATCAATTTAAAACTATCCGGTTGGATGCATTTTTCATCCCTCCACAAATCCCCGATTTTTCGTAATTCCCTCGATCGCGAATAACCGCGATTGAACATCGATTCGGTGCAATGATTTTACGGAAGTAAAAAAAAAAAAAACACTATAGCAATCCCTCAGCGGACGCCCTCAGTGGTATCAGACACACGAGGATAGTCTTGACGATGCACTTGATCGCCAGCGTCGTCCGAGAATAGCGCGCGGTCTAGGCCGGAACCGGGCCGGGGACGTAGAAGCCGAGTCGGAGGTCTCAGTCTCGTCGCATGGAATTAAGACGGTAGCGTTACTGTGCGATTCGCCACTGCAGTTACTGCGGGGAGTGCGAGACCATTCGTTCAAGTGAATAATAGACCTATCGAATGTTCTTCTCGGCGTTGATAGTCGTAACGGCCGGATCGAGAAGGCGAAACCCAACGCCGACGACGTCGACGACGGCGACGCTTTCGCAACAACGTATCATCCGCCAGCGCCTACACTCGTTGCATTGCGTTTTAAGCTTCTCCGGTTACCAAAGCACTCGTGAGAGATGCCCCGACGTCGTGTGCGTCTCGTGCCTGCGAGAGATAAACTATCGGACGGCGCTGAGAATTACTTCCGCGTGAGAGCCCGTCCGCACCGATTCTCCAAGCAGTTACGAACACTTCCGATCGTTTAAAGCGACCGACGGCCGCAAGACTATCTGCCCGTTATCACTGATCGTCATAGTGCGCCTCGTTAACCGAGGAATCACATGGCGTCGGCAGTTCATCTAACAACCGAGCTTTATGCTCATGCGATACGAGTTAAAGGTACATCTCGTCGATTGGACGAGCCATAATACCGATCGATTGTGGCAAATGGAAAAGTGGGATTGTCGATTGACGGTCTTTGAAGTTTCAATTCTAAGGTCTTTTCAGTCGTGTTGTATATCGTATTGTATATCCTATTGTATATCCTATTGTATGTCCTATTGTATGTCCTATTGTATGTCCTATTGTATGTCCTATTGTATGTCCTATTGTATGTCCTATTGTATGTCCTATTGTATGTCCTATTGTATGTCCTATTGTATGTCCTATTGTATGTCCTATTGTATGTCCTATTGTATGTCCTATTGTATGTCCTATTGTATGTCCTATTGTATGTCCTATTGTATGTCCTATTGTATGTCCTATTGTATGTCCTATTGTATGTCCTATTGTATGTCCTATTGTATGTCCTATTGTATGTCCTATTGTATGTCCTATTGTATGTCCTATTGTATGTCCTATTGTATGTCCTATTGTATGTCCTATTGTATGTCCTATTGTATGTCCTATTGTATGTCCTATTGTATGTCCTATTGTATGTCTTACTGTATATCTTAGTGTATATCTTACTGTATATCTTATTGTATATCCGATTTTATATCCTATTTTATATCCTATTTTATATCCGATTTTATATCCTATTTTATATCCTATTTTATATCCTATTTTATATCCTATTTTATATCCTATTTTATATCCAATTTTATATCCTATTCTATACCCTATTTTATATTACATATTGTAATTATTACATATTGTAGGGTGGTTACTGTCAGAAAACATTTGTAAATCCATATCTTAAAATTTTGCGACTGCAAGCTCGCAGCAACTCGAGGCTTGGCGGACCGTGCAAAAGAGGGCAGCTCTCGTGAGTTCTCATAAGAAACGCCTCCGTGACGGTATGAGTTAGTTTGTGATGGAAAAATCGCAAAGTCAATCAACGAATTCATGACCAACATTCACCTCAGGATTCCTCACCGGAGCGCATTGGAAACCGTTATCATTCATTTAATCATGAAGCATACACCGGCGGCACTAAGGAATTTAATGCATCCGACGATAATCCGCGCAGTGATTGGACCGCAAGGTCGCAGCAGAATTTCTTGCAGTTTTTCATCGCTGCCATCGTATACGCTCGAGCTCTTCACTGCCACTCGAGGCTTTTTCTTATTAAATTTGTCAAGAATTTCATAAAGACGTTGAAATTTTATTAAATTTTTTTCTCCTCAATATCGTGCGACGGCTCTGGATTACTATAACAAGTTCGATAAATAGCTCTCCCTATTTTAAGGCGAGAAATGTCTGTACCGAAATAAATGAGACATTTATTTTGGTACGCTTTAAAATTAGGAGAAGTTTCCTTTTTTTCTCCCTTTTATTTTGCACAGTTTGTACAATTTACGATTGCATAATGGAAACTCGTTCGAAAGACGAAACTCCAATAATAAACATGAGCGAATGTCGAATATAAAGTTCCATCGTCATTACGAGGGCGATGCACAATGCACCGGATTGCGTCCGTCGAAGATTGAAACTAAGCACTCACCGGATAGTTCCCATATGAGTTTGTGCAAAACGCGATCGTACGAAACGAGCGCATCTCGTAACAACACTCGTGACTCGATGCTGGAGAGTTTCCTCTCTTCCGGCACTCGTGTTGCATCACCGAGGCATCTGCCGACTAACTTTCGATTAATCCCACGCGCCGATAGTCTCGTTATTCATATCGGAATAATCAATTTTCAATGTCCATCGAGTTCATTATACATTGCGTAAACGGTCCTCGTACCAATTTATCCGTCACCTCGGTGGAACTCCCGAAGATTTTACAATAATTTTCTTATTACATTCGATGAATCGCGCAATTTTTATAAAAAATGTAAAAAATTTTTTTTTGAACATTTAAAAAAAAATATTATTGCATTTTTGTGACTTATAATTCGCTCTGAGTGTAAATAATAATATCCGACCCAAAACGAAACACTTTGTTTATTCGCTCGGTCATAATAATATATTTAATTAAAAATTATATATCGGAACCGGTGTAAAGCCTTTAACCTTTTATAGAAATTCTGGTAGAGCGTTTCCCGCCCTTTCCGAATCCGAACCACGAATTATTTATTAGTCAGGATTAGGGGATTAAATTTTTAAAAATAATGCTTCAAAAAGCGTACATTTTACCCCAATATTTTCAGTAATAAAATTTTTTTTTTAAATAAGTAATCATAAATAAAAAAAACGGAGTGACGCGTATGAAATAAATAATTTGTGCGTAAGTATCCTCCGATAAATGCTCCGACTGTAGATCGAAATAGATAAAACGGTCAAGTGCAGCTTAATTGAAGATCTCATAATATAAATACACATAACCGTGCCTCGGTGACTGACTGATCGACTAAATCGAAGTCTTTGCCATAGTATATTTTGAGGTCTGGTGGCTGAACTTGACGTTCACTCCATACAGCGATGCATTGGGCGTACACGTGTGTGTATGTGCATGTGTTTGTGTTGGCCGGCTCCTGGCTAGTGGCCACGCTTCATTTTAATGACGCGGCATCGTTCACCACCGCCGTTGCAGGCTTTTAATGCGATTTTGGCGTGAGACCCGACTGACGGCCATACCGAAGCATTCACCAGAAGCGGCGAGCGCGCACTTGTCATGATTTATAATAAATTTGTAAATAGCGATCGGAAGATCCACCCCTACTTTTCGCCAAGCTCGAACGTAGAAAATCTTTAAAAAAGTTTTTGAACGTCTGGGCTGAAAAAAAATTTTGTTTGTAAATTGATGAAAGGTATTGGAAGCTTTTTACATCAATTTACATTACTAAATTTCTGAAATTCTAAACACATATCCGTTGTAATTTTACAGATTTTTATTTTTTATTCAAATTTTTGTAAATTTCACGCCAAAGATTTGCAATTTTAATATATCTGATATTTTTATTTTACAAATAAGAACATTAATGTTCAATTAATGTAAGTTATGTAATCAAATTTCACGTTCCAGTACATTAAATTTACGATCAATTTTTACGGTCTACAATGACGTGTTGTCGAAAAAGACGAATAAAAAAATGTAATAATATTTTATTGACTTTAGCGCTTTACTGGTGCAAGTGGAAATATACCACGGCGAGATTCTTCGGATATCTGACTGCGTAATAACTCGATGAACGGAAAATGTTCGCGGAGTTATGAAAATATGTTTGCCCGATGATCGAGAGTCGAGGATCGAATAAAATTATGTGTGTACAGGAGAATATATCGAACAGTGTATTATTGTGTACCGACGGTTCGTGCAACGCGAGCGCTGCTTTGGAATACCTGAATGCGTGGAATGCTTTGCGAGGAACGAACGAATATGGTTACGGCAGAAGGTCAAGCGAGAATAATCGCATGATACCAGGATATCACTGTCTGCACAGCCGATTTTCCTGATTTTATCAACGATACATTTTCCAGTTTCTAATTTTTCCAACAGCTGACCTTTTTAACTGTTGCATTTTTCAACCACCGATTTTTCCAAAAGCTTTTTTGTAATGCTCAATAGCAAAAAGTCGTCTAAGAATTACATTTTACTCAACATTTTTATTATTTTTTTATTTTTTCTCACTTATTAAGATGCAAGATTTTTTTTTAACGCTGCTGAGATTCGCGCTCCGAGAAATTTTCGAGCGTTACATCGTGCCCCGACCGGGTCCAGAGGAGGCCTGACAAGACCTTATCAGGACCTTATCACTGTCAGCATAGACGATTTTCCAGCAGCTGATTTTATCAACGATTAATTTTTTCGGTTGCTAATCATTTTTCTACCAGCTGATCTTTTTAACAGTTCAATTTTTTCAAACAGTCCATTTTTGCAACAGCTGATTTTTAAGCATAAGTAAAAAAAAATAAGAAACAATAATTTTTTAATTATTCTTAAGATTCAAGATTTTTTAGACATTGCCGAGATTCTTGGTCGTCGTGTTCCGATCTCGTTATCAAATGAAAAATCGTCATATTAAATGCCAATGTTGAAGCAACATTGGATGTTCCTATCAAGGTTTTGGTCACCTCCCGTTGTTGTTTCGGTGTTGCCGAAGTACCGAAGTACCGATAACTCTATGGTAATACAAGGTCTAAGGGTAGGGTAGGGTAGCAGCGAAGGGTTGCCCTGGTCCGTACAAGTTAGTGGATAGCGTAAGAGGAGTATGAGTTAGCTAAAGCGAGTCCCGGAGAGACTCGTGCGTGGTTTCACCGCGCTCGGTTCGATATCCGGAAGGGGCGAAGAGGCACGGGCGAACATGCTTCCGCATTGTACTAAAACAGCGTCGGCAACAGTATAACTCGACAAATATACGAGAGGGCTCAGGTGAGTCAGGTACTTTCCGAACTATGGGTTGCGAAGTGGAGAGTCTGTGCAGTTGCAACAGCAGCCAGCGCGCGGCTCACGTTGCACCAAATTTACGACAAGGCCTTCGGTATGACCCAAGCTAACCCCAGCATCTCCCTTCCTTCTTATCCGAACTATCGTTCCAGCTCCGTCGTATTCTATCCTCGAGTTGGAAAGTTACTCCAACCCCGTAATTTCAGCTTTTGCACTTTGGAAAACTCGACACCGGCCAAAATTGGCGTGGGAAAAATCGGTTAGTGGAAATGAGCAAAAGTGGTGGCGGAAATTATGGGAATGAGAACCTTTATTACTATTCTTTCAATTTTTTCATTAACGGATAATATTGACGGCCGATTCTTTCAACGACATCGTTTTACAACCGCTGATCTTTTCTTATTGATTTTTTCAATAGCTGATCTTTTATTATTGATTTTTTCAATAGCTGATCTTTTCGACAGCTGATCTTTTTAACCGCTGATCCTTGCAACCGCTGATCCTTTCAACCGCTGATCCTTTCAACAGCTGATCTTTTCAACCGCTGATCCTTTCAACCGCTGACCCTTTCAACAGCTGATCTTTTCAACCGCTGATCCTTTCAACCGCTGATTTTTTCAATAGGTGATTTTTTCAATAGTTGATTTTTTCAATAGGTGATCTTTTCAACACCTGATCCTTTTAATCTTGATCTTTTGAACAATTTATCTGTGATTCATGAAAGTCTCGTTTATATACGCATAAGAACACTGTAATTTCATCCGTCTACAGAAATTCATTAACGGCAGCACGAATATCGTTTAACTTGCCTTAAAACTCCACAGCTTTATACCTCATATTTTATGGACCACTCTGATACTTCCTTTTCATTCCCTCCAGAGTAGCCGAGAAGCGATCCTCCTTATTTACATTAATCAAGGGATCGAGGCAACAGCCTGCTGGCGCTTTTCTCTCTCTCGAGGGGTACCCGAGCAAAAAAATGCTGACGCCTGCTCTGCTCTCCCCTCGCAGAATCGGCTATCTATGTATATGCATATGATAAGATATAAGAAGGGAAGAACAAGGGCAAGGAGAGAAGCAATATAAGATGGGATACATTACGTTATCGTGCCAGAGGGATCAAACGAAATGATTCTCGGCGGAAGAATTTTGTAAATCGGCGTCGATCCCACATTAATAAAAGCATTAAGAGATTAAAACTATTATATATATATTCATCGTTTATTACGAATTACCTGTTTGAGGAAGTCAACAAAATATGATTTTTATAAGAGGACATTTGTGAATGCGGGCAAATTATAACGGAGCAACGTGCAAGTTTGTCCATTTTAAAAACAATGGTTCAACTGCGTTCGTCCACTCGATTCTAAAACAATCATGAAAAAACTGAGGAATTTAATATAAAAGTTGCGGGTGAAAGTGGATATGCATTATATGGAATTTTGTAAATAGACGTCGATCCTGCATTAGTAAAAGCATTAAGAGATTAAAACTATTCATCGTTTATTACGAATTGCCTGTATGAGTAAGTCAACAAAATATGATTTTTATAAGACGACATTTGTGAACACGGGCAAATTATAACGGAGCAACGTGCAAGTTTGTCCATTTTAAAAACAATGGTTTAACTGCATTCGTCCACATGATTCTAAAATAATCATGAAAAAACTGATGAATTTAATATAAAAGTTGCGGGCGAGAGTGGATATGCATTATAGTTTGCGAAGTACCTCTCGACTCTTGGCCTTCTCGGGGAGTCTCGAACAAGTCAACTCGGATTTTTATTCTCTCGGAATTTGAAAAGTAAACCGAGATGGAAAAGAATCGAGAGATCACCCGGCGACCTCTTCAACTTGAAGCGGAGAGTTTTATTTCTCATTGAAACACCTTCGCTTCGCCCATCCATTCATCGTCGGCGCGGTGGGAACGGGAAATACGGCGCTCGGCCGGTTGGCTAAAAACGGCACGAGAGAAGAGTCCGCGGCTCGAAGGAATTTATAAATAATAATGAGAATAAATTGACATTTCGTTATCTCGGAGCGATGGGAAAGGGGAATAAAAAAAAAATAAGTGAAACAAACGGAGAGTTGCGTTATACGATTTGTCTTGGATCCGTTAACTGACTCGGTTTTCCATGCAATTATTAGGATTCTTCGAAGAGGTCGCTCTTAATTTTCATAAAGCTTCGATAAATCGATAATTGAGACAATTCGTTAAATTTTTCCAACAGCCGATCTTTCGCTGACCGACTCAGCTGCCTTATGCGATTTATCTTGGATCCGTTAAGTGCCTCGCTCTTCCAAGTAATTATTAGGATTCTTCGAGGCGTTGAAAAAATGTAATGAATTGTCTCAATTATCGATTTAGCGAAGCTTATGAAAAAGCTTCGCTAAATCAATAATTGAGGCAATTAATTAAATTTTTCCAACAGCGGATCTTTCCATGGCCGATTCGTCTGCCTTATGTGATTTATCTTGGATCCGTTAATTGTCAACCTTAATTATGAAAATTAAGCTGATGAAAAAAATTAATTAATTGTCCCAATTATCGATCTAGCGAAGCTTCATGAAAAAGCTTCGCTAAGTCAATAATTGAGACAATTCGTTAAATTTTTTCAACAGCTGATTATTTTTTGGCCGATTTATTTGGCAAAGTATAATATATTGTTATAAACTAAACTCCGAGATCCGTTAAAGTTTGTACACAGGCGGAATATTATTAGCTTTATCGTGTTCGCGCTGTTGAACTCTCGAGGCGACCGTTCGCAAACGAGAAACAATGGAATATAGCTCGCGAGTTACTTTTATGCTCGTTGATCGGACGACCGTCGGAAGGGTAGCGATAAGAAGTTACGCGCCTCCGCTTCCGGTAACTCCGGGTGAAACGGAGTTTCCATCGACGCACGGCGGAGAGAGACTCTCGGGCGACATGGAATATTCGCCCTTATCGCACCCCGGTAGCTACATTACCTCATATATATAACCTATAAATTACTTTAAAGTTCAATTTATATACAGATTAAAATCTTTGCAAATTTAATAGTCGGGCAAATTGCGGTATGAAAAGTTTATAACGGCGAGAGATTTTTCTATTCAAATTCGCGGTCTCATTATTTCCATAATTTTCTTATTATCGACTTTGCAAAATTAATTGAATAAAAATACTGCGAACTTTAATGGGCAAAAATTGTAGTATAATGTGCCAACATTCTCATCCTGTAATTAAATGTGAAAGAAAAATTAAAAAATTTCCTAGCACTTTATTTGCTATCTGCGCATCGGTCTTCTGCGTCCTTAAGATTCCCCAGCCCCTCGATTAGCATACCATTATTATCGATTACATATAATCGATTATTGTATTGGTTAATTTTTTTGTATCATTCTATTTTTATGCGGTTCAGTGATCAGTGCGTTTGCTGAGGTTTTAATATACAAACCTGGCCTTTTATTTCCGTGTCATTGACATTTTAAGTTAGTACTTTTGTTTGTAAAACATAAAAAAAAACTTTGTCAGCCCGCAAGCGAATTTTTTTTGCAGTGAAGTTGTTGTAAAAGGTATAACATTTTTTGATTGACTACGACAGTGGTCGCTACAAATCCAGTTGATGGCATGGTTTTTAGTGACCTACGATAAAAGCTCAAAAAAAAGTTACATCAACGTCATCCCGCTTCGGCTCTAATTTTGCAAGGGTGTGACCCGCATTACCCGCCGATCCGCATTGCCCCATTTTTGTATCGACGGCGCGGGGGCATTATCGGCTTCCGATCCCCTTCCCCTCCTGAAAAAAAGTTTATTGATAGAATCGAGCTCTACGAGCTTTATTTTGGCAGAGTTAAAGCACAGAGCTCCTCTCGTTAGTTGCCGTGTACTATACGAGCGTGAACACACACATAACGTATATACCTAATCAGTGACTGTAACACGTGGGTGAGACAAACCGGACTAGAGCCAAACGGCTCGTGTTCGCGGGTTATTATATCTCGTGTAGAGAAGTATACGACACCCAACGGGTGTTGAACGTAGCGGAACTTACCGAGTCACACGACGCACACACACACAAAAACGCGCGCGTGTTCTCCACACGAGCGCGAGTGTCGGCGCTTTATTGTTATTTCGAGAGCGTTGTCGAAGGTTGTTGCTGGATCTTGGCACGTTCGAGTTCATGAAAATTCGAGGCTGACAAGTCAAGTTTACAATATTTGTCGTTAAAAAATAAATAACAAAAAAACTATACGCAACGTCGAATGATTAAATGTCATCTGCTCTCGAGAGCTGATTACTTCCGATTGTGTCGACAGCTGATTATTTTTTCGACACCTTGGAAAATTGTGAAGAACGTTCGACAAACAACCATGTTTATCAATGTTCTTTTTTTTTTGGTTTCTTCACAAAATTTGTTCGACTATATTGATTTTATCAATTCCTGATGTAAAAATAAAACTATCTCGTTGACGTAAAGCGGGCGTTTTATATATCCGCAAAGCATTCGTGAATAAGTTAGTCTTCGGCGCGAGGTCACTTAGGCCATCGAAGAAAACAGCCGAAGGCACCGGGTTTATTTATAAAGTCAGTCCATCGTCTCTTCGTTCCGTCTCCCGTCTCTTTCTTAACAAATATACTGAACTACACTTTCGGGACTCGCGCCGCGCGTCGTCCGACCCTCATTGTTTTCGGGATTGGCAAAGCTTTTCGGAAACGCCTCGCCACCCTCGAGCAAAGTCGCGGGAACGCTCGCGACAGCGGAGCGCCTCGTGGAAGGGCGAAAAGTGCAGAAGCATAAAAAAAAAAGTTTTACGGTAATTGCCGAAGCCTCCGTGAGAGAGCTTCGCCCCTCGTCACTTTGGTAAGCCGTATTATTGAAGCCGTAAAGGCAACTTTACGTTAAATCTAGCGGAAAAACACTACGATACAGCGACCAAACGGCCACCAGTTTCGATCGTTCGAGGATTAAACAATTATTTAACGAATAAATATGTGTAAAATAATATATTTTAAACTATCACTTTGAAATTTTATTTTCAACTTCAACATTTTTTTTCTGGTCATTCGAGAACGATTGAGCAATTATTCAACGAATATGTGTAAATCTAGCAGAAAACGCGACAATACAGCGACCAAACGGCCACCAGTTTCGATCGTTCGAGGATCGAAAAATTATTTAACGAATAAATATGTGTAAAATAAAATATTTTAAACAATCACTTTGCAATCTTTTTTTCAACTTAAACATTTTTTTTCGGTCAGTCGGGAACGATTGGAAAATAAAAGAAATATTTAAAAGAAAATCACTTTGCAATTTTATTTTCAACTTCAACATTCTTTCGGTCATTCGGGAACGATCGAAAATTGAAAAATTATTTAGCGAATAAATACATGTAAAAAAAAATATGAAAAAAATCACTGCAATTTCATTTTCCGGTTCAACATTTTTTTTTAACCGAATACGTGAACGCACCCGTAGGGAGCGTTGCGTTGAGGGTTGATTTGTCGAAAGTATCAAATCACAAACAGCAGTCGATAAATATTGTCGCTCGGGTTGGCATGTTGCGCCTCTGTGTTGTATGTATATATTCCTCGGGGTGAACATTTCCCGTTAAGCGTTCGTTTGCGCGGTGGCGATCTATCTCGAACAATAACGCTTCGTAGCGAAAAAGAATGCTCTGGCGCGAGAGCTCGCTTCGCCCAGAGTCGCACAACAAGCGGGTGGCTCGCTGACTCGTCCAAACAAACATGTGTGTTGGCCTCTAAAAGGCCCGTTTCAAAGGCCGTCGAGAGCTCGAAATGTGCTGTAAAAAAAAAAAAAAAAAAAGAAGCGTGCAACATAATCCAGAAATGCCGCGGAACGAGGCGATAACGAGGTGAGCCGCGCGATAGCGCTCAGCTTAACTCCCGGTCGGTTGTGTACGCAGTTCTCGATACTTGTGGAACTCGGACCCGAAGTTATGAGCGAGTAAGAAATTATGCCATCGCAGTTAAGATGTTGCTCGTGCGGTTAAAAAATTTGAGAGCCACTCACGACGATAGGGTGGGGGGAGTTTGCAAAATGGACCAGCCAGACGATTCAGAGAGTTTTATCGATTAACGCAACATACTTCAACTTTTTTTAAAGCACAAGATCAATCTTTGACATTCGTATGACCCTTTCGGATAAAATAAAAAATAAATCGCATTATGGACTTCACTGCGATTGCAGTGAAAACGGATACATTCGGAGTCGGAAGAGATCATTAATCGTACGGATGTGTTTTGATAATTTTCAAGACAAAATATGGATTTTATTGACATTAAAATAATAAATTCGGAGATATTGAGGCATCATCAATAAAAATTTATATTAATTCATTAATGATTTTCTTATCGTGTGAAATTTTTATTACCCTGCAAGATTTCACTAAAGAATTTTGGAAGCGACATTTTAAGGAGATGTAATAATGTATTTATGTAATTATAAAATTGTGATTCTTCAAAAAATTATGGTAATATAAGAAAAGAATGTGGGACCGATGGAACGCGGTTGAGAATGAGGGCAAAGGCGAGCTCGGTGTAAAATCCATTCCGAGCAATTTCTCCCTCGGAAGAGGTCGACCGTTGGAAAGCGCACCAAGCGTACTTTTAAATTACCGCCCGAGCCTTAATGACATAAAATTTAACGTTGACGGCAGAGAACCGCCGTGGGCACCGCGAAGACCGAAGGGGAGAAACGTTTGCTACTCTCTTTTTGCCTGCCCGCCGGTGGAAGATTGCCGGTGAGTCGAGTGTGCGTCAGCGAACGAGTATAATCTCCGGACAAGTTTTAATTCCTGAATTACCAGGGGGAATTATAAAGTGGTGATTCGTTCGCGAGGTATTTTTTCCGTTCTTTTCCGAGATTACTAATTTCACAATTTAAAGGTGAAATTTATTTTTTTACTTCACTTCATCGACATTTTTGTTTCAATTGGCGATCGCGAGGTATTCTCCACGAGGAAGCAAAAAACCACGAGATGGCAGGTTCCGATTCATAGATTTTTTTTTTAAGACATTTAATTAATATTTCAATATATTAATAATTCGTACGCGAGGTTTCTTTTTTATTCTTTTCCGAGATGACTAATTTCAAAATTTACAGTGAATTTTTTCGTTCACTTTATTCCATCACTCTCTTTTCAATTGGCGATCACGAGGACTTCTTTGCGAGGAAGAAAAACCGACGAGCTGACGGAGTCAGATTCACAGATTTTTGCTTCCTCATAGAGGAAGCTTTTTTCAGACATTTAATTATTATTCGAATAAATTAATACATAGATTGGGTAGAGCGGTGGCTCAGTGGTTTAATCAGTGGTTAAATGGTTTAATAATTGATCAAACGATTAAATTTAATTGAAATTTCGAAGTTTCTTTCGTCGAGAGAGAACCCAGAAAAATGATTAAAAATTATACCGTCATTTCATTTGCGACTATTGGATGATAATCGTTGAAAACGCTGACTAAACGTTTTCATCCGTTATCGTCAATCCTGGCATTTTTATATCTTTTTGTTAAATAAATTAAAAAAGTTACCAAACCGAACAAAATAAATTATAACTTTGGACAGGCTAAAAACAAATAAATGTTTTTTGCATAAATGTGAAAAAGCGAGATAAATATAAGCGATAGAAAAAGGTAAAAAATAAATGAAAAACGATAAGATACGAAGTGTGAAATCACCGTTCGTGCGAGACAAACTGTCGCACAGAAGTGGATTCGTAAAAATCTCTGAAGCGAAAGATTCACGTGTACGTAAATCATTGTTGTAACTCACGTGTCAAGTGCAAGTCTCTCGACGCTTCTTCTCCGCGTCGTTATCTCCGCCTCTTCGCCTCCACTCTCGAAAATCCCACCAACAAAACAAAAAACCTTTTTCATCCAAGATTTCTCACAAAATTCTGCAACACCACGCACGAAACTCCTCGACTTTAATCCACCTCTCGTCTTTCCCTGATAAAAAAAACTCACAAATTTCAACTCGGAAGTAATTTCTTGAAATAAAAAAAATACTTTTTATTAAAACAAACCACGATTGAAATTTCCACGACAGGCCACAATATGCACTCGCCGCAGGCACCGAACAGCACAAACAAAAAAAGAACACCGTGTGTGTTTATGTCGACGATACAGATATATGAGCGGCTCTGCTCGTCGAGTCGTCGGAGCGAGCAAATTCGCTCGGCAGCCTCGAAAAACGGCCGATTTGAAAATTTTTCCGTGACAAAAGTTAATTTTCGTCCGAGGAACTGTCTCTCGGACCCGAGAGTCGGTTCTCAGCGGCGTATTACGCGCACGCGAGCGTCGAGCTTGAGCCAATATTTGTGTCCGATTCGTTCCCTTCCCTCTCTACTCGGAATCGCCGTCCGTTTTCCGGCTCGGGCCACGATAAGCCCGCAACTGTGTCTCGGACACTTCCGAAGTGTCCAACGAACTCTGCGAAATCTCGTCTCGAGTCTCGTCTTGTTGACAACTGAGCGATCGGATAAAATCTCGACGAGTCGACATGCGCCGCGGCGAGGCGGGCTCTTCCTCTATAATTATCGTGGCTATTGTTCCTCGAGGCGATGCTCGATTGAACTATCGACGCGTCAACGGCGAAGCAACAGCCTCGACGGAGAGAGATTGAAAAAAAAGGAAAACAAAAAATCGTCGACAGTCGCCGCAAATAATCCGTCCGATCGCACACCGCCTTATCTCCTTTGGGTCTGCCCTCAGCGCCGTTTAAGCTTCGAGAGCGCATCGCCCCGTCGTTCTCTCCCGACCGCGAAGTGGGCAACCCTGGCCGTGACAAAAATCGTCACACGAACGAGAATCGAACTCCATCACTTCGGCGTCGATAAACTTTTCCCTCATCTTTCCGCTTATCCGATTGAAAATCATCACCGGCGAATGCGTCAAGTGGCCACTTGTCATCCCTGAGCCTTTATCACTGTTATCACTGACTGTCACTCGTTGACCGTTTGTTTTCTCGACGATCTCAATTTTTCTCGCAAAGTTCAAAAATCATTGTAGAACAAATCATTCTTTTCCTCAATTTTTAAGATGATCGAACGACAGTTTAAAAATATTTTATTGATAAAAAAATCTCAAGTAGAAACGGCGCTGAGAAGAGTTGGCAGGGATTTTTAAGATCTTTCATTTGTCGCTTCTCCCCGAATTTAATAACTTTACAAAGCGCCGAAGATCCCGAGGCTTTTCCACTGATTCGTCGATCACTTCCTTCAATCTTCGTATCCCTCGATTGTATTTTGGCGCAATTTTCATAAGATCGGCCTCGAGCGAGTGATTTTTATCCTACGAAAGTTGTCAACGTCCGAGTCGATTCCGCACCGAGTGTAACGAAAAATCGAAGACACTTTAAATCGAGTCGCCAAAAATCTCGGATTTTTTAAAAATTTTACTCCAATCCGAAGATTTTACGAATATAACCCTGACTCGATCACGAGCCGAGGATAGAGTGTAAAAAAAAAAAAGAAAGATTGTGTACTTTCGATGAAAAACAATTAACTCTGTTGTTCCGGCGAGGAGTCGAATAACCGTTTCGATACACCGATACGCGGAGCAGTGGTCGTGGTTGAAATTGTGCAGACGGAGTGTAACGACAGTACGGGGCACACACGAGGGGGAAAAATCGAATGGCTCGTGCGCGCGCGCGCTTTGGGAGCGTTGTGCGCGGTACCGAACGGCAAGAGCTGCGTGGCGGGTCAGCCGCGACTGAATCGGAGTCTCTCGTGCCTCGGAGTCCGCCGGTCTCGGGCTTGAATGAGCCTCGAGAGACGAACGACCAGGGGGAGTAACGCGAGGGAGCGAGTGAGAGACTCGTTCTGCCGAGAGAAACAATGCAACGCCGATAACGGGTTGAACGGAGAGGAGAGGAGGAGCGCGATGCGGTCAAGAGAGCCCGGCAGAATGGGACTGTATGTGCGAACGGGGATTCGCGACAGGCGCGAGGGAGCTGAGACTGAGGAATCTGGCGAAAACGAGTCGAAATGTATCGACCCTCAGGGGGATAGCGCTGTAGGGCAGGGTTATAGATGATGTACAAATATTGTCCGGGTCACATATTAGGTTTTTTTTTTGTCAACATTCCGAGGCTTGTTCGTTGTATTTACTCTGTATTTGCAGAGTAAATACAGAGTCAAATCAATACATATGCAGAACAAAATCAGAGCAAATATAGAGCTAAATTAGAGCAAATACAGAGAAAATACAGAGAAAATATAGAGCAATTATAAAGCAAATATAGAGAAAATATATAGAAAATATAGAGAAAATATAGAGAAAATATAGAGAAAATATAGAGAAAATATAGAGAAAATATAGAGAAAATATAGAGAAAATATAGAGAAAATATAGAGAAAATATAGAGAAAATATAGAGAAAATATAGAGCAAATATAGAGCAAATATAGAGCAAATATAGAGCAAATATAGAGCAAATATAGAGCAAATGTAGAGCAAATGTAGAGCAAATATAGAGCAAATATAGAGCAAATATAGAGCAAATATAGAGCAAATATAGAGCAAATGTAGAGCAAATGTAGAGCAACTATAGAACAAATATAGAGCAAATACAGAGCAAATACAGAGTACAATCACAGTCAAATCAGAGCAAATACAGAGTACAATCACAGTCAAATCAGAGCAAAAAAAGCGCAAATATAGAGAAAAATCAAAATCAACGCAGAGAAAAGAGGAGCGTAATGCAGTCAAGAGAGCCTGGCAGAATGGGACTGTATGTGCGAACAGGGATTCGCGACAGCCGCGAGGGAGCTGCGGCTGAGGAATCTGGCGAAAACGAGTCGAAATGTATGGACTCTCAGGGGATAGCGTTGTAGGGCAGGGTTATAGATGTATAAATATTGTCCGGGTCACATATTTCGGTATTTTTTTTTTTTTCAACATTCAGCTCGTCCCAGTGCGATTGATATGTCGGGATGTAAGCAACAAGTTTGTCGAGGTTGTATGGCAGTGGAGAAGAAGGTATTAATATTGCATGCATCTCCCGAGAGAGACAATACGGCACTGATAACGGGTTGAATGGTTAGATAGATTGATAGATAGATGGTTTATTGTGTCCTGGGATAAATCCCCGAAGGACCAACCGATGTAAATAACCGGTACATGTAAGTGAAGCGCAGAGAAGTTTCAGAACAGTTTACGTAATGCATTTAAGAATGCAGTACACAGAGTAAATACAGAGTAAATCCAGAGGAATGTTAGAGAAAGCACAGAACAAAATCAGAGCAAATACAGAGAAAAATCAAACTTAAATTAAAATCAACGGAGCGAAGAGGAGAAGTTTGCTGTAGTCAAGAGAGCCCAAAAACAAATCAAAATCGGACCAAATACGGCGCAAAATCAGAGCAAATACGGCGCAAAATCAGAGCAAATATGGCGCAAAATCAGAGCAAATATGGCGCAAAATCAGAGCAAATACGGCCCAAAATCAGAGCAAATACGGCGCAAAATCAGAGAAATTACACAGCAAAATCAGAGAAATTACACAGCAAAATTAGAGCAAATACAAGCAAAAATCAAAATCAACGGAGAGAAAGGGAGGACGGTGATGCAGTCAAGAGAGCTCAACAGAATGGGACTGTATATGCGAACGGAGATTCGCGACAGGCGCGGGGTGCTGAGACTGAGGAACCTGGCGAAAACGAGATGAAATGTATCGACCCTCCGGAGGACAGGCTTGTAGGACAAGGTTAGATGTACAAATATTGCCCGGGTCACATATTTCGTAACTTTTTTTTAATCAACATTCCCGAGCTGGTCCGTTGCGCGATCGATATGTCGGGATGCAAGCAACAAGTCTGTCGAGGTTGTACGCCAATCGAGCAGAAGCTGTTAATATTGCATGCTCCAGAAGCTAAACGCTCCGGATCCGCCGCACCTACCCTGTGGTCTTTCAGGGCTAATCCGAACCGGCGAGTAGCCAGCTCGTTGTCGACCTCCGTGATCCATCATGTAGACGTCGACGGATGTACGAGAAAAAGTCGAATTTATCTCGAGATTCGAGACAGCAAGGGGGAGGATTAAGCACATAATATAGGGTGTCTAGACGATTTAGCGTCAACCCTTCAACGCCTAATGTACACCTACAACAACGTTACAGCTGTTTTACCAAAATATCTTCCTCGATTTTTTTTAATTACATTTTTTTGGAGAATTTCGATCAACACTAATACATCTGGGAAAAACTCTTTTTTTCCCGCCTTCGCTAAAATAGCCACATTCCTTGCGTGCAATACGGACGGAAAATAGCCTATTTTTGACCGATGATCATTACTAACCTGTGCGCATGCGCAGTACAGTTTCATTACTCCCTGGGGAGTAATAGTGCTCATTACTCCCTCTGCAAGCTCTATTGCAGTGACCATTACTCCCGGGGAGTAATGGTCATTGGCGAATATGACGATTTTGCGACGCAAGAAATGTGGTTATTTTAACGAAGTCGGGAAAAAAATATCGTATGCGACAAGGGAGGAAGTGCATTTTCACCTCGTGTCAATTTCTGCCCTCGCTTCGCTCGGGCATCATACTTCACACTCGGTGAAAACACGCACTTTCCTCCCTTGTGACATAATATACTATTGTATATCTGTTGGTGACAATTATTATTTTTATTTAAGTGTAAAAATTGAAAACACGCATTTTTTTCAGGAGGAAAAAAAAATCAGAGAAGTGTCGAGCAGTTGGGAAAAAATTTGTGAGAAAAGAGAAAAGGTATTGCGCTCAGGAGAAATGCTCCGATATTTTGTCAAAAATGTCCGTTGTGTAACACGATAAAAATCGCCCAAGACTGCGGTGCACCAGCGACAGGGGAGAGCGGGGCAAAATGGAATATCGCGGCGAAGAGAATTATGGGAACGAATTTTTTGCGGGACACAAAAATAAAAATTTCCATCTCGGACAGACGAGGTCCATTTTGCCCGCTCTCGCCAAGGTTCGCTCGTCGCAGCGACCGCCAAGGGAACTAAAAAGAGGCGAAAAAAGTAACAACAAAAAGTTGCAAACGATCGGCGGCGAAAATAAATGTTTTCACGAATAAAATGAAAGTGCTCTCGATTTCTCTCACTCTGCTGGTTCCTCGCAGTCTGGACAAGAGATATTTATATCGGGACTTGATTAAGAGCTGTGGAAGGGTCGCGGCTGCGGGGGTCGCGAGTAACACTGCAGACCAGCCGGAGGACTCGAAAGGCCGTTGATTTTACGTACCAACACGCATCCCTACTCAGGGCGCCCGCGGCCTTACACTTCTGCAATGAAAAGGGTTTGGACCAAGTGCCGAGATATTTTTTTTTTTTTTTTTACGTAACCGAGAAACTGCGGGGCAGACGCGACGCCATTAGCAGTCTCGAGGGCTCAAGAGCTCGAAGAAGCCAGGGCTTGCGGTCGAAGAAGCCGCGCAGCCCCGTCGAATGTGCTCCGTGTTTTCTTCCACTTCGAATTTACCCCTTTTCGCAACCACTTCTCTCTCTGCGCTTTTCTCCTTCCATATCTCATGCTCGAGTTCCTTTTTTTATACAAAAAAAATTCCCTTTTCCGAGCGCGAGCTCGCAGCGACCTCTTCGAGAATTTATTCGCATCCTCGGAGAAGTGAAAAAAACTGCGATGCTTTTTTGTCTAAGGTCGATTCTCCAACCCCTTCGCACCTTAGGTCGAGCCGGGTCGACTGTGAGTGTAACATTATTCATCATTCGAACTGTTCTTGGATCAGATTTTTTATTTTATTTTTTGCTCTGCTTGGTAGACGCCCCGAGGTTTTCGGCTTTATTGCACGATGTGCGATATTTGAGGCGTTGATGAAACAACCATTTTTGCATAATATCTTTTTCATTTTTTTATATAAGAGTTACGGAAAAAAAATTACGCATGACGAAGCAAGTTTTGTAATATATTTTCGTAATTTGTTCTTTTTTTTTCAATTGTTTTCCGAAGAAATATTTTTATAAATAGGAATGAGGTTGTTCATTTTTGTTTTAATTAACCGGAAACAGGACATTTCATCTCGATAAATAAATATAAAAATTTATAGACACACACGCTCGTGTAAATTAATTTTTAATCGAACAAAAATAATCCTCGTGGTAACTTTGTCTATGCAGACGACGGCTTTTTATGCGGGTAAGACACGGGGTGCTTACCTTTGCGAAGGAGCCTAACGAGAACGGTTGGTCGTGCGAGACCTCGACAAAAAATTCTGAAAAAAATCACCGTGAACCCTTAAGGGGTAGTTTCTTTGATGTCGCAGAAAGAAGAAGCGAATCGGTCTCTGAAGAGAAAAAAAAACTATGGATCGTCTAATGTTTTTCATTAAGCGCTCAGCAACATTTTTTATCCAAGAATTTCTTTTCTCCGGAAATTGTCAACATCTTCAAAAAAATAAATAAAAAGATAAAAAAATAAATTGCACTGTCATTCTTCCACGTCTACAATTCCCGAATTATTTTGCAGCGGGCAAGTAGAGAGCGCACACACGGCCCGCATGAATCCTTGTTTGAAATGGAAATAAATGGAAAAACCTTGTTGAACATTCTATACCGAGTATTCCGCGACGAAGGTAAGGCCGGCACGAGGAAAAGTCGCTTTTACGACTGTCGCTTGCGGTTTCCACGTGTGTGTGTGCGTGAGGTCAGTCTGCTTCGTTGCTACTATTACTACTGATGGTACACTATGCGCTTTTTATAGGACGAGTTGCTCGCTTACTATCACGAGAGACGCCGTTGCTTTTGCTCGGTGAACCATGCTAACTAGTAGTCTCGTCACAAAGGTGCGGGGGTCGTTCGTTAAAGAATAAAAAAAGGTGGAAATGAAAAAAAAATATATATATGGCCGAACGAATATGAAAAATGAGCAACGAGTGTGTTGTAACTCTGCCAAGTGTCCTGTTTCGCGTGTTTTTTTCCGTGGAACTGAATCGGCGCCACAATTCTCCCGATATTCCATTGGGAAGCGAAAAAATTGTTACTAAAAAAAATCGCTACTTTTCGTTTTCAAAAAAAAAAATTCACTAGTGAATTGACGGCTGTATGTGATGTATTTTTTTTCGCTCATCACGGACCTGTCACTTATTTTACTCCGAGCTTAACATTTGATGCGTAAAACTGTACCAGGAACAAAAAAAAACAACTTAAAAAATATGTATTTTGGAAAATGAAATATCAGGAATAATTCTTTTATTTTTATTTTGACGAGTTCTTACGGATATATTATTATCGGTAACGGTGGTACGTTATGTTCCCAGGGTTGCAAAACGTAGGTAAGAGATCAATAAAAATCGCGCGTTATATCGATCGTTAAAAGCGCTCAAAACCCGGCTATACCGGATGCAATTCGGACTCACGAGCAACGAGCTTTGACATGCCTACGGTATACACATATTCGCTGTTCACGTCGGGTCCATATTGTGGATACTATATGTCCGGGGTAACAGAGGATGTTGGGACAGACGTATATATTTTCCATACTTTACGATCGCCTCTCCACGTTGAATAATGGACGTTAGCCTGACGCGAAGTACTCACATTTATGGTAAGGTTGCTGTTGTATTCTCATTTCACGTGCGATAGACACTTTTTGCCAAAACGTTATTGAATTCTTTACGCAAATTCTTCGATAAATGCAAAAGTCAAAAGAGACAAATTTGTATATAAAAATGATAAGACAGAATAGTTCGATATCTATGCAAACAGTATATACCTGCGAATATATGGTAAATATATATACAATATATACATTGTTTATAATTATAGGAATAAATAAATATAATATAATATGTAATATATGTACACCATCAAAAATGTTAGTAAGTTTACTATTGAATTACTGTAGAAAGGAATGTGAAATTTAAAAACTAAATTTATGAAATGGATATTGGTTTCATGTATTATGCAATGATGGCTTCGGGGTTGAAGATGGCCCTGACATTTTTGGCAAGCGGTCCGGTATCCAGCGAGTTTCGCTACACAAGGATCCAACGTCTAACGGTAATCTAACGATTATGATTTATGTGAGTTTGCGTCCAATAGAACGCCCGCCTGTTCGGTAAGCTAAAAGGAGTCGCAGGCACGTGTGAAACTTCATCGCCTACTAATAGAGATTTTCGGGACGAATTTGTAAAATATCATATGAGTAATTGCAAAAGCTTTGAAAGGATAGAATTAGGCAAGACCATGGTAAAGGTCAACTTTAATATTTTTTCGCATTCGAAACATGTGCCGGCATGTGGCCCGGGGCGAATAATCAAAAATGGCGAATCTCTGGCGAATCTCTGATAGAAACTGATGTGAAAATTATACAAGAAGCATCCAGCGGCTGTCGATACATGGTTCATTAATATTCGGTCATAGAAGATGAGAGATGTAAACGGCGGTCAGTGCCATATATGGAATAAACGAATCCATTGATTAATTAATTGATATTTCGTCATAAAAGTATTTTGCGTTTTATGAGTTGTTAAGAATTTAATAATACCTAGCATTTTTTTATTCGCAAATTATAAAAATTATACCAAAAGCATCCAAAGCTGTCGATATACGGTTTATTAATATTCGGGCGTAAAAGATGGGAGATGTAAATGGCGGTCAACGCCATATATCGAATAAAATAATCCATTGATTAATTGATTGATATTCCGTCATAAAAGTATTTCTTTTTTTATTATTATTAATATTTACAGAAAGAAAGTTATTAACTTATATAATCTGCTTCAAAAATACTTTAGCTATGTATATATATCTGATATCACAACAAGATCACATTAGCATATGCGAGTCGAGTCTGTTTTTGAACTGATTTACTGTTTCAGCTGCAACAACCTCCGGTGGTAGCGCATTCCATGCGTCCACCACTCTATTGCACAAGACATATTTCCACGGGTTTTTCCTGAATTGACTCTTCTCCAGTTTGGCGCTGTGTCCTCTCAGGTGCGGGTTTCTCGCCATTTGGAAGATGTTTCATATACCGAATCTAACAATACTTAGCAGTTTTGTTTTTAATATGCAAATTGTACTTATAATTATATATGTTCTATAGTGGAACAATCGAGATTCTATAATAAGAATAATAATAATAATAATAAGGAAGAGAGCGGATGTTGAGAAGTTGGTTAATTAATAACGAGGTTAGCTCATCGTCGACACGACAGCGAGAGTTAACTAGAGACAGTCTATTTGAGTAGAGAAAGGCGAGGTGGTAATTGAGGAGAGAAAACGGGCATAGTCTTATTTGAATAAAATATGTGCATTTGCATTATGAGGGCAAGAGCTGCGAAGTAATGAGAAGAGAAGAAACGAAAGGGTGGTATTATCGTCAGCGCCAGTGTGGAGTCGCGTACCCAAAAAGGATCATCCGGATCACGCGAAAAACGTTATTTCTGAAAAAAAATATTTAATTTTTTTAAAACGAAATCGACGCCAAAAAATAAATCTTCTCGTTCATATAATCCGATGTAGTTTTGTTTTTTGCACTGAAAACAAATCCGGCAGAAATTTCGGCACAAAGTCGAACGAGATATTGGTTTTACCAAAACGTATGTTTTATCTATAAAATTGCATTCAATTTTGTAAAGAGGGCGCCCTTGATATTTGGGCAAAAACATTTAAATTTAATATACACACGAGATATTTAAGGGGGAGCGGCTCGCATAGGCTGGCGAAAAATCAGGCTGACGCGGGGCGTAATGGGCCATATGAATCCGCCAGCCTTTTTGGCCCTAAGTACAATACGACATTAAGGAGCTTGATTTTATGCACTTGGCCTGCTAAAGTAGCTTGGCTAAAATCCATTAGCCGGACAAGATGTTTAACCGGCTAGGACCGGCCGATCTGTAACAGCCCTAGTACAGGCAGGCTTAAAAAAAGTGAATAATTTAAGGGTCGCCCGTCTCGCCCCAGACAATTTATTTTTTTCCGACGCGCTATAAAACTCTGAAAATATTGTTGGATGACAAACAATAAATTATGCTTTCGGCAGCGTTGTAGCTACATTATTTGCTTAGGCGGCCCATCTCGCCCCGGCTTCCCTTATATATATAAAAATATATAGTATGTACAAAATAGCAATATTTGTAACGAATGTCGAGGAGGCTTTAATAACGCTACTCTATGCTCCGCGGTTATTTTGAGAGCGGATACTCAACAGCGATATCGTCGCCGTCATCGTCGCCGTTCTTCTAGAGCGCATAAAGTCGGAACGAGAAAACACGAACGATAAAGCGAGAAGCTTCGAGTGAGAAGATTCAGAAGCTGGGAATTATATTTCGACGACGAAAACCGACCACGCACACACCGGACCCGACGAGTCAGCGTCGATGCAACCCAGCCGCGTCGCTAAATATCCCACGGATTTTCGCAGCTGTCGCGAGAATCTCCTCGCTCCTCCACTCCCCCGTCCCGTCGATTCTCCTTGGCTCGCTTTTTTTTTCTCGATGGAAAACTCGACGATTTTGTCCAATTTTCATCTCAGCGTTCGACATTGTTTACGACGGCTTCTTCATGAAAATACAAAAAATGAAATAATATCTGAAATAAAATGTAAATTTTTTTTAAATAGGAAATTGTAGATGATTGATGAAAATTGTATTTTAGCCGCGGTATAATGAATGCCAAATATGCAAGGGTATGTTTTCCGAAAAATTAGTCCCCGCGATAATTGAGTACTGCAATACTTATACATATAACCATCCACTATAATCAATCGATGAGTAAAATTTTGTATAAATGACTTTCAAAATCTAGCACTCTTTTGACTATCGTGGATCGTCATTTATATTACAGCAGGTGACTTTACCCTAGAAAAACATTAATTGCAATGGATTTGCAAAAATATTAACATGTTTGTGCTATTTTTTTTATAGTTTAAGGACATCTGTTCTAATACAAATAACCATCCACTATAATCAATGGTTGAGTAGAAGTTTGAATAAACGAC
This sequence comes from Ichneumon xanthorius, assembly GCA_917499995.1. Lineage (NCBI taxonomy): Eukaryota > Metazoa > Arthropoda > Insecta > Hymenoptera > Ichneumonidae > Ichneumon > Ichneumon xanthorius. The sequence continues at coordinate 13,450,081 of OU824201.1, forward strand.
TATAAAAATGTAACACTTATTAGACTTGAGCGCTCCAATCTCCTTAACTGGCATACATCGCTATCGGGATGGGAATGCGAAATAAAAGACGTCGAAAAACGATAATAAATCTCGCCTCACGAGTGAAAAATGTTTATCGTGAGAAGAGGAAAAAAGGCGAGATGGTAAAAAAAAAAAGGAACGTGCGCTATCTCGGCTGACCATTGCTTATGTGATCGTACGCTACTTTAAGAAAGTTGCCGGGAGCAAGGACGTGCGAATGATATATACATTGATACATACAAATATATATATGTACACGTGCAATACATAATTGATGTGTTTGCGGAATCTCCAACGTTACTCATTGTACCGACATATCGACGACTGAGAGACGTAAGGGCGTATCTGACGCCGTGTAACATGTAAAAACGACGTAAGTTACGCCCTTCCGTTTTTCAGCACTCGACGCGCATCGGCCTTCGACTGCATCATCCTTGTTATGATGTTTTCTATCCGCCTATCCCTCGGAAGGTATTCCACTATTATGGGAAACGGATAAATACCACAGAGAAGCAATTTTCTCTTCAATAAAGCTAAAATTGCTAAAAAAAGGTAAAAATGAATAAATTTTTGGCCATCACAATCGACCCAATAAATTAACAAAAATTTTCACAGCAACCAAATTCATAGTTCTCATCCTGAAAGTCACTAAATCACGAAGTAATATCACCCTCCTGCAGGTGAACTCGAAGACATACAAAAAATCCGAGTATACACGAAGGGTCAACTTAAAAGCAAACATAATAATCAAAATCTCTTCCCTACAAACATGAAACTGCACATACGCTAAACTCATCGTACATACGTGTTAACGAGTGCGGTAAGTCTGGAGCCAGGATATCGTGCTGGTACATGCAGACTCGCCACCGAAAAAAAAAAATGCATACATATATATAGTTAGAGAAAAGCTGCGACGCGACGCGCGCTGCTCGCCGGCGACACGTCGATATTAAAAGCCCCGCTCTGGGTGCCCGGGAACGGTAGTCCCGGAGTCTTGCGGCTCGGCAACGGCACGCGCACCCGATAAAATTGTGATAGGCGCTTCTGGTTCCGAGGGAGGGAGAGAGAGGGCGAGTGAGAACCGTAAAGCCGTCAGAGTTGGAGGGGAAGAGAGAGGGGGGCAATATGGAACACCCGATGGCGCTATAGTTTATCAGCCGTTGCAACTCTCCGTACGGATCGGTCACCCGGGAATGTCGGACCGTTAATAACGATCATAATTCATAAGGGGTGGCATTGCGAACGACGCCCGGCAGTGGCAATGGGCAATGCATCGTTCTCCAGCTTTCAGCCGAGAAACGACGATATTGGGTTCTCTCGCTCTCCCTCTCTACCTACGCCTCGTTGCGCTGGTGCCCGGTCGACTAACTGTTTTATCGGGAATTTTTAAAGGGATATGAAATTACGCGGACAGTTTCTTTCATTTTCGCTGGAAAGTCGGGGATATGCGAGGGATTTTGCAATGCACTTTTTTTATTGACGTTGGTTTTGTTCGATGTATATTCGATTAAGCCTTTGAGGCCTATTTTTGGCAAGTGACGAAAAAGGATATTTTTTCTTTTTTGCAAATTTTGCAAATTTTGCAAATTTTTGCAATTTTTACTATTTTCAAAATTTCAAGGGAGTATCCGATCATTTGATAGTTCCTTTATCGGGCGATTTATATTACTGAGTTAGTCTGGTTCGCCGACGGTACACCCAGAAAAATAGTTAAAAATAAATAGTTATTTACATCAAATAAATATATATTTAAGCCAAATAAATATATATTTGCGGGGCGCCCGCTAAATAAATGATTTTTCTGGGTGTACGTATAGGTAGATTACGTGCATAACGTGTGTTACAATGTTAAAAAACGTGCATGCAACCTGCGCTCTAGGTTAGAGGGATTATTAGGTTCTCGTCTTATAGTAATGCACACACGAGCGAGGGGGCACTTGACCATGGCTCCGCACGTGATGTAACCCGAACGTCGTTCCGTCTGTTACGAACGATCGGCACGCGGCATTTTTTTGTTTTTTTTTTTATTTTCGTTCCCTTTCTTACTCATTCTCTCATGTCGCTCACATGCGATACATAAACCGTCTGCTGGAGACTTGCACGTCATACGAAGACCGTAATCGATCCCCGTAACGTATACTTAAAATGACGACTGCTCGGTGCATGTTTATGCACCGTTGAACTGAACTGCTACTCTATCGTTGCAACGGATGGATCAGCATGCCGTTTGCCCTCGTACACTGTACCGTATGTGCCGCTGATATAAAAATATTAGACATAATATTTTCTATTTTTCAGCTCGAACAGGTAACATTTTTACAAACAATTTTTTTTTTTTATAAAAACTTTCATTAGGCTCGTGCACTGAAGATTTTACATACGATTTCAGAAAACCTTTAAAAAAATGGTCCTTTAGCTCATATGCTGGAGATTTTAGGGGCGTATTTTACAGAACAAAATTCGCAAAAAAATTGTCTTTCAGTCTTTTTAAAAATATTTTTTAAAACTTTATAGACGCTTAGAGGAAGCCAACAATAAATGAAAAAATTACGAAAAGCGGATAAAGTGCAATAATTGGGGCGGAATGTGCAATTTTCGATTTTTCATGTTACGTTATATTCGCAGTAGAAGAAACACCGGTTTGAGGTAATTGTGGTTTTTTTTAGCCGTTTTATTGGCACGACGCACACGAATTACTGCAGAGGCATGCCTCGCAGGCCCGCATGACGAACGACTGACGGAGAATTTTGTTTGACAAAACAGTAAACCCGGTAAAGCCTCTTTCCACGACCCAATCGGAGAGTAGAGCGCCTCGAGCGCCCGGTTGATCGATCGTGCGATTGCGGTTATCGATACACGTGACGTATAGAGGTTGGTTCGACAAGTGATGCCGATCGCCTCGAGCACCAGTCGTTTCACGGATTTTTACCGGTCACCGGGACACATTTGAGGCTGTTTAATCGTTCCGGCAAAAGTTCGGGGCGATCGAAAGGGCTTGCCCGAAGGGACAAAAAAAAAGATTTTTCCTTTCTTCACCGATCGATTGACGGCATGACATCGATGTCGGCCACCGGCTTGCCGCCTGAGGCGACTCTCAGGCCCGGGAGAATCAATCAGTACGTCGGAGCAGTGGTGGGTCGGTATACACAAATAACTTTTTTTTAATTAACCATATTTAAAAAAATAACAATCTTTTTTTTAATTAACATTATTTTAAAAAAGAACAATATTGTTTTCTAATTAACAATATTTTGTAGTTTTTCATGTAGGGTGATAACGATCTTGTTGACAAATAAAAAAAATACTAAATGTGAGGTTCCGTTGGAAATTTTTGAGCATTGCTTCGGTCCCGGACGACGTTCGGAAAGTGCTTGATAAGGCTTTGATAAACTGTAAAAAAAAGGTGTAAATTTAACATAGCGGACTGGAAGTTTTTTTTCAATGGTACATTAATTGTAATGTACAATTGTGATGAAAAATTAATAAACTGTTTCATTGAAATTAAGGTAAATTATTTAAAAAATAAAGTATTCCCAATGTTTTTAATACACTTTTACGATTTTCTTTTGCAGTCTAAAGCCCTCGTTAGGCCCCGATGTAATGTTCTAAAATGTCGGCAAGGGCGTTCAAATGGATAATCTCTGTGACTTAATCGACTAATTTTAGCGTCGCTCGCTGGCTTCTCGCTCGGTGTATCCCTAGCTTGGAATTCGAGTGCCGGCGATGTATTGAGAAACGTACTGAAGGCCAGTGGCAATGAGATAGGACTGGTCGGAGGTATACTGAACGCGGGTGCATGCTGCGGTCTTCTGTTGGTACCCTTGATCCTGCGTTTCATCAGTCGTACCGGAGCAATGTTCATCAGCATACCCGTCAATATCGTTGGATGGGCTTTCATTTGCTTCGCCGATCAGCAGGTTGACTATAAAGCAGATCTGGGCGAATAGACCAAGTACTCGAAGTACGTATTGAAGTATCAAGTACTGGCTAAGCGCACAGTACTCAGAACTTCACCAATTCAGTTCTGCGAGTACTTAAGGTAGTCCTCGCCAATAGCGTTCACTTCGCATAAGTTTCAGAGAAATGAGATGGAATTGCAAACACTTCTGGATGGTATAAAAATCTGAAAAAAATTAAGCACATCAAAGGCGCTGAAAAGATTAATTTTGCATAATAATGATTCCAAAATGTCATAAAAAATTAATGAAGAATAAAATTGTTCTACAAAGCTCCCGGAAACCAAACTTTTTTTTAATAAAAATGGTTCGCTCACTTTTCTGAACACGTATGAATTTTTAATGATTTTTAAATTCACTTGTTCGCAAGGACTACCTTAATACGTCAGTACTCATTAATTACCCAGCGCTCAGTACTTCAAGTACTTAGGGTATTTGCCCAGTTCTGTTACTAAGATACATCACTGTCGAGAAAAATGAATTACAGTTTTAGTTACCGACCGAGTTTCGGTAGGTAAATCTTTCATAAAATGTTATGATGTTTTTCTTCTTTTTGTCGCGCAGGTGTGGCTCTTAATTGTCGGCAGAGTGATATGTGGCCTCGTGGGTGGTATTTTTTGTGTACTAACGCCCCTCTACATCGCCGAGATCGCAGACAAGGACATGCGTTACCGTCTTCTTACATTTTTTCATCTCTTCATCAATTGCGGGATAATGTACGCCTATCTTGTTGCCTACGTTCTCGACGAACGCGACGCTATATGGCGATACAGTCTCACTTGTGCAGTTTCATGCGCGCCGATCGCTTTGGCAATTTTTTTGCCGGAAAGTCCACTTTATCACGTGATCAGGGGAAACATCATCGCGGCGAGAAGATCGATTCGATGGTACAGAGGAAAAAGATACAATTATCAGGAAGAAATTGATCAACTCGAACAGCTGGCAAAGTTTAAAAAAACAGGCTTCAAAGTTAGTCAAATTAAATCGTATTTTAAACCGATGTCAAAGTTCTTCGTCGGTAAAACAGGGATAACTCTACATTTGTAATTTCCGATGAAAAGCAAATTAGTTTTTTAATAAGTTGTTTTAAAAAATTAATATGAATAAAAAAGGTATTAAATTTTTTTATTTAGAAAATAAACATTAGAATAACTTGCTTGTTAAAAATTGATCAAATCATTATTTCCTAACAGCGATCAATGAAGACGATGAAAAAATCCAGGGTAATTTGGTCGCTAATGGTCTGTCATGGTGTCATAATAGCCCAACAGTTGAGCGGCATAAATACGATGATTTTCTACGCCCTCGTGATATTCAATAACGGCGGCTCGGGTAACATGACCGGGGAGGAAATGACCCTTGTTGTCGGAGCAGTACAGATTTTCGCCTGTCTCCTGTGCACTCTGACGATCGACCGAATCGGCAGAAGAATACTTTTGACGGTGTCCGCCGCGTCGACGGGAATTTTTCTCGTGCTGCTTGGTAATTTTTTTCCATTCAATTCTATCCCCAGATTAAGACGATGTTTCACATCGGTCTGTAAAAAATAAAACAACTTAGTCGGTACAAAACAAAACAACTCAGTCGGTAGAAAACAAACTTGAAAAACCTTCATGAACGTGGATTACAGTTTTTGATACCGACCGAGCTGGATTCCAGCACGGGAGTTTTTATATCGCCTCAAAGTCTCGTCTAGACTCGGTCGGTAATAAAAAACTGTAATCCATACTTTTCAAGATCACGAAACCGTTCCATGTCCGGCAATGAAAAAAAATCGATTACAGATTTCCTTACCGACCGAGCTCGAGTCCAGCAAGGCGAGAGTAATAAAAAATCTGTAATCCATACTTTTCAAGATCGCGAAACCTTTCCGATGAAACAAAAACCTCCGATCTGACATGTTCGCCAACGAAAGAAATCGATTGCACTGTTTTCCTTACCGATCGACTATAATTCCTATCAAATAAACACTACGATATTTCAGGCTGGTACTTCGATGTGAGAGACGACGATCCGGAGTTATACGACGAAACCTACGGATGGATGCCGCCGACCTGGATAAGTCTATTCTTCGCCGCTTTCAATATTGGCCTGGGGCCGATATCGTGGTCCATGCTCGCCGACGCATATCCGATCGAGATAAGAGTAACCGCCTCGACGAGCGCGGCTTTTCTCAGCTGGTTAATATCGCTGATAGCGACTTTGACCTTCGGCGAAATGGCCACCGCCCTCGGCATACCGAGAACCATGTGGCTCTTCGGTGGTTTCTCGTGGCTCGCAGCCATATTCACCGCCGTTCTCGTGCGGGACAATGGAGGAAAGAGCCTGCTGGACGTGCAGATGGATTTTGGCACGCATCGCGAGGAAACCCTGCCAGAATCTTCCCAGGTCGTCGAAGAGACCTAAGGAACTTACTCTCCGCAAAAGCTTCTCTCGCAACTTCGAAAAACACGTCGCTATGTGTTTTTTTTTGTTTTTTTTTGTCATAAAAATTCGACTTGAAGGATTTTCTGATTTTTACGAAGTTTTTCCTATTTTACGCTATCCGATGATTCAACAATATCCTTACCATTAGACTGCGAATGAGTGAGAGAGGGAGAGAGGGTGCTCGCTCCACGGGAAGACCAGCGTCGATGACCAGTTGAAGATCTCTTTCGATTTAGCTGAAAACCAAAAAATGAATTATTTTTATTTTATTTTATTTTTTGTAATTTTGGCTTGTCGCTTCTTAGAGTAACCTCCGATGACCCGTAAAATTGTATCGAACAATATTTGTGATCACTTTCGTTTTTTCATTTTTTTTTTGCGCTGTCAACGATAAAAACGCATGCATATTTCGTGATTTTTTTTCGGTAAATATCCGCTTTATCGATACAATTTTTTTTACAGTGAAAGGAGGATATATTAAAGAACATTTGGGAATTTTTCCATTCAGTTTTATTATTATTAAGTATTTTTAAGTTGTATCGTTCCGTTATTCGGCCGCAGCTTTCGGGCAAAGTGGTCGATTTCGGTTCAGGATTGAATCTCGTCCCAGATGGAAAATCCCGGGCCAGCTCAGACAATAAATATTTTCTGGTTGGCTTATCTTTGATAAATCGTTGAGCTTTAAAATTATATAGTTCTCGCGTGTGTGTGTTCGCAGCCGTAATGCTTATAATTGGAACGAGCTCGTTGCGAGCCGCGTTTGTGTTTTGAGTGTAACAATCGTTGTGGGAGCCGAGGCAAATATAACGTGATAGGGAACTCTCGAGTGCCCTACCAGAGGAGGACGTGAGAGGAAAATAACGGATAATTCGGGGATGAAGAGGAGAGGTGGAGCGAAAAAACAGTAGGCGGATATAGAGAAACGAAGCGAAGATCTCCGGTGGTTCCGTTGTCAGACTGGCCGAGAGCCAAATGAACGAGAATCAGCTCTCGGGACGTATTTTGTTTCGGGATGATATATTGCTAACAGATGTCCGGTAGTCCGATGATTGCTTTTCCTTTGCCTCCGTCGTTTCGAACTTGACGCTAGATTCTCGAAAAAAAAGAAAAAAAAACGAGGACTACCACAATAGAAGTTTCGTAATGGCTGTAAAAAAAATTGCCCCATCCCGTCCCATTCACGCGGAGGTCAACGACATTTATTATGCTGTCGACGAGAAAATGTTGAGAACCCGACACCATCGAGCTCTGTCCTCGGATAAAATATTTATTTTCGTATAAATTTTGTGAGCGTGAAAAAAGTGAAGAAATTTTATAGAAATAACGAAACTCTGAAGGCCATTTTTATAAAGGGTAAACAAAACAGTTTGTACATTTATCCAAAGTTAAAATTCCTTTGCCGTCGATTCGAACTTGACGCTAGGTTAAAAAAAAATCTCTAATGACCACAATAGAAGTTTGTTAATGAGTAGAAAAAAATTACCCGTCCCATTCACGCTTAGGTCAAAGACATTTTTTATGCCGTCTTTATGAGAACATTTTTAGAAACGATAAAACGGTAACCGATAGAACATGTGTGTGGACGAACGTCAAATTTTTTTTATTAATCTTACTATATTTACAAATTAAAAGTACAGTTCACTGTTAAAAAAACATGTTTTTCGCCTGAAAAAACATGTAAATTATGTTTTTGTTCACAAGTGAATTATTCTTGAAACATTGACTTTTCATTGCAGTTTCTTTTGTCGATACTAATCGTATTATCATCGTAATACCGTAATTACCTATAGCAACTGATAAGCACAGAGACACGGAAACGCAATCCGAGCATTCGCCCGCATACTCGCTAATAATCGTATCGTAAATAGAAATGCTCTTCGAAATTGGAATAAAAGACAAGTATCAAACTGAGTGTGGACTGTCCGATTCTGTACGGACACAACTATACGTGCCCGATAGTCTGGCGAATATCGAAGAAAAAGTATCCCTTCGGGAATAAACTATCGCTCGATGGGAATATACAGAGACTCTTTGCACCGAGCCCGTTTCCGTCGCTCTTCAGCGGAGAAAACGCCGTCTTCGCGGCGTTACGATGGGGGCGATCAGACTTTGCAGGCCATTCCAGGCTGGGAGCATCGGCACGGCAGGAAATACGACAATGCTGAGGGTGACAAAAAAAAGTGGGGACCAGAATGAAACAGAATTGAGGCTTAGGAGGTGGAAAGCGAAAGTCCTGACGTTGCGCGAAAGGGCAGCTTGCAGTCTGCCAGGACCAATTTTGGACGATATAGGTTTTACTGTATCCCCTGTGGATGAGGTCGAACGGAATCGACTCACGACGTGGCGAATCAAACGGAGAATACCATAAAAAAGATAAAAAAGAAATAGAATAAAAATAGAAAAGTTACGATAATTGAATTCTCAGAGCAAGGTAAAACGTCCCAATCGTCGATTAAGCAATTTTTTAAATCGTTGTCTTATTATTATATTGTTATATCTAGTACTGAAGAGTGGGTGTCGTTCGCACTTACTTTTGCCAAAATTTCGTACTTACAAAGTGCTTAAAATACTTATGGTAAAAAATGATAATAATATTTTTTGTGAAAAATTGTCCGTACCGCATTTTGTCCCATGTCTGCAGTGTACTTGGGTACGGGTGAAGAGGGAGAGGGCGGTGGGAGATGTAACCGATAGGGCACCGTGAAATCACTATGTGGGTGTCGAGTGTGCTCCGTCGAGCGACAAATTAATCCTCGCCCCAATACGAGCCGATAACGCATGGCATATATCTCACTTTACATAACAGTTGTACGAGTACGCGTTAACGAATCATAATTGTTTTTATACACGAATATAATATAATACCCTGAACATTAATTGGGAACACGGATGGTCAGCCTTTGAGTAAAACTTGGCATTTGACCGATACATATTCGTTCGCAAAATCATTAAAATACGACTTTGAAGGGAAAAGCATTGAAATTTTTACTGTCCGTTAACGAAATGTTTGATGGAGAGAAAAATCTGTGAAAGATTCAAAAATTTCCGAAATCGATGAGACCAAATTGATAAATCAAAATTTTATGTATTAAGTTTCTTTCTTCAGTCAATCAAGGTTTTTCAGATCGAACTTAGGGAGGAAGACACGTTCAATTCTTCACGCAACAAACGCCGAATATTTAATATTTATCGAAAAAGAATGAAAACAAACAAAAGCAAAAAATTAAAAAATTGTACTTGTCCGAATTCTTTCGACGGAAGTAATTTTCTTTTCCTCGCCTTTAGACATCACTTTGTTATACATATTGCGCAGTGAAGACTTCCGCAAATGGAGGAGATAAAGTTGGAAATACCTCGAAAGAAAAAGAGACAAGAATAAGATACTCGGGCGAGGGATGGGAAAAGCAATTTAAGAATTTTTCCGTGCCCAGCGTCAGCAGTTTTCCGACGATAGACGGGCGGAGACTGTACAGCGGGGAACATTGCGAAATAGACCGCGAGGCAGGTAGACAACATTCGATTTGCGACGAGGAATGTAATCCAGTACGTACGGGGTTGGCAGGGCAAAACGGAACTCCGGGGCAAAACGGAGCACCGTCCTCCATTCGTAGAAAATTTGTAGACTTGTCCATTTTGCCCCATTCGCGCCGCTACCTGTACATAAGCAATTCCGCGCACCGTACACCGCTGCATGCAGCTGCAGGAAAAGAGTTTCCCGCTGTAACTTTTATTGGGAATCGAGATCTCGACGGGAAAAACTGGGCGAAAGTAATGTACAATCGCTGATGGCCTCTTAACAATGATCCAATACATTGACCACTATAGAAATACCGATAGATTCCTGAAAGCCTCTGCCGAGTGTCCTAGCTGAAGAGTGCTCAGCGTTCGCCCGAATGACCGCGGCCTTCTCAAAACCTGGTCCGGTCCTTGTCGAAGAGAATCAATGAATGAATAAAATCCAACTTTTTTTGTTGGTGAAAAATAGATTTTTTTTTCCCCCGATTACACTGATGAAAAAGTACAGTTGAATCGACTAAAATTCGGGCAGGAACGTTCAAATAAATATTTAGTTGGTCGAACAAAATATTTTAAGGACTTAAAAATATTTTGGTAAAATCAACAAAAAAATTGTTGAACTAACCAATTTTTTAGCTGTGCCAAAAAATACTTAGTTGAAGTCCCTGCCCGAATCTTAGTTGATTCAACCGTATTTTTTTTTGCGATACATTTCTTGTAATGCTCGAGAGCGAATTTTTGTTCAGTGATTGGCATTTTGTTTCTCATTGTACAACTGAGTTCTTGTTTTTCCTATTATTGCATTGATTTTAACCCTTCTTCATCTTCATGTGGGAAAACCGCTCGCCGAGAATTCTTGTTTCTCATTAAAAAAGACGTAAAAAATCATCTGCTTTGAGGGAAGAACTTTTTCCAAACGCCCTTGGGCGGAGTGTTCGAGGAAACCGGAATTCGCAGTAATTGGTTTGATCGATCGATAAATTCTCGAGTGAAACTCTTTGCGATTTTGTCTATTTCGCTAGGTCTTATTCCGTCGTTCGCTGATTCCTTCTTACGCCTTTCATCTTTCGGTCTCTCAAGGCATTGGGCACGCTCCGGTGGAATAAGGAAGTCACGATTTTTCTGCGACGAAACCTGAGTCGTGCGCTCGGAGTTTTCTATAGATCGCGAATCACGTCGGGATGTCCCGAAGAGGATTCTTCGCGATGCAGTACCGCGTACAAAAGAGCAGTGAACGAATGCTAAACGGCTTACGGGATATCGGTAGTGGTTTGCCGGTACCACCTTGTCGCTGTGTATAGCTCCTGTGACAATACATATCGCTTGAGAGAAACGAGGCGGGAGCATTTTATGTGCTTCTAGGAAAATGCTGGGTAACAATATGGCCATGATTTTTTTTTTTCCTAAATCCCCCCTAAGAGGGGACTTAGAAACTTCGGAGAACGTAAGAGTAATCTTAGGGCGGCTTAGGGCAATATCTTCATGAATATCTTGTGTTATGTCTTCATGAATATCTTCTCGTATGATATCTTTATGAATATCTTGTGTGTTATCTTTATGAATATTTTGTGCGATATCTTTACGAATATCTTGTGCGATATCTTTACGAATATCTTGTGAGTTATCTTGATGAATATCTTGTGAATTATCTTTATGAATATCTTGTGCGATGTCTTTATTAATATCTTGTGCGATGTCTTTATTAATATCTTGTGCGATATCTTTATGAATAGCGTGTGCGATGTCTGTATGAATATCTTGTGCGATATCTTGATGAATATCTTGTGAGTTATCTTTATGAATATCTTGTGAGTTATCTTTAGCCATCTGGCATTTAGGAATATTTTGTGCGATATCTTTATGAATATCTTGTGCGATGTCTTTATTAATATCTTGTGCGATATCTTTATGAATAGCTTGTGCGATATATTTATGAATAGCTTGTGCGATATATTTATGAATAGCTTGTGCAATGACTTTATGAATAGCTTGTGCAATGACTTTATGAATAGCTTGTGCAATGACTTTATGAATAGCTTGTGCAATGACTTTATGAATATCTTGTGCGATATCTTCTCGATATCATGCTCAACATTGTGCCAAATGTCTTACTCGTCGTACACAAGCCTCGGTAAAGATGTCTTCACATTAAAAAATCTGTGGGAACAATAAACAAGATTGGAATCAATTTCGATGATGATACATTGAATTTTCTGGCTATTTCCGCAGCTAGTTTAATGGTAATCAAAAAATCCAACGTTTTTGTAGATCCAAGTGTTTGCGAATATCGACAACAAACCCCATATTCAGCAACTTCGCAAGCGGAGGGAATACGGAAATGCGATCAAACGAGCGTGTGGCGACGAAAATCACATCGAAGGCCTGGCGCTCGGGATGTAATCAACGAACCAACATTCACGCTGATAAATTCCACAATCGATACAGGATAACTGGAATCCCCGTCTCGGATCCGAAATTAGCTACCTACACATACCGCGTCGGGGGTTCGTTAACGTACACGCCCATGCCAAAATGTACGGGATATGCTTAATGATATTACAATCCTCGACGTAAACCGGGCCCGAAACAGATAGCAAAGCTCACGCTCAAAATATTATATGCCGGATGATTAGCGCCAGTCGTCGTTCATTACGAAGCCATGCAAATTGGAAAATCCGACCATAGCCAGTCGCGGGAACTTGAGCCGAGTGGCCCGAATGCCCAAATTGCGCGTTCTCCAGTTTGGTTGGCGCATTGACTCTCGACACGCGCTTGACCTCGCGATATCGGCATTCTCATCGGATATGTCTGTCGACGCGAATTATTATTTAGCCTCCGTTCCACCACTTCGTTGCGCTGCTCCGCATTAAATTTTCGACAATGCATGCGTGACGTTCGGTTTTAAACTGCACCGGATGGCTCGAGGACATCCGAGGGCGTCGATGCCAGATGGCTTCTATGTGCGCGCGGAAACGTGAATGGATTCGTCGCTATTGAATTACACGAAATTTCGTGTACAAGTTACGATTCGATCGCTCGATCGTTAATATTCGTTGACCAATGCGTAAACGGATGAAACCAATGGGCAAAGATCTAACTGTTTAAATGCTGATGATGTGCTAAGCCTAAGTGCAGTTATTTGCCGCTGGAAAATTGACATAGCTAACGATCACGCGGCATCGATGCTGCGAAGCGAGTTTTACTGTATTTGGAAAATGCACAAATAACCGATAAATATTTTTTATGGCTGTGTAGATGTGCACGGAGAGAACTGAGAAAAACTATCAATCCACCTTACGAGTTAAATGGAAAGAGGATTTTTACCATAAATATATTCAAACTTTCTCATTTTATGGTAAAAATTCTCATTAGTTCTCGTACTTTTCGATAGTTTTCAAGTGTAATAGCCTAGTTTTCAAATGTAATATCACCTAGTAATTGGTGACTGATGAGACATTATCGATTGCACTATCTAATCAACGTATTGAAAAAATTATCTATGTGACGATTCTCAAAGCAATCTTTCAGCTATTCGATTCGTGGTACCTTTTTTTAAAACTAAAATGGCTAGATTTTTTTAATGGGTTTTCGGCAATCAGTTTCTATTGACAGGGTTCATGGCATAAATTCTCGACGTATTTTCCTAAAGAATTACGAAAAATCGAGAGGATGTGGGAAATTCTGTGAGGATTGAAAGTCGAGCCTAATTTTTTTTCCAAGATCTTTCAGATGGTTCTATGAAATTACCGAATGAAACAAGTGCCATAATAATTATAAGATAAAGCTGAAAATAATAAGATAATGAAGTTCACTGCCGATTCGTATATATTCGAAGTTACCTATAATTTCAAAACAATACCTTCGAGAAATCATGGTGTAGTTCGCATCCTCCTACAACCTTTGAATACTACACGGTCTGTTTCTGGCGTTTCCGCCCTTTCTCTTTGATCTTCAATCCGTAGAATCAGACCCTGGCGAATATTTCAGAAGCACCAAGCATCAAGGCAAATTAGTTCGAATTAATTATTACTGTAGGGTTCAAGGTACACCCTATAAGCTCCGCTTGGCCTTATCATCCATTCCCTAATCTCGCAACTTACCTAATTGCCCGAAACAGGATGCTGCGGCAAATCCAATGGAAACGCGAACTCGAATGTTCGGGGACTTCATCTTCAATCTCTGTTTATAGGTTGAGTATCGGTGTAGGATCCGCTATCCAATCGCTTTAGGGATTCGAAGAGACAACTTGAAGGAAGTAACGTTCTCCCCTCTAGCGTATAACCCTCGGGCATCTCGACAAACCGGCGATAGTGGAAGAGATTCAGGATAAGAGAAAAAGGGCAGAAATGATGGAGAACGATTAAAAACGGAATGGGGAGAAAAACGGTGGAAACGGAACGAAAATAGCTCTTGAATTGTGAGGACCAAAGTAGTCATCTTACGACAGATGGAGAGGAAAATGTGGGCATAATTTTCAGATTTGTATGCCAAAGTAGGAACTTAATCGTTGCCAATTCGGCGCCGCAAAAATAGCAATCTTATCGGTAGGTAACTAAGTTGCCGGACGATAAAGTGAATGAATTTTTGGATTTGTTATCCTACTTAGTTATGCGCCCTTAAGTTAAGAAGTGAGCTACCGTGCAGAAGGCTGTATTATATGACTGTATCCCGAGTAAAAATTATCATCGGGCCCTGATAAGGCGTTATTAGGCCCTTCTCAGACCTCAGGACCTTATCAGGGCCCGATGTAACGCGCGAAAATTTCTACTCGGGATACTGAACTATATGCTCGCGGAAGCGTGAATGGATTCGGCGCTATTGAATAATGCGAAATATCGTGTACAAGTGACAATTTCATTGTTCAATGCGTTAATTTTCGTCGACCACACAGCAAACGGATGAATCCAACGAGTAAAGTTTTAACTGGCGCACGTAGTTGCAATTCTGATGGTGAAAATCAAATCTGATGGTGAAAAATATGTTTTATCTTTGTGTTGATGTGCACGGAGAGAAAAATCTGATAAAAACTACCAGTACACAGTAGAAAGTATTCGTTGGTGGCGTTAGTGAATTACGTTGGTGGTATGTTTACCACATTTATGGAAAATTTTACCATAAATGTAGTAAAAGTTTATCTTTTATAGTAACAATTCTTATTATTTTTCGTACTTTTCAATGGATTTCAAATGTAATAAAGTGGATTTTAGTGTGAATGTTGTTGATTTTTCCATGACATTGATTCATGTTTGTACAGATTGAAGACGAAGAGTACCAGGAAGTTTCGAAAGATTGCAATTAATAACGGCTCATCAGTCATCATTTAATAGGTCATGTTTATATAGACATAATTTTCATCGAACAAAACTCTTATCTACGTGCCGATTTTCTACGCGATCTTTAAGGTCTTCATTTCGTGGAGATTTCTTTTAACTACGACTTTTCTCTACTTTTTTGCGTGGTACGGATATTCGATATTCAGTTTCATTTTACAGTGAATTATGCTGAAAATTCTCGAGGATTTTCCAAAATAATTACGAAAAATCGGTGCAGACTGTAAAATGGATCCAATTTTTTTTCTTTTCAAGACTTCGCATATGTAACAATGAAACTACTGAATGATACTGCTAGAACTGTCGTAATTATAAAATAAATCCGGAAGTTATTCAAATGCCATTCTAAAGTACGAGCTATCTGAATCCCACCACATCTGACGAACGGTATGAATAAACAGCCTGTAATTATCGAATTCTCAGCCAATCAAATATTATATTTCTCGTATCGCTCCTTTATATAAAGCCGAAGTCTCCGAAACTCGTATTACGATGTTGGTTGTCGATCGGTTCAAGAATAGCAAGATTATTGAGAATACATTTTTTTTCGTTAAATTTCGTAAGTCAGGTTAGACGGATAAGTAATATCGGTGATTGAATCTTGTCTGCTATGATTATGTTCGGGATAATGGTGGCTTTTTGCCTTCTAGCCTATCAGGGTACAGGCTTCGTTCAATGCGAAAAGGTAAATTAATTCGTAAATGTCACTGGAAAATATTAAACACATTGTTCCGTAATGGAGTCTTCCGTAATATAAAAAATACATGACGTCGTATTCAAAAAAGTGATGTCCTTCTATAAGGTTTATCTCTCTCAGGCATTCGAAACAAGTGGAGAATTGGTGTGATTATAGAGAGATGGGCTAAGTGTTGAAGCAACGACGAGTGGCGAGTGAGGAAATGACACGTGACTGATCAGACGTTCATCTGTTTTAACATAAAGTTAAATATATATAAAACTTTAAGTAACATGATTGCAAATTTTTCATTTCCAGCTTCACGAGATATTGACCGATGAAGAATTTACCAAAGTGTTTCGTACCACCCGCGATAATGGTAATTGATGTACAAACTTTTGCCATTGACGATGAATCCAACGAAACTTGAATTCCGTGCTAATTAATTTTTTGTTTCTTCAGTGCCGGAATATGAGGTTGTTCCGATAATGCACGATTTGCACAAGCGATGGACCGCAAACCTGAAAATGCAATTCAGCGCGTTCGACAGGAAGTTTAATATTCGTCTTAATCCATCGGACGGGATTCTGGCTGGTGAGAACACGCCAGTTTGGCTTGCATCTGCTGGCTCCAATGGAAAAGTTAACTACAACAAATTAAAATCAAATGTAAATGCCTGGTATGAAGTGCCGAATGGAGCATCCATCAAGATATATATATCCTTATCCGAATCAAATGCATTGTTACAACAATAATTGTTTTTCATTTATCTGACCAGATCGTGGGATCCGTTGCAAAATCTTTTGTGGACCCGAAGTCTTTTGCCTCATTTGTCGTACACGAATCATCGATCAATAAACCAGTTTTCGTAAGTTACCCAATTCGATGATATGTTTGCACAATCAATTGAATAGTATGAACTGTTGCCAATCGATTTCTTCTCCGGTCGGTAGATATTTGTAAAGAAATTGTAAGGTACAGTAGAATTAGCAAAATTTACATTGATTGTGGTGAAATTTCTACAGCACGGGACTTTTGACGATCTTACCGTTATGCCTTTACCTGCCCGCGTTCAAGAGGCGGCGAAGGAAGAGTTCAACAGATTGAAGCGCGAAGTCGCTCGATCGAGTCGAACTCTGATACAAACTGACTATCATGTGATTATCAAAACAAAAGCTTCGCCGATGGACTCGATTGAACGTAAGCAAGAGCAGATTAATAATCTTAATGATAACATAAAGGTAAGAAACAAGGAAAGAAAACTAATGGGCTAATTTTGTCACAAAAGTGGAAAAACAAGAGAACAAAATTGTGCAGCATTTCAACGAAACGAATGATCACAGAAGAAAGCGTTTTGCGAACGATATTATTTATCCATCCATCTTGGTCGTCACGGACTATTCGGTAATTGCAGGAACGTAAGTAACGTCTCATTTATAGGCTACGAACAATAAATGTAAAAAAGGTGCACAGTAATTTGCACATGACTTCCTCACTATAAGAAAAAGGAAGTTATGTAATAATAAAAAATTATGTAGAATTTAGTAACATAAAAAAATTGTATCGAAATATATCAACGATGCGATAAAAAAAATTTACAGACAAGACCAAAGCAAGATCAACGACGAGATTCGCTATCAGTTGGCTTTTTGGAACTCTGTGGATCTGCGTTTCAGGGATCTGGAAAGTCCGAAAGTAAGGCTTCGCATCGCTGGAATAGTCATCGGTGTAGTAAGTACATCTGTCGTACATGACAGCAATTTCAAAAGATCGAAAACGGCAAATCGATATCCAAGCTTTTTCGTGCTTAACAACATGCAAAAACTTTATTTTGATTCTATGAATTGATTGGATTGATTACCGAAAAGGAATGATTATTAATTGATTTTTTTTCCTTTTACTTCGCCAA
The DNA here is from genome assembly GCA_917499995.1 of Ichneumon xanthorius. NCBI lineage: Eukaryota > Metazoa > Arthropoda > Insecta > Hymenoptera > Ichneumonidae > Ichneumon > Ichneumon xanthorius. The sequence goes on from OU824201.1 coordinate 13,467,937, forward strand.
GGGTCGAAAAGCAACACCATACATTTACAATTTCTTAAAAGGTGAGAATGTTGACTTCTCTCAGGCCATGAAGAACATGCCAAGCTATTGGTACCAGCAATCATCTAATCCGGATTTCAAGCCCAATTCATATAACGTTGTCATGACCCTAACGAAGTAAGAACAAATTATTTTTCTTTTTGTACCGCCCTACAAGACTCGCCAAAACAAATACATTCGGCTGACGTAGATACATTTAATTATTTCAGTTGTAAATTGTTCGATCCGCAAACTAAACGGACATCTACGACAGGTGAGAGATGTCCCAGAGCTTGTATTCCGTTTGAAATTTGAATAAAAATTACATTTACTTATTTTTTTAAAGGTCTCGCGTATACGGCAAGTTTCTGCCGGAGTCAATCACCTGCCAGTTTTACAGCTGTGGGTCTCGTCAAAGATGACATGAAATTTGACGGAATTAATACGGCTACTCACGAGCTTGGTCATATGTAAGTGAAACATCGACTGCCACACTTGTCGAGTTATTTTGCAATTGCCGTCGCTGAAGAAAGATATGATTATCGTAGATTGGGCGCAAAACACGATACGGATTCCACGGGGCCTTGCGCCAACAGCCTAGGATACATAATGGCAACAAAGAAAACGCGAACTATCAAGATGAATCATTGGTCCTCCTGCAGCTTGGATAAAATCAAACATTACTTGGGGTACGAGAAAGTTTTACGTGAGATTCTTGATTTTTCCGTTGCTATCCGATCCCAGTGTCAATCGAAAATCTTGGAACGTTTCAGACACGCCAACCACTGCGCCGACAAGCCTGCAGAAATTCATGGCCCGGGCAACCCGATCGAAAGAATTGCACCCGGCGATATTCTCACCGCTCAGCAACAATGCAAGGCTCAGGGTTTTTCTTACGCATGCCCAGTAAGTTGTCTGAGTTACGTTATATATTGATTCATCGGTGATACCGTTTTGTCAACTTTTCCCCATTGCTCGTAGCTGCAACCCAAGATGTGCGAGAAGTTGCAGTGCTCGTCAGTTGCTGTTAAAGGAATTGTTGCGAAGCAGACTTGCCGTAATGCTCGCATCGGTGCTCTCGACGGCACACTGTGCGCTCCTGACGCGGTAAGTGTGAATGGTTCACAACTCTGCCTCCAATCAATAATCTGACGAATTCAATGAATTGTTGCAGATATGCGTCCGCGGTGTATGCAAAAAAGGGGATCAAATCATACAATGAGCGAATCACACAATGACATATAAATATCCGATAAATATTTTAAAACTATGTGTAGATGTGCAGGGAAAGAATGATCTAATAAAAACTACCATCCCACCTGAATGTATTCGTTAGTGGCGCCAAAGTGCTAAATATAACGAGCATTTTTACCACATTTATTTATTTACTTCCACGCCTGTGTGCTATATGGGATTTAGGATTTCCAAATTCCACTCCGATACGCTATGAATGCCGAAATTTCGGAAATATAGCATATGGAAGTCATTTTGAATTTTCAAATTCCACTCCCATACGCTACGAACGCTGAAGTCACGAGAATATAGCATATCAAAGTGATTTCGGATTTTCGAAATCTAGTCCGATATGCTATATGGGATTTCGGATTTTCGAAATCCACTTCTATATGCTATGAAAGCCGAAATTTCGAGAATATAGCGTATGGGAGTGATGGTACCCTTACCATTTTTTTGGAGAACGATCCGATAAAACAAATAACCGATCAATATTTTAGAATTATGTGTAGATGTGCATGGAGAGAAGAATCTGTTAAAACTAGGATTGCATCTGAATGTATTCGTTAGTGGCGCCACCTGTCGACAACCAGCTAATTATAACGAGAATTTTTTCCTCATTTATGGACGATTTTACCACAAATATAGGTAGTTTCCCGTTGTATGGTACAAAGTCTCATTAGTTCTCGTACTTTTCGACAGTTCACATGTGTAATGGTGTTGATTTTTCTATGACATTGATTCATGTTTGCACAGATTGGAGACGAAGAATACCAACAAGTTTTGAAATATTGCAATCAATAACGCCTCATCAGATATCATTTTTTGGATCACGGCTAAATAGAGATAGAATCGTAGAGTCTAATCGTTTTACAATGTCTTACAATATTTCTTTGTAACTTAAAATTAATGACTCCCGGTCTCACACACACGTCCACACGTCACGCGCTCGGCTCGGAGAGTAAGGGACATAGCGGGGCCCCTGTCGCCACCTCTCGCCGCCCGTCCATGACCATCCAACAAAATTCTTATCTATATGCCGATTTTTTAATCGCTCTTCCAAGTATTCGCTTTGTGAAGATCTGTTTTTAACTAAACAAGGCAAGATTTTTTTTTTTATAAGGCATGGTAAGGGTATTCGATATTGACATTCTTTTTACAACGGCTCATGCTGAAAATTCCTAAAGGATTTTCCTAAGCAATTACGAAAAATCGAGAGAATATGCGAAAAATTGGTGTAGGCTGAAAAACAGGCCAACATATTTTTTTCAAGTTCTTGCAAATAGTCCTATCAAGTTACTAAATGAAACTACTGGCACTGTTATAATTATAAGGTAAAGCCGGAAGTTGAACAAATATCAGTTCAAAGAACGAGCTGTCTAAATCGCAGGTCTAACGAACGTTTTGAATAAACAGTCGTTTATTACCGAATTTCTACTGACCAAATATTTCATTTGTCGTATCGCGCCCGTATATAAAGCCGAAGCCTCCGAAAGCCTTACTACGATGTTGGTTGTCGATTGATCCAAGAGTAGAGACATTATTGAGATTAAATTATTTTCTTCGTTAAATTTCTTAAATTAGTTTAGACGAGCGATAAATAATATCGGTGATTGAATTTTGTCCGCTATGATTTTGCTCGGAATAATGGTGGCCTTTGGCCTCCCAGCTTTTCAAGGAGCCGGCTTCGTTCACTGCGAAAAGGTAAATTAGTTCGTAATTGTAACTGCAAAATGTTAAATACATTGTTTGTAACAAAAAGTCACACAGTCATGAAAATTTCAACTTGCATTTCACTTCGTATAGTAGGTATGCGTGAGTAATAAATAAAAGAACGATCTAATAAAAAAATAACTCAAAAAAGTAATGTCCTTCTGTGAATCTTATCTCTCTCAGACATGTGGAACCTTGTGTGAAAACACGTGGAATCCAGTGTGAATATAGAGATGATCGGCCAAGTGGTCCAGCACCGACGGCCATAAGTGAGGAACTAACACGTGACTGATCGGCCGTTGATTTGTTTTAGCACAACTTTAAATAACTATATAAGTAAAATATATAAAACTTTAAGTGACACGATTACAAATTTTTTCATTTCCAGCTTCACGAGATATTGACCGATGAAGAGTTTTCCAAAGTATTTTGTACCACCCGCGATAATGGTAATTGATGTACAAACTTTTGCCATTGACTTGGAATCCAACGAAACTTGAATTCCATGTTGATTAATTTTTTGTTTCTTCAGTGCCGGAGTATGAGGTTGTTCCAATAATGCACGATATGCACAAGCGATGGACCGTAAACCTAAACATGCAATTCAGCGCATTCGACAGGAACTTCAATATTCGTCTTAATCCGTCGGACGGGATTCTGGCTGGTGAGAACACACCAGTTTGGCTTGCATCTGCTGGCTCCAATGGAAAAGTTAACTACAAGAAATTAAAATCCGATGTAAATGTCTGATATAAAGTGCCGAATGGAATATCCGTCACGAGATATATATCCTCAGCCAAATCAAATGCATTGTAAAATAATTGCTTTTTAGATCGTCGGATCCATAGCAAAATCTTTTGTGGACCCGAAGTCTTTTGCCTCATTTGTCGTAGATGAATCGTCGGACAATAAACTAGCTTTTGTAAGTTATCAAACAATCCATTGAACAGTATAAACTGTTGCTAATCAATTTGTTCTTCGATCGGTAGATGTTTGTACAGAAATTTTGACATATAGTAGAATTAGCAAAATTTACATTGATTGTGGTGAAATTTCTTCAGCACGGAACCTTTGACGATCTTACCGTTGTGCCTTTACCTGCCCGCGTTCAAGAGGTGGCGAAGGAAGAGTTTAAAAGATTGAAGCGCGAAGTCCCTAGGCCGAGTCGAACTGTGATAGAAACTGACTATCATGTGATTATCAAAACAAAAGCTTCACCGAGGGACCCAATTGCAGGTACGCAAGAGCTCGTTAATAATCTTAATGATAACATAAATGTGAGAAACAAACAAAACAAACCAATTGTATAATTTCGTCACAACAGTGGGAAAACAAGTGAACAAAATTGTGCAGCATTTCAACGAAACACATGATCACAGAAGAAAGCGTTTTGCAAACGATATTATTTATCCATCCATCTTGGTCGTCACGGATTATTTGGGAATTCCAGGAATGTAAGAAACGTCTCATTTATAGGCTACGAATAATAAATGTAAAAAGGTTTAAAAAAGGTTCCAAGTAATTTTCACATAGCTTCCGCATTTATTACAATTTTGCGCATAGCGTTCTCATTGAGAAAGTTTGCCGATCGATTTTTGGCTTCGTCGTAGAGGAAGCTAAGCGCAAAGTTATAATAAATTAGGAAGCCATGTGTAAATTGCTTAGCACTTTCTTCTCGTAAGATTACAAATGATAGAATATCGTCACATTAAAAAATTATATACAACTACATACAATATAGAAATATATCAATGATGCGATAAAAAAATGTCTAGACGAAACGAGAGCAATATCAAGGATGAGATTCGCTATCAATTGGCTTTTTGGAACTCCGTGGATCTGCGTTACAGGGATCTGGAGAGTCCGAAAGTAAGGCTTCGCATCGCTGGAATAGTCATCGGTGTAGTAAGTACAGCTGTGCAGCTGGTTTACAGCTGTCGTACGTAACAGCAATTTCAAGAGATCGAAAACGGGAAATCGATATCGAAGCTTTTCCGGCTTAACGGCATGCAAAAACTTTTTTATTGATTCGATCAATTGATTGATAACTGAAAAGGATCGATTATTAATTTATTGTTTTTCCTTTTGCTTCGTCCAGGGTCCCCGAGCAACACCATACATTTACCATTTCTCAAGAGGTGACTATGTCGACTTCCATAAGTCCATCATGAATACGCCAAAATATTGGTATCGGCAAACATCTAATCCAGACTTCAGGCCTGGTTCATACAACGTTATAATAACTCTGACAAAGTACGAAAACATTATTTCTTTTTTCCATCACGCCACAAGTGTCTTTAAAAAAAATGCATTCGGTTGACGCAGTAATATTCAATTATTTCAGTTATAAGTTGTACGATATGAAAACTCATGGAGTACATACAGCAGGTGAGAGATATCGCCAATTTTGTATTCTGTTTCGAATTGGAATTAAAAAAAAAATTACATTTACTGTTATTTGTAAAGGTATCGCGTTTATGGGAAGCCTCTGTCACGGTCTGTCGCCTGCCAAGTTTGGAGCTGTGGGTCTCGTCACGGATGACATGAAATTTGACGGAATTAATACGGCTGCTCACGAGCTGGGTCATATGTAAGTGAAACACCGACTGCCAATCTTGTCGAGTTATTTTGCAATTACCGCCGCTAAAGATAGATATGATTATCGTAGATTGGGCGCGATACACGACACGGATTCCACGGGGTCCTGCGCCAACAGCCTAGGGTACATAATGGCAACAAATAAAACGCGAACTATCAAGATGAATCATTGGTCCCCCTGCAGTTTGGAGAAAATCAAATATTACTTGGGGTACGAGAAAGTGTTTCTTGAGATTCTTGATTTTTCCGACGCTATCCGATCCCAGTGCCAATCGAAAATCTTGGAACGTTTTAGACACGCCAATCACTGCGCCGACAAGCCTGCAGAAATTCATAATCCGGGCAACCCGATTGAAAGAATTGCACCCGGAGATATTCTCACCGCTCAGCAGCAATGCGAGGCTCAGGGTTATTCATACACATGCCCAGTAAGTTTTCTGTTTTATGTTACCTATTGATTCCTCGGCGATACCGTTTTATCAACTTTTCCCCATTACTTGCAGCTGGAACCTAAGATGTGCGAGAAGTTGCAATGCTCATCAGTTTCTTTTAACGGAATCTCTCCGTATATGTTTTGCCGGAATGCCCGCGTTGGTGCACTTGACGGCACGCCATGCGCTCCGGATGCTGTAAGTGTCAATGTTTCACAACTTTGCCTCCGGCTGAATCAATAATTTAACGAATGTATTGAATTGTTGCAGATATGCGTCCGCGGTGCATGCCAAAAAGGGGATGAAATTATGCAATGAGCAAAAGGAGACGTATAATGATTTTTTTATATGAACAAAATGAGACGTATAACGATTTTTTTATATGAGCACAATGAGACGTATAACGATGACTCTTTTCCTTTTGCTACCTTCGAATAATATTCGCAGGTAACATTTAGGCAAGAGATAGTGCGCAGCTACTTGGGCGTTTGATTTACCAGGTCGTGTCTAATCGACTTGGCTCCCGAGGTTTCAAAAAACGCTGTCGTTTGCTGTAGAAGAACAATAATGAAATATCGGAGTGATGAAACAATTTCCCGCTGTATTGATTTGTACATATTTATCTCAATAAATTTCACTGCTGATTCGTTTACGTTCGAAGTTACCGATAATTTCGAAATGATACCATCGAGAAATCATGGTGTAGCCCGCATCCTCCTACAACCTCTGCATACTACTTCCTGTTGCTAGCACTCCCGCCCTTTCTCTTTGAGCTTGTTGCGGCAATGCGGAAAATGAGATAGCGGTGATTATTTCAAAAGCGCCAAGCACCCAGGCAAATTAGTTCGACTAAATTATTACGCCAGGGTTCACGCTACACCCTATAAGCTCCGCTTGGGCTTATCAGCGATTCCCTAATCCCGCATCGTACCTAATTGCCTGAAACAGGATGCTGCGGTAAAACCAATGGAAACGCGAACTTGGATGTTCAGCGACATCATCTTCAATCTCTCACTATAGGTTGAGTATCGGTGTAGGGGTCGCTATCCAATCGCTTTAGGGATTCGAAGAGATAACTTGAAGGAAATAACTTTCTCCCCTCTTGCATCTAACCGTTAGGCATCTCGATAAACCGGCGACCGTGTAGGAAATTCAGGATAGGAGAGAAAGGCCAGAAATTATGAAGAACGATTAAAAACAGATTGGGGAAAAAAGGTGGAGACAGAACGAAATTAGCTTTGTAATTGTAAAGACCTAAATGGGAATCCTACGACAGATGGAGAGGAAAATGTGGGCACAGTCCTCAGATTCGTATACCCAAGTGGGAATTTAGTGGTGCCAATTTGACACCTCCCGAATAGCAATTTTAAGGGTAGGTCACTAAGCAGCTGGACGAAAAAGGAAATTAATGGTCGGTTTGTTATGCTATTTAGTTATGTGCCCTTATGTCCAGAAGTGAACTCAGCTGAAGGCTGAGCCATACGTGGAGATCTTTTTTTTAACTAAGATTTTTTATCATCAGACAGTTTCCGTTTCCTTGCACAGTGGCTCGTGCTGAAAATTCTCGAAATATTTTTCGAAAGAATCACGAAAAATCGAGAGAATATGTTATAAATTGTCGGGGGCTCAAAAAGGCCCGAATTTTTTTTTTTCAAGGTCTTGCAAATTATACGATGAGATTACTGAATGAAACTTCTGGTGTTGTCAGAATTATGACATAAGCCGGATGTTATTTAAATATCATTCCAAAGAACGAGCTACCGGAATCGCACCTCGTCTAACAAACGTCATGATTAACAGGCGGTAATTATCGAATTTTTATCTGATCAAATATTTTATTTTTCTTATCGTGCCTCTATATAAAGTCGAAGTCTCCGGATGTTGCAGTACGATGTGGATTGTCGATCGATGCAAGAATAGCGAGATTATTGAGATTTAATATATTTTTCTTTAAATTTCCTACAGTAGTTTATACGCATTATCAATAATATCGGTGATTGAATTGTGTCCGCTATGATTTTGCCCGGATTAATTATGGCCTTTGGCCTCCTAACTTTTCGAACGACAGGCTTCGTTCAATGCGAAAAGGTAAATTAATTTATAATTGTCACTCAGAAATATTAAATACATTTTTTCGTAACGGAGTCATGTCGCAAGTTATGCAATTTTTATCTTGCATATATTTTCGTGAAGTAAGCCTGCGTGTATCATAAAAAATATATTATGTAATACTCAAAAAAGTAATGTCTTTCTGTGAGGCCTATCTCTCTCAGGCATGCGAAACATGTGCAGTATCGGTGTGAATATAGAGAGCTGGGCCAAGTGTTCAAGCACCGACGAGTGACGAGTGAGGAAATTATACGTGACTGGTCGGGCGTTGATGTATTTTAGCAGAACGTTAAATGTATAAAACTTCAAGTAACAGTGTTGCAAATTTTTTATTTCCAGCTTCACGAGATATTGACCGATGAAGAATTTTTCAAAGTGTTTCGTACCACCCGCGATAATGGTAATTGATCTACAAACTTTTGCCATCGGCGATGAATCCAACGAAACTTGAATTAACTTGAAATTATTTTCTTTTTTAGTTCCGGAATATGAGGTCGTGCCGATAATGCATGATTTGTACAGGCGGTCGACCGCAAACCTAAAAATGCAATTCAGCGCATTCGGCAGGAGCGTTGACATTCATCTTAATCCGTCGGACGGGATTCTGGCTGGTGAGAACACACCAGTTTGGCTTGCATCCGCTGGCTCCAATGGAAACGTTAACTACAAGAAATTAAAATCCGATGTAAATGTCTGATATAAAGTGCCGTATGGAATATCCGTCACGATTGATATATTCTTAGCCGAATCAAATTCATTGACATAACTATCATTGCTTTCCGTTTATGCACCCAGATCGTTGGATCCGTAGCGAAATCTTTTGTGGCCCCGAGGTCTTTTGCCTCATTCGTCGTAGATGAATCGTCGATCAACAAACCAGGATTCGTAAGTTATCCAATATGATAAAGTAATTGTACGATCCATCGAACCGTATGAACAGTTGCCAATCGATTTCTTCTTTGAGCGGTAGACATTTGTAAAAAATTATTTACGTATAGTAGAATTAGCAAAATTTACATTGATTATGGTGGAATTTCTTCAGCACGGGACCTTTGATGATCTTACCATTGTGCCTTTACCTGCCCGTGTTCGAGAGGTGGCGAAGGAAGAGTCAAAAAGATTGAAGCGCAAAGTCCCTCGGACGAATCGAACTCTGATACCAACTGACTATCATGTGATTATCAAAACAAAAGCTTGGTCGAGTGACTCAATTGAACGTACGCAAGAGCTCGTTAATAATCTTAGAAATACCATGAAGGTGAGAAATAAAGAAAGAAAACTAATGGTATAATTTCGCCACAACAGTAGGAAAAGAAGTGAACAAAATTACGCAGCATTTCAATGAATCGGATCATCACAGAAGAAAGCGTTTTGCAAACGATATTATTTATCCGTCCATCTTGGTCGTCACGGACTATGCGGTAATTCCAAGAACGTAAGTAACGTCTCATTTTTAGCTTACGAACAATAAATGTAAAATAGTATATTGTGCAACAAGGGTCGAAAGTTGGCGATTGCGACGAGTGTGAAGTTTGCGGCCCGAGCGAAGCGAGGGCTATAATCACACGAGTCGCAATCGCCAATTCGATTGTCGTTCCACATCATACTTTTTGTCACAAGTGCATGAATCTGCGGCACTTGGAATGGCAGTCGCGCGAGACGTATACTGAAAAGTGAGCTTATGTCTCCAGCTTGGAAAACGTCGAAAGAAAACTCCCAAGGGACGAAAGTGAACGAAATGCGAGTGACAAAAAATAGTATTATATAATTCATGCACGAGTGACAAAAAATAGTATATTATGCCACAAGGGAGGAAAGTGCGTCTTTTCACCGAGTGCGAAGTTTGATGCCCGAGCGAAGCGAGGGCAGAAATTCGCACGAGGTGAAAAGGCAATTCCTCCCGAGTGGCATACGATATTTTTTGCCCGACTATTCTAAAAAATGGCCACATTTCTATGCCTGCAATGGGGATGGAAAGTTGTCCGCCGCAGTAGCTACTCTTCGGCTCGCTGGGACTAATTTTCGGCCCGCTGTAGCTACTTTTCGGCCCGCTGTACCTACTTTTCGGCCCGCTGTAGTTACTTTTCCGCCCGCTGTAGCTACTTTTCCGCCCGCTGCGTTACTTTTCGGCCCGCTGCGTTACTTTTCGGCCCGCTGCGTTACGTTTCGGCCCGCTGCGATACTTTTCGGTCCGCTGCGTTTCTTTTTGGCCCGCTGGTCAAGAATCGACAACTTTCCGCCCCCGTTGCAGGCATGGAATGTGGACTTTTTAGCGTAGGCGGGCAAAAAAGTTATTAAAAGTTGCCTGGTAATGTGTACATGGATTGCTCATTTATTGAAATTTTGTGCTTAGCTTTCTCCATGAGAAAATTCGATGATCGATTTTTGGCTTCCTCGTAGAGGAAGCTACGCACAAAATTAGAAGAAATCAGGAAGCCATGTGCGAATTATTTTGCACTTCTTTCGTATCATTGAAACATTACATAGAATTTCTGAAAATGAAACAATGATATAAAAATATATCAATGATGCGATAAAAAAAAATATCCAGACAAGACTTCAAAGATGAGATTCGCTATCAGTTGGCTTTTTGGAACTCCGTGGATCTCCGATACAGGGATTTGGAAAGTCCTAAAGTAAGGCTTCGCATCGCTGGAATTGTCATCGGTTTAGTAAGTACAGCTGTGTCGTAAATAACATCACTTTCAAAGGTTGAAAACGGCAAATCGATATCCAAACTTTTTACTGCTTAAAAGTATGCAAAAACTTTTCGTTTTTGATGCTATAAATCGATTGGATCGATTAATGAAAAGGATTGATTATTAATTTATTGTTATTCCTTTTAATTCGCCAAGGGTCGACGAGCAACCCCATACATTTACAATTACTTACAAGGTGAGAATATCGACTTTTATCACTCTGTCCGAACCATAGCAAGATATTGGGACGATCAAAGATCTAATCCGGACTTCCGGCCCGGTGCATATAACGTTGTCATGACCCTAACAGAGTAAGAAAAAAAACTATTTTTCTTTTCCTAGCACGCTACAAGTGTCGTTAAAATAATTACATTTGTCTGACGCAGTACTACTTAATTATTTCAGCTGTAACTTATACGACGTGCAAACGCAATCGACATCTACAACAGGTGAGCAGTTTGTATTCCGTTTCGAATTGGAATGAAAAAAAAATTACATTAACAATTTTTTTTAAAGGTGTCGCGCGTTTTGCGGGTCTGTGTGAAAATCCGTCGGCCGTCGATTTTACAGCTGTGGGTCTCGTCCGCGATGACATGAAATTCGACGGAATTAACACGGCTGCTCACGAGCTTGGTCATATGTAGGTGAAACATCGACTGCTAAATTTACTACATTAAATTTACTACAAATCTACACAGTAATAAAAATAATTTCGTAAAATCAGCTACGAAGTTTCGTAAAAATAATTTAGTTACATAAATGATAAACTCGTTTGTTCAGGTTTGAATATTACAAACCTGCCCTTTTATTTCTCATGCTATTAACAATTTCCGTTTGTACTTTTTTCGCAAGAGGAAAAAATAAAATAAAAAAATTATGGATCTTTGCGCACAATAAGTTGTTGTAAAAAGTACAAACTATTTTTACTGTATACCGTCTTTAAAGATACATATCATTATTGTAGATTGGGCGCGGGACACGATACAGATGCCACGGGGCCCTGCGCTTACAGCTTAGGATACATAATGGCATCAGACAAATTGGAAACTACCAACATGCATCGTTGGTCCTCCTGCAGCCTGTCTCAAATCAAATTCTTCTTGGGGTAGGACAAAGATTTTATTTGAGATTCTTGATTTTACCGACGCTATCCGATTGCCAGTGACAATCGAAAATCCTGAAACTTTTTAGAATGGCCAACCACTGCGCCGACGAGCCTGCAGAAATACATCGCCCGGGCAAACCGATTGAAAGAATTGCGCCCGGAGATATTCTCACCGCTCAGGAACAATGCGAGGCTCTCGGTTATTCATACACATGCCCAGTAAGTTTTCCGTTTTGACTTATCTATTGATTCATCGGCGATACCGTTTTATCAATTTTTTCCCATGGCTCGTAGCTGGAACCTAAGATATGCGAGAAGTTGCAATGCTCGTCAGTTGTTAGCGGAATTGTTTCGAAGCAGTTGTGCCAGAATGCCCGCGTTGGTGCTCTTGACGGCACGCCGTGCGCTCCTGCCGCGGTAAGTGTGAATGGTTCACAACGATGCTTTCGGCTGAATCAATAATCTGACGAATTCATTGAATTGTTGCAGATTTGCGTCCGCGGTCTATGCCAAAAAGGGGACCAAATCATACGATGAGCAAAATGAGACGTATAACGATTTTTTTTCTATTTTTATTACTCAAATTGTATGCACAGTAGATGATCGTGTATTTACAAATTGCGCAACGCCAGACAACCACGTGTTTCGAAAAATGACGACCACGTAAGTCCAGTTCTGCCGCTTTCTCAAGGTCCGTGTACCTGCTCGGTGGCGAGACCAATGATTTTCGCTTTTGCTATCGACGAATAATATTCGCAGGACATTTTCAAGGGAAGAGAGAGTGGGCTGATACTTGGGCTTTCGATTTACCTGGTCGTACCTAATTGGCTTGGCTTTCTACGTTTCGAAAAACGCAGTTGTGCGCTGTAGAAGAATCATAAAGAAATGTCCGAGTGCAGATTTTTTCTACCGACGAAGGCTAGATTTTTTTTATAAGGCAAGTCGGTTTCTTTTTGATGCCGCTCGTGTTGAAAATTCTCGAAGGATTTTCCTAAAGAATTACGAAAAATCAAGAGAATATGTGAAAAATCGATGCGGGATGAAAAACGGGCCTGAAGTTTTTTTTCCAACATCTCGCAAATGACACCATGAAATTACTGCATGAAACTGCTGGGAAGATGTTCAAATAACATTCCAAATAACGTTATGAGTAAACGGACGGTTGATTCAGCACATCAGACAAATATTCTATCCTTTAAAAACAAAAGTAAACTGAGTCAGTCGCGGGCATTATCGAACCGCCTAAGAAGCGTTTGGGTTCATAAAATTCCGCGTGCAGTTGTAATAAAACATCTGCCATGCAGCCGGGGTCTTTTTTACCTACAAATAATCATTCGAAATAGAAAAGCGTCACGAAAAGGTAAAACGCGAAAACAATGGCTCAATTATGTGTCCGCATACTCAGGTTTGTCGCGTTGCTCTGCGAGGCTCAACGTAGTGCGAAACCTTTTTAGCTGCTAAAACACAGCAGTTAGTGAGACTCTTGCTCCCCGCTTAGACTCATTCAATTTTCAATTAGTTTTAAGTTCACTTACGTGCAATAGTGTAAATATTTGTTGTGTTTGTTAAATAAATAAATAATTTCCGATTCAACCACGTGTAACCACCACCTCCTTCAACGATAATAATAACGATCGTTGGTGATTAAGTCCCTGACGGCAATCCATACCTGCAAGAATTTGACATCGTTACCGTGAGTTCAGGCCTTACAACTGTGAACCGAAAGACTATCGCAAGTTGTATAGAACAGCTGTATTTTATTCGTTGTATCGCGCCGCTATATAAAGCCGAAGTCTCCGAAAGCTGTATTATGTTTTTATCGTTTGATGTTCGCTGTCGATCGATCCAAGAATAGCGAGATTATTGAGATACAATAATTTGTTCGTTGAATTTCCTAAATTATTTTAGACGCCTGATAAACAATATCGGTGATTGAATTTTGGCCGCTATGACTGCGTTCGGAATAATGCTGGTCTTTGGCCTCCTAGCTCTTCAAGGAACAGGCTTTGTTCAATGCGACAAGGTGAATTAATTCATAATTGTTACTGAAAAAATATTAAAAATATTAAATACATTGCTTCGTAACAGAGTCGAGTCGCAAAGTCATGAATTTTTGTCTGCAAGTCTCCGTGTGTAATAAAAAAAGAACGATGTAATACTCAAAAAAAATTATGTCTTTCTGTATGGCTTATCTCTCTCAGACATGCAAAATACGTGAAGTATTATTGTGAATATAGAGAGATCAGCCATTTTGTTCAAGCACCGACGAGCGACGAATGAGGAAGTGACGCGTGACTGATCGGGTGTTGACATGTTTTAGCATAACGTTAAATGTATAAAACTTTAAGTAACAGTATTGCAAATTTTTCATTTCCAGCTTCACGAAATATTGACCGATAAAGAATTTTCCAAAGTGTTTCGTACTACCCGCGATAATGGTAATTGATGTACAAACTTTTGCCATTGACGATGAATCCAACGAAACTTGAATTCCGTGAAAATTAATTTTTCTTTTCTTCAGTCCCGGAATACGAGGTTGTTCCGATAATGCACAATTTGCACAAGCGATGGATCACAAACCGAAACATGCAATTCATGGCATTCGGCAGGAACTATAATATTCATCTTAATCCGACGGACGGGATTCTGGCTGGTGAGAAGACACCAGTTTGGCTTGCAACTGCTGGTTACAATGGAACAGTTAAATACACGAAATTAAAATCAAATGTAATTGTTCAATATAAAGTACCTAATGGAATATCCGTCACGATATATATATTCTTATATCTTTAGCTGAATCAAATTCATTGATATAAGTATCATTGTTTTTCGTTTATCCAACCAGATGGTTGGATCCGTAGCAAAATCTTTTGTGGCTCCAAGTTCTTTGGCCTCATTTGTCGTGGCTCAATCATCGCCGATCCATAACCCAGGTTTTGTAAGCTATCCAACATGATAATATGGTTGAACAATCTACTCTACGAATTGTTGCCAATCGATTTCTTCTTCGATCGGTAGACATTTGTAATGAAGTTTTAACGTATAGTAGAATTTTCAAAATTTACATTGATTATGGTGAAATTTCTACAGCACGGGACTTATGCCAATCTTAAGATTGCGCCTTTGCCTGCCCGTGTTCAAGAGATGGCGAAGGAAGAGGTCAAAAGATTGAAGCGCGAGGTCCCTCGACCGAGTCGAACTCTGATACCAACTGACTATCATGTGATTATCAAAACAAAAGCTTCGCCGAGGGACCCAATTGCACGTACGCAAGAGCACATTAATAATCTTAATGATGCCATAAAGGTACGAGACAAATAAAGAAAACTAATGCTATCATTTCGTCACAACAGTGGAAAAACAAGTGAACAAAATTCCTCAGCATTTCAAAGAATCGGATGCTCACAGAAGAAAGCGGTTTGCAAACGACATTATTTACCCGTCCATCTTGGTCGTCACGGACTATTATTCGGCAATCCCAGCATCGTAAGCATACGATATGAACAATATATATGTAAAAAAAAGTTTTAAAAAGGTGCAAAGTAACGCGCACATGGATTCCTCATTTATAATAATTTTGCGCATAGCTTTCTCCATCAGAAAGTTCGCTGATCAATTTTTGGCTTCCTCGCAGAGGAAGCAATGCACAAAATTATACGAAATAAGGAAGCCATGCGCGAATTATTTTGAACTTGTTTTCTATTTTTTATTTCGAATTTTTAAACATTAAACAATTATATAAAAACATATCAATGAAAAAAAAACATCCAGAATATACGAGAGCGACATCGAAGATGAGATTCGCTATCTGTTGGCTTTTTGGAACTCCGTGGATCTGCGATACAGGGTTCTGGAAAGTCCGAAAGTAAGACTTCGCATCGCTGGAATAGTCATCGGTCTAGTAAGTACAGCTGTGCACCTGTTTCATCGGTGTTGTACATAACAGCTATTTCAAAAGATCGAAAACGGAAAATCGATGTCCAAACTTTTTACTGCTTAACAGCATGCAAAAATTTTTCGATTTTGATGCTATGAATCGATTGGATCGATCACTGAAAAGAATTCATTATTAATTTATTGTTATTCCTTTTACCCCACCAAGGGTCGACCAGCAACACCATACATTTACAATTTCTTGAAAGATCAGAACGTAGACAATGAACGGGCTTTGCAGAGCATGATAGTACATTGGAACAATCAAAGATCTAATCCGGACTTTCAGCCCGGTACATATAACGTTGTCATGACCCTAACAAAGTAAGGAAAAAAAACTATTTTTCTTTTCCTACCACGCTACAAGTGTCGTTAAAACAAATACACTTGTCTGACGTAGTTCTATTAAATTATTTCAGTTCTAACTTATTCAACGTGCAAGGGCAAATGATCGCTGCAGGTGAGAGATATCGCAACGCTTCTATACCGTTTCAAATTGGAGTAAAAAAATTACATTAACCATTTTTTTAAAGGTATCGCGACAATCGCGAGTCTCTGTAATCTGTCGACTGACAATGTGACAGCTGTGGGTATCGTCCACGATGACATGAAATTCACCGGAATTAATACGGCTACTCATGAGCTTGGTCATATGTAAGTGAAACATCAACTGCCAATCTTGCCGAGTTATTTTGCAAGTACCGTCGTTAAAGGTAGATATAATTATCGTAGATTGGGCGCAGAACACGACACAAATAGCATGGGACCCTGCGACAACAGGCTAGGCTACATAATGGCAACAGATAAATTTGATACTACCTATATGCATGCTTGGTCTTACTGCAGCCTGTATAAAATCGAATACTACTTGGGGTACGACGAAGATTTTACTTGAGATTCTTGATTTTTCCGATGATATCCGATTCCAGCGACAATTGAAAATCCTGAAACGTTTTAGAATATCCAACCACTGCCCCCACCAGCCTGCAGAAAAGAATAGTCCAGGCAAACCGATTGCAAGAATTGCACCCGGAGATATCCTCACCGCTGAGCAACAATGCCAGGCTCTCGGTTATGCATCCGCATGCCCGGTAAGTTTTATGTTTTATGTTACCTATTGATTCGTCGCCGATACCGTTTTATTAATTTTTCCCCATTGCTCGTAGCCGCACCCTTACATGTGCCAGAAGTTGATATGTTTGTCAGCTGGTTTTAACGGATTGTTTTGGCAGTGGTTTTGCCAGTATGGCCGCGTTGGTGCTCTTGACGGCACACCGTGCGCTCGTGATTCAGTAAGTGTCAATGGTTTGCAACTCTGCCTCCGGCCGATTAAATAATCTGACGAATTTATTGAATTGTTGCAGATATGTGTCCGCGGCCTATGTCTACATGGGGACCAAGTCGTAGTATAAGACGTATAACAATTTTGTTTTCAATGTTTACTACTCATATTGCATGTACGGTAGACAGGTGTGTATTTCCAAACTGCACAATGCCAGACAACCACGTATTTCCAAAAATGACGGAGACGTAAGTCCAGGTTGGCCTCTTCTCAATGTCCGTCTACCTGCTCGGTGGCATGAAATTACTGCATGAAACTGCTGGGAAGATGTTCAAATAACATTCCAAATAACGTTATGAGTAAACGGACGGTTGATTCAGCACATCAGACAAATATTCTATCCTTTAAAAACAAAAGTAAACTGAGTCAGTCGCGGGCATTATCGAACCGCCTAAGAAGCGTTTGGGTTCATAAAATTCCGCGTGCAGTTGTAATAAAACATCTGCCATGCAGCCGGGGTCTTTTTTACCTACAAATAATCATTCGAAATAGAAAAGCGTCACGAAAAGGTAAAACGCGAAAACAATGGCTCAATTATGTGTCCGCATACTCAGGTTTGTCGCGTTGCTCTGCGAGGCTCAACGTAGTGCGAAACCTTTTTAGCTGCTAAAACACAGCAGTTAGTGAGACTCTTGCTCCCCGCTTAGACTCATTCAATTTTCAATTAGTTTTAAGTTCACTTACGTGCAATAGTGTAAATATTTGTTGTGTTTGTTAAATAAATAAATAATTTCCGATTCAACCACGTGTAACCACCACCTCCTTCAACGATAATAATAACGATCGTTGGTGATTAAGTCCCTGACGGCAATCCATACCTGCAAGAATTTGACATCCTTACCGTGAGTTCAGGCCTTACAACTGTGAACCGAAAGACTATCGCAAGTTGTATAGAACAGCTGTATTTTATTCGTTGTATCGCGCATCTATATAAAGCCGAAGTCTCCGAAAGCTGTATTATGTTTTTATCGTTTGATGTTCGCTGTCGATCGATCCAAGAATAGCGAGATTATTGAGATACAATAATTTGTTCGTTGAATTTCCTAAATTATTTTAGACGCCTGATAAACAATATCGGTGATTGAATTTTGGCCGCTATGACTGCGTTCGGAACAATCCTGGTCTTTGGCCTCCTAGCTCTTCAAGGAACAGTCTTTGTTCAATGCGACAAGGTGAATTAATTCATAATTGTTACTGAAAAAATATTTAAAATATTAAATACATTGCTTCGTAACAGAGTCGAGTCGCAAAGTCATGCATTTTTGTCTGCAAGTCTCCGTGTGTAATAAAAAAAGAACGAAGATAATACTCAAAAAAATTATGTCTTTCTGTATGGCTTATCTCTCTCAGGCATGCAAAATACGTGAAGTATTATTGTGAATATAGAGAGATCAGCCATTTTGTTCAAGCACCGACGAGCGACGAATGAGGAAGTGACGCGTGACTGATCGGGTGTTGACATGTTTTAGCATAACGTTAAATGTATAAAACTTTAAGTAACAGTATTGCAAATTTTTCATTTCCAGCTTCACGAAATATTGACCGATAAAGAATTTTCCAAAGTGTTTCGTACTACCCGCGATAATGGTAATTGATGTACAAACTTTTGCCATTGACGATGAATCCAACGAAACTTGAATTCCGTGAAAATTAATTTTTCTTTTCTTCAGTGCCAAAATACGAGGTTGTTCCGATAATGCACAATTTGCACAAGCGATGGATCACAAACCTAAACATGCAATTCATGGCATTCGGCAGGAACTATGATATTCATCTTAATCCGACGGACGGGATTCTGGCTGGTGAGAAGACACCAGTTTGGCTTGCAACTGCTGGTTACAATGGAACAGTTAAATACACGAAATTAAAATCAAATGTAATTGTTCAATATAAAGTACCTAATGGAATATCCGTCACGATATATATATTCTTATATCCTTAGCTTATTGATATAAGAATTTGATATTCTTATATCAAATTCATTGATATAAGTATCATTGTTTTTCGTTTATCCAACCAGATGGTTGGATCCGTAGCAAAATCTTTTGTGGCTCCAAGTTCTTTGGCCTCATTTGTAGTGGCTCAATCATCGCCGATCCATAACCCAGGTTTTGTAAGTTATCCAACATGATAATATGGTTGAACAATCTACTCTACGAATTGTTGCCAATCGATTTCTTCTTCGATCGGTAGACATTTGTAATGAAGTTTTAACGTATAGTAGAATTTTCAAAATTTACATTGATTATGGTGAAATTTCTTCAGCACGGGACTTATGCCAATCTTACGATTGCGCCTTTGCCTGCCCGTGTTCAAGAGATGGCGAAGGAAGAGGTCAAAAGATTGAAGCGCGAAGTCACTCGACCGTGTCGAACTCTGATACCAACTGACTATCATGTGATTATCGAAACAAAAGCTTCGCCGAGGGACCCAATTGCACGTACGCAAGAGCACATTAATAATCTTAATGATGCCATAAAGGTACGAGACAAATAAAGAAAACTAATGCTATCATTTCGTCACAACAGTGGAAAAACAAGTGAACAAAATTCCTCAGCATTTCAACGAATCGGATGCTCACAGAAGAAAGCGGTTTGCAAACGACATTATTTATCCGTCCATCTTGGTCGTCACGGACTATTATTCGGCAATCCCAGCATCGTAAGCATAGGAAACGAACAATATATATGTAAAAAAGTTTAAAAAAGGTGCAAAGTAACGCGCACATGGATTCCTCGTTTATAAAAATTTTGCGCATAGCTTTCTCCATCAGAAAGTTCGCTGATCAATTTTTGGCTTCCTCGCAGAGGAAGCAATGCACAAAATTATACGAAATAAGGAAGCCATGGGCGAATTATTTTGAACTTGTTTTCTATTTTTTATTTCGAATTTTCAAACATTAAACAATTATATAAAAACATATCAATGAAAAAAAACATCCAGAATATACGAGAGCGACATCGAAGATGAGATTCGCTATCTGTTGGCTTTTTGGAACTCCGTGGATCTGCGATACAGGGTTCTGGAAAGTCCGAAAGTAAGACTTCGCATCGCTGGAATAGTCATCGGTCTAGTAAGTACAGCTGTGCACCTGTTTCATCGGTGTTGTACATAACAGCTATTTCAAAAGATCGAAAACGGAAAATCGATGTTCAAACTTTTTACTGCTTAACAGCATGCAAACATTTTTCGATTTTGATGCTATGAATCGATTGGATCGATCACTGAAAAGAATTGATTATTAATTTATTGTTATTCCTTTTACCCCACCAAGGGTCGACCAGCAACACCATACATTTACAATTTCTTGAAAGTTCAGGACGTAGACGATGAACAGGCTTTGGAGAGCATGATAGTACATTGGAACAATCAAAGATCTAATCCGGACTTTCAGCCCGGTGCATATAACGTTGTCATGACCCTAACAAAGTAAGGAAAAAAAACTATTTTTCTTTTCCTACCACGCTACAAGTGTCGTTAAAACAAATACACGTGTCTGAAGTAGTTCTATTAAATTATTTCAGTTCTAACTTATTCGACGTGCAAGCGCAAAAGATAACTGCAGGTGAGAGATGTCACAAGGCTTCTATACCGTTTCAAATGGGAATAAAAAAAATACATTAACCATTTTTTTAAAGGTATCGCGACAATCGCGAATCTCTGTAATCTGTCGACTGACAATGTGACAGCTGTGGGTATCGTCAACGATGACATGAAATTTACCGGAATTAATACGGCTGCTCATGAGCTTGGTCATATGTAAGTGAAACATCAACTGCCAATCTTGCTGAGTTATTTTGCAATTACCGTCGTTAAAGGTAGATATAATTATTGTAGATTGGGCGCAGAACACGATCCAAATGACATGGGACCCTGCGACGACAGGCTAGGCTACATAATGTCAACAGATGAATCTAATTCTACCTATATGCATTCTTGGTCTTACTGCAGCCTGTATCAAATCCAATACTACTTGGGGTACGACGAAGATTTTACTTGAGATTCTTGATTTTTCCGATGATATCCGATTCCAGCGACAATTGAAACCCCTGAAACGTTTTAGAATATCCAATCACTGCCCCCACCAGCCTGCAGAAAAGCATAGTCCAGGCAAACCGATTGCAAGAATTGCACCCGGAGATATCCTCACCGCTGAGCAACAATGCCAGGCTCTCGGTTATGCATCCGCATGCGGCGTAAGTTTTCTGTTTTTGTTACCTATTCATTCATCGCTGATACCGTTTTATTAATTTTTTCTCATTGCTCGTAGCCGCACCCTTCCATGTGCGAGAAGTTGATATGTTTGCCAGCTGGTTTTAACGGAAGGTTTTGGCGGCGGTTTTGCCAGTATGGCCGCGTTGGTGCTCTTGACGGCACACCGTGCGCTCGTAATTCAGTAAGTGTCAATGGTTCGCAACTCTGCCTCCGGCCGATTAAACAATCTGACGAATTTATTGAATTGTTGCAGATATGTGTCCGCGGTCTATGTCTACATGGGGATCAAATCGTAGTATAAGCAAAATGAGACATATAACGATTGTGTTTACAATTTTTACAACTGATATTGCATGTACGGTAGACAACTGTGTATTTCCAAACTGCACAATGCCAGACAACCACACATTTCCAAAAATGACGACCACGTAAGTCCAGGTTGTAAAATAGCACGTAGAGGTTATACAATTATCCTCACAATAAAGACAATAAACTCAATTTAATTAATGAGATGACATGAGAGACATAAATAAACGATTGCACACAAATAAAATCAAATTAAAATAATGGCTATTACATATATTTATTAAATTTCTTTCCAATCATCTTGGTGAACATTTTCTTCACGCTTGAGATTTAGCCATTAAATGAAATGACACAAAAATATAATGCTCACGGTCAATCCACACATTCACATAATCACTCTTACATACTCATACAGTAAATCTCAAAATATTTATTACTAGTCAACGTCGTGATCATCGCGCATACTCACACCTACTCAATCGACCAAGCTTCCCTCAATAACGCGCCGTACTAATTAGTCACAAAAACCCAGGTAATTATAATAATGAAAGATTACTCAGCTCAGTAATGTTACGGGCTTCCTCGATGGCTCTTTCTTCATCTCCGGGGTTCGCAGAATGTCCGTGAGGGAATATGGAAAACTATCTGATCGGCTGGCTAAGCCCGATCACGGCGTCCGACACGAGGCTTATCTCGCTATTCCGTGGATATCCACCCGTCACAATTTGTATACAATATTCCACTCGACGTCCCGGGAGAGAAAGAGGTCGAGTCCGGGACTCACTCGCGTATATTAGTCCCCGAATTCTCTGGGACATGCGCAGATACCCTAATTTGCGTTATCCTTGAGAATCGATACTCGCGATCCTGTAGTTTCCTGTTGTTTCCTCAATTTGAATTAAAAATAATTTCCTTACAGGGTTGGCCCATTCTCAAGGTCCGTCTATCTGCTCGGTGGCGAGACCAATGACTCTTTCCCTTTTGCTATCTGCGAATGATACTCGCAGGTCATTTTTAAGGGAGGAGAGAGTGGGCAGATTCTTGGGCTTTCGATTTACCTGGTCATACCTAATTGGCATGGCTTTAATAATAAAGAAATTTCCGAGTGATGCATAATTCACCGCTGTTTTGATTTGCACATATTTCGCATAATAAATTTTATTGCTGATTTGTATACATTCAAAATTTCAAAATTATACCTTCGAGAAATCATTGTACCTGTCTGTACCTACAACCTGTGCATACTACTCCGTCTGTTCCTGGCCCTCCCACCCATTTTCTTTGATCTTCTTGCAGCAATTGCAGAGAATTAGACACTGGTGATTATTTTAAAAGCGCCAACCAACCGGGCAAATTAGTTCGACTGAATTATTACGCTAGGGTTCACGGTACACCCTACAAGCTCCGCTTGGCCTTATCAGCCATTCCCTAATCTCGCAACTTACCCAATTGCCTGAAACAGGATGCTGCGGTAAATCCAATGGAAACGCAAACTTGGAAGTTCGGCGACTTCATCTTCAATCTCTGTTCTATAGGTTGAGTATCGGTGTAGGGGTCGCTATCCAATCGGTTTAGGGATTCGAAGAGATAACTTGAAGGAAATAACGTTCTCCCCTCTAGGATTTAACTCTCAGGCATCTCGATAAACCGGCAACCGTGTAAGAAATTCAGGATGAGTGAGAAAGAGCAGAAATGATGAAGTTCGATTAAAAACAGAACGGACGGAAAAAAGGTTGACAGAAAGAAATTTGCTTTCCAAATGTAAAGACCAAAGTGGAATCTTACGAGAGATGGAGAGAAAACTATGGGCGCAATCCTCAGATTAGTATATCAAGTAGGGGTTTAGTAGGTGCCGATTCAACACCTCACAAATAGCAATCTTACGGGCATGTAACAAAGTAGCAGGATGAAAAAGTAAGTGAATTTTGGGTTTGTTATTCTACTTAGTTAAGTGCCCTTAAGAAACGAACTAACATCATGAAGCCTGGAACGCTCCCGATTCCGGCGCCATTAACGCTGCTCCGGCACGATTCACTGAGTAATAATTACGCGATACAGCTGGAGGTTATTTGAATACAATTAAATCAAACAATCATTTTTATTCCACCGTCATTATCGACCAAAATTAATCGACTGTCTTCTTATCGACACGCTTACCGATTTTTCAACCTGAACAAGTATTTTATGTGTCTTAATGGGTATCTAAAAAAAGGTTGCCTGGAGGTGTTTTCTCTGCTTTTTATAGCTCCCCATTGACCCTAAGGTCGAAGCCCCATTGTGTACCTCCTTATTGTCCATCCCGCGTTCCGTGCTCCTCCAGATTCGGGAACCGACCGACAGGTATTGTTGATGTCTCCCGCCCCACTTTGTTCTGTACGCTGGAACCTCGCGGTGCTGGTACGACCGTTCGGGGTTATAAGGCCCGAATTCACGCTGGCGGTGACGAAGTCTCGCTGGTACAGAGATGCCGTCAGGGAAATTAATCACCAACGATCTTAATTTATTTGTGAAGGATTAGGAGATGTAACACTTGTATACAAATCAGTAGAATATTTATTTATAAAAAACAAACACAACAATTTATTACACTATTTCACTTGAACTATTAATGTTGTTAAACTTTGAAAATTTGACTTGAAGAAGTTGCTACACTTTAGTTGAATCCGCGGTGACGCGTCGTTTGGTACGAGTCTCCAAGATGCGACCGTCCGTTACCGCTGAAGTTCTTAGACTGTTTTTAGAAAATATGTTTTGGCAAAAGGTAAAAAGGTGGGAGTGTCTTAGACATTCGGAGCGATATTTGAAGAATCGAGCAATTGGCTGATAGAAGAAACAAGAAGGGATTTTACGCGAGTTGACGAATGAAATTGCTGTTTTCCGTGGGGGCGAGACGCCTGCCGAAACCCTGTGGTTTAGGCAGGTAAAGAGGCTCAGTGCTTGACGCTGACCCTTGCGCGCTGACGCACCGTACTGACAATATGCGGGCTCATAAAATACCCAATGACTCGCGAATTACCTTTTCGTGATTCTTGTCGACTTTAAAGGATTTTTTCCGTCTTTATTAGAAAGAACGCAGCTGTATCGCAGATGTTTTATTGCTCCGCTCGCAAAGGTCTAAGACACCGTTTTTTCTCGAGGATTCGTTAATCCTCTCGTTCGAAAGTTTATTTCTTTATTCAAACCGTCCGATGCGACGGAACACACTTCGATTTCACACATAATTCGGCGATCCGGTATCGTTCCGCACTGCTGAGTGTCCAAGGGTTTCATTCTCCCGCATCCTTAACATAGCCAGCCTAAGGATTATCTTTATCGCCCTCTTCAGACTCCCGATTCAGTTTAAAGCTTTAGTCTGGTCAGGCTACAGCTTTATTTCGCAGTCCTTCCGCTGAACCTCGTCGCATCCTCGGCTGAGTTACCAACCTCGTACATAGGTCTGGTACACAACATTAGCGCTCTAGGAGGTGGATTTGCTAGGTTCCCTGAATCGTAGAGGACGGATCTACTTTTTTATGCAGGTGGATTTCGAACCCTCTGGAGGACATTCTGTGCAAAAGCACAGAAAAATTCGGATCGAATTCGAACCCAATGAAAAGATGTGAAAAATCGGTGCTGGAAGACGCGGATGAAAAAAAATTGGTCAACATTGTAGCGCGATTTCTTTCGAGCTGGAAATCGCCCACCGCGAATCCGAATTTCTCTCCCTTTTCATTTATCCCGAAGGAATGGGCGCCAGGCGCATCCAGATGCACCAGGAGAGAATTCGGCCAGTCCCGGCTAAGACTGCGGCCGTCTCGAAGGCAGAGTGGCTGGATAAGCGACCGACTGTTCGGGCGACCTCACCACACAAACACGGAAACACAATAAAATAACTCCGGAATACGGGAACCAAGACTCGAGTATTTATTAAATGAAATCAACAAACTAATGAGGGGAAAAACCGGAGAACCCGGAGTAAAACCCTCGTCCCCCAAATCAAACGAATTACAAATTCTGTACAACAAATATTGCCCGGTATCCGGGCCTCGCTCGCTTCAACATACCCTCACGCATTCACACACACGCGCACAAACGGTCGCGTTCTCCCGGATCTTCGCATTAGCTCACGCGTGCTCTTGGTCAACTAGAACTGACACATCCAGCGCGGCACAACAACCAGCGCTCTCATTCACTCCGCCCGAATAAACGCAGCGAGTTTTAACATCCACCCAACCCGTTCCCGCGGTAATAAACAAACATTCGCACCTTTGACCACGCGCTCGGAGACTCCGCAAACGACGACACGACGATAAGGCGACTCCCCGTGAAAGCTTCCAAGGCGACACTTTATTAACCCCTCCCACAAATTACTACATTTAAAGCTCGAATTTTACTAATTTTCCCCGGAAAGAAAAACCCTCGACGGCTTCGAGTAAGACCACATACGGTTTCCCGGACCGACCACGCGGCGATAAACAAAGACAAAACCCGTACGCGACGTCGCAAACACTCCTGCCGAAACACGGCGATCTCGATACCTCCGGCACGGCCGAACGAAGCACGCCGTCGGTTACACATTATAATTTCCTACGCTCGGGAGTACAAAGTTCACAAAGATACCAATTGGCCGCAGCCTTACGTAAATAAAAACCCTTGGACGAAAGCTCACCGTATCGAGTCGCAGCCACGTGAACGGAAAAACGGCCTGGATATAGTCGCCGTAAAAGGATCCATCCTCCCTCCAATGGATAATTCCCGGAACCTGATGACTGACAAAGTCGATCCGCTCGCTCGGACTCACAACGGAGAGTGCCTCGAGTACCGACCCGTGATCTCGCTCGCTACCGTTATCCCTACCTCCCTGCCTAATCATCACGACAAATTCGCACAATTTCGGGCATTCCTCGGCCCTTTCCGGCACAGCCGAACGCCCCGCATATCGATATGCTCATCGATCTCTCGCGCGCACGCAATCTTCCTCTAACGCTGGTAATACAGAGCTCCCTCAGAGGTACTCAATTCTCCCTGACGAGAGACTCCCGGCGGTTATCTTCGCTGCAGCCCGAGACGCCGGACGACTGCAACTATCCATGCGATGCGTTGAACAATCACATCGAGAATCTTCTCAGATGATCATTCTCCATATCGTTGATGACTCCAACAGCAGGGACGTAGAGCGGTACTTCCCAATTTACTCCAGTTCGAGTTTTCCCGGCTCGCGGTTCCAATTTCGACCTTCACGTCGGACCTCTTTACTCGATCGGCGCTCTCGTTCCGGCGTACATGAAATTTTGTTACACTTAAATTAATAAATATTCTATTTTACCAGCTAGGCCCTGCGGTGTCGCCTCGTGTGAGCCCGAACGAGCCAAAAATTATTAAATTAAATTTTGCCACGCTACAACATATGTCAAATGATATGAACGAAATTACTTAATAAAATTACGACACTAATCATAATTATGGGATACAGCTCGAAGTTGTTCAAATACAATTCCGTAGAACAAACATTTTGAATCACACTAGGGTTAGCGAATGATGCGAACAGTCTGTCATTGCAAAATTTTTAGCTGATCAAATATTGCATTCGTCGTAACGGGCTTGTATATAAAGTCAAAATCTCAAACAAAGGTTATTAATATCGTGGGTGTCGATCGATCGCAAAGTAGCGAGATCATTGAGATAAAATCATTTTTTTTTTCGTTAAATTTCCGAAATTTGTTCAGAGATTAAACAATATCTCGAATTTGTTCGTTATGATTCTGCGCGGAATAATGGTGGCCTTTGGTCCCGTAGCTTTGCAGGCTACAGCGTCCTTTCGATGCGAAAAGGTAACATTTTTATAATCGTCACCAAAAAATCTTAAATAGCCTGTACTGTAACAGACTCAGCTCGCAAAAATCATGAAATTTGACTCTTCCATGTCCGTATATTAAATATCTACGTAAAATAAAAAGTAAGGACACGATGCGTGACTGAAGATGCATTGATTTATTGCAGCATGCCGTTAAATATTTAAAGAGTCGAGAATCGGGATTGCACTTTTTTCATTTCCAGCTTCACGAGCTATTGACCGAGGAGGAATTTTCCAAAGTGTTTCGTACCACCCGCGATAATGGTAATTGATCTACAAACTTTTGCCATCGGCGATGAATCCAACGAAACTTAAATAACGTTGAAATTATTTTCTTTTTTAGTTCCGGAATATGAGGTTGTGCCGATAATGCATGATTTGTACAGGCGGTCGACCGCAAACCTCAAAATGCATTTCAGCGCATTCGGCAGGAACGTTGATATTCATCTTAATCCGTCGGATGAGATTCTGGCTGGTGAGAACACACAAGTTTGGCTTGCATCCGCTGGCTCCAATGGAAACGTTAACTACAAGAAATTAAAATCCAATGTAAATGTCTGATATAAAGTGCCGAATGGAATATCCGTCACGATAGATATATTCTTAGCAGAATCAAATTCATTGACATAACTATTATTGTTTTCCGTTTATGCAACCAGAACGTTGGATCCGTAGCGAAATCTTTTGTAGCCCCGAGGTCTTTTGCCTCATTCATCGTAGATCAACAAACCAGGAATCATGAATCGTCGATCAACAAACCAGGATTCGTAAGTTATCCAATATGATAGAGTGATTGCACATCCATCGAACTGTATGAACAGTTGTCAATCGATTTCTTCTTTGAACGGTAAAGAAATTGTAACTTATAGTAGAATTAGCAAAATCTACTTTGATTATGGTGGAATTTCAGCACGGGACCTTTGACGATCTGACCATTGTGCCTTTACCTGCCCGTGTTCGAGAGGTGGCGAAGGAAGAGGTCAAAAGATTGAAGCGCGAAGTCCCTCGGCCGAATCGAACTCTGATACCAACTGACTATCATGTGATTATCAAAACAAAAGCTTTGCCGAGGGACTCAATTGAACGTGCGCAAGAGCTCGTTAATAATCTTAGTGATACCATAAATGTGAGAAACAAAGAAAGAAAACTAATGGTATAATTCGTCACAAAAGTGGGAAAAGAAATGAACAAAATTTCGCAGCATTTCAATGAATCCGATAATCACAGAAAAAAGCGTTTTGCAAACGATATTATTTATTTAGTGGTCCATCTTGGTCGTTACGGACTATTCGGTAATTCCAAAAACGTAACGTCTCATTTTCAGCTTACAATAAATGTAAAAAAGTTTTTAAAAGGTGCCAAGTAATGTGTACATGGACTGCTCATTTATTAAAAATTTGTGCTTAGCTTTCTCCATGAGAAAATTCGCTGATCGATTTTTGGCTTTCTCGTAGAGGAAGAGCTATGCACAAAATTATATGAAATCAGGAAGCCATGTGCGAATTATTTTGCACTTCTTTTGTATCATTGGAAAATTACATAGAATTTCTGAAAGTTAAGCAATGATATAAAAATATATCAATGATGCGATAAAAAAATATCCAGACAAGACGAGAGCAACTTCAAAGATGAGATTCGCTATCAGTCGGCTTTTTGGAACTCCGTGGATCTCCGGTATAGGGATCTGGAAAGTCCTAAAGTAAGACTTCGCATCGCTGGAATAGTCATCGGTCTAGTAAGTACAGCTCTGTCGTAAATAACATCACTTTCAAAGGTCGAAAACGGCAAATCGATATCCAAACTTTTTACTGCTTAACAGTATGCAAAAACTTTTCGATTTTGATGCTATAAATCGATTGGATCGATTAATGAAAAGGATTGATTATCAATTTATTGTTATTCCTTTTACTTCGCCAAGGGTCGACGAGCAACACCATACATTTACAATTACTTACAAGGTGAGAATATTGACTTTTATCACTCTGTCAGGACCATAGCAAGATATTGGAACGATCAAAGATCTAATCCGGCCTTCCGGCCCGGCGCATATAACGTTGTCATGACCCTAGCAAAGTAAGAAAAAAAAACTATTTTTCTTTTCCTACAACGCTACAAGTGTCGTTAAAATAATTACATTTGTCTGATGCAGTAGTACTTAATTATTTCAGCTGTAACTTATACGACGTGCAAACGCAATCGACATGAAAAAAAAAAATTATATGTATGAAACTATATGAGGAATGAAAAAAAAAAAAAATTATATGTACTATTTTTTTTAAAGGTGTCGCGCGTTTTGCGGGTCTGTGTGAAAATCCGTCGCCTGTCGATTTTAAAGCTGTGGGTCTCGTCCGCGATGGCATGAAATTCGACGGAATTAACACGGCTACTCACGAGCTTGGTCATATGTAGGTGAAACATCGACTGCTAAATTTCTCGAATTATTTTGCAAATACACAGTAAAAAAAATAATTTTGTTAAATAAGTGATAAACTCGTTTGTTCAGGTTTAAATATTACAAGCCTGCCCTTTTATTTCTCATGCTATTAACAATTCTAGTTTGTACTTTTTTTGCAAGAAGAGAAAATTAAAAAATTAAAAATTATGGACCTTTGCGGACAATAAGTTGTTGTAAAAAAGTACAAACGTTTTTTTTTACTGTGTACCGACATTAAAGATACATATCGTTATTGTCGATTGGGCACGGGACACGATACAGATGCCACAGGGCCCGGCGCTTACAGCTTAGGATACATAATGGCATCAGACAAATTGGAAAGTACCAACATGCATCGTTGGTCCTCCTGCAGCCTGTCTCAAATCAAATTCTTCTTGGGAGATTCTTGATTTTACTGACGCTATCCGATTGCAAGTGACAATCGAAAATCCTGCAACGTTTTAGAATGACCAACCACTGGGCCGACGGCCTGCAGAAATACATCGACCGGGCAAACCGATTGAAACAATTGCACCCGGAGATATTCTCACCGCTCAGGAACAATGCGAGGCTCTCGGTTATTCGTACCCATGCCCAGTAAGTTTTCCGTGTTGTCTTATCTATTGATTCATCGACGACACCGTTTTATCAACTTTTTCCTATTGCTCGTAGCCGGAACCTAAGATATGCGAGAAGTTGCAATGCTCGTCAGTTGTTAGCGGAATTGTTTCGAAGCAGTTGTGCCAGAATGCCCGCGTTGGTGCTCTTGACGGCACGCCGTGCGCTCCTGCCGCGGTAAGTGTGAATGGTTCACAACGATGCTTTCGGCTGAATCAATAATCTGACGAATTCATTGAATTGTTGCAGATTTGCGTCTGCGGTCTATGCCAAAAAGGGGACCAAATCATACGATGAGCAAAATGAGACGTATAACGATTTTTTTTCTATTTTTATTACTCAAATTGTATGCACAGTAGATGATCGTGTATTTACAAATTGCGCAACGCCAGACAACCACGTATTTCGAAAAATGACGACCACGTAAGTCCAGTTCTGCCGCTTTCTCAAGGTCCGTGTACCTGCTCGGTGGCGAGACCAATGATTTTCGCTTTTGCTATCGACGAATAATATTCGCAGGACATTTTCAAGGGAAGAGAGAGTGGGCTGATACTTGGGCTTTCGATTTACCTGGTCGTACCTAATTGGCTTGGCTTTCTACGTTTCGAAAAACGCAGTTGTGCGCTGTAGAAGAATCATAAAGAAATGTCCGAGTGCAGATTTTTTCTACCGACGAAGGCTAGATTTTTTTTATGAGGCAAGTCGGTTTCTTTTTGATGCCGCTCATGTTGAAAATTCTCGAAGGATTTTCCTAAAGAATTACGAAAAATCAAGAGAATATGTGAAAAATCGATGCGGGATGAAATACGGGCCTGAAGTTTTTTTTCCAACATCTCGCAAATGACACCATGAAATTACTGCATGAAACTGCTGGGAAGATGTTCAAATAACATTCCAAACAACGTTATGAGTAAACGGACTGTTGTTTCAGCACATCAGACAAATATTGCATCCTTTAAAAGCAAAAGTAACCCGAGCAGAAATATTTTCCGGCTGCCATATTTTTCATCAGGTCCACATCAGGTAAGAATCCGGCGGCCTGTTCAGGCTCGCCGGATTATTACCTGATATGCACCAGTTCTGGTACCAATAAGGCAAGCGTCATCAGATTTGCCGGAGTTCCATTGGAATTGGGCCGGTTCCGGATGTACTAAGGCACGCCGGATGTAATAACCCGAGCAGAACATTTCCAGCTGCCGTATGTTTTATCAGGGCCACATCAGGCATGAATCCGGCCGTTTATTCAGGCTTGCCGGATTATTACCTGATATGCACCAGTTCTGGTACCAATAAGGCAATCGTCATCAGATTTGCCGGATTTACCCCTGATCTGGGCCATTACCGGCTGCAGTAAAGGACACCGGATGTGTTATCTTGGACATCGCCGGATCCGGCCCGAATATGAAATTCATTTCATTTGCCGGATCGCTAAAACTTGTTTTGTTTCAGTTCAGAGCCAAGTCAGGAAAGGATCAGGCATTTATAATTGTCATACAACATTTTTTGAATTATTTTTATTTGCTACCTTGACTGGATAGAGCCGTATAGCGAGTATAAATGCAATCAGACTACCAGGCCAGGCAACATTGGCGATATCAAACAATCGCTTATTCGTATATAAGGCTTCTATTTTTATAAATGCCACTATGTAATTGTTTATTAAGCACTTCCCAATGTCCGATGCATATAAAAATTTCTAGTGTCTTCAACTCATAAATCATTCTCACTGTCGCATGACCTCTGTGATGTAAAGTAGTCTGCAAAATATATTAACAAAATAATTTCTTACTCACGATCTATAAGAAAGATAACCCACAAATCTAACAACAAAAATAAGACATAAATTAACACATACCTAAGAAGCCGTTCCCGTGTATGATTATCAGTTATAACGTAATATTAGCAGAAATATGACTGGTGCAAATCTGGAAATAATCTATGCTGATTCTAGACAGCATCTATTAGTCCAACGGTTGATAGAAAGTAATTAATTTTAAATAGTACTCCGAAAGTCACCGAAACGTAAAGTATATAATTTCTTGTCGCTCGACATCAGCAACAAATTATTTACTTATTTATTTCATTTATTGTTCACGGTCCGGGCCCAATTATAGGACGATAGTTACCATACCGACAATAAAGAATTATAACGTCAAAAGGCCGTAACTATATGCTAGCGACAAAAGGAAAAATTTTCCTTCATTGGCCCAACTTGTCAACATATTTTAATAAAAAATGTCTAACAAAACAATTGACCGTTAGAAATACCTCACAACCATAAAAACAGAGATATAACAATTGAATGTTATGTCATTAAATCACGATCCACATATTCAGCATTTCTAACATACGTTATATACAAGTTCCAAAATATTATTCACAAGTTCTGAATGGCCGAGCGGTTTGGTTCCCGACTACAAACTTAGATGACCGGGGTTCAAGCCCCAAACTGGGTAATAAATTACTAATGTGTTTCCGATATAAAAATGTGAGAATTAGTAAGGTATAATAAAATATAATGAAATAAAGCGTTGAACCCCCGGCTGAATTTAGTGTAAGTGTAATATTTTTGTAAATTTTGTTGTCAAAAAGAGGAATGGTGCATGATCCGGGCCACGTCAGGCCCATATCAGGGCCTGAACTTGGACCGGATCCTGATGCCGGATCAGGGCCGGATTTGCATGCGCGTTACACCACGGATCATGGCCATATCGATATGCCATATCCGGGCCGGAGTTGATTTTCTGGCGCGCCAAGTATGGCCGGATTCTGACCGGATTGAATTTCTGCTCGGGAAACTGAGTCAGTCGCGGGCATTATCGAACCGCCTAAGAAGCGTTTGGGTTCATAAAATTCCGCGTGCAGTTGTAATAAAACATCTGCCATGCAGCCGGGGTCTTTTTTACCTACAAATAATCATTCGAAATAGAAAAGCGTCACGAAAAGGTAAATCGCGAAAACAATGGCTCAATTATGTGTCCGCATACTCAGGTTTGTCGCGTTGCTCTGCGAGGCTCAGCGTAGTGCGAAACCTTTTTAGCTGCTAAAACACAGCAGTTTAGCGAGACTCTTGCTTCCCGCTTAGACTCATTCAATTTTCAATTAGTTTTAAGTTCACTTACGTACAATAGTGTAAATATTTGGTGTGTTTGTTAAGTAAATAAATCATTTTTGTTTTAACCACGTGTAACCACCACCTCCTTCAACGATAACAATAACGATCGTTGGTGATTAAGTTCCCTGACGGTAAATCAGGGTGATATGGCCAGTAAAACTGTTTTCTTTTTAGCTGAGCATCCGAAACATTTGACAGAGGTCAAACATTTAGGAAACATAAAATACAGTAAGGCATGTTTTTTGCATTAATATTGTTGATTTTTCTATTCGATTGATTCATGTTTGTACAGATTGGGGACAAAGAATACCAGCAAGTTTCGAAACATTGCAATCAATAACGTCTCGTCAGTCATCATTGTCTAGATCACGATTAAATAGACATAGTTTTTATCGATCCAAACTCTTATCTACGTGCCGATTTTCTAAGCGCTCTTTCAGGTATTCGTTTCGTGGAGATCTTTTTTAACTAAAATTGCTAATTTTTTTTATAAGCCATGGTAAGGGTATTAGATATTCAGTTTCTTTTTACAGCGGCTCATGCTAAAATTTTTGAAGAATTTTCCTAAGCAATTCCGAAAAATCGAGAGAATATACGAAAAATCGGTGCGGGCTGAAAAATGGGCCAATATATATATTTTTTCTATATCTTGCAAATGGTCCTATGAAGTTACTGAATGAAACTGCTGGCGCTGTTATTATTATAAGGTAAAGCCGGTAGTTGATCAAATATCATTCCAAAGAACGAGCTATCTGAACCGCACGTGTAAAGAAGGTAATGAATAAACAGTCGGCTATTACGAAATTTTTACCTGATCAAATATTTCATTTGTCATATAGTGCTCTATATAAAGCCGAAGTCTCCAAAAGCCGTATTATATTTTTGTCGTTTGATATTCGCTGTCGGTCGATCCAAGAATAGCGACACCATTGAAATATAATAATCTGTTCGTTACGTTTCCTAAATTAGTTTAGACGGCTGATAAACAATATTGGTGATTGAATTTTGGCCGCTATGACTGCGTTCGGAATAATGGTCGTCTTTGGCCTCCTAGCTTTTCAAGGAACAGGCTTCGTTCAATGCGACAAGGTAAATTAATTCATAATTGTTACTGAAAAATATAAAAAATATTAAATACATTGCTTCGTAACAGAGTCGAGTTCCAAAGTCATGAATTTTTGTCTGCAAGTCTGCGTGTGTAATAAAAAAAGAACGATGTAATACTCAAAACAAAAAAAAGTCTTTCTGTATGGCTTATCTCTCTCAGGCATGCAAAATACGTGAAGTATTATTGTGAATATAGAGAGATCAGCCATTTTGTTCAAGCACCGACGAGCGACGAATGATGAAGTGACACGTGACTGATCGGGTGTTGATATGTTTTAGCATAACGTTCAATGTCTCAAACTTTAAGTAACAGTATTGCAAATTTTTCATTTCCAGCTTCACGAAATATTGACCGATAAAGAATTTTCCAAAGTGTTTCGTACTACCCGCGATAATGGTAATTGATGTACAAACTTTTGCCATTGACGATGAATCCAACGAAACTTGAATTCCGTGAAAATTAATTTTTCTTTTCTTCAGTCCCGGAATACGAGGTTGTTCCGATAATGCACAATTTGCACAAGCGATGGATCACAAACCTAAACATGCAATTCATGGCATTCGGCAGGAACTATGATATTCATCTTAATCCGACGGACGGGATTCTGGCTGGTGAGAAGACACCAGTTTGGCTTGCAACTGCTGGTTACAATGGAACAGTGAAATACACGAAATTAAAATCAAATGTAATTGTTCAATATAAAGTACCTAATGGAATATCCGTCACGATATATATATTCTTATATCTTTAGCTGAATCAAATTCATTGATATAAGTATCATTGTTTTTCGTTTATCCAACCAGATGGTTGGATCCGTAGCAAAATCTTTTGTGGCTCCAAGTTCTTTGGCCTCATTTGTCGTGGCTCAATCATCGCCGATCCATAACCCAGGTTTTGTAAGTTATCCAACATGATAATATGGTTGAACAATCTACTCTACGAATTGTTGCCAATCGATTTCTTCTTCGATCGGTAGACATTTGTAATGAAGTTTTAACGTATAATAGAATTTTCAAAATTTACATTGATTATGGTGAAAATTCTTCAGCACGGGACCTATGCCAATCTTAAGATTGCGCCTTTGCCTGCCCGTGTTCAAGAGATGGCGAAGGAAGAGGTCAAAAGATTGAAGCGCGAAGTCCCTCGACCGAGTCGAACTCTGATACCAACTGACTATCATGTGATTATCAAAACAAAAGTTTCGCCGAGGGACCCAATTGCACGTACGAAATAGCACATTAATAATCTTAATGATGCCATAAAGGTACGAGACAAATAAAGAAAACTAATGCTATCATTTCGTCACAACAGTGGAAAAACAAGTGAACAAAATTCCTCAGCATTTCAACGAATCGGATGCTCACAGAAGAAAGCGGTTTGCAAACGACATTATTTATCCGTCCATCTTGGTCGTCACGGACTATTATTCGGCAATCCCAGCATCGTAAGCATACGATATGAACAATATATATGTTCAAAAAAGTTTTAAAAAGGTGCAAAGTAACGCGCACATGGATTCCTCATTTATAATAATTTTGCGCATAGCTTTCTCCATCAGAAAGTTCGCTGATCAATTTTTGGCTTCCTCGCATAGGAAGCAATGCACACAATTATACGAAATAAGGAAGCCATGTGCGAATTATTTTGAACTTCCTTTGTATTGTTTATTTCGAATTTTTAAACATTAAACAATTATATGAAAACATATCAATGATGCGGTAAAAAAAAACATCCAGAATATACGAGAGCGACATCGAAGATGAGATTCGCTATCTGTTGGCTTTTTGGAACTCCGTGGATCTGCGATACAGAGTTCTGGAAAGTCCGAAAGTAAGACTTCGCATCGCTGGAATAGTCATTGGTCTAGTAAGTACAACTGTGCACCTGTTTCACCGGTGTCGTACATAACAGCAATTTCACAAAATCGAAAACGGCAAATCGATATCCAAACTTTTTACTGCTTAACAGCATGCAAGAATTTTTCGATTTTGATGCTATGAATCGATTGGATCGATTACAGAAAAGAATTGATTATTAATTTATTGTTATTCCTTTTACCCCACCAAGGGTCGACCAGCAACACCATACATTTACAATTTCTTGAAAGGTCAGAACGTAGACCATCAACAGTCTATCAAGAGCATGATAGTATATTGGAACAATCGAAGATCTAATCCGGACTTTCAGCCCGGTGCATATAACGTTGTCATGACCCTAACAAAGTAAGGAAAAAAAAACTATTTTTCTTTTCCTACCACGCCACAAGTGTCGTTAAAACAAATACACTTGTCTGACATAGTTCTATTAAATTATTTCAGTTCTAACTTATTCGACGTGCAAACGCAAATGATAACTACAGGTGAGAGATGTCGCAAGGCTTCTATACCGTTTCAAATGGGAATAAAAAAATTACATTAACCATTTTCTTAAAGGTGTCGCGAAAATCGCAAGTCTCTGTGATCGGTCGACTGACAATGTGACAGCTATGGGTATCGTCCACGATGACATGAGATTCACCGGAATTAATACGGCTGCTCATGAGCTTGGTCATATGTAAGTGAAACATCAACTGCCAATCTTGCCGGGTTATTTTGCAATTACCGTCGTTAAAGGTAGATATAATTATCGTAGATTGGGCGCATATCACGATCCAAATGACATGGGACCCTGCGACAACAGGCTAGGCTACATAATGGCAACAAATAAATTTGATACTACCTATATGCATGCTTGGTCTTACTGCAGCCTGTATCAAATCGAATACTACTTGGGGTACGACGACGATTTTACTTGAGATTCTTGATTTTTCCGATGATATCCGATTCCAGCGACAATTGAAAATCCTGAAACGTTTTAGAATATCCGACCACTGCCCCCACCAGCCTGCAGAAAAGAATAGTCCAGGCAAACCGATTGCAAGAATTGCACCCGGAGATATCCTCACCGCTGAGCAACAATGCCAGGATCTCGGTTATGCATCCGCATGCCCGGTAAGTTTTATGTTTTATGTTACCTATTGATTCGTCGCCGATACCGTTTTATTAATTTTTCCCCATTGCTCGTAGCCGCATCCTTACATGTGCGAGAAGTTGATATGTTTGCCAGCTGGTTTTGCCGGAAGGTTTTGGCAGCAGTATTGCCAGTATGGCCGCGTTGGTGCTCTTGACGGCACACCGTGCGCTCGTGATTCAGTAAGTGTCAATGGTTCGCAACTCTTCCTCCGGCCGATTAAATAATCTGACGGATTTATTGAATTGTTGCAGATATGTGTCCGCGGTCTATGTCTACATGGGGACCAAGTCGTAGTATAAGCAAAATGAGACGTATAACAATTTTCTTTTCAATTTTTACTACGCATATTGCATGTACGGTAGATAACTGTGTATTTCCAAACTGCACAATGCCAGACAACCACGTATTTCCAAAAATGACGACCACGTAAGTCCAGGTTAGCCCATTCTCAACGTCCGTCTACCTGCTCGGTGGCGAGACCAATGACTCTTTGCCTTTTGCTATCTGCGAATGATACTCGCAGGTCATTTTTAAGGGAGGAGAGAGTGGGCAGATACTTGGGCTTTCGATTTACCTGGTCATACCTAATTGGCATGGCTTTAATAATAAAGAAATATCCGAGTGATGCATAATTCACCGCTGTTTTGATTTGCACATATTTCGCATAATAAATTTTATTGCTGATTTGTATACATTCGATGTTACTGATAATTTCAAAATTATACCTTCGAGAAATCATTGTGCCTGCGTGTACCTACAACCTGTGCATACTACTCCGTCTGTTCCTGGCCTTCCCACCCGTTTTCTTTGAACTTCTTGCGGCAATTGCGGAGAATTAGACACTGGTGATTATTTTAAAAGCGCCAACCAACCAGGCAAATTAGTTCGACTGAATTATTACGCTAGGGTTCACGGTACACCCTACAAGCTCCGCTTGGCCTTATCAGCCATTCCCTAATCTCACAACTTACCCAATTGCCTGAAACAGGATGCTGCGGTAAATCCAATGGAAACGCAAACTTGGAAGTTCGGCGACTTCATCTTCAATCTCTGTTCTATAGGTTGAGTATCGGTGTAGGGGTCGTTATCCAATCGGTTTAGGGATTCGAAGAGATAACTTGAAGGAAATAACGTTCTCCCCTCTAGGATTTAACTCTCAGGCATCTCGATAAACCGGCAAGCGTGTAAGAAATTCAGGATGGGTGAGAAAGAGCAGAAATGATGAAGTTCGATTAAAAACAAGACGGACGGAAAAAAGGTTGACAGAAAGAAATTTGCTTTCCAAATGTAAAGACTAAAGTGGAATCTTACGAGCGACGGAGAGAAACATATGGGCGCAATCCTCAGATTAGTATATCAAGTAGGGGTTTAGTAGGTGCCGATTCAACACCTCACAAATAGCAATCTTACGGGCATGTAACAAAGTAGCAGGATAAAAAAGTAAGTTAATTTTGGGTTTGTTATTCTACTTAGTTAAGTGCCCTTAAAAAACGAACTACCATCAAGAAGTCTGGAACGCTCCCGATTCTGGCGCCATTAACGCTGTCCCCGGCATGATTCACTGAGTAATAATTACACGATACAGCTGGAGGTTGTTTGAATACAATTAAATCAAACAATCATTTTTATTCCGACGTCATTAGCGACGAAAATTAATCGACTGTCTTCTTATCGACATGCTTACCGATTTTCCACCTGAACAAGTATTTGATGTGTCTTAATGGGTATCTAAAAAAAGGTTGCCTGGAGGTGTGTTCTCTGCTTTTTATAGCTCCCCACTGACCCTGAGGTCGAAGCCCCATTGTGTACCTCCTTATAGACCACCCCGCGTTCCGTGGTTCTCCAGATTCGGGACCCGACCGACAGGTATTGTTGATGTCTCCCGACCCACTGCGATTTCACACATAATTCGGCGATCCGGTATCGTTTCGCACTGCTGAGTGTCCAAGGGTTTCATTCTCCCGCATCCTTAACGTAGCCAGCCTAAGGATTATCTTTATCGCCGTCTTCAGACTCCCGGTTAAGTTTAAAGCTTTAGTCTGGTCAGGCTAAAACTTTATTTCACAGTCCTTCCGCTGCACCTCGTCGCATCCTCGGCTGAGTTACCAACCTCGTACATAGGACTGGTACACAATATTAGCGCTCTAGGCGGAGTATTTGCTAGGTTCCCTGAATCGTAGAGGATGGACTTACTTTTTTATGCAGGTGGATTTCGAACCCTCTGGAGGACAGCAAAAACACAGAAAAATTTGGATCGAGTTTGGACCCAATGGAAAGATGCGAAAAATCGGTGCTGGAAGACGAAGATAAAAAAAAATTGGTCAACATATGTCAAATGATATGAACGAAATTACTTAATAAAATTATGACACTAATCATAATTATGAGATAAAGCTCGAAGTTGTTCAAATACAATTCCGTAGAACAAACATTTTGAAT
Organism: Ichneumon xanthorius; assembly: GCA_917499995.1. Lineage (NCBI taxonomy): Eukaryota > Metazoa > Arthropoda > Insecta > Hymenoptera > Ichneumonidae > Ichneumon > Ichneumon xanthorius. Next base: position 13,508,198 of record OU824201.1, read on the forward strand.
CACACCAGGTTTAGCGAATGATGCGAATAAACAGTCTGTCATTGCCAAATTTTTAGCTGAACAAATATTGCATTTGTCGTAGCGGGCTTGTATATAAAGTCAAAATCTCAAAAAAAAGGTTATTAATATCGTGGGTGTCGATTGATCGCAAAGTTGCGAGAGCATTGAGATAAAATCATTTTTTTTCGTTAAATTTCCGAAATTTGTTCAGAGATTAAACAATATCTCGAAATTTTTCGTTATGGTTCTGCGCGGAATAATGGTGGCCTTTGGTCTGCTAGTTTTTCAGGCTCCAGCGTCCGTTCGATGCGAAAAGGTAAAATTTTTATAATCGTCACAAAAAAATCTTAAATAGCCTGTACTGGAACAGTCAGGTCGCAAAAATCATGAAATTTGAATCTTCCATATCCGTATATTAAATATCTACGTAAAATAAAAAGTGAGGACACGATGCGTGACTGAAGGGGCATTGATTTATTCCAGCATACCGTTAAATATTTAAAGAGTCGAGAATCAGGATTGCACTTTTTTCATTTCCAGCTTCACGAGTTATTGACCGATGCCGAATTTGCCAACGTGTTTCGTACCACCCGCGATAACGGTAATCGTTGTACAAACTTTTGTCGGTGACAACGAATCCGAACAAACTTGGATTTCTTAAATTTTCATATATTTTACGAAATGTACATTCGCCCATTTCGTAAAAAATAATTCTATTTTTTGTTTTTTTTTTAGTGCCGGAATATGAGGTTGTGCCGATAATGCATGGTTTGTGCAAGCGATCGTCCGCTAATCTACGAATGCAATTCAGCGCCTTCGGAAGGGACGTTGATGTTGATCTTAATCCGTCGGACGGGTTGTTGGCTGGCGAGAACACTCCGGTTTGGCTCGCATCTCCTCGCTCCAATGGGGAAGTTAACTACAAGAAATTAAACTCAAATGTAAGTTTCTGATACAAATTATCAAATGGAATATCCAGCTCGAAAGATATTTTAGTCGTCAAAAATCCATCGATATAACTGTATTTATTTTTCCGTTTAAGATCGTCGGATCGGTAGCGAAATCTTTCGTGGCTCCGCGGTCTCTAGCTTCATTTGCCGTGGATAAATCGACGAGAAATAAGCCGCGTTTCGTAAGTTATCACACAGGACGACTGTCGTTCAACAGTAACGTGCAGAAAAATCCTGAGTGACCATCAATTTCTATCGATGATGGGGAAACATTCTTTCAGCACGGGACCATCGACGATCTTACCGTCGTAGCTTTACCCGCTCGAGTTCAAGAGGCGGTGCAAAAAGAGTTAAAAAGATTGAAGCGCGAAGTCCCTAGCCCGAATCGAACTCTGACACCGACGGACTATCATGTGATCATCAAATCAAAAGCTTCGTCGAACAACAGAATTGCACGTGCGCAACAGCATTTTAATAATCATAGCAATAAGTTAAAGGTGAGAAAAAAAACAAGAAAATTACCGATAACATTTTGTCACTACAGTGGTGAAAGAAGTGGACCAAATTGTGCAGCGTTTCAACGAAACGGATCGTCACAGGAAAAAGCGTTTTGCAAACGATGTTATTTATCCCTCCATCTTGATCGTTACAGACTATTCGGGAACCCATAAAACAACGTAAGCAACGCATCATCTCTACAAAAAATAAATAGGGTTATCAAAACACAATTTGAAAAAGGACAAAACCCATTAATAATGCGATAAAATTGTTTTCTCCAGACAAGACGAGAGCAAATTCCACGATGAGATTCGCTATCAGTTGGCATTTTGGAACTCCGTGGATCTTCGTTACCGGGATCTGGAAAGTCCTAAAGTGAGGCTTCGCATTGCTGGAATAGTCATCGGACAAGTGAGCACAGCTGTGCAGCTGTTGAACAGCTTGACCATTTTTTATCGAAAGCGGTGAATCAATATCCAAGACCTCCAGCGCGGAACGGCGAAGACTTTTTGATTTTTATTTGATCAATCTGTTTTCGAGAGAAATCAGCAAAAAAAAATTGCATTCGTTCCTCGCCGTCGCAGTTCTGGGATAGACGACTTAGCCGCTTTAAAAAAAATCTCAAGTATTGATTAATAATCAATTGTTTTTATTTTTACCTGGCGAAGGGCCGATCAGCGACTCCATATATAAGTAATTTCTTGAACGGGGAGTCTTTCGACATGTATCAGTCCATGGGGCACATGCTAAAATACTGGTACAAGCAAACGGCTAATCCGGACTTCAAGTCAGATGCATACAACGTTATCATTACCCTAACCGAGTAATAATAAATCAATTTTATTTTCATACCACATTATGCGTGTTATCAAACCAAATACAGTCGTCTGTCATAGTCAATGTTTAATTGTTTCAGCGTAAAACTCTTCGATCCGACAACTCAACGGACAACCACGTCAGGTAAGTCGAAGCTCGCAATCAATAATATCAGAAAAGTTACATTCAGATTCAAATTTTAATCAAAATATTTAACTCATGTCCTTTTGAAGGTGTTGCATACAGGGCGAGTCTCTGCGTCGGTCTCGGCAGTGACAAATTTACCGCCGCCGGTATCGTCACTGACAACATGAAATTTGAGGGAATCAATACGGCCACTCACGAGCTCGGGCATGTGTGAGCGAAACATTGATCCAGAATCTTCTTTAATGATTTCCAATCATCGTCGTTAAAGATAACCTGATTATCCTAGGCTAGGTGCAGCGCACGACACAGATGAAACCGGAATCTGCGCCGGAAGCTTAGGATACATAATGGCACCAAAAAAGACGCGGACCCTCAAGATGCATCATTGGTCTCCTTGCAGTCTGCGCACCATTGAGCACTTCTTGAGGTACAGGAAACAGTTTATCCGCGATTCTTGATCTTCATAACCATCAAAAATTCTCAAATGCTTCAGACAAGACAAGCACTGCACCGACCAGCCTGCAGAACTTCATAGCCCGGGCAACCCAATTAAAAGAATCGCACCTGGAGATATTCTCACCGACCAGCAGCAATGCGAGGCTCACGGTTACTCGTACACATGCCCAGTGAGTTGTCTGTTCTCCGTTATGTATTGATTTCTCAGCGATAGCGTTTTGTCAACTTTCATCCGATACTCGTAGCCGGAACCTAAGATGTGCGCGAAGTTACAATGCTCGATAGGTGCTATCAAAGGAAATGATTACAAGTGGATGTGCCGAGATGCTCCGGTCGGCGCTCTCGATGGCACACCCTGCGCTCCTGATGCGGTAAGTGTCCAAGAATGCCAACTCTGCCCCTGGATTGATCGATGGACTTACGACTGTATCGAATTTTTGCAGATATGTCTGCGCGGCGAATGCCGAAAAGGGCATCAAATCATACGATGAGCAATTGAAGCCTCACGACATCTTTATGCTCAGTACTTGAATTACTTACAAGCATTTGAAAAAAAAATGTCCAAGTGATCAAAAACGGATCGTGGTTTTGATTTTTCAAATACTTCCTTCAATAAATTTCATTACCGATTTGTGTTCTCAGTTATTGACAATTTCAATACGACAGCTTCGAGAAATCAGGTGAATGTCGAAAAGGGCATCAAATCATACGATGAGCAATTGAAGCCTCACGACATCTTTATGCTCAGTACTTGAATTACTTACAAGCATTTGAAAAAAAACATTTCCAAGTGATCAAAAACGGATCGTAGTTTCGATTTTTCAAATACTTCCTTCAATAAATTTCATTACCGATTTGTGTTCTCAGTTACTGACAATTTCATTACGACAGCTTCGAGAAATCAGTCTTCTGCCCGGCGCCATTTGATTGCATCTCCGTCTGATGCTAAACACCCTTCTCTTCTATCGTTGTCCTCCCCTCGGCGAACGCCGCGGTTGTCCTAATTGAGTTGAATAGGCTATCGGGCCGAGGATCAATTCGTTAACGATAAATTAAACGGGAGAGAAGGATCGCGTTTCTCGGAGCTTCTCGGTTCATCGCAAGGGTATTAACTTACCGTTGAGGTCTAATTTTTATGGTCCTCGCGAATCCTTTGAAGAAGACCATTGCGCAACTTCCGCAGCGACCGCACCGATGTGTCTCCGCCCGAGCCACCTCCGGGTCCATCGTTATATATCACCTCTGGAATCCGACCAATTTCCCGTAAGAGGATCAGTTTAATTAAGTCGAGGAGCGGAGAGGAACCGGACAAAGAAGTAAAGCCGCGCCGATGCACCGTGCGCCTCCAATTATCCGGGCTCCGGATAGTAACAAGACTTCGCGGGTCGCCCCGCAAGCGCTGACATTATTTTTTCTTTTCGAATGCCGACATACGAATAATTTATTCGCATGCTTTTTGCCACAACGACTTATCCGGGCAAAATGCCGACTGCAACTCGAAAACATCCACTCGTTGTTTTACTTGACTGCGTCCCCAGGCGTAAGGAGGAGTTGGGCGTTTATTGCGAGTTATGATTAATTTGAATAATTAATAAACGCTTAATATTACGTATTAATATTTCACTGAGGAAGAAGTCGCTAATGGACAGGGCTAATGTACTAATGGACCGGAATGGAGTTAAGCTTCCGGAGAAAATTATCTTGTATCGTTGTTTATTCCGTCGTTTTTGTATGATTTTGTTTGATAAATCGTTTTATTTTAAAATGACTGATCTTTTTATATCAATTTTCATGCACGCGGGAGATAGAAAAATTAATTTTGTTTTTCATATAAAACCTTGTGGCGAATGTTGATCAACTGTCTGAAATATTAAATAGAGTGGACATAGAGTGTCCCACTTAATATGCACACCTGCATGAGTGCGCTCGACAACCGTATGCACGAACGAGTTTTTATAATAAAATACCCGTAAAAATATTTCTTGAATTTTGTTCATGGAATGTCAATTACCAAATTTTCCATCGGTCGACGTTATCTCGTAATTTAAAAATTGTACTTGTAATTGGACGATTGCCCCTAATAATAAATAAATAAATAAATAAATAAATAAACCGACAGCGGTGGATGCGCGGTTGGCGCACGGCTCTGGTGGTCCCCCAAGTCAAGCTGATTCGTTCGCGGTCAGTACTTGGATGGGTGACCGCTTAGCCGTGCGCTAGCTGGCGCATCGACCGTTGAGCGGAAGGCGATTTCTTCTGAGACTTTGGTGTTTCTGCACTTTACTCAAGTGCAAAAATACCGGTGGATCAGTACAATATGGCCGTCTGTACTGGCACGGGTTTTCCGTAGTTTCCCCGTGTCCCTGGCAAATGCGGTACAGTGTAGCTAAGTCGGCTACGGACGCAATGGAAGTTAGGTAGCTTAGCTGAGTGCGGGTAGGGAGTCCTAGGGGGGAATCGGGATGGGGTTCCGTAAAAACCCGACAGGGTATACCGTGGAATTGGAACAACCAAAAAATATAAAAAAAAATATAAAAATAAATAAATAAATAAATAAATAAATAAATAAATAAATAAATAAATGAATAAATAAATAAATAAATAAATAAATAAATAAATAAATAAATGAATAAATAAATAAATAAATAAATAAAATAAAAATAATATAAAATCAATCAATAAAACGAATGTTTTTTTTTCAAAGTCGTAGTCAGAACTTGCAATACCGATGAGATTTGGCGAGTGGCTTGTTAGTACCGATGCGGAAATCAAAGTCGGTGGGGAAAAAAACGGCAAGGCGCATTGTGTGTCGAGCGTCCCAATTTACCGCATTAATTAATTCAGGACTCCCTCGGTGGCTCGTTGTGCTCGAAACTTCACCCACTCGGTGCCCGTATCTGTTCTGTGTGCTGCGCTACATGGAACCCTCATGACACATTTATACCCCTAGCCAGAATGAGGGGAGCTCGAGCTCGGTACTGATGATGGTCCTGTGATATACACGTGGGCCTTTACCGCGAGTGATACTACTTCGCATGTCACGTCGTGCCGTACGTGCCAACTATCTGGATCGTTTCAGAAGCCTTTAAAGTGAATGTCCTCCATGTGTCGTGATACGCCTCGAATAGCCTAATGGACACTAATGGCACAAACCAGTGTCGGGAGCTTTCGCTGAAATCGGATTGCATCGTTAGCCGTCAGAGCTCGGGTTCATTTTTGCTTGATTACACCAACGGCTGAAATACACAATTTTTCGGACGAATTATTTCGCGAACGACGGATCTTCATTTAGTTTGCAGTCTCAGCATATTCCGAAAACCACATGTGTACCGTCGGCGCAATAGTTCGCTTTCTCGCACTGGCATCGCAAAAGACTATTGTGCTTGATTAGACCAGAAGCTGGAAAACACACATTTTCTAACGGATTGTTTCACGAATGACGGATCCTAAGCTAAATATGTACGGTCGGCGTGGGCATAGGCGGAAACGCGTCAGTTCTGTTGATAATGTTTCGAAACCGAACTTCCCGTGTCCGGAAACTAAATTTCCTCTCGGGTGACAGCCATGGCCACGCCGCCTCTGTTCTTACGTATATAACAGTACAGTACAGTACCTGTATAGTATACAGAGTATACATGTGAACATGTAAGTCTTAACTATACAGGCGACCGCTTAGATAGCCTGCATTGTACAACTAGCACACAACTTCGAAAATCCCAATGTGTACCAGGTAGTTCGGCAAAGAGCACCATCGCAGGACGAACTATTGCGGGACATTGAAGCTGCAGGGTAGATTCGATTATCGATAAGCTCGCCTGATTGACATACGGAGTGTGGTATCTGTGAAATCCTTTGAGGGTTCTAACAATAGTCGATTGATGTAAAATCGTATTCACTGATTAGATAAATAAGGGCAGAAGCACTTGTTCCATATCACGCTTCAGCCGGTCGCTTGAGCCGAACGCGTAAGTCGAATTTGGATAACAATAAGTAATGAGTCCGATTGCGTTTGCTCACTAAAGTCATGAAAATACCTTCGTCAAATACGAAAGGAATAAAGTAAACATTCGGCCCTCCAGCATGCAATAATTTTTCTTGTTATTCTTATTAGCATGCAATAATTTTTCTCATTATCAGACACACCAGGTTCTGATTCTTCCAAATTAATCAAAGTACGATCAAAGCTTTCCTTCGGAGAATTTGATCATAACGCTTTTCACCTAAAAATGATGTTTTCGCATGAGAATTATAACTGTGCAGACATCGTAGGATTGTTCCGCCGGACATTCAGTTCCTGATTCGCTGCAATCTAGAATTTGCAGCCTCTTGCCTGGAATGCCACTTTTGAGCATGGCTGGGACGGTGGTTTATCGGTGAACTGCTCTACAAGCTAGACAGCCAGAGGTTTCACTACAAATTCGAGAAACCGCCCGCGTTCCACGAATGCGCCCCAGTATGTACCTCTGTTTTACGTAACTATGCAAATTGTCATGCAGGGATACAAGAAAACATAGTTGAACCCGCTGTTGGTCTGTCGTGACACTCGACGATTAACCCGACTTGACTCTGCGGAAAGCCGCGCGTTCTTCACGCACAAACACAAGGACACGGAGTACGACGTATCCATGAAGGATATGTAGGTGGCATTGCAGTTGGAAACAGTGAAACTAACCTGGCCCGATCGTTAATCAGGAACGTTCGTATGGAGGCGTTTTTGAACGCATTCCGGAGCGAATGAAAGAGGTCTCTTTTTTCGTGTTTCCTTTTAGGCAGGGACGTATGGAGATCTGTGTTGCAGTCGTAACAAAAAGTTCTGACGTTCGATACGGATTCACCGCTGTTTCAGTCATCCGTGGATCCACCGGACTCCAAACACCCTCGTTAATCGGGGTTCTACTCTATATAGGCCAGTCACACCAGGCGCTGATTATTCCAAATTGATCAAAGTACGATCAAAGTCCCCACCAGCCTCTTGCCTAGTATGGTGTCATCACTTGCATCAAATCGTTGCCACTTGACATCACAGAGCACCCCTGTTAATCGAGGTTCTACTCTGTATAGAGATACAGTAGCGACACGGATGACAGCTTTTTGTGATTCAGCAGTAGATGTATTAAGCAATGAGTAGATGTATTGAGCAAAGAGTAGATTTATCAAGCAAAGAGCAGATTTATCAAGCAAAGAGTAGATTTATCAAGCAAAGAGTAGATTTATCAAACAAAGAGTAGATTTATCAAACAAAGAGTAGACTTATCAAACAAAGAGTAGATTTATCAAACAAAGAGTAGATTTATCAAGCAAAGAGTAGCTTCAACAGAAAACAGAAAACATCACCTGCAGGCAACACCGAGACCCTTGTGGCTAAGTTCCTGAAGGGTGGCCGCAGCAAAGCTGGTGGCGAAAACGCAGTGGCACAGGGCGACGGAAACGCAGATCGAATTAGGTTGGCCAATGTTGAGAAACAGCGGTGAACCCCTCTCTTCGTGTTAAGACACTGAGAGCGGTCACACTTCGTTAAGACGAAGTTTCGCAATCAGGATTCACGTCTTCGGCTGTCGGAGATCCAGCCCTCGAGAGAGTACCCAACATCGTTCGTCTCTACAATTCAAAATGTATGAATTCTATGTCTATATTACGACTTTGCTTGTACAGCGTATCACCTGTCTGGTTATATCTGGTCCATTCTGAGCTAGCAGCATCACAAATCCAGCTTGACGTGGCCCACTGTACATACAGCGCGTGCATCGCTGCTACATAGAGATATTCCATTGGAAAACCTGGCTGGCGAATGAATGTACACAACTCGACATACATCCGAGTTTCTCGAATAAAAGTCGGGCTCCTTCGACAGCAAAACTCATACCATTGGCGAGTTTGAAAAGCTTCTTTTGAATATCGAATTGGCATTTCGAAGAAATTTCACATCGTATCTCTGTTATATTATTCCAAGGCCCTTTGTGTCATCTTCCCAGTTCCAACGATGCAAATCCTTATTGCGTATTCATGGTTTACTTCGGGGGAGTCTGCGCGCGCATCGAAGTACAGTGAATTTCATGCTGTAGAGATAGCTTGCGTTATTGTGGAAGGTGATTGGAGCACAAGTTTCTCCTCACCCACCCCAGCTGGGTCAGGCATTTTATACATTACATGTTCGGAAACGATGTTGTGCGTCAAGCTCCTGTGCCTGAAGCTCGGCAACCGTCAGGGATGAAAGAGCGCGGAGGGCAAGGGGGAGAGGGGCTGCTCCATCGATTCACCCGGGGGTCGTGCAACCACCGTCCTGTGTCCCTTGTCGCTTCCACTGCTCCTCTACTGCCACTGCCATTGCCGCTGCCACTGATACTACTACTGCTACCACTACCAGCGTTACGACGGCTACAACTATTTTCACCAAAGTACATCTCATTGATTTACCAGTAACCGTGATTATTTCCGGTATTCAAGATTCTTTAGCTGTTACAAGATGAGAGTGGTTTTTCCCTATTGGTCCATCCGTCGCCTGCATATCCGTCTGCGTCTCCGGACTATCTGCATGATAATAAGGTGCGTTGCGCCCTGGGATTCCCTAGGTGCAATGAAACTAGAACTCGGAAACGACTTCGTGGAATACCTCGGATGTACGTGGGAAACCACCTAAGAGAGGCGCAGTCCAGGATCGGTCACCAACCTTGGCTAAAACCAACTATTTCTACCGAAATATATCTCATTGCTTTTTCAGTAACCGTGATTATTTTCGGTATTCAAGGTTCTTGAGCTGTTACAGGATGACTGTGGTTTTTCTCGATTTATGGTCTATCCATCGCCTGCATATATGTATGATAACAAGGTACGTGGCGCCCTGGGATTCCCCAGGGACGACGAAACTAGAACTCGCAAACGGCTTCGTGGACTACCTCGGATGTACCTGGGAAACCGTCTAACAGAGGCGCAGTTCAGTATCAGTTACCAACTTTGACTGACACCAACTATTTCCACCAAACTATATGTCATTGCTTTTTCAGTAACCGTGATTATTTTCGATATTCAAGATTATTTAGCTGTTACAGGATGACCGCAGTTTTTCCCTATTTATGATATATCTGTTGCCTGCATATCCGTATGATAATAAGGTGCGTAACGTCCTGAAATCCTCCAGGTGTGATGAAGCTATAATCCGGAAACGGCTTCGTGGACTGCCTTGGATGCACCTGGGAAACCGCCCAAGAGACGCGCAATCCGGGATCGGTCGCCAACTTTGGCGCAGACCATTCCAGCCAGGTCGGCCCTTTTTGCCCCCTGCCTGTTCCACCCCATCGCTCCTACAGCTTCGCTCTGGAGATAGGCAATTCTCGTTGTGTTATAAGGATACAGATAATCCCAGCCACACAATTCACTTCATCCCCGCAAATCGCGGTCCACTTTCCTGCGGATCAATTGCGTGCCGCTCTTCCGTCTCCCACCTTCTCGTTCCGAGGCATCCTTGTTCAGCTCGATGGGTATCGACAGGCCACACACAAGCCGACTTGAGTACAATCGCTGCAATCATCCGGTCCGCACGAGCCCGTGACCTACCCTCGTTGACCGAAAAGTCATTTGACATTATTCTCCCACATCGGAGTACACACGCGTACTCATCCCCTCCGCGCCACCGTCTCATGTTCTCCAACGCAAATATTTGCCAAATTTCGTTAGCATGCCGTCCCAAAAATCCACTCGACGCGAACCCAAAGCTTTATCCCACGGTAGATTTTCAACGAAATTTCGACGCACACATCGCCAGATGCGTCGACGAACTGACATATTGAACATCGATAAATTCTTAAGGAGGTTGGAACGGTGCACACCAGTCAAATAAGTCGTTTATACAAACTTTCACGCATCTATCGATTATAGTGGACTGTTATTTGTATTGCAACAGATGTCCTTAACCTAGAAAAATATTAATTGCAATGGAGTTGCAAAAATATTAACTGGTTTGTGCTCATTTTCGAAAAGATACATTTAAGTTTTTTCAAAGAATAATCCCTAAATTTCGCTTGATTTTTATGCCTTACGACTCATTCTCTTCCTTGAAAGATGCTCTACAAATCCACCATCGAGATATTCGATAGTATTTTCCGTTAAAAATGCCAGGAGTTTTTTTTATGGAGGAATTTCGTCGATGGATGTAAAACAAGTAGGGTAAAAGTGGTGAATATGGCCCACCTCGATTAACACGTAAATCAATGATATATGGACCGGTCCATATTCCCCACTTTTACCCTAACCATCGGCTATAACCAAAAGACGCGCAAGAGTATATATTGTAACGAATATCGTAGTTGACTATTCGTTAAGACACACGGTATTAGTTAGGTTTGACATTAGACGAACGAACGGACTATCGATATGAGATCGATCGTCATGTTAGACAGTCTGGACTGAGACGTCTGAACGAACAGACACGTGACAGTTCGTGCTCCGAATATTTAGATGCGATTGTACTAATAATATCCGCCCCCAAAGTAAATACGCGCGTTATTCATTCGCTCGATCATTACAATATAAATGTCTTTAAAAATGCACCCCTCATTTGGCTAATGCGAGGCACTCGAATCTCCTTAAGCGTGTGGTTGCATCCGCCATACTGTTCGATTCCCACGAATACCGCGTTACGTATTAAATTGCGTTTGCTCATACCAGCACGCTTACACTAACTCGCGAAACACAATGTCAGGGTTGCACGTACAACTCCGGCATACAAATTAATACATATGTGGCTCACTGTTGCCTTGAGACCACAATAGCATCCATGCACCCTTGAATCCCGCACAGTGTGCTGTAAACGCAGACATCCGACTTACGCCCACGTGTGTAAAAGTGGTCCATTACGCAGTTGGTTGTGTTCACGAGTCGTGTATCCGTGTGCCTCTTTTATCGTTGAATCGCGCAAACAATACACTTTGTTAAACTTTACTCGTGGCGCAGTTGTTCTTCCTACCGTTTACGGGCTTCCGCCCCTGGGAGTTTCGCGATTCAGCGACGTACATCGTATATCGTGTTTTATATCACTTTACTCTCGCTCTCCTCGCTGGACGAGCTTTCGTTCATTCGGACTCCGCCGGACCATTCCACGGGTTTCGCTGCCCAACTGTCGCCTTTCTATGGGAGATTCATTTTCGATGCCGAGAATTAACATAAGTTTAATCTGACGATTTCCCATTCCGCCAGCCTGTTGAGGATGTGTGTAAAGGACAACAGTCCTGCTACAATAAATGCCAATCTAGCCTGGCAACGACGTCTTATGATTTTAATGATGCGGATACTTGCGAGAGAAAAAGGTATTTAATGGCAGATTTTCGCCGCTCTCGTACCTTTTCATATCTGAAACTTTAACGTCAAGTGAACTTACCACCAAGTTTTCGGTCAAGGATGGAAGAGGAATGGGACTGCGTTACCAATACACAAAATCTATAGGAGATTCATTTTGGAAGCCGAGCCTTAGTTTCAGTTTAAGGTTACTACTTCCCATTGGGTCCTTATCCTACACCCAGAAAAATAATTTATTTGACAGCCACCGTTTATTTGGTTTAAGTAAAATATTTATTTTATTTAAATAAATATTTATTTCATTTAAGTAACTATATATTTAATTTAAATACATTTTTATTTAAATCAAACAAATATTTTACTTAAACCAAATAAACGGTGGCCGTCAAATAATTTTTTTTTTCTGGGTGTAAGTGAGGATGTGCCTAAAGGAACACAAGTCCTACTGTTCAATAAATGCTCATCCATCTATCTATCCAACCTGTCAACGTCGTCTTGAGATTGTAACCATTCAGATACTTGCAGGAGAAAAGGGCGTTCATTGGCGTATTTTCTCGGCTCTCGTACCCGTTCATATTAGACAATATAACGTCGAGTAAACTTGCTACCAAGTATTTTGCCAAGGATGGAAGAGGAATGGGACTCTCGTTACCCGTGCAGAAACTCTCTCCGTTCCTACTTTCCTCAGCTTCTCGTCTCGACGGCGAGTTTTACCGGGAGCTCAAGGTAATAACAAACTTTATGTATGCTTTCGTTCGAGTCGAGGATTTCCATAAACCCGGAAACTCCTCGGAGCCTCGTTAGCTCAGCGTGCTAATCGGATCGAATTTTACGACCACTCTTCCCTCTCTCTATCCAGACCAGTAAAGTTTTTCAAAGAACTTCTGATTTTTATTTATTTTATTGACGGTCGAGAGAATCTCCCGTTCATCCACCGGTGCGACAACTTCGTTCGACTACTTCTGTGGATATTTTTCATTGAAAATTGCTGTTGCCATTGGACGTTCTTCGTCACCTAATCAACTTTTCAATTCAGCTTCCACTCCTGTCCGCTTCAAGTTTTCCGTTCTTTATTTCGTGCCGCTCCGTTCTCGCTTCGTCTTCAAACTTCGCTCTCGTCCCACAGCTCATAGCGTCGAAATTTATTTACTGGAACGACAATTAAATGAAAGGAGGGTGTGAAACACGATGGAGCGGCGCAGAGGATATTGCACGAACGCAAGAGGCCGAGTAGTTTTACCGACGAGTCGCGCAGATCGACGGACCGACAAAGGCTTTCGTTGTCACCCGAGATGTATTGCGAGGGTTTCCGGCAGCGACAGACGGCACCGCGACGTATCGCTGCGACAGGGTCTCGCGAATCTTGAAAAATTTTGCGCCACCCACGTTCCTTTCCAACTCCCGACTGTCCGAAGAACAAAAGACGGGAGTTATGCCAGGGTTTCATTGATATTTATTTCTTAGCTTTTATTACGTATCTTTTAATTAATTAATTAATTACTTGCATTTTTGGCAAAGTACCTTTTTTTCATTTAGTAATTTTTTTGCAATCGGAAGTTTTTTTAGATTTTTTTATACGTGATTTTTTTATACGTTCTAATAAATTACCTCTGTTCATCAAAATGCACTTGCGTCAATTTTTTTTTCATCGCTGCTACTGCAGATCCTTACCTTGACAAACAAATCAGAGAAGGTGCACGACGATAAAAGTTATTTATGCCAGGGTTTCATTGATATTTATTTCTTAAATGTTGTTATCTATCTTATCTACATTATTTAATTAAAATTGCACTTTTACCAAGTTCCTTTTTATTTATTTTTTATTTATTTCAGGAAGGTTTTTTGATACGTGAAACGTTCCAATAAATTACACATGCGCCGATTTTTTGAACGAATGCATCGAACACGGTATAAAGCTCGCTAGGATATTCAACTTTAAACCAACATCCATTTTAGAAATTAATTGCGAAACTACCGTTGAAATATCTCCGCCGCCACTGCAGATCCTTACGCTGGCAAACAAGTCAGAGAAGGTGCACGACGATAAAACGTGTTATGCCAGGGTTTCATTGATATTTATTTCTAAAATTTTGTTATACATCTTATATACATTATTTAATTAAAATTGCACTTTTACCAAGTTCCTTTTTATTTATTTTTTACTTATTTTAGGAAGATTTTTTGATACGTGAAACGTTCCAATAAATTACACATGCGCCGATTTTTTGAACGAGTGCATCGAACACGGTATAAAGCTCGCTAGGATATTCAACTTTAAACCAACATCCATTTTAGAAATTAATTGCGAAACTAGGGTTGAAATATCTCCGCCGCCACTGCAGATCCTTACCCTGGCAAACAAGTCAGAGAAGGTGCACGACGATAAAACGTGTTAGAGAGTCGCTGTCGTCGAGCTGCAGGGACAAGCGCAAACACCGAGTGCACCGGGTACGTTCGGTCCGCGTTGCCGACGCGTTGCTCCCGGTGCCACTCTCGTCTTTCGTTATTACGGTTCAGTTGCAGCTGGGGTCCTCGATATCGGAAAATAGGTAGGTAAAAGCCTCTCGCTTCCACAGCCCGACCATGGTCCACTCTCTGTCTTCCACTCGGTCTACCTTTTACTCCCTCGCTTATTCTGCTTTCCTCTTTTTTTTCTCTGTACCTTTCATTCCATTTGTTTGATTTTCATTAAGCTCTTTGTCAGTTAGCCCAGCCTCGCCCGAACTGCTCGCTAAAACTTCGATACCGCATTGCTCCCATTTCCCTTCTCAATCCCCTTTTATGATCCAATTTTTTTAAGACCTTTCTCCCTTTGCCACCGTCCGTCACTTTTCCCCTTCATTATCCACACACGCACGAAACGCGGATTTTCTCCCAACCTCGTGTCCTCTCGATTTTGCTCCAAAACTAATTTATCCTTGATTCGGAGTAAAACAGTTCGTTACCGAGATCGTCAATGTTCTCATTGCCAACAATCGCACGAAACCACATGAAACCTGTCCATGCCTCTTGTAACCGCTGTACAAGTTGGGGTGCAACGCGTGCTACAACGTTCGGTTTGTCGCAACAATCGAACTCAAAACCACCTCGGATGATTGGCGGTCCTTGTGTCCGTTTCGCGTAACTGCTACAGATATAGAAAGACGCGTTGCCGAGTTGCGCGGAATAACGGAGGAAGGTAAAGGACGACGAGAGTGGGCGAATGGATTTTAGTGAGTCGCATTGATCGTCGTCGTGCAGGATAGTTAACGGGAGGCAAACATCGCACAACTCTGAGGGCAAAACGCGCGCGCTTGTATACTGTGGTTTGCACTGGGATTCGAGCATACATCGACACATCATTAGGTGCGGAGCGGCAAAGCCGGGTGAGGCTCGTGGATTTCGCACAACAACCCCGGGGCCGAGCTTGACTTGCGTCGTGGTGACCGCTTGATGGAGGTCCGTCGCTTCGGAGACTGAGCGCCGAAAGCGAGAGCCGGACAAACACGTGAACCGCCAAATTGTGAGAGTGGAGCGGCGTGCGAGCGATGATTGGAAGAAGAGGAGGCGAAGGGGTTGAGGATAGATCGAAGTGGAGTGAGCAACGGAAGGAGGTATTTGCTTTCGATTAGAATCGAACGATAGACAGAGGCGGGGCGACATTGGTAGGGGAGACCGGGGACAGAAGTAACAAAAATCCTTTTTTATTTTTTTACCAACAAACCCGAGAGTCTAACGCTTCGGCATCCAATGGTGTACCATTAACCTAGTCTTAGGTATTTAGTTTAAAAATTTCAAGCAGAAAGTAGCACGGAATTGCGAACACCGCCCCTTTAAACACAAACAAAATTCGGTAAGAATTTGGGCCGCGGTGGGGTCAATTGTAACGGGTAGTGGGGTCATTTGTAACATCCTCCTGTACCAATGATATCCTTCGCCGACCGCTATTAAGAAATAGAACCGGGGTGCATTATCACAGAGAAATTTAAATTTAAATTTAAAAAATTTAAAAATGTATTAGCCGTCTAAACTGTTTTACCCGGCTAAAACATTTTAGCCGCCCTAACTATACAGCCCTACTATAAATGTTATAGTCTGCAATTGGTTGGTTATAAATTATAAGTGTATAAATTATCGCTGAGTGCTTAGAATGTAAGAATAAAATAAATAAAATATATGGGTATTGGTGTTGGCATTGGTAGAAATTAATTGTTGCTGGTACAATTGACCCGGATCGACTGTTACAATCGACCCCACACATGATTATTAGCAAAGTTATTGTGGCATCGGTGAATAATAATCTGAAACGGATCGTCTTAACGATCCGTTTCAGATTGTTCTGCAAAAATGTTCTGCAAAAATGTACCTTTCAATTCCTTGAGCTTGTTTGCACTAATATTTAGTATTGTGTTGCCTAGCTGACGCGATCCGAACAGCCGAAAAATCACTTCTGCACTCGCAAATCACATTTGGTTTCGGCGAATTGGTAGTTTTGAAAACTCAGCTATGAGGTGATTGCATGGCCAGGTGATAAGGTGATGTCTATAATGTTGCTCACTTCATATCCGATGCATCCGATCATGCGCAGCGTTGCGCAGCCGCTTGTTCCAATTGACCCGTGTTACTTTTGTCCCCGGTCTCCCCTGCCATCGGTGTACGCCATCGTCTTCTGTTTCTTGGATTTAGAGAGACAGAATTCACCGTGCGGTCGCGTCACGACGGCAATTGAACAATCGCGAAACTACCCGTGGGGTAACTTCTCAGGAAGAAACTCTCTTCAGCCAGATTAACCGGCAGGAACTTCCCGTCAATTCATCAAACTGACTAGTCGGGGTAGGCCAAATTCCCAAGAGCCGGCTCATCAAGAGCCAATCCACCGAGGAACGACTCGCCAAGGACCGACTCAACAGCGACTGCGAATGAGGCTTTCTGCTCGACCGGCTTGGTCGCCGGATGAGACGGAGGACACGAAAGTTGTATCTTTAGATTCTCTTGCATGTCGTCGTGCTGCGTTATTGTGTTAATATTATGGTAAGCCACTGTCTCAACGCGGGACAGAAACCGGGATGATTAACGTCTCGGGCTTTCATCGAAAGGTCCCACAGATACGTGGCGCACCGATTCTCTCATGGCGTTGCTGAGGAATAAATCACTCTTAGTTTCCTCCCTTCCGTTGCGTCTTTATCTTTGTCTCCGGTGTAAAATAAAATGAAAAAAAAAACAAAAACTTCGAGGCTATTTCTTATTCGCGAGGGGCCAATCGATCCCCCTAAATTCAGCCACTTCACGACATCCCTTATTTATCTGTTTGTTTTTTTATCTGTTTATTTGCTTCTCTTCTCGCGAAGGTTCCTTTTTTCATTTGAGGTAATCATTTGATCGACCGTGTCACCCGGAAAGCCAAATCATCCTGAACTACCTTATGCGCATATTTCAAGAATTCTTTTCTCTGAGCTCTGTTGCGGTCTCATGTGTTATTTTTAATCCGAGCTATTTCGACATGACTTATTTTCGTAGGTGCGATTATTGAGTGTGGCATTTTCTTGTGATATAATCAACCGTAATATTCATTCATCAGCCAATTGGGACGAAGGATCGCAACGCTGATCTTAGATTTTTCTGCTCAAAGCGCTTGATATCAAATTCGTAAAACAATAATTCCGCCGAATGACTTTGATCTCGGCGAACAATATCCATTGACCAAAGTGAACTACCAGTCTCCAGGCCAGCACGTAGTCGTACGAGTACAGAGGCGGCGAGAGTAGTCGTATGCAAATTCCTGACTTGTAATCTACGCCTGCCTTAGCGGCTTACAAAGGGGTTGAAATCGATCGAGCTCTGCCCGTTCCACTCCGTTCCCTGCCGGGGTGGCGAGAGAGGAGTGGGGGTTCTGTATTCGTTTGTTCCGCTTCCTGCAGTGTCTCTCGTCGCAGCCACGACTCACCGGGTCTCTCGGCTATACGGAGCCTCAGCTCCGGCTTCCCCACAGCCGGGGGCCGGATTAGCATTTCTGTGGTAGATCATTCTCAGGAACCGCTGTTCCCGGGGACCATCGTCGTCGTCGTCTGGAAATTTATAACGGCGCGCTATGTTTCCAACCTCTTGTTCGTTCTTTCATTCCTACACATTTCTCGTCTAGGATGGCGATCGTGAAGCGGGTGGATTGCTGAACTGCCGCAGAACTAGGTGGTTCGGCCCCGCGCCTCGCCCCTCCGCATCTGCAGTACCCTCAATCCTCTTCCCAGGCCCTCCCCACCGGACCGGCAGAAAGCCAGTTTCGATTCTCATTCACGTGCACAGCGATAACTATAATTCACCGGTACCTCTCGCTCACTCACTCTCGATGAATCGCACCGCGAGCCAGTTGCGCCAGTCAGCTAGCCGGCTAGGTAGCTGGACGCTGTCATGGTTTATCGCCAAGATTTAGAACCCGGCACGGGGGGCCGTGGGCAAAGTGGGTTGAGAGGGAAACCGTGTTTCATTAGTCAGAATGAATATACGAATCGATTCACTGCACAGGGCGCAGAAAATTCAGGATCGAACGGCGGACAATCATCAGCGATTCGTTCCGTCCTCGAGACGAAGGAGAGGATTTTCTAGGTGTCGGTAACTTAATGTATAGGTGAGTTTTTTTTTTATCAGACTGTGACAAATGGTACTTCGGACACTGATGAGGCTGCATAGAGGAACATGCTCTTTGTTGTCGCTAATGTCGACTCCAGATTCGAAGTCAAATAGAGCGATTAAGGGTGATATTATGGCTGGTTGTCTCAGATGACGATAATCAGTCCAGTTCCAATGTACCTCTCAGCTACGTTGTTGAAAAAAACTATGGCCATATCAGCCCGCATCGCAACGGGAATCCCTTTATAGGATCCCTTTTATTGGGATCATCGATGTGAATGATCTGAACTTGCTTAGGGTCGATCCGTGCACTATTCGGGAATCCCTTTATAGGATCCCTTTTATTAGGATCATCGATGTGAATGATCTGAACCTACTTAGGGTCGATCCGTGCACTAGTCGTGCACTATTCGGGAATCCCTTTATAGGATCCCTTTCATTGGGATCGTCGATGTGAATGATCTGAATTTGCTTGGGGTCGATCCGTGCACAATTCGTGCACTATTCGGTAGCTTAATGTGCAGGCGCGTTTTTTTTTGTACCAAACTGCGACAAATGGTAATTCGGACACGGACAACGCTGCATACAGGAACATTCCCTTTGTTGTCGCTAATATCGACTCCAGATTCGACCTCAAATAGAGCGATTCGGGGTGACACGGCTGGTCGAGTCAGATGACGATATTCAATCCTTTTCCAATCGAAGTACCTCCTATCTACCTTGTTGAAAAAAACAATGCCCATATCACACCGCATCAACTTACATTGCAAGGGAATCCCTTTATAGGAGCCCTTTTATTGGGATAATCGATGCGGATGATCTGAATATGCTTAGGGTCGCTCCGCGCACTATTCGAGCTAAAGAACCACTCTGGTTGTGACTCAGCAGAAGGGGCCAATGTTGTGCCGTTCCCTTTCAATATCTGTGTAGGAGCTTCCACAAAATTATTCACAGCTATATTGATTTCAATCTTTTTTGACCTCGAAAAGTCTTGGGGAATTCAATGTCCTTCGATCACTCCACGGACTTTCCTGGAGCGATCGGCAATTTTTTGGCCCGACTGTCCTGGAGCGATCGATAATTTTTTGGCCCGGCTGTCCTGGAGCGATCGGTAAGTTTTTGTCCCGACTGTTCTAGAGCAATTGACAATTTTTTGGCCCGACTGTCCTAGAGCGATCGGTAATTTTTTGGCCCGGTTGTCCTGGAGCCCGATGACGGAAAGCAGTGTTCCGCATCCTTTATAAAGTTCAGCGTCCCGAAGTGTGATCTCCCATCGGACCATTAACGCCGATGTTTCGCCGTGCTGCGCCCACACCTGCCCGCGAAGATCCCTTCGATTAATTCTCGTTACTGTCAATCGTGATTTCTCTGCGGTGGAGAAAAAAAATCTCGCGAGTAAATGGGGATCATGGAAGGAAGAACCGAGGAAAACGGTTCGGTCGTTTGTCGTGTACGACGTGCACTATATTGGGGCTCTCCTGAAGGCATGTTTATCGAGTCGCACTAATGAAATCGATGCCACTGCCGCAACGACCCATTCCACTCTGATGCCATCCACTCGATATATCTGGTAACCCTTTGTACCGAGTCCTCCGTGCGGTTTATCTCGAATACCCGAATCACGTTTCGAGACGGAAAGGGGATGGAAACGGAACGAGATAAACAGGACCAGGGAGATGAATTGTTGAATGCCGGTTCTCCATGACACCGATAGCAGTCCTCCAAAGGCTCGGTAAAAGTACTTCATTAATTAATACAACCAATCGTATTGTGCATCTTGTTTTTTTCGTTTATGGTTAACCCTTCAATTCCGAAGCTTTCCTATCAGAAAAAAATCTCAATCAGACACCTTTCTAAATCATATATTTAAAAATGTTGACTTTTGATAAATTCACCTTATCAATTATTACAGCTGAATAATAAAAGACTATGATGAAATTATGTCCCAAAAATCTCTGGACTATAAATTGCTATCCGTCAAATTTTTACATAATATTAGAAATAAAAATTAAAAAGATATTTTTTGACATCGCTGTTTCACCAAACTGGTAAATATTTTGAATTTTGCATTGAAGGGTAAAAATGAGAATTTGATAGGCGTTGGACGAAAATATGGAATAATAAATCTATCTGGCACAAAGTAAGAGTTTAACCCGACTCGATATGAACTTCCATGTATAGCATCGAGCACACCCATGCGTGGGCTTACCAGATCGTTATTCGAAGTATCGATTAATTAAAAATAATTAATAAAACGTAAAAACAACTTACCAACCGAGCACCAAAAAAAGCAAAACAAAACTAGCTACCACAAAACAGGGTTTTTAACTGGCTCGATATCGCATTTCATGTAAAAAAAAAAAATGAAGTGAGCTCGTGCGGAGTTTTAACAGACCGTTAGTCAAGTTAATGATTAATTAAAAATAATTATTAAAATGTTGAAAAAAATTTACCCAACTAATAGCACAGTTCGTTGGGTCTTCGTTGGTTTTATTTATGTTCTCTACCGCCCCACTCGATGCATACGAGTATTAAAGAAAAAAAAATTATCGATTCTGCACGACGGCGAGTGGGGAAGAAAAAGGAAAGAAAAAAAAAGAAAAGGGCAGTGATAAAAAAAAAATCTATGGTTACTATAACCGTTGCTAAGGGCTTTAGATAGTGTAAAGTTACGATGCATAACCGATTTTATAGGGATAATCGCTTCGGATACTGTTGCATCACGATGCGGTTATTATCGAATAAAACTTCCGATCAGATGAACATTTTTATTTCAAACATTTAATACCTCCGAAATTTTTATTAATTTATTTGAAATTCATACTTTCTCTCACACGATCTTTCCAATAATAATAATAATTTTCGCTTCGTCGGTAAAATATATGAATCGGATAAAGAAATTACATTTCACCGACCATATCCGCCAATTCATTCCTTGCTTCGCTCACCACGGGGTTTAAAAATTTTCTTCCACAATTTATTCTCATTCGTCTCTTATTTTTAACTTTTATTTCGCCAACAACATCGCACAGTTACAGCCCGGCGTACAGCATCGGATTCGAAAATATGAAGAAAAAAGAAGCAGGCATTTGAACGCGGATGGTTGCCAGCGGAAAATCTCTCTCCGCCGTGAATTAATGTTCCCTGCCCAACCGCTATGCTTGCTCACTCGTTGCATAGATGCAATTTCAACGGCTGTCCAGTAACAAGATAGAGGCATACAGGCTACTAAAGCGTAAGCTCCCTCAAGCGTGTTTACCAACCTCCGGATTATAATCTAGCTTCGTCGCACATCGTATCTTCCTTCCACAATTCCCGACAATAAACCATTCTTCCGCTCAGTATCGTCGATTTTTTTTTAGCTTCAGGGCTTTTTTTTGCAACTGGAAAGATGAACATATTCGCCAAATTTTTGCGGCTATTCGAGAACAGTGACGTGGAAACGTGAGGGCCGTATGAGATAAAAGTTTCGCCCTGTTTTTTTTTATTTCCATTGTTTCCACTTATGTAACCGGCTTGGGTCACTGAGCCACCCACGAACCGCCTAGAGTTTTCAGAATTTGGTTCGCTGTTTCCCCGATCCTATGCTGGTCACGTAACCCTCGCCGAAGCATCGTCCCTAAGCTTGTCTTGTATCACGACCGTTTGTTAATATTGACCGGGGTGAAGTACGTGTTCTTCCACTCCCGTTGCTGCTTTCCTCCATTGAACAACAACGAGAGTGAAACAATTTGACACACCGTAGAACTTCTAACAAAGTTAATGACGATCGTGCCACTTTTTATTTCACCAAGAGCTGGGATATAATAATACGATGCATTGTATTTATTGTATTATTTTTAAGAAATTAATTCTACGTGAGACGTTACATCGCTAGGGTATCATGCAAGTGTATTAAGACGTGTGATAGGTGAGATACGCTTGCTGTATCTATCACGTGTTGTTCCGACACGATTAGCAACATGTTTCTTTTACAAGTGCAGAGTTAATATCAATTTGGCTGGTTGGAATTCGCCTGGGCACGATATACTTGATTCACGGATGGATCACCCAGCAGCTGGTTCACCTTTGATGCTAAGTCTGATAGATACGAAACGCTTGCTGTATCTATCACGTGTTGTTCCGACACGATTAGCAACATGTTTCTTTTACAAGTGCAGAGTTAATATCAATTTGGCTGGTCGGAATTCGTCTGGACACGATATACTTGATTCACGGATGGGTGACCCAGCAGCTGGTTCACCTTTGATGCTAAGTCTGATAGATGAGATACGCTTGCTGTATCTATCGCGTGTTGTTCCAACACAATTGGCAACATGTTTCTTTTAAAAGTGCAGGGTTAATATCAATTTGGTTGGTCAGAATTCGTCTGGACAGAATATACTTGATTCACGGATAGGTGACCCAGCAGCTCGTTCACCTTTGATGCTAAGTCTGATAGATGAGATACGCTTGCTGTATCTATCGCGTGTTGTTCCAACACAATTGGCAACATCTTTCTTTAAAAAGTGCAGGGTTAATATCCATTTGGCTGGTTGGAATTCACGATATACTTGATTCACGGATGGATGACCCAGCAGCTGGTTCACCTTTGATGCTAAGTCTGATAAATGAGATACGCTCGGTGCGTCTATCGTGTGTTGCTCCAACACAATTGGCAACACGTTTCTTTTAAAAGTGCAGGTTTAATATCAATTTGGTTGGCTGGAATTCGTCTGGGTACAATATACTTGATTCACGGATCGGTGAACCAGCAGCTGGTCCAACTTGATGCTACGTCTGATACATGCGGTACGCTTGCTGCATCTATCGCGTGTTGCTCCAACACGATTGGCAACACTTTTCTTTTAAAAGTGCAGAGAGTTAGTATCAATTTGTCTGGTTGGAATTGGCCTGGGCACGATATACTTGATTCACGGATCGTTGAACCACCAGCTGGTCCACCTTTGATGCGAGATGAATTCGCGGGTCGTTTCTCTCGCATCTGCACGAGGGCTTCGTTCGGCTTGATCGAGGAAATGGAGAGTCCTTCGCCTGTGCGAATAGAACGGTCGACTCCGCGGTGCCGCTCGAATTGGAATGAAGAGAAAAAAACCGTCACGGTCATCGAGCATCGTAAAAGGCGAACGAGGGAGCACGGAGGGCTGATCGTGCGTTCATACGCCAGCCAATCCGTCCTCTATTTCGACGAGAGGAAAAATGCGAGAGTGGAAAAGATTCCGCCGCACGGTCAGTAGTCAATCGCGTTCGTAGTTAGGTCGTACGGGTGGGGGGATGGGGAGGGAGGGGGGGGGGGTAATCCCACTCTACTCGTATAACCGACACACACACGCACACTCGAATTTCCTCCATTTCGAATTCTTCGACTCAGCTTCCGCATCTGCCTGAGTACGACGAACCCTCGTATTTTCCTTTTCTTCCGACAACCGCGAAACAGCCGAACGAAAGAGAGATGGTCGAACGACGAGCGGAAACGTTTGTCCCGAGGCGAGGATTTCATCAACGGAATTCATTTCGACTGGGAATGTTTGGCCGGCATTTCATCGGCGGACAATGAGAGGGGAACCACCCAGCGGGGAAGCACTACATATATCGGGTGAGGACATGTACGGGGTGATCCAGAAAGTTCCCGACCCATTTTTCCGAGTCGTTTATCCCCTGAGCAAAGTTACTCAGCTGGTTTTTTTTAGAATTCACAACAGTTATCCAGTGATAATCATTACAAATTTCGATGAGCGAAGCAATTGGAAGAAACGATCTTGCCGCCCTGGGAGACGCGAGATGGTGATACAGATAACTGGCAACGGTGAACAGGGGATTGATCTATGGATCTATCGATGATAGAGAATCAGTAGAGAGATCTGTGGATCTGTCAATGGTGGAAAATCAGTAGATGGGTCTATAGATCCATCAATTGTGGAAAACCAAGTGATATATTTATTGATCTATCAACGGTAGACAATCAATCGATAGATATATAAATATATCCTGGCAAAATGTATGGTATTGATCGATTGATTGATAAATTTATAGATCTATCGAAGGTAGGTAATCTATAAATAGATTTATACTAGATCTTCCAATGGTATAATATCAATAGATAGATTTATACTGGAGCTTCCACTGGTGGGCAGTCAATACATAGATCTATAAATCTTTCCGGCAAAAATTGGCACAAACTTACTGGAGCACCGTGTATGCATGGCTTTATACATATTATCGCGTTTCTATTGTCACAGAGATAACACAAAACTAGCGGCCCAGACCTTAACGCGTCTCGCTAAGGATCAAAGGCGAATATATATTTTATAAAAATTAGAAATTTAGTTCCGTACACATAAATTTCGTTTGACCCCGCAGACTGTGGTGGCGCCTGTGGAAAGTGAAACAAAAGCGGGAATGTTCAACGAACTGTGCACAGAGTCATTAGTTGAAACGTGTGTGCTGGCGCGTTGATTTTACTCGTTTACCCCTTTCAGACTCGCGCGCGGCCCCTTTCCCTTTTTGTTCATGGACCGTGAGAAGATGAATCAGCGACGAGGAAAATTAGCGACGCTTTGTGAGTAATACATTTTTATTAGACACTCTCACATGAAGAATAATACGAGAGCAGAGAGTTTTTCTTTTAACCAAGGCAATAAATAGATTTTCAGTGGATTCGCTCGCATACAAAATTCCAAGCGGATTGACGGAACATTTTGTAATCTTCTTTTTCTACAGTGACAAAAAAAGAAAAAAATCGGTTCCCTCAGTGATATTTTTCTCGCTGTGTACGCTCCAGATAATCCACGAAAAAAATCCACTAGAAGGTGCAAAATACTCTACTCATACAGATTATTAAAAGTAAATAAAAAAAAGTATCAGCTCGCCCGATAATATTTAGCGAAGCAAGGTTATTAAACACCGATATCCCATGAAAGTTCAATTTCGCGAGAACGACCAATTATACCAACTAAATTCCGGAGGTTGCAACCACGACCGTATAGAATCGGACGATTAATTCACGCGGTGCGATCAGCCGACCCATCAATGGGACAATAGTTTTCCGCTCGAATAAACTTTGCGATTTCAACCAGGCACCGAACTATTCGGTCGAGCACCGATGAAACTCGTCGGCACGTACCAGCAGACTCTTGGTACGTTTCTCACCGCCCTCCCCTCACCGCCTCCTCCGTACACATTAACGGGACGATTCTGATAAAGGGTCGGGAATCGGGCTTGGGAGGGTAAATCTCCCTCACGAATTGCGCCTTGCGTTTGCTCCGCTCGTACACTTCTAGAGACCGAATTAAATTCCCAGGCGCCCGGCCAGAACCCCATTACGCCCGACTGCACCGTTACGTTTCCCGTAATAGCCGTATACCGCACTTGTATGAACGCTTATACAGTTCAGCAGTGTACCTGCAATACCTTGACTACCTATGAATTTCAGAGCTCCACTGTAAACCCTGCGCTTCCATTCTTCCTCTTCTTCCTCCACCTTGTTCTTCTTGCTTCGCGACAACTCTCACGTGTAACACTTGCATAATGAACGGTGTACAATAACAGAACCAGTAAGTTTCTCGGCTAATGTTATGCGGAGCTGTAAACACCACTCGGGGGAGAGTCGAGCTGAGCTTTGCCACGTTCGGGAACTAATATGGATCAACGTTTCCTCCACCGTGGAGTTCAGCTTGTTGATAGTGATATGGATACACTGAGAAAAAGGATATTATCTCCTCCTAAGAATAATTCCCAGAGGGGACGTCTATATAGATCGTTTCTCACAGCATACATTCAATTGGTTAATCTATAATTATGGTTGTACCATGATTTGTCATTGTCATAACTACAAAATCTAGACGTTCCCCTTGGGAACTATTTTTTATGGAAAAAAGGCAGTATTGATGCAAATTGTAAAGTACCAGGAAGCCTCCTTGCTGGTACTTTACAATTTGATGGCAATATGCGCCTAAGAATTTTTGCCACCTTACTCAATTTTCCCAGAATTCCTTGCGAACATATCGCACCCTTCGACCAACAGTGTAACAACTTATATTGTAATCCCATAAGAGATGTTACACTATTGTTCTAGGGGTGGGATATGCTGTCTACTTTCTGGCGGGTTGTTCGCAAAATTCTATCGGAGATAGCGCAGTCGAAAATGATAGTATGTCCTCCTAAGAATAGTTCCCAGAGGGGACGTCTATATAGATCGTTTCTCACAGTATGTATTCAATTGGTTGAACTATAATTATCGTTGTAACCATGATTTATTTATAATTATGGTTGTAACCATGATTTTTTGTCATTGTCAGAACTATATGTAGACATTCCCCTTGGGAACTATTTTTTATGGTAATATGCGCCTAAAAATTTTCGACATTGATCGCTGGCCAAAAGATAGGCAAACGCGAACCCACCTTACTAAATTTTCCCAGAATCCCTTGCGGACATACGCTGCCTATTTTCTGGCGGGTCGTTCGCAAAATTCTGTCGGGAATAGCGCAGTCGAAATCGCATAAAAATGACCCTACCGCCCCACCGTCCACGGTATAAACGGTCATAGTCAGGGGATAAGTCGTCCCGGAATGCCGAGTATGAATTTTCCAGTCTTTCGTATATTAGATTCTTCGAAATTCCGAAGGACGAGAAAAGCGTCAAGGCGAGACCTAAAAATAGACGACCGAAAAAAAAGGAGGGAAGAACCGAAAGGTGACGACAGCGGGGCGGTCGCGAACGATGAGGAACGAGGGGGTGTGCACGGAATGGAAAATCCCTACGAAAAAAGGATGATAAAGGATGAGCCGCCAGGGGATGAAAAGCGAATGTAAATTGCATCGGCAATTTTTCATTTCCGCTTCGTACTTCTTCTGGTGCGCCTTGTCCGACCTTCCATATCCGCGTGTATATACATATGTATGGTAGATATGTATACGAAGGCGGTATAAGCCAGGGGATCGACTGCGGGACGATAGTATAAAGCGTTGAATGGAAAGCTTGACGAACTCGGGCTGCACGTCGACCTGGATTTTCCTTCCGCCGTTTTGATTCAATGCAATTGGAAGAGGGGCAAAGTGAGGGAGCGACGAATGGCAGTAAGTTATCTACGACCAATGTTGGCTTTATGGAAAACACTGTTAAATAAAATTTTATTTTAAAATTAATGAACCGGCGCTGCAAGTCTTTTTGCACGAACCCTTTTTGCACGAATCTTGAAGTTCAAAGGCTTTGCAGTGCAAAGGTGTGCACTGCGATTTTGAGGGAAGAGTGTATGAAAAAAAATGTCAGCGGCATTACGATTAGTGGTGTGCCTGGCGAATTACTGATTTGTATATTCAATAGATTTTTGCACAGTAAATTGACTGATATTTACTATGTAATAAATTGCACAGTAAATTCACGCCCTCAAGAATAGTTTAAGGTGAACGTCTTTCGTTTTTAGCTTCCTCATTGAGGAAACTTTATTTTCATGAAAAAAAAATTCCGAGATTTTACTGAAAACGTACTTGTTTTTATTTTTTTTTTTTTTTTCGTCAAGTCGATGGCTTCCAAAAAAAATAGTCCCAGGAAACATATTTTGGTTTTTTTTGTCTGTAATCTCCGAAATTCCATGGTTTCAAAACCATATCAACGAAGTTGTGACGGGAGGAAAACGGCATTAAAGGAAAATGAATTTTGCGTCCCAAGTGAATCCAGCAGCTAATTTTTTATTTAGCGCAACGAGAATTTAATTTACATGAAGAAGCACTGAAAGTTGGCTTCGCGCGTACAATTACAAGATATAGTTTCTCCGTTTCTATTACGGTGTCGTGTTTGCGCGTCACCGTTGTCGGGTTGAATCATGGTAACGCTGGTGGTCGTAGCGACGGAGGAAAACCATTTGCATCATTGTCCGTCGCTTATCTGTAAATCGATTACGAAACAACGGTGGTAATAACTTTGCTTGTCTGGACGCGGAGCGGTCCGCCGAGGAAGATACGAAAATAAGAGAGCGGTCATGGCGTGTGCTGGTGCAGCCCACATCTGACGAAGATGAAGTGTCGGAAGAGGTAGAGGAATGACAAAAAGGAGGGGCGACGCGACGCGAGCCCGGTGTGTGGGAGGCGCACGTTTGCCAAGAATTAGTGAGTGACGTTGGTCGAGCATGAATTTTACGCCGTTGGCAATACGATTATTACTGTGTGCTAACTACCGTCGACCGATGTTTATTCGCTCAGTGAAGGCGATTTTTTCTTGTTCATTTCTCACGCTGTCACCCGCGTGATCGACAACCCTTGTAGCCAATTTTGAGCGTTACATCAGATCTTGCCAGGGCCTTGCTAGGATCTTGCTAAGATCTTGCCAGAGCCTTGCCAGAGCCTTGCCAGAGCCTTGCCAGGGCCCGTTGTAACGCTCTGAAATGTCTAATGCCTGATACTAATCAAATATGAACCTATTTTGATATTACTTTTTGAACGCCAACATTTTTTAAGCGTTACATCAGATCTTACCGGGGCTTTGCTAGGAGCTTGCTAAGACCTTGCCAGACCCGTTGTAACGCTGTAAAATGTCTACTAGGAAAAAACATCGTCATGGTCGGAAATGAAAACCCATTTTCTCATAAAGAATTTTTCTGATGGGTCGCTCTATGTTGCCTCCTCATAGAGGAAGCTTTGTTTTATAGTAATCAAACATGAACCTATTTTGATATTAATTTTTGAACTATTTTTATGCGACTCCAAAGACAAAAAAAAGTTTAAAAAAGGTACTCCATGGAAGGCCAGATTAATAAGACTGCCCCTTTAAAGGCACTGGGCCGCCCTGTCCGTGGTTTAATATCGAAGACTAATGTATCAAATTAATGGGCAAAAGTTCTATCGACAAGTTTCATAATTCCAGTTTGCATGAAATTTGTACAGCTCTCACATTTCATACCGATGTCAGGAAGTTGGCGTTCGAACTGACGTTGGAGTTGGCGTTGGCATTTGAGTCGCTCCTGGAGAACACGAGAATAACGAAAAAACATCATTTCCATTGGACGAACTATTCGGTGATTAACTAAATTGTTCGACAGTTTTTGGAGTAGCGTGGTTCTTACTCTTTACTCGAAGCGTGAAGACTCCGACGGGACGAGCCACCATTTATGTTGACGTTTGTGTTGGCGTTCTCGTTGAGGTTTTCGCTGGGTTGGAGTCCCAGGTGACCAAGACCATTTACCATACCGCCCATACCGCCCATACCGCCCATACCGTTAATTAAACCCGTACCTATCGTTGCGGGATAATACGGGTAGCCTGCAGGATAACCGGTCGAATGACCAGACGGATACCCGATGGGATAACCCGGTTGGTATCCAGTTGGGTAACCAGTGTAACTAGCCATACCGGGACCCATTGCGCCCAGGCCTGCCACTCCGGTACCCATCGTGGACGCGATTCCGTGTCCGCGACTGTCCAACTCAGTCATCGCATTGCCCATGGACCTAGCCGAGCCCCCTGGGTAGAATACACCTGGATAGAACTGTAAACAAATTCGATAGACAGAAAATTCCGAGAAAAACGTTGGATAAGTTTCGTGGAACTATTTTCACCCTCGTAGGCACACTCATAAGATCGATACATCACAGGATCGATAAGTCACAGGATTGATAAGTCATAGGATCGATAAGTCATAGGATCGATAAGTCACAGGATCGATAAGTCATAGGATCGATAAGTCGTAGGATCGACAAGTCATAGGATCGGCAATCATAGGATCGACAAGTCATAGGATCGATAAGTCATAGGATCGATAAGTCATAGGATCGATAAGTCATAGGATCGATAAGTCATAGGATTGATAAGTCATAGGATCGATAAGTCATAGGATTGATAAGTCATAGGATCGATAAGTCACAGGATCGATAAGTCATAGGATCGATAAATCATAGGATTGATAGGTCATAGGATCGATAAGTCATAGGATCGATAAACTTTAAAAAGTTCTTCAACCAGAATTTCATGAAAAAAGAAAAAAATGATTTGGGTCTAAAAATGTAGACTGATTATTCCAAAAGTCAAATTTTGCACACATCTTTATGTACAACAAAATGTCAAGCTGAAGAATATTTTGTTTCACCGAGACAGAGTCTCTTATCCCCTCAAAGGGTAAAGAATAAAAGGGTCAAAGGGTTAAAAGTCTCTCAACGACGGATCAGAATGTCAATTAAATTACCTGAGCCATTGCCGTGGCAACGCAAGCCAGGAAGGTCGATGCAGCGAGTGACGGGAGCGACATTTCTCGTGGTTGTTTTCCTTGGGCAAACAAAACAGACTGAGTCCTCGCTACCGTCCCACTCGCCTCTTATAAGGGTGGCGACCGTTCGAAAGTTTGATGATTAAATTTTTAAGTGGTTTGTCGGACGTTAATGCGTCGAATCTAATAAAACCAGTATGGATATAAACAAAAAAGTATAAAAGCCAATTGTCAATTGTTAAGCTCAACAATTGCAATTAACAGAGCTTCGATGAATTATTTAGCTCGTTATAAAAGTCTCGTTATGAAAGTGGCCTTCTCTATGTACAATTTATTATACCATTGAAACAATTTTAATGTTGCGATACAGCACCGCCCGTGGACTCACTCAAGGTGGCATTATCAAACGAGCAGTAAAAGTAAATTGTTACGCGAGTTCGCAACTTCACCGCTAATTCACTCGCAAAGTTTTAATCGAGTAATCACGCTGGCCAAGAGAGAGTGGGAGAAAACTCGCTGTGCTCTCCGACACTGTTATTTTATTTTATATTTTCATTTTTACAACCTTCACGGAAGAGTCGCTCGGGTCAATGCGGAGCCGAGCTCGTAAGGTTGCGAATAACATCACCGATAACAAAAGTTCGTAACTACTTTTTTTTGAGAATATTCGAATTGAATACATTTTTGGATTTGATTAAAATATCATTTTCCCGATCGATTCCGATTCCTGTATGAAAATCGCAGATGCATCGTGTTATTGATATAAACTTATGGATCCATGTTGCATTAAGTTCCTTGGCAAAAAAATCCGCCAAACTACTTTGTCGATTAATTCAGCGTCGCAAAAACAAAATTGTTTTCCGTCTTTTACCATAACAATCGATAAGATCCGCCTATCGAGATACATAAATGTCGGTACTTTTTTCATGTCAATGTAAAAAAAAATGTTAAGACATTTTGATAGTGGGAGTCTTTGACGATATCGGTGATTTTTAAAGTTATCAAGTAACGGTGAATAATATAGTAAGAATACCGATAATTTTTACCCCTTGCATATTCAGTCCTGCTGCTTTGTGCTTTGCGTTACAGCCATCGTGCGCCTAACTACATTGAGAAAGCGTAAAAGGATTGTAAATTAATAAGAGGACGGATGTGGGTGTCGTTTTCTCTGCTCCGCTTTCTCGGTTCATTTACCGTTGTAGAAACAAAATTATTTTCCGCTTTTTACCGTAACAATCGATAAAATACGCCTATGCAGATACATAAATGTCATTACCTTTTTCATATGTCAGCGCAAAAAAAAAAAAAAAAAAAGAAGACATTTAGATTGTGGGAGTTTTTGACGACATCGGTGATTTTGACATTTTTTACCGCTTGCATATTCAGTACCACTGCTTTGCGCTTTACGTCACAGCCATCGTGCGCATAACTACATTGAGAAAGCATAGAAGGATCGTAAAATAATATAAGAGGACGGATTTGGGTACCGTTTTCTCTGCTTGCCCAGCACAAATTCCCTTTGAGATTGCGTTGTATTCAGATTGCACGGTACAAACTAGCGCAGCGAACCAGTTCATCTGTGCAACCAATTAATCAGATTCGCAGTTTCCGACGATACGGAACTCACTTTTAATTACGACTGAGAGGCGAATATACCGTAAACTCGGATACTGGGACTAATAGGCTCTGGTAGGGTTTCCATGAAAGAGACTTTCGTGCAATTTCGCTATGAGATTTGGGTAATGAATGTGCATCGTTTCACCGTGCTTTCGAGTGTCCATTCTGCACGAAGAACACAAGAGTGTAAGCCCCGTAACGGTACAAGGCTCACCCGTTTTACCACTAAAAGTACATCGTAATAATATAACGTTAATGCATCTCACCGAGACAATGTAATCCGATTAAGATGGATGGAGCGCTTCAGACTAATCATGCTATATATTTTGTAAGTCGTTTATAAAAATTCGTGCGCATGTATTGATTATAGTGGATGATTATTTGCGTTATGACAGGTGACCTTAATCTAGAAAAACATTAATGGCAATGGATTTGCAAAAATTTTAACTGGTTTGTGCCAATTTCTGAAAAAGTACACTCGTTCAGTTTTTTCAAAAAAAAATCTTTTTAATGGAAAATATTATCAAATATCTAATTCGCGATTTTGTGGAGCATTCTAGATCGGTGCTCATTCTCTTTCGAGAAAGAGAATGAGCCCCAATCATGAATGAGCACAAAATGTAGAAATCTCGTTAAAAATTGTTTATTATAATTTTCGTTGCCGACCGAGGCGGTTTCACATCTCTTTACAAAGGAAGGGTGTCGCATGGAATGTTACAACGTCCAAGTAGAGTAGTCTCGTTATAGCCAGATGCGAGGGACACGGCAAAGTTCTGCCAGCAGCAACGTCCCGCCGGTAAGTAGAATATCCGTCGTTTAGTCAGACAGTTGGTTTACTCGATACGGCAGCTCGGTGAGTCTTACGAATACCATAGTAGAACCATGAACCATAGTAAAGCTTTACAGTCAATAAATAATAACAATAATGATTATTTATTTATTTATATTTTAAAAAATAATAATAATAACGATAAATGATAAAATATATATTAGAATAAACCATCTCTAAAAACGTTTTTTGTCACAACATATTTTTTACAACTTAAATTCTCCGACACTCAAAACTCGTTTTTTTTACAACATTGCTTACTCTACGGCGGGGTCAAAGAATCCATTATTCCGCGTAGCCAAACGCATTCCCCCTAATCGATCAGAGCCAATTTTTTTTTTTATTTCTCGCCGATCTAAAAAAAGTTGGCTGATTAGTTAGGTTGACATCGACAAAATGTTGAATTGCGCATACATCTGACGAACCGTCGGAAGGGAGTCGCGAGCCTCGTTGCGAAGGCAATTAATCGCGAGTTAAGCGAGCGCGGGCGGAGTTCTGGCGGTACACACAGCTAAAAACAATTAAAGCGCGTCGTCGCGCAACGTCAAGGCAGACAATCA
Source organism: Ichneumon xanthorius (assembly GCA_917499995.1). Taxonomy (NCBI): domain Eukaryota; kingdom Metazoa; phylum Arthropoda; class Insecta; order Hymenoptera; family Ichneumonidae; genus Ichneumon; species Ichneumon xanthorius. The sequence continues at coordinate 13,542,157 of OU824201.1, forward strand.
GGCGTAAGTCTGTTGCGATAGGGAAGTTGGAGGCCTCCCTCGGCTACACGCGAACTCCGACTATGTCGGTTGGCTACGGATTTGCAGTCGAGTTGCTGCTGCTGCTTTTTATGTTTACCGCCCAACCGCGGAGATTTACGGTTCACATTCACGACCCAACAAAGTACACACACGTATGCGCGAGCGCAATGTGCACTCGCTCGTAGTGCGGATAAATTAAATTCCGCATGTGTAAACAACGGAGACGGAGTTTACGTTCAGTATTTAAAGCCAAGCTTTCGCTCGCAGAGGACTGTCAGTCACACAGTGGAAAACTGGAAAATATATCGCACAAACTCGTCGATGAGTGTGACCTACGAGACATACAATATGATGAACATTGTAGAGCTGTGCGCACTCGTTGCCACTTTTGTCGCTGTCCATGTAAATTAATTTTTTGCCAATTTTTTTCGTCGTACCCCATTAAAAATGTTAAAAATTTCTCGCACATAATAACGAAGTTTTTATGCATTGATTCGTTTCTAGAATTAATTGATCAGTATATTGATCGATATGAACGCGTCCAAAGAAACTCGATTTAACATACAGAGACATTTATTTTAACGTACATGTGTAAGTTAAATTACATTTATCAGTTGATTCATACAAGTCCGAAGCCTCTGCAGCATTGAAACAAAAAATTCTCAACTGCTCGACACCCTTCCACATCGAAACAGGTGCAATATGTGACTTTAGAAAGATTAATTTTCTGAATTTTGACCCGAAATAAATTACTAATAAAAAAATGTCTTGTGGACAAACTTTCGTTGAGAAGAGTTATTGTTCGTCAAATTGTTTTTAGAATTTTCGTTTTGACATTGCGGAAGATACTTTGCGAAATAGCCGTTTCGCCACCGCGGCAAATAACCGCAATGCACATAACGACGAGTACCACCATCCGCAATAACGCTTCGCTCATTTCTCGCACGTGATGGATGGTACTTGTGGGTGCAACGAAGCAACAAATGGGATACGACCCGTATATGCAGAAAAAAATAACAAAAATAAAAATAAGATGTACGCTGCAGTGGCAACTAAAGTGTTAAAGAGCTGCTACGCGAAGTTGTGAAATTACGGGCCCAACTGTCGTGCTATGGCGCATCGCAATATGGCATGATGGGAATGGGCCTTACTTCTGCACAGTAAAAAAAGTTTGTACTTTTTACGATAACTTATAGTCCAGAAGCGTCCAAAATTTTTTATTTCTCAATTTTCCGATCGAAACCATCCGTTTTTAGTTTTACAAACAAAAGTAGAAACTAAAATTGTTAATGACATGGGAAATAAAAGGACAGGTTTGTATATTCAAAAGAATTTGTCACTTATTTCACAAAATCATTTTTACGAAACTTTGTATTCCGATTTTACGAAATTATTTTTTCCTGTGTGGAATTTACTCCGCTGGAATTTACTCCGCTGGATTTTCCAGCACTGGTTTTCCCTCCGCCGGATTTTCCACCGCTGAATTTCCCGCTTATCCGCCTACATACAACTCCGCGACGGCTCTTGGCGACAGCGAGAATGCCAATCCAACACGACAACAAACTCCAACACGAAAGTAAACAGCAATGGGGACGGTGGATCCGGTCGTTGGTTTTAAATTCTAATGGTGTTGCGTAATTCACAAAAATTCCGTGTCTCTCGATAAACAACACTTACAATAAAGAATATTGGAAAACGACTGCATATCTTGGATTCGTCTCCAAAAAAAGAATCGCTGTTTTATTCGATGCACATTTTTTGCAACCAATGGTTTTTATTTCATCCCATTCGAGCGACTTCATAAGACAAAGAAGGTAGACGTTAAAAAAGATTTGTACGCAAACTTTTTTTCCTCCCCAAACGCCCACAATTATTTTGTTGTTAATTTTACAAAAAATATTCGGAAATTAAACCACATTTTTATAAAATGGACAAGATTTTGTGTCTAAATTAGCGCGGAAAGAGTCGTTTGTGGACAAGAAACGTTAGCACCAATTTTACTGTGTAATGTAATGTGGAATTTGAGTCTATTTTCGAGCCGAATGAACTTTCACGAGAATCTTTTAGACTATTTTTGTCCACGTTTCGACAGTTTTTCGAGTGACGATTATTTTCAAAAATAATTTGTATGTAAAATGTATGAAACAATAGTGACGATCAACGTGTGCAATTAATATTCGATTACTCGCTCGCGCAAGTGCATCAATTTATCGAGTGGATCGTTTCAATATACTCCGCGATGATTTTCACTCGACAATACAGTAGCGCAATTGAAATTTGATCAGTGGAAGAGATTTTGCATTCGTTCGCATAATACGTGGAGCGGAAAGCCAGTAGCTCGGACACAAGAACGATTTTGCACTAGCGAATTGGCTCTTTGATTAATCGAAAAGTAATAATGCCGGGATATTGGCTTCATTTATTTTTAATTAACGAACAAAGTAACGGAAACGGCTTTCTCTCATTCCGGCTTCTCCTTGTGTGGCTCCATTCGCTCGGCGAAGCTTGTTACATGAAAGAGAAAAAGAATGCCCGTCAACGATTCCAGCTCGATTCTATCGATAATTGTGCGATTCTATCGGTCCGCGCAATGAAAGAATTATCCTCCGACAAGACTTATCAGCTCGCCATTAACTAACATCGTTACGAACCGAACGAATTGATGTATACCGATGTCCCTCTGATATTTTCTTTCTCTACCTTTGGCATTTTTTTTACCCCAAATTCCTTCGCACACCTTGTCGAGAGGGAGCGAATAACGGGGCAAAACGGACCGACGTCCTCCATTCGCGATGGTATTTAATTTGGTTTATGTCGCGTTTAATTAAAAAAAATATATATATAAATAAATTTAAATAAATTTAAATGTCTTTAAATGTATTTAAATTTAAGTAAATTTAAATAAATTTAAATTCGTTTAAATGGATTTAAATTTAAGTAAATTTAAATGAATTTAAATGCATTTAAAAAAATTAAAAACATTTTTCGGCGGAACTTTTTTCAGACTTGGCACAATCACATCAGTCCTTTTCTCACGATTGCTGTGATCGGTTGTTCGTGACATGTGATTTACCGATACAGCAATGGACCACATACGAGACAAAAAATAACAAAAAAACAGTTTCAATATACTCTTTGGTAACGAAGAAATTATTTTCACTATAAACAAGGTCTCTTCGTCAAATAAATCTCGAGCTTCTCCACGCTTCTTTAGCCACCCGATCTTTTGCACAAAGCGACATTGTAGTCCAATTGCCTTTATGCCAGAGAGCAAGGAGTCGGAAACATCCTTTCCGCCCGAGACTTGATAATGCAAGAAAGATTTTTTTTAATAACAAAAAGGAGCATCAAAGAGCATAATACAAGAGATAAAAGAGCCTGCGAGTAGTCGGCTCGTCGCGGAGATAAGTGATATTCCACTCCCACAGTCACGTCCGCTTGCGTGACTTTCCAACAAGGTCAAGAATAAATATCAATGAAAAATGACCAAAAAAAAGCTTGAATATAAATAGACCCAAAATATAAATAAGCGGTTACTCCAATCTGCTCACCGACGACATACATTTTTTCATTCCTCCGAGTAGGTTAAAAAAAAATATATATATATATATATAAACATTTACATATATGCTTAGCTCATTTGTTAATGCCCCGTAACACAGAAAATGTCAGACAGTAAAGGTTTCCACTCTCGCGAATCCATTCAATTTTTTCTTTTCTTTTTTCTAAACGTTTCTAAAAGATCGATCACCGGCGAGTTTTCTCGTGCACTTTAGCCAAGATAACAGTGCGGGACACAGTACAGGAGGAAGGAGAAAAGATGAGAAAGAGCCGAGTGCCAGTGGAACAGAGCAAGATGCGGTAGTTTATTGTACGTTCATCCGCCGGTAACAAACGATGCGTTCAATCTTCTCGGGCGGAAGGAAGGAGCTTCGAAAAGCTGTACGAAGAGGCGGCGGCGGCGTTTTACGTACGGCAAAGCTGACCAGCGGGCCGCGATCTCGACTACGAAAATCTATTGCGGAAAATATATCAAACCGGTCAGCTTCACCGCGAAGACATTCTATGTATAGCATTCAGAATTACGTAGAAGCTTTGGAAACGCGAGAGGGAGCGAGGCTGAGAGGATGCTGCCGTGCCGCGGCTGAGAGGACGTCTTAATAATCTTTATTGGCCGTCCGACGTTGTAAAGGAACGCACACGTTTAACAAGCGATATCATAGACTGTGCGAGAGGGAGAGCGAGAGCCTCACCGACCATTAGTCAAGTCCGGTTTCGACTTCTTTTTCACCGAGATATTCTCGCTCAAGTGTACACTAGAAAAAAAAATGAAGATTTATAAATCGCGAGTCTCAGTCGAGGAGCTGCAGTATTTTCCGCTCTTGATTATCGCTAACGGACAGGGATGTGAATTAATAGGATTTTTGTTTAGGATTTATACAAATATTTTGTTGGAGAAGTTATTTGTGGGAAAAGAATTAATGAAAAACGCTGCGTTTGGCAATATTGACTATAAAAATTGGCTCTGTAAAGCGGCTGTAAAAAACGACTGTAAAAATTGGCTATGAGAAGTGGCTGTCAAAAAAGGACTGTAAAAATTGGCTATGAGAAATGGCTGTAAAAAATGACTGTAAACATTGGCTATGAAAAGTGGTTGTAAAAATTGGCTATGAAAATTGGCTGCAAAACATGACTAAAAATTGGATACAAATTTTTTTTTTTTCATTTGTCGGTTCACTTGCAGTTAATTGAGTTTGGTTACGATTGCGAAATAACGACTCACAATGCGTTAACAAATTCGAATTCTCTAACAGTTCTGCAACGATTCTCTAACAATTCTCATTGTAAACGGAGGGGATGCGAACGGCGCGAGAGTGTACCGGCGCAACCAATTGTCGATAATTCGCGTGAGTTATTCGCCGTTAGAATTCTCAGTGTGGCTCCTCTTCGCGTCACTCTGGAGACTCGATTTCTGTCCCCACGGTCTTCGCAACCCACTGCGGGGAAAAGCTCCATTCGAGCTCGTATAATTCGATCACGTTTGCATACCGTTCCAGTGGAATATTCGAATATCGTAATGGAGTTTCACCGTCTCTGCACATCGTTCACTGTTTCTGTGCAGGATTCGTTGATGAATTAATCAACAATTTATTGCGCCGTGCTTGCTTGTTAATTATCGTTCCGTACAGCAATTGACATCTGATGTGTGATGTAATCTGAATCGCAATTACATTCTCGTTAATCAGTATTTTTTATTTTGAATCGATTATTTAATTTTTAATATATTTAATAATTTCTTCTACACGATGAAAACTCGACTCTGAGAATACTCCGAGGGTTGTACGAAGTACGCAGATTGTACGCCGTAGATAAATGTTTCATATTTAACAGTCATTAAATGGACTCTGAAATATTTTTTAAAATCGTTATTAATTTTACCATTTTTTTTAGTTAAAAATACGATTTTTTGACAAACTTTTTTCACCATGTGACAGACACTTTAGTCAAGGGACATCAGGAGTAACCAATGGCAGTGAAAGTTGACAAGTTAAGCGAGTTTTCACTGTAATTTTTATTTTTCTACTCACGTCTATAGTCGTTTCAGCATCTCAGGTCAGTGATGCGTTCTGTATGGTTCGAGGAGCTCGCTTCGCTCTGAAAAATGAAAAAAAAAAATACCTTCAGATTAGGCGCTTTTATGGGATTGAAAAAAATTTAACAATTACTTTGATCATTTACACATTTACATTGAATAAAGTCAAAGTCTCTTTGGGAACCATTGCAGACCCCGATTATTCAGTCTCTTAAGAGCCGTCCCGACTCGGTTTTTCGTATCGCCTTAAAGATGACTAAGGAAAGAAAATGCGTATTCAGTGCTGAAATTGCGTTCCGAAAAAAAAAAAATGCCAACGATCTCTTTCGCACGATGAGTCATACAAGAGATACTGATTGCGCGCCCTGTGATAGTACATCGAAGGCAGAGAGTTGGAAACCGCACGCCAATCAAAGCCGAAGCGGAGATCCACCTTACAGATTTCCAAGGGACGTTCAGCATATACAGGTCACCCGGTTCGGCGGAGACCGAGGGAGATACTGCAAACGCGGAGCCAAGTCCCGGTTGCAGGTGAAACGTTGCATAATTAATGGCGCGTACGGGTTCTCGCACTTAAGGGAGGATTGAATCTCTCGGCCGATCGACCCACCCCGACAACCAGCAACCACCGCAGCCGTAAGCACGATAATGGAATCTGGTACCGGTGGCCCTCGCGAAGCTTGCGTTTGCGACCAACGCGAAACTCCCGGTGTTCTCCACCATTTGCTTACTGGTCTTCCCCGCAGGAATCAGGCTCCCTGGAGTTCGATGCTGAAATAGGTCCTGCCACCTCGGATCGCGCTGATTTCCGTCCTTGTGCTCCAAATTTGTTGCGCATTCGCGGATAATTAGTCGGCCAATCGATGTTGACTATAGTGGAGAGCGGGCCGAAGTGGGACAGTGGGGCAAAAAGGGAGAGTGGGGCAAAACGGAACAATGGGGCAAAAGGCAATTTTCCAATAGTGGGGCAAAATGGCGTTGAAAATTCGGATGTATCGTTGGGAGAAAATGGGACATCGAACAATTATTGGAAAATTGAGTTTTGCTCCACTGTCCCATTTTGCCCACCTCTCCTATAAAATCGATTTTTCGAAATCTTTGAACCACCGTAACAGCGATATTGCGAGAAAATAATGGTACGGGAAATAAAAAAGTTCGGAGAGTCTTTGGGCAGCACAGGATCGACGATTAATCGGAACGCGAAACTCCCGGTGTTTCCCACCATTTGATTACTGGTTGTCCCAGCGGGAATCAGGCTTCCTGGAGTTCGACACTGAAATAGGTCTTGCCACCTCGGATCGCGCTGATTTTCGTTCTTGTGCTCCAAATTTGTTGCGCATTCGCGGATAATTAGTCGGCCAATTGATTTTGGCTGCAGGGGAGAGCGGGGAAAATGGGTCAGTGGGGCAAAACGGGACAATGGAGCAAAACGCTATTTTCCAATAGTGGGGCAAAATGGCCTTGAAAATCTGGATCTATCGCTGGGAGAAAATGGGACATCGAACAATTATCGGAAAATTGCGTTTTGGCCCACTGACCCATTTTGCACCGCTTTTCCCTATCATCGATTGTTCCAAATCTTTAAACCACCGAAACGGCGACATTGCGAGAAAACAACAGTACGCGAAACCAGAGTTCTGCGAATCTTTGAGCGAAACGGTTTCGACGATCGATCGACAGTACGAAAGGTCTGACAAGTTCCTTCTCCACCTTCATGCCCGATAAACCCGACAATTAGCGAAAACTTATTTTTCCCCGGAAGCTCGGACGTGCTCGAGGGGAATAAAGGAGGTTGAATCCGACATGCGAGGAGGCTTCAAGTTCGTTGCAGTATCGAAAGAGCCTGTACAGTGTAGCGGACGATGAGAAAGGCGAACGAGACCGTCGAGAGTTTCGCCGGGTTCACGGAACGTGTTCGAACGAATTTCTTTTTCCCCCGCGCCGGAAGCCCGATACGAAAGTTTAGCTCTTCGCCGGATATGAGCTAGCTGCTCGGCATCCTTCGTCGGTGCAGTTTGAAACGAGTTACCTCGTCGATCCGCCCTTTTGCTTCACCGTCCGTTCGAAGACTAACTTTCTCAATCCAGCTGGAGCATTGTAACAGCCAGGGCGGAGGAAGTGGATTCGGACTATGGACCAACGTCGTTAGGAGACTGCGCTCAGGGTGTTACATCGAGAGGGTCGTCCTTCCGGGTGACCAGGTACTCTTTGAGTCGCTCTGGTCAGCGGTACGAAAGTTTTTGACACTCTTTGGCACGTCGCAGTTTCTCGTGCCCAAGCAGTCTTACTCATTTCTCTAAAATCGAAACAGTGGTTTAGTTACTGGGAACAGCTGGCTAAAATGGAACCCCAGGGCGGATCGGACTGGCTTTACCAATTCTTATCGGAACCTAAAAGAAATTCTCTCCCCCATTATTCATCGATTTCCCATCTCTTTGAGTCGCTCTGGTCAGCGGTACGAAAGTTTTTGACACTCTTTGGCACGTCGCAGTTTCTCGTGCCCAAGCAGTGTTACACGTTTCTCCAAAATTGAAACAGTTATTTACTCACAGAAAACAGCTGGCTAAAATGGAACCCCAGGGCGGAACGGACTGGCTTTACCAATTCTTATCGGAACCTAAATGAAATTCTCTCCCCCATTATTCATCGATTTCCAATCTCTTTGAGTCGCTCTGGTCAGCGGTACGAAAGTTTTTGACACTCTTTGGCACGTCGCAGTTTCTCGTGCCCGAACAGTCTTACTCATTTCTCTAAAATAGAAACAGTGGTTTAGTTACTGGGAACAGCTAGCTAAAATGGAACCCCAGGGCGGAACGGACTGGCTTTACCAATTCTTATCGGAACCTAAATGAAATTCTCTCCCCCATTATTCATCGATTTCCAATCTCTTTGAGTCGCTCTGGTCAGCGGTACGAAAGTTTTTGACACTCTTTGGCACGTCGCAGTTTCTCGTGCCCGAACAATCTTACTCATTTCTCTAAAATAGAAACAGTGGTTTAGTTACTGGGAACAGCTAGCTAAAATGGAACCCCAGGGCTGAACGGACTGGCTTTACCAATTCTTATCGGAACCTAAAAGAAATTCTCCCTCAAGCATTATCCATCTATTTCCGGTTTCTCGTCACACCCAGAAAAATAATTTACTTGACGGCCGCCTCGCAAATATATATTTATTTGGTTTAAATATATATTTATTTGTTTTAAATATATATTTATTTGGTTTAAATATATATTTATTTGGTTTAAATATATATTTATTTGATTTAAATATATATTTATTTGGTTTAAATATATATTTATTTGGTTTGAATAAATATTTACTTGATGTAAATAAATATTTATTTGCGGGTGCCGGTAAAATAAATAATTTTTCTGGGTGCAGCGGGACGAAAGTTCTTGACAGTCATTGGCACGTCGCAGTTTCCCGAGCCCGAGCAGTGTTAAGCGTTTTTCTAAAATCGAAACAGTTATTTAGTTACAGAAAACATCCGGCTAAAACGGAACTCCAGGGTGGAACGGACTGGCTTTGCCAATTCTTATCAGAACCCAGAATAAATTCTCTCCCCCAAGCATTATCCCATGCATTATCCATCTATTTCCAATCTACTTGTCATTTAGTCGCAATCGAATGCCCATCTATCTCCAATTCATTCGCCATCTAGTCGCGATCGAATTCCCATCTATCTCCAATCCATTCTCCATCTGAACGAAATCGAGCATCCCTCGATCCCTCGAGCATCCCTGGAGCATCGATGATCGGAGTTGCAGGGAAGACTGGGGCAAAACGGCCCGCGTACATTGGAGACAAGGCTTACTTTTTTCCCGTTTTCCGCCGGTGTTCCGTTTCGCCGTGCAGAAGCGTCTTCTCTACCCGTGCGACGAACCATGAACTGCAGAAAAGTGTCAAAAACTGTCCCTTCACAATATAGCCGGCGATGAAGTTCGTCACCGCGCGTTGGATCACAAAGGACATTCTAAAAAGTTCGGAAAAAGTTCGGAAAAAGTTCGGAAACCCTAAAAACCCTAAAAGGTTTTTCAAACAACGTGTAAGTAAAGGCTGGCTCGCCGCGCGTAAACAAAATCGATCGTCGGTTAATAAAAGTGGAACATCATGGAAATTTTTTTAAACAGAATTGTTTTAAACCAGAAGATACAACAATTAACGGCAAACACAATGAGAGAAAGAATAGTATTTTCTACTATACCAATAGTTTCCAGGGGGAACGTCTATATAGATAGTTTTTGATAGTATATATTCAATTGGTTAAATTATAATTATTGTTGCAACCATGATTTTTTGTCACTGTCGTAACTATAAAATGTAAACGTTCCCCCTGGGGACTATTTTTTATGGTATAAAGTCAATATTGTTGCTTTTACTATGTTATTCATTCTCAGTGCAATTGATCCGCATGAATCCACATGAATCAATTGGATAGAAACAACCGATAAATTCCCGTTGTCCGGAACGCCGCCCACTCGTTATGTAATGATTAATTATAAAACCAGGATATATCCAGCAGAATCGTTATTTTGTTCGCGGCGTCGACAATATCGCGGATATTACCACGGACTTAAATGCCGCGTAAAGTCGATGTTGAAAAACGGATATCCGTTTTTGTCCCGCGTGCGTCAGCCTGTCGAAACGGCGGAACAATAATAATAACGCAATGTGTATAATTAGTTCGTCCCTTTATAATTCGCGAGCTATAACTGTTGCAAAAAGGATAAAATCATCGCGCACACGTGTCACGTATTAATTACGCCAATTGAACCCGCCGACGATGATGCGCTCGAAACGTGTCTGTGTAAGGCAGACATATATGAGGGTAAAACGGCGGGGCGCGGGTAATTCGCAAGGCAGGTGGATATTCGCACACTTCCGTCGTCGTGAGAGCGGTTCCGAGCGTGTTTCTAAAAACAGGCTCGCCAGGGTGCACGTGACCCGACTGTATCGCCGAGACGCGAGTCAGAAACCCACGTTGCATTCACGTAGGTGTACGAATAGCCGTCGTCACGGCGAAAATAGAAATCTCAAAGCTATTATTAATATTCAACGTCTGTCAGCGGACTTCGAGCCCATTCACGAGGGTAGGACGTAGGATGCGTGCGGACTCGTACAGACGATGCGTGAACGAGGGTGACAAATAATGAGCAGTTTATCGGAATTTTTCCAACAAGATGCCCCGAAGGAAAAAATCTTCGCATCTCAGTTTTACGAAGTGAAATTGCGACGAAGAAATCTTGAGTGCAGCCATCGGGATATCGACCTCCAGGCATCTTTTCGATAGGGTGGCTCGGTCGGTACTTCGTGGATGGAGTGAAAATGGACCTGAAGCGGTGCCTTCGAGAACGAGCGCCATCGAAGAGAATACGTAGAATAGGCTTCGACGAATTGGCTCGAATGGGAATCGGTGAGGGGGGCTGCGAAATAGCTTACTCGGTAGATTTGTTTGAGCCCGAGGAAGGAAAGCTTGGGTGTTCGGGCGAATGGTGAAGCATCGCCTGGGAGATGCGGCAGATTCGGGAGACCCTATAGTCGAGATTATTGGTAACCAAGCGGGAGGACCCTCGGATGGAGTCGGGGAAGACCGTTCGAGTGGTTTTTCCAGTGAATCGAGCCACGGAAGTCCTAGGAGAACTTGCCACGGGTACAAAGACGATGGGGTTGGAATTCACTAAGCCGTCGACCGTCGCAATCACCCAAGCGTCATCGGATACCCTGGCGGATCCTTGGGATCTCCGATAGGACTCGGCAGTCCCGGAACGATCCACCGGCTCGGGATACCTCCGAGGTAGCCGATCCTCAGGTCGATCGATCGGCCACGTTGTACCCTATCAAGATGCACTTGCTTAACAGCCCGAGTGTTACTGCATCTGACTGGTGGCATGAGGAACCCTCGTCATCGAATATACTCGTGATATATACTATCTGCAGCGCGCCGGACAAACGCTTAGCAAACTGATGACCCGTCTGGTAAAATCGCTGCGTTGATCAGAAACTTCTCTCCACCGATTTGCTTCATTAATTACTGTGTGCATCTTTTTCCGATGATTATTAATGCATCTGACTGGTGGCATGAGGAACCCTCGTCATCGAATATACTCGTGATATATACTATCTGCAGCGCGCCGGACAAACGCTTAGCAAACTGATGACCCGTCTGGTAAAATCGCTGCGTTGATCAGAAACTTCTCTCCACCGATTTGCTTCATTAATTACGATGTGCATCTTTTTCCGACGATTATTACTGCATCTGACTGGTGGCATGAGGAAACCTCGTCATTGAATATACTCGTCATATATACTATCTGCAGCGCGCCGGACAAACACTTAGCAAACTGATGACCCGTCTGGTAAAATCGCTGCGTTGATCAGAAACTTCTCTCCACCGTTTTGGTTCATTAATTCTTATGTGCATCTTTTTCCGACGATTATTACTCCGCTTCGGGTAAAAGTGGTCAATATGGCCCACCTCGATTAACACGTAAATCAATGATATATGGACCGGGCCATATTCCCCACTTTTACCCTATATCTTCAAATACATTACGCCGCATATCCTTCAAATTCCACCTCTGCGTATAATGTATGTCAACTGCAAGGCGTACTACACTTAAAGCCAAGATGCATTCGGCAGTGGGGATTATTCGATCAGCTCTCTCGAGAACTGATCGAATGATGAAGGACCGACAGAAGACAATCTACAACAATGTAATAAAGCGGAGGGTCTGGAGCTGAACACTCTGATTGGCAGCGTGATTGACGAAGTTACTCGCAGAAACTCACATTCCTCATGAAATGTCGACCGGGACAATTCAACCTGGCCGAAGAAGATTGGTAAGGGAGATATTGTTGGAGTTAATGGTAAAAGAGCCATATTGATTCGCCCGGTCGTATCCCGTTTGCTTCGATCCACCGGGAAGCAGATTGGTCCTGAGACACGAGCCACGACAGCATGTACCAGAAACCATCGTTATATATTGAAATCCATATATCCGCCGGGCTTCAATCGACGTCGGAGCCGAAGATCCGAAGAGCATCCATTCAACTCGGATACCTCCGCTCCCTCTTCTCTCAATCATTTTTATCTCTCCATGCGAACGATGAATAATATATATCGCACAGTCTTTCACATTCGTTATCGACGGGTGTATATTTCGACGACGAACGAACCGAAACGATGAAACCCACACATCGGGCGATCATCGAGACTCTCTCGTCTACCTCTCTACTTCCTATTCCATTCAAAAGCGACGACGAGAGGTAAATATGAGAGGCATCACCAACACCAGACGTCAGGAACATCGATTGTGCGACTCGATTCTGTACTGGAAGCGAAGCAGTCCTGCGGAGCACTCACTACCGTGTTCCAGTTGAATTCCTTGCTGTTTCACAATGGCCGCGACTCGACTGTGGTCGCTCGAACTCAATAGCACCCCACCTACATAACTGTGCTGTTCTATGACTGAGAACCGCGAAACCCCTCGTACCTTTATATCGATTACCCCCAGAACACTTGGCGTCAGGAGTTTTGAAAGAGAGAGAGTCGATAGCGGAGGGTCCCTGCGTCGTTCCTTTTATTATTCTCGCTCCTCTGGAAACTATCGAGTGATACAGAGCGGTGCATGTACTGTTTAAAACTTTACGAAAAATAACGTCACTCGTGCAACATTGTCGTCCTGGCAACGTCAGCAAGGCATGGAGTGGCATCAGTTTGTCCGCGTAATTGGATTGGATTGAAGCACATGTCAATTTGAATGCGGTTACTTTCGTTGAAATTCCTGAAATTCAATCATAGGGGTTTCCTAATGGGATGGTCGCCGGAGCTGGCCGTGCTGCACCGGGTCTGCAAACAGTACTTTGCCGCTCGAGCCTCTTGATTCGGTCACTATCATGCACGGGGACCCAAACGGCAAACGGAAATGCCAATCGTCAAAGGCTGCTCTCACCGGTTTGCCATCAGAGAGTTGGAGAGAATCGATGTTTCACTACGGTAATTGCTACTCTGGCGATACAGGAGAGAGACCTTTAAGTCTCAGTGGAGGATGAAACTGCACCAGCGACGGTGCAACGTTTTGAAGAAGACGAGAAAGGAGGACGCCTACGAACCTTGCGAGAAATCATGTGACCGATTCGGCGCTGACCGAATCGCGTCCTAGAGCCTGGAAACTTTTGGTCCTTGCGTGGAGTATTGTCAAGTCCTTTTTGCCCCTTCGATTCGGGCTCTTTCACCACTGCAGCCGGAAACGATCGCAAAACAAAGGAGGAAAGCGTTCACCCCAATCTTCCAAGTCGGGTTTGCTTGCCCAAAAAGTCGAATCTGATATTTTTTCATTGCAGCGTTTGAACATTAAATTTCGAATCCGCGGACTCGCGAGTACCTGACAATTGGGCTAATTTATCTGGGTGCAGCGGGACGGAAGATCTTGACAGTCATTGGCACGTCGCAGTTTCCCCTGCCCGAGCAGTGTTACGCGTTTCTCTAAAATCGAGCGGTTATCAAGAGATGCGGTAGCGTCTCGACGCCAAGTACTTAAAAAAACATTTTTTTAAGCGAGCGAAGGACGCTACCACGTAGTTATACTCCAAAATGCCGGAAGTATTTCTTTGCTCTACGTTATCTCAAAAAAATTCTTCCAAAAAGACGTTCATCAAAGTAATAAAAAAAAAAAATCGAAAAGAAATGAAATGAAATCAGCCAAGTAGTAGTACATATAAAAAATTCTTCAAAAAATATGTTTATCAAAACAATCTAAAAAAGAAAAATACAAGATGCAAAAAATCTTGACAAAAAAAAACTTGGCGTGCCAGTTTTTTTACAATTATAGTACATACCTCAAGTAGTATCTATGAATTATTTCAGAATTTTCTCGGCATGCTACCGGCCAGCCCACATCTCTATGCGAGCGAACAAACTCGTTTAGAGCATTAAGACCCTTTAAAAATACATTTAAAGAGTCAGCTCTGGGGAAAACTCTTCGGTACTGCATAGTACATACCTCAAGTAGTGTCTATGAATTATTTCAGAATTTTCTAGGCATGCTACCGGCCAGCCCGGATCTCTATGCGAGCGAACAAACTCGTTTAGAGCATTGAGACCCTTTATAGATACATTTAAAGAGTCAGCTCTGGAGAAAACTCTTCGGTACTGCATCGGACATACCTCAAGTAGTGTCTATGAATTATTTCAGAATTTTCTCGGCATGCTACCGGCCAGCCCGGATCTCTATGCGAGCGAACAAACTCGTTTCGAGCATGAAGACCCTTTAAAAATACATTTAAAGAGTCAGCTCTGGGGAAAACTCTTCGGTACTGCATAGTACATACCTCAAGTAGTGTCTATGAATTATTTCAGAATTTTCTCGGCATGCTACCGGCCAGCCCAGATCTCTATGCGAGCGAACAAACTCGTTTCGAGCATTAAGACCCTTTAAAAATACATTTAAAGAGTCAGCTCTGGGGAAAATTCTTCGGTACTGCATAGTACATACCTCAAGTAGTGTCTATGAATTATTTCAGAATTTTCTCGGCATGCTACCGGCCAGCCCAGATCTCTATGCGAGCGAACAAACTCGTTTAGAGCATTAAGACCCTTTAAAAATACATTTAAAGAGTCAGCTCTTGGGAAAACTCTTCGGTACTGCATAGTACATACCTCAAGTAGTGTCTATGAATTATTTCAGAATTTTCTCGGCATGCTACCGGCCAGCCGGGATCTCTATGCGAGCGAACAAACTCGTTTAGAGCATTAAGACCCTTTAAAAATACATTTAAAGAGTCAGCTTTGGGGAAAACTCTTCGGTATTGCATCAAGAGACGCGGTAGCGTCTCCACGCCAAGTACTTTCAATCTAGACAAAAAAAAACTTGGTGTGCCAGTTTTTTTTACAATTACAGTTACTGCAGTTATTGCAGTTACTTTGCCTCTCCCTTGATTATTTGAATGAACCATGTACGACAGCTATTGTAAAAAAAAACTGGCACACCAAGTTTTTTTTGTCAAGATCTTTTTGCATCTTGTATTTTTCTTTTTTAGATTGTTTTGATAAACATATTTTTTGAAGAATTTTGTTATATGTACTACTACTTGGCTGATTTCATTTGATTTCATTTCGATTTTTTTTTTATTACTTTGATGAACGTCTTTTTGGAAAAATTTTTCGTTAAGATAATGTTTTAATAAACATCTGTTTTGGCAGATTTTTTTATTTTTAGAATATCATTTACTTTTTTTTTATTATTTAGTTACAGAAAACAGCTGGCTAAAACGGAACTCCAGGGCGTAACGGACTGGCTTTGCCAATTCTTATCGGAACCTAGAAGAAATTCTCTCCCCCAAGCATTATCCCATGCATAATCCATCTGTGACCGATTTGGTGCTGACCGAATCACGTCTTAGAGCCTGGAAACTTTTGGCCCTTGCGTGGAGTAAAGTCAAGTTCTTTCCGCCCCTTCGATTCGGGCTCTTTCACCACTGCAGCTCTAACCAGAAACAATCTCAAAACAATGGAGAAAGGGGTTCACTCCAATCTTCCAGGTCCGATTTGCTTTCCCAAAATGCCGAATCTGACATTTTTTTCATCGCAGCGTTTTAACATTAAATTTCGAATCCGCGCAGGCTATTGGGTTTCTGAGGAAGCTGCGCGGGCACTGGGCGAAAGGCAGCAATATAAATAGAGCTAAACAAACGGTAGAAGGATCGCGACGAGCCGGAGAGAAATGAACGCAGCCGATACTTAGCAACCGTTCGAGCGAGACGAATCAGCGCATAGACGAAGGAAACTTTGTCCAATTTGCTTTCCAATTCGCTTCACTGTTGGATTATTAGTTTCTGATTATAGTAACGGGTCCGCTACCATTCCACCCGCTGTTGTTGACGGTCGCCAGTATATACCTCGGTCTGCGAGTTTGGTATCGCTATCTACCGTGACTAACGAGACGAGCCTAGAGGGCTCGTTAAACTACGCGAGGGGTTGCGCGGGGAAGGCGGAGTGCAGTTGAGAGCGGGCCAAAGCTGCGGGGTACACTTCGTCGTTGATTTCCACTCTGCTCGTGAGATTTCGTTTCGCGTCGTTCGCAAACTTCGTTGCCAGACACAGTTTCGGAGTCTCTAACGACGACGAACAATTGTCCCATGCACCGGCCCGGGTAGTTACGGCACTGATGAACTTTTAGCTCGACACGCATGAACGTTGATTCTCGTCATAGCTCTCCATTGAACAACAAACAGTACGTGATCGACGGTACGAGCAGGGAACAAGGTGGGCGAGAAAGCGGTAACAGAAAGTATATAAGCGTTTGACGGTTGCGAGCCAGATGACGGTTTTTCTCGCCTCCCTTCGTGACTAGCAGCGAAGATCGCGCCATCGAAATGCAGCGACGCATCACAGCTCTTGTTCTTTTCCTGTCGGCGCTCAGCCAGGTAATGAGATAATGTTAATCAGGCGAAAGCAAAGTAAATTTGAATGAATAATCTTCTATCGAATTAGCGCTAAATTCAGTAGTAGATAACCGATAAGGATGTTGTATATGATTTCGCCAGTTCATCGTGAGCTGTCCAGGTCAATACCTAGGCGATGGTTTCGGCAGCGACGGGGCTTCTGGAGTGGCAGGTACCGGTGGTGGCCTGGACACGCCACGTGCCCCGGTAACGAGCCTCGGAGGCGGCGATGTTGCCGAGGGACCAAAACGGGACTACGACACTGGAATTGGTATGCCGAGTTCCTCGACACAGGGCACGTATCCATTACTGGTTGGCAGATATGGAATTGGACAAGGACTTGGTTACGGCAGTGAAGTGGGACCATCCTTTGGTAGATATGGAATCGGACCAGGACTTGGTTACGGCAGTGAAGTGGGACCATTCTATGGCAGATACGGAATTGGATCAGGACTTGGTTACGGCAGTGAAGTGGGACCATTTTATGGCAGATATGGAATTGGAACAGGACTTGGTTACGGCAGTGAAGTGGGACCATTCTATGGCAGATACGGAATTGGACAAGGACTTGGTTACGGAAATGAAGTGGGACCATCTTATGGCAGATACGGAATTGGACAAGGACTTGGTTACGGAAATGAAGTGGGACCATCTTATGGCAGATACGGAATTGGACAAGGACTTGGTTACGGCAGTGAAGTGGGACCATCCTATGGCTACGGGAGTGGGCTTGCAACAGGTCGTGACTACGCCGGAGGGGTGGATCCAGGTTTTGGCTACGGCGGTGGAACGGGCGCGCCAGCTGCCTCTGCTGTGGGTATGGATAGTAACTACGGCGCTATCGGATCCAAATACGCACCGAGCCTCGGCTACGGTGGGCCTTTGAGCATCGCTAACACTGGTACCTTGGGTGCTGGAGTGACTCCATATCCCATCGGAGGACTCTCATACGCACCCGTCTATCCGTCCATGATGGTTGGATCCGCACTTCCTTCCCCTCAGCAACGGGCGGTTCTCAACGCTAACGAGAATACCAACACCAACGTCAATATAAACAACAACATGGGAAAGCATCGGGCTCGTCTCATCGGCAGAGGACTCCTTGGAACTCCACAAACTTAATGTAAACGGTTCGTCGAGTACCTCGATTAATCGTCCTCCGCGTTATATCTTTTTTTTTAATCGATTGGGATGCGATAAACGGAATAGTGTAGTTTTGTTGTTGTAGTCAATAACGCCATCAAGCGAAAACGTTTTGCAGCCGCAATTTCACCTGATCAGCGACAAATAAAATGACTTTTTAATCAAAGAGAATTCTGCGCATTCAATACCACCTCGATCTCCACGACGACGAAACAATAAGTCTTGACCGGTTATGAATTTTTATTACTGCAGTTCGCGGGTGTAACTTTCTGCCGTTATTGGTCCACCACGCTGGTAATAATAACAATGGTTATTCTAAAGTAACGACGCTCCACCGATTCAATTTCCTTGTCTCCGCGTTACCGTCCCGAGCATAGGCTTGTAACGAGGTCCATTACCGTGTATTTTTATATCGTTCGATTAACCGAAGTCGATATGCATGACCCGAGCGTACGCGAGTTCGTTAACGCGACAGGGGAACGTAACTGTTATCTGTAATAGTCTCGACGCGGTCGCATATACGCAAAGCTGCTTATCTCGATTGGTTGGAGGCGAGGTCTTGATCGAAATTACCTCAACGCTTTTAACTGGCGGACTATGTGAAATCCTCTCCGTAATAGAACATCTCTATCGAACACCGAACGGGATCGCGAATCATCGATGTTTACGGCGTTTCGGACATTCCTCCCTTACCTCGATAAAAATAACAAAATTCAATTTTCGACATTATATCCATGTAATGATCATTCGTTAAGACAAGAAAGAGTCTACAAGATTTTTTTGCAAAATCATTACATTATTATCGCTTCATATAAATCATGTCGTTGTGACGCTTGTGGAGGCTGCGCATGTTGCGCCTGGTATGGAGTTTGCCGCCTCCGCGGACGTCGACTGCCTCGTCTCCCACAGAAGGTATGCTCGTCGGATGGTTGGCACCATCCTTGCTGCGGTCACGACGAGGCACGTTGCCATGAGTCAAGTGACTCATGGAATTTTTATTAGAATTTTTGTTGACGTTGTTGTTCCTGTTGGTATTCGCATTTTTGGAGGCCGAACGACCGAGGTTTCTTCGGCTCGGTCGTGCTTCGTCGTAATCATCGCGGTCGTTCATGGCAGAAACTCCGATGTTGTTGACGTTCGAATTACTGTTGACAGTGCTGAGGCGATTTCTTTGCCGGGGCCGTCGACTGGACCTTCGGGTATTGTTGACATCGCTGTCAATTCTGGCGGGCTTGCGTGACTGGTTTCCCATGCTGTTCATGTTGTTGTTTTTGTTGATGTTGCTGTTCTGCATCGTCACCCTATTCGTGTTGACATTATGGTTCTTGTTGGCATTCGTATTCTGTGAATTGCGACTGGGTCGGACATGACTTCTCGGATGATTCTTGATCTCCCTGGGCTCTTCGGTTGTCGGCGCAATATCCTCGGTCTCCACCGTCGCAGTTGTTTCGGGTACTCCCGGTTCCTGAGGACTGTTTCTCCTGCTAGCCTTGACCGCTATCAGACGACGACGACTCGGAGATGACCGACGGTGACTGTTCAGATGCGCGTTGGAGTTCACGTTGGAATTCACGTTGGCATTCACGTTGGAGTTCACATTCGAGTTCTCCTGGCGATTATCCTCCACGAAACGCGTTCTCGATGGGGGTCTCTGTCTACCACGCGGCCGGTTGATCTCGGAGTGTTTCTTCACGACCGTCACCTCCTCGTCGCTGTCTTCGTCGTCATCGCCGGTCGGTTCTTCCTCGGTGCTATCAGGTTCGGCTGGAGAATTCCTGCGCGTTGTTCTGGTGTTTGATAAACTCGCTATCTCTTCGGTGATCGCCTTGAACCGTTGCTCGCGATTGAGACGATCCGTCGATTTCTTCTCCTCAGCCTCCTCGCGACTGGAGACGATCTGGTTGTCACCGGCTCCAGCGAATTCGTGACCGTCGGTTGATTTGGGCTCCTCAGCCGGTTCGCCAGTCAAGGCGTTCTCCCTTTCGTCAGCTCCGATGGTTTCGTGACGATCCGTGTAATTTTCCTCTATAGCCGCTTCGCTACCCGCGACGTTCTCCTGTTCAACCTGTTCAGGCTGTTCACCAGCTCCGTAGGATTCAAGACGATCCGTAGATTGCGTCTCCGTAGCCGCTTCGCCATTCGGGACGTTCTCGTTTTCACCAGCTCTGTCGAATTCATTGAGACCTGTAAATGTCTTCTCCTCGGCGTCTTCCGGATTCAGGGTCGTCACCTTTTCGTTAGATCTGTCAGATTCATGACGATCAGTCGATTGTTCTTCAGCAGCCTCTTCGCGACTCAAGACGTCCTCCTTTACACCGGCTCTGTCGGATTCAAGATCATCCGCAGATTTCTTCTCCTCAGCCTTTTCGTGAACTTGGAAGTTCTCCTGTTCACCAGCTCTGTCGGGTTCACCTTCGCCAGCAGGTTGTATCTCTTCAGCCTCTTCGGGAACCTGGACATTCACCCTTTCATCGGATTTGTCATTGGTCGTCGATTCTATCGAGGAATCTCTCGCAACGTCGACCGCCGCCTCGTGGTCGGTCGCATTTTCCGTAGCGTCGACGGTTTCATAATTTTCTTCCTGATTGTCGTCATTCGAAGATTTAAGATCGTTCACGTTCTCTTCAGCGGGCAGTTCGTTCTCCTTCGAGAGTGGTTTGTTTACGACACCAACGATTACCTTTGGCCTGGTTTCAGTTATTATAATTTTTTTGACTCTGGTCTTCCCATGAAGTATTTTAACTCTCGTCGAACTGTCTTCGCTCATTTCAATCACGAGCTCGCGCAAAATCATTCTCTTCTCCTCGACATCCAATTCATCCAGAAGACGTTTGAGTCGTTGAACTTTTGGAGTGCTCATCTCCCCCTTCTTTGCAACCAGTAAATCCAGTATCTCCTGAGTCAGCGCGGCGCTCTCGTCAAGCTCCACCTCCTCCGCGGGAGGATTGTCCATCGTCGGTGATGGCGTCAAGTCTTCGGATTCCTCGACGTTCTCGACGGCGCTCGTCGCCGATTCTTCGCGAAGATTTTCCGTCGCCGGGATGTCCACCTGCTGAAGATTGTCGTTCTCTTGCTGCTCGCTCGGTTCACGGTGCTCGCTCTGTTCAAGCTGCTCGCTCGGTTCACGGTACTCGCTCTGTTCAAGCTGCTCGCTCGGTTCACGGTGCTCGGTTTGCTCAAGGTGCTCGCTCGGTTCACGATGCTCGATCGATTCACGCTGCTCGATTGGTTCGCGCTGCTCGCTAGGTTCACGCTGCTCGCTCTGTTCAAGCTGCTCGATCGGTTCACGCTGCTCGCTCTGTTCATGCTGTTCGATCGGTTCACGCTGCTCGTTCTGTTCAAGCTGCTCGATCGGTTCACGCTGCTCGCTCTGTTCATGCTGCTCGCTCTGTTCATGCTGCTCGCTCTGTTCATGCTGCTCGCTCTGTTCATGCTGCTCGCTCTGTTCATGCTGCTCGATCGGTTCATGATGCTCGATCGGTTCACGCTGGTCGATCGGTTCACGCTGGTCGATCGGTTCACGCTGCTCGATCGGTTCACGCTGCTCGATCGGTTCACGCTGCTCGATCGGTTCACGCTGCTCGATCGGTTCACGCTGCTCGCTCTGTTCAAGCTGCTCGCTCGGTTCGCGCTGCTCGCTCGGTTCGCGCTGCTCGCTCTGTTCGCGCTGCTCGATCGGTTCGCGCTGCTCGATCGGTTCGCGCTGCTCGATCGGTTCGCGCTGCTCGATCGGTTCGCGCTGCTCAATCGGTTCGTGCTGCTCGATCGGTTCGCGCTGCTCGCTCTGTTGAAGCTGCTCGATCGGTTCACGCTGCTGGCTATGTACAAGCTGCTCGATCGGTTCACGCTGCTCGATCAGTTCATGCTGCTCGATCGGTTCACGCTGCTTGCTCTGTTCAAGCTGCTCGCTCGGTTCACGCTGCTCGATCGGTTCACGCTGCTGGATCAGTTCATGCTGCTCGATCGGTTCACGCTGCTTGCTCTGTTCAAGCTGCTCGCTCGGTTCACGCTGCTCGATCGGTTTGCGCTGCTTGCTCGGCCTACGTTGACGCTTCTTCTTGTGCCTCTTGCCACGACCCCTGTGATGCTTCCTTGGCTTTTTGGGCAACCTATCTGCGCTATCAGGGCTGCTTTCGACGGCAACCGGAGAGCCCACCGACGCAACGACTTCGAGTCGGTCGGGCGTCACCGCTTCGACATCTTCAAGCTGCCTGGGTTCTTCCGCAGCGTTTTCGGGCGTTTCCGGAGCAATCGTCGCTGCGACGTTCGCCGATGGAGATATCTCTTTCCCGGTACCAAGGCTAGCGCCAACATAAACGTCATCGTCGTTCTCCAGATCGCGATCGTCTTCCCTGTACGGATGCCTCAGCGGTCCCAAGTTTCCAATGACAATGTCGTTCACGTTGTTGTTGATATTGGTGTTGACGTTGGTGTTGGTGTTGGTGTTGGTGTTGGTGTTCCGGTTTCTCGACGCGGCGGATCGTTTGCCGTTGTAAGGCGGTGGATCGTGTTTGCTCCTCCGCGTAGAGGCGCTGTTCGAAAACCGTCTGTAATTTGGCTTGCCCTTCGCTCGGCTGTTTCTTCTGGCGGCTACGACGGATTTGGGGTCGTTGAGGATTCTCGAGGCCGGCTTAAGTGACTCGCTCCGTGACGCTTCGGCAGATCCGTCAGTGTCGCTGGACTTCTTTTCGTCCTCGTGCGGCTGTTTCGTAACTTTCGTGGTGGTTTTCTCGGGCTTGCCTTTGCCGACGCTCACCTTCGAGTCGTATTTTTTCAGATACCCGATACCTTTCTTTGAGGTCGGTTTCGCTTTGGGATCGTGCACGTCCGACTCGATCTCCTCCAGGAACTCTTGGAAAATTCGATTCTTGATCCTGGACTTCGAGGCAGCTGCTGCGGATTTCCTCGACGACGGATCGCGAAGAGCCGCGGCGCTCGGCTCGTCGGCGTTGGCTGAGCGACTACCGAGCGTCCGGCGGACATCGCGGACCAAGCGATGAGACTCGCAGTTCTCCGCCGTACGGTCGATCTCTTTACGCGCCGGACTTCTGGCGTCCTGCAAGGTTTTTTGACAAAATTGTACCGAGCTTCGTGCTGTTCCGAGGTGGTTCACGGTACGACCAGTTGGGGTTGGTGATCAACGGACCAATCGATGGCATGGAGGGAAAAGGGCGGATGACGTGGGCGGAAGCTACGCTCAGGGTAAGGGTGGAGAATATGGCACACCCCAGGTTGGGACGGTAAACAACGATGTATGGACCGACTCACACACAGTACAAAATAATTTTGTAAAACCGGAATACGAAGTTTCGCAAAAGTAATTTTATTAGATAAGTGACAAACTCGGTTGTTCAGGTTTAAATATACAAACTCGTATTTTTATTTCCCGTGTCATTGACAATTTTAGTTTGCGCTTTTGGTTGGAAAACCAGAGCCGGATGGTGCGATCGAAAAATTAACAAATCCGAAATTGTAGACATTTATGGGCAATAAGTTGTTGTAAAAAGCACAAACTTTTTTTACTGTGTGTTCCCCACTTTTACCCGATACGCTATTGAAATTATTATATTTCTCCATCGACCCAAAAGACTGTTGTGTCTGATCTGTTACGTACTTTCGGCGTGTTTATTGTGTTTTCTTTAACATACGCCAAAAAACTTCGTTATTTGATGAATTTTGTAATTTAAAAAAGCTCTATGCGCGGATAAAAAAAAATATTAAAAAAAATCCCGACACTTGTGTGCGAAAAGTTTTGAAATTAAGGGACATAAATAAGCGTGCTTACCAGGGGATCAACGACCGTCGACAACAGGGCGACAAATATCGCGAGACGACAAACGATTCTTCTCATGATTCAACTCGCTATAGAATGAAGATTTTCGAAAAAAAAACTTTTATCTAAATTATATAAATTTCCTTGGACAATTTATGACATTCCGTGATTTGCGCTCGTCGCTCTTAAGACTGTCGACGGACACTGTTGTTCTCGCGTCTCGGACTCGTCTTTTATCACGAAGTCCGGACGGGTTGTCCAATCTCGGTACGGTGCGCGGGGCAAACTGGAGAGGAGAGGAGAGGTAAAAAAAAAAACCTCATTACTTTAGTCACGTATGCTCGGATGCTTGTGGCCCGGGAAATATGATGACTTGCGGTGCTGCGACTGGCAGGAGCAACTAAACCTCCGCACGACACGGTGGAGGGAACCGAATGTACGTAGAAAAGGAAAACGATACATCGACCGTTCGGAGACAGAAGAACGTATCCGACATCGTTTTGTGGGTAAACATTCGTCGGATACGCCCTTATGTTTCGCAATGGCTTGTGCACAGAACGGCCGAGCAAGATAGACGAAAAGAGACCAAGCGAGCGAGAAGCTCGTGCCGTGGGGATCGTTGCGGCCCGATTCGGATAACTCATCTACCACACACAGACAGCGGTATATGCGAATACGTATCGTGCATTGCAGCGCTGCCGCAAGGGGGAGGCAAAAAGGACCACTATGACAAAAAAATTGCAAACACCCTAGACTGTAAACAATTCTATTTGAAAATTTATGAACGGTATTGGAAGCTGTTTTACATAAACTGTTTCAGACATCATTCAGACATCGGCAATTTTAGAGTAAAATATTGATTTTTCATGAGAATTTTTGTAAACTTTAGGTAAAAGATTTGTAAGTTTTTATATTTGGGATTTTATTTTACGCTAATTTTGCGTTCCAGTGCATTAAATGTGCAATTTATTTTTCCAGTGTACATAGACATGCCTGGCCGAAATGAACGTGTCAGAATAATCTTTCCTTAAAAAAAAAAAAAAAAATGTATCCCGACCTGTCGCCACTTCTCCGAATCGGAATATTTCAGGAATGTAAATTTTGCTAATTCCTCTTAAAAAATATTGACACGCACTTTAAAGTGTCTCGTGACGAAATTACATATTCGAAAAAGTTTATTATTAGTGACCAATCGTCGAATTTCTAACCCTCGGCCAGGCAGGTTCCTCGAGAATTTTTTTATACCGGTCCATCTTGCCCCGGCTCCTCCCTCCTAGTCGTACACATAACGCGGCGGCAGCTACACTCGGGTATATTCGATCGATCCAATTTTCGAATCGGTGCTTTACGATCACGCGTATCGAGTTCTCGACGCGGTGTGCGAGAGCCCCGGTGTATCCCGGTGAGATTTTCCCTTTCCCACTGTTCGTCGCTCGGTTAGCGTTTCGGGCTGTGGGAGGCACGGAAGCCGGGACACCGGAGCGTGGCTGTATATAGATCTTCGGTAATGCAGCCCACAGGCCATATCGTCTCGACACCGGGAATAGGGGAGATTCGAGCCAAAACCCGGAACGTTCCGTACAGTGAGCGCGAAATTATACGAACTGGCGAGAGTAAATCCTAACGCTCGATCGACTGGCGCACTCCTATGCTTATGATATTCTTTGCATTACGTTTTCGTCGGCCCGATCGTCCAAGAACTTGAGGAAATTTTTTTTAAATGTAAAATCGGCAATTTTGTTAATCGACCAGCTTCGCCCTATAAACAATTCCAAGATATACGTTTTTTTCCAACTTTTCCAACTTTTGGCATATTTAGCATATTTGAATTTTATACGATTAAAAAAAAACCAAAATGTTGCACCAGCATTTGGATTTCTGATATGATTTTTCAAAAAATAAAAAAATATTATTCCGCACCACGTCTCGTTTTTTAAATATATAATTTACGAGCCCGACAAATGCAGTCCTGCTTACACTTATTTATACAATTCAATATGTTTTGCTTTCTTCAAATATTTATTACATACAATCCTCAATTTATTACTGCGCGTTGCTTCTTGCAGCATTAGCAGTACACTGGTACGGATGTAATTACGCCAACATCTCGTTAAATTTTTTAATTTAATTTTATACTTAAAAATTAAATTCCGCTACGATAAATCGGCAACACGTCGACTAAGCTCAACTTTGCGCGAGGAAAACGAGCCGCAGTTTTACTGTACGGGGATGAATACTGAGGTACGGGTAAGTGTTTCTCTCCCGAGACTGTAATCGGTCGTCTTTAGACAAGGAAGATAAACGGTAATTATAGGAAGCTATCGAATTAACGTGCGTTAACGAGCGGGTAGAATTAACTCGTTAACCGAGGTGGAGGTCTCTCGCGCCGAGCCGTGCCAGTAGCCCGACCGCAGGTGTATAATTAAACATTGATTTATGAGGATGAGCTCCGGCTTCGAGTACACTATGGCGAGAGGGTGAAGCATCAACGGATAGAGAGGGACGACGACGGGGTGGAAGGGGGGCGAAGTAGAGGATGAGGGTACGTCGGTTTGGTACACCGACGAAGAGGCAGATGAGTAGAGATCGAGGCCCTGGCGTAAACGAGATCG
The DNA here is from genome assembly GCA_917499995.1 of Ichneumon xanthorius. Classification (NCBI taxonomy): domain Eukaryota; kingdom Metazoa; phylum Arthropoda; class Insecta; order Hymenoptera; family Ichneumonidae; genus Ichneumon; species Ichneumon xanthorius. The sequence continues at coordinate 13,568,741 of OU824201.1, forward strand.
CCATAGGGGCTTCTCTTGCCGAGCTATAATTCCCTCCAGCTCGTCACTGAAAATCCATACACTCATAGTTAACTATCTATACAGGGCGAAACAAAAATTGATGGGCAGAATTATATATATATATATTTTTTTTTTGTCATTAAAGTTTTAATTCAGATTGAGAATGTTGCTTCAGAAAAATTAAGTCGTAACATTTTTTTGATAGAGCCAAATAAATATGTTTGGGTAAAACATTTTCTTTTTTTTATTCCTAAGTGAGCGAGTCCTGGATTTAAATAATATTGTCATTATTAAAGAAAATTTTACTAGATTTTTAAAAATAGTTTCGTCAGTGTTAAGAAAACCCCGAGCAGTTACCGTTCAGCTACGGTTCTGAAGACGACGAGCTGGTAGAAATGTTCGCTTGTTATAATGGCGCGCGATAATTATTGTTCCGAAATTACGACGAGTGGTGCTCGATCTATCCGAGCGTTTCTGCAACTCGAAATCACTAATGCGGACGAGATGGAACAGCTCGAAATGTCGTTACGTCGAGAACTTCGAGGCATCTCAACGGACACTCAACATAACGAGTCTCAAACGTCGGGTTTGGTTGCGTTCAAGCTGTTGACAGAATTAACAGTTATCCACTGTAATTATATTGCAATATGGGAATGACAATCACAAGCATAATGTTATGTCATGTTGCAAAAAAAAAAAAAAACCTATTGCAGCAATTACCAATGTTCGGCTTAATTTTCGACTGCCACATCGTGAAATAAAAATAGTAAAATATAGAGATATGAAAATATCGGCAGCCAACAAAAATCTTTGTTGTTCACCATTTTTAGCAACGTTCTGGATGATGCGGGTGTGCATAAATGGAATGTGGTACACACAGTAGAATATTACACAATGTCTCCTAAGCATGGAAGCCATAGCTAAGCTCGAGTTCATCGTCTTGTAATAGAGGCAATTATCCCAAGGTGTTTGTGTGCAAATTAATTATTAATTGGGAGGTTTGCGAGGGTCGCGGTTGACTGGCAGCTATAGATTGATAAACCGCGGTAGGATATATCAGAATCCCATCGCCATTGATTATCCACTCGCTCGCATTACCCGCTGACCCCTGTTGATTCCGTCTTTCCAATGAAAAATTATATCGAATAACGAAAACCGCGAAAACGCTAAGATTATACATAAATAAAAAAACCTATAAGTCTACCACATCGACAGTTATGAAAACAATTCCCATGTCCCAGGCTTTCTCATTGGGCATCAATTGCGATTGAATTGTTTATTATGGTATTTTTTGTGTTATTTTTCGATATGTCACCTCAAACTTTTTAACCCGATTTTTCTAATTATCGTTTATTCCGACATACACTGGCATCTGCAGAAAGTCGACGACCCGCCGGATCGCATGTTATTTTTTGCTCTAGCGAGCAGTCGGGGGAAAAAAGAAAATTCTCAAAATCATGACGAAATTTTGATAACGAAGAAAACTGCTCTCTTTTGCCCTGGGGTGCAATTTTGTTCCGATCGCCCCTCCTAAACAAGATTAATCGCGAATAATCCTGACATCACTGATCGATTTTTCGAAATCAGCCCTGTCGTTATTGCCCACTGATCGGTACCAGCCGCATCTGCTCCCCTATACAAACTTTATTACCGTCCCGAGACTTCGCTGATCCTCTTCATAACAGGGCAGCTGACGGCGAAATAAGCTACTTACGTCCCACGGTATCAAAATCCCGAGACCTTTTTTTTCTTAGATGGTGCTACCAAAAAAATGAAATAAAAATAAATCCGTTTCTTGCGTCGTCGCGTCGCCATCGGGGACTGTTCGGAGTTTCGAATTCTCGACCTGCGGCCGGATAAACAGCATGAGCTTTTCTCTGTATCTTCGGGCGAGTCGCACGAAAGTCAAGCGAAGAGAGCAAAGTACACAAGCGTCTCCGGAGGCAACGGGCATCGCGATTACCACAATTCCAATGTAAACAGACGGACAACGAGCACCGCCGCGCAGCGTCTTCAACCAAAGGAGCTTTCGCATAATGCAACGGTGGAACAAACATGAAAAGCCTCCAGCGAGGGGATTGCGGACCGCTGACGCGGTGCGAACGGTATGTAAGAAACCAACATACTTTTTTCTTCATGAAATAGCATGAGATGGCATATTTTTTAAAAATGTCTAAAGGCGTACTATGAATGGTTCTAATTTTTATTGTAAAAAGTGAGGTCAAAAGTGTCGAAGTCTGCTCCGCTGCCGCATATGTACCGTACTTGATGTGATAGACCATTGTGTGAATTTCGTTCCCTTTTCGAGTCTCAATGATCCAATATCCCAGTCGGTGAATACTCGATGCCTATTCAAATTTACCGACGAACCGACGACGAGGAGGCATTCTATGCACCATTCTACAATTCAGGAAGAGCCAATTACTTTATGGATCCGTTGACCTGTACCCCTCGGATAATAGTATATATATATAGATACATACACGTACACACACATAGATACATATATATAGATATATATAGATATATATAGTAGCGGTTGTTGCGGCCAGCGCTCGCAATCATCGCCACTCACAGACACTGACAAACATTCGCAAACACCGAGACACCTCCCAAGAGACTTGCGGATACTCACAGACAATCTTACTCGTGCATCACTAAGGGCGTAAGACCATCAAAGGGATTTGGAACAATCCGGTCCATTAAAGTAAGTCCATTAAAGGGCTTAGAATGGCAAAGGTGTAAGTCCTGTAAGCCTAACGCTCATACAGACACTCATGCAGAGTCAAAAATAATTTCGTAAAATCGGGACACGAAGTTTCGTAAAAATGATTTCGTGAAACATGATTGTGTTACAATGTATTTATATATGAGATACTATGTTATAGATATCAATATCATAGCATTATGATACTATGTTATACATATCGACTGCTAAATAACAAAAGGGCGTATCGCCTCTGTCAAACCATACGGGCTGCGCCCTTTTGTCTTTCAGCGGTCGATATATGTATATCGAGCCAACTGGGCTGCGGTGGAAGTTTCCCAATTACTGGTAGGCCTTTCGTAACCCGACCTGGATTCACGCTATTTTCACCCTTTCGCCCCTCTCCCCCCCCACCCTTTCGCCCTGCCCTTTCATGCTCTTTCGATCGGAGATTCCCCGGTCGTTAGTACAGAACATTACGTTCAACCGAAACGACCCACTACGGTAGAACTTTCATTATTCCCATAATTTATTGAAAAATATATTTTGACTTTCGTCTGTAATTGTCAACAGGATTTTTTTTTTTTTTTTAATGAGAAAACGCATGTTGGATATATTGTTGTTGGAAATATTATTATTTTCATTTTCATTGATTGCCGTTTATCGTGTTTCCGGGACGGAGAAGCCCAATCGATAAAACAGAGACCAATCAATAAAGCACAAACAAGGAAATAACAAAATCAGTGTAAAAAAAGTATAAAACATGGCAAGAGAAGAGAAAAAAATCTGCAGCACTGGGAGTGGAAGAGAACGAGATTTCAGCCACTTCGGTGTGTCACTCGATCCAATACTCGCTAATGGAGCTCCAATCTCGAGTCTGAGCAACACGGGCTTTTACTACTGCCGGCTCGAGCGAAGAAAAAGAAGATGTAGACGAGTCACAAATGGTTCGGCATCGGAGAATGCGTTTGACGGAAGACGGCGGCTAAGCTTGGTTGTCTTCCAGCCGGACGAGCACCGACTTTGCGCCCGAAGTTTTTCCGTGAAGCTGACGCGGATTTGGTGCAGTTTCCGTCTGACGCTCTCGAAGCGAGCGCAAAAACGGCTGCGCCGTGGCTCGCGGGCTTCAATACGAGGCGACACACCTCCACGGTCAACGTTTTTTTCTTCCGTTCCTCTTCCCTCGTACTTACACTGTGCCGCCTCTATCGCCGGTGCTATTCACCCTCCGCAGTCAGCCCGCTTTCGCTTTTACCCACACAGTCACTTTCTCGGTCACCAACACTCACCGATCGCCCGTTTTCTATTCTCCACGCGCTGCGAATGTATGCAACTCTGTTTGCGTAACTTCTCATACGTGTCTCGTTTGCTTCCTGACGAACATTGTCTTGCACCATCCGCGGGTTCTGGTTTTTTTTACCTTCTTTTATCATTCCGTTGCATGCGGAGCGAAGCCTTGCTCGGAGAGCGAGTATTCAGCGTGAGGGGAACAGTCGTTGGCACTTTAGTGCGGAGTCTAAATGAAGATTGGGACATATTAGGCATCAATGCGCATCAGAAGCAACGGCTGACAAACCTCGCCGAAAATAACTACTGGGGTCCAGTAGTGACTAGTGCATTGGACGAGAAATGTCAATGTAAAGTAAAATTCAAGTAAAATTCGCTTGCAGACTGCTAAAGAAAAAAAAAATTGTTATTTCAATTCTACTTATAATTTTTATAATTTTGTATGGAATTGAAACGATAACATGACACCTTGACAGAACTGGGAATTAACAGTGGCAATTCCCAGTTCAATACTGGACACTGATAGTAGCTTTGATAAACTACACGATGAGTTTTTCAATAACAAAAATTCCAATGAGGTCCGAAATGAATAAAAATGTCAATGAACCGGTATGTCAGGTGTCGTATCTTGTTCCCACCTTGACACTGAACAATCTTTTCCTTTGGCTAAACTTTCTACGATCCATAGTTTTCTAGTTATGAGGATTTAAAGTTTTCGACCAATGAGATCGCGCGATAGATGGCGCTCGCGGCCGCCGCAGTAAATTCGCCCTCCCGCCGAAAGCTTCATCCGCTCGCATCTCGAGAACGGTGCCCTTTAGAAAAAAATTTCAAAGGGAAATTTTGGTCAGCTGTCCATCTAGAATATAATTGTGCACTTATTTTTTAATTTCGCGAATTTCGGATAATTCATCCCATAGGCTAATAAGGGACTAAATAAAAAATTTAATTCTCTGCAAATTCACTAATCTACCAATAACTATGAGACGGCCGATGGACGGAGGGCGGCCGAGCGTACTGCTTACCCTGCAAAACGGGAGTGAGCTTGGTGCGCTGGCGCGTCGGCTCCACATACTTCTACAGAAGGGCGGCGGCGGCGGCGGCCTCGAGCTTGCCACCCTACACCGGCGAGGCAGCCTGCCGTCCACCTAACCCTCAGAGTTCGATTTTCCCTCGCGGCTTGGCCTAGCGCTCATAACCCAGATTTCAACAGATACCCGCGGCAGCAGCGCACCCCAGCCCCGGAACCCTGCGCGGTTTTTCATTTTTTTTTCTTTTTTTTTGTGTTTCCTGTTAAGAGACAGCTATTTTTTCGTAAACATTCTCGGTATTTTGCATAGGTGAGGAAGCAATGGGAAAATTACGTTGCACATTTATGTCCTTCGGGTCGACGACAGCTGTACATTGGCATTATTTTTATTCTGCCTATTATTAATTTATAATTTAATTCTATCTATTGTTACTCATTTTATTTTATTCATTTTTATTTATGTTCAGAAGCCAGAAGAGGAGGCGTGCGACTACACGCTAGTAAAAAAACTGAAATGTATTACTTTCTTTCTAGCTGTAAAAGGAGTAATCCGTTAATAAAGTATCTATGTCAATACCAATTTTTTTCCCCTCGCACGATCTTACTGGCTTTATCGATAGGCGAGATATTGACCGATTTTTATACCGGAGCTATTTTAGTCTTTCGGGACAACCTTTTCAACGTTAGAAAGTGGATAGTGAAATAAAAATGAGACGAGAGAAAAAATATTTTTATGAAAACATCGTCGCTGAGTTCCAAAGATCAAATTTCTCCTCCAAAATTGATGTTGCGCATATCGACTGCAAAACGACTACCCAATCGATTAAATTATCCGGAATTCATTATTCGCTCGTTTTCTAATCAACGTGACATGCGATCGGTCGAGCGTAGTTACGCGCTGCATTGATTGACGAATCATTGGAAATAATTTTATAACCACCCATGTCGACGTGCGGAATGGATACGATAAGATTAATATTAATTTTTATCGATAAGTTTTCATTCGATCCCGTGCGTCTTTCGGCGCCGTTAAAATGTAAACGAAGCGCGAGCGACGATTGTGTGCGCTCCCGCGACTGCGCGACGATATCGCAATGTGCCACTGCACGTCACTAAAAAAAATCCAACAATAATATTAGATTGGCCCATACTAATATTAGATCAGCCATGAGCGAAAAAAAATCCAACAATAATATTAAATTGCACTTTGATTTGCAATTACAATAAAAAAATTACCTCCCAAAAAGCAGCAAAAATAATGTTGTTAAATTGCTCCGGTTACGCGGACGCCAATTTTTCAGCATTCAAAAAATATTTCGCCGCTTCGAAGACAGACTTTACTCCCCTTGGGAATTTTCTTTCCTCGATCGCAAAATTATCACTGTTCATAGAAATTATTAATTAAAAAAAAAATATATTTCTGAATAATCTCTGAATTTTGCCGAGGTTGCAATACAATTGAAGATGCAAAGGGACCGCATGATATCCCTTTAACTGTGGGTTCCGTAGATAGTTAGAAACTCAGAGTCTCAACGTTTGTTCGTCGTACAGAGTAATTTGATACCCCCGGCAGGTATACCTGGCTCTCGTCGTTCGCGCAAACAACATTCTACTGTAACGCAAAAGCGAGGATTCACCCGCTGTGTTGACGATAAGCGCGAGTACCGCGAAGTTGTACGTAGCCAACCATTAGACTCTGCGGGTCGTTGTCACAATAAACGAAGCGACGAAATAAGATACCAGAAAATGAAAGTTGGACAAAGGGAAAAAGGAAGAGACGTCAGAATGTATACGTTTGCATTGTGTTCGAGTCGCCAATTTTTGTCGAGACCGATATTATTGCTATTATTTATTTATTTAGGATTTTGGGATTTTACTCCCGTGCTGTATGGGATTTGGGTTTTTCGAAATTCACTCTCGTACGCTACGAACGCTGAAGTCACGAGAATATAGCATATCGGAGTGCTTCCGGATTTTCGAAATCTAGTCCGATATGCTATATGGGATTTAGGATTTTCGAAATTCACTTCTATATGCTATGAAAGCCGAAATCCCGAGAATATAGCGTATGGGAGTGATTTCGGATTTTCGAAATCCACGTCTATACACTATGAATGGCGAAATTTCGCGAATATAACGTATGAGAGTGACGGTACCCTTACCATTTTTTCGACGAAAATGGTTTTTTGGGAAAATTTTTTTTAGAATTTTTTGATTATTATTAATATTATTATTATTATCGTTCTTGTTGTGAGTAAAATTTGGGTGTGAAAAAGGAAAGAGTAGGAGAACCGAGAGGGAGTTCATGTTCGAGAACAAATGAGTAAACTATGAAAAAAATGGAGACACTCATAGAGCAAGAAAAGGGATGTGACAGATCTAAAGATAGAAGGGACGATATGGAACTATTAGAGAGACGTGGAGTAAGACAAGTGGTCAGAATATCCGAAAAGCACGAGAAACTTGGGTAGATTGCAGTTTACCACAGTCCACAGGGGATTCTTGCGCCCCCGGTGGACGACTCGTCCGTGATTGTGTACTTTGGTCGGACGGAACAACTCACGTGCATGTCGACGAAACACAATAGTCGAGGGAACTTCTTGTTTTTCGTCGTCCAGGTAACTGGGAGTTAAGATAAACGTACCGACCGTGAAACTTGTTACCACTGCACCGTGATGGCCGTACAGGTACCAGATTTCACGTTTGACGTGGAGCCAAACTTCGGCACACTGTAAACCTCGTGCTGCTCGACAACAAATCAAAATTAGCCATCGAACAATGCGTAAAAACATAATTTCTTTGACGACAAAAAAAACCATCAACAAATTCGCAAAAAAGGTTACAAATAAAAAATGTTGTGAGTACTCAGCAAAATTGTATTTTGACAAGTCTTTGGTCCTTTCAGTATGAGAAAACTTTGCCACCCTAACACTTTTTTGCTTTTTCGCCTTTGATCAGGACACTTTTTGTGCGACAATTTTCATTTGTAAATATCGCTGTAAGGTAAAAGTGGTAAATATGAGCGGATGCGATAAGATGGACCAATGCGTGTTAAGAAAAAGAATTCATTTTTTTTTTTTAAATTCCAATTTTTCTTCGCTCACTTGTATCAATAACAGTGATTTATTTGAAGTGTTAAAACTTGCTCCTTATGAGATCTAAAAATACCACACAAGCTTCCTTTTCATAGACGACCCGTAGTTAAGTAATGTGGACCACCCCCTCTTGCTAAAATTCTGAAATTGACTTCTTTTCCATAAAAACTTCAAGTTCTGAAAAAGAGACTTTAATTCAATTCTCACTGTCCGAGGCCTTATCGAGACATTCGTAGGTGCGATCCATTGTCAATCAAGCCTTGTGGTCCATATTACTAAGCGTCCGAAAAGATCGAGTATGATGGACCAGCGTGACGTCGTTGCGATTGTACTCTGGCAGTAAAGCAAATTCCATAAATTAACTGATTCCGAGAATTCCATTTATCGCATATACATAGCGGTACCGAAGCGATCTCACGAATGTCTGCTAACGGTAGTGTAAGTGCATCTGGTACGCCCTGTGCGGGCACAATCGTACACGTACGGTTCCCATGAGCCGTCGGAGTTTCTGGGTACTCTGTGGAAACAACGATCGTGCGAGCATTGCCTCTAAGCCCGTGAATCAATAATGCCCGCAGAGTGTATGTACACAGTTTACGTACGCAAAAGGCCATCGTTGCGGATTCACAGAGAGTTGCCCTCCTCGCAGTTGTCTTTAATTGGGGTTCTTTCACAAGGCCCACTTACCGTTTCTCGCCCTCAATGACTTATACATGGCGACCACTAAATACTATGAAAATATTCGCCAGCGTTTGTCTGATCTTTCTGACGCATTAAAAATGCCCTGAGGGCATTAAACAACTAAGGACATTAAAAATGTCCTAAGGGCTCGAAGACATTAAACATTCCCTGCGGGCTTGATCTCAGCTGCATCTCAACTTCACCTCAATTTACTATTTATTATTATTATATAATTTATTGTTCTAAACTGTAAATGATTATTTACAAAAAACTGGTTGTAAAAAAAGAAATCCCTGAAATAAATAAATTCAAATTATCTTTCAGCGGAATTCGACACATAGACTGTCAAAACTCGTTGCAAAGCCAATGACTGTGCATCGCTTAACCTTTCACTGACCGAAGAATGCGGTACCTAAAAAATGTTTCACAAAAGCGTACGAAGTCGCGACATAAAAAGAACGATCACGAAAACACCTGCAATTGAACTCAATGCGGAATCGAAATGGATATTACCACCGGAAACTAAAACTGCGCACTCGTTTTTTTTTCATTGGGTTCATACGAGCGTGTAATTGAGACGCCGGTATACGATGGCAATAAACGTTTAACTCTTTTTTGCCTCATTCATTTGTGTCCATTGATTGGTCACTCGTTGAACGATTTTTTCGCGCGGTCGGCAAAGGTACGAGTGCATTCGCAGTCTCAGTCGCGCTATCAGCCGCGATGAAGAAAAAAGAAAAAGCAATCGCGGACCATTAATGGACTTTGGCGAGGAGCCAGATATTTTCCGATTACGGCCCTTGCACTCACCGCGAGAGGTGGCAGTCAGTGCAAATGGTACTGGACCATTTCCGCGATCCTGCGGAGTAGTCGCGGAGTAACCATTCTTCGTGCACACGGAATTATCAGGATTTCGGCCGACAGCCGCGAGGTCTCGCGAGCTCGTCGATACGCATTACGAAATTTATCCGCCGACGATACGATGACTTCGGAGTTCTTATTTTATTGGTCGTTATCCGGCGTTCGTTATTGTCCCGTGATTATTGATATCGGAAGAACCCAAGCCCCGAGATTTTAAGAGACATTTAAGGATGCCCGATGCTGCGTGACGCATGGACTGAGTTTCTACGACAGTAACGCATCGCAATTCACCAATAAGAACAAATCCTGATTCACTTTGTACTACGATAATACAGATTTAAAAAATCATAATTATAGACAGAGTGACAGCGACGGCACTGTAAAAATAAATTGTAAATTTAATGTATTGGAATTTGAAATTTGTTTACATAACTTACATCAATTTAATATTCATGTACTTTTTTGGTAAAATAAAAAAATCAGGTATTGGAAATCTTTTGCCTAAAATTTACAAAAGCTTTCACCAGAAATAAAAATTTTACTGTAAAATTACAACGCACATGTGTTTGAAATTTCGGAAACAGTTTGTGTAGAACAGTTTTCAATGCCGTTCATTAATTTTTTAACAACAATTTTTTTACAGTGTATTATTATTATCATCGTCATCTTAATTTATAAGTTTTATTATATTAATATTATTTTACAGTGTTTTATTATCATCGTCGTCATAATTTATAAGTTTTGAGCCTGAGGGCATTTTTAATGTCCTCAGTCCCTCCCGAAGTTTTTAATGCATCACGGAAATTCGACAAATGTAAAAATTTCTCATCGGAATTTTTTCCTTGGATTTAGTGGCTGTCCTGTATGAGTGACCGACCAAATACGAACAAATGCTGATTCGGTTTAAACTGCGGGAATGATAAACACATAATTTACTGTATTATTTTTATCATCGCCTCGCAATTGATAAGTTCACTAATTCGTCACGAAACAACGTCGATATCGAGAAAACAACCGAACGCGTGGGTTTTCGCGTTCTCGCTGTTCTCTTCGTTGAGAAATCATCACGAATGGTTGGGCATATCTGTTCGCCTCACGAGATCGAATATCTATACCGTCCCCTTTCCTCCCGTAATACGGCAGTCTAGCGAACGGCAAATCGGACAAATTGAACGATCCACACAGCATCATGCACGTTCACGTCCGAAATTGAAGTACGGCGGTTCCGAGTCCATTTCGTCGAGCGAGCACGCGTACAGCGACGAGCGATGATTCGGAAAGAGATCGAATCCCGTGGTTGCTGTGGGTTTGTCCCGTATCCGCGCTATCTCTGCAATTTCCCTCCCCCATTCCGAGTTTCTATGTGCGAGTTTAATCCGCCGCGTCGTTCTGCTGACGTTCGTTTCGTTCGTTTGCGAACGAAAAAAAAAAGGAAAGAATCGATTGGGCTTCCGGTACGAACACGGAGCGTAAGCACGTTACTCGTTCCCTGAGGATGAATTCTCTTCGGCGCTATCCTAAAAGCGCAGGAGGCACGAGCATCGGGTTCCCTTTGGGATATTTTCCATGGCATCCAATGCAATTGTGAGCCGAGCGAAATTCCGACGTTCCCTTTGAATTCCAAATTGAGGGACAGCAAAAAAAAAAAAAAAAAAAAAAAAAAAAAAAAAAAAAAAAACCAAGACTTATTCTTATGGATTTAGTCGTTCGCTGATTGGATGTTGTCGTGCTCGGTGCTTCTTGCAGAATAAATTCAGAGCTCGCAGCGTTGCTTCATCGAAATAAAGCTTCGAACTTGGAAAATATAATCGGATCGCGCACAAGGGAGGGCCAAGCGTCAGAAACAATGCCTCCGGAGAGAATAATTTATCCAAACAGGCAAACTTTCTCATGATGCTTAACCAATCTCCATCATTGTCAGATTCTCGGAGATAAAGGGTTTCCACCCGGGCGCGCGGATATAACAATCTTGGAACTTAGTACCAAACTCCTGACTCCTCCAAACGACCGAACAAGTGCTTCCGCTTTTTTAACTGCCGACTGCCCGCTGGGGCAAAAGACGGGAGTTACGAGTTTCACTCGGCAGCCGCGATTGTGCCGTTTTCGTTGACTCGGGTGTTCGTCGAGACGGCTTCAAGTGCCTTGACAGAATTTGGCACATCAGTTCTGTGGACTATGAAGTAGGTTTTTGGCGATGGATTAGGAAAATTAAGTGGGAAGTTTCAGAGATAAAGAACGTTGAAAAAGTGGACCAAAAGCTTATTCAGATGGATCAAAAGGCATTATCACTATTGTCAGTTCGATGATTTCTATCGTCCGTTATAAGAATACGGACGATAGAAATAGTCCTTGTATAGATAGATAATAGTCCTTGTATATAGATAGATAATAGTCCTTGTATAGACCGTTGAACTCACTCAAGCTTTAGTACAATGTCAAATTAACTCTATAATTTTTTTACTTGTTTAGGTAGCTATTGCATGACTCAATAGTCGAAAGAGTGCAATATTTTTACAATTGTTTATCCAAAATTGTATGCATTTGTTGACCGTAACGGAGGTTGATTTGTGTCATTGCATGTGTCCTCAACTAAGCGAAATATTAATCGCTATCGTCTTATGTGAACAACAACTGGTAAATCCAAATTTTCATAATAATACGTGTTTTCATTATTTTCATATAATTTGTTGGTTTTTTTTTTTTCAAGGTAAAATCCGTATTTTTAACCGATTTCTCCAAAGATATTTTGCACACTGATTGCGCTGGCCAACAATCTATAACAGACAAGGCTTCCCGATAAGGGCAAACGTTGCTCGGACTCGGAGAGAAATTTAAAAAACTAAATAAACCACGATCGAAGAAAAATGAAAACCAAGAAAGAGCGAAACTGGCCGCGCCTTCCTCAACCGTGAATTGCGCGAGTCGAGATATGATGAACTTTATAATAAGTTCGCCTCCATTTCCAGGGGGCATCGCAATGTTCCGCCGCTTGAAAAATTGCTTCCAGCTTCTCTCTCTCTGGTCCCGGCCACTTCATCTCTCCCCCCTTCAATCCCTTTCTTTGCGTAGCGGTCCTTACCGCATCTCCATCCGAACCCTCATCTCTGCTCACTAATCATTCCTGCTTACTCCTACCCATTTCCCATTATTTAATTCGCTTTTCCTCCCTCAGCTCGTTCGACGAGTAAACGAAGCTTTAGGAAAGTTCGAACAGCGGGGGTTTCGGCTCTTTGTTGGTTGAAATATCCCGTTCAACTGCGAGCGTTCGGGTCTACAATATAATCAAGGAATTCTTCATTGATCTTGTAGCCGCCACTTCTCCGACCCCTTCCTCATCGAGAGCCCAGATGAGCAAACCGGAGATTTCGCTGTATCGAATTCCCGAAATAATTCAGCTGATGATAATATTTTTATATTTTTTTTTATCTGCAATTTGTTAAAATATAACGCTCGAATGTTTACTCAAAATCCAAAAATGATATTTCTAATTCACTGCATGTTGAAGAAATTATTACTTTGAATAATATACAAAATAATTTCAATAAAAAATCTGGACAAATGGGACTTTTTTATTGTTTCAATTTTAATTATAATATAGATTATAATAATTAAATTTTAATTGTTTAAAATTTAATGTGTTTCAGGGGACCTCGCGACTTTGAAAGATGCAATGAACAGGACAATCGAATATTATGAGCTGATATCATTTTTTTAAAATTTGGAATGTTTTTGATTTGAGTTATTGTTGTTATTTTATTTTGTAATGTTTTACTGAGACTCATCGCTTGTGCTGTTGGCTGACCGGAACATCCGGTGCACGGCGCCTGTTCGAAACCGCGAGAGAATCAGCGGCGCTATACCTGCCGCAAACCGCACACCGTACCCTGGATCTATCTCGCTTTCAGACTCCACCTGTTTCAGATTATAATCAAACAGAAGGGCGGCAAGCGGGCGGGACGACGGGTGTCTGGGAGGTGAGACAGAGTCCGGGGGATAACATGCTATTGCCCCTTACTAATTAGATTTGGTCGAGCCTCTGGCTATGTATACACCGCTCTGTCCCGTAATAGGTTTTCCCTTCGCCCGATCAATTATCCGTACATAACACCTCCTGGCTTCCTCCGAACATCCCTTCCTACAAAAAAAAAATACATACATTTATACATAAAAATTAATTTTTCACAGATTATCTTCTCATAGAAGTGAGACTTGCAATGTCTCACTGTACTTTAGCCCCAAAAAGGGCCGCGGATTCGTGTTCAGCGGGAAAAAATACGTCGAAATACGTGGCAGTTCGTTTAAAAAAAAAAAAAAAAAAAAATCGTCAAAAAATTCCAAGGCCTTTCGAGTTAAATTTTTGCGTTTTTCAACGTCCTCAAACATCACGATAAAACGCCTCCGATAAAACGCCTTCGGTCAGGACCCTATCTTGTGTATTTTTTCCCGTAGAACACGATGAGCACCCCAGATTTTTCCTAGCTCCATTGGGAGCCGAGATATCGACCTTTGAAAATCACGAAAATCGACATTTTTCCAAAAGTGGCTCAGAAAGTGAAAAATCGTTGTTCAATCGATTTTTTTTGTTTCTAGGCTACTATTAAAATAAACTAAAATACGACATTAGAAATAAAAAGAGAAATGAAAAGAGAGTTTCGAGTATTTGAAATGTTGTTGAGTGTACTTGGCAACAAAAAAAATTTGAATATATCGCATTTGCTGTGTCGGAATTATTTCACAAAGTTTACGCCTCTTTGACGTTGCGCGATAGTAGGGGGTGACACCTCGATAGAGTGTCAGGTGAAGAGGGAAACGAATTCCTCTCCGGATAAAAAAACGCACTAAATAACGTCGGAGTAGTTACAAACGATGTGAGTGGGTTAAACGATCCTTCATTGAAACACCACACCCTCATTATTATTTGTTTGATTTTTTTACTTATTTTTTTTCAATGAAAATCTCCAATAAAAAACCCGCTCCGTGTCGTATGTATTGGCACGTTCGCGTGTTCGCAGCGCAATGAGAAAATCAAATATTGCGGTGGAGATAACAATGCAAGAGAGAAATTGCACATAAATAATATTTGCAGTGTGTGCGGTGGACGGTTTCGGTGATTTTGGATTTCGCTTGTATTTTCCTACGATCGTATAATAAACATCCTACGCGTGCATATATATGTTTGTGTTTAAATTTCAGTGAAAAGCGTATATTTTATTTGCCCTGTTGATTGTGCAATTTTCCACGCTACCGTGAGCTACAGCGCTTACCGTGAATATACATACGTAATTTACAGTAAACACGTTATCTCTGATATTCGGCGTGCACGGGACGGTCCCGACGCGAAAATTGCAATTATGTCAGACAATCAAATATTTGATGGCTTCGCGTACAATCGAGCGCTTCATTATTTTACAATTGAGGTCACGTTTCCTTCGACATTATTTATTCAGTTTCGTCTTTTTTTAAATCTCTCGACGAACAATGTAAAATGCGATTAGAGCCAAGTTCCAAGGCGAGACGGATATTGAATTATCAATTCGTGACTTTATCAATGTATTAATATATTGTAAATTCATCGGAATATTATTCGATAATGATAATAACTGAATTATTGTTTAGTAATTTTACTATTTAACATTTTAGTAATTACTGACGATATGTGACGAGATATATTCGGCTGATTGAAAGTTTATGTTTATTTATATGTATAAAAAATATTTGAAAAAATATTGAAATGCCAAAAATATGGTTAATTCGATGACTGAACGGAATATGGCGTAGCGCGGTAAATATTGAGTATCGGGTGACAGAGTATAAATGTGCTATAAATTGGCTGCGATATCGGGTGTGCACAACACCCGTTAATGTGCGTAAAGCGCAGCGATTTAAACGTCCTCGACATTTTCTGGTTTATTTAAAAATTGCCCCGAGTTTTCGGTTCGCGCGACGCGGTCGCCGCGAATATAATCGAAAATCCCATTATTGTGTTGTTCACAAAAGCAGACCGACAATGGTAAGAATAGATTCGCGATAAAAAACAATAATAGCTTCGATATTAATTGGTGAATGCAATGTTAAAATTAACCCGCGAATATTCGCTTTCATTTTACTGTATATTTGCTAAATTGAATTTTGTCAATGTTATCTTATACGACAAGATTGCGTTATCGAAATTAATATTAATAGAACCAATGAAATTAATAAAAACGAGGCTGAAGGACGTCGGTCAATGGCCTATTCTCCGACCCTACATTTTTGTGATGAAAAAAAAAATATATATATATATAACACGAATTGTACACAGTAAAAAATAATTTCGTAAAATTGGAATACGAATTTTCGCAAAAATAATTTTGTTAGATGAGTGACAAACGCGTTTGTTCAGACTTGAATATACAAACCTGTCTTTTTATTTCCCGTATCATTAACAATTTTAGTTTGTACTTTCGTTTGTAAAACTAGATTCGGATGAGGCGATCGGGAAATTAATTTAAGAAAACTTGTGGACCTTTCTGGACAATAAGTTGTTGCAAAAAGTACAAACTTTCTTTACTGTGTAAGTGAGGGCAATAAATCTGATGGGTTTGAGAAAGGGGAACCAAAATAATCCAAAGGGAAACTTAAGAATCGCTTTTTCACGCCGTATGTTGTTTCTGAAAATTTTACACAAAATTTTTTATGTACATTCGAGTCTGGTATGAATTCCGAATTTCACCGTGTCCAGCATATATGTATATATATGAAAGATAATGTTGCCAGGGGAAGTTTGAGTTTGCAGTTCGATGCCGGAACCCTCGGTAAATCCCCGACTCGGCTTTCGTGAAACCGTTAGTCAGGATAGGCTGGGTCAGGGATGGGCGGCGGGGGCGGGCGAGAAGTTTCTGAAGTGAGAGATGAGAGGGTAAAATTCGTCAAGCGATCCGCGTATATAGGCTTAACCAAGTTCGAGATTCCAGCAGCTATGTTTTGCCGTGGGTGGTGTTTGATATACCGGCAAGTATATATATATATATATATATACATATATAGACACATACGCGAAAATAAGCTGGTATAAGCAGTAAGGCAGCCTCTTGCTTGCCCTGCACTTGACGAAAAGTTATCCGTACCAGAATAGCCGGCTATACCGTTTCGGAAACCACTTTCGCGAAAACCGGGAAAGTACGTTATAATATTTCGTCTTCGACGAAATACTTTTTCATCAGTTCGGGGTAATGCAAGTTGTGAAGTTTAGATAATGCAAGTTATAAGCGAATTTTGCAATAAATCTATCTCGTCGCTCATTTCATTTTGAACTGTTTAGAGTGATTTTAAATTTAAAAAACTGGAACTATTTTTTTCTTCAACTTCAATCTTCACCTTTGGACTAAACGGGAACTGTAAACGACCTCATCTGTCCCTTGAGCATGGATTAAGGGCAGGTAACTAAGCAGAACTTTTCTTTAATAAGAAAAAAATAATATTCTTAAGGTTTAAAGTGTTAAGAATATTGTGTATAAATTTTACTTTGCATCTCATTAAACTGCACAAGGTTATGATTATAAATAAACAAGCAAAAAAGACAAACAGGCCGAAAATTCGATTAGGAATGGCAAATCGGTGATCGAGATGAAAAAATGATAAAATTACCGAATCCTCCCTTACTCTCGGAATGCAAAGAAACAAATTCTTGTCCCGTGGCACGAAAGTCAATTTTTTTTGGTTTCTCTTACTCCAACACAAAAAGAAAGTTTTAATTCAGAGGTGGCGAAGCAGGTCGATGTTTTTCCGTTCTCGCGACAACGCCAACTAGTGTTTCGCAAATGCGTGTGGACCAAAGGGAGTGTTTCTGTCACTCTGTCAACGGAGCGTCGTGGCCGAGCTCGGTGAAACAAACGAGTCGGAAAACTCGTCAGTTATAACGGAGATAATAGCGACCGAAGAGGCGCACATGTGTGCGTTACATTTTTCGCTCGACGAACGATTATTCGAAGTGGAAACGGGAGAAGACCGTACGGGTCGAGGAAAAATAAGGAGGAACGGAGAGAGAACGTACGACAAGAGTGATTGCAACGAAATTGTCAACGACTGTGAATTGCACGTGTTTCATCGAGTTTCCTCAATTCGG
The DNA here is from genome assembly GCA_917499995.1 of Ichneumon xanthorius. Classification (NCBI taxonomy): domain Eukaryota; kingdom Metazoa; phylum Arthropoda; class Insecta; order Hymenoptera; family Ichneumonidae; genus Ichneumon; species Ichneumon xanthorius. The sequence goes on from OU824201.1 coordinate 13,586,506, forward strand.
ACGAAAACGCGCGCGTCAACGGTAAACGCGCTCCTCTCTATTTCGTATATCGCCGCTCTATTGTCTCTCACACTCACTTTCCGACGCGGCCATAAAAAGTTCCGGTAAACTTGCTCGATAATTTAGGAGGCGTCACTTTTTACAAATTGCCGATGAAAGAGGGAATAATACAGCTTGTAACACGTTTAAAGGGCGCGTAAAAACGAGCTCCCGTTGAAATATAATCGCGAACCTCCGCGTCGTATACATCATTTTTATTACATTGGACACTCCGAACCTCCGGTCACGATATGTGTAGCTGTGGAACAGCGAAGATATTTCACCGGAAATCAATTTTTTATATGTAACCAGAGGTAACTCTGGTAGGGGAGAGCGGGGCAAAATGGGACAGTGGGGCAAAACTCAATTGTTCAATAATTTTTGGATTTCCCATCTTGCCCCAATGACACATCCGGATTTCCCAGCCCGTTTTGCCCCACTTAAAAGGTGTTGGACAATTGCGTTTTGCCCCAATTTGCTCTCGCCTGCTCTGATAAATACGGAAAAAATACCAAACTGGAAAATAAAAAAAACGCAATAAAAATTGTTATCGTCAAAACCGTAATTGTGGACGACAGGACAATGGAACGAAAACACGACGGAACTGTCCCTCACAGTTTCGCCGCTTGGGAAGGGGTTTTTTGAAGGGCTCATCCGGGACTCGCTCTTTAAAGGGGAGCTTCGATCTGGAGTTTGTTTTTATTGTTGTTGTGTATTTCTTTCCGTTATTTGCGATTTATTTTTAGATGTTAATTGCGTTTGTTCGTATTTTTCAGTAATTTGCTTCAGCTTGTTCTGTTTGCGCTCGTTGTCCAAACATGTGCTCACGGTTGCTGTTGGTTGGCTCATGCACCTGAACGACCTCAGGTCATACTGCACAGTAAATGCACATCTATCTATCAATTTATTTTATCATTATTTTGTTATTTTTTAAACTATTTTTTTATTTATTTTCTTTTATCTTTAATTTACCGCATCAGTTTATTTGATTTATTTTATTATCATTTTGCATTAACATATTTTTGGTATATGTTATTTTACTTTTATGCGGTTTTATGTTCAGTGCCTCAGTACAGGGTGTTATTTTTTTGTATTCATTCGGTTTTTTGATGGTTGGGCGACTTGCCTGAGGACCTCAGGACCCGATGTACGATAAATCTATCTATCTATGTCTTTTATCTCGGACCCCCCCCCCCCCTCCCCCCACCCCCGGGAATTCTGAGAACGTTGTCTGACTCTATTCTCGCATTTCCCACTGTTCGTCGTCTCATATTTTTCGTGATTATTTTTCAGCATGCTAAATCGCCAAAGTTGAATCGAGCGTTCCCTCCTACGGTTAATCGAGGTGAAGAATACCCAGAAGCTTGCCTGATGTAAGCCGCGATAGCCCTGCTTCTCCACGACTGATAAAGATTAATCATCGCTATCTCTCCTCGATCCTCGTGTATTTTCACCCTTCCGAGCCTCCCCTCTTCGACCATCGTTCCCGGGGAGAAAAAGAAGCTCACGCCGCTCGAAGGTTCTTCATCTCGCGCCGGGACGTCGCAAGAAAGTGCGAGAGGATATCGCTGTCGGGAGAATAACTTACGGCAACCTCTTGCCCTTATCCAAACTTCCCTTCTACTTCGTAAGCGCGATAATGATATTATCTCAAGGCCCGAAGGTCGAGATGAAGATCCGAAGAGATGATAAGATGTACGGGAAAGAAGATGAATTAACAAACATGTCACATTTTTATGACGTCCGTTTTTAGGCACGACCGAGCGTATAACAAGAAAAGCCTTGGTCATTCGTCATCGCAAAGTCTGTTACTTTCCGAGCCTCCCCCTCCCCCCCGCATAATAACCCGGGGAGGGGGGGGGAGGGGTGGTAACTTTTCTCGATAGATTGGAAAATGCTAAATAAAAAAATATGAATTGTCTTATTTTACGATTGACAATTTCCGGGGAAAAAATAATACATTGACACTATTCACTTCCGGTTTTAAGTGGCACAATCATTTTTTTTTTTATAATTAATCGGTTTTTTTAAAATAATTAATCGGTCAACAAACATACAGATTACATGTCAAAATGATTATGAACAGTATGTCGATATTAATGTTGTGACAATAAATGATAGCAAATCATAATAACAAACGCAAATAAATTAAGCATGACATATTTATTCGACCTCAACTGTTATCAATGAAAAAAAAAACGAGTGAGCAAAAAACGTTACATTGTCTACATGAGCGACAAATTAGATTGTCTCGTTCGGTCGGATGACAGAAGGAAATGAAATATAGAAAAAAAAGATCCAACTCGTTCCGATGAAAGCGTGGTATAGTATGTAGAAAAATCGCGAGCACAGCGGAATTTATTCCCGAACCGATAACAAATAAATCAAATGGTCACAAAATAACATACATATTACATAGAACAGTTATAAAAAATAATATATCAATATTAATATTGTAACAATAAATTATAACAAATAATAATAATAAAGCAAACAAAATTAAATATGACATATTTGTTCAAGCTCAACTGTTAACAATAAAGAAAAAAACTAATGAACAAAAAACTTTGCGATCTCTACATGAACGACAAATTACATTGTCTCGTTTGACCGGATGATAGAAGAAAATTGATTACAAAAAAAAGAAAAAAAAGAAAAAAGGGATCCAACTCGTTACGATAAAAGCTTGGTGTAGTATATAGAAAATCGCGCGCATAGCAGAATTTATTCCCGAACCGAGAGTATGCAGTAGGCATGCACAGCGTTTGAAAGGGCTCTGCCAGCTTCACGGAAGCTCTCCCGTGCCAGTACGTAGTACGAAGAAATAAGAGGCGAGGTCGTCAGAACCTTCCCGTTCCCGGCCCCTCTCGACTTTGATGCACCGATAATCGAATTCAAGCTTCGCTAATGGCATCGCGAGCTTCATGCCGGGGCCTGCCTCTCATCCCTCTGCGAATGCTCGCTTTTCGTCTGACGCGAAGTGAGGTAATCTAGTATTACATGCCATATTGATATATAATCGAGAATTCAATTGATCCGCACGCACTTTGCGATATATCGTCTTTAGAATCCCGGACAGATACGGCACATATATTATACATACATGTTCGCATCTCTGATGGATTCGATCTGAGTATGAATCGTGAATATGAAATCTCAAAATCATAACTATCATTGTTACGATTGCAACGGGTTACTTTATCAAAATCTTCTTAAATCTTATGATTTTATCGATAGCGTTAGGTTTGCATCTTCTTAAAGTTTAGTTAAAGTCCGAGGGTAAAAATTATCGGTCTCGGAATAATCGTATTATCAACGTTTCCAGACCTCTGCAGACGACATATATATTCACAAAATCTCATCTGTCCGAAGACATCTCGGCTGTCTTATCCGCCACCCCCCCCCCCCCCTTCCCTGTAATGGTCTTAAACGATTCGGTCCAAATATGAATTGTAGATATGAAATTAAAAAATGATAACTATCATCGTTGCTGTTCGAATGGATTACTTTGTCAAAATATTTTTGAATCCCGTGATTTAACGATAGCATTAGGTTTACATGTTCTTAAAGTTTAGTTAAAGTCCTCCAAGGGTAAAACCGTCACGGGTTAATCGTATTATCAACGGTTCGACACTCCTACGAACGACAAATAAATTCTTTTTTGGTGAATGATATTCAGAAAAACTCTCAGCTGTCTGAAGACAACTCGTCCGTCTTATCTGCCCCCGCCCCCCCCACTCTCCAATGGTCTTAAACGATCTAAATATGAAATCTAAATATGAAATCTGAAAATTATAACTATCTTTATACGGTTCGAATGGATTACTTTTGTCAAAGTATTTTTAAATCCTATAACTTTATCGATAATGTGAGGTTTGCATTTTTTAAAAGTTTAGTTCAAGTTTTTCGAAATTAAAGCAGTCATCTGTCGCGGAATAATGGTGTTATTAACAATTCAACACCACTACAGACGACGAATAAATTTTGTTTTGGCGGATGATATTCAAAAAATCTCGTCTGTCTGAAGACAACTCGTCCGTCTTATCTGTCACCTCCCCCCCCCCCCCCCAACCCCTCCAATGGTCTTAAATGTCTAAATAATAAACATTTTCATCGTTATTATCGATTTGACAAATTTAAGTCGACGATACGAACCGGAGGGAAATTAATAGTTTCCGATGTCGAAGAGTTCATGACGAATTCATGACGATTGATGGAAAAACAGTTCACCGATATCCCGACTTCGATACAAGTAAACTCGATAATAATCGAGTGCGAAAAAAAAATGTATCTAAATATCACGCAATTCATCTCAATATAACAACCCGCTTACCTCACGTGGAAGAGTTTAATGATCCGCCTGCAACGATATGCCACAACGATGAACAATTCATCACCAAAATTCATCCACAGAAGCATCCCGATTTCACATTAGACACACGTTCGATAAACAATAAATTTTTATCTCCGCCCGATTGCACTGGTCCGAAAAACATACTAAAAAACGGTCCAGGCATTTTCATTCGTACGAAAAAAATAAAATAAATGTATCCACAAGCCAAAATTAATGGAAAACAAGAGAAACAATCAATACTTTTTTGTATCACTGGAATGGACTTGGAATTCGACAATTAAAAAAAAAACTCGATATCTCCTCTCGGAATTTTCCCCAATAATTATCTTCTTTTCCTCGCGACAGATTAACTAAAGTTTCTATGCCAGGATACGATTTTTATCGAAAAATGTTAATCGACGAAAATTATTCAACATCATTGACCTATCGACCTATCGATCTCCTCGACGGTACATCCGTTTAACGTACGCGTCTTCGAGCTATTATTCCTCGAATTTGGTTCGATCAATTATGTTCGATGATTGCGACGATCCGACATTCCTGATCTTTGTTTTTTCTCTCATTTATACATATATATTTTTGTATAATTTTTTTTATTGAAAAAAAAAAAATTGTTTGCAAGATCTTCCAGTTTTCTCGGTTGCCGCGCGCGCGCGCTCACGCTCTCTCGGAGCTTGCAAGCTGCGTAGCGACGTTGCTCGCGTCCGCGGAGATACTACGGGGTCGACACGGTCGGATCCAGTCTCCCTTTGCCAACCCCCGTCGTCGTCCTCCTCCCTCTCGTTGTGCCGCTGCTGCTGGCGAACGAGCGCGCCTCTCTCACCCTTTCGCTGCCCCACACTCGTCACCCACTGTACAACACTCCTCCACAATACGGCGACTATGCGACAGCAGCACGTGCAATCAGGAAAAAAACCTGCGATTTTAAACGCTGCCGGGCGGCAAACGACAAACGGATAACCTTTGCTTATGTACGCATGATACATAATACAAACGCGTCTATAGCTTTGAGAAATTTAGACCGTCACAGTGAGATCAAATTTGCAATAACGTGGATGGTAACAATGTCATATCATTAAAGTGCCGGACGATATATTAATTAAAAAAATATTTATTTGGATATAAAAAATGTAACCTTGTAATCGTACATTTATTTGTAAAGACCAACTGTAAAGCGCATTTAACGTCAAGGTTACTTTCGATATATGTACCGGATACAATTTTCTTTTTGTTTTTTTTTACACGATATCGATCGGCTGACTCTGCAGAGTCTTGCGAAAAATGCGCGCGACAATGACCTCGAATTTTCTGCAAGTTAATCGAAAGTAAAAAAAAATAACAAAGTGCACGTAAGCGCACACGATATTCTGGCGAGATCCTATCGCGTTTTCATAATAAATTCTTCAACCTCGTCGAAACAGGTTCGCGTGGGTTCTGTTACAAGTAAGCTTATTTTCGCGACTGGGTATCGTGAATTACGTTTTTGTTCTTTTTTTTAACCCCACACGAGAGTACACAGAGTGGTGTTCGCACGGTCAGGGTGGCGCTAGCCTCGACCCTCGAGGTACCGCAACCGACCAGCCTCCGGATGGTAAACACGCGTGGATTAGGTCACCGTGCCTACACGGTCACCCAATCAAAAGCATGCTTGATCAAGCATGATATTCTGTATTATACTTTAGACATACCAGACATACCGGATAACCGGACCACCGGACAACCGGGCAAGCTAATAACTGGACAAACCCACAAGCGAACTAGCCTACAGCCAGACAAGCCAACAACGGGACTAGCCAACAAGTGGACAAACCAATGAGCGGGCAAGCCAACAAGCGGACAAGGTAACAACTGGATAAGCCAACAACCGGACAAACCAAAAACCGGACAAGCCAACAACCGGACAAGCCAACAACCGGACAAGCCAACAACCGGACAAGCCAACAACCGGACAAGCCAACAACCGGGCAAGCCAATAACCGGACAAGCCAACAACCGGACAAGCCAACAACCGGACAAGCCAACAACCGGACAAGCCAACAACTGGACAAGCCAACAACCGCACAAGCCAACAACCGGACAAGCCAACAACCGGACAAGCCAACAACCGGACAAGCCAACAACCGGACAAGCCAACAACCGGACAAGCCAACAACCGGACAAGCCAACAACCGGACAAGCCAACAACCGCACAAGCCAACAACCGCACAAGCCAACAACCGCACAAGCCAACAACCGGACAAGCCAACAACCGCACTAGCCAACAACCGGAAAAGCCAACAACCGAACAAGCCAACAACCGGTCATGCCAACAACCAGTCAACCTAACAACCGGACAAGCTAACAACCGGACAAGCTAACAACCGGCCAACCCAACAACTGAACCACCTAGCAACCGGAACCCCGGGCAATGTCTGGTATACAGAGAGGCCCGCCAGTCCACCTGTTAATCCCGAGACCAGGAAACGTAATTATCCTCCGGAAGTCCCCCACGCGTCGATTCGGTCCCAGTGCACACACCGCTTTGTAAATTAAGTGTTTGTTCCTTTTGTTTTTTATTACTGTCTTCTTCACACATGCTCACCCGGCGCCGTGATGCACGATTAGCTATCACTGGTAGCCTCGACCCTTGAGACCAGGAACCCCAGCCAGCTTCCGTAGACCAAACACGCGTGGATTAGGTCCTAGTGTATACACTGACATGTATCAGCAAGCGTAACAGGGAAGCTCGGCGTTTGTGGAACAAGCTGGAGCAACACACCGAGCGAAAGGCAACACTATAGACCATGACACACAGAAAAAGGGAAAGAGAGAGGGGAGAGAGGGGGAAGAGAGGGAGGGAGTGGGAGAGAGAAGGAGCGTCCAGAGGGATGTGTCGAGTGGTAAGAGGCGAACCGAGACAAAGAGAGAGGAGCGAAAGCAAGGCAAGGAGAGCGTTTCTGGTCGAAGAGGAAGCACGACGGTAAGAGAAAGCCCAGGCTTTGGAGGCTAGATTTTCCGGCACGATAGGGCTTGTCTGACAAAGCCGGTACGTGACCACTTGTGCCTGGCTGGTTGCCTGCATCTCCGGCTACTGCACTACAACCGCGTACGACGCCGTTCGCCAACGTCGTCGGCGTCGTCGCCTGGGTTGAGACTCTTCTCCTTCCTCGGCTGGAAGGAGTGAGAACGAAAGAAGGAGTCGAGGAGAAAAAGTAGTAGTGGGCAAAGCTTGCGAAGCACGCGTGCCCCTCTTAGGCACCGGTTCTCTCTCGCTCTCTCAGCCTCTGTGCATCGGTGAAGCTCTGCGGGGTTTCCTTACACGCTCTCACGTGCACCTTGAGATAAGAATGAAACCAAGGTCTCGTTGGGCGGGCTTTGAGTAGCCACACGAAAGGGCTTTCCAACCCGGCTCTCCGCACCACTGCACGACCAGCTATTTCCTATTAGGATTCTTTACTTTTTTTATTTTGCTTTTTCATGGAGGAAGCGGTGTTTCCGTGAAAGAAAAAACCTAAAGGTTGCGAGTATAACAGCGTGTACTTGCTGGAATTGTATGTGAAAACATCATCGGTTGGTGTGAACAGGTCCACCGCTTGAAACAAATTAGGAAGCAATTTTAAAGCGTCACATCGGGCCCTCGTCAGCGGCTCGTCGGGCCTTCTCCGGGGCTAATCGAAATCCGATGGAACGCTCTAAAATTTATTCCAGAACTCCGAGGCGTCAGTTATTTTAGGTCCCACTGAGGATCTTCTCCCAGGCGATCATTATTCTAAGAGACCTCTTCCCATGCTCTGATTATCTAATTTCCACCCTGAGAGAGGGATGTAGTAAATATGACTATATCGCTTGGGAGATATTACCATAACACGGAGTAGTAGGAAAGTAGGTCGCCACCTATGGCAGGAAGTACCAAAATTATTTAAAAAAATCGTAGAAATTTTGGTAAAAATTATTGGGAAATCTGGGACTTTCTGCCATAGGTGGCGCCTTAGTTGTGTACTATCATGATCTATGGTAATTTTTCTTAGGTAACCGGCAGTTTTTATTATATGCTTCCCTCAGTGCACTCAGGGCCTTCACACGTAGGTTCTGATTCCAGATTCTCCTAAGCGACCGTAATGCCTTTTGAGAACCCTTAAGACTCAGAAGTCCCGTCAACGATATATTCACATTAAAAATGCTTTTTTAGGGTTGTATGTGTTTGTGTGCACATTGATCTGAAAATGTACGGATAACAAATTACAAAAATCTTGAAAAAAATATGCACCGTCGGTGACGAACACGGCGTTATGAGCGGATCCACTTTAGTTTTATTCGATCTTATCGTACGTAGAATATTTTTGTCGTATCTGAAAATAACAATGACCAGAATCCGCAGTTTTTATCCAATAATTAGCTGATTAATCCTCGAAGTTTCTCGAGGAATATAACATATTAAACCATATAACTGTACCGGCGATAAAAGTAATTTTACGTTTCCATCAGTTTGTTTTTTGCTCTTTCGTGGCACTCGAACAAGTTAATGGTCCGCCGATGGAGTTATATTTCTGCAGTACCGCGAGAAAAAAGCATTCCCGGCAGCCATAAAGAAAGACGAGATAAAGAAAGAGAGGAGCCTCGAGAATCATTCGATCGAGATAATCGTAGTAAAGCTCTCGAGTTTGCAGACATAATTAAACGGCCGGCAGATTCCACAGAGCATCCGCAGCTCTCCTCCGTACTGCAGACGGATAAATCCCTTGTCGACGATAACGCGGATTTTCTGTAACTAACGCAATAATATTTTTTTCGTTCACTTCGTTTCCTCATAGAAGAGACTATCAGAGATATCCCGTTGCTAAAGCCTGTAGGACAATCCTGAACAGAAGTTCACTCACAAGTCGTAAGTGGCGCGACGAGCGCTGCAGGCGGGACGTTCAAAAGTTGTAATGAAGAACCTAGATTACAATTATTCTACGACACTAAAAATAGCATTCTCATTTCTTTCTTAACTCACGTCAACTGAGTTGCACATCCGAGCAATTAACTAAGTCGCGCAATTTTTTTTGCCGCTAGGTTACATTATAAATAAATATTTAACTTCACAGTTCTGTTACGACAGACTTATCATGCAATTTTGAGAAAGGTGAAATATAGATTTTCTGCTAAAAATAATTTTGTGATTCCGTTGAATCAAAATTACGTAAGGAGTTGAACAAGAAAACGACAAATTACGAGCTAATGTCTGGCGATAATACAACAACAGTAACGCGGCAAAGCAGCGATGCGTCAGAGTCAACGGTGAGAAATAGAGGCACTTTGTTGTTGGCGTTCAACTTTAAACACTTTAACGGTATCGCACTCCAGATGCTGCTTATTAGTGGAAGGTCGTGCTAAAGTGTTTACTGTTTAGTGTACCTATGCAATTTCATGCGGTGAAAGTATAGTGTCACCAATTTAGCATTACCTAGGTCGTACGTAAGGAGGGTTCTCAACTATGAGATATAGGTTCATGAGTGTAGAGGAAGGTTCAGAAGTGTAGACGGTGAGTCACAACGCAAAGTACAGACAGCAAGAGCCGTCCGGAAGTTAGTCAAATATCAAGTATATATATATATTTTTTTCTAAATTCTCCAAAATAGTTTATCAATAAAAATAATAATTGTAATTATTGTCAAGAATAATTCATGGTTTTTATTCGAGTCAACTAAAATTTTCAACAAATTGAAGACGAGATTTCTATGACAATAATGTCTCAAGATGATCCATGAGATTTTGGGAGTCTATTGTTTGCTAAGCTGTCATCTGTCAATGGCACCTCGACAGTTAACATTGTTGGCTTCGTTCTGTCATCAGCATTGACATGAGCCGCACAGAAATCGATACAACCTATTCGAATCTACACAACCTATTTGCTACAGTTCAGTTAATCCTTCACCTAGGGGATTTTTGTTCAACGAGGACCTAGAATTTGCCAAGACGCAAGGTTCGAGCGATTGGAATAGCAAGTTGACGTGCTAAAAAAATCTGTAAAAATTCACAGACGTACATTGAAGTGTTATTTGTTTGGTAACGCAGAAGAAAATGTATCAAGACTATCCGTATCGTTTTTGTGCTTAAAAGAAGGCATGGTCGTTTTCCCTCGGCGAAAAATCCGCCGTACTCCAAGGGTTAGAAGTATGTAATGCAAATGGGACGAAAGGTTTTTATCAATCCTCGTCCCTTGCGAATCGATGAGTAAATCCTTCCATCGTAAAACCGTTCTCGCGTACGTAACGACATTACGAACGAGAAAAACGTTTTACCAAATTTGGCAACGACTCCCGAGAAGACACGAAAGCGTAAGCCAGAGAGACAGAAGACGAGGTAGCGTATAAACTTATCTCTTCTCCTTGACATCGTTCTACTCGAAACGCTTGACTATTCCACGGAATCTTGCTGTCCCTGTATTCGCAGGAATAAAAAGAAACCGAGCGAACTATCCGAGTAGAAATGAATCGCCACAGCTCAAGGCGCAAGAAGCACCTCAAAAGCCATATAAGGCGCTTATTTAAGATGATTCAATTGTCACATACGGTACGAGACGTAAATTTATGTATGTATTTATTTATTTGCTGGTAGAATAAGTAGGATTGATACGGCCATGATTTTTTAAACAACGAAAATTTGAAGGTCAAGGTTAAAAAAAAATATTTTAGTCGTAACCAACTATAGAAACGTCGAAATGAAATAATTCACTCGGAACTTTCATAGAAAGTTCTTTACCAAAAATTCTGCAATAATAAAAGTGTAAAATGAAGTCATCAGTCTTCGTTCTTAAAAAGCCCCGGACGGCAAAAAAAGAATTAATTACCTCCAAAAGTAATAAAAATAATTGATTGAAAAAGATGGTCGAATTTCCTTCAAAGTCCTGATAAGTTGACTATCAAGAAACTTAAAATAAAAATTAGAAAATGAAGTGACAAATTTTCCTTCGTTATGTCACTTTAAACTTCGGAAATAATTCCAAAGTTCAAAGTTAGATAAAGAGTGAACAAGAGTGGTGGGAACTTAAAAAAGGGAGATGAGTCCGAAGCGTCGATTAACGTTGGAGCCTCCGAACGGTAGACAAAGGCTTCTCCATCCATCGTTCGCAGCGATGGTTCAAAGTAGTGAAAAGAACGAGCTCGCGGTCATTGGAGAGGGTGGGGCAAAACGGACCCCGGGTAAAAACGACCCACTGTACCAAATTTTTCACGGAACTTGAAAAAAAAGGGCTGTTCCGTTTTGCCCCGCTCACCCTTGTGCAGCGCAAGATCCTTCTGGCTACGAAAGAGTGGAAAAGACGCAGTGTAGAAAGATAGACATCGAAGAGGGGCCATTAGTGCCGATAAGGTACTTTCCGAGACGGGTGTGTGGAAAGGTGAGCGAGGGCGAAAACTTTTTAAAAATGTGAAGGAAGAAGCGAGTTCGGCGCTGAGTGCCGGACAAGGCGAAATGTATAGGAGAGAAAAACGGCTGCAGAGAATTAAACAAAAAAAAAGGTACCGGCAACTCGCCTTCACAGAGAGCGTCTGGTTTTTCTAGCTTCTTCACTTTGCGAGCGCGGAGAGAGATCGGAAAAACGCTGAAGTTACAGAGCACGAAAGAGTGCCCGGCAAGGGATATCGAGAGGAAAGTGCCGGCAGTGGAGTGGCAGAGGCTTCTAATGAGACGGATAAAAGTTTGCAAACGCTATTCAGTTTCGCCGCTCAACGAGACAAGAATTTCGCCGTCGCTCGACCAATCGCACTTCTCGGAAAACTTTTCGTTGCAAAAAAGCCCGAAGCGCTCTGCAGCCGACGCATGCAAACCTGCCATTCATAATATATATAAAGTGTGGGGGGGAGAGTGGGGCAAAATGGACCGGGTAAGCGACACAGGGAGGTTTATCGTTACGCACAGTATCCAAATTTTCTGTAAGGCACTCATTAGGCGTTTCTGGACCAGATAAAAACATGCGGGGCAAAATGGACTCTGCTGCAATTCTGGGGCAAATAAATGAATTTCAATACCGTAAAAAATGTTATAATTCGATATTGCCCCACTGTCCCCTAGAATAATTAAATGGTGAGCAAACCGGACCGTTTTTAACAACTTTTAGTCGGACATTTTAAAAAATGGGATCGAATGGGCCGTTTTGCCCCGGGGGTCCTGTTTTTCCTATACACTCGAATCGCTCGTCGCAGGTCTGTTGGTTCGAACTTTTCCAACGACCAGGGTACATATACGGCTCGAAGAACCAAGTCGATCTTTCAGACGGGTCAGAAAGAGCGGAGCGCTCGAAGTGCGACGCCGAACTCACAGGAGACTCGTTCCACGGGTACTCGAACGCTCGAGGGTTAGCGCCGAGAGAGAAATGCAGTCGAGGATATGCTATCGGCAAACGTCCCGGGGCTCCGCTTCAGGTTTGCACCTAAATACGTGGTGCGTGCAGGGGCACGACAGCAAACGTCGGCAGTCTCGTGGGTGCAACATATTTGTCTTGCATCAATCTCTTCGAGTATAAAATGGAATCTCCAAAGGCTGCGAGAGCTGTCGTAGCCATGCCAGATGGCTTCGCGACTGAATGTTTTTTTTCCGCTCATAAAATAATCAAATTTTTATCAGCTATGCATTTTTGACAGCTGTGATCGAGCATTCTCTCGGGAATGAGTGGCGGTCCAATTTGCCCCACTATTTTGTGGGAGGGGGCAATCCTATCTAATTAACGCGAAAGCGCCAGGCAGAAATTTTAATGACACTGACTTCGAGCTACTGCATTGGTATATTTTTTCTCTCCGACGGAGGGTACAGAAAAGTTTATTTTTGGAAGAATTTTTTTATTAACGAGAATCGAATGTTTTTAATAATTATTTTTTAATTTATTTATTTATTCATTTTGTTTTATTTTATTTATTTATTTTTAAGATAAGACTTCGTTTTTATAAGCTTTTCCAGGAGTCCGATTGAATTACGATAGATGCTGTTAATTTGCTATTCCTTCTCTACCGAGGTATTAGAATTATATTGGCATTGGCCAATGCTACGAATTTCGATATAATATTTTACACGAATTATATCATTGTATCATTCATAGAAATTATATCAATAATAAATTTCCGTTATTTATTGAGCCATGTCGATAATTGATATATGTATTATCACGAATGGAATTTTTGTACACGTGAGAATTCAATATACCGGAAAATTTTTGTGTGGAACATTATGCACCTTGGTGAAGGTGTACTGTGCACCGCTGTCGGGGCAGGATAAGAGAAGATGGATTACGGTAGCATCAGCCTGGCGCCCTAGTAGCATCTCGAATATCGCGCATGTTAGAGTCAGGGACATGGCATAAAGTTCGGCTGAGATTGAAGTCAAGTACAGCCTCTTTTCGCGGGGGTTGACGGCAATCAAGGTACCTCACGCTCGAGTAAATTCTATGCATATATACATGAATGTATATACATATATCCGATATTATATATGTATATATTTCATGTATAATAAATGCCTCGGTGTCTTTACGATGCAACCAAGGCGTTAGGCAAGATATATGACGACGTATAAGTTCGGGCGAGGTGAAACAGGGCGCTATAAAAAAAATTGCGATTCCCTGCAAATTTCGAACAGTTCAATATTGTTTTACGTATAAAGTATTCAAAATTGTACGACCATTGTTCTTAAATTTTTTTATTAAGCCGCCATTGATATAAATATTATAATTGTTATTATATTAATTTTTCTTTATTCAGTCTAAATTCGTGTTCGAAGAACCTTACCTACGTACGAGAAGGATACTGCACACTACAAGTTATAATATTATTATTATTATTTATTTTTTTCATCGGAGCTTTGTCAATTCTGCTCGAGATAATTCTGTCGTTCGTTAATTCCACAATATGAAAACAATTTAATTTAAACGAGACGAGAGATATTGACTTGTAAGAATTATTATTGCGTCGACGCGCGTTTTACGCACTCACTGGAAGAAATTCGTCTGTTTTCTTTTTATCACTCCAACGGTCGACTTGATTGCCAAATGGTGGACTCTACAATTACTTTTAAAAAAAATTATACTGCATTGGTATAGAACAACATTTTTTTGAAAGACCGAACTGAAATATCGAAGGCTTCCATTTGCCGACATAACAGAAGTAGCTTGGCCGTCTCAATATTGGACGTATCACATTAATTATCATCGCACAGTCTGCGACATGTGGAGAGGTGTCTGCATGAGCTCGAACGCTGCATTTTTCCAATTGGCTCCTCGCAAATTAGCCTCGTGAAGATCTGAGCCCGACAGATCGCAGCACTGAAAAAAAATTGAACTTTACAATTCGAACGCCTCAAAAGGTTTTATCGTGGATATGTGATATCTTTCCTAAAAAATAGTAAAATAGTAAAATAGTAAAATAGTAAAATAGTAAAATAGTAAAATAGTAAAATAGTAAAATAGTAAAATAGTAAAATAGTAAAATAGTAAAATAGTAAAATAGTAAAATAGTAAAATAGTAAAATAGTAAAATAGTAAAATAGTAAAATAGTAAAATAGTAAAATAGTAAAATAGTAAAATAGTAAAATAGTAAAATAGTAAAATAGTAAAATAGTAAAATAGTAAAATAGTAAAATAGTAAAATAGTAAAATAGTAAAATAGTAAAATAGTCACCTCGAGATCAGCACCGGCGAGAATTGCCGATCTGAGATCACAATTTTTGAGTATAGCGTTCTTGAGCGTAGCCACGCGAAGATTAACCGAAGCCATGTTACTGCCCTCGAGATTGGCACCCTTAAGATTTACACCCTCCATGTTTGCCGAAAGACCACCCGGATCCTCGAAATTACAAGAGTGTAAATTTGCGGCCTCGAGGTTCGCGCAGAGCATCTTGACACAAACGAGTTGAGCACCCTCCAGATTAGCAAATGACAGATCGGCTCGCTCCAGACAACATCCAGACAGATTCGCCCCTACCAGATTACAGCCCCGGAGATTTGCGTACTGAAAAAAAATTGCCACGATAACACGGATTGAGGGAGTAAAAATGATGCGATAACAAAAAAGTGTTCACAATTTTAGGGTCGATCGTAACAAAATAAATAATTCCCAACTGCCGCAGTGCCGTCGAATCGTCCATCAAAAAACCGCGTATACGCGCTCGTCGATGCGCTTGCTAATATAGTTTATAGGGCGGTGTATAGCGAGCGCAGTAGATAAACGGGGTCGATATGGAATTACGCATTATCCAAGCCTGCACAGTTTAGCATCCCGTTAACGTGCATACCACGCAACTCACACACACGCGCACAACTATTATTGCATTATTTATAATAGCCTCTATAGTATACGATCCTCGGCACCGTTCATTCGTTTCGCGCATGTATAACCGACGAAACTGCATTAATTCGTGGAATAACAAATTTGCCCGTAAAACGGTGGATTCACGCAGAAGATGAGATGCGGCTTAACGCAAACAAACTTCGAGACGAGGCTCAAGAGATGCTGCGAAAAACAATACAAATAATACCACAATGAAAATTTCGAAAACCCCAGGATCTTAACAAATTGAATATCGATGAGAAACTTTAGCCCACTCTATGGACCAATTAATCGAAAACGCCGCCTATTTTCTTCGAATACATTTTTCACAATTTCAATTACAATGGTTTACTCGAAATGTGATTTTTTTATTCGAAATAGAATTTGGCACAAAGTTGCTAAACGCAAAAATGGCAACTTATTCTTTTCGTTATATTATATTATTATTCTTATTTATTTATATTTAGTTTTATGACAAACGGTCAATGCCCAATTAGAAGTGATTAATCGATGAGTAATCGGTGATTAGAGCGAGCAGCAAACGACTTAAAATAAAAATTGGGATTATATTGAGGATTGAAGATTATTATTATTATTATCATAATTATTATTGTTGATATTGTTATAGGATTGCAATATTTTTAAAGATAATTTTGGCTTCTATGATATTATGTCCGCAGCTTTATTAATTTGTAATATCCTTTTACCGATTATTATAACTGTGCGCCGGGAGTGCATAATTAAATTGGACGAGGAAGGCTCAAGGTTTTGCAAGTCTATTATTGTGCCTAAGGAAGTTGAGCGTGTGAAAGACTCATCGGAGAGCGCGTAGCGTAGCGGTGCTCTATCAGGCTCTGCGCTGTCGTTAACTGGTAATTAAGCAAGTGCAGAGAGTGGCAAGCGTTGTAGTTAGCGCGGAAAGCGATAGAGGCCATGGGATTTAAGCTCTTTCGAGTTAAGCTCTTTTCAGAGTTCTAAGCCGAGCTTGAGGACCCTTCCCGTTTCCTGGAAGTTACAGCGCCGTGCCAAATCCCTCCTGCAGCCGCAAGGGTACAGCTATCTTACGAGAAAATTTTCTTCTAAGGTTCCCCACTTGGTTCGAGTAATCTCGATTCACTAGCGTTTACCCCTTTTTAAGATTAAGAGCCTTAAGAGGCTAAGACGATTTTAAACAAACTCGATCGGTAAAGAAAAGTGTAATATATACGTACAAGTATATTTTTTAAATATTTTCTACCCGAGTTTTTTTTTATGAAAGATTTTCTTATGGGATATCGATCGATCGGCGACTGATTGCAATAGTCGACTTTAGAAATTTATCGTCGTGAGAGTTGGCGACTGACCGAAAACTGACGAGACTCCTACACGGTATCGCGAACCTTCCCTCCTCGTTTCCCAGAGGACGGATAAGTTAGATTGACTTTCTTGCGCGATTGAGTCAACAAAATGGAAATTTATGCGTCAACTTTTTTTTTAATCTTAAGGCGATAAGTCAGTTCTCGCCTGAAGTTGCAGATCACGCGCCCGAGAGCTTGAGATTTGACCCTTAAACTTTATCGGAGAGTCTTCTTTCCGGAAAATTAAATGAAGATCATGGTTATCTTATATCTAATTTATTTAAGCCTAAATTTAGGTTGCATGCAATAATGATGCGATAATAAGTATTGATTGAAAAAATTTCACCAGAAGATTAGGGTTTTTTTCTTGTTTCGGTAACACTTTTTTATTAGAAATCTTATCTTGGCAATGCCAGAAATTAATTTCACTTCTGCGGAAGGTGTCTTGGAGTCGCCCGCTTGAAGAGCCAAAACGTCGGCAAATTTACATCTCGACCACTCACAACTCTACCAGAAAGTAATAAAACTCTACTGGAATTGAAATAAAACTCTACCGGGATGGAAATAAAACTCTACCGGAATAGAAATAAAACTCTACCGGAATGGAAATAAAACTCTACCGGAACACAAGGCTTAGACGGTGGCCTTGTATTTCGGTAGAGTTTTATTTCCATTCCGGTAGAGTTTTTAATTTTTGTTCTGGTAGAGTTTTTTACTTTCTGGTAGACGTTTCGATAGAGTTGTTTGGCGAGAGATGTTTTCTGGTAGAGTTGTGAGTGGTAGAGATGTAAATGTGCCAAAACGTCGATATTCAGCTATGTCTATTTACGGGCTCACCTTGAAGTTTATGTTCCGCAAGTCCAGCCTCGAGAGATCAGCGCCCGCCAAGTTAACGCCTTGAAATCGAAGCTCGGACGTCGCTGGCGTCGACATTATTGCCTTGAGAACATCCCGTCGCGTCAGCGATACCGTGCCCTTGCCCTTTTTCTCGCTGTCGGCGACCATCTCCTCGAGACTCGTAACGATGCCGTCGATACCGTAGAAACGTGCTTCTTCTAAAACACCTAGCAACGGTGAAATCCATCCATGAAAAAGATCATGAATTTGGGACTGTGAATGATTTTTTACCGCCCTTTCGAGGGCGGTAAAAAATTATCAAATGTTAAACTTGAATATTTTTAAGCGTTAATCTATTAACCCTTCACGTACGGGATCCTCGCTGAGCGAATGTACAAATAATAATCGCTACATCTCAAAAAATATTGATGGTATAAAAATTACGATATCAACATTTTTATCGTCAACATATAATGTGCTATTGTTATTCGAAATTTATGTTTACCATCTCAGGTCGCGAAGCCATCGGGCTGCGTGTTCACGTTCGGCGCGAGACTCTCGTGTATGAAGGATTAAAGGATTTGAGATTAATTTCGTAAATGGCAAAACAAATCTAGATTTAGAAATTTTATGATTTTTACTCTATTCGAAGCCCAAAGGTGAAATGCATTTCCGCTCCCCAAACCGCCCTCACTCGGTAATGAAAAGCATAGGGTCGTTCTTGCATGCAAATCTGCTCAGCTATGCGTTCTTTTATCTGTGACTGTCCACTGCTAATGGGTTTTTTTAAATTGTCAATGGTACATCCGATTCGTTCGGCGGGATTCATTTCGGCCGTTTTGATAATAAAAGAACGCTTATCAGAGCAGATTTGTGTAAAAGTAAAAACTAAACTCTGAAATGAGAGTAGATTGGAATATAAGAACGCCAATTTCAGCTGCGTATACATGTGGATACATCTCGAATATTTACGAACCTGAAGTCTCGTGCAGATATCTTCAGAGTCATGAATATTTCTCGATTTAGCCGAAGAGAGCAGAATTGCATTCAAGAATTCACCCTATCGGATGTGTCCATATGTATTCGCAGCTGAAATGGATTTTTATTTTTTAAAACTAACAAATTGCGATTTGTCCCAGATGAGCAGTCATGCGTCAATTGTTCCGTCATTTCGGCATTGACGTTTCAATCGGAGAAAAAACACAAATTGTAAATTTTATGCGAAATGGATTAAAATAAGAGAAAGGTGATCAAGGATTATAAAATGGAAGACTCGATAGACAGCATGGACGATTTGTTGGAGGAGCGCAAAAAATTTCGGGAATTAATGAGAGAAATTCTGAGTCTGATAAGGCCGAAGACTGCCCGTCCGGTCGCCGATGACGATTTACCGACGGACGATAAAAAATATCCACAGAACAGCAGCGACACTACGGATAAGGAAGAGCTTCTTCGAATACTCCGAAATATTTATGAATCTTGCTGCGATTCTATCGCGGTCGACGCACTCACCACCTGCGAGAAAATTAATTGCGATAATGAATATTGCACGCAACACGAAGATCCGCGAATGATCGGAGCTGACGATGTATCTGTGAGCCAAACAAATTATTTCTATTATTTCTATTACTTCTATTATTTCTATTATTTCTATTACTTCTATTATTTCTATTATTTCTATTATTTCTATTATTTCTATTATTTCTATTATTTCTATTATTTCTATTATTTCTATTATTTCTATTATTTCTATTATTTCTATTAAATGCATTGAAATTCTGTCTTTCAGAGTTTAAATTTCGATGCATTTTCTTCTCCCACGACAACCGACGGATTTCCAAGTTCGGGACACAATGCCGATAAAAAAAGATGCCCGGGCAACGAATGCGCTAAGCCGATATCAATAATAATTTATACCCCTGGACGAATGTTAAACAATCGCTGCAGAAGAAGAATTCGCCTGGAATCGCGGAACGGTCCGCAATGCCCGCCGATAAGAGTGACTAGTCACTTCGTCTCATCGCTGACATAAATAATATTCACGCGAAAATTTTATTCGGAATAAATCGTTTTTCATAGGAATTGCATTTTTATTACCCACTTCCGGGGATTTTGAATCTTACCTGCCGCATTGAGATTCGAGTCGAGAATTAATTGACCGTGCCTCAAGTAGTTTAATAACGGCTCGAAATACGTTGGACTTCTGTCGATAAGGAAAGCTCCGTTGTCGTCTCGTTTACTGGGCTGTATTCGCCATTCCATGCTATCTTCACTTTCGGTGAACATTCTTCGAAACATAAAAGGAAAAAAAAAATTAATTATTTTTCGCCAAAGAAACAAATTATTTATTAAAATTATTATAACAGCTATAAAAAGTTGACTGCGAGGATTCTCAGTTTCCACGTTTGGTAAGCCAAAATGTTAAAATTTATTACCATTTTTCATTTATTTTTAAATTTTCTCGTGGATTAATTGAATTTCAATTTAATTAAATTAAAACTTCATTAGGTGATTTTTGCATGGTATTTATTACCTGGCTAGCATGCTCATCGGTTCTTTTTGTGTCAGCGTACTCCTCGTAGTTGTGAATAATTTCCCACCTACGTTCAGTGTAACCCATTCAGGATTTCTTGAAGTCTGAACCGGCGTCGATCCCACGTGTTTAGTTATAAAATCTTCCCCTGCCGATACGTACAATATATCGTCATCTCTGAAATAAAAAATAAAAACATGATTTTTTTCTGTAAAAGAATTTTTCTTGTATTACAAACCTGATCAATTTAACATCGTCGACCTCTCCGCCCTGAGGTGTGAATATTCTTTTGGCAGTCATTTCAAATTTCAGACCAGCAGCTGTCAACAATTCATCCACCGAATGGGTCACCATGAATACCTGCGTAGAATAATTCACGGTCGTAAAATTACACAAAATTTCTATATAATAAAAATAGTCACAAAACGTTGCAAAAACTTTGTAAAAACGTAGTAAAACTTGAAAATTGCTAATCCGTAATAGTAAACTCGTTATGCATAATTATCGCGAAAAAACAAAATTTCCACTCGAAATATGAAATTCAAAAAAGCCCGCGCTTTTCTACTATCGATTGAATGTCGAGACACTCCGTTGCTACAGCTACGACCGTCGACAGAAAATGTTTATTTCTCGAATGTATCAAAAATAAAGAAAGAATGAAAAAATAGTCGAATGTCAATAATAAATCAATTATTCGAAGTTTATGAAAAATGTTGTTTGCTGCACGCACACAAACACACTCACCTTGCCGTTCACGTCGGTACCATTGACGAACAGTATAACCCTCTTCATTTCGCCAATTCGTCAAATGTTTCACAGCCTAAACAGCGACAAAGATATTGTCGCGTAATTCCGTCGGACCGTTGAAAAAAAAAAGTAAAAAAAAACGGTACGCTCAGTCACGATTTCCTCGTGAATCTCGTTCCTCACTCTGACGTTTCGGTGGGAGACGCCATGTTCGGATAGGCCTAAATGCTCGGTACGTCTCTCGGCAGCCTGATTTTTCACGTGGAATAACAATTGTTCCTGTGTAGGTAAAGAAATTCTTACTGACATATATATTTTTTTAAATCGAGTCAGAGAGGATCATTTTATTTATATTTTTTTTATCGACAATACTTTGCCGTCATTTTTACGACATTATTGTAAGACTATTGTCACTTGCAAATTGTGACTAGGCTAAAGTCGCATATCCGTCAATCTGTGGTTCGCTGTGTGTGGCTGTGTGGCTCATGTCGAAAGCTTCGAATATTGCAAAAATCCCGGAAATCTGTTTTACCATCGGTCGGTCTGTCGCGGATGGTTCGACGACCGCAGAAGAGAACTGGTAACAAGAGAACGCCTCAGTGAAGTTGTTCCCCTTAGGTACTTCCGAAGGTAATGTTAAAGGTCGTCGGTAAAGAAGAGAATCTGTTTTACGACAGGCGCTTTACCCATTAAGCTAGTGAATAGCTTAAGCGGAAAAAATACCCTAATGTGTGTGTGTGAAGGCTTTCAATAATATTTTTTGGAAATATTGAAAATATTTTGTCAATATTCAGAAATATTTGTCAAACATTTTTAAAAAGTTTTGAAAATATTGTTTTGTCCAATCGTAAATCTTACATCGAAATGTTTCAGAAATATTTCGCTGAAATGTTTTCTTAGAAAGATGGAAAATATTTCTAAAATAATTTCAAAACATTTCGTGTTATATGGGCACATCACCTTAAATCCCTTCAGAAGGTATCTAGAAATATCTTAGGGGTAGTTTTAGAGGGCGATATTTCGCCTTTGCTCGACATTTGGAAACTTGATATTATATTGATAGATTATTGCGCAGTATGCAATTGTTATTGATATAGAATAAAAATGATGAAAATAGTTCAGCGCAATTATCACATAAATCAATAATATATGGGACTATCATCACAATTTTTTTTATCCATGTTAATATTTCCTCGCGAGGGAACTTTCAATAGCGAAATCCTTACAATATCAGTGCATTCCTACCATTAAAGTCGTCCGTCGCTCGAAATCATTTCGTACAAGCTCGACCGCAAATATTTGCAATGTCTGGTTGTCATTGTATAGTATGCGAGAGCAACGTGGAAGCGGATTCGCGGCAACGATGATGACATTACTCTAGTACGATCGAGCATAATGTCTTTTCTCCGCTGCGACCGACCGGCTTCGCCATTCTTTATTTAACGACACGACAAAGGTGCAGCCTTTTGCAATTCCTTTTCATGGAATCGAAGAACCTTCTCTCAGTCCGTAAAATTATTTCATGTTCCTTGCGGATCATCGAACTTTTAGACGGATTTTTTGTTGACACAATTTTAATTTGTGACGGAATGGACGATAATTTTTTCGCGACGAACCGCAACGTGTTTCGTACAAAAGGGCTGCCCGTGAGTGGCCAGTCTGCACTGATCGATCTTACTACTCGTGCCTTACCAACCAGCTAGTAAGCACCCACTCGTCGTCATTGTCGTAGTTATTCATGGTCCTTGAGAAAACTTGAATAAAATATAAAACACCAGCGATTTTAGTTCTAGGAAGTCGATTACCGGTCTCGGTCCGGCAACGACGATCCGCTGCTCGGGTGAATTGGTCGATTGTCGAAGAGAGAGCAGAACACCCTCCTGCGCCTCTGAAGTCTCGCATGTCCAACCCCTTAAGGATGCATCACACACAAATTTCCAACCAAAGGTTTAATTCGATCAAAATTTCAGTTCTTCGCGATACACCAAAAATCTGAAAAAAATCAGACGTATTAATGATGCCAAGGCCCTTGATTTTGCATAATAATAATGCCAAAAAGTTACTAACAAATTATTTTAAAAATTAATTGTTTAAAGAATTGTTTTCTCATTTTAAATGAAGCCGTTGATTTTTTAGAATTCGTATCAATTTTTTCAGAATTTTCTCACATTTCAAAATTCTACGGTGCATTCAAAAATGTACGAAAATTCTGAAAAAATTCAACTGGCTTCGAGAAATTAATGAAGCCATTTTAAAAGAGAAATAAAAAGGTCTACTGATTATTTATTGGACAATTTTTTTTTAGCACTTTGTTAATCATTTTTTGACATTATTGTTATGCAAAATTAGTGTTGCTGGCCCCTTCAATACATTCGATTTTTTTTCAGATTCTTATACCATTAGCAAGTGTTCAAATTCTAATTTAATCTCACTTGTCGCTCAAAATCCACGTGTTAAGAATCCTCAAAAGTCATCAGTCCTGGTCATCAGCCTGGACATCAGCAATTCACCGGGAATTTCTACCGTCACCAATAGCGATTGTCATATCAGCCGAAAAAAAACAGATCATGTGCGCGATGAAGCATCGTCGCTCGTTTATAGCTGCAGTCGCTATAATAACGGAAAAAAAAAACTTTCGGTAAGTTTCGAGCCGAAAGAAAGTTGTCGGAACAAGACATTCCCACCGATCGATCGCGTTATAGAGTTGCAAACATATTTTAGTTTCGCTCGTGACATACTTGCAGGTTTCAACGCAGACACACATGAAAAAAAAAGCACACCGATTGTTGCGAAAGTCCAACAAGGTCGCGGTATAGCCGCGAGTCCGGCCTACGCTCGGCGGGTCGATAATTTTCAGCTTATCGACCGAGCGGACGCGAACCAACTGTTGATGTATAGGTATGTTGTTACACACACATGTCGCGTGAAAAAAAAAAAAAAAAAAACAGAAAGATGTGTTTTGTGTGTTTACACACAGAAAAGTCTCGGGTTTATGTTTGTTTGTTTGTTCCGCAAAAAAAGGTTTAAAAAAATGGTTCATTTTGCCCCGGATTTCATTATCGCGCCGTTCTCCCCTACACGATCCACAGTTTCGTATTTCTGCGATATGTCAACGCTGCAAATATTATACGAACACGGCATTGGGTAAAGGTAGGCGCAACTGTGCAATGAGTCTATCGTAGGCTTTATGTCTGACGTCACGTACATACGTTTACAATAGGGGACGAACAGGCGAGTCAATAATCAAGAGCATCATCGTCGGCGCGCCCGGTATGGCATTTGCGTTAAGTCCATGCGAGACGCCCCGACCCCAGCCGTCTGGCCAATCCGACCTCAGTCGGTAACAAAAACCGCAGTGCCGTTGTTTAAAGTGCGCTGAAAGTTTGGCGCTTAAAGGGAACAAAATTACACACTGAGAAAAGTGTTTAGGATAGTGTTTCCTAACATAATGAATAGTTTCCAGTTGGTTAAACGGTAATCATGGCTGCAACGACGATTGTTTGTCATTGTCGTAACTATAAAATGTAGACCTTCCCCTTGGGAACTATTTTTTATGGCAAAAAGTCAATACTGTTGCTTTTACTATGTAATATCTCAGCGCGCTTCGCGGGTCAGTGTCAAAGAGCGATGATGTTTCCTTTGAAGAAAAGAAAACTACCGAGTCGAAATTTTCGAGCGTTACGTCGGGACCTGATAAGGGCTTCTAAATCTGTTTAAAAAATTGTAAATTTAATGTACCGGTATTGGAAGTTTTTATGCATAAATCAGTACATTAAATTTAATGTACAAATATTACGTAAAAATCTGGTATGAAACAGTTATCGAAATGGGTTACGTATGTCCGTTCGGGTGGCAACAATAAGCTATGCTTCGTCCGAATGTGAACTTTTTCGACGGGTAGAAACTTTCGGGTACCGTCTAGACGGACATATGTAATCCATTTAGATCACTTTTTGATAACTAAATTTTTTGTGCTACCTGTCAGGCTTTATATCGGGGGCGATTGACGGTGGTTGGAGTCGTCGCTGCCTCTAAATTATGCTTTTGTGTCTTTCGCTGTATATTTTTTCATTGACTCATTTTATTTTATTTTACTTTTGTTATATTCTGTATTTTTCCGTATTAGCGCATATACAATGCGTATTATGCACTGCGAATATATATGTCGTGCTATTTTTGTTCATATTCTTATTTATTTTATGTTATTTTTTTCGTTATGATTTATATACTATGATTTATATATGTTATGAATTTTGTACCTTGTGGCACGGTGTTCTTAGAGAGCTATCGGACAGGGTGTACTTAGAGAACACGCAATAAACGGATCTGTCTATCTCATTTTTAATAATCATCGCGGCTTTTCACATGTCCCTGAGCCGAAGCGAAATACCGCGGTCGGTATTTGCAAAAACTATAACGAACTTTTTTTTCACGGTTGCCGACCACAGCCTCGAAGAAGCAAATTCGTACTGAATGTCGAATCGTTGCTCGCATGCGCAAACCCCGCTCGGGCCAGTCTTGATCGGTAATGAAACATTTAAACCTTTTTTTTCTCAAGGCTTTCGACAAAAGATGTCAAAAAACAAATTCTGCAAGAATCGTTTTTAATTAATTAATTCATCCTCTGAGAATTAGATTTTCACCGAACGTAATCGCTGCCATCGATAAAAGTTTATTGCAGTTCTGCCTTACCGACCGTGGTACAAAACTGCCTTTTGGCGAAAAATATTATCGTTATTGTGATTTGAATCTGAAAAAAAAAAAAAAAAAAAAAACTAAACTTGATTAGAACTGAGTAGAAAAGTTTGTGATTTATTCTTCCGGAAGTACGACGGAAATTCGTGAATCAAGAAGGCTCAGTTCAGTCGCGGAAGTGGGTATAGCAGTGACGCAGGAAGAAAGGGTTAACGTCCCAATTACAGGTGCATGCCCTCGGAGTTGCTTTCAGCATGAAGCTCTGTCTCTCGGCATTTGCCCCGTTTGACCCAGTAACGAGGGAAACATAAGAAAAAAAAATTCGTACCAATCACGAGCCAACTCAATTTCGCTTCGACGATGGGAATTTTGGACCATCGGTCATAAATACTTTTTTCCCCGACTGCGCTAAAATAATCACATTTCTTGCGTGCAATACGGGCGGAAAATAGCCTATTATTAACCGATGATCATTATTAACCTGTGCGCATGCGCAGTAAAATTTAATTACTCCCTAGGGAGTAATAGAGCTCATTACTCCCTCTGCAAGGTCTATTACTCCCCGGGCAGAAATGGTCATTGGCGAATATGACGATTTTGCGACGCAAGAAATGTGGTTATTTTAACGAAGTCGGAAAAAAAATATCGTATGGCAGAAGGGAGGAAGTGCCTTTTCACCTCGTGTGAATTTCTGCCCTCGCTGCGCTCGGGCATCAAACTTCACACTCGGTGAAAAAACGCACTTACGCACTTTCCTCCCTTGTGGCATAATATACTATTCCCATCCGGCGATGCTCGGTGCCCTCGTCGATGAGGGCCCGAACTATAATCACCGTTCGTCAAACGCAACGAGGCTCGCCGTTGTTGATTTATGCGTTTATCAGTTGACAAGTCACGCGGTGAGTTCCGAACCGCAGAAGTTTCACATCTGTTGAACTGATTCAGTCTGGCATTTAGTGTGCCACATGGACGCGAGTGGTCTCTCTGACGCCTGCGGTTACCGCGGTGAGGGCGGAAGAGGCGAACATTCACATCAACCCTCCATGTTCGTTGATTAAAAAAAAAGAAACGTTTACCGAATTTTTTTGCTAGCGGCGCAAACTGCATTCGAGAATTCTGGGTGGGCAAAGAGGTCAAAAAATAAATTGTAAAAAATTCGGTTTTCCGTAATAACCATAGCGACGTCGTCAATGTGGCCCAATAATGGAGAAATTGATTCCCGAAAAAATGTGTGCCGGATGCCGAGTACATTTTTTAGCTACACTGTAAAAAAAAATAAATAAATAAATAAAAAAATTGGAAATGTTATGTACTGGACTGGAAGTTTTTATTTAAAAAACTGGTATGCTAAATTTAGCGTACAATTGTCATGAAAAATGAATGGACTTTTAGACAAATTAAGGTGAATCATTGGAATTAAAGTAATTTTATAGCAAAATTAAGGTAAATTATTGGAATTAAAGCAATTTTATAGTAAAATTATGGTAGATTATTGGAATTAAATTTAATTCGTACGTTAATTCTTCATCACAATTTTCATCACAAAAGCCTCCAAAACCTGTGCATCAAATAGCGCACGATTTTTATTTACACTAATCCATCAATGTCCATTAAGTAAATCAATGCAAACAATGTCCACGCATTTCCATTGACCCAGTCAAGCCTCCCAGACTTATCCCCACATGATTCACCAGAATCTATTGAGAACGATAAAAAAAGCCCTCCAAACGCTAACCAACCACCCCGGTAGAAACCTAAAAATAAAAAAAAGGAGGACCTGACCTTCCGATCGCAGGATCGGGCGGTCGGTTCACCATTCTTTATTCACTTCCGTTACCATCCACCCGCGGCAACGTTGGCCGTAGTGACGTCATCCAGGTGTCCCAATAATCGTGAGAATGGCCGCGCCGCGCGCCGAATCGTCGTCGACAAAGCGGCCGAGCCGGCCGAGAGGGCATTAAAGTGTGCGAATGCCGAAGGAGGAAGGAGGGCTTTTCCGAGCGCCGCAGTAGCGGAGGGTACCGGTCGCGGTATGGCCTGCTCCCTTCGCAGGTGTGGGTGTTGTCTTCGTGATACGACGAACGAACGAGCGAGGCAGGGTGAAACGATCGCGAGGGTTCCGAGCTTCGCCGTGGGAGCTTCGCAGCTAGTTTCTCGTTTATCATTATAGCGCGAGGGGCGGCGCGCAGTCGGTTGCGCAGCGGTAGCGGGTCGCGCGTGTCTCTCCTGCGTTCCCCGACCGCTCCGGACGGAGAGAGTGTTATAAGCGAGCACCGCAGGATCCTCACCTCCGCACGGTCAAACAAACCGTGTGTGTAAAAAGAAAAAAATTTTAAAATATTAAAACATTTTTATTAAAAAATAGTTCGGTCGATGGTAAATGACCAAAATTGAAAAAAAAAAAATGATCGTCTGGGTGTCTGAAGACTGGTCGATGAGGAGAGCGGTGCGAGAACTGTGGATCGCAGTACACGTGTAAAGCACGCACTTGTGCACTGCGTGGGAAGTGTCGAACGGAAAATATAAAAAATTAAAAAAAATTAATTTGGCGAAGTTTTGTTTTTATTTATAGCAGGGGATTAAGTTGGATTGTGGCTCGGCGGACGATGAGATAGTTTGGAGAAGTTCGGTTGTTAATTGGTTTTAAATATTTGTGAGGTGTGCAAATTTTCGGAGGAAGTTTTGGGATAAGGAAGAAGACGGGAAAATAAAGGTGATATATTTGTATGTTGTATATATTTTATTTTATTTTTTTATATCGAGTGCAATCGCGATAAGTCGGGGGAGGGAGTCGGAACGAGAAAGTGTGAGACGGACGCTATCGCGATCGCTTGGCACGCCGGGAGGAAACATCTCGTTTGGCAACAGGTACTTTTACAAGATTCTTTTTTGTTATTTGAGTTTGTGTTTTTTTTTTGCCCAACGTTCGCCAGCTGCGAACCGGGTCGGTGTGTTGCGTGACGGATTAATTTCTTTCACGAGTGCTACTTCGCGGTTTGGACGTTGTTTCGTCGAGAGTTTTGACGCTGGTTGAGCCTCAGCGGTGCCGCGGAGCGGGATTGTGGAAATTTTTCTTCTGATAGTGTCTAAAACCATTTAGGTCGGAAAATGTCTAAAACTTTACGAATTATTGAGATTTTTTTGAAGTATTTCGTTTGGCAAGTTGGAAAGAATTTTAGACTACAGACAATGTGGGTCACGAGTGTTATGAAGAATGAAAGTTGGGCTGTAGGACTCGTGCAACCCTTCTCACGACAATATAGGATAATTTTGATGGTTTTGATCGTTTGGCTTGATTTAATTTGATAATTTTGATGATTCCGATTTGATCTGATAATTTTGATGCTTTTGATCAGTTAAATTTGATTTGATTTGATAATCTTGATGCTTTTGATGATTTCGACTTGATTTGATTTGATAATTTTGATGCTTTGGATGATTTCGATTTGATTTGTTTCGATAATTTGGATGCTTTTGATAATTTCGACTCGATTTGATTTGAAAATTTGGATGCTTTTGATGATTTCGACTTGATTTGATTTGAAAATTTTGATGCTTTTGATGATTTCGACTTGATTTGGTTTGATAATTTGTATGCTTTTGAGTTCGATTTGATTCGATTCGATAATTTTGATCCTTAACAAGAAATAAGTGTTTGACAGATTCCATGTTCTCTTGGTAGACTCAAATAGTGAAGCTAGGAACGATCTTGTCTCTAAATTAACCATGCCCAGGTCGCCGGATGGAAGATGTGCAGGATACTTAACAAATCATTGTTCACTTGCTGCTACCAGAGTACAGTCCCAGATCCACCAATCTGTGTAGACAATTTTTCTGGAAAATACCATTTCGACCGGAAAATGCCTAAGATTTTTCGAATTATTGTGATGTTTTAAAAGTATTTCATACGGCAAGTTGGAGAGCATTTTAGACTGCTAACGATGTGGGTCACGAATGTTGTGACGCGTGGAAGTTGGACTGTACGACTCGTGCAACCCTTCTCACAATAAGGTCTCTGGGATAATTTTGATGCTAAGTCCTTAACAAGAAATAAGCCGGCGGTGTTTCAGAAATGCCACCCTCTCTTGGTAGGCTCAGATAGCGGAGCTTGGAACAATCCTGTTACTAAATTAATCATACCCAGGTCACCGGATGGAAGGTTTGCAAGAGACCTAACGAATCGTTGTTCACGCGCTGAATTAACTTACCAGAATTAAAACCCACATCTGCCTATCTATTCGATACGTGCGCAAGTTCTCTTACAAGAAAACGATGTACCGTCTAACACAAATTCAAATAAGCAGAGCATGCAACATGAACGCAACTGAAATACTCAAACACTATCCACCAGTTGGTCCTCCTTACGAAATCCTCCGTTTCCGCTACCCAATCGAGTACCCGGACTCTGAGGAATCATTTATTGCGTTTCCAGCAAACCTAGACCGGGCCGCATCTAAAGCGTTACACAATTTATCAGTCAGCTCGCTTATGTTACGCGCCTTTGTACAAAATGATCAAATAATGTGTGTTTTTATTTGCAATACTGTATACGTTATTTTGTCAAGTTCTGATATCGACACATGTTGCTGTTAATTAAGCTTTTACAAACTACACATATTTTTACTGAATATTGTGACGGTGGACTTTTTTTATTTTCATTTATTTTTTGATAACTGGAAATATTGCGTTCGAAGGGTCAAAATTGTAACTCCGCTACCTCGCACCCCCCCCCCCCCCTTGCTACAAGGGCTATTTGTGCCGTCAAAAGCAAATAAAGATTTATATATATATAGTATAATGAAATATGAATAATATATTATATATAATATATTTTCTATATCGACAGCTAAAAATAAAAAGGCATACCTCGCATAGTTTTAACACGGCGGTTACGACCTTCTGATTCCCAGTCATTGATGTATCTTCAACTTTAATCAAGTCGAAGTACCCTACGAGTCTTACAAGTGTTCGCAAGTGAAAAGAATGTACAGCACTCTTGAACGAATTCGTTATTCCTCGGAGCCCTTACATCTCGGTTCCTCTACTCGTTTCTTCCTTCTTTGTTTTCATTTCTCGTGTTTTACCCAGCATCCTATTTTCTCGGCCTCTTCGCCGAGTCTCACTTGTTATTCGTTTCGATGACTCGCGCTCTCTTGTGTTGTATAAAAACAAAACAAAAAATTCAGCCTGAATTACCACCTCCTCTATACTACGACTTCCATTCTCTCTCTCGCCACTTCTCAATTCTACATAACTACAGCTGTTTCAAAGGAAGTCTCCGTTTCAAAAGAATTTGTATTGCCATCCTGTGTATCACGAAACTGTGGAAGCCTGCAGAAATACGGCGGCCGAGAGACAACTTGGCCATTATTTAATATAATAAAAAATTGGATTACAAAAAAAAAAATCAAAGACCGAAAAATCTGATTACAATCAGATTTTTCGGGACAGAAACGCAGCATAAAAAATTGAGGATAAAATGAAAATTGTTCGCACGTTTATCAATTGGTCACAAAAATACAAAGCATTTTTTTCCCCGAATTTTTGGGCCATATTTGAAAGAAAATGTTTATGACAGTTTTTTGTTACCGACCGAGATTGAAATTTTCAAAGTTGTATTATATTTCAGTAAGAATTCGGTTTGGCTCACGTGTTCACCTTGCCCGACTATCGCCCAGACGCATTCGAGGGTAAATTTAGCGAAAGCCTGGAATGTCGCGAATCTAAAACGAACCCTCGAATAGAACACCGAAAGTTCCATCGGACGTTTCTATTATCGGTTGGGTCGAGTGCAATCAATAATGAACTATCAATTACACCGAGAATCGATATAATTGAAAATGCCACAGTACAGTGGTAAAATTATCCCGAGTGGTCGCGCCTCGACGAAGTAAATAGAAAATTTCCGATAGACCAATGTAGGGGGAAGGCCAGTGTCACGCAAACGTCGAGGGTTAATATCGATTCGTATACGTACGTATCAATTTTCTCGGAGGGTTAACACGTATTCGTAGACCACACCCGCGCGCGAACTGTACCGACGACTTGGAATAAAAAGGGCGTCAAAAAATGCTACCTTCATCTAAAGCATTCTGAAAAATATTGACAATCAAGAATGCACCCCGAAGAAAGTTTTTTGGCCGAGATTAAATTTTTGATTTACTTTGATGTAAAATTTTTAGTTTTTTTACTTTGATGTCAAATTTGTTGCCTTTTACTTTGATGGGACATTTTTTGTCTTTTACTTTGATGTAAAAATGTATGTTTTTTACTTTGATGTCAAAATGTTAACACTGAATTGTCCAAAAGTGAACTTTCTTACATATGTTGATACAGGAAATTATAGAGCGGTTTAAAAAAAATGTTTTTTTTTTATGATAACGAGGCTCCGTTGTTAAAGGGATAAACTGTTAAAATGGTGTGGATCGGCCGTCATGCTTCTCAGTGGTTGATATCTATTACTGATGTTTTACCGGACACACTGCGCTCGAGTTTGCTCGTTCAGTGAACGAAGGCCACTCTCGGTACTCAATATGCGCTCGAGGTATATCCTCCGTATTCTAGATACGTCGGGTGTATGCTATAATAAAATATCCTTGTGTCGACTGCGAGTCACGACTCTACGTTGTGTTACATTGTACCTTAAATGGACATAAATCATTAATTATTCTCCGCTCGGATGTATACTCTGAGCAAAGTTACATCCCCAGGGGGAGGTTACAATGAAGCGACCTCTCAAGGGTTCGACAATTATGCGCAAAAAAGAAATTATTATTCAACTATTTTTCAAGTCTGAAAAAAAATATATTCATGGACGAAAATTTATGGAAATAATGGAAAGTATTTTTATCATTTGTTATGCGTATCTTTAACATTTATGACCATTTTTAACATTCATGCGTACGTCGAAAATATTATATGGCTCAATTTCGAAATGAACAAAAAAAAAAATGTAAGCTAGTTTTGCTGACAAAAACAAAAAAAAATGCATACTCCAAAAATACATCAACTAGTAATGACAAGAGTATAATTGTCAAGGTATACGAGGTTGATATTAGTCGCACCAAAATAAAAATTTAATTTTTTAACTCGTTTGCGCATCTCCTCGATCGATTACGGTTTAGTCTATATTAGCTACCCTTGCATGTAGAAATATTTGTCTTTTCTATCCAACACCCATTACCATGACGCCCATCGGCTCGTCGATAGAGACGTAAATATTAGTTACTTGGGTAGGATGCAGCTAACATAATATAACGATAAGTGTATTTAGGCGAATAGCAATACATATTTATATAAAGCTAAGAAAACAGAAAGAATCGTATTAATTATGAGAATGTAAATGTCGCAAAAATGACATTAGAGATTAATAGAGTAAGGTCAAGGTAAAAGGTTGAAGAAACCATACATAGAAATAAAAACACTATCTATCGTAGATACTTGGGTAACTGGCTTCGAGTTCACCTGCTTTACAACGATGTGGATTTTTTTATGTGACGTAAATAATTTGTTTTTTTTTGTTTACGCGCACTTGAGGCAACCCGCTATGCATTTCAATCATGAAAAAGACATGCACACATATTGCAAACGAAAAAAAATTTACTTGGATTGTAAATAAGAACTTCACCATGCAAATAATATTTCTCTATATTGTAAAGAAAAGTCACGGCCGTCTCCAACAGGTATGAAAATAAAAAAAACATATTTGATGTAAAATTACATTTGCACTTGCAAGTCTTTTCCGTGGGGATTCTCTTCAAGAACGTATGTACGGTATTGCCTTTTCCTCCCTCCCCACCTCGATTCTTGTTGAGGGTTGTATCAACAGACGCGGTAGCGTCTCGATGCCAGGTATATAAAAAAAATTATAAGCCAGACGCTATCAAGTAGTTATAGTCCATATGCGATACGGCAATAACTCCATATGAAGACACGTTTAGGTTTATTAAATATGAAAGTCCGAGCAAAAGCGACAGCTCGATTCGACCGACTAAGAACAGTTGAATAATAACAAAAGGAAGAAGGGGAGAAAATACGAATGCATATAAGGAGAGAAAATACAGATGGCAAGTACTTTAAAAAAAAATTATAAGTCAGACACTAGCAAGTAGTTTTATGCGATACGACAATAACTCCATATGAAGACACGTTTAGGTTTATTAAATATAGAAGTCCCACAAAGACAAGTCCGAGCAAAAGCAAGAACTCGACTCGACCGAGTAAGAACACTTAAATAATAACAAAAGTAGAAAGGAGAGAAAATACGAATGCCTAATCGCTGCGCCCTGTCGAAAGCTTTAACAAAACATATATATACGTTTATTAGGGTAATTTGGTATTTCCAAAAAATTTTGTATGCGGCGGCGAAATCGTTGGGCAAAAAAAAAAACAGTATGAGCCTACATCAGCTTCATGCTTTCTTTCGCTAATTTGAAAAACTCACGCAATTATGAATAAGTTACTGCGGGTAGGAGTGTGTTTATACAGGTTGAAGAAGGGAGACTGTTTATGCGATTGAGGGCTGAATAATCGAGGGTGGTCGCGGCTTAGAAATAGGTCTTTGGGTGCGGTAAGAAGAATGCTTTTTTTTTGCGATTATGGAACTGCACCCAGCGCGGGCTTGCAGGGTAGCGTGTTCCTTAATAACGAATTATGGCACGAAAGACTCGAAATTCATGCGTGACGGAGAGGAGTTACGGATGTGCTCGTGTATAATTGATGGGTGCATTTCGTGGTATAAGAGTTTTTTTTAAATACAGTCTAATCATAATTCTTTTCAAGGTCGCTAAACTCTGTTTCATTAAAAAGATAAAAGGGAAGCGATAATACTATTTGACCATTTTTTAAAAATAACTTTAATAATGCTTATCTGAGCGGAAACACTGAGAAAACAAATTACATAGTAAGACCAACGATAATGACTTTTTACCATAAAAAATGGTTCGCGAGGGGAACTTCTACATTTTATAGTTGCAACCATAATTATAGTTTAACCAATTGAATATGTATTATCGGAAAATATCTATACAGATGTTCCTCCTGGGAACTATTCATTATAGTATAAAATAATATCCTTTTTCTGAGTGTATCCACACTGCTATGGTTTTCCATATTGTATCATACGCATTTACCCTTAGCTGTCTAAAAAAAAATATCAGAGAAGATCTCGAAATATCATAGCAGGGTATAGTCGCTTTATTCGTATATCGATTTTCCGTCCCGAGGGGTTGAAGGTGGAAGCTATTAGGAGCTTCAGTCACGTCAGAAAAAAAAAGAAAATCCGCGATTATCAATTTTCTTCTCGGGCTTCGGGCAAAACAGTTGCCGGATAAACGTCCATCTGATGGACGAAAAAATGGCAAGGACGTCTCTTGGTCGTAATTTTTTTTACATTTTTTCATCGTCCAGGATTGGTCGGGACGAGTCACTGGGTCATGACACGAATCCCGGGTATCCCAAGTTACGCACGCGAGGTGGGTTGAGAGCCATTGGGCGTAAACGCGTACTGAACTAGACCCACTAACCGTGAGGCATATTCCGCCAACCCGTTGCCTATTGATCTATAAGTAACGCCGGCAGTGTTCCGGCCATTTCTTTCTCCGCTCATACGCAGCTCTATGTAGGGGAGAGCGGGGCAAAACCGGACAATGGGGCGAAACGCAATTTTCCAATAACCTTTGGATTGTGTTGGTGGTACACTGAAAAAATAGCTTGCGGGCTGACAAAGAAATTTTTAAAAAGTAGAATTGAAAGTAGAATTGAAAGTAGAATTGAAAGTAGAATTGAAAGTAGAATTGAAAGTAGAATTGAAAGTAGAATTGAAAGTAGAATTGAAAGTAGAATTGAAAGTAGAATTGAAAGTAGAATTGAAAGTAGAATTGAAAGTAGAATTGAAAGTAGAATTGAAAGTAGAATTGAAAGTAGAATTGAAAGTAGAATTGAAAGTAGAATTGAAAGTAGAATTGAAAGTAGAATTGAAAGTAGAATTGAAAGTAGAATTGAAAGTAGAATTGAAAGTAGAATTGAAAGTAGAATTGAAAGTAGAATTGAAAGTAGAATTGAAAGTAGAATTGAAAGTAGAATTGAAAGTAGAATTGAAAGTAGAATTGAAAGTAGAATTGAAAGTAGAATTGAAAGTAGAATTGAAAGTAGAATTGAAAGTAGAATTGAAAGTAGAATTGAAAGTAGAATTGAAAGTAGAATTGAAAGTAGAATTGAAAGTAGAATTGAAAGTAGAATTGAAAGTAGAATTGAAAGTAGAATTGAAAGTAGAATTGAAAGTAGAATTGAAAGTAGAATTGAAAGTAGAATTGAAAGTAGAATTGAAAGTAGAATTGAAAGTACTATTTTTTTTCTTTGTCGCCCCGCAAGAGATTTTTACTTGAGTCATTGGGACAAAATGGGGCTCACAAGAATTATTGGAAAATTGACTTTTGCTCCACTGCCCCATTTTGCGCCACTCTGCGCTATATTCGACCACAACACGCAGTACATGCTTTTTTTCTGCTTTACAGAATGGAACCGGAGATTCGAGTGACGACGCGAAGAGCGTAGAACTTCGCGAGCTCGACCGAAGCGGCGCGGCGTCGATAGAGGAAGCGAAAGTTCAAAAAAATAGAAGAAGAAAAAAACGTAAAGTCCGTCCGGCTGTCGCGGATAGGTGAAAGGTGACGACCTGGGCGAGATTCCCCGAAAGGCGTTGAGCGCGGGGCATGGTGGTAGGTGAGACGGCGGGGCGATGACGCTCTATCACCGTCCGCCGGCGTCACCACGAGTCCCTCAGGACTCGACCGACTTCCTAATCCCGATCCCGGTCCCGGTCCCCGTCCTCGTTACTCACGCGGGTTGCTATCGACATCCAAGAAACGGTACGATAGACCCAATTGCGCCGGCGAGGAGGCATGAGAGATCGTCCTCGTCATCACGATCATCAAGGACAGGCGATGCCCTTGGAGGAGATCCAAGGATTGCTGCCGCCACCGTGCAGAACAGGTACGTAATGATTTTTTTTTTTTCATATGGCAGAGTCGTGATCGGCGATAAAGCCCGGGAGATTTGTTGCTCGATACTATCGGTTAGACTTCTCTATCTGTAGAGTTGGTACCGAAGGATCGATGTGTTAAATGTTTGATGCGGTGGCGTTGTAATCTGGCGCCGGGTTTGATAGATTTGTTGCGAGGCATTGACGTTGCAATGCCGTATAGATTTTCGCGTAGACTTTCACACCCAAGCAGATAAATATTTCTTTGGTTCAAATAAATGCTTATTTAAATTATACAAATATTTATTTAAATTAAACAAATATTTATTTAAATTAAACAAATATTTATTTAAATTAAACAAATATTTATTTAAATTAAACAAATATTTATTTTAATTAAACAAATATTTATTTTAATTAAACAAATATTTATTGTAATTAAACAAATATTTATTTTAATTAAACAAATATTTATTTTAATTAAACAAATATGTATTTAAACCAAATAAATATTTATTCGCATGACGCCAGTGAAATAAATTGTTTTGAGTGCATATCGGTAGAGCCGACACCGTCGATAAATTTGGGGATAACACGAAAATGTGCCGTCATTGTCTCCGGGTCGTTGACTAGCGGTAGGGTTCGCCGATCGCTTCGCATTATTTAGGATATCGGAACGATGATGGGGGTCAGAATTCCCGGGCGTAATATCATCGTCTTGCCTCCAGCTTTTCCCAACAAAGCATATTTATTTTACTCCCCCGAAGATGCATTCGTATATCGTACACATATATTCGCGTATTCATCCGTCATCTCGCTCCGCATTCGTTGTTACTTTCCTGCCAACGATTCGCGCCGCTGTCGGTGAAATTTGCGTTGTCGATAATCAGCGTGAATTATTTTCATACGTGTCCCGGGACGTTGCTGACCGGTAAATCGATACTGCCCGAACTCCTCCCTTTTCGACCCTCCCGCGTGCCTCTGTGCTGCTAAACACCGAACACCCCCCCATGCTCCACACTCTCGCAAACAAGCTCAGATTTTCATCTACCTGACGACGAAGCTCCCGACGCTCGAACGGTGCGGGCGAGTCTTCGGCGGGAGGGAAGCTCGAACCTCCCAGTCCGTTAAACCGATTTAATTTCCGATGGATGACCGAGCTACGAAAATAAGTGACACCGAGGTTAATTACCACTTAGCGACATTGGAGCGCGAGATAAGATCGTGCGCGCCGACCGGCAGATAAATAGTTGGCGCAAAAGTCCACCGATCGCTGATTGGAAAATGCCGTTCGTCAATGGAGCTCGGTAAACAGGTCAGTCGATAAATCGAAGTTCAAACGATCGCGAAGATATTCCTTCGAGCGTAATCGAATTTATCTACCCTATTCGCTTCTTCGTTTAACTGCAGACTTCGGCGAGTGCGTGTCTGATCGGTAAAATTTATGCGTCGTTAATCGCGCTCCGGGGCTTTTTTTATTCCTCGTCGTCAAACACCCCGCGCAATCGGCGATAAATTTAATGAAGAGGTTACGCGCGGAGAAGAAGAAAAATTTGTTACAACAAGATTTTCGTTACTGTTACAAATTTAGTTTGTTAGTATCGGGATAACAAAACGAGCTTGTAAGCGTAACAACATTTTTCGCTTGGAGCGATTTTCTAGCGCAACAAATTTAGTTTGTTAGTATCGGGATAAAAAAACGAGCTTGTAAGCGTAGCAACATTTTTCGCTTGGAGCGATTTTCTACCACAACAAAACAGCCTTTGTTACCGTAACAAAAATTTTTTTTATGTGACTGAGTGGGGCGCCTATATGTGCTAAAAACTGCGGCGAGCTCCAGACGATCGACGCGCTGAATGAAAACAAAGAGACGCGAGGAAACGGTTGCTTTGTATTCGGGTAAAAATGAAAAATGTGGAATTGCGAACTTTTTAAATTTGCTGGATATGGATGTATAAACTGCGAAAGGTATATATTAATATCGTTCGGAGTTTGATATATCCATATGCAGCAAATGTGAAGAATTCCCAATTGCAAATACAGACATTATTTTTTGTGAATTTTCGACGAAATTCAATGACTCGGCTGGGTAAAAATTTATAAATATTTTATAAGAAACATAATAGAGTTGCAGGAAAATAATAGTTGTCATGATAAATTTTATGTTATCGTAATAGTCGTAGGCGGGCATAGAAAAGATTAAAGGGATGCATAGAATTAAAGGAAAGGTCTGGATAAAAATAGATTTGTTCTAAGAAAAGTGGAAGAAGCGGAGGGTTTAGTGACATGTCGCAAGGGAATATTGAAAGGTCACAGGCTATTGATCTGTTACTAAAGAGTAGAGTGGGTAAGGTTAATGATCTATTGGTGTACATTGTAAAAAATGTTGTTTCAAATTTAATGAATGGTATGGGAAGCTTTTTTTTTACATAAACTGTTTCTGAAAATTCAAACGCATGTGCGTTGCTATTTTACAGTAAAATTTTCATTTTGAATTACAATATTTGTAATGTGCAAGTAATGTAAACAAATTTCAAGTTCTAGTACATGAAATTTAACCAAATGTAAGTAAATAATTCAAAATAAAGTAATCCCAATGTTTTTAATACATTGAACATTCATTTTTTATCACGATTGTAAATAAGATTTAATGTACCAGTTTTTGCATAAAAACTTCCAGTCTGGTGCATTAAATTTCACATGAATTTTTTTATAGTCTCATATATAGGGATTCTAAAAAAAACTCATAAATTAGATATGATACGCGCGGGAAATAGTGGGGGGGGGGGGGGGGCAGAAGAATGGACGGGGTGATTGACGGCCACGGCGCAGCGTAGCGTTCTGTGATGTTGCCGGATTCACAGCTTCCGTGTTGGAATGACACTCATATAATTACAGACGAATATGGATTAATTCAAATGCAATTTGTCAGTGAAAAGTTACGTGCGATGTAACATGGAACAGAAAAAAAGGCAAAAAATACCAAATCGAGAACTCAAGAGAAAACTCGACCTCATAGGGGATTATCGCTGGCGAGCAAAGGCCAAAGGACGGTGAAGGTTCCAATCTAGTAGAGCAAACCCCTATCGGGTCAGACGGGCAGAATACATCAAGCTCCGAAGGGAAAGGTTTCCAAAAGTGGAGATCAAGCTTCAAAAGGAAAAGATTTCCAATAGGGCAGACCCCTGTTTGGTCAAACAAGCGGACCTGTAGGTATTAAGGGGTTGCTGAACCTTCCTGTTTTACCGACGGAACAAGGCGATTTCGTAGAATAGACTTTGCATCACTAATATGCTACGCTGGGCGGGGCAAAATGGGACGGTAGAGTAAAACTCAATTTCCCAATAATTTTTGAATTCCCGGTTTTGTCCCAACGATTCATGGATTTTCAACCCCGTTTTGCTCCACTTACCACTGCCACCATCCAAAAGTTATTGGAAAATTTCAATTTGCCCCATTATCTCGATTTGCCCCACTGTCCCATTTTGCCCCGCGTTTTCCCATATGCTTCAAATTTTGCAGGACTGTAATGCTAGCCATAATACTTCGGGGTGCACTTGAATTTTGACAATCACCTCCCCCCCCCCCCTATTGCTTACTCATAAATTCTTATGTAAATTTGAACGGCATTTTCGCAATATTTCAGGTAACCGAGGACCGCTGAACGTAACTATCGTACAAGTGGGCGGCGGAAATGGAAGTGGAGTTGGAAGTGACTTACTGGGCTTGGAGCCACCGGCTGAGTTGAAGCCGTCGCCGTCGCCCATTTCTGAAACGAGCGCGACACTCCAGTCCGATAACAATGACACCTTCACCAGTGGTAATGATTATTTTACACACGGTATCGAAAATTCGCGGAAAATGTTTTGCCTATGTCGTATCCGTGTCACGGAAAGTTTAGTCCATTTTTAGTCATATCTAGGTCGAAATATGTGTAGCATCGATGTTGCGCAACGTGTTACGGTTCGAGGTGTCATACCCGCGAGCCAACTTCTAATTCATGTGCTTGCTTAATTCAGAAGTTGTACTCCGAGTCGCCCGGATGCCTATCCGATCGACGCGAACTCCCGCGTGTAATAAAAATTCCTTCTGTTTGGAGAGTATTCGGTGATCTACTTCCAGTCCAAAGCACCGAAGCTCGGAATAGTTTCCAGGCAGTGTTTCTTTGTTTTCAAAAAATGGAGTAAGCAACAAATTGAATCTGTAAAAAATCGGGCATATTGAAGGTGCTGAAAAGATTGTTATTGCATAATAATAATTCCAAAATGTTATTAACAAATTACCCGTCAAACTATTTCTTTTTGTAGTAGGATGATTCGTCAATTTTTCTGAATATGTATGCATTTTTTCAAAATTTTATGTAATGTTTGAAAATTGCAACTTTAAACAAATGTTAACATAAAGAAAAGGCAATTTTCGACCATAACATAAAATTCTAAAAATTCATACGCACTCAAAAAACGTAACACATAATTTTTATCGGTCATGCCGATTTTTTCTTAATCAAGTAAAACCGACCTGTGTCTCTGACTTACATTACCCGTTCCACGTACCCGTTCCACGTTCCCGTAATCCGCGTACCACAATGCTAATTGTAAAAAAAAAATAATGAGCTATAAAAAAAGTTCTTGTCGGCGTTTCTCGAATGGTCTTCACTTGGCGCGCCGCTATTTTGTTCCTACATCTAAGGATTTTAGAGCTTCTTCGAAAGTTACCGAGTGAAAACAGATTTTTAAAAAATCCTAAACATTTTCACGTTGTTCGTATACAAAAAATAAAAATAAATAAACAAGTGAAGGACCTTTAGTTTTTTTTATAGTCATACGTAGGTATTGTTAGTCAAACGTATGGCATTTTTGTACAGTGCGGGTTAAAAACGACTAAATCCCGAGATTACGAAGTGAATGGTAGGTAGGAGATTTGGCATGGTGAAAACACCATGCCAAATCTCGTACCCGGTGAATGAAATTTTACATTTTTTCTGTGCCGGGGATAATCCTCTTTGGGTTTTGCCACTCCGCTGATGCTGCTACTCGTTTTTCCATCTCCCTTTCTCGCTCTCTTTCTCTGCTGCCGTTGGCTTGCCGCAGCATACCGTAATCGGATTGTCGCGTCCGAGCGACGCGTTATCCAAGGGAATCGGTGCAGGTCTTCAAGTCCCAGCAGTCGTCGGCCTCGCAAGCTTCGCAATAGGCCCCGCGAATCGTAAAAAAACACAATACGCGCGATCGCGGCTCGCGAATGCAAGAATGGTATTTCGTACAGCACGTTAAAAAAAAAAAAAAAAAAAAATGAAAATGTAAAAAAAACACGCAGCACGGTTTCACGACTCCAGATTGAATTTTCTACGGCGCTTAATGGCGCGCCTGCTACCTTTATCTCCAGATAAATCCGACCGACATAAGCCGATTTTGCGCCGCGTATCGTAGAAATTTTGAAACATATTCGGAAATGACGTTTTTCATCACCTGGATGAATT
Organism: Ichneumon xanthorius; assembly: GCA_917499995.1. Classification (NCBI taxonomy): domain Eukaryota; kingdom Metazoa; phylum Arthropoda; class Insecta; order Hymenoptera; family Ichneumonidae; genus Ichneumon; species Ichneumon xanthorius. The sequence goes on from OU824201.1 coordinate 13,628,785, forward strand.
TGAGATTACGAGGCGTTTTAAGTCGTCGAGATGAGAGACGGAAAAACGCGAAAACTGAATAAAATCGCGAGAGGGATGAGAAATTCGTTGCAACCTCGCCGATGGAAAAGCGCAGGAATGGAGGATTTTTTCTGTTACATTTTTTACGAGTAAAGTCGAACGTGTGTGAGTGAAAATATTTCAGCCAGTTGGAATGTTCGGTCGGAAATTACAACGGGAACAACGATTTTTTTTTCCTGTAGTTATTTTAAAACAATGCGATGCGATATGGCCGGTGGCTCCGGGCTAAAATTCAATTTTTCATTCGCCTCTTCGATACGTGTCATTTATAATGCATCCGAAAGTTTGCTTTTGACGAGAAAGTTTTTAACATTGTATCGAAATTTTTCAGTTATTTTTAAACGAGCACTATTCCATCAATGACTCTTTTCTATACGGTCGAATACATTCGACCATATTTCAATAATGCTATTAGAAAAAAAAAAATACACTATTCCATCGATGACGCTTTTCTGTACAATCGCATATCATCGATTATTTTTTAATAACCCTAGTTATAATTTATATAATTATTGTAAAACCCGAATTATTTTAGATACTATTAAATGCGATACGAATTTGATAAGTTTTTGAGGATTTATCTGTAAAGTTTCATCAGTTGATAAAAACAAAATAGACATAGTTTGATGTAAAAGATTTTTATTTATTTATTTGTGAAATTTCAACAAGGTGGAACAGCGCAAGCTCGATGCAAGGTTTACGTCGTCGCTATGGGACCTTTGTTACATTAACTCGGTCATAATATTATGTTGAATCATATGTCCCCGGAGGTTTTCGTTATAAATTGCCAAAGTAACGGAAACGACGATACTAAAAAAACGGTTAAACAAAAATCGGTTTACAGACTCTCGAGCATACGTCAAAAGGAACTTGCCAGAGTTCATAATAAACGTAAATATATTGTTATGTTTTTCGTAATATAATATGTTGCAGCAATATTGCTATAACTATTTCTCAACTTCTCCACACTTTTCTGTATCAAGCAGTATCAAGAATGGCACTTCTTTTATTTTACTCCACGATCAATTTTTTGAAAATAAAATTGTATCCTAATAATCAAAAATAAAAATTGATAGGTTTAGAAAACAAATTTCAGATTCATTAAACTTTATTTGTAAGACGGGCCTGCTAAGTGATTATTGGTAAACAAATTTTATTTAAACAAATTTACTCGAATAAAAAATTTCGTTCACGTGTGTAAACCCTTCTAATTTTTGGTCAAACACAATTACGTAAAGCTGGTTGTCGTCTCTTATGGATGCCAAGTGACGGCGTGACCACGACACGGGCTTGTAGAGTTATCGAGCGTTAAGAGGTTTCCCATGCCAATTCCAATGTACAGCTTTAAGAATCACTTGAAGTTTCGAACTTCAAATAACTGTTCAATGGTTGCTGTTTATGCAACATATCATCATTAATCCATCATATCACACACCGGGTAATCCAAATCGTGTCAAAATTTCCCTGTTTTTTTTAGGTTTGTTATTTACAATTTGTCGATTTGCATCTTTTGCAAATCTGTCACAAATTTTGCAATGTGTGCCATATCGGTATGGCACTTTTTCGAGTCCTACATCAATTTCTTATCGATTACAGATTTTTTGTGGACAAGAAATTTATAATTAATAAAAATTATTTTGTGCCGAGGAAAAAAAAATAAACTAAAAAAATTACTCATATGTTCTTTTTTACGTCTTTTTTTACGAGCAGGTGCCGACCCGCGATTACTACTCGGCGGTGTCAGTGATCGTAACACGTGGGAGGGACGTTACCACGTGAAGGAACATCGCCGAGCCGGAAAAGCGACTTTTCAGGGGCAGGTGTACAATTTCCTCGAACGTCCAACTGGCTGGAAGTGCTTCCTATACCACTTCTCTGTGTAAGTAGATTCTTATTTCCGGTTCGAATATATACGGGGCTTATCGTTCGATACTTACTAATTATTTTCCAGTGATTTATGCGTCATTTTTTATTAGCAGTATAATAAGCAATAGAAAATTTATTGACAATGTCACACAATTTTAATATATTATTCGATACTATTAAATCAATTATTTCCATAACGAGAAATTATGTACAATGCCAAACATCGACCTGACTCACCCGGAATTTCTTTAGTTTTAGTTCATTGGTTTAGTTTAATTAATATTTCTCATCCGACCTCAATCGAAAACAACAGGTGATTTATATTGCAACACGATCGTAACATCGTCGAGACGACGACAATCTGGAATAAAAAATTTATAAACGTTTATATAATATTTAATACTAATTTAATATTTTCTTTTTTATTACAACGAATATTTTTATTTATACGGGATTTTTTCCATACTCTGGAGGATCCGCTGTACGAAAGAGTTGACTCTTTACGAACAGTGGCAAGCTCTTAAGCCAAGTGCTGCCGTTCTTCATCCATATCTTCCGCGTCAGTTAATAAAAAAATAAACCAAAAATAAGTTAAAAAAAAGAATTCATCTTCTGAATCGGGCGCGAAGATTAATGGCGATACTTTCCGAAGCTTTTTACACTTCGACCGAGTTCCGCCTGGGAGGCTTCACACTCCTTTCGCGCACCCCCCTGTTGTATCCGTAAGTTTGGCGGGTATACATAAAATATTGCATTCGTGGTATTCCCAGCGTGGCCTTCCATGTTGCCGAATCGCCAAGCAGAAACTTGAGATTTACCTTGACAACATTAAAGATTCATCGGATTTTTATTTTTTATTAAAGAAAAATTAATAAATCTAACAATCCATGAATCGTGAAATAATAATGTCGCACGAGCTCAACAGAAATGAAACAGAAACAAACTACGCAAAATAAGATTTTAGAGACTTGCATTGAAAAAACAGTATACTGTGACGGGTCACGACTAAACAACTTGCAAAAATAACACAACAGAAAATAGCATTAAACAAAAATAACATCACATGTAATTTTACTTTTTATATGAACACACGATACATAAGAGGCAAAATGACATTTTGATTTTATAAGAGTAAATAAATAAATAGAAATAACTTGCCAATATATGAATATTGGCGAGTTATTTCTATTTATTCATTTTTATTATCCAGTATAATTGACTTATTATCCGTCCTTGTAATTTTACGGTGTGTATTGTTTTGACGTGTTTATTTCCACGTGGTGCGGCTATAAAAGTGATTATTTTCTTCAATTACGAAACAACCTGGGAAAAACTTTTACAAACCGGATGGGACGGGCAGGAGGGTGGAATCAACAGTCATCAAATAATTATGACCAACAATCATATGTTCACTCACCTCGTATTATTGTCAACAGTCGCGACGATGTGCGATCTTATCGTATCCTGATCGAGCTGTTTGATTCACGCGATACCGGTATTAGAGTCTGGCACCGGATGTGAACTATACCCGAGCAGCCACGTGCTAAAAAAATTATACCGTGGCCCGAGTTCTCGCCAAACGACATCTTATCGTGTCACTTGTTTAGCAATACACTCTATCATGCTGACCCAGAAACATATTTCGCAATCTAAAAAACCACGGCGAAATCCCTTCGGCGTAATAAAGACAAATGGTCTTGTCACGTGTCTTAAATCATATTTTCTTCCGAGCGAGCACACAACGAAACGCACGCGATGTATAGATTTTTGTTTATTAAGGTTATTCATTTTTGTCTTTTTAATAAATAATTCAGAAGAAAAAATTCGTTATCGTAGAATTTTTTATTTTTAAATAAGTTTTTCGTACGATAGAAGAATTGACATGGATTATTCATTGTGACCCAATTCGATGGATTTTTGAAGTTGATTTTTACATCTATTTTGATGATTCTATAGTATTTACATGGCAATGAAGAGAAAATGCGTTTGAAATAATTATATTAGGCAACTTTTTATTTTTATTTTTTCCCCTATAAATCGATTTTGCGGCAGCATTGTTGAGTATGGCGGAGACGAGAGTTCAGTGGAATAGCCTGGAGTCCGGACGAACAGAGGGCGGTTCGCATGCCGACTATTACCACTTCGTCTCGTCGGTACATCGCCTCTTCTACTTATCGAGCACCGCTCGGACTCCGTCCGCGTATGCGGCGCTAAAAGACTCGATAAAATATCGTCACATTTTTATTATTGACAAATTTATTGCAACTCTCATTTTGGCCTTCAATTACAAATCTCATTAAATTGATTTGATTTTTCATGGTGTCCAGCGGTCCTTAAAATCCTTGGAGTCCTGGAATTGTCCTCGAATTTTGCCTGACCTTGAAAAAGTCCTGGAATGTCCTTGAATTTTTTATTTCCCCGAAAATTTGAGTTTGTTTAAAAATGTATATTTAGTTTAGTAAATGCTTTTGTGTTTTTTTTAAATGAACGGCCACGTATTTCGACGTATTTTTGTGCGCTGAACATGAATCAGATGACCTTTTTGTTTTTTTAATGTCTTTTAATGTTTCTTATTGGGTCGATGATGACCGAAAAATAAGGTTTTGTGTGAATATTTAATTTCAACCATTAAATCGTTTTTTCTTCGAATTAATACCGTGCTCCGGTTCGCAAGGCAAAGAACGTTTTTCTCTCACCGGTATTTGTCCTTCGTCCTTCCGTTCTCCCGATAAAAATTACTTTAATGGCTCTTCTCTCCGGCCAGACCAGCGGTAACGTGAAACTTAGTTCAAAGCAAAGGGCTCTTAGGTAAAAACGCGTGACGGAAGTTTGAGAGTCACCTCCGGCCTCGTTAGCTATTGATTTTCCCAGTGAGAAAGTGTGTCTAGGATGAAATTCGATCCATCACCGGCGTATGGCTTTGAAACCCCAGAACGCAACTTGGTTCTTTATTTTTCGACTTTTTTCTTTGCGACCAACAGAAAAATTGAATAGTCAAGCGAATCTCATTTTTTCCAAATTTTGACTTATTTAAACCTTTTAAGAAACAAATCTCTTTTCCGTTGAAAAAAATTATATTCTCAACAGCCCTGAACTTCACTGTATCAAAATATGTGAACATGTGTGCTCGTCATTTTCATGCATTTTTCAAATATAAATGCATTTTTTTTAAGGAAATTCCATCCTAAAATATTTTTCAAGATTAAAAAATTTCAGATACTTTTGAAAATAGTTGTTTCGTTAAAAGGGCTCTTGGGTAAGTTTTCGCGAATATGCAATGGGCCAGTTTTCGTCCGGTGTAATGTTAATCGACTTTCTGTGCCGGGACGATTTTACCCTACTCGCCCATCAACGTCGCGAACGGTTGTCCACCCCAAATTTTAAGTTCGTTAACCCGAGTATTCCATGGCAACCGAGTTATCGATGTAACAAGGGATCGCGTGCGTCAGTGCAATACATTCAATTCACTGTACAATGCCTTTTTTCAGTAACGATCCATTAAATTAACGAACGCACGTATAGGCGCACTCTCAACTAAATTGAACACTGAAATACGGAGTAACAGTTTTTATTTTTAATTAAAAGTATAGCGTGGCGTGTACAATTTTTATTTTATTTTTTGCACATTCGCGGTTCGCCAATCTTTATGAAAATTTTACACAAAGAAAAAAAAGTTGTTTTCGACCATAGAAAAACTTGACCAAGCTCCAAAAATGTTGCAATTTTAATTGGCAAAAAATATTTTTTAAGTTGATACAAATTTTATTGGCAAACACTTTTTTCGTAAATCTGGTCATAATAGTACATTACTCCACGAGGGCGAAAAACGTTTTTCTAACGAGTGTAAGTTTGCAGCACGCGCCGAAGGCGAGAACTGTAATCACACGAGTTAGAAAAAGTGTTTCGCACGAGGGATGTACGAAATTTTTCATTACAAGGTGCGAAAATGGCGGTTTTACGCACGCGAAGCGGGCGGAAAAGTCTCAATTTCCGCACCGGGCGATGAAAAATAATAAAAAACATTTTCCCTCGTGTACATAAATTTTGTCGCTATAATATAAATTGAACTGTAGTTTTGAGAAAAAAAGCAGAAAAAGAATGTTAGTCCGTGACAGTGTATTTTTTTTCGATCGAACCGAGAAACATTAATTATTCGATAATTTTCATCGTTAACTGTGTCCTTTGAGAGGTCCAACAGCTGTTACTGCTTACCGTCTCACCCTCGAACCCCGGCTACTGCCATCGGGAGCGAGGTCTGCACGATGAAAAATATATTAGCCCACGTCGCGACAACTATCATTATTAGTTCTGATACTTTATACCTTCAACGTTGCAAAAACCATTTAACTTACTTCTCGGTCCATGGGAATCGAGCTTGTAAACACTAAAAAATAATTTCTCAAAATCGAAATACGAAGTTTCGTTAAAATAATTTTTATAAATAAGTGACAAACTCGTTTATTCGTGTTTCAATATACAAACCTTTCCTTTCCTGTGTCATTAACAATTTTTGTACTTTTGTTTGTAAAACTGGAGCCGGATGGAGCGATCGGAAAATTAACAAATAAAAAATTGTGATCTTTATGGAGAATAAGTTGTTGTAAAAAGTACAAACTTTTTTTTCTGTAAACGCCCGCTGAAGGAACACTCCAAAACAAGACATAAATGTAAAAAAAAATATACATATATACATATAGACACGTATTTTCCACTCGCGGTGAGACTTTTATAAATTGATGTCTCTCGAAAAATTAGTAAAAGTAGTCCATTTTGCCCCGGGGTTGCGTTTTGCCCCGTTTTCCTTTACAGATATATACATATATTAAAAAAAAGATCTACACCCGCTACGGACTGCAGTCCAACATAGCCCACGGGTTATTTCGAGCTGGCTCTTTGCCAGCTTGTCCATCGTTTCTTTTTCTTATCGGAAAAAAAATGCAAAAAAATCTCGAAGTATTCAAGTTGTTTTAGCTTTATTCGTATGCCGATTGGTGTCCCGCGAGGCTGAAGGCGGAAGCTATCCTCGAGGTACTTCAGTCACGCGGAAAAAAAATGAGTTTTTTTTTTGCGATTACCAATGTCCCGCTTCATTTTGGGGCAAAATAGCTGTCGGATTCGTATTCAGAGGAAAAAAAATCCAGCGAATAAAAAATGAAGGTTCTCTCTTAGGTGGCCGATACTCGCCCACTCCTACGTTTGGCCTCATATTCTTCGCTAGTCACGCAAATGTAGGATAGAGACAAGACTAATTTCTTTTTTTTTTAAATACGAAACCGTTTTAATGCGCCCTAGTAGAATACAGCGGGGCAGGACGGACCACCTTTACCAATTAGTAGTGATAAAAAAACGACTCGTCTCGAATGGAGAACAGTATTTCGTTTTGCCCTATTCATCACATCATTAACAAAAATAACATCAATTCCTAATTTTGTTTTTATGCATCGTGTGTTATATTGGCGTGTTATTTACATTTATTAATTTTTGTCAGCCAGCATTATCGAGTCATTATTCTTACATATAGTTTTACGGAAAGTTGTTTTGGCATGTTTATTTCGACATGGTACAGATGTAAAAGCGACTTTTTTCTTAAATTATGAAAAATAATAATTTCGCACGAGCCGAACAGGAATAAAATAGAAATGAACTACGCAAAAAAAGATTTTAGAAACTTTGAAAAAAAACAGTGTACTATAAGTTGGTTACGATTAAGTAACTTGCAAAAATAACACATCTAAAAATAACATTTTAACGAAAATAACGTAACATCAACAAAAATTCCATCAAAATCTAATTTTGCTTTTTATGTATCGTGTCCTATATTGGTGTTTTATTTGTATTAACTTATTTTCATTATCCAGAAGACGTTTTAATGCGCCCTAGTGGGATAGAGTAGGGCAAAACGGGCCTTTACCAATTCCTCATCTTACGTTAAAAAAAGTCTCATCTCGAATGGAGAACATTTGTTTGGAGTGTTTTCAAATGGAGTCTTTCGTTTTGCCCCACTCATTCCTATGCGAAAAAAATAAATAAAAAAACCTCCGAGCTCAACAAGACTTCACACACACAGAGACAAATTGTTCAGCTATCGCATGATCCAATTTGAATGCATAATTCGAGCAACTTATCACGCTAGGAAGCTTGCAGAACGAAGGCGCTATCATCCCCCTGCATAGTCTCGCCCTCCCCCCACCCCTAGAATTCTTCGCGGTTGTTGATGTTTTTTTTGGCCACTATCGCTCCGCCGTGGTGGCTCTCGTAATGGAAACTTCGATTAATGGCTTCGGAAAAGTTCAAGGACAAGCCTCGATGTACAGCGCCGTCGGAAGAAACGGCGCTCGGAGGATGCCGAGAACTACGTGGCAGGCTAAAAAAAACAACGTGTGCAAAGCTCGCACGAAGTATAAAAGAAAATAACAAAAAAAAAAAAAATGGAGGGCTCGGGAGAGAGAATGGCATAGATAAGGGAGACCGAGAGGAATAGCGAGAGGCAGAATAATGAAACACTGTACTAACGACCGCTATTGATTTTCTCACTTTAATACAACGCCACATATGAATATGTGCCGTACTTATCTTTCATTATTTTCTTTTTTAAAATTTTTTTATTGTGGCTATCAAGCCATCTGCAACCTAGTTTCTCCCGCGACCGTGACTAATAATGGTCTGCATATATGTATATATATATATCATATCCATGGCTTTATTCCTTAAGGGCGTACAGACTGTAAATAGGAATAGCTTATATGCCCTTCTTGGCGTTAAATCTTCGGTATATATATGTGTGTATGTATATATATATATATAATATATGTATATATGTATATGTATGTATACATTATAGTGGTGTGGGTGGGGTTGCGCAATTTTCACGAGACTCGGTATTAATTATCAAGAGTGCTTAGGAAAACTCCCGGGATTCAGATTTCCCCTCACAACAATTTTCAAGCTGACGGCGAGAGACTATAAACAACAATAAAGCTCACGAGGCATCGCGAACGAGCGTGAGACCAAGCTGCGTGCAGCTTAGTTTATTATTGGCGAACTTGAGAACGATCGTACCGATAAGGGAAAATATTTATTTTTATAATTTTTCTTGCTTCTGTTGAAAATTGCTGTTTTTGCTCAGCACCGAGTAATTAGATTCCGTAATGAACGAGCCCTAGATAAATACGCGCGCGCGGTCACCTGCGAGCGAGCGACCACTGAGGTAGCAAGCTTTCGCTCCTGTCCATTGCATTTAACTGACGTGGTTCATGTCAGTGTTACCAAAGTTACTAATGACGATAATTACAACGCGAATAATTTAATGAATAATAAAATAATTTATTATTTTTATTCATTAAATTATAGAGTAATAATAATATGCTCATAGAAAGAGCATACATATCAGCGCTGACAGTAAGGGGGTTATAAAACGATATAAATGTCAAGTTTACAGTAAGGCATTACATTTTTTTATTAATTTTTTTTTTTATGAGAATTAAAATGATTCTTCTTTAAATACGTCAAAATTACATTTAGTGTAAAATAGTGTTTCGGCTGATCGTTTAAGGAATATTCGACCACACCGCGTTATCCGGCTCAGTTATTATCACGGAAAAATATTTTTTTCATTTTTAAAAATGAATAAAACATCGCCCAACAGTTTACTTTCTCTGTCGAGGTTTTGAAAAAATAAACGTGACTGGATATGAATATGTAATTTTCCGATATCGCACCCTAAACGTTATTTTTTTCTCCGACGACGTGGATTGACTGCGAGTTTTGATTTTCCCCCCCAATAAGCATTAAAATTCGTTGCCTTCATCAATTAACCGAACAGGTTGAAATAAACAGAAAAACAAAAAGGTAGGAAGCATCGGGGATTCCTGTTTCAGTATTCAAAACATCCTCAATATTACATCGATTAAATTAAATCCTCAATATTACATCGATTCATCTTTTTCTCATTAACATAACTGACTGGTGAGTGGGTTTTCTTTCTCCAATAAGTATTAAAATTCATTGACCTCACCAATTAACAGATCACATTAAAACAAACAGAAAAACAAAAAGGTAGGAAGGTTCCCTGTTTCACTACACATAACTATAGATTTCCGATATTACATCGATTCTTTTTTTCCCCTGATGACATAACTGATTGGTGAGTGGGATTTTTTTTCCCCAATGAGTATTAAAATTCATTGCATTCACCAATTAACAGAACAGGTTGAAATAAACAGAAAACAAATAGGTAGGAAGGATCCCTCTTTGAGTACACACAACTATAGATTTCCGATATTACATCGATTCTTTTTTTTCCCCTGATGACATAACTGACTGGTGAGTGGGATTTTTTTTCTCCAATAAGCATTAAAATTTATTGGCTGGTTAGTGGAATACGTCAAAAAAAAAAAAAAAAAAAAAACGTAGGAAGCATCGGGCATCCCTGTTTCGGCATCATCGCAAACATATATCGTTCCCGATTGTAGTGGCGTCCGATCCGATATGCCAGACACTTATTGATTGATTCTCTCTAGCGGCTGCTATCCGAGCGTTGTGTACACTCGACACCGTCCCGTCCACTCGTTTTTCACCATCCCCCTTTATCTCCTTCATCTTCGCGTATTTCTCGCTCTCTTTTTCGGGGTGCGGACGAGAGGACCGACCACGAAGCCGACCACGATACCTGAAAATATCTGGTGTCACACGATAATTCGATAACTAACAAGGCCCCCCCCCCGCCCCTCCTTCAGCCCGACCACGCTACCGCGCCATTCCGGAAATCGGTTTTCGTTCGATCATTCTATCGAATTTGATGCACATTTGTATTTTTATTTTTTTTCTTAACCTGGTCCACTTTAGTGCTAAAATATTCGGGACGATATCGTTTGGCAATTATGCATCTAAGATACATGGCATAGCAATTGCCGACAGGTGGTCAAATATAGTATGACAAAATTACTATTTATTTTTTATTTTTTATTTTTTTAGGAATTTAGAACACGTATCGTGGATTTTTTTAATTTTGTGATAACTCTTTACTGTGAATTTACTTCCAAAATAATAATGTGTGGTACTGAAATAGATGGAGGAATAATTAATGAAATATTACTATGTATATTTTCTCCCCTGTATTGACGAAAAAAAAAATGTATAAAACAGGTTTGAACTTCCGACAATTATGGAGAACTTTTCTAGAGAACGAACCGCGATGCCTGAAAATATCTGGTGTCATACGATAATTCGATAACTAACAAGGTCCCCCCTCCCCCTCCTTCAGCCGGAAATCGGATTTCATTCGATCATTCTATCGAATTTGACGCAAATTTGTATTTCTTTTTTTAACCTGATACACATTCTTGTGCTAAAATATCCATGAGGATATCGTCTGCCAATTATGGATCTGAGATACATGGCATAGCAATTATTGACGGATGGTTATCTCTGGTAAAAATAACAGAGTACAAAATAATTTCGCAAAATCAGAATACGAAGTTTCGTAAAAATAAATGTTGTTCAATAAGTGATTATTTGTTCAGGTTTGAATATGAAAATCTGACCTTTTATTTCACGTGTTATTAACAATTTTAGTTTGTACTTTTGTTTGTAAAACTAGGGCCGATAAATAATAAACAAATACAAAATTGTGCACGTTTGTGGATAATAAGTTGTAAAAAGTTCAAACTTTTCTTACTGCGTCTGACAAAATTTCAATTTTTCTACTTTTTTGTGCAAAGAATTTATAATACCTACAATGAACTTTGTGATAAATCTTACTGTGGATTTACTACAAAAAAAAGAATGTGTAGTACAAAAATATTTGGAGTATAGATTAGTGAAATTTTACTATCCACTTTTTATCTCCGTGTATTAACCCTTCACTGAATTTAGTTTTTACTACCGAGAAGAAGAATATATAAAACAGGATTTAACTTCCAACGATTCTGGAGAACTTTTTTACTGTCCTCGTTTGGGATGCCGACGTTGTCGCTCGTACGAGATCGTAAAACGTGGCATCAAGTTTTATAAGGGTCCTTTTTCCCTTATTTTCATAGCGCTTAAGCCAATTTGCGCAGCATGTCGCCGAGCCGGCAAGGACGAAGGACAAGCAACGGCACGGAAGGGCAGACGGGCTTTATGGTTACTCGTGGGTTAACGAGCGATATGCAGACTTTCGCAAGAAGTACTATCAACAGAAAAAAAAACTGCAACCCTTTAACTGCCAGGGTAGAACACTTGCCGGCTTGTCGAAACACTTCAAAAATATCATCTTCAATTTGAATTGTCAAAAACTCTGAAAAAAGTGACAAATAATCACGCATCCTCCGAAAAACTTTTCCACTGGAATTTTTTAAGGGAATAAAAAAAATTATTAGAAATTCTTTACAAAAAAGCCTCATTCATCGTTTTATAACACTTGTGATTTTTAGTTCCAAAAGTAGAAAATTCGCTGCGTGTCGTATTCCCTCAAGAGTGCTCTTTTTTTAATATTTCGATACGGAGAACTGTGGAAGAATCGAGAGAAATTTTTATTTTTTTTTCAACCGGAAGGAAGCTTCGCTGTTGAAGGGTTATAACCCGAGTGGGTAAAGTCGATGTGTTCTCGGTTCGTTTAAAATGCATTCGAATACAACTGCGGCATAATATCAACTCCCGTTTAGCGAGTTCCTCCACGACGGAAACCGTGGGTGGTGCATGAGGCTGTTGCTATGTTTGAAAGCGACGCGGAAAAAAAACATTCCATTTAATAACCGATTTCATTTCACATCAATAATGTAGAATGGTCTCGGTGCGCGGCCTTGCCGCGGCGTATCGACCGGTCGAAAAAATATCGATTATCTTCAAGCCGGAGGCGGTCAGTCATATAATGCTCTGTCGGGAAATGCTAGGGTATAGTGCACGAGGAACGCACGTAGCCGAGAGAGCCCGTGTATGGGTAACAATGAAATTATTCTGGTGCGAGAGCGTTATTATTTTTTTCCCTCTTCTATATGTGGGTTGTAGATGTTGCTGATAAACCCGTTCGTATGATGCGCCGAATATTTGTTGGGGTGGTGAAATAGGTTAAAAAAAAAAAATGGTCCGTTTTGTGCCATGTTCCGTTTTGCCCCGTTCGCTCCTATTCAGCAGTCGACGCACAGAACGGATAGAGAATATGGAGGAGTGAACATAATCTGTCCATTGTATGAACATTGGTCTCGTTGTTTGTAAACTTTATACAAAATTACGATGCCCTTGTACCGAAGCGAGATACACGAAGCTTGTCAAAACAATGGTTTCACGAAAGGAGGAGGAGGAGTAAGCCCGGAGAAGGAGGCTTCGCCGGATCCTCCGGTGCGAGGTCAACTTCTAAGATGAAGTGCCCGCAAGGTAGCGAGCAAAGTGTGCTCTAGTGGCACTAGAGTTCGCAAACAGGTCGCTAATGGGGCGTTCTGTACACCCAACACACTATTGTCCTCCGTTAGTGTGTATGAGTAATGCAATCTATATGCGGCTCGCGTATGTGTAAGGGAGACCAAGTTGACATCGGCTGGGTTGACTGTCAACAATCGAACCGCGATGCCAATATGAGTTTTGATTTATTTTGTTACGAGCGTTGTCTGTAAGTGTCTGTAAGTATCTGTAAGTGTCTGTAAGTGTCTGTAAGTGTCTGTAAGTGTCTGTAAGTGTCTGTAAGTGTCTGTAAGTGTCTGTAAGTGACTGTAAGTGACTGTAAGTGTCTGTAAGTGACTGTAAGTGACTGTAAGTGACTGTAAGTGTCTGTAAGTGACTGTAAGTGACTGTAAGTGGCTGTAATGGGCTGTAAGTGGCTGTAAGTGGCTGTAAGTGACTGTAAGTGACTGTAAGTGACTGTAAGTGTCTGTAAGTGGCTTTAAATGACTGTAAGTGACTGTAAGTGACTGTAAGTGTTTGTAAGTGAATGTAAGTAACTGTAAGTGACTGTAAGTGACTGTAAGTACTGCAAGTGACTGCACGTGTCTGTAATTGTCTGTAAGTGATGGTAAGTGACTGTAAGTCTGTGTCTGCGATGAACTGTTGAGTGTCCAAAAATACGCACCGTATTTTATTACTGTGTAGATGTAATGTAGGTTTCTCCTCGGGTGACCGACAAACGCCGACCCTCCCTTAGACAGACCGTTTGCGGTAGTCCGAGCTTTGACGCGCTCGTTGCTAAATAATAAGGGATTACGGTACAAAGGCCGTAAAATATTTGTACATCGAATCCAACGTGCATTTTCCACGGCCTATCGACCTTCCTCGCAGACGAACCTTTCGCGACGGATGTTGAACTTGATGGGAAGAAAGTCCCGCGAGGTCACGAGCTAATCACGACGTCAACGACAACAACGACGACGACGTCAGTCGTAGTACGACACGATCAAGTCGATCGATGACCGCGGCAATGCTCAAAACATATGTGGAACAAATTCGCGCAATACCGTTACCGCGATCGTTGCGAAGGAAATGTAACTATTTGGACTTATACACATATCGCAAAGGTTGAACTGCACAAAGCGGTCAGGGACGGCGTGGAAAACTGTTAAATTGAGCGTAGACGGAAGGGATGCGAACGACGGGAGTCTCGCGATTTCTGAATAAACGGGTATGGGACGAGGCGCTTCTATTCTTTCGCGGAAACATTTTTCACTTGGAATACGTGTGTGTCAACGATGAATGTACGAGCCATGCGTTTTATTTTTCTTCCGCTCATTGTCACTTCTCCTTCGTACATATTTTTAACTCTCCAACGCTCGTATCGTTATTCTGGTCTATATTTCGACTCGGGTATTGCTTCGTGGCGGACGTTCGCGTATGCATAAGCGATGTTTTTCTACTTATACGGACAATATTGAATGCCAGAGCGTCCGGCAACTCCTTCAAACATTTTTTTTTATAGAAAAATGCACAATGTCAACAGCGTCAAGCACAAATGCGATGGCACGCTTTTCCGGGACAGTTTATTTTTGTGAAATTTGAAGAAAAAAAAGGAAAGCCATTTCCACGTGGAAAAATGCATGGATGGCGCATTTCGAAAAATATCCTTGAATCGCGTGCCATTCGGGATGGTCCATATTCGCCACTTCCACCCCACATGAAATGTATTTCATTCAGATATATACTCAGATATATATAGCAATTTGTGCAATACATTAATCATATAATAACTTATTTCGAATAAATTTTGTGGGAACAAAAATGACCTATCCTACATTAGGATATTTTTTTTTGCGTCTTCGTGTGGACACAAAAAAGTAATGAACATGTTGAATCGTACAATGAATCGAATCGTATTTTGTAACGAATCGCTCCGCCGTGCATTCATATTATCGATACACGGCGTCCTATATAGAACCGCGAGTTCCATTCCCTTGGGTTTTGCCTCTTTGTATTCAGCCGAGTAACGCGCGGCTCCGGATGTCGGAAGCTCGGCTCATTCGTACGCCCACACCGGATATGGCTGTGGGAATGTACAACTCCGCGCCAGCGAACACATGGAGGAAATAACGCGACGGATAAACGTTAGGTATAAGCCACAGGCGCATAGTAAGCGAAACCGAACAAAACTAAGCGAAGCTCGTGTGGCTGGATTACGATGGTTGGCACCGGGGATGCCGGAGACCATAAAGGCCATAAATAAAAATGCAAACCCACACGCAGGAAGATGAAAAAGCGTGCGAGGCTTCACGATTATGACCCCAATCCGAACCCTGTAATCGATTGGCATTGAAAAAAACTGTAACGTTAATAGTCTATACAATATTTTTATGAATCATCATGGTGACGAGCGGTCCTTGAAGCCCTTGGAGTCCTGGAATCGTCCTCGAATTTTGGCGGGCCTTGAAAAAGTCCTGGAATGTCCTTGAATTTTTTATTTCCCCGAAAATTTGAGTTTGTGTAAAAATGTATATTTAGTTTAGTAAATGTTTTTATGTTTTTTTAATGAACTGCCACGTATTTTGACGTATTTTTTCCCGCTGAATACGAATCCGCATGGCCTTTTTGGGGCTAAAGTACAGTGAGACATTGAAAGTCTCGATTTTATGCACGAAAAATCGTATTTTTGGGATTTAAATGGAAAATATTGGGTTGGGAGTAAAATAATTGTCATATTCGTGATCAGCGGCAAAAAATACGTGGAATATAGCCTTGAGACAAAAAAAAATCGATTGAACAACGTTTTTTCACTTTTTGAGCCACTTTTGGAAAAATGTCGATTTTCGTGATTTTCAAAGGTCGATATCTCGGCTCCCAATGGAGCTAGGCAAAATCCGGGCTGTCCATCGTGTTCTACGGGAAAAAATACACAAGATAGGGCCTTGTGCGAAGTTTTAGAATCATTTTATCGTGCCGTTCGAGGACGTTGAAAAACGTGAAAAATGGATTGGGAAGCCCTGGATTTTTTATGAAGTATTTTTCGTCCGGAACTTCATTGCTTATTTGTAACAAAAAATAAAAATAAAACTGATATTTTCAAAAGTGCCATTTTTCACATATTCCTATAGAGTAGAAAGTGAAAAGTCTTTTTTTTTGTCAAAGGTAAAGTGGCTTTGCACTTAAAGGGTTAAACCACGAGCATCTCACCCGGCATTACCCTACAGTAGTTATACATAATGACGACCCCCCGACCCCTCCCCCATTCCCCAAAGTCGTCAAGTCTTAGGATGCCAGAGTTGAAACGGCAGGATGGAATTGGCACCGGCAGCGATGCATAAGAGGGATTTCCTCGGCTTGGTGCACTTATACCCTACACTATCGACCGACCCCGACCTCTATAAATAGAAGAACCTAAGAGAGAGTGAGTGAGCGAGAGAGCGCATCGCGACATGCACGTTGCACGTCGTCGACGGTATTTAGCATTTCACGACAAAACTTGGTTCGTAAACGGAGACTCCCGCCTGTACATGATTCGCGACGAGTGCAGGGGCCAGAGGGTCCTGTGAACAGCTAAGAAACTCGTGCTCGTCAAGTTTCCGAATCCACAACCCGAAAAAGCCCTACAAAGCATCCAAGAATCCATTGCCGGGATTTATCTCAGCTCACACTGGAAAGCCAGGCCAAGAGGTGATTAGGATTGCGTAGCTTTAGGGCTCACTTTCCTTAATTCCGATCGTTAAAGACATTTATAAGAGAAGTTATAAAATACATTCTCATCTGCAGTTTGTTGGGAGATAATAACAATATTAATACTTAGAAGGAACTTTTTAGTGTTACATCGCAGCCTCGTGAGCCTTGTCAGCACCTTATTAGTATCATTATAGGACCAGTATAGTATCAAGACATGGATTTCTCAGGCTGTTGATCAGGTTCTTGATCAATGTCTTGATCAGATTCTTGATCAAGGTCTTGATCAGGTTCTTGATCAAGGTCTTGAGGTTCTTGATCAGGTTCTTGATCAAGGTCTTGAGGTTCTTGATCAGGTTCTTGATCAAGGTCTTGATCAGGTTCTTGACCAAGGTCTCGATCAGGTTCTTGATCTGGGCTTTATCAGGGACTTGATCAGGGCTTTATCAGGGCCTTGTCAGGACATTATCAATAGCAGTCAGGGCCTTGTCAGGACCTGTTATAACGCTCTGAACGTTTACCACGGATTGTTTACTAGACCAAGAAGGTCGGCAAATTCAAACCTTGTCGTTTGCAATTAACATGAAAGTAATTATGGATCTGTGTGCGACAAGAAATTTTAAGTGTACAAATCTTTTCCTTTTACCATATAGCAGTCTTTTGAAGACCCCGTTTAAAAATTTCTACAGATATGATCGTGGCTTGGAAATTTTTTGAAATTCCACTCAAACGGTTACATGGTATTCGACGTTCGCCTCCGTTTTCTGGGATTCCTCCCGAATTGCAAAAAATTGCGGAAAAATTCGGAATACGCAACTTCAGACGGAATGTCTGCAAAAATATCCCGCTCAACAGCTTGGCAACTTTTCGGTTGGGCGGGAAGTTGCGCGCTCCCGAGACGAAGGGTTGAGAATGAAAAAAGTTTTCCTCGCCAGCTACTGGCTTACGAATATATACCACTTATACTCCCGACGGTTTGCGAAGTTATGTTCACCCCGGTGAAAGCGAGCTCGTGTTACTATCGAGTTTCGAAGTTTATATACTGCAATACCTCCCTCCCTATATCTGCCTCGGCTATGAGACAGTCATCGCTCTCTGCCTATGGGAAACAAAGTTTCTAGCTGCGCGAAGCGAGCGTTGTTCCGGCTAAATCGACGCTTTTGAGAATTTTGCGAAATGTTGGAACGAACCCGAGCCTCGTTAGCCGCGTCATCGGAGCGCGGAATCCTGCGACGATGAAAAAGTATCGTCGCGACGCGCCTCGGCGTGGTCGACGATGATGGAAGAAATTAAGTGTCGTCATTTCGGCTGCCGCGATATCTTAATCCATGAAATCTCTTGAATTCCTCATTTCCGTATTAGGGCAGAGCGGAGCAAAATGGAACAGTGGGGCAAAACGGTACAATGAGGGCAAAACTCGATTTTCCAATAATTTTTGGATGCCCCATTTTGTCCCAACGATACGTCCGGATTTTCAACCCCGTTTTGCCCCACGGACGAAAATCGCCACCATCCAAAAGTTATATGAAAATTGGGTTTTGCCTCATTATCCCGTTTGGCCCCGCTCTCTCCTACACTTGTAACGAGAAAACTTTATTCCGTCGCAATTTTGGTAGTTTCGGAAACGAGAAAAAACTGAAAAAATATACTAAAAATGTTGAGAACATTTGAACCTACAATGACACACGCGAAAAATTATTTACATATTGGTAAAAAAGTAATAATCGATCATTCAAATAATAATCAGGAAATCTTTTTTATTTTAAATTAATTTATACTCCAATTGTTTTTTTCAAGATTTTTTCAAGCTAAACTTTTCTGAGGAAGAGTGAATTATTAGCGTCTGCCCAACTATCGGACGAAGACCCTATAAATTTCCGTTTAATCTAAAGTGTCGAAGACCCTTGGAAAAAAATGGGTCACAATTTTTTCTTTACCGACTCAGTCGGTTTCGAACCGTCAGCCGCGCAGAAATCGTCAAGGCTACATGCAGGAAACGAGCTGCGTGCAACATTCATCCTTATCGTATAGGTGCAGATTCGCATCGCGTGATAAAAATGAAAAGAACAAACTATACTTCGGTGCAGGGGAGGAGAGGGGGGAGGCAATGGAATTTCACCCGGAAGGTTGTAATTACGATGGGAAAACACCCTCGTCACCGCTCAACTATATCCTCTCGTTGTCGCGAGGGAGACAAGCGGGACGGACGAACACGCAACAGCGCAGCACTCTGTGACGTTAACGATCGCGTGTCCCAGTTGTTTTAACCGTTACAGAAAATATATTTTTTCTTGTGTCGAAGAAATTACATTATGTTGGATTCAAATATGAAAAAAATAGTTTTCAATAAATTTGCATATCTGCGATTCGATCAGGCACATAAAAATGGCGTTTCAAGCATCCACTCCCAAGTTCTAGTTCTTCCAAGCCCCGTAAGCGTCGAATTTTAAGACGTTAGTTCTAACTTAAGATCGCAGTTTGGCCTGAATTTTTATATATCGTTATATATATTTAATTAAATATATACTTTATATTAATTAATTTTATACATAAGTTCCAATTTAAGATATATCTTAAATTGGAACCTCAGTTCGAAATTTGACTCTTTTTCGGCATAGAATCTATCTTCGGGTCCCAAATGCGGCTAACTTTGATGACACTATATTGTCATGAATAGGTGATTTGGCAAAAGAATTTCTTGAATCCGTTTTTATGGAATGATTGCTGGAGAACAATTGTTTTCGTTAGTTAAATGATCAGTAATTATGAAGATGGGTGAAAAACTATACACGGACGAAAATTTTTTTTGGATATCTTCTTATCGCTTCTTATTAGTTTGAACTTAAGATCATTCTTTAGTTCGAACTTAAAATCGTTCTTTAGTTTGAACTTAAAATCGTTCTTTAGTTTGAACTTAAGAACGTTCTTTACTTTGAACTTAAAGTCGTTCTTAAGTTCGAACTTACGATTGAATAACGTGTTAAAATTCGACCCTAAGGGATCTTTGTCAATTTCTTGCCAGATATTTTGCCCATGGAGATTTTGACCGCCGCACGTTACGAGAATACTTTACATTTAGAAGTTCCACTAAAGATATTTTCAAAGAAAAAAAGAATTAAGTACAAACTCGCGCGTAAAACTCCGAAAGGTGGTATTGTGGAAGAAACAAGATATGAAAGCTCTTGAAATTCTCATGAATGCCGATGAAGTAAAGCAGAAAACGGGAGGGGAGAAAGGGAGAATAAAGATAACTAAGATAGAAGCGAGTGTAACGTCGGGATGGACTGGGGAGGACAGGAGAAGGGTAGTTTCTCGTCGCACTCTCGGCACGGTGTAGAACAAGAGCTGGCGGCTTTCGCTTTAGCGTGGATGCCGAGGAAAATTGTGGATAAAGTGTGGAGAATACGGGGAAAAAAAGGTCGAAGCCCACGGTGCATAAGTAGTACAAGAAACAAGTGAAAGAGAGGTAGCGGCGAAGCTTGAGGGCTGCGAGCCGAGTGAATCGTTGGCGAGAGGTTGGGCGCGTTCACCAAGAAAGCGCGGAGACTCGGACAAGCGGTGCAAAACCGAACGTAAATATTCCAGGAATTTCGGAATAGTTTGCGAAACAGAAAAACATCGAGCGGCAAGAATAGACGATCGATTATTCGAGCGTGTAAAGAATTCCCGGAAGAAAGTTTATTCCAATCATGGAAATTTATTAAGGACGAAGAAAAATGTTTACTTCATGACCTAGGAGAGCGTTTATTAATTTCTAATATATTTATTTGTTTGACTATATTATTTTTTCTTTATAATGTTTACTTGGATCTAAGAGCTTTTTCATCGTATGGGAATAATGTGATACACTTTTAAAAATAATTGCAAATGTAATTTACTGGACTGGAAGTTATTATGCAAAAACTGGTACATTAAATTTAATGTATAATTGTGATAAAAAATGAATATACTTTTTTGATTAAAAATAAAGTAATTTCATAGTAAAATGAAAATAAATGATTAACTATAAAGTATTTACAATTCTGTCCGGTACATTAAATTTCATACTAATTTTCTTTAACACCCTCCTTCTCGTCCAAGCAAGTACGTTTAATCGCCAAAGAACCATCCGCTGATTTGTCAAACGCCAAAAAAAAAAAAAACTCCGGAACGGAAAAGCCGACAAACAGTTTCGAACGAGTGGCTGAATCCGTATGCTCAAGCGAACGGAACGAAGGCGCTGTATGTTCACCAGGGAGCAAAGGTCGCGATGAGGACGTAGATAGAAAAAACGCGTGTTACCGTAAACCTGCATCGATTTGGATGCAGTCCAAATGTTTTCGTTTAGCCTTTGCTAGGTTCTCCCTCCGACTCTTCGGTATCATCGATCGGGCTTTAGGGGTTGGCCTCGCCGCGCGTGCATCCATCCCTCCATTTCGATGTTGCGTCGCCTATTACTCGCAGTGACCACCCTTCGGAAAAATCCGAAGAACGGTCAGGAAATTTCGGACGGATCAGAAAAAATTGGTAATTCTAAATCCTGAAGTTTTCAGACCTCCAACTCGAAGTCTGGTGGACAGTTTTAGTGAGTTCTCGTAGAAATTGCTCTCGCCAAGGTACGACTTAACCGCAGCCGGACTTTCGCGGCATCGCGTCGTTTAAAAAATCTTGCTGGCAAAAATGACCAAAAATTTCCCACTTCTTCGCAATGTACTTCTATTTGCAAAGATTCGCAAAAATCTTGCCTGAAAATACGACAAAATTTCACTGTTGCTCGCACTGTATTGCAATTCGCAAAGATTCGCAAAAATCTTGCCTGAAAATATGTCAAAATTTCCCATTTCCTTGCAATGTACTTTTATTCGCAAAAATTCGCAAAAATCTTGCCCGCAAATACAACAAAATTTCCCACTTCCATTCGCGAAGATTCGCAAAAATCATGCTTGCAAATACAACAAAATTTCCCACTTCCGCGCAATGTGCTTGTTTATTCCTAAGAAATCATCACCCGCAAAGCAATTTTCGATTGAATTTCATCGAAATTCTCCACCAGCCCGAGAAGGCCTAGTGCGAGTTCGATTAAATCGTGCGTGGTTCGCGTGGTTGAGAGCCATAAGGTTCCACGACCACTCGGTCTATCGGGGAAGCAAAGGGCGGCGTTGAACCTCCGCCGTAAAGGTATAACACAGTGGCGCACACAGAGCCCGTCCGTACAAAAAGCCTCCGAACTGTACAGTGTATAAGTGTGTACATCGGTATAAGCTCGAGGGAGAAGAACCACCCGCGAGCGGGGTGGCCCGCATCGACGGTAGGGTCCCGGGTAGGAGAGAACTGAACTGCGCGGTGGCCAAGATCCACAGTTGGTTGCGGGCTGTCGCCCTGTGTGCACCGCGCGATATCTGTCTAACGACCGTTGGTACACCTTGAGAACGCCACATACACGCTGCCTCAAATTCCTCATTCGTGTGTCGTTGCGCCATAAACTGAAACAACGGTGCCGATTGTACACGACCCAGTTTTACCGAAAGAGACACGATAATAAATTTAAAAAAAAAAAAATGAGAAAGGTCTTCAGTCGTTGTTGCTCCACGACGAAAGGTCGTTGTGCTGTGAACTCGGGGATTCCCCTCAGCCCGTAACGCTCGCGCAGCCGACAACGACGATAAAAGCGCGCCCAAAGTGACGGTGAAATCCTGTGGAAGCGACCGGTTCGCCGTCACGACGCTTCATCCATCGGAAATTACCTCTGACCCATAGAACCCTTCCGTCGTCTTCTTCACGGAGCCCGGATAAACCCGCGTAGCGTCTCGCTTGACGGCCGGATAGATGGAAGCTTCGTGTACGAACCGGGATTAACCACGAAGCGTGACAACGAACGGACGAACAACCGTGGGGAGTTTAGGCGGGGATCAGCGTCATCGAGGAACGTTATCACTCAAATGGTTCCGCGGAAGGATCTGGATCTAGATCCGTGTGAATAGGTGTCCCAGCAGTGCCAGTGCGAGCGCTGAGTTGATGGTCGGTTATACGTGCCGTTATAATTGTGCGGTGACGCGGAAGCGCGCGTAGGTCGGAGATCCGTTCCATTCCACTCAGCGGAATCAAAGCGGATAGCGCACAATCTGTAGCGGGTATGACGTGCCTTTTGGGTGACATCCTATTCGCAAGTCGCGTGTTATGATCGTGCGCTGATACGGAGAGCGGAGCTTGCGGAAGGTCAGAGGTTCGTTCTCGATCGCGAAAGATCGTCAGCGAGGAACCCAAGCGGAGCCGATGACGTCGCGCGATCTCCAACGCGGATAACGGATCTTTGGGGTGGCTTTCGCAAGTGGCGTTTTGGTAATCGCGCCTCGATACGGCGTCCCGGGCTTGCGGAAGGTCAAAGGTTCACTCCCGGTCAAAAGAGACCCACAGAATCCAGTCGGAACTGTTGATGCCGCATGATCTCCAACGCGGATAACCGATCTTCCGGCTGATGTCCCGTTTGTAATCGCGCCCTGACACGGAAACCCAACTCCTGGGAGATAGGAGGTTCGTTCCTGGCCGGAAAAGAGCGTACCCACGTAATCCACGCCGATGACGCCGCGTCCACATTATCTCCAACGGGGATGATGCATCCTCTGGGTGACGTCCTGTTCGCAAGTTGCGCGTTATAATCGTCCTGATACGGAGCCACCGCTAGGGGAAGGTCAGAGGTTACTTCCCGTTCGGTGAATTTCCCGTCTGCACAGCATCCACACGGAACCGCCGCCACATCATCCCCAACGGATCCATCCGGTGGACAGCTCATCCTGCACCACGTGACCTTTGCTCTTAGGCTTTTGACGGCTTTTCGTGCATCAGCGGAGGACTTTGACGGTCCCGGATCTTCGTTCGTGGCGGTGTAATCTGGTAAAAGCTAAAACTGTTTACCGCTCACACGGCTGGAGGAAACGTTTCATGTACGGCGGTGACGGGACAACGCGACCAAAGGAGGAACCAATTCGACAAGAGTCGCTGTAGCTCAACGCTCCGCTGGAACTCTCGGTGACGGAGATTTAATGTGTTCCGGTCCTGTGATTCCACAATAATCAATAACGAAGCAATAAGGAACACGAGGACATCAACGAAGCAATCTCGCAAGTGCATTAATCGCTCATCCCATCGGGGGGCGACGCGGAATCGTTCCTCTTTGCCGATTAGTGCGTTGCCATTGATTTTTTTCTTTTGTCGTTTTCACTGAATCAGCCTTTGATAACGAGAATCCGATAAACGCGTTGATCTCGAGTGGCGCGATTGATCCTGGCGCGTCGTAGACGGAATTTGCGTGAGTCAACGGTGATCGGCGAATTATGATTCTTGGTACGGCGATCGTTCAAGGCGAGCGTCAGATCGGCGACGAACTGTTCGCGTCGTTATGATCAAGTGCTGCGATTAAATCACAGTTACGAAGAGGTAATTCAATCGATATATTTCTCATTTGGGGGGAACGAGCGGATAAATGTTATCGCCCGGTGCTTCTCGAGCATCGATCCATCCGGATCGTCTGAGAATGCCAACTACGACGTCGCGACTCGATCGGATAATCGTGGGGCGCGATCTTGTCAAGAAAGTTCTGAGGTGAGAACGAGATTCGAAGAGTCAACAAGCAATCAAGAGCTAGAAAAAATAGAATATTTGTAAAAAAAAACAATCAGAAGTAAAACTACTTCAAGATTATACCAATCAAAAGGATCGATCGCAAGAAACCGAGATTCAGCGATTCGGTACAAGACCTCCAATTCCGCGAGGAATCTCCCAAGTTTGTCCGCCACGGATGATGACCGAGGATTGAAAATTCCTCAAACGAACCGCAACCTCTCTTCGTTTACCTCACCGGCAGATTGCAAACTCTTCGCCCCGGGCGAGAAAAACAAACGCCAACCTGCGCAGAGTCAACTGTTCCAGAGTTGTCGAAGTACAGTCAGGCCAATTGCTCAAAGTCCTCGACACTGCCGATGGAGCGATCCGGAAGTCATGCGGGACCTTCCTGCGGAGGATCCTTGTCTCGAGGATGACGCCGGGCTGCCGATTGTCTGAGGCCTCGAGCGAGCGGGAAAGGGAAACCCTCGACGAGCTTTTGACTGCTGTGTCGGACAACCGGGCGGAACAGTGTTACGAGGCAGCAGGTGCATTCAACAGCGTACAGCTGCTCGACAGTTGGTGCAGCAATCGCGTTTCTCGGCGATCCAAAACGGTCGTATGTTTGACAAAGAGTCACAAGGATTTTTCGATAAATTTTTATTGAATCGGTTGTATCGAGCAACGATCATGAAATCAACGGAGTTCGGGTGGGCCGCGATCAGTGGAACGCCGCTCGCACGGTCCGACCGTAAAATCGATGGAGCAACGAGAACAGGAATAAAAGAAGTCTCGTCGGGATGCTGCAGGCTGTTATGCTAGTGAGCGCACCGGGACGTGGGAGACGAGAGCGTTATCCCGGTTTTTATCTTCAGCGTCGTCCACCCCGATACAGGATGAATCGCGGGGAACAGGAGACACTGTTCCGGCAGAGCCGTCAGTTGACGCGGATCGTGCCGTCGCGCGAGGATCTTGTTTTGAGTGTCCTGAAAGCCCCCATCGGTCAGCAACAGCAACAGCAGCAACAGCAGGAACAGGAACAACAATTGTCGCCGTACAGTCACCCGCATTATCTCCACACTCAGGCGCATCATGTCAACTGCCAGTCTCATCATAATCATAAAAGATGCGGTCATCAAGGTAGCGATGTGTCTGTTGTATGACGATTGGGGTCGAGGTTAAATTTTGGAAATCGGCAATCGTTGCTACCGCCCGTTTGTTTCGCTGCTGTCGCTGATTTAGGGCTAATTGACTCCGTTGAGGCAATTTCGGTCGCGATGTTGTTGACGAGATTTCGAAATTGGAGAAGATTTAGAGGAGAGCGATTGGTAGTTAGATTTTAATCCAGAATGGTTCCTAAAAAATATTACAAATTGTAATTGAAAAAATAAAATTTTGTCAATCGTTTCGTTTCGTTACTGTCGCTGTTTCAGGCCCTCGGGTTTAAATGACTTCGTTGAGGCAATTAGGGTCGCGATGTTGCGAGAGTTGTTGGCAAGATTTCGAAATTGGAGAAGACTTGGGGGGGGGGGGGGCGATTGGTAGTTTCTTTTTATTGGAGAAGGCTTTCTAAAAATATATATATATATATATATACATATATATATATATTTAATTTTCCGTATAGTCGGAGACGATTGTCGTCGAGTTAAAAGAAAGCAATCTACGGGTTCGACGAACTCCAGGAAAAAAAATTTGCCCTTCACAGTCCGTCGAGTATCGACTGCCCGTTGACCTACTCAGGGAACTGGATTAACGGACGAGATAACTCATCGTTCGGTCGATGGGCGACTATTAATTATTAATGGAAACCTTGCTAGGGTTCGGTTCGGAAACACGCGACATCCACTTGCCGCTTGATTTCCTGCAAGTTCATCACCATTTCGTATGCACCCCTCAACCCCCTCCCACCCGATTTCATATTCACTTTGGCAAACACACGTGCACGCACTAAACGCGTATTGCATTATGCGTGCGCATATCGTCATTAATTTCGGCTTCGCCGTTAAATTTACTCCAATTAACTCCCGCGGCCGTATAGTATTATAATTAGCACTGCAGCAACGGAAGAATCTCTCGACTCGAAGGATAATCCAATTTTTTTTTAAACCGCCCGCTTTGCCATTTTTTATCTTATTTTTAAACTCTAATTCAGAATAAATGTGAAATCTCGTATCTTGATTAGTTAATTGGTTCTCGGCCGGCCGGACCAGCCTGATAAATTATTGTCACGCGGGACGAAAAATGTTCACTTGTTGCAGACGAATTTAGTCAAATTGGATCAATGGTTTTCGCTACGATATTACCAGCATTTTCCAAGGAATACTACGGGATAAAAAAAGATCTATTTTCTCCGATTGTCATTTAAACAATTGATAATGAATAAATTATCAAAATGACATAATAATCAATAATTTAATACCCAATGCCCAATGTCTGTTGGTTTTATGAAAATGTCATTAAAAAAATCTTCAATGTTAAACTAAAGATTCTCGCAAAGTTTGACGAATACCAATTCGTCTTCAAATGGGTCTAAAAATGAACAAAAAAAAAATGAATTTTTCCTATCTTAAATCTTTCAAACGTTTCCATTCAGAAGAGTATTTACGATTAGTTGAGAACGAGACTTAAGGGTATAAAACTAATGAACATGATCGAAGTTACACGGCCAATCCAGTGTCGACATCATTTTGCGCCCCTCGCATTCGTCTCGCTCGGCAAACACACAAATCTCTCCGCGCCACTGTGCTTCGTTATATTTCGATGGGCATGAATACGTTTGGCCTGAATACCCGGTGTGGGTAACCCCGCGGCTTTGATTTTACGCACGGTTTATCACGACATGGTTTCCGCGTCATTAACTGCTGAACGTTTGGTTAACGTGTACGTTTTCGGTTATTACGAAACCGCGAATTTTCGGTCATGATAAGTGTGAAAAAAGGGAAGTGCAATTTTCTAT
The DNA here is from genome assembly GCA_917499995.1 of Ichneumon xanthorius. Taxonomy (NCBI): domain Eukaryota; kingdom Metazoa; phylum Arthropoda; class Insecta; order Hymenoptera; family Ichneumonidae; genus Ichneumon; species Ichneumon xanthorius. The sequence continues at coordinate 13,656,293 of OU824201.1, forward strand.
TATCGTTTTCGATCTGAATATATCCGTGAGCGTACGGAGATTGCATTGAGAATTCAAGAGTTCGATCGTAAAGCCACCCCCAACCCTTTTATGGTCTTTCAATTATGACACCGCAGAAGCGGGCGACCTCGAGCTCATCCATCGAACACTAAAGTCACCCCAGCTAAGGAAAGTATCCTTCCATCGGTGTATGCGATTTGCACCAAGAAACCTTGAGTAAACGATATCCTCGAGCTTCGTATTAAGCTATCACGTATTATAGAAACGGAGGCACTAAATTCAAATTTCCCACCGCGAATAACACCGGGGCGATTCAATGAAGCTTATACATTATACTGGCAATCGGTCGATTCGCGGAACTGCTATTTCGACACAAGCCATCACGTATCCACAATTTCGCAAATTTTCAAAAAATATATTATGTATTAAAAATTATATATTTATTGAGTTGAAAAATAGAAAGTCTCCGATGCAGGGTAGAAATAAAAACTGAACGGAAATTCACTGATGTAAATTTAATGTACAATTGTTATTGGATATTAATGGACTTTCAGCGTGAAATTAAAGTGAATTATTGGCATGAAGGTACTTTTATATTAAAATTAAAGTAAATTATTTCTAAAGTTTTAATACACGCTATGTTAATTCTTCATTGCAATTATACACGATATTTCAAATACCAGTTTATGCATAAAACTTTCAGCACCTGTACATTAAAATGCATACGAATTTTTTTTTACTGTGTCGACGAAGCGAAAGCATTACGAAATTCGTTTTAGTTTTCCAGTTTCACGTCCTTTTTTTTACACACGCAACAAAAAGGCGTGGTAAAAGTTGCTTACTGTTCAGGACGAATCAGACTCTCCGAAAGTTAAGTTAATAATTATTCATGACGATAAAGATCGTACAAAAAACGCCGGTAAAAATATTCACCTTCTTTTTCCGAACAGATAAGAGATTTTTGTCTCTAATATTTGGCAAATTTTATCAGCCGGAAGAGACATAAAATATTGAAGAAGTAACGTACAAACTTCATTTCCAGCATTTCATTTTGTTTTAAAAATTTTTGTATTATTTTTTACCCCGTCGGATTTAATTTCGCGCAACGTTCTAACAGCCTGGTTTTTTCTTCTTCTTTTTACGCGGGTACACGGATGATACAGGGAACCTGTTCTCAACGAGCTTCCGCTACTAACCCCCCCCCAAGCGGTCTGCAGTTTTATCTTTATCTTTTTTATTTTTGTCCTCGGGTCTGTTAAAAAAAGGAAACTAACGTCGGTAAAGATAAAGAGTTGAGAACTCTCTCTCTATCTCTCTCTACCTCTCTTTCGTTCACTATCTCGCGGAAACAATTATAAAGTCTTTCCGCGAGCGCGACGAAATTTTGTTTTTCACTACTTTTTATTTTGCACTTCTTTCACGTTTTTCACCTCTTTCACGTTTCACAGAATATATCATTTTAGTCGATTTTATTCATTCTTAATGCGTCCCAAACAAAGTTTCCCCTGCTAATGAGCTCGCGTCGTTAAGCGATACGTAATCGAAATCACCCGAAAAACATTTTTTTTTTTTTTATTACATACTTTGACTGCAAATTTTTTTTCTCGATCAGGTTGACGCCTCCTTTTTTCGATAATCACAATAATCGGACCGTATGTGCGTTCTTTCGCGGAGTTTCGTCCAATTTCGCTTCGATATCCCGGAGTGGAATAAATACATACGAATGAAACCCTCCCTGCTCAGATTCAATTTCATCGAGAGTGGTATAAAAAATTCGATTTCTCGCGAGGGTTCGGTTTTATGGCAGTCGCTCGTGGAAAATTAAATTCTTCAATACTTTATGGGCACGAAAGATAAACAATTCTGAAGACTCAATAATTTTCCGGACGTTACTACATATACTATCCAATTATAACATATATTATACCCGGTTCTTGTATGAATTATGCAGAGGAGTGTTATTCCATAGTCACAAGGTCGGCGAAATTAGACAATTCGAAGTAGACATTTAGCTCAATTATTCGTGCAAAATCGATCGTTGAATAGACGGGAGTGGGCGAATGCCGGCCAGGTTCATTTTCAGGCCGTGCCGCGTATTTCCAGCCAAAAGTGAGATCCGGTGAGAATATTGGTGAAAAAGTTATTTTTGAAAGTATCCTCTTCAATATTCATTAATAAAAAATATCCGGAAAAAATTGACTGATAGTATATTGCCTCTTAATTAAACTCTTTCGATAATGATTTTATAGTATTTTTTTTATTTATGTGTAAAAATTGCGAAAGTAATATTTTTCAAACATTCTCATTCAGAAAAGTGTCGGGAATTTAAGATTTTTTAAAATAGAGAATAGAGACTCGGTACTTAAAGGGTTAAGGTCCTCGCCCAGCTACCCTGGTAGAAATTTTAGAGCGTTAAATTTTGTTAAATTAAGTTTCGTCCACTCTCCACTATTTTCTTTTAAGAGGATAGAAACTCAGGACTTAAAGGATTAAAGTTCTTGCCCAGCTACCTTGGTAGACATTTTTGGAGCTTTACATCAGACCTCGACGAGGTCTGGACTATCGTCCAGCCATTTTAGTAGCCATTTTTATTTATGTGATATTTCACATAAATAAAAATGGCTACCAAGGCAGGTGAAATTGGTCCACTCTCTCCTATGCACATCAGTCGAGTGAAGCATTTTCAAAATTGGCGAACGCCGCATCTAATAAAAAAAGGTCAAAGATTCATCGAAGTGGGGGAAAGGGCCGGAAAGCTAATAATAGAGTGTCGGAGTTCCCTTAATAATTCTACAGAGAGGCCGTAACCCAATTTACCGTCGAATCAATTAAATACACCCAAAAATATGTATCGGGTCGGAGAGTCTCCGAGAATAAACTAGTTTTCGTTCACGATCCACGGAACCGGGGGGAATCCTCGAAATGTCGCAGTGCACCGAGGTTGCCGATGCGCCAGAAAACTATTAAGGGGTCAGAGGAGTCGGAGTCTACCTAGTTACGGGCACGACGACGAGATAGGACGGGGCCGCTTTCTCTCCCGTCGGTAGTCTTAAACCGGAAAACCCAACGATTCTCTCACTCCCTCGCCAGTGAAAATTTAACTTCATCGAGTTATGTAGGTACCGAGTGTCTGCAGTCTCGTCCGGGTGCACGGTCTGGCCGATGTGCCACTGCGCGAGTCAAACATCACGATGATAACGGCCGAGCGAACGAGCTCACCGAGCGAACTAGACGCTTGCAAGTTTTCCCCACGAGTTATTAACATTTCCATCTGTCGTGATTGCATTAATTCAGAATGTCTGTAGATATATATATATGACGTACATATTGGTTATTCTATGCGTGGTAGGTGGAGTATAGCTGGAGTTCATCCAGCAAAAGCTCACCGACGGCGACGCAAAACTTTTTCCGCTCATTGTTCAAGTTCGCACTTCCGGTTATTCTATTTTGTGAATTACCATTCATCGGGAGACGCTTTTATGCCGGAAATCCACTGCGATAGGGGATGTTCGTTTACCGTCGAACTCGGGGAAAACCCAATGGGATCTTGGTTGTAGAGTTGAGTTTGAAACATTTTTGAAAGTTGGCAAACTTTGGGATCCGAGAAATACTGGCGTTTCGGGATGGAAATAACTCGGCGAGGAAGTATCTTTGAAGATTGAGAAAATCGGGCACATTTGCGTCGCTAGTGGATAGACAGTATTGAATAGCTTTGCAATCGGAGCGCTAAGGAAAAGACATTTGTCGCAGACAAACGTGAACTCGGAGACACTCAGGGGCGGTCAGGCGATTAGCAAACAAATCAGCCGCTCCAGAACGGGTTGATTTTTAGATAGATGGACGGATTCGTTTATCGCAAAAACATGAATCAGAAGACACTTCGGTAGACTTCGATGGGATTCTGCTCTATGTCGTAAAGGTCGGAAATCTTGGTTACAGAGTTAAGTTTGAAGCATTTTTGAAAGTATGCAAACTTTGGGGTCCGAGAAATACTGGCGTTTCGGGATGGAAATAACTCGGCAAGGAAGTATCTTTGACGATTGAGAAAATCAGGCAGATTTTCATCGCTACCGCATAGACATTAAAAATTAGCTTTGCAATCGAAGCGCTAACGAAAAGACGTTTGTCGCACACAAACGAGTACTCAGAAAATCAGCCTCTCTCGACAGGCTTCGATTTTAGGTACATAGATAGATTCCTTTATCGGAAAATCAGATCCAAAATCAGAACAAGCATAGCTGATTGCGCAAATCTGGATAATTAAAAATGTGAAAGAAATATCACAGAATAAGTAAAAAAAATGAGTAAAAAATATGAAACGTGAATCAGAGCACACTTCGATAGACTTCGATGAGATTCTGCTCTCATAAAGATCGAAGCAACTCCAATCCAAACGACACGCAACAATTCAGCAGCGAAATAAACGGGACGGTTTTCACGTCGAAAAAAAAAATTGTTTTCCAACCTTCTTCAAGTGAAAAGAACATTTTTTTCTTGTTCACAAAAAACAAAGGTGTGACGCGTCGCGGCTGAAAAATGAGCGATACAGTGTCTTCTTGATAATCCCTCCAGGTCAGGCGTACAACAACGAAGGTCTTCCACGCGCTGGTAGCAGGGAGCAATGCGCGAGATTGACGGAGAAGCGTTACAGCGCCGCGGCCGCCTACGCTGCCCTCCAGGGCAGCGAAGACGAGCTCGTCGCTGGCGAATCGGAGGATCTCGCTCTTAAGACACCGGGAAGCGAGACCGAGGACACCGACAACGGTGGACCGATCGAGGAGGAACCCTCGACGAGATTCACGTTTCTCCGTCGATTTCGATCGCCCCGTTTCGGCGAGGCGCATCACAAAAGAGTGCCCACCCCCATGAAACGCAAGCATCGAAGAAAGAAGAGCAAGGACGATATTATTAACAGCGATGTGAACGGCGGTGAGGAGGAGCTGGAGGAGGAGGAACCGCCGAGCCCCCATCAGGCCGGCGTTCCCGATCCTTACTATCCCATCTATCTGCCGATCGATCAAGCTTTCAAGGCGAAATACGTTTTTCATCACAAGAAGGGAAAGACCTTTCAGGAGCGTCTGTACGTCTTTCTCGAACATCCCGGTGGCTGGCTGTGTTTCGTCTATCATTGCACCGTGTAAGTATTATTATCTGCTAGCGAGATTACCGTGGTTCTGGGTACCTGGAGAAAAATATAGAAAAGAGGTTGTAGGCCGAAAATTTATTATGATGACGATGCATTGCGCAGTGGTCATGAGAGGAAAATTGGAAAATGACACGGTCAATAGTTTCTGCGAAACACCCTTATCAGGAATATCCTTATCGTTAACTTGGAGCAGTTGCACCCCTCATAAGCTTGGGGGAGTTCCGGATTTCAGGCACCTGGAGAAAAATGTAGAAAAGAGGTTGTAAGTCGAAAATTTATTATGATGACGATGCATTGTGCAGTGGTCATGAGATAAAAATTGAAAAATGACACGTGTAATAGTTTCTGAGAAACGTCCTTATCAGGAATGTCCTTATCGTTAACTTGGAGCAGTTGCACCCCTCATAAGGTAAGCGGAGTTCCGGAGTCCAGGTACCTGGAGAAAAATGTAGAAAAGAGGTTGTAATTCGAAAATGTAATATTTTGACGATGCATTGTGCAATAGTCATGTGATGAACATTGGAGAATGATAACTTCAATAGTTTCTAAGAAACGTCCTTATCAGGAATGTCCTTATCGTTAACTTGGAGCAGTTGCACCTCTCATAAGGTTAGCGGAGTTCCGGATTCCAGGCACCTGGAGAAAAATATAGAAAAGAGGTTGTAAGTCGAAAATGTATTGCGATGACAATGTGATCTGTAGTAGTCATGTGATGAACATTGAAAAGTGACACGACCAATATCTTCTGGGAAATGTCCTTATTCAGGAATGTCCTTATCGTTACACCCCTCACAAAATCAGCTCTTGGAGTTCCTGATTCCGGACACCTCGAGAAATATAGAAGAGGCTCTGAGCAGAAAATGTAATATGATAACGATTTATTGTGGAATAGTCATATGATGAAAAACTGAAAAATGACACGATCAATAGTTTCTGAGAATCGTCCTTATCAGGATTGTCCTTATCTTTAACTTAGAGCAGTTACACCTCGAGAAATATAGAAGAGGCTCTAAGCCGAAAATGTAATATGATAACGCTGCATCGTACAATAGCTCCATGACGAAAAATGGAAAAATGACACGATCAATAATTTCTGAGAAACGTCCTTATCAGGAATGTCCTTATCTTTAACTTAGAGCAGTTATTCTAAGCCAAAAATGGAATATGATAACGCTGCATTATGCAAAAGTCACATGATGAAAAATTGAAAAATGACACGATCAATACTTTCTGGGAAACGTCCTTATCAGGAATGTCCTTGTCGTTACCTGAGGGCAGTTACACCCTACCAAGCTCACCTCTTCGAGTGTGGTAAAAAATACAGTTTGCTCATAATTCGTTACGCGAATATTTGAAGCGCAACAAAACGGATATAGAACGGAATTACTTTCTCACTATCATAATTTTTTTACCGACCCGGCGACACTATACTATGTCCGAAGTTATTGTTAGCTCGGCATTACTGTTGACCGGATCAATGGAATCTAGACGAGAACGACGTGTGTCGGCTATAACTCGGACCGGAGCAATCCTATGAGCGATGTATGCTGTTAACGAACGTATAGTTATCGCTATACCCAACCTTGATGATGTATGAGGGTTCCGGAGGCCTCGAGCCCGGGTACAGTTACGCACCTGTCTCATCATACGATAAGCGTGATTAACCGCGGAACTGACTGAGCAAAAGCTCTACACTCAACCGCAACGTCGTGTATGACAGACCGCCGACGGAATTGATACTCGAGTGAATTCGCTTACCATCCTACATTGCGCCTAGACGATATTATTTCGAACGTCCACCTGCTCGACGTCCTTGTCTTATCGTCCGTCGATAAGTCTACCACTACGCGCCGACGTTGTCATTGCGCCGAACGGTTGACCATGCCCAGCTTCGAGCACTTGTCCCTGACACTTTCTAAGGAAGTTACATCGTTCCAATGACATTTGAGGATCTTTCCCCGATTTCCTCATTAGAACGTTTTTTTTGGTACAAGTCGTTCTTAAAAAGGCGAGCTAATCTTTCCCAATACTGTCGAGACAGTTATACGTTTATCGTTATTATTCATATAAATTGTACATCGAGGCCTAGATTTTTTTTTCCATTAATTACTGGTAGCTTTAATTATTATTGAACAGTAATGATCGTTAGTGTTGCGATTGTCGTCGTTAAATTGTTAAATATTATTATGTGGAACACATTGATGAGGAGGGGTGGGGGAGAGAGGGGTTTCAAATATGTTCTGAGTGACCAAATTAGAATGACATACATTGTAAATTTAATGCACTGGGACTTGAAATTTCAGAAACAGTTTATATAAAAAAGCTTTCACTACAGGTTATTAATTTTCAAATAAATTTTTTTTACAGTGTAGATAAGGTAAATGATTTCCACGATCGACTTTTTATCTCGAACAACGAATGCAATAGAAGGGGAAAAAAAGGAAAACTCATCAACCTTAAATGACTTTTCTCGACCGACGCAGTTTTGAGTTCGTCGTCGTAACTGGCTCGTCAAGCAGATTCGATTCGCGTTCTCTCCTCTAATCCCCGTCAAGTTTTCAGCGCCAAAGCTGCTGGTGAGGCAAGGGCTGCTCGATTGGCGTGGCTGCCGCAGGGTTATAATCTCTCTTCGTGCTTGGGTAAACGCTACGGCCGCTGTATATCGTATGATCTAACCTCTCGACGACCCTCCGCCAGATTAGACGATCAATGTTTGCGCCAACGGAGCGTGAGAGATGTTGAGCAAACGTTAAAAATAAATTAATAAATAGCAATTATACTATTTATTAATTTTTTACGATTGCTTCGTATCTTGAAATCTATAAGTTGTCAATTTGTTAATTTGCACGGTTTTCTATTTTTTATACACATCGGTGTGTCCTTAAATCTCTGTTGAAACTTCAAAATACAGTTTAAAAAATATGAAAAAATTCTGAGGCGTACATCAAAGTGTCGTTGTTCGATGATTGAGAAAAAAATGTGTTACTAAGATCCATATGGTTATTTTAACTAATAAAAGTCAACGAGATTTGACCTACCGCGATCTCCTGTGGTCGGGATAAATTATTTTATTCGACGGAAAAGGTTCTCGCGAAAAATTGTCAAAAGTAGTCTATCTTGCCCCCGGGATATTATTGTACTTCGATCTCCTTAAAAACGCTAGATTTCCCCCGCGAGCGGGAATTCGATTTCGCATGCGGGATACCGTTTCGGTAATCTCGTCTCTATCGACAGCCCGGAGCACGTACAAAATATTGGGGCAAAACGGACCGGTATCCTCCATTTGAGACGATGCTTCTTTCATATTTGGCCTGCAAAAAAGTCCCCCTAAAATATGTTTGTGCGTTAAGTATCGTCTGTAAAAAAATAAACAAATTTCGTTTGAAATCTTCATAGAACTGTTGTTGATTTTTTTTTAATTTGAAGAAGTGCTGCACACTTCTTCAAATAAAAATCGATTAATACAAAAAAATCTATTATCATTCTTTAAATCCCCTTGATGGGATGTTCGGCACCTCCGTAAAAATTATTTCACCAACGGAGAGAAAAAACGTCATCAAGTTATTAACACTGCATATCCGAAGATCGTAATAGCATTGCTAAATCAAGTGGAAGATCATCGATTTCACACAGGATTAACGATAATGGATTCGAAATTGTTCAGTGAAATAAAGGAATTTATAATTTGCACGCTGCGCGCTCACGCGATACAAACGGCAATCAATATAAAAAGGGCTGGCAAGAAGCCGGTGTCAAAAAAAAAAACTACAAACTTGCCGAAAACAGTCGCGATTGAAAAATGTATTAATCTGCCAAAAGCGTAAAGAGATTATTAACAAGACATTGTTGAATAAAAATGATTAACAAGAGTTTAATAACTGGAGATTATTATATAAAAATTATTGACCGAAGATGATTATACAGTAATTATTAAAACGAAATTATTCACAGGTTATTATCGATAAAAGATTATTAACAAGTTTATTACACGCAAAAACGACTAAAATCAATGAATATTCAATTATTTTGCTATGAGCTCAATTTCCCATCGATTTCGACGCACCAACATTTCAATATACTGTATAGAAACAAACATTGTTATTTCAACGATTTCGACCCTCGGTTGAAACTCCGCCAGAGTTCGAATTCGAAGCCCGCTTGTAAACTCGACACTTGCTAGATAATTATCAAGTGAAAATCAGTTTCTGTCTGCAGGCTGTGGACAGGCGAGAGCGGGAGGAGCTTCCACGTAACGTTGTTCGAATTACACGATTTTCCACTATGAAACGTTGTATTGTGTGCGAGCGCGAGGGCCCCGGGCGGAGGAGAGAATTCATTCGCGCACATAGAATTTGCTTGAAAGTCCGATTCGCCGGTACATAATATACGGGCCAACAAAGCAAGACAGAGCAAACAGCTTCGCTCGAATCACTCGGTCTCTTTCCGCCACAAAAGCTCCTGGGCTGGCTACGGATGGTGCACAGCGGCCGGCATTGGGCCGGTGCGGAGAACCCCGCGCCAGTAGTTCTCCAATTTCCGATAGCGAAAATGTATATCCCCGCGAGCGGGTATTCGATTTCGCATGCGGGATACCGTTTCGGTAATCTCGTCTCTATCGACAGCCCGGAGCCCGTAGAAAAGATTGGGGCAAAACGGACCAGTATCCTCCATTTGGGACGATGCTTCTTTATTATTTGTGCTGTAAAAAATGGTTAGTAGATCGGGGAAAAACGGACCGGTACCCTCCATTTGAGACGATGGTTCTTTCTTATTTGTCCTGTAAAAAATTGGTTAGTAGATTGGGGAAAAATAGACCAGTATCCTACAATAGTTCTTTCTTATTTGTTCTACAAAAAAAAAAAAAAAATGGTTGAAATAGACCGTTGCCTCGGTGTTCCATTTTGCCACCCTTTCCAAGTATGCCAAGGTTAATTTTTATCATTTCATTTCATATTTATGATATAATAGTATCATATTAATATTAATATTATCTCATTATATTTATCATATTTTTATATCTTCATTTTTTAATCCAAGAATCTTGAAAAAAAAGAACGGTTTGCAAATAAAGACTATCACAAATAAAGTTATCGAGAACAATAATTTCATCGTAAAATTTTTTCCTATTTGAGTGTAAAAGTTTAAAGTGTGCATTTTTCAAAAATTTCACTTAGGCAAAGTGTCTCGAGCGATCGAGATAAATTGTTTTGTTCGACAGATATATCGCGAAAAATGGTCGAGAGTAGTCCATCTTGCCCCCGATATATTATTTTCCGTCGATCTCCTCGATATCGGTAAATTTTCTCTTATCATCAGAGCGGTGAAAGGACAATCAAAGTTTGGACGTACACAATGTGAAATGACGTTTATCATTCTGGCCCGAGCGCGGAAATCGGTTGCGCAATATCGTGAGATGATATATCGCAGATTTGATGGAATGTACCGGATATTGTTTAATCAAAACTTTCGTCGGTGCGAACGCGGGTGGGACGACGATTCTGGTCGTTCGATTAAATTCGCCTCGTCGAGAGTGAGAGTCGGTCGAGCCTGGCGACACGAGTGATAATGAATGTTCGGGAGCGTTGACCCACTTACCCTTTCACCTTACGGATGGAGAGGGGAGTGGGGCATGACGGACCCGTGCCTTCCAAAGATAAGAATTTCACTTGAGCCTTTTTACTGTCTCGCGAAAGATTTGTAAAAAAAAATGGTCCATTTTGCCCCCCGGGTTCCATTTTGCCCCGCCGTCGACAAGCTCAGTATTCATGCCATATCTTCCTCCCGATAGATTCGTACTCTGCTCTGAGCTGACCGTTGTTCGTCCCTGACTTTCTTTAAGGTAATCCTTGCGAATAGAGTTCACTTCGCATATCTTATGGACGAATGAAAGGAAATTGCAAATGCTTCGGGCTGGTATAAAAATCTGAAAAAATCAAGCATATCAAAGGTACTGAAAAGATTAATTTTGCATAATAATAATTCGAAAATGTTATAAACAAATCGATAAGAAATAAAATTATTCAACAAATATCCCAGATAACTAACTTTTTGTATGAAAATGATTCGTTCACTTTTCTCGACACGTATGAATTTTTTCAGATTTTTTAATTCATTTTGAATGATTTTTGTATGGAAAAAATGTGTAGAAAATCACAAAATTCGGAGTGGGGCATAACGGACCAGTGCGCTCCCGAAGATAAGGATTTCAGTGTAGATTTTTTCCGTCTCCAAAAAGATTTGTAAAAAAGGTCCATTTTGCCCCGCCGTCGACCACCACAGTACAAATCCTCTATCTACTTGCAGATAGATACGTACCCTGCTCTAAGCTGACCGTACCTTGGTTTTCTTTAACATACATTGGCTCTACGGCCCCGAGAGAGAATTTGTCGAATGTCCAGAATTCCCGGGTTGTCCCTAAGATAAGGAGGCTCCGAAGCGCAACGAAGAGTAATAAGAAGAAGCAGCCGAGGGAGTTTCTCCGTTGAGAATAGGAGCGAAAGGATAAGGACGGTCTTCGAGCAATGAAAAAAAAGCAAAAAAAAAAAAAAAGTACAAAAAAGCAAAGACAATTATCGCAGTAGGTCGACGAAGGTGACCCGTGAATTTAACACGGAGGGTTTTCCTGGATGGCGCTGGAATTATAGCCTCCTGACACGCCATCTTCTTCCTCCAGGTGTGCCGGTTGAAGAAGCGGCCCGGACTTGCACCTTCGTTAACGCGGCTTAACGATAACGCCACTTCTATCTCTAGCCGCTGTTCTCGACACTAGTGAGAGGAGAGAACACGGCAGGCTGAAATATAACTCGGATGGGCCGCGAGGAGCCTGTTAGCCGCTTGATTCATCTGACTCGTTTGGCCCAAGACGATTCTCGGACGAATGGTTTGCAGATATATCGGCTTGCTTCGTATAATCAGTACCGGCACGTATAATTCCGGGTGATATCAATGGTCTGGTGCCAGGAGGGCGTGCAAGCGTAGCTTATGTACGCTCGATACGTCCCTTTTACCTTAGGCTATCGATATGGTCATGGTTTTATTTAACAACGAAGACGGCGATAATAAAGTCTGAAAGCGTAACAAAGTATTATAGCCCAGTACCGATTAACTATTCGAAGCGAGAATTAGTTACTGATTGCTAAGAAATCAAGTTGATAATCAAGTTGATAATCGAGTTGATAATCGAGTTGATAATCGAGTTGATAATCGAGTTGATAATCGAGTTGATGATCAAGTTGATGATCGAGTTGATGATCGAGTTGATGATCGAATTGATAATCGAGTTGGTGATCGAGTTGATGATCGAGTTGATGATCGAGTTGATGATCGAGTTGATGATCGAGTTGATAATCGAGTTGATAATTAAGTTGATAATTAAGTTGATAATTAAGTTGATAATTAAGTTGATAATTAAGTTGATAATTAAGTTGATAATTAAGTTGATAATTAAGTTGATAATTAAGTTGATAATTAAGTTGATAATTAAGTTGATAATTAAGTTGATAATTAAGTTGATAATTAAGTTGATAATTAAGTTGATAATTAAGTTGATAATTAAGTTGATAATTAAGTTGATAATTAAGTTGATAATTAAGTTGATAATTAAGTTGATAATTAAGTTGATAATTAAGTTGATAATTAAGTTAATAATCAAGTCGATACTCAAGTTAATAATCAAGTTAATAATCAAGTTGATAATTAAGTTAATAATCAAGCAAATAGCTAATCGAGCCGTGTCGATAATACTCTATTATCAATTTGATTATCAGAGTATTATCAACACTGTTCGATTAACTATTCGACGCGAGAATTAGCTGTGACTGCCAAGAAATATTTGGGATTTGCCGTATAACCCGCACGCTGTCGGTAATATGGCCAATAGCAGTGAATATTCGCGGTGATATTTAAGAAATATTTGTAATTCACGATATCACCCATGGATTATAGGAAATATCCCCGATAATATAGTAAATTAACTTTTCGCGATAGTTATCTGTTGATTTATTTGGTGAAAGTTTGGTGATATACCACTACTGATTCGCTAACATTCGCTTTATCGCCCATAGCGACTGTGGGGTCGAAAACTGAGAAGATGGCCATAACGATTGGCCATATCACCCCCGAATTACCCTACTTTAATAATGTTCCCGACAACGGAACGGAAGCCTCCCCATTTCTTATTCCTGGCGATGCGATACGCCGCGGCGGTGCCGTAAGGCCACGAGTCAACGATCACAACCGAGTAAAGTGAAGCAATCCAGTACGTGCGCAGTTTGCGGCCTACGGGCGCACGGTTAAATGGGACGAAATTAAACCTCCCGCCGCGATGAAGATCGTAGCGTGTTTCGCGTGCTCGTAAATGTTTCTAAGTTGCCACGAGTCGGCCAACTACCGCATATCCAACGCTATAATGTATAGCAAAGCGTATGCATGTATGCCAGAATGCGAAATTTCGTAGGATGTGCATCATCGATAAGCCGATATAGCCAATGTGTTAAGCTGATGCGGCGATCGAAACTCGTTGAATTTCTGGGTGCATTAAAAAAAAAAGTGAACACATTTTTTTGCACAAGTTTCAAAAATTTTACAAATCGTATAATGCAGCGAATTATCATTAATTTTGGTTTTCTTTTTGTTTCCTTACAGGTTCATGGTGGTATTGGTGTGCCTCATATTTAGCGTTCTGTCCACGATAGACCAATACAGTAACTTCGCAAATGAAACCTTGTTTTGGATGGTAAGTGTAATTTTATATTTTTAATTTTTGCGATTTTTTTTTTTTTCATCAAGCCGCGCGCTTCTTTTCATCCCTTCGAGTCTCGAGGATAAGAACCCCACTCAGGGTCTTATTATACTAGTCGCGACTTCACGCCGCACTTTCTCTCTTAGCATTGACGTGCCGAGACTGGAGTGGAAACTACGAAAATACCGGGAAAATAGAAAGAATGTCCCGAGAATTTTTTTTTTTTTTTTTTTTTTTTTTTTACCACAACGGCAGGTTTTTGGCGCGATCTTAGCTGCAGCGCCCCGGGGACTGGAGCAAGAAACTCGTTTTAATTAATCAAGCTCTATCTACATCTCTTTCTCTCCGTAAGTGCAATGAGCGGAGCTCCACACTCGCTTGTCTCTTTTGAATCTCTGGCTTTCCTTTCCCAAACCCGCTAATGGGTTCCACCTGATGAAGCCACAACGACCCGCGGAACAAATCCGCATTACATTATGAACGAGTCAATCTCAATTAATTACTCTGACCACGCCAAAGTCGGCTCGTCCATCATTATTAACACTTTTTTTTCAAAGCCATTTATATCCGTCGTTCAAAAAAAAATCCTAGCGCTTTGATCTCCTTCGTTTGGGATTTTTTTTTTGGAAACGAGGAATAAAAATGTGTTTGTCAATCAGCGACTTTTAAATCTGTTTTCACTGACGTTCGAGTCGCCCTTGGCGCGACATAATACGTAGAAATATTTTGGACCATCCAATTTTTTCAAAAAATTTTTCTCTTTATCACACTTTTGTGGCGTTTTTTCAACGCCATATAATGAAATGAATGCAAGAAACAAAAGATGGATATTTCTGACGGGAAAATAAAAACTGCTCAATTACTCATTCGTTAAATAGAAAATGTAGTCTTAAACTTTGCGCGAAAGAAGTTATTCATATCGAGGGGTGCTTTCGACGGGCGAACGCTCTGAATAAGTTATTACTTGAAGAATCTTCAAGTGTATCCTTCGTTTATTCAACTCGTACAATTTTATACCGGCAACGTGAATTATATAGTCCGCAGCCGCGGCGGTTAGAAATGTAGTAATAAATGGAGACTCCCGGGGGTTTTTTTTTGTCGCTTTTCTTCACAAAGCACTCGTGAAAGAAAACACTGGCACATTATTCGGGGCGCGCACTGCTGTCGCTTATTGCCATCGCTTTATGGTGCTCGAGGTGAGAGCGTGAAAAAAGAAGAAAAAAAAATGTCGAAGGAAATTAAAGTGCGACCGCGAACCAACGACGTCGACGTTGGTTTCGTTGACGTGACGCCGAGACTCCTCCGAGTTCAATGGGACTAAGAAACGAGCATCGCAACGTCGTGTCGTATGGGAAAAAGATTCACGATAAAAAAAATTCCTTCTGAGTACTGATTAAATTCAGCAAAAAAAAAAAAATGTAAATTTAAGGTGGTTAATTTCAAAACTTGGATCAAAAAGATGGAATTAACAATAAAAAATAATTAAATGGTCGCAAAAAGCAAAAAATCGTCAAAGTCGCATAACCCGCGGTAGAAACAAAACCCGAGGGGTTTCACCCTGGGACAATAAGTCGGATTCCGGAATTTTTTTATATGTCTATATTCGCCAATTTTTCTGAATCACAAAGATGGAATTAACAATTTTAAAAAATGAATTTTTCGCCTAAAACATAAAAACAAAAAATCGTCAAAATCACGTAACACGCGGCAGAGACAAAACCTGCGAGGTTACACCCAGGGACAATAGTCGGATTTCGGGATTTTTTGCTGGTAAACTGCATTCTATTTTTTCATAAATTTTTTGCACTCTGTTCGTTCGCTCGTCTGAACTCACAAATAAAAAATGCTTTCAATGAAACAAAATATTAACGAGAGTAAGAATAATACGTCGGAGATTATCTATCCGTCGAGAATATCGGGAACAGCCCGGGCCGTTCCCGATCGATCCGTTCCTGTGGGAAAACATGAATTCGCTCCCTCGGGGATACGCGTGGAAAGGGGCGACGCTCCACCGCTTTGCTGTCGGGCTGGAGAAAGACCGCCGAGGCATAAGTAGAAAAAAGATTGATTGCAACATTCGGTATCGACGCGGGAGACACTCCGGTTGTTCTCTTTTCAAAATCGAACGACAATAGCCTCGGGGAGTGAAAGAACTCTTTCCTCATTTTCTCGAATCCCAATAATTCCTCTAAATTATTCGCGAATATAATCGTCTGATAAAGTGCGTGATTTTTATATTTTATTTTTGCTCATTGTAGGAAATATGTTTGGTGGTATTCTTCGGTGTCGAATACCTGGTGAGACTATGGAGCGCAGGATGCAGATCAAAGTACATGGGCTGCTGCGGACGGTTCAGATTCATACGAAAGCCCATTTGTATAATAGGTAAGTTTTTCGACGATTTTCCCGTGCAGCGTTGAAATATCGCAATCGGTGCTTGGTTGTGTCAAATTGTTGCCTGTAAGATTCTTCCATGTTTTAGTTTACTGTGACGCAACAGTTTTTTAGAGTGTTATCTCGGAATTTGTCATAGCCCAGAGAAAACTGTCTGAATTCCTGCTGCTTAATATATTTTCTCCCACGTAGAGATTAGGGGAAGATCAGAGCCACATCGGGTCCTGAAACAGGATTTGATCAGGCGCTGTAGTCAAACAGCACGTGAGGATCCGGATCTCCAAAGCATCCCCAAAGACCCAAATCAAACCCAACCGATTCGACTCATCCGGGTGAAACTTCAGATTGGGGCCTATGTTGGGTGTCCAGAAGGATTTCCCATGCCAACCATTGGCTCAAATCAGATGCCAGATTAATCGACGAACCGATCCTTACTTTAAACATGTCAAAAACGCCGTCTTCTGGTTTCTTCGGCGACTGAGCCGAACCCAACCGACCTGGCCCGTCCGGGTGAAACTGCAACGTTGGCAGTCCATAAGGATTTTTCATGCGAATCATTGGCTCAAACCAGATGCCAGATCAATCAACGTACCCAAACCTACTGTCGAAATGTCAAAACCGTCGTCTTCTGTATCGATCGGCGGCTGAGCCAACCATCGACCCCTACAATACTTTGATCTTTTGACCCGGGTCATTAAAGGGTGTGCGACGATTCAATTTGGAAATACGACATCGCGGTGAGATACAACGTGGAGGACTGGCCCGAGTGTAATTTCCGCTTCTCCCCGGGCTACGTTAACGTCCAAGATAAATTTCCTTCACCGTTGTATACTCGAATCCTCCAGATGCGACATATAGCCGCCCAGCTTCGTCCCCCCTCGACGATCACAAAAATGTCAATCGACAGGGACCAAGACATTTCTCGTTCGATGCTCCCCCGAGGAACGGAACTTCACAGTTCTCAACAGTCCAACTCCTCCGTCAACGCGATTGCGACTCGCTGTAGCGAGTCCGACGAGGATGTCCCCGGTCGTAAAAACGACATTCGGAGTATCGACCCTCCTGCTATGTGGCTCTCATTCAACGTGGCAATAACATAACAACCCTCGGGAACATCTTTTCGGTATTGGCGCTAGTAATCCACTGTTATCCGTCATTATTTCAAAATAACGTCTCCGCGGACTCGTAGGAAGACAAAACCCTTGGGACAAAAACGGATGACTTTTTGTAAATTTTTCGTCAGATATGAAAAAACATATATTGAGCATTCGTGCTGAGGCTCTGACAATTTCTAGCCTTCTAGCGATCCCTTTCCAGGCCCTGATTATTCAAAATTCCGCCACGGCCCGCCTCCCAGGCCTTGATTATTCTGTGTCTTACTGAGGGCCTTCTCCTCCGCCATGATTGTTCCAGGTCACCCTGAGGGCATTCATCTCGGCCGTAATTATTTTGTGTCCCACTGAGGGCCTTCTCCTCAGGCATGATTATGCTAGGTCCCACTGAGTGTCTTCTCCTCCGCCGTGATTATTCTGTGTCCCACTGAGGGCCTTCTTCTCAGCCATGATTATTCTAAGTCACACTGAGGGCATTCACCTCGGTTGTACTTATTATGTGTCCCACTTGGGCCCTTCTCCTCGGCCGCGATTATTCTAGGTCCCATCCAGTGCCTTCTCCTCAACCGTGATTATTCTGTGTCCCACTGAGGGCCTTCTCCTCCGCCATGATTGTTCCAGGTCCCACTGAGGGCCTTTTCCTCAGCCAACGATTATTCCAAGTCACACTGAGCGCATTCACCTCGGCCGTAATTATTCTGTGTCCCACTTGGGCCCTTCTCCTCGGCCGCGATTATTCTCGGTCCCATCCAGTGCCTTCTCCTCAGCCGTGATTATTCTGTGTCCCACTGAGGGCCTTCTCCTCCGCCATGATTGTTCCAGGTCCCACTGAGGGCCTTTTCCTCAGCCAACGATTATTCCAAGTCACCCTGAGGGCATTCACCTCGGCCGTAATTATTCTGCGTCCCACTTGGGCCCTTCTCCTCGGCCGCGATTATTCTAGGTTCCACCCAGTGCCTTCTCCTCAGCCGTGATTATTCTGCGTCCCACTTGGGCCCTTCTCCTCCGCCATGATTGTTCCAGGTCCCACTGAGGGCCTTTTCCTCAGCCAACGATTATTCCAAGTCACCCTGAGGGCATTCATCTCGGCCGTAATTATTCTGTGTCCCACTGAGGACCTTCTCCTCAGGCATGATTATTCTAGGTCTCACTGAGGACCTTCTTCTCGGCCATGATTATTCTGTGTTCCATTGAGGAACTAATCTTCGCCCGAGATTATTGAAGTTCCCATCGCAGTCCTTCACCTTCGTCGTAATTGTTCTGCGTCCCACTAAGGGCGCCCTCCTAGGTTCTGATTGTTCTAAGTCGCCGTAGGGGATCGTAACTCTTTCCGAGGACGCTTTTCCCTCAACGATGGTTTCCCGTTGAGAAGTCTCATGCCGGATCAGGTCATGAACCCGGGCACATTCGTGGATTCTCGTCGAGGGTGCAAGTTAGGATTTTATGAAAACCCGCTCGATCGGGATACACCCTTGGGAAACACAAAAGCTTCGCGAACCAACAGAGTCGAGGTATTTCAAGCCATTGGCTCTCGGTGGGATCCTCACTCACCGGGTTTCCCGGGATAAGCTCGATCCTTCAACGGGGCGGTGGAAGCCCCGCGTCAAATGCTTCAACGTGTTCTCCCGTATTGCCCAACACACCGGAAGACATTACTGGAAATGATAGTACTGGAAAAAAAAGAACGAAAGAAAGACGGAAGCAAGTTTTCGCGATCTTGGTCATTCGATCGCCCAAGAGTATCCTTTTATTCTATTCTCTACAGACTTAATCGTGGTTGTCGCGTCGATGGTGGTGTTGTCAGTGGGGAGCAACGGTCAGGTCTTCGCTACCTCGGCGATAAGGGGTATCCGGTTCCTGCAGATTTTGCGGATGCTCCACGTCGACCGGCAGGGTGGAACTTGGCGTCTCCTCGGCTCGGTCGTATTCATTCATCGTCAGGTGAATTTAAACACACGGATTCGACAAAGCCAATCCAGCGTGTAACATAAAGCGTGGGGAAAGTGTGGCAAGATTGTGGCAAAAATGCGGGCCAAAGTGTGCGGTTGGACTGGCAAACGGAACGGACCGATGGCAACAGTGATCCGGTAGATGTAGACGGTGAGAATTCTGCTGATGGAAATAGGATAGGGTACCAAAGAAAACAGCGATGAAATCGATCATTCCGGAAGCGAACGGTAACAATTGGAAAATCTCGTATCTTATAAGGTACGACTATAGCGAATCCAATAGGGTTTGACGATAGCTAATCCTATAGGGATTGACGATAGCTAATCCTATAGGGATTGACGATAGCTAATCCTATAGGGATTGACGATAGCTAATCCTATAGGGATTAACGATGGCCAATCACATAGGGATTAACGATGGCCAATCACATAGGGCTTGAGTATAGCCAATCCTATAGGGATTGGCAATAGTCAATTCTCTAGGGATAGACGGTAGCCAATTCTGTAGGGAATGACGATAGCCAATCCTGTAGAGAATGACGATAGCCAATCCTGTAGAGAATGACGATAGCCAATCCTGTAGAGAATGACGATAGCCAATCCTATAGCCGATAGCCTATAGGAATTGATGATAGCCAATCCTACAGGGATTGACGATAGCCAATCCTATAGGGATTGACGATAGCCAATTCTATAGGGATTGACGATAGTCAATTCTATAGGGATTGACGATAGCCAATCCTATACGGATTGACGATAGCCAATCCTATACGGATTGACGATAGCCAATTCTATAGGGATTGACTATCGTCAATCTCTATGATGATAGGATAAGTCTAATTGTCACGGGCAGATGTGCTGGTCCTTCTGCCAGATTTCGGATTCATCCTGTGGGTTTTTCTTGGTGCTATCCGTTTTTCGAGAAGTTGGAATGTGTCACATTTAGCTTGGACCTTGGTACACGAAATTCCAAGCTCTTGTCCAAGCTACTGTGATACTACTCGATGGATAAAACAGTTCCCTGTAATTGAAAATTCTCATTGTATACGACATCGACGGAATTTGGGTCGATCGGAAAATTGTCTTGACGTGAAGGAGCTTAAAATCACAGCCTGCGGGTGCATTTTGCAATCCGATTTTGTGAAGACACCATTGAATAAGGTTTTATAAGAGAAACAGTCGGTTTACAAGGAAATCAAGTCTTGCCCACAGTTTCTCTCCTTCAAATTAATATTGAATGGTGTTTTTATAAAACCTGAAAACCAGTTTACCCAAATTGAAACTCAAACGCAGGCTGTGACTCAATCTTTTCCACGATCTTTTTTTTTTCAACACCCTCTAAAATCGTCAAGGCATCGGTTCTCCAGCGTCGAGTAACAGTTTTACCCTTGAAAGGAAAAATCGTGGTCTATCTCTACCGGGTAATTGTTTCCTCGGTCCATATCGAGCGCACACTTTTGGCCACACTCTTGCCACATTTCTCCTATACTCGTTGTTCCACGCAGGAAACTCTCTGTACGTGACATTCGTATCGTAGCGAAAAATCCAAACCCCCTTGGTCAACGATGCGAATTTGTTGTCTAAATCTACTAATTTTCAGGAACTCATTACGACGCTATACATCGGGTTCCTAGGTCTTATTTTCAGCAGTTATTTCGTATATCTTGCCGAAAAAGATGCTGTCGGGCCCGATGGAAAAACCGACTTCTCAAGTTATGCCGATGCTCTCTGGTGGGGTGTGGTAAGTAAATGAAAACCGATTTTGCGACAAACTCGGTTTGCAGCATGTGACCTATATGTATAAATGATATATACGTATATATGATAAATTATATATATGTATATATGTATAAATTGAAGTAGCCCCATATGCACCTGTGTTTCCTTGCATCATCTGAAGTATGATAGACTCCAAGACTCAGAATACAATACACCGCGGAATCCGGGGCATAATGGACCACTCGCGCTATCGCGTTGTAAATTAAAATCAATCTGGATAAAATTTATTTTAATGAATTCATAACGACATTAATTACCGTCAACACCCCGGAATCTCGGCTACAATAGAACCCTCGAGCGATTGCCTTGAATTTTTAAATAAATTTAAATCCAATTTATTTCAATTAATTCCAAACAATATTAATTACCGTCAATTACCAATTGCGATTGCCCGAAGCACGCGAGCCGCGAAGCAAATTGTTAGTTTACTTGAATAATTGGTAACTCTACCGGTAATAAGTAGTCACTAATATAATTAACTGGTGAATTCAAAACGGTTCTTGTAATCGATGTGGCAATTTGCCGACGGCGCGGCCGGGCGGAGGGGACGTTCGTGCGGAATTCAACGATGCCCAGGAGGCCAGCGTTTCCGTGTGTACGCACGAACGATCGACGTGCAGGCGTAGTCCTACCGACGATATACCCATGGCCTTTGTGAAACACAACAGTGCCACCGATCGACCCCACCAGATTAATCGAACAATGCGCCGGGGCCCTTATCGACGTCCTTAACTGTTTCGACGAAATAATTGCGCGAACGCGATAGTTTACGCACGCCAAGGGTACTCGGCTATTTATCGTCGATCGATCGTGTCGGGGAGCGACGGGAATTAAGTCCCGATCGGGTAAACGGTTCAATTATCGATACCGCGATTGGTCCTTCGCGAATGGTCGTTGACACACTTTCGTCCTCGCAATATCGCCCGATGAGCCTCGACTCATCACTCGCGCCGACACAAAAATCGGTCACGGGACAAAAGGGATTTTTTTTTTTTTTTTTTTTTTTTGAGGATTGTGAATTTTCAGCAATTTTGTCCGTGTCGAATGTCCCGTTTTCTTTAGTACTCGATGTTCTCTCGCAGATAACCGTGACAACGATCGGCTATGGTGACACTGTACCGCAAACGTGGATGGGAAAGATAGTAGCCTCGTGTTTCAGCGTCTTCGCTATCTCGTTCTTCGCACTTCCAGCCGTAAGTCAAGAGACACAAAGCTTTTCGAGTTCTAGGATAAAATTTTACGATATTGCGGAGTAGAGAAATGTGAAGAATGCGAGTTACCAAATGAATTCGATAGTTCAGGAGCGGCTTGCGCGGATACGGCGAGAAATTAGTTTTCAGCTTCGATGTCAAAGAAAATTGTAAATTTAATGTACCGGACTGGAAGTTTTTATCCAAAAACTGGTATATTAAATTTCATGTAAAAATGTGAGGAAATATTAATGTTCAGGCTGTTGAAAACATTCGAAATACTTTGTTTTTAATCATTTACTTTAATTTTATTGAAAAATCGATATACTTTTTCAATAAAATTAAAGTAAATTATAAAAATTAAAGTAGTTTTATAATAAAATTAAAGTAAATTACCTAAAATAAAGTATTTTCAGTGTTTTCAATAATAGACTACACATTAAATTTGCATCAAAATTATACGTAAAATTTAGTATACAAGTTTTTGCATAAAATCTTTAAGTCCGGTACATTAAGTGTTATACGATTTCTTTTAGTGTTTCAAAAATCGGAAATTGTGTTTAGTGGCGCGAGATCGAACGAATTCGCGATAGTTTACAACGTTGAATATTATTAATAATTTCAAGTCACGAATTGGGTCGCCCAAGCTCATCCGGCTCGTTTTTTTTCGGATACAGGGAATTTTAGGTTCCGGTTTCGCGTTGAAAGTCCAACAGAAGCAGAGACAGAAGCACTTCAATCGTCAGATACCCGCTGCGGCAATGTTGATACAATGTCTTTGGCGATGTTACGCAGCTGACAAAGCAATAAACAGCGTTGCTACATGGAACATCTACATAAAGGATCCAGCCCCAGCCGGTCAGCCGTCGACGCCGCTCGGAAAGGTGAGAAATCGACGATTACTTAGTATATTACTCGTTAACAACGTGTAGACGTTAGATGTTGACTTGTCAATGTTATTAGTTGCTTCCGATGTTCTATGAGCATTGAACTGAGGAACCGCTCGTTGCGATGTCTCTTTACGTATTCTATTATAATCGGCGTCACGATGTAATGGTAAGGCACACGCTGCTATTATAGGGGGGGGGGGGGGGGGGGGCGTGAGTGAGGCAAAATGGATCAGTCAAGCGATTCAGCCAATTTTTGTCGATCCACACGACATAATTTAATTTATTTACTTTTAATGCAAGAAATTCATCTCCTACACTGATTTGGCGTGTCAGGAAAGAGTAAAAAAAATGGGACAAAATGGACTTTTCTGAAATTGTAGATAAAAATTGATATATTTTAATAATGAAAAATTCAGGACTTACTCGTTAAGTTTTTATTGCTTTCTGAATTAAATGTGAATTGTTCGGATGTGAAAAATGATAGGGGGCAAAATGGACCGCCTGACCTTTTAAAAATCTCATTATGTTTCGGCACGCGTAAAGTTTGCCCCTGCTCTCCCCTAAACGTACAGAAGAGTGGGGCAAAACGGAACATCGGGGCAAAACGGGTCATTTTTAGCAATTTCCGCGCGGAAGATGAAAGGAAAAGTCTCGTCTTAAAAGGAGGACACTGATCCGTTTTTCCCCGCTCTCCCCTTCGAAGGAGGGTCGAAGAGAGAGAGAGTAGTGCGTCCTTTATCCTCGTGATTTCCTCTACGAGAGTGCCAAGATTAAATTTAATAATTTCAACGAGTGAATTTATGATTACTCCGTTAAAAGGCGGACGTTTAAAGCCCGCCCCATTGTAACGCGGGGATGGAACGCTGGGAAACTTGTCCGAAAGCTCGCTGACTCTCATCCTGGCTTAACTGCAAAGTTACTCGACGAATTTTAGAGGCAGACTTGACTAACATGCAACGAAGTTTATCCCGTGTCGTACTGGCTGGCTTAGTTATGAACTTTGTGCGCAATCCCGTTTTCCCGTGAAACCTAAACGCTCCAAAAATGTTGCCGATTTTTGCTAAATACGGACACGGCAACATTTTTCACTGTAATTCTTTCATTTACGTTTCCATGCCTCGGTAATAGAAACTGTAATTAATTAATTTTTTTTTTACGACTGCCGGAACGATTTCCGGTCAAAAGCCAATTATTAACGGAAGCGTACATTGAGAGAAGGATTTCATGGAAATGATCATAAATCTGGTAAAAACTAACAGGACTTTCAAGTACATACAGTAAAAAATAATTTCGAAAAATCGGAATTCCAAGTATATTAAAAATAATTTTTGTTAAATAAATGACAAAATCGTTTCTTCAGGTGGAAATTCACCGAAATTTTTAGTAGTTTCTCCGAGATCCTTCACTCAGTGTATATCAATTCAGCTTTAAGTAATAATTGTTTATACCGAATATAGTTAGCAACGTAAAAAAAAAAATTAATCGCAGATTTGGGTTGGGTTGGGTTGAACGATAATTATTAAACTCTCTTCGATATTTTGCAGATTTTTTTTTTTTAAATAGTGATTTTTTTTAGGTTGGATCGTCGTATAGAGCTTGTTTCACTACATCACGGGGCTCAGAGTTATAGAAAAAAAA
This sequence comes from Ichneumon xanthorius, assembly GCA_917499995.1. Lineage (NCBI taxonomy): Eukaryota > Metazoa > Arthropoda > Insecta > Hymenoptera > Ichneumonidae > Ichneumon > Ichneumon xanthorius. Next base: position 13,681,131 of record OU824201.1, read on the forward strand.
ATACATACAATTTTAAAAAAAGTTCCTTTGGTCGTCGTTATGCGCGAACATGAACTTTGCGTAAATTACCGTTCCTGCTCAGCCCATATATAGAATTCTCATAATCAGATATCGTGCTCGCACGAACCGTCGCGGCCAAACCCCCTTGCTGATATTAAATTAGCGAGAGTGAAAGAGGGAGGGAGAGAGAGAGAGAGAGAGAGAAGAAAGTTAAGCGTGTTTCCGTTCGACTGAAGGAGATCCCAGAGTCGTGTCGCACGAAAAAAAATCCTCTGAGCCCTGTTAGAGCCCATTATAAAAAAAAGTAAAAGAAAAAGAAAACATAAATTTTACTATTAATTTTATCACGAATTTATGAATCGTATTTAACGTTTAGTTTCTCGACAGAACAGTATTGATAAAACCACCCTACTGTAATTTCAGTTGATTTGTGTAAAGAAGATGGTATGTAAATGGTTTAGATTTGATTAAATATTTTTACTCAAAGAATTTCCTCTTTCTCTCTTTTGCATGTTTATTTAATTAGATTTTTTAGTTTTTCTTCTTTTTTCTTACATATTTTCTAACCGACACTTACTTTCTTTACACCTTAATTTTCTAATTCGTACGGTCCACCGATACCACTATTATGCTAATGTGCAACTTAACATCTTTGAATATGTTTATTAATTACGTTATTATAATTTTTACATACCGTTAGAAAATACACTAAAAAAAAAATCATCGTCGCGAACGAAACGGACGTCAGGCGAGATTAAAAACGTCGCGCTAATTTAAAAACAAATTATCTCGTTTGCGAAGGTTCGAAACTCGATTGATTATACAAAATACATCGGAAAACCTCTGCGAAGCGTGGAGCACGCTCGAAGCTCAGCTCCGGCGAGCAGATGAAGTACGGCGGTGCATTTTTTAAACCCGATCCGATAAATCGAAAAAAAGAAATTCTAAAAAAAAAAAAATAATTTTTTTCCGCCGTCCGGAGAACTTTCACGATAAAATATTTTCATACTAAAATAATCGAATTACCAAATCATCGTTCGACGTACGCATCGATTTATTTTCAGCTTATGAAATCGGAAAAAAAGTAATTCTCGAATCTCTCTTTCCCTCTCTCGTGACACACAAGTTCACGACTCCGCTGTGTAGAGCAATAAATCGAATCGGCGTACGAAACCAACACATCTATATTGACAATGAAATTCGATCGATTTTTTTGTTCGGAAAAATTTACACGATTTTAAGTAGCGGTGTACATACGATGGCTTTGTGTCTGCTGCATGTGCATGAATCGTTGTTGCTTTCTGTGATGTGCATATTGGCGGGTGCAATGGCTTGCGCAACGTAAGTACGGGTAAGGGCGGGGAATATGGCCCGGTCCGTGGTTCATCGATTTACGGGTTAATCGGGGTGGGCCATATTCACCACTTTTACCCTATACATTGCCCGCTCTTGCTGTGTGATCAACATGGGACCACCGATGGGCAGACATCCACCCAGCGGAGGATCTCGATCGAGAGCTCGGAGCCTGCAAGGAAAAATCGACAAATGATCCGGTCATTCAATAAGGTCATTTGAAGTCCATCGGCAGATCGTTTTGATTTTTTCCGCGTATGAAAACAGTTTTCGGATGAAAAAAAAACATTTTGTGTCAATGTATCGATACTGTCGACAAAAAGTTTGTCTTTATCAAATGTATCTTAAGATGTGTATGAAACATATCGCCGCAAACGTAATGTCAATTATATATGCCAGAATATACCTTTGATATATGACAAAATATATTTCTGATATATGACAAAATATATTTCTGATATATGACAAAATATATTTCTGATATATGACAAAATATATTTCTGATATATGACAAAATATATTTCTGATATATGACAAAATATATTTCTGATATATGACAAAATATATTTCTGATATATGACAAAATATATTTCTGATATATGACAAAATATATTTCTGATATATGGAAAAATATATCTCTGATATATAGCGAAATATATCTCTGATATATAGCGAAATATATTTCTGCTATATGACAAAATATATTTTTGATATATGGCAAATATATGTCTGACACATGGCAAATATGTGTCTGACACATGGCAAATATGTGTCTGACACATGGCAAATATGTGTCTGACACATGGCAAAATGTCTCGATTATACAAGAAAATAAATATCTGTGATATATGGAAAAAGGCCTATAACATGATATAGGCTTCCAATTCAAAAATATAATTGAAAGTGTGTTCTGCAACTTTGTGGTTACACGTGATTGGTATCGGATAAATCCGCTTTGGAGTACCATCCCTCTCTCGCGTTTCGTAAATTCGGTATTCGTGAGAGGACAGCGATAAAATTTTCCAATTGTTTTGGCACGGTGAATCGGTTAGTCGCTCGCGAGTGAGGTCGGGACTAAATGGGTAAGCGCTTATCGAGAGTCGAGGGGGTGGAAAGCACCCTCCTCGGGTGGATCGAATTTTCGTTTGCAGGCTCGCGAGCTCGAAGCCAACCGGCTGGACGGCATCACCGACGATTTCGACGCTGCTGGTCAACAGGGCGAAAGAGAATAAAGGGGAAAAAAACAAAAGACAAAGACACGAGCAACACGAGCTTTCTCCGTTTAAATGGAACGTAGGGTAGTGCATGCTGTGTTCGACGTGTTGTAATGGGAGGGCACCGGGGGTTCAGTCTCTGATGATCCAGGTGGCAAAGAAGGCGAGCGTGCTGAAGAGACGGAAATCGAGGAACCGGATGGAGATGCAGCAACCCCAACAGGCGGCACTGCCGCCGGTCACTATATCCGGCGGTACGACGGCCGCCGGTCCCACCGACAGCGGTCGCATCGACAACGAGGGTGACGTTGTTTTTTACATGGAGGAACCCAAAGCCGGAACGCCGAACCGGGCGAGACGGGACAATCGGTAAGTCACATACAAGAAACTCGAAAATTTACCCCTTGCGTCACCCTCAAAAATTATTTGTTTGATGTGCAGCACGTAAATAAATATTTGTTTGGTTTACATAATTATTTATTTTATTTATATAAATATTTATTTACGAATGACCGTCAGATAAATTATTTTTCTGCACCTTCTTTCGCTCAATGTTCAATTTTTTAAATCTAATTTCTTAGATGAAATACCGAGTTTTCGTTTTTATTAATTTATATAATATTAATATAATATTATATAATATAATATTAATATTTATAAAAATTCAATATTGATTTGTGTGTTTAGAAAAATATCTCGCAAACAAAATCGTTTCGGGTCGATTGAGAGGACTTTTTTCGTAAAAATTTTATTTTACCATGCGTAATCTTAGAAAAAGAAATCTAGATGGTCGCCAAAGCGGCCCAGTACAGAGTTTCGTGTCCGGTAGTGTGAGTAGTGTTTTTCCGATTGGCAGGGGCAGCCTGTTTACGTCGCAAACGAGCTCAGTTACGGAAGCTGCCAGCGACGAGATTGACATCGACATTGATGAGCCCCAAAGAGTCACGACGTGAGTATAATTGTTATCGATATATTATCTTTCCGTTTCGCATTCACCGGCGATAAACGAATAAAAAAAAAATTGGCAAGAAACAAAATGTCCCATCACTAAGTTTTGCAATATTTTCATCGAACAAATTTTTTTAAAAATGTCAATCAGTATATTTCAATAATATGATAATATGACAAATTTTGTAATTTTTTTACTGTCCCGATAATATTAGTATATCGGCTGCCTTTCCTCATGATAAATTATAATCCATCCGATTATATTTTCGACATGAATTATCATCGAAGATAACGATTGTTGATTATTATCATAAAAATCGGGCTTCGCAATCTTCAATCGATATCTAATAACATGGCAATTGGTTTTAATTACTCTATCGGCTGCTTTGGATCGTGATAAATTGTAATCCATCCAATTATTTTTTCGAGATGGATCATCATTAAAGATAACGATCTTTGATTATTATCGTAAAAATCGGGCTCCGCAATCTTCAATCGATATCTAATATCATGGCAATTGGTTTGAGAATGAAGACCGTGCGCTCGTCTTTTTCTCATTATCGCTGAGGAATCTGCGAAGGCACCGGTCCGTATGCCATTAATGCTGTTGCAGCTGGCGTGCAACACGATTACCCGAAGTAACGTAACCATTCGCCGTACACACCACATATATGTGTGTAACCAAACCCCGGACCGCGCGCGGTAAAAGCTTGACAGCGTTGGAGGAGCTTGCACGCGACAAAAGAGAGCCTTTCGCCACTCCATTTGGCTACGTACGGCCTACATTCGGCTCCCTTACATTCACCAATTTCGCTCCGCGACACACGGCTCTAAAACTCTTTTCCATTTTTTTTTTTCGACCGTGGACTCGTGCCAACTAAGATTTTAACGACTTCGTACCAGGCGTTTGATGTCAATGCTAATAGTTTCCTTGCACACTGCTCGCAGCCTGTCTTTTTTCTTATATCCAAATGTCGACGGTACGATCGAGAATAGAATGACCGGTGACAAAAAATAAAATTAACATTTGATTCTTATTTTTTTTAAGATGGATCATGAATGTCTATTTATTTAAATTTTGCTTTTCTCATTTTTTTTCGATAATAAATAATGTACACATGTTCAATAATAGACGAAAAAATATTTTTTTTAACCTAATTATTATAATGTATACTAAATAATATTTCACAATATGCAATAAATAATTTGATAATTGTTTTGTTCAATTATAAATTTCATTTGTCAAAAACGAAGATGTGTTCAGGACGCCCGCTCTGTAAATTTTATCGGGAAGCTTTAAAATTGTATCTAAAATTGGACCGAGACATCACTGATTCAGCTTCGCCGCCCGGTCCATTAGTAGTAATTCGTCCGATTCCATTTTCGACGAGCTTCACCTGTCGATGAACAGGCGGCGTACGTGGAAAAATCGTACCGTCATTTCGACCTTTGAACGTTCGAGGTTGTGTTTTTTTTTTCGTCGATACAGAGTAATCGGAAGGGTCGCCGGTTTGACACGTTTGAAAGCGCAAAACTCTTCATCCCGCTCTATCGACCTCGATATTTCTCTCTCCTAAAAATGGCTTGCCAAATGCTATTGCTATTCTCGGCTTTTATTTTCTTTTATTATCCAGCCCGATCGACGAGGCTATCCAAATTGATGACCAATTTAATGCACAATTCACCGAGAAAAAGTTTCGAGCTTCGTTTGCCTAAATTGTGATCCACTCATTTTTTTCAACTTGTCACCAGAATTAGCGCGCGCCGGATTCCGTTGAAAATGGTAATTGGGAAAACAATGTTTTTAATAGTTTCCGGCGTACGGAAATGACGAGGGACAAAAAAAATCGAATCTCCTGTGAAATCTTTTTTTTCCAAACGTTATCGATGATTGCCAATTGTCATATTATTACAAATATGATAACTCAAAAAACTATGTCATTTAATAATCGACCGTTCAACTTCGACGATACTTTGGACATAAAACAAAAACAAAAAAAATGCGATTCTTTTCCGACGAGAGGCGCATGTAAGCCTCGGCCAAGACAGAATATCGTGTGTGGTGGACGTAAAATCAATACTAAACTCGTGAATTTCTTAGGCTCACCGAGGCCCACAGAAACGCTATAAGAGCGATACGAAAGATCAAGTACTTCGTCGCCCGTAGGAAGTTTCAGCAGGCAAGAAAGCCCTACGACGTCAGGGATGTTATAGAGCAGTATAGCCAAGGCCACTTGAACATGATGGTGCGGATAAAGGTAAGTTATTCCGATACGAAATCTTCTCATCCAACGTTGAAATACATAAATATACATGTGTATACTAGTGGTTGTTGTGGTTCGCGCGATTCGTCGACTCACAGACATTCACAACCATTCACAAACCCTCAGACACCTCTCAAGGCACTTGCAGACACCCTTGCAGACACCCTTGCAGACACCCTTGCAGACACCCTTGCAGACACCCTTGCAGACACCCTTGCAGACACCCTTGCAGACACCCTTGCAGACACCCTTGCAGACACCCTTGCAGACACCCTTGCAGACACCCTTGCAGACACCCTTGCAGACACCCTTGCAGACACCCTTGCAGACACCCTTGCAGACACCCTTGCAGACACCCTTGCAGACACCCTTGCAGACACCCTTGCAGACACCCTTGCAGACACCCTTGCAGACACCCTTGCAGACACCCTTGCAGACACCCTTGCAGACACCCTTGCAGACACCCTTGCAGACACCCTTGCAGACACCCTTGCAGACACCCTTGCAGACACTTTACTCATATATCTCTAAGAGCGTACGTCCATTAAAGGGGTTAGAATAGCAAGAGTGCAAGAATTTTAACGGGGCTTGGAATAATAAGGGCTTAAGTCCGTCCCTTCCCGCGATATTATGTTTATATCCTCGTCCTGAAAAAAATGCGTTTATGTTCCGATACTGCGCTTTGCCTGTCATAGTTGATTTACCCTTTCAACGTTCGGCTGTCAAGTGAAAAAGACAAAAGTAGAGAACAAGCCAAAGCCGATGTTTTTTCTTACCTCCTAGCAAAAAATACTTATTTCCTAAAACCGCAAGTTTATAAATATTTTATTAACGTGAAATATCGGTCGGGCTTGGGCTGCTGTGGTTTGCAGGAGCTGCAGAGGAGATTGGACCAGACCCTGGGTAAACCGGGGAGCTACCTGGCGGGAATCGACCGGTCGGGCAACGTAAAGCCAATGACGATCGGCGCACGCCTGTACCGGGTCGAGCAGCAGGTGAGCGGCGCAGCTGCGTTTTATTTCATATAATTGTTTTTATACACCCTGTCCGAATCCTGCGAAGTCCTTGTCGCACAGATTATTGAAAAATTCCGGCATTCATCGACTACAAATCCAATAAAATTCAAAACTCCTTGCGGATATGATCAGTTTCCGTTTTTAATTCTCGAAGCAGTCGATTGTCCAGAGACAAACCATACTTTATTTCATAGGCCCGCATGCCTCGGAAATGTTCAATTTATACGAGAATTGTTACCACAAAAGTACGCATTTTTTTAATCTGCACAATTTTCAGATCTACGGCTTCGCTTTATTTTATATAAATGTTTTCATATACTCTGCTCGAATATTGCAAAGCTCTCGTCCCGCGGATTATCAAAAAGGTCCGGCTTTCATCGACTACAAATCCCATCAAATCAAAAAGTTCCGGCTTTCGAATACAAATCCCATCAAATCCAAAACTCCTTGCGCACGTGATTAATTATTTTCCAGTTTTAATCCTCGAGACAGTCGATTTTCCAAAGACAAACCAAATTTTATGAGAGTCAAAAAAACGTGACTCAATTTTTTGTTATTTATTCGACCATTTTTACCACAAAAGTAAGCAATTTTTGTAAATCTATAAAATTTTCGTATATCGAGCTGTGGAAAAAGCATGAAAAATGCAACGAGCGTTTGTTTCGTCGCTTTCACGCCGAGTTGCCAGGCGAGTCGCCCTTTAAAGCCTTTCACTTTTCGACTCTCGCTCCATTTCTTCCTGTCTCGGTCGATTCTCACCGAAGGAGAAGTGGAAACAGGATGGAGGGTGAAACGATAGAGAAGCGTCGACAAAAAAAAGTAAAGCACTTTTTCTCAGCCGATTTCCTTCCACCCTCGCGAAACCTCTGTATTCCTCAACCTTTCATTTCGACGAGGTATAACCAACTTGGAATCATGTATATATTCAGCCTGGCAGTCCTGCATGCTCGAGTCGAAAAGGGGAAGAGACGGAGATTTTTCTATTCGAAGCCTGTCTGTCGGGAGATTGAAGTTCATTCGCTCAAAGCGAATGGGCAGAGAGAGAGAGATAGAGAGTGTCTCATCTCCCTTTCCGATGCGCTCTTGAAATTGATTTCCGCAGAGTTTCGTTAAAGAAAAATTCGCCCCCCAGGAAATCTTCGTAGTCCGAACCTTTCGCATTTATATCGGGCATCGAGACCAAATCAACGGGGTCGCAAAGTATCTTGCGGGTCTGTTTTTACAGAAAAATTCTTTGTCAAAAATATTTAAAAAATGCTGAAATTAAATCGATAGCCTTAATTAATCAAACAGGCATCGCCCCGCTGAAAAAAAATTGAAATACCTTATAGCTTGATGCAAATCCGCTTTATGTTCAGGTGCCCCAAAAGTAGAAAATTAAAAATAGCGTTCACGCCGTCTTGACGTAAATTGTCCAAGACTCACAAATAAATCTATCGATTAAATTCGTGTCAGAGAAAGTAAAATATATTAAAAAAAGTAAAATATGATAATTTTGAAGTAAAATATATTATCTTTAAAGTAAAATACGTTCATTTTAAAGTAAAATATGTTTTGAAGTTAAATATGTCCCCTTAAAATTTAAGTATGTCATATTTTTTTAGTTTTAGGTTACAATGATTTTTTTTGCACGCACTGGTTTGCCTTGGGACAATTTTATGAATTACAAAGCCTGACTTGAAATGCCCCATATATTGATGCGGTCTATCCGCAACGGCTTTTTTTTTCCCTTCGCGACACTTTAGCCAAGTAGCCACGACGACGATGTCGAAGACGATAATGCACGGAAACAATGATAACGGTGACACGACGTTGATGTCGTACGGATATTTTTGTTTGTTTCTCATAGCTGTCGGTAATGGACAAGAAGCTCGACCAACTGGTCTACGTACTGAACGCACTCGCCCAGAAACAACAGATTCCGCTCAGAAGCATCGAGGACGACGTTTAACCGATAGCCGCTGTCGCAGCATTAAAGTTACCAATGTTTCCACCTGCTGTTTTATCGCGGTTAACAATAATCACTGGCGCGCTGAAAGTCCTCAACGAAGCTCGTTAAACGTCATCTTGCCACGCCTGGATTGAAATTCGTCTGCTGTTCGCGTGTAGAGGCGAGAGCGGGGTCAAACGGACCACCAAGACGAAGTGGACTCGTGTCCTCCATTTTTTTTATGGGATCTCTTTTTGTCTCGCAAAAAATCGGTAAAAGTAGTCCGTTTTGCACCCGGAGGTCCGTTTTGCCCCGCTTCCGTCTACGTCGGAGCGCCAAGGCTCGGCCTACAATTTGACGATGGATCTTCGCATAAAAATCCGAACTCGATCGGTCATTTCTGTTTCCGCACGACAAGTCATATTTTGTACTAAGTGGGAATCGCTACTCTCGCGCCTGAAATCCAAAAGCCGAATGTAGTTTTGGTAAAAAAAAAAGAAAAATAGATGCCGAATTTGAGAATCAATTTTTCACACGAAAAATCACACATTTCGAAAAATCGAAATGTGAAAAATCGAGCTTTTATTTTTAATCTACAAAGTTAGCAATTTTATACTTGATCTTCGCGAGTAGAGAATCGAAATCCTAGATTAGCGGAATTACCGCAGATCTACTGAATTTACAAAATAACTTTTTTTACAAAATAATATTTTATCTTTTTCAAAATCGGACTCACAGATAAAATATATGCTTCGAAAGCTTCGAGAGTGCGATTTCCCCTTAATAACTTGTTCCTGGGAAGAATCCGCAGGAACATCCGAAGTGGACCGATAAAACTTTCGCAAGGACCTCGCGATACGAAGTTTGATACGCACAGAAAGTCGACGATGAAGTAAAAAAAAAAGTAAATAAAAAATTTTGTAATACGTATAGGGAGGAAAAAAGCTCGAAAGGTTGCCCGGGATATTCGATCGAGCGAGCAGGCTCTCGGCGATTTCATCGACACACAACGCCGAAGTAAATCAAGCAATCATGTACAGGATGTGTGAGTGTGTGTGTGTGTGTGTGTGTGTGCATGTCAGGTTCAGGTTTGTCGGGAACAAACAAAAAAATTCTGACGTAAAAAAAAAGAAAAAAGAAATGGTATTTGCCCGCGAATGACGGAATTTCGATTGGGAGAAAATAATGAATCACGTATATCGCACAGCATCCCCTTCTGAGTGACTCGTGCTATTCGTATAGATATTTCAATTACTTAGATTCGACGGTCCTGCAATTTTTAGAAGTGAGTACTTTTTTTATTTATGTATTCTTTTTTTCATCGGCCCAATAAATCTACATACGATTTTAATTATGTGACTGAAGTGACACAACGCATTTTTTTATTTCGTTCGAATAAAAAATATTAATTAACAAAAACATTGCGCAACGCAAAATATTGTTTCCGTTGGCCGAGAATTCGTACGCTTTGGTCACATACTTTAAATCAAGTCGATAGTTAAATGTACCGGCGTCAGACGTAAAACTTGGAACAAAAAATAAGAATAAATTTCACGTGGAGGATTATCAGCCTTTCCCCGAGGAACAAACTCGTTTAACTAAAATAATTAGCGTTCTCGAGGACGCCGAAAAAAAACCGCATATGTAAATATATACACCGAATAAAAACACGTGAGTAAAATACACACGCAGGATTACAATAAAGAAGAAGAAAGCAAAAAAAAGTAAATATAATAATAATAATAATAATAATAGGTCGACGAAGCTACCTTGGAGGTTAAAGCTTTTAATGGTATTTTTAATAATTCTTATTATTCAATTATTAATTGCTAATAAAATGATATAGGTGGTAGGGTCCAAAATATATATTCAACTCGATCGACGACGAAGTTATATTTTTTATTTTTTATTTTTGCCGAGCGAATCGTCGTCGCAATTTTTTTATTATCCTAGCCGTTGACGGTTAAAACGCCTGACTCTGGCACGAAAGTTCTTAAGTTATATTTTTATTAGATTCGATATTAGGCTGAGACATGCAGCGAGATTATTATATCGATATGGGACGACAGTTCTTACTCCGTTTATAGTAAATTTATCTCTGGAGCGATGTACATATTAATTAGGAATATATTCATGATTCTGTCGTCCCTGAAATGTAATTTTTTTATTTTAACAAAATCTGCAGTAGACACAGCGGAATAATAAGTAGTAAAAAAAATAATTGATCGATTAATTAATTAATTTTTTATTAATTGATTAATTAATTAATTGACGGATGTGCACAGCTAACGCGTAACGACCATAAAACTTTGTAAAATAACACTGCTGAAGCCGGTAAGTGCAGATCTCTGCATACTCTATGGTGCCTCTTCACACTCGATATACTTCGCTATTAGACAATTTTATTGATTATAGTTTAAGGATTTAACATTATCGTAAATTAATATTATTACATAAATAAATATATTAGGTAACAGCAGCGAATAATGACAACAATATTAACGATAACAGATTTAAATAACTCGAAGTCGAAGTGATATTCAAAACGAAGGAGCTTCTCGCGATCGTAGATAATTTATTTTGTCAATTTGCGCCATTAAAGATTTTTTTTAACTTCTCGAACAAATATGACAAATATAACAATATTGACAGCGCAATTTCCCTCGACGCGATGTAAAACAAACTCGGTCGGTAACAAATACGGTAATACATTTTTTTAGAGACACTCATTTTGAAAAAATGCATTATAATTTTTATTACCGATAGAGTCCGGCTTGGACCACAGGAAGACGTTTCATATCGTCTCAAATGAAACCTGAGCCACTCTCGGAATGCCATTATTTATGTTACTTGTCAACATTTTGCTTTTACTGGAATCAAAATTCAAACAAAAATAGGGATTTTTTAAATTTAGCTATTTAAAAAAAGTGTCACAACTATCCTCAAATTACCAAGTCCAAGTGATTTCTTTCGTTACATGTCTACAGGTTTGTTTAACTAACAAAACATAATGAGACAAAAAAACGTGATTTTTTACGAGATTGACAATATTGAAGGAATGTCGACCAATGTTACTAGACTATCCTATAAGACCATCAATTTAATCTGCAGAGTTGGCGGTCCTTGTCTGGCGTTCCTTGTTACATATCTACCAAATTTTCACCTAAACAAAAATACCCCCATGCACACAGGACGCTTTGAATAACACAATTTTTTGAAATTATTGAATTGAAAAAAAAAACATCCTATTGCGAATTTTATTTAGTCATATCTTGTGTGAAACAGAAAAATGGTAGAAATTTGTACGAACTACTAGTGGAATGATCGAGATTCCGATTAAAAATTGGGTTTTGTCGAATTGTAACAATAAATGTAAAAAAAAAAAAAATGTCGGAGCAAGTAGAGTTCGTGAATCGGCCGAAAATAAAGTGAAATGAATTATTAAAGTTTTAAAGATAAATTAAAAATAAAAACGGTCTTTGCCATGAAATTTATTCGCGTGTAATAACAAAAAACACAAAAAACTTGGATAATTACGAAAATTTAGAATAAAAATTTAAAAAATAGTTTAAGACTAACCACATCTTTTAGGGTCCATCAATCCATTCGAGTATTTTTTAGTTACTCCAGTCTCACGTCTAGTCTAGGTAGGAAAATACACAAGATAAAATATAATGAGTTGCACGAAGACGATAAATTATTGAACAGTGGCGGTGAATTGATCGCCTCCGATTTATCGAGATTTCAATTTACAAGATCTCTGCTAATCACAGCTTAGCATGCGATATACCACGCAAACTATAGTTAGGGCGATGCGAAACAGGCTCAGTCGGTAACCAAAACTGTAATCCAATTCCTCAAGAATGCGTTAAAAAAAAAACATAAATTACCATTTTTATTACCGATGAAGCCCGGTTTAGGCATCGCGATTTTACATGCCCTTGACGATAAATGTTGACAATTTTTATTCCACCACGCGGTTTGCCTGTCTCGTTGAAATATTTTTAGCGTCTCATGCGTGTGCTTCGTTAATCGTTTTCATTGACGCGTCGTGTTATCAAAATTCATTGTTAACGTCAAACTACTCTACTATCGTGAGATCTGTAAATTTTGACTAGTTTCTAAATACCAAACCGAGGAAGCTTTGAATTCCGGAACTGACGAAAATTCAGAATCAGCCGATGGTATCCATTCAAAAATTTATGTAATTTTGCTATTTCTAGCGGAACTGAAACCGAGTCAGTCGAAAACAAAACTGTAATCCGTTACACCTGCACTGTAACGCGTAAGTTATTTCAGACATCAACAGAATTACCTTTTTCGACGAAATGTTCACTTTAAATTCGAGCAATTTTTTAAAGGTACAGAATTCAAAACTTCCGCGGTTCTACTACTTAAGCTTTTTTATGCGCAACATGACTTCGTCGACAAATTACATTAATAATACTACTTAGTTTTTAATCAATAATAATATTAATAATCGTAATTATAATACTAATAATAGTTCAATAACACAATCGCGTTATAGTTAAGATAGTCATTATGGAGCATATCGCGAATTTACTTTTTCATAAATTAATTAGTCTTCGGGCGAAGAAAAAAAAATGTATTTAACTGGGCCGATGGCCCACTAGTGCACCTGGTGAATTGCTAGTCAATATAGTGAATCGTCACGCGCGTCGTAATTACGAATTTTCTCAGATCTCAAAAAAATCGACACTCACCGCGAAAATTTGTAACCCAAAATTTTACTATATTTCCTTCCGGTTGCGAAGCTTTATTTACATTTTAAACAAAACATTTAACGCTACTTCGCAAGTACCTATCGTTTCGTTGCTCTCGATCGATCCCAATTTGTTTTCATCAAATCAAAATGTTTTCAAAATATTTCATGCTATATTACAGAATGAACTTTCACTCCTTGAAAACAGCAACTCGTTTGTCTCTACGTTTTTCAAAATTTTGGGTTAAATGCAGATTATTAGCGTCTTCATCACACAGTCGAGCAGACGCTAATAATTTGGATTTCCGCAGAAAAGCTTAAGTTCTTTAAAAAAATCAACAGTTTTTTTTACATTCCGAACTGAAAATCTATAAAAATTAATATTTCGCCTAAAATTCGCATCCCAAATTATTTGGACCAATATATAATACTCTCTGAAATAAATACTCGCTAAATCGAAACCTGTTAGAACAATTGTACAAGTGCCGTGCACATATTAATCATTCCACGAAACAGTGGAAGGCGCAGATATTTTATTAGCCGAAAAATCTATGAAACCCATTTCGACCAATATTGACAGTGAAATTTATTCTGAGCTACGAGTAAAAACCGACCAAAAGACACCAATGACTCTCGACGATAAAACAGGTCGTCGAATATTTTTAAAAATTCCAATATTTTTCAGGAATCCAATAAATTCGAAATTTCTTGACTCGCTTCGATAGATTACCGGGCGGCTCGTAGACATTTTTAAAATATAAAGTTATAGTAATATCCTTAATATCGATACGGCTGAAATCGCCGAACGATCAAAAAATGCACTTAATAAGGCTGGTCTAGTTTCAAGAGGACCAATCGATGTTTTTTTTCTGTTGCGAAAATGTATGCGTGAAATTGGGAGCGAAAACAAAAAATTGGAAACTAGAAGTCCAGTCGGGTGAATCGCAACGATGACAATCTTTAGTGATAAAATACGATAACGACGTTGGAGTCGAAGAGTAAAAAAAAATCTTTGAGGAATCGCGAATGAATGTGCTAATAAATTTGTGACGTCGTTAACTCTTGAAACTACAGCAGTCGAATTTTTGATCTATTTGTACGATTATCGCTAATACAAAAGATTTTAAAAAACACTGACAAAAAAACCAACAATAATAATGAAAAACTCAATCATATCACCGTAGTTGCCTATACACACTATCCACTAGTAGTATCTCGTTGATAATATACTGTTGACATGCAATGAATGAAAAATCAATTGATATAGTATAATAAGCCCGTTAATAAAATCTTAAGGGTGACATTTCTTTTCGTAATTTTTTTTTTTATAATCATCCGAACCAGACATAAAGAAGAACTCTGTTCCACGTAAGATACTCTTGATTGTACGATTGTACCCAAAATAGTGGATAAATCCAGAGAGACGAGATGGAGATAATTAATTAATATTTTTTATAATAATTTGTAATGAATTATTAATTAGTCAATCGATCGTTCAATCTGGTATCTCTGGATGCGTCTCTTACCGTTACCGTTGCGACCACTCACTGTTTTATGACTTTTAAATATACCTCTAAATTAACAAATGGCAAAAAAATACAGGGTTCTTCGATATGAAATTGCAACTTGAAGCAAGAAGAGAGATTACAATACGGCGGTATTGCATTTTTCATTGGAAAAGATACGTTGCGTTATTAATGTCGCAAAACGCGTACACATTGTCAGATACGATAAAAAAAAATTTATCTTTTCCATAGCAAAGATATTTTGCAAGTGTCCTTCCAAATATATAAATGTGGTAGAGCTCTCTGACGGGTCTATGACACTTTATAGTATTAGCGAAAAAGAAGTCATGTAATTAAAGTAAATCTAGCGGTCCATCCACTGAGCCAAAATGAAAAAAAAAAATTGGCATGCTCTCTAAGCCTACGCATAATTTTATTAACACTGTTATTATTTTTATTTTATTTACGACGTGAAACTTATTCTACTGGGATGGACGAGGATGGACCAAAGCATTATGTATAAATCTATAAATACTATAAATACCGATAAAAAATTTTAAATGCATAAATATATATACACACAAATATAAATATATATAATATATATACATATATATATGATAAATAAATAAATACAAATGCTAATATTATTTTAAAGAATCGTGCATAATATACGCCTTGTCAAATATTGTACATTTGTGACATCGTTCCCTATATACATAATAACTATTATAAATTATACTAATATAATTATTAATTATGAACGACTAGTTAACGTTGAATATACCATATCTAATATTAACCCGAGTACTTTATTCATTTCTTCCTGTCGCTATCCTATTAATTGATAAGCTTCTTCGTTTTTTTTTTTTTTAAGTGAATTTCATGCCTCTTTTTTGGGAGTTCGTTTTCCGTTTATTCCTGGGTAACAAAAAAAAAATACTTTTTCTAACAAAAGCGCCATTAATTTATCGATCTTCAAAGTTGCGCAGAAATAATTCTCGCCGGCCTTTAGCGCCACCTTCGAGCGCGACGTTATATCTTACCGTCCGTCGGTAAGGTAGATTCCCGTCAGCGGTAGACAAAAATGAGATACAAAATCGAAAGATCGTGGAAGCGATGTCTGCAAGGTTGCGACCGGACTATATAACATCGTAAAAGAAACGCTGATGCTATTGCGTTGATCCGCATTTCGTTGAGCCCTGTTCAATCCGGCGGTTAATGCTCGTCTTCCTTCGTCGCTATCCCACTCAGCTTCCCGCCAGCCGGTGAACTTCTTGCACCCGTCCATTCTGCTTCGGATTTTTCGTTTTCGTTGCAGCTGTCGAGTGTGCCGGAGACAAGAAGCTGGACCAGCTGGTATACGCGCTGGCCGGCGAATAATCGCGAGAATCCCATTGGAGATGGGGCCTCAGTATGCGGGCTACACTTATTCGATGTAGTCATGAGGGATGTTTTAAAAAAAGGCATTGGTGCGGAATTATTCAATGTTTTGAAGTCTTTTATTTCTTCGTAAACATCGATAATAATCAATGTTTTTTTAGCTCAAGAAATTATTATTTTTGTTATTGTTCAGACTAACAATCTCGAAATAATCACAAAAAATTAAGGAGTAGACATTTTTATTCCACCGCGAAATCAGCAGCCTCAAAGCAGATCTCCGTGTACAATCCGCAAAAGCGATCTATATCGGCTTGAATCTAGAAACACACTCACATGCGTGAAAAAATTCCGTAACACTTTTTTTCAGCCCAATTTTCGCTATTTTTATTCCACCTCGAAATGAGGAGCCTCAAAGCAGACCTGGGTCCACAATCCAATACCTGGTCCACAATCCACAAACACGATCCATATAATCTAAAATCTATAAATACACACACATACACACACGCGTAAAAACATCTGGTAACGGTTTTTTCACCCCAATTTTCGCTATTCTTTTCCACCCCGGAATCAGCAGCCTCGAAGCAGAGCTGGGCAAATACCTCGCCTACAATCCGCAAACGCGATCGATCTAGTCTGCGATCTATAAACGCACACACACACATACACACACGTGAAAACATCCGATAACGCTTTTTTGACCCCACTTTTCGCCTCCTTTATTCCTCTGCGAAATCAACAGCCTCAAAGCAGAGCTGGGCAAATACCTCGTCTACAATCCGCAAACGCGATCTATATCGTCTACAATCTGCGAACGCACACACATACGTGAAAACAACCCGAAACGTCTTTTTTCGCCCCAATTTTCACAAATTTTTATTCCACCTCGAAATCACGAGCCTCAAAGTAGAGCTGACCAAATACCTCGCCTACAATCCGCAAACGCGATCTTCAGCGTCTACAATATGCGAACGCACACACATACGTGAAAACAACCCGCAACGTCTTTTTTCGCCCCAATTTTCACAAATTTTTATTCCACCTCGAAATCACGAGCCTCAAAGTAGAGCTGACCAAATACCTCGCCTACAATCCGCAAACGCGATCCATCTAGTCTACAATCTACAAGCGCACACACACACACACATGCACGCATACACTGGACGTAGGAGGACCGTAAGACCGGTATCGTTAAAATTCGCGACGATAAAGCTTTTATCGTCCCGGTCGCGCCGCTTTAATTTGCCTAATTAACTTAGGTGTACACAATTCGATACGCGAACCTCGGGTACCTACGTCGCCGATGCCTTCGTGCGTTGTGTGTTCGCGGGCGCGCGCGATAGAGAGAGAGAGCGGGAAGAGCCTCGCCGAGTATATAAACGAGAGATGATGCTAAGAAAAAGATATCGTGGAATCCGCGACAGGAATGACGTCTCATATTGTCAGTCAGCACGCACGCACGCACGCACCGCGCGTCTATACGGGTTCGTTCGCCGACGACGCCGTCCCGACGGCGCAGTTGCAGCCGGCCGCGTTGCAAGACGAGGCTTCGACCATCGTCCAGGCCACGCGAAACAAAACCGAGATCGAGAGAGAGAAGGAGCAAAGAGAATTCCGGTTTACGAGATTAAAACTCTTCGCGGGGCGAATGATGATTTCCGGTGGCGTCTCGTTCTTGCGAACATTTGCCATTTTGCACTCTCCAGACTCAACGAACTGTTGACTCGGGGCCGTAAGTCGCGCGTAGAAAAGAATCACGTATTCTATGTGCATTGGTGCCAATTCCAGTTCGCCGCTTGAAACGACGATGATGAGCTTGGGATGGGATTTAGAAAAAAATAAATAAATAAAAAAAAATTGTTGAATAATAGAAAAATAAGGAAAACGAGAGAGAGAGATATCGATGGATCGGCGGAGAGCGCCGTTGGATGTGGAAGCGAGCACGAGGTACTACCAGACCGTCGAGGGATTAGTCCTCGGGAGTTCATTCATGAATGTGCTTTCTTGCTTCGCAGGTGAACCGAGCCTCAAGCGTGCCAGCGAGATGAAACGATCGGTTTTCAGAGCGACGCAACGGGGAGACTGAGAAACGGAGGACTGTTATATGTGGGGACTCGGAATGGCTGGTTAAACACGGGGATGGAGTGTCGAAAGAAAAGCCAATGAACGGGAAGGAATGCCGATATTTCGAGGAATTAAAAGGTGCATGATTTTAAGGAAAGGTGCACCTTAATTGGATTAATTAGTGGTGTCGTTACGGGGAATTTGTGTTGGTGGCGCTAATGCTGCTGTGTTGGCTACGATGTAACTGAGGATGGTGCGCGTCGCGGAGACACTGAGTGGAAAATTTGGTTGGATATCCAACGCCTGCAACAAAAATCGTGATTGCGTCGAATATGTGTCGACTGAAGCCAATAATCGTTGGACAAAGTGATTTTCTAGTCGTCCAAACTAATTCCCTAGTCGTCCAAACTAATTTCCCAGTCGTTCAAACTAATTCTCCAGTCGACCAAACTAATTCTCCAGTCGACCAAACTAATTTTCCAGTGATCCAAACTAATTATCCTGTCGTCCAAACTTATTCCCCAGTCATCCAAACTAATTCCCCAGTCGTCCAAACTAATTCTCCAATCGTCCAAACTAATTCTCCAGTCGTCCAAAATAATTCTCCACTCCTCCAAACTAATTTTCCACTCCTCCAAACTAATTCTCTACTCGTCCAAACTAATTCTCCACTCGTCCAAATTAATTCTCTAATCGTCCAAACTAGTTCTCCAGTCGTCCGAACTAATTCTAGACACGTCCAAATTAATTCTCCAATCGTCCAAACTAGTTCTCCAGTCGCCCAAACTAATTCTCCACTCCTCCAAACTAATTCTCTACTCGTCCAAACTAATTCTCCACTCGTCCAAACTAACTCTCCAATCGTCCAAACTAATTCTCTAATCGTCCAAACTAATTCTCTAATCGTCCAAACTGGTTCTCCAGTCGCCCAAACTAATTCTCCAATCGTCCAAACTAGTTCTCCAGTCGCCCAAACTAATTCTCCACGCGTCAAAACTCATTCTCTAATCGTCCAAACTAGTTCTCCAGTCGCCCAAACTAATTCTCCACACCTCCACACTAATTCTCCTTTCCTCCAAACTAATTCTCCACACCTCCAAACTAATTCTCCTCTCCTCCAAACTAATTCTCCACTTGTTCCAACTAAAATTTACTTCGAACTGTTGACCCAGCCGTTGGGCATCCAACCAAATGTTGTTCCCCGTGTACACACAGAATCCCGAACAGACACTCAAATCCCATCTCGACGTCGAAGATCTACAATTCTCACCCGAGTCTTCAGCGAAGTAGCGACGAAGTCGCGACTCCCTCGAGTGTCGAAGCTCGATAGCACAGTCCACAAGAATGCAAGAGGCGTACATTAACGACATATGTAGCTATCTATAAATGAGCAAACGAGCCCGGCAAACATCGTTGAACCTAACGTACATCGAAACGACGGTAAAATGCTCGCGCGTCCGGAGGGGACACTTATTCCTTAGTGAAGAAAGAAAAAAAAGTAAGAAAAAAAAAAAAAAAAAAAACGAGATCTATACGAGCCAAAGCGCACACTCGTATCAAGTGAGTTTTGCAAGGATCGTGGGATGTTGTCCGGAGACTCGGCTCTACAGCTCCAGCGACACGCACATATACGAGCCCGCATGCATATTAGGCATATAGCCAAGGAGATCCTGGTACGGATAATATGCTCGGACTCGAGAGCTCACGGACTCCTCATGAGAGGAAGAGGGAGAGAGAGAGTGACTCGGGACGCAAGACAAATTGAAGTTTTTCGCCAACGAACCTGTCCCAACTTACCCGGTATAGTAATATCTCCTGCCTATATAACAGACGAGCAGTAGTTTTCTCGCCTCGCGAACCCGTCTTCCTTCGCATTAACCAGCCATCCCCCCGGGAGACGAGAGAGTTCATGCCACGCTCGTCCGCGAGTTCTCGCGGACTTAACGCCCGAGAGATTTCTTCTCGACGTTCCGATCCCCGGGATCGTGGCAAAAATTTTCGCCTAGAAAAATTTCACTTGTTAGAGAGCTATTTAACGAACGTTGAAGAGTGAAAAAAAGAAAGAAAAAAAAATTTCTCGAGGTCCGGCTCCGGCTAAGCTAAGATCGAGAACCGATCGGCGGGTCGTAAAAAAAAAGATAACCGGAGTCGCGACGATTTATCGAGATATTACATCAGCTCACCTTATTTTTCTACGGCCCAATGGCGAGCGTCGAGAGTCGGGAGAGTAATAAATGCTCCCCGTTTCCCTAAGCGGTTGCCATCGATTATTCTTTCGTTTTGTTCGTTTTTATGTACAGGACCGTATTTTTTATATGGGAGGACCTGGGAGAGAAGCGAGAGAGTCTCGTGAACAAGCGTGAAATTGATCCAGGGAGATAAGCGCTGGATATTAAACATACGAATCGCCTCGCTCAATCGGGATTAATAAACGAAGGAATAAAGGTTCGAAGGCTGATTTCGGTGAGAAATTCCGTTGGATTAATCGACGATAGATGGGATGCGGGAGTAAAATGAAACGGCGGAGTTTCTCTTGAATAGATTGATGAGACATATTATCGTGCGGCTAAACATTTTGTCTCTTGGCATACATTTTTATTTGGGTAGGGCGATGAAGAACATCGAGTGCTGCAGTTATGATTAACAACCCCATTAATTTCTACAGTGTGTCATAGATCTCTACAGTGTCCCATAGAACTCTACAGTAAGGTATAGATCTGTGTAATAATCCACAGATCTCTACGGTATTTCATAGATCTCTATAATATCCCATAGATCTTTGCAGTATCCCATAGAACTCTACAGTAACCCACAGATCTCTACAGTATCCCATTGATCTCTACAGTATCCCATTGATCTCTACAGTATCCTATATAACTCTACAGTAACCCATAAGTCTCTGTAATATCCCATAGATCTCTTCGGTATCTCATAGATCTCTATAATATCCCATATATCTTTGCAGTATCCCATAGATCTCTACAGTAACCCACAGATCTCTACAGTATCCCATTGATCTCTACAGTATCCCATTGATCTCTACAGTATCCCATTGATCTCTACAGTATCCCATAGAACTCTACAGTAACCCATAAATCTCTGTAATATCCCATAGATCTCTTCGGTATCTCATAGATCTCTATAATATCCCATATATCTTTGCAGTATCCCATAGATCTATGCAGTAGCCCATAGATCTCTACGGTATCCCATAGTTTCCTACGGTATCCCATAGATCTCTAAAATACCCTATAGATCTTTCCGGTATCCCATAGATCTCTATGGCATCCCATAGATCTCTACGGTATCCCATAGATCTCTACGGTATCGCATAGATCTCTACGGTATCGCATAGATCTCTACGACATCCCATAGATCTCTACAGTGTCGGAAATATACCTATATTGTTCGATGGATCACCACAATATTTTATCTATCTGCTGCAAGGCTCCATAGAACCTCCGAACATTCTCCCGCGGCAGCTTAAAAAAATGTCCAGCATCCTCGAATCAGCCTTTCAACAGGTCGAATCCATCGATACCGAACCTCACGATTTCTCGGAATACCGATTCGACGATTTATTAAATTTTTGCAGTATCCCCAAACTTCCAAAGCAGAACGGTGAAGGATGTAAGGACGTGAGTAGCTTCCCAGGGCCCTCCGGCTGGTCGCCAAAATTCTTCGTTTTTTTTTTTTCAACATCCTTTTCTCTCCTCTCTCCTGCTCCTTTTTCCTTCTCGCCCATCCCGCGATCCACCGACGAAGACGACTACGAGGCCGTATTAGGAAACCTGCAGTCATTGTGCTCAGCCTCCTCAACGACCGACGAGAATGAGAGAGGGAAGGAGATAGAGGACAGGGATAAGTAAGACTCGACTGCAAAAAGTCCGTAAAGATGAGACTCGCTCGGCCGAGTGCGGGCCCGCGGGACAATAAGAAGAAAAAAAAGAGGAGATTTAGCAGCGACGAGGAGACCAACGCTGTTTCTCCGGCACTTACTATAATTACTACTATACGCTCGCCAGCGCCTATCGGGGCGTGCACGCGTGCTGCTCCTTTCGTACCGAAGATTGGGCTTTTCGCTTCGTCTCGTTTGTTAAGTACTCGCACTCTCGCGCATCGAATTCCCTGCCCACCAATTTCACGATTTCTTCAACGAATTTTCGGCAATAAAGTACACGCGACGTAACGACCTTACCAAAATTTTCAGCAACTATAATATTTTCCCTCGATCCCATAAATATTAATATTTTAAGACCCATGGCGTTTCGTCGATAAGCGACATCGTGCGGTCGTCTCGCGGCTCGTTGCCACGCTCTCCGCATATCATCTTGATTCATGCAAAGGAAGAACGATAGTCCTTTTAAGGACTGAAGGTAGGAAGAGACGAAAGAAATAAAGAAAATAAATAAAAATCCATGGTCCATCGAGCGGTGGGCAACTCTCCGTGCCGCTTACCGCAACCGAGAACTCGAACGCTGGTTTTCACTATAGTTACGTCTCGAGACACTGTGTAACGGGAAAGAGTCTTTTGACCGAAAAAAAATTAAAACGTCTAATCACTCGAAACTATCTGTTGTGGGTATAATGGAGTATGAGAATAATACAGTCGAGTGTCTCGATAGCCGTATTCAATTATATGAGGAAAGGAGCCACTCGGTTGTCCCTGCACTGCTCGATAACGTCTATCGCGCATGCGTGCGGCGGGACGAACGATCTAGCGGTCATGCGCACTCCGTCCGTATTTGCAACGGTTGCTGGGACGTGTATTAGAGGTAAATCGAGCCACGCATACTAATCAAATGTTCAAATGTTTTTGAGAAAACGTGTACAGGACAAATGACATTGATACACATTTTTTTTAAAAATAATGTATCTTGGATGGACAAAAAAATATACGAAAAAATGAATATAAAAAAATACAATAAATATATTAAAAAATACAATAAATATATTAAAAAATACAATAAATGTATTAAAAAATACAATAAATGTATTAAAAAATACAATAAATATATTAAAAAACTGATACTTATTTAGCGATTTAGCTCAACAATTATTTAATTACCGTAACCGATAGTTCCTTCAGGGCCTCGCCAGCGCCCGATGTAACGCTCTAATTTTTTTTTTCTCGGTTAGCGACTGATCAATGCACTATTCTGTCGATTCTAAAACATATCGGGCACGAAGCAATGAAAATATGCGAATAACTGGTAACCGACGGCGTTTCACAGGACCAATGACTGTACAATTTACACACACCGAGGGAGTTCGGTCTGGCATGGAAAGTATAAGTTGCTCTTGTAGCCGCTGCCACACAACCTCTGCATGTATATCGGTGGGGATAAAAAGCCACCAAGGTGAGCCGGCGATGCGTGAATGGGCGTATGCATGAATGGGGGTCCCTCCACGCACTCGGGACCGCCGGGAGAACCGCGGCGGTCGTGTGTTCGCTCGTGTGTACACGCGTCGCCTCACACAGGTGTAATTTCTTCGTACAGAACGGGCAGGAGGCCCGAGAACGCACGTGCGCAGAAATGACGAGTGATACCACTCGGCAAGTGGTGAAATTTTTGGTTTATACGCTGCCAATACCATTTTCGCGTTTCTGAGCTTGACCGAAATTTACGATTTTTTTCACTAATATTGCAGGCGGACTCGCGGTTTATAAGCTGGAAATATCACATTAGAAATCGTTGTATCGTCTTTTGGTGGCTTCAAAGGGTTAAACCGAGGATTTTTCAATTTAAACGTCCCCACATAAATGTCATAAAAAAATGTATCCTTGAATTTTACTCCGTAGAAATTGTATACTTATTATATTAGTTTTTTATTTATTTTTATATTTATTTATGAAAGTCCATCTTAGCTTGTTATTATTATTTATTTTCATTGTGTAATTTACTATTAAGAGCTCTGAATTGGGATTCAATGTAAATCGGTTGTAATAGGAGAAATTCGGCAAATAAATTAAATTATAATTTTATTTGCGACAAAATTACGAAACCGTGTCCCGAATCGTCGACCTTCCGATTCTCTGGCCTAGAGACGGGCGCGCTAAATTATAGATCACCCTGCCAGTTTTCGCGTAGCGATAGTTAGCGATCGTTAATATTGTTCGACCTCGAGTTCTGCGAGGACACAAGGCGTGGTGTCATGACAAAAAAAGACCGTAAAAATATTTATCGTAATATTAATAACAATGTAATTTTATTGTGAGCTAAATATAAACAATGATGATTTCTTTACAATGAGCTTGTGCGTTAATGAAACGATGCCTTTATGCGCAATTTTTTTTTTCTTAAATAGAAATTGACAAAAAAAACAAATAGAAAATAGAAATAACGAACGAAGTAGATGTAATTACACATGTAATACCGGTTACAGGACGGTTTCCGACGTTGCTTCTACATACAATTTGTACATGATTTATACATCATTATCATTGCTTTGACGAGGAATCGTATCTAAAAAAAAACTGACAATTCGATTCTCCGTCGCATTAAATTATTATTTACAAACAACGATACAAGGACACGCGTTCTGGCAAGCAACGATGCAAACATATATATACATATATGTGCTTAAATTGTTATAGCGCTTCGTGAATGAAAAAAAAAAAAAAAATTCGTGATAACATAATCGATATGATTTTTCGTCGTTTCGTAACAAGAGCGTATAAATAAGACTAGATCTCGTTAGGCGCGATATTAAATATCTTTAACAATAATACTACACTCATAGAAAAAAGAAATGTGTATGAAAACAATAATTATCATCGATTCTCGTGTTTTGTAACAATCACTCATTCGTCAGCGACGCCAATTCGACGATATCGAACGTTCTTTGGTTAACTCACTGAACACTCGCACTTTTGCATTTTTTCTTTTTTTTCACTTCCGATTTGAAATTTATATTCAACAAGTTTTCACTATTTACATTACAGTCTCCCATCTTTGGCACGGAGCTGCGAAGCCCAAATTTATATTTAAAAAAATATATATTCTCGATTACAATTTTTCGAACTGTTCGGCTCAATATAAATATTTTTTATATTTAATAAGCCGGGAATTGATCAATTTCATTTTTATAAATTTTTACGAATAATTGCTACATTAATCAGCCCGACAGTCCAAATTTCGCAAAAATATTTGACCGGTCGAGATGACTGCGAAATTACAATAACATAAAATAAACATTTTTTCCGCTTTATATTTATTTTGTTTTGTGAGAAAGACGAAAAAAATGCAATGTGCAAATTCCAATATTTTTTTTTACCTTCATTCAATAGAAAAATATCAGGCAACGAGCAAGGCACACTGTTGGCATTTTAATAACACAATAATATAAATCGTTCGCGAACCTGGTACGCGCCTCACGTACATATTTATAGTAGTACAGTACAAACGACATAACAACTCCTCGTTAAATGCATCGAGCTCTCTCCGGCTCACTTTATCTTTCTCTCGCTGGCATGATTAGTATTACCGGGAGCTCGTGAGTGTTCGGACATCGTGCTCGTACGCACTGTCTTGCCCTTACCGTTGTGCGTTTACTTGTCTTACAAGTGACTCAATCGAAATATATTTTATACCTCAATGATCTTATGTACAATAATAGAATATTAAGTTATTTTCTCTCTTATAACGACTTACTTAACGCTCGCGGCTTTCACGCTTCCGCGACCGAGTGAGGCCGAGTCGCTCGAGTAGACACAGACCGTAATGGTCAGACAAAACGCGGCGCAATTGAAAAAAAAAAAAAATTAACAAATTGAAATTTTACACTTTTGAAATTTTTCAAAAAATATATTTGTACAGAAAATCTATCTCAATGGCCTAAAGTAAAAAATGCGTTTCAAGTCTGCAGGGGAGAGTGGGGCAAAAACAGAACTTCAGGCCAAAACTGACTGTTTTCACAAATTTTTCTGCGGGTCATAAAAAAACCAAAGTCTCATCTCAAATAATGGAAACAACTCCTTTTGCCCGACACTCCCTTACCTCCATAATTTTACTAATTTTTTTTTTTCACCGTCTTATCCCACAACGCGAATGTGTTGAAAATTGTCGACCAACAAACTTAGGATTCCACAGTTGCAAAGACTGCCTCAACAATTTACAAAAAAAAAAAAAAAACATCTTGCCAACTCGATCCTCAACTCCATGGCCGGACCCCTCAAGAATCCGCCCCCTGGTCCAAAACCAACCCGGCCTCCCAAACTCAGAAATCCAAAAAGAACATCCGTTCCACTCCTCACGTGAGCGGAAGAGTCCTGTGTTCCTCGAGGCTTCCGTTCGTCACATCGACGATGCCCGGTATCGTCACGGGTGACGAGGCGCCCAAAGCGTGATCAGGATCAATCTCGCCATCGACGATCTCACCGTCCCCGTTGCCGCTCAGGTCGCGCACGTTCCCCGGCAGATAGTCCTTCCAGCTCCTGAACAGGTACCTCGTAAATTTCCTGAGTTGTCGAAACTTGCAGTAGGTCGCACCTTCAGCGGATTCAAGCTGTTGCGTCTGTATGAGGAATCCCTTCTCCTTGAAGGTCTGCTCCAATTTCTCCCGCTGCAGAGACTTCCTGGTCTTCCTCTTCCTCCTCCCCTCAGGGTCCGGAATGACCGGAAGTCGCTGAGACGGCACGGGCGGCGGAATTCTCTCGCCAGCAGCGCTGAGAAACGCGCCAGCTGACGATCCAGCCTGACCGGCGGGTTGTTGCAGACTTTCCCGTGGAAAGAACTCGTAACCGCGCATGTTCTTGTCGCCGGTACCGCTGTAGTACCGAAAGTTACCACCCGCGTCGACGGACAGACTCTTCTTCTCCTGGAGGGTGGGTTTTGCGCCGCCGGTGAACTTGAACTTGCATATGCTCACCTCGGTCGCCGGATTGTTGTTGTTCTCAGTCGGCATAGGTGGTATAAAAATGGCGGATCGCTTCCGCTTCGTGGGTTGCTGACCCTGATGACCTATCGGGGCGTTCCTCTTGGGTCTCGGTGAGGCGGGTTGCTGAATGGTTGGTTGTTGTTGAACCGTGGGCAAGGGTTGCGCCGCTGTCGGACTCTTCGTCTCCAGCATCGAGTACAACGACTTCGGCACGATCTTCTGTTCCTTGGGCTGATTGTCCAACTTCGCCGACACCCTCTCGTTCTCCGCCATCTTCTGATAGTAGAGGAACTGCGACTGGAGGGCCATCGGGTGAATGAAGACACCAGCGTTTGGCCAGTAAACGAAGCCAGGATTGTTGGGGTTGGTCGAGGATTCGTTGTTGTTGTTGGTGGTGTTGTTGTTGTTATTGATATTGACGATGTTGTTGATGTTGTTGTTGTGGTTGTCGTTGCCGCTGGTGTTGTAGATGACGCTGTTGCTGTTGATCGCCCCGGGCTCGTTGTTGTTGGCGACAACGAGATCGTTGTTCCTCGCAACATCGACGCCAGCGAAGTTCGCTCCGAGGCACTCGATCTCGTCGGCCTCGCTGGAGGTCTCGCTCTTGATCTGGCCGGACTCGTACACGTTGCCGTGCTTCCTGTGCAAGCGGATCTTGAGCTGATTGAGGTCTCTGATGCAGAGGTTGAGCGGTTCGTCCTGTTCTCTGCCACCGTCAGCGATCGCGAGGCTCCTCCGCGACTCCTGCGTCAGCCTCTTCTCCAGGAGGCTGCTGATGCGATTCTGTATGTCGGTTCGCTGGAAAGGAACACGATGGTGCATCTGCTCGCGGGCGATGTCGAGCCTCTCGCGGGGACTCTGCTGCTTCCTTTCCTCGTGTCCCGGCGTACCCGGCAGTATCGTGCCGTAGTTCTTGTAGATGAGGTGGCATATGTCGGCCTTCTTGGGCTTCCGGCCTCTTCGGGGCTTGCTGTTGTCGAGCGTGATCTCGCCCATGTACGGCAGATCCGAATACTTCATCGGTGGACGCGGAGCCGGCTGCTGCTGCTGCTGGCTCGCGTTGTTGTTGCCGTGGTTGCCGTGCTGCTGCTGATGATGCTGACTCTGATGAGCCGGATAGGATTGACCGGTCGACGTTATCACCGATCTACGGTAGCCCGACGTAAACGACGGGGAATCGATCGGCGGGTTGGAGGAAACCACCCGCGGATAGAGCTCCTGCTGCATCGCGGCGATCCGCTGCAGCCAGCCTTGCACGTCGCCCACGGGACTCGGCGTCGATGCCGAAGTCGACGTTGAGGCGGTCGGTGCCGGACTCGCAGCCGACGAATCGCGACCCTGATGAGTCGGCGAGGCGTTCAACGCTTCCTGCGCCAGGGACGCCTCGTAGTGGTCCAGATACTCCGGTGGCAAAGCCTGGTGATGAAACTTCAACTTCCAGCGGGACTTTCTTCGGCCACGGCTGCGAACACGTGAAATTATTTTACACTGGATTATACATTATTTCTTATCGCGGTTTATTATAAATAATAATTACTGTTATTACTTTTGTAAATAGTTTGGGTTATCTGTTGAATATAGAATGTTGTTAGATGAATTTGTATTTTTTTTTTTTTTTTTGGAAACGGCTTTTTTGTGAGGAGGAAAAAGCTAACGGGTCGGGAAGACTCGAGATCGGATAGAATAAGTTGGCTGCCGGATAAGTTCAGCGAACTGTACAGAGCCGGCGCATTTCCATCCCGAGCTAAGTCCTGCTGGCAGCTAGAGAGAGACTTGTATTCTCGCATACGACATTCCAAGCCACACCTTAGCGATAGCGATTCGTAATACGTGCCCGAGGTAACACCTTCGTTCGTTATGTAGATATTTGCTGTACGCAGACGCTATCCAATGATACGACGGAGCTAATAGGACTCGGTGTATCGCGGTCGTTTTATATTCGAACAAATGGATGATCCGGTTGGTTTTACTAAAATTGATTTTTTTTTGTCATTCGCTCAATCCCGATTATCCGACCACCCAAACCAACCCGTCGGGATCTTCGACTCTTCGCTTCTCCCAGGAAATTTCCCTCCACGTTTCGAACTGTCGTCGCGATTTCGACACAATGAGATCATCGTCGATTTCGCTATATTTTACCATTTATTTTTTATTTCTGTAGTTAGGGGAAATCGGACGAGACGGATTATTTTTGGCAACTTTTCGCGGAAAGTGACATCATAAAATCTCAAATGGGCGTTGGGCGTCCGGTTTTCCGGGCTCTTTCATAGTCAACTAATAAGTATGTTATTTCTCTTGCGTTTTTTTTTTTTCAAATTAGATCGGTGACTAATTTGCCCGTTCGGTCAGTAACGTTATGTTCTTCGATTTATCTCGGACCATTCGTTCTCGAATCGAATCATATTAATTTCCGACTCGTTTTACTTGTCGTGTCTATTAATCACCTTGATCTGGCTCTGCCGGTGTTCTCGTGACTGGCCGGTCCCGTCGTCGTCTCGCTACCCTGGACCTGGTGGTGTTGATGGCCCGTCTCGTGGCCATGATGGTGGTGACCGAGGTGTCCGGCTTCGACCGGTACCGGCGCCGCGTCCGCCTCCGCTTGCTGACTGTTAAATGCCTCGTTAGAAGTCGATCTCCGACAAGCATCGGTACGAGACAGATTCGCGAGATAACCCGTTACGTCGTCAGAGCGTTCAATAATGGCTCTGCTCCTTACTCGCGCATCGAACATAAATATATTTCCAAATTGGATATTCTAACTTGAACTTATAGAAAAATAAAAAGACTGAACAAAAATCGGCTTGCGGGCTCCGAAAGATTTTTTTTTTTAATTTCAATTCTCCCTTCAATTCTTACATTTTTATATGCTATCAAAACAACGACGACGAGACTGTCAATGTTGTCAATTAATTTGAATGACTTTTAGCCCTCAGTAATCTGGCGACCAAAGACAAATAATCGGTGTGTCGATTAAGAGTGTTTCAATGAAATGATTAAATATATTTAATCTAGTTTTATATTAAGATGCGATCTGGCGATATTATTCTAATTGTTAAAGACACTTTTCTTATTTTGTTGTTGTAAGTAAAAGTGTTTATCCCGTAAACTATATAAATAAAATAAATAAATGGAATTGTGAGAATTGAAAGTAGAATTGAAATAAGCATTTTTTTTTCGTTGGCAGCCCGCAAACGAATTTTACTTGAGTCGTTGATATTTTTTTTCAGTGTATAAAAAAATTATTTAAAAAAATGCTCTTCATCATGGATGCAACCGTTCAACTATCCTATATTTTTTCTGACTTACGTATACGCCGACTAAGCGCGCGCAAAAATGATAGATGTTTTTCGTGCTTATACGGTTGATATAAAAAAACGCATTTGCGCGAGCAGAATCGACTCGTTTGTAAAACTATCGGCAGTGAGGTCAGTGAGCGCCCCGAGAGGGTGATCAATACAAGTCTCGGATATCTTCACAATGTGAAATATTGCCCGAACATTGGATCCACTTAGTTATTATCGAGAGAGCGGCGACTGCTGACATTTTTATCGAGGTATTCGGAGTGCAACTCACCTCAGGGTGTTCGTGTCCCGAGCCCGTTCGTCATCCTCCTGCGGCTCCTGCTTAACCGCCATGAGGACCGGTGATGGCAACGAGCACTGGAGGAGTGGCGAACGATGAATTTGATTCTGGAAGGTTGTACTGTCCGTTAAGGAGCCGTCTATGCCAGTAGATTGCGCTCGAGGCACGACTTCCTCGGTCTGCATAATGCCCCCTGAAACATCAACGATTCATTCGATTTTTTAGTCAACTATTTTCACACCTTTACACTTTTCATTATCATGATCTGCAGGCTCTTCATGATCTGCAGGCTCTTCATGATCTGCAGGCTCTTCATGATCTTCATGATTTCATGATCTTCATGATTTCATGATCTTCATGATTTCATGATCTTCATGATTTCATGATCTTCATGATTTCATGATCTTCATGATTTCATGATCTTCATGATTTCATGATCTTCATGATTTTATGATCTTCATGATTTCATGATCTTCATGATTTCATGATCTTCATGATTTCATGATCTTCATGATTTCATGATCTTCATGATTTCATGATCTTCATGATTTTATGATCTTCATGATTTCATGATCTTCATGATTTCATGATCTTCATGATTTCATGATCTTCATGATTTCATGATCTTCATGATTTCATGATCTTCATGATTTCATGATCTTCATGATTTCATGATCTTCATGATTTCATGATCTTCATGATTTCATGATCTTCATGATTTCATGATCTTCATGATTTCATGATCTTCATGATTTCATGATCTTCATGATTTCATGATCTTCATGATTTCATGATCTTCATGATTTCATGATCTTCATGATTTCATGATCTTCATGATTTCATGATCTTCATGATTTCATGATCTTCATGATTTCATGATCTTCATGATTTCATGATCTACATGATTTCATGATCTTATGATCTTCATGACTATCGTCATCTTCATGATCTTCATGAACTTTATAACTATCATGATTTTCATGATAGATTATTTTCAAGCTTCGGACATCGCACATGGATGGAATCGATTCGAGAATATCTTGCTTTTTCAATTAATAAATTGAAAAAGCAAGATATTCCCGAATCGATTCCATCCATGTGCGATGTCTGAAGCTTGAAAATAATCTTGCAAAAAATTATTGAAAGTAAATAAATGAGATATGTCGATGTACCGATGTGCTGATAAAAAGTATTTTTTTAAATTAAGCGATATAATGTATATAAGTGATCGGGGGGGTCCGCAGTATTAATAAGCGATCGGCAAATTTGTCGAGGTACGCTGAACCATAAATTACATCGATCAAGCCGTTCGACTGGCATCGCAGCGGGTGCGGCAAGGCTATTACGGATCCAGTCTCGCAATTTAAAGTCATCAAGAAATTTGTCGACTCACTGGCATTTCCTCGCAGTGCAAGAACCCTCGAAGTAACATTTGCACGAGGCATTTATACAAACTTTTATTTATCATGCTTATCTAAACTTTTCGTCATAGAATACGAAAGCTAGCGTTACCACTGACATCTTTTTTGTTATTTCAAAATTGCGTTAAATCTCCAATCGGACTTCAAGATTGATGAAAATCTCACCGAATGACAAGACGTATCCACTTAACTAGTGTGCAAAATTTTAATCCATTATCTCAAACCATTTTCCAGTTACAGGCATTTTAAGCGATCCAAATCTATCTCACACATGCACATACGCATACATCCAGACCCCAGCTAGAACTCGAATTTATCGATAATATAATCTGTTTTCAGTATTCTGACATTAAGATATAATTATTAAAAATATTTTTTTGCTTTTTATAAGGAAGCAAAAATTGTAGAAAAAATATCAATTTTATAATAAAAAATACCAATTTCGGATAATCAAATCATTGGCGTACTTAAATAAATGCAATTTTTTGATTAGCGAGTGATAAACAATGTTAAGACGTTAAGCGATAATTGAAGCCTTCGGCATAACGTCCCGATATACATCACACGAAACGATGCGACTTACGAGCGTAACTACAATTTATTTTTCGTCTATTAATAGTACAGTCGAAGCGAGAGACGGGTCGAGTGTGTGTTCGGATGTTTGTGAACCATGTGTGTCCCACTGTGCGCGCCCCGTGTAAGCGCGCTCGTGTGCGCGCCTCACTGCCGTCCCCGCGTCACTATTCTCGGTTCTCTCAAATTTCTCACACCATATTTGGAATTATGAGATCCGTATACGAATTTGTATCACAAGCAGGAACTTCTTTATAAATGCTCGGAGCATTTGACGCTATAAACGATGCCGCTTCTCTACCCCACTACGGCGATCCCGAATTATCTTCACAATTTGCGAATGCCTTGCTAAAAGTAGATCTTCGACTTTCCCTCACGATTCGAGTGCGCGTGTGTGCGCGCCCGTCGGTGTTTGCATACGACCGCGCCGTGTAGAAACTACTTTTGTAAACGTAAACTTTGATCTTCGAAATTTTCATGATTCATCAATCCTTCGACTATGCAAATGCATTCGAATTTTGTCGAAACTTAAACTTCGTCGCTCTGTAATTTTTTTTAACATAGCTATGAAATACATAATAGTAAATAAGTTATAGTATAATAAATAGTAATAGTAAATAAATAATAATAGTAACTAATAGGAATTATTAATGAAACATGTATGTTTTTTCGTAATCGGAAAATTGAATCACGCAATTCTATTGCAATTCTTATAGGAAACCAAAGTTGTTTTAAAACTATTTATCGATTATCAAAATTATTGAATGATCACTTCCAATAATTGTGGCTTTGTGGCAAGGAAGCAGTCAATGATAACGAAGCGCAATGTACTAAAAATATCATAATCGACGGAAAAAGATGACTTAATATCGAAATCTTTGAAGTACGACGATAAATCACTATTGTCATCAAAGTGCTGTATCTTGCGACATTGCCAAATTTTTGCGACACCCTCAGAAGGTCGGTGTGTTTGCTAGATAATTTTTTCGGAATTTTTCAAAGTAATTTAACGCGATAAAAAATGTTAATGATAGTCGAAGATTTCATACGAGGCCTTAGAAAGTGACAAAAATTCCTTATGTTTAAGAGTTTGACGTCCACGAGTGCAAATAATGCCCCAATCGTTGTTGAAAATTGAAAAATTGAGTGGATTTTTCATTGAACATTTTTTTTTCAGTTTTAGAAAATTATCGTATGAGCAGCGACGATTAGCCTGCGAAACCACTTGGCAGTGATCCGTGTGGGCGTTCGACGAGACGATGTAAACGAAACATGGCATAGCTTTGGAAGCTGCTAGCGCGATAAGTGTAGCAGCGGCACGCGTTGAATAGTAAGCGAGAGCTCACACGCGTCCGTCTTCTCTCGACTGGCAGACGCGCAACTAGGTTGGAAACGGAGTGTGTGACGCCGTACGTATTAGTCTCAATGCGCCAAGGTGATAACACCGATGAGAAATATATGGATCGAATTCTCAACGAATTATTCGCATCGATAATATAATTTTTAATTTTAATTTTCAAAAATCTGTAATTTTTTCATTTTTTGCAAGGCTATTTTTTTATGAAAAATGAATCATTTGGATTATCATTCAATCCAAAAAGGTGCTGTGTGTAATATCTAAAATTGGTAATAAAAAGTCAATCTAAAAAATCGGTAAAAAAAGGAAAAAAAGGAACTTGCTGGAAGTAATTTTAAAAAACCCTCTTTTTTATGAATAGCAATAAAATTTAAAAAATAAGACTTCTGTAAATTGAATCTCAATAATCAGTGAAAAAATTATCTGTGCCGGGAAATGTACTTTCCGGCCACATGGACGCTCCTCGAGTTCACAACGAATTATTCGGTTTGATAATATATTTTTTAATGAAGCATCCGCATTATTATTCAATCGAAAAAGGTGCCACATATAAAATCCAAAATTGATTTAAAAAAGCGTCAAACTGAAAAATCAGTAAGAAAAAAATAAAAAAGGAACTCGCTGAAAGTAACTGTGAATCCCTATTATTAAAGAATAGCAATAAAAGTAAAAAATAAAAAATGAAACGACTATAAATTGAATCCCAAGAATCACCGAAAAAATTACCTGTAACGGGAAACGTGCTTTCCGGCAACATGAACGCTGCTACCAGTTGTCGCTTCGATGCAGTTTAATCTTCCCTGCAACGCACTTCTCGCCCCTATCAGACCGCAATAATTGCTTCGAAGCCCCGTCCGAAGAGTCTTTCCGCGAAAAAACAAAACTCACCCTCAATTCCCAAAAACTTTTATCCACCACTTTGTCTTACAACAAAAAATTGTGTAAAAAATTATCAATCTTTATCAGAGTGCACTTTTCGGCGCTAATATATTATCCAACTGGTAACACACCACGGCACTCGCATGATATCGTATCCTTGGCTGCACGCGTGCGCGTATCGTCTTCAAAGGCGATCAGACCGAAGATGACTGCTTACAATCCTCGTAACAACTTTTAACCCTTCAAGTCAAGTTTAACCGAAGTCTCTTTCCCGTCGAAAAAAAAAAAAAATCTTCAACTTACGATTTTTATTAAAATCAATGAAGAGTATTTTTTTAAATAGCCATTTGGCCAACTCGTCACATACGCTTAGGCATTAAATGGTCAATCACGAATGCGTCTCACGAGGCACCCTTTTTATCTCTCGACGACGAATCGATGTTTTCTTGACACTTTCGCGAAGAGCTCGACGAGCGAGACGGGGCTTTTAATATGTGCGTGCCTTTGAGCGAGAAGGGAAGGCCACCACCGAGCGCAATATCGTACCGGTTCGCGAGTCGAAACGGAACTCTCGGTAGGGAAAACTACAAGCGCCGAGAGAGGAGCGGGGGAGCGCGGGCGTATATTCTCGATTTGGGCGGATGGAAATCTGAGATTGCTCCATATCGGGACGTGCGCCCGTGGCAGCGGCGACGGCGGTGGTGTTGTGGCACCGCGCGCGCTCTCTGCAATAGCGTGGCTCTCTGTATTGCCGCCTCCTCTGTATGATGCGAGACCGCCGACGAAGGTATATTTAACCCCAGTGCCGGTCTATGCCGTCGCTGTAAGGAAAGAGCGCGCGCGCGCGCACCCACCCCAGCTCGCGAGAAATCCTCTCGCTTTTTTCTATCAATTTGACGGCCCACATGAACAAGAAAAAGAGTAGGTGAGATAGGGGCAAAATGGAACACCGGGGCAAAACGGACCGTTTTTAGCCATTTTTTGTGAGTATGGAGAAAAGACGCGTCTAATATGGCGGGTACTGATCCATTTTGCCCCCATCTATATTTTTTTGGTTTGATAAAAAAAAATCCATAACATTTTTGTTCATAAATTGAACAAATCGAAAGAATTAATCGATTTGACTAGCAACATGGACAAAAGAAAGTGTAGGTCGGATCGGGGCAAAATGGAACACCGGGGCAAAACAGAGCGTTTTTAGCAACTTTTGTGGGATATACACAAAAAAAAAGTCGCATGCAATATGGCGGGTACTGGTTCGTTTTGCCCCGGGTCCGCATTTTGCCTCCCTCTATACCTCCATATTTTTATTTTCGTTGCCAAAAAAATCCAAAAGATGTTTCCGTAAAACCATCTGCTAACATGTTGCCTCAACACATCGGTTTATAATGTTTTACGAATAAAAATGTCAATTCCTTGCCGGATATAGAGCAAAATCCGTATAATCCATCGACCGAATGAATGTGACGAATCAAAAGAATTATCAATACGACAAAAAAAGAGTAGGTTCTCACCTAGATCGGGGCAAAACGAAACACCGGGGCAAAACGGACCATCTTTACTCATATTTCGCGGGATACAGAGAAAACAAAAATCGCGTCCAATATGTCGTATACTGGTCCGTTTTGCCCCGCATTTTGCCTCGACTATCCCTCTATACATTTTTTGCCAAAAAAATCCATAAGAAGCTCCTTTAAAAGCACCTGTTAAATCATTACCTCAACCTATCGGTTTATAACGATTTATGTACAAAAATGTCGTCGAGTTTCTCGCCGGATACAGAAAAAAAATCGGAATAATCGATCGACCGAACGAATCCGAAGAATCGAAAGAATTGGCCGATCGCCCCTTTTTTTCTCCGTTCTGCACTGTTCGCGCGGGAATTCATACAAAGATACGGCGATATTGCGCGAGCATAGACCGAAAGAAGTTTACTCGCCGGATGTGAAGCCGGTTTTCAACGAATTGACACCGCGCGCGAGCGCACCTGTGCACTCGCTCGCTTCTGTATAATAAATTTATACTATCTCGCAAGCCTCGAGTATGACTCGGCGATGATAAAATTCATAAGTTACGAGACGGACGTTAATTCAGTCGGTCGGGATATTGCGCCGGTCTCATCCGGTTGCGAACTGTGGGAATTGAGCTCGGCTCTCGGGACTTAACAGCGAAAGAGTCGCCGCTACCTTCGCTCTCAGCTTTACCTTTTAGCGTATAGATACTTGTGGTATTTTATATGTATACATATATACAGTTGCGTGCGTCGTTAATCCGCATGCCAACGACTGCGTTACACCGGATTATCGCTTTGTTAACACAGTGTATAAAACATCCAACGACACTCAACAATCGGCTCGATCGGCGATTGATCGTGTTTCTTAGAGGGAAGTGAGGCAAGCATGAGCCACTTTTTTCTGTCAATTTTTTACGAAACATTTAAACGAATGGCTCATCTCGAATAGAAGTCACTGGTCGGTTTTTCCCCACTGTCCTCTAGCACGTAATAGGTGTAGTTCCAGGGAAGATCGGGTGAAGATGGGGTGATGATCGGGTGAAGATGGGGTGATGATCGGGTGAAGATGGGGTGATGATCGGGTGAAGATGGGGTGATGATCGGGTGAAGATGGAGTGATGATCGGGTGATGATCGGGTGAAGATGGGGTGAAGATCGGGTGATGATCGGGTGAAGATGGGGTGATGATCGGGTGAAGATGGGGTGATGATCGGGTGAAGATGGGGTGATGATCGGGTGAAGATGGGGTGAAGATGGGGTGAAGATGGGGTGAAGATGGGGTGAAGATGGGGTGAAGATGGGGTGAAGATGGGGTGAAGATGGGGTGAAGATGGGGTGAAGATGGGGTGAAGATGGGGTGAAGATGGGGTGAAGATGGCGTGAAGATGGCGTGAAGATGGCGTGAAGATGGCGTGAAGATGGCGTGAAGATGGCGTGAAGATGGCGTGAAGATGGCGTGAAGATGGCGTGAAGATGGCGTGAAGATGGCGTGAAGATGGCGTGAAGATGGCGTGAAGATGGCGTGAAGATGGCGTGAAGATGGCGTGAAGATGGCGTGAAGATGGCGTGAAGATGGCGTGAAGATGGCGTGAAGATGGCGTGAAGATGGCGTGAAGATGGCGTGAAGATGGCGTGAAGATGGCGTGATCAATTGATTGAATCCTATTCTTTCGATTTCACTATAACGTAACAAAAAAAAATTGACTTGTCCAAACGCCCTACTCGCTGTTCGAATCGGTCCGGACACACTTTTCCCGCCTTCTGCATACGCCCGAATAGCAAATAAAAACAATCCGTACACCTTAAGTGTTCACACGACAGCTGCCGAAGTAATAGAACGCCAGACTCGATATCACCGCTTCGAAGCTTCGAGTTGGAAAGTTAAGTTGTTGACATATCGCTACGAGGTATTATTGGGACACGTCGAGTGGGCGGGCTGCTTCGACCCATAAGGAATATAATATGATCACGCCTCCGTAAAGAAATAGCCCGACAGTAATACATGAGAAGCAGAGAACCGATATAAAATATCCCGATGTCATTATGGACGGGAAACCTTCGACACCGGTCGGCATCGACGTTGATCAGAAACTATAATTTTATCGGCCAACAGCATCGAAAAAATTGAAATAAAAATAATCTGAGAGAAGAAAAGAAATTCAAATAATAAGAATAAAAATAAAATAATTTGCAATTGAAAAATAAATTTTAAAAAATCACGTTAAGAAATTGGAAATATAATAAAAATTGAGAACGTGGGCCAAATTTCTTAACAGGAATTTTTCATAAATGATTGAGATTTGAAAAATTCAATAAAATAAATTGGGTTACTTTCATTGAGAAATTGGAAAGAGAAGGTAAATCGAGAACGTGGGTTAAATTTTTGGTGAGAAATTTTGCTGCGGGTAGTGGAAGAGAGCGCGAACTGCGCAGCCGAGTGACGAGAAACGATGAGACTTCGAACTTTGTATGTGTGCCATATCCGACACCGTTGAGCGTAGGCGTGTCCTTCGAGCCGGAGAATTCTATTATTCGCATTTCCATAACAGGGGCAAAAGTCGTATTATAGATTCTCTCTCTTTGCCGCTCTCGGTAGGAAAAAAAACGGGTAGCAAAAGGAGGCGTGCGAGTCCGAGAGATCGCAGAGTTGCGTTAAGTGACTATGGGTGGACGTTGAGACCGTGGACGGTTCGCGCGTGGGCGAGATTTTTGGTCCGGGATTAGTTTGCTAAACGGCAAAAGAAGGTTTCTACATTTAACAAACATTTCTTGTCCATAAATGGCGACGATTTATTTCTTGCAAATTTTCAAACCTTTTTATGTTATCTTTTTTAGACCGATAAAAAAATATCAATGACTAAAGCAAAATTCGCTTGCAAAATTCGCTTGCTTATTGGCAGCCAATAAAAAAAATTGTTGTTTCAATTGTACTTTCAATTCTCACAATTCCGTACAGGATTGAAACGATAACATGTTTCAATATCATACGGAATTGTACGAATTGAAAGTAGAATTGAAATTAAAAAAAAATTTGTCACCTCGTCGGAGAATTTTCTTTTCAGTGTAGTAATAAAATTATAAAATTCGTACAGCTATAAAAAAAAATCTCTCAACGAGTGCGATTCGATGGAACCACCCACAAGTATGCCGCACAGCCAAACGTAATTCTGCTGCATCGCATGAACGTCCGATATTAGTTCTTTTTGCATCGATTTTTTTTACTGCCAGTCGTGAAAATAAGAGATAAACAAAGATATTATGAAAAATAAAAATACATGTCGGAGAACAAAGCTACCAGGTTCTGTCGTACTCAAGACGTTAGTTCGTTCGCTCCCCGAGCCTCGGGTGGTTCCTTTGTTCGATCGTGTCTCTCGCGACTAGCGTAATCGTGTCCCGCGAGAAACATAATGGTATCGGCGTACATCTATATTCCAGGCTGCGATCCCGATACGAGGAAAAAGAGACGGAGAGGAAAAGTAATCCGGGTAAGTATACTTGTTTCTCGCTTAAAGGAGACCGGGGTAAGTTGGACCACGGGGCAAGTCGGAACGACTGCATTAAATCGATCGGAGGTTGGCGCGGCGAACACTGCACTAGCTATCGAATATCTAGGTGGTAAATCCGTAGAACATCTGTCAAGGAAGAGAATGAGCCGTATTACATCAAAATCGTGTAAGTATTGCGGATTATTCTTTTCAAAATCTGAACGACGATATACCTTTTTGAAAATGAGCCAAAACCAGTAAGTATTTTTGCAAGTCCATTGCTATTTATGTTTTCTAAGTTAAGGATATGTGCTGCAATACAAATAACCATCGACTATAATCCATCCATTATAATCCATCCACTATTATAATCCATCCACTATTATAATTCATCCACTATTACAATCCACCCACTATTATAATCCATTCACTATTATAATCCATCCACTGTTACAATCCATCCACTATTATAATCCATCCACTATTATAATCCATCCACTATTATGATCCATCCACTATTACAATCCATCCACTATTACAATCCATCCACTATTACAATCCATCCACTGTTATAATCCATCCACTATTACAATCCATCCACTATTACAATCCATCCACTATTACAATCCATCCACTATTATAATCCATCCACTATTACAATCCATCCACTATTATGATCCATCCACTATTACAATCCATCCACTATTACAATCCATCCACTATTACAATCCATCCACTGTTATAATCCATCCACTATTACAATCCATCCACTATTACAATCCATCCACTGTTACAATCCATCCACTATTACAATCCATCCACTATTACAATCCATCCACTGTTACAATCCATCCACTATTACAATCCATCCACTATTACAATCCATCCACTGTTACAATCCATCCACTATTACAATCCATCCACTATTACAATCCATCCACTGTTACAATCCATCCACTATTACAATCCATCCACTATTACAATCCATCCACTATTACAATCCATTCACTATTACAATTCATCCATGCGTAAAAGTTTGTATAAACGACTTTAAAAATATAACACTCATTTGACTAGTGTGAAGCGCGCCAACCTCCTTAATTTAATGTAGCGATTCAAATTTGCACCATGTTCCGACTAGTCCCGATCTCCAGAACACAAGGCAAGTCGGATCCACCGCATTGAATCCACCAGGGGACCCCGCATCAAGTACAGCACTCTACGTCATTAGAGTTAATACTGTGATAAGTCAGGCCTCAGAGTGCCATTCTCGGTGCGCCAACCTCCGATTAATTTAATGTGGCGATTCCAACTTGCCCCGTGTTCCGACTAGCCCCGGTCTCCCCTGCATCCTGCTGAGCCATATATATACACGAAGATGTCTGTATATAAATATACATAAATATAGATACATCGACGACCAAGAATCAAAAGGGCTCGACTCTTGCGTCTTGACCCGGCGAATTACGCCCTTTGGATTCTTTGCCGAAGACACATATATGTACATATAGATACAGGTTTCTTTCGAGAGGAGAGAAATCTTAAGAAGAAGGTATAAGCGAAGGAGCACGCGCGCGCTCCTGAGATCAGTGGTCCTGCCCGAGGCCGCGATCGATTCTCGCCCACGTTCATCCTCGTCCCCGAGAGTATCTCTCGGTCTTCTTTGTACGGTCGGCAGAGCGAAGCTGAAAAGTAGTTCCCATCCAGTTCGTCCACATAGTTTCATAAAAAATATCCCGTGGCGTATTCACGTAGGGAGGAGCGGGGCAAGACGGAACACTCGGGTCCAATCGACCACATCTACAATTTTTTCAGGGGGAGACAAAAAAACGGTCTCATCACAAGTGGAGGACCGTTTTGTCCCGGCGTTCCGTCTTGCCCCGCTCTGCCACTATACACACGAAAGATCTCCCAAGAAGCTGAGCGGCAGAGTGTTTATTACTTCTTGCGAAACTATCCAAATACCTGGAGGAGGTTTTATTGCACTATGGTGAATGTGAGATAGCTAAATAGCTGCATAGTTGAATGTACTTTGCCCAGATGGAGAATTTCAGTTCGAGGCTCTACGATGAAGAATACAGCCATTTGCTCTTTGCACAAGAAATTTTAATAACATGTTTCATATCGCAGAAATTATGAATTTTTTTTTCTTTAAAAATAAAATTTTATATCCGCCGTCCTCGCGTCAAAAAAGTGCCATGAAAGACTCTTTTAGGACGGAAGCGAAACGACGTTTACAAGAATAATACGATGTTTTTAACGGATGTTTGTAACCGGGTCGAACCAGCAAAATATTGTGTGTAAATTTGTCATACCATTTGTTTGCAAGGCCTGTTCTGAATGTCCCATATAGGAAAACTCATTCGTCGCGGGATTCCGTTTTGCCCCGCGGTCTTCGAACTGTCCGAAGCTGAAAGGCAGATCGGTGTCCAACAATTGCATCCTGCTAGCAATTACGGCGACGACAAAAGACCGATTCGAATTCCCGTTGCTGAAAGGATTTATGTGTAGCTTTCGTCGTCCGCGCAAACTATTGCCTCTTTGCAGTCGAACCGCTTTAAATTCCATCGATTCGCGAACGATTTAATACAAACGCTCGAACGATCTCGCCGAACGAAAAGGAAATCTTGGAAATAATTCTATCAAATCGGTTAAATCGTCGATTTTATTATAGCTCGGCAATTTGTGATGTCGTGCGTTGCCCCGAAGCGAGCGCCGCAATTCCCCGATTCATCTATATACATTTGCCTCCGCATAATGCGAGGCACTCGAGGCTGGAACGTTGATTGGAACGTTTCGATAATCCTATCTACGTTTCAATCCTGCTTATGCCGTATCGCACGATTTTTCCGGTTTCTCGGCCGTTTGTTTCGTCGCTGTAACTCTCTCTCTATCCGCCATACCGGTGTAATAAAGAACGGTAATGAGCCCCGACATCTCCGTGTCCCAACCGTATATCGATGTTCTCCTTGGAAATCTGTCCCGGAGCGCGCGGCGCGCGCCGCTATCGATCGAGAGAAGCGCCGATCGATGCGATTGGCAGTTACGATCGATGTGGAAATTCTCCGTATCTCCACCTCCGCGACGCACCGCAGTACCGAGATCTGTCTCCCACCTCGTACGAAGATCGAGACTCCCTCCCTGGCAGGGCTACGGGATCGGTAAAGCGGACAGAACATCATGGAGAAATGTAATTGCTTCCGACAATTCCCTGTTCCCGGTTCCGTCATCCATCGATTCCGAACGATTTAATACAAACGCTCGAACGATATCGCTGAACGAAAAGTAAATCTCGGAAATAAATCGGTTAAATCGGTTAAATCGGTTAAATCGGTTAAATCGGTTAAATCGGTTAAATCGGTTAAATCGGTTAAATCGGTTAAATCGGTTAAATCGGTTAAATCGGTTAAATCGGTTAAATCGGTTAAATCGGTTTAATCGGTTTAATCGGTTTAATCGGTTTAATCGGTTTAATCGGTTTAATCGGTTTAATCGGTTCAATCGGTTCAAGCGGTTCAATCGGTTTAATCGGTTTAATCGGTTTAATCGTCACTGTTGCATGTTCTATTATTCAGAGATAAACGGGACAAGATAGAAGACGGCGCAGCTTTGACTCTCATGGTGAGGTGAATTGTCTCGGTCGGTAAAGAAATCGGTAAAGCGTTCAGTTTTATTTTTTAAGATAGTTGAACACAGAACCAATAGCAAGTGATTAGAATTCCGCCCCGACATCGCCAAAGTACACCGATATCCTCCTCAAAAATCTGTCTAAGAGCGCGCGTAAGGCTATCGATCGAGAGAAGGCGCCGACAGATCGATGCGATTGGCAGTCACCAGATCGATGTTGAAATCGTCGGTATCTCCACCTCCGCGATGAACTGCAGTACCGAGATCTATCTCCCACCACCCGCGAACATTGAGGCTCCCTCCCCTCGTGGGCTACGGGCGAGATCCGGCCCTCGCCTCTCGATCATACATATAAAGGAGTGCTCGATCGCTTTACACGCGTCCCGATCGATCGGCTACCACCTATCGATCCTCGCGTCGCCGCCTACTTGTCCAATCGGCATATCCGCAAATCCGAGAAAATATGGCCGTTCTCGGTGTCCCTCCAATCGCTCCGGGGTAAAACACCGATCGCCGCAAGTTCAACCTTCCCGACGGAGATCGTTATTGCGCAGAGAAAGACGCGCGATACTCAACCGGCGCCGTCCACGGTAGTTATTTACACAGATTGGCAATTATCTTTGATATTGAGATAAATAGACCCGATTAGCGTTGAAATCTCTTGCGCGATCCGCCGATGTACACTTGTAACGTTGCTCTCTGGGCAACTTGGGCGAAACAGCGGGAGGGGAAGGAGGGGGGACGCAGATTCGCAATTATCGATAACTCTATCTCTATTCGAGACACGAGAGCAATCGACAACTCGGTAGCAATGAAATAGCTGCAGTGACTTTATTCTGTATCCGAGGTGTGCGATTTTTTTGTTTTGTTTCTTCGATCGGCACGATTTAATCTTTGGGTGTGTTTGTACGGTTTTAGAAAGGTGTTTAGTATTGCGGTGTGATGAGCGTATGAG
This sequence comes from Ichneumon xanthorius, assembly GCA_917499995.1. Lineage (NCBI taxonomy): Eukaryota > Metazoa > Arthropoda > Insecta > Hymenoptera > Ichneumonidae > Ichneumon > Ichneumon xanthorius. Next base: position 13,725,803 of record OU824201.1, read on the forward strand.
GAGAACTATGCGAGTCGATTCCGATCGTTCTAGAATCGATCGTTGCACTCTTGGCGCGAAGACGATTTTTATGCACGGCTCGATCAATTTTTTTCATGCTCGTTCACTATTGGTTGCACGAAATTAGAGCTCAGGGTTGCTGGAACAGTCTCAAAGTACAGAAAATTTCGGCTTCTTTACTTTGAATATTGATTAAATGTAAATGGACAGAATATATAGATAAAAATAGACTTTTTTAATTGACTTAAAAAATTGGTTATCGATAATTCGTGTTATTGGTCGTTGGGGCCATTTAGAGGTATTTTTTCCGCTAGTCACGAATCCGCTACTAGTTTTACCCCTAGCCTAATATTTCATGCATGAAACTGCGCCGGAACAAAAAATCCCGAATTCACCAAACTATCCACATTCCTTGTGTGTAACACGGGCGGAAAATCGTCTATCATTGATCAATGAACATTACTAACCTGTGCGCATGCGCAGTACTGTTTCATTACTCCCTAGGGATTAATAGGTCTCATTACTCCTTCTGAAAGGGATGATGAATCATTGCCAATTGCCCATTGCCAAATATGACGACTTTGCGACGCAAGAAATGTGGTTATTATAACGAAATCGGAAAAAAGTATTGTGCGCTACACGGGAGGGCGCGGATTTTCACCCCGTGTGATTGGCCAACTTCGCACTCTACCAAAATCGCGCACTTCTCTCCCTCGTAGCATAACAAACTATTTTTGCCAATACCAGCCTCAGTGCGGGTGAAAAAATGATAACAGTAATCGGACGAAAAAAAAAAAATGTTTGCATCATTGCGTGTAAATCGGATATCGGATCGGATTTATGTTTGGGACAAACGTGTTACTTCTGCATCGATGATTCTCAAATGGTCTCAATGGTATATTTACCCGTATTACAGCGAAGTGCGCGCTAGATTTTATATTTAGTATGGCATCGTGTTACTGGTGGAACTACTGAATTAGGTTTGAACGAAAATACCAGCATCACCCACGCCCGCATCAGCGCTTATACGCCCGCGTCTGTGTCTCCTCGTCGTTGTCGTCGTCGTCGGATAAACCCGCAAGTCTGCCCCCTCCCCCTCCCCGCGCCCGTTGCACTCGGTCGCGAGCGTTATCCGTTACTATATCTATCTCTGTTTTTATCGGTAATCCGCTTCCTTTTCGGAATATTACCATTTTGGGCCGTGAATCGCCCAAATTCCCAGTCGCGCAACTTCCTGCGCAGTGCTAGAGGGAGGGGGCAAAACGGCCCAGTGCCCTCCATTTGAGATGAGGTTTTTTTTATACCCAGAAAAATGGACAAAAATGGTCAGTTTTTATCCCCTACAAAGAACACTTTGCCTCGTTTGGCGAAATTGATGCGGAAAATTTACTTAGACGAAGAAACATGTTTTTTTGGAACTTGTCTAGAAATTCCTGCACTGTTTTACGATCCTGACATTCCTGCGTCTCAAACCCGAATAGACAACGTAGAGTGCCAGATTTCGTCCTGCTCCAACGCTGCGTTATGCGGAGTCGAAGCTTTTCGCTCCTTCGTAATTGAGCGTGTAATCAAAACCCAATCCGCACAATTAGCGGGATTCATGTAACGTGAAATAGTCCATTTTGCCCCTCCTCTAAACGTAAAACAACGTGTAATAAAATTTGAAAAGACGAAAAAAATGTCAGGATGGCTTCAACTTGCGTACCGATCAATGCATCGTAAATGCCATATTAATCCTTGCCGGATGCACTTATCATGTTACACTCGAGTCATTCGATAAATGTTGTATTCGTTCAAAGAACGCACGCAAAGTGACTTTCTCTTATACCGAGAATAACTCTCGCTCATATATCGAATGTCATCGGTGGGTTCCAGACAACTATGATCGGGTTATGCAAACTCGTTAGCAAAAGCCTCGCTGGTTTAGCGGCTTTGTGATTTTCTATTGGGTGTCAAACCGCGCTCCGAAAAATTCGAAAAAAAATCGGAACAAAAGTAAGTCCTAATTTTGTTATAACCACTACACGACTCACAATTTTTCGGGAAGAATTAGAAAAAACGGATTATTCGTATCAAATTTCCGCGGAGAATAAAAAAAAACTTCGATCTCAAATGGAAGCGTGTCTTCCATTTGAGCTGAGGTGGGTCATTTTGCCCCACTCTCCCCTAACTATTTTTTTTTAAGTGACTGAGTAAATCCGAAAAAAACGAATAAAAAATATTTTAAGAAACTGAGTGAATCTCGAAAAAAAAGAATAAAAAATCCTAACGATTGTCAAAATTGTTAGGTTTTTTTCCCTTTTTTCGGATTCAGACATTTTTCTGTTCCAAAAATGTCTGAATCTTCCCGAATGTCTTCCGTCCAACGCCGTGAACGTCCGAAAAAAAAGAATAAAAAATCCACACGATTGCCAAAATTGTTAGGTTTTTTTCCTTTTTTCGGATTCAGACATTTTTCCGTTCCAAAAATGTCTGAATCTTCCCGAATGTCTTCCGCCCAACGCCGTGAACGTCCGAAAAAAAAGAATAAAAAATCCACACGATTGCCAAAATCGTCAGATTTTTTTCCCCTTATTTCCGATTCAGGAATTTTTCCGCTCCAAAAATGTCTGAATCTAGGGAGGAAGCTGTTACACAGAAAGATAATTTTGTATGACGAAATCGTTGTTTTCTCGCCAATGCGTGAAACTAAGCTGCCTATTCTATTTCCACTCTCGTCATTCGCGCTCGCCGACACCTGCTTATTTTAACTTTATTTTCGGCGCTGTTGGTTAACGACTTTGCGTAATAGTCAAACGGTGTGTCTCGTAGGAGATTGTAAATATGATGGAACATAAAGATCACAGGTGTGGTTCTTTGTCGCGAGGCAAGTGGGAATTCCATAAATGATTTCCCACGAGACAAAACATTTCCATCATATGTCCTTTCGTCTCCCTCTCTCGTATATTTTTTCTCTCTATTACTGCTCACTCTCTCCAAGAGCTACGCCTCGACTAACGGGAAGAAAAGTGTGGGCGAGCGCCCGAGAGTTCAACGATGATGCATCCCATTACCGTTCGCAGCATCGCCCAGCAGTGGCAGCGAAGAGTAATACTCATTACTCGAGTGCTCGCGGTCGTACGACGATGCGAACTCAACGACCATGCTAATGGCCGAACGAAGACAAACTTGTGGCTGAATGAAAACAAACTTCAGTTCACTCTTAATTTTGAACTTCGGTTGAAATTTAAGTTCATACTCAAATTCATAGTTCAATTTGAATTTAAATCCATATTCAAATTCATACTTAAGTTCAAATTTAAGTCCATACTCAAATTCATACTAAAGCTCAAATTTAAGTTCATACTTAAATTCATACTTCAGTTCGAATTTAAGCCCATACTTAAGTTCAAATTTAAATCCGTACTCAAATTCATAATAAAGCTCAAATTTAAGTTCATACGCAAATTCATACTTGCATTCAAATTTAAGTCCATACTCAAATTCATACGTCATGTCGAATTTAAGTCCACACTCAAATTCATACAGAAGTTCAAATTTAAGATCAAATTTAAGTTCGATCTACATTTCATGCTTAAATTCGAGCTTCATTTGAAATTCAAGTTTGAACTACAAATCGTACTTAAGTAAATAAAGTTCGAACAGAATGTATAGGGAAATCGATAAAATCTCGCGACTTCCGGTTAACCGTGAATGTTGGTACGTTAATTGCCGATTGCAAGAGTCGCTTAACGATCTCGTAGATCGAGAATGAGCAGGATATTTCTTCGAAGAAAACAGCGAAGTTTGTAAAGTACGTATAGGAGACGAGTTAGTCTTTATAGACTGAAAGAGACGCTCGTTTCATTGAGCTCTCGTCGTGACGCCACCGGAACCCGTCGTTCCCTTTATATCCTCAGCGAGAGCATCGCCGTCCCTTCGTCCTCTTCGCGATCTTCATTCATCAGACACCGCATTCCGTCGACAAAGTCCCCTCCGCGCGTCTCAGCCTTTCCTGGATAAAACCGGGCGCGCGACTAACGCTCATTCGTGTCATCCTTATACTATCGACTTCTCCTAGGGGCGCGCTAGTTCCTCTCCTGTATAATAGCTAGAGTAGATATAATGCGTGTTCGCATCTACGGGAATTTATCGGACGGATGCAACAGCATCGGCATCATAGAAGAAGATACATAAGAGGTTGGCAAACATTCCTGAGTACCTCGCGTTGGAATCTTGAACTTTGTTTTATCTTTGTATTTTTTTTATATTTATATATATTTTTTGTATCAATCGTTACAAGCCTCGGGGCTGCGAAAAGTCGGAGCGCACGAGGAAATGAGGAAATAATCATGATTCCTGGACGATCGGCGACTTGAATATTTTTTTTTTCGGAAAGAGATTCCTCTATACGGAAGCAAAATTATCCGAAGCGTATCAAGAGTCTTACATACGCAACAATTATATATGTACATTAAGCCGTCTATAAAGTATAAAGTATAAAGTATAAAGTATAAAGTATAAAGTATAAAGTATAAAGTGTAAAGTATAAAGTATAAAGTATAAAGTATAAAGTATAAAGTATAAAGTATAAAGTATAAAGTATAAAGTATAAAGTATAAAGTATAAAGTATAAAGTATAAAGTATAAAGTATAAAGTATAAAGTATAAAGTATAAAGTATAAAGTATAAAGTATAAAGTATAAAGTATAAAGTATAAAGTATAAAGTATAAAGTATAAAGTATAAAGTATAAAGTATAAAGTATAAAGTATAAAGTATAAAGTATAAAGTATAAAGTATAAAGTATAAAGTATAAAGTATAAAGTATAAAGTATAAAGTATAAAGTATAAAGTATAAAGTATAAAGTATAAAGTATAAAGTATAAAGTATAAAGTATAAAGTATAAAGTATAAAGCATAAAGCATAAAGTATAAAGTATAAAGTATAAAGTATAAAGTATAAAGTATAAAGTATAAAGTATAAAGTATAAAGTATAAAGTATAAAGTATAAAGTATAAAGTATAAAGTATAAAGTATAAAGTATAAAGTATAAAGATCGAAAATTAATTTTAAAAAAAGGATACAAATTATTTGAATTGATCAAACGGCCCATTTGTATCGCCTGCATGAAGGGCCATATTCGTCCATTTTACCAGATATCCACCATCCACTATCTAATGATAGTAGAAAAAATCCGGCAATGACAAAAAATGTGAGACCGATCGAAGCTTCGATCTCGCCTACGCGTTAAATACGCGTTTATTGCGGCTGCTCTCTCTCTCTCTCTCCATTCATCAATTCTCCCGTGATCTCTTCTCCGCGGAGTTTCGTTCACGCGGGGCACACGCGCATCGCGATGCCCCTGCAGAGAAGTCGTTTCGATTCATGGGACGCGCACAACCAACACACATACTTCCATTGCAATAAACTCCGTCCTCGGCCCACGTACGATCGTTTCAGAGGAGAACCGAGCATACGAGACTCTTTCTATACGCACACACACGCAAACACGAGCGCAGAATAAGAGACGAATCATCGGATAGAGAGGTGTTTGTGAAAGAGGCTAGCGTGTATACACGAGTAGCCCTTATTCCTTATAAGTCTTGGGCAAGCTCCGCTAAGAAGTAAAACCGTCGGGTCTGTACTTCGAATGTGCTGCTGGTACTGGCTGGCTGGACGATATATAAAACAGCGAAGCGCCGCACTCCACGATTCAATGTGTGCGTTGTGTGCACGTACATAAGTACGAACCTGCTGCACTCGGACCGAGAGAACAGCTCGCAGGAGCATCGAGAGCACGTCATTCTGTCGGACGACGCCTCGAGCGACGAGAGGAAACGTGGATTGATTTACAAGATTCTCCTGGCGAAGCTTCTTGGCAAAAGATACTAATATCGTTGTTGCCGAGTCTTATAATTTTTCATGTCCATTATGCGGTTGTAGTTAACAATCTCGAAATTTATAGTACCATCGGAGCATAGACTACTAAAGGCGCCTTTTTGGATTTAACTAAACCTTCGGTGCAAATAAAAGCAAAACTACATAAAAGTGTGTAAAAAAAACAACAGCAAGAGCAACACCGCAGCAAGGGCAACACCGCAGCAAGAGCAACACCGCAGCAAGAGCAACACCGCAGCAAGAGCAACACCAAAGCAAGAGCAACACCAAAGCAAGAGCAACAGCAAAGCAAGAGCAACACCAAAGCAAGAGCAACACCAAAGCAAGATCAACACCAAAGCAACAGCAACACCAAAGCAAGAGCAACACCAAAGCAAGAGCAACACCAAAGCAAGAGCAACACCAAAGCAAGAGCAACACCAAAGCAAGAGCAACACCAAAGCAAGAGCAACACCAAAGCAAGAGCAACACCAAAGCAAGAGCAACACCAAAGCAAAAGCAACACCACAGCAAAAGCAACACCACAGCAAAAGCAACACCACAGCAAAAGCAACACCACAGCAAAAGCAACACCACAGCAAAAGCAACACCACAGCAAAAGCAACACCACAGCAAAAGCAACACCACAGCAAAAGCAACACCACAGCAAAAGCAACACCACAGCAAAAGCAACACCACAGCAAAAGCAACACCACAGCAAAAGCAACACCACAGCAAAAGCAACACCACAGCAAAAGCAACACCACAGCAAAAGCAACACCACAGCAAAAGCAACACCACAGCAATAGCAACACCACAGCAAAAGCAACACCACAGCAAAAGCAACACCACAGCAAAAGCAACACCACAGCAAAAGCAACACCACAGCAAAAGCAACACCACAGCAAAAGCAACACCACAGCAAAAGCAACACCACAGCAAAAGCAACACCACAGCAAAAGCAACACCACAGCAAAAGCAACACCAATACAAGAGCAACACCAAGGCAAGAGCAACACCAAAGCAAAAAAACAACACCAAAGCAAAAGCAACACCAAAGCAAGAGCAACAACAACAGCAACGACAACAACAACAGCATTCAAAAGAAAATTCCAAAGATTCGGTTGTAGCTTGCGATAGATGCTACCGTGAATCGCGGGGAAAAAACTTCGTCAAGCTTTTACCACAGACGGAACTCGTTAACGAAGAATCGCATGCACAGCCACATAGCATTTTACATCGATAACAAAGCGCATACGAGCAATTTAGTCCGATAGTTACGTCGTCGAGGAGCATCGCGATAGTGCGTGCCTCCATGCGTGTGTGTGTGTGTGTGCGTATGCGCGCTCGGCTTCCGACGTTATTCTCCTCTCTTCCTTTTCTCATTCTTCCTCGGCTCGCCCCACCTCCCGCGGGAGAGAATCCTCGAGAAGACCAGCAGCCCAGAATACAGTATACATGAATGAAAACTTCCATTCATGCGTGAGGCTTCGGGTTCCACGCACACGTTCATCCCTACCACCTTCGCCGCATCCTCCGGAGAACCTTTTTCCAACAGCAAAACGGTTCAACCGCGCGCCGCGAAGATCTCCCGATGCGAAACATCATCCGTGTGCGAGAGCTTTTCGATGTTTTCATTGCATCTCGCACACAGACCGCGATTCCTTCCGTCGAGGGCTCGGCGACACTGAGCGTGTGTGCATGTGTGTGCGTGCAGTTTCACACACGAGTCGCCGAGCCGATCGCACACGTGATCGCCATTGTTGATCGTAGCGGATCGTGGCCGGAGAGCGCCGGGCTGTCGCGTTATTCCCGGCTTTTTGCCGATCTTCGACGACGATCGAGGCACGCGCGCGCGCGAGCTCGCTCGGCGCGACCGGTAGCAGTGAAGAGCATCGGGAGAGACCGGCGTCGGTGGATCGTAAGGTCTGTGGCAAAGGCAAAAGGAGCTCCCGGTACCTCGCCGGGCAGAGCGTCTTGTACTTGAGGTATTAACCGGTAGCAGGAGGCGGCATGGAGAACCGCGGAAACGCGGATACGCTCACTGTGGATGGAACTCATTCACGGTGGCGATCGTGTAACACATGGGTGAAGAGCCGAAGAAACTCGAATGGGTTTTCGGGCAGGGCCAAAGAGAGGATTTCGACTTACGCCTTGGGAGTTTTTTTGATGTAAGTTAATTGTAAAGCGGGCGGAAAGGATGTCCTTATGGCGATCGTGCAAACCGGTAAAGATGTTTCGGTCTTTTGACAAAAAAATTAATTTTGTTTCGTGGTATATTAATTAAATACCTAAAATATGTACGTTTTGTTAAATATGTTATTTATGTAGTGGTTGATGTGTAGAGTTCATAGTTTGTGTATTTATAATTATTAGTAATGTTATCGGGCCGGTGTTGGTGTACGTACTGGATTGCATCGGAATAAAATAATTCAGCCGAAATGAAACGTTTCTATCGGTAAAAGTGAAAATTGTGATTATCGACTCGATCGGAGAATATTATTTTCGCTGATATGTTAACTTTTAAATACCTTTCAAAGTCTTTCACCCGCCGCCGACATCACGGTCAATGTGTGAGAACTCATCCTGCCTTATCTATCGTTGCATATTTCCCCAACGAATCGTCTGCGTGTGTCGCCGCAATAAATTTATTACGTGCAAATTACGAACCCTTTAAACGATTCTTCGTCTTTCTAAAAAAATTACTTTAATTTCGTACAATATTAATTAAATACTGACCTAACAGATGTCAATTACTTAAATATATTATTATCAATATTATCGGGCCGGTATTAATGTATATACTGGATTGCATCAAAATACAATAATTCAGCCGAAATGAAACGTTTCTAACGGTAAAAGTGAAGATTGTGATTATCGACTCGATCGGAGAAAATCATTTTTCACTGAAAAATGAACTTTTTAGCACGGTCAATGTCTGAGCAGATCCTGTCTTATCTACTCGTTGCATATTTTCCCGACGAATCGTCTGCGTGTGTCGCCCCAGTAATTTTATTACGAGAGAATCAAACAAAAAAATAAACACCTCACCGACAGTCCACACGCGAGACCGAAAGCTACACACATCCCAGTTTTTCCGAATAAATGTTTTTTTTTTTTACACAGTTGCGGAATCTTGTGCGGAGTGACGTTTGTGCGTTACGCTCGGTCGTGTGTGCTCAGAAACTCGGTATTATTCATACTCGGGAGCGAGCGCGTCCGCGTTTATGCGATAAATAAAGACGGAATGCACGTACGAAGAGCTCGCAGCTGGAACGCAGAACGTTGCTGCGAGCTGCGAGGAGTCGAGTTGAAGAAAAAAAAAAACTAATAACAATTTATTTTCCAACGTCCAGCGTGTGGCTGGATAGAGTCTCTCTCCGCGGCGGCGCAAACTCGGAGAGAATTTTGCATTGAAAGATCATACCGTAGAATAAATGGATAGAGCAGAGAATTAAAAAAAAAATAAAAAAAATTGAGAGACACACATTGCAATAGTGTTGTATGGAGAGTCGAGAGGGAGAGATGACAGGGGCTTATGAGAAGGAGCGTGTGCGAACGATCGGTTAGTGTAGAGCGCGCGTTGCAATAATAACATTACCCACGCATAAGAATTAGAATATAGCCAGCATAATAATTTATGTACATATTATACTCGATCGTTCATTTATATGTGTCAAGAGGACGGAACGAGTTTTAGTTATGGTGTATTATACCTATAAGCAGCTCCGCATGGTATCTCGTATGGCAGCTGTATATTCATACGTACAGCTCCATATGGAAATAACATTTCACATGGAAAATAATGATTATTATTATAGTGTTATATGTTATAGCGAACAATGAGGACTGACAACTCCGCTAACTGCGCGCGAAATTTGAGCTCGACAACTCGAGTTATAGGAGTTTAGATGCTTTTGGTCTAATAGTGATTTCTGTGAACGAGTTATCGTTAGGTGTACAATAATAATTACGACAGTATTGTATTTTTTAACGAACAATGAGGATTAACACCTCTTTTAATTTAAATTAAATTTAATGAAATTTAAATGAAATTTAAATAAGTATAAATTTCAGCTTCATGGCACAACTTATAGAAGTGGCATTTTTTTCGTGCGAGTCACATGCACACATATATGTTTTTTTAACGATTTAGTACATTCCTAACATGTGTACATGATAAACGTAAAAAAAACAATCTTTTCATGGAAACAAAGCTCCCTCTACGAGGAGGCAAATAATAAAATGGTAAAATCACTAAGAAATCGTATGACCATCGAAGCTAATTATTGTCTGAAAATTATATGTTTTGCAGTGTGTGTGTGTGTGTGTGTGTGTGAAACATTTTTCTATATTCTCTTCTACCCTAATGATTGGTTGTAAAGTTTTGCTGTATCCATATAAGGTCTACGTAGGAATATTGAGTCGTGTTCTAGGCTCAATAGCCTAGAACTATAGCACTACGAATGTAATGTAGGTAATAGGTATGTACTAGAATGACACAGTTATTTCAATGACTTAACGGTCGCAGTTAAAATAAATAGATCGGATCGATCGATGTGAAATTTAACATTCGCTCGTGGAGAAATGCTCAAATCGTCTGGGAATCTTAAACGGGAGAAACGAAGCGTGACGATCGAATTGGGTATGCATTACCATTGCCACTCGAGAATTGACCCGATGAGTAATAATGACCATTGAGCTAGCGTTGCCTAATTCATTATTTTATTCAATAACTAAGAACTTTTCATGACAAATGAACGTCCCTTGATTTATCTTAATGTCGACATTAATAACTAATATTGTAATTAATATCAATATAGTAATAATAAATAGTATTGCGATTGATATTAATACAATGACTGAATGACTTCGGTCAATGACCTGTTGGCCCACCCTATGACATTGTAATGTGTAAAAAAAAAATACATCTAGCATTATAAGGGAGGTCAATAAATGTCTTTTACTACAACTATTAATATAATAATAATTAAATTGTAATTATATAATTTGCGAAACTTAAATTTCGCTACTTTGTTTGTTTGGCTGATAACACACACATATATATATATCTGTAAACGTGCCCGTTTAAAAACATGATTAATTATGTTCGTGCCTCGTCACCGGCTCTTCCGAGAATCCGACTGAGTTACAGAACTACTCACCATCGAATAGGATTCCATAACGTGTCTTATCTGGATGATTCACTTCAGCTTTCGGTGTATCTTCCGTTCCCTCCGGTCTTCCCGTGCTCTTCTCTTGAACCAGCTGCTACGCAGCTATCATCAACAACTATCCCACGAAAGTCAACGATGCCACAAAGTTACACAAAACTTAAAAAAAATATACCCATCATTCATTGTTAATTAATTAATTTATTTCATTAACACTAGTTAAATCACACCCATAAAGTAGTTTTTTCCGCTATTCATATTTTCGTGGGCAAATCGCCCAAAGCCGTAAGTCTCTCGGCCAATCGTCTCTTCGACCAATCATAAAAACCTCGACGCGCCACCGAGTTTAATAAAGATGAATCAACCCTTAAAAAATATCACCCACAATATTTTGTTATTTTTTTTTATTTGTTGCTATTTATGTAATCGACGCCAAATGTTTATTGCGGTCACTTGTATCTTTGATTATAAGGATAAATCGACTATGCGACAAGATCCAAATATAAGAGACATAAAAAAATTAACGATTTCGCAATATCAATAATTTGTTTGAGCAAAAAAAAAAACAATATATTATAGCATACAAAATGGCACCAATGAAATAGTTTATGCCAATAAACTTTTCGTAAGTAGTAATTTATAAATTTTTTTTTTATATTTGCAAGATGATTTTAGAGCGAAACCGAATCCGTTGTTCGCCGGCGAGAACGAGCGTCGAGTGTTTACCCGGCGATATCGAGCGTGTCGCGGGTTCCGAGGTTTGGCCTCGCGCACGAGGAGCGGACAGGTCCGTTTATTATTCGTTCGAAAAGTACGCGGCCCGTGGAGGCTCGTTTTGTTAGCGTTCGAGCACGAGAGCGTGGTTTGTCCGTCGCGCGGGCGCGATTCGTGGTGGACTGGTGGACTCGGCGAGTCTCGGTCCGACTCGGAGGCGCCTCTCAGCGGAGATCGGCGGCGACGAGGACCGATCGCCGGTTCGGTGCCACTGCCGCGCGGGCGAGCACGCCCCGCGAACGTTATTGCGCTATGCGTCCGCTCGTCCGAGGATCGCTGCATGAATAGCGTCTTAACATAAGTTAAGTATTATGTTTATAGTACACAACCTAAACGGTCGAAATTGTCAGAAGAATTTGCTATAAAAAATCGCGAAATTACTATGCTTATCATTATAAAATTTATGCGGTCAAAATTGTCCGAAAATTTTTGCGATGAAAAATTGTTACGTCAGATGTTCGTCACACCACACCATTTTTTAAAGAAAAAATTAACGTTGTCGTGCTGAGCTTTCGCTCATCCGAGGATCGATGCATGAATAGCGAAAGAAAAAAAGGTGCAAAGTAATTTGCACATTTCGCTTGCTCCATGGGATACTTCGTTGACCGATTTTTGTCGCTTCTTGTATTTTCTCAATTATTATGTTTATAACATAAGTTAAGTATTATGTTTATAGTACACAACCTCAACGGTCGAAATTGTCAGAAGAATTTGCTATAAAAAATCGCGAAATTACTATGCTTATCATTATAAAATTTATGCGGTCAAAATTGTCCGAAAATTTTTGCGATGAAAAATTGTTACGTCAGATTTTCGTCACACCACACCATTTTTTGGAAAAAAAATTAACGTTGTCGTGCTGAGCTTTCGCTCATCCGAGGATCACTGCAGGAATTGCGAAAGAAAAATGGTGCAAAGAAATTTGCACATTTCGCTTGCTCTATGAGACACTTCGTTGACCGATTTTTGTGAGTTCTTGTATTTTTTCAATTATTATGTTTATAATATAAGTTAAGTATTATGTTTATAATACAAAATCTAAACGGTCGAAAATGTCCGAAAAATTTGCTATAAAAAATCGCGAAAGGACTATACTTATAATTATTAAATTTATGTGGTACAAATTGTCCGAAAGTTTGTGCGATGAAAAATTGTTACGTCCAATTTTCATCACACCACGCAATTTTTTTAAGAAAAAATTAACGTTGTTGCGCTGAGCCTTCGCTCGTCATCGCTGCATGAATAGTGAAAGAAAAAAAAATGCACGTTTCGCTTGCTCCACGAGACAGTTCGTTGACCGGTTTTGTGGTTTCCTCGTGTAGGAAATAGTATGCTTATAATATCAAATTTAAATGGTCAAAATTGTCCGTAAATCTTTACGATAAAAAATCGCCAAGTTTCGTAATCCCACGTAATTTTTTCAGGAATTCAAAATCTCCTAAAATCTCAATCAAATTGTGCACCAAATTTTGGCTGGCTTAAACCGTTCGTCTTTGCGCTACGTACTGCGCAGGCTCGTCGCTCCGCCGAGGCCCGCGCCATCGATAAATCCTAGATCGTGCTAAGAAATCGATAAATCATTTTTTTATTTTTTATTATAAATTAATATGGAGGACCAATAATAAAAAAAAAAAAAATGACGAATCATTAAAAGTTGTTATACTTAAGATTCGTCGAATTTGGTGGGTCACACGTGATACACATGAGCGCACGAGAGGCTTCACTTCCGGTCGAGGCTCGCGCCGCCTTACCTCTTCTACTTTGCGCGCGGCCACATTTACGCGTCCATTTGCACAACATATATACATTTTTTTATCTACCGTTGGAGAGTCGGCGTAATGCAACAAGGGTCACGGCTACTGATCACAGTCACCGACTTATGTCTCGGAATTTTTATACTCCGAAGAATAACGCCGTAAGCAATTCCCCTTGGGAAGATCGGCCTGGGAGGGGGGGGGGGGGGGGGCAGCGTCAATTAAACATCGGTTTTTACTAGGGGGGCGGTAATCGGGTGTATACAAATTGTTTTAATTTAATTTAATTTAATTTAATTTGTCATATTTAGTTTAGTTTCTTTAGTCATTTTAGAAGAACAACCAGATTCTTGATTTTCGTGACCTTGGTTGAGGCTCCGGGCCCAATATCGGCCGCTAGCGTGCCGCCAATGCCGCGATGACAACTCCCTTGAATTTTCTGTCTCTCCGAGTTCGATGCACCACACGGTCACCGACCGGGGGTCAGACACATTGCCACCGATAACGATCGACAAGCGCAGTGTCTCCGAGTCCTCTTTCTCTCCGCTTCGCTTCGACCTCACTCTTTGAGAATACACGCTGTTATGTTCTTTCAAGTGCACGAAGCATTTCTCACGATCTTTCACAAATTATTATTCATAACAATCACTAATAATTAATAATAATTAATAATTATAAAACGTATAATTAATAGTAATAAATAATATAATTAATAATAATTAATTATAGTGAATTATACTTGTTATTAGTATACGAAAAATTGGCTCGATTTGATTAACTGTTAAAATGGAAATAACTTTTTAATTACCCACACTTCACGCATTTCACCTCCGATTTTTTGCTACGGAACGTTATGACAATTATATTGTGAAAAAAATTAGATAATTTTCTTGTTTCCGGTAGGCGGGAAGCCTGCGTAAAAAAATTGTACAATATAATTAATAATAATAATTAACTATAGTGAATTATAATTGTTATTAGTATATGAGAAACTGGCTTGTTTTGTTTAACTGTTAAAATGGAAATAACTTTTTTAAATGCCCACACTTCACGCATTTTTCTTCCGATTTTTCCCTATAGAACGGTACGACGATTACATTTCGAAAAAAAATAGATAATTTTCTCGTTTCCGGTAGGCGTGAAGCCTGCGTAAAAAAAAAATACCCACCGACTCGTTAAGCCCGTGCCACTGGTGAGATACGGCTGGATTATCCCCGTTGAATAGGATACGAGTACCTACGCACGCGGCGAGAGCACAATCAAAGGCTCTCACACCTGTTGTTCGTCTCTCCGCTGGAGCATTATAATACATAGCGAGCGAACTCGACGGGACGACGTGTCCCGTCCGCGAGAGCACTCCTCGAGCTCGCTCACCCGTGACACTGCCTTTTTTTAAATCTCTGACTCATCCATTTGCCACGAAAGAATAATGGTACAAAAAAATACAACTCGCCTGTGTCCAACGCCATAATAATTCGACTACCGTCCTTTCTCTTCCTCGTTGTTTCCTCTCCTGTGAGTTGAGTAGCGATGACTAATGTCGCTCGGATGGCTGGAGGTCGAGGTTGCTCGCTCAGCCTCTCTTTCATCCAATCCGTCGCTCTCCGATTCTTTCTCTCCGTTATCTTACGTAATGTAATCATTCCAAAACATTTTCTGTTGTTTTTTAATTATAATTATTTGATCGTATGACTAAAACCTTAAAGTCTTATTTTGTATGCTTATACACAGAAAATACGCCCTCCTGATTTTAGTCGAGTGATGTTATTTTTATAATAATAATAATAATAAATAATACATCATTTTATGTTATTATACTTCACTCGGTGCGAAAATGACAGTTTTACGCACCGTGCGCTTATGTAAAACCCCCATTTTCACACCATGTGAAGTAAAATTTTGTACGCTAGTGGTGCGAAATACTTTTTCTTTTCTTAACTCGTCTGATTGCAACAGAGCAAAAAGTTTTATCGCACTAGTATCGTAATGTACTATTCTGCAACTCGTGCATGAAAAGTGCACGAAAATGCTACTTTTCTTGCCTGCTGGGTGTGGCGTAAATACCCGGCGTACGAGCACAGCGGTCCGATCTTACTTTACGCACTCCTAAGCGTGCGTAAAGTAAGATCGGGCTGTCAAGTGCGCATAAAGTTCGCTTTATCGCCCTTGTACCATAAATTACTATTATTATATTATTATTTTATTTATAAATATAAATGTAAATATAAATATGATCCGACAATGATGTAAATACAATAAACAATGACAAAACCTTGGCATCTCGTAATGCTCTCCGGAAGCGAGTGAACGAGAGATTCCGCAACATTCTTAATACATGCAAGCGCTTTGCCGCAGCCAAGTCCTTTTGCGGTTTGGCGGTAGTCGAGTTTTTCTCAGCACGCTGGCTCGGTGAAGTGCCGATCGGATGAGATGCAAATTTATCTCGAGTAGGTACAGCTGTATATCCGACCGGCTTGTGTGGGCGAGGGATGTCCATCCTTAAAGGACCAGTCCTGGTGCGCCCGATGTCCATACGCCAGCTCCCGCGAGGCACAGCGCAGTGTCCGAGAGATCGATACGTATGGATGATCGAAGCGGTAATGCTGTACTTGCCGGCGTTGAGGGAACCATAACTTGCACCGGCAAAGTTCGGCGATACAGTGATTGGCACTTCTAAAAAAAGCTCGATTATAAAACTAGAGTTGATCGAAAATTTGCATTACGCTTACTTTGACCACAAAACTGATTATCAGTAAGTGAAAAATCATCCAAAATTTTTTTGGATTTTTGGTCATTAATCTTTCGAGGATTCAGCTTTAGGGTCGAATTTTGAGACATTTGTTTGAACTCAAGATCACTCTTGAATTCGAACTTAAGTCTGATCGCAAATTCGTCTGTAGATCGAGTTCGATGTTAAGTCTTCTTCTTTGAATTTTTCTGCTTATCCCACGAACACTCATTATTTTAATAATTTTACGTAGTTACTGCATAATAATATTAATAATATCATTATTATTCTATTATTTTATTAATTTAAAATAATAATAACAATAATGACAATTGACCGAGTCGCTCCAGGGTGGTTGACTAATAAACAATTGCAAAACTGTCGTATACAGTTGAAAACAAGGTCAACAAATATTACGGTAATCGACAGATCGATAATTGTAATTTTCTTTTGTATATTAATTGAACGATCTTCAGACTGTCAATGACTGTACTGTCTATCGTGGATCATTCGTTCGAGCATACACATCCACTTCCGGTCAATTTGTGCCCGCGGAGCTCTCAGCTAGCTTCGTTTATTATACATATGTATGCATATACATATATATCGCTCGAAACTTTCCATATCGAGGAAGTTTTGAGCTGCACCTTGTAGTTGTGGGATAACCAGAGTCGCCTACACGCGACTCGGCTTCGACGGGTTAGGCAGAAATGTTTCGTGCGCCGTTAGGTATCGTGCTATGCCTTTATGTACAGAGGAAAGCAGGGCAAAACGCTCCTTGATTTTTTATGTCCCACGAAAAATTTGTAAGAGTGGTTCGTTTTGCCCCCCGATCTCCCCTATAAATATCCACGGAATCGTCGAATGGTGTTTCAGGTCGATGTAAAGCGGACGACTTTCCATTCACGATATGTTGTGTGCAGTGGAAGCATAAATTTATCCGACGATCGGAATACTTTGTATGAATGGGTTCCGGCTGCAGCTCTAATAACATACGTCCGGATAATTCGTACCGTTGCCCCGACCACGTAATTGCGGGATCTCAAATACGTACGAGCACGATCTGTGATGTCTAGTCGTGTACATCCGTTTCTACTTGGAGGTAAATCTACTATGGTAAACAACGTCCCTAGACGCTATTTCGCTTCGGATTTACCTCGGCGGATTTGGTTGAACGCAGCGAAAGTCGAATTTGGGCATACGATGTATGAATAAGTTCCGGCTGCAACTCTAATAAGGTGAACGACCCAATTACTGGCAACCGATGCTCCGCATGGCATTGAGAATGAAGGATTGTTAAAAATAGTGGAGGTATTGAAATAACTAGTTTTGCAGAAAGATTCAGAGACATAATTAACTAAACAAAAAAGTATTATTTTTTGTACTATTTAAAAAAATAATAAAATCGGAATATACGCAATGTTGTAAATAACCGGAATAGTGTCCTACAATTTCGTCACATAGCCCATATAGTTTTTGGAAGTAAATCTACTATGGTAAAAAATGTCCCTAGGCGCTGTTACACTTTGGTTTTTCGATGAGAAAAACACAGACAGGAAACTTCGTATCTACAAATGTTTCGAGGGGAAGAAAAATTATGGAGATGTAATAGACATGAAATGTATCTTTTAATATAAAAAAAAATTCCAACTACCTGACGTATATTTACATATTTCCACTCTGACTTTACATCTCAGACATGTCGAGCAGAGCGTTGAGATGCGTCGGTACCCAATTCGTACCGTTGTGACAAACGAAGAGTACGCTTCCCTCAATGTACGCCTGGACGTTGCCGACTTTGTACACCTGTTTAGCCTCTCGATATCTGTTGGGTATGGGCATGAAGAGTATACCGCGCTCCTCGCATTTCTTCTGCACGAGATCCTTAAAGCCCTGGGGTATCTGCGAGGCGGTGCGCACGGCTTCGGCGAGTCTCTGTGGGCGATAAACGGAAGAACGTTAATTCAACCATTATAGAAAAAATACACTCCCAATGCCGTAATGGGAACAAAAAGATAAATAAAACAAAAAATTTTACCTCGATTCTGGGCTGCGCCGTAGCCGGTATCTGCGACATCGTAGGCTGCGTACGTTCCAAACTCGTCAGATAGGAAACTTGCTCGATCGCTCCCGGTTGGTGAGCCTGGGGCGTGGCTACCGCCCGGTTCATCATGTCCAACGCCTTTTTAAAGTATTCTGGAAAAAATAATTTTTAACATTTATTATAAATTAAAAATTATACATTTCTAAATTTCATGATTATTAATTTCTTTAAAAAAGCTTAAAATTGTTATAAACTACTGACATCTTTTTTAATATAAAATGTTGTTTTATATATTAAAATATTTAATAATACATTGCCGATAATTGCCGGTCGATCGATAGGCAATATTTCGGGGTGAAAGCGATTACTCACCCTTGACGATCGGTTCGGCGAGGAGCTTGTCGTTCAGCATGCCCTTCCAGCCCATGTACCAATTGGTGATCTGATCGTAGTTCGGCGAATGATTCAGCCACAGTGCCAGTACTTGAAGCCATTTGGGGAAGAAAAATTTGTCAAGGAGACCAATCATTATTTGAATCGGCAGAACCGTCGCCCATTCGTAAACCCAATTCCACTGGTCCAAGTGTTGTTGGTGAGGATTTATGACGAATTCAGAAAGGGCAATCTGAAGCTTCGGCAGGATATTCTTGACGAGGAAGGCCTCCATGTCGCCCTTCGCGAATACCTGCGCCCACGGCTCGAGCATTCGCCGAGCCGATCTGTCGGACGGATGCCAACCGCCCAAGGCCGAGCCAAGTTTGCGACGGATTATCGGGTAAATCAGCGTGTCCATGCGGTTGCGCATTATCGGCAACCACGGATGGATCCACGTGTGTATCGGCACTGTGTCCGTCAGAGGATTCCACTCCTCCACCTCGAGAGTCAATTTCGGCAGGACCAAAAGATCCAATATGTTCTCCAGAATCCATGGCGGCAAGAGTGGCATCCAATCCTCTATTAGCTCGATCAAAGGGTCGGGTTGTCTGCACATCCATTCCCTGGAAAGAGAA
The DNA here is from genome assembly GCA_917499995.1 of Ichneumon xanthorius. NCBI lineage: Eukaryota > Metazoa > Arthropoda > Insecta > Hymenoptera > Ichneumonidae > Ichneumon > Ichneumon xanthorius. Next base: position 13,745,146 of record OU824201.1, read on the forward strand.
AAATAGTTTTCGCGTTAAAGGATTATGACAAAATTTTGGACAAAAATTCGAGTGATATTCTTACTTTGTAAAGTTTTTAAATGAAGTGGCAAAAAAATTAAGAAAACGGTCAATAACATTGGGAATTATATCTTTACAGAAATTTTTCGAGACTTAAGGGGAAGTGAAACAGCTGTGCGTGCGAGAGAGATAGTTGCAATTTTCAAATTAACTGTAATTCAATGATGCCAATTTTTTTGAGAAAAAAATGAATTCGGGCCGCATGCGAAATTACCGTGCCCATCCGGGTCGAATTTACTTTTTCCTTAAAAAAATTGGCACTCTCGAGAAAAGTTCATTACAGTTTTCATTACCGACCGCGATATTTCACTTGCCCTTAAAAAGAACGCTTGAGACTCCGAGTTATCGGGTTCAATTTCTGTAATCAAGTTTTTGCCACTCTTTGAGAATAAAAACATTCGTTTTTTCTAAATAATTTCTAAATAAATAAACAAATCGAAAAATAATAAGTAAGTAAATTAAAAATGTCTAAACAAACTTCGTAGTTTCCATCAGAATTTCTATTCAGAAAAAATGTAATAAAAAAAAAGTAAAGAATAATCGTCTTACTGAACAGCGCCGCGAACCGACGGCATCCACGCGTTCCACACGAGCTGATCGTAAGGCTGCATGCCGCGTGACTGCAGCGTGCTCGTCCCGGTCTCAAGAATGTCCTTCCACTCCTTCATCAGGCTCATCGGTTGTTTGGGCTGTGCCAGAGGATTCCAGCTGGCCAGATGCTCCTTGACCTTCGGCGCGACGAAGCTGCTCGCCAATTCCCCTAGCTCGTACATCTTGTATTCCTCGTAGTGTTTGCTCTGAAGTCTCCTGAAAGCCTCCGCCGTCTCCCTGAGCGTCAATTCGTCGTTCTGATCGGCGAGCTTGTCGACGATCGACAAGACGCTCTGCAGCGTGTCGATTAGTTGTTCGTGCTGATCGACGACTTTCGCGATATTTTTTCCCTCGTTCTCGAGCGCCACGACTCGGTCGTTCAAGTTTCTCGTTCTCCTGTCGTTCCGCACGATGTCCTGCTCGCAGATGTCCACGAGCAGATTCAAATTGTGCTGAAGTTCGGGCAGAGAAAAATTACCCGACAATTTCTTGTCGACCATGGCGAGACTCTCGTCGGGTCGCTTTTGTCCGCCGGCGATCGCGTGGTAACCGCTCAGGACGCGCTGCTCCGGTCCAGTCATGTCGATGACCTTGACTCTGCTGATCTGGCTGCTGATCGGCGCTCTTCTGTTAGGGCGCGTCTTTCCGTCCTCGAGCACTTGGTCGACGCTCCGATAGTGGTATCGAACCTTTCTCTTCCCACCGCCGACTCCGTCGCCCTTTCGCCACTGGGACAATTTTACTTTGAACTCCTTCGCCTCCTCCTCGTCCTCGTCTTTCCTCGTCTCGGGTACTTTGGCCAATTTCTCCGGACCGTAAGCGCCGATCGCGCCTCTGCCCTTTCGCAGGTGCGCCTCGACCGGCGCGCTTATGCCCTGCAGCTTCTTTCCCAGACCCTTGCCCGGCTCGAAACCCATCTGCAGAAGGATCTTCGCTCCTATTCCTCGAGTGTGGACCTCCCAGCTTCCGACGCCGCTCTTCGACAACGCCGGGTTCAGCGGCGTGCTCTTCCTCCTCAGACCCGCTATGTCGCCGCCCTGAGAACTCATCGAGAACGAGGGTCGCGCCTTCGCGTTGCTTATCTCCTCGACGTCGGAATCGCTAGAAATTTTTTAAAAATTTTAGTTACCTTTTTCAGTTTAAGATAAGTAAATGATTTATTTCTTGTAGAATTGAAAAATCATAAAAGGGTGAACAAGAACTAGTCGATGAATAAATCAATGTACGTTTTTCAGATTAAGATAAGTAAATTATTAATTCCTTGTTAAATAAAAAAATCATAAAAGGGTCCTTGAACACCAAAGTCAGAGAATAAAGTAGATTCACGTTTTTCAGATTAAGATAAGTGAATTACTTGTTTCTCCTAGAATTGAAAAATCATGAAAGGGTCGATAAGAACCAGAGTCGAAGAATAAAGTCGATTTACGTTTTTCAGATTAAGGTAAGAAAATTATTAAGTCATTATCGAATCGACAAATTGTAAAATGGTCAACAAGACCCAGACTCGATTCTATCAATTACGGTTAGCCAAAAAAAAAAAAAAACAATAAAAATAAAAATCCCACAATTTTGACAAAAAGGCTCGATTTGCAGCGGAACACTGCCAAAAAAGTACCTCGAGCTATTGGGCACGTAATCGTCGTCGCCTCTCCGTGGCCTGTCCGTCTCGTCGTCCTCCTCCTCCTCCTCGTCATTTTTACTCTCCTCCTTCAGCTTTCCGGGCTGCTCGATTCCGCCGGAGACAAAGTTCACCGGTGCCGTGTAATTCTTTGGCGCTTTGCTGAAAGTTTTGGGCTTTCTCGACGGCGCGCTCTCCTCGTCGCTGTCGTCCGCCCAAATACCGAGCATCTGCTGCTGCTTCGTAAACTTCCTCCTCGGTCTGTTGACGTTGAACTCATTGTCGAGATCGTAATCCGTTATCTCGAAACTCTCGACCTCGTCCTCCGACATGTTCATCAATATTTTTGTTTCCTTCACAATTTCGCTCGTCTATCCTCGCCGGCAAACGATTCGACGAACGACTCGCGACGTTGCGTCGTAACTGTTACGATTTTTGTAACCTACAAATATCTGCGAACTTGTCTCACGTTCCCTTGCGTCGAGCAGTTGCTTTATTTTTTTTTTCTGAAATATTATTATTTATTATGTTTCATTTTACACTGCAGAAAGACTGTAGAGAATTGTCCTGGAGTTGTTCTTATAGCTATTGTAATGTATTTTTTACCTCGACGAGAAAGTACACACAGAGTTGTCAAAACACTCGACTGCTGTCGATAACTGTGGAGCGTTGGAGTCGTAGTGCGAGCTTTCACCGCGACGGTGAAGTGTCGCTAGTTGAGTCTTCCGTGTGAGGATTTCCTTATACTTTTTCGTGATAATTACTACATTACGATACTAATGCAAAAAAACTTTTTCTTGCTAAAAATCAGCGCTGCGATTAGAGTGTGGCGACAGAATCAGACTTATTGTAATAATTAACGACAGGAATCTCGACGAGCGACGATAGTCGCTAAGGGCGCGCGTGAATCTGCCGATCTTCCGCAAGCGTGAGGAGTCGGAATTACCGACAGTGGTTTCTATGAGGGTTACGCGCGTGAACCGCGCGATTGATGCGCGCGGTTGATGTTTTTGTAAATAGTAAGTAAGTGTGTATTTATTAACAATACATATGATGCGTTGATGATCGGTACAATTTTTCTTTTTCTACATTTACACATTAATATATTTCTAATATCTAATCTACTTGCATTCAAGTATTGTCAACGGGCCATCGACCGAAGTCTTTCAGCCCTTTTTAATTGTAAATACATAAGCTGATAAATGCAAATTTCCACACGGTACATTTTCGTAAAATTTTTTCAAAGATACATTAATATATTTCTAATATCTAATCTACTTGCATTCAAGTATTGTCAACGGGCCATCGACCGAAGTCTTTCAGCCCTTTTTAATTGTAAATACATAAACTGATAAATGCACATTTCCATACTGTACATTTTCGTCAAATTTTTTCAAAGATACATTAATATATTTCTAATATCTAATCTACTTGCATTCAAGTATTGTCAACGGGCTATCGACCGAAGTCTTTCAGCCCTTTTTAATTGTAAATACATAAACTGATAAATGCAAATTTCCATACTGTACATTTTCGTTAAATTTTTTCAACGAAGCATCCTTATTTTTTTCAACGAAGCATCCTTATTTTTTTCAACGAAGCATCCTTATTTTTTTCAACCAATTGTACTGTACCATTGTAATGTGCCATACCTCTTGATTGAGGACACATGCAATAATACAAATCAACATCTCCCTCACTGTCGATAAAGCCATACAATTTTGGATAAACAATTGTCCAAATTTAGCACTCACTCGCCTATTGTGCCACGCAGAAACCTTAAGGCTGTTAAGAATACCCGTGAAAATCCACTTTTATACATAGGGAATTGTACATCAGTCTTCTATACATATACATATAAAAAATAGGTCATGCAGTTTTTCCGTCAATTACATTGCTGCGAATCGCTACCACCACTATTATCCCTCTCCAACAGGTGCTCCATCCGAAGGCGATGCGAAGTCTGCCCATCTTCCGCCCACCCAGGCTCGCTCCGTAACAAGCAATAATCCATCAAAACTTTAATCCATTTTTCTCAAGGGTGTTAAGCATTTCCGATGAAAATCAAATTATCGGATTCTGCGCAGCGCATGCGACGGCGCTCAATACCAGTCGAAAAGATATATTTGCTTTTCAGACCACCGAGAGTTCCACAGTCTTCGCGATTCGGAAATGACGTCACTTCCGGCGAGTTTCCCGCACGGGAGTGAAGCAATATATAATCGCGTTAGCGGCCAGCAGTCGAGATCGCGATGCGGCTCAGTCGACTTTTTTCTTTTTTTTTCCTCTTCCCATTTTTCTCATCTTCCAGCGATCACGTACGCTACGATATACTCGGTACATAATGGCGGTGTAACGTTGATACCGAACTACCCTTGGACGGGAGCGTTGCAGCCGCGCGCGGGTCGTGCCTCGCGTAACGACTCCGCACGGTATAACATACTGTGTTCCGAATGATGATACGACTCTTGGATTGCGGGTCGGACCGGACGATATAGAGCATAAATGGAATCGAGAAGGAGAGTCGCCGGTCTCAATGTCTCGTTAGACGAAACGACGAAGGAGTCGCGAAATCCCTTGGCTGTAGATCGAGGGGAAAAACGTGCACCGAAAGGAAGAGAATGCCATGAAATTACGGTTAGATCTGAAATTCGGCGGAAGTTGCGGAAATTCATTGAAAGCTGAAAATCTATACACAGCGGCGTATATAGTTCTTTCGTCGAGGATGCAGATAGTTTAGATGTCGCGAATTTCTAAAGATTTTTACATTAAAAGTAAAATGGAGGAGAATCAATGTAAAGCTTCTTACCGTCAAAGTTTTTTTGGGTTAGATCTTCAACAAGATATCGGGTAAAATCTTGAGTAAGATATCGGGTAAAATCTTGAGTAAGATATCGGGTAAAATCTTGAGTAAGATATCGGGAAGATCTTGAGCAAGACATCGGAGAAGATCTTGAGCAAGACATCGGGTAAGATCTTGAGCAAGACATCGGGTAAGATCTTGAGCAAGATATCGCGTAAGATCTTGAGCAAGATATCGCGTAAGATCTTGAGCAAGACATCGGGTAAAATCTTGAGCAAGACATCGGGTAAAATCTTGAGCAAGATATCGGGTGAGATCTTGAGCAAGATATCGGGTGAGATCTTGAGCAAGATATCGGGTGAGATCTTGAGCAAGATATCGGGTGAGATCTTGAGCAAGATATCGGGTGAGATCTTGAGCAAGATATCGGGTGAGATCTTGAGCAAGATATTGGGTAAGATATCGGGTAAAATCTTGAGCAAGATATTGGGTGAGATCTTGAGCAAGATATTGGGTAAAATCTTGGGCAAGATATTGGGTGAGATCTTGAGCAAGATATTGGGTAAAATCTTGAGCAAGATATTGGGTGAGATCTTGAGCAAGATCTTGGATAAGATATCGGGTAAAATCTTGAGCAAGATCTTGGATGAGATATTGACCACGATCTTGGGTGAGATCTTGGGTGAGATCTTGGGTGAGATCTTGGGTGAGATCTTGGGTGACATCTTGGGTGAGATCTTGGGTGAGATCTTGGGTCAGATCTTGAGCAAGATCTTGGGTGAGATCTTGAGCAAAATCTTGGCTGAGATCTTGAGCAAGATCTTGGCTGAGATCTTGAGCAAGATATGGGGTAAGATCTTGAGGAAGATATCCAGCAAAATATCGGTCAAGATATCCAGCAAGATATTGAGCAAGATACCGAGCAAGATATGGGGTAAGATCTTGAGGAAGATATCCAGCAAAATATTGGTCAAGATATCAAGCAAGATATTGAGCAAGATACCGAGCAAGATATCGGGCAAGATATCGTGCAAGATATTAGCAAGAATTTACACATCGTTAACCACGAGCACGAACGAAGGAACCCGAGTTATAATTCCCAAAGCCCAAGAAAATGATTCGAAGTAGCTAGTTACCTCTGGTTTGCCCGATAGTGCATATATGCACTATATATAGTAAAACGACAAAGAAAGTTAACGGAAGCTCGCCGCTGTGCGCTGCTCCTGCAGCCCTTCGTGTTCGATTATAATCGTCCGGTGCTGGTTATACCGAATCTACCATTAACGCTGTTCGCCGCCCTCGCACTCGGCCGGCCGCTGGACACCCGAGGCGAGGAGTTGCTTTTCTCGCCCTGCACGACGCCCATTTACCGTCTATTAGACAGCTCCGCATAGCCGTGAAATAATTAAGAACCTCAGTTATCTTCAGTTAAATTGAATTGATAAACGCGGCAATGTGTCGGTTACTTGTATGCAATTTTCACACTGCATTTTACCCAGCTCTCTCTACCGATTTGCCCGAGCCATTGCACGATTCAACGGAGAACTCGGCAGGGGCTGAGATAAACCGTGCACTGCACGTTTAATAAAATCGCTACGATAAAAACACGTGAAACCGCGGACGCAAGGTGTACACGTTGGTATTACAGTAGAGAAGAGATAAAAAAAAAAGAACCGAAAGAATCTCGAGCTCGCGAACTTCCCACGCCCGACTACTTTCAATTAATATTTCAACGATTTTTATTTTATTCGACAAAAACGAATTCTCCATATCTCGTCCCGAGATGTGTGTGTGGGGGAAAAAAAAAACGAGACGGTTATGGAATTGTTAATTATTCTACGGCGCTTTTATCCGCTGGACTTTTCGTATACGCGGCGGAGGAATAAAAGTAATTGGAAAGTTTCGTTTCCAATCCGATGTATATAGAATCGAAGAAGTTTCACGCTTCTGAAAATATATAATAACTTTCATGTAACGGAAATATCGCAGACTTTAATACACTTTGTCTATGTTGGGGTGTTTGGGTGGGGGGGATGGAAATGGGAGAGCTCTGGAAATATCTCTAAAATTAGAAAGATTGAAATGAATTTGTGGGTTCCGTAGAGCGATGGAGTTACGTCTGTGAGTTATTGCCGGGTCTGATTTCAATCTACACGCGGACACATTCTGCCGAGCCAATTTATTTCTGTTATACCGCCTTAAATTCCGTACGGTGGAGCGGGAGATTTCGACGAATCGTTCTTTCTTTTTTGCAAAAAATTAGAAATAGAGGGTCGTATCTGTACCCGGTATCGATGGCAATCCAATTCGGGACAATTAACGGCAGACTGGGATTGAAATAGATATGTTTTAACAATGCAATAAGACGCGGCTGATTAAAAGTGTGAGCATCTGTGCAAGTGTTTATATGCGTTACAGAAACAAATGAAGAAACTTACAGACAGATTTTTTTTTCTGTATATCGAAATCGGATGTTTGAGTTTTTCGATCGGTGGACGCGGTTCAGCTTATAGAATAAGAGCAAAAACCGTCGATCAATGTCAATAGTCAAGATTCGTGTGTTTCGAGCAGCCAAACTAAACTCCCGTCGAATCCAAAGTCACGTTGTATCGAAATCGGACGTTTAAGTTTTGCGATCACTGTAGGCGTTTCAGCTTGTAGAATAAGAGTAAAAATCTTCAGTCTATGTCACTACTGAGGATCCGTGCGTCTCACGCCGTCAAACAAGCTCCCGCCGAATCAGCACCTGACTACCCAGTTTGCAAAAATCTCGACCAGAAACCGTATGGAAAAAAACGGACACAAACTTTTATCAGCTTAACGCTGTTTTCAATCAATTCCGCACCATCCGGTGAATCAAAAAGTCACATATCTGTGTACCGATGCCATCTGCGCATGCGCACAACGTGCGAGTTGTTCGCATCTCGCGTTATCTAGTTCACGGCATTCTTGTCATTCATCCAAACTCCCTTTGACATTACACGAGAATTAGTTCGCCCACTCAACGCATACTTCTGCAAAGTGTCTTAAAAAAATCTTCGACACATCGCATTGAAACAGCGCCAGGTTGACCAGTTTGCAACAATCTCTCCCATTCTACCCAATGGGAGAAACAGCAACATGTATCAGCTTAACGTTGTTTTCGATCACTTCCGCACCATCCGGTGAATCAAAACGTCACATATCTGGTTATCGATGCGATCTGCGCATGCGCGGAACGTGCGAATTGTTCGCACCTCGTGTTATCTGGTCCACGGGATTCTTGTCATTCATCCAAACTCCCTTTGACATTACACGAGAATTAGAGCCAGGCAGTGCGTCCGTTCGCACACTCGACGCATACTTCCGCAAAGTGTCTTAAAAAAATCTTCGACATATTGCATTGAAACAGCAGTAGGTTGACCAGTTTACAACAAACTATCCCATTCCAACCTATGGAACAAACGGCAACATTTATCAGCTTAACGTTATTTTCAATCACTTCCGCACCATCCTGTGAATCAAAAAAACACATATCTGGATACCGATGCGATCTGCGCATGCGCGGAACGTGCGAGTTGTCCGCATCTCGCGTTATCTGGTCCACGGCATTCTTGTCATTCATCCAAACTCCCTTTGACATTACACGAGAATTAGAGCCAGGCAGTGCGTCCGTTCGCACACTCGTCGCATACTTCTGCAAAGTGTCTTAAAAAAATCTTCGACATATTGCATTGAAACAGCAGTAGGTTGACCAGTTTACAACAAACTCTCCCATTCCAACTTATGGAACAAACGGCAACATTTATCAGCTTAACGTTATTTTCAATCACTTCCGCACCATCCGGTGAATCAAAAAAACACATATCTGGATACCGATGCGATCTGCGCATGCGCGGAACGTGCGAGTTGTCCGCATCTCGCGTTATCTGGTCCACGGCATTCTTGTCATTCATCCAAACTCCCTTTGACATTACACGAGAATTAGAGCCAGGAGTGCGTCCGTTCGAACACTCGACACACACTTCTGCAAAGTGTCTTAAAAAAATCTTCGACATATTGCATTGAAACAGCAGTAGGTTGACCAGTTTACAACAAACTCTCCCATTCCAACCTATGGAACAAACGGCAACATTTATCAGCTTAACGTTATTTTCAATCACTTCCGCACCATCCTGTGAATCAAAAAAACACATATCTGGATACCGATGCGATCTGCGCATGCGCGGAACGTGCGAGTTGTCCGCAACTCGCGTTATCTGGTCCACGGCATTCTTGTCATTCATCCAAACTCCCTTTGACATTACACGAGAATTAGAGCCAGGGAGTGCGTCCGTCCGCCCACCCCTGCGAAGTGTCTTTCTTCATCTCTCACACACGCACACAACAGGTGCTTGGTTCTCGAATTGCAGTGGCGCGGATGCAGCAAACACTATATATCTCACGAACCTTCCCGCACATCCTTCCCTTCAATTTATACTCCAGTTTACAGGGTACACCGCATCTATATACTCGGCTCTTTGTCGTCTTGCGGGCTGTCCGAGCTGCAGTTGAGAACACGCAGGCTGCTTTCGGCGAGAATGCGTTTTAACGTCGCAGGGGAGACGCTTCCCCGTCGGACTAAAATCGCTCCACGTACCGTTGTTAAACGTCGTAAACTCGTCCCGTGTGTATGTGTGTGTGTCTCGTGCCGGCTATTTACGTACGTGGGCGAACGCGCGAAACTTCACAGGCAACGAGGTTCCACGGAAGCTCGACGGCAGCAGCTTGCACGCATTCTCTCGGTATAGTTACTCGTCGCCCCCATGCTGCGGTGTATTACTCGCACGCAACGCCCGACTGTTATGCAATTGTATGAACCGGTACGTGGAACTCGTTGTTACATTGAATTTATATTCAAGTTGCGTAAACTGTACACTGAAAAAAAAATATCATTGATTCAAGTAAAATTTGCTTGCAGGCTGCCAAAGAATCACAAACGTTGTTTCAATTCTACTTTCAATTCGTACAACTTTTTACCGGATTGAAACGATAACATGTCACCTTGTCAGTTTTGTCGTCATTGTTTCAATATCGTATGGAATTGTAAGAATTGAAACAAACATTTTTTTCTTTGGCAGCCCGCAAGCGAATTTTTTTTTCAGTGTATGATAACAATGACAAGGAATCGAATAAAGGCGTTTGCTGGTAGGAATTCGTCGATTCGGTCTACTTGATGGCCCTCACGAGTCCCCGAAGAGGCTTGATTTTTTATATTAGGGAAGAGCGGGGCAAAATGGCACAGCGGGGCAAAACGGGATAATGAGACAAAGCGTAATTTTCCAATAATAACTTTTGGATGGTGGCGAATGGTGGTCTGTGGGGCACAACGCGGTCAAACATCCGGTTGCATCGTTGGGACAAATTGGGGCAAAAAAAATTATTGTAAAATTGAGTTTTGCCCTCACGATCCCGTTTTGCCCCACTGGCCCATTTTACCCAGCTCTCCCCTATGTTGCTACGACTGGACGAAATCAAGAAGACGCGTATTTGGTTTTGGGGCCGATAATATTAATTGCAATCGCTTCTATTTATCTCAAGTGCGAATTTGTATTTGTTTTTGTATTTATTTGTATATACGGGAAGAAATTCCCTTTTTACGTATCAGAGATTTGATGCTCGAATTGTCAAAGGTCTGCTCTCTTTGATAGTCCGGTCGAGACTCTCGTCATCTCATCAATCGATAATCGTTGTGCAATTATGACTGTGCATTTTTTCTTTCACCAGTGTTGCAGCTTCAAGCTTTTTATAATGTCGCAATTTTTTTTACTAAAGTTTCCGACAAATTTGAAGCAAGAGTAGTGTAAATTTACGCTATTTTCCTCCGTCAATTTATCTCTCCCGATTTTCCAATTTCCAATTTCTTTTTCCCATTTTTCCTCATTAATTTTCGTACGCAACGGTAGCTCTTCGAACATCGTATAAAATAATCGACCTCACATCTCGCCGCTCGACGCGTCGAGAGTAAACGTTGCAACGATTTTTTTTTTTTTTTTTTCGATGCAGCTCTTTCGATTCTTCCCAGTGATTTGCAATCATTAACGTTCGCCCGATTTAATTATCGTTGTTGCTGCCTCGCGACCCGCGGTCGCCCATTGTCCCGTTACACAACGCCACGGCGACATTGTTCGCTCGCAGACGATCCGCGAAATTCATGCGGCTGTACGATTATTGCGATCGTGAAAGTAACGCGAGCGTGGAGGCTCAATGGTCGTGGCGGACAGAGGTCGGACACGGCAGTGCCGAAAATAATATCCAACCGGGATCGGCCGAAAAACACACGTACGTTAATAAAATAGAGTAAAAGATAGATTTTGCTGGTGGACATTTTAATGACTCCCCGTGCTTTATGCGTCGATGTAGAATTGACCAAAAACGCTTTTGCGCTCGCAGCCCGTGCGCCCACCCTCTCCGATGCGCAATCGTTCGTGTGTATTCGCGCGTTTGTATATTTCCTCCCGCCCTTTCATTCGCACACGGAACGCAGCGTGAAAGCGTTTCGCGCACGCTTAGCGGCAAACGAAGCGAAAGAGGACGAGTCGGAGGGAGTTCCGGCAACGTGACCTACGCGGTAAACACATGGATACACACGGAACTATGGCACAGCGAATAGCCGCGGTACGGTTTCGGGGATGCTGGCAATGGCACGGGCCGGTACAGGCCGGTACAACATTTTTTAGATACAATTACACGCTTTCCAAACGTTCCATTGGGTACGTTGGTGAAAAATAGGTGAAAACCATGTGTGTAGCAATGCGAACTCTTCGCGCACGGAGGCGAGCTTTTTCCACCTACGATGCAGTGGCGGATCGGGGAAATGGAACCTCGGGGCAAAATGGACCCGTGTGCTCCACTCGAGATGCGACTTTGTTTATATGTAGTATGCACTATTTTTGTACTGTTATACTTTTAATACTTTTATGTAGTATTTTTCCACCTACGATGCAGTGGCGGACCGGTGAAATGGAACCTTGGGGCAAAATGGACCCGGGTGCTCCACTAGAGATGCGACTTTGTTTATATGTAGTATGCACTATTTTTGTACTGTTATACTTTTAATACTTTTATGTAGTATTTTTCCACCTACGATGCAGTGGCGGACCGGTGAAATGGAACCTTGGGGCAAAATGGACCCGGGTGCTCAACTAGAGATGCGACTTTGTTTATATGTAGTATGCACTATTTTTGTACTGTTATACTTTTAACACTTTTATGTAGTATTTTTCTACCTGCGCTGCAGCGGCGGCGGGGTAAAATGGAACCTTGGGTCAAAACGGTCCCGGGTGCCCCACAAACTCGGATATGTAGACCGTTTTGTCCAGCTCCACGCTACGAGCTGCACGTTGCAGTTCTAGAATTGTTGACTTCATATTGTGACGACGATATGTGGAATGGCACAGGAGAACGAACAGGATACGTCAGAGGGAGTTCCGGTAACGTGACCTCCTCGGTAAACACATGGATACACATTCTGGAACGATGTGTGCCGAATAGCCGCGCTACAATTTCAGCGATGCCTGCAATGGCGCGGTATCCGCGACAACGGCAGCCGAAACCATTCTGTGGATGCAATTCCGCGTTTTCCGAATGTTTCATTGGCCACATTGGTAAAAAAATAGGTGAAAACAATGTGCAGCAATGCGAATTCTCTGCGCACGCCGGTGACCTTTTTCTACCTTCGCTGAAGTGGCGAGAGGGGAAAATGGACTTTTTTACGTCCTATGACCAATTCAGCGAAGTGGTCCATTTTGCCCCGCTAGTCGCTACGACCTGCACGTTGTAGTTCTAGAATCGCTGAATTCACATTGTGACGACGATACGTGGAACGCTAGATGAGAACGAACAGGACGAGGACGATTTACTAACGCTTGTGTTCGGACGTTAAAAAACTAATCTACTTAGGAAAAAAAAATTAACCTTTTCAGTGGCTGTTAAACCTCGCGAGTGCTGTGAGATGGAGGGAAAAATGAGAGCTTCTGTCTGATGCTGGACTCGAAACGTTCTCGAGCTCTAATGGGCCGATTCTCAGAGCAACGAGAGCGAAATGGCACGAAAAGACGGAAGAGAGCCTTTTTTTGTCATCGTTGATGTGCCGGGACGAGCGGGATCAAACGGACCCATCCGCCCTTTTTGACCTCGTATCGTGCGTACAGGAGGAGTGGGGCAAAGTGGACACTCGGGGCAAAGTTGGCAACCGAGGCTCGAGAGTGCCGTTTTCAAATTTTTTTCATTTTTTTCTGAACGGTGCCATTTTGGCTCGCCTGTTCACTTTGTCTCATCTGTCTGGTCCTGCTGTATTTTGATGCTGGACTCGAAACGTTCTCGCGCGGTAATGAACTGATTTTCAGAGCAACGAGACAAGAAAGCCTTTTTTATCATGGTTGACATACCGAGGCGTGGGGGCAAAACGGACCCACCTGCCCTGTTCAGCGAGTGGGACAAAGTGAAGAGGGTAAAGATGACAACCGAGACTCGAGAGTGCCATTTTCAAAATTTTATTGTTTTTCTGAACGGTTCCATTTAGGCTCGCGTGTCCGCTTTATCTCACCCATACATCTGCGGAATAAACTCGTTCGTGGGATATACCGATGTGATTCGACGATGCGAGGTCAAACAGAAATGGCTCTGGTCCATACTAATCAATCGGCATCACCGAACTACCGAGAATCACGAGATCTGGCCGAGCCACTTTATTGATCAAGGGCAGATTATTCACAGCATGCATATTGATGTTAAATATCAAGTGCATTGCGATCGGATAGCGATGCATGGTATGTCCCACGGATTTGCCAAGAGGGATAGTCACGATTTATTCACTCGGCTTAGAGAGAGGGCTTTGTTTGATGCTGAACACGGATGCTCAAAACGGTGACCGATTTGTCATCAAAATATAAATTTACGTCATTTCGCTATACACAGGAATCTGGTGTCTGGCACTCGACATTTCGTCTGTACGAATAAGTCTGTACGAATAAGCGGGGCAAAATGGAGGACCGGGGCAAAACGGGGCATGAGGAAAACGTAATTTTCCAATAATTTTTGGATGCCCGAATTCGCCCCATCGATACATCAGGCTTTTCTGCCCCACTTTGCCACCTTGTCCGATCCAAAAATGATTGGAAAATTTAGTTTTGCCCCGTTGCCCATTTTGCCCCGCTCTTCCCTACTGTCTTGGCGAGATCGCATGACTGCAACTGGAGATGTTGCATCTCTGCCCGTAATTTGTGCCTGGTTTTTCCAGACATCTTGCTCAATGTCTCAACGTAATCGAAGATATCGAGCAAACCATGCAACAAGACATCCGCTTTGTATGTTTTGCTTGATATCTTCGATCCCGTTAAGACATCCAGCAAGATAGAAAAACCCCCGAGAGTCTCAAACGGAAGGATTTGTGATAACATAAATTCCTCTCATTTCGCTATATACAAGAATCTTGTCTCTCGCACTCTGCACTCGCCACTTTGCAGCGGCTTTGACTCGGTATTTTGTCTCCACGAATGACTAGTGCATTGGCGTGTTTGCGTGATCGCAGCGAGCAAGCGCGTGTGCGCTCCGTTTAGCATAAAATCCCCGCCGTCCTCAGACATTGCACCCTTAAATCTCGCCCAGAGTGGCACATGACAACGCGGACTGGCGGCTTTCTCCGCCGAAGCGTCACGTGCCGGTATCGTTATACCCAAAGCGCATCATGAAGCGAAAGCGCCGAGAGTGTCAGACAGAAGGAGAGATAGATATACAAGTTTGAATGTGAGCATAACAAAAGTTTCGAAACTTATAAGATGTCACGAAGTTTCAAAGATAATGCAACGGAGAAGCGAGAACAGGAGAGGGTGGGGATGAGAGAGAGGGAGAATGGGGGGAGGGGGGAGGATCTTCGTCGCGAGGGGGGAAGAAGCGGGAGAACGAGCGAGGGGTGTATGGAACAGCACCGAACAACGCGGCAACGAGCGCGGCGGACTGGGGCGCGCAACTTTCCCAATTTGTAGATTCGAGACGGCACGAGCGTAGTTTGTGGATCGCGTTATACCTTAAATATTCATCGAATCTTACGCCCGCGCGCGAGCGCGCGCGCACGAGAGTTACTCGGTCCGGGCCGGCACGTCGATTTCCCGGCTTGTCTGCTTCGTGCCGATTTGCGCCACCATGCGCGACAGCGATAGCCGAATTAAGACGGTGGTTTGGGAAAAAAAATTAACAAATTCTGACGACATGGTGTTTCTCCGATGGACGTTGACAATTTTTTTTTTTTGGCTCGACTTTTTTCTCGACGAGGCAAACAGCCGACAAGCGGCACGACGGTTTCTGGAATTGTATGTTACTGTCGTTACTACTGTCGATTTGTGCACGGAGAAAAAATAATTGTTCGGACAACAAGAATTTTGTTAACATAAGTCATTTACCTGCTTAAGATAGGGACAACAAAATATTTTGCTCTGGCAGCAAATATTTTGTTGGGCAGCAAATATTTAGCTATGGCAGCAAATATTTTGCTATGGCAGCAACTATTTTGCTATGGCAGCAAATATTTTGCTATGGCAGCAAATATTTTGCTATGGCAGCAAATATTTTGCTATGGCAGCAAATATTTTGCTATGGCAGCAAATATTTTGCAATGGCAGCAAATATTTTGCTGTAGCAGCCAAATATTTTTGCTTTCACAATAATGAATGATTAACGATCTACATTTTGTTAGAGAAAGAGAACTATTTTTCTCACGTGTGCTACACTGAAAAAAGAATAGCTTGCCAGCTGTCAAATAAAATTTTGTTGATTTCAATTCTACTTTCAATACCATATGATATTGACAAAAAGACGGCAAGATTGACGGGGTTTATCGTTCCAATCCCGTATGGAATCGTAAGAATTGAAAGTAGAATTGAAATAACAATTTTTTTCTTTGGCAACCCGCAAGCGAATTTGACTTGAGTCATTGATATATATATATATATATATATATATATATTTTTTTTTTAGTGTACCACCCGGGAGAGCGGATAGCCGAGTTAAGGTTCCATCGAATGATCGGTGGTTTATAAAGAAAATAAAAAAAATCCATCAGTATGTTATTTTTTCGATGGACTTTATCAATTTTTTTGCGATTTTTCTGAGACTCCGTCGCACCGCAAACGCAACCGGCCGCACGTGCTAAATCCGACTGAACGTGAAATTGAAAGAAAAAGGTTTAAAGAGCGAACAAGTGTCCTTTCTTCCCAATTAGCGAACAAGTTGCCAATACATAAATTTCATCGCCGCCGCGACGAAGAAATATCGAGGATATAAAATTGAAGTACAAAAAAATGGCATTTGGAAGCCGAGAATAGGAGAAAAAAAGGGAATCGAAGGAATATAACATAACCAGGGAAGGAGAAAGACGAGCGGAGTTTTACGATCATAATGGCATATCCGCGGAGCTCCTGTAGGGGTTTCATTTTTTTTTTTAATATATAACTTGGCTGACTTGCGTTGGAATATATAAGTAGAAGCATCGAAGCCTACAAGCTTTCCAAGAGCTATCCAGAAAGAGAGAGAGGGGGACGAGGAGAGGGGGAGGGAGGGCGAGCTTGCATAACGGCTCTACGGCGCTTGGCGACATTTTATCCAACATTTATGATCGCGTATAACGGCCAAGATCGTTATTCCTCAGCTATATTTCTCACCATTATCGACTAATAGGGCCATAGATCGGCTTTCCGGCATAAATGAAAAAGTGTAAGAGAGTTCGCCTATGCTTTGGGGCGGGTGGGATTCCCCGACCTGCTCACACGGTACCGGTTAGCCTGCTATGTGGGATCTTTTATAAACCCGCCATCTCGCCCTGTGTTCTACCATTTTTATATTCGAATAATGATGCACGATCTCTGCCAAAGACCGTTCATCGTTCTAAAAACTTTCTACCATATTCGCTTCGCCTCTGAACATCGGCTCAATTTGTAATCCTTTTGAACGAGGAGAATGCGGATGGTACTTAAAGCCGATGTCTGACAAAAAAATTTATCCACGATACAAGGTGGAGCGGGGCAACATGGGAAGATTGAGCGATGCAACTCTTTGCGTGCAGAAATCGATCTGAAATATTGGAGAGAGCAAGGCAAAACGCACGTTCCCAATTTGTGATGACTCATCTTATATTATATCATATTATCCCTAC
Organism: Ichneumon xanthorius; assembly: GCA_917499995.1. NCBI lineage: Eukaryota > Metazoa > Arthropoda > Insecta > Hymenoptera > Ichneumonidae > Ichneumon > Ichneumon xanthorius. Next base: position 13,762,384 of record OU824201.1, read on the forward strand.
TCATGTATAATTTTTTCTACCTTCTAACTCATGATTAGGGTCCATATGTATCATATGCGTTTCTTCAACGTAAGAGGGTCCTATGAGCAGTAAATGGGTTTTGCCGCACATGAATCTCTTCGTTTTTTTCATAAGGAAGAGAATGGTACGTTGCGTTAGTGTTCTGTTCAACAGCCAGCGAGTAACTGAGGCTACTACCGGTCTTTGCAACATCCTTAGATGATGAAACTAAATTATCGTGGCGGTCCCAAGTCGATAATGTCAATTTCTACTTTAGGAGTGCAATTTGAATATCGTCTTTGGTACTTTTGTACCCCATACATGAGTTCTAGGATTATATTATATTATATTATATTATATTATATTATATTATATTATATTATATTATATTATATTATATTATATTATATTATATTATATTATATTATATTATATTATATTATATTATATTATATTATATTATATTATATTATATTATATTATACATAACTTATATTTTTGTTTACGTCCCGCGAAAGATTGCACATATAGTCCGATTAACCCCGGAGAACGGTTTTGCCCCGCTCTCTTCCCCCCGCCCCTCTCTGCCACCCTCATACGTGATAGTTCGAACTTCGTAATTTTCAATACCGTTTGATCCCAAAATTATCGAACGTGTCGAAGTTGCGTAACGAAAATTTGGCCACTGCTTGATTGGTATGGACATGTGACGGGGTGATTCTCTCTCGGTCGTTCGCCTCGCTTCCCACACGTACATCGTAGTATGCCCGACGTATAGTAAGAAGGTAGCCGGAGAGCGGCGTAATAGCGCACGCGGGTTTCCTTCGAAATTTCACGTAATAGGGTACACGATCGCTAGACACGGGACACGGGACATGAACAGCAGGATAACGAAGACACGTATAACGAAAGCTTGCCACGATACAGCATGCATAGCAAGCGACTCGTCTGAATCCATATCGTGCTCGAATAGTCTCAACGTTGTATCGTTATAGGACACTGCATATTATACTCTCGTGCAGTACGCCGGGCTTTCCTATCCGTCCGTCTAACCTGCAAAATATCATTATCTTGTTGACAGATTCGATCAGAAATATAATGACGACAGGAGACAGCGCGGAATAAATATGGTTCGGTTCGGTATTTTCCCGAGAATCGTGGTTATTCGACGAAAGTGTAAAAGCATTTTTTTTCCGAATATCCGCGAGTTAGCGTATTCTGCATTTTGGCAAAAAGTATGAAGCTTCGTGGAGGGTTCCGATGCTCTCACCTCAAGATTTCAAACTCACTTTACTGGAAAATTTCGAAATACAATCGTATAAAATTTTTACAATGGTTTTGTAATTATGGCACAAAGAGCGCCAAGTTTTTATTTTTTATAATACCGTGTAAAATAGTGAATACATTGCGTAAGATATTTGACGTTGGCAAGGGCTGAAGAGAGATAAACAATTAAAAATAAATTCACATCACTAAAATGTCACGATATATATCGACTTTCGAGTTTTTGATATCGAAAATTCGATATTTCTATTGTTGTCATTTAATTCGTTCTGTGATTGTTCGGCAATGACGAAGAATTTCATTAACTAAACAATGAAAAAATGTTTTTTTTTTACATTTTTATCCAAAGAAATGTCAAATTGCCCCGCAACTTGATATTTTTTGGGTGAAAATACAAAAAACTTTTTAATACAACCCGAAATCCGTCAGAGCGCTAAATCGTCCCTCTCCCTTTCGGAGCCTGCGAATTTTGAACATTATTACAATTACTTTCTTTTATCTAACAATCGGAAGAACAAAGAGTTTACAATCATATACGATCATTCGTTTCCTGGTTCAGAAACATACATGCAAGTCGTATTTTAACTTTTTGACAATTCCCCAGAAATTCTCTGCCTAACGTTTATTTTAACAAATTTACGTTAAACACGTAATTATAGAGAGTAGCCGGGCTCGCTGTGTCCATGTATAATTTTATCGAATATAATAAACATGTGGTCCGGGGGGGAGGGGGGGGCGGGGTTCTCTACGTGCGACGAAATTCAACGTGGTCAGGGGGTTGTGGGCTGACCAGCAACGCGTATAATATCGCACGGTGGCGGGAACCGAACGGTACAAAGTGCGGTATCCCGTTGTCCCTTGAATAAATCGTGTAGTACCTACCGGTTGAAGCACATAAGCGTGTCGGAGTCGTTGTAAACGTGCTCGTAGGCCAGGTACGAGGAGGCGGGGAGTGACCGTCAACTACACAAAGTACGTTCGCCCGCGGAATTGCCAACGGTTATAGAGTGAAAATTTAATAACTGGGTTTGTCGCGTAGGGTACGTGGCGAACCGTCGACGACCCCTTCGAAACGGCGTGCCGACAGCAATCGCAAGAGTTCCCTGCAGGCTTAAAAATAATAATTCTGAAAAATTTGTAGGAAAAATAAGTGAGTTTCCGGGTAATCGTTAAGAGCTCGGAAGGAAACTACAGAGATTCGAGTCAGAGGACGATGCTCGAAAACGGCAGATTTCAAACAACCTTGCAGTGACGTCAAGTCCAGTATTAACGTGAACGTCAAATTTATTTGATGGGCATTCGCGAATAAATATTTTTATTTTAGCAAAATAATAATTTTAGTAAAATAATAATTTTAGTAAAATAATAATTTTAGTAAAATAATAATTTTAGTAAAATAATAATTTTAGTAAAATAATAATTTTAGTAAAATAATAATTTGAGTTAAATAATAATTTGAGTAAAATAATAATTTGAGTAAAATAATAATTTGAGTAAAATAATAATTTGAGTAAAATAATAATTTGAGTAAAATAATAATTTGAGTAAAATAATAATTTGAGTAAAATAATAATTTGAGTAAAATAATAATTTGAGTAAAATAATAATTTGAGTAAAATAATAATTTGAGTAAAATAATAATTTTAGTAAAATAATAATTTTAGTAAAATAATAATTTTAGTAAAATAATAATTTTAGTAAAATAATAATTTTAGTAAAATAATAATTTTAGTAAAATAATAATTTTAGTAAAATAATAATTTTAGTAAAATAATAATTTTAGTAAAATAATAATTTTAGTAAAATAATAATTTTAGTAAAATAATAATTTTAGTAAAATAATAATTTTAGTAAAATAATAATTTTAGTAAAATAATAATTTTAGTAAAATAATAATTTTAGTAAAATAATAATTTTAGTAAAATAATAATTTTAGTAAAATAATAATTTTAGTAAAATAATAATTTTAGTAAAATAATAATTTTAGTAAAATAATAATTTTAGTAAAATAATAATTTTAGTAAATATTTTATTTTAATTTTACTGAAATAATTATTTAAACTAAATAACTATTTATTTGCGGGGCGCCCGTCAAATAATTTATTTTTACCTCAAGTTACCTTAAGCTACCTTAAGAAGTTAATTTTTCGTGGAGGTCGAAATTTCGATAAATACATTATTTTTCCACTATACTATTAATCCCCCGTTTAGGTGGCGGGAATTCGCCCACCCTCCCTTAATCGAGAAACGGGAATCGAGATCGTCGGGAAACTTGAGGGCAGAAACGAGCACACATCCGTCGACGATGCCAGAGGAGCCAGCCGCGATAAATAAGATCCCCGCGCGACGAGCCCGACGGGTTGCAGACAACATTAGTCGTCGGCTAACCGAGTGTAAAATTCGCGTCGTCGGGTTGTTAAGTTTTCCTTCGCAGCTGATTCCGTCTCAGCGGGCAGCCACAACCGGGTAGGAACATTGCGTTCTACCTCGGCGTTAAATGTAGTTCATGATTCGATGTACGTCGAGTAGATAACCGGCATTAGTACTGCGAGTGGCTCGACCGAACGGATTAATGCTCCCCGGAAAGTAACGGAAGGAGCGAAGGAAAAGTTCATAAAACAGGATGGAAAAAAAATATTGAAAGATAAAAAAAAAACACGGCGATTCCCCGAGCTTCTGCTGAGTGAGGTAGTCGAGGATGTTGCAGGGTGAAAACAAGTGCAGGGTGGAGCGGGTCAAAACGCAACCCCGGGGCAAAACGGACCGCGACTCGGGTACGTCTTGTGTCGGTGGTCCATTTCGCCCCGTCCTCCCCTACCGATACTTTGTCGAAGTCGCAGCGAGAATCGCAGGAGGTAAAATACGGCAAGACGCTGAAGCAGAAGCTGGCGTTGGGACAGCAGGCGTAGCTGGATTGGAAAGTGGAGAAAAAAAATATAAAAAAAAATAATTAAAGCACCGAGCTGCGTGAGCCGAGATCGGAGAACCGCGTAATCGAATGATTCGGAGGCGGGTCACGAGGATCGGTACAAAGTAGAATAATTGGTTTGGGAAGAATGTAAGTACCGGTGGAGGCGGTAATTAGCTGTTCCTTGAGGCGTAACAAACTATGCTGTTAATGCTTTTTCCAAGTCCCCGTGTATATCACGCCCCCCCCCCCTCTCCCCCTCGATCCTCGCGCTGCCCGCTAATTTTCTGGCCGTTGAGCGCGCAGGTTGCCTTACGTCGAAACTGCTCCAACTCAGGATACGCCGTTGTCTTTTAATCCGCTTTTGTAACTCAAATTTTTATTGTCTTAGCTGCGCATAAGTTGTGATGGTGAAATTATACATTGGCACCTCAGTAGAAATAGCTGGAAGTGTTGGACATCGCTTCAACAAGAAAAATAGCTTTGGTATATTCGTAGAGTAAATCTTTGAAATTTTCAATTTTTTCATACCTCGCTCTTCGACCGTTTCTTCACTACGAACTAAATGCACTAAACGATCCCTGGCAGTGATATTAAAATTTTCTGCTTGTTGAGTGTTGCATAAGTGGATTAAAATCCACTTATGCAACTCAAATTTTTGTTATCTTAACTATGCATCAGCTGCGAAGGTGAAACGATGCATTGGCACCGCAGTAGAAATAGCCAAAAGTATAGAACGTGGCTTTAAAAAATAGCTTTAGTATCTTCATAGAATACATTTTTTTCAACATCGCCAAAAAATCTCGCACTGAACCATCCCCAATAGCAATATTAACATTTTCAAGACTCAGGACGCGCCGTTGTCTTTTAATCCGCTTTTGTAACTCAACATTTTTGTTGTTTTAGCGACGTATAAACTCCAAAGGTAAAATTAGCCATTGAAACCGCAGTAGAAATAGCCACAAGTGTTGGACCTCGCTTAAAAAAAATAGCTTTGGTATCTTCGTAAAGTTCACTTTTGAAATTTGCATACCTCGTACTTCAACCGCCTCTTCAACATCGCCAGAAAATCTCGCACTAAAACATGTCTGTTAGCAACATTAGAGCCTTACATCGGGGTCTTGTCAGGCCTCTTCCCCATTCGTTGGCGTGGCGAAATGTAACGCTCCAGAACTTCTACCAGAGACGCTGACACACACGACGCGTCGACAACGAATTAGTTGGTGGGCGTTAAGCACGGAAAGCAGTACACGTAGTAGAAACAGAGTGTAAGGAGTATCCAGTGCGTTTCGTTCAACTTGTCCCGTTTTATCTCCTTTTTTTCGGTCGTTGTCGAGGGAGCTACGTGATAAACCGCCGGAGTGTATATATAGCGCGTGTATGAGTTCGCAGAGTGTACGTGTGTGGAACGGCGCTTCGCGTTCATTCGGCGAAGACCTAGGTCAGCTTGAGATCGCGGGGGCGACAAGGCCGAGACGCGACACACTCGTGCTCGCCTCCCTCGTACCATCGGCTGTACGTGAAAACCAGCTAGAACCGACACCCACACACCGACCATGGAAGAGACACAGTGGAACGTCCTACGCCGGCCGGCAAACGAACTGATCAATGTTTTAAGGGCCGACGTTGTAACTGCTGCCAAAGGTCACTCGTTTCGCGGCGATTCACCAGCCGAGCTCGTCGTTGTCGAGAACGAAGCGCAAAAAACTAGATAACCGACGATACCAGTCGCAATTAAGGAAGATATGAATTCTTCATGTTCATTTCCGGTGCATTAGCGAATGCTGCGGAGCTAAATTGTTTTCGGATTCACTCTCGTGGAGGAAACCAAGTTTCATCCACTTTGACAGAGAATGTGAGGTTTTCATTGCTCTGTAGATCAAAAGTATGTTTGGTCTTGTTTGTAGAGAAATTGATGCGACGGAATGTAAGAAAAGTGTTTACGACGAACTTAATAGAAACAAAATTGGACGGATTATTCGATAGGATTGTCGATACCCTGGGATCAAGAGAAGTCCATCAATATTATGGGTGAGACTGGAAGACGACACAGTAAAAAATAATTTCGTAAAATTAGAATACGAAGTTTCGTAAAAATAATTTTGTTAAATAAGCAACAAATTCGTTTCTTCATGTTCGAATATACAAACCTGTCCTTTTATTTCCCGTGTCATTAACAATTTTAATGTGTACTTGTGTTTGTAAAACTGAAATCGGATGGTGGGATTGGAAAATTAACAAATAAAAAATTGTGGACGTTTGTCGACAATAAGTTGTAAAAAGTGCAAACTTTTTTTTACTGTGCACACGACGTTGCAACCTTGTCTTCATCCTCGCACTGCTCCGTCGATCAACAATACACTGAGAAAAAATGACATAGTAAAAGTAACAATACTGACTTTATACTATAAAAAATAGTTCCCAGGGGGAACGTTTATATTTCATAGTTACGACAGTAACTAAAAGTCATCGTTACAACAATAATTATAATGTAACCAATTGAATATACACTTTCAAAAACTATCTATATAGTCGTTCCTCCTGGGAACTATTGGTATAGTAGAGAATACCATCCTTTTTCTCAGTGTATGTTTGCTCGTATTTGTAGGGAAATCGCAACGTGCTTTTCGCGGTCCAGTTCCGATGCGACAAACATCGTAAGAATTACAGGTTCCAGAACTCCAATCTGTCTTTTTTGCCCGACGACTTTTTTCCCTCGCGTCGCTAATTCCGGAAACTTCATCGTACACCGAAACGACGAGAAGAGAACCAGAAAACTATATAAGTAGCTCACCGAGCGGCCGCCACTTCTGGTGCGCCGGACGAATTTCGACGAGTCTGATCTACAGACCAACTCGATACTCTTTTGCTCTCTTCCTGTCTTGTTCCACCTCTCGGTCATTCGTCTCTCGGTTTCTTTGCTCCCGCGCAAATTCACCGTACGTATAAAGACCCGACCGACGCGGTCTGTGGAAACGACCATCCACTTTCTTTCCCCGCGAGCCGGCGTGCAGCTCTACGTGCCGTGGTTTGCGAGAGCTGCGAAAGCTACCGCACTCGTGTCTTCGAGCTTTGCTCAACCCGGGCCCGGAATTTTCTTATTTATATTTGTAATACTCCGCGATTCCTGGAACTTTATTCCCTTCCACCTTGCTCCAAGCTCTTCTCCTTCTTCGCTTGTCCTTCTTCATCTTCCTCTTCTTCTTCCTCTTTTTCGTCTTCGCTTTTTTTTCTTCCTCTCCTCTTCTCCTTTTTTATCTTCTTCTTCTTCGCTCCGTTTTGCTACCTCGTACACTTGAACCCGTCCCATCTGTACGAGTTATGCAGCAATATTAAATAACTCGGAAAAATCCGTCTACAACTGTACTCTCGGTATGTACTCCGCGGCGTAGTCCGATTTTGTACACGTCACTCTCTCACTTCCTCTCTCTCCGGGGCTGCCCTTACCGAACCATTTTTTCTCCCGTTCCCTGTCCCTCGTCGCTATTTCCTCCTTCCTCTCGCAGCATCCCTCCCGGGATATCGGATAACTTCGTTGTATCTTCCCCCTCCCCGAGGACATAAAAATCTCGACCCCGGGATTAAATGTTTGCTCTTTGACTCGTATTTCTCGAGAACGAAGAAATTTCAGAAAAATAAAGATTTTTCAATGGACGCCGGACTTTTGAACCTTCAAATCGCCAAACCTCCGTACTGCTGAGGTGAGTGATCTTTCCCAACTGCTTGACTGGAAATATCTGAAATGTGTGAAGTACTTGAAATAGGTGAAATACTTGAAATATATGAAATACTTGAAATATGTGAAATACTTGAAATATGTGAAATACTTGGAATATGTGAAGTAAAGTTTGAAAAATTCCATTTACCAATTTTTACACCCAAACAATTTTTTCGAAAAACTGTCACATTTAAAAAATTATTTTTTTTCGATCTTTACGCTTTAATAATTTTTCTCTGACGTAATCCCAGTCGTGAATCTCTCTTTCGGATCCTGCGCGTCCAACTTTTGCAGAAAAATAAAAATAAAAATTAGATTTTTTTATACGCTGTTTCGTCAAGGTAGCGAATATGCTAAGGCGACAGACGATGGCTCGAAGACTCAAACTATCGACGCATTATTGCTTATCTCGCTGAGCCGTTAATCGATGGAATATTGAAAGCTTTTGTCGAGCGCTTCGTCGATTAATGGCTACAAGGATTAGTCTTACATCCCTCCCTTTCCTCGACCTCTTTACCCCCCCCCCCCCCCTCCTGCCCCCTCTCTATACCATCCTCGCGATTCATTTTCTTTTCCCCGAATCTACTTTGGCTTTAGAGTTAATTTAATGGTGGTGGGATTAGCCATAGGAATATTCATTTGGGCTCACCCTCGCCCGGAGTCACATCGTCGCGCGTATATAGCGCAATCTGCGTCTCTTCTTTTCCCGCTCGGAGGCTGTTATATAGCCCAAGCGCCACCAAAGCACCGTTGGCTATACCAGCACCAAGGATTTTATAGATCACCTTCTCTAAATCCTTTTCAGCGTTTCCGTACCTCGTAAACTCGGTCGAGAGTGCGCCACGGCGACTGCAACTCTCTCGCGATTCTACTAGCCCCACCAATCGCCGTTGGCAATTATCTCTTATGCGATAAATATAGTGTCGCCTTTAATTTTGATACATTAAACGAAGGCGATCAATTGATCGGCCTGCAAATAGTTCTCCGACTCGGGGTGGCCATTACGTCCGAACGTCGGAGGGGCTAATTACCCTCTTTCGAATTGCCCTAATTATGGCCACGATGCGCTATGCAAGAGTACTCGATATATAAATAAAGTGCATGGCCACGGGGTGGCTGCAGAGGAAAATTTAACGTTCGCGGTATCTACAAATGTTTAAGCATTCGATGGCGAAATACGATGGGTGGGAGCGTTCTGGGTGAGTCTTAAAATCAGATAAGGTCGGATTACGAAATAAAAAAAAAAAATTTTAATGCAAGGTTTGGATAAATTTAATAAATTAATTGATTCTTTGCGGGACTTAAAATCAGGTACGGAAAGATTGCAACGTTTAAAAAAAATACTATACAAGATTTGGATAAATTAAATCAATTAATTCATTCTGGGCGAGTCTTAAAATCAGATGCGGTCAGATTACGAGATTAAATTTTTTTTTTTTAATACAAAATTTGAAGAAATTGGATGTAGAGGGGGAGTAGATAAGATTTAGTTTCATCTTTTTTCACGATTTCACTCTTCAGCCGCATCCTGTAGCGCGTAGATGCGTTCTGATAAATCGTACAGTTTTGGGGACATTTTTTCGTCATAATACGGTTCGAGCTTGCGGTTGTAGGAGCAAATTACAATTTTTTTTTTTGTCAACGCTTGATGCATGTGCGACATTTGCATTAAATAACACGATTTGGACCGCAATATTGATGTTGATGGCATCTCTGCATAATACAATATACACAGATTACAGATCTCAGTATGCGGACTGTACACACACCGCTCGTATACGGAGCACTCCGGGTCGAATCGATATCGCTGTGATTTTATCGTATTTAACATTTTTTCCTTTTAGTATGTGTAGTGTGGTTTAAGAAAACACTCGACACGAAATTTTCCGTTTTTTTTTTCAAAATTGATTTCATCCCAATCACTGAAAATATGAACACCTTTTATAATACTATAACTATTGATAACCATTTAATAATTATTAGAAATGATAATTAGAAAAATATAAGAAGTGTCACGACGAAGTCATTTTGGACCGAAACGCTCCATACAAAGTGTCCCACGTATCCCTACAGTGAAGGTCCGACTGAATGGCGAAACTGGCACCGAAACCAGAACCAGAATCAGAAATTTGTATCGTATCGCATCCCGTTGACCTGGAACGAGGATCGTGCCGGTTTTTTCCGTGCAACGATGCTACCGAGCGAGTCCAAAGCTTCGTCGTCGACAAGCCAACGTTGATTTAATTAATAATTACGTTTTAATAATGATTACAAATTAATAATTACCAGGATTAATTATTACAAATTAATAATTACCAGGTTAAATTATTACAAATTAATAGTGACTACAATTAATTATTGTAACGAAACCGTTGTTCGAAAAAATCCGCAAATTGGTTTCGAGTAAACTATTTTGTAGCACCGTGCAAAGACACCCTAAAAGGAAAAACCACGAGTCTCACGACGCCTCGTTTTGGCCTGAAACGCCCCACACAAAGTGTCCCAACGAGCCCCTACAGCGAAGATCCAACGACATACCGGAACCGGCACCGGAACCAGAACGAGAACCGCAACCGGCGCCGTGGCTGCAACCGCAACCGGCGCGCGGAGCCAGAACCGTGACCGTAACGAGAACCAGAACCAGAAACGTGCATCGTATCGCATCCCGCTGACCCGGAACGAGGATCGTGCCTTTTCCGTGCATCGACGCCAGCGAGCCAGTCCGAAGCCTCCTCTCCTTCGCGAGCCAGCGTTTCAACCCCCGAACGTTGTTTTTCATTACGGCCGTACGGCGGCAACGTCACGGCCGACGGTGGCGACGGTCGCGGGCGGCGATGGCCGTCTCTACATTTTATATCCGGTGTGGGGTGCCCAAGAAGCGTCCTCGGTGCGCAGAATCCGTGCGCATGCCGCGCGGGGGTGGTTTGGTCGACTCGTCAGTTACTTTTCGCGATCCGAGGAGCGCGCTCCGGCTGCACGAGGCCGACGAGTTTCACCCACCTGGTCCGCACCACGCGAGACATCCCAGTTTCTCGGCCAGGACGCAACGCGGAAAACGGCACACCTACCCGACACAGAGAGGAGCCCCGACCGCCGCGCGTCAATGGGGAGGGAAGGCTGAGGACTCGCCACCGGGCGCTTCATCCACGATCGGGAGCGAGATAGAGAAACCCGCCGCTCCGGCCGCTCGAGCCGCCGCCTCCGCAGCAACCGCTACGCCACGTTTCGCAACCCACCCCGTTGCGCATCCACGACAGATCGACGTTGACTCTCGTGAGGCTCGGGACCGCGCGCTTCCTCAAATCGTCGACATAAATATCACGTAGGAATTTTTTTTTTTAAATCGCTGTTAAAAAATTCTTCAACTTCCGTTCGTGTTCGAGAATAATCGAGAGCTTCCGGCTGCTCCGAAAGATCCGTCGATACGCCAGCGATTCCCCGTTGGATTATCCCGAGAGTTCAGGAATTCGAGTTCGAGACTCGGTCAATGAAGAATTTAACTGAAGAGTCCTAATAAATTTAATATATATCGGTGTGCCAAGATTAGGAAAATCTAACTCTATTCCTATAACGATAAATATTATAAATATTATATATATATATATATATATTTAAAAAATTCTATACATGTAATGTAAAGATAATTATCCGAGTCGTCGAATGAAATTATTCGAGTCCGTTAGATTTCGATCTGCCGCGCCGCGTTGATTTTCCAAGTGCCGTAGTCGAGAGGGTGGCGCGTTCGCTGGTGCGGATTTGAGTAGTGATCAGAGGGAGGTGAAAGAGATAAAAAAAAAAAAAAAAAAAATCGACGTCGAAAACTCGACGTATCCGGCTCGTTCGAGCGTAAGTTGGATCCGGCGAAACACGCGTTTCCACTCACTCTCGGCAGAAGTCTCCCCGATACTCCTTGCCTTTGCACACTCTCGATCTCCGCGAGCTTCGCGCGAGAGAGCTTCTGTCCCTCGTGTCGTCCCGCTTGTGCTCTTTTTTTTTTAAGTCCCCCGTGTTTTTTTCCTCTCCTCTTCGCGCCTCTGCATCGTCGCCTGCGAGTGCGGCGCGTGTGTGTGCGTGTCGGAGCAGTGGTAACAGGTTCGAAACGGTGCCGAGCGGAGTCGACGGTGCTCCGTGATTTCCCGTATTGCGGGTGAAAAAAAGAGGACCCGATAAGCCCGAGCGCGAGGGCGGAAATAAAAGGGATACAGTGCAACGAGCGAGAGCGATTGATTAACGGGCCTTTCGAACGCTCGTTTTAACATCGTGGGGACGAAAACAAAGCGAGCCGAGAAAACGCCGCGTCGAAGTCAATCGACGGAGAGGAGAAGTTATCGAATACACCTTTGACGAGACTCTGGGAAATTTGTTTGTTCGTTGTTTCGATGAGAGTGCGAAGCGGATTATTGCTGTGCGACGTTTTGTGACGGATGTAACGGTTCGGTCGGGATTGAAAATATTGAAAATCGGGTGGGGTAACGAGGGTGGATTTTTGGGCGCGAAATCCTCCGAGCCAATTGTCGGCGAGGAGACTGAACAAAAAGTCGCTTGGGATTATTTTAATTGAGGCTGAGAAAGCGAGCGATCGAAGGCTGCGTTTACTGCGGGCTTGTTGTTGGAACGGCCCGATGAAAAGGCGCTAGCTTCGATCCGCGGTGCCAATTAGACGAATTATTGGAGAGGGTGATTTTGTTGTTTTTTTTTTGCGATCGGTATTGAAGCTGATGGTTGACGAAACAGGTGCGATAATCGTACGGTGATTCGAGTGGCGATTGCACGGGGCGAAAATCCGATCCGGGAACTCGCTGTGGGTTTTTTGGCTGGTTTGTTCGCAACAAACTCGTGCGAGCTAGCCCGGCAAAGTGAATACCGCAAAGTCCAACGCCGACAAGACAATCCAGCATCAGCAATATCCCCGTGACGTCATCGTCAGCATCAATGACAAGGGCAGCCAAGTTATCGAGTTGAGGTTCGTATTTACTGGAATTCATTATTTTTTATTTATTTTTTTTATGGTGTTTTACCTGGGCAGATGAAAGTTGGAGTTCGCTTGGATATTTCGAGGCGTTTCATAGACGTGCGGGAGAGCGGGGCAAAACGGGACTCCGCGAAGTTTGGTTCTTTTATGGCTTGTGACTAATTTATGAAAATTGCGCGTCTTGCACAGGGGTTCCGTTTTGCCCCGCTCTATCCCACATACACTCATTACTTAGAGTTTTTTTTGGGTATATCTTAAGATCGTTTCATCAATTGAGAACAATTGATATTGGCGACTTAGGGTTATTTAATTTGTAAAAATAGCGCGTTTCGTCCCGACCTACCCCACTTACACTCAAAACTTACAGAGGTAATGAGGGTTCTTTTTTATAATTTTAAATTCGTCTCATCAATTGAGAATAGTTGCGATTGGAAATGATTTAGGATTTTTTAATTGAAGTGTTTTTTATGTCCTGCGAATTAAAAAAAAATTGCGCCTTTTAGGGTGGCGTTTTGTTTTGCCCCGTTTTTACTGAGTTAATTTTTTTTATTTAATTTACTGAGTTATTTACAGAGTTAATTTAGTTTCTTTTTTTTCTATTCTTAAATTCGTATCATCACTCGAGAATAGGTGAGATTGGAAATGATTTAGGATTTTTTAAATTGATGTGTTACTTTTTTTTTTACCGGACAACTATATATTCGGTACAAGAAATCGTATATTCGAATTTAATTTTATTACGTCGACCCGTTTCTCGGCTATCGCAACCGACGACCATTAAATGCAGAGTTTCAACTTCAATTTAACCCAGCGCCCGTGCGATATCAGTAATTAAATATCAAATACCAATTTACCGCGCTGATTCGGTATTTCGCTCGGCAACGGGATGAGACATAAATATCGAGAGAAGAGAGGAAAATTCGCGAAAAATATCTCCGGCTATTTGTCAGCCGAGTGAATTAATTTTTAATTATAGTTGAAAAGTACAAAAAATTGTCGATCGCTCAGTATCCTCGTTTTACATGCGAATTATGCACATGTGATCGTAAAAATGTAAAAATGACTAATCCGACACATTAAGTGAAGTTTTTCGATTAATGTAAACGATATTATTTTTTAGAAAATTGGTTGAACAACGTTCGGAATTTGTTCAGAATTTCTCGGCTTTGACGTTAACAATGTGAACTGCTTAGATTTCAGCCTCCAATAAAAAAAAATTATCTAATGACAGCTTAAACATTATCGATCATTTCTCTATTTATCTAAAAAGTCTTAAAAATACGATATAATGACTAAAAAAATAAAATACAATGGGCTCGACGGCCCATTGGGCGAAGATAAACCCGAACGAAAATTTGCAAATACCCGTTTTACAATATCCTTTGTACCTTTGTATTGGCAAATGTACTATGGCCAATAAAAGTCTTGTCCTACTACTAAAATAGAACGTACCAGACACACAACAACAAAATACCGAGACGATAAAGCACAACCGGCAAAGCCAAACGTTTTTATTATCGATATTATCGATGATGTCTAGACATCGATTTACGCGGGGCAAAATGGACCCACGTCGTCCACTGAAAATAAAGAAAAAAAAAGTAACCATGTTAATGCCAAATGTCATTCGGCGCCATTGCCACGAAAATGGCAACGGTAAATGGTAAAAACGGTTCGTTTTGTTCCTCTCTTTCCAACTTCTATTTTGGACCTCGATCAAATATGTGTGCGACATTGATTGGAAAATTAGTCGACCGATTCGGCGCGCTGAAAAGATTAACCTTGCGAAGGTCCGAATGAACGTGGACTCTACAAATTCCGATATTGGCTCGTCAGCCGAGGTCAAACATATTCGGACGGTGCTCCATCGACGCCTCCGCACGGTCGATACTTCTTCAAGCTTTCATTAACAGCAACATCGGTTTCGATCAATTTTCCCACGCAGCTGCGACATTTCACCGTTGAAAATTGCTAATTCGGGAAACTCTTCGCGTTCCGATAACTGCTCCGAGCGGTGGGGCGTGCATCTCGATTACAATTATGCAAAGGCGAACCCCGGTGAGGCACAAGCTCAGCTGGCCCGGCCGAGAACGTCGCTGTACTACGCACGGGGTTCCCCTCTCCGCATCCCCTACCGCACAAAACTACCTACCACCGTTATGGACAAGGGACACCTGTTGAACTAAACAAATCTTGAGAAAATATTAAAGCTCGTTGAAACCGAAACATATTGCCAATCTCACATTAATCTCTTTCTTCCTTTCTCTCACTTTTCACCTGTTTCACTCTTTTACTATTTACTATTTGCACTAATTGTTATTTTTATTATTTACTATTTATACTAATTGTTATTTTTATTATTTACTATTTATACTAATTGTTATTTTTACTATTTACCATTCGTCAAATTTTGACCAACATTTTTAGATTGTAATTGAAGAAGATATTTTCCAAAACATAGCTAGTTTAAAAACGTGGCATAAATGCGTTAACGCATTTAGCAATAAAATCTTTTTTCTTTCCTGACTCGAATTTTAGTATATTTTTATGATGGAATATAATGAATCCGATTCTTTCGGCTCGAATCGAAAATTTCCAAAAAAATATTGGGGACCGGATAGTTCCGTGCATTTTTTTTCTGCCAAATACGATTGCGATATCAGCTTCGGCTTAAAGTCAAACCGGACATCGGTAATCACAACAACAACATAGTTCATTCTCCGATTAAACCAACAATATTCTCTATTCCCAACGCGCAGCTAGCGCAATATCCCATCGGATTCATCGGTGAAAAAAAAAGAAAAAGTCTGCCCTGGACCCGATTGCAGGAAATCGTTCAATTGCTTTCTCATCCCCACATCTATGAGCCGCGCATGTACCAGCCGACACACCGGAGCTCTTTTCGTTGTCGATTGACCAATCTAAAAGAGAGAAAGAGATTGAGAGAGAGAGACAGGCAAAGCGATATTTATTTTGCGTTCTGGGACAAGTTCCCTCAAGCGCTGAACCGCAGATACACAATTTTTATAAAAACATGACGAAGTACTGTGCATGCTATATACATAAAATATATTCCGACATACGCAATAAAAACAGCCAAGAGGTCTTCAAATAAAATAAGTAAATAAAAAAGAGAAAATATCGAAATGAGAAAATATCGAATACTTCTCAAAAACGTATTTTTGTGCTCTGAACACGAATCTGCTGGCCTTTTTGTGCGTTAGGGCAGTGGGACATTTGTATCTTCGATTTTATGCACTGAAAACAGTTTGCTCTAATGTGAAATCGGATTTTTGGGATTAAAATCTAAAATATTGGGTTTGGAGCAAAATGAACGTCATATTCGTGATCAAGGGGCCGCAATATTTTAATAAAGTGACGTTTCGGGGCTGAACTTTTCGGGGTATGTAGGGGAGACCGGGGTAAAATGGCACAGCGAGGTAAAATGGCGCAGCGGGGCAAAACGGGACTGTGAGGGCAAAACTCAGTTTTCCAATAATTTTTGGATGCTCCATTTTGTCCCGACGATACATCCGGATTTTTAAACCCGTTTTGCCCCGGTGTGCCATTTTGCCTCGCTCTCCCCTACGTTTCGGGGTTAAAATTTTCGGGGGATGACCGTTCGAATTCTTTGCCACCCTACCTTCGAGGTTACCTTTTAGGGTATTTTTAGTTTTAAGTGTATTTATAGATGTATATTCTGTCCATTTTTTTGCTTATTTTATTCTACATCTCTTGCATGTATTTTGGCTATTTGCACCGTGCTCTTAGTGGGCTTCGCCCGAGGGCACGAAATAAATGACTCTTTCAATCTAGTTGCTTCGATTAGTCCAACCATTTTTTTCCCCAGCGTCGCAATGGAGTAACCAGAGCATATTTCCAGTCAGCGGGAAAGTTTCGCGACATTAGCGACTAAGAAAAGCAGTGCTGGGAAGAGCGAGGTTTAACCATCGCAATCGAGAGTCCATCGCAGGAGGGAACGAGAGAGCCAGGGAGATTCGATCGATTTTAGTGGATTGCACGACTGCGAATCCCCGCCCCTCGATTGCAAATCACCCGTAACAACGAGTAAATTAAATTTCAGATCGTTAAATGACTTTTAATACTCACCGCTGTACCGTGACTGTGTAATGGCATTGTGCGCGAGCAACGAGAAAGCACGGTACGCATTCTACTAATTCTGTACGATTGTCGTATAAAACGATGCCTCTGTCGCTGTCCCGTCGATGGACCGATCGTTCGCGCGAATCCGGAAACGAGTCGAAGTGTATAACGTTTTAAGCACTCAAAGTATCGAACATCGATGCGCGTAGCGAGAGAGATTACAATGGGTTCGAGGTCCCTCTCACCGCCGCTGGCCAAAGTACGCCGCCCTGTGAAGATATATACCGATATATACCGATGCATAGCGATCTGTGTGTATGAACGTTCTATACATACACGGTTAGGCAAAGCTGCGAATTGGCAAATCCGAGTGCAGCCCACCGGCAGAACGATTTTGAAACGTGCCCGGGCGCTACCGATCTCGTAATCCTGAAACCACATTATTCTGCCTCGTTACATAGTTCACCAGATCGTGATAGCGATTGTCAAACGTTCCGACGCGCGGCACAAATTCGGGCCGCTACGCCTATAATCGAATCGGTCGGCGCACGATGCCAGGTGTAGGTAAGGTAGATCGGATGAACGTGCAGCGCCGGAATTCTTGTATCTGCGCATGAAGTCCGAATATCGATAACGAATATCGGTTTCAAGGGTTGTCGAGTACCGAGGCTCGAAGTAGATTTCTTGCGCTAAGACGCCTCGTTGGCTACTTTAGGTGGCTATGGAATGAAAGATTCAGGCAGTCCAAACAGGTCCGAAGCTGTTAGAATCGTTAAAGCCATGAAGTTCGAGTATCGACAACGAATATCGGCTTTAAAGTTTATCGAATGTCGAGGCTCGAAGTAGACTTCTTGCGCTAACACGCCTCATTGACTACTTTAGGTGGCAATGGAATTAACCATTCAGGCAGTCCAAACCAGTCCGAAGCTGTTAGAATCGCTAAATTCATGAAGTTCGAGTATCGACAACGAATATCGGTTTTCAAGTTTATCGAATATCGAGGCTCGAAGTAGATTTCGTGCGCTAACTCGCCTCATTGACTACTTTAGGCGGCAATGGAATTAAGTATTCAGGCAGTCCAAACCGGTCCGAAGCTGTTAGAATCGTTAAATTCGGTCGTTCTGGGACAAAACGGATTTTCGTTTCAGACGAGACTTTTTTATGCCCCGCGAATAATTGGCACAAATTGTTAGTTCTGGTCTGTTCTCGCCTACCATTCAGCGACACGGACAGTTATTTATTTCAGGTCTTCTTATCCCTGCGCATGAACTCCGATTATCGATAACGAATATCGACTTTAAAGGTTTTCGAATATCGAGGCTCGAAGTAGATTTCTTGCGCTAACAAGCCTCATTGACTACTTTAGGCGGCAATGGAATTAAACATTCAGGCAGTCCAAACCGGTCCGAAGCTGTTCGAATCGTTAAATTCGGTAGTTCTGGGACAAAACGGACTTTCGTTTCAGACGAGACTTTTTTATGCCCCGCAAATAATTGACACAAATTGTTAGTTTTGCTCCGTTCTCGCCTACGAGTCAGCGACACGGACAATTATTTCTTTCAGGTCGATATAATTGTGCCTCGCCAGAATTTTTATTCCTGCGCACGAA
The DNA here is from genome assembly GCA_917499995.1 of Ichneumon xanthorius. Taxonomy (NCBI): domain Eukaryota; kingdom Metazoa; phylum Arthropoda; class Insecta; order Hymenoptera; family Ichneumonidae; genus Ichneumon; species Ichneumon xanthorius. The sequence continues at coordinate 13,780,979 of OU824201.1, forward strand.
GTCCGAGTATCGATAACGAATATCGGCTTTAAACGTTATCGAATATCGAGGCTCGAAGTAGATTTCTTGCGCTAACTCGCCTCATTGACTACGTTAGACGGCAATGGAATTAAACATTCAGGCAGTCCAAACCGGTCCGAAGCTGTTCGAATCGTTAAATTCGGTAGTTCTGGGACAAAACGGACTTTCGTTTCAGACGAGACTTTTTTATGCCTCGCAAATAATTGGCACAGATTGTTAGTATTGCTCCGTTGTCGCCTACGATTCAGCGACACGGACAGTTATTTCTTTGCGGAGATATTGATGATACGTCTGTGTATGGACGAGGCGGACGGGCTGCAGTAGTAACGGCGGTATGTTCACGGCCGACGTCTCGGTCATCTCTATCACTTGTCCGTTAGTATATTCCACTTGCCTCACCGTCGTACCGATAGATCCACTATTCAATAACCATTAAATTTAATGGGGCTTGCGGTTGCCTTAACACGTTTCGCACCCACCCACCGGGCAACAGTGAGTCCTCTCCTCGGTTCTGTTATATAGAGTTGTGCCTGGGTCCGTTCACGGACGATTTAGCGATAATAAACGTTAAGCACACAACGAAGTTCGCGTGGGAACGGGAACACGGAGAAATTTTCCAATCTTCGATATCACCGCTATAGCTATGACGGGAAGAATGGGGCAAAATGGAACTTCGGTAAGAAAATTCATGACAGATGAGAGGTGCGCCATTTTGCCCCCAATCGCAAATTTTCACGGGTACTTGGAATAATTATCACGAATTTAATTTCTTGCTGGTGAACAGTCGATACGCAATTCTGATTTCACAAGAATGGTCTCAGCTTGCTCATTTTATACCATCCTCCCCTGCGTTCAGGCACATCGATGAAGGGAAGAATGGGGCAAAATGGAACTTCGGGGGCAAAAATTACTGTTTCTACCAATTTTTGGTGGGACATTCAAAAAACGTCTCATCTCACACGAGTGGTGTTCCATTTTGCCCCCAATGCCAATTTTTCGCGGATCCTTGGAATCTTTATCACAAGTTTCATTTCTTGCTTGCAAACTGTTGATACGTAATTCTGATTTCACTGGAACGATCTTGATTTCTCAGCTTGCCCATTTATCCCGTCCTCGCCCACGTTCGGGCCGATTCACCAGCTCGGTGCCAAGTACGAATCGATTCCTTTGATTCACAATAAGCCGAAGCTTCGTCGTGCGCACGCTCCAAGCAGTGCGAGCGAAGGATACGTTCAAAAGAGATTCATTTCCAACGCATCCAGGCAACCGTTTCAGGCGAAGATTTTTTTCTTATTTCCTTTGGAATGGAGCAAAGCCACTGTGCGACTCGGAGCTAGCTATTGCTGATATTTCTCGAGAAGAGACTGAACAAAAAAAAAAAAAAAAAAAAATAGAATGCCAGACGTTTTCCCGCCGTCCCGACGAGCGCTTTCAACATTTCTCAGAAGCACGAAGACACGAAGAGTACAAAGGTTACGTAGCGGCAAAACTCTGCGATAAGACGCGGGGGGAAAAAGCAATATGAGAAACTCGAAGTTTGATGTTATGTCGAAGAAGAAAAGAGTGATTAAGAAACTTCGTTAATGATATCAAAGAGAAGTCCGCGACGTTAACTGATAAAATCAACGATACTAATTGGGAAATTTGTTTCACAAGTTTCTCAGTGGACAAGCGATGTTAATACAGCTGCGTCTGGAACAACTTGTGTTTCCCGAGACGGAAACAGTAAATAAAGTTAACACATTTAAGCGGAAGGTAATAAAACAAATAATCAAATATAATCCACTTAAGAAAAATAAATAAATAAAAACCTTTTTTTGTCACAAGCACGGTCCGATTTTATTTTTATAATGAACGATGTCTTGTTACTTTTTCATCGAGAAATCGTCGATGAAATAATTAAATAGAAGATGTACATTTACAATATTCACAACTGTTGGCCTACTTCCGCGAAAATTGGACCAGACGGGAATTTTGTGGGACAAAATAAATAATCGAAGATGATCGACTTAAGAAAAATAAATAAATAAAAACTTTTTTTTCATCACAAGTACGATCCGATTTTATTTTAATAATGAACGATGTCTCGTTACTTTCTCATCGAGAAATCGTCGATAAGATAATTAAATTAAATATCTATATTTAATAAAGTTGTGAATATTTACAATATTCACAACTTTTGGCCTACGTGCGCGAAATTTGTACCAGACGGGAATGCAGTGGGACGAAATGGATATTGGCTGGTTGATAAAATATTTAAAACAAACGTAATTGCCCCTGTCGGTCTCTTCAATGAAAAATTCAATTACCCATCCAATGAAATATGGAGCAAGCGAAGCGATGAGGGAGGACTCAAAATATCATCACTGCGGCTCGACCCCTTTTGTAGATCCAAGGATAGGATCCGATAAATTAAATCGCCCGCTTTCTCTCGTGCCGATCTCTCGCTCTGCTCATTTTTGCGGGTTTTTCTTCGCATCTTCGCGCGGCCTCCTCGCCTCAATGTCCGAGAGCTTAAACCGCACTTTTTAGTTTTCTTCTGCGACGACGTCGAGCGTATCGCAACGAGCGGAAGCGGAGGAGATCGTTATTAAAAAGGAAAGCCCGAGAGGGCGCGGGTGGTTGAACTCGTAAAACCCGCGATATCAGGCGCGAAGGATGCGCCGGCGAACGACGACGGAAGTTATAGTGCAATAAGTTCGCTTCGCCATCTCGGATTGAAGTACTCGGACGCTTTTAGTTATTCGCCGATTCTGCGGCTCGTTTCGCCCTCGCGACCGGTCCACCGCCTCGGCCTCGCGCCCTTTCCGCACCGATATATCCAATACCCATTAATTTTAATGACGAGCTCGGTCATTTCGACACGTTTCCTCTACTTATTTTGCTACGAGGCGGCGTCACCGGTGGACGCGGTTTCCGCAAGTGTTAAAATCTATCGTCATCCGCGGTGACCTCTTCTCTCAACTCGACGACGAATCGGAACCGTCGCGTTGCCGACGAAGTGACGGCTGATCCAAATTTGAATGATCGAAAAATATGGTGGTCGTCGCACTGAGAAAAAGTGGTCGTCGTGTCTCACCTTTGAACGTGAGACACGTTCAGAAGTGTTATTCAGTTGGTGCAACCAAAATGTTTGTTTTAATGGACGAATTTCGAATAGTCGATTACAAAAACCATGCTTGTTCGTACCAAATAAACAACGGCTTTGAACATATGTCAACGCGACTTTTTGTTAAGTCAATCGTTTGTTTTTCTACATGTGAAGCCTACATGTGAAATTCCGAATCAAAACGTCTATAGGTGGGCGGTTTCTTGTTTTTCTGATTTGTGATCCGAAAAATAAAAGGAAAACGACAGACACCCAAAAATTAATACTCGACCCAATTTGACTCATTTTTTTTATTGTACATATTACCACAAGTTCGCTTCGACTCTAAATTTTAATCCAGTACGTGGATACGTACATGCAAAATTGTACATAAAAATCTGCACACGTCACCGGTTTCTTCTTTATCGCTGATCTGCGATCCGAAAAATAAAGAAAAAACACCAGACACAAATCAATTAATATTCGAGAAAATTTAATTAATTGTTATCGTACCTATTACCACAATTTCGCTTTCCAAGCGATCGCACGCTAAATTTTAACCAGATCTGATTCCACCTGCAGAACGTTATGCGGATCCGTACATATAAAATTCCAAACCAAAACGTGTACACGTCAGGTTTCTTCTCTTTCAATTATTTGCGTTCCGAAAAATAAAGACAAAAAACCAGACACAAAATAATTAATATTTGAACGAATTTCATTCATTCTTATCGCACATATTACAAGTTCTCATTCCGAACTATTCTACGTTAAATTTTAACCAGATCTGATTCCACCTGCAGGACGTTATATGGATTCATACATGTGAATTTCTAAACCAAAACGTGTACACGTCAGGTTTCTCTTTTTTCGATGATTTGCTTTTCGAAAAATAAAGCAAAAACACCAGACACAAAATAATTAATATTTGAGCCAATTTCATTCATTCTTATTGCACATATTACAAGTCCTCTTTCACCTGCAGGACGTTATGCGGATCCACACATGTGAAATTCCAAACGAAAACATGTACACGTCCGGTTTCTTCTTTTTCGCTGATTTGCGTTCCGAAAAATAAAGCGAAAACACCACACACAAAATAATTAATATTTGAACCAATTCCATTCGTTCTTATCGCACATATTACAAGTTCTCTTTCCGAACGATTCTACGTTACATTTTTACCAGTCCCGACTCCACCTGCGAGGCGATACGTGGAATGATGTAGTAGACCCGGAATCCTCTCGGCGCTTAATTCGTTCCCAAAACCGCCCGACGATCAGTCCCGTACGCTGCCTCGATCGCACGTAAGTAGTTCGAAGCATTAGTGCCTTCACCCGGCAATGTTTCACGTTGAATCCGGGCTTCGTCACATGGCAATGTGCGTGATCGTCGGGGTTAGCGATGGCGCTAGAGATATAAACAAGGCCCTACCACTGAATAACAATGCCGCCGCTACTTCTGTAAATTGAAGCTACGTAGCGGAGAGGGTGAAAGGGAGCTTTTGGTGTTCGTGCCCTAAGCGCTTTCCTGATGCATGCTCGAGCAACAGCTCAGCCCTTATAAGCACCAGCAAAGCTTCCCCGCGGCGCTTGAGGGTGTAGGCGAGAGCGGGGCGAAATGGAACACCGAGGCAAGACGGACTATCTGTAAAAAATACGAAAAAAAACGTCTCATCTCTAACGGGGAAGACGGGTCCATTTTGACCCTGTCGGCGACGTCGACCCCGTTCGAGACGGATAATTATCCAAATTGCTCGACGGAGACGACTTGAAAGGATGAGCCCGAAGATCTCTGCATGAGACTGCGTTTCATCAAGTTGCAACGGCTGTGTTTTGCATCGCAGAAACTTCGCTACGGGAAGTTCACTTAGAGAATCAAATTCTATGAGTGAACAATTTGTTTTCTAAAGCAGCGCATCGACGGAGACTCGACGAAGATAAAATTTGATGTCACCGCAGACATCTTGAAAAGAAGGACCCGCAACTTCTCGAAGTTACTCCGAAAATTGTCGGATTCTCACTTTGCTTACCGGTGATCTTATATAAAGTCACAAAGCTCCGTCGATAAGGTAGAAAGCTTTGCATTTCTGTATTTTTTGCATTCTTTGGAAAACTTTGGGTTCTATTGTTTATCCACAATAAACAGTATATCGGATTTGAATCACCTTACTGAATCACCTTACTGACACGGAAAAAAAAATTATCAATGACTCAAGTAACATTCGCTTGCGGGCTTCCAAGGAAAAAAAATTGTTATTTCAATTCTACTTTCAATTCTTACAATTCCATACGGGATTTAAACAATGACATGTCACCTTGGCCGTCTTGCCGTTGTTGATTCAATACCATATGAAATTGTCAATCATGAAGAATTGAAAGTACAATGGAAATTTTTAAAAATTTCCTTGACAGCCCCCAAGCGAATTTTTTCAGCGTTGTCACCAAATTCAATATCAAATACCGCCAGGAATTTTTGTATTTTATTTTTTTCAAGTGTTCCATTTTGCCCCGCTTGCTCTCCTACCGAGTATAAAGTGAACCGAAAGAGAGAGAGAGACTCACACAGCACGATGTGCGATGAGATCTTTCGTTTACGTATCCGAGCGCGTGAGTTAAGGCCAGTTCCCAGTAACACGCCAACTCCGGGCCAGCGTCGGGCCGACGACTCTGCCGGGTCTCCGCAACGGAGAAAGTGAGCCTCGGCACAGGAGTGCCCCGACTACCTCCGACTCGTCACGAGTGCACTACGTGCGGCTTTGCTGTACTTAACCGAGAAGCACGTACTGTATATCTCTGTACGGAAGCTCCATCGTCCAGGTGCGGAGAGTGCGCCGAGAGTGTAATGGAGGAAATGCAACTGCAAGTGGTGATCAACGATTTATCACTCTTGTCGAGCAAAGGTCACGGTAAAAAAAAAAAAAAAAATGCAAACGAAGCTCGAACGTCGCTTTCACATTTTTCTTCTTTTTTTACCGTAGTTCAAAAAGTTTCCTCTGTGAGAAAGTTAGCTGAACGATTTTCGCATTGATTAAATGGGAAAACAACGCGCAAACTTCTCTTGCATTTATTTGCATGTTCTATTTTTTTTTTGTCAATTAAACACATGCTTCGTCTCTGCGACGACGAATAACCGATGGAACTTTGGTTAATTAATATTATCGGAAAGCGTTGGGCGGCATTTGTTGCCGATAATTAATGAGAAGGGGAGTGAAAAATATGACTTTATTCACATCGACGCCGCAATTTCGCAAGGGCAAATACACGAGCTGCGTGCAAACGCATCCGGCTTGCCCCTCCGATGTTAGGCCGTCGGCGTGGCGAAGGAAATTTTAATGAGAAACATCATTACTCGAGGCGCGGAGAGAAATAAATAAACTCGCATCGGCGAAATGCAGTTGGATTGTAATTGGACGAATCGAGGCTCGTTAATTTTTTTTATGCTGATTGAAACGGTGTACGATTGTTCGAGACAAATTAGATGCAAGTAACGCGAGGTCATCGACATTTTGCCAGGGGGAGGAAAAATTATTAAACAAAATTTTATCGACGATAAATATTATACCGCGAGATTGATCGAGCTCGGAGTAATATTGGCACGTTGCGGGAAAGTTTGCGGTTTAAGACGGTGTTAAACCAGCTCGATCGGTAAGAAAAGCTGTAATCCATTTTGTTCGAGGGGAACGTTTCGAGCTGAAAGTAATAGAGAGGCGAGAGCGAAACCGGCGAACGGCAAGGAGAGGCATTGTTTATCGTTCAAAGTATCGAGCTGAGAGAGTCGAGAGTTTACTTTAATTTAAAAACACGGAAGTCCCGGTTGTTTTGTTTATTTTGGACATTTTAGCGAAAATCAAAATGGATAACAGTGGTCCGTTTTGCCCCGGCGTTCAGCGTTAACCCGTTTTTCCCTGCACATTCTATAACTGACGGGGAGCGCACACGTGAACGCTCACGTCACGTTTTATCCCGTTAAAGGCGGAGAGAGACGGAGACAGCGAGCTAGGGGAAAAAAAACAACCAAGTTAATTTTAGAAAACTTCAGCATCGTCAAACCCCTCGCCGCTTCGCCCCGCGAGTTCTTCGGAAATCGATATTTTCGAGAGTGTTCGGTACTCTTACTATCTCTGGCTCACTCGAGATTCGTTAAAACTCTCGAAGGCCCTCGCAGCCCGGCAGGCGGTGAGGTTTCAAAGCTTTTCACTTTTATGTGGGAACAAAAAAAAAAGAAAACCATGCGCGGAGTTGCGGCGGGAGGAAGCTCGAGCGGTTGGGATAAGACGCGATGAGGAGAAGAGTGGCGAGAGGGAAAAGACTATTCTCGTTTGCAGATTGCTGAGCGAGGGTCGTATATGCGAGAATCTCCGCACGCGATCCGAAGCCGCTGGTATCTGAGCTGAAGTACAGTGAAAAGTACTCAATAGTGTAACGCGGGACTGAGCGAACAACCGATAGTCCTGATCAGATCCGGATCTGGCATCTGGTCAACTGAACGTATGAGTCTGGAGTTAGCCGGATTACGTTACTAGGCAGGTACTGGTCGGACTGTTTAGAGGTGGACCAGCATTGGAGCGATTGGACTATTGAGGGGCGGAGCGGGAGATTTTTTTTTTCACTGTACAAACGAAGTAGAGACTCTTTTCACGAACCGGCAGGTTGAGAGGATTCTCTAACGAAGGCTGCAGACACTAACGTGGAGGCCTTCAATGTCGACCCCCATTTTCCCGCGTGTAGCTTGGCTTTCCAGGTGTGCCTTACTTCATCGCGGAGTGAAACAGCTGGCTCGTTTGTGGTCGTATGATACAGTGAAGTCGTAGTGTTCACAACTCTCAATGTGTAGGTCGGCGAATTAGTAACTAACTGCATAACCACGAATAATCTTGATCGGATCTGGATCTGGAATCTGATCAACTGAACGTATGGGTCTGGAGTTAGACCACATAAGTGACTAGTACAGTCACTTATGTGGTCTAATGACACGGTGAAGTCGCTGTGTTCATAATTCTCGGTGTGTAGGCCGACGAATTAGTAACTAACTGCATAACACCTTGTTATAATCTTGATCAGATCCGGATCTGGCATCTGGTCAACTGAACATACTGATCTGGAGTTAGCCAGATTACGTTACTAGTTAGGTACTAGTCGGACCGTTAAGTGATGAACTAACATTGGAGCGATTGGACTATTGAGGGGCGAACTAGAAGATTTTATTCACTGAGGTCCTCATCAGACCCGAATCTGGCATTTCATCAACTAAACGTATTTGTCCGAAGTTAGCCGGATTGCGTTACTAGTCACATATGTGGTCTTATGACAAGGTGAAGTCGCCGTGTTCATAACTCTCGATGTGTAGGCCGGCGGATTAGTAACTGACTGCATAATCATCAATAGTCCTGATCAGATCCGGATCTGGCATCTGGTCAACTGAACATACTGATCTGGAGTTAGCCAGATTACGTTACTAGTTAGGTACTAGTCGGACCGTTAAGTGGTGAACTAGCATTGGAGCGATTGGACTATTGAGGGGCGAACTAGGAGATTTTATTCACTGAGGTCCTTATCAGACCCGAATCTGGCATTTGATCAACTAAACGTATTCGTCCGAAGTTGGCCGGATTGCGTTACTAGTCACATATGTGGTCGTATGACACGGTGAAGTCGCCGTGTTCATAACTCTCGGTGTCTGGTCCGGCAAATTAGTAACTGACTGCATAACCACCAATAGTCCTGATCAGACCCGAATCTGGCATTTGATTAACTAAACGTATTCGTCCGAAGTTAGCCGGATTGCGTTACTAGTCACATATGTGGTTTTATAACACGGTGAAGTCACCGTGTTCATAACTCTCGATGTGTAGGCCGGCGGATTAGTAACTAACTGCATAATCATCAATAGTCCTAATGAGATCCAGATCTGGCATCTGGTCAACTGAACGCATGGTCAGCCAACTAACATTGGCGCGATTGGACTATTGCGAGGCGAAGTACTATCTATTTTCACTGTACAAACGATGTGGAACCCTTTTCACTCATCCGCACGTAGAGAGGATTCTCTAACGAATGCTGCACATACTAACGTGGAGGCCTCCAATGGCCACCCTTATTTTCCGGCGTGTCGCTCGGCTTTCCGGGTATGCTTTACTTCATCGCGGAGTGAAACAGCTGGCTCGTTTGTGGTCGTATGACACAGTGAAGTCGCCGTGCTCATAACTCTCGGTATGTAGGCCGGCGAACGTCGTGCCCGGTAGGAAATAGAGGAGGTCGAGAGAGACCGAGGAAAATGACGAGAGGCAGAGAGAAGCCGAGATAGAGAGAGAAGGGGCACTGACTTCCTGTGGGATAGATCACCGTACAAACACCCCGGCGATAAGACCTCATGCCCGGCATCGCATCCACTGTAAAAGTTTAACGGCCTCGAAACTCCATCCTCTTTCAGCATGATAGCTTCACGAGCATATTTGGCCGGGCTGCGCGCCAGGTCTCTCTCCCTCACTCCAGCGTCCCTCTATAAGTCGTTCTTTCGCTATAGAACTTTGTACCACACCTATCCGCTTTCTTTTCGCCAGCTTTTTTTTGTTACACACCACCCGGCTTTCCTTTCCAGTGGTAACTTTTGAAAGATTTCACACCAATCCGTCTTTCGCCACTGTCACTGCGCTCGTTATTCTCAATTAGTATCCTGACTGAGGGCAAAGAGGACCCGCCACGCGGGTTGGTCTCACTTCCGGTGCGGTCGCGAGCGAGTCCGACGAAGGGGTCATCGAACGACAGGAAAGCGATGCCTTCCGTTCCATTCGTCGTTCCGAAATAAAGCGTCAGGAAAAGGAGGTCGCTGTTGTTGACTCGACAGAATCGCAGGGTCGGTTGGGGAAAAATGCAGAGAGGGGAGGAGTTGAGCACCCTCGTGCCCGGCCTTTGGCAACCAAGAACATTCGGGTCACGCCAGATTTTCACACTTCTGCGTCCTGCGTGCATTATGTTTCCTCCCGGCGACAATGGAAGTGATGTTGGAAGTTTTGTAATTGCCGCAGTTACCGCTCGCATTGTTGCACCGGTAGGAAGTGAGGAATGGGGACGACAAAGAGGACGGAGAACGGTGTGACACGGGGAAAAGAATAAAGGGATGTATGACAAAAGTAGAAATTTGTTGTAGGAAGTGTCGCGCGCCTTGCAGAGGAGTCGGCACGAGGAACCGTGAAAATCGGAGCTGTTTGCGTGCTTTTGATGCTGTTTTCGGTTTGCTGGCACGGCACCTCGACTTTGATCGCTGATCCTTTGGCAGAAACGTACGCCAAAGGCAAACAGCAAGGCGAGTCGTGCGTGCTCAAAACATACCAGCGCTATGACTCCGGCTTCAACACTGAAGACCACTGAGTAGGCACGATCGTGCTCCGCTGCTGTCAGATGGCTTTCCAAGTGCAGTCTTTGGTGCTGCAGCCGTTTGAATTCAATTATCGTTTGATTCATTATAACGCCGTTCGGGATGTGCGCGAACACGTGAGAAGCGGAGGAAGGACCAAGCAGGTGATTTTCAAACAGTTGCACGAGCAAATCCAACCTTTAATGCAGTTCAATTCGAGGAACTCTCCATCTATTTTGTCTGGCATTTTCTGCTCCGATTACATTTCGTCGCGCATATGGAATCATTCAAAACATTTTACTCGAATATTCAGAACATGCACCCAAAAAAAAAAATGTATTTAACGGCCACCGTTTATTAAGATTAAGTAAAATATTTAGTTGATTTAAATAAATATTTATTTCATTTAAGTAACTATTTACTTAATTTAAATACATATTTATTTAACTCAAATAAATATTTTACTTAATCTTAATAAACGGTGGCCGTCAAATAATTTTTTTCTGGGTGTGCGCGTCATTTTTTTTCATTTGTTTGTTAAGGAACTCGATGCATTAGGATGCTAATCTGTCAATACACCAGTTATATGACTCCAGCTTGAAACACTGGAGAACACTAAGTAGGTATGATCGTGCTGCGGTGCTGTCAGGTGGCTTTCCAACTACAGCCTTTGGTGCTGCAGCCGTTTAATTCAATTATCGTTTGATTCGTTACAACGCCGCTGGAAATGTGGAAGGACACGTAGGAAGTGGAAGAAGGGCCAAGCAGGTGTTTTCCAAACAGTTGCACGCGCAAATTCCACGTTAAACGCAATTCACTTCGCGGGCCTCGCGACCCTCATTTTTCCGCATTATCTGCTCTGATTAAATTCCCGCACGAATGAGAAATCCCTCAAAAAATTTGTACTCGAATATTCAAAACGTGAGTTTTACATTTTTAAAAATTCATTTACTACCAAACTCGATGCAAATCTGTCATCAGTATTCTCCATCCCACGAGGATGATTTCAACCATTGCATTGAATGGAGGCGTGTTTTTTTCCCAGTCTCTCTCTCTCCTCTCCGAGTTTCAATGACGCAATTGAAAAAAAACTCTTTTATACATCCAACGTTTCACCACGTTCAAAACATCCGAGTCGCGAGAGACGAGTTACATTTCCATGTTAATTTGCGAGGCGTTGAAAATGCCCTGTTTTTGTTCGCGGGCACGGAGCAACCCGATTAGTAACGGATTGCATAAAAGGGCTTTACGGGAAAATAAGCCAAAATGACCATATACTCGAATGCAGAGCGGTGATAGAAATCCTGCAGTCCCGCTATGGATGTCCCATCGTCGAATGAAACCATAACAGAGGCACAGGACGCAAAAAAAAAAAAAAAAAATGTTTTCACATCGCTATCAATCATTTTTTCATACACTAATGACGCTCGACCCAGTGACTCGAACGAGGATAGAAATCCGCTGAATTAAACGCTATTCAATGTCCGGACCCAGTTTGTGGACAAATGAAAAAAGAACACATATATTATGAGCGATGTTGAATATGATCGGACCGTTATCAATAAATAGCGGTCGGGGCGTTTGGGCTTGGGATGCCGATATCGATTCTCCCAAACTCCCAATAGCCCTCCTATAGCGAGCGCCTCGGTTTAGGCAATCATCTGGGGGATGATCCAGTTTTGTGGAAAAATGTGCAGCTGCCGCAGATCAGAACGGAAGCAGATCACGAGTGTGTCTGTATAGATCGTATCGCGAGCTGCGGAGCTTAAGCGCATCCATTCTAACCGCAACAAAGACCGGCTAAAGCATCTCATGCGCTTACATACATTGTGACGATAAAGCGGATGTCGTGGATACAGTGCGCTCTCCCCGCTTCGCTCTCCCCGCTGCCAGTGCCGCGAAACAGGGATAATGGTACAGACACGACCGGAATGGCGAAGCCAGGTCCGAGATACATCAATTCCGTTCGGAATTAAACACCGGAATGAGGAAGTGACGTAGTAATGAGAACTTCATCCGTTGCCAAATAATAAAACAATATGTCCAGGGTAAAAGTGGTGAATATGACTCAACTCGATCAGCACGTACATCAATGATATATGGGCAGGACCATATTCACCCCTTTTTCCCGATAGCCAAACAGCATCGGCCAGGCATCGGCCAGGGTTCGCCCGACGGTTCAACACGTTGAAAACATCAGAGTTTCGAGGGACGAGTTACATTTCTATGTTAATTTGCGAGGCGTTGAAAATGCCTGTGTTTTTGTTCGCAGATACGAAACAACCCGATTAGCAACGTGGATCGCATAAAAGGGCATTACGGGAAAATAATCCAATATGACAATATGAAATCGTGTAGTCTCTTTGCAGATGTCTCTGCGTGGAATGAAACCATGGAAACGGCGAACCCAAAAAGGATGTTTTTGCACTGTTATCAATAATTTGTCGTACACTAATGATAATGCTCAGTGATAATGAAGTGAAGAATGATAATAATCAGTGATAATGAAGTCCATACCAGTCCTGTATGTCCTTCCCAGCAGGGAAAGATGTAGAATCACGAATGAAAGGGGTCGGCGATCACCCGGGAAAAGAATGTTCATATATGATCACATATGATCATTTTTTCCTGGTACTTTTCCATCTCCCGTTCCATCGGCGTAGGGAAATTTCATTTTTTTCCTGGAGATTTTCCGAACTCCTGCGTTACGCTAGCGAACACATGTGCTCAACCAAACGTTTTGCCAATCACGCCGAATGCAGGAAAAAAAAAGAGTGCGGAGATGACGTTATCTGCTGTTGGTCCCAAAGATTCGCAGGCCAGCGTATAAGATGCCTTAATCCTACCGGGCAAAGAATCTGATCTTCGGCTCGAGTATAAGCCGGCTTGCATGTCGAAGACGTCGACGGGTCCTCTCTCTTCCAGCTGAGCCTTTACCAGAAATCGTGCCGATGCTGGAGCTCCCATTCCCTCGGCCCACCTCTATCTTCACCTTGTCGTTTTCTTCGGAGCCACGGCGGCCAATCTCGGCTTATCTCGCGAGTATCGCATTTTCCAGGAATCCCATTCGCCCTCGCTATCGGATAGGACCGGGTGGCCGCGGGGTCTGGCATTGCCCGGTGCACCCGTTCGTGACTCGAAATCCCGTTTCTTCGCTGGCCCTCGGGCTGCGTTCACGGCTCTCTCGTTTTACTTCGCCGCTGTCTTTCAACTTCGATTGATTTCGAACGCTACGTACGGCACACTATCGCCGTCGCGGAGGTAAACGAAAAGGAGACAGATAGCGAATGCCCGAAGTCCAGGCGGCGTCGAACGGTTCAATTGCGATCGGCCTGTCCGATTTCTTATGCAGATCGATGAGGCTTGTAGTCGCTGGGTCATCAATGAATCGGAAATCAACGATGGCAGATACGGAGAAACGGTTAAGGACAGAGAGTGATCAAGCTTTGAGGTGCATCTCTGAAGCAGGGGTTCTCAACCCCGGGTCGATGGACTCTCAGTGGCGTGTCTGGGAATCTACGTAGATATCCAAGGTTGAGAACCACTGCCCAAGAATATCGACTTCAGCACTCTCACGGGCCAAACTTCATCCGTGAACTTAATTCCGCGACTGCGACTTTACTTATTTTCAACGTGCTTTCATGAATCATCTCGAGAGAAGTGGACTCTCGGTTCATTTCTGTGAAGTGCGCACCAACAGAAGAGCAACAGGGCCTTTTCCCTTCGGTATTAAATTTTGTGTAGGTACAATATTGGAAAACAGGGTAAGTAATCTTGTTTCCGCGAGCCGCCCTGCAGACGTGTACCGTGACGGCGGTCTTAAAATAGGTCGGATAGGCAAGTGCTTTGACCTTAGGGCCAGATCACTTAATCGGCGCCGAACACACGGCAAGGGCAGGGTAATGAGTTTAGAGAAAGGTCATTAAAGCCCCGAGCGTTGTGTCGAAAGCTCTCAACCAGCGGGTCGCAGTTGTCGACAGGAAAATTCTTACATGCAGTGTAACCCGCCGGAAAGGTAGCGATAAACTAGCAAGTTGCTGGTTTATCGCTGTAAAGACATGACTGTTGGTAGCTATGCAAGTCACGGGAATTTGTTCGTATGCGAGTCACACACAGGAAGCAGCGAGGTCGACTCTCAGTCAATGTGCGCACCAACAGAACAACAGCAATTCCTCTTCCATTCGGTACGAAATGTGGTTACAGAATATTTGAAGATAACGCGAGTAATCTTGTTTCCGGACTCGCCCTGTGACGTGTACCGTGACAGCCGTCTTAAAATAGGCAATCCTCTGCTCGAATCGTGCTCCGACCTTAGCGTGAACTCTCAATCGCCGCCCAAGGCACGGCAAGGGCAGGGTAATGAGTTTAGAAAAAGGTCATCAAATCCCTGGTGTGTCGAAAGCTCCCGAGCAGTGGGTCGCAATTGCCAAGGCAAATTCCTACTTGCAGTGTAACCCGCCGGCAAGTTGCTGTTTCATCGCTGTAACGGCGCGGCAGTTGGTCTCTATGTAAGGTACAAGTGGGGAATATGGCCCGGTCCATATATCATTGATTTACGTGTTAATCAAGGTGGGCCATATTCACCACTTTCACCCTAGGTCATTCGTTATGCGAGTCACACAGAGGAACGCTAGCAGCGAGATCGACTCTCAGTCAAAGTGCGCACCATCCGAACAGCGGTAATTCCTCTTCCATTCGGTACGAAATGTGGTTACAGAATATTGGAAGATAACGCAAGTAATCTTCCAATGTCACTTCTAGTGTCACTGTCACTTCCAGTGACAGCCGTCTTAAAATAGGCAATCCTCTGCTCGAATCGTGCTCCGATCTTAGCGTGAACTCTCAATCGCCGCCCAACGCACGGCAAGGGCAGGGTAATGAGTTTAGAAAAAGGTCATCAAATCCCAGAGCGGTGTGTCGAAAGCTCCCGAGCAGCGGGTCGCAATTGCCAATTCAAATTCCTACTTGCAGTGTAACCTGCCAGCAAGTTGCTGTTTCATCGCTGTAACGGCGCTTGGTCTCTATGTAGGTCATTCGTTATGCGAGTCACACAGAGGAACGCTAGCAGCGAGATCGACTCTCAGTCAAAGCGCGCACCAACCGAACAGCGGTAATTCCTCTTCCATTCGGTACGAAATGTGGTTACAGAATATTGGAAGATAACGCAAGTAATCTTGTTTCCGGACTCGCCCTGCATCCGTGTACCGTGACAGCCGTCTTAAAGTAGGCAATCCTCTGCTCGAATCATGCTCCGACCTTAGCGTGAATTTACTCAATCGCCGCCCAACGCACGGCAAGGGCAGGGTAATGAGTTTAGAAAAAGGTCATCAAATCCCCGAGCGGTGTGTCGAAAGCCCCGAGCAGCGGGTCGCAATTGCCAAGGAAAATTCCTGCTTGCAGTGTAACCCGCCGGCAAGTTGCTGTTTCGTCGCTGTAACGGCGCGGCAGTTGGTCCCTATGTAGGTCACGGGGATTCGTTCGTTATGCGAGTCACACACAGGGACGGAAGCGGGCGAGGGCAATAGAAGCAGCGGCGGCAGTGGAAGCGGCACCGAGCGATCAGACACACACCGAGCACACGGGGAGCGCACTAGCGTGTGGGATTCCCACCGAGCCTGTGTGAGTTTGCCTTCCCTTCGGTAAGGTACGACACGTCCGTTGCTTCCGCTGGTCACGCTACTCGTTTCGTTGCCTCTCTCCTTCTGTCCCACGGTCGCTCTTCCCCCGGCTATCTCATTGCCGACGACGTCGCAATGCACGCCCAACACCCGGGACGGGCGCCGTTCCTCCGGGAGCTCGTAAACCCTGAGCCCGTGACAAACCGTGGCTTGCCCACTCGCATTCCCATCCCGCAGGAGTAGCTAGCAAGCTCTACGCAGGTACGTGCCGGCGCGGCTACGGCGGCGGACGGAGAAAGAGACATCGCGCTGGGGGCGCCGAGGGTGAGAATTGGGAAACCGAGGGACGGACGGAGTGCCCTGAGAACCTGTCGTGCGTTAGCGCGAAAACGCGAGGCGTGCGCTCCGTGATACATCGCTGGACGCTCTGGCGAATTCCCTGGTAACGATTTCTGACCGAACCCTCCCTTGGCCAGCGCGTTCAGCAACGTTCGTCGATTTCCACCCTTACTTTCAAGTTTCGCCGCCCCGAAAGCGCTTCAAACTCCATCCTGAACGCGGAAAAATGACGTGGTGGCTGTAAAGAAGAAATGTTTCGCTATGAATCGCGGAGTTGGCGGAAGACAACTCCGGTGACTCGTGCAAAAACACCCAGAAAAACAAATTATTTGACGGCCACCGTTTATTTGGTTTAAGTAAAATATTTATTTGATTAAAATAAATATTTATTTTAATTAGGTAAACACTTACTTAAATGAAATAAATACTTATTTAAGTCAAATAAATATTTTACTTAAACCAAATAAACAGTGGCCGTCAAATAAATTATTTTTCTTGGTGAACAGTCGAACGACGTTTCCGGATCAAGTGGACCGAGGGACGGACGGAGTGCCCTGAGAACCTGTCGCGCGTTAGCGCGAAAGCGCGAGGCGTGCGCTCCGTGATACATCGCTGGACGCTCTGGCGAATTCCCTGGTAACGATTTCTGACCGAGCCCTCCCTTGGCCAACGCGTTCAGAAGCGTTCGTCGATTTCCACCCTTACTTTCAAGTTTCGCCGCCCCGAAAGGGCTTCAAACTCGAAAAATGGCGTGGTCGCTATAAAGAAAAAATGCATCGCTATGAATCGCGGAGTTGGCGGAAGACACTCCGGTGACTCGTGCAAAAACTGTCGAACGACGTTTCCGGATCAAGTGGACGAACGATTCGTTCCGCTTTCCTTCAGGATCGTCAACGTCCTCCGCTTTGATTCGAGACGCAAGTCGACGGTTCTCGTGTTTATACTGCTGGATAACGATTTTTCGCTAGTTCCTTTACTGCTCAGCTTTGCGTGGAACGACCGTCTCGATGGTCTCGGTAGTTACGCATGCCTCGGGGCCCGGGGCTGTTCCATGCAACCTGCCACTGTCTCCTTGCTGTTTTGCCCCTGCGCCTATCGGCCGCCGGCGTTATTCTCCCTGCGCGAAGACGCTTCTTCCGTGCGCTCCGCGAGATGAAAGAGAAACGTGAGTCGAGCCATATGCTTCGCCGGATAAACCCGTCACCGGAAAAACCAGACGAGGCGAACGGAACGACGTCTAGGCGGAGAACTCGCCTCTGAAACATCTCTTTTACTCTCTTTCACTGGGAACTGTCTTCATCCGAGTCGGCGTTTCCTCGGGCAACGACGAGGAGGAATACGAAAATTACGCGGACGACGAGCTTGGGGACGACCGGTGGATAGTTGGCGTTATTTTCACGATCGCGCCGCAGCGCAGCGACGTTGTCCGCAGCGACGATTAATTAAATTTCAACATTTCGCGGAATCTCGTTATGAAAGCGACGCAACGAGAGCCGAGACTTCTCGGCGCACTCTTCTCGGAACTACCAAATATACAAACTCCGCGTTAGTCATACGGGAGGCTCACGAAGGTTCCTGATCGAGACAAGGGAGCTTTGTCTATACAAAGGCGAGCTGATGTGACTCGGAGGGCTTCGTCGTCATCGATCGGGCGATCGATGAGCATTCTGGATCGAGACCTCGACTTGTGCAGTCGTATCTCCACACACCGAATATTATAAAACATATTGTACCAGACGTACTGACATTTCTGTAAAATATATATTCCGCAAGAATATTTCTAACAGTTACCTGTTTAAATTTGAGGCTCGCGAAATGGTGAGGTCATCGACGGCGAATACGAGAACTGCCCTCGGTTTCGAATATCGTGGAATTTTGAGCTCCGTTTCCTGAAGCTGCTCCGGTTTCGGCGTCTGCTGCTTCGGGTAGAAAATATCAGTCACCGCATTATATTTTTCGAATTCGAAATTACACCGCGCTACGAGCAACAAATAATTGCTCTCGATCCGCGAAATGCTGCGGTTGTTGATGGCGAATATGAGAACTACGCTGGGTTTCGAATGTTACGCATTTTGGGGCCGACCCTTCGTTTCCCGAAGATACTCTAGCTGGAAAGCCTGCTTTGCGCTGTAAACAGAATTCGTATGAAATTTTATTTACCGTAATGGAAGTTTTTATGCAAAAAATTGTATATTATATTTCATGTACGATTGCGATGAAAAATTAATGTTCAGTGTATTAAAATCACTGAAAATATCTTATTTTTAACCATTTATTTTTATTTCACTATAAAATTACTTCGATTTTAATAATTTATTTTTATTTCAATGAAAAAATATATTAATTTCTCATCACAATGGTACATTAAATTTATAATTTTTTTTTACAATTTGGGTACAAAATATTCGTCGCCGTACGAGATATTTCTAATTCGAAGTTACATCGTTTTATCAACAAGAAGTAATCATTCTCAGTCCACGATACGCTGAGGTTATCGAAAACGAATACGGCGACCACTCTTGGTTTCGAATGTCATGGAATTTTGATTCCGGCCTTCCGTTTCCCGAAGCTGCGCAAGCTTCGGGTACAAAATATTCGTCAACGCGCCGATATTTTTCTAATTCGGAGTAGCACGAGCAACAAGTAATCGCTCTCGTGAGAAATGAAATAGGCTTAAAAAAAAACGATGAAAATCAAGAGTCCGTGTATCGCGAGAGGGCTTAATGGGTTATATCTAAATTCCCCGGCGCGTCGGGTTGTGTTGGTTTTTGACGTGTCTCGAGAGCTTTAATCGCGATAAGAAGCCGTGTAACGACGGCGTATAATTACGGAACCGTCGCGCAACTCGCACGGACGGAACTTACAGTTATACCGCACCGTACACTGGACGAGAGCCGCTCGCACCTGCGTCGTCGCCGTCGACGTCATTTTACGACTGGCAGATATTCAAATATTGCGCAATTTTATAAGGCAAATAGAATTGAACACGCGATAGAGCAAGTAAAACGCAACCCGAACGACCGGTACGACAATGCCTGCGAGATCGTGAGATCTCGCCAATTGTTTAAGTTCGCCATTGTGCGGGGTTACGCAGTAAAATAGGCACATACGTTTCTTATCCACAAACGTCCATAATTCTTTTGTAGTTAATTTTACAAAAAAGTTAATTTTTTAAATAAACGTTTGTTAATTTTGCAAACATTTTTTAATAAAATTAACAAGGAAATAATTTTAGACGTTCGTGGAAAAAAGGTTTGTTAAGTACAAACCTTGTCTGACAAGAAATTAGTTTTCTCGAGCACTTAAATCTTTGGCACAAATAATTAATTTGGTAAATCAAGTAATTTATTGACACAACCAATAAATTCTTCAGCTGCAACCAATAAATCGTTTGGCCCTGTGGAAGGCGACAAGTTAGCTTGGTTAGCCAATCCATTTTTTTCAGTTCGGTGTTGAAAGCTCTGTTTGGCGAAAGCTAAAAATCCTGTCCATGGAAGCTGTGCCGTATTGGTTTTCGGCATGACAACTTGGCTCCACTAATGACCCGAAAGGGCTTTGCGCGAAACACGTTTCAAAGGGCTGAGCACTCACCGGGAGAGCGACAGAGAGCAGGAGCGATCGTCGGATGAACGCAACGGGGTTTTGGGATTGGCGAACCAGCCAACAGGGTAGTACACATCCTATATTGTGCAGGATAGCGGCCCGAGTTACGCCGTAATGCTCTCCGAGCCTGTAGCCGTCTCCGGATTCGAGTGCCACGGAAATTGGCCTGTGACCCAAGTGAGCTAAATGCCAGGTTCATATTGCCATTGGAGGGCTCTGTCTATCTCGCCGTCGTCGTCATTGCTGCCCTCGGTGTTTCGATTTGTCCCTTTCCAACGTGCGCCCAACTCCGGCAGGGCCACCCTCCTTCGGTTTTCCGGCAGTCTCGCGAATACGAGAAGCTCTAACAGTAATCTGCCCGCCGGGAGCTGCTTAATTTAATCCAGTCAATTATTGTTCCACGTAATTTAACAGTCGGCAGTGGTCGTTGCCGTCTCGCGGCACGGCCGAGTAGCGCGGGAGACGTCGAATATAGTGCGGTGACGGTGACATGGAAACAACCTCGAATTCTCTATTACGAGAAGACTGAATCCAGGATTTGCTTCGCGAGAACTATGTCCCCTGCAGTCTCGGAAACCCGTTGCTGCGGTAGGGCGCGCACCAAAGTTTGACCCTACACGGAGACCGTCACGACTTCCTCTCGTTGCGATTTCTCCAACTAGCAACGATCCCGGAAGCACTCTCACACAGGGAAAAATAATTAAATGCCCCAACCAACTGCGAAGTTTAGTACGCTACGGGTGACTAATTTAGTTGGAGGAACAAATTAATTGGCTGCGCCAACGAATCACTCATTTTTCCAACCAATTGATTGGTTGGCGACCAATTGACCGGTTGTCATTTAATTAACTGGTTATCAACCAATTGACTGGCTGCCGACCAATCGACTCGGTGCCGACCAATCGAATGGATGTCAACTAATTGACTGGATGTCAACTAATTGACTGGATGTCAACTAATTGACTGGATGTCAACTAATTGACTGGATGTCAACTAATTGACTGGATGTCAACTAATTGACTGGATGTCAACTAATTGACTGGATGTCAACTCATTGACTGGACGTCAACTCATTGACTGAATGTCAACTCATTGACTGGATGTCAACTCATTGACTGGATGTCAACTCATTGACTGAATGTCAACTCATTGACTGGATGTCAACTCATTGACTGGATGTCAACTAATTGACTGGTTGACAATTAGTCAACAAAACAATCGATTGTTTGTCAACCAATCGCAGTTGGTAATTCCGGGAGGATCGATTTTGATGGATTTTTTCGAATCTTCGTATCGCGCCGTGTACAACTGCTACACCTTCCGTTACAATGTGTGATCTTTAGTCCTAAAGATGAGCGTACTTGAACCGCTGAGTATGTTTTACCTGCTCGCTGAATTGTCAAGATTCAAAAAAGTCCATTCATTACAGGATTCCCCAAATCGATTGGTTGAACCAGCAACTTATTTGGTTGCCAACCGATCGATCGGTTGGACCAACAAAACAAATCGTCTGGAGCGTATTTGACGTACTTTGTAACCAGCCTTTGATGACTGATCTCGCAAGCTTCCACCGAGTACATACCTCCCCTGTGTTCTCTCGCGCAATGTCAGGAATGTCAGCAAAATTGATGCTTCGGAATCGAAGGAATTCCGCGGGTATTTCGCCCACAGAATGCTTTTGTATTTATGAAAATGCGCTTTACCGTAGCCCCGATGCTGCTTTCGCTCGCGCATCCTTGTTCGTCACAGCGAGGGTGCTGCCGAAAATCCACGTATCCGGATCAGAGAGACGAACAACATGCATGCCTTCGCGCACATAAACTTTACAACCATGCGCGATACCTTCAGTTGTAACGGATATGTTCGCGGGATTCGAGAAATTTGCATATTTAAAAAACGATTCAGTGTGACACTCCGAGCGAACGACAGAGCACATTCTATGTGGAATGCCGTGTCACTTCTGGCGCTGTTGTGGATCAATCACGGACAATATTTTAGGACGGGCGGAATCGGCCGGAAAAAACGAATAACTTGCTTTGTCGACGACACGGCGAGAGGATGACTGCACATTGGCCAGGGGTAGCGAACGCAGTTGGCTGCAGGGATGGAAAACGCAAGCGGGATGCCACTTTGCGACGGCCTTTTTTTTGCCAAACTCGGCTGCGAGGGTCAGAGGGTCGTACAGAGACCACCGGATTCGCCGGATCCACGCGTAACAGCGGGGGCAAATTCACCCCTCCGACTAAAAAAAGAAACTGCCACTATACCTTCTTTCAGGATCGACTCCCGTGGCGCTCCGTGTTGACGCCACGGGGACCAGAGGACGGGCTTTTTTTCTTTCATCTTTTCCTCCCGGCCTCTGTGGAAGCCCGTCGAAATTTTCGTTCGCAATTTGCACTCTTCCCTCAACCCTCAGGGGCGATATGGAACTTTGAAGTGTGAACCTGTTACGAAGTAAGGAGGGTTGGAAGGAGGAAATGAAGACGCGGTTGTACCTCTTGCGCCTTCGTCAATGATGATGGACGTGGAAATTGAGGTAGAAAATTCCTTACTTTAATCTCGCAGAAACGGAAGACCAGGATTGATACCGAGAGGAAATCTCAATTTTAAATCACAGACGCAGCGCGAAGTGCCTGAGTGGCTGCCTACCAGCTCGGTACGTCATCTCTGTTCTGCAGCGTAGACCAAACAGGTCATTCTGACCTAGATACACGGATACGCGTGGACCAAACAAGTCGATCTGACCCAGATACAGGGACACCCGAAGACCAAACAAGTCATTCTGATCCAGATGCGGGGAAACCCGTAAACCAAACAAGTCGATCTGACCTAGATCCACGGACACCCGGCGACTAAACCAGTCATTCTGAACCAGATACGGGGACACCTGTAGACCTAACAAGTCGTTCTGACCCAGATACAGGGGCACCCGAAGACCAAACAAGTCATTCTGGTCCAGATACGGGGACACCCGTAGACCAAACAAGTCATTCTGACCCAGCTACGGGAACACCCGTAGACCAATCAAGTCATTCTGACCCAGCTACGGGAACACCCGTAGACCAATCAAGTCATTCTGACTCAGATACGGGAACACCCGTAGGCCAAACAATTCATTCTGAGACAGATACGGGAACACCCGTAGACCAATCAAGTCATTCTGACTCAGATACGGGAACACCCGTAGGCCAAACAATTCATTCTGAGACAGATACGGGAACACCCGTAGACCAATCAAGTCATTCTGACTCAGATACGGGAACACCCGTAGACCAAACAGGTCATTCTGACTCAGATACGGGAACACCCGTAGACCAAACAATTCATTCTAAAACAGATACGGAGACACCCGTAAACCAAACAAGTCATTCTGACCCAGATACGGGAATAGCCATAGACCAACCAACTCATTCTGACACAGATACGGGAATACCCGTAGACCAAACAGGTCATTCTGACCAAGATACGGGGACACCCATAGCTCGAGAGACCAAAACGAAATTATATTTCGACTCGCAGGTGAGAAGTCGGTTAGGAAGAAGGAAATGAAAACGACGTTGTAGTTCTTGCGCCTTCGTCAATGATCACGGAGGTGGAAATTGAGGTAGAAAATTCCTTATTTAAATCTCGCAGAAACGGAACATCAGGAGAGGAATTCACAATTTGAAGTGGCGGATATAGCGTAAAGCGCCCGAGCCACTGCCGACCAGCTCGGTAAGTCATCTCTGTTGACCGACGACCGAACAAGTCATTCTGACCCAGATGCACGAACCCACGTAGCCCGGGAGACCAAAGCGACATTATATTTCGACTCGCAGTACGATAAATTCAGTATAGTCGAGTGTCCTCATTCGCGCAGGCCATTTGCTTTCCAGCAGCTACGGCTTATCTCCAGGCTTCGTCGCCCGAAATTAAACCGGAAGAATAACCACCCGACACAGCGTGCCCAGACGCCCCAGTACCGGCGGTCGGTAAATAGATAGTCAGTAACTCACCCAGTCGGACCTCAACCCTCGTCTTCCGTTTTCGAAATACAGCGGTCGGTTAACCCACGTATGCAGCTCCACACACGTCTTCTCAGATCGCTCACATGGGAATCGCGATTTTCCCACACTCAATTGCGACCCAAGAAAAAAAATCCAGTGATTTCCTGAAAGGAACGAAAGATAAATATTTCAAGAATCTGCAACGACAAAAATTCCCGGATATTTTCAGGACTCCTCGAGGAACATAAAAATTTAAGGGCTTCTCGAGGATTCCAAGAATTTCAAGGACCGCCGGACAACGTGTGTATCCGGAGCCGGATGCTGGGACGGCGGGGACGAAAGGGGCGAGGGCTCTTCTGCTACCTTGCTCCCGGGTTTCCGCTGCTACAGTTATAGCTCTTCTTGATCTGTACACCAGATCCGGAGCCGGCAACCCGATTTTCGGAGTTAGGTATTTCGCTAGACGGAATATCGGACGTGCGAGAGTGTAAAATCCGTGGGAGCGAATGGGTCGGACTCTCCATCCGCTCGTTCGCAAGCCGTTGGAGGGATTGCCGGACGCGATGATATCTCCGCTCGGCGTGCCCAAAGTCGAGGGATATTAAGTCCGACTCTCGTCCTCGGAGCGGGAATGTGCGCTTACGAAAATCCGCGTGTCTAAACCCTCTCGCCCCGGTGTCGTGCGGGGAGAGCCTGTGCCAGTTTCCGTCAACGGTCGACGTACTTACCCCAATGCCTGCCACAGCGGATAGCGGCGAAACCTCCACGGATTCGAGCTTCCGGCGGAAGTGGATGGCGTCTCTGCGGATTTGACGTACCGACTTCGCTCCGAGGCTTTTTTTCACCGGGCAGCTCCGTCGCTCTCCGTCGCTCGTTGGAGACTCGTCCGACCCCACTTAACTGCTCGCGACAGAAGGATTATATCTTCTAGCTGGTTTTACCGATTCCATTGGCTGGCATGTTTCGTTCCTGATATCCCGAGCTCCGACTTTCGTGATCTCCTCCGGACGGAGCAACTTCCGATCGCCCAAACACCGCCGAGTCTCGACGATTCCGTCAACTACTCGATCACGGATTATAAAAAAAAAATTATCCTAGATCAACGGCAGCTCGGAATATCGATTGGAAACGTTGGGAGAAATGATCGTCCGTCGTACGAGTTAGTTGGACACTTGGCGATCCAGCGGAAAGCCGGGCGAAGCTTCCAGCTGAAGATTATACGCGGGGCGGATCAACGATCCAACATAGGTCTGTTTTTTTTTTTTTTTACGTATATATATCCGTTAATCGGATGACGTAGGATGCTAGAGGAGATAGTGGAAAAATGCTGAAATAATTTCCGGGACAAAATAAAAAGGAGAGCGATCCTCGCTCGAGTTTACGTAGTCGCTTCTGCGGAGTCTTCGGTGGAGAGTAGTTGGAAAGCATCAGCCTGGACCAGATTGGCTTGCATCGGACCCGACTACCTCCGCCCGCCGCCGCTGACCCACACGAACTCGCTCTCGTACCATCCTCCCCCTGGAGATTTGATACGAATTTACATTTTAATGCAATTCCGTGGATAAGTCGGTCCTTTAATTTGCGTCAACGTCATAATCGATGCAAATCTCCAACGAGCTCTGTATATATCTCCGTCTCTGTCGCACCCTCGCGATAAAGGTGAACTCTCGGGGCATGGCGGTTTGTACATTTTTAATTAATAATACCGTGGCGGCGGTCGAGAGTTGCGTTAATCCTATTTTAATAAGTTATACGTCCATACGTTTATTAATATAAGCGTGCAGTATGAATGCGTAAATAAAGCTTCCCGGCGCGCTTTAACGTATGCGTGCCGCGCAGGCTTTGCAGGAAATATGGGACAGGGTACAAATATTAAACATGTTTGCTTTCCTGCGAAAGAAGCGATTTTTTCATTTTTTTTTCGACTATCTTTTGCTCTGGTTTTCATACTAGCTTGGCAGTGCAGATCGGCGAATCCGAGAACTTCCCTTCACGATGGAAATCAATTTTGCGAAACCAATTGCTTCTGTTATTTTATTTTTTATTTTTGGGGTCGAAAGTAAAATTGATTCGAGATGTTTTACCGGCCCATCATCGGTAGAGCTGAAGGTGCATATATGTATGAAAAATATATAGTAGAGCGAGTGGGGCGAAACGGACAATTTTTCCCAATCTTTCGTGAAACACATCAAACTTTTTCCCCGTGGTTCCGTTTTGCCCCAACCCTTCCTACACAGATATATAAATAAGCTTATTTCGATTAAGAAACTGCAGAGAAACCTCCTATGGTGTTAATCAATAGCCCCGAGAAACTGATTAATCGTACTGCGCTGCTGCATCGAAGTCGAAGTGTTTCGCTCCTCGGCGATAATCGCAAATTAAAGTCAATCAATAGGTGTTCGATTAGTCGATTCGCGCGATGAAACCGGTTCGCGCTCTGTATCAAATAAAATGGATTCTTTCGTCGAGGCTGTAACGGATTCCGTTTGGTGGTTGGAGTTCGGTTCGAAGGTTGGAGCGATATTCGCCGCGACGTTTGGAGGAAGGTTGAATAAAGGTACCTCGAGGCGTCGGGACGCTCTCTTTTACATTTAATCGTGCGGTGTCGCCCCGAGAGGTTCGATGGGGTGGCCCGAGACTTCGCCACGGTTGCTCGTCTCTGCGAAACGGTGAAATCATCTGGCAATGTTTGGCTGGCTTACTGCTTCGCGCTATAGACTGTGTCTATGGCTTTCCTTCGCTGGGTGAACGAGCAGCAAAATGGCCATTTTTGGACCCTGCGGTTATATAAAAAAAAATTTTAACCGAGCTTGCAAGGATGAATCGCGCGATCTAATGAAAAGTCGATTCGCTCATCATCCGCGGAGCGGAACGCCCATTCTTGAGATATGCTCGCCCTTCCGTGAAAGGGCGAAATCGACGGGTGAGCGATTTTTATATCGTACCACAAAGCGCTTGATCTTCGCGCTCCATCTATGATGGATTCCGGAAAGTTTGGATCTTATGAAAACAAAATTGCGATCGAGTATCGATTACCGATTACCGAAGACGATGACGATTACCGACGAGCTCTTTGCCTATTCGACGGCACGTGTTTTTGGTGTATGAAGTGAAGAGGCCTGGAGATTTTTTTATATCCACACTTGGGTCAAAACGCGTTGGTCCATCTTATCGCGCCGGTTCATTTCACCACTTTTAGCCTACACCGAAAGCTTGCCGCTTGAAGCAATTATCCAAAAGTATTCGTAACGGCTCTTGGTGTTCGACATTGCCAAAAAAGAAAACCACTATGACTGACCGTCAGATCTTGTCGGATTGAGCCACTTCGACGAGTTCATAGTCCATGACGATAGAATCCGGATGTCGGTCGCATAAACAGCGTGAATTCGAGCGTCGAACAGAATTGATTGGTACGATTTTTTCTCACCATAAATGACGCAAATCGTTAGTGCAAAGTGCCTAAAAGTATTCGTACCGATTCTTGGTGTCCGACATTTCCAAAAACCTAAACCATTATGTCTGAACTTCGACGCATAGCTTAAGACAATGGAATCCGGATGTCGGTCGCGTAACCAGCGTGAATTCGAGCGTTAGCCTCGAACGGTATTAATTGATATGAAGTTTTCTCACCGTCAATGACCTAAATCCTCAGCGCAAAGTACCTAAAAGTTTTCGACTGCAGCAATCATCCAAAAGTATTCAGCCCGGTTCTTCGTGTCTGGCATTTCCAAAAACGTGAACCATTACGACTGACCTTCCGATCTTGTCGGATGCAGCCACTTCGACATAGTCCATGACGGTGAAATCCGGATGCCGGTTGCACAACCAGCGTGAATTCCAACATCAGCGTTGAACACTATTAATTTATTACGAAGTTTTCTCACCGTAAATTACGTAAATCGTTAGCGCAAAGTGCATGTACTAACGATTGCATTACGGACCTAGCTATTTAATTACGTAACTTCAGTCTCGAGTAACAACCTTCGTGCAGATCGTTCAAAGTCGCGATGGCGTATCCGCTGTGTGCGAGAGCGGACGGTACGACCGCTCGCGTTGACACCAACAGCATACCTGGTTAGGTTAATGCCGGTCTCTCAGTACTGAAATCCCTTTGGATTTTCAAGCTCCACGGTCCCCCCCCCCCCCCCCCCGTGGGAACTCGGTTGTCAAGATAGTCTCTTAAAAGCATAAAGCCCTCCGGAGGTTCGCTCGGCGATGGTCGAACAAAGTTGCGAAATGCCGTAGGAGCGACGAGGATCAGAATGGAGAAGGATTCTGAGAGAGCGCTGACGGCTGCAGGACGTTTGTATATCGATAACCCGGATGAAGCAACGCGAATCCAAGAGTTCGGTGCTTGCGTATTACAGACAAGTCATTCCAATGCCTTTGACTCTGGATGAGTGATTTCCGGAAGAAGGCGAGGACGTGTTTTGTAATTTTTTTTTCTAAATATTGCGTAC
The DNA here is from genome assembly GCA_917499995.1 of Ichneumon xanthorius. Classification (NCBI taxonomy): domain Eukaryota; kingdom Metazoa; phylum Arthropoda; class Insecta; order Hymenoptera; family Ichneumonidae; genus Ichneumon; species Ichneumon xanthorius. The sequence goes on from OU824201.1 coordinate 13,809,450, forward strand.
ACAGTAAAACAAAGTTTGTACTCCTTAAAACAACTTATTGTTCATGAACTTTCACATTTTTTATGAATAAAAAATATAATTTAATAAAAATATAATAAATAAAAGAAAATAAAAGGAAATAAAAGGACAGGTTTATATATTTAAACCTAAAAAAATGATCACTTATTTAACAATATTTATTTTTACGAAGCTTCGTATTCCGATTTTAGGAAATTATTTTTTAGCGTGGATAACCGGTGCAACATTTTTTATAGCTAAGTCTGGACGGCATGGACAATAACGAGAAAGAAAGTTTAAAAAAAGTTAAATTAATCAATTAGTTCGTTTCAGGCCACTCTGCATTACCTTGTATCGCAATATGACAATAAATAATCATGGGCTCTTTCCGAAAGCTCTGAGAATTTTATCCATGCAGACCGTTGACCCGCGCAGCCGGAGATCAACTTTGAGAACGAACTTCCTGCATTACAGAGAATTGAAGGGTCAATTAACGTATCGTTTATTCATCCGTCTGCTCGTTTATTCACCCATCGTTTATTCATCCGTCCTATACACTGAGATTCTGCTGCAGGATCTCAGTGTATCGATAATCTCGATGAACCAACTCGATTTCGAGAGATCGGTGCTTACGACTACAGACAAGTTATTCCCATGCCTTTGACGCTGGATGAGTGGATTCTGGTATACACTGAGAGAAGTAACTACCAAGTCACGTTGTAAATTTCGACCAGGCAATAATTGAACAATATTGTACTCTTTTTTGTACAACAAAAATACTCGATATTAAAATTACAAATCTGTTGCCTCAAATTTACAAAAATGTGAATTAAAAACAAACATTTTACTGTAAATTGCAACGCACATTTAAAATTTCAAAAACATCTTACGTAAATAAGCTTCTGATATTGTTAATGAATTTCCAACTACATTTCCAGTGCAGGATACGAGTGCGTGTGATGATATAGGATTTTCTCTGAATATTGCCTAAAATCGGTTCAACAGATATAGCTATAGCTCTAGACAATAACGCGAAGGAAAGAAAACAAAAAGTTAAAGTAATCAATTATCTCGCACCACCTCACTCTGAATTGCCCTGTATCGCAATATGGCAATAAATAATGACGCTCTTTCCGAAACCCCCCCAGAATTTTACACATGCCGACTCGTGACGCGCTCAGTCGGTGATCAACTTTGAAAACGAACGTCCAGCATTGCAGAGAATCGAGGGGTAAATTTATCGTTTACTCATCCGTTTGCTACTTTCGTTGCGTTCCGTGTTTCTCCTCCATTGGATTGATTGGCTATCCATGTAGCGACGCCAACTATCCATAACTCGATTGTCCCGTTGATCCATCCATTAACTTAAAGCACACGCGTAACCGAGTTAGCCCGCCGCTCCGTAACTCGCAGCATTAACAGCAGCAGAAGCGTCAGCGAGGAGCCGAATCGGGTATCGGCACCGGCGGGTCTGCCGAAGGCGACCGGTCGGCTGATCTCCGCAAGTTCCAACTACCGCTCCAAACTATCCTCCGTCTCGTTCTCGTTACAACTCTCTCACCGGCCGTCTCGATCCTCCCCTCAAACTTGACACACTCCGCGCTCCGTGAATATCTATATCCGACTAGTTTTCGATCGCGGGCAAGGGAAGTCGCAAGGTAACATAACGATCGGTCATATCACCCTGAGTAGGCTGACAATTTATTTCGGGTCTAATCTTACTTCCCGGAAACAAATTTTCGCCCTGACACATTTACACAATTTCTGATTCCTGTTCTATTCTCCTGCGGTTTTCTGCATTCTGGACATCTCCATCTCCTTTCAGATTTTTTTACCACTTGTCTTCGGACCATATTACCCTAAGTCACCATACAATTGGCACCTCACATCTTATTTCGCCTTTAATTTTACTTCCCGGAGTCAAATTCTTCGCCCCGAGGCATTAACGCCATTTCTGATTCCTGTTCTATTCTCCTGCTGTTTTTTGCATTCCGCACGTCTCCATCTCCGTTCAGATTTTTTTACCACCTGTCTTCGGACCATATTACCCTGAGTCAGCATACAATTGGCAACTCACATCTTATTTCGCCTTTAATTTTACTTCCCGGAGTCAAATTCTTCGCCCCGACAACACAGTAACACAATTTCTGATTCCTATTCTGTTATTCTGCTGATCTTTGCATTCCGCACGTCTCCATCTCCATTCAGAATTTTTATCCCCTGTCATCTGACCATATCACCCTGAGTTACCTTACTATCCGAGGCTGACAATTTACTCCGCCTTTAATTTTACTTCCCTGAAACAAATCTTCGCCCCGACACATTAACAAAATTTCTGATTCCTATTCTCTTCTCCTGCTGAATTTTTAATTCCACTCGCTTCCATCTCCGTTCAGATTGATTTGTCACCCATCTTCGGACCATAACACCCTGAGTTACCGTACAACCACAATAGCTCACAATTTACTTCTCCTTTAATTTTACTTCCCTGAAACAAATTTTCGCCCCGACACATTAACACAATTTCTGATCCCCGTTCTCTCCTCCCACAGATTCTCGCATCCCGCACCTCTCCATCTCCATCCGTACTTTTTACATTTATTTTTCCGCTAAACGATCAACCGGCTGGGGTACGAGTGCACGGGTGCATCCACGGCGCTGCAGCTGCAGTGCTGCGCAGCGCAGACAGTTATAGTGCATCCTGCCCGGTATTCATCCGCGATCCGGGCAACGCCAGCGCATCCCAGTGCGGAGCAACAGTGGAGTAGGGAAGTGCTCTTGAATTTGCTATTTCCGAGAGGGGAACATTTCGTTCGTCGATGCACACCACACTCTCTCTCCCTCTCCCTCCCCCTTCCTTTCTCCATCCGCCCTGTAACGTTTCGTTTCTTCGCCGACGCATAAATGGAACCGACCGGCGGCCGGGTGAGGGCGGCTGCGAGAGTGGCGTGTCACCCGGAACCGGAACGTTTTCCCTCGATACACCTAGCCACCACCTCCTTCCCATATCCGCGCTTTCGCTCCTGGTATAACTCCCCTGAAAGACTGCCGTCCTTGTGTGTAGACGTTATCCACGAGCGTCCTCTAGGGGAGAGCGGGGCAAAATGGGACAGTGGGGCAAAACGAGACAATGGGACAAAACGTAATTTTCAGAACGCAATACACTGATAGAAGGATCTGGTTAAAGTTACCGATCATTTAAGAAAAATTACTATAGCACATAGTAGAGGGGCACCAGGGCGCCACCTATGGCGGAAAGTCTTAGATTTTCCAAAGAATTGTTACCATAATATCTACGAAAATATCTCATAAATTCTTTAGTTCTTAATTTTTAATACTTAATTTTTAATTCTTAATTTGATGGTGGCGGTCATTACCGCCACCATCAAGATCTTGATCATCTTGACCATCAAGATCATCTTGACCATCAAGATCATCTTGACCATCAAGATCATCTTGACCATCAAGATCATCTTGACCATCAAGATCATCTTGACCATCAAGCTCATCTTAACCATCAAGCTCATCTTGACCATCAAGATCGATAACAAGATCGTGGAGTAAAAAGAGAATTAAGAATTCAATATCGTTTTGTCCCACTTACCAATGTAAGTGGGGCAAAACGATGTTGAAAATCCGGATGTGTCGTTGGGACGACATGGGGCATCCAAAAATGATTGAAAAATTGAGTTTTGCACCTGCTGTCCCGTTTTGCCCCACTGTCCCATTTTGCCCCGCTCTCCCCTATGCATGTGTCGCTGACATCGCACTCGCACACACGCGCGGGTCGCGTGTACGACGAGAAGGACTTATTGCGCGAGCTACATTTTCCGGCGATACACGTACAAATGGTCGAAACGGGGTGGGGGAGGAGGGGGTGGGGAGGTGAATTTTATCGAGTGTAAATTCGTACGTCCCATATTCTTCGCGACCATTAATCTTGTCGGGGAAGCTCTTGCCGCTGCCTCTGCCTATAGCTTGCAGCCTCATGCGAACGAGTTCGAACTGAAAGATGGAGAGCGGCGAGGAGTGCCCGACGCTCTCCATCGCGTATAGCTCGGCCAGCTACGGGGAGTATCGGTGAAAAAGAGAATCGCCGGGGAATGGAATCGAAATCCAACCGCACGGATAGTTTCTACGTAAAAGGAAGATTCTTGCCTTGCTGAGTTCGATTTCAAGGTAGCTATTTTTGTTTTTTTTTTTAGCTTGCGACAATAAATTTTTTGGGCGGATTTTTCGAAGGATGTTGAAGTGGATTTCTTGGTCACTCCTCTTATCGACTCGATATCGATGAAAAATTAGAGAGAGGAGAAACAATCTATGAGTATCGTCAAAAAGAGAATCGCCGGGAAATGAAATCGAAATCCAACCGCACGGATACTTCTACGTAAAAGGAACTTGTTTCAAGGTAGCTTTTTGGTAATTTTTTTTAGGTTGCGACAATAAATTTTTTGGGCGGATTATTCAAAGGATGTTGAAGTGGATTTTTTGGTCACCGTCTTATCGACTCGATATCGATGAAAAATTAGAGAGAGGAGAAACAATCGATGAGTATCGTCAAAAAGAGAATCCCCTGAAAATGAAATCGAAATCCAACCGCACAGATAGTTCCGCGTAAAAGGAACATTCTTGCCTTCCCGAGTTTGATTTCAAAGTTAATCTTTAATCAATTTTTTTTCAATTATCACGATCCATTCTTCGCCCGAATTATTCGCACGATCTCGAAGTGTACTTTTAACTCCACTCGTCTAAAAAAAAAGAAGTCAGAAACGAAATGACAACCGTCCCTACCTTGAGGGAAAGCATCCGTTGAGCTTCTACGGGAACGTCGGACGCTCGGACAAAAGCCAGCTCGTCGGTGGTTCGCGGTGGTACGTGCATCCGGTGCGCGTCCCACCCGCACACGCACGCAGACTACACGCGTCCCACACACACACACACACGCACACAGACTACACGCGTACGAACCGCAGGGTTCGCCGCCCATCTTCGGCTCCTCTTCCGCGCCACATTCGCAACCCCTTTTCGCCACTCCATTCTCCCGTCCTTCCCACCGTGTCACCGCTAACCGGAAAGGGTGACGGCGAGGGTGGCGAGGGAGGCATTATTTTCTAATCTGACAAAACATTTTTCCGCCAACGAAATTCCTCTCTCCCTTTGAGCCGCGCCCGCCGCCCCGCGGAGAGCGGAGCGCGTGCACGTAGCTTAGCCGCACCCGGGCGGGAGATACGGCGGTACCGGCGGATTCTCCCTCGGCAAACAGCACCGGATAGTCCGCCGGAGAGCCCTAAGCCCCGGTAAGCCTACCCCGCTCGCTAAAGATTCCATCCTCTCCGTTGTTGGGCCTCCGCGATAGAGAGCACCAGAACACATCCTCTGTCTCCGCCTCCGCCCGTCTCTCGCTTTGGCTCTATCAGCATTCGGATAATCCGCCGCACCGCCCTCCGGACCGGTATTATGCCCCGGCGTTGCCAGCATCGTGGATTTTCACCCGGGGTTAAAAAAAAAGGGAAGAAAATCTGCAATCGCGGGTTGGCTCGACGATCCGCCGTGTGCAAGTCGGGGCGAGGGAGGAGAGACGGAAATGTGGGACTCGGTTGACGATGAAATGCACAACGGAGGAGATACACCGACGGGCTTTGACGGGGTGGTCGGCGGACTTCATCCACCACGGCCTGCCGCGGATGAACCGGCGAAGGCGGACACAGCGCGACGTTCACCGGTCTGATCCGATATGGACTCGTTCCACTACTTTCGAAAACTTTTCCATTCATTCGTTTTATTTTCCTACCCGGTACTCTTGCCGCCGGAGCAAATCCCCGGCCACTGGAGGCTTTCAACAAGTTCGACATCGAACTAATTGTACGAAGAACCGCGGGTGGGGGGGGATCGGGGCGGCGGAGGGGAAAGACTAGCCCGAGGACGGATCGGCTGGAAGACTTGGGCTCGTCACGGATCATTAAATTAAATGGGGATGAAAATATCTTGGGCGTTCCGTCTCAAACGAATATTCGAGAGTCTAATTACGGGGCGATGAAACATTTTTTTTTACGAAAAAAAATGAGAAGGGAAAAAGTGAGCGGGAATATGTAGATTAATTCGCGTTACGGAATACGTTTCGTCAGGGGATTAAAATATTTATGAAACACGCGGTCGGGCGTTGCCGCGATCTCGTTAAAAGCGATTACCGGAAACAATTGCGGAAATAAAAACTGAGAGTCGTCTCGGAATTTCGTCCCGGGGGCGAGATATTTCGTCGCTGATGAATTCATTCGCGGACATTTATTATTCTACCCGCCGATCAGCATTTAGGATAATTCGGGCGACGCGTTTTTGTTTTTTTTTTTGCTTCGCTAGTGATTAAAAAAATCGAACACGGAAATGCGAGACGACGATAGATTGTAAAAAAATTTCGTGAAATTTAATGCACTGGTCATGGAAGTTTTTATGCGAAAACTGGTTTATTAATTTTCATGCACAATTGTGATGAGAAATTAATCTACTGCATATCAAAAACTTTACAAATATTTTATTTTTATTTTACTAAAAGTACTCTAATTCCAATAATTTACTTTAATTTTACTAAAAGTACTTTAAATCCAATAATTTACTCTAATTTTACTAAACGTATATTAGTACCAATAATTTCCTTTAATTACACCACAAAAATAAATTAATGTTACCAGTAGATTGTACACTTAAATCTGCCCCAGTTTATTTAATAAAAAATCTTCCAGTCCCATGTATTAAATTTCCAATTTTAAAAAATCAACATTCCACAACATAAAACAAGCTGACGCGTTGAGAACGAACGTGTCGCCTTATCGGCACCGCGAGATTGGATATTTTTTAGTCGCGCGATCACAGCTGTTTTCGCGTTTATTCTCTTATTTTCCGGTGTCGTTTCTCTCGCTTTTTTTTCCGTGTATATATTTTTCTCCGTCGAGAGAGTTTCGTTGAAGATTCCCGTCACGATATCGTTTCTGCGCTCTGCCACTGGCACGGCTCCGGCGCACAGACACGCCGGGACCTAAGAACGTATCGGCATGACCCCATTCTGTCGGGGTGCAGGACGGGGACGTTACTACTGCCGCATGGTTTACCGGTGTGCGAGGGTGGCCCGGCTCGGTATGGCTGGCCTCGTCGTGCATCCACCTCGGGAGACTCCTCTGGCCCGATGGAGCCGCGTTCCACGGTGTAGCCGAAGGAAGAGCATTACTTAAAAGACGAATTTCTATCGTAACTCTCTCTCTCTCCGTCGCCGAGCGTCGCGCGTATCTTCCGCTCCGTCTTGCCCCCGGGAGGAAGTGGGCCGCGAGGGCGAGTGTACGGAAGTGATGGGTGCAGAGTCGCGGGGAAAGAGAGGAAAGAGCGTCGGGGCGGAAAACCGGCGGGCCCGGTTGGGGGGCGCGGGAGGGTTCGCCTTCGCTCTCCGGCGCAGCGCCGGTTGAACTTTATTGAAATGAGATGACTGAGGCAGATAGGAGATGACAGCCCGGTATCTCGACCTCTCGGGCGCGACTTCGCCGGAGGTCCGCGGATAAAACTATTTAAATGTATGCCTCGCCGACCCGCCCGGGTGGCGGCGATCGACTGTTCGATCTTAGCGCTGTATCGTTGATTCGACTGTTAGGGTAAAAGTGGTGAAAATGGCCCACCTCTATTAACACGTAAATCAATGATATATGGACCGGGCGTTATTCCCCACTTTTACCCTATTCATCGGAGGAGAAAAATTTGGCGGTGGAAAATCGATCGTAGCGGGTCGCACGACAGCTCGGCGAAGGATATTGGCTGGCGGAAGGATCGAACTTTCGCATGCAGGGTGATCGGGTGTGGCCAATAGTTGGGCAAAGCTTGGTACCGATGTGACCAACATTGGCATGAGGGCTTGGTCCAATTATCGAGGGAGCCTTGGATGATAAGTACTTGCCAACATTGGCACCCAACATTGGCTCCTAGGTCGGTCAAGAGGATCGGCCAATAATTGGTTGTCAATCTCGACCCTCTCTGTAGGTTACATATTTAGGATGAGAGTGGTTTTAAAGCAATACTTCTTCTTGCATTGTAAAACTCGAAATCGGCACACCAATGACTCATGAGACCATGCATCAACCGACCAGCGGTTGGTGAATCGGTATTGGGCTGAACATTGGCCTAAAATCGGAAAGTCAATGTTTTTTGAGTTCATACTCGGCCGAAAATTGGCCTCAAATCGACTAACCAACAATTGACGAGTCGAACGCGGCGGAGCATTGGCCACAAATTATCAAACCAACCATTGGCGAGCCAATACTTGGCCGAGCGTTGGGGATTCTAGCTTTCTAGCCCGACCATTGGCAAAACCTACATGAGTTGGCGGACAGACGGATTGGCGAGCCAATACTTGGCCGAGCGTTGGGGATTCTAGCCCGACCATTGGCAAAACCTACATGGGTTGGCGGACAGACGGAGGAAATGGAATTTCGATTAGAATCGTTGAATTTGGATCGCCGATGAGCAAGTGAGCATTCGCTGGCTTCTTCTGTGCGTCGGGGCTGATACGTGGTGCGAGTAACTTCGGGCGCTTCGGGGAAATTCCTCTTCGTTGCAGGGACGCGCGGGGAAATCCCGTGCGCGATGGCCGGATCCGGTGCGCTGGCGGAGCTTCGCCTCGTACATGAACTCGCCACGCTCGCGTGCTTCCTTTCTATACACACGGAGGATACGCCGCGTACATGTGTACGCTCGTTCAAATACTGGACACACCGTACTCCGCCATTACTACTGGTTGCGGGAGCATTTCGGTTTTGGGATCTATTTGGACCGTCTGAGAGAGCCGCGGTCCGCTTCGATTCCGTACGGCCGAGCGAGAGTGCGGCGCTTCCCACGCAGACCGGATGTGGTCAAAGCAGATTAAAGCTCGCCAATGCTGGTACGGGCTGCGTTTCCCCGCTCGGGCACGAGCGCACAAACCTCCCGCTTCGAAAGACAATATAGTTTCCGTCGATCCGGCGAATGGACCGAGCTGGTAAGAGGAAGCCGAGTTCGGCTCCGAGGTAGAGGATGAATCTCCAGGGAGAGAAGCCGGCGGGAATGTGGATTCTCCGCACTAGTCGAAACTCCGCAATAATTGTCCAGAAACGAGGTCAACTGTATTATAGATATACATATATATATTTATGTATATATATATTATATATGTATATATATTATATGTATATATGCCGGGTGGTTTATACGTTTACCAATTCGAGCGAAATTTCCATCGACGCGCCTGACCCATTCTTAACATCCAGATCGGCGCAAGTGGATCGATACAATGTTCATCGAATATTCAGACCCGACTGGAGGGGCGCAGCGCTCCGATATTTTTTGCGAATGGTTAACCACCATGAATAACAGTCGTAGTGGCAGCTGTAAGTGTGTGGTTGTTAACTATACATGCTATGAATCAACGACCTTTACAGATATTACACATTTATACATTTATGCATTTATATGGAACACTTCGCGTCTTGATCGGGTTCGGGATTTTTTATATGAGTGAACTAACTCTCACAAGAACTCAGATTTTTTATTGCGTTTTTACAGATTCTTTATCATTATTTATGATTAAGAAGATGAACTTACTGATCGAAAGAATTATGAAAAATCTTGTGTCGTAGACAAAGAACTTAATAAATGTTAAGTAAATGTTAAGTAAATGTAAGAACTTAATAAATGTTAAGTAATATACAAACCTATTTTTTCTAAGTCTCTTTTGATCGAAACAGTGAAAAGAAATAGAAGAAAAAATCAATCGATTATCGGTTATCGCTTGACGATTTTTATATGCAACACTTCATTTTTGTGATTTTTTTGGTTTTTTCTGAAGTTTTCTTTTTAACTTAAACAAAAATGATAACTCTTCATTTTTATCTTTATTTTAATCGATGAAAAAAAAACTGGAGCACGGCCTATTTTTTATCGAACGCATCGTCGACTAATGCCGGCGTCATCGAGAGCTGAGTGTGCTCCGCAACGAGGGACGAAAAGCGTCGCTGCGATAGTCGTACGAATGGTAGAGTGCTCTCTCATCGAGATCGAAGTGACGACGCGCCGATGTTCGTCCTCCGTATCCTCACCTTTCGCACAGTTGAGCGACGTAGAAAAAAAAAAATAACGAAGAAAAAAAAAGTAATGAAAAAAAATCAAGCACTAAGCGTTCCCAGCGCCAGACTCGCATCTTCAGGGTCGGCTGCGATCCCACTTTGGCAAATTCTCCTCGCGCCTCGTGCACGGAGAAAAAAAAATTGTTGGGACAACAAGAATTTTGTTACCATAACTGATTTACCTGGTTAACATAGGGACAACAGAATATTTTGCTGCGGCAGCAAATATTTTGCTGCGACAGCAAATATTTTGTAATATATTTTTTTAGAGAAACAGAACTATTTTTCTCCGTGTGCGTAAGATCGGACGGCGAACTTGGGCGAAATGAGAGAACGCAAGGAAGGAAGTGACGCACAGTAAGAAGTAATAGGTAGAAACAATTGCGCGAAATCGGAATACGAATTTTCGTAAAAATAATTTAGTTAAATAAATGACAAACTCGTTTTTTCAGGCTTGAATATCCAAACTTGGCCTTATATTTCCCGTCTTATTAACAAATTTAATTTGTCCTTTAGTTTGTAAAACTAGAAGCCGAATTGTGCGATCGGAGGAATTAACAAATAAAAAATTGCGGACGTTTGTGGACAATAAGTTGCTGTAAAAAGTACAAACCTTTTTTACTGAGCGAAGCGTCGCACAGGGGTGGCCTCGGGTACTGTTTAACCCGGTTCTCCGGCTTTCCATCTCTCAGTCTCTGGGCAGCCATCCCTCGCTGAGTGCGCTCGTCTGTTTAGCCTCGGATGTAGCGGTCTCTACGTGTTACTACGTTTCCACATATCCCGTTTCGCTGCACTTTCTGCACGGCGCGTGACTACCATAACTGTATGCACTGGAACGGAACCCATTCTCTCGTGAACTCGCACTCGAGACGGAGCATCGGCCACGTCGAAACTCCCCACTCTATCTCACCGCGGGGCGTTTGTCAGAATTTTCGATTCGAATAGTGTTACACATACATTGGAATTTCTGTAGTCACTGACTCAGCGGCGACGGCCAGGATCGGTCCGCATGTATGTCATACATGAAAAACGACACGGTAGTTGGATCTTCGACGAACCCGAACCATCGGTAAATACTCAGTAAAAAAGTATTCCGTAAAATCGGAATACGAAGTTTCGTAAAAATAATTTTGTTGAAGAAGTCACAAACTCATTTGTTCAAGTTTGAACATACAGACCTGTTTTTTTATTTCTCGGGTCATTGACAATTTTAGTTTGTACTTTTGTTTGTAAAACTGGAGCCGTACGGTGCGAGGGGAAATTAACAAATAAAAAATTGTGGACGTTTGTGGACAATAAGTTGTAAAAAGTACAAACTTTTTTTACTGTGTATTCATAGATCGGAAGTCGGCACGGTTAATTAATTCTCGAATAATAATAATAATAGAGTAAAAGTGGTGAATGTGGGCAACTAAAAAGTTTACACCTGTGACAAAAATGGTAAATTTAATGTACCGGACTGGAAGTTTTTATGCAAAAACTGGTATAAATATAATATAACACCATAATGAAAAATTAGTATACTTTCACAGTGAAATAAAAAGAATTTATTAACATTGGAAGTAATTTTGTAGTAAAATTATAAAAATAATTATTAAAAGTAAAATATTTCTCAAAAGTTTTTGATACACTATACATTCATTTTTTATCACGATTCTGCACGAAATGCAATATACCGTTTTATGCACAAAAACTCCTAGTATCCCAATACATTAAATTCCATACGAATTTTTTTTACACTAATGTTAATACCCGTTCAAATGAAAATGTGCCAAAATTAAATTGGAAGCAACTACCGCGAAGATATTTTATATCTAACTAAAGGACCAACCGACAAATGTGTTTCCACCTCGGCACTGCATACCATTGGATTAATCCTATATTTTATATACCCAGAGCCGTTAGCCGTATATATAAATAGAGAGGGGAAAGAGGCCGGCGGTAAAATTTTTCCGTTATTGTAACGCACGACGTGCCGCTCGGCTGGCCATAGGTACGAAGTTAAGGGGGAGCGAAGAGTCTAGTCCTGTAGCTGGCGCGCACTGGCTGTACGGCCAAGGAGATAAATTGTTTCTCCGCAATATTGAAATATTGGAAAAGCATATTTCATTACTGCTCCTGCTGCTGGAGCTATACACGCTTTTGCACACCGCGCCACCCTGTAAGCCTCTCTCTATACGTAACTACATGTTTCTATTCGCGCCGCCGTATACAGCGAGGGAGAGAACCTTCGTATCCGTATAGTATGTTAAAATTGCTCGTCGCTCGTCGAAACGCGTAATGGCCTCGCATGAAAACTCGTATCCCGTTACGGATTCTCGTTACTCTCACTGCGAACGTTATTCACATTTTTCACGATATATTTCTTCGCCATTTCGTTATACCGATTCTTGGGATCTGATTTAATGGGAAAGCGGAGCGACGAGTATTCGGAGAATCAATTACAGACAGCCGGTCACATTACACTCCAAGTTTTACATTTTCCGATTGCTTAGAACGATGGTTTCGTTATTTACTAAAGAGATTAGCGATTTTCTAGATTTAAAAAAATTAGGTACTTGGAAGACTGGGACGAAATGGGGAATTGTCAGTCTCATGTTTGATCGGGTCGTTTTTTGCGAAGTTCCTTTTGACTCGATTATTTATTTCGGGATAAAGGCGAGTGGGGCAATTTAATTTTCCTATAATGATAACTTTTCTTCCTATAATTTTCCTATAATTATAATTATTATTCCTATAATTTTCCTATAATTATAATTGTTATTCCTATAATTTTGCTATAATTATAATTATAATTCCTATAATTTTCCTATATTTTTTTGATGACCTATTTTGTCCCAACGGTACATCCAGATTGTCAACCCCATTTTTCTCCACTCACCACCATCACTACTATCCAAAAGTTATTGTAAAATTGCGTTTTGCCCCATCATCCCATTTTGTCCCGCTCTCCTCTGCTCTATCTCGCCTCGTCTCTAAATCATGCTTGATTGACTCATTTTTCTTAAATCCGCACCTTTTCAGAATAAAAAATCAAACTCGCGGGCCCTTTTCAAGATCGTACATTTCGATTTTAGTATTTAGGATTTTACCCTTTTCAAAATCGAAAATCGAAGGCCGAGTTGGCGATACACGTTGATACTTATGGTCCGTATTGTGAAAAATGGTTCGATCAGTCTGAAGAGCAGACTTCCGGAGTGTCTGAATTCCAACACCAGCAACGGGAGGTAAAAAAGAATTCGTCAATAACGTAAAACAACATTTTCAACACATCCATTTTTATCCCGGACATCATTATTGCTTTTCGTACCAAGTGATTCATTTGAATAATGAAAAAAAAATGCGCCAATCGCCGTATCCTTCGCCGAACAAAGCCTTTATTCAACATTTCGCTAAAGCTGAGGAATAACAGAACCGGAAAGGAAGATCCGTCATATTCCTCGTTTCCCGGTCGTTATAGGAACAATGGGGTCATCATCATCATCATTATCGGATTCCAGCATAATTGTTTCGCACAAAACAGGAAATAAATCCTCCAATTTATTTAGCCCGCGTCATCGAGTCACGAGAACGACGAGGGCTTTTAGAGCGTGCAAGCCAGCGAAAATTCCGCCGGCAGTGTCGCCGGTAGTGCTTTTGTACACACAACGAACGTACACGCTTGCTTGAATACGAATGCATCGGAGACAGACGGGGTGGATGTTGGTGTTGGTGGTCATGCATGAATATACATATAGTCGCCTCCCCACGGTCGAGATGACCGACTTACCGGAATGTTCGGTAGCGAATCTGTATGCAGCAAACAATTCCACACAGGTCAGATTCGTATTATTTTTTATCGAATAAATTGCCAAATTTCAATGATCGATTTTCGGTGACGAAAATAAAGATTTATCTGATATGTTTTATCGTAAATTTGGGCGCCTCGCCATTTGTTTGCAACTCTGGCGGAAAAGTCTCTTGATTTATAATATACATTATAATATACAATAATATACAATTCGGAGGGAAAAAAAACATTTTTCGCCGATCGCCAATATTTTTCGTGTATATCATTGCGAAATGGTATTGATGACCGACTTACCAGAATGTTCGGTAGAGAATTTGTATGCAGCAAACAATTTCACACAGGTTAGATTCGTATTATTTTTTATCGAATAAATTGCCAAATTTCAATGATCGATATTCGCCGACAAAAATAAAGATTTATCTGATATGTTTTACCGTAAATTTGGGCGCCTCGCGATTTGTTTGCAACTCTGGCGGAAAAGTCTCTAGACTAATAGACAGTCCGCAAAAAAAAAAAAAAAAAAATGTTTCGCCGATCGATAATATTTTTCGTGCATATCATTGCGAAACGGTATTGATGACCGACTTACCGGTATGTTCGGTAGCGAAATTGTATGCAGCAAACAATTCCACACAGGTCAGTTTCGTATTATTTTTTAACGAATAAATTTCCAAATTTCAATGATCGATTTTCGGTGACAAAAATAAAGGTTTATCGTTTTCTCGTAAATTTGGGCGCCTCGCGATTTGCTCGCAACTTCGGCGGGAAGTTTATCGACTATGATAATATCAATAATAATGGTAACAGTATACAATCCGCAGAAAAAAAATGCCGATCGATCGACAATATTTTTCGTGCATACCACTGCGAAATGGTACTGGAGTTTTTTTTGCAGTATGAGCTCAGACACGAACGAAAGCAGCTTTTACCGAGGGCTCGGGAGTCTCCCGACTCTTCGACATCGTAAAGTTCTATTTTGGGACTTCCATTGAACCCGAGCGAGAAAACAACCGAGACGAAGAGGTTCGAGGTGGAGGGAAGCCGAGTATCTTCAAAACAGCTTTGCTTTTCAAACCCAAAGAACACGGTACACAGACGAATATATATGGGGTCTGGCAAATCCTTCGTGCGGAGTCAACGACAGCGATAAATTACACGTAGCCGCGGAGAGCAGCGCACTCGTATTTTGTGACTGTGATGATGATGGCGCCGTGTTTCACAACGCGACCCCCAAACGTCGCCACTTCGATAATAGAAGAAAACAATTGGGCGATTTACGGCCTGGAAACCTTATCGCAAGGCCGGGGCAAAACGGAACACAGGGTAAAAATGCACATTTTTTTATGTCCTGCTCAAAATTTCCCTTTTTTTTCTGCATACGACCTGCGGCTTGGCGGACACGAGCGCGTTTTGCCACGTTTAGCCTTATATATGTTCGGATAACTCGACAAAAAATTCTATTAATTATTGGTCTTTACACCTACACCCAGCAAAATAATTTACTTGATTCGCAAATAAATATTTATTCGATTAAAACAAATATTTATTTGATTAAAATAAATATTTATCTAATTAAAATAAATATTTATCTAATTAAAATAAATATTTATCTAATTAAAATAAATATTTATCTAATTAAAATAAATATTTATCTAATTAAAATAAATATTTATCTAATTAAAATAAATATTTATTTACGCTCCGCCCGTCAAACAAATGATATTTTTAGATAAGTGAGACCGGGGCAAAACGGAACTAGGGTAAAAACCAAGTTTTTCGCAGGGTATGAAAAAAAACTCATATCTCGTTTTGCCCCGTTCGGCCTTATCCAAGCTCGGACACTTCACCAGAGCCGTGAGTAAAAAAAATCCCATTCAGTATCGGTCTTCACTAGTAAATGATGAATAACCAGCACAATTGGTCACTATCCATCGCCACGGAAAGGTCCCTCCCTCGCCGGAACGCGATTACAAACTGGTCGTTCAGACTTTTCAGATAATGCGCGGCGCGCGCGCGCGCGACGCCGCCTTAAGAAAGCTGTGAAAAATCGTCGCTGGAAGAGGTGAGCAAAAGTGACGCTGTATAAGCTCCGTGCTCTCCGTTTGCGAAACTACCGGGCGAGTTTTACTCCGGGCACGATCAGCCGGGAGTTTTCTCTTCGCGGTATTGGCGTGAAAAGTTTGTCAAAGTTTTCGGATTAAAAAGTTTCCCGAAGAATACGGGCACACTACCGGCGTGACCTTACTAATTAGCGACCGCGGTTTTACCCGAGACGCACCTCTTCCAACCTCTATTTTCTCGCTTCCTCTCGTTTTCAAACTATTTCTCTGCGGGGCGGGATATCTAATACCAGCTCGCGGGGCGACGGAGAGGGCGAGAGAGATCGCGCAATCGTTTCGCCGCACAGTCGCTGTGGCGCCTTCCTTGTACGGCCCGATTTCGTTCCGCTATAAATTTTCAGAATACCAACAGCAGCAGCTGCTCTCGCCGGAGGCAAGAGCTAGCAAACACCGCGAGCACCATTCTCGCTTTCCACAGCGTGACCGCGGAATGCCCTGGCGCGCGCTACGCCAGGAAAAGCTTTCGTACTTTCCCAGCCGTGCACCTCTCTCTCTGCCTCCACCGGTCTCTGATTATACCGTAGAGCGCGCTTTGTGCAATCCTGAAAGAACAGTCGTATTTTTCCGTAAATCCTTTCATCCAATAACATTTTTTTGTTGTTTTGTTTTTTTTTCGGATCGCTCATTCGTACCTTTGTTTTCGGCGATCAAGCGTGTTTTCGTGCGATGATTATTTCTTTTTTTCTCGAGCGAAAGTCGAACTGAAGGAAAAAGGAAAAGTGGGTGAAAATGCGAAAATGCGAAGGAATTAATCAAACCCTTCGGTTCCAGCATCGCCGTGTTTCGGGAAATTTTCCTCAGATTTGAGGTTTTTTCGGTACATCGAGGGATAAAATGGGCGAAAAAAGTTTTGTGGATTTTTTGTTTAAGGCGTTCTCAAATATGCGGCATTTTGTAAATTTTTTATTTCCCCGAAAATTTGAGTTTTTTTGAAAAATGAATATTTATTTTAGTAAATGTGTTTGTCTTTTTTTTAAATGAAGTGCCACGTATTTCGACGTATTTTTTTCCGCTACACACGAATTCGCTGGCTTTTTTGGGACTACAGTACAGTGAGACATTGAAAGTTTCGATTTTATGCACGAAAAATAGCATTTTTGGGATTTAAATGGAAAATATTGGGTTGGGAGTAAAATAATTGTTATGTTCGTGATCAGCGGGAAAAAATACGTGGAATATAGCATTGAAATAAAAAAAATCGATTGAACAACGATTTTTCTATTTTTGAGCCACTTTTGAAAAAAATGTCGATTTTCGTGATTTTCAAAGGTCGATATCTCGGCTCCCAAGGGAGCTAGGAAAAATCTGGGCTGCCCATCGTCTTCTACGGGAAAAAATACACAAAATAGGGTCTTGTGCAAAGTTTTACAATCCTTTTATCGTCCCGTTCGAGGACGTTGAAAAACGTGAAAAATTGATTGGAAAGGGGCAGCCTTGGAATTTTTTATGAAATATTTTTTGTCGGTATGAAATGTCTTTTTCCGTTTATAAAATGAACTGCGACGTATTCCGACATATTTTTGTGCGCTGAACATGAACCCGCTTTTCTGTGTGTAAATGTAGTGGGACATTTGTATCTTCGATTTTATGGACTGGAAACAGTTTGCTCTAATGTGAAATCGCATTTTTGGGATTAAAATCTAAAATATTGGGTTTGAAGCAACATCAACCTCATATTCGTGATCAACGGACCGCAATATTTTAATAAAGTGACATTTCGAGGCTTAACTTTTCGGCAGATATGTGTTTCAGGGGCTATGCCACCCTACTGTATTTTTTAGGGGGTTCCAAAAATCAGGCATTTTTTGTCAAACCAAAGAAGCTGATAAGCGGGCAAGCCGGTTAAATGATTTTTCTGGAAATAAATCTAAATAAAATAAATCTTTTATAGCGTAGTCTAAAAGACCCATGATATCGAATAATAATAATTACAAAAATTACCATTGCCATTATAACATTACGCGTGCATGAAAGTGTATGAAATGCCAGTGGTCATACAAAGTTGATTCGCATCGACGCTTCGAGTAATGACGTCGCGGTGCGGTAAAAGCTTCCGCATGTGTGCCATTTTTATTCGTTCGCATCGGTCATCGCTTCGCGGAAAATCACGCGCCTGACCGGGACGTTAATGACCGGGGTGATGCAGGGAGTACGGAGAATGAACGCGAGAAGTTCGCGACTCTCGGTCGCGGCTTAACGGTACACGCTTTACTTGACTCGGTAGTGCGAAGTTAACCATAGTGACGATGGTTCGTGTGTCTCGCGGCGAGGGGGATGCTTGGAATTCGAGCGAGAGTTATATCGTTGTCGTGGCACGCGACGAGTTTAGTTTATTCAACGTGGTCGGCGTAGGCCGAGAGCGGGGTTAAACCGCGGAAGCGGCGACGAGAGGAAGCGCGATGGAACGAAGAGAAACGCGAACGGAGAATGCGTCGGCGCAACGAAAAAGGAAGTCCGTCGGACAGGCGGTGTGGGTGCTCGGGGGAGAGAGAGCGAGAGGATGGAACGGAGAGACGGAGCCGAGAGTGGATTGATGGTAGAGCCAGTCATGTGGTTCTAATTTGCCCTCTATTACCTCGCCATAAATTTCACTGGCAAAAAAGCTCAGGCGCCCGAGCACTTCTGCGATGTAGATATAACCCATAGCGGGGGCACGTATGTAATACACACAGCTGTACCGCACGGTAAACTCTCCGCCTATCTGCAGGAGCGGGGTGCGTCGCACGGAACGTAGTCTGGGGACTTACGTTGTAGCGCGTGAAGCTTATAGCCCGCAGGATTGGAGGACGAGGAAGTCTGGCGGCGCTGTACGGTGCAGGTTGCGGAGGGTTCGCTTGAAAGATGTGTCGCGAAACTGGATTTAGGTAATAAATTGACCCCGAGGTCGCGAGAGCCCCCCCGGTTATAATGTTTGAGAATTCTGCGTCTCTTGCAGGAGGAACCTGGCGAAGCTTGATGGGTCTAGCTGAGTGCACCGCTTCCTATCGATGTGTCGTGTATTATATACATTTTTTTTTATTAAGGTCAAAATGAAAAAGGAACTGGGGCTGGCTTTCAATGATGGGGCGGTTTTCCATTGGTCGGGACGATTACTGGCTTTTGCGAAAGGGTATTAAGGTAATGGGACCACATGCTGGCTCTCGTGCGTTCATGCCGGCTACGGTACGATAACCGAATGTACGTCGAGGGATATTGTGTTTCTAAGTGGCCATCAAGTCCAAGCCTTGCGCTGAACTATCACCGCTCCTTCTGGGGAAGCCTGACGGTGATGTCGCGGAAGCTGGCTCTTTCTTGCAACTGCAGGTTTCACGGTTTGTTTGGCTTGATCCGAATGGAGATAGACGGACTTTGCAGTGGCGAAAGGTAATGGGGGGTTCTTGTCGAAGGTACCGGGTTGCATCCTCCAGGGGTGAAGATATGGCACCCTGTTGCAGGTCAAATATTTATGGGGTCGGCATATTACCAATGAATTATTTGTTGAGTTTAACGGAATGCGGCGTTCATTCACTGCCGACTGTTCAGTTCTCGTCAGTTCTCTACTGGTTCCTTGCTAGGTCTTTACCGATTCCTAACTGGTCCCTTATCGGTTTAACACTAGATCCTGGTTGGTTTGTTATTGGTCCCTTATCGATCACTTATTGGTCCAATACCAGTTCCTTGCTGGTTTGTTATTGGTTCCTTATCGATCACTTATTGGTCCACACCAGTTCCTTGCTGGTTTGTTATTGGTTCCTTATCGATCACTTATTGGTCCAATACCAGTTCCTTGCTGGTTCGTTACTGCTTGCATATTAGTTCTTTACTGATTAGTAACTAGATCTTTATTGGTCCCGTGCTGGTCCCTTATTGGTCCATTATCAGTTCCTTGCCGGTTCTTCACTGTTTCCCTGTTGGTGCCTCACTAGTTTCTTACTTGTCCCTTACTGGTTCTTTACTGGTTTTATTAATTGTGTCATTTGTGGATTAAAAACGAAACGAATTCTACAAATGAAAAAAAAAAAAATGAAACGCCTTTTTTCATCTAAAGTTCCATAACTACCCCACGATGCGAAGTCGCATTCACTGCGAGTTTCGATCTCGCAGCTCTCGAACCTCGGGCTCGCATTGCCAACGATAACAGAAGTGGCCACCATAAAAAAAGTCCGACGTCGACGTGGCGAGGCTTCCGACGAGTGTACCGGTGTACCTAATAAAATAAGTAATTAGTAGTCATTCAAAGTGCACCAGTTTAGTCTCGGAGTCGGTAAAGCCCGGATATTTTAATATTTCACTCCGGCACATGGGGCCAAGTAGTGGCACTCATAATTTTATGATTTAGCAATTCACGGAATCATCCCGTGGTCAATTAAATGATTAAGTATAAGTGGAAGCGGTGCCGGTGAGTCCGAAGGGGTTGGCTCTCTCCCGCTCTCTCCCATTCGTTCCACCGACCTCCCTCTTATATCGTCGTCGTAACGGAAGTGAGATTTTAACGTTGCCCTATGGCCGCCCGGAACGGGCTGGCGCTGAGGGAAAGCCTCCGCAGGAAAGTAACTTTCGCGTTAATGTCGAGCCGCGAGTGCGTTATAAAATTCTGCACCGTCGCGACGAGCTGCGCGGAGGGTGTGCAGAAGCAGCAGGTATAACGGAAACTCGAAACGATACAAATACAGATATACACGGAGGCGGACGGAAAGGAAGGGAGGGAACAGACACGAGCATGGATTCCCGCGGGTGCCACAAAAATTGCGAAACGCCGGCCACGGGGTGATGCACACTTGCAACTATTTCTCTCGCTCAAGGTTTTTTTTTTTTTTTTTTTTTTTTTTTTGCAGTTTCGTTATATTTATCTGGTTCCATTTTCCTCTCTGTCTCGCCGTCGCGTAAATTCAACGATGTCTGCCGTAGCTTTTCGGGGAAAAGCCGTGTGCGTCGAGCGTGCATATTTTCATCCGCAATAATTAATTCAGTGCTGAGGTGTTCACGGCGTAACCGGAAGCCCCGGTGCGGCAATGACGCTCGCCGGGCGGGCGTCGGGGATGGTTTATTTCATTTTCATTAGTCGATCGCGTTCGGCAAAACTGTAGCGAACCGCTTCCGGTGCTTGGCAGTAATTTTTTTTCCCCTCTCGTTCCCGCTTTCCCGTCGGTGAGGGAGAGCAGTTCCGCGGGTTCGGATACATTGCGAGACCCGGAGAGGTGCAGTGGGGTGGGGGGTGGGGGGTGGGGGGTGGAGAATAAGGGAAGGAGATAAGCCCGGCCGTCTCTCCGTCTCCCGTGGAGCGAATTAGTTCTGCGGTTTCGCAAAGATTTTTAAATGGCCACCGGTTCCGCTCCTCGCCGCTATGTACATAATGTATATATACATAGATACATATATATGTTTTTTTTTTTTTACTTTCGAGACTCCAGCAGACACGGCGAACTCGTATATCTCAGGCGAAAAGGTGGAAGAGAGAGATTTTTCGCTCGAGGTACTTTCTATGTCGTACCTCGCGGAGCGCTAAAGTAGAGGAGCGGCCTTGCGGACACCCGCTCCTCTCATCTTCGCCTCACTCGGACCCCACTCGGATAGTCTTTCCACTCCGGCTCTCCGGGCAGCTCCTGCACCCTCGCGAACCGACATTCGGCGCTCTCCCTCTCGCCTCTTATTCGCTCCCTCGCGAATCTCTCCTTTCATCCCCTTAACGCTCGTTCGCTCCTATTCACTCTGGCATGCCGTGGGCCGGGGCTGGGGCGAGAGCCTCGTCGACGGCAACCTCGACGGTTAACTCCGTACGAGTCCCGGTCGACCCGCGGAAGCGGGGCCGAGGGCGAGGAAAAACACGGGTTGCCCGGAGGAGGCGTGCGAGGGTTGCGCGAGGATTCGGCGCCCGCTGGAAGAACCTCGCCGTGGGTCAAACGGGACCAGGGGCGGAGATGCTCGTCGGTGAAATGACGCGGAAGTTACACCGTGTATACCGCACAACCTTGCACCGACACCGAGACGCTTATAACACGGATTAAAGATTTTTCCTGCTGAGCCTCCGCTCTTTACGCGCTCCTGTACTCAACATCCCCCTCGTCCGGCCAGCGACACCCTCTTCGCTGCCCCGTGACGTACACCGCGAACACGTCACGCTTCCTCGACGAGGGAGATTTCAGCGAGAGAGCGACGGGGAAAGCGTTTCGGTCCATTTTACAAAAGGACCTTCGAGGACGTCGGATCGCGCCTTGCCGATGTTTTGTCGTCCTTGGATGCGAAGTATCGTGGGAAAGATGGACTTTTTTATGAGCCTGCGTGAGACTGAATTTCATCAAGTTGTAAAGGCTGTTTTGCATCGCACAAACTTCGCTCGGGGAAGTTCATTTAGGGAATCAAATTCTTCAAGTGAACCATTTTTTTTTTTTTTTTTTTTTTTTTTTTTTTTTTGAAGCAGCTAATTGACGGAAATTTGACGAAGATGAAATTTGATGTCATGCAGATATCTTTAGCGACAGTTTTTTTTTCAACACGTCGTCGGTTTGTTGGCGATGGAAGTCAACGGGAAAGAAACATTGTCGTAATCCGCGTTGTTTGGGACATTTTTAATGAATTTGTAGAAACTACTAAATGGAAGAATAAAAACGTTATCCAGTTTGTAACTCCCAGAATCGCGTTCCGCTCTTGAATTGTCAACGGTAACTTTCCATTCAAATTATTCGGTACGTGTCACGTGATCACGTGATACGTATTGGACATTTCCGGATTTATTAATATGGTCTTTAACAAAAAAAATATCACGGCCTGGACTTTGTTAAAAAAAGGTCGAAACAACAGTTTTGTGCGTTAATACAGTGTCTTGTTGATACGTATAGTTAAATTTCATTCCCAATGATCTCCGCTTGTAGACTAAATGTAATTGAGAAGAATTTCAAAAATTGGAGTTTCATGTTGATGGGGTCGTTTCGTTTTTCGAATTATTGGAGAACACTGACATGACGTGTATTACTCTGTCGTACAGTAGACGTTTGACATCTGTCGCCCATAGAAAGTCCAAGTGGTTGAAGTTCCTAAAAGGAACTGCCTCGACTGTGACAACGTTAGAAAGCATTCTTGCCAAATAATCGACATTCTGCGAGAACAGGAATAAGAAAATAATAAATTATTCGACGAATTATTAACCGCGAATGGGATTTTGATGAGTGTAAAAATAATAAGTGACCCGTCATTGTTTTGTTACCTTTTTCTTGGACACTGCATCACCGTCGCTGTAGAATAAGGCGAACGGTGCTGTTATTTTCGACAAATTGTACAACGGCGGAACTCTCGTTCCGTATATTTTCATGTTGTCGGTCTGCCCATAATCGTATTTTTGAAGTACACCTAACGAGACACATGTGTCATTAATGTTACGTAAACTGCGGTCATTCATAATTATCACAGTAATTGTAACACGAGGTGAAGGTAAATTAAGATTCGACATTAAAATCATAGAATTTGATTCCTCAAGGGTAATTTTTAGATTCCGACTATAATTTGGGATCGGATACCACCCGTCAGTATTCGAGAAAAATTTGTTGAAAATTCATGGTACGTTTAATTGGTAAATTCTGCTAGTAACGAGAAATCGTTTGTCGCTACGATCGATTCCACCGCGTCTTACGCCATGTAGGAATATTCTGAGCCGACAGATTAAATAAGAAATTTTTGTTTCACACAATAATTTATACAATTTCTCATAACACGTATTACCTGCGTTTATATTTTGTTCGAAGAAATACAAAGATCTCATTGAAATTCCAGCTGGATTATAGATTCCTGTATAAGACATAATGTCCTGAGAAATTGAAAAAATGTTATATTTTGTCGTTCAGTGAAAAGAAACGTCATTACATGAAGATGAGTGGGGAATCGTGTGCCAGTTTTTTCTCTGGTGCAATGCTCTGTCTCTGTAAATACGTATTAGCAGTTTTTATGATGCGACAACTCACCCAATTAAAGTCTTCGGGATCTTTGCCGAATATTGCATAATAGAGAAACATGCATATAAACTGCCCAATCGAACCATCGTTGCAGAATCTGTTAGCAAATTTGAGCGATCCTTGCGGAAATAATTCGTAGATGCCAAGGAAATTGAATAATGACTGTCAAAATGAAAATTAGAGTGAATCGAAAATTCAGTCACGCCAAAGGATGCACAGACACTGCAGTAAAT
This sequence comes from Ichneumon xanthorius, assembly GCA_917499995.1. Taxonomy (NCBI): domain Eukaryota; kingdom Metazoa; phylum Arthropoda; class Insecta; order Hymenoptera; family Ichneumonidae; genus Ichneumon; species Ichneumon xanthorius. The sequence goes on from OU824201.1 coordinate 13,833,645, forward strand.
GTCTTACATGCTTTTTTCCATTTACCTTCATGTTTTTAATGTGTTCATTAACTCACACTCATTGGATCGATGAAAGAGCAGAGAACTCGAAGTGCCACACTTATCTCCTGTTGATTCCAAAAGGCAGCGGGTGCGAGACTGATGGCCAAACGTATTTTTTTATTGTACTCGGGCATCTCCGATAGAATGACGTAAGACATGGTGGTGCCCATCGAGTGTCCGATGTAGATCAAATCTGGCTGTCCGCTCTGTCTGAGAGCGTGATCAAACCCAGCCGCGAGATCTTGCGTACAAATCTCTTGTATACTGTTATCATAATAGACATTCGGTGAGAATTTAAAAAAAATTGATTTTGTAGAATGATAATGCCGAAAAGTTACTAATTTGTAAAAAAAAAAAATGATATTTATTTAACAATTATCAATCGGTAAATAATTTTTTGACGTGATCTAAATATATTCAGTCGAGATTTATTTTCATTATTTTTTTGGACTCGACTTGATTTTGGACTTGATTGGATAATAATTTCGTTACATCACGATAAGTTTGTTGCGTAGAAAATAATTAACCGGTTTTGCCTACATTGTACGATAAGGCTTTCACCCACTGTATCGATCTTTAACCGTAAATGCATAGTCAATTAACTAAAGCAAAATTAAGCATTTTCCGGTGATCTCCATATATATGCATTAGTGAAAAATGTGCCCATGCGCTTCGTTGCAACTACACGTGTAGTTATCGACATCGATAAAACACCCGTATCGCTTGCGGGTCAACTAAAGTATTAGCATTACAATGCTATTACTTTGTAGAATGATAGTCAATGAAGGTTATGGTGAACGAAAGAATCGTTCGTAATCAGAAAAAAATCATTCATTTAGCTTTTTGAATAGATCATATTTAGGATGTATTTTGTATCTACTAGCAAGTCTGTTGTGTACAAAAAAAAAATATACGCCATACATTACTAATACTAACATTATGAAAACCAATTAATGATTGTATTCTTTGGATGATTAGTTGTGTGCGATAGGATTGCGCGTGTATCGAGTATCATACCTGTAGTTCCAAAACTCTTTATCGTCGGTTGTTAAATTATTGTGCGATTTGCCGTAACTGTTGCCACGAATGTTTCCGAGCCAAACGTCGTATCCATTATCGGCAAGCAAGAATGCTGAGAGAAAAAAACATTAATCTCAGGGCAATTGAAAGGGAAAATAATCGCGGATGATACGCATACGCTACATATAATTTTTTTTTTTACTGTTACAAGATGATGAAACATTTCATTTTTTACCTCACGCGACAGCCAATTAGTGAACAAGCAAATCGAAATCAAATACTTTCGAGTAGTTTCACTTTCTCAAGAGTGAACGATAAAAATAAATAAATACGCGCCGAATTATTTATTTCATATTACCGAGATCGTAATCAGCTCCGATGAGTACCCAACAATCCGATGATCCAAGAAGTCCATGCTGCATGTAAACAACGGGTTTCCCTTCTGCCGGAGGTGACTTGGGGCTACCAACAATCCTGAACATTTTTACATTGTAACCGTCCTGAGATGTGACGAGGTGCTCTTCAGCCTGGTATCCGGGATATACGTTGATGAGGCCCACCTGACGGAATCGACCGGAGTCTCATTTAAGCGGAAACTACTACCGTGAAACAATCGCTCATGTATGACATCTTCCATACCATGGCGACGATAAATTGATCGTTAATCTTACCATATTAAATATTTTTAAATGTTACATTGGTACTTTATCAGTCCTTTTCCATATCTCATCAGATGTACCCCATCTGATGTAATCATGGACTTTCTACAAAATTTCTACCAGGTAGACCATTCATTTGACAATTTGAATTTGAAGGCTTGTGACACGAATTGTGTACAATCTGTACACAATTTTTGATGAAATCAAAGCGTCCCGTATGAAGAAGCAATAGTGCGAGGAAAATAAAATATGGCGATATAATTAATTTGCAACGGTAGTCTGGCTAAGAAAATTTTATTTGCCTGTTGATCTCATTGAACTTATTGAATTATATATCATAGCTCAATTATTTTGCTGAATATTATGAAGGCACAAAAATATTCATTTAATGTATCGATAATCGGTGTTATTGATTTATTTCGGTGCTCTTTTTGCGGAAATATAATACCATCAATTCTTTTTCTGTATCAGTCATTCCGGCTCCTCTCTCTCAATATTTGTTACAACTCATAATCTTACGGTGTTCGTAACAACGTAGTCGTCATCGGCAGCCTTAATAAGTTGACGCTGCCTATCCGTCACGTTAGTCGAATGAGGAAGCAGAACAGCCAGAATATCGCTACTGAGCTCAGAGGATTTAACATCTCTCGTCAATGCGACGATTAAACTTCCAATAAAAAAAATATTGAAATTCATTTTTATCGCGTATTGTTGATCTTAAATATCCGACACTAGCGGTGTAGCAGACAATATTTCGTTGGGACAAAAAATACCCTTTTTTTATTAAGGCGATGCCACAAAATTTGCGAAAACACCGATCAGTACCGATAAGTAAATTTACTGAACGAACGATAGTTTCTTATTATAAGGATAGTTTCTTTGAGGACGCGAGCTTTGGCGCGACAATGACTACCGCATCTGGGCAACGCGAGCTCATATACCGTCCACGCGTCCGATTACCATATCGACGAGATTAATAGGCGCGGTAGCGTCTTCCGACAAGTACATTTCGACCGTCGGTAAAACAGCTGGCGAAACGCCACCGAGACTCTTTACTCGACGGAACGCGATTTTCAGGCTATCACCAGGAAAATTATGTGATTTTCGGATGAAATTTTGCATTAAACATTGTTACTCTAATGGAAATGTATGTGTTATTTTATATTCTATCGAGTGCGACTAAAATAAAGACTGTAACTGAAGGCATGTAATAATATCGACATTTATTCGTTTCAAAATGCGCGATTAATGCTAATCTGTGGTCGGACTCATGTCTTCGCACAAAAAGAATCCGAAACAACATTTTTGTGCGGTGACGTTGTGTTTTATTAATACGAAACATTAATTTTCATGCCCAACGTAAAATCGGGGTTTTACGTTGCTGGGGTCGTTTCATTAGTCGAATTATTGGAGTAGATTGACACGAGCTCTATTACTCTGTCGTACAGTAGACGGTTCGCATTAGTCCCCCACATAAAGTCCATGTGGTTGAAGAAATCATAAGGAACTGCCTCGAGTGTGACAACGTTTGGAAGCAATTCCGCTAAATACTCGACATTCTGTGAGAACGGGAATAAGAAAACTACATTATTCCACGAATTATCATCGCGAATGAGATTTTGATCCCTCTTAAAAAAAAATAACTCGCAATTTCGATATGTATTCTTTATGTATCGTCGTCGCTTAAGAAATGCTCCCTGATTGGCTGCCGTACGAGCCTGAAGCTGAAGTCGTTCGATGACCAGTTAATAAATGGGACCATAAATGACCAACAAACCGGACCATGTGTTTGACAGTTATGCGGTTAAGATTATATTGTAAATTAACGTGCACGCTATAATGTAAACGTCAAGGATTACGACGTTTTCTTGGAAATATCTGATAGACGACACCGTCTAGACACCATCTGGATTAAACATTTATCTATTTTTAAATATACCATTTCAAAGGCCCTGTCTAGGTCTTTCTCTCATACTAATTTAATAATTACGCGCTCGTAATTAATAGCGTAATTAGCAATTAATTTAATAATTATTAAATTATTTTACAATAATAAAAATTTGTGAGGTCTTATAACTATCGAGATTCGGGATATGCTAGTGAATGTGAAAGAAGAAGTGACCCGTTATTGTATTGTTACCTTTTTCTGCGCTACCGGATCACCCACGCTGTAGATAATGTCGAACGGTGCTATTATATTGGACAAATTATACAACGGCGGACCTTCCATTCCGTATATTTTCACGTTGTCGCTCTGTCCATAATCGAATTTTTTTAATACACCTGAAGCGACACGTGTGGCATTAATGTTACGTAAATTTCCGCTATTCACAATTATCGCGGTGATTATAACGCGAGACGAAGATAAATTTAAAATCATAGAATTTGACTCGTCCAAGGTAATTTTTGATTCCGGCTACAATTCGTGATCGAAAATCATCGGTCGATATTCGAGGAAAAATTTGTAGAAAATTCTTGGTACGTTTTCTTGATAATTTGTTTACTCTTAACGAGAAATCGTCTGTCGCCATGATCGATGCAATCGATTACATAGGAAATGTTCATTTCATACGATAATTTATACAATTTTCACACGACGTATTACCTGATTTCATATTTTGTGCGTAGTGATGCATTGTTTTTATCGAAGTTCCAGCTGGATTATACAATCCTATGTAAGATAAGAGATCCTGAGAAATTGAAGAAATTACATTTTGTTGTCATTCAGTGAAAAGAAGTCATTGCACACAAGGGAATGACTGGGGAATAGTAAGGCAATATTCGCCGTTTTTTCAAGGCGCCAACTCACCCAATTGAATTCTTCGGGATCGCTGCCGTATAATACAGTAAAGAAACCGATGCATATAAACTGCACATACGAACCACCGCTGCACAATTCTTTTAAAAACGTGGATTTTGCTTGCGGAAATATTTCGTTCATGCCAAGGAATTTGAATAATACCTGTCGAAAAGAAAATTAGAGTTAATCGAAAATTCTTTCACTCAGAACTATATATAGCTATTACAGTGAACGTCTTACGTGCTTTTCCATGCACTTTCATTTTTTAAAAATGTATTCATTAACTCACCCTCGTTATATCGGTAAAAAGGATGAAAACTCGATTTGCCGGACTTAGCTTATGTTGATTCCAAAAGGCGATGGGTGCAAGACTGATCGCCAAACGTATTTTTTTGTTGTATTCCGGCATCTCCGATAGCATAACGTAAGACAGGGTGGTGCCCATCGAGTGTCCGATGTAGATCAAGTCGCTCTGTCCGCTCTGTTTGAGAATATGATCGATCGCCGCCGGGACATCGAGCGTAGCCATCTCATGATAGCTGTTATCATCAAAATATGTTCAATCGTGATTTATTTTTCTTTATTTTTTTGGATTGGACAATTTTAGTCGATCAATTATTGGTCTATGATTTCGTTACTTTGCGGTAAATTTCTATCTGTGTATGCGTTGTTAGCGCGACAGCTAAAAAATTGCGAGCGCTACAGTGCGTACAGACATTTTCGAAAAAATTAAAAACGGCGTACAAAAAAAAACAACTGAACAATCTGCATGAAACATTAACTATTAACCACATATGCGGTGTGTGAAATTTCAGCTTGATCGTCGAGGCGTTCTCGAGTATAGCGGTTTGAAATTTCGCGTCCGATGCATACGCACATTTATTTTTTACTAACAAGTCTATCGTCCACAAAAAATATACCACATATATTAATAATACTAACTTGATGAAAACAAATGAATGTTTGCATTTACATGAACACATAGTAAACACATAGTCAATTTACGAAAGCAAAATGTACCATTTCGCTGCAATCATCATATATGCATCGCGAACAATTTTGCACACGCGCTTGTTATCGACGCTTGCTATCGGGTGGGCCGTCAGCGTGTTGTTATCGACGCTGACGGCTCACCCTGATCGGTTGTGGGCCTTGGCCCGCAACCGATAACGATTGCGATCTTAATACTTCACTTGCGAAGTGTTAACGTCGCAATCATTAATCACAAGTCAATGAAAATTTTGGTTAGTGAAAGAATTTTTCATACCCAGAAAAAGAGGCATCAATTTAACTTTTTAAATAGATTGTATTTAAGACATATTTTGTATCTATTAATAAGTCTGTTGACTAAAAAAAACATCCGACGTATATTCATAATGTCTGAATAATTAGTTGAGTGCGAGAAGATTGCGCGTGTATCAAGTATCATACCTGAAGTTCCAAAACTCTTTATTGTCGGTTGTCAAATTATTGTGTGATTTGCCGTAAGAGTTGCCACGAACGTTTGCGAGCCAAACGGCGTATCCATTATCGGCAAGCATGAATGCTGAGAAAAAAAACACTTTGCTACAGTAACCTCAGTGCAATTGAACTCAAAAATAATCGCAGATTCCTATAAATTTTTTCGTGCCGTTACAAGATGATGAAAAAAATTTGAGATTTCGTCTCACGCGACAGCCAATTGGCGATCAAGCAAATCGATAATAGTACTTTCGGGTAGTTTCTCATCGGTAGTTTTACGTTCTCAACAGTGAACGATAAAAATAAATAATTACTAGCCGAATGATTAATTTCACATTACCAAGATCGTAACCCCTTCCGATGAGTACGGAACAGTCCGAGGACACAAATAATCCAGGCTGTATGTAAACGGCGGATTTCCCTTCTGCCGGAGGTGACTCGGGGCTGCCAAAAATCCTGAAGATTTTTACATTATAACCGTCCTTAGATGTGACCGTGTGCTCTTCGATCGGGTATCCATATGGCTCCACCAGGCCCACCTGACGGAATCGTGGCAGTCTCATTTACGCGGACGAAACTACTATAAATCAGTCGCTACAGTATGGTGACTTCCATACCATGACGATGATATATTTATCGTTATCCTAGCAAAATTTTTTGTTTTACATTGATACATCAGACCTTCTCCATACCCAATCGTATGCAATCCTGTCTGATGTAACCCTCAATTTTCTATAAAATTTCTATCACGTAAATTATTCTCACACTTTGATGACTTAATTAATTTGAACGATTCGACGATTTGAATTGTAAGACTTGGGACACACGCACCCATGATGTGCAAAAAATGTGATTAAATCAAATCTTCTACTATGAACAATTATCAATTATTTTTTTATTTTTTATCAGTCATTTTTTATCAGTAATTCCTGCGCCTATCTCCACATGTGATACGACTCATAATCTTACGGTGTCCATAACAACGTAGTCGTCGTCGTCGGCAGCCTTAATAAGTTGACGCTGCCTATCCGTCACGTTAGCCGGATGAGGAAACAGCACGGCCAAAACATCGCTAACCAGCGTATGTGATTTAGCATCTCTTGACTGCGCAACGATTAAACATCCGATGAGAAAAATATCGATATTCATTATTATTGCGTATTGTTGATCTTAATTATCCGACACTAGCGGCGTAGCAGAAAATAATTCGATGGGTCAAAAAAGACGTTTTTTTATTAAGGCACGGCCACAAATTTGCGAAACGTGCCGACACCGATCGATACCGATCAATGAATTAACTGAACGAATGATAGTTTATTATTATAGACATAAAGAAAAGCGTTTCGCTAATCGTTTCGTTGACGGCAGCAGCTTCTGCGCGACAATGACTACACGCTTCAGTCAACTCGAGCTTATATAAAATATACGTGTCTAATTATCCTTTCGCCGATATTAAGAGCATGTGAGCTATGGAGTGCGAGAGAGATAGCGTCAGTCGCGCTCTCCGCGGAGCGAGAGAGATACTCTGAGAACGTGTTTCACATGCTCTTAATTATCCGACATTAGCGGCGTAGCAGAAAATCCAGTGGTCGCACTCATTTCGCACAAAAAAAAGTCAAACAACATTTTTGTGCGGTAACATAGTGTTTTATTAATAGGAAATATTAATTTTCATGCCCAATGATCCGTTTTTATTGAAGTCTGCTGGATTCCGTTTTTATTGAAGATACTGGACTCGTTTAATGCGTCGAATTATTAGAGTACATTGACATGAGCTCTATTATTCTGTAGTACAGTAGATTGTTGATATCAGTCCCCCATAAAAAGTCCACGTGGTTGGTGAGATTGTAAGGAACCGCCTCGACGGTGACAACGTTTGAAAGCTTTCCGGCCAAATATTCGACATTCTGCGGGAAAGTGAATAAGAAAGCAATAAATTATCCGACGAATTATTACCGCGAACGGGATTGTGATGAGAGTGTAAAAAATAAGTGACCCGTAATTGCATTGTTACCTTTTTCTTAGCCAGCGCATCGACATCGCCGTATATCAAGGCGAACGGCGCTGTTATTTTCGACAAATCGTACAGCGGTGGATCTTTCGTTCCGTATATTTTCATGTTGTCGCTCTGACCATAATCGTATTTTTGAAGAACACCTGACGAGACACGCGTGCCATTAATGTTACGTAAACTGCCGTCATTCGTAATTATCACAGTAAGTCAACGTTCGAGATTAAAGTCATATAATTTGACTTGTCTGGAGTATATTTCAGATTCCCGCTATAATTCGCGATCGAATATCATCAGCCGATATTCGAGAAATTGTTTATTTTCATTTCTTGGTATGAATTTAATGTTTGGTAAATTGTCTGCCATTGATGAGAAATCGTTTGTCGCCATCGATTGCACCGCGCCTTGTGCCATGCAGGAACGTTCTGAGCTGATCGATTAACTAAGAAATGTTTGTTTCACACAATAATGTATACAATTTCCACAACACGTATTACCTGACTTCATATTTTGTTCGATGTGATAAAAAATGTTCATGGAAATTCCAGCTGGATTGTACAATCCTATGTAAGGCACGAGATCCTGAGAAATTGAATAAATGCAATTTTTTGTCATTCGGTGAAAATGAAATTCATTGCACACATAGGGACGAGGTGTCAATAGTGTGCTACTTTTTTCTCCATTTTTTTTTCGCCGCTTTTTTAAAGCTACAACTCACCCAATTGAACTTTTCGGGTTCTCTGCCGAACAGCACGGAAAGGACAAATATGCATATAAACTGCACAGGCGAACCAGCGCTGCAAAATTGTCTAACGATTGGGTATCGTTTTTGTGGCAACAATTCGTAGATGCCAAGGAAATTAAATAAATCCTGTCCAAAAGAAAATCAGGTTTCAACAAAAATTCTGTCATACCAAAAGGAAGTTACCGCACTAAACGTCTCATGAGCTTTCGTTAAGAACAAAATATATTCATCATCTCACCCTCGTTTCATCGGTAAAATGAGTGGCAACTCGAATTATCAGATTCAGATTCTCTTGATTATAAAAGGCGGAGGGTGCAAGACTGATGCTCAAACGTATTTTTTTGTTGTACTCGGGCATCTCCGATAGAATGATGTAAGACATGGTTGTGCCCATCGAGTGTCCGACGTACATCAAGTCGTTCTGTCCGCTCTCTTTGAGAACGTGATCTATCGCTGCCGGGAGATCTATCGTGGAGATCTCTTGGAAGCTGTTATCATCATATTACACATTACATTCCCAGCTAGGAGTGAAATTTTGTGAGAATAAAAAAAAATGGGAAACAATCAATCATGCGGGAATTGCTAAGAGTATTGATCGTTTGCCCGGAAATACATTCACTTATACATTTTGCCTGAAAATTCATACCTGAAGCATTTTCAAAGACATTCGATTAATTTTGATCACTCACAAATTAATAATTGGAGACTAAGATAATTGCCGACTGGAATGTAATAGGTAGATTTAAAGAAACTGCATTTTTGCATATGTTCGTAGACAGAAAGGCCTAAAGATATCATAAGGCATGATATAAAATGTCATTTTTGGCAAGTATCTGTCAATGCACTACTTTAGGAAGAAAACAATTGTTCACTTTCAGAATTTTATTCTTTAAGTGAACATCCCCGAGCGAAATTTGTACAAGTGCAGTAGACAGACGTTATAACTTGATAAAATTTAAATTAGTGCGGTTGTCTTCAGGGTCATGACAAATCAATGTATTTCGTGTATCATACTTGTAATTCCAAAACTCTTTATCGTCGGTTGTTAAAGTATTGTGTGATTTGCCGTAAGTGGTACCACGAATGTTTCCGAGCCAAACGTCGTATCCTTCATCGGCAAGCAAGAATGCTGAGAAAAAAAAAAACACTTTACAATAACCCCAATGCAATGGAACGCGAAAATGATTGCGAATGATACGCGTGCGCTACATATAAATTTTTTGTGCTTTTACAAGATGATAAAAAATTTGAAAAAGGGTGAGAAAGAGTTACGATTGTTAAATAAAAATAAAAATCAAATAGTCCCAAAAAACGATTTGGCGGAAATGATTCTATGCGTGTTTTTATGCTTAAGGAGCGCGACGGTAATTTGTCTTTCTCAAGAGTGAACGTTAAAAATAAAAAAATACTTGCTGAATGGTTTATTTCACCTTACCGAGATCATAACCACTTCCGATGAGTACCCAACCGTCGGAAGACGAAAGTACTCCATGCTGTATGTAAACGACGGGTTTCCCTTTTGCCGGAGGTGACTTCTGGCAACCACTAATCCTGTAGATTTTTATGATATAACCGTCCTCAGTTTTGATTGTGTGCTCTTCAACCGAGTATCCATATTTCTTCACCAGACCGACCTGACGGAATCGCGGCAATATCATTTAAGTGGACGAAACAACCATAAATCAATCGCTACAATTTGATGTCTTCCATATCATGACGATGATAGGTTTATCGCTTATATTTATGAAATCTTGTAGTATAATTTTTCAAGTGTTACATTTGTATTTTATCCGGCTTTTTCCATACCTCACCAGATGTAATCCTGGACTTTCTATAAAATTTCTGCCAGCTATATTTTCTTACTCTGACGGCTTAATTATTTTCACGGTTTAAATTTGAAGGAATTTGGGACAGACGCACACACAGTTCGCAAAAAAATGTTAGAAATCAAAGCTTTCCCTATGAGCAACAATGGGACAAAAATAAAATATAACGATATAAATCATTTGCAACAGTAGTCTGGACTTGCCATTGTCATCGGCTTATGTCCTAATCTTAATTGCTAAGAAAATTTGACTTGCCTATTGTTCTCAGTATACTCTAAAGTTGTAAGCTCAATTATTTTGGTCAATATAAAAACACACATTTAATGTGTCCATAATCGGCATTGTTGATTTATTTCAATGCTCTGTTTGCGGTACTTAAATACCGTCAATTTCATTTTTGTGTCAGTAATTCCTGCGCCTCTCTCCATATTTGTTAAAACTCATAATCTTACGGTATCCGTGACAACGTAGTCGGGGTCGTCGCCGCCTTAATAAGTTGACGCTGCCTATCCGTCACGTTAGTCGAATGAGGAGTCACAGCAGCCAGAGAGCATCGTCAATCAGCTCAGCGGATTTAATATCTCTCGGCAGAGCGACGATTAAACAACCAATAAAAAAAATATAAAAATTCATTATTATCACGTATTGTTGATCTTAATCATTCAACACTAGCGGCGTAGCAGAAAATATTTCGATGGGGCCAAAGAGACCTTTTTTTTAATAAGGCCAGGCCACAAATTTTCCAAGTGTGCCAACACCGATGGACACCGATAAATAAATAAATTCAACGAACGATAGTTTATTATTACATGGATACAGAAATGTGTCGATAATCGTTTCTTTATGGGCGCGAGCATTCGCGCGACGATGACAACTGCAGGCAGTCAACGCGAGTTCATATACCATCCACTCGTCCAATTACCATTTTGCCGCGATTAAGAGACGCGGCAGCGTATCGGAACAAGTACATTTCGACCATCGACAAAACAATTCGAGACATGACCACGGCTCTTTACTCGATGGAATGCGAATTTTGGGCTACCATCAGGAATATTATTTGATTTTCCGATGGAATTTTGCATTAAACATTGTTGCTGCAATGCAAATAAATGTGATCTTCTTTATCCTAACGATGGTCTCCGAAATAAAGACTGTAACTGAAGGCATGCAATAATATCGGCATTTATTCGTTTCAATAATGTGCGATTAATGCTAGTTCAGTGGTCGCACACATTTTTTTATCGCAGAAAAGAAAGTAAAAAACAACATTTTTGTACATTAACATAGTGTTTTATTAATACGAAACATTTCATGCCCAATGATCCGTTGTTGTAGATGAATTAAAAAAAAAAAAACGGGATTTTACGTTGCCGAGGTCGTTTGATTCGTCAAATTATTGGAGTACATTGACACGATCTCTATTATTCTGTCGTACAGTAGGGGTTTGGCATCAGTCGCCCATACAAAGTCGAAGTGGTTGAAGCAATCACAAGGAACTGAGTCGACTGTGACAACGTTTGACAGCATTCCGGCCAAAAAGACAAATCAACGTCTAGTCTACCAAATTGTGACTTATATAAAAATATGTACTTGTACATAATTTTTTTTTTAAATTGACCATTTTTGTCGATCGGTTATTGAATAACGATTTTAATATTTGACGAAAACCTTGTTGCGCGACAAAGAGTTCCGACGATGAGCCTTCCAACGATTGTACTTATCCAGAATCGTAAATACATAGTCAATTTGCGGAAGCAAAATTTACCATATCGCGGAAATCGTCATGTATGTATCGCGGATAATTTTGCACGTGCGCTTCGTTGAGCCACGTGTTGTTATCGACGCTGACGGCACACCCTTATCGGTTTGGGGCCAGGCGAGGTATTAACATCGCAATCGTGAATCACAAGTCAAAGAAAATTACAAAACAACAACTTTCCATAAAAGTTGGATGTCACCCGAATTAGAAACTTCAAGCCACCAGTGACCAGACTAAAGCGTAACCCAACGATATTTCTTATCTTATTTATTGAAGAACTTTGTTAAAAAAAGTTTGAAACAACAGTTGTGCGGCAACACAGTGTTTTATTAATGCGAAACATTAATTTTCATCCCCAATGATCTCTTCTTGTAAACTGAAGGTAGTTGAGAAAATTTTAAAAATCTGAGTTTTACGTTCCTGGAGTCGTTTTATTCGTCGAATTATTGGAGTATATTGACACGAGCTCTATTATTCTGTCGTATACCAGAAGTTTCGCATCAGTCCCCCATAGGAAGTCCAAGTGGTTGAAGAGACCGAAAGGAACTGCCTCGACTGTGACAACGTTTGAAAGCATCCCGGCCAAATAATCGACATTCTGCGGGAACGGGAATAAGAAAACTATAAATTATCTGACAATGTATTACCGTGAAGGGGATATTGATGAGTGTAAAAAAAAATATGTGACCGGTAATTGTTTTCTTACCTTTTTTTTCGACACCGCATCAGCCTCGGCGTAGATCAAGGCGAACGGTGCTGTTATTTTTGACAAATTGTACAATGGTGGATCTTTCGTTCCGTATATTTTCATGTTGTCGCTCTGACCGTGATCGTATTTTTGAGGTACGCCTGAAGAGACACATGTGTCATTAATGTTACGTAAACTCCAGTCACTCATAATTATCACAATAATTGTAACGCCAGGCGAAGGTAAATCAACATTCGTCATTAAAGTCGTAGAATTTGACTTATCCGGGGTAAATTTTTTATTCCCACTATAATTCGTGACCGGACACCATCGGTCGGTATTCGAGAAAATTGTCTTGAAAATGTTTGGTACGAATAATTGGTAAATTGTATGCTATTGACGAGAAATCGTTTGTCGCCATGAATGTTCTGAACTGACCGTTTAGATAAGAAATGTTTGTTTCACACGATAATTCATAGAATTTTCGCAACACGTATTACCTGCGTTAATATTTTGTGCGAAGTGATAAAGAGTGTTCATGGAAATTCCAGCTGGACTATACAATCCTATGTAACGTATGCGATCCTGAGAAATTGAAGAAATTATGTTTTTTTATCATTCAGTGAAAAAAAAAATCCATTACGCACATGGGCATGAGTCGGGAATAGTGTGCTTGTTTGTGCAATCTATACGTTTCTCAAGTGGATTGCTATGTTTCTGTCAAGGAGTATTCGCAGGTTTTTTTAAGGCGACAACTCACCCAATTGAGGTCTTTCGGTTCTCTGCCGAACAGTACAGAAACGACAAACACGCATATAAACTGCGCAGGCGAACCAGGGCTGCAAAATCCTCTCGTAATTCTGTGTGACGTTTGTGGCAACAATTCGTAGATGCCAAGAAAATTTAATAATTTCTGTCAAAAAGAAAATTAGACTTTAACGAAAATTCAGTCACTCAAAAGGAAGGCCCTGCACTAAACGCCTTATGAGCTTCACTTATGACTTATGAAAACATTCACTTTCATTAAGATAAACATTTATTCATCAACTCACCCTCGCTATATCGGTAAATGGAATGACAATTTGAAATATCAGATTTTGCTTCTCTTGATTCCAAAAGGCGATGGGTGCAAGACTGATGGCCAAACGTATTTTTTTGTTGTACTCGGGCATCTCCGATAGAATGACGTAGGACATGGTTGTTCCCATCGAGTGTCCGATGTAGATCAAGTCGGTCTGTCCGGTCTGTTTGAGAACGTGATCGATTGCCGCTGGTAGATCTAGCGTAGCGATCTCATGATAGCTGTCATCATCATATTACACGTTACATTCCCAGCTAGGAATGAAATTCGCTGAACATTTTTTTATTATTATTTTAGAAAATAAAAAACGGAAACCATTAATCATACGGAAATTGCTAAGAATATTGATTTTTTGCTTGGAAATGCATTCACTTATGATTCTCAAAGACATTTGGTTCATTTTTATTACTGACAAAAGAGAAATTGGAGACCAAGATAATAGCGGACTGGAGTATATTAGGTACATTCAAAGAAACTGCATTTTTGCATATGTTCGTAAAAACAAAGACAAATCATGAGCCTAATAATATCCGCATGATGTAAAATTTCATCTTTGGCAAGTCTCTGTCAAACCACTGCTTTAGGAAGAAATAACAATTGTTCACTTACGTAGAATTTTATTCTCTAAGTGAACATCCGCGAGGCGAATTTGTACGATGCAATACACAGCTGTTATAACTTGATGAAATTTAGTTTCGTGCAGTTATCTTCAGAGAGACAACAAATCAGAGTATTTCGAGTATCATACCTGTAATTCCAAAACTTTTTATCTTTGGTTGTTAAATTATTGTGTGATTTGCCGTAAGAGTTGCCACGAACGTTTCCGAGCCAAACGTCGTATCCATCATCGGCGAGCAAAAGTGCTAAGAAAAAAAAGAAAAAAAAACTTGACAACAGTAACCTCAGAGCAATTGAACGCGAAAATTATCGCGGAAGACATAAAAAAAATCAAATGGTTCCAAAATTCTATGCATAGGGTAAAAGTGGTGAATATGGCTCACCTCGATTAACACGTAAATCAATGATATATGGACCGGGCCATATTCCCCACTTTTACCCTATTTTCATGCCTATCATGAACTCCAATAGCATTAATGACGGAAGGGGCTTCGGTATTTTCTCTTTCTCAAGAGTAAACGACAAAAATAAATACTTGCCGAATGATTTATTTCACATTACCGAGATCATAACCACTTCCGATGAGTACCCAGCAGTCTGAGGACGCCAGTAATCCATGCTGCATGTAAACGACGGGTTTTCCTTCTGCCGGAAGTGACTTGGGGCTACCAAAAATCCTGAAGATTTTTACATTGTAACCGTCCTTAGATGTGACTGTATGCTCTGTGGCCGAGTATCCATATTGCTCCACTAGGCCCACCTGAAAGAATCGCGGAAATCGCGATGTAATAATTAATTGTTGATTTATTTATGATATAATGAATAATTGTTGATTTATTTCAGTGCTCTTTTTGCGGAATTAGAATACCATCAATTATTTTTTTGTGTCTGTAACTCCTGCTCCTCTTTCCATATTTGTTACAACTCATAATCTTACGGTGTCCATAACAACGTAGTCGTCATCGACGGCCTTAATAAGTTGATGCTGCCTATCCGTCACGTCAGTCGAATAAGGAATGACAGCAGCGAGAGCATCGTTAATTAGCGCAGAGGATTTAACATCTCTCCGCAGTGTGACGATTAAACATACAATTAAAAAAATATCAAAATTCATTATCGCGTATTGTTCTTAATTATCCGACAATACCGGCGTAGTAGAAAATATTTCGATTGGGCAAAATAGACCTTTTCTTCTTAAGGCAAGGCCACAAATTTGCCAACCGTGCCGACACCGATCGGCAACGGTAAATACATTAATTGAACGATTGATAGTTTATTATTGTATGGATAAAGAAATGCGTTTCGCTTATCGTTTCTTTGAGTGCGCGGGCTTTTTCGCGACAATGACTACCTCAACCGGTCAACGCGAGCTGATATACCGTCTACGCATGACATTACCGTCTGTCCGAGATAAGCAGTGTTACACCTCCGCACTTATTAATTTGCCGTCTACTTAGTACCAGGGCACAGATATAATCGCTTTGACCGAAAACCTTGCTAATCCATACTGTCAGCTGTAGATTTCTCGTCACATTTATTATTGGTGTGAAGTTGATGTATTGAAAGAAACTAAATAATGTTGCGAATTCTGTCGTAGTAATTTTTTCATTTTTTATTTCTTTTTTTTAACGTGGTTTGATTACCTCCTCTGTAGATTTTCGTAGGTAACGGAAAAATTATTGCACGAAGGAGAATTAATCGGGTTTTAATTGCATTCAATTCCCCCTCCCTATCGTAATATGATTGATCGTTGGCGATTATGTGACGACTGGTTCAAATTTTTATGACAGATAATACGATGACCAACGCGATTGGACCCCGAGTCAGTCGATCTAAAGGGAGTTAATCCTAACTATATAATATGATTGTTTTTCCCAATTAAGTAGTAATTTTCACTTTTTCATCCAGTACGGAATATGTAATGAGAAAAAAGTATTTTTATTTTTTTTAATATATATTTTATTTCGGTCACCCTATCTTTTTTCTGATAAAATTGTATCATTCATCAGTACTGTAACTAAGCGCGCGCTATTTGAATACAAATTATGCATATCTTAGAAAAAAAAAACTGTTCAGTCTTTGATACGGCATTCTCACCCATATATGTCCATCGTTCGAGTCGTCTTCATATGTGCAATGCTGGACCGTCACTCTATTGCGAACCGCAAATAAACGGTACATTTACATAAGTAATACCAACGATTTCACGGCAATAATTTATCATGTAAAATTATCCAAGTGAGCTTTGTCACGACGCATTTAGGTATTGATATGAAAAATAGGTCAAGAACGCAACTTTATTGCTATCGGATACATATTTCTATACCCGACAGAGTTTCTATGAGTGGCGTGGTTATAACCATTATGCGTTAAGGAGGATGGAGCCTTTCACGCTAGTCGAATGAGTGCTACATTTTTAAAGTCCTTTATCCAAACTTTCTGAAATTTATTCGGATTTGGGCTGAGAATATACGCTAAAGCTTACGCACTCATTACTTCTGCTCACCGTTTACTACGGTCATTGCTACGGCATTACCACGGATTACTACGGTCTTCCCACTAACGCGAGCCGCAGATATCGCGGAACCGCGGACCGCGGTCAATGCCTCCGATTCAAATGTTTTTATATATTGCTCATCAATTTTTACGAAGTCCGCCGAAGTTATTATTAATTGTTTTTAAACCATTAAAAAATGGTACCAAAAAATGTACCTTTGCGTCAAGAAACAGAAAATCTTATGTCATATATAAATTCGCAAGTTGCCAAACTGTATCACCTACCGTAGTCCATGAAACTATCCGGTTCCAATCGTGTAAGCAAAAACCATCAGGACAAATATAGATACCAAAAAAAAATCGTGCACACACAACATACGAATACTCGTGCCCTGCGGAGCTTGATAATGTTTTCAATTAACTATGTGATCAAAAATGGACCTACTTTTTATCGCCGATTTTAGACTGACCCGTAGCTGGAGTCGTTCGAACCGTTCTTCAGTTTTTTTCTTTTTTTTTGGAATATCATAAAATTCTTGTATATTCAAGAGATTATTTTTATATCGCCTAGACCCGCTCGATCGATGTGAGGAGAAAGGAAGCTCGACTCGATGATGGTTTCTCTGGCCGAAAGCGCTGCGGCCCGATCGATACGAAATGTAGGGTGAGGGCCGAGTGAGATAAAACGACTTGAAGAGGACTATTCTATACAGTTAACATGTGGAGCAAAGTTTAAACCCGTAACACGTTAATGTGTCGAAGAAGCACAAACGGCACTATGGGCGGTTCTATCTGCATGTGCGCGAGTGAATATCCTCTCAAAACCCCGACGCCTGCAAATGAGCGAACGAGTATATCGCCCGACTCCACCGGCTCGAATGTACCGGTTGGGCTGAGTCTAATTATCTTCAGACACGAAGTGGCACGCATTTCAGCCCCTGTTTGCTTCTATGTAGGTTAAACGCCAATGACGCGGCTCGCGAGGCTCATCCCGCTCGCATCACCCACCCGCGCGACTTTGCGAACGGTGAACAATAAAAGTGTGTCTATTTTTAAGTCCATACGCGATGTACCCGCACGCCAGTCATTAAAACCCCACCGCTGGAAAATCCCCCGGGGATCATGCGAGAACTCCGTGCCTCGTGCTCTGCGCCGGAACAGTTCGGTTGGCAAATCTAGCTTCTTTTATTATTGCACACGTTTATTGCATCGCCGAACCGAATTTTTTAATTGGCCTGCTGAGATGTGTTATGAAAGATTTTTTTTTTTTTAATTCGTAGTTTCCGTTCTGATAATTTATGAAAAATTATTGCAAATCTGGAACGTGGGAATTGGAGAGGGAGAGTGCTAGTGCGGAAAGAAAAAAAAACAACGGAGAATAGCGTTAACGAGCAGCGGTAGAAAAGGAATGTCTGTAACGAAACACAAACCTACCTTTTAGTACCATTTAGTCTGGATAACGAACTTGACGGCTTAATGATGCGTTCGAGAGTAGTTGAAAGATTTCGTTGGTCGTTGTTGGTCGTTGTTGGTCGTTGTTGGTCGTTGTTGGTCGTTGTTGGGCTTTGTTGGTCGTTGTTGGATGTTGCTGGATGTTGTTGGTTGTTGTTGGTTGTTGTTGGTTGTTGTTGGTTGTTGTTGGTTGTTGTTGGTTGTTGTTGGTTGTTGTTGGTTGTTGACCCTCCGAATGTTTCATTGTCCTACAGAGATGAGTTACGAAAGATTTTTTTTAAATTCGTAGTTCCTGGTAATTTATGAAAAATCAATGAAAATTTGGAACGCGAGAATTTGAGAGTTGAGAGTACTAGTGCGGAAAGAAAAAAAATAACGACGGAGAATCGCATTAACGAGCAGCGGTAAAAGAGGAACGTCTGTAGCGTAACGCAAACCTACCCTTTAGTCCCCTTTAGTCCGGCTAACTAACTGACAGCTTAATTATGTGTTCGAGGGTAGTTGAAAGGTTCCAAAGCGTCGGTTGTTGTAAGCTTTCCCCAACAACGTTGCCCAGTTACACGCTTCGCGGACGGAAGAGGCCGGGCTCGCCTATCATGTAGAAGATCAAGCTTTTGGTATGCAAAAGAGAGTAGAAGTAGAGTGAGAAGTGCTTTACCGAGCTGCGGCTGCTGTGTCGGCTCGCTGGGAACGCACCTCCGACGCACCAGCCATGTATGTCACCTCTATATAGTTGCGAAGCTTCGACGAGGCTCCAAAGCACTGTGGGTTTCACAAGAACTTGATGAATATATACGCGGAGCCGCGTAACCATCGAACTTCCGCTGCTTCGGTCGCTTCCGTTTGTTGCGGTCTTGTTTGTCACTCACCGGCACGCGTTATCCGCCTGATTGACGCGAACCAGATCCGAGAGCATCGGATGTTCGAGGGAGAATACCTCTCGCTGTTATACAGCGGCCTCGTTCACTGGAAACTTTCCGTGCTCGTAATCCGAATGCAAGTCCTTAGCCGAGAATGAGGTCAACATTTTTTTTCGCATATTGCCGGGTGACATGGCCAATCGTCACATTTCATTGAATCACTTATCTGCTCTACGTGGTTTACTAAAGGGATTTTTAAGGAATTGATGTTTTATTTAGTTACTGAGGCGTCGACCGATGAATTCAGTACATTTGGCAATATCACGCAGGTAATATGGCCAATCGTCATGTCTCGTTGAATCACTTACCTGTTCTATGTATTACTATGTAGCTTAGTAGGGATTTGTAAGGATTTGATGTTTTTTAAACAACCAATGCATCGACCGTTGAATTCACTACACTTAGCCATATCACTCAGTTGATATGGCCATTTGGAGACATTTTCCGATACCGTTATGCCGACTCTGGTAGAAATTTTGAAGTGCTGCATCAGACTCTGATAGGGTTCGGGAAAGGTCTGATAGCGACCATTTTTACAAATCAGGTTTATATAATTTCATATTTATATATTGTTAATTTTCCTCAATATCCAACACTTTTCCAATGGACGTATTATCTCATATGGGTAAAAAAAGAATTCGTAGCCATAATATCCTTCATTGACCCACCCTGTAGCTCTTGCACTCGTTGTTGCATTACTCACCTCGCTTACCCGCCCCTCTCTTCAACCCACCACATCCCCCTCAGTTTGGTACACCGCGGGCAAAGCGACGTAATCTTACCCTTTTCCGTCGATTGGCCTTAACGCGAGTGCACCGACGAAGCCGTAAAGAGCCTCGCGCGCACGGTGCGTCCGGGTTTTTCCCTCGATTGGTAAACCCTGACGGTCTTCGTTAAACCTACACCTATGTATTACACTGAGCTTAGCGCGACGGCAGTGTACCCTGGCTCAGCGAAGCCGTTGTACCGATGCCAGCGTACAACGCTGCTCTACACTGTGCAACATCGAGCAGGGAGTTTAGGGATACGGCACAGAGACCGACGCAGTAGAGACTTTCGCTCGGTTTACTGGCTCGGCAAAAGCAAAAATACAAAACGCAGTGTGGGATAAGAAATGAAAAACAGAACGGGGGAGAGAGCACAAATGGTCGCTCACTATCGTGCGTGCTTCTTCGCTATTTTCTGTTGCAACCGTCACGAATTTGCTTCAAAATGTTTGCGAAAAAATAACTTCGCCTCGTAACATACAGCAGGAATTCGAGGCATCTTGGTTAACCTACTCTGCTTCAATACACGTTACAAGGAATATTAACTCCCCCTCACGTTTCCGTAGATCACGCTTCTGCTGGGCTCGGCGCGTGCTAATGATGGAATGTGTCTTACTATAATGATGCTCCGGAAAAATGTGAAAAAAATTACTAGGGTATCTTGATGATAGAACGTTTTACTAGAATTTTTACAGATTTTTTCTGCTTGATCCTCTCACGTGGTATTATCTTTAGTACAATCATTTTTTTTATTTTTTTCTTTGCGCGGAATCGAAGAGATCGTTTGGGAATCGTATTAATGTATTTGCTTTGGCCATGGGGCTGAAGTTTTAACGAGCATACACGGCGAATTGAGCATCAGTGTGGACCAAAGAGTTACTGCGCGTACAAATAATGGAGAGTTTTGTACTGTAACGATGCTCCGGAAAAATCGGAAAAAAAATACTGGTGTATTTTGACGATAGAACGTGTTACTAGAATTTTTACAGGTTTTTTCTCCTCGATCCTCTTACGTGGTATTATCTCTACAACCATTTTTTTTTCTTTTTTTCTTTGCACAGAATCGAAGAGATCGTTTGGGAATCGTATTAATGTATTTATTTAGGGCTCGGGTCCGAGGCTTTAACGAGCATACACGGCGAATCGAGCGTCGCCGTGTAATAAAAGGTTGCGCAAATAAAAAAAGAAAGGTATAAAAAAAAACAACAATCTTAGAGAAAACTCGTCGTCTCGGCTGTATCGCTCGCTCGCCCACGGGATTATTCCAGCACGTGCCGCCCCTCATATTTTCCGGCAAGTTAGGTCGCTCGCCCCCGCGTGGCGCGGGGGAGACCATTCGTCTTTCGTCGTCGTCGTTCTGACGGCCAACTTTACATCGCTCGGTTCTATGAATATTGTAAGGCAGCCTGCCGGCTCGGTCACGGCGAACACGGAAACAAAACAAAAATTGCGACCAAACACTTAGACCTTTATGCCTTATACTATAAACCCGAAGCTGAGAATACGATTTTTTTATCCGTGCTACCTCGACGATGTTTTTCTTTTATAAACTAAAAAATAAAAGGAAATGGCATTTTTTAAATCGATTCTTCAATTTACCGCAATTTTCGATACACTGAAAAAAATCGCTTGCAGGTTGCCAAAGGAAATTTGTTTTATTTCAATTCCACTTTGAAAAAATGACGGCAAGACTGCCAAGGTGACGTGTTATCGTTTAAAACCCGAATGAAATTGCAAGAATTTAAAGTAGAATTGAAACAACAGATTTTTCTTTGGCAGCCCGCAAGCGAATTTCACTTGAGTCATTGATATTTTTAATTCCATAAAACCAAGCTGAGTAATTTTCCATTGATCTGTTGCAGGTAAGGAAATTCCCGAGTCTCCATGCCAGCGATTTTCATCCGAGCAGGTATTTGCGCGAATAACCGAAGGGCCGAGCGGAGATAAAAAAAAAAATCCTTTCCTAAAATCGTTTACTTTCCTCCCACATCCGGCGCGTCACCGCAGCCGCTCGCGCGCAGGATCGCCGGTGGCTCCGGAAGCTATTCGACCCTCGGATATCCCTCGGGTCAAACCCGGTCTAATCCTCGTAAAGTTTTTAACATGCCGCTCGCGAAAGCGGAAGCTACCTTGTTTCTCATTGCGTCTCCGCTGGGCCGCCGTTTTCCGGAGCGCGCCCGCTCGCCATCTAATTTCTACTCGGCTCCAATTACTACCCCAATTACTCGTCGGCCTGAATGCACCGGGAGGTCTCCTCTCGGCCATCGCGCCGTCGCCCTCCGCCAGGACGGCAGGCACGTGAGAAGAAATTGTTACCGTTTCGCGCGGTTTCCCGCTTTAAGAAGGAAAGTCTCGGCCTGGCCGCTTCTTGCCGCCGGGCTCTGCACAGGCCTGACGGCACTTGCCGGTCCTGGACTTCATTCACTTACCATTACACCGAGACGCCGTTGGCCAGGGGGCGGTTGAGAGTAGAAACGAGAAATAAAGCGCATAGAGCCAGCGGCCACTGAAACCGAGAAGAGAATAGCGGAGGAAACGGCGCTGGCAACGGTCGAGCGACGGTCGACTACAAAACTGTCGCACTTTACCGCACAACCGTCACTGGCAACGAAGGAAGGAAGTAGTTAGGTTTTATAACCCGAGCAATAATCGTTTCCACCGGGCGCGGGGGCGAGGGGTGGGTCTACGACGGCGCTGGTGTGTCTGGGGTTCAAGACGAAGGCGGTCGACTGCGCGTCCAATACTGGGGAGTTCTTTGCAAAATGTATGGATACTGGAGGCCGGATGCGAGGGGGCGGTCTGGCCGTGGAGGCCGAGAATGTTCCACCACCGGCGGTGGTGGAACATAATAAACCAATGGTCAAGATTTTCTTAGCCGTCCCCTTGGCAAAGTATTCCATTGAGCGTTTAATGGTGATAAATGGCATCGAAAGGTAATCGATGGGTTTCTAATGGAAATTCATGGGGAAAATTGAAACTGTACTTTTTACCATTCATTCTTAATGGGAGTCCACGGGCAAATTAATGGGAAATTTTAAGTGGTACATTTTCCCATTCGTTACCGATTAGAGGCCAATGGTAATTTCTTGGGAAAATTCAACTGGTACTTTGTTCTGTTCGTTATTAACGGGAGTCCAATTTTCCAACACCGGCGGGGAAGGCAAGAAACATAATAAACCAATGGTCAAGATTTTCTTAGTCGCCCCCTTGGCAAAGTTTTCCATTGAGCGTTTAATGGTGATAAATGGCATCGAAAAGTTAACCGATGGGATTCTAATGGAAATTCATGGGGAAAATTGAAACTGTACTTTTTACCATTCATTCTTAATGGGAGTCCACGGGCAAATTAATGGGGAATTTTAAGTGGTACATTTTCCCATTCGTTACCGATTAGAGGCCAATGGTAATTTCTTGGGAAAATTCAACTGGTACTTTGTTCTGTTCGTTATTAACGGGAGTCCAATTTTCCAACACCGGCGGGGAAGGCAAGAAACATAATAAACCAATGGTCAAGATTTTCTTAGTCGCCCCCTTGGCAAAGTTTTCCATTGAGCGTTTAATGGTGATAAATGGCATCGAAAGGTAATCGATGGGATTCTAATGGAAATTCATGGGGAAAATTGAAACGGTACTTTTTACCATTCATTCTTAATGGGAGTCCACTGGCAAATTAGTGGGACATTTTAAGTGGTACATTTTCCCATTCGTTACCGATTAGAGGCCAATGGTAATTTCCTGGGAAAATTCAACTGGTACTTTGTTCTATTCGTTATTAACGGGAGTCCAATTTTCCAGTAGCATTGCAGCTGTTTTATTTATTATATATTTAGACAGTGTGGAAAAGTCTATTTTTCGGCGAATGGGAATGCCAGCAGGATGAAAATACTATACAACGAATGGGAAACTGAATGACATATTCAATGGTATATTAAACGGTAGTGCAAGTGGGAATGATACCATTTGCAAAATGGTATAATTGAATTACCTTTAACACATAGTTAATGGTAATCAATGGGATTTTCAATGGTAATTAATGAGAGACTTACCCAAGGGTCGGACTGGCCGCAAAAAGCGGTGTCAACCGCGAGGGAGGTAAAAATTTCGAGGATGGAATCCGGTCGGGTCGTTTTTATTTCGGTCAAGGATATAATTGGTTATTATGCGAAAGACGAATTTTTGTATGTTTAATGAATAGGTTGTTTTTTTGTCAATGGTATCAAAGATTAAAGTTAGTATGAGGATTTTTTTTTTGGTTTTAATTCCTCCAGCGGCTCCGCGCTATGCAGCTACGCGGGGTAGGTTAATTTTCTAGATGAAAAAATTACAAAGCACATTCTTGATAATAGCGACGAGATCAAAGGACCGTTGCCTCGAGGCAACTGGCCAGGGACCACACAATCACCGAGCCCTGGACAACGAGTTTCGCCGTTCGTATAACTCTCTCCTGATTTTTTTTTTTGTATATTTATTTTTTCGCGAAATATACAGATATATGGCGGGGACTATCGTATCGCATTATACGGTAGTCAAACGGGCGGTAGCGAATAATAAAACAAACAAAGCGGCGATAACAATGGCTCGGTACGAACAATGGTTGAACTCGATAGACGGATGAAATTACTTAAATTGAAACGTCCGAAGACACGTCGTATTGTGGGAAGCCCATCGCCGTGTGGATATTTTTTTTACAGCTTGTCGGTCGTTGGTAAAAAAAAACAATATTCAATTTCCCGACAATGGACTTTCGCCGTGAAGCGCATAATTATCTCTATTTTTTCTTCCTCGGAGGAAGCTGCGTTTTAATGAAACAAATTTTTTTCCAACGTCAATCTTCCGAGCTGAAATGCGACAAATTGAGCTACAAATAAATACTAGGTCAATGAGTAACAAAAACCGACAAATGGTCCAGACTCGAAACGATCTTGATTTTTCAATAAACGTCTGTTCATCTTCTTCGTTCTTTGATTTGCAGAGTCAAAGCGAAAGCGTTTACACCATAATAAAAATGTTAGAGTTTTTAATTGGGTCCGATAAGCCCCCAAACAAAGTCTTCGGAGAACCGTAAAAAATTCCGATTTAATGCTCTTAGTAAAGATTCTCGTTGATCGATTTAAATACAAATCATAGAAACGTTTTCGAATTTCTACTAAGGTTTCGGGCGTTGGGTAAAAGTGGGGAATATGGCCCGGTCCATATATCATTGATTTACGTGTTGATGGAAGTGGGCCATATTCGCCACTTTTACCCTAGGTCCAATCAATGGTTACCTCGCCCCTTGCCGGCCGTACCCGGCCTTGTATCCCCCGACACCCCAGCCATTATATCAGTCGACGGAATAACAATGGAAGAAAAATATCCCACAAAGAAAGCGATCAATGTTCCGGATCGATGGTGCAAAGCTCCGCGAGCCAAATTATTTCCATACAACAAACCCGATAACAACGATCCTAATGAGCCATCCGCCGAGCGCACGAGTTAAGCCGCCTGATTAAAAGAGTCCGCTGGTCGCGGTTGCGTACGAATATGTCCGTTTTCATCTCCGTATATCTGCAAACCGCCGGCCTCGCCCGAAATCGCACATTCGTCGGAATATCGCCTCTCGGCCGCTCGGGGCCGGGCCAAACATTGGCAATTAATTTCGCGCCGGTTCTACGAGTGTACAGTATCTGTCCATTATCGCAGCGGTACGGAGAGCTCCGGGGAGTCGTGTATGTGACAACCAAACAGTACGGGCATACCTCGTTCGTACGGCTCGCCATCCCCTTTCCTCGCGACTACCGTTTTCCCGGCGTACGAAACCCGGGACCATTCGGTACCGGTTGTACATGCCAAGAGGAGGCGCGCGCGAACCGCGAGCGTCGATCTCCGGCCGGCATCCCTTCGCGATACGCTCTCCCCGGACGAGTGTGTTCGGTCCTATCTATACGCCATCGGCAAAACCACCCTTCGAAAGCCCCACGGGCCTATTTCAAACGCTACCGCTTCGAGAATGCGTTTCGTCGCATGCCTATCATAATAAACGACTCTGCAGTTGCGGCGGTTGTTACGTGTTAGCCGGAAAACCAGAAACAGAACTGTCCGACCAGCGTCGCCCACAAGCGGGTATATCCACCTAACAGCGTCCCTTCGATCTATTACACGCTGCCATGGAAAACACCGATCCGGATGCCCGCAGAGAGGAACAAACCCCACACCCACTCTGATGTAGAGCGGACGTTTAACATTGATGCATTCGCAACGTCGAGTGGCCAAAGAAAAGCAGAAGTTACGTTTTTCCACTGCATTTTGTTGGCCGTTTTCCATTCGTTCTATTTTCCACTCCTGGTGAACCGGCACGCAGGGCCTTGGGTCGGAAATATCGTCCTGGCCAGCCGCGTCATTGCTGGCGAGACAGCTTCGTCGCTCGAGATGTTGCGGTATGGCAGAAGCCTGGAACAACCCTCCGCTCCGATGCGTAGTTCACGCCAATGAGAGACAAGAATCCCCAGGTCGGTCTCCGGTTTCGTCAGTGCAGCGGATGACCCCAGTTTTTCTCCCATGAAGGTTCCCCGTCGTGCTGTGCCGAATGTCTCTAGCGTCGGTGTAATGTCGCCTCTCATTCCCCGCATTCTCACGGAAATGGTAAGTAATGTTAATGGCCAAACAACGGACCCACCGCGCGGACTTACCGGTCGTCCTTAATGGAACGTTCAGCTCCTACAGCGCTGCTTTTCTGTTATCTCTTGGAGTAAAAGTGGTGAATATGGCCCACCTCGATTAACACGTAAATCAATGATATATGGACCGGGCCATATTCCCCACTTTTACCCTACTCCTCTTCGCGACCCTTGCTTCTTGACGCTGCTGCAGATAAAAAACAAACCGAGACCCAACTGACCACGAAAGTGAGCCCAGCTAGTTGAGATCTTGTCTGGAAATCCTGCGGAAGTCCGCCGGGACTGCTCTTGTTTCGGAGGTTGGCATGAAGATCGGCAACGAGTGATCTAGGAAAAGAACCGCACGGTTGAGACAATGGGTCGCAAAAGTTGCAGAGCAGATGCAAAAAGATGCGAACAGTACGTTCAAAGATCCGGTGCGAAAAGGGTTGCAATCTTGAGGTAAGACGCGGCGTCTCTTTCGCTGACCTCGTCGGTGAGGAGAAGGCAAAGAATTTTTTTGACGGAACACGCGGCACTCTACTTTTCCATACGTAGCTCCCCACTGACGCACACGGTTGGCGGATGGTATTGGAAGAGAGCCCGCACGTCATACGAACTTTTCCGGGTGTGTTTCTGCATGCACTCAGAAATATTACCGTCTTCCCATCGCTTCTTGCACGTCTGGCGCATCTCTTTTGAAGAATCAACGTGTGCCGTCGCGGTCTTCCCCCTGGGCTTCCACGATCTTTTCATCCTCCGCTCGCATTCTACGTCTCTTACGTAATTCTTAAAATGCTTCCTGGTTCATCTCCTGCTGGTAGCGCCGGCTTCGCGTCAATTCCCATTCACCCTTTTGAGATGATTTAGCAATGTGAGCATTTGTTTCTGAGATCAAGGCTGTTTCACTGAGCGTATCCGTTCCAGATCTTGGCATTGATCTCGCCCATATTTCGAGCCTTTTAGATGGAGGATCGTCACACTTCGCTCTTTCGGCTGGTTTCTCTTTGCCATCGCGGCAACTGCCCTAACAAAAAGTCTCCCTTCCACTTGCGATTCGTCAGCGTGTTGCCTTTCAACCTCCAAGCAGTTTCGACTGATTCGGAGGGCAACCGTAGGTCGGCTTCGACACTCCATCCCTGGGGTGGCTCATGCGCCGTCTCTGCACTGGTCACTCCTCGACGCGACACGATACGGAAGTGACCTGCGGATCTTTTCTCGACGCGATACGAACCCGGTACCAGGACAAGCTTTTTCCTTCTCGAGAGGTTGACTTGATGGTCACCCGGCGTTTCTTGCTCAACGCATCAACGAGCGTGCATGTACCATTTGTTTTCAAGGCCAATCAGTTTTACTCAACATATCCGTTCGAGATCTGGCATTGAACTTGCCATAGGGTAAAAGTGGGGAATATGGCCCGGTCCATATATCATTGATTTACGTGTTAATCGAGGTGGGCCATATTCACACTTTTACCCTATTTCAACCTCTTTAGGTTGAAGATCGTCGCAGCTTCGCTCCTTTGACTGCGTTCTCTTTGCCATCGCGGCAATTTCACTAATAAAAAGTCTCCTTTCCACTTCTCGCGATTCTTCACCGTGATGCCTTTTAACCTCCAAGCAGTTTCAACTGGTTCGGACGGCAACCGTAGGTCGGCTTCGACACTTCGTCCCTGTGGTTGGCACCATATCGAAGTGATGTGCGAATCTTTTCCTGGTGAGATACGAATCAGGTACCAGAACAAGCTTTTTCCTTCTGGAGAGGTTGACTATGGTCACGCGGTGTTTCTTACGCAAAGCATCAACGTGCGTGCATGTACCATTTGTTTCTAAGGCCAATCTTCACTGACCACATCCGTTCGACATTTGGCATTGAACTTGCCATATTTCAACCTCTTTAGGTGGAAGATCGTCGCAACTTCGCTCCTTTGACTGCGTTTTCTTTGCCATCGCGGTAATTGCTCTAGCAAAAACCTTCCCTTCCACTTCTTCCGCTTATTCATCGTGTTGCCATTTGACCTGCAAGCAGTGTTGACTGGTTCGGAGTGCAATCGAAGGCATTCTCTTTGCCGTCACTGTAATTGCCCTAGCAAAAACCTTCCCTTCCACTTCTTTCGCTTATTCCTCGTGTCACTTTTTGACCTGCGAGCAGTTTCATCTGCTTCGGAGGGCAACCGTAGGTCAGCTTCGACACTTCCTTCCTGAAGTGGGCGATCCGCCATCTCCGCACTGGCCAATCCTCGCAGCGATACGATACCGAAGTGACGTGCGGATCTTTCCTCGCCAATGTACGGACCGGATATCGGGACAAGTTTTTTCCTTCTCGAGAGGTTGACTATCGACACTCTGTATTTTTTTACTCGACGCATGAACGTGCGTACCTATAGCGAGGCGGGCTCGAAGTACGTACGTGATGGACGCGAAATGGTTGTCCCTCGGCTGCGCCGCCAGCTCTCGCAGGTACACTTCGATCCGGCAAAGAGCTCCTCAACGTTCTTGCTGTGCGTACCTACGGCGCCGAGGCTGAGCCTCGGTCGTTTCTCGCGCACCGCGTGCTCTTTCGCATCACGGAGACGCTTATAAAATGGTACTCTCACCCGAGTACGCTGCGCGAGCCTCCCGACACTCCGAATATCCTGCTGGATATCATCCTGTTGAGGATGAGCACTCCAGAATTTATGTTGCAAACACGGCTTTCCTTATTCCAGTGAAAACAAAATTGGAAGAAAAAAAGTTACATTAGGATACATGAGGAAATTTTTTTAATAATAGTAGTAGTAGAACTAGTTTATTGCCAGATATATACGTGGGGCTAGTTTTTATATATAACATATACTAATGAGGTTTATTATTATTATTATTATTGTTATTATTATTATTATTATTATTATTATTTATTAATTAATTATGAAGCTCTGGAACGACGTCCTTTGAGATCCAGCTCTAAATACAAATGAGATCAGAACATAGAGGCAATGCCAAAAGCACAAACAATTATAGCGACAATATTCACATGAAACATATTTAACATTCGATGGAATTACAAAATAGCGGAGTGAATATAAATATGATAATAAATACAACCGTACGAAGCTAAAGCATCTGAATCGCTCCAATCATTTCACCAATAGATTTTCACGTTGTATACTGCTAATTGGCTATGGTCGAATTCCTGCAGCAACGGTTTTCCGTCTATTGAAAAAAGTATTTTTATCTCACCTTACACAGGGCGTGACTTGGCAATTAAAATAGAATTCAGTTTATTTCTTCACTGATCATTATTTCGAGTTGCCGATGAGTTCTCCCTGTGGGATGTTTTTAATATATCTCTCATCTTCGGTGTGGGTTGAGTGCACAATGGCTTGATATTTTCCATTTGGGTCGCAGCGAATCGTGCGGAAAGTTCTCTGGTTCTCGTTCTTGTGGATGTAATTTCCGTAGCTTCATACAGAAGAGTAACGCGAGGGCTGCGATGCGGATTATCGGAATGACGGATACGTGTCGGACGACAAATGGCTGTGAATAACATTTATCGCTCTTCAATGCTTTCTTTTTTTTGCCTTATCCATTCCCGAATATAGCGTCGAGAGAGAATCATAAATTCCTGAACGCATGTCTGATACAGGTGTTGAGAATTCGCGATGTCCGATTTCGTGACGTTATGAACATCTGTACATCTCGCAGTCGAGGGGGCGAAACGTACAAGTCACTGGTGCGCGTTCCAAGCACCTCTGGGGCACTGCGAGCGGAGTCAGCCACGCGCGTTGCAACCCGCGTCGGATAATACCGTGGCACGCATGATTACGCCTGCCGTATTGTCCCCGGGTATCTGCATTAACTTGGCACGGTACAGTGAGATATACGACGGAATTTCCATGCTCTCGCGTACTTATGTACCCATGTGTTTCGCGTTCACCCTACGCTGTGTATACCGTAATTTCTACTGTGCTCTGCCGCAGCGATACATATTCCGTGAATTCGCGTCCTCGGCTCGCAAGAGGGTGCGTTATAAACGTGTTAATTCAACCTAACTAGCGTCACAGGTACGCGCTGCGGAAACGTTGCTGCATAGGATGCGACGTCATATCGGTTCACTGAGATCACAAGGGCGTATTTTCCGTTTGCGACACACACAAGACACGCTTAGATGTCAATCGTCGTTTCCAAACCTTTGGCCAACGACCGGTCGGCTATTGACTGACTGATCGTTGCTTTGCCGATTTTAGACCAACTGTCGAGCGACAGTTGATTGGCCAATGTGGGATCGATTATTGTCGATCTTGGGACCAGTATTGGTTGCCAATGTAGGGCCGGACTCGTCATCCGAAGCTCCATCGATGATCTGCCATGCCTTCATGTTTATGTTGGCGCTATCGTCGATGTCGAGTTGATTGGCAATTGGCCAAGTCATCCAAGACTCAATCAATGATCGGGACAACCTCGCATGCCTGTGCAGACGCTATCGGCAACGAGGTTCCGATCATCCTCTATGAGCCACGTACTGTCTCGCATGTGAAACGGTACCGAGGAAGGTGAAACACTCGTAGGCTTGCGTTGGAAATCATTAACTAACACAAAGATATTTTTCCCCGACTGCGCTAAAATAATCACATTTCTTGCGTGCAATACGGGCGGAAAATAGCCTATTATTGACCGATGATCATTATTAACCTGTGCGCATGCGCAGTAAAATTTCATTACTCCCTAGGGAGTAATAGAGCTGGCAGAAATGGTCATTGGCGAATATGACGATTTTGCGACGCAATAAAAATATCGTATGGCACAAGGGAGGAAAGTGCGTCTTTTCACCGAGTGCGAAGTTTGATGCCCGAGCGCAGCGAGGGCAGAAATTCACACGAGGCATAATATACTATTTTTCAACAGACACGTAATAACATTGCTGATTTTTGGTTTTAAAGATCCACCGCTCTTGATAAGTAAACGACGACGATGACCCAATTAGCGGGTCAGTTTTTCTATACATAGTAACCATGAAACTAGAACACAAAGGTGTTTCACATAATTTACGCTTATTATTCTCACCTTCCCGAGTAGAAATTTTCGAGCGTTACATCGGGCCCTGATAGGGTCCTGATAAGGCCTTATCAGGCCCTTGTCAGGCCATATCAGGGCCCGATGTACCGCTCGAAAATTTCTACTCGGGTTGTAGACGTGAATAAGATTCGATCTCCTGTTCGAAGCCGCCCAAGCCCCAAGACGTCTTTTATGGGTCATTGAAGTGGGCTTTGGTCGACATCGTACAATTTTTTCACGACTTGACGGAAGCTAACGAGATGCTGGGGTCCTGTCGAACATCGATGGCTAAATAATGTTCCCTGGCTGGAATCTACGCTGGCAAGCTGCGAAAATGACGATGACGACGGTAGCCTGTCGGAACGACGCGTACGGTGGCGTTATACAGCTTCCGGCAGTTCGAAAACGAAAGAGGGCACCGGTGTGAGAAAATACGTACGCCCCAATCGGTGAACTTGGAAGAGCTCTCTCGCACGCTCGGAAGTCACCTCGGGACGTTGGATAAATTTCCCGAACAGGAGATTACCCCAATAGCGAACGAGTTCGGTGCTTCTGCGTTCTCTCGGTGTTCACGACCTCCTCTACGTTATTACCGGATAAGTTCGCCTCTGTGGCGGTGACGGCGAGTTATCCCTGCTACGTAACGCCGCTGAGGGCAGACGACGTTCTGCCATGCGGAAGGATAACGACCCGATAGCGGGAGGACTCTCTTTAAAAATACATTTTTCGCCCGGGCTGATGTACAGTCGCTGCCCAGAGCTTTCCCGCAATAATGCTATCGCGTTTAGAGTCTTATATTTAAAGGGATGCTGTTTTACTGCCCCGAGCTTGAGCTGCAGGAGCAGATCGAAGATCTTTCCACCGTCGGGTTTACAAATGTTAATTAATGAGTGTAACGCCCTAAAAAAAATCCCCCCCCCCATCCCCAAATTAGTACTTTGCGATATTGGTGCGAAAACGCGGTCTTTCGACGAAGGTTGTGAAGTTGGCCGCACGAACCGGAAGCGAGTACCACAGTAGCTCGAGAGGAATGCAAGTGCTGTTTACTTCCCAACCGCAGTCTCGAGACCGCGTTTTCGTACAAGTATCGCGTACTACTTTTTGTAACAAATACACACAAGTGTTACTTTTTTAAGAGTTTTAAAAAAGTGTACAAAAAAGTAACTAGGGTGTTAAAGAAGTGCGAAAAAATAACTAGGGTGTTAAAAAAGTGTGCGAAAAAGTAACTAATGTCATTTGCGCAGTATTTTTTACGCACTTACTAACAAGCGCCACTTTACCACTTGTCCGCGTACATGCGCGAAAAGTGCAACTTTTTGTGCGTGTGTTACAAAAAATCAATCTCGGTTATTTCGACATATTTTCTCAACATAATTTTTCATTTGATGGAACTCGGGACTAAAATTTAAAGGTGAAAACTGGTTTGCTGCTCCCTCAAGGCAGTGATACAGAGTGAATCGAGTCGGTTATCGACGTGAGCGATCGCTCCGGCTCTCCCTCGATTGTACTCATTCGATACTTGAATCCCTTTATCACTGTCCCTCATCTTGGCTATCCGATAACCTTCTCCATACTGCCTCGCCACACCTCACGTCACTCCAAAGATCGATCCAATTAACTGTTCCCCGCAGTGAGCCGGGGCAGTCGATGAGACTAGCGGAACGTGCGGCGTTTCCTTTTTTTTTTTTTTTTTCGTTCGCTCGACCGGCATTGGCACCTTTCGGCTCTCTCCCTCGATCCATGAAGCCTCGGGTTTATACGAAGTTTAGCTATTACGCCACTCACCCCACACAAAGCAAAACAATTACGTTATCAACGGGTGAAGGCTCGAGGGCGAATAATAACGGAGTTTCTGTCTGCGATCGGCATGTATGATCGGTACGTACAGATGTCGGAGCTTTCGAATTTAGCCATCATCCACCCCCGTCGTCCGCCGGACGATTTTCTCCCCCGTCATTTTCGCCTCTCCGTACGGCCCCCGCTATACACGTACGTCGAACCGGGCTGTATCTCCGTTCTCGCACCCAACCACGTCTCTCGCTCGATTGACTTAATCGCGCTCAACGTTGTGCACCAATTATTTCGGCGCGAGGCGGACGTCACACACCGCGAGCGAACAAAACTCGCAGTGTCGACGACCGGGACACCCCCTGCTGGCCAACGCTAATGTCGCGGAACGGACGAGACTCTTCATTTTTTCTTTCCTTTTTTTTTTGTTTCATTTTCCTCGTCCGCACTAGCTTTCACTCTTACTACACCGCTGCCGGGTATTAGGAAAAGAAGAAAAAAAGTGACTAGAAATAAATGGGTCGCAGCGATCGGTAACGTGAATATGGATTTTTTCCGATTTTTTTTTTTCAAATCGGAAACACTCGACTCGGAAATAAATGGCGAATATTATTCGCTCTCGATCGTTTCCCATTCGAAAATTCAATTTCGTCGGACGTACTGGAAAAAATCGTTGCGACGTAGATTTCCATTTTTTTTTAAGCAGTTTTTTTTATTCAATTTTTTTTTTTTTCGTAGTGCTGTGAAGTCCTGCATGAGCCGATTTTGAATAAATTACGGAGATACCAATATTTTTTTCGTTCACTCGAAGCCTTTCTATTGTTCTCTGTTTTTTTTTAACGAGATTTTCATTTCACACATGCGCAACGTTCAGAAAAAATTTGCATATTGAAAAATTGGTGGCCGATTTTACACGGAATGACGCATATGTCTGTCCGCGTCCGTCTGTGTACTGCAAACAGCCACGCATTCGAAAGCATTCGTACTCATTTACCACCGACATTAACGATTCGTTAGTGTACAGCGGAGTTGACAAATATATATCGAACTGAGAGAAACCGAGCGATATTGTGAGATGGGACAAAATACATAACAGTAACATGAAGCCCATCGGTAATGAAAACGAGTAACAGGAGGGAGGGGAGGGGGAGTTGATATCGAAAATCCAAGCGCAAGTGCAACAGGCCTCGATATATTCGGCCGAATATATTCATGAAAATTAATTTCCCAATACCAAGTAACAACAGCCAGCGGAAATTTCGGACTCCCAAGGGAGGTAACAAACTGTAGCGATGTTACCGAAATAGGTCAACGGGCTCGGGACGGAGCGATTGACTTTTGGAAAATTAATTCGTTGCTCCGAAAAACGTAGCGCGTACGACTTTAGGTACTCAGTAAAAATGTATGTTGACAAAACAGTTTTAGAATCCCAGGTCGTGATTATTGTAAGTCTTGCGGGTCGTTCTCTTCCCAAGAGCCGTGTCAGGCCCAGATTAATCAAATTCGCTCTAGATCGATTTTTTTTTTCAAGAGCCATATCAAGCTGTAATTACAGTAGAACCTCGATTAACCGGGTGCGGATCAACCGAGCGGCGGCTTAACCGTGCCACTCTTTCTTTTTTTTTCTTCAATAAACTTTTCTATTCTTAATATACTTTTATACATTAGTTGTTAAGTTTGTAAGTCTTATCCTTCTTCTATTTGCTGTACCACTTCTATATGCTATGAAAGCCGAAATCTCGAGATCATAGCGTATGGAAGTGATGTCGGATTTTTTTTTCGAAATCCACTTCTGTATGCTATGAAAGCCGAAATCTCGATAATATAGCGTATGGGAGTGATTTCAGATTTTTTTTTTTCGAAATCCACTTCTGTATGCTATGAAAGCCGAAATCTCGAGAATATAGCGTATGGAAGTGATTTTGGATTTTTTTTTTTTTTTTTTCGAAATCCGCTTCTGTATGCTATGAAAGCCGAAATCTCGAGAATATATTCTAAAGCGTCAATGTCTTCCCCGGCAAGACTCTGACAGTGCTGATTTTTTATCCCAAAAAGTTCACTGAAAATTCTTTGACTATGACGATAATTTATGACACTTTTCACTGCGAAGTCCCACGAAGGATATTCTCGAATCTAAAAAACTGATATTATGAAACTCTTCAGATCGTGCAGCGACTTTGATCGTCACGCCGCAGATGCGGCGTCTCCGGACGTTCTCCTTTTGTCTTCAAGGACCTCTAGAACAAGTGAACATTTTTCGAGGATACTCGAGGCAGACGTAGGCAGGCGGTAGGTGTGAGCCCGAACGAGATAGAAAGAAGAAGAGCGACGGGGGAGTGTGACGCGCGAGACGAAGAGACGCCACGTTGACGAGAGGACGCCTGAATGGAGCCGGCAGGGGTGGCTCTTTTCGTGTTTTTCGAGGTGTCGGGGAAGGGAGTGGGCGCGTCTGCGGGAGGGATGAAGTGAACGAGTGCGAAGGCGAGGGTCAGAAGGTTCGCCCGGTTAAGGGGGTGGAGAGAATGAGGTACGCGAGGAGAGTACCCTTAATTGTAACAAACAACCGTTTTTATCCGCACGTTGAGGCGCTCCTCTTGCGGCACAACGCTGGAGGAGGCTGAGCGACAGAATGGGAAAGAATGAATGCTAGCCAAGTACCCGGGTTCGCTGCCAGCCACCAGAACCCGCAAGGCTTTCACGAAATCCTTCAAGATTCTCTCAGCGCCATTCGCGAGTTTTCTCTCTCGAGCTTTTTCACCCGGATATCTCGTCTTTGTACCTCGGTGCTGGGGGCACTTGCCGCGATCCCGGAGGCCACAATGATTTTCCAACGGAGGCACGTCGGGGTATCAGCAATGAACAACTGTCGGAGTGACGGTACCTCCGGTCCGATATAATTAATGAAGGATGTTGCTCAACAAAGGACGAAATCCTGCGACCAACCGCCCTCATATATTTTAGATGAAAAACTAGAGAGCAGGAATTTCATTGGTCTAGGAAATACGCGGTATGACGGGCTTGGATTTTTAACAAATATTTCTTGGCCGGAGAGGTTGACGATATTTTCCTTGTCAATTTTACAATGTTTTTTTATAGCAGGAGGCAAAATGGGACAGTGGGGCATAATCCAATTTTCTTATGTTTTTTGGGATGGCCCATTTTGCCCCATCGATTCATCTGGATTTTCTACCTGTTTTTCCGCACTGGCCCGTGTTAAAATAATTGGAAAATTGCGATTTGCCCCACTGTTGCATGATGTCCCACTTTCCCTTGTAAATGAACCCTTTTGGCCCTCGTCTTATCGACTCAGTTACTTATATTCGTTTGGATTCTGGGCGAGTGAGAAACATTTGTAGATAATCCGATAGGTGGATACAATTATTTATTTAAAGAAAACATAAACTCAAAATTTCATGGTATAATCGATTTCTCTGTTTTATCGATGAGTAACTGATTAGGGTAAAAGTGGTGAATATGGCCCACCTCAATTAACACGTAAATCAATGATATATGGACCGGTCCATATTCCCCACTTTTACCTTACAAACTTGACCAAATTTCATTGCTAGGAACGATTTTATTAACACCATTCCAAAACTCATTAATTTTATAATATCGATTCGGTTAAAACGAGTATTTATCGACGGAGTAATTTTTCCGAATGGAATATGTGAACGAGAATTCGTTCATACTTCGACCTTTCTGCAGGTAACAAGCATATCCCGGCACTACTCAGGGCACTATCAGGGCACCATAGTCAGCGGACTATTTAATAAAAATTTTTGCCCTCGGATAGTGCAGCCGATTTATCTCTGACTAGTTTCAGGCCGCGCCGGATAAACATAACCGACTTTCATCTGCGGCACACCTGTCTCCACAACGTTCGACGTTCCCATCCTCCTCCTCACAGCCGTATTCTCATATTTTTCCTCCTACATAGATCCACCGTAGAAATCGCTGACGGGGCCGAGTGGCGAGTCGTAGGAAAGTAGCGAGCGCTGCACTCGGTGTTTTCCCGTCGACCGAGGAGACGGAATCTCCGGTTGCCGCCTCGGCCCCTCTTTCATGTTTTCCTTCGCCAGATTGCTTCGCCGTGAGAGTACGGCGGGACGAACAAAACAAGCCCAAAGGTAATATGAGGCCTGCCCGCCAGTCTCGACGTGAGGAGTCCCTCGAAATCCCGCTTTCCGCTGGTCCCTCTCAATTCCTCGTCCTCGCCGCCGCTCCACCTGTTCCGCGGCCGCTCCACCTTCGCATACCTGGGCTCAAACCGGCGCCTCGACTCCCGCCCGCCGGCCTCGCCGAGCCAAGACTTTGATTCAACTTTCATTTAGTTTGTGCGCCCCGCCGACAAGGAATACAATTATAAAACGTCCGACGAGCGGAGAGGAAACCACTCTGAAGATCCTATTCCGTACGACCCTGACGTGGACTCCAGAATCAGCCCAACCCTCCCAGTCATCCCCTGCTCCGGGAACATTAAATCCGTTAAAATGTTCTTCTCGGAACCGATATTGAACGTCGGACGAAGTCACCCGCAGCCGGATGTCGAGGCGACTGCTCCCTTGTGTGACCTGTTGAGAAACAGGCGCAAAGTATCATCTGTCGCAAGTTCCACGATGCTCCCCTTAAGAACGCTTTCCTTTGTCGCTAGTGCACTTCTCAGAGACACCTATCTCTGTAAAGTTGAGGGGCTTGGAGCGCTTCGCACCAGTCAAATGAGTGCTACTTTGTTCAAGTCGTTCATAGAAACTTTTGCGCATCTATTGACTATAGTGGATTGTTATTTGTACTAGAGCAGATGTCCTTAACATAGAGAAACATTAATTGCAATGGATTTGCAAAAATATTAAGTGGTTTGCGGTAATTTTCGAAAAACTTCGTTCAGTTTTTTCAAAGAATAATCCGTAATCTTTGCTCGATTTTGACGTATTATGGCTCATTCTCTTCCTTGAAAAGTGCTGTACGTATTCACGATCTAGATATTTGATAGTATTTTCCGTTTAAAGATTACAGCCGTTTTTGGATCTGTCGACGATATTTCTTCATAAAGAAACGGCTGTTATTTTGACACGAAAAATACTATGAAATATCTAAACAGTGAATTCGTAGAGCATCTTTCAAGGAAGAGAATGAGCCGTAATAGATCCAAATTGAGCGAAAATTACGCATTATTCTTTTAAAAAAACTGAACGAATGTGTACATTTTCGAAAATTAGCACAAAGCATTCAATATTTTCGCAAATCCATTACAATTAATGCTGTTCTAGGTAAAAGACATCTGCTATAATACAAATAACCATCCACTATAATCAAAAGCCGCGTTAAAGCTTGTGTAATCCGCTTAAAAAAAAATTTAGCACTCATTTGATTAGTCTAAAGCGCTCCAAACTCCTTAATTTCTTGATCTGTTCGTTTCAGTCACGTCCAGCCCGGCGAATAATGAGCACGCCCGGTGAGAATCATTAATGAATAGTCTTTCTTTCGAGTCAAGGAGTTAGCTCTTTCATCGGAGACGGAGACCTCACCGAGCTGCCGTGGATGCACGTCGTAACACTTCCTCCGGTGCTCCATTGTTTTTTCTCTCGTCGTCGGATTGTTTCCCGGGACAGTAGTTTGTCGTATCAAAAGGAGGATTTGCGTTGTTCGTCACCATTGTTTTCGAACGATCTCTTATCTACCCAACAAGGCAATTCACAACAATCTCACAGATTAGAATTCGAGAACAAACGAGTTTGTCACTTATTTAACAAAATTATTTTAACGAAACATCGTATTCCGATTTTACGAATTATTTTTTAGGGCGAACCAGTCGCTTCCACATGGCAACTGTACCGAAATATATCTGTCCAAGAAAATCTCTACCGGAAAAAAGAAAAACGCTATCAGAATCAAAATAAAACTCTACAGGATTTGAAATAAAATTCTACCGTAATTGAAATAAAACTCTACAGGAATACAAGTCTACCGTATTAGAACTCTACTAAATTCTCTACCGCTGTAAGAAAAAAAAACTCTACCAGAGCGAACCAGTCCCTACCACATAGCAACCTACCACATAGTCCCTACCACATAGCAACTCTACCGGAATATATGTGTCCAATAAAATCTCTACCAGAAAAAAGAAAAACGCTACCAGTCTCAAAAATAAAAAAAGCTACCAGTCTCAAAAATAAAAATAATTTTAAAAAACTCTACCGGATTTGAAATACAACTCTACCAAAATACGAGATGTAGAATTTTTTTCTGGTAGAAATTTTCTTGGACGCCTATTTTCCGGTAGAGTTGTTATGTGGCAGAGTTGTAGAGCTATCTTTTCTGGTAGATTTGTTTTCTGGTAGAGTTCTGAGTGGTAGAGATGCGAACGTGCCTTCCAGAAGTTCGTCGTCGTAGGAATTCGCCCCACCAGTCCCTACGCAATGTCAATCAACGCACATCAAGCCCTACGAAGTCGGTTGACAAATGCACGGCAATTGCGAGGCTTCGGAAAAACTCGATCCACGTCGGGAAGCCCGCAAGACGGACTGTCATAAAAAAATTGCTTCAGCACACGAGAAAAACAAGGACTTCCAACTCAAACGTAGGTACGCGAATCCGTTTTGTCTCCGCCTCGCCCCGCACGTCCCCCACGCACTCGCGCGACTCGCTCAAACCGAAGTCCCACGATCGCGAGATTGCCTCGCTCGAAAAACAAAATTTAAATTGCCGGCTCAAGCAACGTCGTCAACGTCGTTTCCGTTCCGGCGACCGGGCGTTATAACGCGACCACGAAAGGACCCGAGCCAGCCAGCCAAGTTTTCTCCCTCGTTTGTCACCGGCCGAAGTTCTAATTTGATCTTGCAAAACAGCTCGGAGGATGGCGAGTGCTCGACCGCTCCGGATTCTCCGCTTCATTTGCTTCCACGCGGGGTTGCAACCTGAGCTAGGTTAATCGTCGAGACTCGGAAGAAAAGGAAACAAAAAAAAACACCCCAAAAAAAAAAGAAACGAATTCTCGGTACGAAGTTTCTTTCCCCGGCTTCGTGCAACGGGGTTGCATTGCGTGCGAGGATTATAAAATTAAACAACGCGGGTCCTACGTTCGTGGTTGTGAGAGTCGCGCATATGCGAGTGATCGAGCATGCTCGGTAGTGTTGGTGGAGCTCGCGTGCATCGGCTCGGACGACCCGCCGTCTGGGCTCTGCGCGACCGAGTTTTTGCGTAACTGTCACTCTCGGGCAAAAAAAGCCCGAGGCGCGTCACAGACCGAGGAAAATATATAGAGAGAAAACGAGTGCGCGCCGGCAGACGGCAGGGTGAGAAGGTCGGAATCACTCGAGCCACCGGGGAAGCGGCACCGGAGTGCAGGGCGACGAGTGGAATGAGATAGGACAATGCTATGACATATCGCCCTGTCATCGCCACAACTTGGGCTCTCCGGCGGTCCGACCTGCGGAGGGCAATCGCCGGATCCGGTGGCATGCTTACCTACTCCGCGCGACGCTCGTCCGTTCCGGGCTCTGTCTCGCGCCGTCGTTCTCACCCTTCGAGACCCCGATTCTTTTTCGATCGTAAAAAAGAGGAGAAAATAATAAAATAAAGAAAAGTGAGGCGTCATCGTTTCTCGTGGCGCGGACCGGGGAAATAAAAAGTGAGGAATCGCTTCCGGCGCCAAGAGCCGGAAAGGCTCATCGGCGATTCTGTAATAGGATCGGGCTGATCAATCGGATCGATGCCCGTTGTGCACCTTCGTGCTGCATGGTGTACGCGAATAACGCTGTAGACGCTGTCTATGCGGGCGGGGCGAGATGGAACCTCGGGGCAAAATGAACCGTGCACTGACAGAAGCATCTGATATAGAAATTACCATAATTC
Organism: Ichneumon xanthorius; assembly: GCA_917499995.1. NCBI lineage: Eukaryota > Metazoa > Arthropoda > Insecta > Hymenoptera > Ichneumonidae > Ichneumon > Ichneumon xanthorius. Next base: position 13,875,300 of record OU824201.1, read on the forward strand.
TGGTAAAAACCGACAGAACTTTGCACCAACATCCTGACAAAACATTCGCGTTAAAGTGAACAGATTCTGCTAAAAAATATGGAAATTTTCGCTAAAATATCGGAATTTTTGCCGTCGCTCGTATTACCCGAAAATGCTGTAATTTTTGCTAGAATATAAGTTCTTCCTACGAAAAAAATATAATAATTGGTGCCGGTACGATCGCAAATCGTCTGTAGGTTACACCAGCAAAATGTCAAATTTTTTTTATGTACACATACATGAAACAATTTTATTGACTGAATTCTTAGTATATTAATTAGATTTCGTTGTATCCATGTTAAAATTTAACAGCTAAATTTGTACAAACAGCCGATTTAGCCAACCCGCCTTTTAAAAAAAATGACCATGTGCGTCGGATAACAATTGCAATCGCCCCTTTAAAAATCGCAGTCTCTTTACCAATTCGATAAAATTTTGTTTTCTCAGGAGTTCCGTTTTGCCCCGCTACCTCTGACGTATTGATGAGTCCAGGAATCGACGAGCGACGAGACGCGGGAAACAAAAAGGACAGCGATTCTTCGCTCCGTTGTTCAAACAACTTACACCCGGTACGACCTCGCCGAGTCGTTAAAAAATAAGTGTCGTCGTGTCGGGTAAAATCGAAGAGTCTCGCGGTCCGTTATACCTCGGTAGAATCGTAGTCGATAAAAAAAATTTTAATTCCGGTCTCCCCGTGAGTCGGATACAATTGGTTCGATCCCACTTTTCTTTTTCCACTATAGTAGATAGGTGCTGTATAGGGCAGACTTTTCTCGTTGCTTCGCGTTTCACCATCATCCATTCCCTCACTGCCCGTCTATCGGCCACGACCCACCCCATCCACAGTGAAAACACCAACGAAAGTCGTTAAAAGCAACGACGATCGTGATGGAAATATCAATTTCGTTTTAACCACGATACTGCTACAGCGCCCTGGCGACATTGTCGAAAAACTCACACACAACACACACACGGTCGCAGGCAAACTCGTTCGCCTTTACGTCCACTCCGTTATTATTTGTCTATTTTTTTTTATTTATTTTTTTTTTGGTACTCTATTTCGTGTTGGTTTCCGTTGTTATTTTATTTTTATTTTATTTTTCTAGTTATTTCATGAATACTACAGCGCGGCTCATCAAGAGAGAAAGGCGACACACGAAAATTAGAGTGCATGCGATGTACCTCATAATATCATAAAATTTTACGCATCCCTCCTATGGCGTTTCAATTTCCATTTCCATTATCGTGTACTGCGCTTTCCCTTTTTGCCAATTTTTCTCTCGCATTGTACGGTTCAATTTTTTTTTTTTGCTTTGCTTTTATCAAAACTTGCGCGCGATACACACGTGTATAGATTCGATGGCGCCGGAGTTCGCGTAATCCGGCCACGTCGTTGTAATCGCGTTTCTGGAAAAATCGACGGTAGTTTTTCGCCGCGATTATTTCCGCGGCTTCTCTCGCAACGGTCTCATTAATTGCAGTAGGTTTATATTCCACGCGCAGTGTGTAATACTCCCGAGTCAGCCGTGAATGGCTGGACGTGGGCCGGGCTGAAGCTGAAACACCCGTATACTTATACCATCTATATTAATGCGCGGGGTGCGAGTTAAGGGCTCGCGCAATTATCTAGAGTGGCGGGTGCATATACACCGAGATTGGATGCACCGGAGCCCGGCCGAGAAATCGGGAGGTAATGGTAATGAGAGAGTGAGCGCGTATCAACGAGATATAAAAAAAGAGGCGAGAAAGACGGCGAGCGTGTGTGTGTGTTTTTTTTTTTAGAAGAGATGTACAAACAATTTTTTTTGGAATTTTAAAACTGACGAAATTTAAATAAATGTAAAATCATTTGCAGGTAGAAGTATCATACCTTATAATATGTTTTTTTTTATGTAATGAAGGATATTGGAAAAGAAATATTGCGTGGCAAAACAAAATCGTACCGTCGATAGTCGTAAATGCGATTGGGGGTATTTTTAGTACGTTAATTTTGTTGACGTCGATTATCAAAAAATATTGTTTCGTCCACGTCTTTAATAGAACTGTAAAAGCGACGAAATTAGGGAATAAAATTAAAATCATTTACAGGTAGAAAAATGGTAATTTATATGTGTAAAAAATTTTAATGTACTATATCGGAACAAAAATATTGTGTGACAAAATGAAATCGTACCGCGGGTAGTCATTAATGCAATTGGCGGACTTTTGATTAAATTAGTTGTCCTGACGTCGATTATCAAATAATATCGTTTCGTCCACGCCCCTTTAATTGAACTTTAAAAGCGACGAAATTAAAAAATATATAAAATAATTTGGAGGTAGAAATATCGTAATTTACAATATGTATTTTAAAAAACTTTAATCGACGGTATGGGAAAAGAAATATAGTGCAGCATAACAGAATCGTACCGTGGATAATCGTGGATGCGATTGGAGGATTTTTTATTAAATTACTTGTCTTGACGGCGATTATCAAATAATATCGTTTCGTCCGCGTCTCTTCAGGGTACCGAAATGTCTGTAAATACAGATCTGTATGTTTATTTTTTCTGTTAGCAATCCCAACGCTATGTGCTCATCGTAATTATTTAATTATGAATTTTATTCGAGGAAGCGGATATCGGCCGAGGATATTTATTGTGTTTGCGTGTAATTTAATGATACGTCCGCCTCGGGGCGTTATATGTTCCTCGTCAAGCGGAGCGGAAATGATGTGCCGTAATGCTTCGGTGAATAGCTTCGCCTACACAGCAGACGGAGTTAATCCATGACCCAGAAAGTTTTGATGGCGATTTATCCCTTCGTTGATTGCCTGTCGCGCGAGACTGAAAGCGATCGCCATTCATCAGGAAATTTAGTCGCCATGGAATCGAGGGGAAAAAAACTATCGGCAATTACCGATTTTCGGATTGGCTGCGGACCAAAATTGATAACGAATTCGTGTACAGCCTGAAAAAAATACACCGAATACGCGATAGGGGAGTTCTTTCAAAAACGATTTTTTAAGCGACGTGACCGATTGGAATATGACGTGTAGTTACGTTCCAATACGCCGGAAGTGAAAATCTTCATTCTCGATTATCTCGAAACCGAAGCATCGGATCGAAATTATGACATTTCGACTATAAAATTTGGACAGGAGTTTTTCTTATTTTTTTCAATTTTTGTCTTGAAAGATTTTTAAGTAGGGAAGAGCGGAGGCAAAATGGGACAGTGGAGCAAAACGGACCAATTTCACATTAATCTTTGGATGGAAGAGTGGGGCAAAACCGAATAGAAAATCGGCATATATCAATGGAGCAAAATTATGCATCCAAAAATGATTAGAACTTTGCATTTTGCACCACTGTCCCATTTTGCCCCGCTCTCCCCTACTTGACGAACATCTATACTCTTTTCGACAAAAAAAAGTGTTCACGATTTACGTATGTAAAATTTTTTCGTCACTTCTTGATCTGCCGCACCAGAAATTGGAAGACCTTACCGTCGTTTCCTAAGCTCGACAATCATGCGAAACTCGCAAACTTCCTCGCAACGAATTTATAGACATTTTATCTTCATCGATAAAACGCCAAATCCTCGCTCGGGGAAAAAACGGAATAAGTAAGATTCGATCACGCGAAGAGGGACAGTTCTTGGTCTCAAATTCACCGACGAGTTTTTCGGGCCGGCACAGCCCGTCCTGCTCTTTTCGTATATCGATATAATCTCCTAACCGTCACGTAACCTTTGCCACTTCCATCGGTCCCCTGCAATACTGTTTTCCGCAGAGCAATACAATTTATTCCCGCCCGCTCACCACCGAGAGAATCCAACGAGACTCGAAGTTCCCGGGACAAAGTTCCGCCGGTTCGGGGCCCTCCGCAGCATTGCGACCGACTGCAACTCGCAGAAGTTGCATGCTACCCTTCCGCTTTCGTGAGCGGCGATCTGCTCACTCTCGCTCTTTCTCATCCATTCCACCAAAACCCATATATTCCGTGTAGCTTTATATTTTTTTCATCTCTCTTCGTCGCGGGACGTGAGACATATTTTTTTTTTTTTTTTAATTTTATTTTACCGCGAAGCAGTGAGTACAAAACGAACGATAGGAGCAGACATAAACCGATGGGAAAACGTCGCCGGTCGTCGCGTGTATACTTCGGCAACAACTTTCGCGGCCAATTCCGTCCCACTCCCATTTTCTCCTTCCTTCTCTCGAACCGGCTCGTCGGAGACCGCCCACCGGCGAGTGAATTGAATTATTTGCGACGGTAAAGTTGTACGTTCGCTGTGTGGGAGATGCAGGGAGAGCTTTCGCCGCACGGCTTGCGACCGGAAGCCCCTATACAGCCGGGGCGAACGGCGATGGAGGGAGGGGGTGGGGGATGAAAAGGAAGTGGGATAATGTTTTTTTTATCACGATCAATCGATAATTCTTAACTCTGACTCGAGCCGTTCAGATCCACGATGATCCGTATCTCGAAGTAGACCGGACGAAACACATTTACGTACACTGTAAGAGGAGTGTTGAAATAACACATGTTGCAAAGTGTATTCCGATAATGCACGGGAAGCTTGTTCTGATAATGCACGGGAAACTTGTTCTGATAATGCACGGGAAACTTGTTCTGATAATACACGGGAAGCTTATTTTGATAAGATACGAGAAGCTTATTTTGATAATACACGGGATGCTTATTCTGATAATATACGGGAAGCTTCTTCTGATTCTACACGGGTATCTTCTTCAGATAATACACGAGAAGCTTATTCTGATAATACACGGGAAGCTTGTTCTGATAATACACGGGAAGCTTCTCTGATAATACACGGAAAGCTTGTTCTGATAATCCACGGGAAGCTTCTCTGATAATACACGGGAAGCTTGTTCTGAGAATGCACGGAAGCTTGTTCTGATAATGTACTGGAAGCTTGTTCTGAGAATGCACGGAAGCTTGTTCTGAGAATGCACGGAAGCTTGTTCTGATAATACACGGAAGATTGTTCTGATAACACACGGGAAGCTTGTTCTGATAATACACGGGAAGCTTGTTCTGATAATACACGGGAAGCTTGTTCTGATAACACACGGGAAGCTTGTTCTGATAATACACGGGAAGCTTGTTCTGATAACACACGGGAAGCTTGTTCTGATAATACACGGGAGGCTTGTTCTGATAACACACGGGAAGCTTGTTCTGATAATACACGGAAGCTTGTTCTGATAATACACGGAAGCTTGTTCTGATAATACACGGGAAGATTCTCTGATAATACACGGAAGCTTGTTCTGATAATACACGGAAGCTTGTTCTGATAATACACGGAAGCTTGTTCTGATAATACACGGAAGCTTGTTCTGATAATACACGGGAAGATTCTCTGATAATACACGGGAAGCTTGTTCTGATAATACACGGGAAGCTTGTTCTGATCATACACGGGAAGCTTGTTCTGATAACACACGGGAAGCTTGTTCTGATAATACACGGGAAGCTTGTTCTGATAACACACGGGAAGCTTGTTCTGATAATACACGGAAGCTTGTTCTGATAATATACGGGAAGCTTGTTCCGATAATACCTACACGGGAAGCTTGTTCTAACAATACATGAGAAGCGTCTTTTACCAGCACGCGCGTAACGTGTTTCACCATGTGAAACACGCACATGTGTGTGACATGTGAACCGTACTATAACGGAACCCTCGAAGCGTGTTGTAACAACGTACGTCAAGCCTCTTGTGATAACACCCGTGAAACTCGCAACGACAAACGCGAAGGACATTGCTACAATACTTGCGAAGCATGTTGCAAACACCTAAATCGTCTTGTTGGAAATCAACGCGCAACGAAAGGTGCAAACAAAACTGACTGCATCCTGAACACGCGGAAGGCGCATTGAAACACACTTGTTCTTACAGCCAACGGACGCTCCCATACGAAACGCCGCTCTGAAGTTCAGTCGAGTAGATGCACAATTTTAAAAAAATGTTCCGAACTCATACTTCTGCCGCCGTGGCTTCTTCCCTTCGTTTCGTTTATTTTTTATTTTTTTTTTTTCATAAAATACTTTGGCCTCACCTTATTGCCTCTTACATGCTCGAGCGAGCGAGACCCGAGTCGCGCAACTTTATCTAAAATTATTCTCCCCCACGGGAGCATAAAGGGTTGCTAAGAGCTCGCCGCAACGGGCGTAGCCGCAGACCGAGGAGGCACGTTGTGCCGCGCTGATGGGGCTGAAATAAACCGCGCTCCGCGAAAAGGGTTCCGACCTTTCCCGAGTCCGTCCTGCGCAATGAGTCGATCCCCCTCATCGGTGTGCACTCTGGTCGACACATTTACGTATGCATAATGTTTTCACAGATCCTGCCTGACTGCTCGCGACTTTGCCCCTTGCACTATTATATATATGTATATATATATATATGTGCACAGCGCGTATAAACTTAAGGGTACACCCTGTTCTAACAGCCGGTGATGTTACGCACTGCACCGACTGCGTCGCCTCGAGAATCTCCGCATCCGCGCACCCCTAAGAGCTCAGAATTATTATGAAAGTCACTCGCTCACTCTGCCCTCTTTCCCGCCTCAATGCATACTGCAAATGATGCGATGCTGGACGGGCTGTATGCGCACGAGGGGAAAATTAATGTGCTCGCTGCGCTGCGTATAAAGTCGACTTAGGGTGAACCTGATGAACGGACGGGTCTGCGAGGGAAACTGACTGCGCACACCGACCACGGGCCAGAGGAGATTGTTGTCGACTTGGTAGAAAAACAAAGTGTGGGACACTTTGTTACGGACTCCTCGCGTTATCCTGCGGTTTTATACGGAATTGAATAAAATTGTTTACTTGTACATTAACTAAAATGGTAAGCCTGTAAATGAACTGGATTGGCCAATTAGTAAAATAACCGACATAGTCATTTAGTATACTAATTGAAATAGTCAATTAATAAATTAATTGAAATAGTCAATTAGTAAATTAACTGAAATAGTTGATTCGTAAATTAACTGAAATGGTCATTTAGTAAATTAACCGAAATGGTCAACCAGTAAATGATCTAAAGTAGTCGACTAGTAATTTAACTAAAATGGTCCAGCAACCCAACGAAAATAGTCGACTAGTAAATCAACTAAATTTGCAAATTACTAAATTAACTGAAATAGTCAATTAATAAATTAACTGATATAATCAATTAATCCATGAACTAAAATCGTCAATTAGCAAGATCACTGATATGGCATACGTATAGAATTTAAGTTATCATATATCGTATCGTGTCTGTGATAATGAATAAATGATTATTTGGCTCAGAGTATGCGACGACTGCAGTTCGATATGTCAGATTCGATATTGCTGTTACGTTTGACGATTCCACGCGCGATTTGACAATCGGCACGAATCCTCGATATATTGGTAGGGATTGAAGCGGAATCGGAGCGAGGGCATGAACGATAGATATCACAGTATAAAAATGGCATTCTAAGGCTCCCGTACGATGGGACGAATGTATGGCATTTTCATACACCCGGATCAAAGTCGAGCCGATCTATTGTCGGATATTGTCGAAGATGTACCATACGTGCGAATAATGGCATGCACGTGCCAGATCTATGTCGAGACGAAGAGATTTTCCTTAGTTACACGACTGTACGTCAGTCGATCGCCCATGATAAATTCTTTTCCACACGAGGATCGAGCACCATTGATATCTCTGTAGTCCAACGGGCGACAAAGTTCCGACATAGTCTCCCGCCTTGATGTCGCGAGTGGCACGCGCGCAGGAACTTTGGCTTATGCGAGGAATTTTATTTTCGCAAAAAATCTCCTCCCCTCCAGGAGGGATGAGAACGTTACAAAGGACTGATGCCCTTTTACGACGACGACATGCTGGGTACGCGCCCAGCAGGATTTGCGCGGCATTGCAGGTCCTATGTAAGCCGGAGTGCTTCATATCAAAAGGCACGCGCAAAGAGTTGTTCCTTAATATTCAGTTCTCGAGCACAAAGATTCTCTTTCACGATGGATTTTTTGTTTTTTTAATTTTTTTTTTAACTTTTTTTCTAAGAGTTTGTTATACAGGGATGTAAATTTACCGTCTTTTCCGGAACACTGTGTGTCAGCGCCGTCAAAAACGTTCGTGGCTCAATAAAAATTGCAATCTAGACGAAACACTGGCATTTCCATGCGATGATATTAATTTGAATTACAATACTCGCCGTTCCTCACGGACTCGCGACTTCCGTTTGAGACGATACATTTTTTATACCGCGAAAAAATTAGTAATGGTCCGTACTGCCCCCCTTACCCCTACGCTGTACCGGAACGAACAGTGATCGTTACCTACCAGTGGAGCGATTCGGACCGAACTGCATTTGTATGCAACTCGGTCCAAATCACTCCAGTTGCATTTGTATGCAACTCGGTTCAAATCACTCCACCCGATATTCTTTTCCTCCGTGTAGGCGAAACTTTTTGGCAAAACGACTGAAGAGCAAGTCCGGTTTCATTCGGTAAAAAAAACGATGCGTGGGTTCGCTAAAACAAGGACCCGCGTCGTCGAGCTCTTTAAAAAAAAATGGATTTTTATTTCAAAGAGAGAATGTCCTAGTTCGTTGATACCCTTGAAGAAAAACAACAATCGAATATGACTTTGTGAGCCTCTTGTAGTCATACCACCGGTAAAAGTTACAAGGTGGGTCGCGGAGACGAGGTGGAGAAGAAAGTGGAAAGGGCGGAGAAAAGCTTGCCGAACGAGGAAAGTAGGTCTCGTAAAATGCACAGATTGAAAACCGTGCACGGCCGAGGACGGGAAAGAAGCGGGAGGACGAGGAAGAAAAAGCAGGAAAAATAAGGTGAAGGGTGATATCAAAGTTTTGACGACGTACTTCCGCGTTGGTCTTTGCCAACCTTTTTCTTTCTCCGCTTCCTACTCGGCCCTTCGGCCGGGATGCGCACACAATATGCATGCTTTTTCCACGGCACAATAATATCGATGATGCTCCGCGTATGCTCATCGAGCACGAAAGTCGCAACGATATTAGATACCTCGCAGTGTCCCCGATGTCGCCTTTTCGCGTCGTCGAGATGAAGATTTTTCATCGGAACTTTAACCGTGGTGGAGGGAAAAAAAAAATAAACACGTTTCGTTCCGCCGACAAGTGAGTCTGTTTGTTTTCCGGTTCCATCGGCGCAGCGCCGGCGGAATAACAAAACGTCCATGCGGTTCATACGGTTTATTGATTCATACCGCTGGCCCGTACCGGGGAAAACATCGATCGAGTGTATCGTTGTGATATACGTGGGCGCGATGTCGGCGGGAGGGCCGAGAGAAGTGCGGCAGCAGCCGGAGATCTCGAGCGGTCGGAGCCAGTGGCTGATGGAAAATTCAATTGAATATCAACATTCTGTAAAATATGCTGAAAACGAGTGGGTCGAAGGAGTAAGGGAAGTGGCGGTCTGATAAGACGGATGCAGGAAAGTGTTCGAAGGGAGCGAACCGTCGGAGTGTCTGGCCAACGCGACTCTATCTACTTCCGATTGAGCTCGGATTGTAGATTGTAGATTGTGGAGCATGTAAAAAATGATTTTTCGAAAATCATTTTTTCATATTTATGAAAACGAAGTTTTGCCTATGAAGAAAAAAGAAATATATTTTTTTTAACCCAATAATAATTTGAATATAGTTTTTTTAAGTGGGGTAAAAGTGGGGAATATGGCCCGGTCCATATATCATTAATTTACGTGTTAATCGAGGTGGGCCATATTCACCACTTTTACCCTATCAGGTAAATAACGATTTTTCGAAAATCATTTTTTTCTTCTTGATCATTTTTATTACATTTTATTGGTGGATCGGTATTGGAGGCCTCGTGTAAAAAAATATGCCGGCTCGGGCTTCTTTTTGCGGGAGGGCCGAGAGAAGTGCAGCAACAGTCGGAGATCACGAGCGACTGGACCCAGTGGCTGATGGAAAATTCAATTGAATATCAACATTCTGTAAAATATGCTGAAAACGAGTGGGTCGAAGGAGTAAGGGAAGTGGAAGAGGAAGTGGCGGTCTGATAAGACGGATGCAGGAAGGGATTCGACGGGAGCGAAGGAAAACCCGTCGGAGTGTCTGGCCAGCGCGGCTCTATCTACTGGCGATGGAGCTCGGCTGATCGAAGCGTTGCCGCATCTACTGGAAGAGGAGCGCGGCTAAACCAAGCACGCCGGGCGTTCACCAACACTTTTCGGCGCCGATCTGGAAGAGAAAAATTTGCAAATGGCTTCCTCATTCATTACAATTTTGAGCAAGACTTTCTGCATGAGAAAGTTCGTTGATCGATTTTTTACTCCCTCATAGATTAAATGCGCAAAATTTTAGTAAATGAGGGGGCCGTGTGTAAATCACTTTGGACCATTTTTTTCATATTAAGGAAAACCAAGTTTCCTATGAAGCAAAAATAAAAATCTTTTTAAGAAACAACGATAATTTAAATATACTTTTCAATTATCATGTAAAGAATGATTTGTCGAAAATAATTTTTTGTCTTCTTGTTAATTTATGTTTTATTTTTTGCTGGATCGTTATTGAGCGGCCCGTGTAAGAAAATATGCCGGCTCGGACTTAATTTTCTTGTTTCTCATTCGTCCTCCGTAACAGTACCGGAAGAGCCACCTTGGTTTAATGGAAGTAGCTTGCCGGGTGGAAACTTCGCAAGTTCTTGGCGTACAATCGACGTCCGCCGTGCCGTCGGTCCCTTCCCGATTGAGGTCCGCGGTTCCGCTCGCGGGACAAAGACGACTTTGTGCCGGGCTACAAGCTCCAGTTGAAGAATTCAAGAAACTCTTTTTTTTATTATTATTTTTTTTTTTCGCTACCGCCGCGAAGAAAAGTCGGTCGTAAAGGCGCGCACCGGCTGTAGCTATGACCACCTTCTATCTCGTCGTTTCCGTTCTTCCTCTTTCTCTCCCCCGTTTGATTTCTCGCTTCCTCCCGCTACAGCCGCACTATTGACGGTTTGTCCGTAACGGAAGACTCTCCCCGAGAGCTGTACGGATTTGGAAACTAGTCCGACGGATTGCAGAACCTCCGGAGCGTCGAGCTCCTCGATAATTGACTCTGTCTTCGGTAGCTCAACTGGCCTCGTTTCCGACTCACCCAATTTATCTCATCCTCTCCACCGACCCAATACATATAGCGCAAGCCGCGGTATACTTTTGCCGAAGAATGAACCAAGGAGGAGTTGCAGAGCGCGGTCGCGACCATTTTTTTTTTTTTACAGATGTGCACAAAGCCAAGGATGAAAGACAAAAGAAAAAGGCATCCCTTACAAGATAAAAAAAATTGCAATAAGGGAGTGCTGAGAAAAACTCATTGGTCATGTAGAAACAGATAATTTTTTTTTGTTTTTTGTTTTTGTATAATAACTTTTTTGTTTTTAATGCTGGAGTTTGCGGAACATTTGTTTTTGGTCAAACGGGCACAACTTTTTTACGGCGTACCGCCGGCCAATCCATTAGGCAAATATAGACAATCCGGACGATTAAATTATCAATCATCTCTGACATTGATGTAAATATTTATATTTAATTTTTTGGATCGTTTCTATCGCGATTGGCGTTCATGGACATTGGGGAATGAGCAACTGTTATCGATGGAGAAACTTGCTGACTCACCATACTGTGGTTTGATTCAATTATGTCAGCATCAGAGGGCTTCGCACGCTCTGGAGCGTTTGTAAATGGTAGGCACCCATATTTTTTTTTATTTTTTTTTTTATTGCCTTCGATGCGATTCGGTGCGATTTTTAGTGTTTTGAATTTCGAGTCGTGGATGTATTTAGTCAGGAAAAAAATTAAGAAGTTGAATCCTTGGTGAAAAAATTGCAATCGACAGCAGAACGCAACAAAGTCTTCAGTTTATTTGAAGTAGATATTGTGATAAGAAAATAAAAATTATTATGTTTCTTAGACATCACCGCTCGATTTGGCTCCTCGAACGCTGTCGATAAAAGATTACGGTCGTATTTAAATTGTAACTTCCATTCGCACTTTTCCGAATGAATCAAATCACCAAAATCAAACCAGCTTTTTTTAGCTCCGCGACATCGTCATCCAAAAATTTTTACTTCGCTCTTAGAAAAAAAAAAATGAGTAAAGCAAAAATTGGGTTCATTGCAGTGATTTATAAGAACGGCACTTGCCTTCGCAGCTAAATCTTTTTACTACGAGCGTAAAAGAGCGAACGAGCGCGTGAACATACAAGTTGTGTACACAGTCGAGAGTGCCATTCTCTATGCACGACGAGAGTTGTTGAAATTTTTTTCCTTCTCCTTCCATTTTTCTAGCCAGAAAATTCATTGAGCCCGTTATGAATAGGAATGAACCGAGTGAAATTTTCATTCGCACAATTCACTCGAAAAACCGTCGGAATGAAATGGTTTGGAATCCAATAACGTTGATGGCGTATACGGTATAAGTAACAGGTTTGGAAATCACATCAACCATGGACTGGGAAAAATTATAGTTCGGCAATGCATGTGTTGGGCCGCTACCGAAACTTCACGTGTGTACACACACTCACACACGGGTAGGATGGAAAGTTCGTGTCGAACCTGGTCTTTCATGGTCTGCGTGCAGTGTACGCGTGTACGGAGAGAAATGTATAGGCGAGACGCGCTGACTGCGTGGCAATAAATATCGATAATCGATACTCCCGCACACCCCATTGGTCCTCGTGTGCCGCAGGCAAGGAGCCCGAGTGTTAGGATCCACCACGAATCCTCTTCTCCATTCTCCCCAACCATTCTGGTTCGTAGCTTTCAAAACCGGAAGTACCTTTTGCATTCCTATTAAAAAGCTTACGCTCCGAGTGACACTTTCAGGTGGCCCTATAGAGCGTGCTCGATAAATTTTAGAGCTTTCTTCTTTCTTTTTTTTTTTGGATAGTCATTTGCCGATGTAAAGCCATTGACGGATAAACTTTACTCGGTTTACCGGAGACAATGAACCTAATAAAACGTACTTGAGTAGAATAATTCGGGGTGATATGGCCAATCGTTACGTTTCTTGGAAGGCGAGCTTCCGTAAGTTATTCTAATTGAGTCATAGAATTTTTCAAATCCTTCTGCGGGAAATGATTAACATTGATGGTCAATGAAGTGCTTGCTGTTAAATTTCGATGAATTTTTTTTTAAGCTGTACTTACCGTTTTTCCTATAGAGCCCTATAAAGCGTGCTCGATAAATCCTAGAGCTTTCTTCTTCCTTTTTTGGTTCTTTTTTGGGTAGTCATTTGACGATGTAAAGATGGCTTTACATCGGCAAATGGCACGTTTATCCGTCAATGGTGACGGATAAGCGTTATTCAGTTTGCCGGAGACAATGAAATTCCTGTTAAAAAACTGGTACTTTCCGTCACAAATGTCGTCCTAGTTCCGGTAAGCGATCATGATTTTTCTCAGACAATCGGTAATTTTTATTACATCTTTCTCTCACTGTATCTAGAGCGCTAATAAAAGGGAACAAAAAAGTGACTATAGCGATTTGCGCATGCGCACTATTTTTTCTCGCTCGATTTACTGAAAAGCGCGATTTTCGCCTCACGTGCGCGAAACGGGGGACTTTATGTGCACGTCTTACGAAAAATATATATTTATGTATATATTTTTTAAAATAATCTCACGTTTCCTCGCGTACCCGTTATACAGAGCGACGTTGATGCGATATCGAATATCCATCTGGGGATCGATCGGCTTCGGCAGGTATACACGCTGTAGCGGGACATTTAAGTCACGAAGGCTTCTTCCAAGGCGGTATATCGAATTACTCGAGAAAAGCACGACCCTATAAGCAGAGAAAGCGCGGACGCGTAGGACGGCGCGCGTATCCGTGAACCATTAGCGAGCTTTGTAACCTCGACTATTAGCGTTGTCGGGCGTAATCCAAGCTCTCGACAATTCGTCGGGATGTTTTACCTATAAAAGCTTCCCGATGAATGGCGGACGTAGAGACCCTCGGAGTTATTGTAACGAAGAAGTGAAACGACGCAAGAAAGAGCGCGGAAGGAACAATTTGTAACTCGAAGCTTCCGATGAAAAAAAAAGCGCCGTCTTTCTCGCAGGTCGCGGAGCTCGGTAATGGTTTCTCCTACGTCGCGACTTTGTCGGCGTTGTTAATCCTAACGAGAGACGGCGAAAACAACCCTCGGCGAGGCGAACATTCAGCTTCCCCGATATCGAGACATTTCAACGCCAGACCGGCCCAGTATCCGGGCAAATTATCGTAAAAAAATAATCAACCCGAATTGGGACGAGGAAAAGTTTGGATATCGTCCGAGGAACTTCTTCGATGGATATAAAATGCGACTCGGGCCATTCGTAATTTGTGTTGCGACGTGGAACCCATTGTCGTTCCGTCGATACCCCAAAAGTATCGTGTCTCACCGCGCAATTACGAACCCACGGACATTGAGGGTTTTTTCTTTTTTTTTTCGAGCAATCATTTTTACGACGAGGCTTTAAGAGCTGGATATTATCCGCTACGTTTCGAAGCTAATTTCGCAGAGTTTTCCAGAGGCAATAAATTATTTTTATCGCCGCTGCTTGGGAATAGACAAAACTCGTTGAATGGTGGAGCGACAGTAATTATTAGTAGTAAAGTGATAACAAAATAATGAAACGGACCAGTTGATTACGTTAAGATAGCCACTGTACAGAACACTGGTCGAACCAGTGCTAAATTTTCACGATTGTTTATCTAACATATCGTGCATTCATTAACAGCCACGAAAGTGGATTTTTCAATCAAGGAAACTATTGATAACGATGTTTTGTAAATACATGCGCTGATAAATGCAAATTTCCATGATGGTACATTTTCGTTGAGTTTTTTCAAAGAATAAGCTCTTTATTTTTCAACCAATCTTAATGTACCACGGCTCATTTTGTTCCTCAAACGTTGCTCTACGAATTCACTAAGTAGATTCAGACCGTTTAAAAATGCCAGCAGTTGGAAACAATGGGCCGTATTTATTAAAGGTCGAACCTACAAAAAATGTACTTTGTTAAATCGTAGAGCAAACTTTAAGAAACAAAATGAGCCATGTTACATTGAAATCGGTTAAAAAATACGGATTTTACTTTGAAAAAACCGAACAAAAATCTAGCTTGCATTTACCCGTGTTGTTCTTGCGAGACCATCATGATTTACATTTCTCTTGGCTGAGAACACATGCAATAATACAAATCAACCTCCTTTGCTGTCACTAAATACAATTTTGGATAAACAATTGTAAAAATCCAGCACTCACTTGATTATTCTACCACGCAGTAGCTACCTTAATTAATGTTATTCCACGTAAAGTACAGCAAAGAATTTTTTAATACAACATTTTTACACCCAAGAACAATGAGAATTAGCGGACACAAGTCCCGACGAACTCGGACAATTCGCGTATGCGAAAATGAAAAAATAATTAACGCAACCGACCGAGACAGCCAAAAAAAAAAAAAAAAACTGACATGCCCACAGGTAGAAGAATGAAAGGGCGCCAGAAGCCGAGAATTATTACAGCAACAAAAGAAGCGACAAGAACTTAATTAATAGTGCAAACATCGAGTTTCAGTTTTCCGAGCCAGCCAGCGAGGATACGATCCACGTGCGTGCATGCAACGGCGATGCAGTCGGCAACCGGATCGCGCCGGGGCTGCAATAGCGCGCTCCTCTGCATACATACACGCGCTCTTTACATCGAAGAGGGTGAGAGTTTGCACGGGAGCGTCCTGCGTCGGGACACGCGCGAATCTCACCCCCGGCTCGTACCTCGCGCTTTCGACCCGCCCGGCCGACTCTGTCCAGCGATGTTATAGAATGCCTCTCTCGTGATATATTTACTTAATAAACGCTCGCCGAAACAGGACTCGGCGAAGTTTAAATTAAATTTATTCAGCGAAAACATTGAGAGAGAGCGAGAGAGAGAGCGAGAGTGCAGTGAAATGCCAGATGTAGAGCGGGGCGGAGCGGCGGGCGAGCATACTGACGGTATGCGCACAAATCCGAATCTCCAATGTTTGTGCGTCGAAAAATAGAAGCGGCGCACGCTAAATAAAATAGAGCCCGCCAGACCGGGTGGGAGAGACTAAGAATAAAAAAAATGAAATTAAAAAAAAGAAAAACAAAAAAAAATGATATTCAGTTTGCACCGGAATAAAAGCGTGCCGCTGGGAGAGGCGAATAATATAACGAAGTGTAAAACTCCGGGGAAATGCGAAAATGTACCGGGAGAGCGGCGGTGTGAGCGCGGATTCGCGGCTGCTATGTACCAACCTATTTCTCTGATCCGTATATGCCGCTTTGTCATCCGCAAGCCCTCTCCGCCGCTCCGGCACTTTCACGGCAACGGAAATGTGTCAAATTCGCGCGTGTGCCATATCCTGTGGCTCCTGTCGCACTTCCACATTTTTTTGGACATATATGTATATGTATATACGTATATATAACGATATAAATGTATGTGTCGGCGAGTTCGCCGTGCGTTCGTAAAAATTCGGCGCGCTCCGACTATTTTATGACAAACCGCAGAGCGAGCGCGTTAGTGCAGTACCCGGATGAGATGTGTAATTTTTTGTTTTTTTTTTCGCAGCGTGTTGTTGCATCGATTTATTTCACGGTCGGCAGGAGCGCGTTTCGCCCGTTCGGGGGATGCCGAGAATATTTTCAGCGTTAACATTTTTAAAGGCGACAAACCGGTAGACGAAAATTGGGTAATTACGGGTGATGTGACCATTTTTTTTTAAAGTGGAAATCCCGGTAATATGGAGCGAGAGACATTGATTGAAAATGAGTGGTGGGCAACTCTACAAACATTTATGTCGAGTATTTCGTGCAATTCGTTTGAGTGTTCCAATAAATTCGATGGGCCAATTAGCTGTGACGGTATTTAAAAAGGCACTGTTGGTCACCAATCGTTCGGAATATGTATTTAATTTTATCAATACATATACCTGTTTTTCTTCCAATATGCATGTTTGTCTTTTCTTTTTCTCTCGATTTTTTAAAGTTTAATTCCGCTGTTATTTTTTTGTCGGTTCGAGCTGGCGTTTTCTGTCAGTTTTGTATCCAAACATTAATCCCACAACGAGTTGTTATCGCATTGCGCCCACATTGGTCAACACCAATGAATGCATATTAACCTAAGTTGCACTACAAATATAAAGTAAACAATTCTGAACAGTCTAACGATAGTAGGTTGGCATAGAAACGTATATCCTCCGAAAAGACGAACCCCGAAAGATTTTTTCCCGCTGAATACGAATCCGCTGGCCTTTTTGGGACTAAAGTACAGTGAGACATTAAAAGTCTCGATTTTATGCACGAAAAATCGTATTTTTGGGATTTAAATGGACAATATTGGGTTGGTAGTAATATAATTGTTATATTCGTGATCAGCGGGAAAAAATACGAGGAATATAGCCTTGAAATAAAAAAAATCGATTGAACAACGATTTTTCCATTTTTTAGCCATTTTTGGAAAAATGTCATTTTTCGTGATTTTCAAAGGTCGATATCTCAGCTTCCAATGGAGCTAGGAAAAATCCGGAGTGCCCATCGTGTTCTACGGGAAAAAATACACAAGACAGGGCTTTGTGCAAAGTTTTACAATTTCTTTATCGTCCCGTTCGAGGACGTTGAAAAACGTGAAAAATGGATTGGAAAGGGGTAGCCTTGGAATTTTTTGTGAAATATTTTTTGTCCATATGAAATGTTATTTTTTGTTTATAAAATTAACTGCGACGTATTCTGCAGTATTTTTGAACATGAATCTTCCGGCCTTTTTGATCCCTTCCAAGCCTCGTCAGAAAGAACAACCTCCATAACCCACGTTTTCTTGACCCCGTCTTCGACGGAGCGTTACTTCACCGAAAAACAATATTTCTTGGCTCCTTTGTAGCGAAATCGATACGACACAATGTAACCAGCATGTACGTCAAAGTGCCATGCAGACTCGGAGCATGGTCTGACGATTATACGCTTCGGAAGGTAACTGCTCCGCATCAACCCGACACTAGTCTGGTTCTCCAGGTTCGAACAGATCGCAGTCGAACACGTCATTCCGGACGGAAACGACTGTGGACAAAAAAGCGCAGGTACCGGGAGAACGGGAGGGAAGCAAAGCCACGGATAAAACCCGAGGCTTCGATTCTGTCCGATCGAAGCCCAGCTCGGGAGCCGATAATCGTTATGTTACAACTTCCGAGCCCCTCGAGCCGCGGCTCGATCTCTCTTTCGCCCCGTCGTACAGATATACCGTTTGCCTCTTCCGCAACACGTTGCAGTCTGACGATACGAGACAACGGATATTAAGGCCACAGGAATGTTTCGATGCAGCGTTATGTTATCGACACGTGATATCTGTTGTGACGAGCCATTTTTTTGAGCCCGTCACACAAGACCACCAACGTCTCCGCCAGTCCTGCAAACCAGCGTTTTACCCCATCGACAGCTTTCCGGACGATCTCGGAAGCTCAAGGGAATAAGTCACACGACAACTTTTCTACTTTTGGAACGTCCAATCACAAGTGCTATAAAACAAATAATGAGGCTTTTTTAAAAGAATTTGTAATCATTTTTTTCACCACATCGATTCTGAGATACATGAGCTTAATATTGTGTCAATTAACATGAGTTGCATATCGTGCCGAGTGAAAAGCAACATTCCTTTTAAAAAAATATATATTTCCAGACTACTTTATTCGAATTTTTTCTAAATTAACATTACGACATTATTAAGACGGCAGTAAAAAAAATAAAATCAAGCTTTGCCCATGGATTTTCGAAGATGTTACGATTTGAAGAAGCGTCGAACCTGTATATGGATAGAAATCTAGACAACCGATATTTAGTCTCATGCAAACATCTTCAGGGTGATATTTTTCATACAAAATCCACACCGCCTCTATCTGAGATTGCATGTTTTAGCCGGTACAACAAGCCCGCTGTGGATGACAACAGCCGGGAATCTTGGATATCACGTGTTTACGCTGGTCTTCCGGCGCTGATGGCGGCGGGGTGGTGGTTGTACAGCTTGAAAGCTCAACCTCCGCTGGGGCGTATAGTGGACACTCCACTTAGCAAAAGGGGTTAGTGGCCACGCTTCTCTCCCTCTATCTTTCGCTTCACTTTGCCGCGGTTTCCCTAGCGGAAAGCGAGTTTCACCACGCAAGCTTTTCGATGCTGTCCCGAGCCGCGCCTGCTGGGTTAGCCGTCGTCTTGCGCAGCTCACAAGTGTCTATCTACCCGACTGTTTTGCATCCGCTTAAGCCTCGGTGAGTTCTGCCAAGTTCGATACTCGAGACACCGAGCTTCGCGCGCGGCACATCTCGCAAGTTATTTCTATCGATATCAGCCTAGGAATAGGAGGAAGTTGCGAGGCGATTGATTCAAGAAGCGACGAAGATACGCCGAAGAAAAGAATGTATCGTTATCTTCCAATTTTGGATTTGTCCAAAAGTAGAAACTGAATTTCGTACAATTGTTCAATTACCGGTAATTTGCCTCACTGGTGAAATTAGACCTTTTGCAGTTTTGCATCCGCTCTTTAGCATCTGCTTAAGCCTCGGTGAGTTCTGCCAAGTTCGATACTCGAGACACCGAGCTTCGCGCGCGGCACATCTCGCAAGTTATTTCTATCGATATCAGCCCAGGAATAGGAGGAAGATAAGAGGCGATTGATTCAAGAAGAGACGAAGATACGCCGAAGAAAAGAATCTATCGTCATCTTCCAATTTTGGATTTGTCCAAAAGTAGAAACTGAATTGCGTACAATTGTTCAATTACCGGTAATTTGACTCACTGGTGAAATTAGACCTTTTGCAGTTTTGCATCCGCTCTTTAGCATCCGCTTAAGCCTCGGTGAGTTCTGCCAAGTTCGATACTCGAGACACCGAGCTTCGCGCGCGGTACATCTCGCAAATTATTTCTATCGATATCAGCTTAGGAATAGGAGGAAGATAAGAGGCGATTGATTCAAGAAGCGTCGAAGATACGCCGAAGAAAAAAATCCGTCGTTATTTTCCAATTTTGGGATTGTCCAAAAGCAGAAGCTGGATTTCGTACATTTATTCAATTACCGGTAATTTGCCTCACCGGTGAAATTAGACCTTTAGCAGTTTGGCATCCGCTCTTTTGAATCCGCTTAGCTATTTCTATCGATATCAGCCTCCAGGAATCGGCGGAAGATAAGAGGCGATCGATTCAAGAAGCGACGAAGATACGCCGAAGAAAAGAATCCATCGTTATCTTCCAATTGGAATTGTCCAAATCTACTTATCTACTTTGGAATTGTCCAAAAGTAGAAACTGGATTTCGTACATTTATTCAATAACCGGTCATTAGGCTCACCGGTGAAATTAGACCTTTAGCAGTTTGGCATCCGCTCTTTTGAATCCGCTTAAGGCTCAGTGAGTTCTGCCTTAAGCGGCGGCTCCAAATGTATTTCTATCGATATCGGCCTCGAGGAATAAGAGGAAGATAAGAGGCGATTGATTCGAGAAGCCATGAAGATACGCCGAAAAAGGCATCCATCGTTATCTTCCAATTTTGGACTTGTCCAAAAGTAGAAGCTGGATTCCGTACCTTATTCAATTACCGATAATATGCTTCATCGGCCAAATTAGACCTTTCGCAGTTTGATCGGGAAATCGGTGATAATTTATGGAACCGAGAAACTTGTATTTATAGATAAATCGTATCAATTTACCGCATTAGAATTTAATTTCGATGATATCGAAGTCTATTCTCTCTCTGCCCATCGGAACGGTTAGTTGATCGACAGTGACTTGCGATGAGTTCGTTGGTCGGCCCATCGAAGCCTTCCGAGGTTATTTATGAGTAGAGCTGCGTGCAACTACTAAGATTGCAAGTAAACGTATCTTCAGTTATTCTAGGATCGGGTGGGAATAAACTAAAGCCAGTCAGGTCATCTTACCGACTCCTCCGAGGCTCTGATTGTTCTAAGCGAGGGAGCATTTGCATCTAGGGCCTAATTGTTTTGACCCCCCTTATGAAATTCTTATAGAGCGTGATCATTCTAACAATCCCTATGAGCGCCTCTGAGGCCTTTACTATTCTAAATCCACATAAGAACTCGCCCTAGGGTCTGATTATTATAAGCCCACCTAAACACCCCTCCTAAGTTGCATTATTTAAGACCTCATAATTTCAAGTCCCTCTAAACGTGCCCCTCCTAGGATTCGATCATTTCAAGTCCGCCTAAGAGCCCCTTCTAGGTCGCGTTGCTTAGGACCTCATAAGTTTAATTCCATCAAAAACTGCCCCTCCTGGGTTCCGATCAGAGCTGGGCAAATACCCTAAGCACCTGTAGTACGTATTGAATTATCAAGTACTTGAGCTATTGAGCACTAGGTAGTTATTAATTACTGACGTATCGAGTACTGGCAGAACTGAATTACTGAAGTTCTACGTACTTGGCACTGATTCAGTAATACATCAATATGTACTTCAAGTACTTATTGCATTTGCCCAGCTCCGGTTCTGATCATTTCTAATGCACCCTAGAGCCCTACCTAGGTCTCTTTATTCAGGGACGCATAAGTTTCAAGCCGTCTAAAAGCGCCCCTTCTAGTCTCTAATAATTTTAAGTCCGTCTGACAGCCCCATTTAGGGTCTGATTTGTTCCAAATTTCTCCAGCCTCTCCAAGAGCCGTTCTTGGTGCTTGCTATTCTACGTAGCCCTAGCACCGACTCAAAATCTCCCCTGAAGTACTCATAGGACCTGATTATTGACAGTGTGCTGCCCTGGTCAAAATGCTTTCCCGGGCAGAGTTTGGCCGTAACGTTGTTTCAGGACACTTTTCACTTAAAAGTTTTGTTAAAGATGTTTTCACATAAAAAAATCGCAGCTAGACAAGAGCGGAGAAACGAGAGAAAGAAACAACAAGTCGGTTAGTGTGAATCCAGCAGCAAAGCGAAAGTTCCGGCGCGGTAATGGCCCAAAGTTAACACATCCCGCGGCGCATCACCCTTGCGGTATCCATGAGCTTCCGTGAGCTTTTCCACAGCCATAGCCCAGCTATCTTTATGAGGCAGTTTGTACTACACTTTATATTCCTCTCGCTTGTACCATAGTTTTTCATTTCGATTTTTTATTTTTTTTTCACCTCGCAATACCTTCCGATTTAACCGTCCAGCGGATAGGTCTCTCAATTTACGAAGCCACGAGCACGACTCAGCCGGCGAATAAAGAGATATCGGAGATTTTATTTAATTCATTGGTGGTGCAATTTTTTTTCTGTTCTACGGATTTATCAATATGACTTTATCGGAAGTCTTCATTTGATCTTGAATTTGTTCTGATCAACGGATTTATCTACATTATTTTATCGAAAATGTCGCGAGTTAAATTTAATTCATTGGTGGTGACATTTTTTTTCTTATCAACGGATTTACCAATATTATTTTATCGGATTTATCTACATTATTTTATCGGAAATGTCGCGAGTGCACGCGTGACTGTGCTGATCCGAGAAAGAAAATGTTGCAGGAACATGTTTTGATGTATTTTCTCGCTCAGGTTTTTTTTTTTTTTGCAGCAAAATTGGATATCTTCGCCGAGTGTCACTCGCTCGTCCACCTGATCGTAGAAAAATATATAAATTACGCGCTCGAGATCCTTGACTAAAGATGGGGGAAGATTCGAGCAGAGGAAATGCTGATGGAACGGCGGGGCGCGGTTTGGGGGGAATCGCAGAGTTCGCGGGAGACGGACACCGAGATTGGCAAATTCGTTAGAACTCGGCGTAATCGTGCGAGAAGATAGCAGCGAGGACGATCCAGATTTCGTCAACGTCGCACTTCTAAACTTCGAAAGAATTTCGTCTGAAAATTAAACTTTTGCGCTTTAGCTCGGCTTCTCTATTCGCAAGGGTGAATTTTCATTTTTACGCAAATTTGTCAAGACGCGGGAGAGAAGAAAAAAAAAATCAATACATAACCGAAAGAAGGAAACGTGAAAAAATGCCGTGCACAATCCACGTCTAAGATGGGTAATGGTGGAGGATGAAAAATGTTGATGCGACGGGGCGCAAGCTCGCTCCACATTGCAGGCCAGCGTACCGGGATCGAGATTGGCAATTCGTTACACCTCGTGGAGCTTCCTCACCTCGTGCACTTTTCCTACGGCTGCTAATACTGTTGCTACTGCTATTACTTTTATAGCAGGTTACTTTACTTAAAACAATCTCTCTCACGCTCGCGCGCACTTTAATTTATTTTTCGCGGACAGAATACACGCTCTATTAAACAAAAAAAAGCATCGTAAAATCGATCAAATTGGTAAAACCTTTCTACTCGACTATCTGATTAATACTTGAAATAATTTACTTTTATTGAATTAACGAATTACAAGATTTTTGATCTATTATAATCGAGCTAAATAATATTTCGAATAATTTTTCGGAGCATTGCATTATAAGATTGTAACCTATGATTATAAAATATTACGACGTGGTATTATATTAGACTGTAAGAAAAGTCGTATAAAATTTAATGTACTGGTACTAGACATTTTTATGCATAAACAAGTATATTACATTTCATGTACAATTTTAATGAATAATTAATGTACACTATAGTAAAAATTTTAGAAATCCTTCACTTTAAATAATTTACTTTAACTTTACTATGAAAGTACTTTAATTCTAATAATTCACAGTAACTTCATTGTACAGGTATATTAATTTTTTATCACAATTGTACATTCAATTTAATGTACCAAATTTTGTATAAAAAATTCCAATCCAGTCGGTATATTAACTACATTTTTTTAACAGTATATATTTAATTTATGGCTTTGCAGCTTCGATTCATTTATCTTCAAGCTTTCATAGAGACAAATCCTAGTAAAATTTTCCTGGATTCCTCGAAAGCGCGATAATATTGTTTTTTGTTTTTTTTTAACAAACACCTTCTCTCTCTAGTTTTAACAAACTACCTTCTCTCTGTACCCTTTTTTCCCAAGCAAATCACCATTCGACTTCGAAGCGTATGAATTACTCGTGTTTGCGTATTAGTTATTCGTACACCAACGTATCCGCGTTACCGCGCCGTGGGGAAAAAAGTAGTATCAGTATCAACAACAGTGATATCAGAAACGCAAGCTCGTTCTCCGCTCGAGGATTTTCCCTCGGCAACCCTCTCTTTACTCACAGCCGCTCCGCCTGGCAAACATTTGCGCTTCCAACGTAGACGCCAAGCTCGCCCTCTAAGTCGCACACCACCGATGCTTCGATCGCATCTCTATCGGAGCTTTAGAATCCGCCCTTCCGAACCCAATCACAAATTCGCAAAAATACACGCACACAGTAACGCCGCCGTATATCCATCGATTTCTTCGAGCTGTAGTTTGGCCTGGATAACGACGCTCCCGATTACGCCACCGTGAGCCATGTGCCTCCCAAGACTCACCTCGGTGATGAAAGAGTGCCAGCGAGATGGACCCTGGGGTGTCGTTAGCCATAGCGATAGGACGGAACGGTCCTTCGATCAAACATTCTCGCTTGCTCACCTCCGCTTCCCCACCTGAATAATGTCCTCACCCAACTGGCATAATCCCGGGAAGGAATTGTGGAGCGTGACATCAGGGCATGATGAAGCCCAGGAAAGGTCTAATAATCACCTGACAAGCCTTATCCATGCGTTATCAGGCCCTGATGCAATGTCTGATGCGATACCTGATGCAACTCCTGACGTTACCATGCGGCATTACATGTAACGCCGAATGTAACGCCGAATGTAACGCCGAATGTAACGCCGAATGTAACGCCGAATGTAACGCCGAATGTAACGCCGAATGTAACGCCGAATGTAACTCCGAATGTAACTCCGAATGTAACGCCGAATGTAACGCCCGATGTAATGCCTGATGGAATGCTCTAAATTCCTGCCAGGGATCAGCTCGTTTCGCGCACCGCGCATTGTTTTGTAAATTTTGATCATTCGCAACATGTATTTTATCTTTATTCCTTAGGTAAAATTCACTCCGAGAAACGTTTCTGATTGCCCGGCGACAGCTTGCGACTCGCCAAGATTGTGTTTCCTTTCCCTTCATTTTTAATCCCCAGAAATGTTTCGAATCAACTCGCGAAGCGACGTTATCGAGGTGGAAGATGAATGAAACGCTCGCTGATGATATTTTCCAGTGTCGAGTATCCAGGCGAGCACGCCGAGACGACGGGAAGAGGAGAAGCCCCGAGCGATGGTTAACGACCTGGAAGAAATACTCCTTCGGGATCACAGCGAGCCTCTCACCTGCCGCTCGTTACTCGACCGTGGGTGGGATCCAAAATATCTTGCCGCGTAGCCCCGAATCTCCGCTCTCAAATTTGCGAGATGCGCGTCATATTTTATGGGACAGAAATTTATCGCCGCCGGGCTTCGCGCACGCGTTTCGCGACCGGCGATTATGGTAAATATGGAAATTGAATGAGGTGGGACACGAAGGGTCTCCTCGGCGCGAGAACAAATCGCCAAAAATTGTCCGCCAAAAATTATTTACCTCACCCGACGGATTAACCGCGTGGCGCGACGTGAATCACTCGCGTGACCGTCGCCCTCGAACGCAACACGAATCGCGACGGCATTTCGTAAACACCCAAAATCATAGATAAAATCCCATTTTTTATAGTGTAACGAGCGTGCATCGCGTTGCGCATTACACTTGTCGAGAAACAATGTTTTTTTTATTACCCTGGACCGTTTGTTTATCTGCGCGCCGTCGTCGATGACACCGTTTCGGTTTATGTATCGCTGCGTAACCGGCTGTGGTATTTCTAGCTCGGGGGAGGGATATAAATTACTTCGGTCGTGGTTATGGAACGGGGACTGACGCGAATTTATGTTGACGATGGCAAAACAGTATTTAATGTTCGTTACGGGAGGAATGTCTCGTTATGCACTGGCAGCGGCGGAGCCAGCGTGTGTGTCGTCGCGTTATACGTAACGCGAATTAGGTATTAGTGTTCGCAATCTCTCACAGTCTCTCTCTGTCCCGCGACTTCGCGTTGGTCAAGGTGTTGACAAATGTCGACGGGTTGGTTGGCGGGTAAATGTTTGTAATGCATTAACGGCGCCGAGTTCGCGCGATCCGCCCGGTGGATTCGCACGAGGAAAAGTCATCGCGAAAGTTCCGACTCGGTGACTTGTTTGTCGTGCCGGGATGAGAAAGAGCAAGAAATGGGACGAAGAAAGCTAAGGGAAATATACTGTATAAATAAAACGACATTACGATGTGAGGATGCAAAAGTCAATGGTGCGGAATGTGATGCGAAATGAAAGTCGGTGATGTCGTACTTTAGCAGAGCTGAACATTAAACAAGAGTTTTTCGACGATTAGCTTAAGACCGGGTAGTTCGGAACGCTGCACAATTCGGAAGAACGTCAACTGAGGGAGATGCTTCGAGCACTTTTCGACCGTTTCGGCAATGGTTCTAGGATCTTTAGATCCTGAACAAGCAGGAGACGGTGTAGACTGGAAGAAACTTTAGGGCGTTATATTATATGTTAAGGGCCCCAATAAGTTCCGGAAAAGTGCTTTTCCGGACCTCATTGGGGGATTTTATCAGGGCATTTAATCAGGATAGTTGATGTTGTTCTGAATTCCTAGTTATTAATCTATACATTTTCGGCCCGACTTCAGGCCAAAACCAACATCGCATTCGTTTTTACGCGAAAAGAATTCCATTGAATCATGTCGACCGGGAAATTTGTCTACAATAAGGCCAAGACCGGACAATTCGGAACATCAACGAAGGTCGGCGATTCGAGCACTTTTCGCCCGTTTCGGAATTGTCCTAGGACTTTTAGTTCCAGAGCAACTGGGAAACGGTGTAGAAGCTGTGGACCGTTATATCAGTCCCCAATAAGGTCCGGAAAAGGCCTTTTCTAGACCTAATTGGCGGGATTTGATCAGAGCCTGACGTAACGGTCTTTAGAGCGTCCTATAGGGTGAAAGTGGTGAATATGGCCCACCTCGATTAACACGTAAATCAATGATCTATGGACCGGGCCATATTCCCCACTTTTACCCTACATTTTGATTTCTACCAAGGAAGTTGATGTTCCGAATTTGCCGTCATTACTCTATAAATTCGGTCCGACTTCGTGCCAAAACCAGCGTCGGATTCGTTTCCACGTGACAAAAAACCCATCGAATCATCCCGACCAGGACACTTTTCAATCCCCGCCTCGAGATCCGACATTGATCTTCCCAGTAATCCCATGATCGTCATCCGCGCCACCCCAGATGTCCGACTTTGAACTTTAGCCGGTTCTCGCGCTATCGCTTCGCCCCGTCACTTGCGATTACAAAGAAAGAGGAAGTTACATTAATTGAGTTTATAACCGTGAAAACTGGGTGATCACGCGACCGACCCGGTGCGAATCGTGTCAGCTCGACCAGCTGGCTCGGGCTGGCGTGTGTCCCACTGAGAGTACCCCGACCGCCAAAGCTGCCGAGAGAGGAAAAGTTATATGCGCTCAGCACCCCGTCCCGCCCCGTTTCAACGACAGCAGACACAGCCCTCGCCACCCATACCCGAACAGTTAAGAATAATTATTATTTACGCCCTCGTAACTCCAGGCGAAATTACCAAAGATTTATAGTATGTCGCGAGGCTGCACGCCTCGCGACGGTGAAGGCCCGCGGCAAGCCGTTTGAAACGTCACGTACCACAATGGCTAATTAAGAGTTACTGGGGGAGAACGTCATAGCGCCGGACAGAAATTCCACTGGGCAAATTGCGCATAAACAAACTCGCCGTTCCACGATTCACCATGGGCCGATACACTCGCCAATACCGCGACTCATTGGCTCCGTTTATATCTCCATAAATAATTTATTAAACATTCCCGTACATCGAACCCCATTCTATGGTTTCACTCATTTGGACACATTGTCAACCATTTTTACCGTCGATCGCGGAGATAAAAAATTATCCTCATGGCTGATGGACGGACCATTATTGCTGATCGTTTCGGTTTAAGCGACATTCGACTCAGTTCAAGTTCACCAACTTGATCTATCAATCTGCAACGGTTCAATATTTATTTAAGATGAGTAAATTTGACTGACGTTCTTTCACACGCCAACCTCCGATCTTTCACTCATAATCATGTATTGCATTGTAACAAATTTTGTGTTTAATCTACCGGAATGTAAGTTTTAATGCAAAATCTGGTAAATTAAATTTAATGTAGAGTTTGATGAAAAATGAATATACTTTTTCATTGAAATTAAAGGAAATTATAAAAAATAAAGTATGCCTAATGTTTTTAACACACTGAACTTTAATTTTACATTTGACTAGTCCATTATCAAAAAGAGCTATTGAGAGCAAAGAACGGAAATTTTTAAAAAGTTCTTAAATGAGCGAGAAATAATAAGTGACCAGGTAAACGAAACGCCCACCGTGGAACGATTCGCAAAACAAAACTAAAGTGTTGTAGCTCGTTGTATTTTGCGTCAACGTCGCAGCCCGTTCGATCAAATCGGAGCCTGTATTATCGGTAATCAGTCGTGAATAATTTGTTCGCCCATTTGCGTCTGTCTCACTTGATTTCAGGGTCGATGTGGCCATCGCCGTAATTTCTCCACTTGCTCGTGCTCGGACTTTGCCTTCACACGATCGCCACTCCGTATCTCTCGTTTTATCGTATGGAGCATGCATGTGTGCTGTAAATGGCGTATGATTACCGTAGACGACGAGTTCCACGTTCCCGCCGGCTTTCCGACGAGAACGCTCGATGTCTCCCGCAATATTCCAGGATTTCCACCTAGCCCGGTTCTTCGTCGTTCTCCAACTCGCCCGTCCGCCCGCCGTTTACTCGTGGATGTTTGTCCAACATGGTACGCCGAGATAAACAACACGTCAGCACGCGGCCGGATGCGGAGCTTTGCCGCGTATTCCCGGATCGCAATCGACCCAACTGGTTGGAAATTTGTCATCAACGGCGGCAACGACCCGATGTGTGGACCTCTTCCTAACATTGATTCCGCTGGCGAGACGGAAACGGCATAGATAATGCTAATTAAATTGCTTCATTCGTTGGATCTAATTGACTTTGACCGGCGATGTGGTACACCGGCAACAGCGTTTCGAGATTGGGGCTTGCTTACTTGTTCGATGTGGTCGACGAACGGAGGTTCTGCCACATTTGCATCTGCGCCACATGCAACTCCACCACATCGCAACATAGCAAGCCAATACCAAGTTACCAGCATCTTTCTTATTTAAATAAATAAGTAGTAACAATTTAGGAAAATTTATTGAAGAATATTGCTGAAATGTAATCGTTAAAAAATCATTTTAATTATCGATCCCGAGGGATTGATAAACAAATATACAAGGAAAGGGAATAAACACAGGACGCTTGTTGCGTCCTGTGATTTTTCCCGACAAATTTTAATCAACGAAGTTGTTTTTTTCATAATTAATTCATACAATTTAGCAAAATTTATTAAAGTATTTTGCTAAATCATAATCGTTAAAAAATCATTTTAATTATGGAACGCGATAAATTGATATAAATAATATACTAGGAGAAAGAATAAATTACCCACCGGAAATTACTACCAGGATCTCCGCCAGACAACAACCCCATCCTATATAAAAGCCTTTCACAATACCGCGAGGCAACAACTTTACCAGTTCGAACAGCAGCTTATTATAACTGCATCGCGTTTGAACCCCACTAAAATACAGACCTCCGAGATATATTGATTGGGGTCGATAATGTAACAATAATTCCGTACCTGTCGAATTACTGTCCATCATGTATTTGGCCCGAGTTCTCGATTAACCTGATTCACCCAATCCAGATATTTATATCAAATCGATGACAAACTTTTCCGCCATTATAATTGGCTGTTGCGCCTGGTTGGATTTAACTACACGGCAAAAGTGGCGAATCTTGCCCGGTCCATAGATAATTAATTCGCGCGCTAATGTCCACCACTTCTACGAAAAAACTTCGAATAACCGATACATATTTCCGGTGTCGAACCGTCCCAAAGACCGTCTCGCCGGAGTTCAATTTGCGGTCGACTCCGTTTGAGATTAGGATTTAACCGCATTGAGATTTAAGCTCCAACCGCAGAGTTCGTTGATCCGGTGAGTCAGGTAACCAGCGCGAGGGTCGGAAAAGCCGAACCGACGAGAGTAAGGAAGTAAGACGCCGACGTACAAAAGAAAAGGTTACAAAAGTTAAGGTCGCAAAAAAAAAAAAAAAACTGTGCACTTTCGAGCTGTTTTATCTTAACTGCCGAGGGGTTTTTCGCGACTCAGCCTGACGAGCGTTCTATCCTACGAGCCCGTGGGACGTAGTTAAAGCGAGAAAGTGATGTACAGAACGAGCGAGCGAGAGGGATGATAAGAAGATAGTTAGTATGAGGAGACATTAGTGGCAGCAACTGGGGCAACCGGTGAGCCTTACCGAGCGATCGTCTAGTCCTCGAACCTCAGGCCAACAGAGACAGAGCAGCAGCAGAGCAGCCCCTTGCCCCTCTGAGGGTCCCCTCAGCTATACCTCCTGCTCGTTCAGGCGCACCGCGTTTCCATCCCTCGACTTCCATCTCCGCGCACCTCAGCGGGAATCAATAGTGAAACGCGCCCCCGGAGTACCTGCGGAGTGAGAGTTACCAGGCGACAGTCGCTTCGGCTCTCTGCGCGCCCTGTCATCTTCGTTCTTCCTGCGTGCATAAACGTCACCGAGCTCCTTGTGTGGAGCCTGCAGGGCGGCAGCAGTGTGTCGATGTTGTTGGAGGAGTTCGAACCGAATGACAACTTGCAGACTTCTTCATCAACAGCTTCATAAATGTCGACCATTAGGGGAATGCGTATTGAGGTCTCGATAGGTTGGCTCAACGAACGAGCAGCCGGAAATCCTTCAGAAGCTACGCAACAAGTGCAGACAAGTAGTCATAAGTAGTAGTAGTAGTACAAGTAATTTATTAGCGAGATGTTACATTGGTTCTCGATCATTCAAGTATGTTACATATGCCTTGTTGATTACATGAATTTATGGTAACATTATCAGCTAACGAGCCATCGACCTTGGTCCTTCAGCTCGCTTATAAGTATCGCGACGATCGAGCGGACAAACGAAGCGCTTATTCGGGTTTGGGGCGGTTGTTATTAATTAGAATCGCAGCTAAATATCTCGAGCATGAACTGTTAAAGGTGTCTCTCTGGGAAGTCACCTCAAGACTCTGGGTGCGTTCTGGAATGCTGATGTGCTCAGCTATGCGCTCTTTTATTCGTGACTGTCCACTGTCAGTGGGTTTTTAAAAATTGCCAACGGTACATTCTATTCTTTCGGCGGGATGAACGCTTATCAGAGCGAATTTGGGTCAAAATTAAATCCCCAACCGGGTCAGACTAGAATATATGAACAGCCATTCCAGCAGTGTATACATGTGAATGCATCTCGAATATTTCTGGGTTTAGCCGAACAGAGCAGAACTGCGTTCAAGAATGTACCGTCTATGTCACGATGATCAATCTGAAGTTGATCGTCCGTTCGTCTGGCAACTGTCACGCCCGGTGCATTCTCGAATGCAGATCTGCTCAGCTATGCCTTCGTTTATTCTTGAATGTCCACTGCTAGTGGGTTTTTTCAGTTGCTTACGGTGCATCAGATTCTTTCCGTGGGATGCATTTGGTCCGTTTTGATAGCAAAAGAACGCTTATCAGAGGAACTTTGGGTCAAAACTAAACCCTGAACTGTGACAACAGACTGGAATATAAAAACGCCTATTTCAACTGTCTATACATTTTGGATGCATTTAAAAAAATATACATTTTGGATGCATTTAAAAAAATATACATTTTGGATGCATTTAAAAAAATATACATTTTGGATGCATCTAAAATATTTCTGGATTTGGCCGGACAGAGCAGAACTGCATTCAAGAATGCACCCATAGGGTTATTTCAGTCATCGCAGTAATATCGTGTGACCTGTTAAATCGTAATATTGGTAACGGTATGTTCAATCCGCAGATGGCTCGTAGCACGATAATTTACCCGGTAAGAATTCCAGAGCGTCGTATCAGGATCGGATAAGCCGTGACTAGGTCTTATGAGAACCCGATTTAATGCGCTGAAATGTCTACCAGAGAATGTGGCAAATATCGTACATTGGTCGTTAAAGGATTAAACTATGGCCGTATCCTTATCACGTATTTCCCGGATCTTATCACTGCTCCATAACGCTTTGAAATTTACACCAGCGAACATGCTGAATGTCGTTCGTCGAGCGTCAAAGAACTAAAAAAAAAAAACCATGGCCATATCACCACGCATTACCATTCGCGCCAGTGAGAGGATACGAGTTTCAGCTCTCGATTAATGCACGCGGAGGAAAACGTGACTAATGTACAAGCTCGAACAACAAATCGATTCAACGATGCCTCGGTGACCTCAATTCGCTGCCCTCGTTGCTGCTGCTGCTGCTGCACACTCCCGGAGCCGAGAAACTCTCGTTTCATTCGCGCAGCCGCCAATTATACCACCACCCTTCCGATACCTCGAATTTTACATCGGAATTTCGCCCAGTTTGTACAAGCGTTATTGACCACCATCAAGGGACCTCCGCAATTCAAGAGGAATTAAAAGTCCCGTTTCGCCCAACGTGAAGAACGAGCTCCGTGTTTTTCGAAAAATGCGTTTCGGAGATTCCGCTCGAACAACTGAGACACGGAATTGTTGCTGCGTCAATCGCAGGATCGGTCACTGTGCACACAAATCGCGAGTGCAATACGATAAAAAAATACCAGTAAATCGTCGCTTTTCGTGGCTCAAAAAGTCTACCCAGATAGTGAACGAAAATATGATCAGTCATCTCCGCTTGAAACGACGGCTGTTTTAGGCATGGCGAAAAATTGGTCGAAAAGGGGACCGTTTTGCCCCGGGTTTCCCTTCCACTCCGCTCTTCCCCGCCGTTGCAACACGCGACCATTCCATTAGCCCGTAGCTCGCCGTCTCTTAGATTCAGGAGCGTATATTGGATACGAGGAGAATTCATCAAGATTTCAGATCGTCCGAGCCTCAATGGGATCGATGAGAAACTGCACGATACCAGTTCGCCTCTCGCTTTCGCGCGTTGCACGATGAGGTCGATGAAAAATTCAAGAACAAGCCAATTACACTGTACCGAGACTCCAAATCAATTGGCAAAGGAGGAGGAACGGAGCCGGCGAGGCTCGAGTTACTTGGATTCCGGTCTCGGTCGGTGGTTATACACCAGGAGCCTCGAACCATCGCGGACAATTTCCTGTGATTAAACCGACCCTCGTCGACCGCAGCCATGTAAGCTCGCGGTTCACCTTACCGGAGAGATTCACCGTCGTCCTCCTCCGTCTTGTCTTCATCATCCCGGCTCCCAAGTAGAGCGCAGAACCTCGACGATATGCCCGATCGTTCACGCAGGCTCGATCCACCGTGGTGGAACACGCGCCGCAAGCCCCGAGGAAATTAGCTTTTCCGCGTTATAATACTAAAAGTATAGACGCGAGAGGCGATAAGACGGCGTAGCGTTATCGTACGCTCTCCGAACGATCTGTGCAGTTACCCACAGGAACTTTCGTGCTTCCCAGAACTGTTGGAGCCGCTAGGCCGAAACGGAAAATCAATGAAGTCTCGGGGGGTAACTGTGACGGGTTGTAATCAGCGTGATAACCGATTTTCGGCATTTTAGACACTGTACGGGCGTCGAGTAAATTGGAGAGGATATGAAAGTGTTGCGTTTGCACGTTTCCGTGTGCACGTCCGACTAATTGCCCTGGATTCGTTTTGACGTTGAAGCGGGTCGTTGCACAAAGGTCGACAGCCCTGAAGCGAGCTGATAGCCTTCGATATGTCGGACGGATGTGGAACATTTTTGGCGCATGCGCAGACCTCGCTCAGTCGCAGGCCGGCAGATAATAGGGTAATAAGGGCTAACATGGCTGCTATGTTTTTGCGCGGATGAAATGGACTTTTGTAAATTTTCTGCGAGGAATCGGTAAAGAAGTTACCTTTCGGTAAAGAAGATAGCTTTGAAACAAGTCGATAGTTTTCGATATGTAGAAAGGATGTGGAAAATGTTGAGCGCATGCGTAGACTTTTCTGAGTCGTAGACCGGCACATTATAGGATAATGAGTGCTGATATGCACAAAAAAAATTTTTTTATTTGTTATTTTTTTTATTTGTTAAGTTAACAATCGCGCCATCCGGCTCTGGTTTTACAACCGAAAATGCAAACTAAAATTGTTATGACACAGGAAATAAAACGACAGGTTTGAATATTCAAACCCGAGCTTGTCACTTGCAGAACAAAATTATTTTTACGAAACTTCGTATTCCGATTTTACGAAATTATTTTTTACCATGTGGAAATGGACTTGCGTGGCTGATGAGGTTGTAAAATATACGTGACATTTTTTTCCTGCGAGGTAAAGAAGACAGCCATATCATCCTACCGGCCACAACTATCCTGAATTCACTCTGTCTTTTGTCGCGATTACATACCCACTGCGTAGTTTTAAATATGGAGATCTGGAACTGGTTGAAAAAATAATTCTTCGGACTAAGCTCTGTGTAAATTGCACGCGTGTAAAGCCATACACAGACCTCGCACAGTAACGTACACCACGGACTTGCGCAAAAGCTGGTCGCGCTGTAACCGGATAGCATTTTCGAGGCTCTCGAACTGGAGCAGCTCGAGGTACACAAAGCCCTTTGTGGCGCAAAAATCCGCTTTTTTTTTTGTTCGTATGGTAATTCATGCAAAATTCTTGCCTCTATCGTGCACAACGGCGATTCTGATGACGACGGTAAAAAAACATAAAACATGTCGACGGTCCGTAATGCAAGTTACTCCGTTGTAACAAGTATGGAACTAAAATATTTTATTCTACGAGTCCCTTGGATCGTTAATTAAAGTCTTTCACTCTCGCGAGGAATATTTCATGCGACGATTTCGCCGTGCGAGCGCATTTCGTGTCGGCTCTCCGGTAAGTCTCCCGTAACGATGTTCGAGCCAATTTCTGAAAATCGGTCGATGCCGCTACGACGAAGTTTCGAACATTCCCGTTAATATTTCACTGTCTGTCGGTAAGTTGAGCAATTTTTGTCGGAGTAATGAAACGAATGCCAGCGGCGCTGTACAATTTAATCATGACAAGTTGATAATTGACGTATTTTGGAATGGTCATTACCCGGTGGGTTGGAATGGGATCGCTGGGATTACCTTTGGCACTAATTACATGCCAATTTCACCTTTCAATAAATTACAACGAAATATTCCCTATAATTCGCATTGCAAAATGAACATCGTGTTACAGGAATAGAGACAAAGAGCAAATTCGTACAGGAATTAATACATGTAATAGGATGCATTTTTCCTCGGGAAGTCTTGCAGTGTCAGAAATGATTGTAACTAAAAACTACTCTTTCCCGAAATAATCAAAAAAATCTATGACAATTTTACAAAAAAAAAAAAAACCGGTCGCTGTTTTACAAAAAATTAATGCAAAGTTTAACCCCTCGAGTGCAAGTCGTCTTAGCCGATTTTACAGTGTGGGGTCAATTTGAACCCGAACAATTTGACCCCAGTCGAACGAAGTGCATTCTATAAATAACTATGCACTAAAAAAATAAAAATGTTGACACTTTTTTTAAGCAAGTTTATTCATTTCGAAAGCCAGTGTACTCGATCTTTGAAAAAAAAAAAATAATAATAATAGTGCTTCGCACTATTTTATTCAACAATGTAGGTTTCACCCGAGCTCAGTCGGTAACAAAAACCGTAAATAATTTCGTTTCTAAACGTTGCGAATTTTTCCGGAAGAATTTAAACCATCATCGTCCACTCGACCGATCGCTTTTCCTTACCGACCGAGTGTGCTTCACGCCGCCTTGAGAATCCTCGCGAAATAGGCCAGCGCGTCGTCATTGATTTTTTTTTATTCTTGCGTACTGCGCTTTACATATTGTGTGACCCGGGAGGAGCGGAAGGGTACGGTCGTAGCTTGAGAGGTAAAATGCAGAGCCTCGGATCTCACGTCTTAATCTCAAGATGCTTTTTTAATCCCTCGGCCTTGCCTGGCGTGTAACCTCCCGTGTTGCACAATACTGTCGAGCGTACACCCTGAGATCCCTACTTAAGCACCGTCGTATAATAATGGGCACTTTCACTATTCTCATTCTGCCGATGTTTGTGCCGGTCTACAAAGGCACGCAAGCATGCGGAGCACAATGTAACGTGTACGAGTGGCATTGGTGGGTGGTCGTAAGGTCTGCACAGCCGCGGGCTTCGGCGATGCACGCGCGCAGCATAATCCATTATTCTCTCATTGGGCTAAGAGCACCAGACTCGAGTTACTTACCGGGGCGGGAGGGTTTGTTGTACATTATCCAGGCACTGGTAATTAATTACCGATCCTAACGGAAATACCCGCGTTAACCGTTGGGTGCGGGACGAGCCCGAGAGCATTGCCCGGTTCCGAGCTATGAAATTACTTATTTCCCGGTATCGGTAACGACGTTGAACTCACCTGTTTACCCGACATCGCACAATAGGGACTGTCTATTATGTCCGACGTCTGATAAACTGTACGTATCCATTAGTTCCACCGACTGACATGGTAAAACGAGATTTCATTTTATGCTGGAAACGATGGAGTTTCCTCTCGTGGATTTGATATCGGTGGAGGCGGTGGATATGCAAAATCAACAGTCTGGCCGACGTTTAACTGACATTTGTCGGGGAAACTGGCGAAGTATGGAAGGATGGTAATTGTGAGGAAACGCGCATTAATATTGTAGTGTCGGGGAAGTTGAGCACTGGGATTTTCGTTACTTTGATCCGAATTCGGATAGTTCAATGATATTCGACAATTTTCGGAAAGAGGCAAATTTCTGTGGAGTTTCTCTGGGTGGGGATGCAAAATCAACAGTCTGACCGACGTTTAACCGCGGTCGGTGGCGGAGAAACTCGTGAAGTACGGAATTATGGTAGTTATGAGGAAACACGCATTAATATTGTAGTGTTGGGGAAGTTGAGCACTGGGGGGTTCGTTATTTTGGTACGGATTCGGATACTTCGATGAAATGCGAGAATTTCCGGGAAGAGGCAAATTTCTGTGCAGTTTCTCTGGGCGGGGATGCTAAATCAACAATCTGACTGACGTTCAACTGACGTCGTTTTCGGAGAAACTCGCGAAGTTGGGAACGAGTGTAATTATGGCGAAACATACATGGAAATTTTACATTGGGGGAGTTGGGCATTGAGATTTTCGTTATTTTCCTCCGAATTTGGATAATTTAATGAAATTCGAGAATTTTCGTGAAGAGGCAAATTTCTCTCTATTTTCTCTGTAATTTTTCTGGGTGGGTAAAATCAACTGACGTCGTTGTTGGAGAAACTGACGAAATTGGGAACAAGTGCACTTATGACGAAACATGCATGAAAAAATTTAGTGTCGGTGGGGTCGAGCATTGGGATTTTCGTTATTTTGCTCCGAATTCGGACAATTGAATGAAATTCGAGAATTTTTGTAAAGAGGCTCATTTATCTGGATTTTGCTAGGGGAAAGATCGTAACGCTTCAATTCCCTCTGCCCGTGACTCGCGCATGTCGAGCTTTCATTATTCCCACCTGCTGCAGGCGCTCGAATTACAGCCGGAAGTTACACCCGTTTCCAGCAAATGCTATTCCGCTTAATTGAGTGCGGAAGCTTGTTGCAATTTGCGACGAGCTTGTAGACAAACCATTTAATACCGGTGCTTTGGTGTTTCAAACGAACTAATGTGTTTTCCTCGTAGCTGCATGGGTTTATTGAGGCATCGAGTTTTGCCGTAGTCGTTGCTCACGTGAGCGTGAATAAACGAGATCGACAATTGAATCGTCCGTATGAATGTGTCACAGCGGACAATGCGGTAAAAAAAATGGGGTACCCAAAAAAATATTCAGAATAATAAAATACTTCATTGGAACGCTCGGAGCGTATGGCGAAAAAACCTACCGGTTCAGAAAAAAATTATATTATTAATTTCGATAAAAAAATAATAAGTTAGGTTAAGCGCGTACAATGTTTCTCAAATTTGTTCTCAAAACCTGCACGGGTTTCATTTCTCGGCGTGACCGTTTTCCTCGTTCATCCCCTATATGTTGAACGCGTATGAAAGACGGCAAGTGTTTACCGATGACCCCTTTGAACGAGGTGTGGCTGCTCGTAATATTCCAAGCGAGCGGGCACTCCGGAATAATCGTGCGCTACAGTAGAGTTTTTCACAAGTTTCCTCGAGTAATTTCGTCCGAAGAGTCTATTTGTTTTTACCCGCGACATTTCGCGCTCGCCAGTAAGCGTACACTGTAAAATTTTTTTTGAAAATTAAATAACGTTATTGGAGGCTTCTTTACATAAACTGTTTCCGAAATTTCAAACACACGTGAGTTGCAGTTTAGGGTATAAAATTTCGATTTTTAATTAAAACTTTTCTAAATTTCAGCCACACGATTTGTAATTTTTATTTCTTATATTTTTATTTGACAAAAAAGTATATTAATCGTCAATTAATGTAAGTAACGTAAGAAGATTTCGAGTTTCAGTAAATTAATTTCACAATTTATTTTTACAGCGTACATTTCGGAGCGTAGATTTCCGCATCCCGTTCGCCGGTTGCGAAAAAGTAGTGAAAACGCGATTTGTGTGTTTTTTTAATTTTATTTTTCAATTATAATCACGTACTAAAGAGAATACACCAACAGAGTCCGTCGACTTCGCGGTTAAATTTGTGTTTCGAACCCACCGGCGCCAGACCTCACCTCCGCTAGCTGCTCCTTCCACATTCTCCGCTTTTTATTATACCTCCGCTTCTTTCACCCCATCGCCGGCACATCGTAGGTCGACTCGGTACTTTGGTATTTACGTTGTACTTATCCGTCAGTCGGTGTATATATTTGTGGTAAATCATTCCTGAATTTCCAACGCTGCTTTGCGGATACGTACGGGAGCACGACGTTTCATTTTTTTTTCCCTCGCATTATCGTTCTCATAAATAATCTCGCTCCCCGTACTTTCTCTCTCTCTGCTCTCTTATTACTTGTATACTCTTGATCTCGTGCACGTAAAACACTTGCATGTCCCTCTCCGCACACTAAGCAAGGGCTTTTACATTTCGGTATTTTTCGATGCTTAAACCAACCCATATAATAGCACACAATATTTTGAAAATATTGCGGAAATATTTTCAATATTTCTGAAATATATGGAAATAATAGTGGTTGTAGTGAGTTCATTAACAATAGATAATATGTAACAGTTTTTTTTATCCGTAACAAACTTTTCTATTTTCACCTATATTGCATATTGCCAATTGGTCATCGACCGCAGTCCTTCAGCCATGGAAATCATATTTTAATGTATTCTATCAAAATATTCGAACGAAACATTTGCAAAATGTTTCGGAAATATACTTAACCTTTCATACATCTGAAATATCTTGAACGCAAATATTGGCAAATGTGTACTGAACTATATGTTCGAAAGGAACCGAAAAATAAAAAATGCCATGGTTCGTGGATATATTATTATACAGTTCGACTATTTAATGTGTCATGCACTCTTGAAGGGGCTCACAGGAATCCCGTAGATGAAATGCTGCAGGCAGTACATATGTTTAAAATAATGAGGAATATCTACAGCACTAAAGGGTTGATAATTTCTCGAATATTTCAAAAAAATATTGTCGAAACATTTCAGGAATACCTGAATACCTCCGTGCTATGTGGGGATGGAAGAGGTCGATGGCAAAAAAAAAAAGAAAATTAACGACGGAAGAACGATCGGGATCAGCCGGTGCGATTAGTAAAGTCGGCTGGATTTTAATGGTCGAGATTCGAGAAAGGTGGGAGGAGAGCCGAAGGATGCAGATGAAGACGAGGCGGAGGGAAGCACTCGGACTTTCTTATGCGTCTTAGCTCGTCTCCGGAGAAAGATTGAGTCGGCGAAAGATTGAGCCGAATGCGAGAGGGAGGGGTGGGAGGGGTGGGAAAATTGTCCGGCACTAACGAGGTCGCGTCGTTGGAATAAGACGCGATTATCGGTGATGAACGATATCCGAGCGATTGTACTGTAGGCGGAAAGGGCGGCGGGGGGAGGGGGGGGTGGAGGGGGACGTCGCGAAGGTTTCGGTGTCAGGAGGAGGATAGGTGGAAGGGAAGAATGAAGAAAGAGGAACGAGGCCATCGAGCAAGGTCGACGGCAACGGACGACCGACGCCAATCACCGCGACTTAATTGGCTGATAAGAATTAATGACGTAAAACTCCCCGACACGACCCCGTCCGCACTTCTCACGAGTATTCAATTATCAACGAAAAATAGTTGTTGTTTCGGACTCGTATTCGTTGTTTCTCAGCTGTTAAGGTACTCGAAAACTGTAAACCAAATATGGGGGTCACAAAAACTTATTAACTTGTAGTGCGAAATTATATGAAATTATTATTATTACTAGCGATTGGGCCTTACCATTTTTTTGACGAAAATGGATTTCTTGAAAAAAATTTTTTAGAATTTTTTCGATTATGAAAACCGTTGGGAACTATGTCTCTTGAAAACCATGGCGGAGGTTTTAATTCGATATCTCGACATTTTTTGAAAAAAAGTGCAGTTTCGCAAAATTTAACATAGGATTCCCTATGCTGAAAATTGTCAATTTTTTAAATTTCTTAAAAGGCACCAATTTTACATTTTCTGTGTGGAAATGGGTCACCTGAAGCGAATGGCGGTGGCAGAAATTCGATATCTCGAAAAAAAAAATTTGGCCATTTTGAAAGTGGAAAAATGAGAAGGGGGTCCGGTAGGAATGACAGAAATATTATAATTATTATTAGATATAACACTAATAAATATGCGCATATTACATTGACATTAAATATAATCCTAATCTTAACTTTACTTCGTTTACTGCTCGCTCTGATCACCGATCAATCATCGATTAATCACTTATTTCGTTATAAACGGACCATGCCCGATTGGGAATTGCCCGATTATCATAAAATAAATAAAAATACATAAATGTACATTATCATTTACGACAGCAGAAATGTATGGCTGCGACACGAAGAGTTAACACAATCGCCACTACATCCGATATGTTATAGTTTCCACCAACAAACGTCTCGTCGATGGAGAAAAAAGCGTTATGGCGCTCGGCTTCGAGCCATCGAGAGCGCTCTCTCTACGTCGAGGACTCCACCGCGGGCATAAGGGATGGAGCAAATGGGGCGGTTGGTAGATAAATGGCGGAACAAACGTCGCTGAAAGCCTCCGGGTACTGCACCGCCCGTACTTCGAAGAGTGTCGTGTTCCACATTTGTAGTATTTGTTTGCGATGTGAAGGGGGTTGGGGGGTTGGACCGGGGGGGGGCCTGGCGTATGAATAGCGGAGCAAAGCGTTTCGAGTGTTGCACAGTATGCGACACGAAACTGTGGAACATGCACGAAGCCGGAGCCAATGGATGGGAATATTCGCAACGTCGACTGTAGGCCACAAAATTGTACGGGAAAATTGATGCGGCAGACCACTGTCGAATGTGTGCACGGGTCTACGAGAGCCTGTATATTATCATTATGGCAATAGAAAAACGACGAAAATTCTGATGATTTCTGTCAGCGTTTATGCAACGTGAAAAGGACAGTTTACCCCCGTTGCGGCCTCGACGAACGATCGTGTTTTTCCGCGAATTTATAACGCCCCGCCGGATCCGATTCGATCATTTCACCGGTATCGGGTGGGACCTCGCTGCATACGCTCTTCCAGAGGATGACACTATTTTCGGCGCTGTTTACTCTGCCGGTGCCAGCCGTCATACCCACCGAACGATCAATGCCTCGCGACGGTGCTGTGTATCTCGTTTATAAATATATAAACTCGGTGTTGTGGTACAGGCTTATTTTGCTGCTCGCGCGATCGGGGATAAGTGAAAGATACCAATGGCCAAAATATATTTTTTTTTTTGCACTTCTGACGATGGTTTTCGTTTCAAATTTCGAGTTGGGAGTAAAATGAGTGCTGGATTCAGCGCGATCAGCGGAAAAAAAATACACGTTACTTAAAGCCGTATCGAAGAAAAATGATGAAAAAAAAAATTATTGCCAATTTTTAGAGCAAATTTTTGGGACCGTTGCGACTTTCAGCGTTTTCAAAAAAGCGATGTACCCGACTTCCGGTCAGATACCCGGAAAATCCGAGGTCCCTGTCTTGTCCTACAGAAATGAATACCCAAGATACGAATTGCGGAAACGGTTTCATTTTCCACTACTCGGTCGGTAACAAAAACTGTAATACGAATTTCTTCACCATGGTTAATCTGTTTGCATAAAATCCGAGGACAGTGCTCTCGATCTAACAGTTCTTCCGAGCGACGTTCTCATTTTTCATTCGACCGATCTGCAACGGCAGAAAAATTTGGATTAAGGTGTTTGTTACCGACTCGGCGCCGTTCGAGCTATCGGGTTACCTAAAAGCAGCACCAGAGTTAAAGAAACTTTTTACTCACATTCCGAAAAATATATCCGTCCGCAATCAACTCGAGTATGATGTACTCCGTGAATATATAGAGGAGCTTCAGTGCGGTACTCAAGATGTGGGTCTCTTCTGGATCTCCCGAGTTAGGAGGGAAGACGAGACAGAGCCGAAGACGTCGCGGGATCCTGACCTCCGTTCCCCGGACGACGCGCGTGCAGTTACCGGGAGGATCCTTTGCGTGATACATGGGGGTTCCCCTACACTTCCATTTCCGCTCTCTTCCCTATGTCTTAACAATTTTCTACGTACGTCGTATCTACATCTTGTCCAGTTACTCGCGCCTCCGGCGGCTTCCCTCGCTCCCCGTGGGGATACGAGTGTGACATCTTTATCTGCAAACCGGCGAACCCGGGGCAATGTATAGCCTCGAACAGTTTTACTCGACTACACTTTATCGCTTTTCCTCACGAGTGCATCCACTTCAATTCGAGACAAGAAATAACAGAGACGTAGAACGCCCGGGCGGTCCCAGGTGTGAAGAATAAACAATTGTACACCTTATCATTTTCATCCTTTATTCGCACGCGAATGTTGTTCATTTTTTTTTATCCTGGACATCGTAGGAATGAAATCCTTAAAAAGACATCCTGAGATGTCTCGTGTGAGTCACTTTTTAAATTAAAAATGTCTGCAGAAGTGTACAGCGAACGAAGTTCAGGCAACTGGACTTTGTGCTGAACTGGACAAAAAAGTTTTGCCTAGGATTGGGCAAACATTAAATAAGTAAACAAATCCGCAGTTTTCCAAAATATATATAAGATAATTCTATGATAATGATAATAATAATAATGTAGAAACTGACATCGCGGTCTAACAGACCATGTGTGACGATCTACACAGTAAAAAAGGTTCGTTCCTTTAACACACTTTTTTGTCCACAAACGCCCACAATTCTTTTCTTGTTGATTTTACAAAATATGTTTGGAAAATTGTCAAGAGAAGCATTGTGGCTGCTTGTGGACAAGAAACGTTGGTCTTATTTTACTATGTAGATTTAAAAAACATAGATGTAACGAGTTACATCTATGTTTAGAGTTAAAAAGAGACTAGAGTTAAAAAAAAGATTATTTTTCAACATACTTAACAAGTAGCAGAATAGCTTTTGTCAATTAAAAAGCGATCAATAAGTGTTAGCACCGAATCAATAATTAGGTAAAAAAAAGTGGGTGAGACGATCGAGGGTAAAAATAAAAGTATTTCTCGACATACCTAACAGGTAGTAGAATAGCTTTCTTTCAATTAAAAAGCAATCAATAAGTGTCAGTACCCAATCAATAATTAGGTAAAAAAATTCAGGACATAGCTGGGGCCGTTGCTCGGTGTGGAATTGTTTTTGCCATTCCTACCGTGGTTTCAACTTTCGCCGTATTCTCTCGAGGAGATAAACTTTCTTCTTTAATTACCGTTCCAATATCGGCGGATGAAATAAGACAAAAAATAAAAAAATAAAATTAATATCAATACCCGATACAGCAGCCGGTGCAACGCCAGCGGCAGCGCGACGGTGGTGTGAAAAGGACAGTACGAATAATTTCCAGAAAAATCCCGATACTTAATTCCACCCGCAGTACGCCCGTCTCTCTCATTTCGCTCTCCCTCCCTCTCCCCCCTCCCTCCCCCCTCGTCCTGCCTGTTCCCCAATGGCGTATATAAACACTCGCGGATGGCTCGAGTCGCAAAAAAAAACAAAAAAAAAGAGCGCCGCTACTGTAAGTGATGTATCTGCGTTATAAATATCGCAATAGAGAAGGAGTAGCGCGAGCGATGCCCGAGCCGCAGGCTCTTCCGCCGGCGTGGCTGCAACGGCGTCAAAATAGTTTATGGCTAAGCCGTATTCACCAACAGAAACCGGTCACACGTTACGGTGCGAGTGCGCGTAAGCGAACGACTTCGGAACTCTGTATAGGCGATTGCGGCGCAAAACGGAACCCCGCGGCCAAAACGGACCACCCTTATCAATTTTCACCGGGAAACAAGAAAAAAAAATTCTCATCGCCAACGATGAGAATTTTCTCACCCTAAAAAAAATGAGTTCCGTCCAACGAGAATTCTGGTCGACGCGAATCACAATATAGTTGCGTCAAATATTTTTTTCTTTTTTTAGTGGCGATCCATTTTGCCCCGGCGTTCCGTTCCGCCCCGCTCGCCTATAACTAAAGTCCCGTTTCAATTACAGCGATAATTTTTCTTTTCGGAAAATATCTGTCGTCCGGCTGTGCTATATTCACCGTGAGACTTTACTGTTCATGATTTTAACACGGATAAATTGTGGGCACGTATATGG
This sequence comes from Ichneumon xanthorius, assembly GCA_917499995.1. Lineage (NCBI taxonomy): Eukaryota > Metazoa > Arthropoda > Insecta > Hymenoptera > Ichneumonidae > Ichneumon > Ichneumon xanthorius. The sequence goes on from OU824201.1 coordinate 13,920,229, forward strand.
GAGAGAACGGTAAAACAAAAGCTACGAGTTGAAGAGGAGGGGGGGGGGGGGGTGAATAATTGTGAATAGCTGCCTCGGAGCGGTGTGTCCATCGGGGGAATATAAAAAATAATGCTTCCCGAAGCCCTCCCCGATGTTAATTACATAAGCGCGTGTGTTGCGGTGCGACGGCGAGGGAGGAGACAAAAAAATACGTGACAAAATAAACGGATGGTCGAGAACGCGTATTACGCAAAGCGTACAATATTACACCAGGTATCCTCTTATTATCGTTCCTCTCGTGTAAAACATGAATGAGCGTCCGAGCTTGACGGGCGAAACCGCGAATTATGAAAAAATAAAATACAACACAAAAACGCGCCGTTCACGTGCTGCAGCTTTGGCTGAAGATAGGTGCCATTATGCTGAATAGTTGAGTGACGGGTAGCCGTGGACACTCGACCGATCTCGTTGCACATGAAGAGAATGGCGAGGCACCGTGTATATTATCAGAACTCTTGCACTTGGGTTTTTTGTTTGTTTTTCTTTTAACTAAATTTAACGTACGTGCTCACTCGGACGGTTAATTAAACACGTGCGGTCGACATATAACATGTAAATTTGGGTTACATTTTTGTTAACATTCATATGACAATTGATGAGAAATTTGGTACCCGGACAGCCTTACCACGAGAACTGTAGAATGATATTTTTCAAAGAACCAGAGGTTCTTCATTTAGAAGTCGACTTTCATTTAGAAGTTGAATTTCATTTAGAAGTCGACTTTCATTTAGAAGTCGACTTTTATTTAGAAGTCGACTTTCATTTAGAAGTCGACTTTCATTTGGAAGTCGACTTTCATTTCGAAGTTGACTTTCATTTGGAAGTTGACTTTCATTTGGAAGTCGACTTGTATTTAGAAGTCAATTTACAATTAGAAGTTGACTTTCACTTGGAAGTCGACTTTCGTTCGGATGTCGACTTTAATTTGGAAGTCGACTTTCATTTAGAAGTCGGCTTTCACGTAGACGTCGACTTTCATTTAGGAGTCGACTTTCATGTAGACGTCGACTTTCATTTAGAAGTCGACTTTCATGTAGACGTAGACTTTCATTTAGAAGTCGACTTTCATGTAGACGTCGACTTTCATGTAGACGTCGACTTTCATGTAGACGTCGACTTTCATTTAGAAGTCGACTTTCATGTCGACGTTGTGCTAAATATTTGTTCACTATTTATAAAGTACAAGATCCCGAAAAAAGGGAAAAAACGTCAAAATCTTCGACTGGAATTAGTTCGTTCAATGATCCAAGCAATCGTCGGGACCGATTGGAGAACACCGTTGTCATTGGGAATGCACGATTTTGCCAGCAACGCGATTTGCATACTCGATGAATAGGCAATCGAACCAATATTCGATACCACGCTATCGAAAGTCCAAGGCAAATATTGCTAAGTGGTCCGTCTCGAGCGAGGTTTATATATAGTTCGGGTACACCAGTGAGGCTTCTCCACTGCCTCGGCGAGGCATTAGAAAGCTTTAACGCTCGTGGATGGCGGGGTACGAAGGGGGTGGGGGGAGGGGGGCAAACTGTAATACCATTTAAACCACGGACGATGGAAGGAATAAATATCGGGGGTTTCGCTCGCACGTTGAGTCTCCCCGGGTTCGATATCGTTCCTTATTGGACGGACGGGCCTGAGTGTAGTTTAATACACCCGGACCGACCACGGGGAAAACCTCCGTCCTCTCCCTCACGGCGCTGACGCCAACCGCATCCCCGGCTATCACCTCGAAAACTCGATCGTGTTCACGCATAAACTAAATCCAATCGCTGGCGGTTCCGTCTGTCCGCTTGCGGGGCTCGCTGCTTCAATCTCCTGCAATATCATCCTGAAAAGACGACTGAGCAGGATATTCGTGCCTCGGTAAATTTCAACCCTGGAGTTGAACTGAAAATTCATTCGGAAATTTACCAAATTTAATAAAGTTCCAAGTTTAGGGTGCACAAAAAAGAAGGTTTGTACTTTTAATAAACTGTTGTTGTACGAAAATATCTGCAAACTTGTTCTAGTTAATATAAACAAACATTTTGGTAAAATATTTTCCTTTGTAAAATCCTTTTCCTTGTAAAATACTTTTCTTTGTAAAATCCTTTTCCTTGTAAAATACTTTTCTTTGTAAAATCCTTTTCCTTGTAAATTACTTTTCTTTGTAAAATCCTTTTCCTTGTGAAATACTTTTCTTTGTAAAATACTTTTCTTCGTAAAATACTTTTTTGGGCTGAAGGACTCCGGTCGATGGCCCATTGGCAATGTCAATGAATGCGACTTAACAACAACATAGAGAGATGTATCGGAGATTGTATGGACCAACTGTTATTGTCAATAAATACACTTTTACTACTACTACCCCTTTTCTTTGTAAAATTCTTTTCTCTGTAAAATTCTTTTCTCTGTAAAATTCTTTTCTCTGTAAAATTCTTTTCTCTGTAAAATTCTTTTCTCTGCAAAATTCTTTTCTCTGTAAAATTCTTTTCTCTGTAAAATCCTTTTCTCTGTAAAATCCTTTTCATTGTAAAATACTTTTCATTGCAAAATACTTTCCTTCGTAATATACTTTTCGTCGTAAAATTCTTTTCATTGCAAAATACTTTGCTTCGTAATATACTTTTATTCGTAAAATCCTTTTATTCGTAAATCAATCGTAGTTTGAGCGCAGTGAGCATGGCACTCCAAAACCTCATTTAGGAGAGAATAAACTTTATCGCCTTACAATGCCACACTCGTTGCACCAAGCTCCAATTGATTTACCGAGGTGCTTCCGACTTGCATCCCGGTCCGACTATGTCGGGCCTTCCCCACAGTACGAATGTTGTTTTCCCAGTGAAACAATGTTAAACTGCTGTACATCAAATATTGTGTAATATATGTTGATAATATGCGGCGAAGCATAATCGTCCAAGAGCATCTCCCGAGAACGGAAGTCGGGTATGTTCGCTTCTCCGCGCCACTCTACCCTTTGGTAAACAGAAATTATTCGTCTACCTACAATTTTCGGTATTTGTTCGCGGCAAGAACCCTTGCGGGAAGTCGCTAGCAACGTCGCGCTCTCTTCCCAAAGCGGCAGCGTATCTCCAGCGCGCGCGGTTTCTACGAAATTGCTGGAGTAATATCGGGTCTGCATAAACATTTGCATTTCCCGGCAGACGACGCGTAAATAGTCGTCGGTTTTCATTATTTATTTATATCGAAAATTCATTTGTCCGAGATAACGGGTATTAATATTTCCCGACTTACTTCTTGACGGTTCCAGGTCGATCGGTCTGGCCAGCATCGCAGCAAGATTTAATGAAAATTTAATGAATACGTATTTAATAGAAATGTAACAATGGAGGAATTGAGGAGCATTACATTATCGAATACGGTATTAAGTTGAGCCGGAATGAGCGCTTAAGTATAGGCTAGGTTTCATTTCCGTCAAAAACCCTGTTATAGGGATAAAAGTTTCGTGAGTACAGCGTCAACCCGTATATGCAAACTATATCTATCCGTCAGTCTGGCATTGGGGTATCGATGTAATTAATTTACCTCCCAATCGGGTTGGGTAATATTCACGACATTTACTTTATTAATTACGGAGGGCAAATTCTGCCGATTCGTAAAATAAACAGAGTACTTACACTGAGGGAAAGGTTTAATAAATGTGACTGTAGCACGTAGTAAGAGGGAACTAGGGCGCCACCTATGATAGGAAGTACCGGATTTATAAGAATTTTTCGTAGATATTATGGCAAAAATTCTTGGAAAATTTGAGATTTGCTGCCATAGGTGACGCCCTAGTTGCGTAATGCCATGAGCTATGGTCATTTTTCTTATACCACCGATAATCTTTATTAGATCCTTCTCGCAGTGGACCTTCCTGTATTCCGTTATAATTAAAATTAGAAAGGGCTTATGAATTATCTGCAAGCTATCCTCATACGTCCTTCTGGCACTGGACCTCCGATCTAATTAATTTATCTCCCAATCGGTATGCGTAATATTCACATTTACTTTATTATTTACCCATAGTAAATTCTGCCGATTCGTAAAATAAACAGAGTACCTTATTCCATTCCGTCATATTTATTACAAAAAGAGTCAACTCACTCGATGCACTATACGAATCCGGCCCTGCGGGTAACCGTATCAAACGCAAAATACATTTAATTGAATTATAAGTGTTGAAGGAGGATTACATTATCGTACATTACTTAAGGAGGTTGGAGCGAGTGGTGTTCATTTTGCCTAAATTCGAGAAATTCGGGCAAGAATTGCAAACACTTCCCAATGTTATAAAAATCTGAAAAAATTCATACTGTAACGAATATCGTAGCTGACTATTCGTTAAGACACACGGTATTAGTTAGGTTTGACATTAGACGAACGAACGGACGATCGATATGAGATCGATCGTCATGTTAGACAGTCTGGACTGACACGTCTGACCGAACAGACGTGTGACAATTCATGCTCGGGATATTTAAATGCGATTATACTAATAACATCCGCCCCCAAACTAAATACGCGCGTTATTCATTCGCTCGATCATTACAATACTTATTATAGCCACTGAAAATATTTATTTTGCATAATAATAATTTCAAAATGTTATTAAAAAATTGTTCATCAAAATATGTGGTAACTCAACTTTTTTAAAAATAAAAATGATTCGTTCATTTTTCGGAATATGTATGAATTTTTTCAGATTTTTATCTTTATTTTGATTTTTCTTGTTTTTTACATGGAAAAATGTGCAAAAGTCAAAATAAAGATAAAAATCTGAAAAAATTCATACGTATTCCGAAAAGTGAACGAATCATTTTCATTAAAAAAAAAACTTGAGTTACCACATATTTTGATGAACAATTTTTTTTTCAACAATTTGTTAATAACATTTTGAAATTATTATTATGTAAAATTAGTCTTTTCAATGCCTATAATCAGTATGAATTTTTTCAGATTTTTATAACATTGGGAAGTGTTTGCAATTCTTGCCCGAATTCTCGAATTTAGGCGGAATGAACACCACTCGCTCCAACCTCCTTAAGTATAGACCAGGTTTCATTTCTGTACAAAAACCTGTTACAGGGCTAAACTTTGGTAAATACGCCTCAGTCCATATATCGACAGCAAAAGTCAGAAAGGGCTTACGAAGTGTCTGCAAGCTGTCCTTATACGCCCTTCTGGAATTGGACCATCGATCTAACTGATGTACCTCCCAATCATCAGGCTGGGTCATATTCACGAAATTTACTTTATTACATAAAAATAATTCTGCCGATTCGTAAAATAACCAGAGTACCTTACCCCATTCCGTTATATTTATAACAAAAAAAGGGTCAACTCACTCGATGCTCCAGAGTACGGCATAGATGCCCTGCGATTGAGCGTGTAAAACGCCGCATGCAGTTGCAGCTGCACAGCGAGTGTACGCAATCATTCGACGACGTGCCCGCGAAAGGTTAACATTTGGCACTACACTGCACGTTCGCACACTCATGCACATGCACATACATGTACATGTATAGATGTTTACGATGCACCGACTGGGTCGTCCTGTGCACCCTGCGCTCACCCTACTTGCCACTGCTGATGCGGTCGCTCTTGCACCGTCCGAAACCGGCGGAATGGGAAAGTAGACATTTTTATGCATGTATTCACATAGGTCCCCGATGTATGCTACGAGGGCCCCGACGGTCTCGAACATTTTCCCCCCCGACTCTTCGCCGTCCTTCGACGCCGTATACATATATTTGCCCAACTCGATCTATACACCCGGCTTGCACCCTCCCCCCCCCTCCCCCCCCCCCCACAGAGCCGATACCCCGTCGATAAACGCCTGCACATCGGGGAAATTTTACTGAAAAACATTTTCTCACCCCTTCCGATATTGCAACGTTTCACTTCTCGCCTCTGAGGCGAGGGCTATTTTTTTTTTTTGGTTCTTTGTTTTTATGCGCATTGTGCCGTTACTTCCTTCGCGTTTACGCCTGTTGTTAAATACTTTTTTTCCGTCGGCCCGCATTGTTCCACGTGGAATGAGGGAGAGGCGCGACGCGGGCGCGACGATAGCGAAGATGAAATAAAAACAAGCGGCATTGCAATTTGTCACGAAGCTCGTTCGATTCTTGCACCGCACGCGGTTAGATTGTTTTTCGCGGTCAATCTGTCGATGACAGATTCGAATTGCGCGATCGTGGATGCCTCGCTTTTACATTCACCAGCCGAAAGATCGATTCGGTCGCGATTTCGGTACTTCCGGAAACTGTAAAAATTTTAACGAACAAAAAAATATGAACCGTGGCAAAGATATTGAAGACATTGATTTTGCATAACAACGGTGCAGATGAGTTATCGACTGCAAAAAAAAAAAACATAATGTGAAAAATTTGGAAAAAAACCAATCGTGTTTTCGGGAAAAATCGACGAATTCATTTTAGACGAAAGAAAAGGTTTTCTGATTATTTGTCGAAGCATTTTTTTTATCTATTCGTACGACAATCTTACGGTATTGTCACTGCGCAATATTATCTGAGAACCTTCTTCGAGGCTGAATTTTTTCAGATCTCTTTTCCATTGGGTGGTATAAAAAATTCTCACCGGAGCTTACTTTTGGCTGGGAACGCTGTACGTGATACATCGTTGAAGCCGAGGCTTTGAAGGCAATAGGGGATAAAATTGTAGAGAAAGCATGACCACGAGTGAGCCCGGTCGGCTGGCAGAACGCTCTTCGCCTCGTCTAATCGAAATATGCGGGAAGGGAAATTCGGTGATTCGGCAGAAGCGCGAGATCAGAGAGAACGTGGGTGGAGATCGGAGGAGATCCGAGGAGAGTTCACGTCGCGCTTCGGGACCTTCGGATGTGTCCTCTCAGATTCTCAGAGTCTTCACCGAGAATGTCCCAGCCAAGCCCGCAGCTGTTTATAACGCTTCGTCGAGTGGGTGCACAAGCGAGGAAAAAAGCACTCGAACCCCTCACCTGTTATCTTACTATCTTGTTATCTTATTTTTTTCCTCTTCCCTCTTAATGTTAATTTATTAGTTTTGTTTTTATCAATTCTTTTATTTTGTTTAGACAAACAAAATAAAAGAATTGATTTAAATTGAATTAAATCAATGAAATCAATGAATGATTGAATTGAGGAATTGATTTAAGATTGAATTAAATTAAGGACACCATAAAAATTTATGGTGTCGTTACTTTTGTGATAATAGATCTGTATAATTATTATTTCTCATATTGTACTCTCGTTATTAGTTGTAAGTTGTTTGCTCTCCCTCCCCCTCTCTCTCTGGTCACTCCCTCTCCCTACCTCTCTCGTATCTCCCTCTCCCTATCTCTCTGATTTCTCCCTCACCCTCTCTCTCTGGTCTCTCGCTCTCCCCCTCTCTCTGGTCTCTCCCTCTCCCTATCTCTCTGGTTTCTCCCTCCCCCTCTCTCTCTGGTTTATCCCTCCCCCTCTCTCTGGTCTCTCCCTTTCCCTATCTCTCTGATCTCTCCCCCTCCTTATCTTTCTGGTTTTTCCCTTTCGCCATCTTTCTGGTCTCTCCCTCTCCCACTCTCTCTCTCTGATCTCTCCCTCTCAATATCTTTCTGGTCTCTCCCTCCCCCTCCCTCCTTCTCTGGTCTCTCCCCCTCTCGCTAATCTCTCCCCTCCCTCCCTCTCTCGCTGGTCTCTCTCCCTCCCTCTCTCTCTGGTCTCCCTCTCCCTCTCCCTGTTCTCTCCCTCTTCCTCTCTCCCTGGTCTCTCTCATGCGCATGCAATTCTCTGTAGTTCAGGTCGCCCGAAGCGCATCCAGAGGTAATGTGGTAACGGCAAACTCTGCAACGAAGCTTTGAGGCGCACCAAGCAAATAATTCAAGCTAGAGTTCCTGACAGCTGCGGGAGCGTAGCAGAGACTGCGAGGTCAGGATGATGCTCTATGAGCTCAAAATAGAGATGATACAGCCTTAGCGAGAAAGATGGGGAGACCGAGAAAGCGGCAGGTATTAAACACGAAGGAACATAGACGAAGCGATGTCTATGTGAATGGGGGTCCATGTGACAAAGGCCTTGCGATTACTTTTTGGCGTCAAGTCGGTGAAGGCAAAAATCGACGAGGGGCAAAACGGACAGTCTATGTCAATTTTTCGGAAGACTCAAATGAAAGTCTCGTTTTGCTTCGCATTCCCTTATCTTTTTGCGCCGCATGCGAATCTGTTATCAGTATTGGCTCCAAAGTCAAGCCGGACACTGGAAATTGCAAAAAAAAAAACTTTTTTTTTTATTTTCAGCCTGGCCAAATTTCCTCACGAACAACCAACTTCTGCCTCCCGCAATAGCCAATCAACGAAAAAGTAAATCGACAACGATGATTTCGATTATATCGATGCAATTTCGGGCCGTGGTTTTTTTTTAGATGGAAACATCACCTCAATAGCAATAATGGACGACACAGTAACAAGTGGATTGATCGACCTCCGGGCTCTCATTTACCATCCTCGTGTCCTGACCCAATTCGTGTTCGCGGAGTTAAAGTCCGCGCTCACCAGTGCTTTTCGCCTCCGGGGCGCTCGCACTCCGGCGATGATGGGAGCGAAGCCAGCAGGCGAACGATAACTCGAATTGTGGTCGGTGCGTGGTTTCGACACCTTGCCCGGTTCTACCCGTTATCGATCCATGATTGATCGTCGTAACACCGACGAATCGACGATAGTTAAACACGTTACAAGTTTCGCAGACGCCTTCTGCAATTATCGGTCCGTTCGGCCGCAATGAGAAGGGGAGGGGGACATCGTTTGTTAAATGCGGCCGATACGTTACTTCGGCAAAGGTTTAGTCCGCCGAAACGGATCACGACGATAAACTGCGTAAAATTAGAGCCCAACGAAGTCCGTCGATCATTTGCGAGCGGCGTGTTTAGGGTTCGTTTTGTTGACGTTGGCTGAAGCCCGGAAAACCGATTCTCAAGCAATATCCCATTCTCAAGCGTTTCCTCGTGCCCGGAGCGTCGACACCTTAATCCGCTAATGTCGAAGCGCCAGCTTCATTCATTCGGGGTACCGTCGAATGTGTACCAGGGTTGAAACAACACGGGACTAGCCTGATAAAAGCCTGGTTGACATTTTCGAGCGTTAGATGCGGAACTTGTAGGGGCCTCGTGAGGCTTCTTTTTAGTCCAAGCTGAACATTCTGCCGGATTGAGGGTCGAATTTTAAGTTGTTAGATTGAACTTGAGATTGAACTTAAGATCGCAGTTAGGGTAAAAATGGGGTGTCTCAACGAACTCATCCTGACCATGAAAAGTGCCATTTTTAAATTTGTCATTTTGAAGTCTCATATCGAGACCTCATTCTCAGTCTTTCGAACCTTGTCGTCGCCCGATGTAAGGCTCAAAAATTTCGGTCAGTGTCAACGAACTTCAAGAATGAACGAATTATTTTGTATATTAATGTTGCAAAGATTCGGTCCATAAATGTTACCGCATACCAGCCGAAATGGGTCGACGTAACGAGAAGAGCGGCGGAAACAAGACGGCATTTACAGCACAAAGCGTCCTACTCATCGTGACCCGTTTCCGGGGCGCGTTCGAGGACCCGTCGGGCTTTTGTGTAACCTCCATCAGCGGTCGTCGTCGTGTTCCACCGACTGCGGGAGGCTCGTATCTCCACACCCGGATGCCCTCTCGCTGCCCAAACTTCGAATTAATTGTGTACATTTGTTGCGAAATTAATTATAGCGACGCTATATCGCTGGCCGTCGGGCGAGCGGAGACCCCTAAGAGGAGGCGACGCTATCACCGGCAGAGACAACGGCTTCGTCGAGCTGCGGAGTTCTGCGGTGCGGGAGAAAAAGGGACGGAGGTACCGAGGGATCGGTTCGCCGCTCGTCGTCGAGGGCTCCGATGCGGCAAGGGCTTTTGCAAGCCACAGGGACGATCAGCCCTTACCGAGGAAACTTAGTTTGTCCTTCGGGGATTCGATACTCACCTCACTTCACAGAAACCCGGGCTCTCCTGCTAGCGCGCTACTCCTGGACTCTCCTGCACTGGAATAACATTTGCTCGGAGTCCAAACAAGCTATGACCGTTTATCCTTTGGATAGTTGCGCATAGTTGGAGAAGAAACGTTATTTTGAGGTGCCGTTTTCGCTGTCTCGCAACCTGGAGAGACGACTGATCCAATGGGGTTGTTAGATTTTTCCAACAGTGTCACGATTTGAGTCGTATCGAAACTGATCCACAAGAGCCTACGGATCTGAATTTTTCAGAAATTTGTCATGGCAATGAACATCGCGGTCAGACGGACCATTTGTGACGTCACGAGAAACTACAGAAAGGTCTGATCATCTAAGTTCATATATCAGTATCTATGACCGTTTATCCTTTGGATAATTGCACATAGTTGGGGAAGAGACGTTATTTTGAGGTGCCGTTTTCGCAGTCTCGCAGCCTCGAGAGAAAACTACTGATCCAACGATGTTGGTAATTTTTTTTCTACACTATTAGGATTTGAGTCCTATCGAAACTGATTCACAAGAGCCTGTGGATCTGAATTTTTCAGAAATTTGTCATGCCAATGAACATCGCGGTCAGACGGACCATTTGCGATGGCAGAAGAGACTCCAAAGTAGGTCCGACCGTCTAGGCTCATGCGCTGAGAAAAGGATCTAGTAAATATGACTATATCGCTTGGGAGATATTACCATAGTACATAGTAGTACAGAACGAGGGCGCCATCTATGATAGGAAGTACCGGATTTATAAGCATTTTTTTTGTAGATATTGTGGTAAAATTTCTTGAAAAATCTGGGTCTTCATGTCATAGGTGATGCCCTAGTTGCGTACTACCATGAGCTATGGTAAGTTTTCTTAGATGACTGGTAGTTTTCACTATACCCTTCTCTCAGTGTATATGCGAGGCTATGACCGTTCATTCCTTGGATAGTTGCACATAGTTGGGGAAGAGACGGTGTCATTATGAGGTGCCGTTTTTGCCACCGCGCCACCTCTAGAGAAAACGACTGATCGAATGGGGTTGTTCGATTTTTGTTCGTTATCAGGATTGGTGTTATATAGAAACTGATCCATAAGAGACTTTGAACCTGGATTTTCCACCAAGTTTTCATGGTTGATGGCAACGAACATCGCGGTCAGACGTACCGTTTGCGATGGCACAAGAATCTAAAAAACTAAATCTGGATTATCTAGGCTCATCATTAACGTGGCAAATTGAAGATTAATTACGCAACGCACGTAGCGTAAGATCACTGAGAATGCGGATTGCACAGTCGACTAGTCGACAGCTGTGGGTCGAAAAAGCCGTCTCTAAAGCGCGAGGGACTCGGTCGGCCGGCACTAATTCGTAATAAGAAACCTCGTGGAATTATAATTAATACATTACTCGCGGCTCGAGATAGCTCGTAAAATTACTATGCTCGGCGAGAACAATGTTCCCGCAGGCAGCACACCGAAAATTCGTTGCACACGCAGACGAAGTACGGTGTATCGTTTATACAACGGGGCATAGTTCAGGGTGTTATGCCCCAGCTGGATGTTCGCCGGTTCGGAGCTCTGCCGTTCTCGTTATATTAGAAGTCGTGAGGCAGGTGCGCGGTTGTGATGAGAAAAGCGTTTCGGCGTGCGGCGGAAGCCTAGAGAGTTTTTGGGGCGAACGAGGAGAAACCGAAGGGAGAGAAAAGGCGGTAAGCGCTGGAGAACAAGGAAAGGTGAGGGTTAATTTTTGAGGCTTTCGTGAGAAAAATTGACGAGATTGTGAGGGGTAGGTAGGTGGGTGGGTAGGTGAGAGCGGGGCGAAATGGGACAGTGGGGCAAAACGGGACAACGGTTCAAAACGCAATATTCCAACACCCTTTGGATGGTCGCCGTGATGGTGAATGTCACAAAACGGCCATGTAAATCCGGACGTATCCTCGGGACAAAATGGACCATCCAAAACTTATTGGAAAATTGACTTTGTCCCACTTTGTCCCACTTTGCCCCGCTCTCCCCAATCCGAAGTGAAATGAGATAAAAGAGGAAAAGGACACGATCGTTCGGGAGGGTTGCGTCGAATACGGAAAGCCGTGAAATTCGCTGGCTCGCTGAACTGCGGAAATGCCTGACCCGTCGATACGTGGAATGTACCGTGTACCGAGTAAGCCTGCATAGTTCGCTCCAGGAGGTACATACACGACGTAGAGCCATACGTACGCCGCCGCTGCCGTTGGCTTTTCGGTTTGCTCCCCGCGCGTCTCCAGGTAGAATATGAACCACGAGCGGAGTATGCAGAGTCATTGTGCATCGCCAGCGAATCTCGGTGGCAGACGGAGCCTCCGGTGTGGTGGGCCACCGCGAGATCAGGCTCTTGTTAGCTCGATCAGCCTCTCGCTATCGCTTCCACCGCAGAAAGCCCCGCTATACCGCGGCGGGATGGCGGTGACAACGGGAACATTAGGGGTAGGAGCTTCCCGGTGGAACAGTAGCGAATGCCGCACCGGGAGACTTATACCGATATGCCTGACTGAGCGGCTGCCATGCATGCTCCGTTTTGTTGACGTTGGCTGAAGCACGGAAAACCGATTCTCAAGCAATATCCCATTCTCAAGCGTTTCCTCGTGCCCGGAGCGCCGACACCTTAATCCGCTAATGTCGAAGCGCCAGCTTCATTCATTCGGGGTACCGTCGAATGTGTACCAGGGTTGAAACAACACGGGACTAGCCTGATAAAAGCCTGGTTGACATTTTCGAGCGTTAGACGGGGGACTTGTTGGGGCCTCGGGGGGCTTCTTTTTGTCCAAGCTGAAGATTCGGCCCGATTGAGGGTCGAATTTTAAGTTGTTAGTTTGAACTTGAGATTGAACTTAAGATCGCAGTTTGGCCCGAACTTCATTGCGTGCTGTTGCTTAAGTTCATGTTGTGCTTAAATTAGATCTTAAATTCGAACTTAAGTCTGAACTCATATTCAATCGTAAGTTCAATCTTTAGTTCGTATTTAAGATAGAGTTCACATTTAAGATAGAGTTCACATTTAAGATAGAGTTCACATTTAAGATAGAGTTCACATTTAAGATAGAGTTCACATTTAAGATAGAGTTCACATTTAAGATAGAGTTCACATTTAAGATAGAGTTCACATTTAAGATAGAGTTCACATTTAAGATAGAGTTCACATTTAAGATACAGTTCACATTTAAGATAGAGTTCACATTTAAGATAGAGTTCACATTTAAGATAGAGTTCACATTTAAGATAGAGTTCACATTTAAGATACAGTTCACATTTAAGATACAGTTCACATTTAAGATACAGTTCACATTTAAGATAGAGTTCACATTTAAGATAGAGTTCACATTTAAGATAGAGTTCACATTTAAGATAGAGTTCACATTTAAGATAGAGTTCACATTTAAGATAGAGTTCACATTTAAGATAGAGTTCACATTTAAGATAGAGTTCACATTTAAGATAGAGTTCACATTTAAGATAGAGTTCACATTTAAGATAGAGTTCACATTTAAGATAGAGTTCACATTTAAGATAGAGTTCACATTTAAGATAGAGTTCACATTTAAGATAGAGTTCACATTTAAGATAGAGTTCACATTTAAGATAGAGTTCACATTTAAGATAGAGTTTAGACTTAAGTTCGAACTTGATATGAAACTTTAGCAGGAATCAAGATCGAAACGAGGTTCGGTCTTAAGCACGCAATGAAATTCGGGTAAAACTTCGAAATTAAGTTTAATATTAAGAGCGGTCTTAAGTCCAAACAAACGTCTTAAGACCCTAAGTGTCCGACAAATCCGCAAATCGAAAAGAAAATTTCATATTTTCATTTGTCGATCTCTCGGTGTGATTATTCATGAGGTTCATTTATTCACTGCTTCATCCGACACGGATGCCGTATGAGGGGCCGGAGCGAAGCGAGTTTCTTGAGACTCCCGCTGTGTTATGCCATTTCTACTCTACCCACGCCTGTTATTCCACATGTCTAGCTTTTCGCGATTCGCCCACTCCGGTTCTCCCGTCGAGCATCGCATGATACGACTTTCTCACTCTTTCCATTCTTTTCTCGAAAAAACCTTCGCAGGAGCGCCACACAAATATTTAATAACACGGAAAATTGACGCGTAGACGCACCGGCTCGAGGCCGCGGAGCGAGCGAGCGAGCTGGAAAGTGTGTCTGCGCACATGCTTGTATATGGAGATTTAAAAAATTCAGGTTTCACGCAGAAATAAGATTCCTTCTACATAGCATCATTCCGGTGCCGAGGGGCTTTTCCCAACATCGGCTGACTTGGGGATTTTATTGAGACAGGCTTTTTCTTTTATTCAACGAATTTTTCGTTATTTTATTGACGATTTTATAATAAAGACCTCGTCTGCTGCGACCTGCTGAGTTCGTACCCGATAAATGTGGGTGCCAATAGGTTCAGAAAAAATAATCGTTAAATCGATAATTTATTGACAATTTCGGAATCATTTTTAATTGACCCGAATAAATGAATAATGATCAGACGATCACAGGAGGGATTCATTTTCAGTCAGGAAGGCGGTATTTCCGGTTGTCGGCTCTAAAAAAAGTCGTGTCTGCATTCACTGTGCATCTGGTTCAGAAAAAATTATTAATATGTCGATAATTTATTCACGATTTCATAATAATTATTAACTGACCCGATTAAGTAAATAACGATGCGACAATCACAGGAGGGATTCATTTTCAGTCAGGAAGGCGTTGTGTCCGGTTGTCCGTTCTAAAAAAAATCGTGTCTGCATTAGACGGAGTCAACCTGCAACTTGGGATTGAATGCATACGCGAGTAAGAGGGGTCGAAGGAGGCGATCGCATCCAAGTGCACTTCACTTAAAATCCTGGATAATGATAAATCCACGATCCCTTCTATCCTCTTCTCGATGCCCATTAGCGAATGAATTATCCAGTAGTGTTTCAGCGTCAGCGAGCACTCCGGGCTCTTACGACGATCGAAGTTTGATTAATCGATAGCCAATTAAGTCGATTGGCTATTTGATTACGGTCTCTGGAATAGACGATCGGCGCGTAGACCGAGGCAATAAGGTCCCGACGATGTCCTGTAGCTGGACAATCCACGGAATTGTTTTGTTCCGCCCCCGTAAAAGGAGCTGACCAAGCCGATGTGTCTCGGGCTTCGCGACGGAGCAACGGCTCGGTCGGATACACGACACACCGTACCGAGGACTTCGCCTCCGTAAACCTTAGCTTATCCGGAATTTATAGTAAAGCAGGTTGTTTCTTCAGCGAACTCGGCACGAAGAAGGTAGTACACTGCGCCAAGCTGGAGGGCCAAGAAGCTCGGTCTGCAGCCATTAAGACGCTGTTGAGCTTCCCCGCTGCCGGTGAAAGCTGGCAAGAGGTAATGCTTTTGCTTTGTACACGATCCTTTTGCTTCTCGCATGGGGGAGTTCACTGTGCGAAAGAATGCCGGCATTCCACGCGTGGAAAAAGAAGAGAACACGACAGGGCAACGGGCCATACGCCGTATACAGAACAGCTTAAGAGGGTTTCTCGTACCCCGCGGGGCTGAACCGAGTTTCGACGGGAGAAATATGAGTATCTGCATGCCAGGGCTTGAAGAATTCTTCAACATTCCAAACGATCGTTGGACTGCCGATGAAAAGCGTGAACTACTTATCAAGCCATCCTAGTACACATTGAAGAGCGTTAGATCAGGGTCTGACAAGAATCTAAACAGGCCTTCTCAGGGCCTCAGCAGGGTCTGATGTAATGCTTTGAAATTCCCACCTAGCCAGGATCGCGGCAATGAGCAAACGTTTGTTCGGTACGTTTGACCCGTACCGGTGCACTTGTCGCTCAAAGCCGTTGACGGAAAATTGACATCGGTCAATGCAAGGCAAAGTGCCCACTCGAGTTTCCGGTCATCGACGTCATTTCGATTCACTTGAAAGTGAAAAATTGATAATCCATCCAGTTTTTTCCCTCTGGTGATTCTCATCGTTCCGTCTACAGCGCGCCGATAATAACGATCGAACGATTTGCCTTTTAGCAGATTGAGTGACGTGTTTTACTGGGAAAGCGCTCCATCCTCCCTCCCCCTTCTCCCCCCCCCCCCTTCACAAATCGCGTAATGAATTTGCGTATTGACATAGAAATTGATGGACGAACGGGAGTAGTGCCGGGCTTGACTACTACCGCCGCCACTACCACCACTACCATTATCCCGTGGTATAATTCTATGTCTACGACCGTAATTGGATCACCATTCCAATCGGCGTGGTTCGGATGCATTGTGGTTCACCACGTTATTTG
The DNA here is from genome assembly GCA_917499995.1 of Ichneumon xanthorius. Classification (NCBI taxonomy): domain Eukaryota; kingdom Metazoa; phylum Arthropoda; class Insecta; order Hymenoptera; family Ichneumonidae; genus Ichneumon; species Ichneumon xanthorius. The sequence goes on from OU824201.1 coordinate 13,936,540, forward strand.
CCATGGGGCACTGCCACGGGTACGCAACAACCGGCGGCCGGTTGATGGATCAATCTACATGCCTTGTTGTTGATATTCTCTCGTTGGCAGATCTTTGATTATATATATTTGATCAATGCGCACTGTGCAGCCGGCGAAATCATTGGTCACATTTCGGCGATTCATCGATAATTTCGATTTATCGTCAGAAATCGATAAATTTTTTTCACCAATGGAAAGTCTCCGCTGGAACGAAATCCAAACGATCGGCATTGCCGATCTCTCGTTGGCCTAGAAAGCATTCAAACGTCAAGATCCGTGCGACTCTCGGGGAACGAACGCTATCTCGCTCGATTAATAATCGAATACGGGCGGCCGATAGCGAACGCGACAGCGAGTCGGAATGACGGAAATGGGATTTCAAGATGTAACGACTGACACGCCTCTCGTACCGAGAAAGATTCGTTTTCCCGACGTTCGTTGGCGAACCTTTGAAGAATGCGGTTGCCTGGCCGATGTAATATCCGACTTCTGACGTTGTAACCCACGAAGTTCAACTTCTTTCTTTCGCCGTAGCTTCTGATCAACAAAATATTCTCTGCTGTCGAACGGGCTTACTCGACCGGATGTTATCGTACTCTGCCGATCGCACATCCCGAACGTCAGACAATTCTTATCGACGCGACCGGAGCTTGGAACGACCTGTCCTGACAGTTCGCGAAAGGACTGAAAAAGCTCGATTCAACCTCGAGACAGGGTATTCCGAGGAAATTAGGTCGAAATAGGGTAAAACTATCGAAGCGCGGACGTAGAGATACCGGACTAGGTGGATGAGAGGAGAAGCAGCCAGTACCACCGCCATCCTATAAATCCACTGTGCCGAGATAACTGGGCCACGGGTAGAACCCTGCAATCGATGCGTTCTGGCGAAACCGCGCTCTCTTCCACTTCCTCCAGTATCGCCATCGCCGCCGCGACCCCTCGCACAGACTTCTCCATGCCGAAACTCCACCTCTGCCGGGTCTGTCGACGAACTGGCTCTGAAACTTGCAACCCTCTCTCATCCCTCTCAACGTACCCGAAAATCCGTCCGGCTCTCGTTCCGCCCGGCTCGCTTTCCGTCCACGAACACCAATGTGCTGCGAGTGTAAGATCAACGATATCCCGACGTACACGTGGGACACATTGAGACACTCACATACACCCATTCCTGGAACGTATATTAACGTCGATCAATGCCGCTCTCGTGTTCGTAGTCAGCAGCGGTAATCTCCAGTAGAGATTCTCCATGGCGGTCCAATACTCTTCTCGAGTCTAACCTACCGACCCGTTCCTCGGGTCTTTGTACTTGGCAGCTGTGTACCCAGAAATCATTAAATATCTCCATAGCAGAAAGCAATTCCGGTTGATATGATCATGAATTTTCTTAAGAACGAAAATCAGAAGTGCCCTAGTAGACATTTTTGGGCGTTATATCGGGCGCTGATAGGGTGTCGATAAGGTCTTATCAGGGCCCGATGTAACGCACGAAAATGGTACTCGGGTACACTGAGAAAAACTTACATAGTAAATAGTTCCCAGGGGGGACGTCTACATTTTACAGTTACGACAATGACCAAAAATTGTAGTTGTAACTATAATCATAGTTTAATCAATTGAGTTTATACTATCACAAACTATCTATATAGACGTCCCCCTGGGAAGTATTCGTTATAGTAGGAAATACCATGCTTTTTCTCAGTGTACGCTGTCCTTCATTGACGCCTGCTCTTCCATACAGCTGTATTCGGATTGTCCGGAGATTAACGAATAACATGGCGAGTTCATCAGAAAATGACGATCCCTCAAACACTATTTGATTAGCCACATCACCCGGACATTCCGGGTATGTGGCGATGGCCGCTTGCGTCTTGGATGGAATTAAATATATTCAATCCGAGTTGTAATATAATGTAATATGTCAAGTGCTTTATCAGTCGGAGATTCGGGAGAGTACCGTTCTCGTTGTCAGTCGGAGCTGAACTATCCTGAGCGGGCGTGAAGCTCAGGACCCCAATCACCGCTTTAACAAAGGACAAAGTCGCGAAACTGTTTAATCTAATAGATAGAACACGCGACAAGGATCCGCTCTCGGTGACTCGGATGTGAGATAACTCTAAGGGCTTCTCTGAAGAGTATATCTAAAAATAATACGATTCGATCGATCGAATAAATATTATAAAGGGGCTGATATTAAAGAGTCGAAACTCGGGCCGTTACGTTACAGTGGCGTCATTACTGGAGCCGTTACATTACATTGCTCCATGGGAAGATATTGCGATTGGAGGTACAACTACCAAATGCCCTTAATGCCGCATGACCAAATCCTGTACTATCGTCATTCATCTCTGTTCTACTTCCGTACTTCCTCTCTCCATTTCAGCCTGCTTTCTTCTCCAGGGGCTGATATTAAAGAGTTGAAGCTCGGGCCGTTACATTACCGGAGCCGTTACATTACATTGCCTTGCTCCGTGGGAAGATATTGCGATTGGTGGCAGAACTTCAAACGCCCTTAATGCCGCATGACCAAATCCTGTACTATCGTCATTCATCTCTGTTTTACTTCCGTACTTCCTTTCTCCATTTCAGCCTGCTTTCTTCTTCAGAAAAATTCCACCATAAGCACGAGTGTCGCGTGATGTCGCGTAAGGAATACGGCGTCTCGCGCGGAGGCCATCCATCACTCGACGTCGATACGTCTTTGGCGGACAGAGGGAAAGTCGCATTCGCTGGCTCTGTTCGAAAGCTCGCTTCCTCTGTGCGAAGCCCTCCGGTACCACGAAAGACATAATTCAGTCGGCGCCTGCACGCGCCCGGTGCGGCACGCCGTGCTGTGCAACCTTGATATATGGAAACCGGTGAGAGAACGAACGACAACGATGGCCGTGGCGTTTCTTGGCCGCAGGGAATCCCGCAAGATGTCCGGTGGCCTGGCTCGCCCTTCGTATCTCACCGCCGCTTCCCGTCCTCTCACCCTTGTCCTCGTCGAGACAAACAGAAACAAAGCCGTGATTTACGAGCGACCTGTCAGGCACGTCGAACTTTTTTCTCTCAGATATATGTATTCAGTTTCGCTCGGAATATAGATATTCTAAATTGGAATCGGTATCCTTGTCCAACGGTCGTTGCCGAAAGATGGATCAAGAGAAGATCAGAGAGTCGAGAATGTGACTTCAGGATCATCCAATCATGAAGTACCGGCGAGATGAATGCCAGGCCGGGGATTATTGTGGCATTGTTTGACTCGTATGACGAAAAATTCGGAACTTTGGTCATCCACCCCATGGTGAATCGGATCAGAGACATCACGGGTCTTTCCTGGAATGTATTCGGTTTCTCTCCGAATATCGATATTCTAAATTCGGTAAATAGGTAGGGGAAAAGTGGTGAATATGGCCCACCTCGATTAACCCGTAAATCAATGATATATGGACCGGGCCATATTCCCCACTTTTACCCTATTATTGACCAAAGGAGGTCGCCGAAACATAGAGAAGATCAGAGAGTCGACAATGTGGCTTGAGGATCATCGAATCTTGAAGTACCGTCAAGATGAATCCCAGACATGGGATTATTGTGGTACTGTTTGACTGAAAAATTCAGGACTCATTTGGTCATCCACCGCATGGTGAATCTGGTCCGACAGATCGCTGACCTTTCCTGGAATGTATTCCGTTTCTCCCCAAATATTGATCATTTAAATTCAAATCGGTATCATTGATCGAAGGTGGTCGCCGAGCCATAATCAAAGAGTCGACAATGTGGCTTCAGGATCATCCAATCTTGAAGTCGAGCTGAATCCCAGACCTGGGATTATTGTGGCATTGTTTGACGATATCGGAAACAACCCCAATCTCGCACCATGAAAAATTCAGGACTCGTTCGGTCATCCACCGCATGGTGAATCGGATCAGAAGGATCGCGGACCTTTCCTGAAATGAGCCTCTTGACGACGAGAGGATGAGTCTAGCTGGCGCGGTGTCGTTATCCGAAGAAAGGTATTGAAACGGTGCGCCTTGCCTCTGCGAGTCGGCTCATTGTGTCCATCCGCGACCTCCCAGAACTAACAAGACGCAAATACAGCAACGGCGTACCGTTTGTCGCTTCAGTAGATCATTCTTGCTCTTCCTCACTGCACAAGGTGGAAAATCCAAGAATGCGTATCGCGCTGGAGTGTTATCTGCGCTCACATTTCTACAGCTCCGTCGGAGTATCGGAGCTTTCTTCATCTCCTTTCGACCCCGTTCGTTGCCTTCGTCCCGGAGTAGGATGTCGTGTACGTTTGTCAGCTTTTCGCGCTCCACGTACAGTAATATTGGTTCGTTCGTGCGAACACGCGGGAGGAATGAGAGCAGAGAGCGGAAAATATATATCGTGATCTTTCCTCCGTTTCCAGTGACAGTCGACCGTCTGCAAGGTAGTCGGATGCCGCTGCGTCGAAGACGAGCCGAGTGGTATCACCGTCGGATTACACTCGACTTGTACGTTGGCGGAAGAGCGTGGGTCAAAACGAACCTTGGGGCAAACGGACAATTGTTACCATATTTTTATATTTTTTTACGAGACACCAAATCCAGATTTATTTAGAATGGAGAATAGGGGTTTCTCCACCGCGTTATCAATTTACAATTACAATTACAATTTACGAAAAACAATTTATGCCTTCGCTCGACTCCGGCCCAGCTTTAAGTTGCTGTTCGGTCCACAACGAGGGTCCGTTTTGCCTCGGTCTCGACTGTGAACCTACACAGTAAACAAATGGTACATTTGACAAACTTTTTTTGTCCACGAACGTTCACAATCATTTTCTTGGTAAGTTTACAAAAATATTTGTAAGATTAACAGACATTTTTTGTAAAATGGATAATATTTTTTGTAAAATGGATAATATTTTTTGTAAAATGGATAATATTTTTTGTAAAATGGATAATATTTTTTGTAAAATGGATAATATTTTTTGTAAAATGGATAATATTTTTTGTAAAATGGATAATATTTTTTGTAAAATGGATAATATTTTTTGTAAAATGGATAATATTTTTTGTAAAATGGATAATATTTTTTGTAAAATGAATAATATTTTTTGTAAAATGGATAATATTGTTTGTAAAATGGATAATATTTTTTGTAAAATGGATAATATTGTTTGTAAAATGGATAATATTTTTTGTAAAATGGATAATATTGTTTGTAAAATGGATAATATTTTTTGTAAAATGGATAATATTTTTTGTAAAATTAACAAGAACAGAATTGCGGACGTTTGTGGATAAGTAACGTTTGTACCTATTTTACAGTGTAGGGTAATATGGGTTTTTTTACGGTCAGAGACGAACATCCTTTAGAAAATCATTGAACATCAGTGATGAACTAAACAAACATTATTCCTTAATGATTTTGTTCACTCCCTCCTTCCTTGGCAGAAATTTCGGCGTGCCAAATCCGGGCCTGAGTAGGCGCTCACAATGCCATATCAGGGCCTTATCAGGACGCGATGTAATGCGCGAAAATGTTCACCGGAGTCTTTCTTCCGTCGTTCTTCATTAAACCTTGCGTAGTCTCCGTCGAGAAACCGCGACCGCCTGGCACCGGTTGGGCTGATTGCTTTTTTTCGCAACTCCGCAGTCCGTCGTAACTTGCAGTTTTTTTATACAGCGCACCGCCACTTACTCCTTTTCGTTGCGTTCCCTTCGGCTTTCCCCTTTCGTCATCGTAAACTCGAAGAGCGATGTGGACGAGGCATCCTCCCTCTCCGTTCCTCGTCGTTCCGTCGGTTGATGGATGCAAGTCCTGTTGGGCGCAATCCTGGCTCACTCTGCTCACTCCAATTCCCCGGTACACTCGCGCGCGGGGTCATTCGAGTTCGCTGGGTCAGCTGCTAGGACGGACGGTGCCGGGCGGCGTGCGGGGAGGGTTAACTCTCACGGAACAGCACTCCGAGAGGGTGGAAACATCCCTCTCGAAGTGCTGCTGCCGCTACCACTTCTGCCAGTGCCTCGGAGCCTCGCCACGAGGATAGCTAATCGATAGCGAAGTGTACGTCGCAAATAATCCAAGGGATCCTTCCCAGACGAGCGAAAGACAAAGTTAGTCCACTTCCTGCGATCTTTTCACTCTTCCTCCGTGCCAATTGTTTGCCCCCTTCATTTCCCGCGATATGACGGATAGCGATGCGACGCGTCGTACCGCACGCCAAGTGCACACCCAGCCGATTTTGTTTGAGAAGCATGAAGGACTAATATGAACACTTACATTGACGGTAACATTTACTGGAACTTGTGGGCTGGGAACGCACATATTGCCGGTGATTTATCTGTCGATTTGTTTTTCTGTTGATTTTTACCCACCTAAGAATATGGTCATTTTTTCCAGGAGACGGGTTCACAAAATTTTGCGTATCTGACTAAGAATTTCGTGGATTAAAACTAAGAAATTCGTGGATTAAAACCAAGAATTTCGTGGATTAACGCTGAGAATTCTGTGGAAAAGAATGGAGAATTTAGTCAATCAATTTTTTACCTATATATGCATAAAAACAATTTAATCGACATAATATACCTAAAACCAAGAGGAACGGAAGAAGAAATATCTGTCATATGTCGTCAGTCCGACAGCGATCCGCTGTTACTGTTGATGGTCCTCTAAACTTGGAATTGCGAATAGGGTACAAGTGGTTAATATGGCCCACCTCGATTAACACGTAAATCAATGGTATATGGACCGGGCCATATTCCCCACTTTAACCCTATGTTATTCAAAATTCCATCCCACACGCTATAATTCTAGCAGGTCGATTTTCGTAGCATACGGAATGGAATTCGTCGTTTTTCCGTTGCAATTATTTCTGCAATACGTATCTCGACATTGACGGAGAAACATGTGTGTATTTTTCATAACGAACGAAGAAATAAATCCGATTGACCCAGTGATCGTGCATTCCACTGACGTATCGAGTGATTAAATATTGTCCAGTTATAGGAGGCACACACGCGACTACTGAAATGTTTGACATTCATCACAAGGTTTCCAACGTGGCACTCGTTTGCATAGCATTCATATACATTTACAACGATCCCCGGTATCCGCCGGCCGCCGAGCGCCGGATTGTCCGTTTTCCTATTTAATATACAAACTAGTTTGACGTTATAACGACGGTACATAGCATGTGTAGTTTAGTTATTCGTGTATAAATATAGCAATGAAACACGTTGACGCGTACGAACCCGAAGCCGATGGGAACCGTCGCCGGTGGCCAGGGGCTCCGTACGTGTGGCTGACAGTTCAGCGAAATTCGGGCTAAACCGCGGAAGCCGTAATTAATGTTTGTGTTTGGTAATTCGCCAATTTTCAACAGGCACGCGGTAACTTCGCGATAGAGCCGAGCATCGGAGAGAACGAACCCGTAGGTAACTGTCATCTGGGACGAATTACAATGGACGCGCTGATGAGCCGAGGAGAATAAGGGGAAGAGTATGAGGAGTGCGAATGAGCGACAAACTGCGAGAGGAAGAGAAACGAGTGAACTAATGGTTGGTATGTGGAAAGGGGGCTGCGCTGCGATTTCTAAAAAATCTCGATTTGCGAGTGGTCCGAAATCCGAACTAAATGCACGCACACATACGCATGGAGAAGCAACGATCCCGTAACGAATTCACAAATCGCCAGAGCCTCTCTCGCATTACGGTCGGACAAATACACGATGCAAATATAAATATCGCATCGTCTGCAGAGCGGAATCAAACATCGGAGTGTTGGCGGTCCCGCACCGAATGTCGCACTGGGGTATAGCGATTGAAATTGACGATATACAATTAGGTAAACTAATGTTGCCAGCGACAGTAGGCGCTGAAATATGGCCAATTCGATTATCGATTATGCATATGCACAAGGTACACCGAGTGATATCGACTCCGGGGCAATGCGATGGATATTGGATGTCCTTCGTTCGAAGTAGTTCGCCAGTTGGGTTCCCGTGCCTAATGTGATTTGGGAAGATGCAGGAGGGTCCCGGGTTAAGCTGTAATCTCGCAAGGACGTGTCACATATCCGTCGGTGAACTCGGCGACACCGGGGAGAGGATTATATATCGGGCGAACGGGCGCCTAGCGAGAGGCCGAAGGACGTCTCACTTAGGTGCAATATAGCGTTGAGGTGGTGGAAGCGAGGTAGCAACCAGAGAGATGCGTCGGGTCGAGGACGTACTCTGGTGGTCCTCATGGTGCATCGTCGCCCAGGCAAGTTGAGGCAATTGTCTGTAAATGATGGATGCCTAGTCGCCGACCAGCGGAGAGAGAGGTCTGTATGACCGGTCCTACTTGGCAACGCGGGGAGTTAACGGGATCAAATGACAATTACCACCGCAGAACGCCCGTTGAACAATGACGAATGTACCAGCGCGGCGTTGAGGAAGGGAATATTCCCTCGTGAGGCATCTACCGCTGCTACTCATCGAACAAAGGAATAATGCATGGCCACACGTTAGAAACAGGATATGCGTACTACATCGTCCAGGAGCATGTTACCATCTACCAAGCCTGAAATACGAACCTTCGTGGAGTTCATGGAATTCTGCCTGAACACTGCTGTTCATAAATGGACCTGGGTTTTATGGATATCAATATCGAAGGAATCAATATCGAAGGAATCAATATCGAAGGAATCAATATCAAAGGAATCAATATCAAAGGAATCAATATCAAAGGAATCAATATCAAAGGAATCAATATCAAAGGAATCAATATCAAAGGAATCAATATCAAAGGAATCAATATCAAAGGAATCAATATCAAAGGAATCAATATCAAAGGAATCAATATCAAAGGAATCAATATCAAAGGAATCAATATCAAAGGAATCAATATCAAAGGAATCAATATCAAAGGAATCAATATCAAAGGAATCAATATCAAAGGAATCAATATCAAAGGAATCAATATCAAAGGAATCAATATCAAAGGAATCAGGCAAGCCATCCAGTCTTGTTAAATGTCTTGCAGGATATTTTCGAACCTCTCAAAACATAAGCAAGATAACCAGGAGGACAAAAGAATAAGAGAAACCAGGCATTTATGAACAGCAGTGTACAAACATAACTGCGAGCTGCGTGAAAAATAATCATGAAACTCCGAGGCTAATCCATTAGCCATCGGTCGTCGTCGTTGATATAAAAAAATAAATGAAGATTGAAAGTGTAAAGAGTCGAGAAAAGATCAACTAACAACAAAAAATGGGCCAGTGAGGATCATGGCTCTATAGAAGAAACGACGCAGCTCGATATCGGGATTCATCGATACGTAGGTCCCGAAATACGGTGTATTCTTCGGCAGGTCGTTTCGTGCGGAACGAAGCGTTGATTGCGATGGGAGGATGGTCACCCAATTAAAAAGGAAAATGGGAGGAGGGCAATCGAGCGGGGAGGGCTCCGATATTTCACGCTCTTGGGGAAGATGCAGAGTCCCCCTCTCCCGATCGATTGTTATTTTCCGTCAATGCTGCAGTACACCGTTCCAGCTACATGTCCGTCTCGCCTCGCGACCGAGGCTGCACTCACCCCCGCGGCGGAGCTGGTCGGTCCGCCACGCAACGTTCGTTAAGACTTATTTATTTCCCAATTTTTAAGCTATCGCCCAGCTCCTCTCTTTTTCATTCTACGCGAGTCCTGTGGACTCATGTGTGATTTTTTTTTTCATCGCGAAACCTATCCGCTTTCTAGTGCCCGGGTCCTCGTTCGATCTTTTTCACTCGGCAATTACACCGCCGCAACTCGTATATCAACCGCTATTCAATCAAGGTATCTTGTTCTAAGCCCTGCCGCTGCGAACCAACTCCTAAGCGCCAATCATGTTGAGTCCATTGGGACGATAGGAGGGGGAGAGCTTGATAGATGGATTCAATACACGTTAAAGGGATGCCTCTTCGTGGATCTTGAAATCCCGATACTCAGGCCGAAGTACGTCGTGGCTCGAAGGCTCCTCCCTCACTTCTCTCGTTCGTGCACTTCCGTCTAACATCCGCATCCCCACTCGCCCTTCTATCCTTCTATCCTCTGTACACTTGACAGGGGGGTAAACGAAACCTACATAATCTTATTCGGCCACATCAATCAACTCCGTCGATATCTATCGCAGCTCGCCGCCGAACTCCCTATCCATATGCAGCCTTTTGTATACTGATGCGTGTATTGATATGGGATACATTCGAAAAGAAATCCCATTATATAACCACTCAACAGTAATTCGTACCGTCACCGCAACTTTGCTGTGACATGGGTCACGGCAACTATACATGGTACTATCTCAGCAACTATACATTGTATCATCTCCGCAACCATTTATGGTACCACCTCAGCAACTATACATTACCATCTCAGCAACTACACATTACCATCTCCGCAACTATACATGGTACAATCTCCGCAACTATACATGGTACCATTTCCGTAACTATACATGGTACCATTTCAGTAACTATACATAGTACCATGTCAGTAACTATACATGGTACCATCTCCGCATTTATACATGGCACCATCTCCGCAACTATACATTGTACCATCTGGTTTTTCTGATTTTCTATCTTCCTGGATATCTTGCTCTATGTCTTCACGAGGTCAGAGATGCCAAGGAAGACATTCAGCAAGACGTCCAGCAAGACGCAAGGAAATCCAGGCATTCATCAACAGCAGTGTACCATCTCCGCAACTATACGTGGTACCATTTCCCCATCATACATGATACCATCTCGGCAACTATATATGGTACCATCTTCGCAACTATGCATGGTACCATCTCCGTAACTATATATGAACCCGATTGTCCCAGAACCTCCGAGCTTTCGAGCGAACCGCCGATGGTTGCTAGCTTTACGGCGAGCAAACTACCTCATACAAAGTAGCAATTACTAGATTTATCGCCACTGGAACATGGTCCCGGGTTCGATATTTTAATTAACGAATAAGTTGGATCAATGTGGCGAGCGTGGTCTACGGTTTACGATCCGGGATGGCACCTAATGTCGGTCAATACCTCATACGCCTTTGCGAGCAGTTTGCTGTGGAGGTTCGGTCCTCCGCAACCTATCGAGGTTGATCCCATGGATAGCTCGTTTACAAGTAATTAAGCCGGCATAGCGCACGCCACGGGGAAGGGGCCGAGACGGGGGATGAGTGAGAACAGAGGGAATGGAGAAGGCCACTGTCCCGACGTCATATGTGCTAAGCCGTACTTATCCGTGCGGAGGGCTATTCGATCCAACGTTCGCTACGGAGAACGCCGCATACGTCTAGGGCTCCTCGCGGTATTATCAATCCCATAGGCATATCGTGGCTCGGCAGCTGCCCTACCTTCGAGCATACCACTACCACCCATCAACTTAATCTACTCACGTACCTATGCATATCCGCATTGGCGGAGCGACGGGATCCTCGCACCCGGTCAAACATCCCGACCATTGTGCCTATCTGTTGGTCTGCACTGCGGCACACTCAGGGTAATGGCTTTGAAAATGATTCTATTCCTGGAAATAATGGTGTTGCAGCATGCATAGAGAACACGTGTGTATACAATGTATCGTGTAGCACGTTATGCTGATTCCCAATCGGGTAGATCCATATAAGTGCAAACCCATCGCTTTGGACTCTGGGAAACAAAGCCCGACACATGGGAACCTCGTAAACGCGGCCACTTCGTGCCCGGCTCATATCCACCACCTAGACTACGTTTCTTGCGAAGCCTAATGTCGAAGCGCCACTTTAAAGGCCCATCGGGAATGCGAATTTCAATTCTATGGCGCCCTGAAGAAGCACCAGAGTAAATTTCCTCGAGTTGGAACAGCTGTGATTTTACATCGAGCAAACTTCGCCCGGGGAAGTTCACTTGCAGAATTAAATTCGACGAGTGAGTAATTTTGTTATTATTCCCAAAGCCAGTGCATTGACAGTGCATTCGCCAAAGATGAAATTTGATGACGTGCAGATATCTTCAGGGTCATAATTCTTTGATTGCATCCAGAAGGTCGTGGGATGGAGAATTATCTGCACCTACGATATAATACAGCTGGGTGTGGATCCTTGGAGACTCACGTGGACACTCAGGCGGACTCGTCCAAAGACTCGGGGAAGATCAACGCGAACCTACGGAAGGCGCAAGCCAAAAATAATACGCTGCTATCAGATATAAATTGTTATCTCGAAACTTACCCAACATAATACTTTTTGGCAAACCTGATGACTGATTCGATCCGACACTTGCGCTTCACGCTAGAAGAATTCCCAACTTTTCGTCCAATGGTCGGAGGACGGGGAGGAGCGAACAAAGTTGAGCAGCGACCGACGACGAAAGACCCGGAAGTGGTGCAACCGCGTGGGGCTTACCGTACCCGGGATGTCGTACCGAGGACTAAAACTACGGCGACGACGTCATGTTCCTCCCAAGTTGGTTCGACGATGCGTGATAAATGCAAGTTTCCATTGTTTTCAATGCCCATCTTGACGTGCCTCCCCATCCACCCCCTCGCTTCTCTGTAATTCTTCCTATACTCCAGGTCGGCTTTCCCCGTTCCCCACCGTCGTCCCGACTTGTCTCCTCTCCGTCGCTATCTCGAGTGCTTCCCTCGGTGCATTGTCTTCCTTCGTCCACAGTTTAAGTGTTCGAGGCGATGCACGCTGTCCGCGAGCGGGAAGATAGCCGGGCAAAGTAAGGGGATGAACGACTAGCACAGGCGATACCGACCGAGGTGGATCGTAAAGGGTGCAAAGTGGTGGCAAAGTTGATTGGGGTTAAGCACCCACAAACCCTCATTCAGTTTTATTGAGTCGGGGTGGGTTATACAGTAGTTTGGTACCGTTGAAACGGTTATCAATTATTCAAGCGTCATTGAAATTTGTGAAATGCCAATAATCACGATGACTATACTCAGGACGTCTCTTTGACTTTTTGAGAATGTTGAAAATTGCCTCTTTGTCTGACTTAGATAAAATAACGGCATTCCTTTACCAATTACCATTATTATTGGTAATTGATCGATTACCATTATTAACCTGTGCGCATGCGCAGTACCGTTATATTACTCCATAAGGAGTAATGGTCATTGGCGAATATTACTGTTGTACGACGCCAGAAATGTGGTCATTTTAACGAAGTTGGAAAATAATTATTGCACGCTGCATGGGAGAGAGCGGATTTTCACCTCGTATGATTTCGACGATTCTTCGGCCATATGATTTTCGGCCATACTTCAATCGGGCCGATTGAAGTTTCGGCAAAGTAATGTCGCTCAATTTGTAGATTGCAAATCCACGTACCACAATCCTGAAGCAAGCAAATCCCGCTTGGATAAAGGCGCAGCGGGCACTCTAACTGGCAAAGAGACCTAACGGAGAAACCTCGCGATACAGGAAACCCAATTTCAGGGATGCGAACCATGTTGGTGACAATGGCGTCGGATGTGTAGCCACGGAGCACCTACGTGCGTCCGTGATATGCATACGTACGCTGTACGTACGACTGGCCGTGTTTGTTTGTTTCGACAAATGGCACTGTTAATAGGATTCTAACCGGATTATCGTTGTAACAAGGGACCAGACCTACCGGTGTGACATGCAGAAAATCCGAACCCAGAAATTCCTAGCAATGCGCAGGGTATTGTTAATCAGTGGCCTTCCAGTCTCGAAAAATCCTTTCCATCACGCGTACTACAATATTATTCGCCTTATGTCGATGTTTCATTCGCCGATTCGGTCAATTGAGGAACATGAATTATCATTGGCCCTGCCTTGACATGCCTTTTATCATCGTTGTCAAAAAAATATCAAAGTCTGAGCGCATCCCAATTTCTTGCGACGATCGAAATGCGATCCGCCAATGTTTGCCAATATTTTTATATTCATCTACCATACAACTATATACATATTTATATATTTTATATACGATGTTATTTTGTTTACTTTTAGTCTTGTTATTATTTTCTCTTCTGCTTGGTTTTTTATACACTATATTATTCGGTTTATTTTAGTCTTATTATTAGGTTCTCATCTTCTGCAACTCCTCATGTAAATGTGCATGCCCGTGTATAAAGAAAAAAAATATATATATATATATTTACAAGCCTATGCTTGTAACAAGATAATGCTTTCATTGACAATTTCGATAATAAAATAACGCTCTCGCTCGGATACTTGCGCGGCCAGCGGATGCAAATAAAAAGAATTTGTCAGTCGACGATTCACCCTCGTTCTTCCAGCGTATGGCGGAATGATGGAGAACGGGAATTTCTCGGTTTTCGTTCGAAAGAGGGGGAAGGGATACAATCGACGAGGGGAAGAAAAATAACGGTTCCAGGGTTGAGAGGCAATCATTCGCGCGAGAACGGCGATTTGGAATGGGAACAATAGATACCTCCCTATTCTTCAAGATTTCGGGATAAACTGGGCTAAGCTACACCTACGCTACATCGGCGTTTCATACGAGCAACCGAAAGAGGGCGAGTCATCGAGGACAGACACGGCTGCTGGGCGAAGAAATTTTCCTCTGGTTATAGGGCCATATGATTTCGCAGGGGCTGCTGATCGCATTATAATGGCGAGCAACCATCCACGTGTGCGGGGTAGCGGAGCATCCTCTATCGTCCCATCGTCACCCCTATCGGATTTTCCGATCGGCCTGCGTACACGTGGCGATGCATCGAAATAGTCGCTCTACATCTTACGCACGTAGACCCGCGCGAAATGTCCTGCCAGGAACTATACCGACGTTGGTATAACGTGAAGGTAATCCAAATTCCATCGCATCTGCACGCTGTGGAAAATAAATGGCTGGATCCACCAAGACGCGTTGACATACGTTCGAAGGCGTTATTTGGTTGGTACAACAAAAATGTTTCTTTGCTTTGACATGTTTTGAATCGACGGAAGAGCATAATAGTTCAGCAAAAGAAGGCTTAAGTTGCACCAACTAAATAAAAGCTTTAAACGTATGACGTATTTTTTCTCAGTGTAGTTATCGTCAATATACAAGAAACGTGTCAGCTTGACTTGCATAGAGTGACGATATCGCGACCCGAATCATTTACTGTTTTCACAATGCCACAAGATAGCGGTCGATTCTTCAGGATTTCGTATAACGTGAAGGTAATCCAAATTCCATCCCATCTGCACGCTGTGGAAAAGAAATGGCTGGGTCAACCAAGGCAGGTTGACATTCGTTCGAAGGCGTTATTTGGTTGGTACAACAAAAATGTTTCTTCACTTTCACATGTTTTGAATTGACGGAAGCGTATAATAGAAGGCTTGAGTTGTACCAACTAAAGGCGTCTCTTTTCCACAATGTAGTTATCGTTAATGCGCAAACGTCTCATCTTGACTCGCATAGAGTGACGATATCGCGACCCAAATCATTTACCGTTTTCCCAATGCCACAAGATTCTTCAAGATTTCGGGAAAAATTGATCTAAGCTACACATACGCTACATCCGTGTTTCATAAACATGTAACATAAATATTTCAAAAAGTCATAAACGTTTCAAAACAAGTAACAACCGAAAGATGTCTGGTCATCGAGGACAAACACGGCAGCAGGGTGAAGAAAATTTTCTCCGCTCACAGGGCCGTATGATTTCGCAGGCTCCGCTGATCGCGCTGTAATGACGATCCACCGTCCGCTTGTGCGGGTCAGCGGAGAATCCTGTATCGTCTCATCGCCAACCCTATCGGATTTTCCGATCAGTCTGCCCACACGAGGCGATGCATCGAAATAGTCGCTCTGCATTCCACCTGCGTAGACCCGCTAAATGTCCTACCGGGAACACGGACGACGGTACAACGCGAAGGTAATCCGAATTCCATCGCATTTGCAGTTCTCGTCAATGCGCAAACGTGTCAGCTTAACTCGCGCAGAGTAGCGATACCCCGAGCCAAATCACTGACTGTGTCCACAATGCACAGGAGAAATTTCACAGGTAGACGACGGCGGTGGTTCGGCTAAGCTGTATATAATAGCGCTCAGAAGGAAATGGGGTAACCATGCAGAGTGAGGACGATATACTCAAAGCGGCGTTCAGTCGCAGTTGCGGAGACAAGTGGAGAGGTGGTAGGTAGGGCGACTGCTGTCAGGGTGGTGGTGGAGAACGTTTGTAGGCAGTCAGCACACAGGGGAGTAGCGGCTAATGAAGATGTTTGTCAATACTGCCATGTTACCCTGCTGGATGGTGCACCGGACCGCCTTCGTCCTGCTGGCTCGTACGTTTCCCCTCGCGTCCGCGCTCGCGGGGGCGGAGGGGGAGGCGAGGAGTGCATCCAACGGATGCCCGATACATGTATACGCCTCGAAGTCGGGTACCATGCCAAACCACGCGCAATGTCGGGAGCAGCGGCCCGTACGGTGAAGGTCCTTGGTTATCCAATGGTGCTTGCCACCCTGGAGTAGGCAAGACGTCCTTCGTTACCCTTAATATCCCGTTATAACCGAATTAGGCGAAATTGCGTGAGCCTCGAATGCCGGCCTCGGACGAACCACTCGAACGGAGCGTTTGTGTCAATACATCTTCAGTTTGATGTGTAGTGTAGACTGTCCGATGTAACGGACCGAACGAAGTCGGCCAAAAGAAAGTATGAAAGTGGTGTTGGGAATGAAAGTGTCATAAGTGTATTGCGGTAGATCGGTTGCTTTATTAGACCTTTTCCGAAACTCGTCGAGAGTTCTCTGGGCTTGATAAGGCGGCTGATTGAATGCTGTCAAATATCGCACCAGGACACGCCTGCAAACTTATATTGATTCGAACTGACTTAGGGTCAAAGTTTAAGTTAGTTTAAACTTAAGATCGAAGTTTGGTAGGAACTTCATTGTGTGCTTACGATCTGTCTTAAGGTTCAACTTAAGTCTGAACTCAAATTCGATCGTAGTTCGAACTTAAGGTAGATCTTAAGTTCAACCTGAGTCTTAAAATTCGACCCTCATTGTCTATCGTTTAAATAGTCAGCATTTTGTTGGATGACGTTGTTGGAGTACAACTTCAACAGGAAACCCGTGTAGCCGCTGCAGATGCTCCTGTCTCTGAATACTGAAACAAACGTCGCTCTCGTTAATCATTCCACCCTCCCGCGCTTTAGTGTCGCGCGAATGTAAACCGTGAACGACACAGTACATCAACGGCAGCGGGGTCGTTTAATTTAAATCCCGTTCGTCGCCTCCTAGGATCCGGCGCAGCGACGCATCGAATGGTCATTAGGCATCTGGGGAAATAGGACGGAAGTGAGGGAATAAATTATTCGGAAGCAAAAGGCAGCCGGATGCAATGAAATGTGGTACTCATCCGTCTCGTCATTAGCGAGCGTTTACACGACGCAGCGGTTTTACGTTGATTTCAACCAAGCGCCGACCCGCGGTCGAACATGAACCACGCAATTTCTTTTATTTCACCTCTACATTTCATTGCCGCTGATGGGACGGGGGCTTCCAGGTTGGCGGCCGGTGCTCAGCTGCCGAGCGAGGTAGACCGGCGCTCGGCGCCACCGTGGGGTGGCCACGAGGGGCGAAGGAAATTTAGTTTTCATAATACGTAACGCCGGTAATCTTGATTATGTGAAGAAGCGCGCGGTACGAGGGGGATGAGGTTAAAGTAGAATGTATCGCGGTGCGGGTCTGCACAGGGTAAGGGTTTTATGCAGTTGGCAGTGTACGTGCGAGGGCAAACCCCGACGATGCACAGGCGTCGCTGACTTCACCAGAAGCAGCGGCTAAACCAGCTTACAGTGGCACACAGCGTTCGCCTTCTTCACTCTATATCCTTTCCTTCGCGCGTGCAACAGCGCTTGGTCCGATAAAGCCGCAAGTTCACTTTGTTAACGGAGCAAGAGGATATATATTCTTGTGTACGGCGATCATCAATTTTAAAGTTACGCAAGTAAAGTTTATTTCGAGGAGCGACGGAGGGTGCGAGGAGGACGGCGAAGCGCACGTGGCCCGGGCTCAGCCCGGCGCTGGTGGGGTTTGGGAAGCTAAGCAGAAGGTTGCCGGGTCGTGCGAACCAGCAGCGACAGGAGCAGTGGAAGTCGACTATTGTGAAGTTGTTGAACCCTCGACGGGTTATAGGATGTTGTGCACACCCGTGGATAGCGACTGGGGGGGGGGGGGGGGTGAGCATACTCTCTGCGAGGCCTGCGGGTGGTTGAGGGAAGAGTTGGCCGGTTGGGATACAGGAAAATAGAGTCGTGGCAAGATGGGCGAGGGGGTGCAGAGAAGGCCAACGGTGAACTGCAACCAGAACGGAGTGCCTGTACGACGAGGCAGTGTTCCGGACAGCGTTGTGTCTTATGCGCAACGTTCACGGCTACGTGGACACAGGAATGAGTGGACTAATGTCGGGGACCTCAGGGAGAACGGAAATAGCTTAGTTACGATTGTGACGTTTTGATGAAAAAGTCTGCGACAAACAACATTTTTTTTCGGATGCGGACTGGCAAATCGTCGTATACCCTTATAGAATTTCAGAGCGATATGTGAGGAACTGACGAGATCCAGAAAGGCTCTGAATGAGGCCCTTACAAAGTCCTTGTAATCAGGGTCCGTTTTAACGGTCTCAAATTCCTACTCGGCATGTTAGATAATTCCTTATCTCTTCATATCTTGCCCATTAATATCATAGACACTAAGGCCCTTACAAAGTCCTTATAGTTCCTTATCAGGCCCCAATTGAACTCTCTGAAATCCCCACTCGGTATAGTTGATAATCCCTTATCGCTCGAAATCTGGACCATTAATACCATGGACGTTGGGTCATAAATCATGAATTAAATTGCCTGTTGCCGAGACCGATGTAACCTGTCGGATATCAGCAGCGCTGCGTAAAACCGAGTAGATCGATCCCTTCGGTTGCGTGGTCATCGAATTATGCGGTTCGGGGATTCGATCTACTCCATAAAATCATCGAAAAAAAACGTGTTTCGGATTAGGGTCACCGAAGGACATTTCCTAGGCTTTATCCTCGTAGCGCTGTGGGATTCAAGCGCAAATGTTAATATAATACATGAGCCCGGGGACTATGCGGAACTGTGCATTGTACCGAACTCTTATTACGCGTTGTATCCGCTAATAGGATTCGGATGTAGTATCAACCAGCGGTGGGATTCACGGTTCGATACGGTGATGCAGTCATTTCCCAGGATTACGTTTAATCCTCTGACGAGTGATCTGGTTTAGGCTACCATTCCACAACGGGTGTACTCTACTGCCTGCCAGTATTTTCTCATTGGTTGTCCCGCTCGCTTCCCCACATGCCGCTCCTTGCTATCCCCGTCACGCAGAGACCGACGTATATTTCACAAACTCGACGCTATTGGTCGAACATTGTTGCGTGTATGACGACACTCGGGATGGGAGAATCTATTGAAACGGGCTTTTCGACCGGGCAATTCTGAAGGATTTGTTTGTATAATCTCAACGGACATTCCAGGCTGCATTGTGCCGACGCCATAAACGGCCCAGGAGTGGGAGAGCAAATGGACCTTCATTAGCAGCCTCCGAGTGGGTTCGCACGCTTAATGTTGTACACCGAAGGATTAAAGTGTCATGCAATTCCGCACAACCGCTGTTGCGAAAAAGATTCATCATGCTTTCGCTCCCGCATAATCCTGCTTTTAAAAAAATCCTATTCAAGAAGAGGAAAATATATCAAAGGGTACTACAGTGATTGACTGCCGCACGAGGCTCAAGCCAAGAGCTATTGGCGGGAAACTTCAGCTAGACGGCAAACGGGAAGATGAAATTTCTTTCGGCAATTACCAATGTCTGGCGTATGACTTGGGCCAAAACTGATATCGGATTCTTGTTCAGCGCGAACAAAAATCCAGCCATTGGGACGTTTACCTTACTATTTACCAACCATTCAGGAATGGTTGGTAAATCGTAAGACCAGGTAAATTACGAGACTACCGTTCTTGCTGGTCTCGTAATAATTTTGCATAAACCGCGCACAAATATTCCGAAATGTTGCGAAAAAGGTTCATCATGCTTTCGCTCCCGCATAATCCTGCTTTTTAAAAAACCCTATTCAAGAAGAGAATAAAAATATCAAAGGGTACTACCGTGATTGACTGCCGCACGAGGCTCAAGCCAAGAGCTATTATCGGGAAACTTCAGCTAGACGGCAAACGCGAAGATGAAATATCTTTCGGCAATTACCAATGTTCGGAGTATGACATCGGCCAAAACTGATATCGGATTCTTGTTCACCGCAAACAAAAAACCAGCCATTGGGACATTTACCTTACTATTTACCAACCATTCAGGAATGGTTGGTAAATCGTAAGACCAGGTAAATTACGAGACCACCGTTCTTGCTGGTCGTGTAATAATTTTGCATAAACCGCGCACAAATATTCCCCAGTCATTTCGTGCAAGCATCACGTCATTGCCAACGATCCTTTGTGTTTTTCTCGTTTGAGCCGATAAAAACGATCCACATTCGTGTATCGCTTTTCCCCCATAAATTTAATTATCGGAAGATGAGATTTCTTTCGGCAATTACAAATATCTGGCATATGACTAGGTCCAAAACTGATGTCAGATTCTTGTTCAGGGCGAACAAGAATCCAGCCATTGGGACGTTTACCTCCCGATTTATCAACCATTCCGGAACACCGTTCTTGCTAGTCCCGTAATTCTTTTGCATGAACCGGGCACAAATATATTCCCCAGTCATTTCGCGCAAGCATCACGTCATTGCCAACGATCCTTAGTGTTTTTCTCGTTTGAGCCGATAAAAACGATCCACATTCGTGTATCGCTTTTCCCCCATAAATTTAATTACTGGATGATGAATTTTCTTTCAGCAATTACCAATATCTGGCATATGACTTGGTCCAAAGCTGATATCAGATTCTTACCAGCCAACCCCTAAGTTAGGGTCGTGCCTAACTTGGTTAGGGACGACGAAGAATCCAGCCATTGGGACGTTTACCTCACGATTTATCAACCATTCCAGAACACCGTTCTTGCTGGTCCCGTACAAAAGAAGCTTTAGGTTTTTGTAATTATTTTGCATAAACCGTGCACAAACATTCCCCAGTCACTTCGCGCAGGCATCACGTCATTGTCAACGATCCTTTGTGTTTTGCTCGTTTGAGCCGATAAAAACGTACTCCACATTGGTCTGACGCTCTCCCACCATGAATTTAGCGGGTATATTGTTTCACATAACCTTCGCAAACGCCTTCTTGTATCCTGCGAGGTTGACGGCTTGTTAGAGCGAGGTCCCAGGAGGCGAGTCACCGCGAAAGCGAGGAGACCCTGCGAGGCGTGGCTCCAATTTGTATTAGGTCGGATAAGGACGCGCGAAAATCCTGCCCCGGGGACCGGCATCGCTTTTCCCAACCCCTTCATATTGTGCCGAGCTTTCGTTCTCGTCCACACGTCTTCCTGTCATCCGCCGTATAATTTCCCAGTATCCCAAGAATGATGTCATCGCGAATCGCTCATCCTCGCTCGGTATCGCGCAGGAATTCGCACCCCCGTGCGCTTGTCAAAGAGCTAACGAATCGCTGCGACGCAACCGAGAAACCTTGACTCGTCGGCGCGGCAAAAATCCTATACTCGATCGCACTTCGAGCAGCCCGACTTCCCTCGACGACCGACCGTGGAAATTGACGATCTTCTTCGCTGAGGTTGGAATTGCGTCATTTCTGGTCTGAGCTTCTCATTATCGTCGAGCGCTTCTGGCACGTTGTTTCCGAAGAGATTTTAATTGCGAGAATCCGAGGTAAAATGACGCGCCGAAGAGCCGATCGACGACGCTTCGACGGGGCGGAATCCGACAGACAATTACCGTTCGCTCTCGCGTTTCTCATTTGCACGTATCGGATCGGCTGCTTTTGGAACTTGTACACGGCCGCGGTTACCGTCGGCGGATCGACGTTACTTCCGATGCAGTTGTGATTTAAATTGGCAGGTTAGCTCCGAACTGGGAATCTCTTACCGATGGGTGAAATCGGCGCACGAATACGACGGTGTTGGATTTCCGATATCCAAAATACTGCCGAGCAAGAGCGCCGAACACAACGTATTCCGGAGCACAAACTTCGGTACAACTATTGTCGACCGTTACAAAGCCTGGCTAACTTTCGAACATGTGTTGCCCGTGAAGCAGCAATTAACCGGCATTGTCGTGCAACGAGTGGGTAAATTTGTTTGTTCAGTCGAAACTGGTTCATGACTATTTTGAACTTGACGCAAATTAGGCCTCACCGTCACTCCGAAACTTAAATCCACACCGAAATAAATTCTGTTTCTATTCTTTATTCAGTTCGTACAACGAAGAGTCTCGATGTACGACAGTCTCCCGATTTCCGCATCTATTATTCGGACAGAATGAAAATATTTATAAATCGGTACGAAGTGAATAAATTGTCGTGAAACGGGTGGATGAATTCCTTTGCTCAGTCGAAAGTGGCTCATGACTATTTTGGACTTGATGCAAAGGAGGCGTTACCGTCACTCCGAAGCTTAAATGCACCCGTAAATAAATTCCTATTTCCATTCTTTCTTCAGTTGCTAAAATAAAACGTCCCGATATACGAGAATCTGCAGATTTTCACATCCACTATTCAGTGCAGAATGAAAATATTTATGGACTGATACCAAATGAACACATTGTAAATGCACCCCCAAATAAATTCCTATTTTCATACTTTCTTAAGGTCTCAAAAAAAACGTCCCGATATACGAGATTCTGTCGATTTCCACATATATTATTCCACGCGGGATGAAAATATGTATTAACTGGTATCAAATTAACACATTGTAAATGCATCCCCAAATAAATTACTATTTCCATACTTCTTTCCGTTCCTAAAATAAAATGTCCCGATATACGAGAATCTGCCAATTTTCACATCCATTATTCAATGCAGGATAAAAATATCTATTAGCTGGTATCAAATTAAAACATTGTAAATGCATCCCCAAACAAATTACTATTTCCATACTTTCTTCAGTTCCTAAAATAAAACGTCCCGATATAGGACAATCTGCAGATTTCCACACCCATTATTCCGTGCAGAATGAAAATATTTATTAACCGATACCAAATGAATACATTGTAAATGCGCCCCCAAATAAATTCCTATTTTCATACTTTCTTCAGTTCCTAAAACGGAACGACCCGACGTACGCAAATCTGCAGATTTCCACATCCATTATCAACGCCAAATAAAAATATTATTGACAGGTACGAAGGTAACAAATTCGTTTGCTGATGCGGAAGTGGCTCACGACTATTTTTGACTTGATGCAAACTAGGCCTCACCGCTCTGAAACTCAAATCCCCATCCCCAAATAAATTCCTATTTCCACTCTTTCCTCAGTAACTAAAACGAAACGACCCGCCATACCTGAATCTGCAGAGCTCCATTTCCCTTATCTTCGCAGCTCGAAAATATTTATTAACCGGCGCAAAGTGTTGATAATAATTTAACAGAATTTTCACTGAAGCCACCGGTGGAGGTACGTCTGACATGTGTGAAAAGAACTCCCGCGGGTGGGGAAGAGCAGGATGCGACATCGACGCGTTTCACGCTAGAGCGTCGATGAATTGGGCGAGGGCATAGATTCAACATTTATCGACGGTCCGGTCGGGAGAACCAGCCGGTGAACCGGAAGCATTGATAGTCGATGATGCGATATCGATAGTGCCTGCCTGTACTAACGCACGGACATAGAGGCGCAGTGACGCCGCGTCGCAGGTGAAGCGAGCGAGGAACATCGAGTTTTTTGCGATCATTCTCTTCCATCGTTATCCACCGACAACGTCAAGCACCCGTGTGTGCGTATGTGTGTCTACACAGTATATGGCCTGGCTAAAATCATAAGGGCGTATGTTCCGTTCGCAAGAATGTAAGATACGCCCTTCTGCTTTTGGTCACCCGATATGTGTGTAGAACTGCTGGAAAACCCGGTCTGGTGTTGACTGCGCCGGGTTCGCCTGTACGTGAACCGTGACACCACTTTGTTCGCGGCTCTCTTTCTCCGTTCCTCCCCGTGCCACGGGCAGGCCGGCGTCGCTCGCGCATGTGTGGGACGCGCACACACGCGCTGCCAATACGTACCGAGAACACGTATACGGGCTCACGTAAAAGACTGCTGGCGGTGCGGCAGCTTAACGTATGACGCTACGCTTTTTACGTAGGCATGAATCACGAACGACACTTTTAGCAACACACGAGAGGTATAATGAATTATGTACGCCGGCAGCCCAGCCCGGAGGATACACATGCGCTTAAGCTGGATCCACCAGCGCGCACGGAGCTTCCCGCTTTGCTATCGCCGCTTTTTAACTCCCGACCGGCCGCGGGCCGAAAAGCGGCAGTTGGTCGCTTCACTTCTTTCAACTGCTCGGGCCAATTTTCGTTTCACGGGGTCTTCTGGAGAAGGAAGAGAAAAAATTACTTGCAGGGGTTTGGCGCGACCGTTCTGCGACCGATGGCGCATGTTTGGGCTCGATTATTGTCGAGATTGGACAGAAATTCGTGAAAAATTCCAAAAATTCTCGAGCAAACGCGGTTCGGCGTGGGAATCCTGTCGCCCAGGTGGAAATTTTACTGAGTGACATCGGATGCTGATAAAAGCCCTAATAAAGCCTGACTGATCAAGCCCCGATTTAACTTGCCAGGATTCGGCTCGACAATTCTGGGATCAATGGCGAATATTTGTGCTGGATTATTGTAAAGATTAAATACAAATTCGTAACAGTTATATACCCAAAGTACACAATATCCAATATATACAATAGTTACAAATTACATATTACATATACATATATACAAATTCGTAAAAAATATCCAGTCGCCCTGGTAGAAATTTCACAGCGTCATTATCGGACCCTAATAAAGCCTTTTCAGGACTTAACAAGCCTCGATTTAACTCGCCAGAATTTGGAACCTCAATTCTGCGACCCATGGCAAATATATGTGTTCAATTATTATCAAGATTAAAGAGAAATTCATAAAAATTATATGCTCTATCCCTAATAAAGGACCTAACGCGGTTTAGGACTTTTCAACCCCTGATTTAACGCTATGAAATTTTTCCTCCCGCCTCTACCAGAGCGAAGCCCGATATATTGGCATCTTCACCGTAAACAGCCTAATTGTGATTGCAACCAATGAGTATCGATTTGTTATTTATCGTCAACGCATTATCGTCAATAATTTGACAATTTTAATTTTTCCTCTCGTATCCGTCGGTTTTGTTTGTTCATTTTCGTGTTATATAGGTGCAGCACTATCGTTCGGCAAACGAGAACGATGAATATGATACGCAAACGTATCAAATAAACAAACCCGAACGACTAATCATCGCGGAAATTGAAACCTTTCGGCGGAGCTTTGCGAAGGGTGAGGAGAGGGTGGGGGATGGTGGGTCGGGGGCGGGGGGGAAGGGGAGCATATTACCGCGCCAGCTGGTTAAACTCGTAACAAAAGAGGATCGCCCCTCCATGCTCATCTCAATGTCGAACACACAAACGACGAAGCTTTTCCCATCCCTTTCGCGTTTTAGTATACAGTAGAGCCTCGTTTATCCGAGGTAATGTGTGTTCGTCGGACAAGCGAAATCTCGGATAACACGGGTAATGCGTTATCCGATGATAATGCATTGCCGCTTCATCAGTTTTATCCGAGTTTTCCGTATTATCCGAGTCTACACCTCGGATAACGCGGGGGCTCGGTTAATCGAAGGTCGGATAAGCGAGGTTCTACTGTACTTCGTACATTTCTGATGTGGAAAACGTGATCGCTATTTCCACTCTGCACTACCAGGCTGATATTACGCTGAAAAAAATATCAATGACTCAAGTGAAATTCGCTTGCGAGTTGCAAAAAAAAATTGCTATCTCAATTCTACTTTCAATTTTTACAATTCCACACGGGCTTGAAACGATGTCACGTTGAATTACATCAAAGTTAGAACCATACCTTTTTATCGTACAATTTGTTGTTATTGTTGTTTGTTACATTGAAACGCTTTCCTCCCTTGCATCGCAAAACTCGCCGCTGCAGCTGAATAAAATATGATATTTATGTAAAAGTAACCAAATTTCCCTTTAAAAATAAATTGTTCATCACGCGCAATTTCACAGTGGAAGGAAATGTAAATTATTAATAATAATTATAATCGTAATAATAACAATAATAAAAGTTCTTTGAATGTAATATCGGAAAATTGCAGTGTATCGTAATTGCGAACATTAACGCTACATCTCTCCGGCCCTTGTAAAACCCTCTCGTCCAGTAAAACGTGCCCGGTACGACCAACAATTTCGCATTCACGTTGATAAAATTCAATGTACGCCGCGTTTTATCGAGAATATGCATTTGAACGTTTGAATTCGACGGATTTTGCAAAGTTTCGAGAGCCTGCCGGGCAATCATTCACGTTTGACCTGATATTTGTAATTAGTTTGTTACGCAATGCTTGTATCGTTTACTAATTGAATTTGGTCAGTACGCGTGAATCGCATTGGCCGGTGCACCGTGAACGCCGAGGATTAATGGGTACATGTGTGTACATGTATCGCTAAAAAATCTATCGCTAGAATGAATTTAAAGTCGATTTTTTTTTCATTTCTGTTTCAGAGCTATCACGGATTTGTCCACGGTTAATCTTCACAGGTGAGTTGCCATCGCGGATCTACAGCGATCTGCCTCGTCCCATCCGTTTTTTTTCTCGTACACCGGATCTGCAGTCCGAATTTTTATCGATTTTTTAAACCCTTTATCCGTTAGCGTAGCATCCGAAACAAATTACGGAGAAATTCTGTAAAAAAAAACAAAAAAAAATGTTCTAAAGAAAGTTTTTCGAACAAATTTTGTCACAATTTTTCTCTAAACGGAGTTCCAAAGTACCTAAACTAAATGTTGCTAAAGTTAGATTATGAACATATGTTTATACAGAAAAAAAATCAAACAGTTGAGTTTCGTTTTCAAGAAACGAGACTCGGCTGTCAACAGGTTCAATAATGTTAATTTTCACCACAGCCCAAAAAAAATTAAAAAAAAAACAAATCGAAATAACAACAAAAAAAACGTTTATCCGCGTGACAATAATTTCAGTTTAGTCTAACAAGTTGAAAGGGGTCCTCGGTCGGTCGCCGTTTCCGGGGTCGTTCGGAGCCGCAGGTGTCGTCGAAGTTTCATCGGAGACGAAATAAATAACAAACTTCCTCGTCACCCGTGCGCCGAACCGCAAGGAACTATCTTGTTCGCGTAGTCGTGAAAAGTGGGGTGCATTCGAATCGCGGAAACTTATTTGAATAAAAGCCCTCCCGCCACAATAACAAATCACACGTCGCTGCGGCAAGACACGCCAGACGGGAATGTTATTGGGATTGGTCGGTGGTCTGCGTTATAGCATTCGAACGAGGAATGCAGACGTTCCACTGCCGTGCCGCGCCCTCCTCCGTATTCCCCGTTCCGTACACGGAATACCAATTTTATGCATTCCCTCTATTCTCATTCTCATCTCCCCGCCGCTCAGATATTTTCAAACTAATTCGGTTAATGCTACGCAAACAGCGGCCCCCTTTTTTTGGCCACTTCGCTTCTATGCGCGACGGGCCAAGCGAGCTACCTACAACGAAAGCTCGGTAATTTCGCCGCAAATATACCCGCCGATGCTCGACTGAACCGCGGGAAAAGTTGATCCTCCTTCCCGGGCATTCGAGCGCATTTCTTTTAGAATCCGCGCGAAAAGGAAGCTTTTCTTTTCGCCCGCTCTTCTTGTTTTTTTTTTTTTTTTTTTTTTTTTTTTTTTTTTTTTTTTCTCTGAAACTCCATCTTTCTTTATCCAGTTTCATTTGTCTTTCTTTTGTGGGCCGCTCCTCAGTTTCTCCGTACCGCCGTTCCGTCTCTGTCGCCCTTTATTCGCGCCTGTTATTATAGATGTTGCTATTACAAATGTCTCTTTGCTCTCCACTAGTTTCCGCCCGCTGTCCCTGAGGTTCCTCCGACTCGGTGGCGGAGTCGGTGGAACTCCCCCGTTTCTGTCCTTCGGCGAGTTTCCGCAAGCTCCGATGACTCTCCCCGAGCTTTTGCTATCGCACGGCGCGCCCTGCCCGGTACACACGGCCCGGCCCGAGTACGGCACATCACCTCGAGCTATACGAACACTGTTGCAACTTCGCAGTCTCACTGTTTATCTTCAGCTGTGAGCTTTTATGTTTGAACAGCCCTTCCGCACCGGACTGCGTAAATCCCGTCCCTTTCCGACCACTTCCATCCCATTCCGACCTGCCGGCCACATCGCCCGATGCTGCCAAACTCGCGGTTGTCGAGTTACGGGAACGAGATACGGAACTGACTGCCCGGAAATTCACGATCGCTTCACCGGGTGTTTATCTCCGTATTGTTGGATCCGATGTTTCATTAAACCTTGGCCCTTTTTTTTACCGATTGATGAAAATTTTATAAATTTGGACCTAGGACCGAGTATCTTTGTAGCTTTGAAAAATGGAAATTAGTTAAATTAATGTTACCAAGCGTCGCTGTCACGAAGATCAATTACAATATTCTCATCTCCAGCCCGAGTAGAAATTTTCGAGCGTTACATAGGGCCCTGATAGAGTCCTGATGAGGCCTTCTCAGGCCTTCTCAGGCCCTTATCAGGCCTTCTCAGGCCTTCTCAGGCCCTTATTAGGCCTTCTCAGGCCTTCTCAGGACCTTATCAGGGCCCGATGTAACGCATGAAAATTTCTACTCGGGAGGAGTTGCAAGGCAGCGAGCTCTCTCATTGCTTCAGAAAAAAATCCGAACGCATTTCCATCCCCTTCTGAGCCAAACTCAGATCCGTCAAAACGGAGATAAACAGGCGGTAAAGCAGTCGTGAATTTCCAGTATGAGTTCAGTTTCAGATGTCCTTCTTGTAACTCGACAGCCGCGAGTTCGGCAGCGTCAGGTGGTGCGGTACTTTGCAACTGCCGAAGTTGAGAAAATGTGAATTGGTCTTCGTCACAGCGACGATCGGTCACTTGTCGCTCAGTAACGCAGAGTAATCCCCAAGTGCTAATTTCCATTCTTCAAAGCTCCAAAGACACTCAGTTTCAGAAACGAACGTAGAAAATGTTGTAATCTTCATCTAAATCTAAACGTACTAAATTCGGATCTTGGAACCGAGAATCTTTGTAGCTCCGAAAAAATCCGGACCCTCAACCGAGTGTAGGGGAGACCGGGGACAAAAGTAATACGGGCCATTTATAACAAGCGGCTGCGCATGATCGAACGCATCGGATATGAAGTGAGCAACATTGTCACATCACCTTAGGAGATGATGTTTATAATGTTGCTCACTTCATATCCGATGCGTCTTATCATGAGCAGCGTTGCGCAGCCGCTTGTTGCAATTGACCCGTGTTACTTTTGTCCCCGGTCTCCCCAAACGTCTGAGGTGGAAACGTTTCCAGCTCGGCAGCTTGGTTGTCCAAATTTGTCGAGCAGTCTCGTTCTGAATCCGAATAATTCACGCGAACGGGTGAGCCGGTTCTGATCCATCATCGCGGTGGCATCGATTATTTGCGACCCTTCACATCACCTTAGGAGGTGATGTTTATAATGTTGCTCACTTCATATCCGATGCGTCTGATCATGAGCAGCGTTGCGCAGCCGCTGGTTACAATTGACCCGTGTTACTCTTGTCCCCGGTCTCCCCAAACGTCTGAGGTGGAAACGTTTCCAGCTCCGCTGCTTGGTTGTCCAAATTTGTAGAGCAGTCTCGTTCTGAATTATTCACTCGAACGGGTGAGCCGGTTCTGATCCATCATCGCGGTGGCATCGATTATTTGCGACCCTTCGATTCAGGTGTTACATGCTCCTCCGTATTACTCTATGATTGAAGACACTCCCTAGTCCTCGCGCTCTCGCCCCTTTCGCTGTATTTTCGCCGCCAGGTCAGTCCAACCCAGTCGCAACCAACGGAACGAAGAGAGGGCAACGAAATACCAGCGTTTACCCACACACAGAGGGATGAACCAGCAGTTGGGCGAGGACCAAAAATAAAAGGGCCTCGCGAACGACACACATCGGTGAGAGAGCCGGCGGAGCAGCTCAGGGACAAAAAGCCAGAATGCGGAGTGTGCGAGTTGCCGGGAGCGGTGTTTGCGAGCTGGTTTTTGCAATTAGCGATATCGGTAACGTCACCTGACACGCAGCCAACCCACCGGGCCGGTGACCGGCTAGTCGGTGTCACCGACACCACGACTGTACGAAACGCGGCGCGTACCGGGGACCAACCCTCATCCCCGGACCGACGTCGCTTGCCCTTTCTACCCGACTCTGCAATCGCCCTCTTCACTAGCTATGTCGATCTCTCCCTCTTCCTCGCCGCTCCGCTGTTTCACCCGTTCCTCCTTCTCGCGCTGTTGAACGTGCTAGTCGCGTTATATTGGCGCACGGCCAAATTTCCCTGCGATATATCGACGCCCGGGGGGGCTCCTGGCGGCGTTATCAAACGATTTATATCGGTGTTTTGGAAAATTTGTGGGTCGCCGCGGCTTGCCTGACGACGACGGCTACGTGTGCCACACAGATCTGCCAGTTGCACGGCTCCTGTTGTATGCGTGTGCGCGCGCCGCTGTGTACACGCGAGCGATAGTGAGTAGTCGAGCTTAGTTTGGTCCATGCCTCACTCCGGTCCGCTCGGATCTCTCGTAGGTGGAAATGCACTAAAGCCACAAGCGTGGCTCAAATGGATAACGAGGCGGATTCTGTCTCTGATACCGGTGCCGCTGTTGCTTCTGTGCTTTCGTGGAAACGAGGCTCAATCTTCCGGCCAAAACGCTCACAGAGTCCGGTACAATATGTGCCTCGTTGCACGTGCGACAGAAACGGGGAGGAAGGGGCGGAGTGAGCCCGGTTGAGAGCTTCGCCAAAAAGATAACCGAACCTCGGGATTTCGTTGGCGACTTTAATCTCGTGGTGGTTAGCGGTCGACGTGGTTGCCACTGGCCCTTCCACTAATATACTGCCACGGATTTTGGCTCGAGGTGCACACAGCGTGCATGCAGAGAGTCTGCGAAACCGCTTGGTTCCGGATGAACGGGTATCGTTGCGGTGCTTTTTTTGTAGACTCGCAGTCATCGAGCTGTTGGTGATAACTTTGGACTGACAGTTCTGACCGATTCACTTATCGCTTCACTCCTGCCGCTTTTCTTCTTCCATCCTACCTGAGAAAACATCCCTGTTGAGGTAAAAAAATTGGAGAATGTTGAAGGCTATAGTCGCCTTGTTTGTTGCGTAATTGGATCTGGCGTCTCACCCGACGTCATCCCATGCACAATTTAAGTGGCCTGATCTCTATGCCTTGATGACACTCTTTGACGAGGTACTGATATACTACAACGGCTTTTCGCTCGAGATATACACGGCGTGTACGCAGAGTCTGCGAAACCGCTTGCTTCCAGATGAACCTCTATCGTTGCGGTTCTTTTTTTGTTCACCCGCAGTCATCGAGTTGCTGGTGATAACTTTGGACTGGAACTGTCCACGGATTCACTTATCGCTTCACTCCTGCTGTTGTCCTTCTTCCGTCCTACCTGAGAAAAAATCCCTGTTGAGAAAAGAATTGGCGAATGTTGAAGGGTATTGTCGCCTTGTTTGTTACGTAATTGGATCTGGCGTCTCACCCAACGTCATCCTACGCACAATTTAAGAGGTCCTGTGTCTACGCTTTGACGAAACTCTTTGACGAGGCACTGATATACTAGAACGGTTTTTAGCTCGAGGAACACACAGCGTGTATGCAGAAAGTCTGCGAAACTGCTTGGTTCCGGATGAACGTCTATTGTGGCGGTCGTTTTTTTGTTGACCCGTAGTCATCAAGCTCTTGGTGATAACTTTGGACTGGAACTTCCCACCGACTCACTTATCGCTTCACTCCTGCCGCTATCCTTCTTCCATCCAACCTGAGAAAAAAAATCCCTGTTGAGAAAAGAATTGGAGAATGTTGAAGAGTATCGTCGCTTTGTTTGTTCCGTAATTGGACCTGGCCTCTCACCCGACGTCATCCTATGCACAATTTAAGTGGCCCTGTGTCTACGCCTTGACGAGACTCTTTGACGATGGATTTCTCTCTATCCGTCTCATTAGCCGTTTCATAGCTCGGCTGTGCACTGCACCGAGTATAACGACTGGCAAAGTCTGAATCGTCGCGTACACTCGCGTTGCGGATGTTGCCGAGGACTTCGCCCGTTTGTCTGGTGGAAGCGACCTGAAGTATCCAATTGGCCGAACGGGAGGGTGAAACGCCGTGAGAGACATCGAAGTAGATAGTACCGAGGGAGATTCTACGGAAAGACACCGGAAGTGGAAATTGCATAAAAGAGGATACGTCCCCCGTGTCCCGTTGCCAGTGTACCTCAGTCGGAGAAACATTCCAGCGATTCCAACGGTGAATTCGAGACTCCTAGTATTACACGGCGCAGCGGCGCGATACAGCACCAGTCTACGACCATGACGCACACAGGGTTTTGTACACAGATGCAGCTTCTTTTTTGCAGCTCGGAGGATAACACGTCGGGCCCGTGAGAACAAAGACCTCCGGAGTAAGCTGAAATAATTGGCAATTACAAAGGTGAGCGCGATATTAACGTTATCTTCGTCTCGGTCGTCTCGCGGTCGGCCGTGTCCACGATCTGTGCGTCTCTCCCCCTCGCAGTCTCCGCCCGAGGACTATGTATCGCGAACAGCGTTAACGTTCCAGTTGACTTCCTCAACGGTGATTCGCTTCCTTATCTCTCGGCCATTATCATCGGCCACGCTTTTTTGTTACCGCCCTGCACTGGCCGGCGCGGAACGGAGAATCATTTCTCGTTCAACGTTACTTTGTTTTTCCTTGACTTGTTTCCGAGTTCTCCTCGCTGAGGGGGTCGTGCCAAAAAATTTTGAATCCTGATGCAAATCTGACTTTTGCTGAGGGCAGAGATTGCTTGTTGAACGACTAGAAGTAGTTATTCTTCCATTTTATCTCCTGACGTCGTCGGTATCGTCGGTATCGATCCTTAACGCGGTAACTTTTCGAGACTTCTTGCGTCTTCCCCAGGTGCATTGATCGCAGGACGAGGCTTCTTCACTCACATGACCCGGCAGAAAAGGGTTCCTTTTCTTTACCCGTACCAAACCAAAATCTCCGGTTATTCTCCAGTGCATACTATCTGCCGAGCAGAACTTGACGTCAGATTACCTGATAGGTCGGAGGCCCTGATAACATATCGCTAGTGGGTGCCAGATTTGGCAAACCTGTTTGTCCTGATAAGGAACGAGATCCCGAAAACGTCATCGGTGTAGTGACTGTTAATCGCTCAACACAGATTATACCGAGAGAGTCGGTTTTAATTTGTTTTAATATATATATAATAATTTGTTTTAATTTGTTTTAATAACAAATTAAAACAAAACGGAGATAACGGTAGCAGTGGACCTTTTAGTCGCGTTCTTGAATGCAGATCTGCGGAGCTATGCGTTCTTTTATTTGTGACTGGACACTGATAGTGAGTTTTTTTTTATTGCCAATGGTACATCCGATTCATTCCGCGGGATACATTTTATCCGTTTTGATAACAAAAGAACGCTTATCAGAGCAGATTTGTGTCAAAACTTAAACCCTGAAACGAGGACAGACTGGAATATAAGAACGCCTATTTCAGATTTGTATACATGTGGATACATTTCGAATATTCCTGGATTCAGCCGAACAGAACAGAATTACAATCAAGAATGCAGCCTCTGTGACAGTGATTCGAAAAATCAGGTCACAACGAATCGTACCACATTCGCCACTTTGATCCTATCCGAAGACACAAATAACTGGGGCTTCGCGACCAGCTTCAGCCTCATCTTATCTGATAGGGCTTTAACTAAAAGGGTAACTTTTCGAGACTTCTTGCGATCGCCTTCCCAGGTGCATTGATCGCAGGCCAACGCTTTTACAATCACATAACGCGGTTAAAAGAGTTTCTGTTCTTTACCGGTACCAAACAAAAATCTCAGCGTATTGTGCACTTCCCTCCGAGCAGACATTGACGTCAGATTAATTGATACCTTAATAGGCGCTGATGATGGTCAGCGGTTGCCTGATCTGGCAAACCTGCCGTAGTCGTGGTAAGGAACGAAATCCCAAAAACATCATCGGTGCTGTCGCTGTTAATCGGTTGACACAGATTATACCGTGAGAACCGATAACAAAACAAATGAAAATAGCAGTTAAGTTTCTGTGACAGTGATTTGAAAAATCACGTCAGAGCGAATTGTACCACATTTGCCACTTTTATTTCATTCGAAGGCACAAATACCTGGGCTTCGCGACCAAATTCAGCCTCATCTTATCCGATAGCGCTTTCCGCAAGCGACGATTCTAGGCTACGCCGGTCGAGCCAACCATGGCAGGGAAATGACAGGCCCGGCCCTGGATGTAACGCAATTTCGTTCTTCCGTCTCGAGATCCGCCGCATCACCGTCACCGGCGTTTCTTCGCTTCCTTCTGCGCACCGAGGCTCGTTCTTCTCGTTATTACTCATCTCTCTTTTCACCGTATCGACGATTCGTCGCATCGCCGTCGTTCCTGTCGTCGAATATACTGTACAGCTTTGATTTTGTTCGATCTCTTCTATTTCTGTGATTCGATATTTCTCTCCCTCACTCTCTTGCTTTTTATTTCCAGTGCGAGCAATTTTTTTTTTTTTGCTTTATATTTCGTATCCTCTGGGCGGGCGACCTCCCGCCCTGTCGCGTTTTCACCCAATAGTTCAATTCGCTCGAGCCATCATTCCAACTGCCGGCGCCACTGAAATTAAATCATAACGTATTTATTAAACGTCGAGATTCGAAGTCTAATAAATATCTGAGCTGGTGCAGAAGTCTCCCCGTCACCATGCACATCTTGGATCGATCGGACACACGGAACTATTTCAAGCTGGT
Source organism: Ichneumon xanthorius (assembly GCA_917499995.1). NCBI lineage: Eukaryota > Metazoa > Arthropoda > Insecta > Hymenoptera > Ichneumonidae > Ichneumon > Ichneumon xanthorius. The sequence continues at coordinate 13,971,503 of OU824201.1, forward strand.
CGTCACCGACGCGAAATATCAGAAAATTTTCTCATATTTCAAACATCGATCGTGACTATGCTACAGTAAAATCACGACAGTGGCAATCTTTGGATGTCTTTTAGGCGTATTTTTTTTCTAATCAGCCGTCAGATTATTTATTTATTTATTATATTATACACGGGCCAAAGCCCTTTTTACAAAGCATAGTATAAGAGTGTACACATTTCGCATAAATTTGCCGAAGCAATACGAAGTTATACAATGATAATAATACATATAGAATGGTGTAATAAATAGGGTAAAAGTGGGGAATATGGCCCGGTCCATATATCATTGATTTGGGTGTTAATAAAGCTGGGCCATTTTCACCACTTTTACCCTACAGCAATTTGTATCATAATGGTTATATAATACGGCCTTATAATCTCCGAGCGAAAACTCATCAGCGTAAGCAGGCACTTCGCATCGGCGCATCGCGAACTTCCATAACTACATTTCTATTTATCGGAACCCAAAAGTGTTTTAACCTTGCGCCGAATAAAAAATTAATCGGGCTTCTATTTTCGTAAATCCAATAGCGATAACGCCACATCAATTTATTCCGTGACATCCGATTTACGGACGGCGAATTCGTGTTCGGAAAAGTTTAGCGATAGAATCGGCCGTATTCGGAGGGGATAATTAGATGTGACAAAAGCTTTTCCCACCCTCGCCCGGTCCGAAAGGACAGCACACTCAATAATGGGGCCGACGGTATAACGGGAGTCCGCTCCGAAAATCGCGAGGGCTAAAACGCTACGTTTAGTCCCCAACGAAATTGCGTCGATCCGCCGATTCACTCGGACTCGGCTGTTCGCCCTTTCCGTAAGACGTTTTCGAGTAGTCGAGTCTAGAAATTCTTAAGCTACCGTTAATCGACAGTCTCGTCTTATCGACTGGCCGACGTCCCGACGGGGCCTCCCCTGGCTGCAGGAGAAAGCTTTCGCCACCCTGCCGAGTCTGCGTTTGTATTAATTAAGAAGTAATTAAACAGTATTAAATTGACTTAAACTCCGGCTGAGTGGACGGCAGCTTTTCTTGACAGTTTCCATTCAACGACCGAGAATCTCTTTCTCGTCGCTATCTCCGAGCTGATTCTGCAACTACCGGGCGCGTAGGCAGCGTCGAGAGGACCGAGCGACTCGTCGTTCTCGTTCGAGTGATCCTCAGGAGACTTTCCGCCCAACGTCGCCCATGAGGACAATGTCAATATTTTAGGAGACGGCAATTCGCTTAAGATATATGGTAACGCGACTGAGCGCTGCGTGGACATTGGCGGGTTCCAGTGTTTGAAAAAATACTCGACACACTCGAGGATTTTCCATTTCTCACGTCGATACTACCGTGTCGTGTCATTAGGGCAGAGAAACACGGAAATGGCAAAATTTCAAATTTTAGACTTCATCCCGTCCAGCCTATCGAAAAACAACGCTTCACATAGCGGATGTTCAAGGAGGACCTAGAATTTGCCAAGACGCAACCTTCGAAGGATACAAACAACAAGTTCATGTGCTAAGAAAAAACTGCAAAAATTCACAGACATACCTTGAAGTGTCGTTTTTTTGTTAAGGCAGAATAAAAATGAACACGAACATCCGTATCGTTGTTGTGATTAAAAGAAGACATGATCATTTGCGATCGGCAAAAAGTTTCCGGTACTTCAAGGGTTAAAGTCAGTCGAAAAAAGTACCCTGAGAAAAAGATCTAGTAAATATGAGTAATCGCTTGACAGGTAATACCATATCACATAGTAGTAGGGAACTAGGGCACCACCTATGGTAGGAAGTACCGGATTTATAAGGTTTTTCGTAGCTATTATCGCAAAAATTCTTGGAAAATCTGAGACTTTCCGCCATAGGTGGCGCACATCGTAGTAGCGCCCTAGTGCCCTACTACGATGTGCTATGGTAATTTTTCTTGGACGATTGGTAGTTTTCACTAGATCCTTCTCTCAGTGTAACAACGCCGTTAGTCAGTCAAAGTCAGTCGAAAAAAAGTGACGACGCTGAAGATTTAGATTCCAGCGCAACGGCAATGAGTACGTTAAACGATGGAATCTTGGAAATTAGAGAAAGTTCGTCGACACGGGTTCAAGACTCGCTCGATCCACTTGCGAGAGGGTCGCAAATGAAGCGGAGTCTGAAAGGGGGATTGTGCGGTAAGGGTTGCGCTTATGGGTTGAGGCCGCGACACTCGAAAAGCTCACGGGACGGAGAGAGCGAGAGAGTTCCGCGGCGAGGGCCTTTTCGACGGTGGAGTGACTCGTCGAGCCTGGCCGTTAATGACGGAGCGAGTAGTATGGGTTCGATGTGTGCATGCATTTGTGTATGCATATGTGTGTGTGTGCGCACATAAATTCGAGTTCCAGATCTCGGCGAGGAACGGAAACCTTATTGGAGCTGCCGCGAATGATCAGCAGTACAGACACGCAGTCACCAAAGTTGGACAAGGTGAAGGTGCATGTATACATTCGCGGTTGTTCAAACCGGTACCACATGTAAACACCAGTTAGATACGGCGTCGCCAAAGGGCCAGTGAACGGATAATTATGCAGGAGTTTCCAATTACTAGTGAAACGCGTGAACGTGGGGTCCCGCAGGGGTCCTACAAACGTATAACCGTCGTGCGAAGTACCCATTACGTGACGGGGTTGTCCATTATATCGGTAGGAAGGTAGCGTCGATAACAGGTGATATGTACACGCGCGCACAGCAACTTGCATAGCAACCTGCACAGCAACTTGCATAGCAACCTGCACAGCAACTTGCATAGCAACCTGCACAGCAACTTGCATAGCAACGTGCACAGCAACTTGCATAGCAACCTGCACAGCAACTTGCATAGCAACCTGCCAGCAACTTGCATAGCAACCTGCATAGCAACTTGCATAGCAACCTGCACAGCAACTTGCATAGCAACCTGCACAGCAACTTGCATAGCAACCTGCACAGCAACTTGCATAGCAACCTGCACAGCAACTTGCATAGCAACCTGCACAGCAACTTGCATAACAACTTGCATAGCAACCTGCACAGCAACCTGCGCAACAACCCGCGTAGCAACCTGTACAGACACTTGCACAACAACCTGCATAGACACTCGCACAACAACTTGTAGACATTTGCATAGCAACCTGCACAGACACTTTCACAACAACCTGCATAGACACTTGCATCGCAACCTGCACAGTCACTTGCACAGCAGCCCGCACAAACATTTGCACAGCAACCTGCGCAGACACTTGCCCAGCAACCTGCGCAACAACCCGCGTAGCAACCTGTACAGACACTTGCACAACAACTTGCATAGACACTCGCACAACAACTTGTAGACATTTGCATAGCAACCTGCACAGACACTTTCACAACAACCTGCATAGACACTTGTATCGCAACCTGCACAGTCACTTGCACAGCAGCCCGCACAAACATTTGCACAGCAGCCCGCACAAACATTTGCACAGCAGCCCGCACAAACATTTGCACAGCAACCTGCGCAGACACTTGCCCAGCAACCTGCACAGACACTTGCACAGACACTTGTGCAGACACTTGCGCAGACACTTGCGCAGACACTTGCGCAGACACTTGCGCAGATACTTGCGCAGACACTTGCGCAGACACTTGCGCAGACACTTGCGCAGACACTTGCGCAGACACTTGCGCAGACACTTGCGCAGACACTTGCGCAGAAACTTGCACAGACACTTGCACAGACACTTGCACAGACACTTGCACAGACACTTGCACAGACACTTGCACAGACACTTGCACAGACACTTGCACAGACACTTGCACAGACACTTGCACAGACACTTGCACAGACACTTGCACAGACACTCACCCAGCAACCTGCACAGATACTCGCCCAGCAACCTGCACAAGCACTCGCCCAGCAACCTGCACAAGCACTCGCCCAGCAACCTGCACACTTGCGCATAACGCTTCAGGCACTCGTCCAGTAACCTGCACACTTGCACATAACGCGTGAGGCAAGAACCCGCAAGTACTATAATATTATCCACGGCAGCAGGATGGAATGTTCTCCAGCTGTTAAAGCATGAAGTCGTTGCAGCTAGGGACATGAGGGTTACGTAGGGACGGTCGGATAGTATACCCAGACCGTTCCTCCTTCGCAGTATCCATTTGCCCTCGGTACGAGGGATGTGTCGCCGGTTGAGGTACTCGGGAAACGATCTTATACGATGTAACTATCCGACAATTCCGTAATCAAGGCTACAACGGGGACGGAGTAAGAGCTGTATCTCGTCGAGATGGCTACCGTTACGGAACGAGTCTCGTAACTCGCCCGTACCCCGCGGTGCCACTACGGACGTGGAATTTCCTCAACTGGCTTTAACTCCCTGTTGCAAACGCTTCACTATTTTCTACTAAAACCACCCCCACCCCCTCCCCCTCGGCCCTATCTTCACCCCCACTCTCTCTCGCCCCCTTTCTCGCGACTGTATGTACATACGCGCGGCATACTATCTCGGGTACTTCGCGCGCCCACCCGACGACGTCCGTGTAGACTGGCAACGATAACGCGAAGGACCTCGCGTTATATCGCGCCGCAAGATTATACGTGGGGAAAATACGCGTGGGACTTTTGCCCGGCACGGCAAGCCACCGGGACTAAAAATAATACCGTCCTTAATGAGCTGGACTCGGGCCAACTCCTTGTCCGACTACCACTCGGCGATCCCGCTCTCCCCACCGAGAGAATGAGAAGTTTCCGAGCTGGCCGGTGAATGCCAAAGCTATCCAGGGCGAACTATCCTGCTTTGCAATTCCAACTCGATTCTCTCGCTTCCCGTAGGCACGGGCCGGAAGGTCCCTTAAGTCGCTTGATAGTTCGAGCGGCGTTCCGGTATTCGCGTTAGCCTGTGTGCGATACTTTCTATTACGCACCCGCGCGCACCCCTTGCACTTCTCGTGCCAACAAACGGCTCAAGGAACGTCGTACTTCTCGACGATCCACCCTTTACTCGAACGCCTGTTTATTTTATGGCTCACGGTGTTACTATCTAAACACAAGAGGATGATAAACTTCTGGAAAAGAAGTCTGCTGCGGAGTTGGGCAACATGGCTCGGATATTATCGATGGCCAATCGCAGGCTGTTGATAACAAAATACGCAAGGGTAGTTCTCAACGATCCACAGTTTACTCGAACTCCTGCTTATTGCATAGTTTATCGCGTTACCATTTAAAGACCAAGAGGATGATAAACTTCTGGAAAGAAGTCTGCTGCGGAGTTGAGCAACATAACTCGGATATTGTCGATGCCAATCGCAGGCTGTTGATAACAAAATACGCAAGTGTACTTCTCAACGATCCACAGTTTACTGGAATACCTGTTTTTTTTATCGTTTACTGCGTTACCATCTAAACACAAATCAATGATAAACTTCTGAAAAGAAGTCTGCTGCGGAGTTAAGCAACGTGACTCGGATATTATCGATGCCAATCGCAGGCTGTTGATAACAAAATACGTAAGGGTACTTCTCGACGATCGACAGTTTACTCGAACTCCTGCTTATTGCATAGTTTATCGCGTTACCATTATAGACCAAGACGATGATAAGCTTCTGAAAAGAAGTCTGCTGCGGAGTTGAGCAACATGACTCGGATATTATCGGTGCCAATCGCAGGCTATTGATAACAAAATACGCAAGGGTAGTTCTCAAAGATTCATAGTTTACTCGAACTCCTGCTTATTGTATAGTTTATCGCGTTACCATTTAAAGGCCAAGACGATGATAAACTTCTAAAAACAAGTCTGCTGCGGAGTTGAGCAACATGACTCGGATATTATCGATGCCAATCGCAGGCTATTGATAACAAAATACGCAAGGGTAGTTCTCAAAGATCCATAGTTTACTCGAACTCCTGCTTATTGCATAGTTTATCGCGTTACCATTTAAAGACCAAGACGATGATAAACTTCTGAAAAGAACTCTGCTGCGGAGTTAGCAACATGTCTCGGATATTATCGATGCCAATCGCAGGCTGTTGATAACAAAATACGCAAGTGTACTTCTCAACGATCCACAGTTTACTGGAATACCTATTTTTTTAACCGTTTACTGCGTTACCATCTAAACACAAATTAATGATAAACTTCTGAAAAGAAGTTTGCTGCGGAGTTAGCAACATATCTCGGATATTATCGATGCCAATCGCAGGCTGTTGATAACAAAATACGCAAGTGTACTTCTCAACGATCCACAGTTTACTGGAATACCTATTTTTTTAACCGTTTACTGCGTTACCATCTAAATACAAATCAATGATAAACTTCTGAAAAGAAGTCTGCTGCGGAGTTAAGCAACGTGACTCGGATATTATCGATGCCAATCGCAGGCTGTTGATAACAAAATACGCAAGTGTACTTCTCAACGACCCACAGTTTACTCGCACGCCGTTTTATTTTACAACTTATCGCGTTACCGTCTAAACACAAGATGATAAACTTCTGAAAAGAAGTCTGCTGTGGAGTTACGTAACATGACTCGGATATTATCGATGCCAATCGCAAGCTGTTGATAACAAAATCCGCAAGTGTACTTCTCAACGATCCACAGTTTAGTCGAACGCCTGTTTATTTTACAACTTACCGCGTAACCGTCTAAACACTCGACGATGATAAACTTCTGAAAAGAAGTCTGCTGCGCAGTTACGCAATATTCCTCGGATATAATCGAAGCCAATCGCAAGCAATCGATAACAAACTACGCGAGTGTATTTCGTACCACCGATTCGGAAGCCCATAAATTTTTTTAGCCAACTCTCGTGAACATACTTTATACTTTTTTTCCAGACGAATGCGACCATACAATATACACGTATGCAGCAACGAATAATTTTTATTCGGAAACAAGGGGCGCAGACACGCGTAACTCACCGGCAGAGCTCGGGTGCCTTTGTTGCGTAACTCTCCGCTGGTCTCGTAACAGTCGGACGTGCCCGGGCACTTTGTTTGTGACGTGAAAACGCTTTTCAAACTCCCGCGAGTCCCGTTGTCCTGGGAGGGCGAGGGTGGAGAGGGGGGGATGGGTGGACGGTACGCCCCGTAGCCTATAGGTGGAATCTAATCCATATCGTTTGCTCCCTACCAATTTCCTCGCGCTCCAGCGTCGAGCGCCTCGAGCCAGAGCGGATGAAATTTACTACTTTAATAACATTCTGCCACAACCGAGTCCAGGCTTCATCCCCCGCTCTGTCTCTCGAGCGTGTTCTACTACAGAGTAAGCCGATGGCACCGAACAGCGGTTCATCCCTTCCACTTGTTTTGGGAAAAAGCAACATACCTTGCCCCATGTTTTCTGTTCATATGTAGGACATATGAACGTGTTTTACTGGAGATGGAATGGAAAATATTGAAGAAACAAGTGGTCGAGTCCATCCCACTGTTCGCCGCGGGCACCGTCCGATATCTCGGTACGCGCCGGGCACCGTGACATACAAGCATTACATTACGGTCGGTCCGGTGGATTAACAGGACGCTCTCCGCATAGATTCCGGCAAATATGTGTGGATATAGACTAGGTCGAATAGATTGGGTGGTCCATTAGGAGGGGACCGAATAGTAGGCCAATGGGCTGTTATTGGTTCACATTAGCGCATATTTACATCCTCGAAATAGAAAACGGTAAACGAAGGGTCTGTCCTCTATCGTAAAAAATTGGAAACGTCACAGCTTGGAAGCGCCACAATTAGGAAATGCCACACCTTAGAAAAGTCACAGGTTGGAAACGTCACAGGTTGGAAAACGTCACAGGTTGGAAACGTCACAGGTTGGAAACGTCACAGGTTGGAAACGTCACAGGTTGGAAACGTCACAGGTTGGAAACATCACAGGTTGGAAACGTCACAGGTTGGAAACGTCACAGGTTGGAAACGTCACAGGTTGGAAACGTCACAGGTTGGAAACGTCACAGGTTGGAAACGTCACAAGTTGGAAACGTCACAGGTTGGAAACGTGCCACCTTAGTAACGTTAAATTGCAAAAAATCAATAGTCCAAAAACTACGGCACCCAGAAACGCGAGCGCCAACAGCAAGTGCGCACTTCAATAAGATAACGTTAGTATTTCCATAACATTACGAATATCTACGCTTTAGCGAATGGCCTTCGGGGGGCGAGTGGAGAAATTATTCAGCAGCGTACAACATCGGAGTTTAACCATTCGCGAAATTGGTCTTGCGTAACCGTGAATCTCGTAAGTCGGCTGTACCAACCGGCCTGACCCGAGGGGGTGAGAGATGCGAATTTCCTCGGTTAGCGGGCAGAGGGGCCCAGAGGCCGAGGGGCCGAGACTTGCCCTTGGGCTATCCCACTGAAACCTCCGCGTGACTGCACGTAAATTACCGCGGTAGATACAGCGCAGGTAACGCATATACCGGCGGCATTATGCATGTGCAACTACTGTGGGTAGCTCGCACGTGGAACCCCAGTACAGCGCAGCCAAGGCATACGTGTAGCTGCGAGATCAACGCCTATATCGCTGAAAAAATCTCCGTCGTAGTCTACGAAATCAGAGCGACGAAGAGATTGCCATTCTCGGCGCCGCTCAATCTCGACTTGGCTCCGTCCTGCACCCCTCTCGTTCACTTCGCCACGTTCCGAATCACCGGTCTGTAGTGGATTCTCGTGCCAGAGTTCGTTTCTTAACGAAGAGTCTTTCGAGGATTGAATGGCGGTGAAGAGGGCTGGGAGGGGTTTGGGCGTACCGAAGGCGAGTGGAGAAGATTTTTCGTCGGTGCTCGACGAGCTCGCCTACCAGCTTGGAGTACCTTCGAGAGCAATGAAGAAACACTGTCCCAGTGGAATAGCGGGCGGGACGGTAAGAACTAAAGCGTGGGAGGAGCGGCGCGAAAGTGTGAGTGACCGGTAAGCAGAGATGAGAAAGATTTTTTTTAAAGTGAACCTACAGGAGGTTGAAAGGTATGAGGGCGAATGGGATACGGGTAGAGAAGATGGTAAGAAGGGTCGCGCAGAGTGAAGCCGGATTTCCATGGATAGGTAACATAACCAATGGTCAGGTGGGCCGAGGCGGGGATTGGTATACGCTGAAAAGGTTTGACTATTTTGTGCCGAATCGAGGATGGAACAGGTAGATGGTACGGGACGAAGGCGAAGACTTGAGTGCTAGCCGCTTGTTCTCTAATCCAATAGAGAGACCCTCAGACCTTTTCCGCTCGCGTATTTTTCGTTCGGTACCTTATAGCCGTATTCCTCCCTTCCGACGAAGGTGTGTACACACGAGGCCTCCGTACACTGTACATACAAGGCTAAGTGTATTCGCATCTGGTACAACTACTCCCAGCATCCTTTCCTGCTGAGTGGGCACGTGCCCGATGCGCCTCCGCTGAGAATACAGAGCATTCGGAGCAACACGAATTTACGGCGGTGGTCGAGTGGCGCTCCACATCATTGTGTACTTAAGAATAATGCAGTTGGGAAGATTCGATGAAAATTGGCCTTCACAGGCAACAATCTGGACGACGCATTTTTTTTTATTTTTTCGTCATCCCATATGAAGAAGCATGAAAGGAGAAAAAGTAGGTTATTACCAAAAAAATCGATTGCCGGATTATGGTCTAGAAACTTCTTTCGCAAGCCCCGAGGGTTCGCAGGGAAAATATAGGAATGGGTTCCAGATTTTACGGTAATCGTGGGACAAGTGAGAATCTGGGAACGTGTCAAACTTTGATAATGAGTCGCCTGTACAGCTGGAGCGGAATAAGAGAATCTGGATCCCAGACTGCGCACTTGTTCCGCGGAGTAACATTCGAATCGAGAGATCATCCCCATGTTACGTTCCCTCCATGTCACTGTGATCGATAGATTCGAGGTGTTCGATGAATTAATCGTGCCCTGTTTAATATCAGGTGGTCGGATCTTCACGGACGCCGTTTAAGCACACATCATTGACGTCGAACCGACACGAATTTACGGTGGTGGTCAAGTAACGCTGCTCATCATTCTGTACTTAAGAATAATGCAGTTGGGAAGATTCGATTCAAATTGACCTCGACAGCGACAATCTGGCCGATTTTTACTTTCTCATACAAAATATGAAAAGAGAGAACATACTGATGTCCCAAATACATTCATCTATCAGATGATGTCCAGAAACGTCTAGAAACGTGTTTTGCGAGTGATTTTTTTTCCATATTTATACTCAGGACAAATCTGGAATACTTTTCTACAGTAATCATGGGATAATTGCGAATCTGGAACGTGTCCCAGACTGAAGCAGCATCAGAGAATCTGGATCCTCAACTGCGCACTTGTTCCACGCGTTACCGTTCGAATCTGGAGATGATTCCCATGTTACTTCCCCTCCGTGTCATTGTGATCGATAGATTCGCGGTAACACCCACGGCTTGTAACATTGGCTTGATCCGTCAAATGAACCGTGCCCTGATTAATATATCAGGTGGTCGGATCTTTACCGGGCGCCGCTTGAACATCCAAACATCATTGACGTTTAGTCACTGACACGTCCTTCTCTCATTAACCTTTAACCGGCAGGCAAATGCAGTGGACAAAAGCGACATGCGGCTAAACCAGCATTGTCGGTCCGTGGCCTGTCACGGCCAGAAATGATCCCAACCCATCCCAACCCTATCCCACCCACGTACTCACAGCTCCGCTCTACCGGATTTCTCTCTCGGATTTCTACATTTTTTCCTCTCTGGTTTTTTCACCCTTCGACGTTCGTCACTCGTACCACTTGTATTTCCATCGTGTTTTCAATGATACACCTCACTCACCTGCGCGAGCAACGGAATAATTTACACCCCGCTGCCATGTCAAATATTCGCTCCCGCCGCTCCGAAGCGGCGCGAAGCGTCCGTCACACACTTGAAAAATCCCCGTTCCCACGGCGACGGTAAAAATTTATCGGTGATTTTATCCCTCCAACACACAAGCTCAGACATTGTGCATTCTACCGTGACATAAAAAAAAATAATGCGTCGAGAACCTCGAGAACCGCGGCAAACCGACCGTTATCACCTGATACAGAAGTTCCCTGTCGGTAAAACAGGCGTCGGGAAAGCGAACTCTCCCGCAGAGCATTCGCCGTAGGAGCGGGAGTCGGTAAGTTCAGACTGGCTTACCAACTCGACCGTTGGCAAGCGACATCGTCGATAAGGTAGGAAACTGTCTAACGAAACCCGAGGGTACTGGAGTGCCGATTGAGAAAGCGACCGTCGCGTCGCTCACTGCGCCCTGTTGGGAACCGCCGAGCGATGGGGTTGGTTGTTCCGTTTCTCGTCCCCAAAGCCACTGAATATCGAACAAACACCAGCGAGGGGAAGAAACAGCCCCGAGAGACTTTTGACGCCGATTCGTGCCGCGTTCGAAAATTACCGACACGTTCGCTCTACACCCAGAAAAAAAATTTATTTGATGTCCATCGTTTATTAACATTGAGTAAAATATTTATTTGATTTAAATAAATATTTATTTCATTCAAGTAACTATTTACTAAATTTAAATAATTATTTATTTAAATCATATAAATATTTTACCTAATCTTAATAAACGGTGGCCGGCAAATAATTTTTTTTTCTGGGTGTAATGAGTGGATTTAGAAAAAATCTCCACTGTCCACCCAGCGCATCGTGCGAGTCGATCCTATTTCTTATTTACGATCATACGATCGCGTCGATCCAGCAGCGAATAATCGGACGCGAATCGATCGCCGCTTTTCCTTCTCGAGGGTAGGGCTGTAAGTTTGATTTACGGCTCGGTCTCGATTCGTTCCGTGAACGTACGAAGGTGTACCGGCGATATCTCCGCGTGTATCGTTATCGGTTCATTCGCTTGATTAACTTTAACGTTTCGCCCCCGTCCCACCCCATCCACACTGGATGTGTGTCCTTTACGATTTTTCATCGTTTAAACGAAATGTCTTTCCTCCGCTCGACGGTCTCTCCGCATTTTACCTCCTGTTCGCGATGTGTTCAACGACGATCACGCTTTTTACTATGTATCACCCGAGCGACTATCGCCGGAACCGAGGATCGTTCCCGAGTCGCAAATATCCAGGCAGTTTCCGCCGCGAGAGCCGATTTAGCGTATCCGTGAAAATAAAATTCTAGCGAGAGAACCGGCGATACGGGCACGCATCACTTGTCTTTACGAGACGCATACCACGCTCCTCTCACCAACGATCCCTCTCTTTATTCGTTCCGTTCTCCCCCCCCCCCCTTTAGCCCCCCCGACTCCGATACTAAGCTCTCACCGTTTCCCCGACGCTGACATTGGAGAGTGATTAAAAACTTGATACCGCCACGTCGTTTCACCTAGAACCCATCTATCCGGCAGCCGTCTCGCTTCCGCCCCTTCGGCAGGGCGTTCGAGCTGTTGCGCTCGCATCCCCCGTGGCTCCGAGCGGCGAGTCTCAGACGGCCCAGACGGATGGTGCAGCGGAGTAATTGTTGTTCGGTCGATGGGGGCACGCGGAGGAGCGAGAGGCGGAGGAGCTGACAACGCGGCGACCGAAGAAATAAGGGAGTCGAAGACGCCGGCGCTGAAGAGGGTGGGCGAGAGTCGGGAGAGCGGTGGCGTAACGAGGAGAGAGAAGACGCGAGACCGTCCGATAGTGTCGGATTACCAGCGGCACCCAGCATTGTTGAAGTCCAGACACGGGAGTCTGTGCTGGAGGAGGAGCAAAAAAAAATGGAATAAAAAGAGAACAGAAGCGAGGGTGAGAGACGAGGCTCGGGAGGAACGACGGAGGATCCCGGTGTGGCGGATAGGGAGGCGGAACGGAAGAAGAAGTTATTAGAAATACCGAAAGAGAGTACAATGCCATCTATCCCGTAGTGAGAAGTAAGGAGGCCCGCTTGCACCTTCGGCAGCCGCGGCTTGGCTGAGGAACCCCCGAGGAGGAGGGAAGAAGAAGTCGGCATAGTGGCCGAGAGGATCGCACAGCCGCTGCGAAGTCTGCCGAGACAGCAATACCACTACAACCACTATCGGAACCATCGACCCTGCCAGTCTGTCTGCCAGATTTGTTCTCTCTTCCTCCGCCACCGCTGTCCTGCACGTCCCTCTCGCTTCTCGCCGTTTCTACTTTAGTCTTATCTTTCGTTCACTCCCAACTGTACTCTTCGGATCTCGAGACGTCGACGTGATTCGCGCTGACCTCCATAGCTCGCTCCCCGCACGGATGTTTCTCTTCCATCGCAGCCACCCTCTTCGCCGCGATGTATTTTTGCAGCGGCACCGATTTATTTCAAGCCGGATTCAAAAGCGCTCCCCCGAGCGAGCGGGCTCGCTCGGCCAGAAACAATTGATGATGTTCACCGCTGGGAAGTGGATCCTGCGACTGTAATAGTCCGTCCCGCGGCGATATATTCTCCACTGTTTGCCGGGAAAATATGCTTCGAGGGCCCGAAAGAGTCACTCCCGGGGACGCGCCGGGAATAACGCGGCGGCGAGCGGAGCGGAGGCCGATCTGGAGGGCTGTGAGATATCGACGGAGCGCAGAAACTATCCTGATGCTGGGTGGGTAATTGTTGTTCGATGAACTGACTGGGAAGAGCTGGCAAAGGATGCGACATCATCGAGAACAGTTTCGCTTGTAATTGGATTTGGGAGCGGTTTCGGTGGCTCGAGCACAACCTGTCGCTGCTGCCGCTGATATCGCCGACGCGTGGAAAAATTAATTGTTTACGGCCCTTTGGAGAAATCCGATCGCTCTCCGGTTCGGATGTCTCAGCTCGCTGCGTTTCTTGAGCCGACTGGACATCCTTTTTTTTTATGAACACTCGTGGATCCGTCGCGCGTTTTAGGGGTGAGGGGCAATATGGGTGGGGCAGAAGACAATTTTTCCATAATTTTTGGCTAGTGCACCCAAAAAAAAGTTTATTCCAGTCAACGAAAATTTGCTAAGGGTGAAGAAAAATGTTTATTTGCTTCATAACCTAATAGAGCGTTTATTAATTTCTAATATAGGGTAAAAGTGGGGAATATGGCCCGGTCCATATATCATTGATTTACGTGTTAATTGAGGTGGGCCATATTCACCACTTTAACCCTATTAATTTTTTACAGTACTATTCTTATTATTTAATAAAGTGTATTTGGATCTAATAAACAGATATTTATATCAAATTATTTTGTTAAGGCAAGTAAATATTATTTTTTATCTCAATAAACGTCATTCGAAGATCGAAATTTATTTGATTTTAATAAATATTTCTTCTGGGTGCAGTGGTGGCTGCGAGTGGGGCAAAACGGCCATCAAAATCCGGATGTATCGTTGGAAGTGAAAAATGGGACATCGAAAAATTGTTGGTAAATTGAGTTTCGCCTCGCTGCTCCATTTTGCCCCGCTCTCCTCTACGCGTGGGAATATTCGCACGAATCGGAATTTTTTCACGTTGCGATCCGAGTTCGATTGACGGATCGTGAGAGCGAGCTGTTAGTATAACAACGGGAAGGGAAACGGTGATTATTTCCTGATTGACGACGGGACACGCGAATCCGGAAGTCGAGGATTCGGCGTGTCTCATCCGCGACGCCTCCGCAACGCGCCTCAGACGTGGCCCGCCATGCTCAATGAAACTTTTGATTGTCGGATATCAATTCTCATAAGTTCCGGCTTGTCGGCCTCACGTGGAAGCACGGATCGCATCGAGCGTTTGGGCTCGCGGCCAGACACTTCTGTCTGACTGAGGTGCGAAGTTGAATTTCCTACCGACACGACAAGCCGACTCGCGGCTCGGAATCTATGAATTATTCGCGAGAATCATTATCGCGAAACGAGTTTTAATGCCAGTGAGGTTGCAGCGTTGGAATGTAAAAAAAAAAAATTCGACGTAGAATCAGCAAACGCTTCGTTGCGTTTTACGCGGACTCATTTTTTGCCGCACCAAGTGATTGTTCGCGTTCGTGACTGTTATGCCAATTCCCGATAACTCCAAAGTTATTGTTCAAGAGTTAATTATTTTTATCGCGAGCACCGGCAATTAATGCGGTTACAATTTTTTTTTTTTTTTTTCTCGCACAGACTCGACGGTTTTTAACGATGTCATTCCGCAACTACCGCAGTTGTCGACGTTACGCAATCAACATTAAAAAGCGACTCTCCGGTAGACGACGCGATGGCGAAACTCGATCTAAAACTTCGACGGTAGTCATGTAACTTTATTTTTTTCAAACACACAACATGAACGTTTTGTGCACGGAAAAATACTCGGTATCTCTGGGAAGCGCAAATACGCCTTCGATCTGTATCGGCATATTTATAGTCACGTTGGGGACGAGTCGAAGTTTGAAATTTGAAAATTGAGACTTACTTTACAGTGGCTATTTTAAAAATGCTCATTTAATTTTGGAAACACTGACGTATCTTCTAAGGATTGACAACATTAATTTTCTGCTGCTGAAAAATCATTGGAAACCCTTTAGCCTGACTATTTTTATTGCTGTCATGATTTCCACAATTACGTACCTCAACTGCCGATTAGCAATCAGTGCATTTCTGTCACCAGGAAAGTTTTCCCCTTATGATCCCTTGAACGATAAAATGTTCGTCGAAGCAATCGACAATTATCGCCAGTCAAAGTAACCCAATGACCGCCTGATCAACCGTAATCACCAGTGAAGTGCAGGAGTGGCGAGGAGTGAAAAAAAATTCCGAAATAACCCAAGCATGTGCAGTGGCAGGGGTTTTTATGGCAGTCCGTCTCGTCCCTCAGGCGCCGGTCGTACCACGCTGTAATAACTGTAATCAGTATCATGGAAAAAAAACAACGTTCAATCAGCAAAAAAAAGAATGGAAAACCATTGCAAACATTTCAAATTTATTGAATTTAGCCTGGTTATACTCATTGTCGTCATAACTTTTACAGTTAAATACCTTAACTGCCGATTAGCAGTCGATGCATTTCTGTCACCAGGCAAGTGTTCCCCTTATGATCTCCTGGATGACAAAATCTTCATCGAAACAATCGACAATTATCGCCGATCGAGGTAACTCAATGACCGGCTGATCGACTGTGATCACCAGTGAAGCGCAGGACTGGCGAGGAGTGAAAAAAAATTCCGGAATAACCCAAGCATGTCCAGTGGCAGGGATTTTGATGGCAGCCCGTCTCGTCCCTCAGGCGCCGGTCGTACCACGCTGTAATAACTGTAATCAGTATCATGGATGCTGGGCGAGCGCGTCAGCTAAATAAATCAGGCGCCATTCATGCTCCGGCGCAGAGACGTACCTCAGCTTTGACCGCCCCACAGATTCCCTTTTTTTATTTTACCTTATCTAATTGTCAATACGAGACGGCAAATCGTGCGAGTATTATCCGCTTCTTCGTTTCCCATTGGCATTCGCCCCCGACTTCGTACCCTTCCGTTCGCACTTTCTCACCCTCCCTCGTCCACTTTCGCCATCTTCCCACACCCGCTCGCCAGTCAATCGCACTGATTGTATTCTCATGCAAAATATGGCTACGCCGTAATATAATCGAGTGACCACGCGTACGCAGGCGTTCGCAAAATTTCACCATCCCGGCCAACGACCGCTGTTTCGGCACCGAAAGCGATGAGCTCGGTCCAGTTATAATTATCAGCCTCGTTATTTCACATTTGAAACGATTATCGACTGCGCGCCCACGTTAAATTTCCAGCCAAAGTCATTAGCATAATTATTCCGTCGAAAAAAAATTGATAGCGGCAATGAAGTTTCGTCCGATCGCTCTCCATACAGAAACGACCATCGGTCGACTGTATATAAAAAACCTCGAATAAAAATATTCTTAATTTTTTGTTAAAAAACAAAAATAAAAAACGTATTTTCCTCGAACGAAAAGATTGATTTTGCATAATATTAATTCAAATATGTTATTAACACATAAATGAAAAAAAAAAAATTGTTCACCAAATCCCTCGGCAACTTAACTTTATGTTCATATGAAAACAATTTGTTAATATTTTTGAATACGTATGAATTTTTTTAGAATTTCGTGTAATTTTTGAATTACATGAAATGTTCGCGATTCTCTCTGAACTCACGTGAGGTCGAACTGTCCGCTAGTTACCTCAATCGCTCGATATTCAATTTCGATGGCGCGAATTAAAATGAAACCGGTGCGAGCTCGACGTGTCGGTAACGCACTTATCGGTAGCGTCCGTGAAGTCTCGACGAGCGTGATGTATATTATAGTAAATTTATCATTAGAGGGGCGAAAATGATCGGGCAGACGACGTATATAGCACGGTTCGAGATTGCACCGGGATAATCTTTAGCTCAGGGCCGTCGGTTGCCTAATGGAATTCAAGGGTTAATCAATCAGGAATAGAGCAATTAGAGCAACGTTTTGACGGGTGTTACCCGACCCGACAGCGAGAGGATCCGACGCGGATTTCTTTAATCAGTCACTTGCTCGACACTCGCGCTCGCTGGAAGTTTGGGCGCTAGCCAGTCAGCGGGAAGACAAGTGAACATCGGATTACAGTGGATGGGGAGGGGGAGGGACAGCGGACGGATTGATGCTTCCAGAGAAAGATGTTAGAGGAAAATGAATCGCGCAAGTGATCGTGACAGGTGATTTTTTAATAATCGAAAAGGATGCCCGAGAATTAAGCCCAGTGACAAATGGCACTCCCGAGCAGGATTAACATCCTCGTCGGGTGTCGAGCTGCAAACCAATGAAACTTATCGAAAACAATTGTTCGGAAAATCAGACTAATAAACTCACGTCGGCTGCCCATGAGAATCTCCTTGCGAGTCTCTGCACAGTAAAAAATAATTTCGTAAAATTGGAACATGACGTTTTGTAAATAATTATTTTGTCAAGTAAGTGACAAAGTCGTTTGCTCAGGTTTGAATATACAAACCTGTCCTTTTATTTCCCGTGTCATTAACAATTTTAGTTTGTACTTTGGTTTCTAAAAAGGGAGCCGGATGGTGCGATCGGAAAAGAAACAAATAAAAAATTGTGGACCTTTGTGGATAACAAGTTGTTGGAAAAAGTGCAAACTTTTTTACTGTGTTTGCGTGAGTTCCGTTGCGAGGCCCAGCGAGCGTCTGTGTCGGTGCCCAAGGGGATCCAACGTAATTTATTGTATCGCGGATTTTTATGACCGTGTTTGAGTTTGGATTTCACGGTACCAAAAATAAAACGTAGGAAGACGAATAAAAAGCGACGCAGTAAAGGAGACGCTTTTTTTGTAAAAGAAAAAAAAGAAAGACCATTTTCATCTTCCAGTATCAACATCTAAACGAATGAGGACAATTTTCAAGGTATTATTTTCCCTCGAATCGGACAGTCGCACCCTCGAATCACTCCTCCCCCTCGGTCTCTGAATAACATTACGTTTTCACACTTTCAAAATTTTACCAACAATTTTACATTCTTACAATTCCACCCTCCCGCGACGAAGAAAATTGCTATCCATTTTTCTCCTTTACCCTCACCCCCCCCCCCCCCCCTCACCGCCCCTCGCCAAGGTTATATAACACGGGGATGACGGACCGCCCGCCGGAGAACCCTTCGCGGTAGTCTTGTTCCCTATCTTCGCAGTGCGAACACTTCAAATCCGGATCTCGAAGCTTCAAAGTACGTAAGTAGTTCATCTCAGCCCCACTGATTCGTAAGAAAGTAATAGAGGACCATAAATTTTCATAGTCGCCCCTTCGCCCAGCAAAATCGAATCCAACCGAAGGCGAGAACTGTACATAAATCAAAAACACGTACATATATAGCATAGAGTAGGAAAATTACCTTTTTGAACCGACTCAAAATTATCTAATTAAATAAATTTACTGCTCTCGTTTAATCCAATTAAAGTTTCGCAAATTCATCGAATACAAAATAGAATAAAATATCTTCTGGAAAAATTCAAAATGTGTCATTGATTTTTGTTTTTTTTGTCCAGACTTCGCAATTTTTGTCCTCACAACAGCACACTCAGGAACCAATTGGTGAGAATTTCAAATTTTTGCATCCATATGTAGCTCAACAATAAAATACTAACGCAAAGATCGGGAAACCCTGTGTATTTAAAATGGAAAACTTCAACCCCCTTGGTCAAGGGGTAAGTTTTCTTTAATCTAAAAAAATTACAGGATTACTTTTTATTTATTTAGAGTCGATTTGGGGGGTGGCACGAGCAAAATTCGTATTGACCCCAACTAACTCTCACCCTAATATATATATATATATGTAATTTCATCATCGCTCGCAGCTTCTTCCGTACAAGAGCAACAGACACGAGTCCGCGCCGCCGTTGTTTCGGATGACCGACAATTCCGTCACCGTCCGATAACTCCGGTCCGTTTATACGGGAAACCCGATAAACGCTCGAACGTTCATAATTTTGGTCGCGAACGATGACGAGCGCCTCCATTGTAGACGGTATATTGTGCGCATACCACTACCACTCTGTTACATACGACTCTCCTGTGTACTCTATTATTCGTCTCTCGCAGGAGAACTCACAACAGACTGACTGCACGGATGACGGGGTCGGTCGCCATATGCCGAATATGATTATGGCAAACACGTTATAATGCTTGGCATGCATCGCTACGGAATTCGTCAACCTGTTATGGGGGATGACGATGGAACGGGGGATGCTTGCCTCGCGATTTCTCCACCCAACCCCCTTGGCGAACGGTCCACACCATACCACCGTGGCCCTCTGTTTCGTGCCTCATTCAGTCGTTCCTCGACGGTATGCCGATGGCATTTACGGCTGTGTCACCATTATATCGCGCAAACGCTCGAGGCTTCCGTTGTACGCACCCGAGCTCCGATCAATTTATAAATATTACGGTTAATCCCGGCCCGCCGGTCTGTTTTACATTTCGCGTATTATTAATGTAAATAACGGCAAATCGACGGGCGGAAGCGCGATATCGTTTCTCGCGCGGTTTCCGTCGGCCAATGTCACCGGAACCAGCGTTTTATGCTCGACGCTCAAACAGTACTCGTTAAGCTCTTTGGATGACGTTTAAATTATGTGGAGCGAATTGTCGAACGGACGCGTCATTTAACCGCGATACGAAAGTAGCGAAAGTACACGGTTAAAAAAAAATTTTTCTTTTAAAAAGGTCGCGATGTTTTTCTTGGAAACTTTGCGACTTTTTTTGCCAACGAATCGTATTTTTTAAAAGTTTGGATGTTTGTGGACAAGAAACTTTCGTTGCTATATTCGGAGCTGTGTTCTTTTAAATCTGACGAATTTTTTATAATTATTTTGTCAGGAATATGCAATTTAAGGACGCGCGTGGAAAAAAGTATATGCGAAAATATATTTTTAATATATTAAATATATATTTCACGAAAAATTGTATTTAATTAAAAATTATGAGATATTGTGTGACGGATATATTAATGCGAATATAAAAATATTTATTTTTTGGAGCGCAAAAGTAGGATACTATTAAATTTTTTTCGTGCCGAGAAGGCCGCGGAGTATCCGTTTTGAGGAATAATAGTAAAAGTCAGACTTTCTGTAACGTTGCGAGATCGATGGCGAACATCGTGAACACTGGCACATCGCGTCATTAGATTAAAGAAAGAAAATCGAGTTACGGAAATAAATTATAACAAACATCCGGGAAGCCCAGAAGTTTTCTCGCCTCTGGATTAAGTTGTCACGTGAGAGCCTCCGGGAACTCCGAAAAACCCCCGCCTTTCATCCAAAATGAGATTTATCCCATTGCTTCGAAATTCTTTGCGGAGTTCGACCTACTTTGCTTAGGTGGCTAACAACTTTCGCAACCGGTACTTTCATTCCTCCGATATTTTATAGATAAGAGGCGTGTGCTATAGCAACTCGCATCGTTGAGTAATTCATACGCACATCAAGAATAAAAGCCGGCCGCTACGAACCCGACGTTTTTTTAACAACGGAGCTGAGAGATACTTCAATTAGGCCGTCGGCCAGCGTTGGCCGGACGTCGGCCAGCGTCGGTCCCGAGTCTCATTCCCACCATGGGAATCTCGCATGGTTACCCTCATCACCACGAGTACCTCGTTCCAGCCAACCGAGGATTTTCCTGGTTCTCAGTGAGGTTTGACGCCAAATTTTCATCCCCCTGATTCTTCCGGATTCAGCCTCGGTTCTGTACGGGGTCGGTTGCGTCTCGCGGACAAATAAATTCTCGCCGAGGCTCGGCGAGGCTGGTCTTCGGTGCTCGGCGCGGTCGTAAATCAAACGGGTAGAATGCCGCGCAAGGATGGGCTCCCGTTGAACGGTCTATAGGTACGCTCTGGCCGGTGGCGGAGAACGGGGAAACGGAAATACAGTTGAACGTCTCGATTGCACGGAGGCGCTCTAAACGGTAAGTCCGGTGGCAATAGTAATTAAGTGCCGGTGCTAGCTGTACACCCTCTCGAAGGGAAAGCCCTCTCACCGTCTCTATCTCCCGAATCCGGAAACGAGGGTAGATGTAATTAGGATGAGTTGTGATGCCGCTGGCGCTGCGCCGCCCCCTTCGCCTCCAGTTATCCGTCTCCCTTTTCCTTCATTCCTCCTTTGCTCTGTACACCAGCCCGCGCACTCGAGCTCGTCGCTGTCGCTTCTCCGGCCCGGTTGCTTGCTCATCTCCGTTATAGTGTACCACTTTGGATAAACGCTGTACGGAGTCTATCGGTCTCCTACGTTGCAGACCCGCACATTCGCTCCGCATTCGGAGCTTGATTATGATCCTCGTCGTCTTCGTCGCCGTCTAGGCGTGCCCTTCTCCGGATTGTGTTCCGCCATCGAGACGAGCATTAACCGCGAGTAACGGTTAGTGTGCGGAGCCTCGTGGTAGCCGCAGTGTACCGGCGTTTTAATTGTTCGAGCAATTAGGAGGATAACCGGCAAGATTATTGACAAGCATTGCTCGGCTTCCGTGATCAATTTCGACGAGGAGTCTGACGAGGATAACTACCGGAATATATCCGGGGAACGAGACGGAGATTAGCTTTGAGTTTCCAAAATACACTCCATTTAGGGTCGACTGTCCAATTTGCAGGCGGATAGCGGTCGGTGCTCTGTATTCGAGGGAGGGTCGGAGTCGGAATGTACGAGGCCCAGAAAACTTCGCCACGCATATTTGGCAGTCGATATCGAATTCGTAGACCCTCGCACGGGGCGATGCCGATACGTTCGGGCCCGGCGAGTCCGGTAGAGCGGGATGAGATAAGGAAAAGTAACTTTATTGTATCCACGGTATGTAATACTTCTCGAGATTTCGTCTCGGCATTCCTCTCGGGAAATAACTCGCCGGAGAACCGGCGCAGAGGGGAGGCTCGAATGTCCGTGGATTTTTTTTTTCCTCTTTCTTTTCACTTTATTCACCTGGGGGAAGGGCGCGGGGAGGGGGGTGGGGGCAGAAGTTGCGAGCATATTTTATTCATGTTACGATGGCTGGCTTAGACGGCGAGGATGCGGGTTCCGCGACGATGGAACAAGCCAGGAGAGATCGCGGAGCGAGATATTCTTCAGCGAGCGTCGGAGTCTCTCGGCACGCCGTCTCATGCACGTATCTACACCGGCTTCGGTAGCGTCGTAGTGCACCGCGCGGCGGCTACGAACCCCGGAGGGTTGAAATGACGTGTCACTGACGTCATTAGCCGGAACGCTGTGGGGCGTTTTAATCCGGTTATCCCGGGGCGTATCACCCCCGGTAGCGAGAGCCAGCCCGCACTCGCCCATAACGCCCGTACGAAACGCCGGCATCGCCATCAGCGCACCGAACGGGTTCGCCCGTACGCCATCCGCTAACCTTATATTCTAATCGCGAACAGCCTCCGAGTATTTCTCTCGTTCGTGTTTCACACTCTCGGCTTCGCCGTCGGTACATCCACACGCGGAGGCCCGAACGAGGCCGGCCCGCTGAGATCCGACCGGCGGAAAGCTCGTTTTGAATATCGAATCCCAAACCCTCGACGCCTAATAACACAGTACATTAGGGAGGTGCTGTTCGAGGGGATCGACTGTCCGCTGGACGTTGAATCGTCTACTGCAAAATTCAACGGGTGTAGTCGGACGAGCTAAGGGTGCGGAATTGCAAATTGTCATGGTGTATCGCGAGGAGGATTTGTTTACCAATTCTCGTCCAAGTCTGGGAAGATGGACGTTGGTGAGCCAAATTATAGAGGTGGGTTTCTTTTTTGTCCACTTGTATGGACTGGGCGGAGTAGTTGTGAGTGGTAACGATGAAGATGGCTTTGAGTGTGACTGAGATTGGATGTTGAACCGAATTTTCAGTATACTTCACTGCAACGATCAGACTGAGATTTGGATGAAGGCGGTGACTGTCAGATGTGTTAGTGCAATTGCACGAATAGTCTCTCCGATTTGCAGTGCCAATGTGCCGGAATAATGATGGCCATGTCGAGACTGGAAACATTAGGAAACCTCGAGGGTTTGACTGGATTTCTCCTTGTATCTTCGCCCCGTTCACGGTCTTCCGATTGCGGGCCGCTTGCCGCGTGCAATTTCGATAATTGCTGGTTAATGGGTTTAGCCACGGTGCGCACCACATAGCATATAGCTAAAGCCGCAGGAACGTGAGGCACCTGCAGATTAATTGAGTCGGTGCATGGGTTCTCGCAACAGCTATGGCAAACCTTATGTAACGATGGACATCTAAGAAGTTGGACCTAGAATGAAACTTCAACTTGGATTGATACACCCCATGGCTCCGGCTGATTGTGGAGATAATTCGTACACCATCTTCATTCGACCACCGCGCCGTTATCTCAAAACTTGCCAATTCATCGCTCTTCCCCCAAGAGCGTTTCGCGGATATGTGCCAACTCGATCAAATTACAGGATTCACAATTCTGACGATCGACAATGCGGTTTTTTAAATCTCAGCCGTATTACTCAAAACTGAAGTTTCCTGGCGAGAAGGTGCGTAAAGAGCTCCCAATTTCCAACCAACCAAATGAAAGTTCTTTATCCGTGGTCCAGAACGACCAACAGTAGCATCAGCTGGCGGATTGTCCGATAGCGCTTTACTATGAAAAGTTACCCAAAACCAACCCTAAGACAACAACAATGCTCACTAATCTTCGGCGACAAGTTGATTGTCATTGTTAATAGAATTCGATAGGTAGCGAACTTAGAGGTGTCCCAGCTATGTTTGATGTCGGAGAAGTGCGTCGACAGTCGACTACATTCAGCGGTCAAAACTGGACACAAACTTAGCTTTTCCCAAATAGCAACCGTAATGCACGGGTTGTTAATCGAGTTCGATAGGTAGCGAACTTGCAGTTGTCCCAGCTACGTTTGATGTCGGAGAAGTGCGTCGACAGTCGACTACATTTACCGGTCAAAACTGGACACAAATTTAGCTTTTCCCAAATAGGAACCGTAATGCACGGGTTGTTATTTGGGTGCGTTTGAGGTAATTTTTTTCTGCAAAAACAACCGAGAAGCACCGGTTCTCCGATTCACCAGAGGTCTCATGATTCCTACCGTCACCACAATCCCCACCATCCGTATTTCCAGCCGCAAAGGAATTCCAATTTGAAACAAAAGTTTCCTGACCGAGAAGGTAGCCTCCCAGCTTTTCGGCTATCTTTCTCTGCCACCGCTGACTCCTACCGCACCCGTTCTCGCTTCGTCCTCCCGACTGCCATGTCCCACGGGGAGAGACATCTTTTCTCGGAATATTCCGACAAAAAAGAAAATCCTCGAAACCAAGAACCGGAGGCAAATAAAAACAATATCTATTAAGTCGCCAGTCGTCCGAGCGTCACGTTTCGCCGCTTATAAAGCTCATATACTTTTTTCCGTCACAATTTCTCCGTCGCGCTTCACCGGATCTCTTTATTTGCTTGATACTCTGCCCCGCGTCCAACGGTTATTTATATTTGTCGTTCCTGGCGGCACTCAGCAATACGTACAGCACACGAGACGCAACGAAGAGGAAAAATATAATCTTGGTAAAAAAAAAAGATAACGGTCGATGGCGTCGACTAAATGCGTTCAAGTAGTACGATAAACAAAACGGTAGTCCATAAATCCCATCGGCAACGGCGGAGAACACGCTTCGAGAAAGACCAAACATGGCAACGAGACGGACTCCAGACACATTGTGGTGGCCGATCCCCCACGAAGTGTCTCCTCTGTTGCAATATCGATAAAACATTGATCCTCCATTCGTGCCTGGAGTCTCCGGCGTAGGATTCGCGATAACCGTTGTGCAAGCCTACGAACTCGCGCACCCTTCGCTGAGGCTGTGTTCGTTGTAACGTGCCTGCCTCGCACCGACTGTACAGCATTACACGTAGATATCGTATCGTTATTCGACGTAATGGTATCTTTTTTTATTCCCACTAAAAAAAATGACAAAAACCGTGAGCTTCCGATCCGGAGTTCCGTTTTGCCCCGTTCTCCCCTATCCGTAATAATCACGCCTCGGTGACAAGAGCAAAAGCTGCTGGTCGTCGCTGTGCGTGGTAGTTTTGAGAACGCGGAGTTGCCATCAAATAGCGGCGGCGCAAAACTCACAATTTAATCCAACTAAGCAAATTGCTCAAACTTTCTCCGGCCTAGGATTCGCGATAACCGTTGTGCAAGCCTACGAACTCGCGTACCCTTCGCTGAGGCTGGGTTCGTTGTAACGTGCCTGCCTCGCACCGACTGTACAACATTACACGTAGATATTGTATCGTTATTCGACGTAATGGTATCTTTTTTTATTCCCACTAAAAAAAAATGACAAAAACCGTGAGCTTCCGATCCGGAGTTCCGTTTTGCCCCGTTCATCCCTATCCGTAATAATCACGCCTCGGTGACAAGAGCAAAAGCTGCTGGTCGTCGCTGTGCGTGGTGGTTTTGAGAACGCGGAGTTGCCATCAAATAGCGGCGGCGCAAAACTCGCAATCTAATCCAACTAAGCAAATTGCTCAAACTTTCTGCGGGCGGTGGGAGGAGAGCGGAACGGTGGAACGAAGAGAGGCCGATAGGGGGGCGGGACGGTGTCTCTGCGTCCGTTCCTGCATTCCCAAAAACTTAGATCAAAGGGAATGTCGCGTCGCGACGCTCGTCGTCGCTTATTCACCTTCGGCCGACCCTCATTCCTCTCCGCGCAGTCGACGAACTTCTGGATCTCGCTCCGGCAACCTGGTCGCTTTCTCGCTCACTTGCTTTCATATAATATCGCGTCGAGACTCGAGACAATTCGGACCTGGAGCGAATTGCGGTGTTCCAGGGCTACCTGGACTTCCAGCCTCGTGTCAATAAAAATTTACGTTCTTGAAGCGGCGCCGGTATTCGTTCGGTTCTCGATAATAAATTTCAAGTGGGTAACCTCTCTCTCGACGCTGACAATCGGCCCGAACTGACTAGACAGATTTCCGCTCGGAAACGTCTGGAGGTCCTCGTCCCCGTGTCCGGACCGGCTGTTAATCCCAGCGAGTGGAACGACCGATGTACGAAGGTACCGAGACGTCTTCCTTGGGAAAGCAACCGCGAAGATAAGGGGCGGACTGCGGTCAGAACTCGGTGGGTAAGTATTCCTGTGGTTTATAGGCACTCGTGGCGATTCAGACACAAAGGCTCATCAAGCGCCCGGGAGCGGGTTGTGCTCCCTCGCCGGGGGTCCTCTCGTCACCGGCAGCATCCCGAGTTATACTCAGAATCGGAAGATCGCGGCGGGCCAAATTTCACGAGGAATCTCAGCTGCTTGAGCTTCCCGGAGAAATTTATCTGTCCTCCAGCGATGGAGCTGCTCGGGGTTATTCGAAGGAACATACAGACGGGAATAATCGAAATTCCCAGTTAGGAGCATCCACGATCGGGGATATCATACTATTTATAAAGTGACTATTCCGCGATGCGATATTGCGAGATTGGATGCTGACTGATGATCAAGCCCATCGCCAGCCGAGCCGCGGATTAGGCAATCCATATTCAACATCGTGATATCCATCCGCCGCCGGTTTCTGTGTGTATGTACCGCTCATCTCCGAAATGTCCAATTCCGAGTCTGGCCATCAAGCGAGAACGTCTTGGCGAACGAGACCCGCGCCCGAGACGCCGAATAGTTGGTACCGTTGATTATCCGGCTCGGTAAACAGCCGAGGCATCGTTATCGATTGCGCCAACAATCTGCAGCTGCTTCTCCGCCACTCCCACAATTTCCTACCCCGGACCATACTTGTCCTTGTTCGACCCCCTTCCCGCCCTCCCCCCCTACGACCGCCCCTCCACCAGCCACCTCGTCGTATTGACGCAATACAGCTTCGCAGTTGCATAATGAATGGTTCGCTAATGACCCTACGGAGGTTGTGGAAACCGCAACGACGAGATGGCAGAAGGGAAACAGGGGAGTGCGAGCGCGAGGATTGCGGGCGGCAATGCGGGACGATTGACCCGTCCCGGCTTCAAGCACTTCCGGCATCAAACATGCACGCCGGGGTTATGCTCCGTCCGACCCCCACCATATGACCTCGCCGTCGGTAATGCCGACGTGCGCCGGCATGAAACGCGCGCCCCCGATCCGAGGTCGTCTATACGAACCGGGCATCTCTCCTCGCGGCCACCACCTGCAATGACCGGGATGAATTTACGCAATCGCGACTCCAATTTTCCAGAGACACCACGCCAAAGGTCCTGCATGACCACAGCAGAGGATGCAACAACGAAAACTCGCGGCGGTGGCAGCTTCCTCTGATTGTCGTGTTAATTCTTAATGCAATATGCCAAGTGCCAGAGAGTGCAGTTGAATACCAGTTTCTCACTGCGATCGTAGTCGGGTCAACATCGGAACCGGGCCAGTTTCCGATGATGATTTCTCATCTTTTGCAGCGGTCCCATCATTCTTAGATTCCTCAGTCATTCTTTGACACGTCAGCGTCCGGTCTTATGACAATGGTCCAGCCACTGCACCCGTCACGTGCGTCTTATAGAGCCTGGCAACATTGTATCCGCACGCAGTGATAGGCCAGGGCTTCCATTAGGCCCTTTCTTCGGTTCATATTTGTGACGGTCCCATAATTCGAGTTAGTATTTTTAGCGCAGGAAAGTCAAGTTAATATTTTTATCTAAATTCTATTTTTATCTAAATTCTCGCTAATCTATTGCACCGTCAGCACCTTCCGTGCGAACGTTCACGCTCTCACGGTAACGGTCCAGCCGTTAGGAAGGTGAGAGCTCGCAAGAGAGCGTGAGATTGCTGCGTGTGGCGATCCAACGAAACGTAGGAGATTCGAGACGCATTTATTGGTGGTGGCGAAACAAAGTTCCTTCACTTTACCTCAACCCCACCTTGCAGATCATTACGCACTGAGAAAAACGTACATAGTACAATCGAAAAATTTTGGATCGATTGCTGATCGCGATCATCGTACACAAGAATCCACCGAACCACATGTGTTCGGAATTAAGCGAACTTGAAAGCTTGGATAGACGTTCTATAGTAAAAATCTTATTATCATTTCGATCCGATGATTTATTTGTGAGATAACGTAGAGCAAAGAAATACTTCCGGCATTTTGGAGTATAACTACTAGGTAGCGTCCTTCGCTTGCTTAACATCTTTTTTTAAGTACTTAGCGTCGAGACGCTACCGCTTCTCTTGATTATAGTTTAATCAATTGAGTATATACTATCACAAACTATCTATATAGACGTCCCTCCTGGGAACTATTCGTTATAGTAGGAAATACCATTCTTTTTCTCAGTGCACCAAATTCGTCTTCCAAATTTCCCGCACTTCCGTGAAATACAAAGAATATGTGCTCTTCCGTCGGTGTAATGAAGTTTCGTTCTCTCTGTTTGCAGTGTCCCAAACTACCCGAGCATCGACAAACACCACCTGACCACCACACTGACGCGTCATTGTAAGTATCAAGATAAACGACAGACAACACGTCCCTCCATTGTGACGACGAGAGCATGACGTCCTTCGTCCCGCGGCTTAATGCGCCAGATTACCCAAGTGATTATGTCCAAAGTGCGGCCGACAGTGGAACTCTTGTTTCATTGTAACAGCTAAAAGTTTGCCGGAGTATTCAGGAGAGTTTCACGGGATGATAATAGCGAGCAAATGTACAAAGAATAACAGTATTGCGACGGCTGCCGTTCCTCGAGCTCGGTGAACGCCGCGCGGTCCTTAAGCCCCTTGAACTCGGTGAGGATTCTCCTTTTTTGCTCCTAATGAAAATGCTTCGCCGGCGTTGACCGTTCGAGTAGACGAACTTACAATTTACTTTAAGCAAAGAGGCTTTGGTCCTCCCGTGCGAAGAGCACAACGCGTTCACTCGGGAGGGGTCGAGGCGCGCAAAACGTTGCGGCTACTTAGGATCTCCGTCCGGGGTTCGTCGTGTACGACTTCTTCCTTTGGTCCTTTTTTCTTGTGCGTCCTCCACCGCGCGCGTTTTTCCTTCCTCTCTTATTCGCAACTCGTTTGCCTTCCACTCACTGAAATTTTTCTTCCCCTATCCAACTTTCTTTTCGTGCTTCACTTTGGTAAGTACGACAAAGCTCTTCTTTCAGCGGGCAACGCGATCTCGACTGTTGGCCCCCCGGGGGGTGAAAGCTCTTCTCGCTCAAAGAGAGCGTTTCACTCGCCGCGAGAGCACGGCAAATTTTTCACCCATTGTACACGAGCCTGAGACCCAATCTGCAGCGTTTAGTAGATTACTGTATGGCAAGTTCTGTGAATAGTCAAATTCATCCCCCCTGTAAGCCGAGTCGAATGCATCGATGCGGCAGTAAGTATTATTTTTTTTTTTTTCCAACGCCGAAGCTCGTCTCTCATGTTGGCCGCGTGGTTGTCGGCTTTGCCTGCCATTCGGCAAACGAGGACGAAACTGCCTCGCGGATTGCGAGGCTCGTGCGGAACGACGCTGCTCGGTCGCGAAGCGTCATCGGCTTCGTGCCGAACTACGAAGTACGTCAATATTAACAAGACAAGTAAAACCAGTTCAAGTTAGATTGAAGTTCAAAGTGTCATCGGCACAAAAGAGTCGCGAAAGTGTGGACTTTGAAAGCCTGCACTGCTCGAGAAGGGTTGTCGGGCGAGGTGCGCGACGGATGGGGAATAACGCGTGGTTCTCTACTCGTCAAAAGCGGCGTTGAAAAAGTTTCCGTTTCGCGACAATAGAGCAGCACCAAAAAAAAAGGGAACCACAAGACATGGTATAAATTAGCAATAACCGCGAATTCAAGGAGAACCCATGCATCCGGGAGCCCGACGACATTAAATTAAAAGTTCTCGCTGTCCGTCGCCGGGCGCCGGAACAACAAAAGCTATTCACCGCGGATGATTGTGTGTAGCGAAACTTTGTTAATTGTCGTTCTATGACGGGCCACGAGAGCGTGCTCTTCGGTGATCAATAAGTTATTGCCGCTCGGCCCACTCGTCCTACACTCGGGGAGATCAGCGAGCTATAAAGCCGGAAAGTTTTCTAATCACGGCCCCGCTTCTACGTGAGCTACGTGCGCGATACTGGCCCGGGCGCACCTTTGCCAGTGGCAGCTGGCATAACACCCGCGAAGACAGTTAACAAAAAGAGGGTCAGAGTCAGGTGGGAACGAAACATTGGTAGACTTTTCATCGAAGGAACGAGACCTTCGCGGACCTCGAAGAGACGATGGCCATGCTGTGAATCCGATTCATCGAATCGATGAGAACTTCCGTTAATGATGTGTCCTCATCGAGACTTCGACATTGCAACGTGGGGTCTCGTACTGACGATAATTGTCTCCCGGTCGTTGGCCGACCCAGACGATCTCCCGACTACGTGCGTGATACTGGACCGAGCGTACCTTTGCCAGTTGCAGCTGAAATAACACCCGTGAAGACAGTTAAGAAAAAAGGGGCCATCGTCAGGTGGGAACCAAGCATTGGGAGACCTTTTAGCGAACGAACGAGATCTTCGCGGACCTCGAAGAGACGATGAGCCTGCGAAGCCGATTCATCGAATCGATGAGAATTCTCGTTAATGATGCGTCCTCACCGAGACCTCGACATTGCAACGTGGGGTCTCGTACTGACGATAATTGTCTCCCGGTCGTTGGCCGACCCAGACGATCTCCCGACTACGAGCGTGATACTGGCTTGGGCGCACCTTTGCCAGTCGCACCTGGAATAACACCAATGAAGACAGTTAACAAAAAAAGGGCCAACGTCAAGTGGGAACCAAGCATTAGGCGATCTTTTAGCGAACAAACGAGATCTTCGCAGACCTGGAAGAGACGATGGCCATCCTGCGAAGCCGATTCATCGAATCGATGGGAGCTCCCGTTAATGATGTGTCCTCACCGAGATCTCGACGTTGCACCGTAGGTTCTCGTAGGGACGATAATTGTCTCCCGGTCGTTGGCCGACCCAGACGATCTCCCCAGACGATCTTGCCAGTCGCAGCTGGAATAACACCGGTGAAGACAGTCAACAAAAAAAGGGCCAAAGTCAGGTGGGAACCAAGCATTGGGCGACCTTCATCGAACAAACGAGGTCTTCGCAGACCTGGAAGAGACGATCTCCATCTTGTGAAGCCGATTCATCGAATCGATGGGAGCTCCCGTTAATAATGTGTCCTCACCGAGACCTCTACGTTCCAACGTGGGGTCTCGTACTGATGATAATTGTCTCCCGGTCGTCGGCCGACCCAGACGATCTCCCGACTACGTGCGTGATACTGGCCCGGGCGTACCTTTGCCAGTCGCAGCTGGAATAACACCCATGAATCCAGTTAACAAAAAAAGGGCCAAAATCAGGTGGGACCCTTTTAGCGAACAAACGAGATCTTCGCAGCCCTGTAAGAGACGATGGCCATCCTGCGAATCCGATTCATCGAATCGATGGGAGCTCCCGTTAATGATCTGTCCTCACCGAGACCTCGACGTTGCAACGTGGGGTCTCGTACTAACGATAATTGTCCCCCGGTCGTTGGCCGACCCAGACGATCTCCCGACGAACAACATTGCCGTGCGCCAAGGGGCCATCGGTATACACCGGCGCGGTAACGCGGTACCCTTGCACACGCATGTGCCAGGCCAGCCCGGAGTGGCCAGGATGCGGGCGTGGTTCGTCTGTAGTGGCGAGCATGGTTTGCCACCGGTGCCTCTACCCACCGCCACCGAGAGTGGGAGGACTTATTACGTCCAGGGGATTACCATATAAATTATCGTGTGATGAACCCGCGCCGCGGTGGCGACGCTTCAGAGAAATAGTTGACGGACACCGAAAGGGATGAGAGAGAGGCGGACGGGAGAGCTCGAGAGAGCGATGAGCGTCAGAGGGACTCGACGAACGTATCCAACCTTCCTTTGTCGAGGTTTTGGCTGTATGGTTAATTGGCTAGACGCATCGCTCGATAGAGCCGAACTTCGGATGGCGCGCCATCGGTGTATTATCCGGACCCGCGGGACGCTGACCGAGGCGATCGGCGAATGTGCGGGGCGGCGTTGATAACAGTCCGCGAATATGCGACCCGGCCCCGAGACGGGTATGGCGCAGCGATCTGGCAATCAAAATTCTATACATACGAATAAGGGACTCGGGGATCGTCTCACGCCGGAGCCAACGAAAGAACTTCGGTGACTCGGCGTTCGCGCGCTTTGCGAAACAAATTTCGACCTCCGGAGTAAACACTCCGGCTCGCTGAATACGCTCGTATGCATTCATAGGCATATTTCTCGGGAGGCTCCCCGAGGATCTCGCTCGCATAGCCGACGCTCCCTCCGCTCGTAAGACCATCGCCCGCGAATCTCGATGAATATGCAGAATTAGCGGTCTCTTCCCGAATCATAAACGGGAACTCCGACGCTCTCTGTTTCATGCATTCGTATTGCCTCCTTACCTCCTCTTCCCCGGCGAGAGAATCCCTGCAGGAAGTCTCGCGGCTGGATGGGACGGACCGTTGGTTTTCTCGCGGGATGGCGATGGTTCGCGGTGTGTGTGTGTGTGTGTATCTGCATGACTCCGGTGAAAAGGAGCGAAAGAGACGGGGAACAGGAGAGTTCAACAATGTCGTCCGGCATTACCTTCGTTATGCGTCGTTTAAAAACGTGGTTCGCCGCATTCAACCGAGATATTATTCCTGCGGCGTTCCCCGCGACGTCCCGCGAGCGCCGGGAGCCTCGACGAGCTCGCAAGCCAGTTACGGACTATGCAAATTACGAACTATTCGCGTCTGCGAGGGTGGCGAAAGCTGCGCGAGGCTTAGGAACGACGCCGTCGTATTCTCGCCCGGAGAGCGTTACGCTCGTCGTTTAACCGACGATGACGACGCGAGGCTACAGAACGGTAGATAAAATCGCTGCTGGCTGCGCCACGCGCCCGGAACGGTCACCGGCTTCTCCGGTTAATTTCTCGAGACCGATCCAAACCATAGCCACTTCGTTAAGAGACTCGCGCGGGGAAACTTCTGTTTCTTTATTTGCCATCTGCTCTTCCGTGCTTTCCCGACTTTTTCACATCTCCCCCGGCTTTTTTCCTCGCCATGGCCGTCTCTCTCGTCGGCCCCGACACACGGCTTCTCCACTTATTACACGATGAAAGGACGAGAAGGGAAGCTAAAGTGGGGAAGCTCAAGCGGCTTCTTTGCCCGTGTTTCAGCCAACGCTCTCTCCTCTCTAACCATAATACATTTATTCGTCGGAGATCGCTGCTTCTTCTTCTTCTTCTTCTTCTTCTTCTTCTTCTTAGTCTTCTTCTTCTTCCACTTCTACTTTCGGATATACAGACGCAGCCTGCTGCTCCTACTTCACCCTTCGGCGTTATCCTCGCGTACACGCCGGGGCGTGTGCGGTAAGAGTTTTGGGGCGCGAACCTTATATTAGAAAACTTTTCCACGCGTCTCTATCCCTCTCCATCTTTTTTCCTTATTCCTCCTCTCCGTTCGGATGGGAGGCTGCAGCATCAACAGCGGCAGAGAAGCCTCTTGACTTCGAAGAAGCAATCTCTCGGCAATAATATACACGCGGCGACCGAGATGGCTCGATAATAACGGCAATTTTTATCTTTTACAAGAGAAAAGCTTTCTCACCCGCGTTCCTAGACTCGGACCCATGTGCATCGACACGGATATTCAAACCTTCCTGTCCGCCCTGCTGCCGGGTTTTCTGACCAATGCGAATATAGGGTAAAAGTGGAGAATATGGCCCACCTCGATTAACACGTAAATCAATGATATATGGACCGGGCCATATTGCCCACTTTTACCCTAGTTGTGTTTCTGTACGCCCGGAAGTCGCGATAGGAATTCGGGGTTGCAGGACCCAGAAAAAACTAAGGGTTGAATTGTAGGGCCGCAGTTTGAACGTAAGATCGCTCTTAAGATCGAACTAAAGGTCGAAAAAGTCTATCTTAAGTTCTAATTTAAGATCGAACCTCAGTTCCAACTTGATTTCATGCTTAAGTTTGATCTTAAGTTCGAACTTAAGTCTAAACACAAATTCGATCGTAAGTTTGAACTTAAGTCTAAACACAAATTCGATCGTAAGTTTGAACTTAAGATCGACCTTAAGTTCAAACTAATAAGAAGCGGTAAGGAAATATCCAAAAAAAATCTTATTGTAGTCCACGTATCGTTTTCCACCCATCTTCACAATCCCAAATCATGTCATTGAGGAGAACCATTGATCTCACCATTGCAATTAGCAGATCACCTATTCATGACAGTATAGTGTCATCAAAGTGAATCGCATTTGGGATCCAGATATAGATTCTACGCCAACAAAGCGTTAAAGTTCGATCTTAAGGTCTAACTTAAGATCGAACTCGAACTCCAACCGAATTTGAGTTCAGACTTAAATTCGACCCTAAGAATCCTTCTTACCCGATCGCTCCAAGACCCGTGTGGGTCGAAATCTGCCCAGGAGCATTTCCAAACCCTGATTACTCTAAGTGCCCCCCGATTAAAGTCTCTCCAGAGGACACTGGTCGTAAACCTTTTTGCGGGCAATTTTCAATTAGAAATTCCTCTAAAGATGTTTTCGCATCAACGGATAGAGAAGATTCCTAGGTCTGCTTATTGCGGACGCCTGGACTCGCGGGTAATGCCCACGCAGTGAAAACACTCGTGGTAGCTTTCCGTGTACAGTGGAAAATTTCATGTCGAGGATGAAAGCACTACGTGGATATTAATGGCCATGAGTTGACGACGCGTATATGCCATAACAAAAGCAATAGCGTCGCGGAGTCAGCGAGTTCTTTGTCGAGACCTCCCCCTGAGCCACGTCGTCTCTAGGATCATTTTATATTGTTCCCCGTCGGTTATTATATTAGCGGGCCTCAAAGTCTAGTCTCGCTACTACAGCCACGGGAAACGATACGAAACTTAACTTTCATTTCCAGTCATAATATCGCACGTTTATTATATACTGCCTTCGTCTTTACAGCCCTTAAAAAAAACAGTATTGCGAAACGCCTTCATAGCTTCCTAAAAATTCAATGTCATTTCCGAAGAATTTTCTCATCGTTTCTCCCACCCTGGGCCGTTTCTCCGCGTTTCGTTTCTTCCTTCCCGATGCAACGGGAGAAAAACGGGGAAAGGTAGATACTCCGGAGGGATATTGTGCGGCGCGAACCTGGCGCTTATAACGCTTCGACGCCCGCCTCTCGGTGCTTCTTCCGCTACACGGAAACACACCGCGAAGCCTTCGCGAATTCCCAACCGCCGACTTTACCCGTCGGGAAGTAAGGGTGCGAAAGCGTCTCTGACAAAACAAAACACGCTTAAGCACCCTCTTGTGTGTGCATCCAGGATGCGCTAGTCTGTACCATCGCCCAACCCGCCATTCGCTGTCGAATCGCGGGAGCCAAAGTGGCTCTGTGAGACGGCCATGTATACCAGCTGGTAGCGAAAACCACTTTGGCGTCTTCTCGAGTGACTCTTGGGTTTCCTCGTGATTTCGTCAGGAATACATTGTATATACATCGCAACATGTATGATAACTTTACGAGCGTAAGTGGGCTGAAAGTTCCTAATTTGGATTACTTTTTGCATCTTTGCACAGTTACATGTTGCCGGTATGAATAAACAATATAAGAAAAGAAGCAATTTCATTTTGTCCCCGAAATCCAGGAGTTGCTAGTCTGTACCATCGCCCAACCCGCCATCCGCTGTCGAATCGCGGGAGCCAAAGTGGCTCTGTGAGACGGCCATGTATACCAGCTGGTAGCGAAAACCACTTTGGCGTCTTCTCGAGTGACTCTTGGGTTTCCTCGTGATTTCGTCAAGAATACATTGAATATACATCGCAACATGTATGATAACTTTACGAGCGTAAGTGGGCCGAAAGTTCCATATTTAAGTGATTTTTCATCACTCGGTGCGGAAATGGCCACTTTTCCGCCCGCTTCGCGTGCGTAAAACCGCCATTTTTGCACCTTCTGATAAAAAATTTCGTACATCCCTCGTGCGAATAGTATATTATGCCACAAGGGAGGGAAGTGCGTGTTTTCACCGAGTGTGAAGTTTGATGCCCGAGCGAAGCGAGGGCAGAAATTCACACGAGGTGAAAATGCACTTCCTCCCTTGTCGCATACGATATTTTTTTTCCGATTTCGTTAAAATAACGACATTTCTTGCGTCGCAAAATCGTCATCTTCGCCAATGACCGTTACTCCCCCGGGAGTAATAGAGCTTCCAGCGGGAGTAATGAGCCCCATTACTCCCTAGGGAGTAATGAAATTGTACCGCGCATGCGCACATGTTAATAATGATCATCGGTCAATAATAGCTTATTTTCCACCCGTATTGCACGCAAGAAATGTTATTTTAGCGCAGTCGGGAAAAAACACTTTTTATAACTCGTGTGATTACAGCCCTCGCCTTCGGCTCGTGCTGCAAGCTCACAATCGTTAGAAAAACGTTTTTCGCCCTCGCGGAGTAATGTACTATTTTGGATCTTTACCCATTTCCAAGCTGCGAGTATAAATAAACAATATAAGAAAGGAGCAATTTAATTTTGTCGAATCACGCTGTCGAATCACGAGAGCCAAAGTGGCTCTGTGAGACGACCGTGCATACCAGCTGGTAGAAAAAACCACTTTGGCGACTTTTCGAGTGACTCTTGGGTTTGCTCGTAATTTGGTCAAAAATGTATTAGAAATACCTCACGACATGTATGATTAGTTTACGAGAACAAGTGCTTTAAAAGTTCCCAGTTCGGATTATTTTTGGATTGTTACACACTTACAAGCTGCTGGTATAAATATCCGATATAAGAAAGGAGCAATTTCACTTCGCCCTCGCAGTATTCGTAGTTACACTTACAGAAACCAGATGGTCTGCCAACACCGACAACCTTGCGCGCTTTTTTATCTAAATAATAAAACGGCGAACCGACTGAATATACCCCGATTGGTCTGCGCTCTATAAACAGCGACGCCTATATTCCGCAAAGCTGGCAGTTTGTAATTCGCCTTTAGTTTAATTAAATTTTTATGTAATATTTGCCCTCGGAGAGTTACCCCAGCCCCGAGCCAATTCCGTCGGCCACTCGCGTCCGACGACGGTAAACCGTATTATTTGCTGTCTTTAATTGAATCTAGACTCGCGAGGGCAGCGGCGAGCTCTGGCTGCACGAGATATCCGACCGCCGCCGAAGAGCGAATGATACTTTCTTTACGATCGTTACCCGGCTTGAGAATATCCTTTGCTCGGAAAGCTACGCTCTCTGTCGCGGTTATCGCTTTCGATTCCTCTTCTCTCAGTGTGTCTCACCTCAGTTTACTTCTGCCTTTTTTTTGTATTTCTCCGTATCCCATTCTCTTCTCGCCCGTTATCGTTTTATTGGATATCGGAGATTCCGAGAATGCCGTTGTTATCCCGCTGGCCGTTTGAATAAATATTTTCCAAGCAATCACGGAAACGGATAATTGGAGGAAGAATTAAGAGCGATAATCGATAATCACTGCGCGGTCCCAGACCCGATTGTAGACTGCGTCTGCGAAGGTGTGATACATAAGATATAAAATAAAAATAACCCAACGGTCGGGGCATTTTGTGCCGCGTTGGGAAAACAAAAGGACGAGATATTCCGAACGATAATAATTCATGGCTCTCTCCTGTCTACTCGGCGTGGTTTTCCAATCGATAGAAACTGGACTTTAGATTCTCGTCACCATCAAAGTGTTGACCATTTTCATCGACTCCTATTCCGATTCATAAAATACTCAACTTGTAGTTTTGTTGCGTTCTGATTTATTTATTGTAATTTTTTTCTCCTTTTCTTTGAGATGCCGGAGTGATGGACGGTGAAGGTACATTGGGCCGTGGGCATGCGAACGGGGGCCGTGGACTGCGCCGTCAACGGTCCCTGGAATGGCGAGAACGGCGCGGTTACGGTGCCAACGCCCAGTCGAGCAGCGACGATGACGACAGCAACGCTCGTCACGGTGTCGTCGGTGGACCGGGAGCCGTGAATGGACGAGGTGCCCGTAGTCCGGGTCCGGTGTTTGCGTCCATCTTGGCTCAGCAGTACAACGGTAAGTAACCAAAAGGATATCTTTAAAAAAATGGCATGAAAAAAATCGCCACCATACGTTGTGTATTGCCGTCTTAGTAGAGGGAATTTGATTCGTTACGCTGGACGCAACACTGCAACCAGGGTCGGGGGAAAAAACCGCGAGAACTAGGGAAGGTTCAGAGAATCACCAAGTGAACTGAACTGAATGATCAATCAACACATCGGGCCAATACTCAGGATTACTCACCTTATAGTAGTGGGCGCGCCGTTTCGTATGCGAGAAAGCGTTGAGTCCGTGGCCATCTAGCGGCGAATTGGCGAACTGGGCCGAAGTATCGTTCTAGAGAATTAGGCAGCGTTCCAGTAAACACCGTAGCGTTATTGTTTCCTATGTAGCAACATAACTGTTGCACAACAAGGATGTTGTGTATCAGTTTCGTTGCTAAGTATGAAATAGCAGCATTAAGTCCATTGGAAAAAGATATCAATGATTCAAGTAAAATTCGTAAAAAAAAGTGCACATTTTTTTATACACACCACAGTATCGAACCGGGGCGTTTTGCAGCTTACAAAGGCTTATCGAGTGTCTTACCGTGAGCTCGACAATCGATTCTGTCTAGCCATCGTCACTTCAGCCGGTGCTCACGAAGAACTCTCTCAATTCCTTTCCCAATCCTTCTTCCCCTGTTTCTCTCACCGTGTCTCTCGTCCATCATATTCCATCACGCAGTTAGCCGCCGAACTTCGTTTCTCGCCAGACTTTTCGCAGCCGACTCTGCGTGCGCCGCAATAAGTTTATCAACGGTCATCAATACTTGGCGCGTCTGCTGTTGGAGATTTTATATCGTTACAAAAATCTACAACCGCCCACTGTAATTCGCAACGTTCAACGAGGAACAAACTTTTCAACATCCAGCCCGATCACTCGAGGCAGTCAAGACTGATCCGTATCGAATTACCGTTATTCGTCATAGCAAAACACACTCCACGTCATAGCGATACCGTTCTCGATAGTTAGGACTTTCCCAATCATTTGCATTGACGAAAAGTCGAAGAAACTCTGAGCCGTTACAAATATGACCAAAGTCGTCCCGAAGTCAAACTTTTCGACATCAAGCCCGATCAATCGAGGAAGTCAAGACTGATCCGTACCAAATTGCCGTGATTCGTCGTAGCAAAACACACTCTACGAAATAGTGGTAACGTTCTCGACAATCCGGACTCTCGGAATCATTTGCATTGACGAAAAGTCGATGAAACTCCGAGCCGTTAAAAATATTATCATTGTCGTCCCGAAGTCAAACTTCTCGGCATCGAGCCCGATCAGTCGAGGGAGTCAAGACTGATAATTGCCGTGATTGGTCGTACCAAAACACACTTCACGACATAGCGATACCATTCTCGATAGGTAGGACTCTCCCAATCATTTGCATTGACGAAAAGTCGATGAAACTCCGAGCCGTTAAAAATATTATCAAAGTCGTCCCGAAGTCAAACTTCTCGGCATCGAGCCCGATCAGTCGAGGGAGTCAAGACTGATAATTGCCGTGATTGGTCGTACCAAAACACACTTCACGACATAGCGATACCATTCTCGATAGTTAGGACTCTCCCAATCATTTGCATTGACGAAAAGTCGATGAAACTCCGAGCCGTTAAAAATATTATCAAAGTCGTCCCGAAGTCAAACTTCTCGGCATCGAGCCCGATCAGTCGAGGGAGTCAAGACTGATAATTGCCGTGATTGGTCGTACCAAAACACACTTCACGACATAGCGATACCATTCTCGATAGTTAGGACTCTCCCAATCATTTGCATTGACGAAAAGTCGATGAAATTCCGAGCCGTTAAAAATATTATCAAGGTTGTCTCGAAGTCAAACTTCTCAGCGTCGAGCCCGATCAGTCGAGGGAGTCAAGACTGATCCGTACAGAATTGCCGTGATTCGTCATAGCAAAACACACTCCACAACATAGCAATACCGTTCTCGATAGTTAGGACTCTCCCAATCATTTGCATTGACGAAAAGTCGATGAAACTCCGAGCCGTTAAAAATATTATCAAGGTTGTCTCGAAGTCAATGACACTGAGACGAATCTTCAAGGGGACGCGAATTTCGTCCTGCGGCTGAGCGATGTAACCATCGCGTTGCTACGGGCATCATCTCGAGGAACCCATCGCCTCTCTCACGTCCGTCCGAGTTTGTTCCATTTCACTGGTTGCCGATTACCGCACTCCCTTCTGCCCCACGCTGCAAGGACGTGGGCCTCCACTTCATTCTCGGGACCCTCTCGTTTTTCTCTCCATCTTTCTCCCTTACGCTTTCCCTCGTGGCTTTCTATTTTCCATTTCCCCCGTTTTCCCATCGAACTGTCGAGCAGCCTCGATGCACAATGTTACGTAACCGCGGGAGGCGTGCAACGAAGAAAAAAAAAACACATCGAAGGAGAAGCGAGCGCCGGTGAGAGGCAATGACTCACGTCAATAGTCGACACATCGATTCCGCACGGTACTCTTATGCTCGAGCATTTTTGTCTTTCACATTTTTTGTAGTGCAGGATCAGCGAAATGGAGGCCGGGGCTCGAGACTTTTTTTTTCTCTTCGTGACCATTTTTTTTTTTTTTTAATTTCTAAATATTCTGCGTACCGTTGCCGGTTTATCCGCGCGATGAAAGATTCACGCTGGCAATGAGGTCGACAGCTCTACGGTCGTGAATCGCGCAATGGGAGTTCAAGAGGGCTCTTCGGTTTTCCGATAAAAAATACGGCGAATGTGTTTGGGCCGCGAGTACGAGCGCGACGGGAAGGTCGGTGAAATGACCAGCGAGGAGGGCGTCGTTAATCATCTCGACGATGACAATGAGACAAAATGCTCGTTCCCGGTTTCTCGGCGCGTTAAGAGAGCAAGGTAAACATAATCCATCAGAGGGATTCCGAGTCACTCTCTCATCTCGGCCCTGATGTACCAATGTAATAATCTTGCGCACACGGACAAGACCACTGCATGTTTTATGTCGGGTTTATGTGACCGAGCACTTTTGCCGGATTAACGATACATTCGTCGACGATGACCACCGCTCGTGGCATCGCTCGACCTCGATATTCGGAACACAAAACGAATTTCCGAGATTGCTTTTTATTCCGACAAACAAGAGTAACGAGAGACATAAAAGATACGCTGCAAAAAAATGTTGGCCGAAAATTAACAACCTAAGAAATTTAAATAAAATGTCAAAATACAATGAAATAAGATGTTGTTTGCAAATTAAAGATGTAAGAAATAAAAATTAATTAACGGTATTGGAAACTTTCTTACACAAACTGTTTCTTAAATGTCAAAGACATGTGCGTTGCGATTTTACAGTAAAATTTTTATCTTTAATACATTTTTTTTTAAATTTCGGGCGATAAAGTAATTTTAATTATATGGTTTATCAATTGTACGAAAAAGTACATTAATATTTCATTGATGTAAGTGATGTATGCAAATTTCAAATTCCAGTACATTAAATTTACATTTTACTTTTAGAGTGTGCGCTTTGCTTGAGTTTTTGGTCATCCTGTTCGGCTCGGGGAGAAGAATGAATGAAAATCGGTATATACGTCTCGTTCCGGGGGAGCTTAAACTGTGCGAACTTTGTTATCGAGTGGCAACAAAGAAAGGTCTGTCGGGATGGCGATAATGACGCAGTGTGTGTTAACGCTACGGTGGAGCTTTCATACGAGAGCGCGGGTTCCATATAGATGACATCCCTCAATCACCGTCCGCGCAGTCATCAATATAGTGATGATGGAAGCTAAAGGAGGGAATTTCGTGTTGTTGCTCCCAGGCGTTCGGTAGGAAGCTCGCCGCTGGTCAGCGGACGAGGGTTATCTGTTATCGAGGGTATAGCCCTCGATGGCTTTAACCAACCAACCAACCCCGACACATTCTATACATTCGGCTCGGTGTACATAATATTGCCAGCTCATTAGCTCGATTATGGTTCCCATCACGCTTTACTGCCCTTCGCATCGAAAATATTGACACCGTGGGACTACCCTATACGCCCTCCACGATGATACCTCGGACCATCGTGATACTCCCATTATCGCCTGGGACAGCTTCCGCATCACGTCATTAGTCTTATATATATTTTGGAAAATTATGCATTTGATTGTTGATTCGGATTTTTATCCCCCATTTTTGTTACCCACATTTTTTTGTTGGTTTGGATGTTTGTCCCCGCCCCCTCCCCCCCCCCCGTCCCTCCAAAGAACTTGCCCCCCCTTCCCATGCCGATTTTCATAGCATATATAACGAATTTCGAAATTCCATTCTATACGCTATAATTTCGGAATTCAGGTTTTTATAGCATATAAAGTGGATTTCGAAATTCCGAAATTCGATTGTATATGCTACAGCTTCGGAATTTCGGTTTTTATAGCATATCGTCGAAATGTTGAAATCCGTTCCATATGAAATGGAGTTTCGCATGCTATGAACCATGCGATCCATGCGAGCGCGCGAGCCACCATAACCGCTAGTTATGCAGAAACTATTTACTTGATTAAAAAAAATATTTATTTTTAGCACCTTCGAGCTTCGTCTCTTCGTGTCGTATGGAGCCTCAA
Source organism: Ichneumon xanthorius (assembly GCA_917499995.1). Lineage (NCBI taxonomy): Eukaryota > Metazoa > Arthropoda > Insecta > Hymenoptera > Ichneumonidae > Ichneumon > Ichneumon xanthorius. The sequence continues at coordinate 14,014,543 of OU824201.1, forward strand.
AAATTCATGGAGCTCTAGTGGCGCTGTAACTGTAAAGTTGGGGTGCTCTACACTGCAGACATGAGACAAAACGGACTACCTCTCAAATCGGGGCGAATAAAAAAAAAAAAAAAAAATTCTCGAGGCGACGGCGGGGTCGAAAGGTAACGCCATTGTGTTGTCTCGAATTTTTGAAACAATAATATACGAGTCGGTCGTTTTGAAGGAAAAATGACAGACGAAGTCTGGCTACGAATAACCGTGAAACAGGAGGAGCAATTTATAACGATATGTGAGATACGATTGTGGGCGAATTGCTGAACGATCGTTCTCGAATTGGCCTCATTCACGATTCACGAGACGGAACGATGAAATGAGAGAATACATCGTAAGATAATGTGATAACGTCGAGAATGAAAGGACCGAACGTATCCTTGCCAGTTCAATTATAGTCGTCGACAGAACAGACGTTTCGTTGCTAACCTAAATAGAAGGCTGAGACAAAAGTGGATCAAGATTTGACGACATCGAGCAATTAGTCTGCTTTCTTATACATTTTTTTTACAATCTACTAAATTCCATAACTGAAATACTCCATACTTTTTTCTCCCTAGATAATTCGTATTGGAATGAGAAAGTAAAAACAATTCAGAAAAATATCTAAAAAAAAAGAAAACGTTCGCATCGTAAATGTATCGACGATTGACGAAAAAAAGGACGTGAATTTTCGCGGAAATCACACGAGTATCGGTGTTAAGGGAGGAGGCGGCTTGGCTCATGCCCGCTACGGTGAACAAATGGATCAAAAGAACATTGTCTCGATTCGAGTGACTTGTTCTCTTTTGGGTCGAAAAATCGAATGCGTGAGCATAGAGGGAAACGCTTTTGTCAGGCGTAAGCTCCGTCCTGGTCTTCGCTGGATGCGGAAGAGGAGTTTGGGTCGTCGCAATCGATCGTACGGAGTAAAACGTGGTGAATATGGCTCGGTCCATGTATCATTGATTTACGTCTTGATCGGTGTGGGCGGTATTCGACACTTTTATCCCGCACACCCTGTGTCGATGACGCCGACCGGAGGACAACGAGAAATCTGGCGCCCGGACATGCGGAGTATTACACACACATATTGTATAAACTGCACACCATGCAAGTACAAGTCCGCGTAACCATAAGTGCAGGGACAAGGCACGATGCGTCGGACTGACCGTCGGAGCGCTATATCGCGCACCGGCCGCGACCGCAACATGGTCCGGTGCTTCATGCCAGTACATACAAAAGCTCACCGCCTTCGCGAACCGCACGGTGAGGTACGTTATGTACAGCCTCGTGTGTTACTAATAAATTTTCGTGAGCCGCAACGGCGGCACCCGATGACCAGCATCACGCCACACTGTACTCCCTTGTCGTACTTTATCGGGGGGTTTTCCTTTTTGTTCCCCGGAACAACACACCTATTCTTCCAGTTCATTAAGCCCACACACGAGTACGGCAGTCACACGTCGGCTTCGTCGGTCGGTTACTCGGCCAAAAATACATATTTTTCAACTTGATTGTAGTGAAATCGAGACGAGAGAACCTGAGCCACGTGTCCGGCAAAGTGAAGCACCGATACAGTAGTTATTGTTGAAGTTACACGCTTTGGAGTTTTTCATGACCAATGAACAGTTGGACAAACGACGAATGCAGTTACGAAATTTTAACGTGTTCTTGGCTTGACTACCACATGTTCCTCCCGGTTCGAAATTATGTATATGAAGTGTAAAAAAAAATTCGTATGAAAATTAATGTAATGGAAGTTTTTGTGTATAAACTGGTATATTGAATTTCATTTGCAATTGCTATAAAAAATTAACGTAAATATATTAAAGACTTTAGAAATAGTACTGTACTTGATAATTTACATTCATTTTACTATAAAAGTTCTTTAAATCCAATAATTTGTTTAACAGTGCGATCAAACTTTAGGCCCTAAATTTACCATTCAAAATTTGCGTAATAATTTTATTTTTTTTTACCAAAAAACCAAAACCCGGACAATTTTTCTCAGCCCAACGCGAATGCCGTTTCTCCCTGTCTTCACGCAAGCATGCCGATGCGCGTCGCGAAACGTTGAGGGAATAACGAAACTCCGGGAAAATCAGCGAGCCCACGGATAAAAAAAACTCACCCTCTCTGGAAAAAAATTACGAGCCTGTCCGCCTCCCGGCTTCGCCTCGCAGGATCAATGATCACAGGGCTCTCTCTGGCTCCGATCGCTTCAGGGGGCGGCCTCGTTCCGGTCGTCGCGACGCGTAAATATAATTCTCATTTTCCCGTCCAGAAGACCAAAGAGCCTCGTGGCCTTTTCATCTCGCGAACAAACACCGTAAAACTCCCAGCGCACCGAGCGCCCACATTAATTGGAGAGTGGTAATGAGTACTATTATATAAACTACGATAATAATATCGTGTACCACTCCAGTGCTGTGTGTGTTCTCGGCACATAGCACTTTGCGTTAATACCGCGATGTAATAAAATTATTACCGTCGACGTCGTGGAAACCCTATATGATTTAGTTGTAATTTCCGTCGGCCCGGTGATTTCTTGGAAAATATACCAAATTTTATGTACGCCGAGTCAGCAAAGCCGCGCCCCCGAGGTTTTAATTAATTGACGAAGTCCAGGAAGCGGATGCGAGAGTAGACGTACCGTATGGAAATCGGTTTCGCATCGCAATACACCATATCCGGTCGCTAATTCCGTTGTTCCCGTCCATGAAGCTGCAGTATGGAGCAGGGTAGCGAGACTTTTGCCCACTATCGTGAGAGGCTTATTGTGTATAGCTACGTGTTTACGTGCGTAAGCCGGGTTATAGTCTAGAGAGAGAGGAAGGGCGAGAGGGAGGAGGACGGAGATTCCCATTAGCCTTCCGACACGCTACAAACAGCCCGAAGCATCATCGGGTCCAAATACTCGAATAGAAATTTCAATCGGGCTGGAGTTTTTAATATGTAGCTTGCTCTGCGAGCCTCCCTGGTTTGTACTCCGTACCGGCCAGCATAAATCTATAAATCTATAAATCTATAAATCTATAAATCTATAAATCTATAAATCTATAAATCTATAAATCTATAAATCTATAAATCTATAAATCTATAAATCTATAAATCTATAAATCTATAAATCTATAAATCTATAAATCTATAAATCTATAAATCTATAAATCTATAAATCTATAAATCTATAAATCTATTTCAGTGATTTGCTATGGCTTCGGAACGGTCTAATTTCCGAATCCTCCTCTTTTTGTTTGTTAATGAAGAAGACTCAATTACGTCTCAGGACAATGTTTATTGTATCTATGGTTAAATATAAAACCGATACATGTCAATATATTTTCAACTTACATTACTTAAGCTATCCCTTATCATTCATTTTTCCCCTATAAATCTGTAAATCTATTTTTTCATTGTCGCGACTTCATTAAAAATATCCTAATAAGCTGTTAGACCGCTGTAATGGACCGTTAAGAGAATTTTTTTAAGTACTCTCACGCTCCGTCTATCTGCCGTTCCTGTCCTTGCGTCCCTTTCGTGTACTGCGCTACTTCCTCATTATTCCTCGCTCAGCTCGGGCGCCTTCGTCTCTGTACACGGAAAATAATATACCACACACCATTCTATAGACAGAGTTCCGTGTATAGAAACGCGGAGACCCGTCCCGTGTATATCACCACTTGCCACTCAAGCCTGGAATATCGCGTAATCGAGTTGTCAGGCAAACTACCCTTTACTCTACGAGGGATGCGTCTCTCCGGTTCTCCATCCTACGGCGTATACATGTGTCCGTATTATACTCGGGAGTTGGCTTGTTTCCCCGTACGAGGCTCCTGATACGTACATCGACTATCGCAGACTTGCCGCACGATCCCTTCTCGACGAGGACGACGAGGTCCTCGTTTCAACCAAGCTTGTGTGTCCCTTACCCGTGCTTTACCGCGAGCTTTACTCCTCAATGTAGCATGTAACGTTCCCGACATGGAGCATTTAACTCTGTCGATATTATAATGTATACCGCGCGTCTTTGTTCCAGTCCGTTACGTTACACGATGTCAAAAGCTGCAGATCGACCGCGCAGATCAATAAACCTCTTCCCCAGGAGGGTGTTAGCAGACAGTCGTCTGACTGCATAGCGATGGAACATTACACAGCGATGTCGTGCACCACACAATTCCTTAACAGACATTTTGAAGCGTTACATCGATCGTTACATGGAGCCTTGTCGGGGCGGAATGGAAGTTGCGAAAAATTATTATCCGGAGGACCAAACGTCCTAATAAAAAGTCCAATAATATATCGTACGACTTATTTTACGATGCGTCATTTCACCAAGAGTCTACAGAAGCAATAACGATAAACTTAAAACGATGTTAGCTATGGCGTAAAAATTATGCGAAATTTAATCTCGATTTTCCGTAGGTGTTTTTACTCTTTAGAGCGATTTATTTATATATTGTGAGTTATTGACACTTTTATTTCTGAGTATTTTTCTTGTGACTGTTAACGAATCATGAGTTAGTCTTTACTAATTGATTATTAATTAAGCTTTCCTTAGAAAAGATTTAATAGGAGAAGAAACTTAAGAAACTTAAGAAAGAGTTAATCAAATTAAATTTGAGATATTTATTTTATAATAATTTATTTCAATAATAGTGTAAATATGTAAAGTGAAGATTTAAAAATACGACGCGAGAATTGGCGGTTTCGGTATAAAAAAATTATTATCGATTGGGCGTATCACGCGTCACGTCGTGTCGCCCGTCGTGGCGTTTCAAGCAGATTTAATAAATTACAGCTCGAACCGTGTTTTCTCCAGTTCCCATGAATCGTCCGATCTGGACGTCAGATCGGGACGTTGGACTTGTTGCGGCTTCCCGGTCGATAACGTGAATCGAGTCAGAAAAAAAAATGGAACTTAGCAATTTTCATGCCCCCGTCAAGAAGGCGTGTCCCGTTCGCCTTCATCGGACGAGAGAGCGCGACGACAGCGGAACAACGATTATTATTCATTCGGAATTCTCTTTTTCTCGCCTGTTAACAACACGACGACCGCGTCGCTCAGAAAAATATATCTCGTACTGTTGCGGTCTCCCGTTCGCATGTGCACGTCTCCTGCGACGGGAGCTCGTATTGTATATGAATGAATTACAGGGGCTTGTCGTTCTTCTACCGGGGAGTTGAATACTTGAATAGTGTAGCAACGCTCGCGGGACTCTCCCCTATCGCTGGTACGACTATTAGGTACAGTTATGCCGCGTACAGTAGAAATCCTCCGAAGTCTCGGGCAAAATTTCTCGACCCGTCGTCCACCCATGAGCAACTTGGTAGCAATTTAATGCAACTTCGTAGCCATAAAAACTGAACGGAGTCGATCGATCAATGAGGAATTATTTTTTAATTTCATTAAGCCATCTATCAGCTGATATCGAATTTTCAGCGTCAAACGGTAATAGAACATGATACATCGAGTTTATCGTCATCGATGTTCGATACGCTCTCTAGCGGACGCAAATTCTCATCTACTTTGGGCGAGCCGCCTCGTTCGTCGCTCTTGGCCAAGTCGACTGACATTTTTTATGTAATTCATGTATGAAAAGTGCTGCTTTTCTACCTGCCTAGAGTGGCGTAAGTTGCGGTTTACACCCAAGTGTACTATAAATAGGCCGGTTTTATTTTACGGACGCTTTTCGTACTTTACGCACGCTTCTCGTACTTTACGCACGCTTCTCGTACTTTAGGCACGCGTCTCGTACTTTAGGCAAGCGTCTCGTACTTTACGCACGCTTTTCGTACTTTACGCACGCTTCTCGTACTTCACGCACGCTTCTCGTACTTTACGCATGCTGGCTGTACAGCGCCACAATCAGCAGACACAGAGTAGCACTTTTCCTGCATTCGTAGCAAAGAATATTATGCGATACTAGCGCCGTGTAGCGAACATCATACGCGGACTGTAAAGAGACTCGCAATCGCTTTCAGCTGATGCTCCTGTTGTATTCGTGCGGCTCGTGTGACTCACTTCACAGCATGCGTATAAAATTCGCTTTACCGCACCTCAACAGCAAGTCACTAAATAAACATAGTTTGTTTTTTTAGAAAAAAATCTAAAACCTTGAATAAAATTAGCAAATTCTTTTTCTTCAAACATGTTAACATTAACTCTGTATATAACCATTTACAAACCGTACCGAAACGGGACTAACACATGGCTACAATAGCGCCTAAGAGTCAGTCTAGAGCCGTGACTCATAAAGGCTTAATAATTTTCAAATGCCACCTTCCTAAGCTCGACTCTTCGACCAACCGTCACCCAAAAAGCCACCTCGCTTCGACCCGCCGCCACGCGAAAGGGTTCTGCAGCAACCCGCGGCCACCTCGCCCTCCCGAACCTCCCACCCTAACATCCGGAGTGAGCCGATGATACGCGCACTCGTCGTTTATTCAACGTTCTACTCTACCCGCACAACTAATCCAAGTCCTCCGAACCGACTCCTCCACCGCTACAGTTATAATAGTTGTCCACAGAGTATATGAAACGCGCGAGCATGTACCCACTACCATAACTCGTATGAGCGGGAAGGAGTTCGGTGGGACGAAGATGAACAGGAGGCGGATGAGGAAGGGGCAGGGGGAGGGGTGGGGGGGGGGATAGGCCACTTAATAATGCAGACGGAGAATGCTCCCAGTCCTCCCGGAACACCATGTGTAAGTCGTGATTAATATTTCAGACATCCGACCGGGCAGCAGAACCGCCGGTGAAGCAAGCGGGTTAAGGGTTGTGTAGTGCGGGGCGAAGCTCCGGGAGCGAGCTTGGGAATACAGTACGTACAGTACGTTCTCCGCGTAGTTAGCCGGGAGGACCGGGGGGTGGCTCGGGGGGGGGGGAGGGTTACGCGAAAGCATGGCGGTGGTCACTTCACCACCACTCGTCCGCGCCACCCACCGGACGACGAACTGACCATTGCGAAAGCGCGGTCGGCTCTCTCGCGGCTCGACTCCACCGCTGCATATAACGCGGCAAGCTTTCGCTGCTAGCGGTATATACGTTAATTATTCGCAAAGGAAATTAATGCGATCCTTGGTTATAATTCATACGCGCAACGGAATGAATGGCGGGAGCAGACGGAATTATTCACGCTCGTGCCACCTAACCCGCCCCCCCCCCCTCCCCGCCCCCGCCTCGTCCTACAACCCTTGCAGGAACGCGAGCTCAGAACCAACCTCAACGGAACTCGTAATTCCGTGAGTGCTGTTTTACGCCGGTAGCCTGCGACAGGGAGAAAAAAATAGCACGGCCCGCGCACACACACGCGGATACAAAGTGAGAGAATAACACACACGTTGGACGAAACTTGAAATTGGGTTAGTCGCTTAGGGATTAATTCGCTGGGAATTTTGCTGAGACGATTTTTTTTTTTTTTTTTTTTTTTTTTTTGACGGTACGGAGACATGGGAGAGGATAAAGCGAGGGAGGGGCGAGCAAGGAGTTTTCGCATTTCCGGTAAATTCCGGCAAAGGCTTCCGGCTCGCGCGGAATCGCTGAATCTCACTCGGCGATCGCTCGGAGCGATCGGAGGGCGAGGCTTGAGTTATATTGGCTGGTTTTGTTAGGGAGAAGTTGTTTTTTTTTTACGATCTCCGGCTCGTCCATTCGTAGGTGAATTATCATTTTAAGGCAGGCATTTCCGTGGCTTTGACCTCGCGCCGGGATGACTATGGCGTCAGGGACAATGGAGCGGCGAGAGAAGACGCACAAATGGGGAGACGGAGTGGAGGCGGCGAGGCAAAGAACGACGTATAATGATAATAATAAAAAATGAAGACGATGGCACGACTGTTGAAGAAGTTTGGAAAGTTTCTTCGCGTCCCGCGACCGCGCGGGGCGAACTGCGGAGCTTTCTCTAATGACTGTTGTATGAATTTTTGTCGGTAGCTGAGGGGACCACCGGTTCGTATATCCTTGTCGATATGTCGGACGTAATTTGTGCTTTTCACGATCATAGGAAATGTTCTCTCGTTACAAAGTTCGGCTATACGGATGCGATGAGCAGTCGGCGTTTTAACCGTCGGGAGGATCGAGGTAACAGAGACCGATGTTTAAGGAGGGTCATCCAAAGATTTCAGGCCAATAAAAGTGTTTTATATTTTTTTCTCTTGGTAACAAATTATTTAGAAAAAAATCACTCACGACTGATTGTTTGCGACGGTGTTCTGATCGTGTAAAAAAATATTGGAATCCGAATATTAAGAATTTTTGGCGGCGTTCAATTTTTTTTTATTTTTTAATTTTGGAAAATGAACTTCACCAATTTTTTTTATCTTGACCTAGGAATTTTTATACACAACCGGAACATCGTTTAAAAAAATGGAAAATGGCGAATTTTCGGTGAAATTTTTTATTACCGAGAAATAAAATAAAACACGTTGTTCTGGCCTGAATTTGATGGTCCATTCTTGGGCAGAGTTTGTCGTTGTACAGTTGACACCGACGTAACATCGGGGGGACAAGCTCGGAACTAAAAAAAGAGAAGTGAAAGCCTAAAAGTCTAGAAGTACCCTCGTAGCTCGTGACTGTTATTTCCTATGAAAGGATAAAAAATTTTGTGGAAGGTGGGCGAAAAGCATGGGTGATGCGAAAGAGACCGATAAGCTTTTGCATCGGGCACTAACGCTTTGCGTTTTATCGACGCAACGGTGAGGCTTTCACGCGTAATCTTTCCTGAAATTAGAGGCAGAGTTCGCCGCGAATTGTATTGACGCGGAGATGAATTTTCACGCTCTTCCTCATCTTCACGGAGAAAGCTTCGGTTTTCATGAAAAAGCCATTAACATCGAGTTTTTCGAAACATGTTTTTCAGATAATCTCATCCAGAAACAAATGTGTTGCACATTAATCAACGAAGATCGTTTACACGTGCGCTCGGTCGACGGAATGATCGTCGAAAATAATCGCCGCTCTTATAACAGAGGAGGGCGTTGAAGAACGAAACTCCAGGGCGAAACGCACTGTTTTCACACGTGGTTGAAGTACGGAACGTTTGGTGACCAAAAGTTTGGGACCACGTTTGTCTTTATATATTTATAAGATCGACTTCTCACACATGCACACTCCGAAACTTCAGGTTTTGTATTTTTTTATGTTTTCAGTATAACTTCAAAAATATACCCTGCAAAGACAAAAGTGGTCCGAAGCTTCCTTCACAAGCAATGATTTCTTTTTTCGCTTCAAGGTTCGCGGTTCATGTCTTCTTATGGCATTTTGCACGCCCTCAAAAATGTTGGGGTTTTCTTCACTTCCTGTATACCTGCATGTGTGGGAAGTCGATCTTATGCACTAAAAAAGAAAATTCGCTGGCGGTCTGCAAAAGAAAAAATTTGTTTTAATTCTACTTTCAATTCTTACAATTCCATATGATATTGAAAGAACGACGGCAAGACTGTCTAGTGACATGTTATCATTTCAATCCCGCATGGAATTGTAAGAATAGAAATATCAATTTTTTCTCTAACAGCCTGCAAGCGAATTTCACTTGAGTCATTGATAATTTCTTTTTTCAGTGTAAAGATAAAAGTGGTCGCCAGACATTCGGTCACCGTGCCTTACATCAACCACACGTTATCGAAAATTCTTCCGCGTTTTATAAAAACGTCTCATCTCATCTCATCGCTCAGCCGCACTTGGCTACCGAATAGCCATCTCGTCAGCCCGTCGAATTACCGAACGGACCGATAACATCGACCAACCGACTTTTTATAATTGCCCATAAGGCACCGCCGAATGCCGACGCGAACGTGGAAAGATGAAAGCCCGACAGGTAAAAAAGGATGAAGAGTTTTATGATCAAAGCGCCGAAGTTTTCGCGCAGCGAGCGCCTCAGCGGTCACCGCCAGATGCGCCCGAGTAATGAACCATACGTAACGATTAACATGCCCCAATGGGATTTTACGATTGACCCGCACAAAAGGCAAGGATCACCGCCGCCCCGATCTGCATTCCAATCTATGAACTCTATTCTCTCCTCTGCCCACTTTTCATTTTTATTCCCTCGAAATATAGTAATCGTTCCACATTCAATTTTCTCCGGCACGAGTACTCGCAAGCTCGCACGGTCAACTCCATATTCCACATAGTAACATCGAACGGCCGCGCTTCTCCCCTTTGCTTTGTCTCGCCAGTCGTTCGCCGAGCTTTCCTTCGCAGTCTGACACTTGATTTTTCCTTCCTCTATCACGCTCCCCCACCCGCCCCATCGCTCTCATCCCCGGAGATTCAAAATGGTAATTTCGCCGTTATTTTTCCCTCTTTTCCACTCCCATGGCAATGTTGCTAGTGACAGCAGGCGTGTTTCTGATCCGACATTTAATTTGCGTCGCCCCCGTTGTGTTCCGTGCGACGCGACCGACGCCCGCGCACGGGACGTTCGGCTCCAAGGGAGCTTCCGAACCACCGGGAACCGCACCAGGCCGCCTCGTCGTGCCCTCCGAAAAAAAATTGCTCCACCTTCCTCGACCCTCCCGCATCCTTTGCAGCCGAGCTTCGCAGATTTTAGTTTTTTCCTCTTTGTTTCCTATTATCCCGCGTGCCGCTCCGCTCCGGGGGTGGGGAAGCTAACGCGACTGGCTGACGTCGATGGACGAAGGGGTTCGCGATGGGGTTCACCCTTTCGTGAGAAAGAGGGAGAGCCGGAGAGTCGGGCGGAGAGAGGGAGAGACTCGAAATGCAGCGGAAGCGAGTTTTCATCAGCGAGACTTTCTCGCTTTACCTTTCACCCTCACGTGCCAAGATGTTTCTTTTTGTTGGTGTTTCGTTTTTTTTTTTTTTTTTTTTTTCGGCCACCTTCGCTACCGAGAAACAGTGGCAGGGTGGAAACCAATAACGTTCCTTCAGCAGCGTCGCTGCCGCTGCCGACCTTACTCCACCCGGGATCGTGTCAGATAAAGGGACACATATAGACGTAGAGCCGAGAATTCGTGGCCTCAGTTCGACGGATCTCCGGCGGTGGAGGTGGAAGTTGTTGGGCGAGAAGAGCAAATATGATTGGCGTTTAGAGAGTCGCGAGAATAATGATTCACCTGCTTGAGTTGACGAGGTCATCTTCTTGTTAAGGGTTGTAGGGAAGAACCGAGTATTGATTGAGGCTTTTTTGCTTTTACGGAGAAAACGAGAGGCCATTAAGAAGAATCCAATGGTGATGATAATCGCAGGAACGTCACCCGAAACTTGGAAACGTTTGTCGAAACGATGTATAAGAAATCTTCTCCAACTCCGCTTCCGATGTTCGATATATTTTTTATATTTTTTTTTTGGTCTCGGTACGCACCAGCAGAAGCGAGCTAGACGACGAGGCTCGAGGCAAATATCTGTCGAAGCCCTTTGCAAAGCGGCTACAATACCCGCTCGTTCGCGACGTCTCGGAAATTGGTTTTCATACCGATATACCGAGGGTGGCGGGTAGAGCTTTGTTCCTTAGGTACGAACGTCACGGGATATTCGAGATATACCCGCTCGCCGCTCAATGAAAAGTCAAGAGAGAAAATCGCGAGGGATAGAGGCTGTGTGACAAGAGAGGAGGCGAAAAAAAAATCGACGACAGAAGTTCAACGACAGGGACGGGAGAGGTTGCACGCTGAACGGTGCGCGCTCTGTCCTCTTTACTTTAGTGCATAGTTTCCGTTCGCCCGTCGCGTTTTGTCGAAGTCGACGCCTTCAATGACAAACGTTCGGCGCACACATCGCGGCAAATATCGTATTTAAGTATGGAGTTGGTACACTTTCATCTCCGAGCTCGCTCCTTCGCGGACGGGACACGCGCCGATGCAGTGGGTAAAAAATCGAGGGGTTCTCTTTATATGGAGTGAGAATATGAACTGTTTTTATTTCCGCCTAGATTCACGCAACTGTTGCTCCGCTTCTCGTAACTTCATAACGTCATAATCAATAGTCTGACGTTTGAAAGCTGCGTCAACCTCTGGAAGAAGTTTCAGAGCGTTACATCAGGCTGCCCAGTCAGGGCCTCGTCAGGTCTCGATGTAACGCCTCAATATGTCAACTAGGGAAATGACGGCCAAAGTATTTATCAGCGCACGCGTATAATGATTCTAGTCTGATACCTGTTTGGAGTTAACAGGAAAACTGGACAGGCGCTAAACAATACACTGACAAAAAGTAAAGGGTTGGATTAATCAAGGCGTGGTGACGAAGGGGTTATTTGCTTGGTACAAGAAAAATGTTTATTTGAATCGACTGAAGCAAATAATCGTTTAACAAAACAATGTTTTATTTGTACCAAACAAATGACAGCTTTGAACGTTTGGTTAATCCAACAATTTTTTTCTCATTGCAGCAAGCCATGAAAACCCATCGTGTCGCGATCGATGCCAGCTTCGCTGCAAGTATGCTCGTACAGTATTGTCGGTATTGGTACTTTGGCATCGTCATATTTTCCATTTCGTATTACAGATGATAACGAACCATTACCGTCAATTTCTCCATGAGCATCCGAAAGTGTGCTGGGTGGCTCGTTATTCTCGTATGCGATAGCGCGATAGTTAGCGGTACGTCGCACCGAAGGGATTTAAGCTCGAACATTTCAATGAAAAGCGCAGAGGCTGTTATACCGTTATAACGTAGCGCACGGGGAATACGACCGTATTGATTTAGGCTTCGGCGTATACACACATCGTACAACGCTAGACTCACCTAACCGGAGTGCCCTTGCGTCAGGGATGTTTAAATTTCCCCTATACACGCAATCGCGATAAATATTCACGACGATAGTCTTCGAGTGTAGTGTACTTAACGTAGAGTACGACGGTAGGCAGGTATACCGCCTAGTCCTCGGAGACCCGCTTTTTCCCACTTCCAACCCCTCTCTGTCGCTAGGTCTCACTCGCGAGAGGCTCCCGCCGAGCTGGAGCCGAATTGAAAAATTTACGACGGTGCTAAAACGTTGTTTTTGCATAACCTTTCCTCGCCAGTCCGTCGATCAGACGCGCGGGTTAGACGACAACCGAGGATCACTAGGCGATCTTCGAATGAATGATTAAAACAGTGACGAATCATGTTATACGTGGCTACAGCTATTTCTACCTGCTGCCCCATGTAGGTTTTGCCGATGGATCGGACTTGGCCGATGGTCGGGCCGATGGTCGGGCCAGCGTTGGCGAGGCGATTGGTCGAATCCCCAACGTTCGACTGGCAAGTAGTTGGTTTGACAATTTGCGGAACTCGGTAGTCAATAAATGCTCAGGCAATACATCAACAGTACGATCGCTTTGAGAGTCCTCGCAACGGAAAACATAAAATATAATCTCTTGCAGACATACGAAGCATAAAAAAGGTTAATTCAACTTTTAGAATATTAAAACCCCTGTCGACCTATATAGGGTAAAAGTGGTGAATATGGCCCACCTCGATTAACACGTAAATCAATGATATATGGACCGGGCCATATTCCCCACTTTTACCCTAAGTAACCTATAGAGGACCTATATTGAGACCCAATTATCGGCCGATCCTCTTGATCGACTTTGGGTCCAACATTGGCAAGTGTTTATCATCCAAGGCTCCCTCGATGATTGGGCCAAGCTCGTATGCCAATGTTGGCAACATCGCTACCGAGTTTCACCCACCAATTGACCACGTCCTATCACCCTACACGGGCCACGCGCTACGCTCCAAAAATACTCGCCACGTGTACCGCGGAGGCATCAATATGGTATTCGACATCGAGCGCGAAGCCGTACACAATGGCACATCCCGGTGAATGGAGAGCGCGGAGGGCATGGAAAAACAAATTTGGCATTGGTAGAAAGAGATCCCTCTGGCAACACGAGGGAGAGCTCGAAAGTGATTTCTATACACATCTTATTTCTCTTCATCCCGGCCGTCTGTGCGATAATCGTGCAGAGTCCTGGAGCGTGCGGCAGGGAACCTTCCGGCCAGCTCCTTCCTCTCCGTCTCGCCAATCGCGGGGCCACGGCGGGTTTAACGAATTTGATACCAGCGTGCATGGGACCTCGGCTCGTTTCCAGAGTCACCATGGTAACAATCCCCCTTCAAACAAAACCATATCCAAGAGCGGGGCTTCCGGCCGCCGCTACCGGTGGCGACTACCGACGGCGAAACTGGCGGTACCGGTGATAGCATGCCTAATGGATGTACCTCTGTGATATAAAAGCCAGAGACCCACGTGACCGCACTCCGACCGGCCATTTGGCCGCTGGCGCAACTCGGTTTTTCACCCCGTGCGTTGGCTCGCTAGTGAAGAAATACTCCGGTAACGTAAGTTACTCGTAGGTCGGCGCTATCTACCTACGTGCCGACATCGTAAATTCGTGCCAAAGGAGCATTGGGGTAAAGCGCGGCAAGCGGTTTGCAACATCTCGCGTGTATCACTCGGTAGACTTTTCTTCGAGATAAATCGTTTGTGACTCAGCGTTATAGTAAGGCCGGAATGGAAACGAAAGCTTCTTTACGGAATGGCATCGCGATAGCGCGTCGACGGCCGTGATGTAACCCACCCCGAACGAGTAGTGTAGTTTACTCAGTGCTCCTCTTTTCTGCTCCACCTTCCTCGCCTCCCACCACGCGTGCAGCTTATACCGGGCGTAATATACCGCGTTGTTGAACTTAAATTTCACGCTGGATTTGATTCCGACTCAACAGTTCTCCGGAACAGAGCGGGTAACCCTGACTGCGAGGCAATTCGTCGTTGATGTTGGCTTCGTGAGAGACAAAAAGCTTGGAAAAATGTAGCTGAAACCAGGAGTTCCCGTGATCCATGACGAACAACACGAGCTCGTTCTCCGATTTACGGTCCGCCGAAAAGACGGCATCTGATCCACTGATTTACCGTCATCAGAGAGAGGATCGAGTCTCGCCTAACAGCGCGGAGTGTGTCTGCTCGCCGGGGGAGGCGCGGAGACGGAGTCGTCCCGATCCTCTTAACGTCCGAGAAGAAGTTTTTCGAATCCATATGGATTAGAGAATCCAATATATAGAGGGTCGCGACGAAGGGTAGCGGAGCGAGGGACAAGACAAGGCGAATCGAGGGTTGGGTAGACCTTCGTCGAGGCAGTGGTGGGACGATGGGAATGCAGGGAGCCGAAAGGGCAATGTAGTGCTCGGGAAAGAGGGAAGCGGGAACGCGAAGGTGAGGGGTTTGAGAATGAGAGAGGGTCTCGCCGTATAGAAGAGGGAATAACACAATTACATGTGGGGTTGATGCCGGTCCCTCCGCCGCTTCCCATCTTGCTTCCCCTCTCAAACACTCTCCCGCTCTCTCACTCCGTTCCTCCCCTGGCCGCCGACGCTGCCGGGGGGGGTGAGAGGCTCCCAACGTTGGGTGGCAAGATTGAATATGAAAGTTTAATGCGAGCAATATCAGCGCCACTGGTTCCCTTTCTGCGCGCGAGATAGCGAACAAACGCCGCAGCGTCCAATGACTCTCAGACGTCTCGACTCTGTCTCAACCGGTGCTCATCCAATTCTCTACCTCGTATTTTTTTGTTACTCGGACACTTTGTTGCTGTATTTATCTCCCGGATAGCAAATTTCGCTATCGCTTGAGTGAAGCGAGGAGAACGTCATTGTTGAGTACAATCATGGGGCTGGACACGATTCCTGCAGGCGCCGTTGACAAAATGATCAATTGATCACGGCGATCTCACGGTAGCGAAACTATGCGTGGAATAACTCTCCAGGACGAAACTTACGTTGGTCCTGTTGACCAGGTGACTGATTCAATGAAAGAACTGTTCATGATAGGCGATTCTCTAAGGTCCGACTCAACGGGGATTTCCGATCCAATTGACGATTCGGCCAACACACCAAGGAGGCGACTCACCATTATGATTGAGGTTGACTGTTTGGTGAATTGCATCCTTTAGAAACAGAGACATCTGAAGACACGACCTTCTGATCGCGGTCATGCACCCAGAAAAAAAATTTATTTGACGGCCACCATTTATTAAGATTAAGTAAGATATTTATTTGATTTAAATAAATATTTATTTCATTTAAGTAACTATTTACTTAATTAAAATAAATATTTATTTTAATCAAATAAATATTTTACTTAATCTTAATAAACGATGGCCGTCAAATAATTCTTTTTTCTGGGTGTACGATATACTTTCCACGAGAGAACTGCATCGTTTTATAAATAGTAATCCTCTTTTGAAAAAAACCTGAATAAAAAATGGCATTACCGCATTAATTGGATTTTGATATATTTTTGGTATAGAGCATAATTGACCGAGCGTGAATCGATCTGTCTGGAATCAGCTCCTGATTAAGGCAAGGGTAAATTGAATTATCAATTCAGCTACGGTATCGACGGCGAACGGCTATAATGAGATCATTGAATCTGCGCAATAACGATTTCGCGTATAATCAGGAGTTAAGAAGGGACCAATTTACCGCAGTCACACGGACGCCCTCTCGCGTCCACACGCGTAGATAAAAGCGCCGCATGATATCATGAACGGCGACGAACTCCAGCGATACACGTTTTACCAAAGACGTTTAATGACTTCGCCTCCGGGTATTTATAAAACTTTCCTCATTAATTACCGACAAGATTCAATCCCCCGCGCATCTCTGCATCCCTTCTCCGCACCGCCATTTCCTACCTCGCCCAGACGCTCTCCTAACTCCTGGCGTGTCTCATCTTCTCCCTTTACCGGAGCGCGCCGGAGTACACCGCACTCCTGCCTTTTCTCACCGTCGAGCGAGGGCGCGGTTTACCGCCTTTGTTCGGACGTCGAGGATGGAAATTTAACAGAAAATTAGAACGTCGTCGACGTAGTCGGCGCACAGCAGTGAAACACCGTCGGGCTCTTCGCCCTTTTTACTCAGAAATTAGTGGGGTAATTGAGAAATAAAATAACACAAGCTTTTTCCCGCACGCCATCAACGCTCGCTCTTTTACCAGAAGCTGCCCAGCCGCGTGTGTGTTTCTTCTCGAAACAGTATACAAGCTAATCGGTGAGCGGCAGTTGATGAACTGTCATCGTCGTTGCATGAGGGAGATTGTTCCATGGATATTCCGTGGCTCTCGGGTGTCCGTTTCGCTTGGCTTTCAGGACTTTCAACCTCCCAATGCGACAGACCGACGTCTTAAACAGATGCAGGTCAGCTCAACGGCGCGCTACCAAGTGCTCGGAGCCTGCGGAATGGATCTGGCGGTAGAATACCGTGGTAGCAGTAGCAGTGTGGGAGTTGCAGCTTAGAGGGCGAAATGCACACTGGGACGAGGCGAAACTCGCGTCAATGCACCGGCTCGGAGGCAGTAAAACGGGACGATGGCTGCATCAAGGGAACGTTGATCCTGAGATGCTAGCAAGAGGCGAAATGACTCGTATATACCACGAAGGACCGTACATGTATACACGAATGTGCGAAACGTAAAACGAGGCAAGAGTGGCGGAGAAGTAATGGAATGAAACCGGGAAACTGGGGTGACAAAAAAGACCTGTTTGGGAGAGCTCATGAGGGTCCGGATTTTCGGCTTGATCGGTAGTTTCGATAACTTGCCGAGTTATTGTTGCGATGAGTTGGTGGTTCTGCTCTTGAATCCTATCCAAGTTTAATCTGTTATCATGAGCCTCAACTTGTAGAAACCCCTCAGCCGACTCGAATTGGCGAACATGTCGTTTATGAATTCCATCGACTGTTGTAGGTATCGGAGAAGTAATGGAATGAATCCGGGAGACTAGGATGACCAAAAAGACCTGTTTGGGAGAGCTCATGAGGGTCCGGATTTTCCGCTCGATTGGTAGTTTCGATAACTCGCCGAGTTATTGTTGCGATGATTTGGTGGTTCTGCTCTTGAATCCTATCCAAGTTTAATCTGTTATCATGAGCCTCAACTTACAGAAACCTCTCAGCCGACTCGAATTGGCTAACATGTCGTTTATGAATTTCCTCGACTGTTGCAGGTATCGGAGAACGTCCGTACAGAACTGGCTCGGATACCGAAGGTGCCACAACAACTGACAATCCGACTACACCCTTTCCAACACCGCCGCCCACATTGACCCCGAATCATCGCCAGGCATCGCCGTTTCCTCACGAGAGTACCAACTCCAGACGGCATCACTACAGCGGCAGTGTTTCCTCAGAGAGAACGACGCGCAACGGCAATGGTCAGTAAATCACATCGGACACGTTTCCTGCATTAAGATACCGTTTCACCGTTGACAAATTTTCGTCGGATTGATCATGCGTTGGGGAGAGCTGAACAAAACGCGGAACCTCGGGACAAAACACTATATTTTCCCCAATTCTTCGCAGCTTAAAAAACTGTCTCCTCATATGGACGACGTGGATCAGTTCCGACCCGGATTTGCGTTTTGCTTGGTTCTCATCCAGCTGCCATTTCGCTTTGTAAACCTCTCGCGAAAATTCAATTTGCACTTTCGAAGGCGTAAAACGACAATTTCGTTTTTCCGCATGCTTAAAGGCGAAGCCATTTACGCCGCCCCATCGAAGAAAACGAACTCGGGTGGAGGAACTCTCGGACGACGCTCACGTCGGGGTCACGCCAGTGCCCTGAGCACGAGTTCCACGGCCAGCGATCGTTCCGAATCTGCGTTTCCCGACGAGCACTCGAGGATCCATCTCAACAATGGTGAGTGGAAGCCAAATAAAAAATTTAAGAAAATAAAAATATCCGCACCACGCAGCCCTTCGCTGCGACGCCCACACGTGTGAGTAACACGCTTATCGACAACGGCGCGTTCAGATTTTATCCCGACACACATTTCGCCTCGTAAACTCGATTAACTGATCGTATAAAATTCTGATGACCGCGCGCTAAGAACTTTGATACGTATACAGGAGGGACGAGAGCAAGCAAGCGCGCTCGGGCGAATGAACGGGTGGTCGTCGTTGACGCGAATCTCGTTTAATCCCCCCGTCGGGCTGCCACGAAGATGCGTGGAATGGCCGGCCGAGACCACGGAGAGCCACGAGTAGCCAATGCTAATTCGTCCGGCGTCCATTCGCAATTATAAGTTTGAATTTTCGATATAGCTCTACGAACGGGCAGCGAGCTGCCCGCCCGGTAACGTGAAACCGGTGGCTGTACAACGGGGGGTGCGAGAGTTTTCCCGACCAGCGACACCGACACGGCACCCGCGCGTTCACCCATACGCGAAGTCCGTTCCGGTCGTCGAGGCCGACACTCCTAACGAAATTACGGATTAAAATCTCATGCGCGTTAAGTTAACGAGGCGTAGCCGCGAATATGATTAAACCTGGTAACGCAGTTATCCCGAGTCATATTGAACGCTCCGAGTGTGCTCCATGGTCGGGAGCAGTTAAAACGAGTTTTAGCGCACAATGTTGCGTACCGTGCGGGAAGTTCATTCGTGTCGAACACGCCGGTCTTAATAAACTTGGATACGGTACGCGGCGGACGGTGGACCAGTACGCGGCACTCTTGCGATCACGGTCGCTTTCCGCTTTTCTTCCCTGAACGAATTTCATTGCAGGTTGATATTTTTTTTTAAACCGGCGTATCGTCGATGATGAGCGCTCGCGCCGTCATTCGTAATCGCGTTACGATCGAGCGACATTTCGAGAATGAACTAGTCGGGCGAATTCCTGAGTAGGCAATGCTCCGGCAAATCCGACCTCGATCTGGCATCAGAATCCGGTCCCAGTTGTCTCATGCAAATCCGGCCTCGACTTGGCATCAGAATCCGGCAAATCGAATGGATTTCATATTGGGTTTGCATCCGGTCAATTGAATTAATTTCATATTAAGTTTGGATCTGGTAAATCGAATGAATTTCATATCGGATTCGAATCCGGCAAATTGAACGAATTTCATATCGGATTCGAATCCGGTCAATCGAATGAATTTCATATCGGATTCGGATCTGGTAAATCGAATGAATTTCGTATAGGGTCCGAATCCAGCGATATCCAAGATAACACATCCGGCGTGCTTTACTGCAGTCGACAACGGCCCAGTTCGGGTGGAAATCCGGCAAACATGATGTGACCTACCTTACCAGTACCTGAACTGTAACTGGTAACTGGCACATCAGGTAATAAACCGGCAAGCCTGAATAGGCCGCTAGGCTCATCTGCGATGTGGCCCTGATGAAACATGTGGGCGACGGCAAAATTTTCATCCCTGTTCAAATGTTCATCCCCATACACACTCGACGGACATGTAATTTTTGCGGGAATTATTTTCACAGTGCGTTTCGAATGAATCGACGCGGATGGTTTATTGGAAACCGATGGGTTTTATGTAAATGCAAATGTTCAATGTTCTCGAATAAAATCGCGATCGACTCGGGGCCTCGTAGCACGATCGCAATGAGTATCTCCGCTGGTACGCACGTTCCCGCGGCACGATCCGCCACTTTCACCCTCTTGTCGCTCGATCGCTCGATCCTGAAATGATCTTCCCACGTGACGAGCTCGCTCGTACATTCTGTGAATCGAGTTACGAACGCTTCGCTGAATAATTGCATTAGGAATATCTCGCGTGGCTGACCATCCGTATATATCATGCACCGATTTATACACCCGCTGTCATGTATATAGATGGGATACTCCGCGAGAGTGCTGGGCTTTATCATTTCACTGTTCATTCCGTGTCCCAGAATGACGCGACGAATCATGCGGAACAGGTTTATTCTCCTAATTCGCCGCGAAATTTAGACGACGTCACACCAAAGGCCACATCATACCGTCACTGCCTGTGAATTTTGCAGCGAAACTCACTGACGCGACTCGCTAACATCCATACATATTTGATAACAAAAATAATAGAATCTTATAATACAAAATAAATGTTGTATTATCATAATACTCTATATTATTTTGCCATAACAACTTATCTTACCACAACAACAGCTGTTATTTTTAGAAGGAAAATATTATCGAATATCTACACGGTAAATTCGTAGAGCATCTTTCAAGGAAGATAATGTGCCGCAACACATCAAAATCGAGCGAAAATTACGAATTATTCTTTGAAAAAAAAAACTGAAGGGATATGTACTTTTTCGAAAATTAGCACAAACCAGTTAATGTTTTTCTACATTGAGGACATCTGCTACAATACAATTAACCACCACTATAATCAACAGATGCGTAAAATTTTGTATAAACGACTTTAAAAATGTATCTCTCATTTGACCAGTGCGAAGCGCTCTGACCTCCTTAAACATAGAATAATTAATATTGCATCAAAAATCACTG
Organism: Ichneumon xanthorius; assembly: GCA_917499995.1. NCBI lineage: Eukaryota > Metazoa > Arthropoda > Insecta > Hymenoptera > Ichneumonidae > Ichneumon > Ichneumon xanthorius. The sequence continues at coordinate 14,035,790 of OU824201.1, forward strand.
AACGCTTGAATCCAGTGATTGGCACAGCCAATTCAGTGATTGGATCATATAACAAAAAAAAAAAAAACGAAACAAGAACAACATTCGAGTCGCCAGAGAGGGCATCATCGTACGTGAGACTGATCGAGCCCAGCGAAACCGGAAACTGTTTCAAAAAACATGAAAAAACCGTGATTCACGAATATTTTCGCGGTGCTCGTGGAAAGCGCAGCCGGGTGCATCAACAAAGAGTCGGAGGGTAACTTTGGTGCGCCCGAGGCGAATAGTTCAGTGTGTTCATGCTGCGGGTGTTGCCCGGTGTGCACGCGGTCCGCTCGCGTGTGCGCGTGTATCACACACACGTATATCGTTCACTTCGCTTTATACACACATGCGCAAGACACATCGTGTCCGCACGGTGAATTCGTTTGGAAACCGCAATGTCTGGCAGTGACTTCGCGGCAGAAGCTGTATTAAACCGGTCAGCTTCGCCGAGTTACGTCGCTTATACATGCATGCTCACTCCAGAGTTATTTCAGGTACAGTACCTCCGAGACCTCCCCGTTCCCCCACGGGTAACAATGGAGTAATCGGCAAACTACCTTACGCAGTGGCTCATTAAATAACCAAGGACTTTCTGTTTCCGGAGTTAGGTCCATTGTGTTGCAAGCGCTCGCGCGCCGTTCCCAGAGCGCGCGGGTTCCCGTCGAGATGCGGCTAGGTGAGCTCGGTTTTGAAGGTGTGTGCGTCGCGAGAGGGACGGGCTGTGTGCGAGACGGTGAGGAGTTTGCCCGGTTGTGCAGCACGGTCTCTCGACCTAGTGCTTCCCAACGCAGCGCGGTACAGAAACGAGCTTTTACCACCGTGGCCATTATCCTGCCCTCTCGGTCTCGCTGCCGGTCGGGGCCGTCAAAGTCGGTCGCTCCTCCTCGTCGCCGTTCACCGCCGCGCCGCTCGCCCGGCATATAACTGTGTATAAACCGACGAGCCGGGGTAAGGCGAGAAAGCTTTCGGAACGCCGCGTTCGCGGAGCTCGTCTCCGCCGCCGCGGCCGGGCCGAGTGTGGAGTAACCGAGTTAACAGTTGCCCGAGCGGCCGGGCTAGTTAGTCGAGGTCACTGCCGAAGTTAACGGACCCCTCGGCTGCTATATTGTTTTGAGAACGCCGAGAGTATTTAGGCCTTCCACTCGGAGCTTTCGCGGGGATTCACCGTGGAGTTACCGGGGTACGGCGCACGCTGCCCGCTCTCTCCACCCAATCTCGCGCGGTTGTTCGCCGCGGCCCCCCTTGGTTGACAAAGCCGTGTAGCTTCTGACGAGGAGCGGGAAGAACCCGTTCACCTCGTCCTCGGACGGCCGCATCGTCACCGCATCGCCCGCCCCGGGGTAACGCAGTTTTCCGACCGCGAGATGAGAAAGTAGAGTGTAGATAGTAACTCGCCAAACCACCGGAGGCTTTGGGTCTCTCTATATCCCCTTCGATGTGGCCGTTTCTAGGGCTCGGCTTTCGGCGTCATCGCCCAAAGTGAGCCCCCGCATCGGGAGCCCAATGGTATTACCCCGGTGGATGGTAGTTACGTCCGACCGGGACAGGAGGCGAGCCTGTCCGGAGAGCTCACCTAACTTTTTAATGAACTCGTCGGAGATCTTGTTTCGCGGTTGCTGATACTCCATCGAGGCTGCCCCGGCTTCGAGCCAGGGCTGCACGCATTTTTGTTCCGCTATCATTCTCGATGTAGATACCGAGGTACATAATGCAGCCTCGTCTCTCCCTCACCGCGCGCCACACACGGCCAGACATGGCTCACCAATTATTCGGTGACTCCCCGGCTGGGCGCGCGGGGGCGAAAGAGAGAGAGCTGAATCATAGCTGCGCGAGATGGCACGACGGGGCGGGAGAGAAGAGCCCGGAATATCCGGGCAAAGGCGCCGCGGCGGAGCTCTGCGGAGAACCCTTCGAGAGTTCTGCCCGGTGGGGGAACGCTGGAAAATCCACGGTAACCCTGAATATTTCATTGTCGGAAAGGCAAACCGAGGAAGAGCGGGCCGGGAGTTTCAGAATCAGCATCAGTGACTGAGAATACCGGCTGAATTTCTCCGTCTCTCGATTACCCCTTTGTCCGAACATGAGCCGACAGCGAGCTAACCCAAATATCTTCCTCCTTAGGTTGGAAGCCTCGGAGCTTTGCGAATGACACGGGGTACCGGGGGCGGGGGCGGGGGGGGGGGTTAGCTCGCGAGGGGTGTCTCGTTGAAATTAACAGGATCCGGCTGGTATCGGCGAAGGCGAAAGGGAGATGGCCTGAGAGTGGTCGGTAATTCGCGTCCGAATATCCGATGGGATATTGCGCTAGTCGGAATGTCCCTGCGGTCTAATGGCGGGATGTCGAGGCATCTATTAGCAAATGGTTCCCAACGGTCAGAGTTTACCCGCCGCGTTAACCCGTCCCGCTTGCTAGCTTAGCTGACTGGCCCTCCGCCTCTACCTACGACCTCTCGCTGGATGTATCCAGCGGCTCGGGCTCGCTCTCGGCTCTGGCTCGACGACGATGATCCCGATGGTAGCTTCGGGCTGGCCTGTACTCGCCGCACACCGAGTAACACCGCCGACTCGTACCGTTTCCAACGGACCCGCTCCGCTTTGGCGTCGGAACTGCAGCGGACGAGGGCTCGTCTTATCTGCGGCCCCGAAGTCGGACGAACATCCCGACGTTTCGAGAAACGCGGGGCTATTGGAATTAGCGTCGGATGCATATTGAATCGGAAACCGGGATCGCGCACTGACGCTACCTTCGCTCGAAAATCCATCGACATCGTCGACTCTGTAGTCTCGGAGCAGTCCGGAATGTCCGACGAGATTGCCGAGAGGTCCTTTGCCAAAAATATTACACTGTTAAACGTTTTTTTTTATTAATGAACAGTATCGGAAGCTATTTGACATAAACTGTTTCTGAAATTTCAAACACATGTGCGTTGCAATTTTACAGTAAAATTAGTATTTTTCACAAAAATTTTTGTAAATATCAAGCAAATGATTTGTAATTTTAATATCTGGTACTTTTATTTTACAGGCAAAGTACATTAATGTGCAATTAATGTAAGTAATGTTAGCAAATTTCAAGTTCCAGTACATTAAATTTACAACTTATTTTTACAGTGTAGCGTTGATTGTTCGTTGACGATTTACTTTATGTTGTACGCGAGGTCAACAAATTTAATCTTTAAGGTATCTGGGATCGTCGCCAAATTAAGAGTGAAACTCAAGTTTGTGTTACACAAACTAAATAACAAGTTTATTCAAAAGAAAGATAATTCATTCGTTCGTTGTCAATGTTTCTTGTTACAATCGTCGATTTCTTTGAACATGAGCCTAACTCTGAGACCAACCTCTCTGTAATTCAATCAACCCGTCTGTATCAATTTGCACCTCGCGGATCGTGATCGGGAAATGGATACGTTTGCAATTTTGTCTTACTGCCTATATTTCGACATCGAGAATCTGCCGTTGTCCAATTCTCGTTCTGCAATGTTGGTCCGTACAATATCGAGTTTATTAACCGGGCATCGTCCGATGCTTACTCGACAAATTCCTACACGGATCGGCTTCGCGACTCAGTGGATTTACCAGTAAATATTTCCCAATTTACTCAATTTTATGAATTAAAAATAATTACAACATTACCAAGAACAGCCATTAACTTAACGTCCGTTCTACAAGCCGGTGGCTCAATCGCTAACTGGATTCACTTCCTACATGCGCCGCACAGCCAGTAACGCCGACTCGCCCCGTCTGCAACGAACCGGCTCTGCTTTCGCGTCGGAACTGCAGCGGACGAGAGTTCGTCTTATCTGCGGCCGAAGTCGGACGAACATCCCGACGTTTCGAGAAACGCGCGGCTATCGGAATCAGCGTCGTATCCCGGCGGATGCATATTGAATCGGAAACCCCGATCGCGCACCGAAAATCCAGCGACATGGTCGAATGTGCAGGAAACCGGAGCACTTCGGAATGTCCGAGGAGATTGCCAAGCGATCCTGTGCGAAAAATACTGGCGTAAAATACTGGTTGATTGTTCGTCGACGATTTACGTTACCAACAATAGTCATTATCTTCGGGTCTCTTCGAGGCTATCACATTCGGTCTTCTCGTGCCGACTCCCGAGCTCATCTATATAGTTGTAACGGTGATAGTGGAGGGAGAGGAAAAAAGGCTTAACGCCCGTTATACGAGCCGGTGGCTCAATCGCTAACTGGATTCACTTCCGATAAAGGGTACACGCTCCACGTGAACGACGAAATTACGAGTTTGGACTATCGCGGGGCCGTTTTTCCTATCGGAGGGGAGGGAAGAGCCGATCGAAGGGTGGCACGATAGGGTGATTTGCACCGGTGCCGTTGTAAATTCAAGCCCCGGACGCTCGAACGGTACATCGATAGCGGGACTGGCATTAAAATATATTGTTGTAGAAAAAAAAAAAATCTGTAGATATATAGTAGACCGGAGGTCGGAGCTCTCGGAGGCTATGGAAGATGAATCGGTGGGGACGAATCGTCGACCTTTTCTCTCTTTTGCCATCGTATCGACAGCAATCGGTAGATCAATGAACCGCGGGCCATTTTTGTAGGGCAGATGGACCTATATGTAAATCCGATGGCGTTTCGAGATGTTCAAGATGTATGTTCCGAATACGCCAAACTTTGCGCGTATTTGAAACATTGCGATAATACTGGAAATAATTCGATATTACCATTTGTAAGCGAAAGAGTCTTACACAGTAAATTAGGCACAAACGTTTCTTGTCTTTAAATGTCCACAATTTTTTTGCAGTTAATTTTACAAAAATGTTTATTTATTTATTTAATTTGTGGGACAAGTAATTTTACATTTACAATGTTTACAGTTCAGATAACAATACAGATATAAACCAAAATATTGCATGTGTAAACATAATAACACCGTAATATATAAAATAATATATAAAGTACCCAAAAACACCCTTAATAAAATCGTGATAATTACATATTTTTACGATTTTTTTTTCACACAAGTTGCGCGGTGTTTTGTCTAACTTGCATGTTTTTCGCGTGCCACAAGGATGGTCAATAATGACCCATAATGATCATAAAAGACGCACTTTTTCTCGACGCAGGTCGACATTTGTCCGCCCATAATCAACGCGCATTGTTTTGCGTGTCTCAGAGCCTCACAGACATGAAATCCGCTAGGCAGAATGAGGAGCAAACAGTCGCGGAGTTGCGACAAATAGATCCGTCAACCTGAGAGTGCGATTAACCGAATCAGCGTCACTCGAGCCGCTTTTTCCGAGAAAACCCCCGGAAAAGCTCGCTCGCAACGTCGGACCATGCACCAGCCGAGGTTGCCCGAACACAATCGTCAGTCGATTCACCGTATGAAATAATTCGTATTTACATGAATATGTATAGCAGTGCGCGGGTCGGACGAAGTGGCGGAGGCGCTGGTCCATTAAATCGAATTACCGATGCGGACGGCTAACCGCATCAAATCACTGTCGGCCACCTTCCTCTCCGCGCGGTGAAACCCCCCGCCGCCCGTTTCGCCCGATGTCTGACTAATACTGTCTCGTTCTACTGGTACCTTCTCCGCTCTCTCCCGGCCCGATTCTCCCGCTCTCCCTCCCCTCCGGCGGATTCCCTCCTCCGACCACGACACTCCGCGTTATGGGGTACCGAGGATCACCGTGCTCCGACACCCTGACTGTGCGGAGACGACATTCTGCTAACTCGACGTCCGGAGAACCAGCCAGGCCAATCCCCGATGAGGGATACCCAAGCTCGTCGAGCCTCTGGGTGTCAGCGACGTGCCATCGTAACCCATAATTGGCTCCGCGATTGGCCTCGCAATGCACCGACAATCTCACCCCCCCCCCTCCCCCTCGCCCCCGCCCCAGGAAACCCTTCCCCGATACCATGGACTGTTATATCTAATTAGATAAATGTCATCGTCGAACGATGCGAGCGTGCATTAGTTACAGGTGTACAAATCCACGAAGGCGATATCTGCGAACGGATGTCGGTGTCGTCCGACGAAGTCCACCGCAACGTCGACGAGACATTCGCTCGATCGCTTATCCGGACATTCGCGACGATGAGGCGCGGGTGGAAATTAACGGGGGAATTGTCGATAGATAGATATTATATATAGACTGTACAAAAAATTTGTATGGAATTTAATGTACCGGACTGGAAGTTTTTATGCAGAAATGGTTAAATTTCATGTACAATTCAGTGCATTAAAAACATTGGAAATGCTTTATTTTTAATAATTTGCTTTAATTTCGATGAAAAAGTGTATCACTTTTTCATCACGTTTGTACATTAAATTTACCATTTATTTTACAGTCTAACATATGTAGTATATATATAAAATAATATTATTCTTCCGATCTGTTAAATCCAAGATGAGTCAAGTCTTAATAAAACTTTTGAATTAAATTATTGGTAGGTTGGATGAGCGAATAATACGCTTCGAAAAGTGTGCAAGTCAGGCTAGGCATATAAAAACAATGATTTACGTCAATACCAAGTTTCACCGAGTACAACATAATTTTGCGATTCGAGAGCATTTCCACTTTTATTAAGAAGGCCGACTATTCTAATCATATTTTAAAAAAAAAAATTATTTATCGCTATAAAAATTTTCTGATAAATTTTAAGATCGTTTTTCTTTTTTTTTTTTTTTGCTAGATCATTACGACTAGATCCTTCGCCCAATACCAAGTTCATATCTAATTAGATAAGTGTCATCGTCCACCGTTGACACCGCGCAGTAGTCACAGCTGTACAAATGCACGAAGGCGATACGCATCTAGTGACGGACGTCGGTCTCGTCGGCCGAAGTCCCGCGCACCGTCGACTGCATCCGCTGATCGCTTATCCGGGCATCCTCGACGATAACGCTCGGGTGGAAATTAACGGGCTTCGAATTATCGATGGATAATTTCGCCCGGGATGCCCATTGAACGTTGTCGAGTTCGTTAACTCCGCTGATGGGACCTCACTGGATTTTCTCCGAATGTTGCGCCAAAGCCGCCCCACCCCCCTGCGGAGCTGATTTGTCGCGTTGCAAAAAGGGGATTATCATGCGGACGATACGAATATGATCGTGCTCGCGCGGATTCACCCGCGGCTGAACGACTCAATAACATAATTTTCTATTCGCCTGATAATAAACGCGAGCGGTTCGGCCGTGTCGAACCTAACCGATTACGCATTACACGTGCAACCCTACGGCCCGACTTCCTCTCCCCTCCCCCTTCCCCCACCCCTCCCCCGTCACCTCTCCATAGGCGAAAAGCGCTTGGCAAATTGTTCAATAACTGTAACGAATGTATATTTCGATGGTGTATAAAGTTGCCGGAGATATGCGGAGAGCGGTCGGGGGGGGGGGGGGGTGGGTCGGGGGTGGGCGAGGCTGGGTACCAGCGAGGAAAGTACACGCGGCTGCTGCGGATGACAGAAATGCATTGCCGGACGGGCAAGCGGGCTGGCGAACGCTTTTCGAGCACCGCCGCCGCGGTACGATTTAATTAAACTATTATTATTACGACGGATATTGAGCGGGTTAAGCTACGGTAAACGCCCCGGCTATGTGCCTTCTCGCTTTACCGCTCTGTATATCACTGGTCGCTACCTTTCGAAAGTGGTTATTCGGGAGAAGTCCTGATTGGAGGCGAAACGAGCGACTCTGACTGGTTGTGATTCTTCACGCTCTGGAGCTTCCGTTTAGCTCGGTTTACCTAAAACTGTAATTATCAATAATCTGAAACCTGAAGTGTTCCGACTGAATTCTGAGGGTTGTTCGCTTTGATCAGTCCTACCGGCTTAGTCTAGACTGCAGGCAAGCTATGAGGCATTGACCGGCATAAATTTCAGACATTTTTGCTTTTGATTGTGCCAGACATGCAAAACGGATGTTGTTTCTATGCGTTGTTTGGCAATAACTGTCTGCTGTTTTTTTTTTTTTTTTTTTTTCTTATCGGAGTTGGTTTTGTGAAAAATGGTGGATTTAGTTTTGTTGAGTTTACCGAAAACTAATTATCCATCATCCGCGACCGGAAGTGCTCCGATTGAGGTTATTTCGCTTTGATCAATGAAAAAAATTATTTTCAAAATTAATGAACGGTATTGGAAGTTTCTTTACATAAACTGTTTCTGAAAATTCAAACACATGTTGCAATTTTACAGTAAAATTTGTATTTTTAATGAGAATTTCTGTAAATTTCCGGCAAAATATTTGTAATTTTGTTCATTGATCATTTTAATCGTTAATTTAATTTTAATTACAGTTAATGACAAAGTATCGTTTTCATCAATTCCACCGCATTAAAAATGTGGAAGTTCAATTCACGAACCGTAGTGTATCCATTCCTACAATCAGCAATAATTACTTTCTCGTGATTATCGTCCGAAAATCTAAAAATGTTTTTCTTCGTGCACGAGAATTTATAAATACATTGCCGCTGCGCGATGTGCCGGGCTGGGCTTGTTATCGCGTTCGCCTCCCGGTATGAAAACTTTGTCAGAGCAGTATATTTTTTTTTTTTTTCATACGTGAAAGCTTTCGGGGAACCTTTCCGCCGAAATTCCATTATCGAATATCGGCGCTTCGGGGCGTTATATATTCGGTCGTGGGGCGGAAAACAGGAAGGTCGGAAGCATACGCGGACGAAGGAGCGTATTAAGTTACGCTCCTACTTGGCGAAACCTCGCCGATAGACCGCCGGATTGCAGTTAACGTTGATTTACAATAATGTCCTTTGCAACGTTAACAACCTCTAATGGTTACACATTGCTCAAATTGTATATCCATGCGGTGTAGAGTTATGTATAGCTACGTGCTTCGGACGTACACACTCCACATAGTATATATCCAGTGTTCCACATAATCTCCTCTATATGTATTATATACCGGCCGCAGAATGTATTGATTTATCGCGTCGGACACTCTAGACTCTATCGACTAATTCGCAATAACCGGTAACCACGGACGTGCAATGTTCATGGAGTCGTTAAAAAAAATATAGTAAAAAATACCCTTTTTCCACATTAGATTATACCGATAAATTAGCGACACTCGCACGGGCTTCCTGGTAGCGATTTAACAGCGTTACATCGGATCCTGGCAAGGTCTGCAAAAGTCCCCGAAAAAAAATCTCGATGTCACACTCTAAATTTCTACCAGGAGTTCATTAATAGTAGTAGTAGTAACAGTGAGTTTATTAACAATACATAACATGTAATAGATTTTTTTATACCTAATAAACTTGTCTCTTTTCAACTATATTGTATTTTGCTAATTGGACATCGACTGCAGTCCATCAGCCAATTAATTAATAATTATATTTAATAATTAAATTAATAAGATTCTACAGCATCGGATCACAATATTACAATATCGGGCCGCATCAGACTCTGTAATAGTCTTACAAAACCATGAGAAAGCTTCGATGTTACACTCTAAATTTCTAACGGGGCTTTAAGGGCTGCGGTTTTTTCGGGGAAACATAAAAACGATTGTTGATATTAATTTTTTAAATTAATGTGGACTTTTTTTGTCGGATTTTCAGACACTGGCAGGGATTCGCCACCGGAACCCGCTCCTCCCGAGGTACCGCCGCGAGGTCCGTCACTGCACGCTACTCACACGATTCGCTCTCAGCAAAGTCGCAACGGATGTCCGCCGAATTCTGTTACCGGCGGATTCACACTGCCGACGGACCAAGTCCAGTCTGAGCCATATTCCGGTGAGTACTCGATGCTCAAATATTCTCACGATTTTATTTTTGCGACATTTGCCGGATTCGTGGTTTTACGCTTGAAGCTAATCGCGTTTGTGATATTATCATCAGAAAATAAAAATGCGAACTACTGTATGACTCGAATCTAGGTGAGCGAAATGAACTCGAGGGTAAAACGGACCACTATGAATATTAAACCGATTAATAGTTATTAAAATCGATTATTTAGGTAGGAAAATTTCCATAGTTACAGCCGTTAATGAAAATTCTATACAATCGATAGATCGATCGTTATTTTACTATTCAATATCCAACTTGCCAGTATGACGGCTGCCATTGATAATAAAAATATAAAAAACAAACGAAAAATCGTCACAAAACCGCCTTGCGTCAAAAACCTAAAATCGGCATTATAACTCTTCCAGTCGCCGATCCGTGTTTACCATTAGTTATCGACCGAGCGTTCGTCAGACAACCCTCGAATTAGCATAAACGCCATTCCTCTTCCAGACGACTCCGTATAGCGTCAATTAATTTTCGACCTCGCCCCGCACCAGCAGCAAAGTATCCCCGAAGCATCGTGTAATTTGGAGTTGGGTTTTCGCGAACAAGTGTTCGATTTCGGGAGTGTACGAGCCCTCCGACTCGGACACAACCGATTTTCGGTCCGCGCACCACGGCCGGAAGTGCGTGGATAGCGAACGCCGAGAACAGCGCAGAGGGAGAATCGAGCAGATGAGAGATGTGGCTCGACAAAACGGTCGGGGGAGTGGAAGTTGGGAAATCTGTTTAAACTAATGGCGCTCCATGCCGTATGACGCAGGAGGGAGAACTCCGGGCGTCGGTCGGAGGAGGGTCGGGCGAGGCGGGATGGCCGAGAGAGGTTTTGCATTAACGCCCCCGACCGTTAATTCATTGTAAATATACTCCCCGGTATATTTGTTTCTCTATATTTCTATGTACACACCATTAGTATATTGCAACGACTAAACACCTGTGTTTGAACGACCATGAGCACGCTCGGGGTGCATCGGTGGGGAGAATCGAACCATTTGACGGGAGAGCGAAATCGGCCCGGTTTGAGATAGAGGGAGGGAGAGTAACGATCGGACGGAATGGATAAACTGGAGGCTCGAGAATTCGACGCGATGCTCTCATTAACCGATTTACATAATGCGGCACTCAATTCACGCCCACGAACGGCTATAACCACACTTTTGCCGATTCGTGGCGTGTGCACGCAACGCCCGCACGCCACACGCTCGGCCTCGGTCGTCGTTAATGCTTATTAATCGTCGGCGAGATAAGAGTCGACAAACAGCGACGGATCAATCGATAATGCAGTCCGGCAAACCGAACGGTCACCGGTCAACCGCGATACGCCGATCCGAAGCTCTCGTTGCCGATCGATCGCCGATCAATTATGTCGCTTAACGACCTACATTGCCGATCTTTTTTTTTGGGGGGGTTTTTTATTGAACGGGAAAAATTACCGATATTTCGATGCCGCTGGACAGTTTCGAAAATTTTATTTATGTCGCGGGGCGAACGAGACTCTGGCGTCGTTTAAGCTTATTAGTCGTGACCGCAATTAGTATAACGTAGCACATTTGGCAAATCAGTTGGAAACGATAGGTAATGGACGATGAAATTTCGTTATGTCCCCCGAATGCGCGAGGCGAAACGTTAATCGGCATAATTAATTGAAAGCGGGGGCAGGGGGGGGGGGGTGGTTCGTTGAATTCAATTGTACATACCGGTTCTCCTCGGCGCGCTCTAGCCTCGTTGCAGGACTGCGACGCTCCGTGCTGTACGATTGTTGGAAAGAGATGCACATCGATCCTTACTGCCAAATCGACATTTAATCTTTTATATGTACCATGATTTTTTATCTTATTAATTTGTTTTACACAATTTAGTATCGATGTCTGTGACTACGAGTGACTTCTCTAATAGTATGTGATGGAAGCTTAAACATGACGATATTTATAAGTTGATAAGACCATTATTTATTATTAATTTTCAGTGTTCGATGTATCGACGAAGATACCGCTCGGTAATTGGGGAGTTAAAGGAATTTAATAAAAACTAATTATTTATATAAAGAATCTTTTGACGTTTCGAAGGTTCAGTCGTCGAATATTCAATAATCGAATTTCTCCCATAATTTTTAATCTCATTAGTTCGTTTTAAATAATTCACTCTCAATTCCTGTGACGAGCGACTTCTCTAATAATCCGTATTGGAAGAGCAAACATGGAAATATTGATAAGTTGATAAGATCGTTATTTATAAAATTTAAATTAATAAAATAGAGAAATTAAAGAATTTTCAGTGTTCCATTTATCGACGAAAATACCGCCCGGTAATTAGATAGTTAATGGAATTTACGAAAAAAAAATGTATATAAAGAATCTTTTGAAGTTTCGAAGTTTCTTTGATAAATTTAGAAGAGCGAGCTTGCGAGCGGGGAACAACGTTGAGGTATAACAAAGAAAGCTCCGCAACGTTCTCGTTTGGTTGAATGTGAACGATAAGTAGACACGGCAGAGGACACATATAGCGAGTAAGAGAGAGTGAGGGAGAGCGGAAAGAATAGCGTACCCAGCAAAGTAGCCCCCCAGGGTGGTGCGACGTTCGCATAGGAGAGCTCTGGGCGCCGGCTCGAGAGCATTTGAGCCAGAAGAAAATGCACGAGACCCGCGAGATTCCGTCCGCATCGGTGCGGCACACGGACGAAGGAGCTCGACGGTGTCGGCCGTGGAGCCGCGACATCCTCCGGTATTATTATCTAGGGTACTTAAGCTTTACGTATTTTTGCATAACCGCAAATTAGAAATAATTACTGTTGGGCCCTTGGGAAGTCTCCGCCACGTTGCACCGGGAAGATAGCGAGGCTATTTCGCTATCACCGCTGGCACTGAGAGAGAGAGTTTCTATCCGCGAAGAGGCCAAAAACTGTGAATTTACAAAGTTCCTCTAATCTAGACTTACCTGCGTGTAATTTACAGTGATTATTGTTCATGAAATTCCCGGATATTTATTTTCATGTCAAATTACGACCAAACGCTCTCTATACTCTAATTATTATAATTTTTCTTAAGCTACTTACGGTTTATGGTTGAGAACAAATTCTTACATGAAGCCGAATTAGTCACCGTACACTGAGAGAAGGGTCCAGTAAAAACTACCGACCATCTAAGAAAAATTACCATAGCACATAGTAGGGCACTAGAGCGCCACCTATGAAGAGTTTTAGATTTTCCAAGAATTTTTACCATAATGTCTACGAAGAATTCTTATAAATCCGGTTCTTCCTACCATAGGTGGCGCCCTAGTTCCGTACTACTATGTGCTATGGTAATATCTCTCAAGTCATATAGTCATATTTACTAGATCCTTCTCTCAGTGTACTAGAAGCCACTTTACTTTCGACTGGAAATAGTCTGCAGATGGCGATGTGACATCGCCATCATCCTGGAATATCAGAGGGGGGTCTTGCAGATGCGCAACACCGTTTAAAGAAAATAACGTTGTACAATATAACGGATGGTCAAATTACTCTACCGAGCTTATTACCTGGCAGGCCATGTCGCAACCGCTGATGTCACTCGATCGACCATGTCTCCCGAGCAATCACATTATCCGACCAACCTTATCACCAAATTTGCCATATCGCGCAAATTTGACATATCGCCAAATTTGCCACGTCGCATGACGGGCCGTGTGGCCGTGAATTACCCTATGTGTGGTGTTCTTGGACTAAAGGATTGACCGGTGCTTCGTTTCCCTCATTAAACTTCGGGAAACAGATAAGTTCACCCTTCGAGGCATGCCGCGGTTGATTTTCCGGCAAATTACAGCTTCGGACGATTCCGCGGTGAGTAATGGGACACTTTGTAAGATAGAAGCCAGTCGCGCTTTACCTCGTTCACAATCTTTTATCGAGGCTTTCCTCTCGTCATCGTAAAACGAAAGAATTGCATGGATGGAGAGTGGAAAAGAAATAACTACCGGTACGATAGAAGAAAGCAGACATACGCTTCTTACGCGCGACAGAGATGGGCCACGGCAAATCCATTAAAGCTTGTAACGACGGGAAACAATGGCCGGTGGAAACAGAGCATCTCCCCCATTGAGAAATACAGAGGCAACGAGTGCCGGATAGCCCGAGGAAGAGAGTTAACGAAAGAGTGGACAAAGCGTCAGTCGAAGGGAGAGATAGAGGAATCCAATTACATTACAAGAGTTTTTTTTTTTTCTGAAGCCATTAAGGGATTAGGATCGAGCTCAGCGCGTTCACCATGTCCAGTCACGACAATCAGACTCCTACGCGTCGTTTATCTTAGTCGATCGATATACAGTAGTCGGATGCTGCGATCATCATTATAAACAAGATAAATGCAGCACAGCTCTCTGCGAAGAGAACAAATGAAAAGGATGAACATCGCGATTTTCGCACAGCTTTGTCGTGTAAAATACTTTTGTGCACAAACTTCTATGAAACGTGATTTTATAAAGGTTGTTTTCGGACACCTGTTCATTTCACCGAAGTGGAATTTACTTCTGGAAAGAAGACATATGGGTCCAATTTTTTTGGTGCTCCACATTCACCACCTTTAACCTTCTATCATTATAGATACAATATATTTTTTATATTTCCGGGAAGTGCGCGCATGCACGTAAAACGGCGTTAACACTTGCGGGGCATAAGTGTGGCTCGTATAATTCTTAACGTGACAGCAAAAGGCACTTAACAGCGGCATAAAGAACGCTGCATGCGAGTCGATGAGACACTAATAAAACGCCCTTTATATCACGATTCTCTTATGCTGAGTGAAATTGCCATAAAATCGTGAGCTCGGAGTGCACGAGACTCATAAGATCGTCGTTTTCCGCTCTTGGCACCTTTTATGAAGATCTCTAAGTATGATTCGAAACACCATCAAGTAAGGTCTATGATCCGGGTGCATACTTGACGTCCGGTTCGGCCGCAGACTCGGAATCTTCGCCTCCAGGACTTCTACACTCTGAAAACAAGTGTCCTCCTAAAATTCCAGGACCACTTCCAAAACGAGCGAAAAGTGTTCTAATCTGATTGATGCTGTTCTGGGCTACGTTCATTATTTTCTGCTGCCTGCGCTTTGATCATTTTTACGGACGAATTTTATTAAGATCTCTAAGTATGATTCGAAAAAACAAGGAAGGTCTATAATAACAATCCTAGAACCACTTCCAAAACGGGCAAAAAGTCCTCGAATCAACGACCCTAGTTAATGCTGTTCTGAATTTTACTTCGTCCCTCATTATCCGTCCTTACCCTACATCTGATCTGCGTCGCGGTTGGGTAGGCGGGCATTTTTATGCGTCGATTCGAGGGTTCGGAGGGACTACGTTCGTTTTTTTTCCACTGCTTTCGCTTTGATCATTTTTATGGGCGAATTTGATTAAGATCTCTAAGTATGATACGAAAACCAACAAGGCAGGTCTATGATTCGAGAGCATCCTTGTCGCCCGTTTCGGACGTAGTCCCAGAATCTTCACCTCTAGGACCGCGACACACTGCAAATAAGTCTGCCCTTTAAAAATTCCAGGACCACTTCCAAAACGGGCTAAAAGTCCTCGAATCAACGACCCTAGTTAATGCTGTTCTGAACTTTACTTCATCCCTCATTATCCGGCCTTACCGTACATCTGATCTGCGTCGCGGTTGGGTAGACGGGAATTTTGATGCGTCGATTCGAGGGTTCGGAGGGAATCAAACTGGACTACGTTCGTTTTTTTCCCACTGCTTTCGCTTTGATCATTCTTACGAGCGTAGCGGGTGAACGGAAGCCCATCAGAGGATCAGGCTAAGGCCCCAATAGGAAATGTGTATGGAGTGCCGAATGCTTTGCAAAGAGGTGACTCGAGAGAGCGGAAATCGTACAGGAAAGGGTCTTTCGACGATAGATATAGCATACCTGGTGCAGTACGCTATTTCTGTAGTAAAAACCCCCGGATGAACTTGGCCCCCGTGCTGATACGATGCTGCGGCTCCTGTTTACTCTTGCGGGCAGGCCGCGCTGGCCGGAAATGTGGTAGTGCCGGAACCCTGCGCGTGCGAGTACGAGGAGTCGACGGAGGAGAGGATGTACTAGAACTCGGAGAGAAAGAGTAAGTAAATGTTGACGCTCTCTATGCTTTTTTCCCCGGAATTTTACTGAACTCCCCGGTTTCCGCGCACGTTAGGTAAAGATATATACACACGTGTATATAGCGCGGTTCAATATTTTTTCCCCATCCGACTCTTCGGTGGTACCGGGCGCGGCGAGAGAATTCAGCGATGAAAAGTAAGGGTTTTTAGGGAAGATTGAGAGATACGATCCTCTCGCAGGACGGGGACGAAAGATGGATCGCCGTAGCAATCGCCGCAAATGGGCTTTGCCTACAGCGCGGATATTTTATTAGTACAACCGAGATATCTCCCGGCGGAAAGCGAGAAGGGCAAGCTGGGAAAAGTTGGGAAAGACGCTGAGCAGGAATGTTTTTTGCTACACAACGTCGTAATTCTTGTGCCGCCGTTTGGACGAATCATACATTGTTTTTATACAAGAAATGAGTATCCTTGGTAGAAATTTTAGAGGGTTGAATCGGAATCTGATCAGGCCCTGAAGTTACATCATCAAACCTTTTCCCGGCCTTATCAGGGGCCCGATATAACACTCTCATGATTTCTACCGGTGTTTGGTGACATGAAAGGGTTTGACGTTTTTCACAGCTACCGGGGTCTTGACCGATAAATATTTATAAAAATACTATACCATCGGCGATGTCACAGATAGTGTCCGGGTGCGCTGGCGAATCGCTTTTTTTATTTCAAATCTTCAGATTGAATTATCCACCACTAATGCCCACAGAGTTCTTAACTATTCCGTAAGTTGCTTACTGTTACATAAGTTCGTTACCGTTCCATAAGTTGCTTACTAATCCGTAAGTTGTTTACCATTCCGTACACTGAGAAAAAATAACATAGTAAAAGTAACAATACTGACTTTATGCCATAAAAAAAAGTTTCCAGGGGGAACGTTTACATTTTATAGTTACAACAGTGACTAAAAATCATGGTTGCAACAATAATTATAATTTAACCAATTCGATATATACTATCAAAAACTATCTATATAGACGTTCCCC
Organism: Ichneumon xanthorius; assembly: GCA_917499995.1. Lineage (NCBI taxonomy): Eukaryota > Metazoa > Arthropoda > Insecta > Hymenoptera > Ichneumonidae > Ichneumon > Ichneumon xanthorius. The sequence continues at coordinate 14,052,723 of OU824201.1, forward strand.
CTGAGAACTGTTGGTATAGTAGAAAATATTATCCTTTTTCTCAGTGTAAGTTGCTTACGATTCCGTAAGTTGCTTACTATTTCGTAAGTTGCTTACGATTCATTAAATTACTTACTGTTGCGTACTATTGCGTAGTCGCTTCCTATTCCGTTTTCCGGTTCAAAAACAACCCTGATCACATCACGCGGGATTACACTGTCGTTCTGTCTACCGTCATCCAGTCTTGCCCTCCCACCCTTTCTTTCTCAACCCTCGGACCAGAACTCGCGACTTCGGACTCTTTTTTATCGATTTATCGAGAATCGCGAGTTTACGGTTCTCCTCGTCGCGATGTTTATGGGGCCGCGAAAGGAGCACAAGAGATAGAGAAAGTGGTGAGCAAGCTCCGCGGGGTAAAAGCAGTTACGAGTGATGGAGATACTGCAGCGGAGTTTCGTAGCACGTGCACTTTTCGATGGACCACAGTGGCGCCTATGGTAAAGGGTCTTTTCACGGAAGCGCTATGAGTTTAACGACCTCGCTAGGAAGGTTCCTATCCTCGGTGCGGAACCGCTCCGCGCCCCATTTCATTAATCCGCCTTATCCCGTATCTCTCCGATGAGACTAGCATGTGCGCCTCTCGTCAGTTCACCCTTGATCCGCTTTCCCAATCGCGAGCTCCGTTACACGACACCGTTTCAATCTCTCTCTCTCTCGGTGGAGTTCGTTGTCCCAAGACCGTTGCTAATAACGTAACTGCGTCGACGAGCACGACACAGAATCGACGAACGAGTCGCACTGAACGAATCCCTCACATACAACAATTATCCGTCCCATTGCGGGGGCCTGCAGATATATTGCCTCATATATTAATTATGGAAAGCTCGTCGGTCGCTGCCCAAGTAATCCACCTCGACCGTTCGTAAGACCCCATGAAATTCATGTTAGTCAGCAGCGAGCGCAAGAGATTTGCACGATTTTCATCCCCTGAATTCATTGATTTTGTTTTACGAATAATTGCAAAAAAAATAAACCTTAAATTATGTATATTATAATGATGTAATATATAATTGTTATTACTTATTATTGTAATTTTTTTATCGAAGCAAATGGTTTCTCATTGTTCCTAGATCTCGATTGTGGTTTATATCATAAACTCGTTAATCTCAAAGTGAAGAAATTTGTACAATCACATTTAGAACATTTTTAGGCATTGATAATTCTTAATAGACATCGATAGATAAATCCTAATAACCCCAACTACAATTGTAAATGACTTCGTAAATCTTCGTAGAACTTCATAGATCTCAATAATAGCCCTCAATAGACCGCGATAGACCCAAAAAATCCAATTTACCTTAGATTTTGAATTCACCGAGTCGATCCACTGAGAATAATTCACTTGATCTCAGCACTGACCGAGACGCTTTCAACAACCCCTACTAAAACGCTTCCCCAATGATAAAGCGAAGCTTCGACCGTTCCGCAGCGCGTTCCCAAGCTTAAGGGGGGCGAATGGAATAGTCAAAATGCACGATACGGGCCGACCGCCTGTAAGATGCGGGTGTCGCCCGCATTTCTAAAATCCGCCTAAAATCCAATCCGTAGCGTTGCGGCGCCACGTTGGAAACGCCGAGGCTCCCGGTTACTTTTCGAAGTCGCGTGATGTCTCGCTCGCTATAAATCTGTCCGGTGCAACGGAGGCCTAGCTTCGCAACAAACAACGTACGATTCCAACCCGAGTGGTGTCCCGCGGTCCTTCGTTCCTCGGCACACGGCGGAATTGTGCAATGCAGAGCAGCCACACAAAGAGCGAAAGGGGTGGGAATATACCAACCTGCATATAACTCAAAGTGTCTCGCCGCTTTGCCGGAACGCAGCACGGGCCCACGATGATGTCGCTGGCGGCGGTCGTGGGGGGTGAGCTTATTTTACAGTTTGCAAAGCCGCCGAGCCGGGGCTCTCACGATTTAACTCTCGATCTTATCGTCCCGACAACAATAGCATCGCTCGGTTGAAATACTTATCGCGAGGCTCCTATACACGATTCTTACTGAACCATTCGCGAAAGCTCTCCGCCACTGAATTCACCACTCCGAACTTCCGTACGCGGAAATTCCGGGCTCTCGGGCACGCGTGACGCGGAGCTTTTGACGCTCCGTAAACGGGTTTTTTTTTCTCTAACTTCTTGACATTCGATGTGAAAATTAAAATATCAATTAAACTAAATAATTGTGAAATGTAAAAAAGTGTATCATGTAAATATGTAATAATTAGTAATGTTTAATGTTGAATATCAATATTTAATATTAAGTGTCAATACTTAATATTAAATATGTATTGTGCTAATATTTTTAGACTATATAAAACTTAATGTTTTCCAGTTTGTTGACAGCAAATAATTTTATCATTTGATTGATTCTGTATACCGTGAGAGCGATTGACGAACATTAATGCGCCGCAACGAAAGTTTTTCGACCTGAATTTCAGTGAAATAAAAAAAATGTATTTTGATGTAAAAATTATGTTTGTCTGTAAGGATTTATGAGCTATGCCAGAATTGGTTTTTACCTTATGAAACGCCATGAGGCATGGAAATCCAGGTACAGAGAGAGGTGTTTACCTCTCTCTGTTCAATCGTGCACTGCGAAACATTGAAACGCTGGAAAAAAAAACTGCGAATATACTACCAGCGTCGAAACTATGCAATATTTTTTGCAGATGGAATGATATCGGACAGATCCGCGGATATGGGTCGGATGAAATTTTTCGTCAAAGGCATCCCCCCTCACCGAATTGGGAAATGTGCTCGCAACGGTGTCTCTCTGTTGCGTGCATTGGCACGCGAATGGCGAAGGAGTGCGGAGAGGCAAGTTTGTCGAGAAATATGCGCTTATATACACACGGAATAACCGATGCGCAGAGACGTCACTGAGCGACGAAACTACAATCGAGTCAATCGATAAAGCAAAAAAAAAAAAAAAAAATTGCGGATTTAAAACGGAACGGTGGATACGCCAGTGCCGGATACGGGCAACGAAACTCAACGAAACATTTTTTCGCGTCTCTTTTTTTTTACGCTCAGCGTAACTCACATGCACGGAAAACCGAAAACTATTTACACATGCACATGCATATCGTTGAATTGCGGAACTTCAATCAAATTTTACGCATACGCGTATCTCGACGACGACGAAGCGTTTTCAATTTCCGAAAATAAAACAAGCGGGCGACGTGTGGAGAGAAAGCAAAAATGAAAACCAATAATAAAAATGTTTAAAAAAAGAAACGATGATTTTCCACGATTGACATCGACGCGTCAGTCCGCTACTGTTTCTCGTATGCAGACGCGGAATTGGAAAAATGCCGTCCTTTATCATTGATATGTTTCTACATGATACGGGAGATGCGGGTACATTTTTTAAATATTGTCACTTGTTTTTATTTTTTATCTCTTCCGTATTGAATAAACCGACCTCGGTCGGTAACGAAAACTGTAATCAATTTATTTCCAGGTTCTTCAACATTCCCGGCTAAACGCAAATTGTTGTCTCCTTCATGTAACAATCGACCAGACGCTAATAATTTGATCTTTCTTGAAAAAGTTTGGTAACATAGAAAAAAATTGATTACAGTTTTTGTTACCGATCGAACCCGTCGCGGATCGTGGATGGAGGTTTCGCATGGCTTCAGGTTAATGTTCTATTCGGTATATAGCAATTGGAAGGCAAGTGGTCGATGCGAAGGGAAGGTATGATCCGAAGACGAGAGATGAAGTTGTCTGGCGCTTAATTAATTCGAGATTAAGACCTGTAATAAGAGGGTAGCGACGAGAGCCAGGAGCACTCGGCCTCTGCGAGACGCTCTTGGGAATCATCGTGGGGACCGCGTGATGCGCGACTCGCGCGCGGACCCGTCTGAGAATTCGCTGGAGAAATCAAGATCGAAAGACACCGGAGATGGAAAAAAAAGAAAATATATTAAACGAAGAGGAGCGCTTTCAATAGAAAAAGAATCTACAGAATACACATAGAGAATTCCGCGATAATAAATATATCGGGAACACGGATGATGGGAATATTTCACTCAGTCTCGAGGACAATGTGCAGGAAGCTTATTCTTCTGCTCTACTCAAAAAAGGACATTTTTTTTCATTGAGGAAACTGCACTATTGGTATTGGTATTTATTGTATAAGTTATTGCCGTAGCCATGGATAGAAGGGAGTTGCGCCTTGGTCGGCTCGTTACATTTTTCATTTTATCGTACAAATAGTCCATAAGTTTTTAATGTAAATAATTAGTTACGTATATTTTTTATTATTTTTCATTCGCATAATAAAAACTCGCGAATTCTCAATGCATTAACCATGAATAAAAATCGTGTTTTGTATCATGAACGAAGATCGCGTTTGTTGTCATTCTTATAAAACCTAGGCTTTTAATTTTCTGCAACCCTCAGTTGGCCTACCAACCCTAGTTTTTTTTTTTTACAATTTATCTTTTCGTATAGTTATAAAATATCCTTGTACAAAGTTGAATATCTTGTACAAAGTTGAAAGCTGGTTCGCCAAGTACTGTGATTTGTTATCGCTTCAAAGCAATAAAAAAAATTGTAACAAAACAAAATCTTTTAAAAAAATAGGAAAACTTAAACTTCTGGATTAAATAATTAAGCGTGAATATGCTTATAATCGACTTCAAAAAATCAATCCGATAGCAAATAGAATAAACAAAAATGTCTAAAATCTTCAGGATGAAAATTCAAAAAGGATGCGCCTGGCTGGCATTTTACGTAAGAAGTAATAGACGGCCTAATCTTCGGAAACCACTCGCGGATTCTAGTGTAGTTCTAAATCGAGAATAAGATCGCACAAACCCAATATAATCAAATTGCATCCTGCAGATCTGCATTGGTACGCAGCATAAAAATAACATAAAAAACCATTGCGTTACGTAGAGGAGAGCGGGGTAAAATGGAACCCCGGATCAAAACGGACTACTTTTACCGGTTTATCGCGGGATGAAAAAAATGTCTCACCTCGAGTGTCCCTTTTTGCCTCGCTCTACCCTGCCGGCGCTTTCTCTATATTTTCGCGGACACTATCCGGATATTGCTCCATCTCGAATGTAATATCGCATTATCGGACATTGCGCAACTCCCATCTCGGAAATCCTTGAATTTTTGTATTTACTCAAATTTACCCCTTATCGCGAGTAACGGCGTAAATTCATGGGGCATATCGTTTGACGATACTATTCGATTATGTAAATAACCGTGAAGCCGAGAAATTCATTCGAGATTTTCTATACACAGTACATTTCATTGCGTATCGTTCCGACGACGAAAGAATCGAGAAGGAGGTCGATAAACGATGGAAAAGAAAGAAAGGGAAGCTGAAAAAAATAACGAAAAAACTATCGAAGCCTTTTACGTTTAGCGGAGTCGTTCAGCGGGTTTTCTCGGCTTCGCTCGTGAGAAAGAAAGAGGGGCGAGCCGCGTGTAGCACGACTTTCACTAGCGTGCACCGGAGGGGGTTGGCTTGATCGTGAAACTCGGTGCTTCCGGCCGATTTCACTTTACGGCGAAGGAAGTTGTAACAGAACTATCGCGGCAATGATAGCTCCCCTATTACGCCGTGCCCGGTGAACGGGGCGGCTACGAAGGGCTTGAGCTTTTTGCTCGCGTCTAACCTCTCGCAAGAGACCCCGATGGCGAGTTCACACAGTATTGAGTGTACTCTTCAAACCGTAGAGACGTCTCCTCACAGTATTATTAGTATTATTTTTTTTTTCATCTCGAAAGGAATTCTTGCGCAAGAAAAATTGATTAGAGGTGGAAATTTAATTTGGAAATTCGTTGAATCATTTTTTTTAAGTAATGTGCGTGGAAAAGTGAGAAAGTTCATCGACCATTTTTGGCCTCTTTACCATGATGAATTTTTTTTTTATAACACTTAAAAAATTACACACGTAAAAGTCCCTGATCGACTTTTTGCCGCATTTTATGACAAATGACGTTCGGCGGTGATCTATGGGAAATGTTAGCTCGATGTGAGGAAATTTTATAGTGATTGAAAATAAAGAAATTTGAGATTGTGAGATTTGACCGCTTCGATAAATTCTGACCAAGAGTGCTTGTTTGTCACGCGACGACAGCTCGTAATTTGCAAAGTTTACAAATTATAAAAACTCATAATCTATGATCAAATTATCAAAAGATAAAAAACCGTCGTAATGTTAAAAATGATCAAAAGGTTAAAAATTACAAAAATTCAAAATCAACGACAAAATTACCAGCAGGTTAAAAATGATCAACTTTGCAAAGGCTAGAACTACTACAGACTCTCTTAATTTAATGTTAATTTAATTCAACAGATGTGTTTTTACGACACCGGGCTTTTCCGCGAAGAAATAAAAATATGAGTTTGAAGCTTTACAAGTTTCCATCGGCCCGACTGCAGCTGCTTCAAACTTTACGGCTCGTCGAACGTTAAAATTTGATTTCACCACTTGTTTATCTGGAAAATTAATTTAATTTCCAATCTTTCCATCGCTCCCCCTCCCCGTGTATATTCATAAATATCGAGTTCCCAGCGAACAATATCCAGGAAGAGAGCTCTGCAAAGGGGTTCTTTCGCTCGAACAGGTCCGCGAACGCCGGACGCCCAAGTGCAGTACAGCAAACTATTCCTCTATCTTGTTTCTCGAATTCTTCAAGGAAAATTGAATTCTGGAGGGCAATCATTTGCTTCGTTTGCCAACCTGATATAAACAAACTTTGCGAAAACCCACGAACAATATTCCACGGATAATATTATTCAGCTGCAACGTTCGAGCCGCATGATTGATCGATAAAGTATACGAAAAACCAATGAAAGAAAAAAAGCAAAAAAAATAAAAATAAAATCGCCTCGAACGAGTGCATTTGTGAGAGGGTTGTTGAATCCGCGAAAGCGCCTATCTCCGCGTCTCAGCGATACGTTTCGTCGCCGAGTGAGATCGTGCGATTATTACCCGGCAAGATTACAAAGGAGTTAACGCCGCGAGCTTCACCGCGGCCGGTACGATAGCGGAAAGCGTTTCGTTTTAAATAACGATTAGAATGAACTATTACGAGCTTATCGCGAGCCAGCTTACATAATGTTTCTAGGCTGGTAAGGATAATAAGTTGCACGCGGGGCCAAAGCGACGCCGAGTCGCCCACGTGGGCTCGAGGGGCTCGGCGAGATTTAGGTCTCTTAGCCCAGCCTTGTCGGACGGTGGCGTGACCACGGCGACTTTCGTACATTCAATTAATGCATTTCCACACGAGTAAAATTTCTCCGTCCAACGGCATTGTTTAGTCAGATAGAACGGCATACTAAAAGCAAAAGGAATTACCCCACATGGTCTGGTATGTAGAGTGGCGTGGGATAGGGTAAGTCAGGGTGATATGGCCGCGATTTTTTTTTACGATGAAAAGTGGAGGTTTAACGTTAAAAGACAACCTTTAAATTTTTGTCTTTGTCAACTCTAGAAACATCGAATTGGAGTAATTTACTCGGAACTCTCGATATTTTCGATGCGTGATTGTTGCTGTTCTATAAATAAATATTTGCGATCGGTCATATCACCCGGACACTGTGGGTGATATGAGCTGTTTGTTACGTTAAAAGATATTACGGGGGTCCACAATTTTTTATTTGTTAATTTTCCAATCCTGCCATCTGGTTCTAGTTTTACAGACAAAAGTACAAACTAAAATTGTTATTGACACGGTAAATAAAAGGACAGGTTTTGTATTTTCAAACCTTAACGGTCTTACCCTCGTGGCGGTGAAGCACAGGACCAGTGCTTGCCGACGTTGGGTGAACACCGGCCGACGCTGTGCCAGTACTGGTCGATGAAGATCGAAAATAAACCATTGCCCTACTGCCGCGCACTCTCGCGCGATTCGTCTTTCGATCGAGAGACTTATCTCTTATCAAAAATGAATTATTAATAAATATTACCCGAGCACTTATTCCCGATAAGTGCGCTCCACCGATGAGCAAGCTGCAGCCGAATTAATATAATACGTTGATTTATTTAATTTCCTCCACCTTCTCGCGAAGTAAGGATCACTGAATTCTTGAGATACTCGACAAATTGTCTCTGCCAGTCTACTCAATACCCCTCTTCGACTATTTATACGCCCAGAAAAATAAGTGATTTGACTGGTGAACCTCAAATCAATATTTATTTAATTAACGCAAATATCTATTTTATTCAATTAAATAGTAGTAGTGAAAGACATTTATTGATCTCTCCTTACAATACTAATTCTCTTTTTTTCCTTTTGTTTTTTCACATTACAATGCCATAGGGCCAATAGGCCATTGAATGAAGCCCTTTAGCCTCAATTAAATATTTATTTAAATTAAATATATATTACTTTGCGGGACGCCCGTCAAATAAATCATGTGTCTGGCTGTAAGGACTACCTAAAAGCAGAAGAAAGAACCCCACATCGTCTTACATGTGGAGTGTCATGGGACATATACGGTCGCACCTCCACCGACGAGCAATTGTGTCGATCGTCAACGAGCCTTTTCGGCTCCAGCCGAATTAATATAATTCGTTGATTTATTTAATTTCGTTCGAGCTCTCGCGAGTAAGGATCGCTGAATTCTCGAGATACTCGGCAAATTGTCTCTGCCAGTCTTCCCGATCCCCCCTTCCGGCTCGGAGAGGGATGCTCGATTTTCCTCCGAGGTTCGTACCTTCATCCACAGGTTTTCTCACTATCTCGCGCTTCGAGAACCTAGAAGAGGCTCTTTCTCTCTCTCCCACTGCGCACGGTATTATATCCGAGACGTTCCCTCGGCTCCCGCTCGGCTCCTTCGGCATTCTACGAGATTCCTGTTATACAATACGATCGAGGGTCGGGACGGCGATTGAGAGAACCGAGTAGTCTGGCTTCGCGTGTCTCCGTTAAACTCGGATAATAAGCAGAAACGCTTCGCGGAATTCTTGCGTTAAAAATAACGGAGAATAAATAAGACTGAGAATGATAATAATTCACGATAGCGTGGATGGATCTTCATTTTCGGTCGAGATTATTACGGATATCGTTCCCGATTGTTCGCCGCCATCGATCGGCCTCAGCGCGCCTCGAACTCTCGGAATTATTTTAAAATATAAATGGTATAATAAAAAAGAGGAGACTGTCGAATATTTTTTCTTGATTAAAAGTTCAATGACCGTGCTATGGTTTTAAGAGTAAAAAAGAATTCAGCGAGGATCGATCCGGAGCCCGACCGTCGGAGGCTTTTCGAGGAACTCGTCGAGTATCCTTAAAGTTTCATGCCGTCCTGTGTGCGGAAATACGTTCGGGGAGTCGGGAGCGATGAAAAAGAAAAGAAAAAACGAGGAGACGGAGAGGGCCGGTGAGCGCGGGGCTCCAAAACTATCAAACCCGCTGGCACCAGAGAGCCAGACTGATTTCAAGTATGCATAGGTTAATAAAAAAAAAATTGCCCGCGAGCCACGAAACATGGGCATTCGATTATACTTTTCCCTTTCACCGGCTGCCCGCTGCGACGAACGAATTTCAACGGGGCAAACAAAATAATTATTCAACTTTTGAGAAAAAAGAAATACACATTTTTTAGACACATCTGGACATTTAATAACTCTTCTGTCTCGAGAGCAAAATTTTAATACTCAATTTCAACCGCGAGTCGGCGAGGGGAGGCACGAGAAAAGTTTCCACCCAGTGGTTGCTTCTTTAAATCGGAAAAAATACGGTTCGAGGTTGAGATGCAGGATTTCGCGTTAAGATTCCAAGTCCCTATTTTAAGGGGGCGTCTCTATGTCTTGCCAAATATTTTTCCCGAGGAGACCGACCGTAACGCTTTTTGATGACACTTTTCGCTAAGAAACATCGCTAATCATCGTCTCACATAAATTTACTGCACCCGAGTAGAAACTTTCGAGTGTTATATACTCTTAAAAAAAATTGTAAATTTAATCCACTGAACTGGATCTTTTTAATCCAGTTTTTATGCAAAAACTGATACATTACATTTAATGTACAACCGTGATGAAAAATTAATGGATTTTTACAGTGAAATTAAAGTAAATTATTGGATTTAAAGTACTTGTATAGTAAATTAAATTTTAATAATGAAAAGTAAAGTATTTCTAAAGTTTTTAATATACTGTACGTTAATTTTTCATCACAATTGTGCATGAAATTTAATACACCAGTTTATGGATGAAAACTTTCATTAAAGTTCATACGAATTTTTTACGGTGTACATGTGTGTCTGATAGAGTCTGAAAGAGACCTGACAAGGGTGACACCGCTTTACCAGGATGTTGTCAGGCCCCGATGTAGCGCTCGCAAATTTCTACTCGGGCGCGTTCTACTTGAAAAAAAAAAAAAAAAAAAAAAAAATCTCTTAAGAAAGTGTAGTAGGTAAATGGTTGATGGGTTCGAATATAATAGGGCGAGTGGATGTTCCCCGAGCCCGCCGTGCTTCGGCTGCTGCTGCCGTTCGTGTTGTTACGGCAACTCGGGGTGTATGCATACAAGATTATTCGCCTGGATATAAACCGGGCGAGACTCTCATCCCGTTGAAGTAAGATATCGGCCGTTCAACCAGCTAGATATCTGGCAAGCAGACTTGTCTGAGCTCACCCTCTCGACTGCGAACTTTAGCCAGGATGTCGGTACTGTGCGGAACAACGTAAGCGGGGTAGGTAGATTTCGTCGTCACCCTTCGCCGCGTTACGGTGAACTTTCGCCACGGGGCTACGCAGCTCGGTGCGTGTGGAGCTTTTGCGCTACCCTCGCTAACGAGATACACGACAGTTCGCGCAAAGAATTCGAGAGCCGTCGACGACAACCGTGGAGGCAAACGTGACGAACACGAGAGAAAATCCGACAACGTCGTCGCGCAAGCTGCGATATATTCTCGGGATAAATTTGTCTATCATTTACAGAGAATCTCACACGCACGCAGTGATGATTATAATTTAGAGATATCCTTACCAAAAGCCACTTCTGTTCTATCTTGATCAAACTTATCTCGTCTACAGAAAAAATACGCTTTACTTGTTGGCATTTTTAAAGATTTTTTAAATATCTAGGTTTTTTTTTCAACGCGATTTCAAAGTTACGTATTTGTTTATAGAATACAAATTTTCGTATAGAATATCTTCAATTGGTTGAACTATAATTATGGTTGCAACCACGATTTGTTGTTATTGTCGTAATTGTAAAATGAAGACCTTCCTTTTGGGAACTATTTTTTTATGGTAACAAGTCAATATTGTTGCTTGTACTGTCTAATTTTTTTTCAGTGTACCACGTAGCATTTTTCTCCGCCAATGAGTGTACGATTTATATAAATAAGTAACCGCCTGAAGAGTATATTTTATTACAGATTGTATGCAAATTTGAAAAAGATTTTCCATCTCGTTTTCAACTGCTGTGAAAAAAACGAGACGTCTGTCTTTTTCTAGCACGCTTGAGTGACTTGAGTGAAACTTGAGTGACTACCGCGTTTCTGGTAAGGATATCCTCAACCCTTTAAAGCATACAACTTATTTTTTATTTTTTAAAAGTATGAAGTCTCAAATAGATCCAAACGGTAAGCTGTTAATGCATTTTTTCCGAATTCATCAAGGTGTATTACCTGTCATACACCGTGCTTCAAAGGGTTAACTGCCAAGGCTGTTTTCACTTTAAGAAAAAGGAAAACTAAATGAATTGAAAGGATAGCGAACGATCTCTCATTATTGCGATAGTTTAAAAACGAAAAGTGTAAAAAATAAATCACTCGAGAAAGGGCGACGAACGTAAGCTCTCGCATCCTGTAGGGGCGGACGGAAACTAAAGCACGGAGGCAGCGAAGAGGCCATCCCTTCTGGAGTTATCGATCTACCTCGCGGTGCCGTCGTCGCCTCGTCGGGCCTCTTTTCGCGTTTCTCTAATAAAATTGCTTAACGAAATTCGAAATAGGCGGCGGACGATATAGAGGAAGATGCATATACATGTATAGTAAAAGAAATAAGATATAAAATATATATCTCGGGATATATAGAGGGGTGAAAAAAAATTCTTTCCTCTCCGCACTTTAAATAACGCAGTCGAGCGTTCGAGTTGCCCTCAGGCCTTCTCCGACGAATATCAATATATATATACATATATATATATATATATATTATATACATATATATATTTTTCTAGACCTTGCAATATATTCGCAAAATTTCAATCATATCCAGCAACGGTTACGCACCGAAGCAAAAAAAATGTGCGCCCTTCGTTGCTGCTGGAGAAACCGCAACGCGTGACTTTCCATCTCATTTGTTTTTTTGTAAAGTTTTGTCGTAAAATTACTGAGGTAAAAACTCGTATTCGAAAATCACGGACCACCAGTTATTATTCATATACCTTATAATCCGAAACCCGCGAATTTTGCCTTTTAATGTGAGACAGGCTTTTCTTTTGACAAGTAATTAACGAAACTAATAAATTATATTTTCGGATTTGACTAATTTTCATCGTCAAGGAGATTTATTTTATACGGGATCGATTGGAGGATCCACGAGAAAAAAAATTGCATAAATCAGCAGAATAGAACGGAGAAATCACCCAGAAAAATAATTTATTAGACGGGCTCTCCACAAATAAATATTTATTTGGTTTAAATAAATATTTATTTAAACGAATAACAATATTTATTTACACCAAATAAATATTTATTTGAGGGTGCCCTTCAAACAAATTATACAATACGAATTGAATAATTAAAAAAAAATACGAACGAAATATACAGAAATTTTGTAATCTGTTCTCAACAATTTTTCTCCGCCTTCCTCGACGAGTCCCCATAAGAACGCAGAGAAGTCGATCCATCCGGATTCCACGGCACTCGTGGGAACAATCCGGGCGAGGATTTCCGTGACGTTAGGCAAGTCGCGCGGGCGTCAAGTTCGCTAATGGGATTTACATCTCGATGGAGCGGGTGAAACGAGCGGGCATATAGCGAACACGGTCGCAGGAGATCCGTGACACGGACACCGGTGAGAGATGCTCTTTACCCGCGAGCCTCGATGTCTCACGGCCTCGTCGTGTCGCACGGAACCGTCGGCGGTCTCGCCGGAGCGAACCTGTAGACCATTTGACAAACTGGATAATAATTATTGCACCCGACGCGAACGGAGAGCCTGCGAAAGGGGCGCACGCATATACATTGCGGATCCCGACAGCGCCGAGACCGAAGAGAGACGCAATCGTCGTCGTCTTCGTCGTCCTCCGCACGAGGAAGCTTCGACTACAGAGAGATACGTGAGTTAGGCTCGTTCGTTATTCCAGCGTCATAGAAACACAGTTAGCTCGGAATCTCGGTGTGACGAGGATAAGGAACAGGGAGGGTGAGACGTCTGAGCGAGAAAGGGTGAGAAGCTGAGGAAGGGGAGGGGGTGGGGGGGGGGGGAAGAGGGATCGAGGTCGAAGCGTCGTCGAGGCGAAGGATGCGCGTCGAAGCGGATATTCCTTCGATCGGCATTGCGAAGGAGTACGGTAATTAATTCCGCACCGGCTGACACGAAGCGCGGGCGAGCGTATCCTCGTAGTCGGATAGTCGCTCGAAACTCCGGCGGAAAGGGTTGAACAGTTCGTGCCACCTATATTATATATATATATATGTATATATATATATGTATTGAATATATATAGGTAAATGTGGCTCGTATTAGAAACGGTCCCCCTGACTTTCTACGGTACATACTGTGTAGTGGGGGATTTGTGTGTGTTGTACAGGGAGCTGGATATCAGTCTATCCCGACTTCCGGTCTACGCACTTTGCCGTTTGTATCCGAACTCCAACGGATTCTACGGTGCTCGAGCGATTTTCAGGGAAATAACGGGGCAATTGAAATATCTCGATGTCGCGGACGAGACGGGATTGGAACTGTCACGCGCGCCGTGCTCGGTAATGCAGGGTGATGTGATGATGTTTTTTTTTTTTTTTTTAGGGAAATACACGAGAGAGACTTCGGTTAGCGGAGGAGTTTGTGTCGATGAGATAATAAACTAGACGAAGATTATTCGATGCGTTAATTAGTTGCGGTTCATTGTTTGCACGCCGATACGCAGGCTATGGGATAATAGCAATTTGCGATAGGAGTGCGGTAATAGTAATTTACGATACTAGTGCGATAAAACTCACACGTCGAGCGTGCCTAAAACTGCAATTTTCGCACCGAGTGTAACAAATTTACATTTTCCACAATTAAAAAAAACTACTTATTTTTTTTTCTTTCGTATCCTGAAATAGTACATTACTCCACGAGGGCGAAAAACGTTTTTCTAACGAGTGCTGCAATCACACGAGTTAGAAAAAGTGTTTCGCACGAGGGATGTACGAAATTTTTCATCACAAGGTGCGAAAATGGCGGTTTTACGCACGCGAAGCAGGCGGAAAAGTGGCCATTTCCGCACCGAGTGATGAAAAAGACTATTCTCCTCACATTGGAGTGAAGGGATGGATTTTATTGTAACGCATGCGCAAAAAATCCCACTTTTCGTGCGTGTAACGCGTGGCGAAAGTCGCGCTTTTCAGTGCGGCGTGCGAGAAAAATACCGCGCACGCGCAGATCGCACTAGTTGCTCTTTCGCACACTTTTTTTGATGCAAACTTCACAAACTTCGTCGAAAGACCGCTTTTTCGCACCAGCATCGCAAAGTACTACTTTTTTTTTTATACTTGTCTATTTCACTGGCAAAACGACTGCGAAACTCTTTGTCTCCGTCGTTTTTGCTCTCCGGTCCGGGGCGAGTGCAGTCAGGCCGTTAATATCTCACCCACGAGTGACCCGAGCCCTTTATTCTCCACGAAATCCGGAGCACATAGAAGTAAAATCGACAAGCGTCAGCGTCGTTTATAAAAATTTTCTATGCCCGGCCGAAGCGCTAAAACCAACTTAAAAAAAAAAAACAAAAAACAAAAAAAAAACACGTCCTCGGCTAAAAGCCGCGAAACAGACAAGTTCGCCGAGCGAGAGGAGCTTTAATACCGAAACCGGGCCTTTTCGCGTCGGGCAAAGGATTATCTCGCCAGAAGCATCCGCGGATATGTCTCCCAGTCTCCAAGCCGGCGGAGCGCCAAGCGGGGAGCGACGCAGCGACGCTTTGCCACTGTACCGCGCGAGTTTCCCGAGTGAGATAAAGCGACGAAAAAAAAAAAAAAAAAAAAAAAAAAATGAAGAGACAGGACAAGAAAATAAAAAAATCCGCAAAAAAAAAAAAACGAAAGTAGCGGTGTGCGCTTTATTCGCGAGAGGGAAGAGAGCTTCAGCGAGTAAAATTTAACGAATTTCAAGTTGTCGGAAGCGCGTCGCCGCGGCAAAGTATTCTGCGGGAGAATCGGGCGAGAGGACGGACGCGTGTTTCGCCCCGGCCGTGGCAACCCCCTTGCATTCGTCCCTCCGCAGCCCCCTCGCTGTTCCATCCTCCTCGTACTTTCCACTCTCGTTTCTCCATCGCGCCCTTGTCATTTTCCCATTCTTCACGATACTTCTTTTTTCTTTATTTTTTTTTTTTTTTTGCAACATATAATTCTCCCTACGCACCCGTACGTCATACACTCACTTATTTTCGCGGTAGAACGAGCATAGCGCGGCGTTACAGCGGTAGCCACCCCGCTCAGGCTTTGGTAAGCGGCTACGCACGAGGGTGCGTACCCCAAGCGCGCGTACCTTACTCCCCCAATGCGCGTGCGCTCGCTTCGATAAATTATTATATTATACACTTCGGGTTCTTAGCGAGGAAGCAATATCGGGGCTAATAGGAAATCACGAAGGGTTTCGCGCGTCAAGCCTCGCAGCGATACGTTCTATTGTGTATCACGCGTACGGCTGGCGCGATTTAAAAACTGTCGGGAATCACTGGTCGATTTGTAAAGGATTTTTTTATCCTGGATCTTCGAACCTTTATTTTTGTTCCTTAAGGGAGTTGAGGGATTCCGCTGATTTCCGGTAAAAACTGGGATTTATTTATTTATTTTTTTTTTGTAATAAAAGTACATTTTGATACTTGTCTCTTGCATTCTCAATAAATGAAAAAAAAAAAATGGAAAATCCGTGCTAGGTTTCGGCAAATAATACAAATAATTTCGGATCATTCGCGTCGCAATGAAACCGTTTGGTTTAACGAGATAAAAGTATTTGTCTCGTTAAATCAAACGATTTAACGAGATAAATACGGTTTTATTGCGATCATGTGGTAAAGCTTCGCAGTGGTACATTCTATTGTGTATCACGCGGCCGGCTGACACGATTTAAAAACAATCGATAATTTCGTCAAATAGTCGCGAACCTTGTCGATTTGTAAACGGGGGGTTTTTTTTTTAATCTAGGTCTTCTATATTTTTTCGTCGATTTTCGTCGATTTCCGGTTAAAAGAACTCGAATTCATGGATTTATTTTCTTCATAATAAAAAGTTCAAAAGCATCAAAAAACCTCGACGTCCCGATTGTTCACACCGGTGTTCAATGTGTAAAAAAAACAATTTACGAACAAAAATAATTATAAAGTAATTACATTTTTTTTCCAAATTATATTTTTTAATTTTTTCTAATTCGGATGTTTAAAACACAGAATTTGACTATTCTCTGTTTTAAATTTACATTCTGTTACCTCTTGCGTTCACAATACGTGAAAAAATTCGAAGTACCCATGGTAAGTTTCGGCAGGAGAAATAATTTCGGAACATCCGAGTTTGGTTTAACGAGCCAAATGCGGTTTTATTGTAAATTGCAAACATCGAAGAATGTTTTCCGGACGGGTTAACGCAAATTCGCGTTGCCCGCATTATTCTCAGGGAAAGGAGTACGCGAGTTACAAGGTACAACTCGTTTCCAACATCTTTTATTATTATTTCATGGAACACGAGGGTGGAGAGTTACGGGAAGCCGGGCGAAGAATCCAAGGGGTAAAACGAGCGACCCTTATTGCGGCGGTTTTTCTCCTCTGCTCCCGGATCATCTCATACCGCGTTTGCTTCTCCCTAATTCAATTGACCCCCGCCAGAGTTTCTGACTGGGGAGCTATGACATTTTGAAACGAGCTTTTTTTATCGTTTCACGCTCATTCGCTGTTTCTCTCACCCGGACAAAAGTGCGTTCGTTCGGCGGCGGGGATGTTGGGGACGCGTCGAGGGACACCGGCTGGGGTGAATTTTCAATAAATTTCGTCTCTAAAGTCCATCGGCGACGGATAGTCGAAACGTGAATCATCCAATCATCGATCGAGGCAACGCGAGTGTATAAAAAAAAACTTCGCGTCAGGGACAATTGAATTAAGAGCGTAGGAAGGAAATCTCGGGGAAAAATAGAGACGTTGCAAAGTGCATACTTGGGGCAAAATGGGACACTAAAAAAATGTTAAGAAAAATTCATTGAAACACTCAGAGTGACTGGGGTAAAATTGTAAGTCTGGTGACATAGACAAAAAAATGCCCTTCATTGGTTTGTTGACTTATTCGCATTAAAAAAAAATTGTATGCAGAAATTTCATACAAGTAAATCATTATTTTTTTAAACTAGGCGGTTAATGTGTTTCTGTACGAGTATGCTTAGCGGAATTACAGAGCTCGCTATTAACCGCTCTAACGTTTACAAAAGCTTTAAAAAAATTCAACGTATCTCGAATTATCCCGTACAAAGTAGAAAGGGGGTGCAAAGTAAAGAAGACCCGAGCCGCAAAGCTTTAGTCTACCAACGCCAACATCGTGCGGATATCGACGATGTGAGAGCGAAAATTGTAGATTTGCGCTCTTGTTTGACCAGGGATAGACACACTTTCCGCTGCGTAAATCGCTTATGCATTAAAGCATAATTTTTTTTTCAACTTCCAACTGAATAAAAAATTAAGTCCATAAAAATATTGACTCCAAAAAGAATGAGATAATTCATTATTTAGGAATAATATATGATTTAATTTATAATGATTGGTAAATCAATTGCATTAGTCGAGCGACATCTCAGATATGACGATATCTTGCTTCATGTTCATATGCATATCGTATAAAATCTTCAATCTGAAATTATTATCGACCAATTTATTCTGGTAAACGAAATTGTATGCAGCCAGGTGACATTCTATATTTTTTTAAATAAACGTTTTACCCGATACATCGATTTTGATTGAATTTATTTAGTGTCCGCAACCAAGCCGTATATAGTAATGAGATTCGATCAATCATATCAGCACAGGTCTTCCTGACAAAATCTTCGTTTGCATAGAACTAAATATGTTGCATCATTTAGGAATGAAACTTCGTTATCGGAGAACTTTTATTGTTCGGTAATAATGTTTCATTCGAATTTATATTTAGTAGAAAAACTCGCGCGTGGCACATACAATACGTGGCGATAGTTTAAAAGCTATTAGCTGCAGGCTCGCCACGCGCGACCCGCGCGTCAGTGCAATGCATTATTCAGTGAATCGTATATTGCAACGGACTTGCGAATATTGTTGCGCCTAGTTGTCGTTTGAAATCGATATCCACCAAGCCATAGTGATGAAATTCGATCAATCATATCGGCAGAGTTATCCTCGTGGCCAAAATCTTCGGTTGCACAGAAGCAAATATTTTCCATTATTTACTAATGAATTTTCATTATCGACGAATTTTTATTGTCTGGTAATAATGTTTCATTTGAATTTGAATTTAGTAGAAAAACTCGCGCGTGGCGCATACAATACGTGACTGTAGTTTAAAAAGATATGAAGGGAAGGTTCGCCACGCGCGGACCGTACGTCGGTGCATTACATTATTCAGTGAATTATATATTGCAATGGATACGCGAATATTATTATCTTTGTTTGAAATCGCTATTGGGATATCGATCCTTTCGTACGAACTTTATGGGTCAACCATACGCGGGGCTTGACAACATGTTCATATTCGTAGTGACCGCCATCAGAGGAAGTCGCTTCTTCTTCTCGCTGTAATTGTCGTGTATTTAAGCAACGAATACACTCTAAGTGACAATCGCATTCGGTGACATTGTGGTTCGGTGCAACATAAATCTTTGCGAGTTCCCATTTGATAAACGGCAACTTTAACGCCATGATACAAGTGTTATTCCCGATTGTACGTTTGGCTTTAATTGTACATACGTGTGCTACGGCTCTTGAGATCCCAACGCCGGAACCGGATGAAATTAGCATCTTCTACAAAAGAGTGGTACGATTATTTTATTCTTACAATAATACGGAAACATGTGTCATTAGACTTTCGATAGACCTCTTATTCCATAATCTTCTATATGCGATGGATGAATATAAAGCCTCTCTAGCCATCGCGTCTCTGTTAAATTTGCATGTGAGCAAATATGTATTGACCACTGACTATTCTATTTAAATTCTTGCCGTGAATAATCCTTTAGGAAGTAGAATACAGGCGCTAATAACGACATGGGATGAGTGTGGTTTGGACCGTAAAGATTATTTTATCGAAAAATTACACAATGAGTTAGTGGATGATGATGAGGTAAAAAAAAATACGGACAGAAGGGTCATGACCATGACCGACTTGAGATTTGCCTTCGTGATCCTAAGTATAGGGCTAGTATGTTCATTTGTATCTTTTATCGGCGAATTAGCAATTCATCGCATAAGTGTGAAAATCAAAAAACGACAAAAACGGATACGGCGCCGATTGGCTTGGGCGATCACCGAGAAAAATTTTTATCGATCTCGGCATTAAAATTAAGATTTAATGCACTATGATTGTTTTCAAAATGTCGTTTTTCAACCTGACGCTTAATTCCCAGTGCTCAGTGATTCTAGCGAGCGAGAACGGATCATGAAAGCTCACAAATATCCTACGATTTTCAAATGTAAAAACATTCCACTTGTATAATAAACAATTTTGTTCTACTGAGTAATATTGCTTTAAATTGATACTAATATTATTCTCGTTCACCTACAGGTTTGCCTTCTCGTGAGTTAAAAATAATCGCTTCGAGAAACGAGGGTAGCCGGAGGCCGTGGCTCGTTTACAGGCCAACGTCCAACCAGCGTCGAGCAAGTGCCCTTTATGTGTCTTTCTTTTTTTTAGCACCAGGCAACGTGCCTTTCGTGCGAGAAACGTGAGAGTGTCCGCGTCACTTGCAGCTAGTGGTTAGATGCCGTGTTTGTCGGTCGAGCCCGTTGGGCCTTCAGCCAGTTCGCGTTATCCGTAAATTGTCTTTAAAAAATCTCTGGGTTATCTTTTTTAAGTAGCACAGGGTAGAAGTGGTGAATATGACGTGATTCATACATCACCGCTTTGCACAAATTTTACCCTACACAACAAAAAATATTGTAAAAATGGAAACCGTTTACGGAGAAAAAAAATTATCGGGACAGCAAGAATTTTGTTACCATAACTCATCTACCTCCTGAACATTTTGAATAATGATTTTTATCTTAAATTTGTTAATAACAAATTGGAATTATCATTACATCGTTATTAACAAATTATTGTACAGTTTGGTTTTTTTCAGATTTTTATCCCATCAAGAAATGTTTGAATTTTTCCCTGAAACTTACTTTGGGCAGGGCTGTAGTGCTCCGACTAGCTTAACTATTTTTTTGCAGAGTGGAATAGTGAAATGACTTTTTTTAAATCACAATTGTCTGAAATTTTTTTTTTTTTTTTTTTTTTTGCGACCCGGCGTGTGGCGGTGGGTCTTGCAAAGCCAAATATTATAAAATTCTCTTGGCGGCAGCTACCCCGAGCGTTGGCCTCTGTCAACCCTCATTATTGAGCGTCTTCCCACCGGAGTTCCCTTTAAATATTCCGTCACCAGTCGAGCACACTGGAGCTGTACATATAATTATGTACATCCAACGGTGCTCCCTCGAGCGAGCGAGTGAGCTGGGCTGGTCCTGAGCTCACGAAGACCGTAAAATTAAAAGGGCCTGCCTCACCCCGTAGTTTATAGTCAAAGTTTAAGGTACCCGCTCTCTCTTTCGGTGTAACACGTTGTTAACACGCGAATCTCTAAAGGCAGTCGGAAGACGTGATTACACTGCAAACTGTCACCATTTTTTACAGCGAAATAATATTTATATAATACCTTGATAATAAGAGTTTAAAAGAGTTTTAAAAAGACCAATATTTTCATAGACTTTAAACTCTCTATGAAAAATGTCACCATTTTTTAAAGCGAAATAATTTTTATATAATACCTTGACAATAAGAGTCTTAAAAATGTTTAAAAAAGAACACTTTTTTCATCGACATTGACGCTTTATTTGTGTTGTGCTTAGCTGTTCCATGTGACTGAAGATACTCAATAAAAATCGTGATTTTTTTTTTTTTTTAATCGAAATACGTCTTTTTTCCTCCGCGGTCTCCAGAGTTGAAATTGCTCCGGTGTGAGCTCGAGAATGATCGATGATAACGATGACGATGGAGAGTCAAGAGGACACGATGAGGCGGGGAAACTGGAGATCGTTTACGAAGTTGCGTGCCGGGACAAAAAAGGAGGATGGAGAGGAATTGGCATCGAGCCGGCACGCTGCGTGCAGGGCCGATCGAAATCTATGCGAAGCCAACATAGATGGATCTTGATAAAGGGGAAAAAAAGGTATATGTACATTGCCACGCGCGCTATGTACGTAGGTGAAAATGGCTTTTGTTATCCTGAGTGGATCTTTATGCATATATATGTATATATATACATATACAGTTAATGTCGGCAACATATTTTTTTTGCGAGCGTTCGTTGACTAAAATTGTTGAAGAGGAATGACGGAAGAGCGAGAGAAATTAATTAATTATAATTTTGAAGCCTCGAATAATCAGCCGAGTTTAAATATAAGCGTATAGTGATCGATATCGTTTTATTTTTAACGCTTCGGACTAACAGAAAATGAAAAAAAAATTCTTGGTTTAGCAGCAGAACATTTTATATATTTGGTCGCCACACACAAGAGACTTCTCTTCGTCGTTATTTTTTTTTCTCATACGGCCAGCGGAGACAATTTATTAAAATAACAATTGATTTCTTTATTAATTATGAATCAATTTAATTGCCTTCGTTAGTAATATATTTCAACGTCTAAAAAAAAAGTTGATTAATTATCGATAAATTATCCAATAACGACCTCCGGCAAAATATGGTCTCTCTCTATCTCAATCTGGCGTCTCTAATTAGCGAATAATCTAATAAAAATTATTTTGTAATCAGCACGAGGAAAAACAAGGTTACCCACAAAGTCCCTCCGAGCATAAAGATCGATCGGACACGATGGAGTATTAAAGGTGAAACCTTGCAAAAAAAAAAAAAAAAAACAAAACAAAAATACTTTTACTACGTATGTACGATTTTCGTTCAATTGTTATCGAATACCACACGGTCGATCACAGCCATTTGTTATATTGTAACGAATATTCTACGCCCGTTAGAATAGACGATTTATTGATCGGTGAGTGGTCATGACGAGCCGCTCGAACAGCATGACATTTGACGGACGAACAAACGATCAACTTCACAGCGATCGTAGTTTTTATCGAGTCTTTTTTGGGACTTTAACTGGAACAGACGTATCGACCATCACGTGACGATTGCGATTTCCTATTCGTGCTAATAAACATTCCGCCTCTTCGCTCGGTCGTTCCAGTAACATGGCCGATCGCAAATATTTATTTATAGAGCTGCAATTAAAGTTCTGAGTGAATAACTTCAGTTCGATGTTTCTAGGTTAGTTACGACGAAAATATAAATATTTTTTTTTTAACGTTAAACCTCCAATTTTCATTGTAAAAAAAATCATGGCCACATCACCCCGACTTACCCTAATAAATATATAATATATAATCGATTCGTCAGTCATTCGAGGGTGCGGCTGTGAAAACAGAGACCTATAAAGGGCGGCCCGGTAAAGAAGAGACTAAGGAAGGCGTATCGCGCGAGGGAAAACTGGATGGAATGGTAGTAATATGACCCTACAAAAGGTGTCGGAGAGCCCAGTGATCGACGGAATGCGAGCGGGTGAATAGGAACTGTGAGACGGAGAGTCGACAAAAGGGTCGGTGAGATGGACGACCACCCTCAGCAAGGACGAGTAACGAAAGTATGTATGTATGTATGTATACATACATACATAGATATTATATATATATATATATATAATACATGTGTATATGTATATATACGGGTCACTATATCTATAGAGCAGCAGCAGCAAAAGCAGTAGGTTGTGTTCTGTCCTCTTCCTATGATTAATATGACGTCCTTGTCTCGGAATTGGGATAATTTGCGTAACATCGGACGAAATGGAACCGTCAGGGCTCAGATGGTACTAGAAATAGTTTCATCGTCGAATATTTATCACCTGCGAGGACGGTGCGAAAGGAAGGATAAAGAGCAGCGGTGGTTGAGATGAGCTGGTCGCGTTAATTGGCTTTCATTTCCATTTTTTTGTACTCGCGGTCTCATCCCTGTCTCTCATATTCTCGGCCCATCTCACATTCCACGTGAATCTTGCGCAGCTGAAGCGCGACGAGGAGAAAAAAATTCCTATAGAATATATTTCACCTCAACGGCGACCAACGCTTCTCCCTTTCACTCCTTTTTTTTGCCCTCCGTGACAAAAATTAACGTTCGTGTATTAATTTTGATTAGGCAGAAGCCCGCGACGATCCCGGTGTCTGGCAACCCCAAGCGACGGTGTCGTGTTTTTAATTGCTACGATTAATTGACACGTCAGAGCCGCCGGTTGGTTTTGTTTCGTAGAAGAAGAAAAGTATGTTTTTTTTTGTAATAAAAAATTAGGCCGAAAATCCTCCACTATCGATTGCTCGTCACGGTGTTACCAATCGAGCGAAAAATAGCAGACACAATTATGAAAAAATTTTGGAGGGATCCTGTCGATTAAAATTGGAAAATATTTTTGAAAAGGATGTCGACAAAAATTGAAATCCTCTTACCATTTTTTATATCCAGACCTAGGGATTTTTCTTACATTGTCAGAACACCGTTACGAACAATCAACATTAAGGAACGTTAGGTCGAAATATTTATTGCAAAAAAAAAATGAATCCTGCTCTGCGGAAAGATGTCATTAGTTGCCCTCGAATGCAACCCTTTATTTTCAAAAAGCTCTCGTAATCTTCATCCGTAATATCTCCGCTTCCCTCGATCTTCCCTCGGCTCTGAGACAAACTTTCCCAATAACGAATAGTGCTCATAACGACTTTACAAGTTTACGCTACAGAACGGGGCACGTAGCGGAAAACTTTTAAATTTTCCCTCGCCTATGTGAACCCGCTCATCGACTATCTTGTCGATGGAAGAAATTGAGAAAAACAAAACAAATAAATTTTTAAAAAACCTTATATTTTGCAACGAGAAAATTAATCCCATCTCTCGCGTCGGACCGAGTATGAACGACTCTCCCGGATGCACTCTATACACCGTACTCGTCAAATTACTTTCCGTCGACTAGTAATTTATCATCGGCGATGCGACACGCGACGACATAGACCAAGTTTTCAAAGATAATATCACCGCCGATGGGCACAAAAAGTGGGCAAAGCGAAATTAGTCGCCACCAACTGAAACTTAGAAAAATCAATAAATGACAAGAAATAAATAAAAATTAAAGTTAAGTCGCAAAGTTGTCGAAAAAAATGACATATTGCTGTATTTAAAAAATTATTCAGAAATCGCTTAGAAATTTTAGTCGTACATTGTGTGGCAAAATGATGATCGGAAAATTAAAATACTATATTTGATATTAAATTCAGGAAAAATATGATTGCTAGTAACTATACACATATTGCTTTAGCAGAAACCTAAAAATTCTTGAAACTTCAATATCATTTTCCACGGATTGAAGTAATTAATAAATATTGTCCACATCACCCTAAATTACTTAATGTGTTGATCCGATTAAAAGTCACGATCTACTGGATATCAAATTACGAATTTTCTAACGACGTCCCGTTTTGACGTATCTGCCCGCCTCCCACCCCGCAACTATTCTATCCGTCGATTATTAAATTACATTGCATCGCACAAAATTGACTTTTGACTCCGACCAAAGTTTCGGCCATAACAAGCCTTCGCCGTTTTCCATCGCCAAGGATTATTACTCTCCGCTCCGAGCACCGAGCGATGAACTGGCGCGCAAGTTTAAATTGAACGCGAACAGAGGATACGACGTATGAATATAGAACGGATAGGTGTGGACTTCAGCAACCTCTAGTTATGCAATCCCAGCATAGTTCGGTCGTAGGCATTAACGAAGGTACGGTAATGTAGTACAAAGACGAGACAGAAGAGGTTATAATGACTATTGTGGATAATCGTGTCGTAGAATCGTCGATTATTGTTATTGTTTGCGATATCAGAGAGCGGATGGGCCCTTTGACTGCTGCCTTCGATTACGTTCATATCCGTTTTATTCGACCGATAGTGCATCCCGGAATATGCGTGTTATGTGCAGGGTGGAATCTTCTTCTCAACCTTTACTCAATATATTCGCAAAGTGTACTCAACTTATTCTCCACATTTACTCAACTTATTCTCAACATTTACTCAACTTATTCGCAAAGTGTACTCCACTTATTCTCAACATGCACTCAACTTATTCGCAAAATGTACTCAACTTATTCTCAACATGCACTCAACTTATTCGCAGCGTGTACTCAACCGTTTCTCAACATGTACTCAACTGAGTATTCGCAACCTGTACCCAACTTATTTTCAACACGAATTCAACTTATACGCAACGTGTAGTCAACTTTTTCTCGACACAAGTTGAGAATAAGTTGAGTATAATTTGGGCACATGCCCAAATTATATTTATATTTATTCTGGACCACCCTGTATAGATACGTATATACATATATGTATAATATGCACAGCCGGATTTGCTCGCACATGACTGAAACTTCCATCATCGAGCAGCGAGCCAACAGCGGACAGCGGTACGAGAGCTCCGGCAGGAAATGGTGAATTTGCACCCTTTTCGACGATTGTGTAACTGCGGCCACGTGCTGCTAATGTCCCGTCGAACAAATGGGATGCGGTAATGATTTTGCGGCGTTCTACATTATAGAGGTCGCAGAGAAAGCGCAGTACCGAGACGTACAACCCGGAGCATCGTCGAGAGCGAGAAAATCCCGAAGCGATTTTATATGTCCTATATATCGACGGTCCAATGCCAAAAGGGCGAACAGACTATGCGTATATACGAGTCGATGTGCCCTTACGGAATTGGACCATCGATATATACATATTTTATACGCGGGGCCAAGTAGTTGA
The DNA here is from genome assembly GCA_917499995.1 of Ichneumon xanthorius. Classification (NCBI taxonomy): domain Eukaryota; kingdom Metazoa; phylum Arthropoda; class Insecta; order Hymenoptera; family Ichneumonidae; genus Ichneumon; species Ichneumon xanthorius. Next base: position 14,079,006 of record OU824201.1, read on the forward strand.
TGGAAAAATTGTGGATACAAATAAATATGATAATATTTCGTTTTTCCGGTAGCTCGGAGAAGCCTTCTCCTCGGGTGGTTTCAGCGTGGCGGGTGCGAAGAGGGTTCAGCCTCACCCCTCGCACATTCTTGCGGTAATGTGTGTGAAATTGCGTGGGGTTGTATTTTTTTAGATCATCATTTTACCGTAACTTTGCCCTTTTTGTCTTTTTTTACGAGCGAAAGTTTACAAAGAATGAAACAGTTTTGTTACGTCGTAAGGTTTTGTGCCATGCGCTGATTCATCAAAAGATTCGATCGTCCAAACAATTATTAATAACCAATCGTTTGACAAATAATAATAAACCATTATTAGTAAATGAAAAAGTTTTGTCGCGCCGTGACGTTTTGTACGATTCGCTGATTTATCGAAAGATTCGATCGTCCAAAAAATTATTAATAACAAATCGATAGACAATTAATAATCAACTAATAAAAAATTAATCATAAAAAAATTAGAGGCTATTATGGATCTGGAACTCAAATTTTTTGGTCGTATTCGCGCACAGTAGTGATAGGTCGTTCGACGCGGACATCCCCAGCTAAGCGCGCGGGTGTACCAAGGTTAGAGACTGAAGAGCAACACCGCGCAACGAGCGGTGGTGGATTGAACTCCGTACAACGAAAACGTCGAGGGCGAATGGTAATTTGTGCCGCGACAATCGTACCCGCGGGAGCTCTCTGGTCTGTAGATTACTATATATACCTCTCGCTATAACACTCCCCGCCACGCTGCTCGTCCGCACCACTCTTCTTCAACCCCTCACGTTGAAAAGCATTGAGTTTCGCAAAAAAAAAAAAATAGCCTCAACCTCGAATGTCTCGTCGATGCGGTGCCACAACCACATTAACGACCCTTCGAGCGTCAGCTATCGATCGACGGAACCAGAAGAATGACCCCCTTTTTATTCCGCTGCATTGCCAGAATTAGCGCATAAAGGCATCAATGTACACTGCTGTTCATGAATGCCTGGATTTCCTTGCGTCTTCCTGGATGTCTTCCCGGATGTCTTCCCAGATGTCTTCCCGGATGTCTTCCCGGATGGCTTCCGGGAGGTCTTCCTGGATATCTTCCTTGGTATCTTCGACCCCATGAAGACATAGAGCAAGATATCCAGGAAGATAAAAAATCAGAAAAACCAGGCATTCATGAACAGCAGTGTACCTTTAGGCACTTACATAGCCATGGATAACTATTTTGACACCATGTCGACCTCCATCGTCGATCGTCTCCTCGACAGCTTTGACGGTTTTCAGAGTGCATTGAGGATGGAATGTGTTCGGACTTTACATATTTCCAACTTATAGTGAAATCATTCTCAATTTGTACTCAAATTTTAATGAACCCGTTCCCAATTTATACTCACCTTATTCTCAATGTACACTCAACTCTATCCTCAATCGTCTGGACAGTTGGCAGAGAGCATTAAGAATAAAATTTTCTTACATATTTCCAACTCATACTTAAATCATTCGCAACTTGTACTCAATTTTTTACTCTACTTATTCTCGACTCGTGCTCAATTCATTCTCAAGTTATGCTCAACTCATTCTCAACTTTTACTCATTATTGCTTATTTAAACTGTACCCAACTTGTACTCATTATTCTCGAACTATACGCAACTTGTACTCATTATTCTCAAACTGTACTCAATTTGTACTCAACTTGGACTCAACTTCATCTTAACTTGTCCTCAACGTATACGTCTCGCTATACCACCATCCCTTGTGTTCTCGTCCACGCTTCCTCTCATGTTGAAGGGCTTTAAGTACACTATAACTAAAATCAAAGTTCGACCTCAGATGTCTCGTCAAGGTGGTTGCAAAACCGCTCTGAGGACCCTTCGAACGTCGGCGATCGGTCGGCAGGGCCAGTGTTGATGAGAACTATGACCACCCTTCTGTCGTGTCGGGATCGTCGGAATTGCACGTATACGCATCGACGTACCTTCGCGCACTTGCGCACTCATAGGAGAAAATCAGTGGCTGCCGCGGTATCGCAGTCGTAACGCGCTAATTGGTACAAACTCTCACGTATCATGCCGACGAGGTCGCATCGAGCTTGTGGCGCTGGACGGGCGAGCGAGAGCGTTTATTAAAATGAAATGTGCCCGAGGCAGCGGACCAAATGTATATTCAGCAACGGAAGGCAGCGGTGCGATGCGCGTTCCAGAATCGCCGGGAGACGAGCGACGACCAACCACAGCACTCCTGTCCTCGTTCATCACTCATTCCACACTTTTTCATACGCTATATTTTTTTTGTACGTCTCTTTAGTATCTCTGTTAGTTAAAAAAAAAAACAAATTCATGGATCAGCTATTTTACCTCGATATTTCTTTTTTTACACAATCCCTAAGTATTCTCGATAAGCCCGATCAACGATAACTGATTTTTTTTAAAGGTACTGTAAAAAAAAATCGTATGAAATTTAATTTACCGACTGGAAGTTTTTAGGCAAAAACTGGTACATTTAATTCCATGTACAATTATTATGAAAAATTAATGTTCAATGTATTGAAAATATTGGTAATACTTTATTTTTAATCATTTACTTTAATTTCAATGAAAAAGTATTTTCATTTTTCGTCACAATAATACATTACATTTAATGTACCAGTTTTTGCATAAAAACTTTCAGTCCGGTGTATTAAATGTACAACATTTTTTTCTCTGTAGCAATTGTCAAATTACAATTTAATCACGAATAATATTATTATTTTATTTATTTATTTATTTATTTATTTATTTATTATGAGGCTTTAGGACTGCGTCTCTCGAGAGTCAACTCCAAATAAAAATGAGATCAGAAAATAGAGGCAAAAGCACATTTAACATTTAACATAGATAAATTGTTGCCTGGCTGCGCTCGGGGGGATTATCGATTGTGTCGATTTTCCCCCAGTATACAACTCCGTGATTATAGGACCTTTCTCGAACGTCGGGAGCGAAGTACCGACCGTGGTAACACGAGGAGGGCACAGTGCATCAAGGAAACAACAAACTCGTGCTTACAGCAAAGGTCTTGTTCCCATTTAGACTGCTGCGGGGCTATAGACGGAATAACGTGATACCATCCTCCATCTAACGAGTACAAAAATCGAACACCGGCTTGTTACGCCTCAAGTAGTACATCCGTTATTATCAATAATGGCCCCGAGACGAGCAATCTCAGTAATAGGCAAAAAGATAATGAAAATAAATAAATAAATAAATAACATAAAATAAAATACAAGTTAGGGAATAAAGCTATTGGATAATATTTTTAATTCAACCCTTTACCTGCCAGAATAGATATTTTTAAAAACATCTTGCATAATTTTGACCCGAAAATTCTAGAAAAAATTGACAAATAGCATCCTGAAAACAATTTTTCGTGCTACATATAAAGAAGCAATATTCTGAAAAAGCGCGGATTTACCGGAACTGGGAAACGGGCCCGGGACCTCTGACTGCTCTGAACCCTGACCCATATACCAGGCCGTTACCCACACTTCATTTCGGATACATATACAGTACATATACATTAGATAAACGAACTACCACGTTATAGAATACAATTTCATTGTAATTTTTTTCTATATAAAATATTCAGGTGTAACAAATGAAAAAATGTTTTTTAAAAAAGAACCATTTTTCAGGCATTTCGATTCAGGTGCGTGTCGACCGGCCGAAAAGTTGTCTCGTACACATTTCCCAAATTCACGTCTGCAAAATTTCTGCCAGGGTAAACACAGCAAGGGTGCCGATTAGCACATAAATGAATCTAGCCTCGACCTGCCCATACTCACCACTTTTACCATATAGGGTAGAGCGGGGCAAAATGGGGCAACGGGGCAAAACGGGGTTTTTGGGCAAAACGTCATTTTCCAATAATTTTTGGATGCCCGAATTCGCCCTATCGGATACATCAGGCTTTTCTGCCCAGTTTTGCCACCTTGTCCGATCCAAAAATTATTGGAAAATTTAGTTTTGCCCAAAAACCCCGTTTTGCCCCGTTGCCCCATTTTGCCCCGCTCTCCCCTACGTATCGCCGACGTTGCCGTGCATATTCCACCATGTGATGTCCGAGGTTTAACCGCGCTTGCAAGCCCGACACATTCAAGAACATCGAGGCGGTCAAGCCATCGGCGATACACGGTCTCTCCAGATCTCCTCCGAAAGCCGACGTTTCTGAATAGAAGGGCTTCCTCGCTCTCTCGCCCACCCCCGGCTGCGTGCGATCTATATGTTGTACCATTCGCCGGTTCCACACGGCACATCCGACAGCGCCAAAGCTCCGCGCGAGCAGTCGCGCGCGCGCTTCGACGCTACTCGTGTGTGACAATATGACGATGTGACAATAGCGACCGCCGCTCGGCCCAACGTTGATGGACTAATACGAAGGGTCCGGGCTTGTCCGAGGAGAGGCAATCGTGTACGTCCCGATGCTCATCGAGCTATACAGGCGAACGTGTATTACCGGCCACTTCGCTCTCTCTCTCTCTTGCCCGATGCGTCTTATACATCGCCCGCTGACCGGCGATGAATCAGCTCGATCACCGAAAGAATATGAATATTGTCTATCATAGCCGGTGAGAGAGGGAGAGAGCTTGGAATAGAGCCCGTCCGTCGTTGCGACATGAGTATCGGAGCATCAAAAGCGTCCTCCGTCCCTCCATGCACTCCAGATTTCGATCCCTGTATTACTTTCCCTTAATCAAGACGACACAACCAAACTCACGGGATTTAGAATGTCAATAGAAATAGCAGATTTAATGTACTGGAACTTGAAATTTGCTTACGTTACTAACATTAATGTAGTTTTTGTTGTAAAATAAAAATGCTAGATATTAACGTCATAAATCTTTTGTCTGAAATTTCGACCTTTTTCATTAAAGATATAAGTTCTAGTGGACAATTGCAACGCACATGTGTTTGAAATTACGGAAACAGTTTGTGTAAAGAAGCTTTCAATTCCGTTAATTAATTTGTCAACAAAATTGGTTTACAGTGTAAACAAAAATGTAAATTTAATGTACGATTGTGATGAAAAATGAATATACTTTTTCATTGAAATTAAACTAAATGATTAAAAATAAAGTATTTCCAATGTTTTTAATAGATCGAGCATTAATTGTTCATCAGAATTGTACATGAAATTTAATATACCAGTTTTGGCATAAAAACTTCCAGTCTAGGGCATTAAATTTCATCCGAATTTTTTTTACAGTCGGTATATCACGGTACATAACTACTATGTTGCTTATACATCGCCCGCTGACCGGCGACGAATCGGCTCGTTCACCGAAAGAATATGAATATTGTTATTATAGCCGGAGACAGAGAGGGAGGGAGAAAGGGAGAGAGCGACAGCGTGGAATAGAAACCGTCCTTCGTAGTTGCGACATGAGTATCGGAGCATCAACGGGAGAAGCATAGCATCCCCCTTTCCTCCTCTTGCCTCCGTGTACTCCAGATTTCGCTCCCCGTATTACTTTCCCTTAATCAATCCGGCACAACGTCGAACGGCACTGCCTCGCATTCAACGTCGGCGTGTACTAATAATAAGTCCTTCAAGATTTTCATATATCACGTCCGATATCAACTGAAGCCCACTCTTGCTTTTATATCGCGAATATTATAAAATGAGCTCGGGGCTTCCACTATCTCTTGAATTATACTGTTAGCTGCAGTGAGGGAAGGATATAAAAACTACCGGTCATCTAAGAAAAATTGCCATAGCTCGTGCGACTAGGGCGCCACCTGTGACAGAAAATCCCCGATTTTTCAAGAATTTTTACCATAATATCTACGAAAAATTCTTATAAATCTGGTACTTCGTGTCATATGTGGCGCCTTAATACCCAACCCAGAAAAGAAGAATATCAATGATTAAAATAAAATTCGCCCACGAGCTGCCAAAGAACAAATGGTTCTTTCAATTCTTACAATTCCATGCGGGATTGAAACGATAATATGTACCTTGACAGTCTTGCCGTCATTGTTTCAATATCGTATGGAATTGTAAGAATTGAAAGTAGAATGTAATTTTAATATCTGGTATTTTGATTTTACCCAAAAGTACATCAATGTGTTTAATTTCAATTAATGTAAGTCATGGAAGCAAATTTCAAGTTCCAGTACATTAAATGTACAATTTATTTTTATAGTCTGTCATCAGACACCCACAGACACTCGCAGAGATTCATGAGGAATTATAAATCAAGTATTAAAAATAAACTTCATACAGTTGTCAGATTAGACCGAAGCGTACAGGCCTGTCCAAGTGAGTTTTGTATTAATTAATATTTAAAAAGATAACGTTGAATTCTCATTTTATTTTACGTATTACTGCAATCTCCCCGTCTTCGATACCGACGTACGCAAAGCGGATGCTCTCGCACACCAGCAGGCGACACTTGTGGTCGTCTCCGCTGTCGCGTGTGTGCAACAAAATCGATTTGTGAATAAAATTGAGTTTCCTCGGACGCTCGCCAACTACCCTATCCACTTCCGCGCCTCACCCTCCCGCAGTCTGTGTGTAAAATTTAAATAATTTTTTTTTTTTTTCATACATCGTCAGTAGCATATTTATGAATTTTTATTTAATTACACCGTCGAGTTCGATGCAACGAGTCTCGGCCCGACACGAGAGGGTGGCGGACAATGTTTTCCATATTACATTTATAAAACTTTCCAATATAAATATATGTATGTATACATTTATTTTGCAACAATTGCGGTATAATCCATACCGATCAGCATTGTCAAAACGCCCCATCACATTAATATACAATAAATATTCAAGCAACAAGCGTGTAAAATTTAAGTAAATATATATTTTCAACTTTATTTTTTCATCCATCGACAATTTTTCGGAGCGAACCATGTGTCCTGTACACCGATCACGATGTCATTAACCAATGTACATATATTTTTCATTTTTATAGCGATAAAATCAACATCGATCGACCTCGTTGAAAATCCGACAAATCGCCCCTCAGTATTTATATCACAGTGCATAACTACCGTGCTCCTTGCCGTTAACGTTTATTTCGCCTTCGGTCACTGCAGCATCGCCATTCTTAGCGCGCAACCAAAGTTTCCCACTTAATGCGGGAGGAATCGCGGGCAACGCGATAGCATCTCCCAGCGATCTCTCGCCGCTGCCCCGAGATCCTAAACTCCCGGAGACCGCACCGGTGGCATTTATACACGCAAGAATATTTCGTGAAATTAACCGACTTGCCGGTACCGATAACGACGTATCCAGCGCAGTAAGCCGGTCACCTTCACCGAGAAACTTCCCGTTTACGGTACTTACTGTACTGCGCAACAGTAGTTAGAGAGCGGTAAAGATGGACAACCGGAGCGTGAGACGGAGCCTCCGCTGCAGCTAGAGGGCATTAACCGCGAGAGCAACGTTACACAAAGACTCCCCCTCAGGCTCAAACTATTCCGATCGTTATGCGGTTTTCGAGAAGCGATAACAACTTCTCCAAGTGAGAAAGCGAACTTCCAACTGCGCGTCGTTGCAAATGCAATAATGTACATCTTGCCATTGAAACTGCCGCATCAATGCGGCAACTTTTGTTATGAATGAGGGTATAAGATTTACGCGTTAAGGTCTCTCGTTTGACCCGCAGAGTTCCGAGACGCTTTCCTCTGTTGAAAAAATTATTGTTTCCCTCAACTCGATACTTTTATTTTTTATTTGTAAAAATGCTTCCAGTCTAATTAAGATAAAAGTGAGGAATACGACCCAACCCGATTACCATGCAAATCTATTATGATTGGATCGGGTCGGAATGGCCAGTTTAACCCTGCATACTTTATTTTAGTAATTAACATTTTATCGTCTCTGCAACATTAAGGACGAAACGCGTGTTGGGAAACCGGCGAAATCAGAGTTCTACCGTAGGTCTGCCGAAGCGCGCGCGCTGGGATATCGCACGGTGCCCAGCCGTGCATAACCTAACCAAGCGTCCGATTCACGATTTTCCGCCTTTTAGCGGGTGAATCGCATCAATTAAAATCGGGGAGGGCTGGGCGACTGGTGGAAGGTCGAAAACTCGGGCAAGCGAAGTTTCTCGGTTGCAATTTACCGTCATTTGCAAGAAGGTATACAATGTCACCCGGGCGATCTTTACGATTACGAGGTTGGATCGGATGCTGCAGCTCGGAAGTTGGCTCGAGCAGACCCGCAGTCAAAAGTTGCTGTCGCTTCGGGGAACGGTAATAAAATGGCGAAACATAGAGAGGGGTGAGATGGTCGGAGATAGATGGAGAGAGTGCAGGGGGGGGGGGGGGGGGGTGAGGAAGGGGTGGAAGCAACCGAACGGCATCTCCTATGGTATAAGCCCATAAACAAGATGATACGATCTAGGTGTAACGATGTTTCCAACAAAATTAGAGGGAAACTGCAAACAACCCCTCTCGGTTCTCGTTCATCCCCCGTTTAACCTCGCGCTCTCTGCCATCCCGTTGCATTCCCCGGTACACCTACTGTGCTTGCTAACCATCGCCGTCCCTCCGCTGCTGAGCATCGCCTAGCTATATACACTGCTCGCTCAGTTTCGCCGCGGCGAACGGCAACAACCCTTCATTCGACTCGTTAGGGCGGCTTGTAACGCGATGCCAAACAGTAATGAAAGGCCCATGCTGAGTTTCTGCCTCTAACCGATGGGAGCGCCAATGCTGTACGAACGCTATTACAAGTAATTCCCATAACGGCTCGGGTGTTCATAATGCCCATAATGCGTATCATGTGTCGGGACGAACTTTGAGATGGATGGATGGATATCGAATGTATACATATCCGTTCCTCGTTAACTTTGCGAATCATGCGATACAGGGTGTCACACCGAGAGAGAAAACTGGAATTTGGCAAAAATACGTACAGGACGAAAGTGGCGAATATGGCCCACCCCCATGAACCCGTAAATCAATGTGTGGACGGGGTGACGTTTCTATTTTTTCAAACCAACGAAATATCGAGCTCACGATTTTTTTTATCTTCTTCCAAGTGGACGGTATGGAGTTCAGTACTGGATCGGCTGGATACGATGTAGAGGAAGGGATATTATGTCACATGCGCTCGATTCGAGCAGACAGGTGGATTGCAGATGACGCACTTGTGCATTAGTTAGACGCTAACGCATAGCTGGTCAATTCTTTGTGGGAATAGGAAAGGACGTTGAGGATAGGATTGGTGGGGCCTTTATAGTGGCCGGCGGCCACTTCGCTAGCGAGAAGCGCTTCGCCGCCTCGCCATCTCGCGGTCAAGCGGTCAAGCAGAAAGACTCCGCCTGGGGGTACGGCGTCCCGTTAAAACTCTACGTAGATATATATATGTTAATTTGATTGTATAAGAAAATGATTAACCTAACGGTTTAATTTTTTAAATGAATGAATGAACAGATGAATATTTCGCATGAAATACTCAACATCAATATCCTGAGAGTTGCAAACTATTAACTTCCAATCCATTATTGAATAGCCCATCGCCGGATTACCGCTTTGCAAAGACCATGAAATTATCACCCAGAATTACCTTATAGTTGAGATGTCCAATACAGGAAAACTGGAAGGGCGCTGGACAATACGCAGTCAGAAAACGCATTCGTGTCCCGATCGATGCCAGCTTCTCGGGTAAAGTTGCGCCAGGCCTGACCCAGCGAGGCACTGGCCAGGAAACCTCGACAGATGCGTCACCATCGACCGCCTCTCCCATTCGAGTTAAGCTCACCGCTCCCCGACCGCCAGAATTTTCGCCTGATAAAAAAATACCAGGTAGACAATATATTTCCCCAATATCTGTCCCCGACGAATATCGAACTCGATAAATTCCATAATTTAGAGAAAAAAAAGAGATACATACATATTTACTCGCCCCACCGCCAGGAATGACTGATAAATTATGACACATAAATTGTGAACGAAGGGTGTGTTATTCTTCGACGGGACGGATCCGGAGCGGAGGGCGAACGTTCAAAGGATATTGCCATCGAGATGAAATGACGATGCAGGGTGCGGCGCTCTCGAGCTTCGGCGTTTTACCATGCACAGTAGTATATTGTATGCGACCCGGGGCTTGCCGATGGTTATTATTAAAAACAAAAGAAAATCGGGCTCTCGCGTCGACGGTGGAAGGTTCGTCTGGTAGAACGCGAGCGTGCAAGGCTTTGGGGACAGCGGGCCGGCGGGAGGGTGGCAAATAAAGCAAATTGCCGGTACGCGTCGTTCGTTCGGACGGTACGTTATAACGCGGAACGTTGGTGGGGCGGTGGGGCAGGGGGTGGGTGGGGGGGCACCGTACGCCCGGATTTATTAGTGTTTACGCTTGGTAATATGCAAAGCAGGCCAGAACCACCACCGAGAGCCAGGGAGTTCTTTGCTTCTGGCTAGCCGGAGCCCGGAGAGGGATGAGGACGATGCAAGGACGAGAGCAAGGAAAATTCAAGCTTGGTCGTCGCCCTTGTACACTGCTCGACATAAATGCCTGTTTGACAGTTATCTGAGAATTTTGTTATCTTTTGAAAGTATCTGAACGATATCTTCAGGCCGATCGAGTGACGAGTTTCGAAATGAATGTTGCTTCGCACTGAAAGCATAGCTTTTTCAAGCGTCGAATTTTTATCTGATGTTTTGTTTAATTAATATTTTTTATTTTTATTAAATTAACTAAATTTAACAGAAAAAATGAATCAAAAAATATTGAAAAATTGAAAAAATATTAATTATTCGTAGTTAAATATTTTCTAGTAAATCCAAGCTTGAATCACCGTTCAATCGGTAGGTTTATAGTTTGCCTATGCGTCATTTTATTGGGGACGCTGACTTGACTAAATGTAGAAAAATACGATAAAAAAAATGATATGGATATAGGATGTGCATCACGGCGACGAATATTTCATGGAAATTTCGTCGTGATCGTATCAACGTAGAAAGAAGGTTCTCTCGAAGCAGTTTGGGTTCCCGTGCATCGTGTTGAAAGGGCAGCACTGGATTGATTAGACTCGAGAACATTAACGAAGAATATGGAATTTGCCGGAAGTCGTCTTTCTTCCCGCCGCGAGACATATTAACTATTTGTAGTGCAATGTTTCCAGTCAACCCAACCTTACATCACCGTTCGATCGGTAGGTTTATAGCTTGTCTACGCAACATTTTATTGGAGGCACTGACTTGACGAAATTTAGAAGAAAAAAAACAATAATAAAAAAAATGTTACGGATACTCGATGGAGGCACTGACTTAACGAAATTTAGAAGAAAAAAAACAATAATAAAAAAAATGTTACGGATACTCGATGTGCATCGCGTGATGCACATCGCGTGATGGACGCTGACTTGATGAAATTTAGAAATAAACGATGGAAAAAAAATGTTCCGAATACTCGACGCACATCGCGTATCCGTAACATTTTTTTTATTGTTTTTTTTTTCTATTTTTCGTCAAGTCAGCGCCTCCAATAAAATGTTGCGTACACAAGCTATAAACCTACCGATCGAACGGTGATTTAAGCTTGGGTTGACTGGAAACATTTCACAACAAATAATTAATATGTCTCGCCGCGGGAAGAGAAACCACTTCCGGAAAATTCCATGAACTTCCTTAACCTTCTCGAGTCTAATCAATCCAGTGCTGCTCTCTCAACACGACACAGGAGAGCCAATACTACTTCGAGAGAACCTTCTTGATACGTTGATATGATCCCGAAGAAATTTCAATGAAATATTCGTCGCCGCGACGCACATCGCATATCCGTAACAATTTATGCGTAGTATTGGCTCTCCTGTGTCGTGAGAGCAGCCCTGGATTGATTAGACTCGAGAACGTTAACGAAGGATATGGAACTTGCCGGAAGTGATCGTCGATATTAAGACCACTTCCGGCCAATTCCGGCAGGAAGTGATCTTCCCGCCGCGAGACATTAATTATTTGTAGTGAAATATTTCCAGTCAACCCAAGCTTAAATCATCGTTGAATCGGTAGGTTTATAGCTTGCCTACGAGACAATTTATTGCGGACGCTGACTTGATGAAATGCAGAAAAATACGATTGAAAAAAAAATGTTATGGATACATGATGTGCATCGCGGCGACGAATATTTCATGGAAATTTCGTCGTGATCTTATCAACGTAGAAAGAAGGTTCTCTCGAAGCAGTTTGGGTTCCCGTGCATCGTGTTGAAAGAGCAGCACTGGATTGATTAGACTCGAGAACATTAATGAAGAATATGGAATTTGCTGGAAGTCGTCTTTCTTCCCGCCGCGAGACATATTAACTATTTGTAGTGAAATGTTTCCAGTCAACCCAACCTTACATCACCGTTCGATCGGTAGGTTTATAGCTTGTCTACGCAACATTTTATTGGAGGCGCTGACTTGATGAAATTTAGAAAAAATCGATGGAAAAAAAACGTTACGAATACGCGATACACATCGCGTATCCGTAACATTTTTTTTATTATTGTTTTTTTTTCTAAATTTCGTCAAGTCAGCGCCTCCAATAAAATGTTGCGTAGACAAGCTATAAACCTACCGATCGAACGGTGATGTAAGGTTGGGTTGACTGGAAACATTTCACTACAAATAGTTAACATGTCTCGCGGCGGGAAGAAAGACGACTTCCAGCAAATTCCATATTCTTCATTAATGTTCTCGAGTCTAATCAATCCAGTGCTGCCCTTTCAACACGATGCACGGGAACCCAAACTGCTTCGAGAGAACCTTCTTTCTACGTTGATATGATCACGACGAAATTTCTATGAAATATTCGTCGCCGTGATGCACATCCTGTATCCATATCATTTTTTTTTATCATATTTTTCTACATTTAGTCAAGTCAGCGTCCCCAATAAAATGTCGCATAGGCAAACTATAAACCTACCGATTGAACGGTGATTCAAGCTTGGATTTACTAGAAAATATTTAACTACGAATAATTAATATCTTTTCAATTTTTCAATATTTTTAAATTCATTTTTTCTGTTAAATTTAGTTAATTTAATAAAAAGAAAAAATATTAATTAAACATAACATCAGATAAAAATTCGACGCTTGAAAAAGCTATGCTTTCAGTGCGAAGCAACATTCATTTCGAAACTCGTCACTCGATCGGCCTGAAGATATCGTTCAGATAATTTCAAAAGATAACAAAATTCTCAGATAACTGTCAAACAGGCATTTATGTCGAGCAGTGTACACACAGACACGAGCACACTAACCGGCGCATACACGTGCAGGCAAACACATTCTATCCCCGCGGCAGCGGCGGCATTCCTCTCTGTAATTAATTCGTTTGATTTATATCGACAAAGGACCCCGAATGCTAATGCGTATTTACTTATTAGCAGTGCATGCGAAGTAGTCTCCATCGTGGCTCTCCTCTCTCGTGTATTGTGTCCCCGGGCCCGAGGAGACGAGCAAACGAGACCAGGACGATGAGACGGGTCGTGCCCCTGCCGCTGTTCCTGCCGGTCCTCCTGTTGGGGATCCTTCAGGGCACGACGACGCTCTATTCCTCTTCGGAAGCGCCAGACTCACGGGGACACTGTCGTTAATTAAAGTGCCTTCCTTTGTCGGACTTAGATCGATAGATTCTTTGACCGGACTTTGTGTACCCTATTGGACCGGGCATCTTCGTACCGAGCTCCTTGGCGCGCGATCCCAAAAGGAGGAAAGGGAGCGGAACCGAACGGGAGGAAACGGAAGGCCACCGAGACCTCGCGCACCTCCGTGTCATTTGTTTCGCTCTCTCAGTGACGGGTTTTTCTTTGGAGCTTGTTTTTCGATCGTTCGCAATGGTTTCCCTTGCATCGGCGAATCTCCGTCGCGGATCTCCGCACCGGAAATTACTTAGATAAGTAATCTCCGGAAGGATTTTGCTTATCTCGGTGCCTGCTTGGGAGCTTCGTTAAGCCTTTGATGCGCGCCGTATATCGCATTTTCGGGAAAATGCTGTTTCTGATAATATCTTTTTTTTTTTGTTTTTTTAGGAGTTTGTTTTTTTTAATAGTTGATACAATCACCCGAGAGATATGAGCTTTTTTGTAGTCCATGCCGATAACTGAACCTCTGGCACGGTCGCGAGGTGGGGCTAGATCGTTCCACACATGCAAAATGACTTACGATAGTCATGCCCGCGGGTTTCCGGCGCATGGCTAAAATAGATTAATGTCGCCATGAATTAGTTAATGCCTCGCGCAGAGGGGATGGATGTAGTTTGCGGGGTGCGATGAGGAAGGTTACCTGCATGGGTTGGCGTTATATTGACGCCGAATAACGCCGACACTAGACTCGCGCGCAAACGAGAATTGTCATGGTCGATGCCTAAAAGACGAATCTTGTAATTTGTTTAATCAGATGTATAGATTTTTTAATAAATAGGTGAATCATTTTTTTTTTTTAACATGAAGAAAGAATTCGTGCCTAGACATAATTGTTTATATTTTTTTTATAGAACAATACACTATTGCTGAAGAAGACCCGTATGAGGGTGGAAAGGTGAAAAAAACCGATTTGTTATGTTTCTTATCGAACACCTAAAGAAAAAGAAGCAAGGTTCAAATTTTTTATTTTTTTTTATTTAAAAAGAATTGTATTAGCTTTTTTCTTTAGGTTTTCTATAAGCTCTGCCAAATCATATTTTTCTACCCGTTGGGGTGTTCTTTACTTATTTTGCCGAAAACGCTTCGTTGATAAAAGCAAGAACGGCGATGGTAGATAAAAAAGGGTTGTTTAATCTAATAGAATGCCTCCTCGTACATCCAATAGAGGCAGCGGCCGCTGAACTGGACAGGGATAACGAAACAATAGGAGCTCGTATCCGGAGCAGCGCAAGTGCGGTGATATTGCTGAATTCGATACAATACAACGACGTTACATGTAGTCTTGTACACACAGCAGTCTGCGGGGTTGTCTGTGTGCGAGAGTGTTCGGTCCTCGGGTTAATCAAAGTATTCCAATGTGTATTCTCTGGCATCAGCCCTTTGGAGCCCATCGGGCTTTTATCCGAACCGCCCACTTTTAGCGGTCTTGCCTCGGCCGTTACTACGTTGAAAGAGCCCAGGGTCGAGAACAACGTTGAGCGATACCGGTCACTGCAAACAAACGCCCGAAGCGAATATATACGCACCAAGCCCCCCGTTGCGTCGGTGAAATCCCGCCAACTTGACATACGAAGGAACGGAGACTCGAGACGGAGAGTAAAATTTTGCGGTGATGCGCCTTACCCATCCGATGTGGGGTGATCAGATCGGTCCGACGACTAGGCGAAGCCCGGTGTAGAACATTGACATGCGGGTTTCACCCGGCCATCGAGCCTGGGATGACAAGGACGGCGATGTATTGGCTGAATATTCCCAAGATCACTTCGGACAACGGTCTGAAGAAAATGAATTCCCAATCGGTCGTCACGATCGAAGCGAACCGATCTTTGGCCACGTGGTCGGGAAGGAACAACGAAATTGAACGGATCCGTTTTGCCCCGCTCTTCCGTTGTTCTTCGTATTGGCTAGGTATTGATCCCAAGATCAATACCTAGCTTTGGAGAACGGTCTGAAGAAAATGAATTCGCAATCGGTCGTCACGATCGAAGCGAACCGATTTTTTAACTCCCGACTGCCCGCTAGGGCAAAAAGACGGGAGTTATGCGTTTCACGGCGAATTTCCAATCAGTCGTCACGATCGAAGCGAACCGATCTTGGCCCAGGAGATCGCGAAGGATCAACGAAAAATGAACGGATCCGTTTTGCCCCACCCTTCCGCTCTTCTTCGTAATTGGAATTCATTCGAAATACGTATCACCCAAATGGGACGTATATCGTTCCTCTGTATTCCGCTATTACTGCAACCTCCGAATTTTCTTATCTCGCTGCAGCACTTGAAGCACTTGCGATCCTCACTCTCCGTCCCTGCCTCGGTATTCAATGCCTCTCCCCCCGTTTCCTCCCCGTGCCCCCTTCGGCTCCGCTGACTCTCTCCGTGCCGACACAGGCGTAAGCATAATTCGTGTATTCCCATGTACGCATTTTGTATATAAATTACGTTGTGTCGGTGATAAAGCGCCCATGGAACCGTAGGTGAATCTCACCGACGCAACTACGGGCTTCCACGAATTCGCACACGTGGTTTGCATATAGCAGACGAAAATACACGCTCGGGCGCGGTATATACACCGATATAGAGACCCGAGATAGCTCGGTATATTGGTTCAAACCCTGCGCACTCAGCGCTCATGAATATGCCGGAGCACGGTGTGGTTCAACAGGGCAAACCCATTCCCCATCTTCGCCCCTTCCAACCCGGTCAATCTCCTCCTGGCTTCCACATTGTATCCGAATGGAGGGAGAGCGAGAGAGTCGGAACGAAAGAGTCTACCTATGCTAGGTAGGGTGTAGTGACGGTTGGTCGAGCCGGATCTGCCGAGAATCCGACGCAAAGAAACGAAAGCTGGGGGGATTGAAGGTTGGAAGATATTGCGGCCGGAAAGCTTCGAAAGCATGTTTATTATGAACGATTTTCAACGATCCTCTCTTTTAAACATTTTCCTTTGGTTATTTGTTTCTCCATCGATCCCTTTGATATGTGTATGTGTGTGACCTGACCTCATTCCCCAGATTGTTTCTCCAAGCTTTGCTTCACGGGCATACCTTCTTGAGAATAAAACAGACCAAAGGTAGGCGAAAATCCGGACTCCGATATCTTTATTCATGACCCAAATTCCGATAGCACAGAAACAACTTATGCCCGATCGCTGGAACGAAACCGCGTTGACCCACTTTAGTGTTCGATTCGATCGAATTAGGAAAATTTCTGGTGTTACGGCTGGCGAGAATATGTAACTACTAGCCTTACCACCCAGCAGGCCGTATCATGCTGAATTGCTCCATAACAATTTGCGGATGCGTGACGAGTTGGGTCTGGGCAATCAGGAAAATGTCAGAGAATTTTTTTGCCGCCCTGTCACGAATAACGCGATTCGCATTGCCATCCCTCGACTTTGTATGCTCTATGGGACTGGGAATCTTCGTGCTAGCTCCTTGGCGCACGATCCCAAAAGAAGGAAACGGAATGGAACCGAACAGAAGGAAACGGAAGGCTACCGAGACCTCACGGACCTTCACGTCATTTGTTTTACTTCATTCTCTCAGTGACGGGTTTTCTTTGGAGTTTGGTTTTCGATCGTCCACAATGCTTCTCCTGCATCGGCAACTATGTCGCGGAGATAAGTGATCTCCGGACGGAATTTGCTTCTTGGGAGCTTCGTTGAACTTTCAATACCCGCCGTATTTCGCATGCTCGGGAATGTAACTATCACCCATATCAGCAAGTAGGCCGTGTCTGAAGTGCCCAATAACAACTTGCATCTGGCCAATCAGGAAAATGTAATGGATTTTTTTGGCCACCATGTCACGAATAACGCGGAGATAAGTGATCTCCGGACGGTATTTGCTTCTTGGGAGCTTCGTTGAACTTTCAATACCCGCCGTATTTCGCATGCTCGGGAATGTAACTATCACCCATATCAGCAAGTAGGCCGTGTCTGAAGTGCCCAATAACAACTTGCGTCTGGCCAATCAGGAAAATGTAATGGAATTTTTTGGCCACCATGGCACGAATAACGCGATTTGCATTGTCATCCCTCGTCTCCAAGACTTCCGCGCCACCGGCGTGAACAACATTAACCGGACACTTCCGACCCGACGGAAGTTCCGTCAGGCGGATCTCGCCGTCACCGTTGCGGCGTCTCGCCGAGGATGCAGATGTACGGATAGAGTACCCAGGTGTCCAAAGCTTCTTCGGCATACAGGACAGGGAGGCAATAGGCGAGCCGGTGACGGAGAAGCCGTCGTAGCCTGACCGACGACGAAAGTCGCCAGACGCGAGTCAGACCGTTGACGCTTATTACGCGCGTGACTCCGCGTCTCTAATCGAGCTTTCGTGACTGGTGTACTCGACGAGAGGTAAGCAGAGTCGGCGAAGGGTTTGCGATGGCTCAGCGGGCTACTCTGCCTTCGGGGGGTTCGTACACGGTGATTAGGAAAGTTACCATGGTTGGCTGAAACCCCGAGGTGGGACGATCTCGGCGACTGGCGCCAACCTCTATTCCCGGGCAACGCCAGGAGCATCCACCTTGTGCTCGAAGCTCGTCGACCACGTTCTACATGCCAGTTTCCGGGAAGCTCTCCTGACTCCCCTTGTATTCTGTCTCGGTGTATTGAGACGAGGCGAGAACAAGGCATATACACTTCTCCAGCTTCCTGGCTTGATCCTCCAGAATCCCATAGAAACCAGCCATATCCAAAGGCATACCCCGGCAACCTCAGCATCACTTTGCAGATTCGTTATCCTCAATTAATTCACAATCAGTTCTACGGATGTTTGCACCAAATGGAACCACGTTCGATTAGCGAATTCCAATGAGGTCTTCGTCGTTCGTTTCGCTGGATCACCAAGGCCGGTATGCTGGCTGTTCAATTGCGGTCGTTGGTGGGCTGAGCTTTGGTAAATCCGAGATGGATCTCGGCATCCCTGGTCGAAATTTCGAAACGTCAGATCGGAGAAGGTTCCGGAAAGTCCTTGCAGGACCTCGTCGGGACTCCTTTCGACCCTATCAGGGCCCGATCTAGCGCTCCACAATTCCTACCAGGGATCGCGACTTCCTCATTGTAACCTGCTTTCGGTACCTCGGCACATTCCCGTCTTCACAACGCCGATGGCGATACGTCACCGGGGACCCGATTCGATAGAGCGATAAGCGTTATCAAGCGTCTCTCCTGTTTCCGCGTAGGTGACATAGTATCGTGCATCGTCAATGCAGGTATCAGCTATTTTGCCGGCAGCGTCAAGGGTACCGGCATGCTTAGGACAAGTATTCGAATACGTCAGTGAATGCGTGTGAGCTTCCTCTCAGACGTGCTAGATCGATCGGTATTTGGGATGCTGGTAGTCTGGTGCATTATACGTTAACTCACACTGTTCCCATCAGCTCACGTCCCCGACAAATTGCAAATAGCGTATCGACGTCCCGATGGGTAATGGCAGAGGTGAAGGCCGTGATCACCGGACTATCCGTCCCTTTCCTTTCGTTACGTCGCCTCGTTCTCGTCCCCGATCGAATGGGGAATCCACCGAGAGCTGCCAACGCGACATCGCCCCCCTCTCCCCCCCCCCCCCCCCCCCACCCTGCCCCGGGCGAGATCGAGCGCGGACAACTAACTCGCTGATTAACCAAATACCGCTCGCTGCCGAAACAACAAACGTTCGGACAAACATTGAATAACCGTACGGTACACTGACGGTCATAGGTAGAGGCGACTGTGTGTATGTGTAGCTAGAGTTTTGTTGGCTGCGAGCACGGCCACGTCCCTTGAGGGATCAAAGTTCGAGGCCAAAGTCGCAAAGGGATTATAGTATTTTTTTTTTTAGTTCCTGCTCTTGTTCGAGTATTTCAAAATTTGCATTGATACTCTAGCAGCTTCGGCAAGCGTGAGAATAATGGAAAAAGAATTACGGCAATTTCGGGTCATTTTTTGGATGGTTCAAATAACGGCGAGAATATTTGTATTTCAAGTTCTGCGCGTGCGCGCGCGAAAGCTCACGCTGCATGTGCTTGCAGCGATAAATAATTTCGTTCATTCGGAATACGAAGTTTCGTAAAAATAATTTTGTTAAATAAGTGAGAAACTCGGTTGTTCAGGTTTGAATATACAAACATCACCTTTTATTTCCCGTGTTACTAATCATTTTAGTTTGTACTTGTGTATAAAACAAGAGCCAGATTGTGCTATCGGAAAATGAACAAACAAAAAATTGTTGACGCTTGTGGACAATAAGTTATTGCAAAAACTGCAGACATTTTTTTAGCGTGTAGGACAGATAAACAAGCAACCTTTCCAAATCGAATGACTCAAATCAGAATGTTGCATCATGCATATTTGTACACAGAATAGGTCCTTCCGATTTAACTCACACGACATATGACGTTTGATTCGCGAAAATTTATTCAGTTTTAACGATTCATTTGTACCGGTCAATCGGGCGCGTTTCCTTCACCGCGGCGCCATAAATTCTCGCTCGTATTGACGCTCCGTCGATTATTGCGGCGATCACCATAAACAAATCCATTACATGAATAGTTGATGCCCGCGAAATTGCAATGCATACAGATCGATAGAACGAACGATCCGAATAATTCGAGATGGACTTGATGTCCATCGCGACGCGATACCTTTGGGGTAATATTGTTTGAATAAACATTCGATCGGGTCGAGGCAACGTACGGAGACGGCGAACATTACCGCGTATGATTTTTAACGCGGCATTCCTTGCAGAGCGGCCAACGACCGCGTCGCTTCGCGATATCGGAAATCTCGGGCTTGCGTATTGCCGTTCACCGCATACGTGCCTCGAACGTGATTGCTATCACTAATTTCGTCATTAACGAAATTATACGGGCTCCCGGAAGATCCCCCTGTTCGAACCCCCCAAGTCGCGGTTACGCATAAATGCACCGCCTCTCGCACTCCGACATCGAACCGCAATATTGGGGCGGAAAATGTACGATACCGTAGCGACGTACTCGGAATCACACGAACAAATTATCGAATCGCATGAAGCACCCCATGTAGGGTGATGAGATCGGGCGACGTGGTTGGGCGAATCTCAGTGCGAATGGCGCCGACATTGGCATGCGAGCTTCGCCTGATCATCGACCGAGCATGTACTTCTATGACACGAATGAAACGGAGTGTCGAATTGTAATACGTTCGTTTGAAACTAAGATCGATCCTGAGACGGAACTTACGATTCAACTTGATTTCGTGCTTAAGTTTGATCTCAATTTCAAAATTACGTCTGGACTCAAATTCGATTGTTGTTCGAGTTCTATCTCAAGTTCGAACTTAAAATAGATCTTAAGCACACAAAGAAGTTCGGCCCAATCATCGATCTTAAGTTCAAATTTAAGGTTGATCTTGACTTCGGGCTTAAGTTTGATCTTAAGTCAGAACTCAAATTCAAATGTAGTTCAAGTTCGAATCTATGCCGGCAATGAACTTCGGGCCAAACTTCAATCTTAAGCTTGATCTCAAGTCCAAACTGACATCTTAAAATTCGCCCGTGAGACGTTTCAAAAAAAAAAGATCTAAAAAAAACGGCGATCGCATCGCATCCAGTCGGTCGCGATTCGACACTCGTCCAACAATGGGTCCGAACGTTAGGCAATCAAATCGTTACACCGACACTGCCCCGATCATCGGCCCTTTTCCTTCGATCGGCGGTGCCCACATATGACAGATGGTAGTTTCACGGTCGCCCAAATTTGTAGATTTCGTCACGATAAAACACATCGCGGTTTTATCGTCCGTACGTATTATAGAGTTTCGATTCTAAACGGGCGTTTTAGGCTTGCGCGTGATTGGTGTAGTGCCATCAACCGCGACTTCGGGGATGAATTAGACAAGGGTTCGGGCGGTAACGCGGCGGAGCGGTAGCGAGAGCCTAAGCCGACCCATCTGGCTCGCGGTGCTGTGGATAAACGATTGGAATCGAAGGGCGGCGGGGCGGGGGGGGGGGGGGGGTGAGAGAGATGGAGAGAGATTTCGGGAACGGATCATCGAGCACAAGGGAGTCGACGCCCGGGGGGGGCGGGGGGGGTGCGAAGCCACAGTGCGGGATGAGCGCCTAAAGGAGCCTAAGGCTACATAGAGAGTGGGTACGTGCATGTCCCGGTGTATGAACGATCAACACGAGCAACGACCGTTTCATCGATGAGGCTCGCGGCCTCTCGCTCCCCCGCGATTGGATTTGGCTTACGGGCCCCGGTCTCGGTTCGGGATTAGGGATTTCTTCTCCGATACGATTCCCCGTGCTATATCGTTGGGAATGTACGCGGATATACAGTCCATTAGGATAATGAGACCAGAGCTAGATCATGCACGGTGGATTTATACAGTGGACAATATTAATCTCACCTTGAACATTTTGGTTCCTAGGGCTCGAGGTGATTTCAGAACTTGCACGAGTGCTCGGCACGGCCAAAAATGTTCGTTGGTTTAAAACCGAGGCCAGGTTGCGTGTAAAAAAAATTGAGCTGGACGAAAAACAGGGTGCAGTATGAGTGTGAGTGCCTGGGAGTGTCCGTGAATGTTTCTGAGTATATTTGACAGTCAGTGAGTAATATTTAAAAAAAAATGCTATCATTGGTCTTCGAATCGCGTGAAATTGTCGCGGTGATGGAAATGATTTTTAGTCGACGACGGGAAATCCCTCGGTACTTGGGATGGACGATAGTTTCACCGTCACGAACTTTGTAGATTTCGTCACAATAAAACACATCGTGGTTTATCATACATACGTATTTTTGCGGTAGGAATTTTTTTGTTTAATTTAATCAATTTCATTGACGAATTTCCTCTTTTACATAATTGCAAAGTCGCATCAGAGACAACAGTTGTAACTGAGATCACGAGGCACCGTATGTCACAAAAATTACAATAATCAAGAACAAGTGAAACGAAGTTTCAAATATTATTAAAAACAGAAACAAAATTAACAGATTATAAACAGCTATTAAATTTAAAAGGATATATTTACAACAATAGGTGCAAAAACATATTACACCTAAATTGCTGAGCTCCAGTTATTCGTAGCTCAGAACGATTGAACTCGTTGAACTCGTTCTTTAAACACATTAAATGAGATGCCCGTGAATGAAATCCATGGCTGAATATTCGTTCACCAGTGTTAATATACGCGAATTGCTGCTATCAATGGACTTCGAAGCGCGTGAAATTTTTACGGGGAAGCGATAGATTTTTAGTGCACGATGGTAAACAAGTGTCGGCGAGAAAGGTTGAAAAAAGCCGCCCCGCCCGCCCCCAAGTGTTTAAAAAGTCGCCTTTACCTGTAGTTTGCATTGCCGGGAGGAAATAGCAGGAAATCGTCGGAGGGTATTAAAGGATCGGTGATTGCACCGCAGAACCGCGATGCGTCGATGCCGCGCCGGTGAACGGGGTGCAGCGATGCATCGTTAAAGTCGACGTTGCATCGTGCTCGGCACATCGTCTAGCAGCTTCAGTGGCAATCGTATCGCGTACATGCATGTATGCAGCGACGTCGCGACGCGCGGCTATGTACCTTTCTATTTTCCCCGGTGCGATTCGCGCATTAGAATGCACGGCACACCGAAAGAGCGTATGTGTATGACGTTGTCGGGCATCCGACACACCCGCTCGCGTTTACCGTCCTCAAATATGGTAATTCATTCACGGGAAAACGTTTTCGTATGAGTAACAGTCGCGTGAGACTTCGCGTCGTAGGCTTCGAGCGGC
Organism: Ichneumon xanthorius; assembly: GCA_917499995.1. Lineage (NCBI taxonomy): Eukaryota > Metazoa > Arthropoda > Insecta > Hymenoptera > Ichneumonidae > Ichneumon > Ichneumon xanthorius. The sequence goes on from OU824201.1 coordinate 14,102,367, forward strand.
TTGGCTTCCTGCCGCGGAAACTTACCCTTTCGCCTCTCCTTCTAATCACGTTTCGCTCTGTATTATTCTCTATATCGCTCACCGCCCCGCTAACGGTTTGCAAACAAAGCCCGCGGCTGGATTAAGAGACAGAGATGAGCTTGGTTTGGCGCGAATGCGAGATTGGTCTTTTGGTCCGAAATGGCTGTCGAGAAGGTTGGAGAAAAAATTGCAGCTCTTGCTTTTCGGCATCTGTAAAAAAAATGGTAAAAGATGACTCAGGACATAATACTTGGATATTATTTTTTTGTAATTCTCTAATTGTTCTTCTAAGGGTCGAATTTTAAGACCTTAGTTTGAACTTAATATTGCTCTCAAGTTCGAACCTAAGGTTGATCTTAAGTTCGGAGTTAACTTTGATCTTTGGCTTAAGTTCGATCTCAGGTTCAAACTAATGTCCTAAAATCCGACCCTAAGGGTTTTAGCTTCACGCTTTAAAGCACGGTGTATCACAGATAATACACCTATTTGAATTCAGAAAAAAAAAATACATCAATAACCAATATAATAACAATTTCGCTTTATTGTTCATCGATATTTTTTTATTATTTATGTATCAAACAGAAAGAGTTTCATGACGAATAGAATATTGCAAACAGAAACAAGCGGAGAGAAATGTAAATACGAAATAACTAGAAAAACCGACCGGAACAATAACGGAATAAAAAAAAAATACCCATGCAATGAATAGAATAACTGTATCGTATAAGTGAATCACTTATACGCACCTATGTCGTTAGTACATTATGGAAAATTCCGGAAATGTAACGGTGTAACAAACCGCGGCACTTATTTCGTGTAATGGCTATTCCGCAGCTATGCGGCGTCTCGTCTCAGCGTCGCCGTAAATAGCGAAATTATATTCGATGAATAATTCATGGGTGTAAAAGAGAACGAAGAGAGAAAGAGAGAAGATAGCTATGGTTAAAGTGACGCGAGAGTCCGCTGTGTTATAAGGATATGACAGATGGGCGGTGCAAACGAGCTGTATGGCATGAGCTTTTGCGGTAAGCCTCACGAAATTTGGCGCGCACCCGGCAAACGTGCTTCCCGACGTCGTTCCGACATTTATGATACATATTACTGTTACAATAACGTATGTGGCAAATCCTTTGCTTCGGCAATTTTTCAACCGATTTACGCACGATTAATCGTCGATCGATTACACTCGCACATGCACTGGCGCAAACGCACAAAAACACGATTGGACAATGACCACGAAGATGTCTGCATGGTACTAAATTTCATCAAGTTATAACGGCTGTGTTTTGCATCGGGCAAGTTTCGATGGGGGAAGTTCACTTAGAGTCGGATTTTAAGATGTTAGTTTCAATTTAAGATCGCTGTTGAGATCGAACTTTAGATCGCTCTTGAGATCGAACTTTAGATCGCTCTTGAGATCGAACTTTAGATCGCTATTGAGATCGAACTTTAGATCGCTATTGAGATCGAACTTTAGATCACTATTGAGATCGAACTTTAGATCGCTATTTAGATCGAACTTAAAATCGCTCTTGAGAACGAACTGAAGATCGCTATTTAGATCGAACTTAAAATCGCTCTTGAGAACGAACTGACGATGGCTCTTGAGATCGAACTTGAGATCAAACTTAAGATCGAATTTGAGTTCAGACTTAAGTTCGAACGTAAGATAGATCTTAAGCACGGAATGAAGTTCGGTCCAAACATCACAACCATTTTTTTTCTTCCTAAAGCCGTACTCGCCGAAGATGAAATTTGATCTCATGCAAATATCATGAGGGCAATAATGGAGGACGAAGGTCCTTTTTGTCCCGCTATCTTCTACTCTAAGCAAATCAACAAACTAAAAGTAATTCCTAATAAAAATAGTAATTGAATAAATAATAATAATCATGCAGATCGCGTGATTCTCCGTGATTGAACGAATAGCATTGCCGTGGGGCTCAGAACGGGACCCTTGAATCTATGCTCGTCTGCTTGCGTGAATTTCGATTGGCGCTCAAGCGCTGTACCGGAGGCGATTAGATTCGCGTGCTTGTACGCCTGTAAAACCGCACCAAGTTCAATCAGTGCTAGAACGAGAGGAAAGTTTAACTCCACCGGTTGGCTTTACATCTAACCGAGAGAGACAAAACGAGACACGTTGATGGAGAGCCGGCGTGACGAGCAATTTCTAACATGCCGCAAAGATTAAGAGTGAACGGATTTTCAAGTGCGGAACGGTACCCCAAAACACCCCGATGTTGGCTAAGTGCGTTCGCGCGTCTGTGTCCATGTCCGCCCTCGAGAAGGGGAGAAACTAATTTTCCATTAATTTGCAAAGACACGAAATAACGACAAACAGATACTATCTTCAGTTAGTGGTATTTTTCTTAATTATTTTTCTTGCGACTTATATAAATGTAAACAATTCCATTTTTTTTAATATCATTGGTGGTGTTTTTGGATGTTTGACATTTGATGACAATTGCGATCATGAATATGTGAAATTTCATATGCATTTTTTTTGTCTGTTTCAGGTACGTGTAAAAGTTACATCGTGAAATTTTACGATTGTTTGTTAGAAGAATAAAACACGTGAGTATCGAAAAATATATCCGATGTTTATGCAGCTCTCAGGGGTAGTCGAGAGATTGAATACATTTAGGCAGAAACCATGGTTCGTCTGAAAAATCCGATATCAATATATTGTCAGACATTTTGTCATTTAGGCAGTAATGATAAAGTTTTATTTCAACCGCCGACTGAAAATGCATCATTATCAGAGGATTAATCCGAAACTCGACCATCGTTATCTAATTAATTTTATCGATTATTAATTTTATCGGTTATTAATTCTATCGATTATGAATTTTACCGATGATTAATTTTATCGATTACTAATTATTATCATCGACAATCAATAATCATCATCGACAGATTTTCTTTCAACTAACATTTTCGAAATTTCATTGATAACCAACGACTAAGAGAATTAAAAATTTTAAGCTCTGTAAGCGGACGAACGGACGGTTTTACATTTGCTTGATTAAATGTGCGTCGAAAAAATTGAAAAATGTCGCCGGGCCGCGTTTAATAAAGCGAATCAATTGATGATTCGCGGTTGGCTACCTCGGGAATGCATGGTGCTTCCCCGTTCGACGCGAGTTACACTGGTCAAACAGAAACAGGGGAGACCCTCTCTACGGGTACAACTGCACCCCGAGGCACGTAGCAACAATCTGTAAAGTCGATTGCTGCGGCTACCATGTTGCTGGTCGTTGGAGAGGGGTATATATAGCCAGTGTAACTCACCGTGGAATATTGTTGTGATTGAGTGCAGACCGGCGCCGTCACATACATTGCAAGTCGACCGGACGATATCGCACTATCGAAAGCTTCGAGCGTACAACATACGGGGAGTGGGGCAAGATGGACCACTAAAAAAAAGAAAATGCTGATTGTAACTTTTCTAGTTCGATGCCACTTTCCGGTAAAAAAAATATAAGCTTTTGCACTCAAGTTTCTGAAAATTTTGAAAAAATGTCCCTCTTGAAGAAAAATATATTTTTTAACTAAATAAAATTTTAGACCCTAATAAAAATGTAAAAAATCTATGGCGAAATGATGTTCTAATCATTTTGCTGATGCTGCATTGATTGGCGTTCTTCGAATATTTTCAGAACTTGCAAGTAAAAGCGGCGAGTCATTGCAAAGTAATTTGCACAGAAATTTTCGTGCAATGACCATTTTAGGCCCGTGGTCCATTTTGCCCCGCTCCCTCCGCCACAAGGTTCCCGTTACTGCTATATTTTGCTCTCCTCAATGATGCGCCATACGTAGCCAAGCGGTCCATTGTCGAAATCCATGCAATTCTCGGAAGCTTCGTGCAGCCGCAACCAACGAAGCAGCAGGTTACACAATCGTTAATCAGCGCCAGCATTGACGGATGAAATGATATCTGAATGCCCGAAATTATCGTCACCGAGCTGTGATAATTGGACAGGGTCGACGAAAGCACGCCCGCTTTAGCCTCCGCCATATACGCATCGGGTTATATGAACTCTGTCTCCCTCTCTCTCTCTTTATCCGTCCCTCGGTGCCAAAATTCGTGACGAGACGAAGCAATGCGCTCCAGCGAGCGCGCATACGCATTAACTCCGATACACGTTCTACCGCACAATATATAAGGTTAAAGTGGTGAATATGGCCCACTCCGATTAACACCTAAACCAATGACCTATGAACCGGACCATTTTTACAACTTTTGCCCAACAGATACACTATAGTACTATTGGTAGTCAGTTTATTAACAATAGATAACATGTAACAGTTTTTCTTTATACCTACACTGAAAAAAAATTACATAGTAGAAGCAACAATATTGATTTTTTACCATAAAAAATAGTTCCCAAGGGGAACGTCTTAATTTCATAGTTACGAGAATGACAAAAAATGATATTTGCAACCATAATTATAGTTTAGCCAATTGAATTTATGCTATCAGAAATTATCTATATAGACGTTCCTCCTGGGAACGATTTCTTATAGTAGAAAATACTATCCTTTTTCTCAGATTTAACAAACTTTTCTCTATTCACCTACATTGCATATCGCCAATTGGCAATATGTAATGTACGTACGATAAACTGCAGGACAGTTTAACGTACGTGCATTTTAACAATGTCGTCCAGTAGAGTTTCCGCTGTAGAATCTGCCCCTTGGACATTGGCGAAATTCGGTCAGCTTCAACTCGCAGCTTGATTTAGTTGTGTGTATTATAACCGAAACTCCGCCCTCTCGCCGAATTTTACGTATGAGTACGGTAGGTTGACTGTATTGCAAAGTGCACACGGGGCTAGTTGTTCGCTTGGCGGAGTGTCGTTTGTTATATCCATCGTCAAAGGGTTAAATGCGTGTAAATGCTCGTCGGCGTTCAACGTTTATTCGCAATCCGAAAGATTCCACAGCTATCGCTCTCTCCCTTTCGCCGTCCCGCTGGCGTTTCACCCTTCGGCCTTGTATGCACTCTCGCAGCGCTGCATACCTCAGCGACGAACCTGCATCAAAGTCCACCCAACCAAACCGCCCGCCCAAACCGCCCCCGATTCTCGAGCGAATCGCATGCACGCCGAACATATATATATATATATATTTTTTTAGGGGAATTTAATGTACGCATGTGTTATGTGTATGTTAAAATACTCGTCGTTCACGAGTTATTCAACTCGAGGGTGTCTCTTTTACCTTGTAAAAATGTTGACATACAAAACACTCGTCCTTCAATCATGAAGCAAACAAAAATTTAAATTGCGTTATTGTCACGTTGAACAACACAATGCAAAATTAAATGAATGTATAATAAATTAATTAATAATAACCCACATTTACATCTCCACTACTGACAACTCTATCAAGATCTCTACCAGAAAGTTAAAAAATTCTACCAGAATCAAAATAAAACTTTACCGGAATACGAGGCTAGACGGTAGACTTGTAATTCGGTAGAATTTTATTGTAATTCCGGTAGTGTAAATGTGCCAATAATAATAATAATAATATTCGTTTATTATTATAAATAGTAATGGTTCGGGAGAGAGCGAGCGAAATGGACCGGCGTCTGCCATTTGAGGTCAACATTTTTTTTTTTACTTTTGCGATACTTTTGCTCAATGGTGTGTACCAGACATCAGCGAAAATGTTAATTATTTTCGTGTCAAAGCCTTTCGAATGGGCGTGAAAAAATCGCAAGTCGAACGCGATCCCTCGTGTATTGTTCGACGTCTATTTTTCCGTGATGCTCGCGTCGCTTCTGTCATCAACAGCTAACCGCATGGCAACCCGATATTTTATCCGCATTTATTATTCAACGCGCTGCAATTTATTCTCGGTAACGAAGAATCGAGAAAAAAAAAAAGTTTACATGAAACAAAGCTTCCTCCGTAAGGGGAAAATAAATGAGTAAAAATAGTCCATTTTGCCCCGCTCTCACCCCCTATCATATGTGGCGAAAATAATATTATGAAATATGATATTGGCGAAAGAGAACTGCAAAAAAATTGCCCACTAATGAGGGGTTAATGAAAATTGGAAAAAAATCTTCAAAACATGAAAAGTAATCGATTGGCCAATCCGCGCGGTATTGTAAACGTTAATTCGTCGAAGGATATTGCACTCTACAGGGTGCGATTTGTGATTTCTACTCCTTTTAATATACAGCCCAAGAAATATTTATTTATTTATTATATTAAATAAATAAATAAATATACATTTATTATTTAACGCGTTCCAATTTATTCTCTGTAACGAAGAATCGTGAGAAAAAAGAAAACAAAAAATGGGTAAAAATAGTCCATTTTGCCCCGCTCTCACCCGAATCGTATGTGACGAAAATAATATTGTGAAATATAATATTGGCGAGTGAGAACTGAAAAAAAATTCCCTCTGATGAGAGGTTAACGAAAATTGAAAAAAAAGCTTCGAGACACGAAAAGTAATCGATCGGACAACTCGCGCAGTATTGCGAACGTTAATTCGTCGAAGGATATTGCACTCTACGGGATGCGATTTTGTGATTTCTACTCCTCGCTTAATATGCAGCATACGGATAGGGTGTTAGTTTGCAGGATACGTATCGATCAATCGCGAAAGGGGTGGCAGACAGCGAGAGAGGGCACGTCAATCAATACGGGCTAGGGGCCGTTTCAAGTCTGGGATCACCCTTATCTGTGGCGAACAAGCGCGGGCGGGCGCGCGCGGGTGCGCACACACACACACGCGCGCGCTCGAGAGCATAAAATCATCGGCCTATCAATCCCCGCGCGATAAAAACTGTACTCCATTCGTTCGATAACTATTTTCAAACTTGATTGTATAATCCCAAAATAACTTTTTTCCGCCAGTTTCACACGCCGGCGATCGAGATATCGGCCGAAGCTGGCTTCAGAGACACGCAAACTGTCACGAGTTGATGGACAATCGTTTCATTTGGTTTTTTTTTTTGTCATTTATCGACTCTGTGAGCCTTCGATGGAAACACACTCAATCGAAATTTTCGATAAATGTTTATTTACCTTGTTGTTGTTTTTCTTTTTTTTATTGTGGCACTTTTTGGGATTTTTTTTGCTGTTTTTTAAGTCTCAATGATTTATAAAGAAATATTTTGTAATTGGAATTACGTTGTCATTTCGGAAGTTATTGACGGGACGAGTGACTTTGAGGCGTGTGCGAGGAGTATCGTGAAGCGTCGATGGCGTCGCAAGCCTTTTTTACTATCCGGCTCTCTTTCGATCGCTCTCACAGACTCTTTCTCTTTTAAGATGTTTTTTTTCTGGCAATTGTCGACTCTGTGAGCCTTCGATAAAAGTGCACTCGATCGAAATTTTTGAAAAATCTTCATTTAACTCGCTGTTTTTTTTTATTGTCACTTTTTTAACCCCTCACGTACCGGATTTCTGTTCAACGAGGATCTAGAATTTACCAGGACGCAATCTTTGAATGATGCGAATAACCAGTAAATGTACTAAAAAAATCTGTAAAAATTCACAGACGTACCTTGAAGTGTTGTTTTTTTGATAACGCAGAAGAAAATGTATTACGAAAATCTGTATCGTTTTTGTGCTTAAAAGAGGGTCGTTTGCCCTCGGCAAAAAGTTCCCAGTACTCAAAGTGTAAAAACCTTTGCACCATTTTCGAAAAGTCAACGATTTATAAATAAAATATTTCGTACTTCAAATCGCGTTACTATTTCGAAAGTTATCGACGGGACGAGTGACTTTGAGTCGTGTGTGAAGCGTATCGCGAAGCGACGATGGCGACGCAACCCCCTTTCACTATCCAGCTCTCATCCGCTCGCTCTCACGCACACTTCCTCTCCGCCTAGTCTCTCGTAATTAAGCCACCTGAACAACGTATAAATATCTATCGACGCGGAAGAAACGACGAGGGAGGGTGGGGGAAGCAGGCAAAGTTGCAGTTTAATTGCCGTAAGCTAAGTTCGAGCTCACCAGCGCCGTTTTCCCTACCTCGTCGGTGCGACTCTCGAGAATCGTAAGCCGACCCTGTATAAGCTACCTACTTTCGAGCCAAGCGTGCCGCCCCGTTCCCATGCCAATATTTTTTTTTTTTTTTTTTTTGTCGATCGATCGGCGGGGTTTTAGTTGTAAAACGTGTCTTACACCGCGCGCAAACCCCACCCGTCGATCTTCATCCTCTTGTTCGGATTCTTCTTTCTCCGCCTATTTTTCGTGCCGACTCGTTCGCCCTGCAGGAAGCGAAAGGGCTGACGGCGAGATGGCTTTCGTTTTTTTTTTTTTTTTTCATCCCCTTTTTTCCGCACTCTCTCTCCCTCTCGAAACTTTTCCTCGGCCTCCCTCAGCCCGTGGCTCTCTTCCGCCTTCTCGCTCGCGATCCTACGTCGTTCGCTCTATTCGCGACGCAGTTGAGTCGTACACAACGCCGTCTAGTCTAATTTCAACGGAGGCGCAGCTGCACAGAGCCGCTCCGCTCCGCCGCAGTCGATGCACGCTCTCGCTATCGCACGGTAATGAAATTAAACTTGGATCCTATTTGCCGAGCAATATTTATTCAATTATTGTGCGAGATGCGGGGATCCGAGAAATGAAGAAGAGCGAGGGCACAGACACAACTCGATGATACTGGCGAGACAAAATAGAGGATTGAGGAAGTTGATAAACGGCACGTCTTGACTTGACGGTGATAAGACTTTCGACGATGTAAAATAGTAAAATAGTAAAATAGTAAAATAGTAAAATAGTAAAATAGTAAAATAGTAAAATAGTAAAACAGTAAAACAGTAAAATAGTAAAATAGTAAAATAGTAAAATAGTGAATTAGTAAAACAGTAAAATAGTAAAACAGTAAAATAGTAAAATAGTAAAATAGTAAAATAGTAAAATAGTGAAATAGTGAAATAGTAAAACAGTAAAATAGTAAAGTAGTAAAACCGAATTCATCCTGTTGGTATAATTTTCGTCATATAAAAAAATTGAGTAAAATCACTTAACTCACTCGAGCTCGGAATAAAATTTGTCCATTCCTGAATCGCCACTTTCCGTTACTCGCGAGATTTCTCCCGGAGGAAAATTTTCATATTCGAAGCGACAGCGCAACGAAGTAATAATCGAATTCGACAACGACGGAACAGAGTGGGAAGATAAAAATATATATATATATATATATATATATAAAGATAAATAAAAGAAAAACATTCTCGACGGAAAAGGTGTAATCACGTTTTTTCCCTGGAACCGTTCGACAATTGATTCTCCACTTTCCGCTGAAGTAGCCCGAGTGTCTTTATTTACTCCGATAAATTCGCTCCGATGCTTCAGATGCACCGGCAATACGATTGCGTAATGAAAAATATTGAAAGAGTCTCTCTCTCCCAAAAAAAAAAAAAAAATAAATAAATAAATACATACCTCGACAGAAGCAAGAGGCGGAAGGAATAAATCTCGAATTATCGACGCCCCGGGCTACGAAAAATATTTCAACGATTTTACTATTCGGCATGTGCCCGCGACCGGAGAGCGGGCATAGGCGAGGTTAATGCCGTTCGCGGGCCGGCTAATCCGGTATTCACATTGCCTAACCCATTGAGGCCTTCGTCGACTTATTGAGTCGCGAATTTTCGCGGTCCTCCGAGCGTATAAAAGCGCTTGGAACGCCGCCGGATTCGCCCTTTCGAAAAAGTGGCCGCAACGAAAGCTTCCGGTTTTGCCCCCTTCTCGATGGGTGTTAATAAAAAAATATATATTTACCTCACGTTCGCTGCGTTTCATCTCGCCCGGGGTGCTAAATACCTGCACCGCGTACCGACGAATGCCCAAGTTGCGCGTTGCCCGCAGTTTTCGATGCAAACACATTTTGTCTCTACAAATATACGTGTATTAAAAAATGTTTGTCTTTTTTCGTTTTTTAATTTTAATTATCCGCGGTCCATGTCGGATCACAGTCGTCGGCAGCGCGGAAAAGAAAAAGCACGCGTGCAGGCGCTACGTACGAGTTCTCCGGGTTCGGACAAATTTTTTGTTCTGATGCAACTCGCTTGACTGTAATGCCGCGGCGGTTCCACGGTAGAATGCGAGCTATTTTTTAATAGTCCAGCGCGCTATCCGCCGGGATCGCGAGCATTGCGGCTATCCATATATAACAGGGTGCCGAGTGCAGGCTTAATTAAGCAACATTCTCCCTCGGTTTTGTAAACCCTTGCACGGGCCGAATGTTTAATTTGACGTGGTTGAAGCACCCGTTGTACGTGCGTCGCTTTTACTGCGGCATTCGCACCGCTGCAATTGACACGTCCCGGAGACTAAGATTTTTCACTTGTCCCACCCGTCGAGTCGGCTGCTTAGAATTATTTTTTTAGAGCGCTGTGCTTCGAGCTCTCGATTTGCTGGACGTTTTTTATTAGAGCGTATCTTTCAAACGAATCGATTTAAAAAAAACATGAAAATCGAGTTGTTTCAATTCTTCGGATCTGAAACACACACACACACACATTTAGCAATTTTTTCTAAATATGATTTTCGGTTGTTTTGGAACTGAACACCTTTTTATTTGAGTCTCGATTTTTTTTTTTTTTTTATAAAGACGACACTTTCTCTATGAGAAAGCAAAATCGCAAAAAATCTTCGGCTTTCCGAGAAGTTTGATATAAAGAGGTTCAGAAATATTTATGTATTTATGTATTTATTAATGGGACAAGCACTTTTACCATTACAATTTTTACAGTTCAGATACCAATACGCATATGAACCAAAATATAGCATGTGTAAACATAATAACATCGTAATATTTTTTTTAATAATAATTTTTGTTAAAATAGAAAAAGATAGGAATATAAGGAAGTAAAAAACATATATTTATGCCCTTTTTATTAGGGTTAAAAATGAATGTGCAAACTATCCTTGAGTTATCCCATTAGCGGACGAACCGAAAAAAACACCCCTTCCATTGACACCGTCGAAAACGACAGCGCTGGACGAACTAGATATAACTAATGTGGCTCAAAAGCAAGTGTGTGACATCCGGTTCCAATAACGTATGCAAGGTTCGAGGCACGTCGGTTCTTCTCCACGCGGAGGGGGGGTGTGAGAATGAAGAGCTGATTGCTACGCTAGATTTAACTCGGGATATATTCCGGCGTGAGGGAAACCTCGCGCGTTTGTACCTAATACGCTAACCAACAGACGGTACACAGTTTCTACGATTGCGAGATTTCACGAACCTGTTGGTTACGCCCAATAGTGGAATATCCTTGCTAACCCGTGCTTTCGGCGAATCCATAGAAATTGCTTTAGTCCTAGCAGTTCGCATTTCATATGGAAACTCAATTAAATCGGTGCGAGGAGCTCGCGGCGTGGAATCGATAACACGATAACCATTATTTTAAAAAATAAAAATCTTATACGAGTGCATGTGAGTGTTTGCGAGTATAGAGATAAGTTTGGACAATGTTTTGTGTTTAAATACTGCGATTTTGGATTTCGAAGGCTCTTCGAAAAAGCCAATATAAATTGGTAAACAATGACAGGGCAACTCCATTCATTAAATATTTATTCGTTTCTATTTCATATAGGTAGTTCGTATTTTATATGGAAATTCAATTAAGTCGGTGCGAGAAGCACGTGGTCTGGAATTGATAACACGATAACCATTATAAAAAAAAAAGAATTCTTATGCGAGTGCATGTGAGTGTTTGTGAGTATAGATGTAAGTTTCAGCATTAATTTATGTTTAAATAATGCGATTTTGGATTCCAAAGGCTCCTCGAAGAAGCCAAAATAGAGACGAACAGCGTCAGCGCAGCTCCATTAATTGAGTACATACATTCGTTTGTATTTCATATGGAAACTCAATTGAATCGGTGCGAGAAGCATCCAGTGTGGAATTGATAAGATTATAACAATTATACAAAAAAAAAAATTTCTTCGAGTTCATGTGCACTGTTGCGAGTGTAGAGATCAGTTTGGACACTATTTTGTTTTTGAATAGTGCGATTTTGGATTGCGTGGGCTCCTCGAAGAAGCCACTAAAGAGTGGCAGACGACCCGGGCAGCTCCATTCACAAAGTATATATTCGTTCTCGACGACCACGAAGAGTATCAACCGTTAACCTCGACCGCCTTTTGTCAAAAATCCTTCAAAGGCCTATATCGAGGGTCGCTCCTGTCTCGACGTAAAACCTCCGAGCTCCCTAATTATTTGCATTCGAGACGTGATCTCGCTCTCCCGCCCTCTCCGGAAAGCTCGCCACATTTTTTTTTTTAAACCCGCCTTTATTTTATTTTTTTTTCTCTTATCCCTTCTTTATCCCGCATCCACTCAAATGAGTATTCAGAGCTTTCGCCGAGCGAAAGCTCGTGGGCATATCGCAATACGCACACTTATACATTTATACTCTATATTATCTGCATTGCCGGCGGAGAGTTTCTCTCTGCTATCCATAAATGCGAAATAAATAGACGCTTTTCCATGCCACCCAACTTTTTTTTTTTTTTCATTCTTCCTTTCTCGGCAAGCTCGCTTCTCTCTCTCTCTCTCGGCGTCCCTTTTTCACTTTTCTACTCGACGCAAGGCTATTCGACGACACGCGCATTCAGTTTAAATTCTTTTCTCGCTTCTCTATCTCCGACGCCTCTCACTCTCGAACACTTTCCGGATCCCGACGCCCCGTTTCTCGCATATACTGGCTTTTCTGCAACCAACCCAACCCCCGTTGCGAGGTGGCAACGTCGACTGTCACTGCCTGCGAATCCTTTTACGCTTTTTACCCTCCACTCCTGTAATTCCCATTTATTTCTCTGTTACGCTTTTATACACGCACACTATGTATTTTCCCGTCAGAAAAATCCACACACACTCTCCCCCTTTCCGCGCTTATTTATAATATAAGCGGGCGAACAGGAAGGAAACAAAAATTCGAAGAAGGAACACGACCGTAAATATTTTAAAACACAAATACTTAATGTCAACGGTATCGAAAGAGTCTTTCATTCTCCTCTTGTCTTTTTGAATTATTGAAAAATTCTTCAGCCCCGCGTGTCTCGGACGAACGAGCTATCAATAACTCTCTATCTGCGTAAGCGAAATCGGCCTAAAGCCCGTGTAAATGGAGGAGATCCGCGCCAAAGCAGCTCAATAGAAAAGGCAGCGGAAAGATTGGGTGGAGTCGTGAATTGTTCATTAGCAGCGGGAGGCGAGAGGGGTAAAACGGACCACAATTTACTCCGTCCGAGATGGGGCTCTTCAGCTCAGTTTTGTGGCGGGTGTTCCGTTTTGCGCCTCTCGAGCCCGGGAGGAAAACGAAACGGTACGAGGGAGAGGGATAATACGGATGGCAGGTGAGCGGGGTAAAACGGACCACAATTTACTCCATCCGAGACGAGACTCTTCGTTCTGCGCCTTCCGCGATAAATCGAAAAGAATTCTCCGTTCTGTTGCGGGTGTTCCATTTTGCCCCGCTCGAGCCCGGGAGGAAAACGAAACGCTACGAGGGACAGGGATAATACGGATGGGAAGTGTACGGCGAGATAGACAGAGGAAAATGGTACGTGTGAGGGTGATGAAGCTTTTATGCCAGCAAGGGTGGGGCGGCCGAGGGGGGGGGGGGGGGGAGGGAAGCCTCGCGGCCAGAATAATTACCTCGCGAAACTGCACTCAACAATTTCCAATCGAACAAGCCACGCGAGGATAATTCAAAGGTACGTAATCCCTGGGGTAACGCCAGGTGGTCGGAAGCTTGCGTGGGTCCGCTATAATGTTGTAGGTAGCCGAATAATATATAGCTATATATAATACACATACTACATATGATACACTGTACGTCCTCCCGTCCCTTCGCGATCTCGTTGTCCACGCTACATTGATCCCCTCGCATAGAGCCCCGAGGATTACTGCATCGTTCGAGGCGAGCGAGATGGAGAGTCTGTCTTTCACTAGGCTTGAGCCAAGCCATTAATAGATCCTTCGGTTGGTTGATATAATGATAGATATAACGGCATGAATAATTTGTGCACCTGTATGCATAGAGCAAACGTTGCGGCTGTGCGATATCGTGACTTTCGACAATATTGTGTCGTCAATGACGGTGAGTGTGTTGAGTGTCTCTGCGCGTCTTTGAGCGTCTCTGAGCGACTGTGAGCGTCTCTGAGTGTCTCTGAGTGTCTTTGAGTGCCTCTGAGTGTCTGAGCGTCTCTGAGCGTCTTTGAGCATTTCGGAGTGTCTCAGAGTTTCTCAGAGTGTCTCAGTGTCTCCCTGTCTGTCTCAGAGTGTCTCAGAGGGTCTCAGAGGGTCTCAGAGGGTCTCAGAGTGTCTCAGAGGGTCTCAGAGTGTCTCAGAGGGTCTCAGAGTGTCTCAGAGGGTCTCAGAGTGTCTCAGAGGGTCTCAGAGTGTCTCAATGTCTCAGTGTCTGTCTCAGAGTGTCTCAGAGTGTCTCAATGTCTCAGTGTCTGTCTCAGAGGGTCTCAATGTCTCAGTGTCTATCTCAGAGTGTCTCAGAGGGTCTCAGAGTGTCTCAGAGTGTCTCAGACTGTCTGTGAGCGTCTCTGAGCGTTTGTGAGCGGGTCTGAGCGTCTCCGAGCGTCTCTGAGTGTCTCTGAATGCCTCCGTGCGCCTCTGAGTGTTTCTGAGTGTCGCTGATTATCTCTGAGAGTCTCTCAATGACCAAGATTTGTTCACTAATAAATTGTACAAAAGAATCTAAAATGCGCAATGTGCGGGAAATGTTAGCTGTACAAAACTTTTTATACCGTGTATCTTCGTCATTCCGATTTTATCCACGCGACGTCACATGCCCAGCTCTCGAGCCCTAATGGAGACAAAGAGCGAAAAAAAATAAATAAATCGAGTCAAATCAAATCTCTGTCACCTCCATCATCCGATTAAATCTACGTAAATGTCTTGTTTATCGTCGAATCTATCGGTCGTTATGACACTGACGTAAATATACATATTCCTCCTGACACATATGCGTCACTCGACGACACAGGATATGTCAATGGTTTCTCAGTAGACAGGTGTTTTAATGGGAACCGAACGCGAGTGTGTCCGTACGTGGGTGTGCGTGTGCGCGTGCGGTGTAACCCGACCCGTGCGCTATTGTCCGTACCGAGGGTAAGCGAGTATAGCGTTGGATAGCGAAAATGAGTGGGTCATAGAGAAGCACAGCGGCAAGAGCTCGTTCATCGGGTGCGCACTCACTCCCTTCCCCCATATCAACAATTAAGTTCTCCATCGTCGTTGACAGGACCGTGTGTTCCGGAAAGAGTACCGAGGATCGAACGATGAGACTCCATACGGGCTCGGTATAATGGAGTCGGGCAAGGGAAAAAGGGGAGCGAGTCAGAGAGGCGTTAAATTACGGGGATACTTGAGTCCGAGCCAACATCGTGAGGACCTCGAACGGTCTCGATTTTCCGATTTTTGTGAACATACTAAATTTACCGGACGATATCGATGACGAGACGACACGCCGGAAAAGCATTTGCGCCACACCGAGCTATCAAAAAATCGCTCGTGGGTTTTCGTCATTAAAAAATACATTAATTCGAGTCTACACAGTTAAAAAGGTTTGCACTTTTTACAACTTATTGTCCACAAACGACCACAATTTTTTATTTGCTAATTTGCCGATTGCACCGTCTGGCTTCTAGATTTACAAACAAAAGTACAAACAAAAGTTGTTAATAACGCGAGAAATAAAAGGACTGGTTTGTATATTCAAGCACGAACAACCGAGTTTGTCACTTATTTCACAACATTATTTTTTACGAAACTTCGTATTCCGATTTTATGAAATTATTTTTTACTGTGCATATTTGCCACATTTATCCGATCGCATTATATTGGAAATATTACACATATTAATTTACACGCGTTATTATAATATTGTCATTATAATGTGTAATAAATTTCTCTCCCCAATGGTGTTTTACGCGACACGCGTAAATTGTCCGACTGCCACATCAAGCCGAAGGGATTTAAAAATAGTCGTTGGCGATAAAAGCATATCATCGATAATGCTATTGTATTGTAATTCGGTCGAAAATGCCGATAAACGCCAGGGGTTAGTGGAATACCGCTGTGGAAAATTCATTCACATTAAAATAATATGGAGCGGTTTTGTTGTTACACGAAAATGTGTAGGTATTAATCGTTGAAACGCTAATTGATAAATGTGGATACAAATTCGTTTATTCGTAATTAGACGTGTTAATTCCATAACGGTATGTGCGGCGAGGGGGTTGCCGCCGGAAAGTGGACCGATGGATAATTAATTAATTTTCTACGAAATTATATTGTACAGGAACCAATAATATATATTGATGATACACCGGATAATGATGATGATTGACGCTGATGAGGGAGGGTAGACGGTTGTTTGTACGAATATCACGAATTAGTAATGTGAGAACAGCTTCACAGAATTTTTGCTTCCTCATAGAGGAAGCTTTTTGGCGAAAAAAAAAAATTCAAAATTTTAATGAAAAACGTGTTCAGAATGTTCCAAAATATCGAAAAATCACATTTAGAAAAAATTGCCGGATGTATGTGTGTGTGTGTGACTCTGACTCGAAAAAGTCAAACCGCTATAACTCGTGAATGCTGAAATTTCGCATACAACAGATGTGGTTAATAGTCAATGTTTTTTTTTCTCTAACTTTTTTTCATGTTATATTTTTGTTATGTGTTTGTTACGTGGAAGAACATGACAAAACGTTTGTTTCTCGGCAGAAATCGATGGAGAACGCCTTAAAGAAATTCAGCACTTTCTAACGATATAGGATACGAGATACATTGATATTTTTATTTATCGGGGTTGACGCCGCAAAAGAGAATATTTTTATAAATTCTGATGTTTTTCCAGAATAGAATTTTCGTAAAAGATTTTAATATGTGACCAAGCCTCAAAGAGATCCTGAAATTCTGTTTCGAAATAATTCGTGAAACGTTATGTTGCACCGTTATCGTTTACACGCGTCCCGGAGTTTCCAATTTAATAAAAAAAAATGTCCAATTTCGTTGAAAAACATTGCGAAAGTCACGAATATTATTTGCGTATTTGAAACATAACATAACTGTAGCCACGCCGAGTATAATTTCCACCGTGGCAAACGAGCAGAACGAGATAAAAACATTTCGTTCGTGTACCAGATACAATTACGTTACACCGGGCACAAAGTTGATGGATAAAAACGTGTCAAGGAAGAAGCTAAAAAAATGTGCGGTATGCTCACGGACGATAACAAAAAATTCCTCTCGAATAGCTACAGCAGCACTCATTTTTAATATCGACATGTGTGCAGATTCCACTTCAATTATTGGCACAATCGATTTTTTTATAAATGATGTAATTATAATTTTTTTAAAAAAGCAACAGCGATTTCCATTTGATAATATAAATACAATTCAATTACCCATGAAATTCTGACTACGAATTCCGACGACAATGTAATGTGAAAAAATCCTCGTTCCGCAGCGTAAAAAAAAAAATAAAAAAATAACACTCACTAGAACGATAGGAAGTGAGTTGGGAAGGATAGAGGGAAAAAAAGGAAGCAGAAGATATCAGGCTCGAGAGCGACAAGCCAGGATTTGCCGGGACAGTTCTTCAAAAGATGACATTCAGAGCGTGTTGTCTCGCCACTCACGAGCTTCCTTTTCCCACCGTCGCGGGGAGCGCGCGCGGCCGTTTTCCTCCGCGCAAGCCGTCTTTCCGACATTTTGATGAGGTGCGATTTGGCCCAAGGCCAGTACAAATGCCAGACTTTTTCCCTCTCCCTCCCTCCAACCGTATTCTTTTTTCCCCCTCGTCGCGTTTTCTTCCCTCCTCTCGCTTTCGCTACACTTCATACCTTGCAACCTTGCTTCGTACCTTCTTTTTCTACCATTTCCATCAGTCCCTCGTTCCTCGTACTCCGCTCAACCATTTCCGACTACGCTGCGAAGCTTATATGGGCTCCCCCCCCTCCCCCGTGTATTTTTTCTCCGGTATTATTTCAACACATATTCCAGTATTATAACTGTACTGAGACTATACACCGAATGTATGTGTAGGGTTTGCAACAGTAGTATATCTCTTGACGCACTCGCGTCGTTCTTTTGTCCCCGCCTACTCTACTCATCGGATATCACGACTCTACACGGCTCGTTTTTAATATTTACGCGTTCCCTCTCGGCGGGGAAGTGGTGAGGGTGGAGGGGGAGGGGGGAAGGAGGGTGAGAGATGAAAGAGAGAAAACGCAAAGGTTTCAAGCTCGACGCTCTTGAAAAAATATTAAATTCGTCGTATCTGCGTTAGAGAGTTGGAGAGTCGCTTGTAGATGTATGTAGGATTAATCTATAAAGATACTCCGGTTAATATTTTTCCACATTTCGTTCTTTAATTATCAGCGTTTGCATTTTAATTCTAATTGTGGCTTGGAGTTTTAATTAGATAATAGACACTCAAGAAAATTGCAATTATCAAAAAGTAATTAACATATTACGTTGTGGTAATTAAGGCTGATATTTTGTAACTGGGGAAGCGAATGTTTAATTTTTTTTTTAAGTAGGACTCTCCTTTTTTACATAGTCGAATGAAATTTATATCGTAAAAACTGGGTTTAAAAAAATATCTCGAGAATACCGTTTTGCTGTCGTTTTCGTTCGTGCTGTGATTAACTGCTGTGCGAGACTAACGCTGAAAGCTATTTACATTAAATTTTAAATTCAGTTCAACACGTTTCAACTCTACACGCTTCAGTTCTACAAGTTTCAGTTCTACATGCTTCGGTTCTACATGCTTCGGTTCTACATGCTTCGGTTCTATACGCTTCGGTTCTACACGCCTCGGTTCTACACATTTCGGTTCTACACATTTCAGTTCTATACATTTCGATTGTGCACACTTCGGTTCTACACATTTCGGTTCTACACATTTCGGTTCTACACATTTCGGTTATACACATTTCGGTTCTACACATTTCGGTTCTACACATTTCGGTTCTACACATTTCGGTTCTACACATTTCGGTTCTAAACATTTGGGTTCTACACATTTCGGTTCTACACACTTCAGTTCTACACATTTACAAAACCTTTCAGACCGCGTGAGTCGTACTGATATCGCTAGTGTGTCAAATTGTTTTTTTTTTACATGTGCAATCGATAACACGCTCCGTGAGAAATGGCTTGGCTTTGGGAGTACGATACAGACTGGAAGGACAGTATGAGGCATACCGTACAGTACGAGGGGGATTTATTTCGCGGATGTTGAATGAAAACAGCGCACGTGATCGAGCGGTATTGCAAAGCCGACTGTTTTATTGCGGCTTGATCTCGCGGACAAAATTGCCCGGTGGGGGGTTCGACGACCTCCGAGAAGGGACTCCCCGCTGGTGTAACCCTAATGATCCCCAATGATCGTTGATCTCTCAAATAAAACGAGAACAACCGCACCACGGATATATCGCACGGCCTTCGATATAATATTAAATGATAATTTTTCAAACCGCATTAGCGCCTCGTTTTTCATACATCGAAAGGATTCACATGCATTATTCACTGACAATATTTCACCCTAAATTACAGTCCCCCTCCTAAGAATTCCACGCCCGGAGCTGTTGGAAAATAATTTTTCAAACTAGGCATTATGATATCGGACGGGTGTCCGGGGTGTAGGCACGTGGCTGTTGGAACTATAATCCACATCCATGTTTTGTCCAACGTCTTTATTTCCCGGTACCCACAGAACAGCCCTACACCGTTCCGGGATTGAGTCGCGAGCCGCGCATTGTGTACACGACGAAGCGCCCTCGTAGGCTCGCTGACGTGTGAAATAAAAAAAACCAAGTATCTTGATCCCTGGTGATGGGTGTATAGCATACTTTTTTTTCCTAAACGGAATAACAATTTGATTAAATATGGAGAGAAAACGACCGAAAAAATTGTTAGTCTGCATTGCGATAAGAGAATTTTTCCTAGGGTGTAAAAAAATGACTAACGCTTAAACACTCCATCATATTAATATTAATTATAATAAATATTAATAAATATTAATTTTTTACTGATAACAATGGGAGTAGCAGTTTATTGGCATCGATTACAATGTGTAGAGTTCGATTTCAGTTTTTTTGCTTCCTCACAGAGCTATGTTTTCGGTAGAAAAATTTTCTTGAAAAATGAAATAAAAATTGTCTAATTTCAGTAAACATGAAAGTATCGAGCTTAAATTTGATTCTGAAATGCACTGACACTGTACAATGTTTGGTATTAAATTTGATGGAAAATTGACCCAACTCAACTTTATACCCTAGATTACGGTACGTCATTGAAGTTTTTTAGCCCTAATATTAATATTAATATTAATACTTTTACATTATATTCATTATCATCATTAATTAATTTAGTTATATTTTTAATTGTTCGTAATTTATTGCACTTGTTTGCTACACTGTGGCTTAGAGTTCGATGCGCTGGGATGCGAAATAAACAATTCTATTGTATTATAATTGTATTCAATTAATTTCAGTCGATCATTAAAGAGGACACGAGTCGGTTCGAGGCTCGCGGCTTCGTTCACAGCCATTGGCCGTCGAAAGCTCTGGCGATGCCTGCGTATTGAGAATACATAACCGAACGTACGGTTCGCAGAAGCACATGTCCGCGTACGTGATACGCGGCGTACAGGTCACGTGCAGAGAGCCCGTCCTGGTCTCAGCGAACCAGCCGAAACCACCCCGAACCGCCCCCCCCCCGCGACCCCCCGACCCCCTTGATCATATAACCAGGTCATAACGCCAGAGGAAAATTTATTAATACTCATAATCCAGCGGTGGTCTGGTACAACGCATTTCACGAATATTCGAACGTACGCAGCGAAAGCGTGAACGCCCCGTGAGCCCGCGCGGGTTCTCGTAATGTAATTTTAATATAGCGAGGCGGCTGCATGGAGCAGCTAAAGGCAGTACATTACGGTGCAGTCTAGCCCTGTGGTTCATACAGCAGTTACCTAAACCTTCCGGCGAAACTTCCTGTCCGCCTCTCTCTTTCCGCAAAAACTATCGAATTTTCCATCGCCGCTACGTTGCGTTTTAATATATTTTATTTCATAAAACAAGGAAGATTTTTAAAAAATGGTACTTTGGCGGTGCTTGCTGTTGTGATTGCGCGGTGCGCCGGGGAAGGGCAAGCACGACAATTATTGCAATTAAATTATGTAAATTTAATTAATTAAATTTATCTTTAGCCATCGGCACGTCAGCCTCTCCGACTGTACCGGCAACGTGCCGAGTCAAACGGCGTACATGCATGAATTTTAATTTTTTCATTTTAATCCCGTCCCCTCTTTCTGAGACCGTGTTTGATATTTTGCGGCGAAGGGACATGCGAGCGGGCGAAATGCGTTAAATAAACAAGGATCGAGAGTTAATAATTTCCTGTGCCGATTGCGGATTTAATTACGAAAAAAGATTCATCCTCGATACACAATTTTCCAAAATTATTTGTAAATGTTGATTGAAAGAGATCGCGGGTGAACGTTGGAGTTTCGCCTGAAGCGGGATTCCTTTGAATTGAAGAAGCATCCACGACGCGATCGCATTAAGCGATGCATTTTTTTTTCTTAGAATCAACAATTGATAATCACTTAAATGATAATTATCTGCTCTTTAAAGTATCCGTTTATCTACAAGTACGATTTCGATAATGAGTTAAAAAATGTTTAAATCCAAAATTGTGGAAGGGGGACGCTTCTCGGCTAAAAGTACAGTTTAGGTGCCAAAGACAGTTCAGCGTGTATTTGAAACCGTCAAATGCATATTTGAAACTTAAATCAGTTGTCAAATGCACCACTTCTCAGAGATGTTATCAGTTAACCCAGAATTGTGTTGACGACTAAGAAAATAACCCCATCAGGTGACATCATAATTCATCACACCGTGTCTTCAGTGTATTTTTCACTGCAAAATGGTGTTAATTTTAACAGCGGTTTTATTACCGATTTTTTACATTCCTTTGCGGATTTAATTGCGAAAAACGATTCAGCCTCGGTACACAATTTTCCAAAATAAGTTCCAAACGTCGATTCAAAGAAATCGCCGCTGAACATAGGAGTCTCTCTTGTAGCGGGGTTCCTTTGAATTTCCCCGTCGTTAAAATATTCATAAGAAGGCTCCGCGACACGTTCGCATTAAGGGGTGCATCGTGCGCGCGAGGCTCAGCGAATCCTCGCGACCCCACCGATCCGTATCCCTGCACTTTTACGTCACAACGATTTAGCCTCGACGCCCGATGAGTTACCCCTTCCCTCTTCGGCTGTTTGACAAGCGAGCTGGGGGATAAAAAAAAAAGAAAACTTCGCACCGAACTGGCCACACGAAAGTAACATGGCGTAGAGACCCCTCGCACCAATGTAATCCACGCTTCTATATAGGCATCCCGATAACGATCTAGATCCTCTTGTGTACGCCAACTCGTTCGGTGTAAAATCTAAAATCTGAATCGCGTGTCCCGTTGAATTGATCCACCGATGCGAGAAGCACGGGCGATCCGGATGGATACCCCTCGACACTGCGCTATCCTCTATCTATCCGTCGAGAATTACGAGGGGGAATTATTATCAAGGATATTCGGGATTGCGAGCGCTTTGCCCCCCCTGGGATTTTCGATGTTAAAATATTCGATAAACAATGACGATGAGGGTCATGAATTATACACTCTGCGGCGAATAACTCGAACCTCATTAATGAGATTGCAAAATAGGCGATACACTTTTTTATTCCGTTATTAAAGTACATCGGTTTATTGCCACACTGTCGAACATTTTTTGACGATTAATGTACGAAATTGGGAAATTTTTTTACCGCGCACTTTTACCTGAAAGGACTTTTTACATTAAAAAATCAATTTTTTTTAGGTCATTTTTAGTCGACGTTTCGACAAACACCGTCGATGCGAACAAAAGTCCGTTTAATTTGTACCTACGTGGAGGTAAACAGTACGTTTTTACCTGTAAAAACTTTTTCGTCAAAAAATCAATTTTTCAAAGGTAATTTTTAGTCGCCGTTTCTGCAAACGAAAGTCCTTTTATTTTTTACCTCCCTTGAAAAATAAACGGTAAAAAGTACGTTTATACCTGAACGGCCTTTTTACGTCGAAACATCCATTTTTTTTAGGTAATTTTTAGTCGCCGTTTCTCCAAACACCGTCGATATAAACGAAAATTCTACTATTTTTTATTCATTCGCATTCATCATATTTTTCATATTTCGACGGGTAGAGAGAGTCGAAGCAAAAAAAAAAAAGGTGCAAAAGTGTATTTGCATCGATCCGGAAACAGCATTGTGCACGGTACAATCGAGTCAATGTTAGAACAGATAGGTGGAAGTTTGGTAAACTCATAACGGTGTGTTGATTCGCGCTGTGCGATTGTGTAGACGAAGCCCCGAGCCGGAGAGAGAGGAACTATGTGCCGAAATGTAAATGGCTCTGGAAAACGGTGTGCGGAAACATCGCGTTGAGATGGATGCCGACATCGTCACGGTTTGTGTGGGTATGAGATGAGAAAAGTACGCAACGCATGGAACGGCTAAACCTTCCATACATGTATGCTCGGCAATACATACGCGAGATATCCGAACAGTGCAGTGGGGTGTTGTTATATTCTATTCGAACGGAAACTCCGAACCGACGATCCGTACGCGACGAGTCGCACGATATTGCCGAAATCGTTTGTGTTTACCTCGTCTCGAAAGTATGATGAATTTTCTTCCCTTCTTTTTTTTCTATCGAATTTTTTCCGTCTCATCGGCAGTAACTGAAAATTGACTTTTCATCGAATCTGAAATTTTACTCAAATTTTTTATGGTTGCCTCCGATCAATAGTTTCATACTGTGAATAATTTAAGAAATTTTCAGTCGATCTTTCGATATAAAAAAATATTGGAAATATTTATAGAAGAAGTGTAGTATGTTTGGTGAAGGATTTTTAGAACGACATCTTTTTTTTACAAGCCGACGAATGAATGAATACAAGGCGGATCACATCGACCGAATTTTATTGACAAATTCGAGTACTTACCGTGAGGCATCGTAGCGTAAAACGATAATTGACGTGAGTCTGAAGGGTCGATACAGAGTGGGGTCTCCCGATGACGATCCTGCGACAAAAGGAGGATGAGTCGGATGTTACGGTAAGCTCGCACATGGAAGCACAGACGTGCGCTCGCGCGTGCATTGAATTTGACTCCTAATTCCCTTCTCGGTCCCTCGACGAACCCTAGACTGCGTGGAGGAAGAGGGGGGGAGAGGGGGGGGGGGTTCACAATATCCAAGTTCACCAGAGATTTACCTACAAAGTTCATGTGACCAGTTACTAACACTACGAGGGTAGATTTAGCGTATATATCGGTCCTTTGCACTGAGCCTTTATAGTGCCTCGGTAGTGAACGGTCGCACAAAGTCCTGTCATTCCTCATAATGCCTGAGCCTGGACTATTATTGCGTTATAAGCAATCATCAGTGCCATGAATACAATGAGCCTACCGAGAAAAAGAAGGCACCGTGAGCTCAGAGAATGAGAACACTACCTAAAATAGGCGTTGTGCGAACAACTGCTTATACTCCGTGAATTTATATGTGAAAACATCTTAGGTGCGGTTAGGCTGGGGTGGGAATTAACTGAACGTATGGCCTCCTCCCAGACTCTGGTTAATCCAACTCCCCCAAGGATGTATTGCGAGGTCCTAATTATTCTAAGTCCCCCTAAGAGCCAGATTATTCCAAAGTCTTCCCAAGAGCCGTCCCAGATCCTGATAACACGAAGCCCTTCTGGGCCAAAGTCTTCCCAAGAACCGTCCCAAACCCTGATAACACGAAGCCTCTCCGTCCCAAAGTCTTCCCAAGAGCCGCTCCAGACCCTGATAACTCAAAGCTCTGCCGGGCCAAAGTCATCTCAACAACCGTCCAGACCCTGATGGCTCGAAGCAATGTCGAGCCAAAGTCATCTCAACAATCGTCCCAGACCCTGATAACTCGAAGCAATGCCGAGCCAAAGTCTTCTCAACAACCACCCCAGACCCTAACAACTTGAAGCTCTTCCGGGCCATAGTCATCTCAACAAAGTCCCAGACCCTGGTAACTCGAAACCCTTCCAGGCCAGTCTTCCCAACAACCGTCACGGACTCTGATAACATGACTCCCTACCAGGCCAAAGTTTTCCCAAAAGCCGCCCCAGACCCTGACAACTCAAAGTTCTTCCTAGCCAAAGTTTTCCAAAAAGCGGTCCCAGACACTGATAATACGCAGCCCTTCCGGGTCAAAGTTTTCCTAAGAGCCGGCCCAGACACTGATAACTCGAAGCTCTTCCAACGTCTTCCCAACAGCCGTCGCAGACCCTGATAACACGAAGCCCTTCCGGGTCAAAGTTTCCCTAAGTGCCGTCCGAAGCTCTGATTGTTCTGAAACCCTCAGGGTCAAAGTCTCGCCAACAGCCGTTGCAGGGAATGATTGTTCTAAGTTTCTCCGGGTCAAAGTCTTCCTAAGAGCCATCCAAGGCCCCGATCGTTCCAATCAGTTCTGCACATTATTTTACAGCCATGTAAAAGAACGAAAAAAAAAGTTGTACGACTGCTGGTGAAAATAAAAGGCGGATGTTACTCGGGATATATAAGAATCAAGCGAAAAAGGATCTGCCTCTATTCTTACCGGGTTGCCGAGGCTGCGAATCGTGAACGGAAATACTGGCTCAGATCGAAC
Source organism: Ichneumon xanthorius (assembly GCA_917499995.1). NCBI lineage: Eukaryota > Metazoa > Arthropoda > Insecta > Hymenoptera > Ichneumonidae > Ichneumon > Ichneumon xanthorius. The sequence goes on from OU824201.1 coordinate 14,128,128, forward strand.
CCGCGGGAAAAGTGGATTGCACGGGTTCAATGGGCGTTTCTCGAGCATCTTTCACGATTCGTCTCGCGACCGTACCATTCGCTACACATGATATCGCTGTGGCTTCGATTTCACAGAACAACAGACACCGCAGAGTTTCATGACCGACCTATCGCGACCATTAATATTTATCGTTGCTGGTTATTGTACACTTTGGTAACACTAAAATCGCACACAACTTTTAGGTTCTAAAACGTATTTTTCTGTTCAAACTTTGGCCTATCGTCCGAAAGAGTTTCACCGATTTATTCTTGTTTGGCGCGACGTTTCACGATTTCGGCGTTGCAACGTCACACTTAGAGGCAAGAATTTGAATCGGCCCGAAAAATTATGACTTATTTGAGAAATGATCTTTTGCCACAAAAAAATCCCGATCTCTTGTTCATTCATTTAATTTTTTTTTCTTCTAATTAAATTAATTAAGTAATACAATGAATGTATTTTATAATACGTTAAATTATAATTGGAAACAATCCGGATTTTTTCAATTCAAAGATCAGCTCTCGGGTTGTACCAGAGCGCAAACTTATTCGTCACAGCGATTGCAGAGAACAAATAAAAAATTAAAAATAATCTCTTAGCGTCTCTAATTTTTTAAAATTAATTCTTTTGTGACCGTCGCTGTGTTCTTATTAGTAAAGTAAAAACAAAATTATGATATTTTTATTTTGGTTGCGCTGTTGGCGAAAAAATGTCAAATACCTCTCCTTCGCGACAGCTATTTATTACGACTTTCACGATGTCTCTCAAAAATAAGAAAAAAATGAATAATTTTTTAAATATTTAAAAGACATCGTCCACAAAGCGCACCGTACAGAAAATGAGCGACAAGCTGCTGGAAGAGCAAAAGAGATTGCTTCGGACTCTGATTATATATATCGTGCCGAAGTTTAACTCGCGGCATCGCGTGTACTCAAAGAACGAAAAGCGAGGAGCTCTGAGGGGGATGCTGCATCTTCGGCGCCCCGAGGTGGTACAAGTGGAGAGAAAAATAGAGGCAAAAAAAAAGAAAAAAAAATCGGTTTAACAGAAGCTCTTCCTCTTCGGTTAAAGATAAAAGAAAAGCTCGTCGGGCGAGGGAGAGGCAGAGGCGAACTCTTTATTTGACTTACGAATTAGCTGGCTCGGTGAGCGAGTTGGTTTGAGAATGGACCGAGAAGAAAGGTACGCGGGAGCGATTCCGCGCAACCCTCTTTCGAATCTCGGCCGGAGATAGTGGCTATACTTACGCTGCCAATTCGCCGTGAGCCGGTCGGTTGCCGGGCCTCGCCTTCCGTGCCGGAGAAGCCGCGGTTACGCGGTACACCATCGCCGCGTCCTCTCCACTCCGGAGATTCCGTGCTTTGTTTGAAAATCGCAATTTTATGTACGCCGGAGACAGCCGGAGAGAGCCGGGGGTCTCTAACTTATTCTCGGCGCGAGGTTAGGATAATTGGATCGGTACGAATTAGGGAACCTTACTTAACCCGCACCCGCTGTACGGGCTCACGCTTCGCCCAGTGACGAGAGGTGTTGCCGCCGGAACAGTCGTTTCCACGGGCGAAGAACCCCCCGGGGTGGGCAATCTCTATCTTCTTTTCATCCACTTCTCTTCAGCATCTCCGTCCGTCGGCGCTTCCGACTCTGCCGCTCGCCGGCGGGATTCCTCGAATTTCATACGCACTCCTCTTTTTACCGGGACCAGGCGAGGTGCATTAAGAGAGTGGAATGGAAATTTCAAAAAGGTTCGATGTAATTTGCACGGCGCTCCCTCCGCGAGAAAACTCGTTGATCGATTTTGGATTTCTGGAGGAGGCTCTGGGCTTGTTACGCTGAATTTAAACGGTCATAATTTGTCGGAAATTTACGGTAAACAATCGGTGTGTCGAATTTACGTAAATCTTTTCTCGGGGATTTGTGAAAGATTTTTCGCCCCGTTGATTACAAATCTGCAACTCGTTTCACTTCCGGCGTGACATTCGATGTGAAAAGTCGAGTTGGGACTGAAATTGAAATTCTGAAATTTTCGGAATCTTGTGAAATAAAAACGGTTGGATGCATTTTAGCCAAATGCAATACCAAACATTCGTCCATTCGCTTTCCCAAATTTCAGCACTATATCTCCGTGTTTAATTGTATAAATATGAAATTAAAAATTTAATAAAATCTAACCGTTTTTGAATGAATTTCGGACAAATTCAATACCAAAGATCCGTGATCGATATATTATATTTATTATATTTGTGTACAGTTTTAAGATTATTGTTCGAAATTTACGAAAATTGGAGCTACCACGCCATGTCCGTCCGAAAATCCGTCCGCCAAGTTTTCACATACAATTTAGCGAGTACGCGCATTTAACTAACCACTACTTTTAACTCCCTTACACAGTCAATAGAACAATCTAAACAGGGCACAGAACTTCCGAAAAAATTATAATTGCACCACTTGATAACACTGTTCATCAACGAAGGATCGGAATCCAAATTTGCCTCATAATCGCAGCGATTTCTTTACTCAGGTGCATTCCATCCCAGCGCAGCGTTGCTCACGTTGATGTTAGTTAAATTCGCAACCGTGAGGATAATTAGCGTAAATGCACTTCAGGAATATTGTGGCAGTATTATAGAAGTACCTGCGTGAGCATTGAGGTACCGGAGCTTTCTGTTTATGCTGGAATTAGCGTCGAGATCTCGAGCGACGCTGCGAGTTACAGTTGAAGCGAACCGGTGAACACCGAGGCGGAAGGCACTCGCGCGAATGTTCCCCAACCCTCGCCAGTGTGTGCGCCTCTCGCATTCGTAAATGCGATAAATTATTAATTTATTGCCTTCAATCCGCACGCAGAGCATTCGAGGCAATGAGAGGCTTTTCGAGGCTCGTGTATATGCTAGTAGCTGTTCCAGCCTCACCGCCTCTCGCGTATATGTTCTTATCTCCGTTTCGCGTTCTCTCTATTCTGTACCATCGTGACTACCTGGCGAAACTCGCTCCTCCTATCACAGACACTCGGAATACGAGAATCCCAAGCTTTTGCTGGCTTGCCGACGTTATCTTTGGGTGAGAAACTCGACTCTTCTCGGGAACTCAATAAACGCCGAACTTCGCAAAAGCTATATATGCGATGTGAGATGTTTACCAAGATTTTCTAAGAAATTTTGATATCCGTTCTGTGCCTAGATTTGTAGATGGAAGACTTCTTATCGCAGATGTGATTTACTCCATTTTTAGCCAAAGCCGAACAGAACGGTGCATTAAAAAAATGGGTGTATTATTGGCATATGAATGATGATCCCTTGATGAAACTCGCTGCTATTCCTATCAGAGATACTCGGAACATGAGAAGTCCAACTATTTTCCAACTTGCCGACGATATCTTTGGGTGAGAAAGTCAACTTTTCTCGAGAACATCATAAGCGACTAATTTCCAAAAGCTATTTGCGATGTGATATGTTTATTAAGATTTTCTGAGAAATGTTGATATCTGTTCTATGTTTGGATTTGTAGATGGAAGACTTCTTATCGGAGATGTGATTTACTCCATTTTTAGCCAAAGCCGAACAGAACGTTGCATAAAAAAATTGCTGTATTATTGCCATATGAATGGTGATTCCTTGACGAAACTCGCTGCTATTCCTAACAGAGACATTCGCAAGACGAGAATTCGGAGTATTTTCCAGGTTGCCGACGTTATCTTTGGTTGAGAAAGTCGACTCTTGTCGAGAACTTCATAAGCGACTATTTTTCAAAAGCTATTTGCGACGTGAGATGTTTATTAAGATTTTGCGAGAAATTTTGACATCTTTTCTATGTTAACATTTGCAGATGGAAGACTTCCCATCGAAGCTATTATTTATTAATTTTCATTGTTTCAGCCGAACAGAACAGAACGAAAAATCAAAAAATATGAGTGGCATGTGAAAGGTGATTCATTGGTGAGACTCGCTGCTGCTCTTATCAAAGATCTTCGGAATACAAGAATCCCAAGAATTTTCCAGTTTGCCGACGCTGTAAAGATAACGTCCCACCCAAAGGTTTCTGACCCAAAGGGGTGAGAAATGCGACTCTTCTCCAGAACTTAATAAACGACGAACTGCGCAAAAGGTATTTGCTATGTGAGATGTTTACTAAGATTTTCTGAGCAGCGTTGATATCGGTCCTACTCGTAGATTGGCGGATGGAAGACTCCAGGTATGAATGGTGATTCCTCGGTGAAACTCGCTGGTACTCCTATCACAGATACCCGTAACACGAGAATCGCGAGCTTTTGCCAGCGTGCCGACATTATCTTCGGGTGAGAACCCCGCCTCTTCCCGAGAACTTAATAAACGACCAACTTCGCAAAAGCTATTTGCGATGTGAGATGTTTACTGAGATTTTCTGAGAAATTTTGATATCCGTCCTGTGCGTAGATTGGCAGATGGAAGACTTCCCATATGAACCGCGATTCCTCGGTGAAACTATCGCAGCCCCACGCATTACGAGAATCCCAGGCATATTCCAACTTGCCGACGTTATCTTTGGGTGAGAAACTCGGCTCTTCGCGAGATCTCGATAAACAACGAACTTTGCAAAAGCCGCTTGCCATGCGAGATGCTTGCCGAGATTTTCGGAGAAATTTTGACAATCCTACTGTGCCTAGATTGGCAGATGGAAGACTTTTCATCGGAGATTCAACCGATTTATTTAATTTTCAGCCAAAGCCGAACAGCCAAAAAGAGAACATAAAAAAATATACGCGGCGGAGGATTAAAGTGTCCGACAAAGAGTCGCGCACAGTAGAAAACGTTGTCTTTTTGGATAGAAATAAAAAAAAGATGAACGAATGCATATGACAAACTCCGTTAGAGCCACAATTAAATATAATGATACGCGAACAAAATTCGCAGCGACGTATTAGCGACAGAAAAAAAAGCTCCGACCCCGACGGGCGACCATAACGAAGGGAGACACGTCGAGCCGTTGTGCAATGTCGTGCTCGGTGAGCTGCACAAAAGCCGGCCTCGCACACACACGCGCGCTCGTGAGGTAACACCAGTAAAATTTTCGATAATTGGTATTAGCGAGGGAGCGTTGATCACTTAGGAAAAATCGTAATCCGCATTGTCGGACAACGTTGGACGTAACAGAATTCACCGATCCTAATCAGTTTTGTCCGCGCATGTTCCCTTTTTGAATTACAAAAAAAGTCTAATTTATTCACACGAGCATGCCGTCATATTCGCGGAGAGCCGAGCGCTCCAGAGCCGCCGAGCAATGAAACGCGAATTTATCGGGCGAATTATAATTGTTGATTCTTTTTCGCCCCCCACCCCGCCGATCGGTAACGACGGAGTGACAGTTCTTGACGTACGATCCGGTGAAATCGCAATTTGAACGGACAGTTCGAAAAAATACTAGGCTTTTTTTTGCAACGAGTCTGATCGCACAAATTTACCCGTCCAAACATCGCGTTTTCCGTTCGTCTCTTCTCTCTCGATTTTACGGGTTATACCGTAAAATGACGCCCCAACGTTGACGTACGGCGTCGTGACCGCAGAGGTGCCAAACATCGGTTCGCCGGCCAATTGCAGGCGCATTATTTCGAGCACAAAGCGTTGATCCCACCCCGCGATTATCCAGCGGAAAATCAAAATTTATGAATTGTTTTGTCCCACACCAGGCGGAAAGTTGCCCGGTAACTGCGGTATTTTGAGGAGGGTCGAGGCGCTTGAAAATTGATATTTTCCGTGCGTCGTCGACCGATGTCAGTTGCATTCGTGCTTGGCAAAAATCGCAGCGACGAAAAAAAAAATCGCTCGTCGGCTACGCCCAGCAAAATGACGGTTCGGTATTTAATACGTATACTGAAAAAAAAAATCTATTCAATTAACCGGCGAATAAATTATAATTCTCCGGGGTTGGGCGATTTTGTACGAGCCCGCATCGGTCACGAACCCGCAGTTTCTGACGCGGAATCACACGCGATCCTGTTGCGCTATATGATACGCACCCTCGCTCGGGCACAAACCGCACCCCCCACCCCCACCCCGGGGGCCTCACGCATGACGTTTTAATGTGTGCACCAGACTCGCTGTCAAAAGCGACAATTCGATCTCGCAAAATCGAATACGTATTATTTTCAACTCCACTGGTTTACAGAGCTGGCGAAATTTCGCGTAATCAAACATTTTTTTTATGCCAACCGGTAAACATTTTTGTAAACATTTTCGCGAGATTATTTTCCCGGATTTTTCGTGACCGCTTCATGCGAAATTTTTTAGTTATTTATAACAACACGCGTATTTAATTTTGGGGCGGATATTGTTAATTGTGATCACAAGTATTTATCTCAAGTGCGAACTGTTAAACTTCTGCTCTGTTTGAAAGTCTGATCGAGACTCTCGTCATCTCGTCAATCGATGATCTGTTCACTTGTTATTTGTCATACCGAACTATTCCGGTCGAGTATCGCGTGTCTCGGTCAATTCTCATCTCTATATTTGTTACAATATATATGAATAACACACTTATGTAAGGTATGAAATATATACTTATGATAGATAAACTAATCGGCTGGGTAAAGATAGACCAGCTGAACTCAAGTACTCAAGGACTCAAGTCAAGGGAGAGCGGGGGAAAAATGGGACGATGAGGCCAAACGCAATTTTCCAATAACTTTTGGATCGCGGCAAGTTTTGGTAAGTTTGGCAAAACGGTGTTGAAAATTCGGTTGTATCGTTGGGACAAAATGGGGCAAAAATTATTGGAAAATTGAGTTTTGCCCACTGGCCCATTTTGCCCCGCTCTTCCCAAGGAGCTGGTCGAGGGTTGCTGGCCAGTGCTTTGCTAGCGTGTAACCTTGCATAATTTTTGGGGCAAAAGATCAAGTGAGGCAGTAATGAGTTCCCAACTAGGTATTGTCTAGAGCCCGTCCAGTTTTCCTGTTTAGGCCGCGCTTGCTGCAGACTCAATTTAGGTGTCGATTTATGACTCCGACAAATTTCCACACGGTATGTTAACGACAGTGAAAATCGATCTGTCTGATCGCGACGAAACTGAACGTTTTGAATTACCTGGAAGGGAACTCATTAATTTCCTCCTCCGTCTGGAGGGTGCGGATCAAAGTGAAATTTGGTGTTTGAATTTTGGCGTTTCGAAAATTACTTTCGATATTGTATTTCAATGGAATTTATAGCCACGAAGCCTGAGTACAGAGAACGAAATCTGGGGAAATTAACGTGTAGGTACTGTCCACCGAATCCAGTGATTCGCTGCTACGTGAAAGTACAAATACGACGTCGAGTCGATAACGATAAATCTATCGAGTCACACGAGTATAAACACTCGGGGGGGCTGACAATTACGAGCCGTCATGGTTTTCAATTTCATTCGATCGTGCGTCAAAACAGCCGGCCGCTGACAATGTCGACACGCTGCCGGGCATTGGACAATCATCAATTTTTTTTTTTTTTTTTAGGCGCGTCACTATCGAGTGTCGTGAGAATCGGGTGATAATTGGATAAACCGACATTTTCACGAATGATAGAATAAGTAATCACGTTATCATCGGCTGGTGGAAAAATATAAAAGTAGGACAAGTCACGGTGCGAAAATATTTATTTATAGAACTGCGAAATTAGATCACGCATGGAAAATATCGATATATAAGTTCTGAGAGAATTACTTCAAAAAATGTCAAAATGTAAGAAAATTCTGAAAAAATTCATGTGGATTCTAAAAAATCAACGAATTTATTAGAAAAGTGAAAAAAACGTTCACTGATTATTTGCTGACTCATATTTATAGCAATTTGACAATAACTTTTTGATATTATTATTATGCAAAATTAGTGTTCTTGGCACCTTCAATACATTCTATTTATTTCAGATTTTCATACCATCAGGAAGTATCAAAATTCTCACTGAATCTTTAGGCTGTGAATGTACGTGCGATGCATCCTTAAACGCATTTTTCAACGTAAAACCTCCAATTTTCATTGTTTAAAAAACCATATCGTCCCGACTTACCCTACGGGACGAAATCGAAGGCAGATCGCTCAGAGACATCGACGATCTCCAGAAGACATCAAAAGCACAAAAAAAATTTATTCGAACCCAACAAATCGTTTCTACATTGATATACCCCGATACTTCCGGGCACGAAAGATTCTTCCGCGGATCTGCGCGGATCAGAATAAAAATCTGCCATTTATAGCCAACAATACGTCGACCTAATCGCGTCGAAGGAGCGAGTTGTGTTCCGCGCCGACCGCGGATATACATCTTTTACGACCGCCTTCGGATTCAATTTGATTCTCTCAATATCGAGCGATTCCATACCGGCTTCTCTTTCGCTCTCCGGAGTATCTCCCGACGGAAACTCGGCGTAAGCTTTCCTCGACGTTTTCCACCGCGATACAGTCATACCGCACAATGGGACGCAACATCATAGCGCGCAGATTTGTACCACAAGCGGATATGCAATAGCGTTCCACCGACGGTAAACAAAACAACCTCCGATGCGCTATCTCGATTCTTCGAACGTCGAAGATCGTTTGCCTCGACCATTCGTTTTGTATAATCGAATGACACAGCGATTCATTGCGAGCCGAGCAATAACCGAGGGAAAACATCATGGCTCGTTGCTCCGCCTCGGAGACTTCTGAACCCGATGATTCAATACCGTCTGGGCCAAACCGGGGCAAGATAAACTTCGCCGCTCGACATTCGGCGAAGAACTGCGATAAAACAGTCAGTTTTCCGCACGGTTCCGTTTTGCCCCTCTTCTCCGATGCATCCCCACAGCGACGGCTCTCCTAATGACCTGAGCGGGACAACATAAGCGGTATCGCGAGAGCAGCGATGGCCGATCCAGGCCAATGCCGGCCGGGCATGAGAAGAAGGAAATCTCTCTCGAGTTTTCCCCTGGAATTGTCGGGGCTCCTTCGAAGGGGGGTTTTTCTGGCGGCGTTGCAGCTGCCATCGGAGTCGTTTGGAATAGTCTCGAGACTGGAAAGCAGTTCACGCGAGGGTTGTTTACTTTTCCTGTGTATCGCTCGTCGCCCCCTCCGAGGAACGTTGGCCTTTCTCTGTAAAATCTCGTTTCTGAAAACCACCGACCTCACCGAACCGCCCCCGCGCGGTTGAAGTCCCGGGACTGTGCGGAGCAGTCCGGTTATGTGTGTCGGTGAAAGAGACGGGAGGGTGGCGGGCGGTTGAGGAACGAAGGGTGAAACGAGAAAGAGACGAGCTCCGAGTGGCCCATCGCCGGCCGGAGCGAGAAGAGTGGACGCCGGATAGGTGGAGGCGAGGAGCGAAAGAGAGGAGTGGCACGCAATTTCCACAGCATTTAACTGCTAAGCACTTTAGCGTGCTGCAAGTTACACAGAGCGGCAATCTACTTCGTTCCATTCAATCAGCCATCGATTTCATCGATTTATTGGCCAAGCGCTACTCCGCGGCGGATACTAGCCTCGGTTTGGCTTCTTCTTCGTGGCCGCCTCGAGGAGGAGGGCGAAGTGGCGGCGGCGACGGGAGTGCCGGAAGACGCACGGACACTGACGACAATGGCTGTCGTTATATCTTTCTGTACGACGGGGGATGACTGAGGCTTCCACGCGGATAATCGGCCGGACGACAAAACGGAAATACCACCGAATGTGATACTTCTTAAAAACTCGGCGTCATTTCCGGTTGCGCGATGACTTGGAGAACACTACTGAAGGGTGGAAGTTGGCAAAGTCAACATGTATGGATAGTAGTGGCTAGGGCTGTACAGATAGGCCGGCCTAGCCGGCTAAAATATCTTATCCGGCTAATGGATTTTATAGTTTGGCCGGCTAAGCTAATTTTGCAGTCTCGGAATTTTGTGATGAATTTTTATTTTATTTTTTGTAATGTTACCTGCAACGTAGTCCACAGTATTTTCGCCCGCTGAACATAAATCGGCCAGCCTTTTTGGCCTAAAGTACAATGCTACATTAAAGGGCTCGATTTTGCGCACGAAAAATCGTATTTTTGGGATTTAAATGAAAAATATTGGGTTGGGAGTAAAATAATTGTTATATTCGTAATCAGCGGAAAAAAATACATCGAATATAGCTTTGAAACAAAAAAAAATCGGATAAACAAAGATTTTTCAATGTTTAAGCCACTTTTGGAAAAACGTCGATTTTCGTGATTTTCCAACGTCGATATCTTGGCTCCCAATGGAGGTAGGGAAAATCCAAGGTGCCCATCGTGTTCTACGGAAAAAAAAACACAATGTAAGCATTGTCCGAAGTTTTAGAATCGTTTCATCGTACCGTTTGAGGATGTTGAAAAACGCAAAAAATGGACTCAAAAGAAGTAGCCTTCCAATTTTTTGACGAATTTTTTTTTTCTGTTTTTAAATTATTTGCCACGTATTCCGACGTATTTTTTCGCGCTGAACACGAATCCGCTGGCCTTTTTGGATTAAAGTGCGACATTAAGGGGCTCGATTTTATGCACGAAATTACACACAATTTTTTGTGCTTGCCTAAAAAAAGTTGCTACACGTAAAGGATTTCAGGCTCGTGTCGGAAACGTTTATTTTGTCACGATATACATTCGGACATAAAAATGAGTGTGGCCTGGCCGAGTCGAAATAAATTAGAGGATGACGACCCTTGCTGCAATCTTCCACGGTCAATTTCCTCCGGCTAACAGATTTTTGTCGCACCCTCGCGCTTCGGTGGATAAACGGCTCGGGTGAGCCGAAACCGCTTCGGACCGCACACACAATCTTGCCGGTTACGACTTCTCAGCGAATCGACCGACCTGATGCTGCGGCGCCTAGGGGAGAAACCGTCTCATTTTCCACATACGTCTGTCCGTCGTCGGTTGACTCGATCCAATATCGTAACGCCGTCGGCCACGTCGCATCGCGCAACGACAAGATATATGAATATCTCGTTCCTTATCGCGCGTATGAAAATCAACATACAAAATATCTGCGTTATATCATTATAAAAAAAAATGCTGCATAGAATTTTTTATATGGTGGATTAAATTTAATGTAAAAATATGAGTTAAAATTAATGCTCATTAAGGAAAGAGCGGGGCAAAATGGACCATTTATACCCTTTTTTTGTCGAGGACATAAAAATGACCTCGAATGGAGGACACGGAACCATTTTGCTCCAGGGTTCAAATTCGACCTGTTCTCCTCTATATTAAATTGAGCTTTTCAGACGTATTTAATGTACCGAAAATTTAATTCTAAATCAATTTTGTAGAATTAATTCAATGTACCGATTTATGCGGAAAAAGTTCGTAATTTCGTATCGCTCGTTAATATGGCAAACCGTGTCAACGGTCCAGCGAATAAAATTTCCTTTCGCTGAAACTAACGTGGGTCATTTATCTCGTGTGAAATTAATGACGATTACTCGAGATCGATTGACGCTGATGACGAACACAGAAAATTACACAGATCACATCCTCATTTACGGTAGCCGGTGTTAATTATCGATGTTATAAATCAATTAACGTCGTTGAAAAGTCGACGAGCAAATATGAGAGAGGGAAAATCCCGAGCGCATTGTTTATCATAAATTTTGACGCCTCCGTGTCACTCTTCGCAATTACGGTAATGTAATTTTCGATTTATCAATAAAATATTCATGGTCTCAAATATGCGGACACGGGACACGTCCAAAAATTAATAAATTCGCGGATCTTATCGTTCCGTTCCGGTTAATTTACTAACGGTAAATAAACGACGGCCAGTTTAATTAATTAATTGATTAATCGACTGTATCATTCAACGCTGTTGAGTAATTACTAGAATTTTATAATATTTGTGATGTAAGTGGCCGAAGCGTCAGAATCTCGTCGAATGCCGGGATATCAAAAATTGTAATATTGATTAACAAATTAACAAATAAAATAAATAAATAATAATGTCAGATTTAATTTAGGATCGGAACTGGTATGTGAGACTTCCAAGTCACGAATTACGGGTATAGAAACATTATAAAAATTATTTTCTATTTAGTAACAAACTCGAATTTTGAAACTTGAAATAATTTCGTAATAAATTAATAAATTAATAAATCAATTAAAAATTTTTAAAACCTTAGCATCCTTTCAGTGAAACAGGTATGAGACTTTAAACAATTAAAGAATACTTAAGAAGTCATTTCTATGTGAATTTTGAAGAACTTAGAAATTACATTAGACAATCCGCGATTCCCCAGAACATTGCACTCGTATGTCATTACAAAAAAAAAATCGTCTCTTTTCCATTCTCTTCCGGTTCTTTTTTCCTTCTATTTCTCAGAACCCCGTTGCTTATGCAACAGAGTCATAATATAGGTCGCTCGATTAGTCGGCACGCAGAGGGAGGGGAGGATGGAGGAACTCGCGTATGGAGTTCGTTTGCGTTTTAAATGAAGCCCCCGCCCCTCGTGAGCCGTTATACGTCTGGCGGTACTTTAAGCAAAACGTTTCGCGCGATACGCAGATAGACGAACGTTCTCGCCGACTCCGGTCCGCCGTTGAATTTATACGAGGGCTCGAGCGCGATAGTGTTAAGGCTGGCAAGCCGACTCCCTCCAACAACTCTCAACCCCTTTTCGTAGAGTCTCACATCCATTCAGCCGCGGCGCGATAGCGACACTTTTAAATATCGCTCTTCACGCTTTTCACCGACCGACGAATTCATCGATACTCTATCACCTCGACGGCATACGATGAATGTCGAATTTTTTTAAACATCGACAAAGTCTCCCTGCGGCAGACCTTGAGATCGGACTAGGAGATCAAACTTGGAGATTAGACTTGGAGATTAGACTTGGAGATTAGACTTGGAGATTAGACTTGGAGATTAGACTTGGAGATTAGACTTGGAGATTAGACTTGGAGATCAGACTTGGAGATCAGACTTGGAGATCAGACTTGGAGATCAGACTTTGAGATCAGACTTTGAGATCAGACTTTGAGATCAGACTTTGAGATCAGACTTTGAGATCAGACTTTGAGATCAGACTTTGAGATCAGACTTTGAGATCAGACTTTGAGATCAGACTTTGAGATCAGACTTTGAGATCAGACTTTGAGATCAGACTTTGAGATCAGACTTTGAGATCAGACTTTGAGATCAGACTTTGAGATCAGACTTTGAGATCAGACTTTGAGATCAGACTTTGAGATCAGACTTTGAGAACACACTTGGAGATCACACTTGGAAATCACACTTGGAGATCACACTTGGAAATCACACTTGGAGATCACACTTGGAAATCACACTTGGAGATCACACTTGGAAATCAGACCTTGAGAGCCGACTTTGAGAATTAAAACCTAGGATTGAATCCTTGGCGAACTCAAATTAGTGAAGATAATTTCATATACAATTTTAGTGAGTACTCGCAATTATAGTCGCTACTTTATTCAATGCGCTTATTTTATTATCGTAAAAGAGCGAATGAGAGGAGACCCAATTGGGCAAATTATTCGAGAGAAAAACGAGTTGCTGGAATAAACGCGGACTGTTTTAATTGCCTTTAAATTCGACATTCGACGATTAACGCTTGATCACACCATCCGGAAATTTATGGTTCGTGAAGGGCTCGAATAGTCTGTCTAACGAACAGAACCCATATCGCTTGCGATCCATATTACGTTACGGCCCTCGTATTGCGTGACCTCGCGTCGGTGTTATCCGCTTGAATCAATCATTTAACGAGGTCATTCGTTCAATTATTGATAAATTGACGATGCTTGTCGAGCAAAAATGTGATCGTGTTGAATCGGTACAAGATAAAAAGGCATAATTAAAAAATTTTTAAATATGTGACATTTTCATAATTAATTTCCCGGCGTAACGCAGACTTAGACGATGAAATAAAACGGCAATCTATTTTTTTTATCGAGGTCGGTAAACCCTTCAGGCGAGATGCAAATTCTCAACGTCTGTGAAATTGGTACATAAAGATATTCCAGTAACGTGAAAAAAAAATAATATAAAATTTATCAACGATAAATGAATAAACGACAATGAGTAAAATATCCATGTAATCTCAAATAATTTTTTTTATCGTTCAATGATAAAAAAAAACATGAATTCCTAATTATTTTCTATATTTTCTCAAGATATGAAAAAAACTGCCTAACTTAATTGAGTCTACAGCGACCACGTCCACATGTTTGCTCTCACCATATTACCAAAAAAAAAAAACAAAAAAAGTCATTATCCATATTATATGCCGAAAGTTGTAAATACGGCCCAACCTAATTACAACTTAAATAAATAATGGACGAACCGGTCCACGTTCGCCACTTTCTCCCTAATTACATTACAAGACGAAATTTATGTCACATATCGGTGGAAAATTGAATTAGTCGAAGAATTTCACTTGACCCCAAAACGGCACCGTAGAGAACACATGGCGCACGCGACGGCAGGAAGGGGGGGCGGAGGGGGCAGGGGGCGGCTGGGGGGTCATAAAAACAAAGTAAGAAAAAAGAAATCGGATAAAAAATAACGATACAGGGAGGTGGAGCGAGCAAGAGAGCCTCGTGCGTGTATTGATCCTTCCGATGTCGGGTGAGCGACGAAGTGAGAGCGCGAGTGTGGGCAAGGGTGGAACGGCTGAAGGGACGAGGAGGCAAAGAGAGGCCGGGCGGGGGGTTCAAGGGGGGGCTCGGTCGGGTTGGATGAGTGCGAGAGACTGAGGGAGGACGAAGTAAAACAGGGGGTAGATTCGTCGAGGCAGGAACGACGTCGAGGGAGAATTGCAAGGGGTTACGGTCGAGGGTGGAGATGTCATTCCACGACACACATATTTGCATGCGAGCGGGGAAACCCCGCCGCGTCGTCCATCCCCGGCAGGTCATAGGCCTCTCCGCAGCAGCCCCGATATAGCGCACGGGAAAATTCATACTCACGTCATATCTCAACTACGTGGTGTGTTGCGATTCCACGTATCGTTGTCGAGAGTGATATCGTCCTTATCACTGAAAACTGTTGGCGCAATTTTGAAAATTGTCAACCCTTTGTCTATTAAGCATTAAAAAAATAATATATACATATATATGTACAGAAAAATGCATATTTCAATGCCGTCGTATGTAACGTCACGGCTCGTTGCCGAGAGTGACATCAGTCATATCACTGTAAAGCTTTCTTGCCGTTTGGAAAATGTTTAACCCTTTGAGTATTAAGCAAGGAAAATATACACAGGAACTCATATTTCAAATCTGTAGTGTGTTCCACGTATCGTTGTCGAGAGTGATATCGCCCTTATCACTGAAAACTGTTGGCGCAATTTTCAAAATTGTCAACCCTTTGTCTATTAAGCATCAAAAAAATAATGTATACATATATATGTACAGAAAAATTCATATTTCAATGCCGTCGTATGTAACGTCACGGCTCGTTGCCGAGAGTGACATCACACATATCACTGAAAAGCTTTCGTGCCGTTTGGAAAATGTTCAACCCTTTGAGTATTAAGCAAGGAAAATATACACAAGAATTCTTATTTCAACTCCGTAGTCTGTTCCATGGGTCGTTACCGAGAGTGCTATCACCCTTATCACTGAAAAACTTTTGGCGCCCTTTCGAAAATTTTCAACCCTTCGTCTAGTAGTAGTAAAATAAATTTATTCCCAAAGCTTTACATTTATGTGGTTATCTTCGTTTACTAGTTTTATAGCTAATGATAATCATACACCCTGGCAAAGGGCCATCGCGGCTCGTTGCCGAGAGTGACATCACTCATGTCACTGAGAACCTTTCGTGCCGTTTGGAAAATGTTCAACCCTTTACCTATTAAGCAAAAACTAAATTTATACCGAAATTCATATTTCAACTCCGTAGGGTGTTCCTTTCCGCGGATCGTTGCCGCGAGTGACATTGCTCATATAACTAAAAACCCTTTGCGACCTTTGGAAAATGTTCATCTCTTTCTGTATAAAAAAAAAAATACAAAAAATGCATACGTCACGAGGGCAGTAATTCCGCGAAGAGATGCGAAAAAAAAATGGAGAGGGATAGGAAATGAAAAGAGATAAAAAGGGGTTTATGTACACGGGGTACGTTCGTCGAACTGTTACTAACCGGTTCGGACGTCCTGCAGAGCCCGTCCCTATATTTTGCACGGAGTATCTCGGACTTCGCTCTGCTTCTCGTCACAGCATTAACTCTTTAAACCGCAGCGGGCACGTCGTCGCAAATAAAAGATGACGAGGGTGCATCCAGACGCGAGAGTCACCCTTCGGTCCTCGTGCTTTTCTTTTTCTCCCCCTCGGTCTCCCCGGCTTCCCCATGCGGCAACGATACGCACGTCACCTTTATAAGTTATAACCTACCTCGACATCGGGTCGAATCTCTCTTTCGTACACGCCGGGTCTTGGACCGCGAGAACCGCCGAGGCACGAACGACCGGCGGCAAGAAATATTCACCATATTTTGCATTATACAATTAATTAATTAGGCAACGCGACGCTGGGATTTCGACGCCGGAGCGCGATAGAAGTGGGCGAAGAATGTATGTCAAGGGGTAAATAAGCAGCGTTGCGTAGGAGTGGGTTATTTCCATCCATTCAAGGGACAACGTTAAAATTTGAGTAATAAAGTGAAGTCGCGAGAAAGGAATTTCAATAGAAACTAACTTTACGAATTCGACCACCAAATATTGGCGTTTTGTGCTATAAATTTATTGGCAAGTAAATCGTCAGTTCTTTTTTTGTAAACATTTATGAGAAAGAAAATAAAATTAGTTTTTACGAGAAAAACCAAAAAGAAAGTGGATGAATCAAATAAATAAATAGGTTGGGCATTTCGAGTGTGTGATTTCGACGCTGGAACGAGGTAGAAGTAGGTGAAGAATGTGTGTCAAGGGGTAACTAAGCAGCGTTGCGTAGGAGTGGGCGAATGCCAGCCAGTTACGAATTAACGTTGTAATTTGAGTTGTGAAGTGAAGTCACGAAAAACGATCTCCATCATATACTAACTTTATGATTTCGATCAGCAAATATTGGCGTTTTATGCTATAGTTTTTACGAGAAAAACGAAAAAGTGCGAGCTGAAGGACTCCGTTCGATGACTCGTCGGCTTTTTTGTTATTTCGTTACATTGTACAAACCACACTATATTTATAAAAGTTATTATGTATCGTTAACTCAACATCCAACGATAAATACACATACGACCTTTTTTACGGATCGTAAAACGGCTTACAAAAAAGGTCACGCGTTAATTAATCGTCAAACGAAGAGTTCAGCAGTTAAGCTGCAACAAACATTTTCATTACACATTGACGATATTAAGTGAAGTTTTCGCGTTTCGGGAGTTCAATTTTTTGGATTCCCCATCGAAATTTCTACTATCCGCGAATTTACACAAAAATCGGGCCGCTGCACTCAATAAAAAAAAAATGATAATATCTAGTACAGTCTTGCAGACGAGACTTTTTGCTTCTTCAAAGAGGAACCCGTGTTGCTAAAAAAAAAATCGAATTCTTAAAAAATGTTTCCTTCTCGCGGAAAAATGGAAAAATCAAGCCGGACCGGATGCGAGAACATGCGCGACGACGCTTTCCGGCTCCTCGTAACGACACGGTACATTTAAATCCTATATACGAGAGAACGAGCTTCATCCCGGCGCGAAGGCAAAGTACTCTCTCACTCCCCGGGCGAAAAAGGTTTGCCCGACGAGCCGGAGATAACCGAGTGGTGTTACCGGGCATCCGGCGGCCCCAGCCACCTCTCCTTCGGGAGTGTGCTCTATTTTCGAAATAAAAGCAAGATAAGTGACGAAAATGCTTTTCACGGATATTCAACGTGCGCACGCCCGCTCGCAGTTTGCCGAACGATCTGCTCAACGGTCTCGCCGTTGTTACGTCTGTCCTATCGGTTTTTATGACAGGCACGATTGCCGGGCGCGAGAACGTTCCGATAGGTCGCAACCCTTACCCTCCCCCTCCCCCTTCTCCGTTTCAGATAACTCGACGATTCTGTATTAAAGTGAAGTACACTCGCTCGTCTATCGAGCCGCGGAAGCACTTTTGTCAGGATGCACGACTAATCAGGGCTTTTGGGATCATAGATGAATTTTTTTTTTCGGTAGCTCACGCACACATCGCAATGGAAAATTGACGACTATACGCTCGCATAAGTTGCACTGTTATTCGTGAACTCTGTAAAACAAATTGTAAATTTAATGTACAATTTAATTATCAAAAATACTTTTGCACTAAAATGAAAGTAAGTTTCTAATATTAAAGTATCTTTATGGTGAAATTAAACTAAATTAGTGAAAATAAAGTCATTCTAATTTTTGTAATACACTGAACATTAATTTTTCATCACGATTGTACATGAAATTTAATGTACCAGTTTCTGCGTAAAAACTTTCAGTCCGGTACATTTAATTTCATAAGAATCTTTTTTACAACCTCACTCCAATCTAGGTTTTTTTAGGTTCAACCAAGTTCGATGTGGAAACGTTTTTTATTATTTTGTAATTAATCCATTGACGAATCAATAATTAATTTCAATTCATTTTTTTTCAATAAAATACCAGCAGAACGAGAACTTCGCAGATCCGAGATTACAATTTTTTTTCAACATTAAACAAATGTTTTTCCTACAACGATCGCAAGTCGAAACCGTGAAGAAAAGTCCTCGCTAATGATAGTAAAGTTATGTAATAATAATAATATGATTATTACAAATGCTGCAAATTTTTGAAAAAAAAATAGAAAAAATTTGACAGCTTCACAGTCGAGTAAGATTGCTTCTAGTGTGTAACTTGTTAAGAAAATGGATAGCGAGGGTGAAATAAGACTCGACTAGATTATTATGACCGGACGAGGGTGGAGAAAAATGGGAGATTGGCGTGAATGGTATGTTAAAACTAGAGGCGGAAAATTTCCGAAATAATATTAAGAGCCGGCGATTATCCGGCTGTAGTTGAGGGTTTAGTCGGCTCTACCCATATCATTCCCATATTCGGCCGTTTTGCCTCTTCCGCTTTCGTCGCTCTCGCTCTCGCCGCTGCATCCCTCGGGCGAGAGCCCGTCTGGGTAATCGTTCACGCGATATATACACAGCCCCGCACTCTTATTCCACTAGATTTAAATAATATTCACTCTAACAGATTTTTTAAAACGAGTTTCATTATTTTTCTCGTTTCCACGGCAATTCCTGTCCCGCTGGGAAATATATTTGGTTCTTTGACTTCAACCTTACCCCGTCGTTTCTTCTCTCCTCGCCCGCGTCTTCCGGAAGAGGATCGCCTCCTTTTTCGTCTCCCTTTTCGCTCCTCCTTCGCCGAGCCGCTGCCGCTCGTCCCGACGCTGACGGTGTCGTTGCCGCTCCTCGGCAAGAAGATTCCCTCCGACCATCTCGACACAGGAGCGACGCTTATCGTTTTCGCCAGTTTATATTTATCCACCCCGGAATAAGGTCCGAATGCCTCTCGGCCATGCTGAAATTGAAATCCCCTATTTTGCATGGCTGACGTCAACCCTCACTCCCGTTCGACCGGAACACGCGAATAACCCCGTTACTTACTTCACACGGACGCACACACACGCCCCCTACTATCGCATCTACACGGCGACGATATTTCATATAAATTAAAAAATTTACAAACGTTCCAAAAATGTAATATCATTGTTATTCGAATTTGAGGAAATTTAAATCAACTCATCGCTGGACCGTACACCTAGAAAAGAGTTTGTTTTCGTGTTGAGAAATTTTTTTGATCCGAGTGAAATTTAATTGACCAAAAAAAAAACCTGCTGAACCATTTTTGGTCATGAAATATAAATTGATTTGGGCCAATAAAAATGTAAGTAAAACTGGTAAATAGTAAAACTGATTTTGGTAGAGTTGTAATATGGCAGAGATGTTTTCTGGTAGAGTTGTGAGTGACAGACATGTAAATATGCCCACCTCTATTATGGAATTCGGACGCAAGTTTCCCAACGCGCTCATTTATGCGAGTTTCGAAAATTGTGTTGAAATAATTGATTGCAAGGTTGACAAATATTTGGGGTAATTTTCGTGGAAAATCTTTGGGCGGGACGAAATCTCGGAACAACGGCGATGGAAACGAGAGAGGCAACAGGTACCCCGGAGAGTGTTGAAGTTTCAAGATTAACGGGCGCGGCTCTCATCGCGCTATGCATGCAAAGAGACATGGACGACTTTCGTGGGCGACGAAAGATTCTTCAACTTTTCCGCGCTTAACCTTGACTTCCACGTGTGCTTTCGTTATTTTCTCACGAAATCTTGAGGAGTTGAAAAACATATATAGATATACATTTATTATTTATTCGAATTCAATATGGCGTCGCCGTCGGGTTTGTTCCAAGATACAACTGGGAAACTTACTTTTTCAGGTCCACTTTACGTAGCGCCAGTTACGGAATTGAACGCTTCAATTAATAATTTGTGGGACCGAGCCATAACGAGCCGCCCACTTGCGAGTACTCTATATTTATGTTGCGAGACAACTTCTGCCCGCCGAAATTGACCAATGAATAATTCCTCAGAAAACCCCAGTTAATTACCGAAAAAAAACTCCAGGAATTCTCAAAGACCCAAAAAGGGTTAAATCTGCTCGACGCTGATTCTGAATTCTCAGAGACCTAAATAGGAGAAAAAAATTATCTGTTGAGCGAACTGCCAGAAATGCATGTAGGTTATGCTTGTAATATAAAGAGTTTCCTCGCCTTCATAAAAATAAACCATCGATTTTACGCGAATTATAGAAAATCCATACTGAGATTGTAGCAATGTTCGTATTCTGAATATTTTTATACCAGCTATCTTCATTTATGTAGTAGCGGAGAGCGGGGAAAAACAGAGCCGAGTTCATCATTCGATATGAGACTAATATTTTTTTTATGTTCTCCGAAAAATGGTCAAACATGATTTGTTTTATGAAAAAAAAAATAGCAGTAGGTATCGAAAATGTTACAACCAAAATTTCTCTCTGACGGAAGGTGATCAGAAGTTCAAAATCACAGAGTTAGGAGTTTGGTGCTCGGAGCAATCGAGTCAAGCGATACCGTTGCCATAGGTCGATACGCCAAGTAGGTAGTGAACCGGGTGATCATAGACCGAAAGCCTCGGGGTCTGCGGGTCCCGTTCGAATATTAACGAGAGTGCTGTTCTCCCATCGTCGTTCCGGACAAAGTTGCAGACAGGGAGTGGGCGAAGCTTAAGTTTGTACGAAATCTAGTGGCGCTTAACGCAGACTCATGAGTGGCTCGGAGAGTTAACTGCGTGCCGGGTAAAGCGTTGTCCGGATTTTAGTTGCAGCTTCTCCTAGACCAGAGTAGCGTTCTCCTAGTGGAGGACGAGGGGTTGTGTACAGGGCACGAAGGAAGCCGACTGGCGGCGTTCGCCCGGACCAACTATGACGAGGTTGAAGAGGCCAAGAGAAAGCCCTTATCTTACCTGAACTCCGCACCGCTATACATTTTGGGGGGGGGGCATTCATAAAGTCTCAAGTTAAGCCTCTTCCGTTCTCCGTCCCTCTTTGGTCCTTATAGTATATCTCCCCGCTCTTCGCATTCCACACACTTTGCTACTCACTCCGAGCCCGTGCTACATGTAATGTATGTAATGTACCACAGTATAACGGCGTTATGTATTTGATATTGGTGTACATAGCAGGGGAATGCACGGTTATATGGCCACGTTTTTTTTACCAGCGAGATAAGGAACGACTAATAAACTAATAAACTAATAAACTAATAAACTAATAAACTAATAAACTAATAAACTAATAAACTAATAAACTAATAAACTAATAAACTAATAAACTAATAAACTAATAAACTAATAAACTAATAAACTAATAAACTAATAAACTAATAAACTAATAAACTAATAAACTAATAAACTAATAAACTAATAAACTAATAAACTAATAAACTAATAAACTAATAAACTAATAAACTAATAAACTAATAAACTAATAAACTAATAAACTAATAAACTAATAAACTAAAAGACCAAAAGACCAAAAGACCAAAAGACCAAAAGACCAAAAGACCAAAAGACTACAAGACCAAAAGACCAAAAGACCAAAAGACTAACAGACTAATAAGCTAATCAACTAAAATTGATATGCATATATTTCTTGACCAAATACTGTCACGTTGAAATATTGCTGTGGATTCATAAACACCAACTCCTAGAAAGGGCCGGGTGATTGGCCCTGCCTCTAAGAAGATATAACGATCGGCCATATCACCCGACCAGCTATATCACCTTATATCACCCTGGATACTATACAAGGCGTGTCGGTATCGGTGTTCTCTCGCTCAGCGAACAAATCGAACTATCGATACACTGTGTACGTGTAAGTGGCTTCCGCCGACCCGGACAGGGAAGCTATAATCCGATACACATACAACTTGCAGCCTATTAGATCCCACGCTAACGGGTATGATGCACTCGAGAGTGGCATCGAGCCTCGCTTAACTCTCGTTTGTTATTCACAAGTACTTGGACCCCTCTAGCTCTTCCTCATCTCTTCCAATAGTTTGTCTTATTCCATGCCACCGACGGAGGATATTACTGTACTCGTGTACACACGTACACTACACAACACTGCGAAGGCCAACACTGCACAGACCCCCCATTAATGTTGCATACGCGACGCACAGTGAAACGGTAAAAGTAGCGCTGCACGACGTAGAAACTGCTGCCACTTTCACACACGTTTTACGATATAATGCTATGCTATTTTCTTACAAAATTTAACAGGTGTTTGACACCACGTCAGCCTGAATCGTCCGAGTACCGTTATCGTTACTTTCCCCACAATATATTTTATTCTTTCACACTATTGACAATTCGCGTTGCTAATTTCTTTCTTGTATTACTGCTTATTCTAATTTTTCCGAGACTGCTTGATCGTGAAGATTTTAGAAGGTTTTTTTTATTTTCTATTTAACCATCATAGGACTTGCTATGGAAGTAAATATGTCGGCTTGTGTATTACTTGACGGTAATGCTGTGCTATTTTGTCATAAAATTTAACAGGTGTTTGACACCATGTCAGCCTGAATTGTCGGAGTTACGACTATAGTTTCTTTCACTACGAACTATTTTATTCTTTTATACAATTGACACCGTGTACAATTAATTTTTCGTTGACTGATTTTTCAATTTTTTCTGAGACTTCTTGGTCTTGAAGATTTTACAAGATTTTTAATTTAAAAAAATGTTATTATCATACGACTAGCCACGGAATTAAATCTTTCGGCTTATGCGTTACTTCCTGCTTTTCTGAGTTTGAGAAGAATGCAGAAAATTGTCGCGAACTTCAACCGTGAATAAAGTTTGGAGTTCAAACACTGAGAAACTTCTTTGTAGGACATTGAACTTAAATACGATTTGGGAAAAACCCGCCACTGTCCGTTGTCAAATAACACGTTACAAAAGGATTCGACGTTTTTGTTTAATAAACGTCAATACTTGTCACTGCGCTCTGTCCCAACTTCAGCAGATCGTAATAGGTAAACGTACTCTGTTTGATACACAGAGAGCCGCACAGCAGCTCGAGAGAACTTTAAACGAAATATTAATAAACTCTCCTGCTGGTTACATCAGCAGCGATAACAAATAAAAAGATAAAGCTAGAGCGAGCCCAGAGGCAGCTCGCAAAGGGCACGCGGGAAAAATCCTGCCCGCGAAGGTTCCAGGACCTTCGCCCTCGCGGGAGCGAGAGAGAGCGAGCTCTCTGCTTCCCTTTATACGCAGGGAGCCTCTGTGTGCAATCTGCGTTCTCTGGGCACCTTTCCCTCGCAGTTTCACAAAGTTGCAAAAAAATTACAATTTTTTTTTCTCTTCCTTTCTCAACATTCTCGAGCGATAAAGTTTTGCTTCAATCGCGCTTTCCCTTCGTACCCTGTCGAACGTGCGGATGAAACTTGAAAGGGCAACAGACCCAACAAACTGTAGTGAAAAATAGGAAAAGAAAAATTTACTAACCTCACGCCACGTGCGATATACATTAATAATAATAATAATAATAATAATAATAATAATAATAATAATAATAATAATAATAATAATAATAATAATAATAATAATAATAATAATAATAATAATAATAATAATAATAATAATAATAATAATAATAATAATAATAATAATAATAATAATAATAATAATAATAATAGTATTGTTATTTGTACAGGTAAAGTCCGGCGTGCACAGGTTTTTCTCCTAGACATAATTTCTTTTTCTCACTTCGAAATGCACATTTTCGTCAAAGCTCTGCTGTCCCTGCTGTAAACAAAGCTGCGAGCCATTAATTCTTCCTCTAGTGTCCATCGAGCAATAAATAATATGCCCGAGACATTCATGGCTGCCGTATAACGTTTTTCGCTCTCACCCCATTTTCCCTCTAGCTTCGGTGCGAAACGTCCTGCCACAGTTATCAGCTCGTTATAAAAAAAAAGTCAGCGATGAATATGCATAAACGGCCCAGGAATAGAGAAAGATATAGTTGGGAACGACGCGAACATGCCGACCTTTAACGATCGCGGACGAGACGCGCAGCAAGCAAATTAAAATGTACAACGTTGCAGATGAAAACTTGTGTAATTTTACGGTTTCTCTCACGGCCGGGCAGACACGCGGACTACCCGCCACTTTCGGTTCTCCGTGAGCAAAAAATCCAATACTCCGCGTGTCAAGAGTCCAAGTAAATCCGACGGGACCGACGATGGGACGATTTGTCAACGCACAATTTTTTCAGACCCTTCTCCATCTTTCTACATCATGCGGGAAAAAAACGCCCACTCGTTTTTTAGCAGTGCGAGGATTAACGATTATTTCACCGACAATTTATCAGAAAATGTACATTTTCAATGAGAGTCCAAGAGGTTTGCTCAACCAATTGGATTGAACCTTTTTGAAGGCGTCAACTAAAATGTCGTCCATCACAGAACAAAAAATGTATTTTCTATAACGACTGAACAATTGTTTGTATTTTTGAGTATTGACGATTTGGACTCCTCGACGATACTTCGGAGACAAAAATCTCACGGACCAAGCTGGTCCATTTTACCCAGAATTCCGCTTTGCCCCGCTCCCCCTCATCTAATTGAATTCCACGAAAAAATGCCCACTCGTTTTTGGCCCTGCGGCGATTAACGATTCTTTTACCAACAATTTACCAGAAAATGTATTTTCAATGAGAATCCATGAGGTTTTCTCAACCCATTAGATCGAACCTTTGTAAAGGGGTCGACAAAAATGACGTTCATCTGAGATCAAAAAATTTATTTTCTATAATAATAAATTAACAATTGTTAATCATTTTGAACATTGACAATTTCGATTCCTCAACGATACTTCGAATATAAAAATGTCTCGGAAATACATGAAAGCTGGTCCATTTTGTCCAGAATTCTGTTTTGCCCCATTCCCCCCATCTAATTTTATTCCACGAGCTCGCCAATGAATCAAGCTCATTTTTTGCGGCGTGTCCCCCATATTCCACGAAAATTGGCCATCCCGGTCAACGCATCATTAGTCTTCCTCGCCGCTGTTGCTCCTGAGGGCAAATCCACGAATGTTCCACGATTCCACGGTGATATAAGCCTGTTCGTGCAACCCCCCGCGCGTCTACTTACCGGGGGATTTGGTCCCAAAAGTCCCTGACGTTACGCCTGCACGATTGTGGCTGTGGGATGTGCTCGATATATATTCGTAGCGTGCGATATGCGACGAGAGCCCACTGGTGAGGAGTCGCGATATAGTGAAGGGTGGATCGAGCCAGCGAAGCATACCGGGGAAGCATCGGTCCATTTTAGGGAAACTGCCTCACGGCCTCGAGGGTACATTTCCCTCGGCGTACCTTCCAACCCTAAAGCACGAGAGAAGCTCCGCTGCCAGAACGGAGAGCATCATCAGCGAGAGCAGCAGTAAGCGACGACGTTAGTGGATTCATCATTCAAACATATTTGGCATAGGTCTTCGGCGAGCTCTCCGTCCCTCCGACTCTATCCGAAGTAATCCGTCGTGTATATATATATATATATATGCAGAACCCATTGGATGCTTCGCCCTTAGAGCGGCATCACGGTGGTATCGCTAGAATTATGTGCATTTAGGTAATACGACGGGCCGAGAATTCTTCGCGGTACGATAATAAAATTTGTACTTGCGCCGCGGGCGAAATTCGACCTAGCAGTGCAGAAAAATGTAAAGTAAGATTCTCGTTTAAAATTCTCGATAGCGAGATAACGGTACGTGAGGTGGGATGGTAATTTTCATTGAAGAAGTCACCATTCTGTAAGGTCATGGTTTTCGAAGTGTCCGGTTGGCAATAAATCACGTTTTTCGAAAGCGGTTTCGTTAGAAATACTGCAGGATGCACACTGACTGTTGGGCTTTGGTGAGGTGGGTTTTGATAAATTGGGCTTTGATAAGTTTGGTTTTGATAAGTTGGTCTTTGATAAGTTGGGCTTCAATGAGTTGGGCTTTAATGAGTTGGGCTTTGGTGAGTTGGGTTTTTGTGAATTGGGCTTTGGTGAATTGGACCTTGGTAAGTTGAGCCTTCCTAAGTTGGCCCATCGCGGATAAATCGTCCATCTGGTGAATCGGGCCGGGTAGACTTTCATCTCGGAGTAATCCAACGGAGAGTTGCACACTTCAGATGGCAAACGTACCGCTCCACATTCGCTCCTTTTTTCCTGCTTCATTTCATCACCACGATAATACAGATTTCGCACTCACTTATCATGGACCTAAGAAAATTCGTTGTTTGATCCCTGGGGTGAAAAAAGAACTCCGAACAAATCATTGGGGGATGGAAACTACGGGGTGCTAAGGATGCCGGAGGTTGTGCAGCGCAACAGTGAAGACGAGCCCCCGGGGACGAGGAATCCGAAGGTCGCTGCACACCCTCTATAAGACCCTCGTCACTTCCTGCACTACTCTCAATGACGAATGGCGTGATCTCCTAACTATCGATGCCTGGTGTGTGTGTGTGTGTGTTATGTGTATATATATATTTCATTCAACACCGCTATCTCTCGCCTCTTTCATTTCTGTGCCGGTATAGTCATTAATTGCCGACCTTGTTAGCGCCTCCATTGTACAACAGGGACATCGATCCTGCTCTCGGCCAGCTTTCCCAATGGTGCACTAGCGCGAAGTGCAACGCGGACGACCACTGGGAGGCACCGGAGCGCATTGTCATGCACCTCCGAGCCATGGCACATAATAACAACAATAATTCCCGAGGTCCTTTGTAGTTTACGCCTTCGGTCAACTCGACACGATCCTTCTTTCTCGTCTTCGTCACATTCGTTTGGGTGTCATTCTCTTCATTCCCGCTGCGTCGGGCTCACTTCCACGAGTCGACTTGTTCTCGCGCCAGATTTTTATTCCGCACCCAATATTCTATTGCAATGGCTCTACCAGTGGAACATACGTGACAAAAATTCTTCCATCTGAAAAAAAATTCATTTTCCGAAATAGCGGAATGTATTGTTGCGGATTTATTCGTTCACTGAATGGCTTTCGCGCGAAGCTGAAAGCTCGAAGCTATTCGCGAGGAACTTCAGACATGCGGAAAGCCTGGCAGAAATTTTGGGGCGTTACATCAGGGCCGGAAAAAATCTGGAAAGACCTGACCAGGCCCTGACAAGTCCTCGATGTAACGCTTCAAAATTCCTACGTAGGTAACGAAGAAAGAATTAATAAATTCGTCAATTGCCACTGTGCCGCTTGACTGTCCACAAATACTGTTATCCGGAGATCGATAACGATCTGAGAATGAAACGGCCTCAACCCATAAACACTTTAACAAAATTATTGAGTCCTTTTAATTCTTAGATTTCCGCGTCGTCCGGATTATTTATTTTCCCGAGACCTTTCGAGTCGATGCACAAAAAATTGGAAAGTTTACCCATTTATCGTACTATTTTCACGTTATTCACGGCTCCGCAACAGGGCGCAATATTAACTGTCCGCTTCTCGAAATAAACATCGCAACACAGCGAGACCCGGGTGTCCACGCGGTTGCCATTTCGGTCGGCGGGTGACGTTGACGCTCCTGTCGCGCGCTTCAACACCCACTGGATCCACTGCAATATTGACCTTCTTCCAGTACGTGGGAAGAGTGCACGAAGGCGAGAACCAGCGACGTTCTCGATAATTAACTGGAGCGTGGGTAGAAATACGAAGCTTCGGTTGATACCCGGCAATAAATCAGTAAAAATAAAGCTTGACCCTTGAGGATTATTGGGGGGCAAAAAAAATGTTGCATCTGCGCGTCGACTTCACCTCGCGGTCTTTCGGCGGGGATTTCCCGAGATATCCGGAGAAGCGAAGTATCGGAATAGAAGGCGCGATGGTCTACGTTATATATATTAATGCCACGACGCAGAGGCGGAGGATCCGACCGGTAGGTAGCTCATAACGTGGCCAAGGTCGATCGTGACAGAGCCATTATTAAGGATAACACTCGCCGAATGAGGAAGTCACGTAGAAAACGCGACGTGACCGGCCGCCTTCCCTGACCGACAAAAATCTCATCGAGAAAGCGATACACAACGGACGTGTGAAGACGCACCCGTAAAACCCAAAAGCTCTTCGACTCCAGATCCGTTGGAAATTTATCCCGAAATCGCCGCAAACTCTGTTTCAAAATAGATCTTCAAAGAACAATTTTTCTCATACATCTTTCCTGCGATGAAGACTGCATGCAAAAACATGGGACAAGTAAACAGAAGTCAGCGAATCGAAACACCTCATCGATCAACCACGGTAGAGAAATGCGAGGTGCTTCGCTACTTTTTTATGGACGATTGATCTATCGGAGTTCTTTCATATGAGAACATCCTAAGTTGCCAGAAGTAAAAAAGCGGAATGCTGATCGATAGCGCCACAAGATTCCGATCAGGCGGGTCATCGAGCTACTTGACCCAACAATGAAACGGTACCAAATGGTACCTTGCCAGCGAATCGGGCATACCCGACCAAGGAGCGAAAAACTTCTTGGCAAGAACAACGCGAAGTCCACCAAAGGAGGGAGGATCAATAAACCCCTAACCCTCAGGAGCCCCCCCCCCGGCAAGGTCTTACCTGACCCGAGGAGGTGAAACGTCGTTACAAGACGATCGTGCCGATCCGTCGTAAAAGGTGAGGAAAGTATTCCGGAACATTTATACATACCATCGCGAAGGACAAAGAGAGTGAGTGGAGCGAGAGGGCACAAGAAACGAGGCAGAGGAAGAGACAAGGGACAACTGGGCCAATCGATACCGCACCGAGAGCCAGCGACGGCACCAGCACCATCGGAACCACCAGCAGCGGCGGCGGCAGCAGCGGAGTTTGGAGTCGGAAGCCCGCGGACGAGAAGGTCGGGTTACGGGGGTGAGCGGGAGAGCCGGAGAGCCGCGGAAGCGTTCGCCGCTGTGGAGAAGCCACCTTCCGCAAAAGCAGCCCGCCGCGCGGCGCCACCGTAGTCCCGGTTTCCTCTCTTCGTCTCGTCATCGGTTCACGAGGGATCCCCATGGCGCGATGGCTGGGAGGCCTAGAGGCGCATCGGCCGCGGTTCGAGGCCTCCGACGACGAGGCATACGCCCCTCTGCTTCCCGCCCGGCGATGTACACGTACACACCTATAAACATGTATACCTATGTAGATCATTCCGTGAGGGTAGAAACGGCTCGAGGCATGCGCACAACACGTCCACCCCTTGCATTTACCAGTTTATCACAACGTACAACCAGCATCGTCAAATGTTCATCGCTCCTCTGTCTCAGCGTCATTGCGATCGTCGCCTCATTAATCGCCGATCGAGAACATCCGCGTGAAGACCCTTGTCTCGCGAGGCCGCGACAGTCGGATTCGGTGGCGTTTCGCGGATCCGCGAGACCAGCCCGAGAGAGACACCCTGTTTGTTTGTACACCTGCCGCGCGGAGGCGAGCGAGAGGGAGCGTGCGTCGCGTTGCGTCCGTGTGAGAGAAACGGTGAAAACGGCGCCAGGCGGGAGCAGAAACGTACGCCACGGCGCACCGGCGGGGCCGACGACTTTCCTCTCATCTCGCGCATCACCCGAAGCGCCAGCCAACTTTCACCCTTAACCTTAAAGCTGTCTCGCTAAAACGCCTCTTCGCGATATCGACGATAACGTTACTCCGCGCTGTGCCTCAACGGACTCGCGTTCTTCGAGCCTTCCCGCCTCGAGCTATCGGCTTTATTCGTTGATTTCGACGATTTTTCTTGGGAACCTCAGGAGCCTCAGGACTCCCAACAGTGGCGGAACGACCAAAACACAGCGATGCATTGCCACGGTAAAGGGGTCAATGGCTTTGCCTAAACCACGCGAACCACACAGCTGCAACACAGTGCCACGAGTTGTTTGATCGATCAAAGTCTATTGCCAACCTACCGACTTGCTGTTGCGACGCTTGGAGTCGTTAATGCGGTTTCACCGGTCTGTGCGCGCCACAACAACAAAGTATCACCGGTCATTTCTTGGTGCAGAATCGCGCGTGTTCTCAGTGCTTCCGACAATTCCCCTGAACGCTACAGCTGTCCGCTACCTCGTGCTGGCGCTCCGACCAATTAGGACCGCGGTGCATTAAGACCGTCCGAGCCGTCACGGATGACGTTGACAAGACGGCTAGCATCGCACGAGGAAACTATGCGGGTTTACATCCAGTGAGAAGGTCTCTGCCAGCGACTGACTGACGGTCTGCAACCTCATCGGTGGCACGAGACTACTTCATCGACCTAGCTTTGCACTCCTATCAAGGGACTTCTTTGATTCGCTGCGACAATCGACGTCTTTGACATTGCTGGCGCTCCTAATTCTGAGGTAATCGCTGAGGATGAGGAACCTCCATGGTTACATCCATTCGGAACTCACCTAGGATCGATGACAAGAGATTGATTCCCAACCTGACTCGATAAGAACGACTGATCTTGAACATTGACTGTTCCCATCCGGAAATGAGCACATCCGGCAAGTGAAACGTGGCCCTCCAGTCCTTGATTCATTGAGAAGCCACATCGGCCTCAACGTCAGCTATGTTGCATCAGTACTACACCCAGGAGGACATAGATCGCGTCGGTGAGTTTACGAGCGTACATGTATGCGGGGTACACAACGAGTCGAGAGAGAATGAAGAGGAGATTGTGTGTGAAGAAGCGTTTAAAACATTGTGCAGTATAAACGCTCGAGTGGCTCTCGTCAGCCCACGCCCCATCGGCACTCATCCCGTTGTTTCGAGATGAAAGGGCCTTGGATGCTGGGGGTGTTGTGGCAGCGTTGTTGGGGTACTCACGTCGGCACGAAGGCGACACTGCGGAACACGCGTCTCTGGTCGGGCATCTTTTGCCAGGGAGCCGTGGAAGTGTCGATTTGTGTCGGCACTCGGTACCATTCAGAAACAACGGACGAGTTGATCGTACCGCGTGGCTCGGAGCAACCGAGAGGTCTCTCAGGCGCCTTTATTTCTTTCGCGCTGTAATGGATTTGACGAGTCGAATCTCGGCGGCGACTCCTTCGACGGGATTATCGGCGGTACCGGAGCTTTTTGCGCGACTTTGACGACCGGCGCTTTACAAAGGGGGCATAACGAACCAGACGAGACAACCTAATGAGGATAGACACGTAGGACACGAATGCCGCGATGCTTTGTGACACTCGACTCCTTTTGACGCAAATGGCGAAATCTCCGCCGAGCCGCTCTTCGAACGCGCCAAAACTTTCATGGGACGCTCCGGTACACTCGTACCGTGCTCGGGATCGGCGGGAATTTAACGAAGCCGTGGATTCTGCGTCGTTATCGGTACGATAAATTCAGGGGGATTGTTTATCCGGTTTAAATACGATTCGGTGGATCGAATGGAATGTTTTTGTACACTGTAGTGCGATGGGCGTCTGTCGGGTTTATTGGCGTCGATGATGCGGGGAGAGCGGGGCAAAATGGAACCCCGGGACAAAACAGATCGCGGAAAATTTGTATAAATGTAACGCTGTCGTATTATTTGTTACACATGTTTATGATACGTTTCCACATGTATTTTATCACTTTGTTATATCGTCAGCCGATAAACCGCAAAAACGTAATATCGATTAATATGTAAAACATATTAATCGAGGTTACGTCTCTCTATTTTTTTATTAGTGTAGCACAAATGCTGCGTTCGCGAAACGATTTTTTAAAGAAAATATACAGTCTTAAAAAAAATTCTGTAAACGTTACGGTCAGAAAGTTTTCCACAAGAATGTCATTACATATATTTTTTTATTTCAGTCTACATTTTTAACTGGGTTCTTCAAAACTAAAAATTGTAACGTATGTTGAAGACAAAAAAAACTGATTCAACCTTTTCGATTGAATTTTTTTTGTCATAAGTATAATTTCTACCGGCATAATCGCCGAGCCGATAACACTGGAAATAAGGGGATTCCAGAAATTTTCAAATGGAAATCTTAGCGTGCGATATGGCGTCGTCATGCTTATATGAGTGAAACGGTACAGGGTGTTTACCGCCCTGCCAGTTCGGCCTCGTTCTCGATATCTCTTTGGCTTGTCGGGTATAAAAGCAGCACGCACGCCACGGTATTTCCGCCGTGAACGTGCTTATTTGGTAAAATGTATGCAGCTTAGGGAACCCGGAGATCCGAGCGTGTACAGTGTTCAACCGGTGAGAGCTCTCAGTCGTACAACCCCCTTGTACTCCGGATTATATTAAGTTCCACGGGTATTTTCGCTCCCGTAGCTGCTTGTACGCCTCATCCAACGCCTCGCTCTCCTCGTTCTTGCCGAGAATTTAAATTGGACCAAATACGTTGCGAGAGAAATGAAGGAGCGAAATAAAATGGGACGCGCGTGCATGCCGGTATAAAGGCCTGAACGAATTTCGTTCTCTCGTGTAAGCTCCGAGAACTCGATATACTTCTAAGTATATGCCTCTCGTAATTCTTGTAATAAATTATCATCAGTTTCTGCTATACGCTCGATTCATGCTTCTGCTGAATATGCCATACGAATACCCGAGTATTCAGACTGGAAAATACAAATTTCTTGATTATTAACATTAACTTTATCGGCAATCAATCGGGAAACACCCCGTTTCTTAACGGGCTCCTGAGATTTGACAATACGCGACATTCAAACGGTTCGATAACTGGTAAAATAATTTCGAAGAATTGTGAATAAAATTCATAGTTGGTCGAAAAATATAAAAATGTTAAAGTGTTAAAATATTTAAATGATCGAATAATATTTATTATTATGAATGGGTAAAACTGAGGAATATTGCACACCCCGATAACATAAATTAATGATACACTCAACCGATCATTATTCACCACTTTCACCCTATTAATCAACTTTTTCGTTGACAAACAAAAAGGCAAACAATTTGAAAGATTCGCGAACCTCCAGCTAATCATCACTGTCGTAGAACAAGACGACTCATCTGCATTCAACAAACATCTGTTGTCCACAAAATATTTTAAAAGTATATCGTAGTCCATTGTCAAAATCCTTGTTAAATATAAAAATAAAAAAATGCCCGCGCCTCAGGTCCCAAAATTCCACCCAACAAAAAATCCCCACCCGCTCCCGACAAACGTTCCCAAAACAATTCCCGTCAAGAATATATCGCCTAGAATCCCCCGTCCACCGTTCAGCGAGCTCTCCCACAAACACATCCGCAATTAAGCCCACCAATTGTCTTTCCCACTGTTCCACCCGTCGAGAAAATAATTGATCCCCGCTGCTGAAGAGTCCGTCAGCAGAATCCACCCTGAGCCCCCCACACACGCACGCGAGCGTGTATTCCGATTCTCCATAGTCTAAAAACATATTGAATATCGCGAAAGTGGAACTAAATCGTGAAACAATGGATCCGGCCGAAGACTGTGCAAGTATAGTTGGCTAGGCCGAGCGAACGCCATACGCGGTTGGACTCTCGTGAAGGCATTGTTAACGCGCCAGCGGTCCGGTACGTGTATTTCGGAGCTTCCGAGCCCGGAGAGATAGACGGAGAGGGCACATATCGAGCCGCGTTAGTTCGGTATTGTGTGTACGCGCTTTAAGGCCGTCCATAGCCAACGGGGTAGCGCGTTAGCAAATTAGAATGGTGCACGTGGCCGGCATGAGTCGCGCACCCGTAACCCAGCCTCTGGGTTCTGCCGCCGTGTCTGTCGGGCCTGGCGCGCTCTATTGCGTGGGGGTTGGGTTTGGATTTGTAAGCCCTTCGTTCTCGTCCGCATACACCATTCCTCCTATAGTAGTGGCAGAAACGTTGCGCGCCTCACAGCTTCTCGCACTCCGAATATCCAATCCTCTCTCAGTCGCTCGCTCTCCGGTTCTTGCTCCTCCGGTGACTATCCCGCTTTGTCTGGCGCAGTGTGTTTGCCACGAGGCAGAGACCCATCGGCAATTACGACGCTTTATTGGGTGGGGTTGCGTGTTGCGCGTGGAATTAATGCTATTCGCGAGCGAGGAGCCTCGAAGCGGCGCGGAGGGAGATTGAGGGAGATACAGGGATGAGGGATGACAGAAACCTAGCAGGAAGCAGAAACGGATCTGGCGGCGCGGGGGGTGAGAGCGAAAAAACGGACCTCCGTGTTGCCCCTCCGTTTCAGATGGGATCTTCGTTTTTTCTTCAACGCCTTGCGAGATATTCATAAAAATGGTCCGTTTTGCCCCCTCCGTGTTGTCGCTCCGTTTGAGACGGAATCTTAATTTTTTTTCAACGCCTTGCGAGGTATTGATAAAAATGGTCCGTTTTCCCCCTCGGTGTTGTCGCTCCGTTTGAGACGGAATCTTAATTTTTTTTCAACGCCTTGCGAGATATTGATAAAAATGGTCCGTTTTGCCCCTTCGTTTGAAACGGAATCTTCGTTTTTTTTCAACTTCCTGCGAGATATTGGAAAAAATGGTCCGTTTTGTCCCTCGCCGATCATGCTGCAGAGAGGGCTCGATGTAATGCGGAAAAGGTGTTTTTCCTGATGGAATCAATCTTGACTAGGTCAATCAGTGACGTGTGATTTTGTTCGTGTATCGAATAATTATTGAAACTTTCGCATAGAGCGGGACTGATCTGACGTCGGGACAATTGATCGAACGAAGGAACAATTTTTTATTCATTATTTTAGGTACAATGGCTGATTGTAGGTGGAGTTACCAATTAGCCTGGTGCACGATGGTAGTAAAGGGAATTAAAAAAAAATTCTATGTTCATTCACGATGAGATATTCAGCGAGACGAGTGATATTGTTCGTTGATTGGTACTGCACGGAAAAAATTACGGGGACAAGTGTATTCGAAATATATTCGAGATATATATCTTTTTTTTGCGTTTTAGCTTTGCAAGTTTATCGTCGTATATTAAACTTTACTTTTTTCACGCGGAATGCTGGACAATCATCGTATTATTAATTCTAAGGGTTGAATTTTAAGACGTTCGTTTGAACTTAAGATCGAATCCCAGTTCGAACTTGATTTTGAGCTTAAGTTTGATGTTACATTCGAACTTAAACCTGAACACAGCATCCAGATATAGATTTTCGATTCTCAATATCGAACTTGAACTACAATCGAATTTGGGTTCAGACTTAAGATCAAACTTAAGCACGAAATCAATGTCTAACTGTGAGCAACCTTAAGTTCAAAGTAACGTTTTAAAATTCGACCCTAAGACCAATAATGAAAAGTCGGATGTCGAAAAAAAAAAATGATTGCCCATCGCACTGAAATTATCTGCCACGAGGGTGCTTTCCGTAATCAACGGTATTTACGACTATCCGAGAAAGAGAATTTTTTTCCCTCTCGGTTGCGATTCGTGGGCTCGATCTTGATCCCTCTCGTTCCTCCCAGCTGCGAAGCGGGATAAGGACAATAAAAGCACTGGCCTCGGGGACTCCATATCAGTCTGGCATCCACGGCAAACACACACAGTGGCTGGACCGCCCGCAGCCATCAACCTTTCTCCTGGACGAACACTTGTGGCACCTTTTTGCGTTGCTGCGGTAGCGAAAAACTTATGGCAGCGGGGAAGCAAGCGTGCAGAGTAGCCAGCAACGTTGTTATCAGCAATCTAGGCTCGAACCGTGCCCTCCCCGCCCCCGCTTATCCGCGGCAAGACTCGCTGAGACCGCAGCAACTGCTTCTCGTGCGTGCCAAAAGCTCATACACACTCGCCTGCACGTGAGAATGTCGCCCGAGGCAATGTTCTTCCCATCCGGCGACACTTTCCTATTTTCTATTCAATTTTTTTTTTTTTTTTTATTTCTCGCCGCTGCCCTTCTCGTTTATCATAACAATATTGTTTTTTCACTTAACTCACACGCCGGAGCCTTTGAGGCA
Source organism: Ichneumon xanthorius (assembly GCA_917499995.1). Taxonomy (NCBI): domain Eukaryota; kingdom Metazoa; phylum Arthropoda; class Insecta; order Hymenoptera; family Ichneumonidae; genus Ichneumon; species Ichneumon xanthorius. The sequence goes on from OU824201.1 coordinate 14,164,481, forward strand.
CCATTTTTTTTTCAACCTCAAAGATCAAAGGTCGTTGGGTAAAAAATGTGTCGTTCGAAACGAAAAATCTATGCTTCGAGGGGTCGAAGTGTCCAATTGAAACAGCTCGCGAACGCTGTTGTGGTGAAAAACAAAAATTACTTTAGTACATTCGAAAACGATATTTTGCCTCTCGTTTTGTGATAATAAAAAAATAACGAAAATAAATACATAAAAATAAATTTTTTAATTTCTTTCGTACATTCGCGAGCGATATTTTGCCTCTCGTTTTCTGATAATAAAAAAATAATAAAAATAAATAAATAATAATAAATACATAAAAATAATTAGAAAAAAATGATTTTCGTACATTCGCAAGCGATATCTTGCCTCTTGTTTTCTGCTAATAAAAAAAATCGGGGGGTGCCGTAACGAATGACGAGCCGACAGGGAGATGTATGTACATGTACCGTATTTGGGACGTCGAGCGAAGCCTGCTCGGGGGATTAGAATAATTTCTGAATTTATAGGCCAGGGTCGCGGAGACGTGGACTGGCAGGGGATTCTCTCAAAGCTCCTTCAACCCCCTAGGCCCGTTCGTTCGTGCGTTCGAACCCCCCCCCCCCCCCCCCTGTGCTCATGCCGCTAATGAGCACGATAGAGCACGGAATGGCAATGCTCGACAATGCCGAACCAACCAGGTCTCGACTTATCCCCTGGAGAGGATAAATAAAGCACGAGTTATAACGATGGGAGTCGGTTGCTCTGGTGCAGTTACGGCATCTGTCACGTGTTTACGCGGCCCACTTGCCCCCTATCCCGCCCAGCTGTTTTTATACGAGAAATCGCGCTCTTAACCCACTTTGGCAAAATCGAGCGACACTTTTTTTTCGGAGGCCTCTTCACCCGGCACTTCTATTTCCCGATTCGTCATCATTCCACGATTAATCGATCCTAAAGTGGGTTTACGAAAAAACCGTTTGCATTAGTCGAAAAACATAATATTCGTTGATCATTAAATTTGATCAACGCTTCAGGAGCTTGCGGAGAACTCGTCGCAATATCTTCGACGATACGATCGGGTGAAATTACGGTGAAATAAAAATTCGAATTTTTTTTCATAACCCATTTGTTCCTATCCCGCCCAGATGTTTTTATACGAGAAATCAAGCTCTTAACCCACTTTCGCAAAATCGGCCGACATTTTCTTTTTTCCGAGGCTCCTTTTACCGGCACTTGTGTTTCTCGATTCGTCATCGTTCCTTTCCACAATTAATCGATCATGAAGTGGTTTACGAAAAAACCGTTTTCATTAATTGTAAAGCACAAGATTCGTTGATCATTAAATTTGATTAACCCACCAGGACTTTGCGAAGAACGCGTCGCAATATCTTCGACGGTGCAGTCGGGAAGAATTATGTTGTAATAAAAATTAGATGTTTCTTAACCCACTTACGTTTTTATAGACCAAATTGCGCTCTTAACCCACTTTGGCAAAATAGAGTGACACTTCTTTTCTAGACGCCTTTACTGGCATTTCTGTTTCTTCATTCGCCATCATTCCCTTCCAGAATTAATCGACCCCGAAGTGGGTTCACGAAAAAACAGTTTGCTTTAATTGCAAATCACAAGATTCGTTGATCGTTAAATTTGATTAACCCACCAGGACTTTGCGAAGAACGCGTCGCAATATCTTCGACGGTGCAGTCGGGTAGAATTATGTTGTAATAAAAATTAGATGTTTCTTAACCCACTTACGTTTTTATAGACCAAATTGCGCTCTTAACCCACTTTGGCAAAATAGAGTGACACTTTTTTTCTAGACGCTTTTTCCTGGCATTTCTGTTTCTTCATTCGCCATCATTCCTTTCCACAATTAATCGACCCCGAAGTGGGTTTACAACAAAACCGTTTGCATTAATTGCAAAGCACAAGATTCGTTGATTATTAAATTAGATTAACCCTCCCGGAGCTTGCGAAGAACTCGTCGCAATATCTTCGACGGTACACTCGGGTAGAATTACATCGAAATAAAAATGAGAATTTTCATTTTTTTAAACGTTGATTGGCAGTGTTGATTCGCCCGTCTTAACCGGCGATTCGTCGGTGCCTTAACCCTAATTTGAATTCGTGCAATATCATTTGTTTTAACAAAGGGTTCTTGCGGAGGGTCGGTGAATTCTCGTCTGTGTATACTGTACCTATCTCTGGCAGCAGCAGCAAGCAGCCCGAGAGCTTTGCCAGCATTAATGCGCGCTCCACTCCCGCCTGCTTCCAGTGTATCTGATTATACCACAGTCAGCGCGAGTTTTGGCTCTCGAGCTAGCTTGCCCCTCCTCCCCCCCCCTCCCGCCGCTCGATCTCTCTCTTGCTCACTCGGCTGGCAGTGATGCCAGCTTCGCATGAAAGGAAAAGAGTTAAGTCCGGGGCCAAGTGCAAGAGATAAAGGACCGTACAGAGCCGCGGAGAATTGGAGGGGGGAGAAGGGGTGGTGGGAATGGCGCACCAGCAAGCCTATCTACAGTATTATAACTCCGGAACTCCGTAGCTTCTTTGTTAACAGGGCGGCAATTATCGTTTTTATTATCTCTGGCTGACCTTTTAGCGAGCGCGAAGACTCGAAGTTCGGTTTGTCTGGCGTTATGTGGGTCGTATCGTTCCTGCGGCTAAACGACAGTGGCTGCAACGTAGAGTGGTTTGAATGTTCGCGCCAACATTCAGCGCCATCTGCGCGCCATTCGCGTGAGAAGTAGCCCAAAATGGCGGCGCTGTTGGGCAGTGTATCAGGTGGACGCAGAAAAAGTCGGCACGTAGGCTGTACACCGTGAATGTGGGCACGCAAATGTACGACCACCAATAGGCTGTACACCAAGTCAAATCCACGCCGAGAGAGTTTGCAGACTGCCAACTGAACACTCGACAACTCAACACAAGTTTAGAGTACTTCAGGTCGCTGAGTCAAATGCTCATGTCATGACAAATGCTCATGTCATGACAAATGCTCGTGTCATGACAAATGCTCGTGTCATGACAAATGCTCGTGTCATGACAAATGCTCATGTCATGCCAAATGCTCATGTCATGACAAATGCTCATGTCATGACAAATGCTCATGTCATGACGATATAAAAGGCGCTAGGTCGCAACGCAATATCAAGAGCGCGTAGTTCGAGCATGATCGTTATCATGACACTTTAGGTATAGATTCTCCTCAAGGGTAGTGTTGCTATTGTATTGTTGACGTAATCAATCATATGTATTGTTGACGTAATCGATCATAGGGATATCACTCGAGAATGGCTCCCCTGAAGTTGAAGTATGCGGTCATTTGTGTGCAGTTGTCGTGTGTTCTATTGGTAGTGTGTTCACTCTCTTACGTGCAGAGTTGACTTTGTGTGCAGTCTATTCGAGGTCATACCTTTCAGTGCTCACATTCACGGTGTACAGTCTTCGTGTTGACTTGTCTTCGTGTCGACTTTTCCTGTATCCACCTGATATGTTGCCCTCTGTTGGGTCAAATGTGTGTTCTGTTTTACAGTCGGTTGCCAAAAATAGTTACCGGCGCAGCCACTGGACGTGCCGAATTTTCTAGAGAACAGAAATTGTTTTTATTATGTCTAGCTGACCTTTCGGCGAGTGCGAGAACAAAAATAGTTACCGGCTCAGCCACTGCAGGCCGCGCTTTTCCTAGAGAACAGAAATTGTTTTTATCATCTCTGGCTGACCTTTTAACGAGCGCGGAGACTTAAGGTCCAGTTTGTCTCGCAACCCCTTACAGTGTTTTGAATATTCGCGCCATTTGCGCGCCATTCGCGTAAGAAGGGCTCCAAAATGGCGGCTCTGTTACGGCAGATGCCTCTTAAGCATCGGGCATTATAATTAGGGGTCTGTTCTGTTTTACAGTCAATTTCCAAAAATAGTTACTATCGACGCCATTGGAGGTGCCGAATTTTCTAGAGAAAATATATTATTTTTATTACCTCTTTCAGCGAGCCCGTGAAAGTTCAGTTCGTCTGACGTTGTGTTGGTCGAATCGTCACTGTCGTTCCTGTGACAGTAAGTAAAGTACTTTGAATATTCGCGCCCACATTCGGGACCATTTGCGTGCCATCCGGATAAGAAGGTGCCCAAAATGGCAGCTCTGCCAGGTCGAATGCGTCATAAGCTTCGGGCATTATTGTCAAAGGTGTCTTCTGTTTTACAGCCCCTTGCCAAAAATAGTCACCGACGCTGCCACTAGAGGCGCGGAACTTTCTGAAGACCGGAAATTGTAACTGATCCAAGTACGTAATCAATGTTCAGGGTCCTGCGATGATACAGATAAGTTCTCGAGTCTCTACTTCGTGAGATGAAACGAGGCGGAACGAAATGATGTTCGAGACGCGTGTGGACACGGCCGATGGTCGATCATTGAAAAGCTTTCCGTCCATCGCTATGGGTTTGCGGTCGGCGAGCGTTCCGTCGATTCCGCCCAGAGCAAAAGGCGGTACGAGTGCGGAGAACTTGAAAAGCTCAGACAGACAGAAAAAAAACGAAAAAACACCCCGGGGAGAAATAAAAATAAAAAAAGAACCTTGCGGAGAGAGTGAACGGTATGAACGGGAGGAGGAAAAAAAACGGAGGGTGGCCGACAGGGCGGTGGGGCGAAGGTGAACGATAAAGCGAGAGGAATCGATGAGAATGAGAGAAATGAATTGAAAGCCGAGCTTGTACTTCTGCAGTTCTCTTGCGGGGTCTCGGGCGATAGATGAGTGGGAGGCCTTGGCGCATCTATCGTCCCGCAAGCCCCGCGGCCCGCCGTCGGGAGCCATTGCGGTCATGGTCCGCGCTGGATACATACACCCGAGTCTCACGGTGAAGTTGACCCACTACAATTTCCGCAATCTGCACCGCCGCGGGCATAAACCGCCGGATACCGCAGAATGGCTGATCAGCTTTACCGTACGCCGAATCCTTGCGGTACATAAGCAACGTGCTTGTACATAGCGCACTTGCGCGGTGAAAACGCAGCTCGTAAGGGAGTTCGCTGGACTCCACTCGCTCCCCATTGGGGAGCCTTTTATTATTTATAGACAGCGGCGGTAACGTTCGAATGGAAATAACGAGGTTTCTTTCTCGACGAGCGCCAACTGCGACGATATTCAGCTGCGGAGTTTGTTGCCTTATCGGGCGCGGCAGCTTACGTTAATGTTGACTGTGGGGAGGCTAAGATATCGGGCTCGGGCAGGCTGAGAATCAATGCAAATCCTCGGGAAGCGTTGATCGATCATGTTCAATCATTTTCACTAAAGTTCTATTCCGTACACCCAGAAAAAAAATTAATTTGACGGCCACCGGTTATTTGGTTTAAGTAAAATATTTATTTGATTTAAATAAATAGTTACATAAATGAAATAAATATTTATTTAAATCAAATAACTATTTTACTTAAATCAAATAAACGGTGGCCGTCAAATTAATTTTTTTTCTGGGTGTATACATTCTGCTTAAGGCGCAGTGGAAGTTCTTCACCCCGCGCACGGAAAAAGCATTAGTCTTCAGCGTTAATGAAAAAATCTATCGTATGCACCAACAATCTTACACAGTAAAAAAGATTTGTATATTTAACAAACCTTTTTTGTCCACAAACCTCCACAATTATTTTGGTGTTTATTGCACAAAAAATATTTGCAAAATTGGCAGACATTTTTGTAAAATGGGCAAGATTTTTTTTGTAAATTTAACATGGAAAGAATTGTGACCGTTTGTGGACAAGAAATGTTGGCACCTATTTTGCTGTTTACCCAGGTCGAGCAAGTCTGGCGTGTGGTTAACATCTATGAGTCTGGTCAGTCTGGTACCAGTGCTGGGATGTCACAGCCAGCCGGACCAACCTGAGTACGGGTGCGCGAACTTTTGGTAGACGCGCATAATAGGTCTACAGCGGGTCTACCGTAGACCGAATTTTTGAAGAGTGTGTCAATTTCGTTTAACCTCCAGTTTCCCCTATATTAATTTTCAGACAATGCTGGTTTCCAGTCTATATAAATTAATAATCCTTCGGGCAAGTGAAAATCTCCGCTATTCGGATACTAAACAGCCCATCAACCGGCGACTCTCGACGTCTATCAACGATCCACGGCACGGTTAGCCCCCGCTTCGGTCGGACTTGCTATCGCGGCCTTTCCACGATAATCGTATGAAATTTAACCGGCGCATTCCCGACGACCCTTCGAACTAATCACACTCGTTGCTGGAAACTCCCGCTGCGAACACGGCGAAACACGCTGATTTAATTTCGTTTGTCGAGCGATGAAACTTCGCGCGTTTGTTACATTAAAACCGTACCGTACACCCCCGCACCCAGCGATAAACCGAGGCGCGACAGTTGCACGGGCGAGGGCTGTTGGGCGCCGAACGAGACCCCGATCAAAATCGGTCCGCAGTTTGGCGTGTTTTTCTCGTTTTGACAGTATACGTACAAACACCCATCGACCGTTACAATTTCAACTTTGCGCGGCGTACATGCTGTTATTGCATTATTTCAGCGAGCACTGAAATACGCGACGAACAGTTGGGGAGGACAGAGCACGCTCGTGGACCGAGCTTGCGGTCCACGTCAATTCACCGAAGTACGTGTGTTTCTGCAATGACGGCCATGACGCAGCTTTGCAACTTTTTTATCGGTGTCACCGATAAAGCTTCGCGTATAGTGGGGGTTTTTTTTTTTTTTTTTTTTTTTTTTCTGTCTGCGGGATTATTATGTATCGTGACGATGAGGACTAATGGGATTTGGCTGCAACGAAGGAGCTACGGGCAGCTGAGCTGAGCGAGAGAGTCGTCTCGCCACGGTCTCTGCCTCTATCGCTACGCAAGCCGCGGACGATGCACTTACCGGTAATTGCTTCAACATATCGCACCCGGATAAGCCGCGGGGTGGAGATAAACAAATTAACTTAAGCGGGCAGCAAACTTGTCTACTTTTTAATCTTAAAAAAAGTAACTTTTTAATTTTTCAATTTTAATTTCTTCTGTATAAGTGACAGTATGGTAGACAGTATGGTAGATAAACAAATTAACTTAAGCGTGCCGCAAACAGTCTCTTTTTGAATCTTAAAAAAAGTAACTTTTTAATTTTTCAATTTTAATTTTTTACTATTAATTTTTCAATTTTAATTTTTTACTATTAATTTTTCAATTTTAATTTTGTTACTATTAATTATTCAATTTTAATTTTGTTACTATTAATTATTCAAATTAAATTCTTTCTATTAATTTTTCTATTTCTTTTATGTACATGACAGTTTGGTAGACATTGTGCCGTCTATCTTAAACCACGGGGGTGGAGATTAAAAAATTAACTTAAGCGGGCCGCAAATTGTGTATTTTTTAATTTTCACTTTTTAATTTTGATTTGTCAATTTTAATTTTTCACTATTAATTTTATAATTTTTTAAAAATGTATGTGACAGTATGATAGACATTGTGCCGGCTTGGGTAAACGACCCGCACGCCTTTCGCGGTTGTTCCGGAGGCTATAGGATTGTTCGCTGTCGAGACGTCTAGTTTATCTCGTCACGTGTCTGAGCGGTACTTACCCTTTCTACCGACTATACCTCCGATCGCCTCTTATTCACATTTCTTTTTTTTCTGACTCGGTCAGGGAACCGCTCGAGTGACCCCGTGAGAGGCGACACGTGCGTTGAACAGGCTACAATTACCTTATTTGAGATATCACTCGACGCGACAGCGCAACGTCGGAACTTCGACCGCGCGAGACTCATGAATTTTCAATGGCAAGACGCAACGCGCGTTGCAACGGTCACGATACACGTACTCATGACTGTAATTTTACTCCGTCGAGGAAATATCTTCATTTGCGGATTTCCCTGTCAGTTTTTTCACTCTGTAAAGATAACTGTATTTTTTATTTTTATTTTTTTTATTGGTCTTCAACATTTTCGGTATTATGGAAACTGGTCAGACACTAAACAACGTTTAATTAGAAAAACCGGACTGGCACTAAACAACGCCTAATTATGATAACTGGACTGTCACTAAACAGGGACTAATTGTGATAACTGCACTGGCACTAGACGACGTTTAATTATAAAAACTGGACTAGCACTGACAGCGCCTAGTTATAAAAACTAGACTGGCACTAAACAACATTTAATTAGAAAAACTGGACTGTCACTGAACAAGGTCTAATGATGATAACTCGACTAGCATTAAACAAGGTCTAATTGTGATACCTGCACTGGCACTAGACGACGTTTAATTATAAAAACTGGACTAACACTGACAGCGCCTAGTTGCGAAAACTGGACTTTTAATTTTACGTTTAATTAGGAAATTTTACGTTTAATTAAAGTTTAATTAGGAAAACTGCACTGACACTAAACAACGTCTAATTATAACTGGACTGTCACTAAACAAGGTCTAATTGTGAAAACTGCACTGGCACTAGACGACGTCTAGTTATAAAAACTGGACTGGCACTGACAGCGCCTGGTTACGAAAACTGGACTCGCACTAAACAACGTCTCATTACGATAACAGGACCGGCACTAAACAACGTCCAATTATGATAACAGGACCGGCGCTAGGCAACATCCAATTATGATAACTGGATTGGCACTAAACAACACGTCTAATTATGAAAACTGGTTGAGCACTGGATCGCCTCAGGTTTGGATAACTGGGCATGCACCAGACAAGCGCCTATTCAAGAAAACTAGACAGGCACTAAACATTCCTGGCAAATGCCCAGTATAATACGTAATGGAGGAGAATCCGATGCTGCATCGACATCGATGAGTCGCGAGTCTGTGTAGGAGAAAATGGGTAGCGATTTCACAAAGTCGAGTGCCGCTCGGCGTTGCGGAGGGCGCTGGGAGGGATTTGCGGAGTGTGCGGACCTACGGCTGAATGTTGGTATCCGGTGTCAGCCGGTGCTGGTTGCGATATGAAAACCGCCCTTCTCCCATTCGCCGAGGGTAAACTATCGCGCGTCCCGTTCCCGTTTGCCGCGGCTTGGCGCGGGGTTGAATGTGCGGGTGGTAGGCAAGCGGCTGCTCGTAACGCTTTTCACGAGATAACACCAATGTGTGCGCGTGTGAAAGTCCGGCGAAGCATCGCGCACACACCCAGACACAGAAATAGCACCGAGCGTCGAAAGGGCCACCCATAACACCCGGAAACTCTGAGAATCGCTTTCACGCTCTTTCGCCGCTATACAACGCACGTGTAGTGGGTTTACTTTATTTTTCACTGCTACTCACGCCGGTGTAGGTTTATCGTAACTTTTCGTTAATCGTCCGCTAGCCGGGGGGCATGGAGAGGGGAAATAAGGGAAACGGTAAAATTCCGATGGCCGAGCGGCGTTCGGGAAACATCGTAGGGTAATTCAGGGCGATACAATCTGTCTGGTGACATAGCCGATCGCTGTGCATACACTGCTCCTCATTGATTTGTTCTGATGTTTCTGATTTTTATGATTTTTCTGATGATTCCAATTTTTATGATTTTTCTGATGATTCCGATTTTTTTGATGATTCCGATTTTTATGATTTTTCTGATGATTCCGATTTTTTTGATGATTCCGATTTTTATGATGTTTCCGATTTTTCTGATGTATCTGACTTTTCTGATGTATCTGATTTTTCTGATGTATCTGATTTTTCTGATGTATCTGATTTTTCTGATGTATCTGATTTTTCTGATGTATCTGATTTTTCTGATGTATCTGATTTTTCTGATGTATCTGATTTTTCTGATGTATCTGATTTTTCTGATGTATCTGATTTTTCTGATGTATCTGATTTTTCTGATGTATCTGATTTTTCTGATGTATCTGATTTTTCTGATGTATCTGATTTTTCTGATGTATCTGATTTTTCTGATGTATCTAATTTTTCTGATGTATCTGATTTTTCTGATGTATCTAAATTTTCTGATGTATCTGATTTTTCTGATGTATCTGATTTTTCTGATGTATCTGATTTTTCAGATGTATCTGATTTTTCAGATGTATCTGATTTTTCTGATGTATCTGATTTTTCTGATGTATCTGATTTTTCTGTTGGTTCCGATTCGTCTGATGTTTCTAATGTCTCTGATTTTTCTGATGTTTCTGATTCGTCTGATGTTTCTAATGTTTCTGATTCTTCTGATGTTTCTAATGTTTCTGATTTTTCTGATGTTTCTGATGTGTCTGAATATTTTTATTCTTTTGTTTTTTTTTTGCTAATTTTCCTGATTTTTCTAATTTTTTGTTGTTATCTTCGATCCCGCTAAGACATCGAGCAAGTCATCCAGAAAACTCAGTCATCATCGACGGTGACGTATTCCACCCGATCCGGTAAAATTTCCACGCCGAACAGCGGACGATTTCGAATTTCCGCCACATGGTCTGGATATTCCGGTGATTCGCCACGCGCATAGAGAATCGACAGAGGAAATCAAAATTGCAACTAAATTTTCGCACCCCCCTCATTCACGGATTAATCGCGAAGCTTTCCACGGCGAACCGCTCACGGAAATTTTTTTTATTCCCCGAGGGTAGAAAGAAGAAATCTTTGATATTTATCGTCCCCATGGACGCTAAGGAGAGTCCCATGGTTATTAAAGAGCCTCAACGGCATTATTAAAGAGAGCCCTGACGGCGTCGGGGTAACACGGACGGGTAAAACGATTTCTGAACGCACGAATTTCTCTGAATGCAACGAAGTGAATACCCCGCGGAACGTGGTCCGCGTTTCATTTGTGCCCCGGTGTAGCAGTCTATACAGTAGAATATTATATAATACATATGGCAACGGGACTCGGTCGGGGAACAATGAGAAAGGTTTAAAACCCCCGTAGAACTGCGTTTAACTCGATTTCATATAAAATGGTTCGCACTAATAAGATTCGTGAGCCGAACAAAAGCGCTCGGCGTTACGTAAAACAGGTTACGTGACGCAAATGCACAATTCGTTACTCTGCCGGTTGGAGTTTGTGGGGAGAGAGAGAGAGGTGGGAAGAGAGGATACACAGGGTTTTCGGTATGTAGGTACGAAGCGCGGCGGACCGCGCCAATTCGCCGGCGCGCCGCTCGGGCCGTGCTTTTCGCGCGAATTTCGCACGGTCACGAGCGAGGGTGGAACGAAGGTACGGATGGAATCCAGGGTCACTGTACCCTCGTATTCACCGTTATCTCTATCTCTTCATCCAACTTTTGTTATTCATCGGGAACCTCTTTCCGTCTCCGACTCTCGCCCTGTTCGTCGTAATAATAGACGTGAGACTAAATTAAATGGATTCGCGACAGAATTTCGCGTCGGGCAAGCCACACCCCTGCCTTTTCGAGGTCCAAAAAAAATTGAGGGTGGCGTTGAAATGTGTTTTCTCGATTGCAATATTATCGAGGAAACGTCACAGATTTTTAATCACGAGCTCGATTAACGGTGATGAATGGACGGTATTGGAAACTTTTTTACGTAAACTGTTTCTGAAATTTCAAACGCATGTGCAATTTTACAGGAAAATTTTTATTTTTATTTAACATTTTTGCAAATTTCGGCCGAAAGATTTGTAATTTTAATATCTGGTATTTTTATTTTACAAAAAAAGGACACTAATCTTCAATTAATGAAAACAATGTAATCATATTTCAAGTTTCTGTACATTAAATTTACAATTTATATTTACAGTGTCGGGTAAAAGGGAGGGAATATGGTTTGGTATGCGTGATAATTGATTTACGTGCTAATAAGGGGTCGACCATATTCACCACCGTATAATTTTACACGACGTAAAATTGGTAAAACACTGAGAAAACATTACACAGGGTGATCACAGTGACTTTCTACCGTAAAATACAATCCGCTGAAAGAACGTGTGTATTTAATGGTTAGGACAATAATAACAAATGTAATTAGAATTCAACCAATTGAAAATCTTTCAACAGAAATTATATGTATAGCTATTCCTTTAGGGAATTGCTCCGTGCAGTAGAAATGACGATATATTTTCCAGTAAAATAGTCGATTTTGACCCGTTCTCCCCAAAAACTACAATATCGTAACCACGATGCATTTGCGAACGCCCAAGTGCCAGCTGTAAGATTACTACAAATAACCCCTTAATTCAGGTAATGTTATGTAGGGAAGAGCGAACAGGAAATCAGGGGTAAAACGGACTATGTTCCCCGATTCCTCGCGGGCCCGCAAAAGCAGCCAAGCCTCATCACAAATCGAAGTGGCTGGTCCGTTTCGCCCCGGGTTTCAGTTTCACCCGTCCCTCCCCTCCGTGTGCATGAAAGCGAAGTTACACGCGATTGTCGCTGTACGGTAGTTTAAACGAGATAGATGCGAATGTGCCGAGGTCTACCGCGAAATAGGTGGGACTACAGAAGTAATCTGGACGAGGGCCAGGAGCTAATTCCCCGCAGTTTGAGTTGATGAAGAGAACGAGAACCATTGCCGCCGAGCGCGGCGCCGGCAGCGGCCGCGGCGGAGCTAGTTAAACTTCGGCCACTTCTATTTCCGGTTTGTTCCTAATAGCGGGTACTGGGACAGCGAAACGCGAGGAGCCTATAGGTAGCTCCGACTGCAACGTAGAAAACGTTGCCGGTAACGAGATAGGAGGGGAGCGAGCGAGAAAGAGGCTGAGAGGCAAAGGGAAGGCAAGAGACGGATCGAGCGAACGGCGAGGGAAAATAAGGGTTTCCGTGAGGGGAGGATCCGATAGAAGTCTGCCGTAACCGAGCTCGGGCGGCGAGGAGCGTCGCCGTTCCCCCCTCGGTGGCTTTCGGACAAAAGCCCCCGAGCTCACTGGCTCGTGCAGTTTTAAAAGGACTTGTATATTCGAACAAACTAACCGGCAGCACATTCGTCTCTGTGTATCCCGCTCCGTTTCTCTGTCTTCCTCCTTCTGGGACCCTTATTAGAAGCGACGATCCACTCTCCGGCTTGGCGAACTTTAACTTCCGTTTTCGTAAATCCGTAACTACTGCTGCGGTTTCGCTGTCGGGCTGAGGGGACTAGGATGGAAGCCGGGAGAGAGACCAGGGACGGCGGTGTGCGGCTGCACATTGTGTATCTTCCGGAGGGAAGGTATCTGAGTCTTCGTCTTATAAAAGTTATAATAACGCTCGGCGGAGAGGCTTTAGAGGGAGGATATTGCTACCGGGTTTTTGGTAGCGATCCAGGATCGCTGCGCTCGAGTCGCTTATGCGGAAGCAGCGGATGAAATTTTGCACGGGGTTCTGACTATTGCGGATCTAAGGCGACAATACGGCACGTCAAGATCAATTACGGATTGGTTGTCCTTGCAACGGCACAAGGTGCACAATTTATTTGGAATCTGTTTTGGCACGTAAATAGTCGATTACTGGGAATCCAAACTCTTCAGAAGACAGAACAATTTTACAAGTTAATCGCCAACAGCGGAGTTTCTTAAGTCACAAGGTTACGGCTTTGTCCAGATTAGATCGGTTACGTTGCCATTCGAATGACTGAGATAAATTTTTCCTTTTCTAATTCCAAAGTGGGTAGCTGATGAAGCGCGGTATAATGTATGGGACTGTTAGGGTGGGTGGGAGGAGGGGGGAGGCATCAAGCAACATTACCCGTTTCATCTGAATCTTACATCCTCGACTGCTATATTCGGCTTGCTTATGAACAAGCCACGGATGAAATTTTGGCATAAGGTTCTGATCAGGGCTGGGCAAATACGCTAACTACTTGAAGTACGCATTGAAGTATCAAGCACTGAGACATCGTCCAGTCCTCAGAATTTCAGCAATTCAGTTCTGCGAGTACTCAATACGTTAGTACTCAAGAACTACTCAGAGCCCAGTACTTCAAGTACATCAATATGTACTTCAAGTAGTTCGGATATTTGCCCAGCCCTGGTTCTGATTATTGCACATCAACCGGGACAATACGGCACGTCAACATCGATTGGCGATTGGTTTTCCTTTTAATGGCACACTAGCCATTCAGAATCTATGTTGGTATCTAAATAGTCGTTTACCGGAAATCCAAATTCTTTAAAAGCCAGAACAATTTTACAAGTCAATCGCGAAGAGCAGAGTTTCATAAGTCACAAGATAACAGCTTTGCCCAGTTTGGCGTCATGACGTTCCGATATGCGAGACGGAATCCAGCTCAATTTATTAGAAGAATCTATGTTGGTATCTAAATAGTCGTTTACCGGAAATCCAAATTCTTTAAAAGCCAGAACAATTTTACAAGCCAATCGCCAAGAGCCGGGTTTCATAAGTCACAAGATAACCGCTTTGCCCAGTTTAGCGTCATGACGGTCCGATATGCGAGACGGAATAACGCCGGTTACATTGCGATTCGAATGACTGCGGAAAATTTTTCCTTTCCTAATTCCAAAGTGGGTAGCGGATGAAGCGCGGAATAATGTATGGAAATGTTGGGGGGGGGGGAGAGGTATCAAGCAACATTACCCGTTTCACCTGAATCTTGCATCCTCGGAGATGCTAGTTCAGCGTACTGGGGGGTTTCTCGCTGCCACTCACCCCTCTGTCTCTGTTAGGAACGAGCCATCCGGGCTTGGGATTTCCACAAGTGACGGACGGAGATTGCGCTTGTCAGATTTCGTGTGTTCCACGGATACGCGGAACGGCGGAGCGAGAGAAGCGAGCGAATTGACGAGAGACGGAGAATTCAAGACCGAGTGAGTCAGCCGTAGGGAGGACAAGAAAGAGGGATGAATATTCGCCGTGGCCTGGTGAAACCCCGTTGCCCCGCTGCATCAACGTTTGCCTACTGCGGTGGATATATCCGTTTCCATACTCGGAGCAGCGTTATATACATATCGCACGGAGCTACCTAGAGCCACCTTACCTAGCCACATAGCCATGGTTCGTTGGGCGAATGTTACGTCAATTCCTCGGCACTATAATTTATGTGCGACGATCGATCATACGCCGATGGTGCTGGCTTCCAGAGAGGGAGAAGCCAAGCCGGCTCGCGAGATCGAGGGTAAAGCTCCGCCCGACTCGCTCCCGAGACGTTCCACGGTCAGGTGGAAAGCCACAATTATGTGCCAGAAGCGTTTCTCGCCCATCGGCTCTCTTGGAACAATATTGTTTGTCTGATCGTTCATGTTGCGTCGGTATTTCACTTTCTGCTTTTCTTTGGAAAACGTTTCTATAGCCGACCGCATCATTGTGAAGGATAGCTTTTCTTTCCTTACTTTCCACGGAAGAGTGGCTTTGCCGGGTGGTGTGGCTGAGTAGAGTCGTTGTTGGTGTTTTAAAAGTGCAAAACCAACCGGTCGTAATTGATATGGGGCGATTCCGGGTCATATGACCACGTATTTTTAAAAGCGGACTTCAACAGTGGATCGAAAATGGATAGCAAGCAACTCCGATTTCACCCTTGAGGAGAAATGGTATTGCTGTTCAAAGCGCTTCAAGAAGCATAGTCGGAAGATAATGTATGAAAATGTTGGAGGAAGGTCGGTTCCATGGTTAGGTAGAAAGTCACAATTATGTGCCAGAAGCCTTTCTCGCCGATCGGCTTTCTTGGAACAATACTGTTTGTTTGATCGTTCATGATGCGTCAGTATGTCACTTTTTGCTTTTCGTTGGAAAACATTTCCATAGCCCTCCGCATCATAGTGAAGAATACGTTTTCCATCCTTACTTTCTACCGAAGAGCGGCTTTAGTGAGCGATGCGGGTGACTAGATTCTTCGCTAGTGTTTTGAGAGCATGTGAAACACGTTCTCAGCGTGTCTCACTCGCTCTTCCGAGAGCGCCACTGATGCTATCTCGCTCGCACTCCATAGTGTTTCACATGTTCTTAATAGTGTAAAGCCGCCAAGCAGTCGTAATTGATTTAGGTCGTTTCCACGTCATATGGCCACGTATTTTTAAAAGTGGCCTTAAACAGTAGATCGAAAATAGATAGCAAGCAACTCGCATTTAACCCTTCAGCAAAAATGGCATTCCTGTTCAGAGTGAGTCAAGAATGGCACTTCCTCCATCGAGCAAAATCAGGCTGTCAGCGACAGCATGATCGGATGATAATGTATGGAAATGTTGGAGGAGGGCGGATTCCATGGTCAGGTTGCATGCCACAATTATGTCCCAGAAGCCTTTCTCGCCATGGGCTCTCCAGGAACAACATCGTTTGTCTGATCGTTCATGACGCATCAGTATTTCAGTTTCTCCTTTTCTTTGGAAAACATTTCCGTAGCCCTCCGCATCATAGTTAAGAATACTTGTTCCTTCCTTACTTTCTACCGAAGAGTGGCTTTAGTGAGCAATGTGGGTGACTAGATTCTTCGCTAGTGTTTTAATAGTGTAAAGCTGCCAACCGGTCGTAATTGATTCAGGTCGGTTCCACGTCATATGACCATGTATTTTTAAAAGCGGCCTTTAACAGTGGATCGAAAATAGACAGCAAGCAACTCGCATTCAACCCTTCAGCAGAAATGGCATTCCCGTTCAGAGCGCGTCAAGAATGGCACTTCCTCCATCGGGCAAGATCACGCTGTCAGCAACAGCATGATCGGCAAGCGAACGCGAAGAACAACACGCCGTCACGTAGTGTTAATGAAATGATCGGCAGACCAAAGCGCAATCGACGTCGCTGTTTCTCAATCCGGCGCTAAACAGTTACTGCAACCGCGGGACATATGTAACATCGATGATTCACCGATTTATGCAAGATCGATCGCGACAGTCTGCGGTATCCCGGACGTTTGACTGCTTCGGCGTTAACGCGAGTTTCCCCCGAATCACTCTCGCTTGTCGTTGACGACTATCGAATCTGCGAAGCCCCGAGGCATCAGCGATCCCGTTCACCGCATGAACGTTTCCCATCCGCCCGGACGGGGATGCCCGTCGTCATAAAGACAATGGTGCTCGCCCGGTTAATCCGACAGCGAGCATATCGGAAACGTCGCTTGTCGCCACAGCGATGTACTCGGTTATCCTGTCAACGCTTAGAAGCCCGTCTGATAGCCCGCCGCCGATCGCCCGACCAGCTGGACAAAGCGTCTCCCGAACTGCATCTACAGCCCCGTTGAATGGACACAGTCCTGGTGTGGATGGCGGACCGATGGCTCGCTATTCCGCACTCCGATCTCTCGATAGTTTACCCTACGAAGGGTGTTAACGATAATAACGGATCCTGAGCATCCATAAGAGGTTAGCGACGATCGGGATGCCCGGTCACGCATCTGGGATTACGTTCGATTTCGACCAACTCTGATATCCGTCTGCGTCGTTGTCGTCCCGACTCCATCCAGGAATCGGTCCATCCGTCTCCCCCGGCGTCCCCTTTCAGTCTCTGGCAAAGCTTCCCACTAACCCTACACCGAGTCTGCATAAGAGACCCGCGCTTTAGGCGATTCCTACCGGAACCCGTTCGACGGTTTAATTGCTATTACCCGCCCTTTGCCTCAATTCTCGCCGGACTTTGGTGTGCCCGGTCGTGATACGCGAACGGCTATTAGAAATCAACCGTCCGCACAGACGCGACCCGGACAGACTCGCGGCGTACGTCATTAATCAACTCGACCGAGCACGCCGCTACGAAACTCTTGCCCTCCAGTGGTCACATGTGGATAACGTACAGAGTCGTATTCACGCATAACGCGCATCAGTCGATTCGAACTGTTTGATGTGCGTACCGTTTGATCGTTGGATGACGACTATGAAGATCTTCTTTTTAATTATTTTCGACCCGAGATTGGCAGGACGAAGAGATACATAGATAGGCGGTGGATCTTCCGTGTGGGCAGTCTTTCTTGGGGTAATTTAGCGGAGTGGACAGCAGAGTAGGGTGAACTCAGGCAAAAACGCCTATTTCAGACCATCGTCTGAAAAAGGCTGTCAACGGATAACAGCTGTTATCCGGTCCATGTGGTAAGGCAAGCTGTGGCCAAATGGAACGCTGGGGCAAAACGGACCACCATTTTTACCAATTTTTCTCTGAACATAAAAAGTCTCTTCTCAATATTAGGATGCTATTGGTCCGAAAAATTAATTCACTCCCATTTATGACTTTTACCGTGAAATTAAAGTAAATTATTTGATTTAAAGTACTTTTATAGTAAAATTAAAGTAAAGTACGCGAGTAGAAATTTTCAAGCGTTACATTGGGCCCTGATAGGGTCCTGATAAGGCCTTATCAGGCCCTTGTCAGGGCTCCTCAGGACCTTAGCAGGGCCCGATGTTACGCACGAAAATTTCTACTCGGGTATTTCTAAATGTTTTAATATACTGTGCGTTAATTTTCCTTCCAATTGTACAGGAAATTTAACATATCAGATTGTGCTCAGAAACTTTCAGTACCAGTACATTAAATTTCCTTGGCCCTAAATTATGTTAGAGTCTTAATCAGATCCATCCAATTTACAACCGCCATTAATGATCGGAGCTCCGCGCATGTGTCTGCACGAAGTCGGAACTGGATGGATAGCGGTCTTCAGACGGTAGTTCGAACCGCGATGCGTTTTCCTCTCCGGGATTCGGGGATCCAGTGAAAAAACGCTAACCATCGACAGCGCTCCATAGAGACCCGCCTTGGCGGCCGGCCAAACATCCAACAACCAAGAAACCCCTCGACCCTGCTGCAGCAACTCCACTTCAGCCTTTCGCTACACACCGCCCCAACCCTCTCGGAACCGGCGTCTCCTTCCACCTTCCTCGCTTTGCCAAGATTTTTTTTTTCCCCACCCACCGACGTTCCCGACCATTCCTTCTGTTTTACCTGAGCCAACCCTTGGTCCGGCCGCTCCTCTCCCGACCCGACCAAGGTGTTTCTCGATTAAGGTCTGGGATTTTGCTCAATTCCGTCGGCTCTACGCCACATTCAACATTCTCCGCTCTCCGCTCTCGAGCTTTTTTCCTACGCACCCGAAGAAAACTCATTTCGCCAAGTCATTCTTTGCCTCGTTCGCTCCCGACAACCTTCTCACCCCGGCGATCGAACCACGGCGAGATTTTCTTTCATTAGGAATTCCTCATTGACGAATATTCGAGCCTACCGGCTTAGTTTTTTCTCGGTTCTCTCGACGGGCCAACGTCGATGATTGGATGTTGCAATTCCCAGGACCATTTTTTTTCATCTTTCGGCAGGCTAATGGTGAGTTGTCGGTGGAGGCGAGCCGGACGATCGAATAAGAGGATCCTGATAAAATAAAGGACAGGCCGACTGAATGCTCACCCTGATTGTATCTCCCGCAGTGCTCGCGAGGGCGTACACTGTTGCGTACTCAGTGCGCGGAGATAAAGGGAGTAGTCCGAGCGGTACGCCTACTACGGAGCCTAATTTACTCGGCAAATTGTCCGTTTGTTTGCCAGCTATTAGTTAACATTCTCCGTCTCGCGCCCTTTGCGAGTTTCTCGGCTCTCGAGTATTCTCTCCCTTGGAGTTCTTCGTTTTCTCAAACTCACTCACTCCTACCCTTCGCACGCCTCGCACCTTGCCCGCCTCGGGGGCAAAGAGAAGTGAGCAACTATCACCGCCTTCCACGGTGAGCTTCGTCCTCCCCGAGAGAACTTCGGCAGACCCTGCAGATCATTTCCACTTTGCACCCGGCGAGAGGAAGGGAAGATCGGGAAAGTGGTGGGTTAAGTTGGAAGGACGGTTTCGACACGGGCGACTCACTCAATGTCTCCTTTACCCTTCGATTGTGTGTTTCCATCCGTCACTACGTATTTTTTCTATAATTTCACTCGATCACAGTAAAGAGGATTTGTACAAATGTGTAAAACCGTTCGCGGGTCTACTGAAAAAAAGTGTCAAAAAAATTATTGTCACAGGGTGAATAATCTTAAGGGGTTGTCGATGAGGAATATACATTTCTACAAATATACAAATCTTTTGCGGGTCTACTAAAAGTGTTTAAAAAAATTAATATCACAGAGTGAGCAATTTTAAGGGGTTTCAATGAGGAATTTATATTTGTAGAATTGTATATTTATATTTGTATTTATATTTGTAGAATTATACAAATGTTTTCGCGGGGCTGCTAAAGTGTAAAAAAAAAATGATTATCGCAGAGTGCGTAATCTTAAAGGGTTTCGGTGAGGAATATATATTTGTACAAATATACAAATCTTGACGCGGGTCTACTAAAAAAGTGTTAAAAAAAATGATTACCGCAGAGTCAGTAATCTTAAGGTGTTTCGATAAGAAATATAAATATACAAATCTTTTTGTAGGTCGACTAAAAAACGTGTAACAAAAAATGAATACCGCAGAGAGAGAGAGAGAGACTAATCTTAAGGGGTTTCGATGTAGACAATACTCATAATCAGTCGTTCCCCGTATTAACCCCGAAAAACGGCTCAGGCAGAACGGACATGACGTTCAACGGCACTGTGACCTAAACACATACACTCATAGTCCTTATCACTTCCCAAAAAAAAACATCTTTGCTCACCCCTTTTTAAAAAATCATCTACGCATCACGATTCTCCATCACAATTAACACAACAACCGCCAAGACTTACCGTGATCTTCCAAACTACCAAACCAGCCATCGAGCGACGCTTCTATTTCCCCCCTAAAATCGCCAGTCTCCCAAAAAAAGACTAAATCTAAAATCAAGCCAAAAAGCACCTTCCTCACCGAAGAATCGCCCAAAGAACTCCAAGAAAAAAAAAAATAACACGAAGGGCCTAACGCAGCCGAGTGTTTGTCTTCGGTAGCGAAAGAGCCGGAGGGAGTATTTGCGCGCTCGATTGTTCACTCGGTGCAGTAGTAATGGCCCGTGCTTGTCTAGACCGAGTGTCCAGCGCCGGCGAGGCGTAGAGCCCGGGTCACTAGCCTGCTACTCGTTGGTACGCAAACACTATCAACCCCACCGGGCGGGGTGGCGGAAGGAGGGTTGGGCGCTCTATCGTGTGTCCCTGTGCGGCTTGTGTTCCGGGAAGCCTTAAGAAACGGCGTCCATTTCCTTTCGCTGCACGGCCGCTCCTCGAGGTAGCCTCGCGCGTCGTCATTTCCACCGGTATATCAACGACCGGATCCGCCGGGTACATAAACAGCGGAGAACGAGAAAGAGAGGAGGCGAGGGGGTGAAAGGGAGAGTTCTCGACGGAACAGGCCACAACCTCATTACTTATGTAAACGCGATATCCGCCGATACCTGACGATGTATCGCGAGCGGAGAACGAAAAGGGCGCGAGTCCCGCGCCGAGGCCGGCGAGTCGCGCCCTTTCGACCCCGATCGACCCGTGTATCCACAGCAGTTAAGGGCTGGGCATGAAACTACCCCGGCTAGAACTCTCGTTCGCCGCTGTTCGAGCCAGCCATGGAGACACACGAGTCTCGCAATTTATCGTTCATCCGGACATTTATAGTTCCTTCAACTTCGATTCCGCAATTTACTCGTCGATATAACATGCGACATGTCGAAGATGTATCGGACGGAGGAGGAAAAAAAAACAGGAACGGTAGGGAGGTGAAATGAGAATGATGATCGATAGACGTGGAACAAGAGGATAGGAGCTTCAGACGGAAGTCCATGGCCCGAGGGGGCGTCGATTTTGAGACCAACCTCCCGCGGGTGGGACGTCGAGTGCACCCGGGAAAATAGTTTATTTGCCGGGACACCCGCAAATAAAGGTTATTTAATTCAAATAAATATTTATTTTTATCGAATAAATATTAATTTGAACCAAAAAAATATTTATTTGTGGGTCGCGAGACAAATAAATTATTCTTCTGGGTGAATGTCCATTGCAACGCGTACATGGACGACCAGTCTACGTTATTACTGGAAGTATTTTTACAGAATGGGTAATCTTAAGGGGTTTTCGATGAGGAATACGTATTTGTACAAATAGGGTAAAAGTGGGGAATATGGCCCGGTCCATATATCATTGATTTACGTGTTAATCGAGGTGGGCCATATTCACCACTTTTCCCCTATACAAAAATTCGCTTGCGGGTTGCCAAAGAAATTTTTAAAAATTTAATTTCTACTTTCAATTCTTACAATTCCATATGATATTAAAACAATGACGGCAAGTCAGCCAATGTGACATGTTACAGTTTCAATCCCGTATGGAATTGTAAGAATTGAAACAACAGATTTTTCCTTTGCCAGCCCGCAAGCGAATTTGACTCGAGTCATTGACATTTTTTTTCGTGTAGTGTCCACCATATAAAAAAAACGGAGGGGAGGTAAAATGAGGATGATCGATAGACGTGGAACAACAGGACAGGAGCTTGAAACGGAAGTATATGGCCCGAGGGGTCGTCGATTTTGAAACGACAGAGACGACCCTCCCCACGACGGGACGTCGAGAATGTCCCGTTGTAACGAGCAGACGGACGAGTGGGCTCTGTTATTACTGGAAGCGCTATTAGACGAAAAATAAATAGCGCTGGTCGTGTGTAAATAAAGGTGGGTCTTCCTGGATTAATTATCGTGGATGATGCCGAAAGTTTCGTGGGAAGTCACGTTTGGCTGATGCGAAAACAGAGGCCTCGGCATGGAAGCGACGTCCCGCTTCGTCTCTCGTCTCCTGGCATTATCTCGCTGTCTGAAGCTCTCCGCTGCAGTGGGTGGGGCGTAAATCAACGCCTCGGGGCTGCTCGGTCCCTCGGTGGATAGCGTATTGCTCGACGATATCGTTTGTCACTTTACCGAGTATCCTGAGCCGAGCTCGAGAGCGACGTTTGGCAGGCGCGTAAAGAGCGAAGAATGAGGAGCTTTAAGATCTTCGGCGGAAGAGAGTCGCACAGTTCTTTGCAGAGAACAGCAAAAAAAAAAACCTAGGGCAAAAAAATTAAAAAATCTTTGGGTCGCGGGCTTCGGCGATGATCTCGTTGCCTTTCCGGATTCGAGGCGGTGCGATCGACGCGGTCGCACCTGGGAAAAATTATTCGTGTTTTTAACAAACACGTGCTGGCCAGGAAGATCCACAATTAAATGTTACGTCCCATCACCAGCGAGGTGGCGAACTTTTGATGCGCGATGAGGAACTTTAAGATCTTCGGCACACGCGCTTTGGCGCTGCTCGCGTCGCCTTTCCTGATTGAAGGCCGTGCGATCAACGCAATTGCAACTGGTAAAAATTATTCGTACTTTTAACAAACACTTGCTGGCCAGATAGGTCGACAATTAAAGGCGACGCGCTATCGTTCGATCGTTACTTTAATAGTTCGCTATCGAAGTAGTCATAGAGAATTGGCCAAATGATTCCGGATTCCCAAAATCTTCCCCACGATAATTTCTCTCCGCATATGTCCCGTGTAGAAATTTTCGAGCGTTACATCGGACCCTGATAGAGTCCTAGAGGCCTGACGAAGACCTTATCAGGACCCTATCAGGGCCCATGTAACGCTCGAAAATTTCTACTCGGGGGACTTTGTGTACGAGAATAAAAAGTTACAAACTGAAACATGCGATTTTTTTTCTGTGCGTATCCGAACAAACTAAACTATGATCAACGAAGGCTACACGTTCTGTCTGAATTTTTGTATCGATAAATAAAAATTGGACTCGAGGGATAAAAATGTTCGAGTACCTCGTAGGCTGCATGGAAAAGGCGGATGTCTTCCTACTGGCTCGGAAGCCGGCAGGGAAGCACCCCTTTAGCGATATCCTTTGCGAGAAACGTTTACTAAACGTGCGAAATTTTTTTTAACAGCGCGTATCCGAACGAACCTACCTTTAATTTACGAATGCTGCACGTTGTCTACATTTTTGTATCGATCGAACAAAAATTGGGTTCGAGGGATAAAAATGTTCGAGTACCTCGTAGGCTGCTCGGAAAACGTGGATGCCTCGCTATCGGCTCGGAAGCCGGCAGAAAAACACCCCTTTAGCGATATCCTTTGCGAGAAACGTTTACTAAACGTGCGAAATTTTTTTTAACAGCGCGTATCCGAACGAACCTACCTTTAATTTACGAATGCTGCACGTTGTCTACATTTTTGTATCGATCGAACAAAAATTGGGTTCGAGGGATAAAAATGTTCGAGTACCTCGTAGGCTGCTCGGAAAACGTGGATGCCTCGCTGTCGGCTCGGAAGCCGGCAGAAAAACACCCCTTTAGCGATATCCTTTGCGAGAAACGTTTACTAAACGTGCAAAATATTTTTTAACAGCGCGTATCCGAACGAACCTAACTTTGATTTACGAATGCTGCACGTTGTCTAAATTTTTGTATCGATCGAACAAAAATTGGGTTCGAGGGATAAAAATGTTCGAGTACCTCGTAGGCTGCTCGGAAAACGTGGATGCCTCGCTGTCGGCTCGGAAGCCGGCAGAGAGGAACCCCCGTTAGCGATATCGGGGAGCACAACCCCTTACGATCGTTGCTATCCGTACACCTGTATCATCGTCATGACTACCGGGCAAAACAAACCCCAGCACTCCACCGTCGGCTTTCTTCATGTCTATCTTGCCGGAAAAAAAGAGGAGCACGAAGATATTCCCATCATTCCTCGCTGCATTATTGCCGCGTTCCGAGAGCCGGGGTTTCGATCATCGATCCCTCGGCTCCCCGACGCGAGGGGAGACGAAGAATAAAATTAATCAGTCGATTGCTTTCGTATTACGCTCCGACGGAACGTCCGGAGCCGAGGGACAAAGAATTATTTTTCGCTACCGCGGCCTCTTTCTCCTCCCCCACATCCGCGGCTCCACTTTCCCGGCTGTTTCCTTTGACTACGAGTCCTCGCAATTTTTGCCCTCAAGAAAAATTAATTAGCCGGGACTCCCCGCTGCGGCGCTCGAGGTGACGCCGACGCACGGGCCTTCCGTGTCTGCACGTTGACGAAATTCCAACGACGTCCAGGGGAGAAACCTCTCCGGACAACACATTAAAATCGTACCGAAACGGAATTCATGATGATGAAAAACACTCGTAAGAAAGACACCGGGCTGAGAGTCGAATTTTGAGACGCTAGTTTCAACTTAAGATCACTCTGGAGATCGAACTTAAGTTTGACCCGAAGTTGATTGCGTGCTTAAGATCTATCTAAAGTGCGAACTTAAGATCTAAGCTCAATTCGAATTTGGTTTCGTGCTCAATTTTGATTTCAAGCTCGGACTTAAGTCTGAACTCAAATTCGATTGTAGTTCGAGTTCGAACTTAAGGCTGAACTTAAAATAAATTGTAGTTCGAGTTCGAATTTAAGTCTGAACTCAAGTTCGATTGCAGTTCGAATTCAAGTCTGAGCTTAAGATTGAACTTTAACCCTTTTTCTGCGTAAAATTTATATCTAGATCTCAAATGCAATTAACTGCAAGGACACCATGAATAGGTGATTCGGAAAAAAATCTTGAATCCATTTCTATGGAATGATTGCTAATTTTTCTCTTCAATGACATGATCAGTGATTGTAAAGATGGGTGGAAATGATACATGGAAGACGATAAGAAGATTTTTTGGATATCTCTTTAACGCTTCTTATTAGTTTGAACTTCTTCAGATCGATCTTAAGTTCGAACTTAACATAGAAAGCACGAATGAATTTCGACCCAAACTTCGATCCTGAGATGAAACTAAGGTCTTAAAATTCGACCCTATTAATACTCATAAAAAAATTCTGATTTTTTTCTCTAAAAAATTCTGATTTTTTTCTCTATCGATCGGGACATAGTGTGCAAGTTTTATTTTGTCATGTGAAAGGTCCTCTTCCTGCGAAGATCTAATCAGCTTCCTCCCTATCGACGTGATCGTCGAGGCATCCCTAACAAATATAAACGTCACTTCAGACGAAACCGATGACATTACCGAGCCATCCGTAATCTGAATGCGGATCGAAAAAATGACCCACTTTACCCCACCGGGCACGGAGCAGGCATTCATTATTTCACATCCCTCAAAAAGTTTCCTCCGCTTGAAATAACGTCAGTTAATTTTTCGATTTCTCCCCAAGAACGAACTTTGTATGCATCGAAAAACTTTTATCCAGGTCGACGTCCGAACTCGAAGATGAATCGTGTATGACCGCACCGCACGGGACGGACGTTGCTTCTTCGTAACTCCGCATTGCATTAAACGTCGAAACTTTCGAATATGTCCGACCAAACCCCCTCATCATAAATTAGCCGAATTAATTCAAGTAATCCGGGAAATCTGTCGGAGTGTGTGGAATCTACACACACACACACACATATATATATATATATATATATATATATAGATTTCAAACGAGCGACGGGCATGCCGAGAAGTGGGTTAATTCGTAATCGACTAAAATCCCGTGTGACAGTACAGGGTCGACAGGGTAGACAGTCCTGTGGAGGAAGAGTGGTTCGAAGAGTGGCAGCCCGCCCGGTGAGCGAGCGAACGAGCGAGCTGATCTTGAATAATAATAATCTGTCGGTAAAGCGGGAAACTGCAGCGCCGAAGTTCGGAAAGTGGAGAACGGTGGAAGATGTGGGGAGGAAGGCTGATATGGGAAACGCTCATATATATTCTGCCGGTGCTCATTAACTAATAAACAGATAAGAGTAACGTTATCCGATCGACGGGCGGCCGCGGACGGCGAGCGGAGATATACGTATAAAGGGTTCGTGGAATATTGATAGAATTTTAAGGGGTCGACGTAGAATCGTAGCTGGCGGCTGATGCATAAATCCCGGGCTGGCAGCTGTTACTGTCGCGGATCCGACAGTCAGCGTGTCAGCCAGCCCGTTCGGACGGGCGACGGACAACGACGGAAGAAAAGGCGGCGAATTAATCATGAACTTGTTCGTCGATGGGTAAAGTCCGATATGCATTTTCGACGAGAAACCTCCGATCGCTACGTTTAATCCGGATCGGAGACGGGAGATCGGGCGCTTTGGTGGAAAATCGATGTTGTCGGAGGGTATTTGCGGATCGGCGGGAAGGCAGTCGGTACTCGATGACTCGTGACTTCGGACCGAATTTTGGATTTTTTTTTTATAGGCTGACGATTGTTCAATTTATCTTTAGTCGACTCAACGCTGAGAGACAGTCAGCGTCAACCAGCCCGTTCGGACGGGGACGGACAACGACGGAAGAAATGGTGGTGAATTAATCATGAACTTGGTCGTTCGAGATGCATTTTTGACGAGAAACCGCCGATCGTTACGTTTAATCCGGATCGGAGATGGGAAATCGCCCGCTTTGGTGGAAAATCGATGATTTGATCGGGTATTTATGGATCGGTGGGAAGGCAGTCGGTACTCAATGACTCGTAACTTCGGACCGAATTTTAGGCTTTTTTAAAAAATAGATCGTCGATTTCTCAATTTATCTCAAGTCCATGCAACTGCTTCGAGAGACTCAACGTCAGCCAGCCCGTTCGGACGGGGACGGACAACGACGGAAGAGCAGGTGGCGAATTAATCATGAACTTGTGCGTCCCATATGCATTTTCGACGAGAAACCTCCGATAGTTACGTTTAATCCGGATCTGAGATGGGAAATCGCTCTTTGGTGGAAAATCGATGTTCTTATCGGGTATTTATGGATCGGTGGGAAGGCAATCGGTACTCGATGACTCGTGACTTCGGGTCGAATTTTGGGTTTTTTTTTTTTCTATATATAGACCTAAGATTTCTCAATTCACCTCGAGTTGGCTCAACAGCTTCGATACAGTCAGCGTCAGTCAGCTCGTTCGGAAGAAAAGGTGGCGAATTAATCATGAATTTGTTCGCCGATAGGTAAAGTCCGATATGCATTTTCAACGAGAAACCTCCGATCCTTCCGTTTAATCCAGATCTGAGATGGGAAATGCCGCTTTGGTGGAAAAACGATATTCGCATCGGTTATTTATGGATCGATGAGAAGGCAATCAGTACTCGATGACTCGTGACTTCGGATCAATTTTGGCCTTTCTTAATAGACCGACGATTTCCCAATTTATCTCGTTAACTCGACCGCTTCGAGTCTCCTCGATTTATGCACACTCGAGCTTTAATAACGAAGCTGTGTAATGGCAAAAAAAAAGGAAACGAAAGACGAAAAAGGAAAAAAAAGGAAAGGAAAGACGAAAAAAAATCGTTCGAGACCAATTATTTGCCGCGACGTCGAGGGAGTCGTTACAGTCGCGGGACCGGCCATACGACCGTATTAATTTCATTCTCACTCTTTCCTCCCCCGAGAGAAATTCTTTATCGCGTCGTGTTCATCATCTTTCGCATCCTTCACTGGTCCGTGGCGGCGAGTGTGAAGAAATGCGAAGCGCGGAGTTAATCTGCTCGCGTCGCGTATCCGCCTAGCTCGGAGGTGTTCGGGTCAGAATGAGGGATCGTGCGAGGCGGAGAGGAGACCCTCGGAAAAAGCGTGCGAGGAGGAGGGAAGGCGCGGAGGACAAGACAGCTAGCGCGTTTAATAAACTCAATTACCTCGTCGCCCGGCATAGGTCAGGTTCCGAACGGAAAACCGAGCCGGTCCGGAAGCACCTGCGCCAGCTCGGCCTTTCTCTCTTTACCTCCGAATCCGGTTACCTGTCCGAGTAATTAGGCGGGTAGTTACGAGGCTGCTGTACGATTAAGGGACGGCGCGGGCTAGAAAACTCCCGAGGAACGAGCGCGAAAGTTTAAGAGAGACGGGAGGAGAGTCGGGTTTACCAGGACTGGAGAACATCCGGAGACACCGGGACATAATTCAGTGGACCAGAGGACGAAAGAGGAAACTCGAGTATATTCCCGGAAAGGATCCGAACAAATTGCGAATATTCGCAGAGAGAGGGACGGAGTGGCTTCAGGATGGAGCGAAATTCGCACCAGTTTCTGTAAGACATGCGCGTTAGGCGGGCGGACATTTAACCCTGGAACTCATTCGTGGAGTGGAAAACCACCCCAGTTGATATTCAAAATTTGGGTAATTTTGATAATTGTGAATAATTGTGAATAATTGGGAAATTCCCAATTGTTTTACTTCTGGAGCCACGTCTGATGCACAAACACGTGTCCGACGAAAAATACAAACTTTCCGGAAAGATTGTATAATGTCAAAATGTCAGAATTTTAACGATTAGATCAATTTTAGCTAAATTGTTGGTCCATTTTCATTTCAAATTTAATCTTTATACCTCCATGTTTACTTGAATTATATCGTTTATAGTAATTTTTCAGAAAAACTCAAATTCCCATAAAATCTGATCGCCTGGATAAATTTCTGCCAAATTCAATACCAAAGGACTTCGCTCATACCGCATAGTTGTAAGCAGTTTTAGGACGTAATTATTTTTCTACAGAACAGTAGAATGGTCAAAGTAAAATAGAAACGATTTACTATTGCTATTGCTGTTGCTAACAAAACCATCAGACATTAATTTTAGCTTCCACATCGAATACTTAATTACAGGATGGTCACAACGCTTTTCACGCAGCTCCAAAAAAGTGCGTCGTAGGCCAAAGTTAGAGTATGCAAAAAAAAAAAAAAAAAAAAAAAAAAACCCAAAGAAGTAACAATTAAGTCCGAAGGGTGGTCGGGGGCGTCGGGTGTGGCGGTAGCAATGGATTCTCAAGTAATCACGGCCTCCCGTAGGCAGAAGCGTACGCATCCGAACCAATTTCGTTCAAATCGTTCTTCGCACGTTAAACGCCAGCAAATTTCATCGATGCATTATTCATGATTGAACCGGGCTTCGGCGAGCGAGAAAAGAGGAAACGGCGGATTGGTCGGTAGGTGGCGATGGGCGGTAGTGCTGTGTGTGCATGGGTGCATTAAAGTTTCGAACGCGCGAGGCAGCCCCGAAGAGAGAATACGTCGGGGTTGCCCGCCGTATACTCTCGCGAGCGGTGCGGGTGGGAATGGGGTGGCGAACTTTCAAAGGCTAGTTACCAAAAAACCTTGTAAAACCGGAGCGAGAGCATGGCTCGACAAAGATAGAGTTAAAAAAAAATACGGTGGTGTGGGTCGAAGCTGGTACGCTACCAAACTTTTAAAAAATGCGGACACATTTGCAATTTCCTGCGTAAAGTGACTCTTTGAAGCTCGGAGCTCGAACCCACGCGAGCTTGCTAAATTTCCATCGCATACCTAATTTCTCCTGTTCAATTGCATTTAAATCAGCCGAGTGAATTTTACGGTCGTTCCGCAGCGAGGCTCCACAGAGAGAGGACCGGTGGCCGTGGCACGGAACATTCGAGCCATAAACGCACTTTCCCTGCACGCAGAGCCGCGCTCTCTTTTTTTTTTCACCTCGTAACTTGACCCGATTCGGATTACAATTTTAGTCAGATTGGGAAAAAATTCGCGCGGACCGTGATATATTCGCGGGTCGCCGGGAAATCGGTAAATCCGATCGGGTGTTCGATCCTCGAGCAGCTGGGCCCGAGCTCGAATTCCCGGGCACGCGAACGACGTAGCTTTATGGATATAGAATAAGTCCTGATTTTACGTAAGAGGCGGTGGATCAGGTGGTGGGCCGGTGGCCGGATGCCAATTCGAGCCAAATCGACCCGCATCGAAGCCCGCCGGTGTGTATAGGGGGTAGAGGGTTAAGACGGACCACCCGGGTAAAGGGACTATTTTTACCGATTTTTCAAGAGAACACGTGTCCGTTTTGCCTCACCCGAGCCTCGACCAACCGGCACTATTTTCTTTTACTCCGGTGTACTCTTTTAAATTGGATCAAGAGATACCATCTCGCATCGAGAGCAAAGAGAAATAACGATTTAGGTCGAGCATGCCGATCGATCTTTTTTTATCCCATTTTGAACTCGCGCTGGGTTGGGAAAATGATGGTTGACAGTAAATCGATACACTGCAAGGTCCAAGTGAAAAGTTGTCATCGGGACTGACAGTATCCACTTCGGGATATCGAAGTGTCATTATTTTCGGTCCATCAAGTATCTCCGCTGAACATTGTTGACAGATGGGAAAGGACACAAGGTTAAATTTGGCATCGAAGCCCTCGAAATATATCGGTTTATCGGTGTTACGCTAGCGGGACAAAACGGACCGATGTCCGCCGTTTGACATGTCACCATGTGACACTTTCGTTTATGCCCCAAGAAATAACAGTCCGCTTCGGCCTGGCGTTCCGTTATGCCCCACTCTCCCCTATCTTGAGGGCTTACGCCACTGTAAATTTTCGAATTTTTTTTTTCTGGTAGTTTATAGTGTCAAGAATATTCTTTTAAATTTTGATGTCGAAATTCAACGGATCACGAAAGTCAGAGACCGTTATATGGAACTTTGAACGCGTGTTTGTCAAAACGTGTTTTTCAAGATCGGTGCCTCTGATACCTCGAAAATAGCTTGGCGGATTTTTATCAAAAATTTGTAGTGATATACTTCAACAGATTCTTTAGTCCTTGACGGTCTCATAAAAAAAAAATATATATAATGAAAAATTATTTTTTTAAATGATTAAAAGTGTTGATAAAATGGGTAGAAATCGACTTTATCAAATGGCCGCCATTTTGCAATTTTTTTTTGTCCCTCCGTCAAGTACCGATTTTTCTAACGAGATCAAAATTTCTTCTCTGATTGCAGAATACTTGATGTCAGGAAGTCCGCGAAACTATCCGGCCCGTTCGCCGGTAGTTGCGTCGACGCCAACGGTAACCAGGTGAGTGACGAATCTCCGCCGAGTCCACGTGTAAGCTTTAAATGCGCATATAAGGAGCGTCATTGCCTTATGGTTCCACTTCTTCGCTTCCTCCTCCCCGCCGATGTTCCTCGTCGTCGTCGTAATACTCCCTGACGTATGTTCGATCCGTGAGGTACGCGCCAGTCGATAGGGCTACCCAGCTCGTCGTTTGCATAAACGCGTTCGACAAATCCCCGCGCCTTAACTCCCGATATAGGCTACTTCGTAGTTTTGAAAATTCGTCACGCGTACGTGAGCGCGAGTCGATGGAGACGAAGGACGAGGATCGAGAGTAAGAGCGTGCAAGACCACCCCGACCGTCTAACCCCAGGATGGTGAACTTTTATTTTAGCAATATATAAAGGCGTCGTAGCCGTCGTGAATGGCCGTGCGACGTAACCGCTGCGAGCGGGGCTGATGGTACTTGGTTCGCTTTCTCCTCGCTGATCCCCTTCCCGACGCCGTTGTAAAACGTTTTGAATTCCGTTGAATTAGGTGCGTCGTTACCGGGCGCAGCGCGCCGCTGTTGGCGATGTTCCTACACCCTTTTTGCGCTAACCCCGCTGCCGTTTCGCGAGCCAAGCTCTAGCCGCTGGAGTGGTATCTCTCTATACGGGGTGCGAAAGCCCGAGACTCGAACTTTTCCGAGAAAGTTTCAAAGCGATGCTCTAGCTCCCTCGGGTTTTATAGCCAATACTTTGAGACCCGAAGTTATTACATTTATATTGGTTTTCCTCGCTTTTCTCCACTTTCCAACTGTCACGATACAGTCTGCCACAATGCTGACATTTATAATCATACAAAAATCACTGGACGTTTGACAATTGTTTATTCACGGTGTAATAAAATACGAGATGTTTCCTTTGACACGCACAGAGAAACACATAGTCACGGTGAATCACATCTACACTCAAAGATAGTTGAGGCTTTAAGAAACTCAAAGACACCCAAAGACGCCCAAAGACACCCAAAGACACCCAAAGAGACCCAAAGAGACCCAAAGACACCCAAAGACTCAAAGGTACTCAAATACACTCAAAGGTACTCAAATACACTCAAATACACCCAGACTCAAAGGTACTCAAATACACTCAAATACACCCAAAGACTCAAAGGTACTGAAATACACTCAAAGGTACTCAAATACACTCAAATACACTCAAACACACTCAAACACACTCAAATACACTCAAATACACTCAAATACACTCAAATACGCTCAAATACGCTCAAATACGCTCAAATACGCTCAAATACGCTCAAATACGCTCAAATACGCTCAAATACGCTCCGAGACACTCCAAGATACTCAAAGACACTCCAAGACACTCGCACGTCGACCGTACGCGAGCGCGCGAATGAAAAAATCCGCTAATGATAATAATAAATCTTTTAAAACAATTTTGTTTTTTTTTGCCATGAGAGGAACCTCTATGAGGAAGCGACCTACCACTGTTATTGAGAAAATTGCCGTCGAATTGCAAGGAACTACTATTACCTCGGTACATTCTCGTAGATTCGACGTCGGAACGGTTTTTCTACCGTTCCGTTCGATGGAGCGTTAAGTCCCACGTGGGCTGACCACCCGCGGCCTTTACTACTAGAGAGCGCTTGGCAGCTATCACGTCGTATCTCGCAAAGGCTTGGGACTCTAAGGCGAGGGAACAGATTGCGTTCCGGATCCTCTATACCCCAGACACTAACCGGCCGTACATTCGGGACTACACGGCGTTATTTACCGTAACGGAAAAGCCTGCCGAGACGAAGGAGAGAGGGAGAGGGAGAGCGAGAAAGCGACGGAAGCAACGGAAGGAAGGAAAAAAAAGCGATGATGAGATACGAATAGGGTAGAGACTCCGAGAAGAAATAAGATGAAAAAGAAGCTACCGGTGAAGGGGACACTCGAAGCGGGGTGTCCCTTCGCCAGCGCCGCCACCGCCCGGTGAGCGAGGGTTGGGTCACGTCCGGCACTGGGAGTCGAGCGCGAAAAGTTTTTCGAGAATCTAAATCGATAGGTCGTGAGCTCGCACTACCCGGACCCCTTCGAAGGCGATAAGTACGTGGCAGAACTTCACGACACTGGCGAAAGAAGGAAACGCCGAGCTCGACTTTACCCTCTTTTGACTCCGGGTGTTTCTCCGTTCATCTGTCTATCTATATATACATATAAATATATATACCTCTCTGTAATATATAAAAGTCGCGCCCCTGTCGCTGTCGCCGTGTACAAGAATCGAGGGGGTCAGCTTCGGTATAGGGGGAGAGAGGCGCCTTTTTGTGAAGGTGACGCTTCGCCCCCTCGTCCTAAGGGAAAGAGGTCAGCTTCATTATAGAGGGAGCATTTTCCCCTTTAGCCCCCCCCCCCCTTCCTAAAGGGGAAATAGTAGTCTAAGTGCCTTGGGTTGCCTCTCAGCCCGAAATTTTCTAAGTCCCCTTAGAGAAGGGGGGGGGGGGTGTCGATGAGAGCAGGCTGGGGGATCGAGGGTGGAGGGGGGGGGGGGTGATTATTCTAAGGGTCGAATTTTAAGACGTTAGCCTGAACTTAGGATCAAAGTTCGGCCTAAACTTCATTGCGTACTTAAGATCTATATTAAGTTGGAAATTGATTTCGTACTTGAGTTCGAACTGACGATCAAACTTAAACTAGATCTTAAGTTCAAAATTAAGACAGTTTTTGAACACGGAATGAACGATTGGTCAAACTTCGATCTTGGAGTTGAATCTCCAGAGCGATCTTAAGTTCAAACCAACGTCCTAAAATTCGACCCTAAGACAAGGAGCCGGTGCCCAGGCTCTGATTATTCCAAATATGGTCCTGAAGATATCTGCATGAGGCTAAATTTCATCAAGTTACAACTGTCTTATGCATCGCATAAACTTCGCTCGGGGAAGTTCATCCAGAGAACGAAATTCTACAAGTAAACAATTTTTTTCCCAAAGCAGTGCATTGACGGAGAATTGCCGAGGATTAAATTCGATGTCATGGGGATATTTTCAGGGTGATTTCTAAGTCCTCTTGGGCTCCTGCCCGGGCCCTCATTATTCCAAGTCCCCTTGGGTTCCTCCCCAGGGTTTGATTATTTTAAGTCTTTTGGAGACTCTTCATGCGAGCGCGCGCGCCACCGGAAGTCCCAGGATATATATATATGTATATATTCTTCTCGCGCCCCGATAAGGACTCGATGGAGCAAGTTACGCGAGATCGGACCGAAAGATGTTCCAATTCAAATGAGTTCGAGTTTTTAAATATTTCGAGAGCGGAAAGAGGAGGACCTGTGAAGTGGTAAGGAGACAAGAAGAGAGACTCGAAGAATCGAAAGAACTCTCGTGAGTGCTCCTCGCTCCCTCAACGACCGCCCGCTCTGGTCCCTCTGCAACTATCATCGAAAGAAGTTTGTTGGTTTGCTTTGAATCCACTTTTGATATAAGATTCATTGACACATAGAGAAAATGCAGTGTCATCCTCAGTATGCGCTGCCTAAGCCACAATGTAAAAGTGTCAGCGGTTTTAGGGCACTGATT
This sequence comes from Ichneumon xanthorius, assembly GCA_917499995.1. Classification (NCBI taxonomy): domain Eukaryota; kingdom Metazoa; phylum Arthropoda; class Insecta; order Hymenoptera; family Ichneumonidae; genus Ichneumon; species Ichneumon xanthorius. The sequence goes on from OU824201.1 coordinate 14,199,483, forward strand.
TACTTTCGAAAAGGTCGTCAGATAAAAAAAGATCAGAAATAATTATCAGCGCATCAAATTTTATGTTACACATTAAATGAATATTTTATAAATATTCAATGTAATATATAACAGTTTTTTTTATTGCAACATTTTTTTAGTTGGGCCAATGGCTAGCGAAATTGTTGGATTAGCCATTTACTGGCTTGCTCGAATGATTCACTAGCTTGTTGCAACCACCCGACTCGGGTCGTTGCAGCAGCAAAGGTTGACAAAAATGTTAATAAACAATTAACACAAAACACTGATCTGCGCGACCGCACAGTGCTTTTTTATCATTCGAAATTCTTTTATATTAGCGTTTAATTAATTACACATTACATAATATCAAACATATCAAACGAATAGTTTATAAATGTTGAACATAGTGTATAAAAGTTTTTTTTCACCCGGAAATTTTGCACTCGAAAACTTTGCGGCCCGATCATAGTTCGAGCGTCGATTTATCCCGGATGTCTCTAATGCCGTCGTCATTTCTCGGCGTTCCGTTCTCCCGAGCGTGCGAATATTCACTCCCTCACTCGGCCCTGTCCCTTGTCGAACTGCAAAAGACTTCTCGTTACGACGAATGGCGCGCCATCGATCGCCGGGACAACAATGCAATCGAGCGGGAGATCCGTACACGGGGAACGGTTTGTTCTACATAAAAGTCCTCAATCTATACGATTTTTCTCGGGAAATGGCATCGATTTGGGCGAGTGAGTCGTGACTGAGGAGAATCAAGGTCCCGAGCGATTTGATCTCTCTCCTCGGCGCGAGTTCGTTTTTTTTACGTCTTCTTCTTCCTCTTCTTCCTCCGCTTTTTGTTCATCCACTTCGGTGTTTCGCTTGCCGGTCGCTCCGGCCAGAAGAAGATCGGTGCTTGCGCGGTCCCGCAGCCGGCTGGAGAATTCTGTTGGGAACGGCCAAAGAAAGGACTGTGTAAGAACGAGCGAGGGTGGAAGAGCCGCGACCGTGTCACCGGAAACAGCGGGTCAGCGAGACGGAAGGTACTCTGTTGCTGAGGCAACCGAGCCAAAAGAACACTCGGCTGACGCCCGTGCAGCTCGCTGTTTCGACGAAAGGGTTTCGTTACCTTTTTTTTCTCCTCGGTTCTCGCTCGCTCCTCGCCGCATCCTCGACGGATCGAATCCCTGTTTCGCTCGCTTCTTTCGGGACGCTCTTCGGACGCTAACTTTCCTCCGCGGCACTTCATGCTTCTCCCCGCCGCGTGGTCGTGCTCTCACCTCTCTTTTACCTTCTCGCTTCGCTTGGCTTTCTTCGGCGACGAAACGCGAGCGCAATCGAGTCTTCGACATTTCCGAACTGGCCGAGTGACTCCCTTTTTTCACTTTTTCTCATCACATTAGAGGTATTTAAGTATTGTTCTGAACAAAACCGTCGGTCCGGCGCGAACATTTTCTGGAAAGATTGGCGTGTAAAGACTGGAGAATTCGCAGGGTTTTCGTGGCCGGTTATGTGACGACTGGTCCAAATTTGAATGATGGAAGTTGAAGATTCGAAGTGGGGTTAGACAAAAAAAAATTTGCTCTTTTTACAACTTATTGTCCCCAATTTTTGTATTTCTTAATTTTCCGATCTCACCATCTGGTTCCAGTTTTGCAAACAAAAGTGCAAACTGAAATTATCAATGACACGGGAAATAAAAGGGCGGGTTTGTATTTTCGAACCTTAAAAAACGAGTTTGTCACTTATTTAACAAAATTATTTTTACGAAACTTCGTAGTCCGATTTTACGAAATTATATTTACTGTATAACAAACTAAATTTGTTACGGTAATAAAAATCTTGTTGTACCAACAAATTTTTTTTCCCCGTCTAATCGCTTTAATCACCATTTCAAACTTATAGTCGTGGCCTGTTTAGAGAAACTCGAAAAAAACAGTTCATGGGGTTCCGCGCCTTTTCTCTGAGTAACAAAAATCATCGAGGAAATCCTGTGATCTTTCGCGACGGCGGATGCTAAATTGTATTCGACTTCCCGCGGAACAAGTGTGATTCTCGACTCAAGAAATTCTCTTCGCGTTCGCGCTCGAGTGTCGCGATAGTAACGAGATTGAGTGATTTTTTCTTGCAGCAATCCAGAACCGCGTAACAGCCGGAGGAGTCGCAAAGTTAGCTAACCGGTGTAACGCGAATTGTACGCCGTGGTATTCTCTCCTCCGGCGCGATGTACTTCTATTCATTAAACTCTACATCGCGCCCGGTCTGGGCTACGCTCGAGACTTTCCCGCTCGGAAAGTAAGTTTGGTCGGCGAAAGCTCGGTCTGCTCTCTATGCACTTGTACAGGTCCGTCACTCAACCACCTTAAACCCTCTCTCTTCCTCGACTCGTTTGTTGAAGTTCCGTATTAGAGAAGAGAGGATGAGGTTACTCGGTTTTCGTCACCGGTCCGCCGACGAGAATGAGATCGGAGAAAGCGGATAAAGCCGGCCCGGTGTTTCGCGACTGTTAAACTTCGCGCAAGTCGGCGGGAAGTTTCCCGGATTCGATCAAGCACGAAGTACCGAAATCTCAGCCAGTCATTGTTTCCGCGATGGACCCCGAGCGTGGTTTTCTTCGAGTCGTCGAATATTTGAAAAATATGGGTGTTTACGGAAAGCGCGACGGAAGAGAGGATGAGGTTTGTCGGGATTCGTCACCGGTCTGAGGACGAGAATGAGATCGGAGGAAGCGGATAAAGCCAACGCGGTGTTTCGCGACTGTTAAACTTCGCGCGAGTCGTCGAGAAGTTTCCCGGTTTTCGATCAACTACGAAGTACCGAGATCTTGGCGAGTCATTGTTGCCGCGTGGATGCTGAGAGTGGTTTTCTTCGATTCGTCGGATATTCGGAAAATGTAGGTGTTTACATTTAATATAACAGAATCAGGCACGTATCAGGCACGAATCATGCACTGATAAAAAAATACGGTTCAATCAACTAAGATTCGGGCAGGGACGTTCAACTAAATATTTTATTGGTACAGCTAAAAAATTGGTTAGTTCAACAATTTTTTGGGTGACTTCATAAAAAAATTTTTGAGTCATTAAAATATTTTGTTCGACCAACTAAATATTTATTTGAACGTCCCTGCCCGAATCTTAGTTGATTCAACTGTACTTTTTTATCAGTGTGGTAACAATATCTGCTAACGGGCCATCGACCTTGGTCCTTCAGCTCGAGAATTTCTTGAGTTTATTTATTTATCTGCGATTTACGTAGAACAATATGAGTGCGAGTTTGCGTACGTATGTGGGCAGTATTGGGATCGTTTTTAAGTTTGGTTTTCGTTGTACATTCTTTGGAGAGTTTCGTGTAGGGTATTTATACGTAGTGGTGATGTGTGGTGGTCGTTGGATGGACAGTGGTTCAATGTATTATAGGTTTTGGATTGCAAATCGCTGGGTGAGATCTTTCAGTCTATTTCTAATTGGTAGGGTAAAAGTGGTGAATATGGCCCACCTCCATTAACACGTAAATCAATGATATATGGACCGCTCCATATTCCCCACTTTTACCCTATTTCAGAAAGACGTTTCCCGGATTCGATCAAATACCGAAGTACCGAAATCTTCGTGAAGTGGACGTGATTTTTTTTTGTTGAGAAAGCGGATAAAGCGGATAAATTTACCGTGGTGTTTACACTGAGAGAAGGATCTAGTAAAAATGACTATATGGCTTGATAAGGCTTGACTAGGGCACCGCCTATGGTAGGAAGTACCGAATTTATAAGAATTTTTCTGAGATATTATGGTAAAAAAAATCTTCGAAAATCTCAGAATTTTTCATAGATGATGGATTGTTTTTACCAGATCCTTCTCTCAGTGTAGCGGCTGTTAAACTCCCCGGTTCCTATCAGGAACGAAGCACCGAAATCTTGGCGAGTCATTGTTGCCACGTGGACGCCGAGCGTGGTTTTCCTCGATCCGTCAAATATTTGAAAACAAAATATAGGTGTTCATCGACAGAATAACACTTCGGGGTGTTTCCCACACGAAATCGCAGATCCATCGGGGCAATCTAATGGGCTCGGGTACTGTAGCGTTGATACGTTATTACTCGTGATTGCCGGTTTGGCTCAATGGCTGAAATAGATGGTGAGATCAACCTCATTCAACTGGCGCGACGGACAATCGGGAGCCGCAATTTCAGTAGACAGAAGGCTAAAAGAAAAATAATGAAAAATCATAATACCACAGTGAATCGTGATAGTGTACGCTCGGCGAGGTTGGATCGTGCCCGATGTAATTGACCGACGGATTTCGAAGCGTAGATAAGCCAACGTCCCAATTTGGGGCTGTTCCGCACGCATTTTAGTGGGGTAAAAAGAAAGAATAAAAAAAGGAGAATTCGTGGGTTATTGGACAAACTATGTCGAGAGAGAGAGAAAGTCTCGCCGGGCGGCATATGTTCCGTACGCACGCCACGCAGTTTATATGTCTGGCAGACCCATCGCTGTTACCGTGCACAATAATGTTGCGCCCGAGCATCGTGACCGCAGACGATAAAACCGAACCTGGCGCCTTGTTCGAATTACACCCTCACGATTTCCAAAAGCACCACTTTTAAATTTCTTTGTACGACTCTTTTTCTTTTACCGATTCGAGGCAATAAAAAAAGGATTCTGTACAGAAATAAATATACGACAACCTGAGTTCGTTCCTGGATCGTCCTGATTGTCGTTCGGTTTATAATGTGAACGAAATTGATAAAGTCTTAACGCAGCTTCGAAATCCTTTTGCCTGTGCTCACGGTTTGAAAAATACTGTGCATGCATTCAAACGCAATATGGTTTTGTTTCTCGCACTAGTGCGGGAAAATGCCTTTCTGCGCACACTTCCCAAAACCGACAAGCGTGATTTTCGTGAATCTGTTAAGAAAAATTATGTGAATGGCATGAGCGTAAAAAATAGAAAAACCTGAGTTCGTTCCTGGTTCGTCCCGACCTTCCTCCAGTTTACAACCCGACCGAAAATTACGACTCGCACTGTAAACAGAAATTGTACATCTCGAATATACTGGACTGGAAGTGTTTATGCTAAAATTTGTACATTAAATTTAATGTACAATTGTGACCAAAATTAATATACTTTTTCATTGAAAGTAAAGTAAATGATAAAAAAATTATGAATTTCCAATGTTCTTAATATACTGAACATTAATTTTTCATCGCAATCGTACATAAAATTTAATATACCAGTTTTTGCACAAAAACTTCCAGTCCGCTACATTAAATTTCATAAAAATTTTTTTTACACTGAGGTATCGCCTTCGTCCAGCGAATTCTCAACGCAGCTTCGAAATCCTTTACCTCTGCTCGCGGCTCCTCCACAGTTCTTTCACCAAAAATATTATCTCTCCTCTGACGACGAGCGAACCGTCATCCGGGCTCCTCTCTCTCTCTCGTCCGCCGAGCGACGCCGGGCCCGAGTCTGGCCCGTGACCCTTCCGTTATTCTTCCGATGCTTTAATCTTCGTAATAATCCGAGGAGACACGTCGGCGTCAACGCCCGAAGACGGACCTTAAACTCTCCCGGCCCTCGCAAATAACGCCCCGGGAAAGTTGGGAGACGAGGGATGATCTCTTCCTCCGGGTTTCTCCTCCTCTCGCGTAGAGCCTCGTCAAAACGCGACGAGACTCTCAGAGATTTTAGCGAGTCGCCTTCGGAGCGAAGCGAAGGAGCGAAACGAACCCTTGAAAATCGTGCCTCGCGAGAGAATCCCTTCGGCTCTTCGTCCCTCGCTCTCCTCCTCGTCCTGCCTCTTGACGGTCCGGCGTTCGAGTCCTCGAAATTCCGTGGCTCGTTCGACGACGTCGGCGCTTTCTCGCGTCCTCCCCGCTCGCCCGGTCGACGATCGTCGTCCGGCATCGATGTAGTTACCCCACCGAACGGAATTATCGACTGCTCGGCGGTAAAATGGACAAAGGAGCCGCGGGAGAATAAGTATCCGCTTGCTCGTCGCGACGGGACAACGAGTTTGCGAGACCGATAGATTGAGGGGAGGAATAAAAAAAACCGGGGGAGCGGCCGGATAGCCTGTGGAAGTAAATGAGAGGAGGAGCTCGGCTGATCGATAGAGTCGAGTATCTCACTGTCGAGAATGATCCTGCTTGGGGTGCCCGAAACTCGCTGCGTTTGCACTATTCTCTCGGCTGTGTATGCCTCCGCGAGTGGCACCGTTAATTTTAACGGGCACGACTCCTCGAGGCTAATACAAACCCGGGAAGGCAGCTGAGGAGGAGGACGGGTCGAGCCGAGATTCGGTTTTATTGGCGAAAATTTTACCCCGGGGAAATGGAATTTGTGCGCTGACTGGTGTCGCTTGGACGAACGACGGAATACAAGACGCATTTTTGTTTGGCTTGGTTTCGCTTGAAACTTAAACAAATTAATGTGGTTCTTGAGGCTGAGACCAGTGAGGAAATTTTGAAAAATTATTCTCACTTTTCTCGATTGCGGAAAATTTTGACCCGGGGAAATGGAATTTGTGCGAAGCTGACTGGTGTCGCTTGGACGAATGACGGAATACAAGACGCATTTTTGTTTGTCTTGGTTTCGCTTGAAACTTAAAAAAATTAATGTGGTTCTTGAGGCTGAGACCAGTGAGGAAATTTTGAAAAATTATTCTCACTTTTCTCGATAGCGGAAAATTTTGCTCCGGGGAAATGGGATTTGTGCGCTGACTGGTGTCGCTTGGACGAACGACGGGAATACAAGACGCATTTTTGTTTGTCTTGGTTTCGCTTGAAACTTAAAAAAATTAATGTGGTTCTTGATGCTGTGACCAATGAGGAAATTTGGAAAAATTATTCTCACTTTTCTAGATTGCGGAAAATTTTAACCCGGGGAAATGGAATTTGGGCGAAGCTGACTGGTGTCGCTTGGACGAATGACGGAATACAAGACGCATTTTTTTTGGCTTGGTTTCGCTTGAAACTTAAAAAAATTAATGTGGTTCTTGAGACTGTGACCGATGAGGAAATATTTGAAAAATTAATCTCTCTTCTCGGGTTTGAAACGAGAAAAATCCGGGTTTCGGTTTTATTGAGGAACATTTTGCTCAAGGGAAATGGAATTTGGGCGGAATTGAATGATATTGCTTACCCGAATGACGGAATACGCGACGCATTTTTTAAATCTTTGTTTCGCTTGCGGACACTGACCTGTGTGGTATCGAAAAAAATGTTGAGACTCGTAACTTGAAACTTTCAAAAATGAATTTCACTCTTCTCGGGCTTCTTACAAGAAAAATCGCGACTTTGTTTTTATCGAGGAAAATTTTGCTCAATGGAAATGAAATTTATGCGAAACTGTCTAATATCACTCCCCTGAATAACGGAATACGCGATGTATTTTGGAATCTTAGTTTCCCTTGCGGACACTAAACTGTGCAACAACAAAAAAATGTTGAGTCTCCAAACTTGAAACTTAAAAAATTAACCGCACTCTTCACGGGCTTGGCACAAGAGAAAACCCGACTTCGTTTTATTGAAGAAAATTTTGCTTAAGAGAAATAAAATTTATGCGAAACTGTCTGATGTCGCTTCCCCGAATGACGAACAATCAAAACAACTAAAAAAATGTATAGTTAAAAAAATTAATTTCTCCAGCCGTTGAAAAAAATGTGACGCGAATTATGAATGGCACGCTCGAGGGCTTCTTCTTGTTCACCATCAATATCAAATTTTCATCAAATTTCACGCTTGACCTCTCGGGTTTGTCACAAGAAAAATCCGGGCTTGCGTCTTTCGCTCAGACGTTCGTACCGTACGCAGGCTTCCAGCAAAAAATAAAAAGGAAAAAAATTCGGGGGCTCTGGAGAACCTCTGATAGATCGGACGGACGAGAGAAGAGAAGATAAAGTCGAAGCGGCATCTTTCAAATTTCACCAGACACCCACGCCTCTCCCTCGCCCTCCCTCTCATCCTCCAGATGAGCGCGTCGAGTCGACTCGTTGCTCGAGATACACTTTCTCTTATCAGCCGGAGCGTCGTCTGTTCACTTTGAAATAATTCATCGCATCTGGGAACTCTCGTGTGCGGCTCTTGGATCGAGCCGGGGACGTGGAAATAGTGTGCGTCTCAAGAGGCAGAACTTACGGCCGCTTCGTCCGTATTGTCCTCTCCGGCCGTTTCGGCGATCTTCCGATCGGAGGGGATTTTAAAATATATGTATATAATTTTTGGGTTCTAATTCAAATCCGTCCGACTGAAAAATACATTTGTTGGGAAGACCTTTTTGGCAATGATTAACGTTTTTGGGTACAACGAGAATATTATAAATATAAAAATAATGCGGTCTGTAAAAGAAATATTTTATTTCCCGGACAGTGGCGTTTTTTGATACGTGAAAATATAATCTACTTTAGAAAATATATGTATACAGTTTTTGGGTTCTAATCCATCCGTTCGACTGAAAAATAAAAATCTTGAAAAACCTTCTTTTTGGCAATTATTAACGTTTTTTGGTACAAGAAGAATATTATAAAAATAAAAATAATGCAATCTGTAAGAGAAATATTTTATTTATCCTCCCCATTATATTTTATAATTTCCTCCCCATTTGAACGTCTCGACCAATCTTTAATTTTATTCGTACTACGGCACGTAACCGATATCGTTATTAAATCATTTTATCATTATTAATTTAAATTATTATGGAAACTACTATTAAACATATTATTATTAAATCGAGTTCAAAAAAATGTATTTACGATGTGAACTTTGTAATATTATAACAAACTTCATGAAGCATTTTGTGCTACGTGACATGGTTGGTCGAAGCTCGAGCGAATAAATTTCTCAATTTTAGTTCCAGCGATGTAAACGACGACGTGAATATCCGTCGGGCGTCCAGTTCTCTAGTCCCGCCGTCGACGCTCGACACAAACCGCGGGCAAATTTATACATATATATATAAATTATATATATACATATAAAAAGGAACAAAAAAGGAACCAACGGAAATGTCGAATACATCTTCCCAGCCTTTCTCGCGCTTATTGCTCGTGCGAGTATAAAGATATCAACGATTTCTTCTCGCGCCTCCCGCAACACACCCATGACAATATATCAAAAGAAGATATTCGCCTTCGCTACGGCTGCGATGAAACATTTAGAGTACATCCACTGCCTGCGTCTCGAACCCGAGATTCGCTTTTCTCACGTCCAAAAATTTAACCACTTTTTTCAATTTGGCCATTTTGCTCTCATTTTTTTTTTTTTTTTTTTTTTTTATTCGAGAAGATAAAAAAATCGAGATATCCTGTTTGTTGTACACGTGCTTTCGAGAGAGCCCACGTGGATGACGTTAAAATCGTTGTCGACTGGCGATGCGGTAAAACGCCGGTGTCGACGTCGGCGTCGGGGCGCCGCGCGGCTTCTTCCACATTCCCCTCTCGAAACAGTTTTATTTTAATCGCGCGTGCGAGTCGGGCACGATGCTGCACGAAAGGCTCGACACGCGGACACGGAACCGCTAAAGTTCAAGCTTTCACCCCCGCTACAACACTTGGACTGTGTTGGCTGTTGCCGCTCAACCGCGAGATATTCACTTTTCCCACGCGAAGTGCGTGTTCGTTACAACCCTGGCAATTAAGGGGATCGTGCTCACTCGCGACGCCGCCACGCCATTGCCCCGAAGCCCAACCCGTTTCCCCGTTGCGAGAAGAATTTTCTGCTTTAATTAGAAACAATTAAAAAAAAATTAAAATATAAAATCTAATCAACGGCACAGCGGGGGGAGCGGAGGATAGCGTCAACCTTCTGTGACATCGACCCCGCGAGAGTTCGGGCCGACAAGAATAATAACGAGAACTGAGAATAATTCGGAGTGACGGAGTTTTAGCTGTATTTAGAGAAATTGCAGAATTCAATAATAAATTTGATAATGTAATAGAATGTATTTAATGTACAGTATACTATTTAATTATAGTATTGAACCAAGGTAGACGCCGACAACATATTTTCTTTAGAATTTTAGAATTTTAGAATTTTAGAATTTTAGAATTTTAGAATTTTAGAATTTTAGAATTTTAGAATTTTAGAATTTTAGAATTTTAGAATTTTAGAATTTTAGAATTTTAGAATTTTAGAATTTTAGAATTTTAGAATTTTAGAATTTTAGAATTTTAGAATTTTAGAATTTTAGAATTTTAGAATTTTAGAATTTTAGAATTTTAGAATTTTAGAATTTTAGAATTTTAGAATTTTAGAATTTTAGAATTTTAGAATTTTAGAATTTTAGAATTTTAGAATTTTAGAATTTTAGAATTTTAGAATTTTAGAATTTTAGAATTTTAGAATTTTAGAATTTTAGAATTTTAGAATTTTAGAATTTTAGAATTTTAGAATTTCAGAATTTTAGAATTTTAGAACGACATATGCGGGTACTTCTTGTCCTTATTGTGAGGTCAGACGATTATTTTGCACGCATTATTTTTCTATTTCATACGTTTCTCATTGAATCGTGTTATAAAAAATCCGCACAAGGATTTTTATCGAGTTACGAGTGTACGCTTCGCAAAGCGAAAGAGGCGTTCGAAGAGCGTAGCTTGAATGAAATGCCCGCGCTAACAGAGTATATACAAGCACCCCCCCTCTCGCGGGCAGGCTGGTTGCTGCTGCTTTTGTCTGTGTATCCGCGATCGATACAATGACCGTGCACTGCGTACGTGATGGACTGAGAGAGAACATCGAAACGGCAAAGCAAGATATACATAGCAACATATATATATACTATGTTATATACATATATAGAAAGGCAGCTGCGGAGCGATACCGGGCTTCCGTTTGGTCCAGCCGATGAGCCTATGCATAATCCGCCTACCGCGTTCCCGGATCCCCCTTCTGCGAGAGGGTGCATAATTGCATCTTGATAAAACAGGTGAATTGTAAATCAAATGTGGCAATTCTCGGCAGCTCTCTTCCCCTCTCTTTCGCTACCGGGGCTCTTATTCATTCTGGACTGACGAGATTGGTATCTATCTAATTAAAGAATTGCTCAATTTTTGTATTTAAATTTTTTTCCTCGAGTCGATTACTTTTTCGAGCTTCAACGGACTTTGTCATAGGTTCAACTGATCTACTAGTGCAATGAAAAAATTTGACCTCGTTAAGGATCGAATTGATGGAATTCGTTGGTTCAAAAGTTAAAATGCCAATTAGTAGTCAGAATTCCGCTACGTCATTGCTAAGAAACATCGATACCGAAAGATTCCCCCAAGAATCCGCTTCCAGGTCTTATGAATTCCAAGTCCCCCTAAAACCGGAATATTCTAAGCTTCACTAAGTCTCCCTCTCCTAAGATAGAATTATCCTAAGTCTGTTCCAAGCCAGAATCTCCCCAGGAGCCGACAGTTGCCCTGATTGTTCTAAGTCCCTTTCCGGTCAAAGTCTGCACAAGCGCCGTCTCAGTGTCTGATTATTCTCAGTGTCTTCAGATTCAAAATCTCCCCGAAAGTCATCCCAGATCCTGATTACTTTATGTCTTCCCAGGCTTAATTCTCTTCGAGAGCCGTTCCAGGCTCTGATTACTACTCTCAGTGTCTTCGGATTCAAAGTCTACCCAAAATTCATCCTAGACCCTGTTTATTCAAAGTCTCCCTAGACCTAAGTTTATCGAAGAGGCGTACATAGTCCTGATTATTCTAAAACCCACTCGGATAAAAATCTCCGGAAGTCCTTAATGATTTTTCACGACACTTTTCATTTAAAAGTGCCGGTGCAGATGTTGTCATATAAATAGCGGTCAACCCAGCCGTGCAAAGCCGATAATGAATCCGCCATTAAACATCGTCCGGCTAAACTGACAATCTTAGGCGTCGATGTCTGCACTGACCCGATTCATAAAACCGCATCGACTGTTTTGCTTATACTCTCTCGAGCGACGTTGAATATATTACATGTCATTCGTAAATTTTCTTGAAATACACTCGGAGATTGCATAACCCAGAAACTGCTTCCTCAATCGGGAACATAAAACGTGAAATAATGTATGGCCGTCTGGCGGATACGGCGGCTCGTTTAACGAATGATTTTACATATTGCATCGTCTTGATGTGACTCTTCGGCTCGTACTCGTCATATAAAGTGGGTCTTGAAATATTTCTATAACTATGAACGCCAATCACAACTTATTCAGCGAATAATGATTTATTCCTCCACAATATTACGGCCCGACATTATAAACCGGCCAGTTTTGAGATTCCATATGGAAATTCGTCACAGTAAGCCTACATGGAGACAAGCTTATAGATAGCGTGTCCTACATATGAAAACTGGACGAGCACTGTAAAATGGACAAAAAAAAACACTTCAAACCCTAATTGGAAAAACTGTTTGGCCCAGCTGCAGTCGCGCTAGGCACGGGCCAGAAAACTTCGATAGAGATGGCGCCACCGTCGACATATCTCACCTGTGTTAGTTTTTACTGTCCCGAACCTAACTAATGGTCACTGCTGTTACATCTGGAGCAGCGCGGTCCGCTCGGTTGTTGCAACGTGTTATACGAGACAATTAAGCTTTCGTTCGCTTACCAGTGTTATCCGCACTCGATAAATCAGACTCTTTTCAGATTCCATACGGAAATTCATAGACAGCTTGTCCTACATAGGAAAACTGAACAAGCATCACACAGGACCTAATTGGGAAAACCGTTTGGTTCAGCTGCAGTCGCGCTGGGCATGTGCTGGCGAGGCGCGGGCCAGAAAACCTCGATAGAGATGGCGCCACCGGCAGCGCATCTCAGCTGCGTTAGTTTTGAATGTCCTGAGCCAGACGAACGGTCGCTGTTGTTACATCTAGAGCATCGCGATCCAATCGGTCACTACAACATGTTATACCTGACGAATGAGCTTTCGTTTGCTTACCGTTGTTATCCGTACTCGATGAATCAAACTCTTTTGAGATTCCGTATGGAAATTCGTCACAGTAAGTCTACATCGAGTCAAACCCATAGATAGCCTGTCCTACATAGGAAAACTGAACAAGCATCACACAGGACCTAATTGGGAAAACCGTTTGGTTCAGCTGCAGTCGCACTGGGCATGTGCTGGCGAGGCGCGGGCCAGAAAACCTCGATAGAGATGGCGCCACCGGCAGCGCATCACAGCTGCGTTAGTTTTGAATGTCCTGAGCCAGACGAACGGTCGCTGTTGTTACATCTAGAGCATCGCGATCCAATCGGTCACTACAACATGTTATATCTGACGAATGAGCTTTCGTTTGCTTACCGCTGTTATCCGTACTCGATAAATCGGACTGTTTTGAGATTGGGTACAGAAATTCGTCACACTAAGTCTACATCGAGTCAAACCCACAGATAGCTTGTCCTACATAGGAAAACTGAACACCATTGGACAGAACCTAATTGGGAAAACCGTTCGGTTCAGCTGCAGTCGCGCCGGGCATGTGCTAGCGAGGCGCGGGCCAGAAAACCTCGATAGAGATGGCGCCACCGGCAGCGCATCTCGGCTGCGTTAGTTTTGAATGTCCTGAGCCAGACGGATGGTCGCTGGCTGTTACATTTAGAGCGTCGCGATCCGCTCGGTCGTTACAACGTGTTCTACGGGACGAATGAGCTTTCGTTCGCGTACCGGTATTATCCGTACGTCCGATACAGGTATATATGCCAAGGAAACCAAAGGATTTAGCCGGCACGAGACGAACGACGGTAAATCATCTCGAGCGTGCGCCAACTTCTTAAGCCTCTCTCGCCCGATTCGGCACAACCACTTGCACACCACCCCCTCAGTTTCTCCGTTAGTTCCTCGACCTCTCAAACCTAAACTCACCCAAACATAATTTATCGCATTAATAAATACACGCGGATGGTGATTCGTCATGTTTTCGTGATAAATAAACCGCGAGGGCTTAATCTGCGCGCTGCTTATCTCTTCGGTAGAATTTGCGTCACGGTCATGCACCAATCTGTCATCGCGACAAGTTGTACTATGGTAAAAATTCATTGTATTTAAATACACTTTCTTATTGTTATTGTTTTTTGTCTTTTATTTTAAGAAATTTTGTTTCATTGGAAGAAACTTACTTCGGTAAAATTGTAATTCTTTACATGATAAAAAAAATTATATTCGCCACGCTTGCGAGAAGGAAAATCTCACTGGACAAACTTGAAACTCACACTATTTGCGTGATCTCGAATTGATCTTGCTCCCCCCCCCCCCCCCCCCTCTACTTTGGTATATTTAAACGGCACAAGGCTACACACTGCGAATCGAGAACTAAGAGCTCAAGTATCTGCGAACGGAACGTTGCGAAGACAAGACGGTCCCGAACAAAGTTACAGTTATAAAAGTATTCATTATAATTAATTCATTTTACTTAATTAATTATATTTAAATATACCTTATTATTATTATTATTGTTCTTGTTTTTTATTTAAAGAAATGTTGTTTTATTTCACAAAATTTACTTCGCTAAAATTGAAATTCTTCGAATGATGAAAAATGATATTTGCCGCGCTTGCGAGGAGGAAAATCTCACTGGTCAAACTTGAAACTCACACCCACCTCCCCCCGTCTCCTCACTTCGCTATATTTAAACGGCATAAGGCTACAAACTCCGAGTCGCGAACTAAGAGCTCGAATATCAGCGAACGGGACGTTGCGAGGGTGACGCGGTCCCGAACAAAGTTACAGTTATAAGTGTAGCCGGGAGAACAAATAAACGGGTACAAAGCTTTCGTGGACAGAGACGAGAAATAGAACGGCGATAGGGAGGGGTGGGGGAGATACCGCTCTCTCGTTAGAGAAACAATGGGGGGTGGGGAAAAGCCAGAGGGATGTGAACAAGCGGGGCAACAACGGTAGAACAAACCGATGAGCGGTGGTCGAGGCAAAAGTTGAGGAGAGCCGCTGTCGACGTCAGTTGACTCGAATGGCATTGCAGCCGCTTCGGCGTGTTCCCTTCCTTCCCCCCTTCTGGCTCGCCCCCTCTCTATCTATCTGCAACTCCGCCTCGAAGTAAAATGCAAACGGAAGAGTCGCGGGAATGCAATTCGAAACTTGTTATTGGGCGGAGTGCGGAACGGAGAACGGAAGAGACCTTCCGGCTTCTCACAGGGTCCTAGCGGCTTAAACCTTCTCGGAAACAATATTACCCGACTCTCCCCGACGTTATTGAAGAACGCGCATATACAGAGCGTCTCGGGAGTCCCAGTCGAACGGCCGTTTGAATTCGATGAGAAAATTTATTCCACGAACGAATGTTTACTTGGGCACAATGAAATTTTTTTTTTTGACGCTTCAATATATGCCCCTTGTTCACGAAAGTCCGCTACGTGTTACGTGGGAATTTGTAATTTTTACGATTTTACGATTTTACAATTGTACAATTTTGCAATTTTGCAATTTTGAAATTTTACGATTTTACAATTTTGCAATTTTGTAATTTTGTAATTTTATTATTTTACGATTTTACGATTTTACGATTTTACGATTTTACGATTTTACGATTTTACGATTTTACGATTTTACAATCTTACAATCTTACAATCTTACAATCTTACAATCTTACAATCTTACAATCTTACAATCTTACAATCTTACAATCTTACAATCTTACAATCTTACAATCTTACAATCTTGCAATCTTGCAATCTTACAATCTTGCAATCTTACAATCTTACAATCTTACAATCTTACAATCTTGCAATCTTACAATCTTACAATCTTACAATCTTACAATCTTACGATATTACAATCTTACGATATTACAATCTTACGATATTACAATCTTACGATATTACAATCTTACGATATTACAATCTTACAATCTTACAATCTTACAATTTTACAGTTATATAATTTTACAATTTTATAGTTATATAATTTTACAATTTTACAAGTTAATAAAAAGCATAATTTTCTTCGACAAACGCTACGAGAGCTGGTCTCGGATAAGAGAGTATGCAAGAGGGATTCCTTATTTTCTAAAAGACAATATCGTTCGTCGTTTTGATAACCTCAGGCGAAGGGAGAAAGATAATTCGCCATCGTTTTAGCAAGTGTTTGCCGAGAGACGGATTCCATGCTAATTAAATAATTTCGAGATGTGCGCATTTCGTAATCATATAATTAATGTGGTAACAGAAAATGGTGCATTCGTTAGCGGGTGCCCGCGCAACTCTGGGGAGTAGACCTCGATTTACTACAAAACGAATAAAGGAGTGGAGGTGCCCGTTCGCGAGTCAAGAATGAGAAAATTATATAGAGACAGAGAAAAGCCCGGACCCTTTGAGGCTGTCTGGCACGAGAGATGGGAAAGACTCGAGAATCGGAGGTTCAGATACTCTCTGTACACCAGCGTCGGCGACGCGCAGCTCCCGGCAGAATTCCTTTAATTATGAAGGAACTATCAGCATTTCCCAGCGGGGGGTTCTCGAGCAATTAAAACTGATTTAACAGAGAATAGAAAGGCCGACAAGGGCTTGAAAAATCGTGGCGTCGTATAACGGAGTGATGTTGTTTATATTATCGTCACCGAGAGTTTGTGCGTTCATGAGACGATGACTAGCTTTCCAAAGGCGACTTTATAAATTTTTATAAAATCATAATATTAAACACAATTATAATTAATCTGATTTACATTTCTTCTCCGTGATTCAATCGCCTGTATTTCTCAAGACAAGTTTTTCAATGTTTTTTAAAACAACATTTTCAATATTTTTCAAGACACGACACGACGAATTATTGCAATTATTGATTATTGTGCTGATCAACGTCACCCTCAACATTTTCCCCCAAAAAATCCAAATTTCGCCAATTCCCAAAAAAAAAAAAAAAAAAAAATTTCGAGTCTGAATTCCGTCAATCGATGTCGCTGGTTATCCAACGCCGGTAAGTACCGTGCAAGCCCCAATGTCCTTAAGGGTCTCGATGTACCAAAGGTTTGGCAAGTCACGTGGATGTTGCAGAACTTTGGGGCTCTCATGGAAGTTGTTCGACTGCCTCCCCGTAGACGTCGCAGGCGATATCGCGGAAACAAACCAC
Source organism: Ichneumon xanthorius (assembly GCA_917499995.1). NCBI lineage: Eukaryota > Metazoa > Arthropoda > Insecta > Hymenoptera > Ichneumonidae > Ichneumon > Ichneumon xanthorius. The sequence continues at coordinate 14,216,514 of OU824201.1, forward strand.
GCGAACGTGTTGGTATCGGTCGTCCGGTCGTTTGTAAGGATGCGGAGAGGCGCGGCTGTTGAGGTGCTGCAGTATATAGCATACCTACATGAACGAACCCTGATAGAGCGAAAGCTCCGACAGAGGAATGAGGAGAGACGAACTGAAATGCGAAACGGCTTGTTGATGGGAGATCGGAGTCGGGAACGGTTACCATGGGTACCACGAGGCATGACGCGTGACCTGGGTTACCCGTGGCGCCGCCACCAGGGGTGTCGTCCCACCCCTGTCCCATCCGACGTACAGGGTGTTCCAGGAAGTTTTTTGATTCTCCTCGCCGGCTGCTTTTTTTGTCTCTTCAAAGTCACATCGCTGTTTTTCGCGAAATTCTCAACATTTGCTTCGTTACAAGCATTACAACTTTTACCGCATTGACAATCCTGCGGTAAAGGGCTGTTAGGTTAGAGATCGACGCATGAAGATTTAGCAACGTTCGACGGGTTAAGAATCCCATCATCGATGGATTCTGTGATCCCGAAATTGCCTTGGAAGAAATTGTAGAGCGTTACATTGGGCCCTGATGACGTCCTGAAACGCTCGATGTGGCCCTAATGAGGTCCTAAAAGGTTTGATACGACCTTGATGAGGTCCTAAAAGGCTTGATGTGGCCCTGATGCAGTTCTAAAAGGATTGATATGATCTTGATGTGGTAATAAAAGTCTCGATTTGGTCCTGATAAGGTCCTAAAAGACTCGATATGGCTCTGATGAGGTCCTAAAAGACTCGATATGGCTCTGATGAGGTCCTAAAAGGCTCGATATGACCCTGATGAGTTCCTAAAAGGCTCGATATGACCCTGACGAGTTCCTGAAAAGCTTGATATGACTCCATCAGGGCCCCGCTGCAACCCCCCAAAATTTCTGCTAGCGATGCAGACTACACGATTGCAACTCCGCGACGAACAGATCGGAGATCAATGACTACTCGATTGCGACTAGGTGGCGAATTCGTCGGAGATGCATAGGTACTCGATTGCGATCAGATGACGAAGAGAGATCAATAGTCGATGGCATTCGTGTCGCAAATGCGCCAAAAGTTCCCAAGTCTCTGAATCGCGATCTCCAACTTCGCAGCAAGATAGTTTGTTCCGATTTCTCCGTTCATCGACATTTAGATCCACATAACCAAATGACCAGCTAATTAAAAAAAGGACCGTGCAACTTTGCTCAGGGAACGACCGACTACTACAACCCTGCAAAGAGTGTCCAAAACTTCCTGGATCACCCTGTACGGTACGGTGTTTTCGCAGCGGAAGCGAAAGAGGGAGTAGTGCGACTCGCTCCTGCAACAGCTACTTGAAGCAGACGCTGAAACGGGAATGATAGGCAGGCACCTCCGACATCCTTTTTCCTCTGCCAGCGGGAAGCCATTGGAGGTCCTTTAACACCACCTGTCCTCTCTGTCTTTCTTCACTCCGGGTCGAATGCACGAAGAGCATCAGCGAACTCCGAGGGGGTTTTCCCTCGCTCTCATTCTCATCCGTGTTCGGCGGCACATCGCTCGCTTCATTGCCCACCCAATCACGTACCATTCAAAGTGACGGGTCTCCGAGTACACGAACGCCAGGTAGGATCAATTACGATCGGCGGTAGACGTGAGAGAGGAAATGGGGAGTGGCGAGAGGGGGACGGCCGAGGCGAGAACCGAAGGGTGGATATAGAGGTGAGAGACGGATCGTCGATGGATGAGAATTCCTGGGCATGTTCAATGAATCGAACTACGCCACTTCTATCTCGCAGACACTATTGGGATGTTGCACGACCATTTGATGGAGGCGAATACCGGCCGGTTGGCGAACACCGGCCGGAATGGTCTTGAAGAATCGAACGGTGTTTTCGAGATATTCTTGACCCATTCCTGTCGCGTACGTCGGGACAAACGGATTGAGTCTACCAGCTCGTCTAGAAAAGTTTCACGGCGCGTCTCGCAGGTTCGGCCGGATTTTCATGTGACAATTGCTGCACTTTGAGAGGTGGATTTTTTTTTTTGTAGGACGCAGAGTTTCATCGCTCTTTCGCACTGTGGAAAAAACATTGATTTGACACGTGTCTTGCAAATAAATATTCATTTGAATTGAGTAGATATTTATTTGAATTAAATGGATATTTATTTAAATTAAATACATATTTATCTGTATAAATTATTTTTCTGAGTGCAAACAGGGCAACTTCGGGGCGAATGACTTCAGTCTGGGTTGAAGTAAAAAATGTTGATGAATATAATTTTTTACAGTAATAACAAAATTAACCTCTGAATGAAGTGTTGTGACTTTAATCTTGGATTTATAATTGAGTTCATACTTAAGGCCAAAGGTCAAGTTCGAACTTGGGCGCAAACTGTTCGATAATCGACATCCATAACAATCTCATAGCATATTTCCCGCACATTTCTCAACCAAATAGAACCCAATGCCTTCTCATTAACGATCACGAATCTCGTCTGAATGGACACCGTCGCGTATGCACGACCGAAGCGCCTTCAGCGTCGCTCTGCAGCAAAGTAAAAAAAAAAAATCCGAAAAAAATGAAAATAATAGAAAATGTAAAGAGGCCCAGGGAACGGTGAAAAATAAAGCAGTGGGTGGGAATAAAGAAGCGGGAGCGGTGAAAACACTTTTACGCCCCCGGAGTCGGAAGTCGAATCACGGAGAACAGACAATGGTACCGTCGAGAGTGAGGCTGTACGGAGCACCGGTGCTCGACGATGCGGTATCGCTCGCTCCATTTGAACTAAAAGTATTTATTATTGGATTATTGGAGGATTTTAATGCATCTCGCGGCGTGGTACCCACCTACCTCCATCGTCGGCCTTTTTACTTCTCTATCCGACGACGCTTTTTTTTTATTTATTTTTTTTACTTAGCGACCAAACCTTTCACGGATCGGGCCCCTCCCGCTTCCGCGGTAGTACAGTGGAAGTGTAGTGGCGATACCGCTGCAGCGCGGCGTTCCTCGCGTAATCAAATCCCGTAACCGGGAATCGGGTCTCTGAATGACTGATTGTGCGAGAGCGCCCCGCCGATATGAACTTCGCAGGAAGCGAAGGGAGCCCCGTGCACGCCCGCCCCGTCGACGCCGCTGGGTACCGGTGAGTACCCACACGGCAGAGCGAACCGAGGAAGCTACGCGCGGCGAGGGTCAGATTTCAGAGGGCAGACTTGCGAGGCTCCCCCGCGTGGAATTCGATTTGCTCCATTTCATCCTGTGCGAAGTGAATTTCGCCCGTACGAGAATCGCGCACGGAACACGGCGGAGGACGGAAGCGCGGCTTTCGCATATTGTACGGCGATGCGCGGAAAACCCTCTTGAACTCACTGTGATCTTCCACCCTCCCCTCGCTCGGTGTCCCGACGGTTGTCTCGCACGATATCCAGTAAGACTGAAATAGAAAAGACGCGCAGTGTACTTTGTACTTTTTACTTTTTACTTTGTACTTTGTCCTTTGTACTTTGCACTTTGTACTTTGTACTTTGTACTTTGTACTTTGTACTTTGTACTTTGTACTTCGTACTTTGTACTTTGTACTTTGTACTTTGTACTTTGTACTTTGTACTTTGTACTTTGTACTTTGTACTTTGTACTTTGTACTTTGTACTTTGTACTTTGTACTTTGTACTTTATACTTTGTACTTTGTACTTTGTACTTTTTACTTTGTACTTTGTACTTTGTACTTTGCACTTTGCACTTTGCAATCTGTTCTTTGTGCTTTGCACTTTGCACTTTGCACTTTGCACTTTGCACTTTGCGCTTTGCGCTTTGCACTTTGCACTTTGCACCTTGCACTTTGTACTTTGCACTTTGCACTTTGTACTTTGTACTTTGTACTTTGTACTTTGTACTTTGTACTTTGTACTTTGTACTTTGTACTTTGTACTTTGTACTTTGTACTTTGTACTTTGTACTTTGTACTTTGTACTTTGTACTTTGTACTTTGTACTTTGTACTTTGTACTTTGTACTTTGTACTGTGGGTCTGAGATTTGCGAGCTATTCTAGTATGCCGCATAAATCTGCTATCCGTACATAGCTGCCATGTGTGTACATACGGTATATAACGAAACAGTTGAAGAAAAAAAAGTATCGAAACTCAAGCGAACTCGGAAAAAGAGCAACAATGGCCTCGTTATCGGCGGTGGTACGTCGTACGAGCCGATATCGAGTGTGATATCATCAATCAATGCCCACCCAAGAGGGTGTCGAGAAAGTTCGCCCATGCGGATTTAACCTCGAACTTTACCACTTCTCGCAGAAATTCTTCGGGTATGTGCATGGCGACTGCGCGAAGATATTTCGAAGGCCAGTTGATAAATCCCAGTCGCACCTATCAAAGATAAAAAAAAAATAAAACTTCAACAGTCCAAGAAAAAACGTTATCGAGCAAAAAAAAAAGGTTTTTTGGCACGTTAAAATAAATGCCGAAGCCAAAAGGCTTTAACAACTGGGATAAGTGGGAACAAACCCAAGATCTTTTTTAACGGCTTAAACGTCACGAGGGACCATCGAAAAGATAACCTCGATTCGAATCTCTTCCCTAGACACGCCTCTTTGTAATTGGTTATTTTTTTTTTTTTTTTTAGGTTGACGAACGAACGTTTTGGATGATACGTAACTTTGAAGTAGTTATCACCGTAGATCGAACAGGCACAATGGCCCGGGGAGGGTTGAACCTGACCCGGCCACGTACCGAGCGAAGGTGTTCCGGAGTGTTTAGAATTTCGCCGTTGTGGTTGAGCCGGTATATTATCATGCATGAAAGTCGCCGTTTGCGCCCGCCTCTCGGGGAACCCCCCCTCGACACCGTATAACAAGCTCCCTCGAACCTTATGGTTCATATTGAATATATCTGACGGGCGTGTGCGCGCAACCGGGAGGGCAGTCGAGCGCATCACTGTACATTGTCAGGTATATACGGGAACGGCTTGTTAAACACATAAGGTCGGCGAGGATGGAGGCACGAGGGGTTTCACCTCCCCGCGAGGGTCTCCGAAAAGGTGGAATAGTATATAGACGGCGTATGAATAGTACGGAAAATATAAGCCAGCTGATGATCTCTCGAGCCTTCCGATGGCTCGGGCAATGCTGCAATACGTTCCATGCACTATACATACCTACCCTTAGACGCACACCCCTCGATGCGCCGCGGTGCACCGTGCATTCTTTTCTCTCTTTCATTCGGCTCTTTTATTTATTTTTTTCTCTTTTCTTTTTTTTTACTTCTCATTCATTCGTTCTCCGGGCTCTCGGCGCGCCACTCGGTTGCGTTGCACGCGATAGGCGCGCCCTGTACGCTTCGAGTTTCGTTTCCAAGACGAAAGTATCGGAGGACTCGGAATCTCGAGCTCTGCCGTGCGGGGTTAATCATTCATTTGCGTAAATACGAAACAATTTTTGGAAGCCGCATTCGCGCAAGGTGCTCCGTGCGAGTTCTTGGACATTTTTGCGCCAATTTTATAGCGCTGAGGTTTTGGTGCGCGCTTGTTAAATCGCTATCGATCGCTTCTGAAGCTTCGTGTGCACAGCTATACTGAGAGAAGGATCTGGTAAATCTGGTAAATCTGGTAAATCTGATAAATCTGGTAAATCTGGTAAATCTGGTAAATCTGGTAAATCTGGTAAATCTGGTAAATCTGATAAATCTGGTAAATCTGGTACATCTGGTACATCTGGTAAATCTGGTAAATCTGGTAAATCTGGTAAAATCTGCTAAAAACCGACGGAACTTTCAGGTACATGGGAGTATATGGAAGCGACATCTTGGCAAACATTCATATTAAACTTAACACATTCTGCTATAAAATATGATAGTTTTCGCTATCGCAGATATTACCCGAATATCCCGTAAGTTCTTCTTACCAGAAAATATAGTAATCTGCGGGGTGGCGATCGTGAACCGTTTGGTTTTGGTTTAGGGATATTATGTCGATCAAATTTTTGTTATGCCCACATAGATAAAAAAAATTTGTTCTATGAAATTCTTAGTTTGTATCCATGGAATTCTCTTCACGGAAGATCAGTTCGGATCCACGAAATTCTTGATGTTATCCACGAAATTCTTTGCCAGATATGAAAATCTTGCGCACTCGCTTTCTGGAAAAAATTTTCCTGTAGGTTGGGTAAAAATTGCAACTATTGTGCAATTAATATTATACTATTACTACTACTACTATACTATACTATACTATAATATACCAATATTATCAACAAGTAACAATGGCTACAATTGCTTCATGTCGATTTCTCTCGAGTTGGTTACGACAAAAAATTTAAGTCTTTTTTAACGTTAAACCCGCAATGTTCATTGTTTAAAAAAATAATGGCCACACCAGCCCGACTCACCCAACGTCGACAAAGTCACCATGCCAGAGAGAATAACGAGCAGAGGCAGAGTGTGACCGAACGAGATACGCTCGATCGCTCACTGTAGCGCGAGAATCGTCGATTGTTTGCTCTACATACTCCGAAGGATTAATAACCCCAGTTCGCTTGCGCGGCGGCGTGGACCCACCCCGCTCTTCAGGACCATAATAAAGCTGCCCGCGAGGCAGGAAATCCCTCGAGAAATTGAATATGATTTTAGAAATCACACCATAAGGCTCGGACGCGAGTAAGTGGCTTTGAGAGGCATCGACGAGAGGCTCGGAGAGTGAGAGAAATTCATTATGAACGCGAGCTCGTATAGAGTTCGTATACAAATCACAATGCGACACAACCGGCTTGACATAATCGTTGCATCCCACCGTTAGGAAACACGTCGTACGTGCATGTATGTACGTTCGACGATTGCAACGATCTCGCCTCGCTCGGATCAATTGAAAGAGGGATGAAAGATCCACTCCCGATTTCTCGCGCTCCGGCTCGAATTTATATCGGAGGCTTCTGCTTCTCGCTCCCGAGTATTTGTTTGTTCGACGATGCCGACCATATGCCGACGGCAGTGGGCATTACGTGCCCGCGCATGCGTATTTGTGCGTATGGCACGAACGTGTCCTACCTGCGTAGGGGAGAAGGGTGCCCGGGGGCAAAATGGACCGCCATGTTTTTTAAAGGGTGGATTTCCGGGGTGAAATGGCGAGCCTATGTTTTAGGAAAAAACTATTTTATTGAACAGTTTTGCGACTGCTTTTTTTGGTAAATTGCCGTGGGTCATTTAAATTTTTAAAACATTGAGCTGCCGCTTCGGTAATATGTACACGAATATAACGCATCGGGCACCTTCGGGACTGTAGTTTTGTTTTGTTCAAAAATCGGTGAATTTTCATTTTCAGACTAGAGGAATCAATAATTTTTTATAGTGGTCAGTTTTGCCCCGATCTCCGCCTGCAGTGCAGTTACTATTATTTTTTAAAAGTGACAAAGATACCCGCGTGACATGCTCAGCCTATGTTTTACGAAAAACTATTTTTTTGAAAAATAATTTGCGCTCTAGATTTTACGAGACTCTGAATTTTTTTATTGCCGTGGGTCATTAGAAAAAATAAAAATAATAATTGAGCCTCCGTTTCAGTAATATGTATACGAATATAACGCATCGATCACCTTCCGGATTGAATTTTTTCAAAATCCGTCGATTTTCATTTTCACACTACACGGAATCAATACTTTTTCATAGTGGTCCCTTTTGCCCCGACCTCCCCCTGCAGTGCAGCATTGAATGTACGGTGTGCCATGTATGCACCAATGCTGCGCCCTGTATCGCGCCATGGTCCGTAACCAAACCGATGGACCCTTTGTTTTCGTTTCAGTCGAACACACCAACCCCCCCCCCCCCCACCCCCCTGCCACCCTATCGTATATATAGTTCTCTCTTTAACTCAGCCACTTCTCCCTCCCTTTGCTTGCTTGTTGTCGTCGTACTCGCAGTATTTCGATCCCAACTCCACCCCCCCCCCCCCCCCACCCCCCGGCATTTATGCCTTCGGTCTCTCGCCTCGCTTATTTCATTCTTTTTCTCTCACTCGACACTTGGTTTTTTCTTTTTTATTTTTGTATTTCGCGTCGCGTGTCACTTCGATATTTTCAGCATTTTTATTCATCGAGCGAGAACTCGACGCCGGTCCCACGACCTGGCGTTTTCCCATACCTCTCACTCTCCGTATGTGCACCCAGTTCGTTTTGCTGGCTCAGCCTCGACGTAAGTTACCAGAACACACGACAGAACGCCGGGCACTATTTTTTTTTTTTTTTTTTTTTTTTTTTTTAGAATGCAAACCCGTGTGGCACAGAGCGTCGAATCGACGCCTCTGCTCCACGGTTCGCCCAAACCCTTCGCGCACCGAGCTTTCTCCCTTATCCGTCTGTACACGTATGCTTAGCTGTTTTTTCTCATATTTTTATTTTCGTTTCGTTTCAATTTTCCTTTTTATGCCATTTCAGCTTTTTTTTTTTGCGCTCCTTTCGTTACGTCAACTCGCCTCGGGTTTGCTAATATATCGATTCGAAGGACCCGAGAGACGCCGGGCATTCCGCATCTGGTCGTGCTGTGGGCGGACACAATGCCGATATTCCGGAGCTAAAGATAAAATTCATCTGGTCGACTCGGACTTGGAGGGTCGGAGGTGCATGCGATGTTTCGTTGACGAGTAAACGTCTTTGGCGTGAATTGCAAATTAAAAGTGTCGTCGAAAAGGGTTACGGTCAAAGACTCTCCGAACAAGATTTCGAGCAAGATGTCAACCAAGATATGGAACAAGATATTGAACAAGATAGCGGGATATTGAGTATGACATCGAGCAAGATATTTAGAGAAATATACGTACTATAAAAAAATTTGTTTGAAAATGTATCACCGGAATTATTGGAAGCTTTTTCACACAGGGTAAAAAGGGGGAATATGGACCAGTCCATATATCATTGATTTACGTGTTACTTGGATTGGGCCATATTCACCACTTTTACTCTAAACGGTTTCTGAAAAATCAAGCACATGTGCGTTGCAATTTTTTTTTTTACAGTAAAATTTTGATATAACGAATGTAAATTTTTGTAAATTTCAGGCAAAAGATCTGTAATTCTAATATCGGCCATTTTTATATTACGAAATAATACTTTTTGTAACTAAAAAAAAAAACTTGTAAATGAAATAAGAAAAATATAGTCGACGTTTATGGATAATAAATGTTAATGAAAATGTGCAAACCTTTCCGATCGCGCATTGCAACGCATTGAGTTTGTGGCCTCATCCATCCCTGCTTTGAAAAAAAAGACCGCAACCGAAGTTCCACATCGATTTTTATCTTTTTTTTTTATCCCATCGAAAGCATTTACAGCCGAACTCGTTGGTCACATGTGACCAATTGTTACGTCCTTCCTCGTCGCGCGATAGTGGCGAGAGAGGAACGATCGCGCGACTCATCGAACATTGTGTTCCCGCACGCTCGTCCGTGCAGGGGGCACTTGCGGGCCTCGGCCTCGCTGTTTGAGGGCGAGAACGAGACCATAAAAATAAATTGGTCAAACGGCCACCAACGCCAGATGTCAATGTCCGATAGAGAAGAAAAGGAAGCGTGGAGAAAAGTTGCCCCTCGCGCATTCCCCGGCAAATCTGACCGGCTCTCTGACGACTTCGGACTAGTTTCTGCTTTCTGCCCTGGAAACTTGACTTTTAACCCCCGTCCAGAATTCGCGCAATTTAACGGACGGGGAGAAAAGTTTACTGTACACAGTATTGTTGATCCACAGCAAAATGCAATATTACAGCCGTCGAGGCTCACGGACGGGAAGGAAAAGCCCGTGGAATCCTGTTATCGATACTCGATCACTCTCGGTGGGGAATTCCCGGTGCTAATCGAGTCGGGCCATGCTATAACCCAATTTCAAAACAATGTCGTTTAGATGCGAAGCGAGAGACCCGGCCCGGAGTGGTTCGGGCCCCGTGCAACCCCGGTGACGGTGTGCATGTGTGTCGGTGTTGGAGTCTCGAGAGAAAAATTAGACGAGGCTTTTAGTCGTTGATTTTATTAGGAACGTTTTTCGAGCGATGCTTACACGAGGGACGTCCCGGGGCTCCCTCGCTGTGTGTGGCCCTGTCATTTTCAGTGGTCCGGGGCTGGCCTTAACTATTAACCGGCTAGCGTAACCAACTCAGCGAACGAGGAGGAGAGACTCCGAGTGGAAACCCTCGCAGGAAAGCAGCGAAGTTTCGCCGCAAGCCGAGTCCGAGAGGCTGAAGTTAGAGAAGAGTCTAGTTTTCGAGCCAACGAAAACATCCATCGCACCACGGTTGGAGCTCTGGTATTCTGGGGGTCAGCGGGGCAAAATGGACCAGTGTCTTCCATTCGAGATGCGATGATTTATTCTTTTTTTTTTTTGCGACAAAGTGGTTAAAGTAATTCGTTTCGCTCCGATTCCTGTCAGGTGCGAGCAAGATTGGGGCATAATGGGGTAGCTATGAAGTAAAGGTCGTTTGAAAGAATAGGAAGCAAAGTATGTTTAGTGGGGAGAATGACGTTCGTGATAATTATTCCGAGCATCCGATAGAAATTGGGGTGCGGGGCAAAGTGGACCAGTGGCTTTCGTTCGAGATGAGACTTTTTTTTTAATTTTGTGAAAAAGTGGGAAAAATAGTGCGTTCCGCCCTTTCCTATTAGGTGTAAGTATGGCGGAGAGAAAATGGGATAGGCAAAAAATAAATGTCGGCCGGATGATTCCGAAGAATTTGTATGTTTAATGCAAATAATGAAATTCGTATTAATTATTCCGAGCATCTGATAAAAACGGGTTGGGGTAAAATGGAGTGTCTACCATTCGATATGAGACTTTTAAACATTTTTCTGCGAAAAAGTGTTAAAAATAGTCCGTTTCGCTCCTTTTCTATCAGATCTAAGCGAGGCCGGGGCAAAATGGGATAGCTCCAAAATAAAGGTCGCTCGGATGAGTCCAAAGCTTTTGTATGTTCATTCCGAGCATCAGATATATATTTTTTTATTTTGCCTCGGACATAAAAAATCTCGTCTTGAATGGAGGCCGCGGGTCCGTTTTGCCCCGGGTTTAACTCGAAAATTCGAGTTTTCGTTCGGCTCGACGACGCGCCTTGGCCTGCGAAAGCTCTCTGTCATCCGAGATGTCGACGGACAGCCTCGCGTCAAAGCTAAAGTGCCGCAGTCAACGAATTCATTCGACCTATCAGATTCATCTGTACGGGGATCGACACCAACCCAGACTGTGCAGATGGACTTTATGAGCGGGACTTTATGAGCGTCCGTTGGCGTTCCTCTCATTGGCGCAATCAGCGCGCTCAGCCACCGGGCACGGTCAACACAACTCGACTTCATACATCTCTTCGGTGTATTGAATTAATTGAAGACGATTATTCGAGCATCAGCTCACTCCATCCGGGTCGGTTCAATCTGTCGGACTCTTGGCACAGGCTGGTTTGTTGTAAACGGTCCCTTTGTCGATGATCTCTCGAATGCTGAAGCATCGACAAGAGATCCACTGTTCTATGAATGAGAGGCTTGATAACGTTCGTCTGCAGGCGTGTTTTTTTTTTTTTTTTTTAAGGCTCGTAAATAAATATCTGGATCGCTTTTGGAGATTGATGGAGATCTGAAAACGTGAGAACTCGAGGGCGCGTGTGTGCATCGCGTCTTCAGCTTCTGCAGCAAGAAAAGGCAATTACAAAAATAAAAATAAGATCACGAGATTCAAGCTGGATTGTTTGAGCTCGAAGCTTCTCTTTCCAAACATACATTTCTTAAATAAAAAGCCAAAATCCAGAAAAAAAAGTTTTGAAAATATAACAACATTTTTTGCCTAAAAATGAAACAAGTCGAATTCCGCCCGTAAAAAGTTGGAACAAAAAAAAATATGTTTCGATCCAAACAGTGTATCGAATGGTTAAACATAGGATTGGATTATGTGTTGCAAAACAGCTGCGCCTGCAAATACGTCGAATTTTCGGTGGGTATAATAAATCTACCTGCAAAACTTCCTTTTATTTTTACATGGGTCAGAAAGATTTCGGAATCGTTACTGAATGAGGATTGATAGATATTTCGTTTCACGAAATATCAGCTTTCATTATTCATTGTTAAGCTATCCGTGTGCGTATTAACGCACGTGTGCGTGTTTTTCCGATGCGATGCAGGGTGCTCTCTATCTCCCTTTATCGCCCTCCCTCTCTCTCTCTCACTCCGACTCGGTGATCTCTTTTTTCACTCTATTGTGTTCGAATAAACGAAACGAAATCCAGCACACGCAGCGTTGCAGTATAGCAACGAGTGTCATTGCTCGAGTGGAGATAGCGGAGGAACGTGATAAAACATAACGAGAAAAATGAGTCGTTTTGGCGAGTAGAGTATGTGAGCCGATCGGGCCAGCCAGGCGTTTCATGCCCGAGCCCGCTTCATCATTTAATTTTGATCCTTTTATATCCCCTGGAATCCATATCGGACCGAGGCGCGCGTTCGTCCAATGAATATCGAACGATTAGTCGATAAGTCCAGAAGCCAGGACCCTCCGTGTTTTCGGATATGCGGGTCGAGCCGTGTTCTTTTTTATTTTCAACGAGTTCGAATCAAGCGTGCTCGCTCGTTTATCAAAACTACAGAATTCCAAATTTTGTCGAACTGACGCGTTACAGAAAACAAAAAAATTTGAACAAAAAATATATCTACAATTCTCAAGCGGACACTCAAGCGGACACTCAAGCGGACACTCAAGCGGACACTCAAGCGGACACTCAAGCGGACACTCAAGCGGACACTCAAGCGGACACTCAAGCGGACACTCAAGCGGACACTCAAGCGGACACTCAAGCGGACACTCAAGCGGACACTCAAGCGGACACTCAAGCGAACACTCAAGCGAACACTCAAGCGGACACTCAAGCGGACACTCAAGCGGACACTCAAGCGGACACTCAAGCGGACACTCAAGCGGACACCCAAGCGGACACTCAAGCGGACACCCAAGCGGACACTCAAGCGGACACCCAAGCGGACACTCACAAACACTCACAAACGCTTACAAACGCCAGCAAGCGCTCGCAAACGTTCGCAAACACAAACGACTCACATAAGTTAACTATTTGCTTATGACATTGCATTCTCCACGGGTTTTATAATAAAAAAAAAAATTAACCATTGAGTGTTTGGACACTCCCTTGTGGAGCCGCGGAGCTTAACTCACGAGGGTTCGACGAAGCTGACGCAGGGGGTAGACGGTACACGGAAAAAAAATATTTGCCTTTTATTTTCTTGCATTCATCCCTCGTCACTTTCTTCTCGGCGAGCGAACGAATCACGAAGAGATTGGGAAATCTGTTTTTTCATTGGGAACGACGAGTGTTTGACGAAACGCTATCGTCGCGACGATGGAAGCGCCGAGGCAGAGGGTTTTCGGCTGTACTCCGTGTCGACGGGGTGCACTCGATTCGTGAGACGGGGAGGAAAAAAAAACACACTCCGGAGCATACAGCGCGCGTATGCCCGGTACGGATAGGGTGGCTCGCTGCGCGAACGTGATTCCCATGGTCGCAGGGAATTCGGCAAAATGCACTTGAAACCGGAAGAGCGACACAGCGGTCGTCAAAGAGAGGGAGAGGCCGAAAATTTTGTGGAACGCGCCGCATGACGTCTCGGGTTCTCGCTCGCGCCCCCCTTGCGCCCCGACACATGCCTCGCAGATGCAACCCTCGACTTTCGGTGAATGTACACAACGCCGGCTATGCGCGCGGAACGCGCGTTGGGAGAGGTCGAGAACTCGAGAACTTTTCCGGGCGCGCGATGGAAAAAAGGGCGCAATGTTTCACATCTGCATTGTGTCAGAGTCGGTATCGCTCGGTCCTTTTTTTTCCTGACTACAATAGGATCCTTAAGGTCAGGATTTTTTTTTTTTTTTTTTTTTCATCCTCAAAGAAAAATCCCACCCGTCGAACTCGTTTTATCTTCTCTTGCGCCGACCGCCCGTTTCGACCGGCGAACTCCCCATGTGCAATTATGAATTTTCAAAAAAAATTGAGAATGGTAAAATAAGATTGGGAAAAAATTATTTTAAAGAGTCGAATTCTTTTTTCTCGAGATTTCGTGAAAGAGTTCCTTGGTCGATATGCATGCATCGAGATATTTGTAAATTTCTAAATTGTGGATGTTTTTTTACCCTGAAAGAAAAATACGATCGAGCTCATTTTATTTTATTTTCTTTCACGCCGACCCGCACGCGTCCTAAGTACGATAACGAATATTTAATAAATATAAATAAAAATGAAATACGATTGAGAAAAAATCGTTTTGAAAAAGTCGATTTTTTTTCTCAATTTTTTTTTCCCAAAATCGTGTCTTCATAAATAATCATCGGTCGATCGAATTGTAAATCTCTGAATTAGAATTTGTTTTTTTCACCGGGTGGCTAATACGCTCGCGGGCATGCGGTACCGATGAGAAAGCGCCGGAATACTGGCCGTTCCCGCTCTCCATTGTACAAACCTCATCGAGAATTCGGTTGATGGAAATAGCCGCGCGGGAGGCGGCGAAGCACTCAAAATAATGGCGTGTGACGCGCGTTCGTGAAATATTATAACATTGTAACGGCGTGGAACGAGAGTTAACAAAAAAAAAAAAACAAGTGAAAATGCATTGTCGGCCCGAGCGATACATACCCGCAGTTGCTCCGGGTCGTGTATGTTGCCGTGTACACAATGCAAGTAAATTGACCGGTCTCATGGCCGTGAACTCCATTCGGATATCGCGAAACGATTAAGTAATTGGATGACCCTTAAAATCGCGAAGTATGCATGAAGAGCAAGGGCGGATTGGGGGGGGGGGGGTAAATGGAGCAGCGGGGCAAAATGGACCACAGCTAATTTTTTTGCCGGGCCTGAAAAAGTCCCATCCCGAATGGAAGACCAGCGTCCATTTTGCCCCCCCGCCCCTTCCGCTATTAAATCACTCCATTCTGTACCAGGGTTAACTCCCCGCTCGGTGTAATTGGTACACATATCGATAACAGTTCCGTTCATTAATTCGTTTCAATTGATCACTCACTTTCTCCCCCTCTCTCGCACCCTCGCGATTCTGCTGGCGAACTCGAGGCCGGTATTATTTTGCTTTCGAGAGTTCCGCGTTCTATTTTCCCTCCGTTGTTTCAACGAGCGGCCTCTCGATAACGGAAACAAATGTATTATTGCCAATGAGCATTGTTGTCGAAATTGCGGGAGACCAACAAAAGCGATTCTGCATCTCGAGGCTCCTGACACAGCGGCGAAAACAATTTGACGTGGGGGAGGGCGGGGCAAAACGGGACCGACAATCTGAATTCATCGGTGGGGCAAAAATGGAACATCCTAAAATGATTGGAAAATTGTGTTTTTAAAAACGTTTTTAAGAACACAATTTTCCAATTATTTTAGGACGTCCCATCTTGCCCCATCGATGCATGCCGTTTGCCTGTTCCGTTTTGCCCCACAGTCCCATTTTGTCCCTCTCTTCCCTATACAATTGTGTTACCGTTTTAACCCTTCCATTTTTTTTTTCTAATCAACTCAACCCGCTTTGGCCGGAGGCGTGAAGAGTAATGAACAAATCCAAGATCTCGCCTCTTCCGGTCGACTCGAAGGCGCGAAATGTACTTTTATCTTCCCTCGTCGTCGCACTGTCTCAAGTTGTTTTCGTTTCATCAGTAACCCAATGGACGATAGGGATGTTTCCCCCCCGTCGTCGTCGTCGCATGTGTTTTCGATCGAGCTCTTCCATTTCCCGGACGAAACGCATAGCGTCAGTGTGTTTAGCTCGGGGTTGATGAAATAAAAAAAATAAATAAATAAAAAAAAAAATCAGGAAAAAAAATGTGTTTTCGACGAGGGAGGCTGGGTAAGTGCGTTGTGTACACTCGGTGCAACCTTTTACCACCCTCGCCGTGGACGGGACTTGGCTGGCTACTGCTGCACATACCCCAATCCCTCCAAGCGTGTGTGTATATATATATGTATATATGTATTATATATATAGTGGTAGAGACCGCACGAAGAAGCTACGTTATCCGTAAAATTGCTTGCGCTCGTTCGTCGCCACCCCCGTACAGCACTCACTCAACCCCCGCACTCCCCCGGCTCACTCGAGTCTCGTTCACCTCAAAACTCTTATATTGCCGCGGTTCCCTCGATCAAGACTTTCTCGGAAGCATCAAAATTAATTGAACGTGCGCGGTGATTTCGAGAGAGAAAAAAGGTCAAAGCTCCCTTTATCGCAGTGTAATTTCGGGTGATGTGGTCATTTTTTTTTTTTTTTTTGGAAATGAGGAAAATTGGCAGTGAGCAACTCTGTGAAAATTGGCGATATTCAAGAAAATACTATCTATCGGTCATATCACCCGAACACTGTGGGTGATCGAGAAATCATAGTAGTGATTTCATACTTTGACGTGTCGATAGCTTTAAAAGAAGATCAAGCCGTTTCATATCTGATGTAAGATGGGTGATACGGCGTATTTTATTTTGTCACGTCACCCGGATAATCCGGGTGACGTGACAAAATAACTTTTGCACAAAGCGGAAAGCGGTTGGTGCAATACTAAAACGTTGTTGGTAAATCGGTAGTGAGCGACTCTACAGACATTGATGTTGATTGTTTTACGGAGAAGGTTCGACAAATTCGATGGGTGAATTAGTTGTGGCGTTATTTTAAAAAATATTATCGATGGTCATATCACCCGGACACTGTGGGTGATACGGCCATGGTAGTAATTTCGTACTTCAACGCGTCGATAAGTGCAAAAGAAGGTCAAGTCGTTTCATATCCGGTGATATGGCGTATTTCATTTTACCATGTCACCTGAATAATCCTGAATACTAGGTGATATGGCAAAATTTTGAGACAAAACGGCGTTCGACATGAACATGCAATTCGAATACAACCGCTAGTTCATAAACCCTTCTACCAAGATATAGCGATCTACCATATCACCCGACACTCCATATCACCGCGAATTTTCTCGTATCCTCGAAGCGCTCAACCAATTCTTCACCGCGTAAAAAAGAAAAAAAATTATAAACAGCATACCGTTATTCCCCTCGGTGACCCGCATTACCCGCAACCTCCGAAACTCCTTCCAGTATGAGAAAAAAAGGAAAAAGAAAAGTTCGAAACAAATCTAAACGAGAATGTGTCGAGTGACCGAGGCAAATCGTATGGGATACCGAGGAGAAAAGCATGAAAAAGGAGAAACGCTTTCGAATTCACATGTGGCGAACGTTTCCGGATCTCGCTGAAGAGTAAAGAGAATGGCGTGGCAAAACACTACAGGGTATGAACTGGTTCGGAACAGGGTCTCGCGAGTAAGGCAAACCGTAGAGGAGGAAAAGCGCGACCGGCTTTAGAGTCGCACGGACTATTTTTCCAGCGTAAACAGTTTTGCCCGTGGACAAACCTGAAAGACAATCTTTACCCATTGGTTGGTTGGCGGTGGCCGCTCGAGCGCTTTCCACGGCTGAGTTTTCTGTTCCAGGACACGGAAAAGTAGTTCTAACCTCGCGCCCGGCCAATATACAGCGGACCCTTTCAGCGTTCTCTCTTTCTTCTTCTTCTTCTTCGGCTCCCTTTTCTCTTTCTCTGTGTCTATCTTCCTTTTGCTCTTACTCTGTTCCGCCTTCGTCCTCCACACGATCCCGTGTACCACGCAGACTACACGCCACACTGCCACTGCAATGTGTACATACATGTGCGAGGTGGTGGAAAACAGAACGAGATTCTATTTTCACCGGTTCGCCGTTCCGAGAGCACTTCCCTCATCGATCGCCAGCCTGTTTACGTATATGAATTCTCCTTAATGGACTTTTCGCGTGTCACCCGGCACGGAGTGTATAAATCATTTTCAGCGAATGGTTGGTTTGGTTTTTTTTTTTTTTTTGCAATTGTTACAACAGTTACCAGAGTGTACGACAACTTGTAAGCGGATTTCTGAACATTTTGCACATGTTTTGTTGCCAGCAGCTCGAGTATGTAAATCAATATTTTTTTTTTTTTGGCAATTGCCAATGTAGATTTTTACTTTGGGCCAACATTGATGTCAGGTTCGAGTTCAGCGAATGATGCCGTTTTTGGGGCATCTTTGTTTTCACTTTTGAAAAATGGTAATAATGGTACTTTGCCTTTTTGGCATTTTTTCGTTGTTTTGTAACGACATGTAAAACCGGGTTTGGAACTCCATTATCGTAAAACACGATTTATGATTCGGGTTTTTCGTTATTCCATCGGGAAACACATATCGGTCTTTAAAAGAAAATCTAAAAAAATCATCAAAAAATCATTTTTACCTGATGATCACGATTTTGTCCCTTACTTTCTCCGAAATCACTATCTCATATGAAAATCGGTATCAGCATTTCAGAAAATGATGATTTTCTCCATATTCAACATAAAAAATGTGAGTATGAGATTTTATTTTCAATTTCTCGGCGTTTTTTTGATCCCCCGCGAGACTAATAAATCTGGTCAGGAATTGCGAAGCCTTACGACAAAACTGTGGGGAATCGAAATCCAAGATTATGAGAAGAAGTTCATTCCATACATTCGTAGTCTAGCGTACGAGCCTCAACGACAATTTTTGACGGTGCTGCAGCTACTTTCCTCTCTGTCTCTCGAGGTCTCCATGGGAATGTAATTTACGCGCCGGCAGACCACGATAAAATTCTTTGATGCGTTTTTATACGCGACTTAATAAATTCATGAGTTTAGAAGGGAGTGAGGCCACGGGGGGAATCGAAATGTACCGGGGAAACTTGTAACCGGAGAGGTCGAGACACCGGCACAGGGGAAAGGAAGATGGGAATGCCCACCAGGCCAACAGCGACGCTTTCCAATTTGTATCGATCTCGTATGCATGAGAGCGGGGAAGCACCATATGTCCCGTTGCGTTGCGATGAAGAATCGCCGACTGTGCGAAATGATTCAAACCATTTTTTTTTATACTCATGTCTGCAAGAAAGAACGAATAAAAAGTACTTTGCTCAAAAATTCAATTCATTAAATAAAAATAAAAATAGAACATGGAATAAAACGTCTGTCGCTACCTTTCGTAATGCAATGACAATTTTGAAGCTTCAATTTATTGAAGACGATATTTACGAAAATAATTTTATTGACACGAATTAATTGCATCCGAAAGAAACACTTGTATGATTCAAGTAAATTTGATTGAATGAAACAAAAATGTATCAAAAATCTATTCCCCCCTAACTTTTAGTTTATTCACAAAAAAATGTTCCAAACACTTTTATTTTACATTGAATATATGAAAATAATGAATAATAAATTGATTTAAAAATCTCCGGGTGCGATTACGTTGCTCGTTAGGAAAAAGCTTTCGATCGAGCGATTTCCTCTCAAGCCGTGCATTTTTTTCTCGACATTAACTTCTCGCATGCAGAAACAATTTTTTTCCAACTCCAGAATTATTATCGCGCCCTTTGGCCCTTAAGCGGGTAGATTCGCCGCGAAACTTGGAGTCCCTCTATCCCGGCAGTCGCTTCGAGACTCGGAGGCTCCCTCGGATCTCGCCGGAGCGGGCCGCGCGTTGTGTTCCGGCGAACCGTAAGAAGTAATAGATGACGAGACGAATAAATAATAGCCTCGCGACTGTATCGGCGCCCCGATGCTCGCGAAGAAAAGTTTATAACTCATACTTCGACTTCGACAGAAGTATCCTCGGAGTCCAGAGTCGCTGGCAGCGTTTCGCAACTCTCGCCGGTCTCGGGGCCGAGCTATAGTTATGCGGCAAAGAATACAGAAAGAGGGCGAAGGCAAAGAGGAAGCGGCAGCAGCGGCGAATGGGGATGTTACCGTGAAATACGTAATTGCGAGCTTTCCACGGCAGCGGGCTTTCCGTTCGTTCGTACCTTTACTTCGTTGAAAATAAAGTTTTACAACCCGTCGCGGCACCACTTTCTCTCGCTATCGTGCTCTTCACCTCTACGGGTTGCCGTCGATGTACACGCGCACCCTTTGCAACTGGCGCGCAGTGAAATTGGCGATGTTCCGTAGTCCCCGACAAAGAAGCGCCCGGCGATAAATTTTACCGGGCTTGTCAGCATCACCGTGCTAAGATTGCATAACGGAAGTCGCAGTCGTTCGGCGCACGAACGTAACAACTGTCTCGCGAGGGGGCGGATGTCGGCGCGCGAAAGAGTCGGAGATTTTTCATCGAGTTTGGGCGACTTCGGGGCGGAGGAAGCCTTTGATTCGCCGCACGTCCATCCGTCAAATTTAAACGGCCGATGAGGGGCTTGTACCTCGGATCGCACGTAAATATTCCAACAGTTCCTCGCCAGCGACGTCGCGATTCGAAGCCAGAAAAATTATTTATGGGACGGGCGTCTCGCTAATATTTATTTAATCTAAATGAATATTTATTTAATCTAAATAAATATTTATTTAATCTAAATAAATATTTATTTAATCTAAATAAATATTTATTTAATCTAAATAAATATTTACTTAATTTAAATGAATATTTGTTTTGTGTAAATACATGATTTTTCTGGGTGCAGAATTCTCCCGGGTCGCCCGGAAGCCTCGACAAAGCGATTAAATGCGATGCCGTTAAATCTGTTTGCGTTTTTTCAAAGATCTAACGAAGATACTTTTTTTTATAAAAGAGAAGACGTTTAGAAAAAAAATCATTGTTGTCCTCCGGAGCGATATCACGGTTCTATAAATCGTAGTCTAGGCGACTTCAAAGTGGAAGCCTTTTTGATTCGCCAGCCCGTCCATCCATCAAATTTGAAGTCCGACGAGCCGTTTATTTTTTAGATCGACCATAAATGTTCGAACAACTCTTCGCTCGTGACGTCGCGATTCACACCCAGAAAAATCGTTTATTTAACAGGCGTCTTGCAAATAAATATTTATTTAATTTATGTAAATATTTATTTAATTTATGTAAATATTTATTTAATTTATGTAAATATTTATCTAATTTATGTAAATATTTATTTAATTTAAATGAATATTTATTTAATGTGAATAAATATTTATTTCCATCAAAGAAATTATTTTACAGAGTGCAAAATTCCTCAACAAAGCGGTTGAGCGTGCTGCCGTTGAATCTTTTAGTGTTTTCCCAAAGATTCAACGAGAATACTTTTTTTACGGAAGAGAAAACGTTTAGAATAAAAAGCATTGATGTATTCCGGATCGATATCGCGCTTCTGTAAAAAGACCTCTATATGTTAGATATTCCATAAAAATTCTAACAATTCTTCGCTCCTGGCCTCACGATTCAGGATTCACCAGAGTCGTCCCGAAGCCCCGACAAAGCCATTGAGCGCGATACCGTTGAATCTTTTTGCGTCTTTCCAAAGATTTAACGAAGATACTTTTTTTCGATGGAAGAGAAGACGCTTAGAAAAAAAAAAATAAAAAAAATAAAACACATTCATGTCCTCCGGAGCGATATCACGGTTCTATAAAAGTGATGCTATAAATATATACATATAATATATTTCACGAATTTCTTTGATCTCGGAGACAGACCTTGCGATGATCATCTCTCGCAGAGCTCGGAGCGGGGCTTAGATTCTAAGCGAGAGAAACGACGATCACGTTTCCAAAGGCAGCTCGCGCGTTGCCTCCTCCTCCTCGCTGGGCCGTATCCGCTTCATCTTCCCCCCCGTCGGTATCGTGTTCGCGTTCACTCTTTTCCCGATCTCCACGTTGATTTCTAAGAGCACCGACGGTCCTTGCTTCTTTTTACTCCCGTGACCCGCCCGGCCCCGGCGAGTCGCGTTCTCTGATTCTCCCTTTTCGTCTCGGTTCATAAATATAGTGAGGAAGCTTCTCGACTTGCGTACCCGCGCGGGCGCCAGTAGCGAGCCAGTGGCGGAAGATGCGACGAGCACGTCTGAGGAGACGATGGAACTTGACGGCAAAGAGCCGAGGAAACGCACAGGTAGACGTCTCGAAAGTTCCGTGTCTCGATCATCGTCTCGGGCTTCAACATTTTAATCCGTCGGTTTTCTTACCTTTCTACCTCATAGGATTGGCGACAGCAAAACGAAGAAAAATTATTGGTTGTGCCAATAATTCTCATTTTTTTATCTTCACGAAATACTGAATTATTTAAAAAATTCATTTTGCATTTCTGTCTCGGTTCATAAATATAGGGAATAAGCTTCTCGACTTGCCTACCCGTGCGGGCGCCAGTAGCGAGCCAGTGGCGGAAGATGCGACGAGCACGTCTGAGGAGACGATGGAACTTGACGGCAAAGAGCCGAGGAAACGCACAGGTAGACGTCTCGAAAGTTCCGTGTCTTGATCATCGTCTCGGGCTTCAACATTTTAATCCGTCGGTTTTCTTACTTTTCTACCTCATAGGATTGGCGACAACAAAACGAAGAAAAATTATTGGTTGTACCAATAATTCCCATTTTTTCTATCTTTTCGAAATACTGAATTATTTAAAAAATTCCCATTGCATTTATGTCTCGGGCTTCAACATTTTTATCCGTCGGTATTCTTACTTTTCTACCTCATAGGTTGGCAACAGCTATACGAAGAAAAATTATTGGTTGTGCCAATAATTCGTTGATCGAGGCAACCCATTTTTTTATCTTCGTAAAATACTGAATTATCTTAAAAATTCCCTTTGCATTTCTGTCTCGGTTCAGAAATATAGGGAAGAAGCTTCTCGAATTGCGTACCCGTGCGCGCGCCAGTAGCCAGCCAGTGGCGGAAGATGCGGCGGGCACGTATTAGGATACTTTTCTACCTCGTACTATTGGCGATTGCAAAACGGTGGAAAATTATTAAATGTGCCTATAATTCGTTGATCGAGGCAACTATTTTTTAATCTTCGCGGAACACTGAATTATTAGAAAAATAAAAAAAATATCCTCTTTTCGTCTCGATTCATAAATATAGTGAAGAAGCTTCTCGACTTGCGTACCTGTGCGGGCGCCAGTAGCGAGCCAGTAGCGGAAGATTTGACGAGCTCGTCTGAGGAGACGATGGAACTTGACGGCAAAGAGCCGAGGAAACGCTCAGGTAGATGACTGAAAAGTTCCCTATCTCGATCATCGTCTTGGGCTTCAACATTTTAATCCGTAAATTTCCTTACTTTTCTACCTCACATGATTGGCGATGGAAAAACGGAGAAAAATAATTAGATGCGCCAATAATTCGTTGCATGAAGCAACAAATTTTTTATCGTCGCTGAGCACTGAACTGGCGAGGAAAAAAAATCTCGGAGGCAAAACCTCCTCGCTGACAAACAAAAAAAAGTCATAATTAGTTGGAACAATAATAGGAAGCAACGAGAAAAAAATATCGCCACTACAGGCCACTCTCGAGCTGCGTAGCTGCCGTATAAAAGCTGCGTAACAACGGGGGTTCCTCTTTTTTTCTTTTTTACCCTCTCCGATGAAGAGGAAGTGAATTGAGTGGAAACATGCGAAACTTCATAACGAATTTACGCGATAGCGGTACGATGGAGGCCATAGCCACTGTGTACACGGAATTCAACGATTGTTCGGAAAAGGCGGTGCTTTATCACTGACGGTATTCCATCGGTCCGCTGTTGACCTCGACCGCAACCATGGCCGGAAGCGAAGCTTTCCAGAATCGTATTTCGATGTATTTCAGTTATCACGAAAAACTCCGAAGGCTCGGTAGCGGAGGCCCGCAGGTATGACGGCCAGAGTGCAGTTCGAAAGGGGGACAAAAAGAGCACAAAGGCAACAGGAGGTCTCTGCGGTCAAACGCAATCGGGGAAAGTGCTTGATCGAGCCACTCATCCTCCGATCAGTCGGGAAGTTGAATCATTCGTGACCGAAACACTCGCAAACATTGCGCAACTTTATTGTTCTTTTTTCTTTATTTATTTTTTTTTGTGTCGACACAACAACCAATTTCATAGTTCATGCCGGAGAGTTTGGACCCGAGAATTTTCGTCGATCATTAATGGAGAAACATCAAATGTACTCGAGTACATGATATACAGCGTACTTCACTACTAACGTTCTGCCCAGAACTCATCACTTCGGTACTGAAATCCTGTCTGGTGCTCATCGTTTCGGTATTCAAATTCGAGCCAGTGCTCGGAACTTCGATAAATACCAGAAGTACTTGAAATATTCGCCCTGTACTGCACTGCTTAAATCCAATCTAGTACTCATCACTTTAGCATTGAAATCCTATCTGGTACTCATCATTTCGCCATTCAAGAACAAGCCCTCGAAGTATTCGCCCAGTCATTTACTACTACAGTTCTGTTTAATACTCATTACTTCAGTACTGAAATCCTATCTGGTACACACCGTTTCGCCATCTAAGAACAAACTACAGCTCGGTATTTCAATAAGTACGTTAAGCAGTCGCCAAGTATTCACCAAGTATTCGCCAAGTATTCGCCAAGTATTCGCCAAGTATTCGCCAAGTATTTGCCAAGTATTCGCCAAGTATTCGCCAAGTATTCGCCAAGTATTCGCCGAGTATTCGCCGAGTATTCGCCGAGTATTCGCCGAGTATTCGCCAAGTATTCACCAAGTATTCGCCAAGTAATTTACTACTGAAGCTCAGATTAGTACTCATTACTTCAGATCTGAAGTCCTATCTGATACTCATCATTTCACGATTCAAGAACAAGCTAGTGCTCGGTATTTGAATAAGTATTATAAGCACTCGAAGTATTTGCACAGTAATTCACTACTGAAGTTCTGCTAAGTACCATTACATGAGTACTGAAGTCCTATCTGGTACTCATCGTTTCGTTATTCAAATACGACCCACTGCTCGGGACTTCGATACATACGATAAGAAGTATTCGCCCATCTCTGTGTCGAGCGTCTCGATACAGATCCTGTAACAAGACCGGCTCGAAGGAACTACAGCTTAGAAAGGCCCGGAGGTAATCAACAAACATCGAACGCGTGAGGGTAAAACTTCCTACCCCTCTGAGTAAGTAAAGCGTTCGATGGAGCAAATTTACGTTTCCCGGCCATCGAGGGCCGAGACCTCGGATAGTGAAGTTACCGCTGGAGTAATAGGAGACAAATGGTAAAAATTCACGAGAACGAGAGGGGGAATCGCCGCAAGCCGGCGGGTCTAACTTAGCCACGAGCTATCTGGATCACGCTGGCGCATATGTCTTTCGTCGACGGCACTTCCGTGAACACTCTGCTTCACGAAAATTGGGTCGTCCCTCGAGTTTTTATCCCGTTACCAGCTTATTGCCTTTACAAAGTTTAAATCTGGCCGTCGTCGCGAGGCTCGGCGCGAGCAGCCTTTCAAAAAGTAACCCAGCGTGTTTGGCATCGCTCTGGCGTTGGATCGCCTGGAAGCTTTACATCATAGAGATCCTTGTGTACACCAAGAACCAAAGCATGGATCTCTCCACAAAACGATGTGCCAGCGCTTTAAAGCCAAGGCTTCAGGGAATAATGCCCGATGGGGTCAACCGTTGCGTTGGAGTCGTTGACGCTACGCTCGAAAGACAATTCGTCGACCGCACTTCAGTATCTTTCGTCGATGAAACTTTGTTTCAAGATCGCTCTACAATTTCATTTTTTTTTTATTGCGCAGCTCAAAATGTGGCACGAGTAAAATTTTTGGCATGCACCGGTTTCGGTCGTCGTTGCTCGAGAACTCTTCCCTTAAAAATTCATCACAAAATTAATTATTGACGTCTTCGAGCTTACCTATGTAATCACTTCATGCATCCGTCTCGATCGTCTCATCCCTTCAATCCTACCCTCCCGCCTCTTAAGTTCTCTCTAGTACTTCACTACTTAAGTCCCATCTAGTTCTTTACTACTTAAGTCCCATCTAGTTCTTTACTGCTTAAGTCCTACCTAGTTCTTTACTTAAGTCCTGTCTACTACTTCACTACTGAAGTCTTATCTAGTACTTAACTACTTAAGTCCTATCTAGAACTTCACTACTTAAACCCTAGTACTTCACTCTTTAAATTCTGTCTAGGACAGCGGTTCTTAACCTGGAGTCCATGGACCCCCAAAATACACGAGGGACCCCCAAGTTTAAGAATCACTGGTCTCGGACTTCACCACTTAAGTGTTATCTATATAGGGTAAAAGTGGGGAATATGGCCCGGTCCATATATAATTGATTTACGTGTTAATCGAGGTGGGCCATATTCACCACTTTTACCCTAGTACTTCAGTACCTAATTCCTGTTTAGTACTTCACTACTTAAGTCCGGTCCAGAACTTCACCACTTAAGGCTTATCTAGTACTTCACTACTTAAGGCTTATCTAGTACTTCACTACTTAAGGCTTATCTAGTACTTCACTACTTAAGTCTTATCTAATACTTCACAACTTAAGTCTTATCTAATACTTCACAACTTAAGTCTTATCTAATACTTCACAACTTAAGTCTTATCTAATACTTCACAACTTAAGTCTTATCTGGTACTTCACTACTTAAGCCCTGTCCAGTACTTAACTCCTTAAGTTCCGTCCAGTGCTCATCACTTCAGTACTGAATTCCTGTCTACAAGTCCTTTCGAGCACCGCTGCTCGAGAAAGATTCATCACCTCGCCCATTACTCGCACGAGCAGCGCTTTTGAGTATCCTTCGCTGCACTATTGACGTCGTCATTTTTACCTTTGTGATCGCTTCATCCATCCGTCTCGATCCTCTCACCCCGCCGATCCTACCCTCCCTTCCCTTCTTCCATTCTCCTCCTAACTTTCATTCTATCATTTTTATTTATTTATTTATTTGTTCGTGCCGTGCTCCTTCGCTCTTTCGCTCGCTGTGGTGGATGGGCTCGCTGGCCCCGGCACAGCGTGCAGCCGGGGAACAAGACAGAAGAAAGCGGCCCCGGCGAGCGTCGACGGCCAACGGCACTCCCGGAACCATCGGAAGATTTTTCGGCGTCACGTGTAAAGAGGCTATAATGCCGTGAACATAAATCCCGGCGAAGTGCCGCGGCGCAACGTTGTCGAAGGCATCGTGCTGCTCGAAGTGTGCAGTGCGAGCGGGAGAATGAGGAATCTCGTCGATGACAATGGTCGAGCGAGCCTCGCGTCGGATCTTCCGTGCTGCCCGCTTGTACATCCTCGTAGGGGTTTCTCCATCGCATCGCCCCCAGAGAGAATTTATAACTCGAATAAAATTAATAAATGTCGACAACTTTACCTCCGTGGATAGAAAAATGTCCCATCATCGCCGAGGCGCGACGACCCTCGTAAAAAAAAAAAAATCTTCAACGACTCGTCGTGTTCGTATCCTTCGGAATGACGTCCGCTTGAGTACTCGCGCAATCGACGGACCGTCGAGCCTTCGCTGATTTATAAATAAACTTTAATGGATACACGACTATGGATTTTCGATGATACGCAATAAAAAGAAAAATTCGCGATGTGACACTCACCGATCGCATCGAAAGTCAACAATCGCGGTCACTGGAAATCGTGACTGCTGTTGCACGGGAAGGGGCAAAATGGAGCTGTGTGGCCGGCTTGCACATCCTCGCTTGCAGATTTATAAGTCGAATAAAATTAATAAATGCCAACAATTTTATTTCCATGGATAGAAAAATGTTCCATCATCCTTGAGGCGCAACGCTTGGCGTAACGAAAAATCTACAACTGCGCGCGGCGAGCGTCCTGTTGTTTTCGCACCTGACGAAAAGATGTCCGTTTCAATCCCGTGCGATCGATGGATTCATCGATTATTCGGTGATTTATATTAAAAAAAAAAACAACGCCGGCGTGAAGAAAATCTGCCACTACGCGGCGAGCATCGCGTTGTTTTCGCACCTTACGAAAAGATGTCCGTTTGACTTCCGTGCAATCGATGGATCATCGATTCTTCGGTGATTTATAAATAAAACTTTAAAGGCGGGCACGAATATGGTTTTTCGATGAGATGCAAAAAAAAAAAAAAAAAAAAATGTGACATATGACACTCGTCGATCCCATCAAAAGTCAGCCGCTGTCGCGTGCAGAATAACCACTTGCGGGCAGGGCGGGAGGGGCGGGGGGGGGGAGGGGGGGCATTGGAGACGAAAAAAAAGTGAGTAAAGTACAGAGAGAAAAGCCGCACCGACCGAGGTTCTCGTATTATTTTTATCACGGGCGATAAATTCAAGGGTGCCGAGTGTCATGCAACGTATACTGCCCGAGTGATTTAGCGTATAATAACTCATAAAAGCGCGATCATCCAGCGGGAAGTATCCAGCGCGTCCATGACGAGAGACCAGCAGCGACGAAGGAACGTTGGGCGCACACGTGGACGAACTATGACGGTGCATATGTGTGCGACCGGGTGCGGATAGCGCTCTCTTCGCCACACATCGACGTTGGTGAGGTCAGTGCTTTCGCGCGACGGTCCAATCTGCATTCTACGTGCGCTACTGTGCTCTGGTGCTCGTGGATCGTTTTATTTTTATTAGTGTTTCAAAGTGTAACGAGCGATAAAGCGCGGTCGACGGTGGAGAAGCGCCTAGCAAGAGGACACTCTGCAGGAGGGTCAAACGTATGACTGAGAACGTAACAAGCGTCATCTTCTTTTTAGCCCCCATCGAGCTTGTCACCGCTGCCTTTGATTTATATTCCATTCCATTCAACGTCACTCAAAGATACTGATAAGAAGACTCGTCGGAATTCCGGATTTTGACATACTTTTTTACCGATCTATCTTGATTGTTAATCGGGCCGTTCGCCATATCGAAACATAAAGTATGGCCGGTCGCGATGGCTACCGAAGGACCAATCGTTGAACCGTCTTGGATCCTGCCGATGGGCGAAGTTTAACGAGCAATAAAGAGCGGTCGACGATATGGAGAAGCGCCTAGCAAGAGGACACTCTGCAGGAGGGTCAAACGTATGACTGAGAACGTAACAAGCGTCATCTTCTTTTTAGCCCCCATCGAGCTTGTCACCGCTGCCTTTGATTTATATTCCATTCCATTCAACGTCACTCAAAGATACTGATAAGAAGACTCGTCGGAATTCCGGATTTTGACATACTTTTTTACCGATCTATCTTGATTGTTAATCGGGCCGTTCGCCATATCCAAACATAAAGTATGGCCGGTCGCGATGGCCACCGAAGGACCAATCGTTGAACCGTTTTGGATCCTGCCGATGGGCGAAGTTTAACGAGCAATAAAGAGCGGTCGACGATATGGAGAAGCGCCTAGCAAGAGGACACTCTGCAGGAAGGTCAAACGTATGACTGAGAACGTAACAAGCGTCATCTTCTTTTTAGCCCCCTTCGAGCTTGTCACCGCTGCCTTTGATTTATATTCCATTCCATTCAACGTCACTCAAAGACACTGATAAGAAGATTCGTCGGAATTCCGGATTTTGAGATACTTTCTTACCGATCTATCTTGATTGTTAATCGGGCCGTTCACCATATCGAAACATAAAGTATGACTGGTCGCGATGGTTACCGAAGGACCAATCGTTGAACGGTCTTGGATGATGCCGATGGGCGAAGTTTAACGAGCAATAAAAAGCGGTCGACGATATGGAGAAGCGCCTAGCAAGAGGATACGCTGCGGGAGGGTCAAACGTGTGACTGAGAACGTAACAAGCGTCATCTTCGTTTTAGTCCCCATCGAAGTTGTCATTGCTGCCTTTGCCTTATATTTTATTCCATTCAATATCAGTCAAAGACTCGTCGGCATTCCGAATTTTAAGATAATTTTTAACTGCCTATCGTGATTGTTCTGGTAGCTTGATTGGTTATCGGGCCTGAACTGAAGGTCATCAAGTCATACTGAAGGTATGACTGGTTGCGATGGCTACCGAAGGACCAATCGCTGAACCGTCTTGGATCCTGCCGATAGGCGAAGTGTGATGAGCAATAACGCGCGTTCGACCGTATGGAGAAACGCCTAGCAAGAGGATATTCTGCAGGAGTGTCAAACGTGTGACTGAGAAGAGAGCTGGGCCAATACCCTAACTATTTGAATTACGTATTGAAGTAACAAGTACTGCAAGTACCGAGCTCTGGGTAGTTCTTCAACATTGATGCATCGAGTACTGGCAGATCTTAATAGTTCAAGTTCTGAATACTCGACACTCACTCACTACTTGATACTTCAACATGTACTTCAAGTACTTAGTGTCATTGCCCAGTTTTGACTGAGAACATAGCAGGCGTCATCTTCTTTTTAGGTCCCTTCGAGTTTCTCAGCACCGTCTTTGATTTATATTTTATTCCATTCAACATCGCTCAAAGACGCTAATCCAAAGGCCCGTCAGCATCCCGAATTAGAAGGTATTTTTTTTTGTACTGCCTGTCTGGTACCTTGATTGGTAATCGGGTCGTTCGCCGCATCGAGACGCAAGGTACGACCGGTCGCGATCGCCACCGAAGGACCAATCGTCCGAACCGTCTTGGATCCCGCCGATGGGCGAAACATTCGCGAGATTAATTCCCATAAATGACAGACCTTGCCGACCCAGGCGGAGAGGGTTCATGAGGCGCACAGAGTCGAATGGGAATTCGTCTCCACGCCCCGGTGATTGCCCCGCTCTCCCTTCCCAACCCATTCGCTAACTCGTACGAGCTCTCCGCGAATTCTCTCCGTCGTTCTGTGATTCAACAGGGTCGCCACTCGCCAAACCGACTGCCGAAATTGCTTCCCGAAGAATCAGGACAGAGAGCGGTAGCTTCGTAGCCAACCCCATGGTGTGTGGGTAGCGCGCTATGCTCCGCTACCGTTCGTTCCTGGGGCCCGGGTGTCTAATCTCTGGACGTCAGGGTCGCTTTGCATCGCAAAGGGATCTCGCTCGATCTACTTCCCCTCCCCTGCCACTGTGTATACGGGATCGAAAGGGGTTGTCTGTAGCGATTCGATACCATCGGCCGGAGAATCGCGGCTATAGAGGAGCCCCGAGAGAGAGGGCGAGGCCCGCACCGGGCCTGAGCAAGTAGACGAAACCATGAGCCAGGAACAAGAACGAGAAGCAGCTCAATCTACTACGACCTCTGTACGCTATCGGACAAAGTTTAATCGTTATAGGGTACTTTGCAAGAGTTCCGAGGGATAGTTAGAGGATACCGGTAGCTCCGTCATCATCGACTGCTATCCGCTCTCGTGCTCCGAATTTTGACCGAGTCTCGATTATACGGGCTGCTCCTATACAACGCCTTTTTTTAATGAGCAGGGCGAAAGTGGGAAATACGGACGAGCCCAGTTACCACGGAAATCGAACGATGACGGAAGATGTTTTTACACGCGTGTTTAGCGAGTAGACACTGAGAAAAAGTCTATCGCGTCAACAATATGGGCGCTTACGGGTGGCGGAAATAAATGTTCGGTTGATCGGAAGAAATAATTGCAGTGAGTAAAGAAAGATTCGATTTGACGGCCTGTTAGTTCGATCAACGAGGTATTTCTGTCGCTCAACCAACCACTTGTTTCGCCACACGTAAGCGCACATTTGGTTGACGCCATTGATTTTTTTCAGATTTTTATCTTTATTTTTACTTTTGCACATTTTTCCATGTAAAAAACAAGAAAAATCAAAATAAAGATAAAAATCTGAAAAAATTCATACGTATTCCGAAAAATGAACGAATCATTTTTATAAAAAAAAAAGTTGAGTTACCACATATTTTGATGAACAATTTTTTTTTCAACAATTTGTTAATAACATTTTGAAATTATTATTATGCAAAATGAACCTTTTCAGTGCCTATAATAAGTATGAAGTTTTTCAGATTTTTATAACATTGGGAAGTGTTTGCAATTCTTGCCCGAATTTCTCGAATTTAGTCAAAATGAACACCACTCGATCGAACCTCCTTAAGCGCACATTTGGTTGACTCCATTGATTTTTTTCTCTGTTAACGCATGTGCATTGGCCTACTTTTTGTTTCTTCTCTGGCTCACCTTCAACCTAGTAGAGCGGAGAATTCGGACCCTCATGGGACGAAACGTAACGATCGGTGATTCAAGGGCAATTACTCGGGGAGCGAAGAGGAAGCTCCGTGTACAGAGACGAGTGGCAGGAGCTTCTCATTACCCACGCCCTCCCCCGAGGACCGTCGCGACCTTCTCGCTATCTGACAATCGGGCTGTAATCATAAGTGCACGCCCCACGCCGAATAACGAAATGATTTTTCCTCCGTCCTCTCGCTCGGCTCTCCGCGAGACGGATAAGATCGCAAGAATCCCACGACCAAGATTTTATACGATATATATATTCAGGACGAGTAGCCGTATATCATCTGACCCGAGAGCGAGAGTTGTAAAAGGATAAGGGATGCCCGAGGTTAGCGGAGGCGCATAAGAGAGTGAGGATATAAGGGGGTCATTTACATTTTTATCCTTCCATTACTCTTTACGATCTCACCGAGGGTCCGGTCGCTTTTCCCAATTTCGCGTAATACCTGCCTTCTGGAAGATTTTCCCAACCCATTTTTCCATTTTTTTTTACTCCCTCCTATCACGATCCAAGCCTGTGCGCCTATTTTATCTTTCCGCGCGCTGCCGAACAAGACGGAGGAATCCAACGCGCAGGGAAACGTAAAAAATTGTAAATTTTGAGAGACCGAAGATCGAAGAAGATCCTTCGATCTCGCGGTCTCTCCGGCAAAGATCGTCGGACGAGTTTAATCTCTCTGACTCAAGGAGTAATCATAAGCCTCCAATCTCTGCTCGCGTCGCCAAAAATAGAGACGTGAAAAAGGAAAATAGAAAAAAGTGCGAGAAATAGGAATCTGGAAGATTTTCCCAACATAGTTTCCATTTTTTTTTCTTTCACCCTCCTATCACGTTCCTATTTTATCGTTCCATGCGGCAAGACGACGGGATCCAAAGCGCAAGGAAACATAAAAAAAAGTCTGATCTGATAATTGGACTAAGTAAAGAAAGATTCGATTCGACGGCCTGTCAGTTCAATCAACCAAATCTCTTATTTCTCTCGATCAACCAAACTTTTGTTTCGCCACCGGCAACCGCACATTTAGTTGACGCCATTGATTTTTTTTTCTTTCTGCACGCATGTGCATTGGACTACTTTTTGTTTTTTCTTTGGCTCAACTTCAACCAAAGCAAAATCCAAAGCGCAAGGAAACATAAAAAAAAGTCTCACTTTTGAGAGACCGAAGATCGAAGAAGACTCTTCGTTCGGTCTCGCCGTCTCTCCGACAAAGATTGTCAGACGACTTTAATCTCCCTCCCTCAAGGATTAATCATAAGCTACCAATCTCAGCTCGTCTCGCCAAAAAGAGACTCTCCAAAAAAAAAATAAAAAAAACCTCGAAGAAATAGGAAGAAGTACAAAAAAATGGCAGAACGTTCCCGAGCGTCCGAGCGCCGAACTCGGCGGGGCGATGGAGTCGCAGCCTGAAGAGCGCGACGGGGGCGCCGAAGAGAGTGAGGATGTAAGGGGGCGAAGTTGGCCGATGGACCGAGGAGGACTCGTAAGGGAGACAGAGATACAAGGTGACGGCGAAGATGGCAGGGAGTCGCGTTTCCGGGAGCGAAGAAGTACTTTCGACCACTTGCGTTCAATTACCAGTCCCGAGGTTATGGCGGGCTTCATCCCTGCCTCGTCGAGGCCATACGAGTCGTCCGCCCCGTCTTTCTCTGGCTTTTCATCGCTTTCGCCCTCACCCGCAGTGTACTTCGTTCTCCCTCTCCGCCTCCATAAACCCCCGGACGACTATCCGTCTTTCTCCGGAGCTATCTTCGTCAATTGGAGCAAGCAGTTCGAAGAGCCGAAGTGAGACCCTTCTGGACCATCGACGATACCGAGGGTTCTCCTGGAGTCTTCGCCACTGCGAAGGAGCAGGCGCAAGCGACTGTGGAGGAGCTTTGTCCAAGTTTGCGCGACCTGCACTGTGCGCGCCATTCGGGGCACATCTAATTGACCGGGTCTTAATGAATGTGATCCCCGACTTACCCCAAGCAAAGAAACGTTCGATTCTTCCGACGGCCTGTTAGTTTGATCAACGAGCACGGAGAAAAATAGTTCCGTTTCTCTAACAAAATGTAGATCGTTAATAATTAATTGTTGCGGCAGCAAAAATATTTGGCTGCTACAGCAAAATATTTGTTGTCACAGCAAAATATCTTGTTGTCCCTATGTTAACCAGGTAAATCAGTTATGGTAACAAAATTCTTGTTGTCCCAACAATTTTTTTTCTCCGTGAGGTATCTCGATCGACCAACCATTTGTTTCGCCACACGTAAGCGCACATTTAGTTTTTTAATATTTAATAATAATATCTATTGCGGCTGCTCTCAAGTGTATACATTGCTTTTTTTCTTTTTACGAAAACAATATATACACTGAGAAAAACTTACATAGTAAATAGTTCCCAGAGGGGACGTCTACATTTTACAGTTACGACAATGACCAAAAATTATAGTTGTAACTATAATTATAATTTAATCAATTGACTATATACTATCACAAACTATCTATATAGACGTCCCCCCTGGGAACTATTCGTTATAATAGGAAATCCCATCCTTTTTGTCAGTGTAATGTCATATAGTTAATTTGATTAAAACTGTCGTGCATACAATCAGGACTTTCAATGTCTCTCTGTACTTTAGTCGCAAAAAGGCCAGCGGAATCGTGTTTCACGGGAAAAAATTTAAAAAATAAAAAAAACATATCGTAAAAAAAAAGAAAAAACATTTCGTAAAAAAAAAGAAAAAACATTTCGTAAAAAAAAAGAAAAAACATTCCGTCAAAAAAAAAAAGAAAAAACATTTCGTTAAAAAATTCCAAGGCTACGCCTTTCGAGTCAATTTTTTGCGTTATTCAACGTCCTCGAACGGCACGACAAAACGCCTCCAAATCTTCGTCAATTGAAGCAAGCGGTTCGAAGAGCCGAAGTGAGACCCTTCTGGACCATCGACGTTGCCGAGGGTTCTCCTGGAGTCTTCGCCGCTGCGAAGGAGAAGGCGCAAGCGACCGTGGAGGAGCTTTGTCCAAGTTTGTGAGACCTGCACTGTGCACGCCATTCGAGGCACATCTAATTGACCGGGTCTTAATGAATATGATCCCCGGGAAGTCTGGCGCAATGGCGTTCGCCAAAGGCAAGAGAAGCTCCGTCCCTCATGCGTTTTCTCTCTCCACGGTAACGGACAAGAAGAGCTCATAAGTTTGGGCTCCGTTGCGTCCGCGGAGGGTGAAACGCCGCAGCAGTTTCGATGCCACACACTGGCTCGAGCCGCGCGCACCCTCCTGGTCGGAAAATTGGGTGGTCGGAATGAGCACGAATTTCCTGGCGTTGTACACGTGTGTAACGGAAGTTTCGACGATCCGCACCGTCCCGGAAGCCCCTTTGAGCCCATGAGACTTTTTCTGCGGGCAACGATCGATCCGGTCGACGATATTTTAGCGTCGGTTTCCGGGGCGGCGAATCGCGCTCGCTGGAAATCGGTGACCGATGCTGCGGAGAAGAGACCGGGGCCAAATGCAGACGTGGCCTACATCTGAGGCGAGAGTTCTCTTCGATAACCGCGAAAAAAAATTGTGAAAATAGTTTTTACGAGCTCCGTCCTAAAAAAATATGGAATTCGAACGATATGTGCAGCATCGAGGAAATTTTTTTTTTTTAGTTGGTCCCAGATCCATCTTCCGTGGGTGGCGGGTGCCGATTGTAAATGTTTATTTTTAAATTGTGAAAATAATTTCGACTGGCTCTGTTCTGATAATATGAAATTTGGCAATATCTGGGGCAGATTCCAGATCCATCTTTCGCGGGTGTTGGGTGTCTCCTGGTACACTGGAGAGACCGGGGCAACATGGAGTCGTGTCCTACATTTGAAAAAAATTGTATAAATAGTTTCGGCGCGCTCTATCCTAATACATATGAAATTCGACCAATACCTGCAGCAGCTTCGATGAAATTAATTTTTTTTTTTTAGCTACTCCCAGATCCATTTTTCGCAAGTGTTCAGTGTCGATTACAAATGTTTATTTTTGCTTGTGAAACAAAATTATAAAAATAGTACCGACTCGCTCTATCCTATTAAATATGAAATTCGCCGATCGCAGCATCGGCGAAATTAATTTTTTTTTCGGTGCTCCTACATCCATTTTTCACGGGTGACTGTCATAAAGGTTAATTTTTCCTCGCGAAAAAGATTGTATAAATAGTTATCGACTCGCTCTATCCTATTAAATATGAAATTTGCCAATCGCAGCATCGGCGGAAAATACATTTTTTTCAGTACTTCCAGATCGACCTGACGCGGGTCTCGGGTCCGATTATAAAAGTTTAATTTGTCCCAGTGAAAAAAAAATATATATATAAAAATAGTTTATTCCCTCTATCCTAATAAGTATGAAGTTTGCCAATACCCGGAGAACATCGGAGCGAATTAAAAAAAAAATTAGGTACTTCCAGATCCATCTTTCGCGGGTGTCGACTCGATCACAAATGTTTAAGGTAAAAGGCCCACTTTATAACTATTTACACGGCTCTCTCACTTTAAGCGTCTAAAATCATAGGGATAAACAGCGAGGACCAAGAGTCGCAGTTTGCGACTCTTGGCAGCAGTTTGCGACATATCAAATGGTGGGGGGAGCCGACTATGCCAGAGGTACCCCTCTCGCAAACTGGGACAGTGTCGGAAACTGGGCCCTTTACCTTATCATTCCTCGCGAAATACGTTCCCCCGGTAACTAACGTGCGTGTTCGCCTTGCGAGGAGTCTAATTATCGGACACTCTCCTGAATCTCACCGATATTAGTCGACCGCCTACAATGGACCGGGGGGCAAGTTTTGCTTCGCGCAATCTGGTGCCCGATATATTGTATGTAGCGTCGAGAAGCAGTGTGGCTACTGTGGCTTCTCCGGTGCTGATGCTGGACAAAGGTGGTGGTGGGCAAACCCGACGAGAGTACCGTCTGGCGTGCCAATAACGCTGAGTGCTCTATGTTCCGTAGCACGTCCGCGCAGTCCCCCGAACCGGCCCTCTCTCCGATATTGTCGCTAATATGATCTAATAATCGATTATCGTGGGTAATTGCCGGTCAAAGTACTATTATAATGTACATATAGCTGCGTTGTGGACGGAGATTGAAAGTTCATTGCGTTGTTGAGAGGCATTTCGAGGGGGGTCGAGGAGAGGGGCTTTGCTAATCCGATAATGTATACGAGTCCCGATACTAATAGCCCGAGCGACAAAGTATTTTCAGCGTCAACTTTGTTGTGTACAATGTTGGCGGCAACAGCGACGAGGACGATGCCCGCATGGCGAGCAATCTCGTCGATCACTTCAACGACGGATAAGTCAATAATTAGATCCGATTCTCCGACGGATACGGCCGGGAAAAAGATGCCCGTTTTACCCCCCTCGCAAACCCGCCAACCCTCGTCCTCAGGAGTCATCGCCAGACGCTCCTCGCGCCATCGCAGAGCGCATTTATTTTATTAGCTTCCGATGGAAGATCCGTGACCATATTGGAGTTGACAAGATCGTGCGGCTATCGGTGCGGTCCGAAGGAATGTATCCTGGAAGAAAAAAAAAGTCGGTCGGATTTTGAAGCCCAGAGTTTTTTTTTGGAAATCGATGATTCCAATGACCGATAAAAAAAGAGTTTTCGAATGGCTTTTTCATAACGGTCCTTTATTTGCAAAGCTTCTTCTATGGGAAATTCATTGAGAGACAAATTCTATGAGAAATTCATTGAGAGACAAATTCTATGAGAAATTCATTGAGACACAAATTCTACGAGAAATTCATTGACACAAATTCTACGAGAAATTCATTGAGAGACAATTTCTATGAGAAATTCATTGAGACATAAATTCTATGAGAAATTCATTGAGACATAAATTCTATGAGAAATTCATTGAGACAAAAAATCTATGAGAAATGCATTGAGATACAAATTCTATGAGAAACTCATTGAGACACAAATTCTACGAGAAATTCATTGGGACCCAACTTTATGAGAAATTCATTGGGACACAAATTCTATGAGAAACTCATTGAGACAAATTCTATGAGAAATTCATTGAGACATAAATTCTATGAGAAATTCATTGAGACATAAATTCTGTGAGAAATTCATTGAGACAAAAAATCGATGAGAAATGCATTGAGATACAAATTCTATGAGAAACTCATTGAGACACAAATTCTACGAGAAATTCATTGGGACCCAACTTTATAAGAAATTCATTGAGACACAAATTCTATGACAAATTCAATGAGACATAAATTTGATGAGAAATTATATGAGAATTCACCCCTCCATTTACGTTAGAAATGTCAGCTTCATTGCTCAAACCGTTCTCAAGTTATAAGATCAATTTTTCGGATCCAAGACACACTTACCCACACATACATACATCCACACATTCGTTCTAAATATCATCTTCCGATGTTTCGGAACATTTCGTCCACATTTTCATTAAACCCTCAAAAAATATATATTCTTATGAAAACAAAGCTTCCTCCACGAGGAAGCAAAATTCGGAGTTCACTCATCATGGACCGTTCAACGGATGCCCTTCCGGACATCCGGCTCTGCCTTCCGCACAGACCGACTGCATTATGCACGATCCGCAGATATTAATTACAGAGACTCCAAAATCCACATCGGCGAGTGTTGGAGTAGCTTATTTTAGTGCGGAGCCGTTTCGATTAATCGAATCGCGCCGGGCCTCGACGCTACCACCGGGCGGCCCAAGGGATTCACTTAATAATTACCGGGGGGCTGGCGAGGCTCTTAGCGATTGTCAGTGAGCGAGGCCACCCCGCTCGCAAGACTTCCCCAGGCCGGGTGTCGGTGAACGGGTTGTTCGGGTTAAAGCTGCCCATCCCCGCGGGGCGAGAACGTTCTGTTTTCTCAAGTGATGTCCCGCGGTGCTCGACGACACACAGCTCGCAAATCGTCGTCATTGTGCGTAAAACAAATCCGCTCGTAATGTTCTCGGCGAGTCCCGGCGTTGCGTGCGTGTGTGGGTGACGGCTCGGAATCCTCATCATCTTCACCGGCTTTTGTCGCGTCCCACTGCTGTTCCAGAGTGCGGAGACCCTCGGCTTCGGAACCCTTCCACCGGCTCCACGAGCCGCGTTTACAATGAGTCCGCTTTATCATAAATAAAGAGCTGGTAAATTAGATTTCGCGAATCAAGATGGCGAGGCGCATTGTCTACGATCGAGGCTGAATTAATTGGATTTCAGTGAGAAGTTCGCTAGCTCGCGAAGCCGTCTGGTATCTCGGCCCGCACTTGTTCTATGCAGACGTATATCTCGATCTCCGCGTCCACGTTGTCGCTCTGATTTGCCGGATCGCTACTTGAGAGTCGAGCGAACAACGAACGATTCCGCCAATGTTGGCGACATACACCGCAATCGCCGCTCGGTAGCGTCAATGGAAACCGAGGATTCCGAGTACTGAGGACATGCTCGGGACGATTGCGAATTATGGACCGCTTGGTTTTCCCCCGCTATCCGCTGAATTTCGAGCTGCACACTCGTCTTTGAGGGGCTTTTAACCCCCTCGAATGGGGGTTCACCGACGAGCGAGATGGATAATGTTGAGGGATCAACGGGTCGGGCAGATGTAAGGATAAACAAACGATCCTTAATGAACAAGCTCCGCTGCCGAATGGCTCGTTGATTGTGAGGGAAAACGGTGAGAAAGGACCACGATCGCGAGCTCCGGATCACCCTACTCAAAGCCGGAAACAACACTTCTTCCCTCGAGACACATTCAGTTCCTTCCACTCGAAATCTCCGACCGAAGACACTCCCGAGTAGACATTTTCGAGCGTTACATCGGGCCCTGATGGGGTCCTGAGGAGGCCCAGCAAGGGCCTGATAAGGCCTCATCAGGACCTTGTCAGGCCACATTGTAATCTTGATAGTAACTTATAACAATCTAACATTTCTACCAGCGCATACTATGTCTTTTAACAGGACGTCTCTTCAATCATTAGACCAGCCGTTTCACTAGAATTGCATGTGAAAATATCTTCAACAGGTTTAGAAAAACCCTTATCAGGCCCAGATTATCTTAGGTTTCCCTACAAGACTAAAAGGCTTATTGGTAACACGTTTGCAACACTTTTTGAAGACACTTTTCACATAGAAATCCTGGCAGAAATGTTTTCACGTGAAAAATATAAAAT
The DNA here is from genome assembly GCA_917499995.1 of Ichneumon xanthorius. Classification (NCBI taxonomy): domain Eukaryota; kingdom Metazoa; phylum Arthropoda; class Insecta; order Hymenoptera; family Ichneumonidae; genus Ichneumon; species Ichneumon xanthorius. The sequence continues at coordinate 14,256,581 of OU824201.1, forward strand.
CTAGCTCATCCAACCTACGACAGCCAATGCTTCGATAAAAATATTTATTCCAAGGATAGAATGGCTGGATTTCTGTAACTCTGTGCCGCTATGAGAGGAACGCTTATCATTAACACTTTTACAATAATTTTCATAGAAAAGTGTCTTCAAAAAGAAATGCTGGCAGAGAAGTTTTTACGTGAAAAATGTCAAATCTAGTTAATACAGTCTACGGCCGCCAATGCTTCGATAAAGATATTGATTCCAAGGATAGAATGCCTGAATTTCCGTAACTTCGTGCTACTATGAGAGGAACTGGAACGCTTTTCGATATCACTTTTTGAAGACACTTTTCACTTAGAAATCCCGGTAGAGATGTTTTCACGTGAAAAATGTCAAATCTATCTAATCCAGTCTACGACAGTCAATACTTCGATAAAAGGATTCTTTTCAAGGATAGAATGGCTGGATTTCTGTAACTCCGTGTTACCATGAGAGACGAGACACAGGGATTCGCATAGCCTGAGGAAACGATGCTGGAAGACGAGGTTGCCGGGGGTCAGTGCCCGATCCCGTCAGCATCAGCCTGGTCAAGATTATATGATCTGCTACGACATCTTGACGTCGCCAGAGAGGGATTGAGAGGGTTCGTCACCCTCGACTCCTCTTTGGTTTTAGTCCTCGTGAGCTCAAGCTTCCAGCGAAGGCAGCAGGATTTCCTGACAATACATAGATATAGATGGAAGCCGGATTCTCTGTGGTTCAGTAATGGACGAAAGAGCCTTATGAAGCCACAGATTAGGACCGCGTACGCCCGCTCGACTCATTACTCAAACACCGAAATACGTTGCTTGGTCGGAAAAGGAAAACGACACACACGAATACACGACTACTTCTCTGCAAGCTCAACCTAAGCGTGTGTACTTGCTCTAACAGAGTCGGACCCTAACGAGTCAAATACTTTTTGGCCACTCTGACAGAAAGGAAGAATTGACAACCCATTGAGGATGTCCTTTCCATGTACAGGCCGAAGATTCCAAATTCTTTCCTGAGCCTACACCCAGAAAAAAAAATTATTTGACGGCCACCGTTTATTAAGATTAAGTAAAATATTTATTTGATTTAAATAAATATTTATTTCATTTAAGTAACTATTTACTTAATTTAAATAAATATTTATTTAAATCAAATCAATATTTTACTTAATCTTAATAAACAGTGGCCGTCAAATAATTTTTTTTCTGGGTGTACAAAGTGAATAGCTCTGGATCAAGCGATACTCCATATATTGCATGCAATGCATTTTTGAAATAACAATAGCAACAAGTCTTGAGGTTTCTGTGGTCGTTGCCCTCCGGTAAACCGGTGTACGGATACATATCAGTAGGGACCAACACACACGAAGGTGAACGCGAGTTTGAGAGTCTTTCTACCATAATTCCTTGGTGGAGAATGAAGGGAAGCGAGTCGAGATGAGGACTGGCTGCCGCAGTTGGGGGCACAGCAAAAGATCAAACCACGAGGGATGAAGGGCCAATGTACAAAGCTAGGGCGGTTTCGTTGGAGTTCCCGTGATGCAACGCGACGCCGTAGAATAAGCGTGTAGGGGTAGCTCGCGCTGAGCTAAAGACGGCCTGGGTGGATGTCGTGGAAGGGTGGAGAGGTGGGATTTGTCGGAAGGGCGGAAGAGACTGAGGACGAGGAAGTTGCCGCTCGGGCCAAGCTCGCTGAGTGCTTCGGAGTGGCTCTCTGCTCTGCCCTCCGCTTCGTTCTAGCCGCGGTATTAAGATTACCTAGCGCACTACTACATACATCTATCCATCCGCTATCCTTCCTTCTCTCTTATTCCCTTAATTTCGCTGTGCAGCTCGCTCTCGGTCTGCGTATTTCTCGACTCTTTTCTCTCCGTCTCTACGTCGGAAGACCACATTATCAGAGCAGGCACAGCCACTGCCTTGCACGACATCGCGCTCCGCTTTTTCACGAATTTGTCTTGACATCTTCAACTGTTTTTCGCTCGTTGTCATTGCTATGTAGGTTGTTTAGTCGCTTCGTAGGCTAACTGAGAGTGATATGACCTGGCGGTCATCTAGTCGATCGTCATTCACTGTTACTGTTCACCATTCATGGCACCAACCGTGTGCGTTCTTGAATGCAGATCTGCTCAGCTATGCGTTCTTGAATGCAGATCTGCTCAGCTATGCGTTCTTGAATGCAGATCTGCTCAGCTATGCGTTCTTGAATGCATATCTGCTCAGCTATGCGTTCTTCAATGCAGATCTGCTCAGCTATGCGTTCTTGAATGCAGATCTGCTCAGCTATGCGTTCTTGAATGCAGATCTGCTCAGCTAAGCGTTCTTGAATGCAGATCTGCTCAGCTATGCGTTCCTGAATACAGATCTGCTCAGTTATGCCTTCTTGAATGCAGATCTGCTCAGCTATGCGTTCTTGAATGCAGATCTGCTCAGCTATGCGTTCTTGAATGCAGATCTGCTCAGCTATGCGTTCTTGAATGCAGATCTGCTCAGCTATGCGTTCTTGAATGCAGATCTGCTCAGCTATACGTTCTTGAATGCAGATCTGCTCAGCTATGCGTTCTTGAATGCAGATCTGCTCAGCTATGCGTTCTTGAATGCAGATCTGCTCAGCTATGCGTTCTTGAATGCAGATCTGCTCAGCTATGCGTTCTTGAATGCAGATCTGCTCAGCTATGCGTTCTTGAATGCAGATCTGCTCAGCTATGCGTTCTTGAATGCAGATCTGCTCAGCTATGCGTTCTGTTATTTGTGACTCTCCACTACTAGTCGGTTTTTTAAATTGCCAACGGTACATCCGATTCTTTCCGTGGGATAGATTTTCGTCCGTTTTGATAACAAAAGAACGTTCATCAGCGCAGATTAATGTCAAAACTAAACCCTGAACCGGGAGCAGACTGGAATGTAAGAACGCTTTCAGCTGCGTATACATGCGGACACATCTTCGAATCTTGAATATATCTGGACTTAGCCTACCGAGCAGAACTACATTCAAGAACGCACCCACATTGTCTCCTCCAGAAATGCGAGTAACGCGATCGGTTCGTAGTTAGTGAGGCAATAGGAAATTCACTTTCGGGGGGATCGGCGGTGAGAATGCAGGCTTAGATCGAAATGCCTCGCTCCACTGTACTCTATCACTGAAAGGATTCGGATTTCGCGACAAGTTCAATGCCTCAATGGCGATGGACGGGTATTACATTTGTTTGAATACTTCACAAGGGAGATCGAGAAAGAGGGTCTAAAGACTCCTGATCTCCCGATACGGTCGACCGGGGTTCGGGGGGCGGGGGGGGGGGGGGGCGTAGATTTGCCCTTTCGTCACTCAATCGTCGACGAATCCACGTTACCGAAGCTTTTCAACCCTCCCTGCCGAAGGATTCTTTTAAACTGCTTAGCAAAGACTACGACTCGAAGAGATATGTTGGGGCGCGCAGGAGCGTGGAATCTATCTTAATCCCTGTTGAGACCACTCAAGATCTCGGAGTTCGCCTTCGAGCTGTACCATTCGATTTTTCCTCCCTTTTGCTTTCCTCTACTTCAGCGGGAAGTTCCGTCGCGACTCGTCTCTGCCTCCCTCGGTTCTTCCACTCGTTAAGCCAATCCAACACGATCGACTCAATGTGTTGTAATTTTTGCCAGATCCGGACTCGCCCGCTCCTGAGCTGGATACACAGCTCTCGAACGGCCAGAAATTGTCGGTATGAGACGAGAGTCTCCAGGGTGCGCAGACCTTAATCTGTCAGGGGGTTGCTCCGATGAGCACTCGATGATAGCGAAAGGGTCGAGGGAGATCCCCAGCGATCTTCGTCTGATTTCCCACTATCCGATCTCTCGTGTTCAACGACCGGATTCGCGTAGCTGTAAGGGATCCTGTGAGTACCAAACTGAGCTCAAACTTCTCGCTGTTCGTGTGTATTGCAGTATATATGATGCAGTCGCAACCGCAGCAACGTCGGGAGCATCATCGAAACTCCTTTGCCGATTGTACGCCATTGTTTGCTCGGTGGTTCTATCGTTTCGCTCTTACGGCATCTACGTCTACTAGGTACATGTGCGATGTACGTAGCCCGAGTTCCATCGAGTCTGCCAGCTCGGAGGAAAACGATTGGTTGCCGACCATCGAATCGGTGGACGATCCGATGGTCGATCTTAGGGACTTGAAATTTGCTTACATTAATTGAACATTAATGTACTTTTTTTTGTCAAAGTATATAATTCCAGATATTGAAATTTTACAAATGTTCTGCCTGAAATTTACAAAAAATGTCATAAAAAATTAAAATTTTGCTGCAAAATTGCAACACACATGTGTTTGAAATGTTAGGAACAGTTTATGTAAAAAAGTTCATTCATTTTTAAACTAAATTTTTTTACAATGTAATGTTTGGCTGCACTGTAAAAAAAAAATCGTGTGAAATTTAATGTACCGGTACTGGAAGTTTTCATGCATAAACTGGTGTATTAAATTTCATGTACAAGTGTGATGAAACTTTACGTATAGTATATTAAAAACTTTAGAAATACTTCACTTTTCATAATTTACATTAATTTTACTATAAAAGTACTTTTAATCCAATAATGTACTTCAATTGCCCAGTAAAAGTTCATTAATATCCATCACAATTGTAAATTAAATTGTACCAATTTCTGCATAAAAACTTCCAGTCCGATACATTAAATTTCCAATTTTTTTTTTTTACAGTCTAATCACGCAGTTGGTTGGGCCGACCGGTTACTTTTTAAGCCACTCGCTGTTCGTTGCTTTCGCACCACGAATCCCTCGCCCGTAACCTCTTACCGCCCCCCGCCTGTCCATCGCAATGATAGCCGCAGTTGCGTCGATGGTAAATCGTTGGAACAAATTCTTCGGTTTACTGAGCGCAACAAACCCGGAATGTTCGCCATTCGCGCCATCGACGTATCTTGGCGTGGGGCTCGACGGGGAAGCTCTCCGGCTCGAATCTCGCTCGCTCTCCAATAATGAAACGCGGATACACCCCTGCGCAACAATATAGCACAACATCGCGTGTGCAGCTGCACATGCAACCTCTATCTATCCGATGTCGAGGAGAGATGAGGTAGGCACGGTTCGTCGATCGCACAACGGTCACCAATTTCCATGGCAGATTACGGTCCCTCTCCGTCTCTCTTTCTCCATCGATCCTCCGCACGCCTCACCGCGTGGCCTTTGATTGTTCGTCGGAGCTTTGCTGATGCTTCTAATACGGATACCAGCGGCGGAGGTTGGGGGGGCAGGCGAGACAACGAGAATACGATCGGCACAGATCGTGTTCCGGATTTAATGTATCGTCGAACCGTCCCCCGACCGGCGCGCGCGCCCTTTGAATCTCGAACACCCTGCAGTATAATTATAACGTGGGACCTGAAGCGTAGCGAAATCATGATCGCTAAATCGAGTATCCGCGTCACGTACCGCCCTCGCCCGTGATATCCGACGAGAAAACGTATTAGAGGAGATAAAAATGGCCAATGTTACGAGGGGTGATCCTTGCCAGATCCGGCGCGGCGATGGCCAGCGGGCTTTCCCATGCAGGTGCCGTTTCGGGCGGGTTTGATACGGCGTATCTCCTCGCGGGAGACGAACCTCTCGGCCCTTATCAGAAAAATCCTCGCTCCGTCGGCGAGTCGGAGTGAGAGACCTTGTTCTAACGAAGGCTCTTCTTGTTTGTGTTTCAGGTACGTGAGAGAACAAAAATCGGCGATCATTGATATGGCGGGTGAGAAAGGCAGGTGAGTGACGAGAGTCTCCGGTGGACTTCTCGGGGGGTTCATCGAAGGGTTAAGCGAACGTTTTAGGTGCAAACGCCCGTGAAGCCGGTGGGCGCGACGCCGTTGGCGAACTCAAATTCGAAATTAAATTCGCTCGTTGGACGCGGAGCTGGCACAACGGTGCGTCTGGTGGCACGGAGAACCGCGCGAACGGGCGCGTCGGATCCCGGTGCTCGTCCTACCGGAAGGTTAAACAAGTCGGGACCGACGGGACGCGCTTTCACACAAGGACTCGGTCAAGTTCTAATTAAGTTCCTTCGCTCCTCTCAATCGGATTATCCTCCGGCGTCGCAGCTCCGACTAATCGCCTCTGTCGATGCTCTCGTCGCTCTGTTCGACGAGCCAAATCTCTCTCTGACGCTGCGAACGCGAAGACGACGGAACCCGAAGATGCCGCGGAACCGGCATCGGGTCGGCAGAGACCAAAGACCCGTCGCTCTCTTCATCCTCGTTGCAATTGACTGCGCAACATCCGTTGCGGAAACTGCTCGAATGGAATGTCGATTCTCGAATGGAACGTCGAGATGAATTTTTTTAATTAACGTCGTGTGGAAGATGAAGAGATGCGCAGGTGTCTCGATGTCAAGTACTTAAAAAAAACAATTTTTGAAAGCTAGACGCTACTGTCTAATTATATTCTAATTTGTCGGAAATGGAAGTGAAATAGTATATTATGCTGCGCGGGAGGGAAATGCGGAAATGTTTAACACGAGGTTAAAATCGGCGTCCTCCCGTGTAGCATACGATATTTTTTTCCGACTTCTTTAAAATAAGGACATTGTTGTAGGTCTTGCATGAAAAGTGCTACTTTTCGTACCTGCCGGCAGTGGCGAAAGTGCCGCTTTACAGCCAAGTGTGCTATAAATACACGGTGTATTCGCACATCGGTCCGATCTCACTTTACGCGCGCACTTTACGCACGCTTGAGCGTGCGTAAAGTACGGTACATGTGCAGTAGGACTTGCTACAGCGCCACAGTCAGCAGACACGGAGTAGAACTTCTGTTGCATTAGTTACAATAAATATTATGCGACACTAGTGCGGTGTAGCGAACATTATACGCGGACTGCCAAGCTCGCTTTACCGCACATGTATCGCAAATTATTATTCATGCGTCGCGCAATTGTAGTGATCGAGCGGAGAGTTTGGTGACCTGTAGATATTGACATTGCATATTGACGGACGAAGTATCAAAGAGAAAAAACACATGGTGATCACCGGGATTCGAACCCGGATTACTCAACCGATTAATCCGGTTTCGAATCCCGGTGATCACCATGTGTAATGGTTACTCGTTACACCATGTGTAATGAGTACTCACTCATTAAGAGCGCTAACCAGTGCGCTATGTGACCTATATATTTCTCTCATTCGAATCGTCCTCTTATATGCAATGCAGGGTCATTACTCCCTAAGGCGTAATGAAACTACTGCGCACGCGCACAGGTTGATAACGATCATTGGTCAATAATGGGCGATTTTGCATTCGTGTTGCACGCAAGGAATGTGCGCAATCGGAAAAACAACTAATTTTAAGTGCAAATTTGGCGTACCAGTTTTTACTTTTTTTTGAAAAATATAAGGATTCTTCAAATATCTTGATCCCATGGCGGATTTTCGTTCCTGCGGAAAAAATGCTGGACGGGATAAATTCTGTGCATTCATGGCACATTGATTGTGAGCAATTTCAAACCGATTTACCCGGAAAGCCCTTGGGGTCACGCATGGATAAAAAAAATCTTCGAGTTTAACTCCCTCCCTTACATTTCCGTTGAGTTTTTCGGTCAGATCGGAGAGAGTAAGCCGCTATAAGGAGCGTAAACGGAATATGAAACGTCGCCGTGGGAGCGTAGCGGGCGCAAAATCGAGTCCGTTCTCATGGGGAGGGTTCGACGAGATAGAGCGAGAGGAACGAAAAGCGCGTGCAAAATAGCTCTCGTCGGCGAGCAAGTACTGACGGACCAGCAGAAGCCAGAAAGACCACCCTACGATGCGATATCCGGGTCGTTCTTATATTCTTGTACCGAAAAAAAATAAACCGTCAAGTACCGTGCGGGTCTTTGATCGAACCCTTCGAATCTCGTCGTTTTCCCTTCGACATAACTTTCCACCCCTGTCGGCCTGCCAGCAACGCCCGCAGCTTCTTTTCATACCCGGTTAAAAAAAAAATCAGTGCATAGTGTGCCAAATATTACATACGATGATTCGAATGGCGCGGTCAAGTACGGTGCTGATTCAAATTTATAAGTGGACTAGCAGATTATTTTTGCACGGACGTTTTGCGCCCCTATGGAAGATAGAAAAGAGGTCGTAAACCCGACGTGGACCTACACTGCAAAAATGTAATGTACCGGACTGAAAGTTTTTATGCAAAAACTGGTACATTACATTTAATGTACAATTGTGACGAAAAATGAATATACTTTTTCATTAAAATTAAAGTACTTGGGTAGTGAAATTAAAGTAAATGAATGAAAATAAAGTATATCCAATGTTTTTAGTACACTGAACATTAATTTTTCATCACAATTACACATTAAATTTAATAAGCCAGTTTTCGCATAAAAACTTCCAGTTCGGTACATTAAATTTCATATGAATTTCATCTTAAGTTCAAGCTTAAGCACGAAATCAAGTTTTAAACGAGGTTCGATCTTCGGTTCGAACTTAAGATAGACCTTAACCACGCAATGAAGTTCGGGCAAAACTTCGAACTTGAGTTCGACCTCAAGTTCAAGCTGACGTGGTTAAATGCGACCCTTTCAGTATGTATATGAGGCCCTTTGAGTGTCTCTGAGTGTTAGTGACCAAGCTACAATCATAACTCAAACTTGAAGCCCTTAATTTACAACAAACAGATAAGAGATGACAGCTTCCCGTTAACAGCCGACTTTTCACTTCCTCCTTCATCGCATCCTTATGCGACAAATGTCGAGAGACATTTAACACATTCCGTCTCTCCATGAGACCAGTTCGCAGTCCAATGACAAAGTAAACACAGCGCGGACGATCCTCTTAAAATTGCCCGCTTTTGTAATGTCGGCTACAACCCAATTCACCCAACAACATCCAAAGTTTGCCCAGATGTAGTCGACGTTACAAAAGCAATTGCATATTAGTGAAACCTCCGTCCCTATTATTTGCACCTCCTCTATCCTTATTCGTGGTGAATACAATTTAAAGTAAACAGTTAAATTATGAGTAGTGGGTGTACCAATGAGCGACATTGACTATCTGCATGAGAGGATGTCAGTGTAATGAGGGTCTTTGACTGTCCGCGACCCTTTGCAAGTGTTTTTGACCAAACTGCACACCAAAAAAAAGAAATGGTTGGCTTAAGGACGTCGTCTCGTTGCGCATTACCAAAGAGTGCGATTCACGTGCAATTCACCACGAATTTCGACTCCTTTCTAACGGAATAAAAATCTGCAAAAATCAACCATTTAGAAGGTGCTAAGATTAATTTTCCATAATAATAATTGCAAAAAGTTATTAACAAATTAGTAAAAAAAATAATTGTTCAACGAATTATCCGGTAAACTAACTTTTTCTTTAGCCCAAATTGACTCAATAATTTTTTTGAATACTTATGAATTTTTTTGAGAATTTTTTCTAATTTAAAAAAAACCACATTTTTCATTTTTTTTAGATAAAAAATCATGAATTTTTGAATATTAGAAAAAATTCTTAAAAAATTTATGAGTATTCAAAAAAATTATCGAATAAATTTGGGCTAAAGAAAAAATTAGTTTGCTGACTAATTCGTTAAACAATTATTTTTCTTTCTAATTAATAAATTAACTTAACTTAATTAACTTATTAATTAATTAATAACTTTTTGTAACTATTATTATGGAAAAGTAGTCTTCTTAGCATCTTCTGTATGGTTGATTTTTTTCAGATTTTTATTCGATCGGAAAGTTGACGAAATTCTCTTTGAATTGCACATGAATCACTCTTTGGTAATACGCAACGAGACGACCTCGTTAAGCAAATACGCGGTGAAATGCGTTCGAAGGTGTATTTTGTCGGTCAAAAATGCTTGTTTCAACAAAACAACAAAAATGCTTCATTCAATCGAAAAATTTTGAATAAATTGAAGCAAATAATTGTTTAACAAACAATGCTTTATTTGTACCAAACAAATAACAGCTTTGAACGTATGTCACCCCGACCTTTGGTTAACGCAACCAATTTTTTTTTTCTCAGTGGAATCATCCCTCAAATTGGAAGCCTTTAATTAACACAAGCAGATAAGAGACGACAGCTTCCCGTTAACGGAAAGCTGTCATCTTCCTTCATCGCATCCCTCCGCGACAAATGTCGAGAGAAGCGAGCCTCTTTAACGCGCTCCGTCTCTCCACCAGTCCGCAGTCCAATGACAAGGTAAACACGGCGCGGACGATCCTCTTAAAATGTCCCGCATCCCAGCACGAAGAGACCGCACTCTTCAACAATGTCCGTGCGCACATGCGTCACTCTCCGCACGCATACGTATTCCCGCACGGTATATTATTACAATACCGTGCGCCTCTTCACCGAATCCCTTGAAGGGCCGGTTTGTACACTCGGCTCTCCGTAACGTTGCCTGGACGTTGTTCGTTCGTGCGAGCTCGATTCCCCGCTATTTCCATAATCTACCGGCAGCACAAATAGAAGGAGAATCGTCGTTATATATACCGCATAAGCTCCGAGACCAGATTTGTTCGTCCTGACATAATAATACTATTTCTCGGCTCTCCCCGCGCTCCCGGCACGCACACCGGATCGTCGACGAGGGATCGCCGCAGCGCGAAGGGCTTTTCTCGTCGCGCTTATAACATACAACTCCGTACCCCGATCCGAGTCTCCCCGTCCTCGTTCCTATGTACACTCTGGCCGCGGAGAGCCACAAAGTACTCGAGAAAAATACCCGTCAATCAAACCGGAACCGTGCGGGCTGGCCGCTCGTCGCGGAGCATCGACGTGACCAAACAAATCGGTCTCGCTGGTCGTAAGTATTCGGAATAAATTTTCTTTTGTAGTCACTAAAACTATTTTCGGTCGTTTTACCGAAAATCGTGGCGGTATGTGAAGAGTGCTTGTTTTGTACAAACGGCAATGACAAGGTTGTTGTAAATATTATGCAGCATTTTTTAAATGTAGTTTCCTACTTAATAATGATGAGGTGTAATAATAATTTTCGGTCTTAATCGGACAAAACTTCGAGAGATATCGAGAAATATCGAATTCAAGAAATATCGAGAAATATCGAATTCAAGAAATATCGAGAAATATCGAATTCAAGAAATATCGAGAAATATCGAATTCAAGAAATATAGAGAAATATCGAATTCAAGAAATATCGAGAAATATCGAATTCAAGAAATATCGAATCGTAACTGGTGTCTTCCATTCATCAAGCAATATTAAATTTATTTTTTTCAATGATGTAAAATCGGAATGAAAAGTGTCGTAAAAATAATTTCGTCAAATAAATGACAAACTAGTTTCTCAAAGTTTGAATATACAAACTTCTCCTTTCATTTACCGTGTCATTGCCAATTTTAGTTTGTACTTTTGTTTACAAAACTGGAGCCGTATGTGATCGAAAAATGGACAAATAAAGAATAGTCGACGTGAGTGTTCAATAAGTTGTTGTAAAAAGTACAAACTATTTTTACTGTGCAAACCCCAATCCGAGTCTCCGTCCCCTCGTCCCTATGTACCCTCTCCCTATCTCTCTCGAGTACTCCACAAAGTACTCGAGAAAAATACCCGTCATTCAAACCGAAACCGTGCGGGCCGGCCGTTGGCCGCGGACCATCGACGTGACCAAACAAACCAGTCCCGCTGCTCGCAGGACACGGTGAAAGGGCCACGGTTCCGTTATAATTGAGAATAAATAGATACATTAGGAAACCATCGGAGGGGCGATAAACAAGAGGGACTTAAAGAGATGCGCATCGAGGACCTAAAACCGGAAGGGCGCATAAGCTGTGCTCGTACACGCGGCATTTACGCCCTTACGATACCGAACCATCGATCTATGACAATATATCGCACGTCTGTACGAGTGTCTCGAGTGCGTCACTCGGTAAGAATGTTTCTGTAGTAAGCCAGTACCGGGCCGGTACTGGCTGAGCTGGTGAATCATATAACGAGGAGCGGAAACACAAAAGGTCCGCGCATACCGATGGTGTTATTCCAACGAGGCCGACAGTCGGATCGTAATCATTTTCTATTTAAATGATTGACAATGCTTGTTAGGAAGGATACGATTCTTTTCGTTCGGAGACTTCGGCGTCGTTTGGAAGAGGGCACAATAGCGAATGCGGCATTGAGGCTCGTCGGACGGGAGAATGGGCATAACGATGGTTGGAGGCTGCGAGAGGAAGATTTTTAACGTCGTGATGACGGTGTCGAAGATATTTTGAATGTATCGAGGAATATAGGTGGGAGTGGGGCGGAATGGAACACTGTTAAAGGAAGCGTTTAATGTTGATCGGAGAATGGAAGATACCGGGATGGGGTTGATGTTTCTTTGGATTTCGGGATATGGGCCGGGAAGGGTGAATATGGCACAGTGTGATCAACAGGCGAGTCGACTTGTACCGATGGCTTAAGGAGGTTAGAGCGCTTCACACTTGGCAAATTAGTGCTGGTCTTTTGAAGTTAAAGAGACTTTGCGCAGATGTTGATTATAGTGGATTGTAGTGATTGTAGTGTTATTTGTATCACCGAAGATGTCTTTAATACACAAAAAACGTTAATTAGAATGGATTTGTGAAAATATTAATTGGTTTGTGTTCATTTTCGAAAGGATAAATATTCGTTCAGTTTTTTAAAAGAATAATGCGCAATTTTTACTCGATTTTTATGTATTGTGGCTCATTCTCTTTCTTGAACGATGCTCTACTAATTTACTATCTAAATATTCGATAGTATTTTTCGTTTAAAAACGACTGTTGTTTATTGATGAAGAAATTTCGCCGACGGATAAATAAAAGGTTGCCATTTTTAAACGGAAATTACTATCGAACATCAAAATTCTGAATTCACAGAGCATGTTTCAAGAAAGAGACCGAGCAAAAATTTCGGATTATTCTTTGAAAAAACTTTCCGAAAATTAGCACAAACAAGTTAATATCTTTGCAGATCCATTGCAATAAATGTTTTTCTAGATTAAGTACATCTGCCATAATACGAGTAACCATCCACTATAATCAGCAGATGCGTAAAAGTTGGTATAAGCCTCTTAAAAAAATGTAGCGCTCATTTGACCCGTGGTGAAGCGCTCCAACCTCCTCAAATCCCTAAAGGTGACCGGTCCAATTTCACCATACATTTTTGCAATTTTTTTTCTTTGCTTTACAACCGACGCGTGCGAATATTGCACTGCACAAAAGTGCCCCGGCCCGAAGTACACCTAACTGGTAGACTCCGAGCCAGACAGATTTTCATCGTCAAAGCTTCGGGACTCCCCCTATCGACGGTAGAGAAATTTCTCTATTTTCCAATTAATCAATCCAGCAGCCCCGCAGCCAAGCCGCCGACAAATTGTTTAATTCATTTCGACGGTTGGTTCGCGCGGTTGCCGCGACAAAGGCTCGACGAAGGGCCGGCCACCTCGATCGGGCCGTCTGGCCATTGCCCGTTGAAGGGCTTCAAACATTTTGCCGGACATTAGCGCTGCATAGCTGCAGTTTCGGACGGGTCTATATAAGCCCACGGGGCATTTTGCACCGTCACGTGTTTTCCTCCTATCCGTCTCTCCCCCGTCCCGTTCGGTAGAAAACAGTTTATTCCGCAAACTGGCCGTCTCGTTGAACCGTGTCAAAGCTGTCGTCCGGTTTGGCTTTGGTCCGACACGTTTTGTCGGTTCGGGCCGCGTGTACACGTTTGTCGGCTCGTCTCCTGCGGTGTGTTCCCGCGAAACCGTACTGCGAGCATGCTATACAAGACAGCAACGGCCGTACTGTGTGACACAGTCAAATCCTCGACACATACGCCGGGCATTTATAGAAAACAACACACAGGCCGCGTCGATCGCTGGACCGGAGAGGCGGAGAGGCTGATTGCGGTTCCGTCAATGCCGGATTCTGTGTGAGAAACGGAATTTTCAGATAGCGCGCGGGAGTTAGCGGGGCAAAATGGGACACCCAAACGGACCGTTGTCCGCCTCGATTTAAGGTTTTCTTTACGAATATTTTCACTTCGAATAAGTTTCGGGGAAATGGGAGGAAACTGCAAACACTTCTCGATGGTATAAAGATCTGAAAAAAAATCAAGCATATTGAAGGTGCTGAAAAAATTCATTTTGCATTATAATAATTCCAAAATGTTATTGACACATTATGAAGAATAAAATTGTTCAATAAATCTCCCGGAGACGTAACTTTTTTTTCATGAAAATGATTCGTTTATCTTCTGAACACGGATGAATTTTATCAGATTTTTTTATTCACTTTGAATTTTGTGACTTTCTACACTTTATTCCCATATTTAAAAAAAAAAATTAAGTGAATTTAAACATCTGAAAAAATTCATAGGTATTCACAAAAGTGAACGAATCATTTTCATAGAAGGAAGTTAGGATTCCGGGACATTTGTCGAACAATTTTATTTTTCATACATTTATTATGCAAAATTAATCTTCTCAACACCTTTAATATGCTTAATTTTTTCACATTTTTGTACCATCTAGTGTTCGTACTTCGTTATAATTTCTCTGAAACTTATGCGAAGTGAACAATTCGCAAGGACAGCCTTAAGATAAGACATTGTTTTTTCTTTTTTTTTTCAAGTCCCATAAAAAATAGGTAAAAAAGGTCCATTTTGCCCCGGATTTCCATTCCGCCGGCTCCAACCAAATCGGAAGCGGGAGCAAAACCGCTCACGCCGAATTATCCTATAGTTGGCTCCGTGACGAAGGAGAGAGCGCGAAACAAGCGTTCTCTGCGGAGGAGCTCGTGGAAACACTGCGGCGCGCACGCTGGTCCAGCACGTGCCACTGACAGCCACCCCCGTTCATTCTCTTCATCCCGCTCCGTATGAGCCGTAGAAGCGAATTCCCGGATCGCCCGGGCCCCTCGCTCCTCCGCGGGGGTGTTCAATCGCGAACCCCAGCCTCGGCCGAGCGGCGGGGCTCGCCGGCGGATAATCCAACAAAAATAAGGCTATCGAACTCCGATCTCTCGCTTATATACTTGTGGATATAGTAGTTATACTACCCGGCGGCGCGAGTGCGGGGCGGGGAGATCGGGAAAAAAATTTAATAAGATAAGCTTGTACGTGTTGGCGATGGAAGGAAAAACTCGGAGAGTGTCGAGACTCTCGGTTGAGGGTCTTAATCGATATTCAGTGACGTCCGCTCGGTGCCTCTGTGGATGGAGAGGAGAAAAAAAAGCGCTATTCAATGGAGTGATGGATCTCGACGATAGCGTCGAGGGTCAAAGAGGAGGTATAAAAAATAATATTAAAAAAAGAAAGCGAGGAGCAGAAGGAACAAAATTATTTTTACTCGTCTCGCCGATCGATTCGAACGTCTATCTTGTTCGTCGGGTGGACGATAATTGAGGGTGATATCGCACGTCGGGTGATATGACCGGTGATCGGATCTTCTTGCTCTACGTCTCCGTGTCGGAGAGGGTGATATGGCGAATCGCAGATATTTTTTCTATATCGCTGTCACTTATTCGTACATCGAATTAATCGGGCATTGTAAATACAAATTGTAAATTTAATGCACCGCACTGGAATGAAAATATGAAAAAATTGGTACCTTAAATTGAATGTTTAATTATTATGAAAAATTAATACACTTGTGTATTGAAATTAAAGTAAATTATTAAAAATGAAGTATTCCCAATATTTTTAGTACATCGAACATTAATTTTTCATCGCAATTGTACGTGAAATTTAATAAACCAGTTTTTGCATAAAAACTTCCAGTCCGGTACATTAAATTTCATACGATTTTTTTTTTTCATCTATCTTCTCCCAGAAAAATAATTTATTTGACGGGCACGCGCAAATGAAAATTAATTTGATTTAAAGTAAATATTGATTTAAACCAAGTAAATATTTAATCGCTGACGACCGTCAAATAAATTATTTTTCTGGGTGAGCAAATATTAATGAACAACGTAAATTAAGCTGGTATCGACATCCGGATGATGTGACCATTCGTGCCATCTTGGTACGAGACGGAAAAGTTGCCAGGTGAAAAAAAAAATTGCCATGTCACCCTGAATTACAAAACCTGCGGGTTTGACGAGAATCCATTCAATCTCTATTCGGTTCACATTTACACTTGGCTATTGTACATAGCATCGAGCGCAGTGCGGACTACGTAACGGTGTTTTTGCTCACTTTAGAACGGCGAAATCACGTTTCCATTCTGGCACGGTAACTTTTGCTGCTCCATCGAGAAGTTTTCTTTCTCTGTGCAATTCTCTCCGCGGGTCGGAGGGAAGACCCGCTCGTGCTGCCGCTGCTGTTATGCCGTCTTGTCGGATAGCAAAGTAATATTGCACCAACAGAAGCAGCAATAAGGAAGGAATACTAGAGTATAGATAAAGGAGAGTGAAGGAGGCGCGGAGGGAAGGAGCGAGCTGAGGGATGGAGGGTCGAAGAAACATTCGAGATAAATCTTGTCGGGAGGAAAACGATTTACTTGCAAAGGTAACGCTACCCCGGGGAAAACTTCCCGATCAAACTCTATCATTTCCGCTGTACCTGTGCGCACTCCTCTCCGGGCCCGCTTTTGTTGCTACATACGTACCGCTTCTTCTCCTCGAGAGATTCCGTTAAATCGACTTCTTATTTATCGCGTGTCCTAGATAAAACGGCATAGATTTCAGTTGAAAATTTCCTGCAGGATTAACGTCTATCGCGCTCCGATACTATCACGGTGGTGTAGACTTTAACCCGACACGGCACATTCTCAACTGTAAGTCGATATGTTGTTACATGAATTGACATTCAAGAATTTTTACTGCAACTAATTCTGCAATATTAAATTTACACATTGTTGAATTAGTTCTTGTTAATTTATAACATAAAAATACAATTTTGACGTTTGCTACCAAAAGAATGTTTTTTGAATATAATATATTTATTTTAACAATTTTTTCGGTTGAACATTTCGTACAGCGTTAACATGTATTGGGTTCCGTTACTATCAACTTGGATACTCTGTAATTAACCTGACACGGCCCATTCTCAACTGTAAGTCGATATGTTGTTACATGAATTGACATGCAAGACTTTTAACTACAACAAAGTTTTTAATGTAAAAATATCGATACATTTAACATTGTTGAATTAGTTATTATTGTTAAAAATATTGAATGTCAATTCATATGAAAACATACAAATAAAATGTTGACGTTGGCTAACAAAAGAATGTTTTTTAAAAACATATTTATTTTAACAAATTTTATACATTTATACGTATAGAATATTTAAATAAACCGTATAGGCTAAAAGTGGACAATATGGCCCAGTCCACGTGTCATTGATTTACGTGTCGATCGAAGTGGGCCATATTAACCCCCTTCTCTCTACAAAACATTTATACAAATAAAAATGAATAAAAATGAATCGTAACAGCATTATATCCTGTGCGACAGAAACAAAATAGCGTTGCATTGCTTCGTCACATTGTGTGTTCTCAGTCTCGGGAATACGACCATCGGGCGATCCTACGGTCTCTTCCGCGGCCAATTTTACGGTGAAAATTGCACCGAACGTGTGGGAGCGGAGAACGGACGAATAAAAAAAGATAAAAAAAAATATATATAGCGAGAAATTGAGAGACGAAGTAAAGGAGTCGCGGAAGCCAGTAACGTGTCGCGTATACGTCGCCGCTGCCACCGTCGCGTTTCATAAATAAAGATTCTCATCGTGAGCACGACGCGCGCGAGCTAGGTGCTGTTCCCGTCACAGCCTTTACGTTGCGGCCTCTCCCTGGATCCAACGAAGCTTTTTGAAATGTAGATCTCCGAGCACCCGCACAGAGAATGCATAATGCGTTCTTTCGCGCTCCCGGCCCGTTTTGCCACCCGCGCAACCGTAGATATGTGTCTCTCTCTCGAAGTCGTACGAGAGCGGTGAGAGAATATGAATTCCGAATATTTGCGACATCCTGCACACGTACACTGAATTCCGACGGTTCTTTCATCTCCCGTTAATTAGTGTACGCGTAATCCGAAAGTGGAAAATAATTAAAGGGAGGCCACAATGATCTTTCAATTTTTACTACTATATTATCACTATTATTAGTAGTAGTGAACGGAAATTTATCGACAATGCTATACATTTATACAGTTATTATCTTATACTAGTTTTATACCTAATGGTAATTATCATTAGGTACAAAACTAGTATAAGATGATAATAACTGTATTAATGTATCGCATAAAATAATGTTTGACATTTTTTCAATTTTTATGAAGACCGTAAATTGGATAGGTTAATAATAATAATAATAATAATAATAATATGGGCTGAAGAATTCAAGTCGATGGCTCTTTGTCAATGTGTATAATAATACACATATTATTATCATTATTATTACCCCTGTAATATCCAATTTACGATCTTCATAAAATAGAAAAATGTTCAAGCATTATTTTTTTTACCGGAAAAAGGCTTTGCATACTCGCTCCTCAATAATTTGATCATTTCTTTGTCTAACAATATTAAATTCGTCCCTGTAACTCTGCCGAAGTGATTTTTGCAATTTAAACTTTTCACATGCCGGCGAACTTTCAATCTCTGTCTCGGAAGCTTCTAGACCAGACGTATTTTATGTTACTATTTTATGTATGATGAGTAACAAATTTTGGTTTCTTTTATGCGCGCGAGACTTTAAACTCGGCTTATGAGTCAAAGAGAAGCGAGGAGCAGGTATAGAGCACAACTTGATAAGATGGAGAAGTCAGAGGGGAGAGAGAGCGAGGGAGAAAGAGAAAGAGAGAGACCTTTCGTCTCTGAGAGGGTTCCCCACTGCGCGACGAAATAGACTCTCTCTCCCTGTTCCCGTCGTCCTTTCCTGTTTCAGACGTAAGACGGTATACCTCTCTGATCAAAGGATTCCGCGCGCTGACATCTTGCAATAGCAACAGTGAGTCTCGAACTATTTTTATACATACGGTGAAACGTTTGTGTTTTTCTCTGTGACACATTCCCTTTTATCGCTTGGAATAAATTCATCGTTTCGCTTTCCGATGTACCACGTATGAAAAATAGTGATGGCAGTCGAAAAGACAGTAAAGATAGTAAAGGTGGTAAAGATAGTAAAGATAGTAAAGATAGTAAAGATAGTAAAGATAGTAAAGATAGTAAAGATAGTAAAGATAGTAAAGATAGTAAAGATAGTAAAGATAGTAAAGATAGTAAAGATAGTAAAGATAGTAAAGATAGTAAAGATAGTAAAGATAGTAAAGATAGTAAAGATAGTACAGATTAGTAAAGATAGTCAAAATAATCAAAATAAATTGTAGTGTTTTTACTGACTCTTCTCTATATACGATTTCTTCTCTATATCGTCGTCGATTTATCGGACTAAGGAACGAAGTTCTTCATTCGGCTTCAGTTCCGTCCTTCAACCGGCTTCACGGAAGAGCCTTAATTCCCGCCCGGTTTGGAACATGCTTACGAAGCTACTGGTACAGTTTAATGGCATGAGGAAAACATTATGTACAGTACTTACGTACCTCCAACAGATCAAAGGACCTTCCCCGAGGCGGTCTGACGGGAGGATTATGCCATTCGTGAAACTTATTGCCCGCGTGGACCGTTTCAGATTCAACTTCAAGAAGCAGCAAAGCAATCTTAGCTCCCGCCACCCGCCCCGACCCTCCCCCATCGCCCAGCTCTCGTCTCTCCAGCCTTGTTGTCGCTGTCTCTCACGGACGTGGTAATGCATGAACCGGAACGACAGAGCTTACATGACCGGGGCTTCCGGTTTGAAGCGGGCGAGACATCAGTTTCATCCCCAATCCGTCGCACAGTGCACCGAGAGAACTGTCTCGTGGGCTCAGATTTCTCGGTTGAAGCTAAGCCGGAAGATCTGGAACCGGAAGGACAGAGTTAGAAAGAAAGCTCACCGACTGCGGCCCACGGAGCCTGGACTGAAGTACAAACCCCAAGCTCCCGCTAAGGCCCACCAGTCGCAAACTCGTCTCTCCCTGTCCCGCCCCACGAAATTCTCTCCTTGGCTAACTTCTCAGGCGGAACGGAAAGCAAGCTAATATAAGTGAAAACTTTGTCCATTGGGCACTTTTGAAGTTTCCCCGAAATACCGAAAAGTAATCATGATCACGAGCGCCTTCTCATGACTCTCAGCGTCCCAGCGCCACCGGAAACCGGATTGCTCACCCAGCAGGCAAGAACCTCGTCGTGTTCGTTGAGGTTCGCTGAATTTCGTTGGCTGTCTCATTGATCATGCACGATCAATACGTACTGATTGATCATGTACGATCAATGCGTACTGATTGATCATGTACGATCAATACGTACTGATTAATCATGTACGATCAACACGTACTGATTGATCATGTACGATCAATACGTACTGATTGATTATTTACGATCAATACGTACTGATTGATCATGTACGATCAATACGTACTGATTGATCATTTACGATCAATACGTACTGATTGATCATGTACGATCAATACGTACTGATTGATCGTGTACGATCAATACTTACTGATCAATCGTGTACGATCAATATTTACTGATTGATCGTGTACGATCAATACGTACTGATTGATCATGTACGATCGGTGGTTCCCATTGTTGCAACTCCTCCCGACGACGACCAATCTCCCAGCACCAGCGATCCCAAACGTCTTTTCACGGTAAAAAGAGAGTACAAGAACAATGACCAAAGAAAGCATCGGGGTTACAAAGACAGGAACGACTTCTGTCCTCTAATTGAGATGAAGAAGAGAAACGAAAGTAGCTGCGGTAACGGTACCGAGAGTCATTAATGTCATTAATGGAAGAATCCACGTAGTTTCCGCGGAAAGTGCAATGAACGGGAAAAGAGACACCGGGGCCCGAGGATTGGAAAGAGTTGAGTTCCATGCCCCTAATTCACATTGGTAGACGCAGTGGGGTAAACCACTTAGGCGTATCTCCCCATTCAGTCGGGGTAACATCCGGTAGCTGATGCAAACCTCCGCTTCGACGCTCTTTCTTTCACCCCTTCCGCAACCGCTTCCACCGCATTCTCTCGACCCGCCAAGCAACCGCCCCCGCCCCCCATTGAAGCCCGGGCGCTCGTTCCCGACATGGTTTTTCTCTGTACATACCCTTATGTACATGTACTACCCTAGTGGCTCCTGTGTCCACCGCTCTACCATTCGCCAGTGTTATATTGAACGGCGAGGAGACACCAGGGACCTTTCAGGAAGTGGCCTCTCTGTAATTAGCGTCTTCATTCGTCTCTTTGACGTGAACGACGACTTTTGGGTGTGGAAGAGGAACGATGCTTGTTGGTTTGCCGTAATTGAAGCGCAAGGGCGGAGGCCGCGCACGTATACAGCGACGAGGATGGCTCCTGCTGGGAAACAGGAAGTGGCGTTAACGGGTAACCCCGGCCCCGCGCATCGCTTCCAGCTACGTACCAGCCAGTGCAAAAACGTTCTTTGTGCTGCCGATCGTTCGTCAACGTTTCACCATGTGGCTGCGACAATGTCGGAGCTCCGGAGCACTTGCTCCATTACAGGATGCCTATGGGTAGCGTGTCTTGTAGAGGAAAACTCGACGGGCTCGAGACAGTGGTTGGTTAGGAAAACTCGTTACGGCTCGATCGTCGCCAGCTTCTCTCACCAAGTTACGCTAGGCAAGTGCTGGACCAGTCTCAGAAACTGGACCAGTGTCAGAAACTGGATCAGTGTCAGAAACTGGATCAGTGTCAAAAACTGGATCAGTGTCAAAAACTGGATCAGTGTCAAAAACTGGATCAGTGTCAAAAACTGGATCAGTGTCAAAAACTGGATCAGTGTCAAAAACTGGATCAGTGTCAAAAACTGGATCAGTGTCAAAAACTGGATCAGTGTCAAAAACTGGATCAGTGTCAAAAACTGGATCAGTGTCAAAAACTGGACCAGTTTCAGGAACTGGACCAGTGAGAGAAACTGTACCAGTCTCAGAAACTGGACTAGTGTCAGAAACTGGACCAGTGTTAGAAACTGGACCATTGTCAGAAACTGGACCATTGTGAGAAACTGGACCAGTGTCAAAAACTGGACCCGTGTCAAAATCTCGACCATTGTCAGAAACTGGACCAGTATCAGAAACTGGACCAGTGTCAGAAACTGGACCAGTGTCAGAAACTGGACCAGTGTCAGAAACTGGACCAGTGTCAGAAACTGGACCAGTGTCAAAATCTGGACCAGTGTCAGAAACTGGACCAGTGTCAAAATCTGGATCAGTGTCAAAATCTGGACCCGTGTCAGAAACGGGACTAGTGTCAAAATCTGGGCCCGTGTCAGAATCTGGGCCCGTGTCACAATCTGGGCCCGTGTCAGAAACTGGACCAGTTTCAAAAACTGGACCAGTTTCAAAAACTGGACCAGTTTCAAAAACTGGACCAGTTTCAAAAACTGGACCGGTTTCAAAAACTGGACCAGTTTCAAAAACTGGACCGGTGTCAGAAACTGAGCAATGTAAAAAAACTGTACGAATGCCAAAAACTGGGCGATTTAGTTTAAAGTTATCATCAAGCTACTTCGTCGTATCTGTGGAAAATGACTCGTGATACTTCCCGTGTCGTTTCGTCGACCAAAAGCCGTCCATTTGTCGCGGGTACGATTTGCTGTTCGAGTTCAACCACTCCCCCGATCCGTCATACAGAAGAACCGTAAAACCTAACTCACCGTTCACCAGCCAACTCCTCTCCTCCACCGCACCCTCCGCTACCGCACCTGCTCGGAAATCTCTATCCGGTTCCTCTGCGTTTGCCGTTAACGGTGCACTGTTTCGCGCCCGGAAACATTGCAAGGAAAGAGCTCGTCCGCCAGATCTTGCAGACTCTCCGGCAGCGATTTCCTCGCGCCAGCCTGTGCGTGCGGCGAAAGAGCGACGATTCGGAAGATATAGAAGAGGGAAGACAGAGTCAAGTGTTACACCCGTAATGCCTGCCGTTCCGACCGCACCGAATGTCGTACATCTGGCGTGCTGAGTCGAATTCCCGACTATTTCCCCATAGCGCCACACTTTTCTCTTCTTCGGTTTCTCCTCCACGTTTCTTTTTTTTTTTTTCTTCTTCTCTCATTCTCGCTTATAACTCGAGTGAATTCTCACTCGCACGCCTACTTCCCGCTTCCCCATTCACCACGGGCCACATCCCGGACCGATCTGTGTCGCACAACGCGCGCACCTATTTTCATCCTGACTCTCCTCTATTTTTCTTCTCACCCAGGCGGTGAACAGGTCCTGCCGAAGGTAATAAAATCGCCTCGTAAATTTTCAAATTCGAGAAGAGCCGAGGATGGGGGGGGGGGCGGTGGCGGGAAGAGAATGGGAATATACCGGTGAATAAATTTAACGCCGTGCTGGCTCGATACCGCAATTCCACTTCTACGCGGCGAAGCTTTATTCTCGGACCACCAGTTACCGGCCTGCGAAACGTTCTTGGAATATCTTGGAATAGACAATTCGCGTCTTTTCGAATCTTCGACGTATAGATTTTACCGATCGTCTTGGGAATCATAAGATAATAATAACATTTCGAACTTTTGTTGCAGTTGAAGATTCACTGAATTGTGAGAGAGAAAAAAAGAATCGCCTCGTTGCGATACACTCGTGTGACAAAGGAGAGCCTATCGGATTGGTGGCAAAAAGTTGATTGGGTGAAATCATTTTCCCACTGGAAATTTTGTGGCGTTACACTGCGACCTGATAAGGCATTGTCAGAACCGCGTCAGAACCCTGTAAGAGCCTTGTCCAAGGCTTGTCAGAACGACACTGAAAAAAAAGTCGCTTGCGGGCTGCCGAAGAAAAAAATGTTTGTTTCAATTGTACTTCTAATTCTTACAATTCCATATGATGTTAAAACAACGACGCCAAAACTGTCAAGGTAACATGTTACCTTGATATATAACATGTTACCTTGATATATAACATGTTACCTTGACATGTAATATGTTACCTTGACATGTAACATGTTACCTTGACATGTAACATGTTACCTTGGCATGTAACATGTTACCTTGACATGTAACATGTTACCTCGACATGTAACATGTTACATTGACATGTAACATGTTACATTGACGTGTAACATTTTACATTGACGTGTAACATGTTACATTGACGTGTAACATGTTACATTGACGTGTAACATGTTACATTGACGTGTAACATGTTACATTGACGTGTAACATGTTAAATTGGCGTGTAACATGTTACATTGACATGTAACATGTTACCTTGACGTGTAACATGTTATCGTTTCAATCCGGTATGAAATTCTACGAATTGAAAGTAGAATTGAAGCAACATTTTGTTTTTATTGTTAGCCCGCAAGCAAATTTTACTTGAATCATTGATATTTTTTTTTAGTGCATGTAAGCGCCGTATCCGGGCCTTAGCAGGACAATGCAAGGGTTTGTCCGGGCCTTACCAGGACATGTAAATACCTGGTCAGGGCCTCGTCAGGATCTTGTCTGGGCTTTGACCGGACCTTGACAAGGCCGTGTCCAGGGCCCGATAAGAGGCTTCAAAATTTCAATCAACTCAATATCGAGATCTATTTAATTTACTGCAAAAAAGTGTTATAAACTTGCGCACAATTATACTAATGCACCGGTGGTAATTGTTCTGATGCGGTAGAATCGTGCCGCTGCAGTGCGGGAATTAAGCGAGACAGGATACAGGGGGGAACGGTGAAGGCCGAGGCGTCGCAGTGAGCTCGTTACGGTAGCGACAATTAATCCCCGCGAATTGCAAGTGGTCATAAACGCGCCTTCGACAGCTCGTTAAAATTTTCATCAGGCACAATCTTGCCGTTCATTTTGCTCGATAAGAGCGCATCACAGTTTACAACCTTCGGCATAACCGGTAACGTCGATTTCCCCGCTCGTCTCCTCGTTAACTGGGCTCGCACACGTACCGACGATGATATAACATTCATTCGTGTCACCGTTCTTCGGTGTAAGCGAAAGCTGAACGAAATGGAATACCGGGGCAAAACGGACCTGTTTCGGTCACTTTTCGCGAGACAAAAAAAAAGCCTCGTCTCGAATGGAGGACGAGGGTCCGTTTTGCCCCCGAGGTCCGTTTCGACCCGCTTTCCCATACAATCGCAGCGAGACCGATCTTGTCTCACCAACGAAACCTACTCGGTATCCTCGCACTTTGCAAATCCTAATTGTTCGGAAGTAATTCAATTTTATTATTTTTTTTATTCCTCGCAAAAGTTCTTCCGCTGTTTACTTCGAGGGCGGAAATCACCGAGTTGAATTAAATTCGTTTCTAATGCTATATACAGCGAAGTCGCGAATTAATCAACGGTCGAGGAAAATCCGGATGTGAAATTCAACGAACGAGTGATTAAAAAAAATTAATCATACGACTACGAAAATATACTTTGAAATAATTCAGATTTAGGTGGAATCGTTCGCAATTCGCCGAAATTCGTTTTCGCTGTCATCTGATTTTGTCCAAAAAAATCGAATTCCGGGAAACGTGACGAATACACATATCGGGAGTTGTATTTTGCGGACGGCGTTAAAAAATTTCATCCCCTTCAATATTTTTCGAAGTGGATCGAAATTTTTTTTCTTGTCCCAGTCGCTCGATTCCCGATTCCTCCGTCGTTTTCACGGAGAGCTCGCTCGTGCGTATTCGACGTTTTTTCCCTCGCGTCCGGGGGCTGTCCGGCAATCATAGATGTTATCGGGCACTGGCCTCTGACAGCGAAGCCACCGACGAAGGAAAAACGATTTTCTAGACTTCGTACCAGCAGAGGACCGCGAAACGCCTCCGGCGACCAAATTAATGAAGCAATCGTCATGACGGCCTTCCTCCTCTCTCCCTCTCCCTCTTGCTCTCTCTCCCTCTCTCCCTCTCCCTCTTGCTCTCTCTCCCTCTCTCTCTCTCCCTCTCGCTCTCTCTCCCTCTCGCTCTCTCTCCCTCTCGCTCTCTCTCCCTCTCGCTCTCTCTCACTCTCGCTCTCTCTCCCTCTCGCTCTCTCTCTCTCGTTCTCGCTCTCTCTCTCGTTCTCGCTCTCCCTCTCGCTCTCTCGCTCTTTCTCTCGTTCTCTCGTTCTCTCTCCCTCTTACGCCCCTCTATTACTCGCCGGCTTCGCCCGGCAACTCGTCGTTCCCGGGCCCGTCATCGCCAACACGGATAATATCTCGTCTTACTATCAGATTCGAGACTCCGCCAACCCCACCGACGCTGCCCTATCGTGCCGCAAGGCGATTAGAAACAGACTCAGTAGGTTAGAAAGACCCTGCGACTCATTTTTTGAACGGTTTTCGACATTTCCGGCTAAACGCAAATTATCAGGCTCTTCATCTGACAGTTTTACCTATAAAAAATCGGGTAATAGGCGGATAATATCTTGTCTGACGATCAGATTTGAGACAACAACCCCACCGAGAATGCCCTATCGTGCCGCAAGGCGATTAGAAACGGTCTCAGTCCGTATGGAAAACCTTGCGACGTATTTCTTTTCAATGGTTTTCGATTTTTTTGGCTAAACGCAAATTATCGGGCTCTTCATCTGACGGTTTACCTAAAAAACATCTGATAATAGGCGGATAAATATCTCGTCTAACGATCAGATTTGAGACTCCAACAACCCCACCGAGACTGCCCTATCGTGCCGCAAGGCGATAAGAAAGCAGACTGTTCGTATGGAAAACCCTGCGACTCATTTTTTTTCAAGGGTCTTCGACATTTCCGGCTAAACGCAAATTATCAGGCTCTTCATCTGACAGTTCACCTAAAAAAAATCGGACAACACGGGAATAATATCCTACAATCAAATCCACCACCAACCTCACCGACACTGCCCTATCGTGCCGTAGGGCGATTAGAAATAGACTCGGTCTATAAACAAACCCTGCAATTCATTTTTTTCAAGGGTCTTCAACATTTCCGGCTAAACGCAAACCGTCAGTCTCTTCATCTGACACTTTACTTAAAATTAAAAAAAATCGTTTTCATTATTTGTGACCGACTGATCTCACCTCTGGCTGGAAGGGTTTGAGGAAGACAGGGAGAGGCGTAAAGAACAAAGCACTAAGAAGAAGAAAAAAAAATAAAAAATTAATAAAGTCCAGTGGCCGAGTCACAAGCGAAGTAGAAATTATTATTCGCCGGTGGTTCTCAGTCCCTGTTTCTTTTACTTGCCCGATGCTCTCTCCCTCTCTCTCTCCCTGTCTCTCTCTCGCGAGTTCAACATCCCCCGAGAGCAGTGACCCAGAAAATGAATTAGCGTCGAGAGCACAATGGGACGCATAAATAATCCGTATATGGGTGAGAAAAGAGGCAGCGGCGGAAAAAAAAGAACGAAAGCTACGGATGGAGAGAAAGAGAGAGAGAAGAAGCAATGAGAAAAGTAAACTGATAAATGCATTTGAAAAGTAGTCGCTCGGGAATTTTTATTACCGTAATAAGTACACATAGTCGGTATTATTGTTTTTACTTTCTCTACAGTTGAAGAAATTATGAGACACTGCATTTTTTTTTGCTTTTTCGATTTTTACGCAAGAAATCTAAATCTCTTTACTTCGTTTATTATTCGTGATTATCGAAAATTGCGTCTAAAATGTTACCAATTTTTCATGAAATTCAAAAAATTCAAAACGACACAAAATTTCAACGGTTAGGTCGATTCTCCCAAATTGAATAGGCATCATCGGGTGATCTCCCGATACTCCGTCCGTGTACAACGTTTTGCCCCGATAATTAAAAAATCATAAGAGCTAAAGTGCGCAGACAGTCGCCGCCAAAAAAAAAAAATAGTGAAATTTTTAAAATGAAATTTTAAAGAAACATTGACTATTAACCACACATGCTGCGTGTGAAATTTCAGCTTGATCGGTTGAGGCACTCTCGAGTTATAGGGGTTAAAATGTTTCGCCTCTGAATCACACACACGCACACACATGCACACATACATCCGGACATTTTTTCCACATGTGATTTTCCGATATTTCGGAACATTCTGAACACGCTTTCATTTAAATCTCGATTTTTTTCACCAAAACGAAGCTTCCTCTGTGAGGAAGCAAAAGGGTTGATGTAAAAACGTTTCGCGATGCGATTCGCCCGATGGAATTTTCGAGTCGCGATAGCCGGAGAGAAAACTGTAAAAATTGCTTAATTTTTTTTCTTTTTTTTCTGTAACCCGCGATACATCGGCGGTTCAAGCCGGAGGTGTAAATCTTATCCAGATATCACCGGCCTTCGAGTTCGAGCCCCCTCGCACCCCTCCAGCCGGCACCGCCGAGTTGACGTCTTTGCGTGTAACCACCGAGGTGTGATTTAATTAATGCTCGACGAGCGTTCGCTCGAGCTTCGCAGTCTCGATTACGATCTACTACCGTCACTTCGTTAGTCCCGGTGTGGAAGCCTCCCTGCCATCCAGGTTTATCTTAACAAATCGTCAGGTGTTGGGTTCGTGATTTCACGGTGATCCTCCGCTCGGCTCGCGTCCGATGTTTACCTGTTCGGCTTTTACACTTTTACGATTCCGCCGCCTTTCTCGCGTTTCAAGAAATAGATCTGTCGCGATTACGAGCGGTTTTTTTTGTATTTACTTTTTACTGGGTAAAGTGGCGAACATGGCCCAGTTCGATTTGCGCGCAAATGAATCGTACATGGACTGGGCCATATTCGCCCCTTTTCCGCCAAGTTTTTTCTATTAATTTTTAGTTATGGTTATTATTTATTATTAATTTTTTTGTTTTTTTTTTTTGCAACTTTCTCGTGCTTTTTCGCATTTATTGTCGGTCTACAACGACCCGAAAAAAATACTAAAAATCCGCAAAGTAAAGAATCTTGGGTATTTTTTCTCCCGCAGAAACGATGAGCACTTTGGTTTTTCCGCGATTTCATCGGTCAGCAGAAACTTGGCTGTTCGAAAATACCAACGAATCGATACTTTTCGCGTAGTTGGCATTACGATTTTTTTTGTATTTATTTTTTTATTGGGTAAAGTCGTGAATATAGCCCAGTCCGATCAGGTCGCAAATGAATCGTGCATGAAACCGGGCCACATTCACCCGTTTTATCCCGAGTTTTTTTTCGACCGATTTTTAGCTATGTTTATTATTTATTATTGATTTAAAACATTTCTTGCCCTTTCTCGTGCTTTTTTGGGTTTATCTTTGGTCTACAATGACTGTAAAAAACGATTTTTTAAAAATCCGTAAAATAACGTATCTTAGGTATTTTTTCCCCGTAGAATGCGATGAGCACTACGGTTTTCCCGCGATCTCATCGGACAGCAGAGACACGGCCGTTCGAAAATACCGACAGATCGATACGTTTTGCAGAGGTAGCATTACATTTTTTTTTTTTTTTCATTCGTCATCCCACGGGTATGTCTAATGTATCTTCTCTCGCTGGTCACGAATCTGCCAGTCATTTCACTCCTACGTAAATTTTTAACACGGGTCAGAAAATCGAAACAAAAAAATCTTATTTTCGGCCATTACCAGCCGTAAATTATTCACGAGCGCCCGAGGTCCGCTGACGCTGTGATTTCACTCTTAAAAGTGCCATTCGGACGGTCCTCACCGATAAATAAAAGAGCGTTGTTAATGTTCCAGTGAACTCGTGCTGCACGCATATATTTCTCTCTCTGCATTATTAAAAACAGCAATCCACCGCACAACGGAAAATCTGTCCACCGGCCCGATTCATTTTTATAGTTTTTTTTTTTTTTTTTTTGTCGGGCTTTATAATGCTATACCTGGCTGCATACCTATGTTTTTTTATTTCGCTTTATGTCTCGATATTTTGCTTCATCAATTTTAGATTCATTTTTTTTTCATCACGCTTTATAAAGTTATGACTAGCTGAATATCTATGTTTCTTTTTTTATGTATTTTTATGTCCCGATATTTTGCTTCATCAATTTTAGTGAGGCTCGGACGCCAATTTCACACGACATTTAGCGTCTATCGATGAAAAAGAAATAAAAAGCGATTCGTATCGAACGCGTTTCATTTTTATAGTATTATTTTTTTTTCGTCGCGCTTCATCAAGTTATAATTGACTGAATACCTAGGTTTTCCTTTATTTCGATTCATGTCTCGATATTTTGCTTCATCAATTTTAGATCATGATTTTTTTTTTCACCGCCGTTCATAAAGTTATTCTTAGCCGAATATCTATATTTATTTTTATTTTTATTTTTATGTTTCGATAATTTGCTCGACATTTAGTGTCAATCGATGAAAAAGAAAAAACCAAAAAAAGAACCTAATCGTATCGAACGTGTTTCAATTTTATACCGATTCATATATTTATCGTTTTTTTTCCTCACGCTTCATAAACTAATAACTAGCTCAATACCCATGTTTCTTTTTTATTGATTTTTATGTTCCGAATATTTTGCTTCATCAATTTTGGTGTGGCTCGGACGCCAATTTCACTCGACGTTTAGCGTCAAACGATGAAAAACAAAAAACCGATTCGTATCGAACGCGTTTCATTTTTATACGGATTCATATATTTATAGTTTTTTTTCCATCACGCTTCATAAACTTATAACTAGCCGAATACCGATGTTTCTTTTTTATTGATTTTTATGTCCCGAATATTTTGCTTCATCAATTTTAGTGTGGCTCGGACGCCAATTTCACACGACATTTAGTGCCCATCGATGAATAAGAAAAAAAAGAAAAAAAAAAACCGATTCGTATCGAGCGCGTTTAACCCTCCAACATATTTGTTGCAATGGTACTCTGTGTATTCCATGGGGCTCAGGATAAATCGCTGCATCAAACGCACGCTTTACCGTGCGGTTGATGATGCACTGACCGAGCATTTGCTGAGCGATGAGGGTGGAAAAGGAGAAACGCCCATCGAGTTTTCAACCCCCCCGCTCGTCGGCTAGTCAGAGTTCACCGCTCAGTTGCTTTTACCAGCTTGATTTTCCCCCAAGTATTCCACGTTCGCGCCAGTTTCCATTAGAGAAACCCGGTGGATGAAAAAAAAAAAGTGGGGAAAACGGGGAATAGTGAACGAACGAGAAAACGGAGCGAGCGGGCGGTTTTGGTACTGTACTGAGCGCAACGGCTACCGGAAATCGCTTTGGCGATGGTGAAGGGCGCGTGCTCGACGATGAAGCGAAATCAAAGGGACCGCGGTATAATAGGTAGTACCGTGGAACGATGAAAACATATATGGGGGAGGAGCGGGGCAAAACGGAACGATGGAAACATGTGTAGGGGAAAAGCGGGGCAAAACGGAACGATGAAAACATGTTTTGAGGAAGAGCGGGGCAAAATGGAACGATGGAAACATATGTAGGGGAAAAGCGGGGCAAAATGGAACAATGGAAACATGTGCAGTGGAAGAGCGGGGCAAAGCGGAACGATGGAAACATGTTTTGGGGAAGAGTGGGGCAAAACGAAACGATGGAAACATGTGTAGGGGAAAAGCGGGGCAAAACGGAACGATGGAAAGATGTATAGGGGAAGAGCGGGGCAAAACAGAACGATTGAACCATGTGTAGGGTAGGCGTGGGGCGAAATGGGACGATGGAAACATGTGTAGGGGGAGAGCGGGTCAAATCGGAACGATGGAAACATGTGTAGAGGAAGAGCGGGGCAAAACGGAACGATGGAAACGTGTGTAGGTAAAGAGCGGGGCAAAACGGAACGATGGAAACATACGTAGGGGAGGAGTGGGGCAAAATGGGACGATGAAAACATGTGTAGGGGAAGAGCGGGGCAAAAGGAACGCCGAGGTTACGATGCAGCAGCGTTCTCCATCTGGGCAGGGACTTTGTTTTTCTTCGAGTCGTGCACAAAAGTGGCTACAAAATAGTCCGTGCTGCTCCCGCGGGTCCATTTTGCCACCCTCTCGACGCAGCTCCGACCACCGCTGTGTGAAATCGTTACTGTTTTCACTGTTAAAGTCGCCGATCACACTGCCGATCATCGAAATTAAGTAAACCCTGCCAAACCCTTTAACCTGTCTATAATAATAAAATTCGCAAAAATAGAGAAAAAAATCCCGAAAAAAAAGTTTTCGGAGATAACTCCCTCTGGTTCTCCGAGTACACGCACCCGTCGGGATCAAACGGTGAAATTCTTCCGAAGGTTAACCCGTTTAATTCGCTTTAATTTTACACCCGCACTACGCGATATTACAAAAGTTGCCTCGTTCGCTAAATTCGGTTACTCGACCAATTTGTTATGAAAGGGTCGACCCGGAGCCCGAGTGCCTCGAACCGGCGACGGAAAAAAAAAGAAAGAAAAAAAAATTATAGTCTAATGCTTTTTGTAAAGCGCGGCGTAGGCAGCGGTGGGGAGCGAAAGCGAGAAAGGAGCAGCTAGAAAAGCGCATTAACGTGGGTACAAAAACAGGGCTTGCATTCATGCATGCATGGATGCTGGATGCAGGGAACGCAACCTATTACCGCGGCTCTTTCTCTCCCGTTTGCCTTTTATTTCCTGGCCCTCCGCGGATTCCAGCGTACACACACACGTGCTCACACGCTCGAGTCGTAAAATTGCGACGTGTATGAACGGTAGAATCTGAAGTAGGTCGTTGACGGCACATCCGCGCGTGCAGGAATATATATCCATTCATTTAGCTTTGAAGCCTCGATGGTAATGTTATTGCATTCGTTACGGAAGGTCGACGACGTACGGGAACGTGGAACCCCTTTTTAGCCGTTTCCCTCTTCGCGGCTCCGTGTTGCTGCTCCTGTTGCCGCTACCGAAACCCCTTCGGTTATGACTCCGCGACAATGCCGGTGCAGATCAAAGGAACTCTTGCTGCTCTCTTCTCCACCCACGTCTCAGCCAGCCCTCCCTTTCCAGCATTTTTGTTTTTTTTTTTGCCTTATACGACTCACCGTATTGCCTTAAACCGCGCCGATTACCGTAAAACCCGCTATTTTGATAGCGAGATTTCGGAAGCTGGGAGTCTTCGGCACTTCGCTTACGTTAGGTATCGTGGAACACGTTCCAGATTAGACATTCAAACCGGAGTTATCGGCGAATTGGACGATTGATCTTGTGCTTTTTTCGTTTTTGCTGTTTGGTGATCCCAGAAAAATCATTTATTTGACGGTTACCGTTTATTATGTGGTTTAAGTAAAATATTTATTTGATTTAAGTAACTATTTACGCAATTTAAATAAATATTTATTTAAATCAAATAAATATTTTACTTAAACTAAATAATCGGTGGCTATCAAATAAATATTTTACTTAAACTCAATAATCGGTGGCTATCAAATAAATTATTTTTCTGGGTGTGCTTGGTTTGGTTTCTGGAGTTTGATTGATCGACGGCAATTCGCTGACCCCCAAAATACACGACCCCCTGTGGATCCGCAAGGTTAAGAACCACTGATTTAGCGGGCAAATTATACTCGCGTTTTCGAGCAGACTGGACTAACTGTTGTACGATTTGACGATAGATCTGCCAATCACGTAATTGGGCCCAGTCCGTAATTGCTTAATAAATATGTACATACATTTCTCGTACACCCAGAAAAAAAATTTATTTGACGGCCACCGTTTATTAAGATTAAGTAAAATATTTATTTGATTTAAATAAATATTTATTTACATCAAATAGATATTTTACTTAATCTTAATAAACGGTGGCCGTCAAATAAATTTTTTTTCTGGGTGTATAGAAACCGAAAAAGGAAAGGATCGCAATGAAGGGCACCTTGGAAAAAAATGTTATTCGAGCTGATTGGGGTAATTTGATCGAATGCTTCATACTCAGTCACGAAAATAGAGCCAATCACAGATAGATTAAAAAGTCTACCTATCATGAACTTTGCACAGCAATGTTTCGAATCTATTAGCCGCTGTTTGGAAAGCTCCCAACAAACAACATCCCCAAAAACAAATTTCCAACGGGCACTATTTTTTAAAGATAATCTCCTCATTAGCATAAAGCCATTTCCGACTTCGGGCCTCCAGGTTGCTACCGAAACCCCTTCGGTTACGACTCCGCGACAATGACGGTGCAGATCAAAGGAACTCTTGCTGCTCTCTTCTCCATACACGTCTCGGTCAGTTTTCTCTCCCTTTCAAGCATTTTTTTTTTTTTTTTGTACGACTCACCGTATTACCGTAAACCGTGTCGTTTATCGTAAAACCTGCTATTTTGATAGCGAAATTTCAGTAGCTGAGAACGCTTCGGCACTTGGCTTACGTTATGACTCGTGACAAATTTTCTCGTACAGGAATCCAGAAAGGAAAGGTTCAGAATAAAACCCTCTTGGAAAAAAAATTGTTATTCGGGCTAATTGGGGTAATTGAACCAACTACTTTATACTCCATCACGAATATAGAGCCTATATACTATATACTAAAATTAGAGGAAAAAATGGAGCACACACACACATGGATCACAAATGGATTAAAAAGTCTCAGCACGAACTTTACACAGCAACATCTCGAATCCATCATCCCGCTTTTCAGAAAGCTTTCAACTTGGCTTAGGTTATGACTCGTGACAAATTTTTACGTATAGAAACCCAGAAAGGAAAGGTTCGCAATCAAAACCCTCCTAAAAAAAATTGTTTTTCGAGCTAATTGGGGTCATTTAACCAACTACTTTATACTCCATTTCGAAAATAGAGCCAATCACACACACACACAGATCACAGATGGATTAAAAAGGTTCAGCACGAACTTTGCACAGTAACATCTCGAATCCATCATCCCGCTATTCGGAAAGCCCCGAACAAACAAAGTCTCCATACACAAATTTCCAACGCACACGATTTTTGCAATAATCTCCTCGTCAGAATAAAAGTTTTATTCTAGAGCTGGTCCGTAATTCTGTTTCGTTTTAGTATAGAACGAAACAGAGCTACGGACCCAGAACCTTCACTTATTAGTATAATGTATTAATCGATTATATCGTCTCTGCTACTGAGGCAAAACTCAATTCTCCAAAAATTTTTGGATACCCCATTTTGCCCCACGTACCACCATCGTCACCATCCAAAAGTCATTGGAACATTGCGTTTTGCCCCGCTCTCCCCTACTTCAACACGTACTTAGTATATGGTCCAGCTCTGAGCGCATTCACTGAGAAAAAATGACATAGTAAAAGCAACAATACCGAATTTTTACCATAAAAAATAGTTCCCATGGGGAACGTCTATATTTTATAGTTACGACTATGACAAAAAATCATAATTGCAACCACAATTATGATTTGACTAACTGAATATGCACTATCACAAACTATCTATGTAGACGTTCCCCCTGGGAACTATTTGATATAGTCCTTTTTCCTATGCTTTTTCTCAGTGTTTACTTCTGCTACTAGGGTAATTTGAAGTCCTATGACCTGCCAGTGATATAGTCTGTCGGGTGATTCGACCCGCCAGTTCATGCAACTTTTCGGGTGATATAATCTGTCGCGTGATATACACTGTAAAAATAAACTGTAAATCTTATGTACTAATAAGATTTATAGGTATAGATAGGAAGTTAAAGTTTGCTTACATTACTCATATTAATTTCCTTTTTCGCAGAATTAAAATACCTGTACCCTTAAAACAGTGTACTCAAAATACAAATATTTCCCCAGAAATTTACCAAAAATTAAAAATAAAAATAAAGAAAATTTCAACACCGTTCATTAATCATTAATCGTTTCAATCCCCTTTTGTCTACACTGCAATCGTGTGTGACCAGCCGAATGGCATGGCCTTTCGGTTAATAGCAGACAAATCCTCGATTACAGAATTCCGTATAGGAGGGGAGAGCGGGGCAAAATGGGGCAACGGGGCAAAATGGGGTTTTTGGGCAAAACTAAATTTTCCAATCATTTTTGGATCGGACAAGGTGGCAACACTGGGCAGAAAAGCCTGATGTATCCGACAGGGCGAATTCGGGCATCCAAAAATTATTGGAAAATGACGTTTTGCCCAAAAACCCCGTTTTGCCCCGTTGCCCCATTTTGCCCCGCTCTACCCTACACTTTCCAGTTTAATGACATCTTGTTTGTCTTTATATTTATCCCGAGACGATCTTCGCGTTATTTATTTTCTATCGGCGGGCGCGAAGAGGTCGCTTCGCAGGAATTGCAGGGACTATGCGCGAGAGATAACGCAGCGAAAATGAAAAGGTGTAGCGTACACCGGTAGAATTTTGATAAGGCAATCTAGATCTCTCCGGTGTTTGCTGTAATACTCTACTTTCTTTCTCCCGGAGTTCTCCACATTATTATATCCCTATAATAGACTTCGGCCCGGAGTCTCCGCAGCGCCGGTTGCGCGGACTCGTAGAAAAGTGCCGGACGTCATGACACTGCGCGCATGCGCCACTCCACGTATGTGTGTGGAGAATGGACAAAAAAAAGAAGCAGCCCTAGAGCAGAAGAGCGAATGCCTCGACGAGGGTGCGAACAGGCAACGAGCAAAAAGGGCGTCTCTCCTCCCACTCTTCGTCTTTCTTTCGTTTTTTCTTCTCTTCCTCTATCTTTTTTTTTTTGTTCTCTTTTAATCGAGAAAGAAATGCCTTTGGCACGTGGAGAGATCGAATCGAATAGCGAAGTCCCCCTCGATGCATGACGCGGCCTCCCCGATCTCTGGTCGTGTTCGCGGGGGTGTGAAACTTTTTTTTTCCTCCCTACCGACCGTTCCACGGAATGAACTCTCTCGATGCGATGAGCTCCGTTGCGACAAGGCGTGTATCGCGACGCGTGCACCTTACACACACGCGCGCGCAGTGTCCGCGCGCTTTCGATCCGGTGTTGTCCCTGCTGGGACGCAATAATAACGCAACGATCCATCACAACTCGGCCGTCAATAAAACATCTGGCCCTTGCAGTGGCGAGGCGAGTCCTCGCAATAGTCCCGGCACTTTCTCCGCGTTACTCTGTGTTACGGCGTGTACGCGCTATCTCAATCTCGTTTCAGATGCCGCAGCAGTCCGAGCAACCCCCGTGTTGCAGCGGGAACCGCGCACTCCGCGACGAGATTTTTGTGGCGCGGATTCGGCGGATCGCCCAGGAATTATCGGTCTCTAGGCAATAGTGCTATTTTTCATGTTAAATATTTTTTTTTTTTTTGGGGAGATTGTTCCTTTGGAATCAAAATATAATATACAATAAATCCTAAATATAAGAGCTCAAGAGCTCTTATAACTATTCTCAATATTATATTGAGATAAGTCGACAATTTATACAAATTTGAAGCACTTGAGCTTACGACTTGTTAAAGCTTTTAACATTTC
The DNA here is from genome assembly GCA_917499995.1 of Ichneumon xanthorius. Classification (NCBI taxonomy): domain Eukaryota; kingdom Metazoa; phylum Arthropoda; class Insecta; order Hymenoptera; family Ichneumonidae; genus Ichneumon; species Ichneumon xanthorius. The sequence goes on from OU824201.1 coordinate 14,293,806, forward strand.
ACTTGAGAAGTGTTTTAAGCTGATAAACACAAGATAAAATTCCGTTCGATTTTTTTTTCTCGGATAATCGGATCGCCGGCAATCGAGACAAAAAACTTGTTTTGTACACGAGTGACTAAGTTGCCGTGTACATCAGCAATGAGCGACGCTTTCGGGCTGAAAAAAATGTAAAGTGTGCGCAAAACATGGATAAATATGCGGTGAAAAGTTCGCAGTTGTATGTTTGTTTAGTCCGCCAAAAAAAAAAATCCCATAAGAAGCGGAAAAAGAGCCTCCACACCGGATGACTTCCTTAATTAATCTTTATTTTTTTGTATTTTATTATTTTATTGCAACTCCTCTCTCCTACTCATATCTTAGAACTACTATGTTAATGAAAATAATAATAATAATAATAATAATAATAATAATAATAATAATAATAATAATAATAATAATAATAATAATAATAATAATAATAATAATAATAATAATAATAATAATAATAATAATAATAATAATAATAATAATAATAATAATAATAATAATAATAATAATAATAATAATAATGGATTATTCGACATCCGTGTGCGAAATTAACTGTTGCACTTTGTATCGCCCAGCAGGCCACACCACTTCAAATTAATCTGTAAGACGCGGAATGCGAGTGGTCTGTGCAGATGCGCGTTACCGTGTTTACGGTAGAGAGGAGCGGTGGACCATCTAGCGCGCAGGTAAAACGCGTGCTGCCGTGTGTTAACGCGGGCACAGCCGCGTGGAAATAGCACCTGAACAGCTCATGCATCCTAACGCAAGGCGAATACGAAATACACTCGCATGTGGGAGGCGCCGTGCGGCGGACGTAAACAAACGCGCGAGAGAGCCCAAACGGCGTGTGTGCGCGTCTGTATTCATAGTTCATGGGGAGTGACATGTGCACTCGGTGAACTCCGGAGCATATACGGAGGGGAGTTTCCGGGTCTTAAACGCAGAGGGATGAGAGGGAGAGTGAATAGGGGTAGCGACGGCGTTCGTGCTGCTCATGCGGGAACAAAGACGAAGGAGCGAGAGTCCACTGTGTGCGGTATACTTGGTGTACCGGAAATTTCCTCCTAATGTAGAGCCGGTAACATCGCGCGAGTCAATCTCATTTTTGTATAAATTTTGCAGGATTTTCCGAGTAAATTTATCATATGATTTATCATATTTAAAGGCGGCTTTCGTGAGTTGAAAAAAAAGTAGACTATTTTTTTTTTTATATAAATTATTTTTGATAAAAATGTTAAGAGGAATATTTCGCGCTCGGCGAGCACAGAATAGCTTCGACCCGGCACTGTGTGCATAATTTTTTTTTTTTATATGGGTTTTTACCAAATTATTTTTAGTAATAATAATAATGTACCGAAAGAAATGTGCGTTAGTGAAGAGTATTTGGATCCGTATAGCAGAAGCAATAATTAATGCAATGGTAAATATCTGTTTTCATCGGAGATTATCTGTACAGTCAATTTAATGATAGAGCGTGGTATTATGCAGATAGGAATGCTAACATACTGTCGAAAACATCGTGCGAGTCAATATCATTTGGCGGAACTTTGTAGGATTTTGTGATTAAATTTATCGTATAATAATTAACTTTTAAATGTGGCTTTCCTGGCTAGGAAAAATATATATATGTATATTTGGCGCTCGGCGAGCGCAAAGTAGTTTCAATCGGCACTGTTTGCATAATTTTTTTAATATTGGTTTTTACGAAACTATATTTACTAATAATAATAATAATATACCGAAAGAAATGTGCATTAGCGAATAGTGTCCGGATATTCTGTATAGAAGCAACGATAATTATTGCATTGGCAAAATTCTGTTTTCACCACAGATGATGATCTGTGTTAGTAAATTTAATAATACTCTAAAAGCGTCTTATCTATCCAGATAACAATGCTAAGTATGATAAAAATATGAAAATATTAGATTGATAAAATTTTACCATATTTTTCTTTCCGTGTAATAAAAGTAGGCATTATTATTATTATTATTATTGAATAATAAATGTCAATAATGTCGTGACCGAAATTCTCCGTAACAATTCTTTCGTGCACCCTGTAGTACACAAAGTTGCGCAGGAGGGAGTCCGGAACGGGATCGAGGAGCGTAATCCCGCGTGGGCGTTTGATGTCTGGAGGAAAGTTTAAGACGGGGGTGTGGATGAATCCGCGCGGCGTACCGTTCTCTGTGTGGGTGTGTGTTTATACCACCGCAGTATAACGTCGGCGAAGTATATTACATGGCTAGGTACTGTATACGCGTTCCTCTACTGTGGTTTAGTCGTGGCGAGAGCGGAGTAGGTGAGGCAAATCGCTGAGAATGAAGAAACTCGCCGGCAGGATATAGTGAGATACAGGTAAAGGGAAGCTGGATAACCCACACACTCACACACACATATGCACAAAATCACACATACACACATACACACATACACACATACACACATACACACATACAAACATACACACATACACACATACAAACATACACAAAATCACACACATACGTGTGTGTGTGTATATATATATATATATATATATATATATATAGTGTATGGCCACATGCTCGAGCTGGAGAAAAGCGTGCGTCGAGGCACCCCGATGCGAGTCCACGGGTGGTGCCTTGAGAATACACGAGGCCCCTGTCTTGTTTACAACAGAAGAAAACTTATCGAGGGATTTAAGGTCGTAAAGCACGCGTCGAGTTATACCGGGACTGCCGTGAGAAAAACGGTCTACGACGCTCGCGCTCTCATCCGTTCTCCTTTCCGATCGGCGAAGGCCGGAGCGGTGAGTACGGGAACGAATGTGGGGGATCTTGTGGTATCTTTTGAGAATGTCTATCGGGGAATATTCCGGCAGGATACCTCCCGGATGCTACCGGCTGCGATATCATTTTTTTTTGCCCGAAGCAAACCCTCGATGAGTCGGCATTCATCGAAGTTTTTCATGTTAATGCTTCTAATTAGGTCTTGTGGGATTTTGTGGTATTTTTTGAGAATGTCTGTCGGCGAATATTCTAGGAATTTTAGGACGTCTGCGATATAATTTTTTTTTTTTTTTTACTAACCCTGAGCAAGCCTTCGATGAGTCGCGGTTTATAGAAGTTTTTCATGCTAACGATTTTGGGGTAGGGAAGAACGGGGCAAAATGGGACGGTGGGGCAAAACAGGATAGACGATGGGGCAAAATGGGACGTGCTAAAATTATTGGAAAATTTCGATTTCCAAAATTTAAGTTTGCAATAATTTTAGGATGTTCGATTTTGCCCCATCGATGCATGCTGATTGTCGATTCCGTTTTGCCCCACTGGCCCGTTTTGCCCCGCTCTCCCCTAACTCAGCCTAATATGGCCACCATTAACATCTTTCAACATAACAAACGTACAGCGCTAGCATTTGCACAGTTTTAGTATATGTGGATACAATACTGTGGATTAAAAAATAATGGCCATACCATAATTAGGTATTTAAATTTTTTAACCCTTACGCTATAATTATATGTACAATTTTTTTTTTGTATGAAAATGGGTCAAAGTTATGTAGAAAAATATTTTTGGATACCGGAGACTCGCGTAAGAGTTTGTTTCTGTACGACAGACCGAACGGAAATAATTTTCGAGGTTCAGCTCGTAGAGGTTCTTTAGATAGGGAGGCCCTACTTTTATTTATTCGTAGAACCGAGTCGCTTCTTGATATATGAACGTACGAGTCACATAGGTACACGAACTCCCGCAGAGATCCGACGCGACAGCATCGATGAACGATCGTTCTCCCTCAGTTCAGACGTACCAAATTTTTTCTATTTTTTTTCATTTCTTCATTCGACGTGTCTCTCCACTCTTCGCGACGACAGGATCTTCATCACTTCGCGAATGACGAAGTAGTAAGAACCAAAAAAAAAAAATAAATAAACACGCTTTCTCGACCAGTCGATAAATTAAGTGGAAGACTCCGAAGGCTCGAAGGTTACTTTTTTTTGGTTTAATTTTTTATAAGTCCAGAATTTACGAGCGAACGAAATTTTGTAACACGATTTAATTTGCTCCGTTAGCTCGTCCGAAACGCGAAGGGGGATGCCAGTGCGATTTTCCACTCCCGTCGTTCGTTCGCTCTCGTGCACGACCAGCTCATTCGACGCTCGACCAAGTTCGCGAGTTCCGGAGTATATTAGCGGCATTAATTACGCGACCCTTTGCCCTATCCGGGGCTGACCGAGCGAGATGGACCAGACCAGTATCGGCGTTGCAGATGGTTTCTGTGTGAAGGGTGAATCCACACACCTCGCTCGACGGCGATAAATATCGGGGTTCGTCAGGACATGGTGAAGGACGGATAAAAATGGATACGCGAAAAAATAAAACCGTCAAAGACAAAAAATTGTAATAATTATTCCGATCGTCCGAGAACCGCCGTAGGGGGGGGGGGAGGTAAAATGGGGTACTTCTCAACCTCAGCCTTTGCCGCGAAAACCGACAATTTTTTAACTCTTTCTTGATTTTGGAGGCACGCCATTATGCCTAATGAGGGCGAGTGGGGCAAAATGAAAGACCGGAGAAAAATTGGCGATTGACAACCTCCTCGCTGGATACGAAAGAAATTAAAATCGGTAAAAGAAAAAATTCGTAATAATTATTCAAAACAACCGAGAACGGTTGCTTTGAATGGGGGCAAAATGGGATGCTTACCGACAATTTTTTGAGCCTCTCTTGATTTTAGAGGTACGCCATTGTGCCCAATGAGGGCGAGCGGGGCAAAATGAAACATCGGGGCAAAATTGGCGATTGTCCATTTTGGGCCCGGCTTAAAGAGTTTTGTGTTGAATGAAGGGGGACCGTTTTGCCCCCACGTGCATTATACCACTTTGCCCTGCTCCATTTTACCCCCGTTACTCCGAGTGTGCTGATGGATTTTTCGGAATTTTTTTGGTGCCTCATTTTGCCCCGTATACGCAGTTCCCAGCGTTATTTACGTCCTGTCTTTCCCGCAGTAGCAATTTAATATGCGAGACGTGAAAAATATATCAGCCGATGATAGAAACGGACACACGTTTGAAAAAAGCAAGGACATTCGATGTAAACTAAAATTATCGATGAGAATCAAACACCAATTAAAAAAAGAATCCGCCAGAATTCACGCCGACACGACGTACAATTACGAGCGGATTAATTATTATTATGTAAAAAAAAGAAGAAATCGATCTCACTTAGGCGTCAATTAAGGCAATTTGCCACAGCGGCTGAGCCCGAAATACCGCAATGAAAAATGTATGCCAGCAAATTGGTATAATTAATTCCATCACTAGATATCTAAAAGTGATTCTTCAATAAAAAAAAATCAAAAAATGAAGAATCGTTCTTTCGACCATCTAAAATTGGCCCCACACACGACCCAATCGGTCTCGTCAATTTTTCACATGAATTCTCTATCGCCCGATACCGCAACGATAACTGAATAATTGATTCACAATCTCACCGGAGCGATCCGTCTGGGAATTTCGATGCGAAATTAATAAATCGATTGCTCCCTCGCCCTCCGGCTCCTGCAAAAGAACAAAAGCAGAGATAATGAAAAGAAATAGACAAGCGTGTGCATATACATATATATATATATATATATATATATATGTATATGTATCTCTATATATAAACATATATATATATATATATATATATATAGAAAGTTGTTGTCGGTGGTGGATAAGGGGAACGGAGGGTCTCCAAGATCCCGTGGAATGAAAACGGAATGAACCGAGCGTGGTGTGGAAAAATATGGCGAAAGTGTCGGGGAGTCGTTGGAGAACGAGCGGTGCGGGAGCGCCTTCGCGTATAGCGGTCAATCCTTACCGGGTAAACAATTCCGTGCACAGCCATCGCGCACACCCTATCAATTATCTCATCCCTCGCGCGGACGGCGAAGCGGAAGAGGCGCGCGGGAAGGATAGTATAGTCCAACCGGGGTGGCCCGACGTTGAGGCGTTCCATCGGCTGGAGAACCTTCTTAACCCTCTTCTTCCTCCTCTCTCTGTCTCCCCGATCTTTTTCTCCTGCAACGCGTCCGCGAGACCCGGCGCGACAGAGACGCGGAGAATAAAAAAGAAGCCGAGGCATGAGAATAGAAAGAGGGAGGAAAGATAGAGTGAGAGTGGAAGAGGGAAGGAAAGGTAAGGGGCAGCCCTTATTAATTGCGTCCAAGCCCTCAGAGAGGGAGAGGGAGATGAAACGACTTGCACGTACCTGGGACACTCGGAGTCCGCAGAGCCATCAACTCCGCTATGTCGGACCGAAGTTACACGATCTCCAAAAAACATATCATTTCTCGACGCCCCGTCAGCATTGTAGGATTGCAACTTGTAACGTTCGTCGTGTGTGTAGAAGACCAGGATCTAACCACCATCTGACCAGGATCTGACCAGTATCTGAGCAGTATCTGAGCAGGATCTGAGCAGGATCTGAGCAGGATCTGAGCACGATCTGAGCAGGATCTGAGCAGGATCTGAGCAGGATCTGAGCAGGATCTGAGCAGGATCTGAGCAGGATCTGAGCAGGATCTGAGCAGGATCTGAGCAGGATCTGAGCAGGATCTGAGCAGGATCTGAGCAGGATCTGAGCAGGATCTGAGCAGGATCTGAGCAGGATCTGAACTGGATCTGATCAGGATCGTAAAATCGTTATGCAGGCTGCATGTGGACGAGCGGAACGACGATTTTCCCCAAATTTAAAGTCATTGAAGAATTAAAAAAAATAATGGAAACTTGTCGACGACATTGAGACGGCACGGTTGAACAGCACAACATCATAGGGGAAATCCGACTCACCTGTACGATATAGTAGTACAGTGTGCACAGGCATGCCGACTCTCGGCCTTTAGCTGCCGATTACGCTCGCGTGAAGGCATCGCAACACCTTTACGCCAGACACAGCGGCAACTGCGGTGGCAATGCGCGACGGGGAATACCAACAAAGGATCTGCCACCAACAGCGACAACGCCGTTGACGACTCTAACGTTGTATCAAATCCATGCAGCCTACGGTCAAACGAGCCCGAGAGCTCTTGATACATCGCGCCGGACAGATGTTACTGCCGAGCGTGTACTTGTCGGCTAAATTTCGACAACCGAAAGGGGGCGAGGTTCGCTTTCGCTTGACAAATGCGTTTGATATTCCTGATTCGTCACTACTCGGCAATCATTTGCATATTCAAATTTGAAGATTTTGCTAGGGTGGTCGGAGGCAATTTTCTGATATTCTAGTATCAAAATATATATATATATATATAGATTTGCCAAAATGTGAAAATGACAAAATATTTGGTCACATTTTTGGTAAAATTTGGACTAACCGGTTTTGGTTTAATTTTTGGTAAAATTTGAACCAACGGGCTTTGATCTCATTTTTGGTAAAATTTTGACCAGAGGGTTTTGGTCTTTACCATTTGCAAATCGTTCTGGTGCATTATAAAAAGTAAAAAAAAAGTATGACGTTCGCAAGAATAATTTTATCAAAATATCAGCGTCTTTCGACGGTGACTCAAAGCGTCGGTCATTTTGCATCGCTGCGGGTCTCCGAAGCTAATCTTGCTGAATCTGGCGTCAGGGGATGATACGAAGAGGGTGTAGGATCTGTACGGATATAAGTGTGCAGTACGGATACACAGTGTGCAGTCCCGGGATCAATAGCTGGCAGCGATCGGCAACGACGACGCCGCACAGCTCTAAGCCGGATATTCGTCGGTGTCCGTAACTGCCGTAATTACTGCCTGTAGCTCGTCGCGAGTAGCAGTGGGCGGGATGATATTCGAGCGAGTACCCAAGTCATTCACGGAACCTCGGAATTAACCTCCCTTTGACATTAACTTCCCGGAGCGTGTTGTATAATACGGGACACGGTTCGACGATAAAATTAACAAAACAAAAACAACGGAGCCTTTGAAAGCTCAATGGCAAGGAGCCATTAATTTACCGTCGAACACATTATCGTTCATCGTTCCTCTGTCTCTTGTAAAATCAAGTATAACTTTCATCCATGTGCACCCAGAAAAAAAATTTATTTGACGGCCACCGTTTATTTGATTTAAGTAAAATATTTATTTGATTTAAATAAATATTTATTTAAATTAAGTAAATAGTTACTTAAATGAAATAAATATTTATTTTAATCAAATAAATATTTTACTTAAACCAAATAAACGGTGGCCGGCAAATAATATTTTTTCTGGATGTAAGTCTAATATAATGAATACAATATAAACCTACATCTTTATGCTCAATCAAAGTTCTTGTCCCATCATTCGTACCGCTTCAAATGGAAACAAACCATTGTAATTATACGTTCGAGCTTTGATTTTTTTTTAGTCTTCAAGGGCTTTAAATTTGGGGGGAAACAATGTCCCCTGAAATGCCGAACATAGGTCCGTTTCGGCGTGGGGTTCCGTTTTGCCCCGCTCTTCCCCGTGCACCGTCCGCGTTGCGGACAATAACGTTTTTACGATCAGACCGGCTGAGAACACACGCGGGAATGTCGTTTGAACGCGAACGCCGGTCTGCCGAGAGTAGATCCGCTGAGCATCGGTGAGGACCGGCACATCACGCACCAGTCTCCGCAGAGTAGGATGAATGAGACTGTAAACGCACCCACGCCGGGCTCACATTTGCACCCCTCGCTATCCACGTCCTCTGCAATACCGTCGTCACTTTGCCCCGCGTACTCTCGCAATATCGCGAAAGATACGAGGAAAGGGGGCGAAACACCGACCGGGAGAGATCGAGACCAAATGACCGAACCATGTTTATTTTCGTTTCGAGCCACCTCCCCATCCAAGACCGGTCGTATCGGTTGTGCTGGTGGTTCGAAACTTCGGCAACTTTATTTTTATTTATTTATTTATTTTTCACGATAATGCACATTTTACGCCATCCACACCTCAGCGGACGGGAAGTATCTATAAGGGAGATATAGCTCACACTATTACAGTGTATTACAGCCATACACGTAGTGGTTGCATCATAAACTTCAGCCACCAAGGTGGATAACGAAGTTGCCTCGCTGGATTGTTCATTTTTCACTTTTCCACCGCTTCGTATAGCTGCACTCATATTTCCTTTCTTGTCTACCTTATAACTCGTCGGTTGGGGTTTGGACGGGTTATGAAAAAAAACGAACAAAAAATGGATTTTCAACCCCTTAACGGTCTGGCCTCTTTAAATGATTGTTCACAACCGCTCATCACTTTTGAAAAAAAAAACACTTCGCTTTTTCTTCTTTTTGCACCCAGATGAGAAGAATTTTTGATGAAATTCTGGTCAAAACAACTTTCCCTTGATTGCATTGAAGCCTCTTCTTAATGGATCACTGCAATTCTCGTAAAAACGGCGAGAGAGTCAACTTACAGTGGGATATACTGTAGGTGATATATATCCGTCGTTAAATGCCGAGGGAAAAAAGTTATAACACTCTAGTGTCCAACCGCGCAACAGCGGAGCCAATTTAGCTGTATCTTTCTCCCGTGTGCCTTTTCTACTTGGATTTTCTCTGAACCAGCTGGCCAGCCCGTGTACGGATGAAGTCCGATCTTAAAATTATTTTACGATAATGCATCCACCCGATAGCGACGAGTGGAGAGAGAGAGAGTCCTTCACGAATGAAACAGCTAAGAGGTTGGAGATAAACTTAGGTGAGCTCTGCGGTCGATGACGGCGCGACTACTCGAGTTCATCGCCGATGAAGTTCTACCAATTTTTTTTTTTGTCACTCGTGAATGAAACTTTGAAAAGACAATTCGATTTTGTGTTTTCGATGATATATTGTGCAGCCTATAAGATGAGCGATACATTGAGACTTCGATGCATTCTATATAGGTACCTCGCATTTTGGGGATTTCTACTTGGATGCGCTACGTCTTTTCTGTGATAGTTTCCAAAAATGTTATCCACTTAAGTCATAGTAGTCACAGAATTATTGTGAAATGTGGAGAAATTTTTGGTTTCCTTTTGAACAAAAAAAAAGTGCTGAATATTGTGCCAAATTGGCGGAGCGTTTTTTCGCATTTTTTCTCACACGTCAAGCGATAAGTTATGCGATGAGAGTAACTCGTGAGGGAATTAGTTTGAGGCGTTGCTATCTTCCTTAGCTCACTCGTGGCCCTCTTCATTACGTCGAGCGTATATTTGCCCGAGAGGTTTACCGACCGTCGATAGGACACGAACCATTATTAGACGGAACGTTCGAGGGCGTCTTTTATTGGCCACCGATCCCGGCAGATCTATGGACAATAAACGTCCGAGTGCCTTCGTTAATTAATTTATTATAGTCTCTTCAAGTTACGACCGGGAGAGTGCCGTACAAAGTCTCCTCGTATCCTCCGCGATCACTGATCGGCCAGACTTCGTTTTCACGCAAACCCGAGTCTTTCATTTGCTACGATTAAACCCAACGACTCCCGAAGATCGAGGACGTAGAAAATTGTCCAAAAATAATTAAGAGATTGACTTTCGGTGTCCGATGGACCGTAAAAAAAAATTATCTCTCCTCGACCCCTCTTACGTGTCTGCTTCACATCCCATCGGTGAGACCTCCTTGTATCCACCAATCCGAATTCGAAGAAAAAATAAAAGTGTCGAATAAAATATGACTAGAGGACAAGAGGGGAACGAAGCGAGAAGGACAAGCGGAATACGAATTGAGGGGATCGAAGCGTAAAAAAAAAATGAAATGAGAAATGAGAGACAGTTATAGAAGAATCGAAGAGAGGAAATTCGCGCTCGGTCGATGCGGAAGGACGCGTTGGGTGGGTGTGGGTTTTCGAACGGGCTCGGTTCGCTTGCCACGTCCTGGGCTCTTTCTTCTCCGGCCCTTTCACTCTCTTTATCCCTTTCTCCTCTACTTTGCCGCACAGCTGTGTTCGGCAACCCACCTCTAAATCCTTCGCCCGGTTAAACAACCGACGTTTGCTCAATGTTTCAAACAAACCCGAGAGCGGGTTGAGGCTTTATTTGCAGTGAACCGACGCACAGAGAGACAGAGATCCCTACCGGGTTGGAAAGCTTCGGGCGAGCCTACACAGTCAGAGACCGACGCTTGCAACTTGGTTTCTGTACGGTTGGCTCTCGTGTACTCGATCCCTTGGCCTCTCTTGCACTATCCCACTTGTCTGCAATTCTATCTGTCTCGTTTTCTTCGTCCCGCTCGGCTGTACCCGACATAGGCACGCTTTATACCCACGATGAGAGTCGTTCTACAACGAAGCACTGGTACAGATTACCGCTTCGTGTTACGTTCGTATAATACACACGTCGGTAACGTAGATGTGCCGAAAGAGCGTTCATATAGTATGTGGTATTTATGTTTTCATCGAGTATATTTTTCGGTCAAGTAAAAATACTTTTCAGCCAAATAAATATACTTTTCGGCCAAATAAATATACTTTTCGGCCAAATAAATATACTTTTCGGCCAAATAAATATACATTTCCGCCAAATAAATATCCTTTTCGGCCAAATCTAAAAAGACCCATTGGGTACTCAGTTATGTTTTCCTCTCGTCGTAACCCAGACCAGTATTTTTTGAATAGCACATTTTGCACCGAGATGAGTGCCACGGATGAGCAGCGTGGACGACCCTGCCCAGTTGGAAATTGGAATATGGCCAAAGGCCGGTTCTCCGCTACTCTATATTCCGTAAAGCGTATCCGAGAGATCCTCGGCTGATTCTGCAATACACAGCCGTTTTCAGATATGACACGCTGGGATCGCGTGTACTCGATCCGAACCCCCCCGATGATAATGCAATTCCCCGAGAACCGATTTGAATGATGCCCTCTCTATGTGTAACGCGAGAGCTATGTGTAACGGAGAATCGACGTCGGACATGTGTGAGTACATTCGTGCTGCTTCTGCTATCTGTAACACTCGTACCGACATTCGCGAAGCTGACGCACCGAAACATACGTCATAATATCCGTCGGGATATGATATTAAATGTTCGATGGACCAACCATGGCTACCGGTATAACATTTCGCCCGCATCGCGACCGGACAATCCGACTGTTGCGCACCGCCGATCAGTATCCACTACGAGACACGGGCAAGCCTCGGTTCGGTGGTACCCGAATCGAACCCGGTGATTCGTCATTTCGAGACGCAAATGGAGACAATTGCCAACGCACCGAATTGACATCGAGGTGAGGAGATCTCCCGTACTCGTCAATCTCGCCGAAAATCCGATGCGATGGGAACGCGCACGGAAATCGGGAACAAATCACAGTCCGGTTGATCTCCGCCTCGTGCGTTCGGGTCACCTAGAAGGGAGAAAAGCGGGCAAAACAGACCATTGTCGTCCATTTGAGACGAGACTTTTTTATGTCCCGTGAAAAATTGGTAAACATCGTCCGTTTTGCCCCGAAGTTCCGTTTTGCCCCGCTTCTGCCTACTTTGGCCCATCTTATGGGTTACTGTTGGGATAAACGTAGGCAGATTACGCTGTTGCCGCGTAGGGAAGCGGTGGCAAAACGGACCCGTGTTCTCCGATTGTTATGAGACTTTTTTCATGTGAAGGGAAAAATTGGTAAAAATAATCAATTTTTACGGGGCGTTCCGTTTTGCCGCTTCAACACTGGAAAAAAAATTGGCTTGCTGGTGCCAAAGAAAACTTTTTTATTTCAATTCTTACAATTGCATGTGATATTAAAACAACGACGGTAAGACTGTTAAGGCGATATGTTATCGTTTCAATCCTGTATGGAATTGTAAGTATTGAAAGTAGAATTGAAATAACAATTTTTTTCTTTGACAGCCTGCAAGCGAATTTTACTTGATATTCATTGATATTTTCATTGATGTCATTGATATCAATCAATGATGTCAATGAATATTCATGGATTTTTTTTCAGTGTATGACCAAGTGCACAATATGCGGTTGACGATGAACCACCAGAAAGATGTCGCATTTAGGCGAGTCTGTCACGTGCGGTTTCTTCTGTATCAGTTTTGATCTTTTGGAAAAAAAAACCATTAAAAAATAGTGTCGCAAGGTGGTTGCGCGATGATCTCAAAGGGGAAGTACAATTATTCTCTTCCGATTGAAGGTTCATTCGATAGTGTTTCGGAGCGAGAAGTTGGAGCTCCAACGAGATCGATACGAGATACTTTAAACATTTTTATTTTTCATTTTTTTTTTCATTCGAACTATATAACGAGCTGATTGTACGCTTGGCATGATCGTAAAGACGACAGATTTTATCCGTATAACGGCGCTACGGATATACATTTCCATACGTAATGAGGCAACAACGGATTTTTACTGTTTGCTTTTGAGATAATAAACAGGGCGTGCTTCGGCAAACGAATGATTTAAAATCCTGAAATTAGCTTTATTTTTAATCGCCACTATTTAGCTATGGACTTTTGCTATATAGGTCAGGCTGCCATATTGTTACTCGGGGATCCGATTTTTAAATTTTTTAAAAACAAATAACCACCAGCGTCAGGCATAATTTAAGGGTCGTTAACGGCCAAATATATTTTTCGACGATTATGAAATTATTATTGTTCTTACTTAGATTATTATATTTCTACAGAATTGTCATTTAAAATATAACCAAGAGAATAATTTATTATTAACAACTATTATTAATTATCATTACTGGTCATTAATGGCCAAACGTTTCTTTTTTTTTATAGGATTTTTAGGACTTGTACTTTGTGAATTCACAATGAAATATTAAATTATATCAGACAGTGCGACAAACATTCAATTAAACGAATCGTCGAGCCGTTATAACGAAGTCTCGCAGTCCTCTCAAGAATATACACAGTAAAACGGATGAATGAAGAAACGAGCTCGTGAAAGAAGAAAAAAATTCTCATGGTTGTACACCGTCTTGAAAACTCGCTTGTCCTTACGCGTGAGCGAATTCTTCTAAAGCAAAGCGTGTTTGCTTGCGCTCTCTGTGTGTGCTTCTGGGATCTCGAAATCTCGCCAGTGACTTGGCAAGGGGGGAGGGAGGGGGGTAATAGAGAACAAAAGGAATGCGTGTTCGTGACAGAACTGAATCTTTCCGGCTGCGGAGAAACCGAAAAGATTTTTTGATAAGAAATCGAGAACGCGAATTCGGTGAACCGTGCCGTCAATTCTGCTCCTCTGCCAGACGCAACTAGGGAAACTGTTAATTTATCAGAAAATTCAGCAAAAATTATTTTCAAGATTTAAACGTATTATAAAAAGAATATAAAATAAACTAAACGTTAAGAATTAAATATAAATAATATTGTTAAGTATCCCGTTCGATGTAAATCCAATTTTTTGTACTATCAAATATCTAGATGGTGAATTTGTGGAGCATCTTTAAAGGAAGAGCTTTATTAATACATTAAATTCGAGCAAAAAATTGCGGATTATTTTTTGGAAAAACTGAACGAATATGAACGTTTATGAAAAATTAGCACAAAATAGTTAATATTTTTGCGATTCCATTGCAATTGATGTTTTTCTAGATTAAGGACATCTGCTTTGGTACAAATAACCATTAACTGTAATCAATACATAATACATGCTTAAAAGTTTGTATAAATTACTTTAAAAATGAAGCACTTATTTGACCAGTGTGAAAGGCTCCAATTTCCTTAAGAGATGGAGCAAAATTTTTGAATCCATTTTGCTCCGAAATGATTTTACAAAGTGATAAATGAATTGCGCACTGCGCTAATCTACTACGCATTGCGCCCCGCCATTCGTTTTTTATTTCATAAAACCGTTTCGAAGAAAAATGGGTTCAAAATCTTTTTATTTTATGTCGATCTTTAGCCCCACCTTGAAGGAATTGCGGCTCGATAAAAAAAAAAAAAATTGTTGGGACAACAAGATTTTTGTTACCATAACTCATTTACCCGATTAACATAGGGACAACAAAATATTTTGATGTGGAAGCAAATATTTTGCCGAAACACCCATAGAGAAACAGAACTATATTTTTTCGTTCGAGACCTTCCAAAATTTCGCCCGGACATTTGCCCAAATAAAAATAATAATAATAATAATTTCTCTCGCATTATCTGTCCGCCGCTCTGGCCAAAAGCTCCGCCGTCCACTCGGAGGTTAAAGGTCAAAAATATTTCCAAGCTACTTTCCCCACCCAAAAAAAAACCCCCTCACGAGCCTCGAGACTGCTCTCACAGAGCGACCTTTCTCCGCGAATTTTCCCCGAGACTTTGGGTTAATGTCGCGCGCTAGATTTCCCGAAGCCGGAGGGAGAAAGGGCTGGCGCGGCAGTGGCAAAAGGTCGAGGGAAATCCAAGGGGGGGCCTTGAAGTCGGGAACCAGCCCGGCCCCCGTTGTGGAATCCCCTGTAGCTGCTACAAGCAAGCAAGCAACGCCGCATAGCCTGTTTTCGCTAGTTCTCCTCCTCCGCCATCTCGTCGTCGGGGGGGTGCGGAGGGGGGCGGAAGGGGGTTGGATGGAGCAGGGCGGAGGTTTTCGGTTTAACGACATCAAAGGACCTGTCGCGAATTTTCTCCCTCCGCACCGCGCACTCCGGATCGTGCGAGACCCGGCAGTTCTCGCATCCTGTGCCTCTATTTCGCGGGGGGGGGGCGGAGGGGGAGGGGGGTGGAAGGGGGGGTTGAACGAACGAGCCTTTCACGAATCTGCTCTCTGTGCGACATCTTTCTCCCTCTGCCGGTCCGTCCTTCGCCGGTTTGGGTGTCATCGTCCTCCTCTGTATCGAACTCGGCGGAGAGCCCAGCTGGGAAAGCGCGAGGAGCTTCGGTTTCGAGGAGCGCGCTAAAACCCCCTCGGAACTCTCGCCGAGTTCGCCGATAGTTCGGATCGTCGAATAATGGTCCAACTATGCAAAATAACCGTTGTTTTCAGTCATCGCCAAATTGCGGTTTAATGGTCGATGAAATTGCAGTCTCGGTGACGTCATTTTATTTATGTACGAAATTATTCGGGCTATACGGGCTGTGGGAGTATCGGGTGGATTTAATTTATTTAAAAGATAAATAGTGAATGTGATATAGTGGGGATCGAAGCGCTTGTTGGGGATGTATTATTACAATGTAAGCGCATTTCGGGATGTAAAAACTTTGTCACTTTCCGAGCTGGCTTTAACGGTGCGGAGGAAAGTTTGGCGGTGGAATGCGAAACTGTTCGGGATTATCGGATATCGGTCGACGGGTCAAAATAATTTGGAAAAGTAACATATATATATCTGAATAATCTGGACACCGAAGAGAAATAATCGGTGTGTTGATTAAGAATTTTTCAATGAAATGATGAAATATATTTTATCTAGTTTTATGTTAAGATGCGATCTGGTGATATTATTCTAATTTTTAAAGTCAGTTCTACGATTTACTGATTTATTTTTTATTGTTGTATGCAAGTAAAAGGGAACCCAGAAACTAAATAAATAAATAAATAAATAAATAAATAAATAAATAAATAAATAAATAAATAAATAAATAAATAAATAACACATATCAAAATAACATACAATTTTTTGTAGTTTGCTCATTGCAGGATTCAATTGAATACGGTATTTTAGATGCATTTATAGCGCACGATAACGTGTGTTATTTCGAAACGTGTTATGTTTGCATGATATTGATTTGACGCGTTACCCAACCGGGATAAATAAATGATGTAATGTTTTGACTGCGCAAAATGCGCATTCAATGCCGATAATTTATCTATCGGTGGAAACAGCGATATTCCCGATCCATCCAGAGTTCGCCGCACAATGAAAATATGCATTGACGTTGCACAGTACCGTGTGTTATCTTTACATTGTATTAATTTAACGCAGTGCCCAACGGCGTTAAATAAATGATGTAATGTTTTGACTGCGAACGGTGCGCATTCGATACCGATAATTTATCTATTCGTGGAAGTGACGATGTTCCTGACCCATCCAGAGTTCATCACACATTGCCAACGTGAAATCTAATTCCGCGTATCACGATAACGCATTTGTATCTCTTCGCGAACTAAGCCCAGCTTACTTCCGTCCTTATCGTTTATGGGTCATCGGATCGAGCGTCGATACCACCGATTAGACGTGCTATTAAGTGTCGTAGAAGATTGTATAGAGAATTAAAAAAAGAAGGTAGACATTTTAGAACGTTTCTTCGGGGTCCGATCAGGCTTTTTACGTATGAACTTCACCAGAGCCCGATGCAACGCTGTAAAATTCCTACCACACTGAGAGAATCAGCGGTTGGATTAACCAAAAGTTGCATTGATATACGTTCAAAGCTGTTATTTGTTAAGCGAAAATAAAAAATTGTTTTGTTAAACGATAATTTGCTTCAAGCGATAAAAAATTTGTCGATTCGAATAAACAAATGTTCGGAACGCATGCACGTGAAATCCCGTTTTCCGATCCTGTGAAGTGAGCGCGGAAAGGCACTTTTTTCCTGATTTCCATAAAATAACCACATTCCTTTCGTGAATGTCATTGGCGAATATGAAGATTTTACGGCGTAAGAAATGTCGTCATTTTAACGAAGTCGGAAAAACAGTATCGTATGCCACACGGGAGGAAGCGAATTTTCACATCGTGTGATTTTTTTTACACGCAAACTTCACACTCGGCGGAAATCGCCGACTTCTCTCCCTTGTAACGTAATATACTATTATGCATCGCATCTTGGTTAGGCCAACTATTTCTTTTTCCCAGTGCCGAAACCGTAACTAAATCCGCACAGTGCGGAGCGTTGCGCCCTTTTACCCGCAAACAATATATTTTCGGCTCACCGTGACTAAAAACGAAACACCGAAATAGAAGCAAAGGATTCGTGAAGTTCAAGAATCCGTGTTGCAATTCCTTAAAAAAAAAAATCATAACCCCGAAATCCGCGATGTGGCACCAAAAATTGAAATTCTACAATGTGACTCGGGCCAGAAATTATCCTCGCAGATCCGGTCGGGACGAACAAATCCGCGAGCCGGCGGGTCTGAATTCGCATCGGATTCGCGAGGATCATTGGCCGGTGGTTACGTACGAGCAGGTAACACGAAAGGGAGGAGTCGCAGCAATGTCTTCGTACGTTGCTACATGGATTTTCGAATTCCGGTCGTGTGCCGGCGCGTGTAGACGGGAAGCCGGGGTGAATGTATGTGTAAAACATGTGCAGCGCGCATACCCCGTCGAATTTGCAACGTGCTTGAGTTTAGGGAAGCAGGCACGTAGAGGGTGGAAAGGGTGGCTTTCGGAGCCACGGAGTTGTGAAGTGAGCGGCGGGCCCGACGCCGGCCCGATACCAAGGGAGGGCTTTGTGTGTTTGGACATCGTGCCCGACTGCTTACTTTTCTCCCTACCGCAGGCCGTGTCCTCCGCACCGGTGAGGACCGACCGGATAAACCTTCGAGTTATCTCGATAGCCTCACTCACGACGGTGCAAAATTTTCTCGGCGTCGCGAAACTTTTCGCATATCCGCCGCGGAGAATTTTCGTTCGCGGGATCGCGAAGGAATTCCGCGCGTAATTATTGTACCGTGTGGAGCATTAATGTTTGGAAACATCGGGCATCGCGGTCTCGGCGGTTTAACGTTTCGCGCGGAATTTTCAATCCCTGGGAGAGAAACGTCGAATAATTCGGTGAGATGCCTCGAATTTTTAGGGTTCGCTTTAAATGTGTGGCATCGAGGGCAGAGAGGAATTGGATTTTTAGAGCTTACTCGCGAATAGATGAATTGTGTTTTTTTTATTGTTCAAAATAGGTCATTAGGAATTAAATAATTTCCGTCGAGAAAATTTTGGGTTTTTCTTATCTGTTAACGTTTCGCGCGGAATTTTCAATCCCTGGGAGAGAAACGTCGAATAATTCGGTGAGATGCCTCGAATTTTTAGGGTGCGCTTTAAATGTGTGGCATTGAGGGCGGAGAGGAATTGGATTTTTAGAGCTTACTCGCGAATAGATGAATTTTGTTTTTTTTATTGGTCAAAATAGGTCATTAGGAATTAAATCATTTCCGCCGAGAAAATGTTGGGTTTTTCTTATCTCTTAACACCTCGCGTTATTTCAATTCTACTTTTAATTTTTACAATTCCATACGGTATTGAAACAATGACGGCAAAACTGACAGGGAAACATGTTACTGTTTCTATCCCGAATGGAATTGTAAGAATCGGAAGTAGAATTGAAATAACAATTTTTGAATTTTTGAATTTTTTTTTTCAGTTTCTTAATTTTTACATGTAGACACCATTAAAAAAAATTGAAATTCTGCTCGAAGAAAGTTCGTCAGAATGCGTCACCATTCGTCAATTTTTTTGTAACGGGTCACGTGACTATAGTTTGACAGTCATGTGACCATCACGCGTTTATTCGTGAAACGGCAGATTAATAAAAATAAAAATAAAAACTCGAAAAATTGAGGTTATCGTTGAGAAGCAGACTTTGTGAGTTCCTCCCTCATATAAAGACTTCCTCCGTCGCTTCTGTGAATTAACGTCAGGATCGTAAAGAAGCTTCGCGCAAAGTACCAAAGATAGTTGTCTGGAGAAAAAAAAAGTTTTTTTTTTTTTAAGGAGAAGAGCATACGTTCCGAGACTCGACGATCTTAAGACGATGCCGCGGCAGTGTCCTCGTAAAAAAATAAGAAGAACGCTCTCCGCGTCATTGGATCAAGTGGCGCGGATTAAAAACTGCGAAACGAGACGCGAAGTACGGTGGGATCGTAAATACACGGCTGCCGTGGGCTCTCTACGACCATCGTTGACCCGAACGCGCAAGCACGCCTTCCGGCCTTCTCTTCCCCACGAGAGTCCGTTGCCTTCGGATATCCTCGCGCTCGTCTCCCCCACCGCTCCGACCCTCATCGACGCGCGCACGCGCTTCCGCCACACCGAAGCTACGGTGCATTACACTCGCTCGCTCTCTCCAGCTCATATCCTTGCATTCTTAATTCACGAAACTTCGAGAGCCACGACGGATGCGAAAATTATTTATTTATTTATTTATTTATTTATTTATTTATTTATTTATTTATTTATTTATTTATTTATTTATTTATTTATTTATTTATTTATTTATTTATTTAGTTATTTATTTATTTATTTATTTCATTGCATGAACGAAAAATACGATTTTTCGTGCATAAAATCGAGACTTTCAATGTCTCATTATTCTTTAGCCCCAAAAAGGCCAGCGTATTCGTGTTCAACGGGAAAAAATACGTGGAAATACGTAGCAATTCATTTAAAAAGAAGCCAAAAACATTTACTAAACTAAATATACATATTTAAACAAACTCACATTTTCGGGGAAACAAACAATTCAAGGACATTAGATGAAACTCAAGGACAATTCCAGGACTCCAAGGGACTTCAAGTACCGCTGGACACCACGCGTACATATCTAAAGAGTCATCGATAATTTCGAAGAAAGAATGAAAAATTCATTTCCTATAATTTCCACACGAAAACCAATTTTGCAGATTTTGTCACAACCACAAAAATAAAAAAATTTCTTTGTATCTCTCTCAAGAGTGTTTATGCCTCGCATTCACATTACGACCCATCGTATTATTATTCTAGCATTGTTTGTTGCGAAGTGTGAATTCGAGAGGAAAAAAAAGACTAAAAATGTTCGTTTATTTTAATAGCGTGTATCTGGCGAATAGTGACACGAAGGCCCGAGCGGCGGCGCTCACTTCCGATGGGTCGTGGAGCGGCGAAAGGCGACACGCCGAACGACGGGAGAGAAGATTTTCGGAGGGTTGGAGACGCGCGTAGGCTACGTATGGAGGGGGCGCGTACGGTGTCGCCCCGCTCTCTCTCGGGCGAGGGGTAGAGAGGAGTCTCCAGCGCACGCGCCCGCACCGAACCCGAGTCTAGGTGGGGAGGTTCCAGTATTACTTTGTGCCGGGCGTTGCGGCGCCGTGGCCCTCTCCAGTCTTTGATCCGCTCTTCGTGCGGCTGGATGTCGTTTAACACCCGCGGGACGCGCGAACGTGATATCTCGTACGAAGTTTTAAACGTCTAAACCATTTAACTGAAATCGCTTCGACGTCCGACAGTAAAACGCGAAGTGCCACTTTTTAAAAGTAAAAAAAAACTAAATAACATTACGATCGTGTTTTCAACGCAAGAAAGAAATACAAGTAAAACGAAAAACAAGGTCTTGGATAACCGATGATAAAATATTTTCATCGATTCTCGTGACGAAACGAGGTTTGAGGAAATAAAGAAAAAAAACCGTTTCGAGAGTTTTTTTTTTTATCGCGATACTTCCGATCCGTTGTCGGCGTAATATCGTCGAGTGTTGTTGCGTGACGTGTTCGTGCCCAAGGAAAATTGATAATTAAACTTAGGGCTGGTTATCGTGCGAACTGACCCGACCTCCTCAAAACCACCAAAACATATTTTTAAACGCCCGAAGAAAAAAAAAGAAGAAAAGAAACCAACAATTTTTTTCACACCAATAAAATCTACCAAGGAACTTTCCTGTCCACGAGCCGGTCCTCGGTGAGAGTTACGAAGGAGTAGAGTTTCAAGATTGTGCAGTGCTCGCTCTTCGTTCTGGGAATATTACGATAAGTTTTTTTTGTGCTTCTGTTTTTGTTTTCTTTTTTTTCTCCGTAACCGTCGTCGTGTCTTGCGCCCTTGGGAGAGGTGCGAGAGTCCGCGTACACGTACATTGGCGCGCACACAGAGCGGAGACGCGCACAGTGTGCTCGGGCGAATTTCCATCGTGGCGCAGCGGAGCCCCCGTGACCCAATTAGGTTTCCCGAGGTTCCCAACGGCGCGCTCCCGGCTTAATCGCCGGTGACACTCTCCTCGCCGCTTACACGTTACTGTGGAAATTGGGTTTTCGCGGAACCCCGGGGAAGCAACCTTGCCTCTCCCCGGCCCGCCGTCCCTTTTCCTCACCGCGCGGCTATTGTCGCGCGAACGCGTCGTCGTCCCGCATCTTCCGGCTCTCGAGTCTGCACAATTGCCCGCTGGTCGGTGGGAGGAGGAGGAGCGAATAGCTTTCCTTCGTCGCTCGAGGCTCGTTTCGGGCCGCACGATCGTCCAACGGACTTGGCAGGGCGGCGCGGATCGAATTTTGGCCGCGAGACATCGGCCGGTGCCTAAGCGTGCTTAACCTAGCAGAGCACGGCGGAACTGTCCGTTCCGCGAAGAGCGCGACGCGGATTGTCGAGTAAACTTGCCAAAGTAAACTATCGCGTAGAGCGGGAGAAAGGGAAAGATCGCCGAAGATTCGAATTTATAATTCGGGAAGAGAATCGAGTTGTCGAGATCGGAAGCGGCGCGGCGGAAAGAAAGACTTTCGCCGCGAGGCTTCGGCCGGTGCCTACGCGTGTTTAACCTAGCCGGGCGTCCGTCACGGCCGAGCGAGGCGGAACTAGCCGCCCCACCGAGACGGGATTGTCTGTCGGGCGAGAGACGAGTGAAGGATCGCTGTGAGCGAGGGAAGAAAATTCGCCGAAGAGTCGAATCGACAATCTCGGGAGAGAATCGAGTTATCGAGAACGGAGGCGCAGCGAGGGAAAGAAACAGAGAGAAAGTGACGATAGGATTTTTTTTCGTTGTTTTCTTTGTTCTTCGCGCGGATGAGGGGGAAAACGATGGCCCGATGATGTCGACGATTGGGATGAAATTCTGAAGCTCCATGCGGGGATTCTGTCAGTCCGGAAATCGAGGTTTCGAGGACTTAAGTTCGGCGACGGTAATCGTCGGCTCGGCGAGAAACGTCTCGCGATAGTTCCAGCAGCGATTCCGAGGATCCAAACGAGTCCGAGGAGAGACCGGAGACTCACGAGTCACGGTTACGAGTCTCACTCGTCGATAAGAAATCTCGAGCCTCTCGAACTCGTTCCTCGAACCCTAAAACGCTAAAACAAAAAAAAACCCTAAAAAAAAGGCTCTATATAAAAAATAAGTGCAGTGTGACATGAACGGTGCAAGTCGGTGAATTCGCTCGCGGACGGCAAAGTTTAGTTTGGATAATAAATATAATTTGGATAACAAATCAAAGAGGATACACACATCGACGGGGGCGCAAAGGTGGATCGTAGTTTGTGATAATTAATGATAGGTCGCAACTCTGAAGCCCTTTCGAGCAAACCGAAGTAACATTTTTCCATTTTCACTGTCGTTGCCGGCAAAGGTAAGACAGGAGGTTGGCAACAGTGTAAAGCAACGCAGGGAGAAGTCGAGGAAGGGCGGGGAGGAGGCTTCCGAGAACATCGTGCTGTCTTCGCCGGGTGGATTGTTGCCGGTTAGGATAGGTGGCAACGACGGTAGGAAGCGTGCGAACAAGAGTGCAACGGTGAAGGGGAACGGTGGATTCGGTGATTACTCGGCGGCCGGTGAATTCGAGGTCTGGGGCGAAGAACAACGCGCGTCGGATGGTACGGACCACCAGGTGGTCGGTCCGCATCAGCGGCACCAACAACAACAACAACAACAACAACAGCAGCAGCAGCAGCAACAACGATGCGATGGCGGTTCGTCCTTGAGACCGCTGCTTCACGTAGCTCACTGTGAACTTCACTCGCCCCGCGAAGCCGAACTTATGAGACTCGACCAGCTCGAGAGCATGGATAGAAAATCCGTCGATCACGATCCCTACACAATGATGGATAACTTTCACAGTCCCGTTCCACCGCCACTTCCGCGACGGCACGTACGGTAAGTGATGTTGGTTTTTCTTTTCTCTCACCAGCTCATGGGCGCGATTCGCGCGCGCGCTTGTATATTTTAAGAATTTATGTACGGGGTTCTTGTTCGAGGAGGACCTAGAATTTACCAAGAGGCAAGCTTCGAACGATTCGAATAATAAGTTGAGATGCTAAAAAAATGTGGAAATTCACAGATACCTCGAAGTGGTGTTTTTTGGGGAGAAGAAAATTTATTACGAAAATCTGTATCGTTTGTGTGGCCAAAAGAAGGCGTGAAGGATTAAGGTAGTCCGTGCGGTACAGTTCAGTCAGTCGAGTATCCGGATTTATATAATTGTTTTTATACAGTTTAAAAGTGAAATTTTTAATTAAAGGGTTCACACTAATAAAATTTACTTTATGTAGAAGAAATTATATATAATGAATTTCTCGAATAATAAATCAGTTTACCGCCAATAAATCCACGAGTATATTTTTAAGCAGTTTTTGTGAAGTGAAATTAGTAATTTCGGTCCGATCTGCTTTTTTTCATAAACGACTCAAATTTGTAAGCGTGGAATATTATCATTAATGTTTTCCGGTGAATTTGTAGAGTATCTATCGAGAAACATAATGAGCTTTCGCTCGTCAAAAACGAACGAAAATTATCCATTTGACTTAATAAAAACTGCGTAAAAATATACCCGTAGATTTATTGGCGTGAACTGTGTTATTTTTCTATAAATTCATCAATGTACATGTTTTTTTTCTTCATAAAGCAGGAACTCTTTCATCTAGATCGACCTTGGTTCGCACTAATTATCCCTTTAAAATGTGTACAAATGTCTTAAAAAAACTAGTTGCTCAATTGACTTGACTGTATCGCAAGTATGTCAAAAAAGTATGAACATTGATTCAAAGAAATGAAAAAAACGCCACTTTAAAAAAATTAAATCTCATACGCGAAAAATTGAGGAAAGCAGGGCTATATTTCATTTACCCTACTAAAAAAAGTGACCACGGTACTAATATTGAAATCCCGAATGAAACTTTCTTCGATGCGTCTGAAGTTCAGTGCGTCGTTTGTATAAAACACAACGCAAATAAACGTGACGGTATCGGTGACATATTTTTAATTTAAAAATAACGATCGATATTTTTTTTACATAAAATTGATCACCTATCGGGGAGCGCATTTATTATACGACCAAAGTGACGCATCGAAGAGCATCAGCTTCAGATTGTTTCATTGTTAAACATGGAATTTTTGTAAAAAAAAAAAAAATCCTTGTCAACATGGGTTTTTTTAAACGGGAAAACAAATTCCCAATCACTGGCCAAAGATGCCTACTTAAGATTTCCTAAGCTCAACCATCCCATCACGTTTCGCTAATACTAAATATTGGCCAAACCCTGATAGGAATCTTAGAGTGTTTCATCGGACCTCGGCCTGCCCGGAAAATGCACCGGGTCGAATTTCTGACGCTCCGTCAGATCGCCAGATCCGATAAGCGACGATAACGAATGCGTATTGAGGAAAGGGTCAACTTCGGCTGGGAGCGTCGGACCGGAGGTGTCGAATTATCAGAAACTCTACCGAACTGGCCAAAACTTTAATCGCTCTACGGCAACAGTTCTTGCTTCCTTCGCGTAGCTAAGAATCGACTATGCAACCCCTTCGGTGTATGCACGCAGTACGGCCGTACACCCCGGTGTTCCCTAAGTTCCTATCGGCCAACTGCCTTATGCATATTCATGGCTTTTCACTACCCCACAGATCGGCCTCGTGTCTGAATTATCCCGTAGCCCGAGACGAGCACGCGCTCCGATCGCTTTCGAAACATCTCCCCCCTCCCCCCCCCCCATTCTCCTGTGACGAGGGTGAAAATGAGCATCTTTGTCCAATTCTACCTCAACTACTTTCTCATTAACACGAAAAGGAGAGAAATATCGCTTCACCAAAGTCGGAAAACAGGACGCACTTTTTTACCCATTGATTTTACGGAACGATTTTTGTCGAAAAGGTTTTTTTACTGCACTTTCCAAATTGGAGATACCCATTTCTGATTTTCGTCACGAGAAATATCTATTATAGTATGCATCCTCTTCATCGACGCTCTAGCAATTATCTCGCTGATTAAAATTCCTGTTCGAAATCCCGGACAAATTCGGTGAAACGTATGTTCGAATTTCCGCTGTATAATGAGATTATTTTACATTACAATGTACACGTATGATACATGTATGTGAGTATGCAATATTTTCATTGCTCGTTCATGAAAATGATCTGGGTCGGAAATAACGTTTCACCTAATTCACCGGGCTCATTATGAAAATTGGACTGGTGACAGTGGCGTTTTTTTTTTCTTTTTTATGGAATTTTATGGGATGAATTTCATTCGATCGGGGTGCCATTCAATCAACGCTAAATGATTGTCATTCTGGCTTTTGTTCTCGACGTAACGAATGACGCCCTGGACTAGACCGAAAATCATGCGCTGCGTGAACGAAATTACTGCAACCGGTTTTTATTGCATCGCCCAAATTTAACATACGGTCTTCTGATTTTACTTGCAATCTGGACTACGTAAATATGGGATAATAATTAGTACAAAAAAAATTACCTTATGAGAAAGCGATATGAAAATTTCAACTTCTAACTTTTATGAGAAGGCGATATAAAAATTTCAATTTTCAACTTTTATGAGGAAGCGATCTGAAAATTTCAATTTTCAGCTTTTATGAGGAAGCCATATGAAAATTTCAATTTTCAACTTTATGAGAAAGCGCTGTGAAAATTTCAATTTTCAACTTTTTTTATAAAGAAACTTGGGATTACAAAAAAATTGAAGAGAGGGCAATCACCCTGGGGGCGAGACGTAAAAATGAAACCGTTGCAGAAGTTCGGACGTCTCTTCGCTCTCAAGTGTGTGGAATTAATGCCTTGAATGAGGGATGAAGGGTGATGACACAAGATTGCATTGTAAGTTTCCTGGTCTACACTATTGAAAACAAACCGAGGGTGCATTGCCCTCGAACAGACCAACAGTACACACAAAACTGGTTATATTCGCTGATCGCCCGACAACGAGAGAACGGACAAATGGAGGGTTTTACGAATGCCAACCCAAGGGCCCGATTTCGGTGGAAATCGTCGGCCCGGCGGCATCAAAAGGGTCTCCGAACGAATTGACCCCGATTAGGAAAGTTCGCAAATTGGACATGCCAACGTCTTAACCGGAACGTCTGGAAGCGTTCCAACACACTCGGGACTGACGTTAAATTGGTCCGAGCAAAATACCGCCGGTAATTGTGATCATCAAAGTGTTTAACCGAGCTAAACGAGATGACCAAAGATAAAGTATCCTGCACGGTGAAAGAAATTTTCTACATTCAACAAACGATTCTTGTCAACAGAAGTCCACAATCTGGTTTTCTTGACAATCCAACCATCTTTTCCTTGTTAGATCAACAATTTTTTACTAGCAAAAAATCTGCGGGTACAGGCAATGAAATGTTCTTTAAAGATGCGAAACTCTTAAATGTTGTTGACATACAAAACGCCTTCCGTACTATTGTCGACGGTTCAAAACAAAATTGCCCAGCGAATGTAAAGGTAGGAATGCAATTGTACCACGAGACTGTGTCACCGGCTTGTTTTCCGAGCACTTTTCGGAGGAACTTTCATAGAATTGCGAGCCCTCGTCAAGCAGTGGTAATCCGCTGCACAATTGGAATAGGAAGTCCCTTAAAGCCTGCCACCCGAAATCACAAGCATGTGAGGAATTGTGCACAACAATCGGGCCTGATTCCCTTTGCGAACTTCTCGTCACTAAAGCAGTACTGACGGATGGTTGAACGTGTACATCGAATTTGCCATTGCCAAGTGACCTGGTGGGTTTCTAATTGGCCCGGACCAAAAGTCCGTCGATCGTTGCCCAACACCGCCACCACCGCTGCCAGCAGCTGAGAGTACATTACGTCGAACATGTATATGGAGGTATTAGGTACACACACTCGACGGTGTATCCCTTCGGTGCTGGAGGTAAACATCTATGCGCCGTTACGTGTACGTCCGATACGATTTTCCTGCGATGTCTCGTGAAACCTCCTTCAGCCCTCTCCCCAATATGCTGTACAGAAACGCTGAGGAGAGGCTCAACGCATGTACGGGCGTTTGTAGTTCCCGCATCGCCTCGAACCAGTTCACAGGCTGTGTAGCTTCAGTAGCCGAACCGTTGCTCTCGGCTCTCTCGCATCGCGTCATTGTGTACGTTGTACACTTGCGTGGTTACGTGTATCCACGTAAGACGATCAATAACTCACGCGGAGATACGGAGGGCAGGAACAGCGATGCTGGGACTATATGCACATGAACCTCCGGTGCATTGACGTTGTGTGCTTTTTTTATTTCTTTCGCTGAGGGAATTTAATGACACGGAATTTATCTCAAAGTACCTACTTACCTACTCGTCAACAATTTAATGACGTAATGGTCAGTGGGGACCTTTTGGTCCAATGGCGCAATGATCATTAGATCATTTGTCCAGTGGAAAGTGCCTGTTCGTCGACTTTTAATGTTGCGATGGTCTATTAGTCCAATGGTCCAGTTGTTCATTCATATCGTAGTCCATTCATACACTGGTGTATTGGTGGAGTGGTCCATTCATAGAGTTCCTTTCGTCCAATGGTGACTGATTTCATCGTCGAACGGTGCAAAGAGACCAAAAAGCAAAATCGTTGTCATCAATGTGCCACTTTGTTAGCAAATTCCTGAACAATTAAGATGGCGGCGCATAAACAAAAGTCGTTAAAGCTTGAAGGTAAATGTGCAAGCCTGAATGAGACATTCCGAGGTTACAGCCTGACATAAAACTCAAATAAACCCTGTAAGATGCAATATGCTATTTTATATCCCACTGGAACTTACACGCTGTTAATCGTAAGGTGCTGCAGCCGACAGAGTGCGTCCGGTTGCTCCAGATGGTGGCTCTGCAGCGGCTGAGATTGCAGAATAGCCCCAGTTTCATGTATCCACAGTTTCGGTTAGTTGAAGTCGCTATTCGGAAGCTCTGTATACAGGACCGTAACGACGTCAACGTTGTAACGGAGACGATGGATGCGAGTCTCGTATCGGTACACCAGAGTAGTAAGGTACATGCACACTAGGAACGTGTAGCGGAAGCCACGGGAGCAACGAACGAAAACCGGACAAACACAGGAACGAGGAGGATTGAAATACGCTGCATCTACAAGCGTATAGTGAAACCTCCGAATAGTCCTGAAATCGGGATCAAGCGATGACCAAAATGAGGCAACGGAGTGAACAACTATTGATGCATCGGCATTGGCATTGAAAGCGCTGGCATTGGAGGTGGTGGAGAAAAGGCCTGTTTAGAGGTAAACGGACATTGGCGGGAACGGACCATAAGTATTGAGTGACTGCACTGTACAGTTGAATCTCCGATACAATGTCTACACTTCGACCAGTCGAAAACGGCCGCGGTCCCACATATTGACTTCCCCATCAATCCGCCGCTCCGGAACACCAACAGCGTGATGTCGATACTGCTCATGCGTGCACCAAGTGTGACACCACCGCTCACACGCCGCCTCGCCGAGTGGGGGAATACACCGTAGGGGAAGTTCAATTATGGGAATTGGTAACCATGGTTGCGGCTCAAAAATGTGAGAACGATCAAAAATATGGAGACAGCGGCTGTATTGGAAATGATGAATGAGCTATCGAGTAATCAAGTGTATCGAGGGCTTCCACTGTAGCCAAGTGCTCCGGGGTCCTTCGGCGCGTTTCCTAGGTATGTAAAAGCCGCGTTTGCGACCGCTCCATCCCACTCTATCTCGCTGGTACTATAACGGCCGGGGATAAAGGCACAGAGGAGAGCAAGGGAGCAACGCGCGGCGTTGGCGGCTGCACGGCGCCGACAATTCGCGGTTGAAGCAAGGCGACCCCATGGCCATGCATCACCCTGTCTCCGACCGGCAACTACCTACTCGAAAAGCTCGCCCCCCACCTCTCCCACCCCCCCTTGCACTGTCGTCCTGCAATGTCGCACCACAGCTCTATATACTTCTAACTTTCTCTCTATACGCGCCGCTGGTTTCCCGACGCTGCTGAAACTCTCGGGCACACTCTCTATGCACTATAGAGTCTTCCCGCTCCCACGCAAGTTCGCTTGTCGTTTCTCTCCTCCGCGCTCCCTCAACCCTCCCGAGCTTCGTCACCGTTACGGGAAGGCACTTCCGGATGTGCGTTACGGACGACGGGCAAACAGCAAAGCGATAGGTCTGCAGGACGATTTACAGTACAGCTCTGTGTAAGAAACGCACGGTCGCCCAAAGTCAGCAATGACGTAAATTACGAGCGAATTTCGTGAAAGCGAGTTTCATACAATTAAGCCGGACCGAAAAGTTGCTCGGAACCGGGACTTGTTCGGTATCAAAAACTGTGATTCGTCTTTCTCGAGTATGTTTACTACGGCCGGGCAGAAGCAAATGTTTACATGATGCGCGTTCTGCGTCTTTTGGGAATTCACTTTCGAGCGGCTGCAGTTGGCACTTTTGAGGACAGTTCATTGCAGTTTTCTTATAGCCACTACGGTGTTTCACTTTGGTTCAAGGTAACTTCGACATTGGATGGAAGATCGTCCGTAATTACTGTTATTTTATTATTATTATTATCTCCCCCCTCCTCCGTTCAGCAACAATGGCGAAAACTCCAAGATATAAAATCGTTGGAAGAAGGTTGTTATAATATATCAATCTTATTTGCAAGATTATAATGACCCAGGCATTTCTTGTGTTATAAGGATGCCCGGGGCATTATTATCTTCGGAACGCAAGATAGAAAAAGGAGGAGTATTTCTCTCCCCGATAAGTCGTCTTTGTCCGTCGCTGACAGCGTTCGATATTCCTATAAGGCTCATAAAAAACGTGCTTCCCCTCCCGTTCCGCCTGTGCCTATTACTACCTCGAAAATTGTTAAGTAGTCACGCAACGAGTCGGTCTGATCTCCAGGGACGCCGGATTCAACGCAGTACTAAATTCCTCGTTCGGGCCCTTCGTCCTTCTCCCCGTCCCTCATTCTCTTCACCCTTATACGCTTTACACTTTTGCCTACCCCTCTGCTCTTTCCGTTCTCTATCTTTTCAATCCTCCATCCTCACTCAAGTTCAGCCGCCTATCTTTCACCTTCTCTTTTTTGCATTCTCTCCCTACAGTACGCGACCGGATAAGTTGAAACCTCGGATGACGAGCCAGTTGGGCACAACCAGATAAGTTGCATACCCCGCTATCTGACCAAGTTCCTGCCCACTCACCCTTCTCGTAAAGCTTTCCCTTTCTTAGGCTGTCGCGCTTGTCGCAGCAACGTTTTGATTCGCAGGTAGCAAGAGGTAAAAAGTGGGGAGACGAAATCCCTCACCTTGCAGATAGACTGAGAGAAGTATCTGGTGAATATGACTATCGATTGAGAGACATCACCATAGCACATAGTAGAACTAGGGCGCCACCTATGACAAGAAGTACCGGATTTATAAGCATTTTTCGTAGATATTATAGTAAAAATTCTTGGAAAATCTGGGACTTCCTGCCATAGGTGGCGCCCCAGTTGCCTACAACCATGAGCTATGGTAATTTTCCTCAGACCAACGGCAGTTTTCACTATATCCTTCTCTCAGTCCAGACGGAACCTGATAATATGCAGATTCCAAGTTCCTACCTCAGACAGCTTTTCCTTTCTTCCGCTATCGCTCTTGTCGCAGCAACGTTTTGATTCGCAGGTAGCAAGAGGTAAGAAGTGGGGAGACGAAATCCCCACCGAGCAGATAGACTGAGAGAAGGATCTAGTGAATATGACTACCGCTTAAGAGACATCACCATAGCACATAGTACAACTAGGGCGCCACCTATAATAGGAAGTACCCTATTTATAAGAATTTTTCGTAGATATTATGGTAAAAATTCTTGGAAAATCTAGGACTTTCTGCCATAGGTGGCGCCCTAGTTGCCTACAACCATGAGCTATGATAATTTTCCTCAGACCAACGGCAGTTTTCACCATGTCCTTCTCTCAGTCCAGACAGACCCTGATAATGGGCAGACTTCAACTTCCCCAGACGTCGTTCTCCAACGTGCCCGATCGGTTGGAATTATCTGCCCTGGAAATATGTGGTCGTGTACTGTACATACTTTTATCGAGCTCCCTGGCTCTCGCTCCCTCTCCCTCACCCTCCAATCTCTCCTTCCTCCTATTTCCTTCCGTCCCTCACGGCTCGCCCTTACTTTTCCATCGGTCTTCGTACCTCCCTAAAAAAAAACTCCGCCATCTGGCTTCCACGCCGCTTTGTGCATGGTCCTCTTGTCCGCGCACCACGATTCTACCATCCTCGGCATTTCGCCCGGCGCACGTCGGTCCAACCCGGTGAGAATTCACGCCGAAGCCCGCGGTACCTTCCTTTTCCCTTACACCCGCTTAGATAGCGCACTTCCACTTTCCCCACTCTCCCAACCCTCCTGGTCGACTCCTCCTTTTTTTTTGTTGCTTTTTTTGCTTTCCGCTTTTTTCTACATTCCCCAATAGAGCTTCCCGCTCTCTCCGTATCTTTCTCTCTCTGCAACATTCACTCGTCACTTTCCTTATCGAGGCTCCCGCCTCGAGTCTCCTTTTCCAAAAGGGACGACGCGAGAACCCGTCTCGTTTGTACTGGAATCGCTGAATGACGAAGAGAATGTACTTTGTGTAGCGACGCGTTTCGCCATTTATCTTCCGTACACCATTTTTTACACCTACCTACTCCGTACTTCCGGCGTGACATCG
Organism: Ichneumon xanthorius; assembly: GCA_917499995.1. Lineage (NCBI taxonomy): Eukaryota > Metazoa > Arthropoda > Insecta > Hymenoptera > Ichneumonidae > Ichneumon > Ichneumon xanthorius. The sequence continues at coordinate 14,326,274 of OU824201.1, forward strand.
TTCGGTTCTTTGTCTCCGTGAGGCTCCCTTCGCTCGCGATCTTCCTTTGTGTTTTCGTGCCCTATTTTTCACTCTTCTTTTTCTTTGCAGAAGGTGGTCCCTTGATTGTCTCGTCGGTAGCTTTGCTGTCCTACTGGTCCACTGGCTGCGTGTTTGCTTGTTTCGGTGGAAAACCAATTTTGGGCTTGGGATAAAGGGCCCGAGGTTCGATCACGTAAATATCTGGCTGCGACACAGCATTGGCTCAGCATTGGCCGGTGTTGGACCAACGTCGGCCAGTACCGGTCCCGCGTGTCATTCCCACTAGGCGTCACTTTGTCCGACTGAAAAGGAGGAGTCTTGGTCGCGATCTTCCTTTGTCTTTTCGTGACCTATTTTTTTTTAGGTTTTTTCATCGTTGAAGGTGGTCCCTTGATTGTTTCGTCGGTAGCTTTGCTGCCCTACTGGTCCACTCGCTGCATCTTTGCTTGTTTCGGGGGGAAACCAATTTTGGGACAACGGGCGTGCAATGAGAAAAAGGAATGGTTGGATTGACCAAGGCGCGGTGACATACTTTCAAAGGTGTTAAGACAAATTTTTCATCTATTTAAGCAAACAATCCTTTACCAAAACAATTGTTTATTTGTACCAAACAAATAAAACCTTTGAACGTATGTCATCGCAACTTTAGGTTGATCCAAGCACTTTTTTTCTCAGTGCAAGTTTGAACGAAGTAAATTTCTGCGATACCGGGCCAGTATTGGCCCAGCGTTGGCCGGTGTTGGACCGACATTAGGCAGTATCGCTCCCGCGTCTCAATCCAACCAAGCGTAAGTTTGTTCGACCAAAAAGATGAAGTGTTGCACGTTTGACATTGACAATCGGTGGTTCTTCGGGAACGACTGGCTATCTTTGTATTCTCTTGCCCAACCACATGGACGACTTCTTCTCCAGTCCGTGAAGTTGTGTTCTGCCCTTTGGAGATTAATAACTTTTACCTGGGATTTTTTTATTCTACTTTTCTTGCGAAATGTTAATTTTGCTCGTTTCTGGAGAAAATTCGTTGAATGAGACAGTTTCCGGCACAGCGTGCGCGCGCGCTAAGGGTATCAGGTATGAATGGACGAAATTTGACACACCCGAATATGTGAGCCATCCGACGGGTTATTCGAGTAGGTTTCTCCCGTACATGCGAAGTGACACTCCCGAAGGTGAGGGGGTTTCACGAGTGCCAGGAGTAGTACTCGAGCGATTGAGAACTTTCGCTCGGTCTTCTCGACAGCCTCGGAGGGGGGGAGGGGGGGGGGAAGCCAGGCAACGTCGGGCCACTTAGGCTGCACGTATAGTTTACGTGGAATATCGTTTTTCTCCGCCATTAGTGATATTCTCCAACCCTTCGTTGAGCAATTATTATTTCGTCGCGAAACACGAACCGAAAAGCCGCTCCTCACCGGATAAAACGATCCAAGGTTAGCTTAGGCTATTAAAGAAAAATATAAATAAAAAAATGTCGAATTTTCTTTCGATAATTCTTGCCATTTTTTTTTATCTCGATCGATTTCTGGTCAGCGATTTTTTTGTTGCATATGGTAGTTTTTTTTTAAGGTTCACGGAATCTTGGGGAAAAATAACTGGAATAATTGTGCATCTTTTATTTCACTGATATGCTGCGACCTCGCGACGGTCTAAATTTGGAATCCTCTTCTTTTTGGTCGTTAATGTAGGGACTCAATTTGCGATTCGACCCTGGCCGCGCCCTCTTCACAACGATGTTTATTTCGTCGCTTTCTTATGACGACCGCGACCAGAGCCGAAACGTAAATTTGGGTCCCTTCATTAAAGACCAAAAAGAAGAGGATTCCGAAATTAGACCGTCCCGAAGCCGCGGCAAAGCAAAGAAGCAAGTTTTCTCATCGGTCACAGCATTCAACAACTATAGTTGAGAAAGGAGAGAAACGACAAGTTGTATATCTTTTCTAAGTTATATGTTTATAGTTATTTCATAATTTATACTATTACAATTTATAATTATAAATAAAAATACGTAACTAGAATACAATTGATGCAATATAAAATGTTGTGCGATGATTTGGTATTTATCTCACCGACATATATATATACATATTGTAACGACCGAGCGAATGAATAACGCGCATATTTGGTTTTGGGGCGGATATTATTAATAATGATAAACGTTAATTATCCCGATCGCGTAATGCCACACGTCTGTTCGCTCTAAAGATCTCGCCCAGACTCCCTGACATGACGATCGTCCGTTCGTTCGTCTGTTGTCAAACCTAATTAATATCGCTTGTCTTAACGAATAGTCCGCTACATATTTGTTACAATATATATCTTTCTATAATATAAAAAGATTTCGCCGCTGTCGCCGCCGCCGCCGCCGCCGTCGCCGCCGTGTCAAGAATCGAGGGGGGGGGGGTAGAATAATAAGGGCTTAAGTCCATCCTTAAAGGGCCTTGGAGTAATAAGGGCTTAAGTCCATGCTTAAAGGGCCTTGGAATAATAAGGGCTTAAGTCCATCCTTAAAGGGCCTTGGAGTAATAAGGGCTTAAGTCCATGCTTAAAGGGCCTTGGAATAATAAGGGCTTAAGTCCATCCTTAAAGGGCCTTGGAATTATAAGAGCCTAAGTCCATTTAGCTTGAAGGGGATTTGGAACAATAAGGGGGGGGGGTTAAAGACTTAGAATAATAAGGGCTTATGTCTTTTTTCTAAAATATGTATATATCTCTCTATAATATAAAAAGATTTCGCCGCCGTGTCAAGAATCGACGGGAGGAAGGGGGGGACCCTCCCTCCGTCTTTTGAAGTATTTAGAATAATAAGGGTTTACGTCCAGAAATGGGTGCGAGCGCGCGAAGCGCGCGAGCCACAATAACCCGCTAGTATATATATATATATATATATACATACATTTAAATCTTATGTACGAATTCATAATTGCAGTAAATTCAAGTTGTCCCTCCGCTGCAGGCTCCGTATATAAAAAATATGCACCTGCATATATATATATACATATATATATACATAATTTTTTTCCGAGCGGTATAAATTCAATTAAAAGTATAATTGTCGCCAAGTCGAGCACGCTCCAAATTGGAAACAGAAGTTGTTTCCCGAGTCGGCTGTAAGCAGTTGTGGCGCGAGCTGAAACACAGCACGCTTGCCGTAGCCCTCGAGACAGTTCGAGCTGCCTGGAACTCCGTTCACCCCATTCCTTCGAGACACTGCTCCGTCCCGCGACCCCCAGAAGAATCTCAATAAATCTCAACGGACGGCTAAATTACTCGGCGTTGGTGTCCTGCCACCCCTTCCCCCTTTAAAGGGGGAGGGGGGGGGGGGGGTCGTCGATGCTCTCGACGGCGCCGCTCCTCCTTCTCTCGTCGCTATCTTCGCTACTCCATAACTTAGGCGAGACTTTCTTCCCGGTCGTTAAATCGCTTATTTGTTTGTATTATCGTGTCGCTTTTTTGCGCTCCATCGACGTCGATTCGTCGATTAACTTTTCTCCGAAGTCCGATACCTCGGAAACTCTCGACGGGTTGCCCATAAATATTAATAAAAGTATGGCCGAGACGAAATTGAAAAAAAAATTAAATTGAAGTATTATTTATTAATTAATTTTTTTTTAACAAAAAAAAATCATTTTGAGCTTTGCAGTGTATCATAAAAAATCTTTCACCCATCGAGCGGGAAACCCTTTGGGAATTGCCAGGATGCCCATAAATATTAACCCTTTATAAGTCACACCGCCCGAAACCCTACCGAAACGGGACTAACGGACGTGGAGTGGGGGCCACGCGTTGCCACGGTAGCGCCTAAGGGTGGGGACAGAGGTGTGACTTATAAAGGGTTAAAACTATAGCTAACACGAAATATCGAATATTTTATTGGATTTAATTTTTTTTTTTTATGTACCTATTATTACTTAATTAATTTAGTTTAACGAAAAAATGATTATATTGAGCTCTGCACTGTCTCGTAAAAAAATCTAGCGAGAAATCCATCGGGAAGGTAAAAAAAAAAAAAAAAAAATGAAACGAATTAAAATTGAATATAAGATCCGGAAGTCGGAAGTTCGTCGGGTCGGGACACCGCGGTAGTCTGAGTAAACTCCGGCGAAAATCCGATGAACCTATCTCCCGGTTAGACGCGGGACACGTTAAAGGAACTGCCGGGAGACAACGAACGCCACTGTCGCCGTCGCTCTGTCCGGTTTCTGTCTCTGAGAGGCATTTAACGCGGCATCTGCAGCGGACTTTGTAATTTAGAGCCAATCCCCTTTATTATCCTTAATACGTTTCACGGGAAAGTTTCTGTCTCTACATCGGCGGAGCGCACTCGGCGTATACGTGCACGCTCCTTCGGCCACGGACGGCCGTTGTACGAACTCCTCGATCAACTTGCAAAAACCGGAGGAAATCGTTTCTCCGGCGGACGGAGAGCGAGGGAGACTTTGAACGACAATTCCGTCGCTTCGGGAAAATAACGAGGATACTCTACGACCCATTGTCTCGTTCCCCGATTCGACCGTGCAAAAAAAAATCTCTCGACAAAACGTCGTTCAATTACACGGTGAAAAAGTTAAAAAAAGAAAACGGAATTAAAATCTTGCAAAAAAAAAAAAGCTTCGACCGAAGAGTCGTTAATTTGCCGAAAAGGGCGCAATAATTTTGCAGACTGGCAAAGAGGATCCGATGCGGTTGGGAAAGGCGAAAGCGGGAATTCGAGAGACATCGCTTTTTTTCAGTCGGTCTTTAAAGCGCCAGTAATTCATTCTTTTTTTGTCTTGCTAATTTTAGGATTTTTTTCTTCTTCAATTAACGGCGCTTTTTACTACATAAAATTGTTATGACGACCAAAGTAATTGTCATCGCTTGCGAAAATGAAACTTTTCGTCGAAGGTACAGTCAGGCACCAAAAGGTCAAGTCTCTTCTCAAATTCTCTTTTTACTTACTAATTTTACCATTTTCATTTCATTTTTAATTAACCGGGCTTTAAATGAATATTATTATTTTTAAAATAATTAAAATAATTGTGATCGATTGCGGATATTAAATTTTTCCTCGAACTCACAGCCAGGCGCCAAAAGGCTAACTCTCTTTTTTTCTTGCCAATTTTACCATTTTCATTTTATTTTAATTCGCTGTACTTTAAACTAATTTAATTTTTTTTTATAATAAAAATAATCGTGATCGCTTGCGTCAATGAAAATTTTCCTCGAATGTACAGTCACGCGCCAAAATTCCAACCCTCTTCCCAAACTCTCAATTGTCTTGTCAACTTCACGATTTTTATTTTTTATTCCATTACAATTAACCGCACTTGAAACAAATATAAAAAAAATTCAAAAAATAATGAAAATATTTCCGTACAATTCCAGACACAAATTTGTTTCTTAAGTCCACAAACCTTCTTACCGACGATCGTAATTACCATCGTCATTATTGCAAATGATACACCGAGCCTCCTCTCTGCATAAAAGATGAGTGAAAAAAAAAAGAAAACTAAAAGTTTCTCGAGAACGTTTATCCACTTATTGTTTATTTCTACTGGCGATTTCCCTCCCGCCGGCAATGCCGAAGAAAACAAGACAGTTTAAAAGCTTGTCGGAGAAAGCTATCGATTATTAGAGCCGACGAGACACATCGGAGGTACACGTACGTCGTTCGGCGAGACAGACGGATAATAAGCGAGGCGTGGGAGTGGCCGACAGTGCATAGAGCGGCCACTAGCTAAACCCTCTAAATAAGTAACCACTGTTGCAGGAATATATAGAAGCTCAGGGTACGTCGCACCCTGAGCGATACAACACTTTTGCGCCCGGAAATGTGTGCGCGCGCACACACACACATATTTATCCTGCTGGACGGTGTACATCCTGGCGTGACTAACGGAGCGCTGAAGTATGTATCCGCGAGTTTATAAATACCCTAGGTGTATACGACCCCGCTGCACCGTCCTTGCGTGTGTAGGTAAAACTTGTCTATCGCGCCTTGTATACTCAATGTTTCGCATGCAATGCGCGTACATCTCCCCGATGCGGTTGTTATTCCGAATGGAAAAGAACCAAAAAAATACAAACAATATATGAATTTTAGGGAGAAGGTTTTTTGTTGTTTAGATGTTTGTTAAGTAAACAAACACTCCAAATCAGCCAAATCAACCAAATGAGTTACAATAACGAAGCTTTTGCTGTACCAATTTTTTTTTTCCTCTTTTTCTCGCTGCTATCGTCCAAGTTAATGACAACAAAGGTTCTTAAAGAATGTTTCCGATCGGAGTAAGGAAAAATTCGCTGAACCGTGTGTATGTAAAACTTGTCTATCGCGCCTTGTATACTCAATGTTTCGCATGCAATGCGCGTACATCTGCCCGATGCGGTTGTTATTCCGAATGGGAAAGAACAAAAAAAATACAAAAAATGTTCCACCTAAAATTCATATATTTTCCATAAATGTATGTACATTTATGGAAAATAGATGAATCTTAGGTACAACTTTTTTTGTTGCTTAGTTGTTTGTTAAGTAAACAAGCACGCCAAATCAACCAAATGGGTTACCGTAACGAAGCTTTTGCTGTATCAATATTTTTTTCTTTTCTCGCTGCTGTCGTCCAAGTTAATATAAAGAATATTTCTGATCGGATTAAGGGGAAATTCGCTGATTAGTGACTAGCTCAATTTTCGACATTTTTTTTATCGCGAACTTTGTTCCATACTATTTAAATTGGTTGAGCAGTGGCCGATGACTAATAATCTGTATCTGCTACAGCTGTGATCGACTCATCGGCACCGTCAGTTGGAGGGACGATGCGCATCTCCAAAACGCGTTTTTTTTTTACTCAGATTACCTTTTTTCTAAACCTTTTGAACACGATAAAGTTACAATCGCAAGGAGTAAAAATCGATTTAATTGATTATTGTGAGTTACGTGGTCAAAATAGTATCAACAATTTAGGTTTTTTTTATAATTTCACAAAAGAAAGAAATATTACACAAGTTTCCTTTTCTCGTGTTCAAAAAAATTTAGAAAAAATAAATCTGGCGCTCGACCAACCGATGGCCGAAATGTAAAGAACGCGTTTTGAAGATTCGCATCGTCCTTGCAATTGGCGGCGCCGATGAGTCGATCGCAGCCAGAACAAATATAAAAAAGAAATTATTCTACACTCGCACTTTGGCGTTCTCTCTATCTTCGCAACCCGAGGTCTCGGCGTTTCATTTCTTTATCCACTTAAACGTTTTTTGAATTAAAAGAAAAGAAAAAGAAAAAAATTAACCCTGCCAACGTTTCGCGGCGTGTGCCTCTCATCATTAACGAGGAGCGCGGTGCTGACACATTCATTTATTCACATTAGGACGGGAAACGCCGGGGAATACGAAGTGACGTCGGAGCCCGGGCTGAGGAAACGAGATAGACCGTTGAAATTCGGTCGGGGAGTCCGGGAAGGGAGTGACGGAGAGAGCGGACTGAAAGGGCGGGGAGATTGAAGAAAGTCAGAAAAGAGAATAAAAAAAATGACGAAAAGGAGAGATAAATAGGTGAGGTCTCTTCACAGGGGACTCGTCGAGGGACACAAAGAAAAACGAATAAAGAGATAGAGAGGAAAGGAGAATGAAAAAAAAAAAAAAAAAAAAAAAAAAAACCAAGAGACAGCACCGTGCGGAGAACGTCATCCGAGTTATATGCATACTTCCTCTCGCATTTACGCACCACTGGCAAGGGATCCTGCGAGGCGATGAATTACTAATGCTCGACACCTACGCTCGGCATTCCAAGTTTTATTTTAACCATATCAATTACCGAAAGCGGCCGCAGTCGCACGCAAAATTAATCACAAAAGATATGCGCAATATAAATCCAACGTGGAGACATAAATATATAATTTTTTTTATTTTTGTATGTTCCATCGTATACCCTCCTCGGGTTTTTACGTAACCCGTCCCTTCCCCCCTATCACTCCCTACCCGCACTTCACTAAGCTAACCTAACTTCCAGTGCGTCCGCAGCCGACTTAGACACGGGGAAACTGCGGAAAACCCGTGTCGGTACAGACGGCCCAATATTTTTCTGATTCCTTGATGTTTTAACATCAAGAACTCAGAAAAACTGGCCTGCCGCTCAACATTCGATGTGCAAGCCGGTGTGGGGCTAAGCGGTCACCCATCCATCTACTGGACGCAAGCAAAGCTGCTTGACTCGGGAGACCGCCGAAGCCACACACCGACCGCGCACCTAACGCTGCCGGAGACATAAATATATTTTATTGATATAATATATTATGTAATAATTGTGCTTACAATAATATATCATACATATTATAATATAATATGTATTATATATATATACTACTATATATGATATATGAAATATGCAAAATAAATCCAACGTGAAGGTATATATTTAATATACCTTTTATTTTTTAAATTAAATTGACGGGGCGAAACCTTTTTACATGAATGTGCACTATATGAGTATGACTGCAGGCGAAAATGAGATTGGTAGTTTGCTCCAGCTGTTGGATGGTTGGACTGCCGGAGAAAGTGTCGAGCTGAAAATTGCTACACTTAAGATTAAGAAAAATTAAGACAAAACTTTTAAAAATTTAAAAACTAAACTAAGACTAAAATCGAAACTTAGATCAAAAGTCATCTTTTGTCACCGAGGGATACCTGTACATATCAATATTATGTGTATTTAACGTTTATAATAATACACTACATTTACTATAAATGTAACACGTGTTACATAATATTTAAAAAATATAACATACGAATTCTGCCGAGGTCCCTCAGAGTGAAATATTTCAGCTCGAGACTTTCCTACCATTTGGCATTTCACCCGGTGCCTCTCCGTGTAGATAAAAAAAATTGGGTCAAGTGCGTCGCCGATGATCCACGGAGTAAAAAAACTCGACGGATATCCCGGCAATCAACTGTACAAAAAAAAAAAAGAGCTTGTGTACCCGTTAGCTTCTCGTCATTTTCCTCCTCGACTCGTGCCGCACGCCTGCTCGATGATTGCCCGTTGTAGACAAACAAAAACACCAATAGCGGCACTCGGAGACTGTAGCCGTGTGCGTTCGAGAGATATGTATGTGTATTTTGGATCTCGATGTTTTTTTTTTTTTTTATGCACAAGGGAGATGGTTTATAGCGCATAGAAGCGAGGACTGCGACGAGCGGATAGTATAGAGGAAAGCATAAAGTAATAACCGAGAGCAGGGCACTGCCACGTCGACGGATCAATATCGGTGCGCTTCTGCTCAGGCTGCTGCTCCGCTGCTACGGGTTCGGGGTGGTCGTCGACGTCATCGTTGTAGTGGTGGTAGCCGCGGCAGGGCTGGGTTGTATGTTCGTAGTGGTTTGTCGTCATGTTCTCGTTTTCGTCGTCTTTCGCTGTGCAGGGGTTGGCGGGGCAAAATGAAGAGGCGGGGTTAAAATGGACCACTTCGGAGACACAATGAAACTGGCATTATTCACCCTCGCTGGGATTTGGAGAGCGGGGCAAAATGGACCGGTGTTTCGTCCACTTGAAATGAGAGGTTTTTTTAAATTCTGTTCCGTGAAGAATGGGTAAAAAGTGTCCGTTTCGCATGACGGGTCCATTTTGCCCCGGTACGCGCTGGATGCTGGGAAAAATGTTCTCGCCAATCAGAATGATCTTATATCGGTCCCTTGCATGGAACTCGATGTCTGAAGTCGTTTCATTTATTTAATTGAGGCAGCGGACATTTTTGGTCCCTCATTAGTTTTCATATTTTAAGAATTAATATTCCGTCTGGGTGATTATTAAAATAGAATCTGCGAAGTCGTGCATTTTTCACAATTCAAATGCATTCATTTTCAGTTCAATTGCAGGAAAGTCCATTTTGCCCCACTCTCCCTTAGTACGTATATGTTATGTAGCACACATATATGTAGTTGCAGAACTACATATATGATTGTGAGGAAGCATCGTATGGATAGAGTGTTGGGCAAATGGTAGAGTGATCCATTAGAGCGTGGCTGTAAGTGAGTTTTGTACTTTCTAAAACTTTCGTGCATTTTATATATATCTTAAAAAATGCAGCATACTTTAAAATACGATCGAGGTTAAAAAAAAATCCAATGAAGTTCGAGCGGTGCTCATTTTTTTTTTTTACCGACATGACTCGGGCAAGATCTGGTGGGAGAGGAAAATCGAGAGAGGAAATCGTCTGTGCGAGACGGGGAAAATGACGAAAATTTGTTTTAATAAATAAATCAACTTTAATACCGAGGAAAACTTGCGCGCACACTTTGTATAATAATTTTGATGGAAAACTTGTGTGTGTGTGCGCGCGCGGGATGTTTTGAAGATTGAAACTGTAGCTGAGAGAGAGATCTTCAAGTTTCAAGATATTTTCCGTGCGCAGAGCTGGGGGGGGGGGGGCGGTTGTCAGATGTTGGTTAAGTTTTCCCTGAAGATGTACGCGAAGAGTAAGCCAGCCAACAACTGCGAGCGTCGGATTCATTGTGTAACAAGAGGGTGGGCGAGGATTGCAAAATTTTAATAGGTTAACGAGATTGCCGAGGTTCAAAGTTTTGCACAATGGGAAAATGATTTATTTCGGAAGGAGAGAAGTTATGCATTTTCCACTTTCGTTGAATTTTGCGGCACCGAGTAGAAGAAAGATCGTAACGCAGTATACCTCAACACTTACCGATCGGCGCACTGTAAAAATTCACAATCCACCACAATTAATTCCTGACAAGGATAAAAAAATAATTTTTGCTACTTTACAAAACAGAAATGCAAATTAAAAGTGTTATTGTCTCGACAGAAAGAAGGACAAGTTAAAGTATATGAAAACATGTATTTTAAATAGGCCGATAAGCCGATTTGTTAGTTACTGAATAATATTATGCACATGATGTATCGTACGCAGTAAACACACCGTGCACGGTGAACGTAACCTACCTGGAAGATATACCATACGCGATAAACATACCGCACACGGTATTCATACCGCACACGGTATACATACCGCACACGGTATACATACCGCACCCGGTATACATACCGCACACGGTATACATACCGCACACGGTATACATACCGCACACGGTATACATACCGCACACGGTATTCATACCGCACACGGTATACATACCGCACATGGTATACATACCGCACACGGTATACATACCGCACACGGTATACATACCGCACACGTTATACATACCGCACACGTTATACATACCGCACACGTTATACATACCGCACACGGTATACATACCGCACACGGTATACATACCGCACACGGTATACATACCGCACACAGTATGGATACCGTGCACATATACCGTATATATACCGCTTACGATATATATACAATAGTTGTTCAACGTACCATATACCGTCCCAGTATGCACGCCACCTATAGGATGATGCGGTCAGTCACGTTCATACCGTTCATGCTGATTTTAATGCGTCATTTTCTCCCTAAAAACATAACAGTTCATAAAGTTACGTTGAATTCGTACAAGTATCCGATCGAGAGTTACAGCAAGTCTCTCATCTCCCTCTCATCTTTTCCGCCGACTCCTCGTCGCAAGACCGCAATCTCCGTCTTGATTAAGGCTAACGTCGTTAATGTCTCGAGGGCGCGTACTGTCGTCCCTATAGTATACCGAGATCGCGGGATGTTGTGCTCGCGAGACCGAGAGAACGCAAGAGCAAAGTCTCGAGTCTCGTCTGGCGGAGCTAGTAGAGAGAGCGGGTCTCTTTCATCCAGATTCTAGCCTCGGCATCGTTTATCCAACGTATTATCTATTTATAAAAGCCTGTGAGGCTCCACGAGACGAGACTCGGTGGCTGCCGTTTCTGCTCGCCCACGATCACGACGACGACGACGACGACCAGGAGGAAGGATAGGAAGAGACTCGGTGTATTTCGCTCGCTTGTGCTCACTCTCACTTTATCTCGCTCGCTCCCGCGGACGAGCGAGGCTTCGTACCGGCAATTTTTAATATTCCTTGACCGCGGTTTCCTGTCGTTCCCGGGGTGCGTCGTCCGCAGGAAGGAACGACGAGGTTAACCAGAAAGAGTGAGAGGGAAAGAAAGAGGGATAACGAGAGAATGAGGCTTTCGGTCTATCAAATCTGGTCTACCATTAACTGGCGGTAGATCTACCAAAAGTGGGCCAAGTGAGTCCATTACATAGACTAAGTCTACGTTGTCTAAGTGTACATAGACTAAGTCTACGTTGTCTAAGTGTACATAGACTAAGTCTACGTTGTCTAAGTGTACATAGACTAAGTCGACATAGTCTAAGTCGACATAGACTAAGTCTACGTTATCTCAGTCTACATAGACTAAGTCGACATAGTCTAAGTCTACATAGACTAAGTCGACATAGACTAAGTCTACGTTATCTCAGTCTACATAGACTAAGTCGACATAGTCTTAGTCGACATAGTCTAAGTCGACATAGTCTTAGTCGACATAGTCTAAGTCGACATAGTCTAAGTCGACATAGTCTAAGTCGACATAGTCTAAGTCGACATAGTCTAAGTCGACATAGTCTAAGTCGACATAGTCTAAGTCGACATAGTCTAAGTCGACATAGTCTAAGACGACATAGACTAAGTCGACATAGACTAAGTCGACATAGACTAAGTCGACATAGACTAAGTCGACATAGACTAAGTCGACATAGACTAAGTCGACATAGACTAAGTCGACATAGACTAAGTCGACATAGACTAAGTCGACATAGTCTAGGTCTACATAGACGAAGTCCACATAGTCTAAGTCTACATAGGCTAAGTCTACATAGACGAAGTCCACATAGTCTAAGTCTACATAGACTAAGTTGACATAGTCTAAGTCTACATAGACTGAGTCGACATAGTCTAAGTCTACATAGACTAAGTCGACATAGTCTAAGTCAACATAGACTGATTCTACATAGACTTAGTGTACATAGACTAAGTCCACATGGTCTAAGTTTATATAGACTAAGTCGACATAGACTAATTCTACATAGACTCGTCTGCGGAGACTTAGTGTACATAGACTAAGGCCACATGGTCTAAGTCCGCGTTCGCATAAACTGTAGACTTAAGTAGAAATGTTTCAGACTTCACAGTTATTTTAGAAATCTATATCGATCTTTACGATATGACTTGTGGTGGACACATGTCGTAGATATACTACTTGTTTATCATAAATCAGATTTTATTAACAATAAAAAATTGTCACACTAACAACTGAAAATAAACTTTCTTTTGCCGTGTGGAGTAAGAGAAACGATCGAAGAGTCTACCGAAGCGTATCCCTCTCTCTCTTGACAATCTCGGTGAAATCTATACGAAACGAGCGGGCGCATGTAGTCTTCGGCACAGGAAAGTTCTGTACTCTGTGGAGATAAAATCGTAAAGCAGTGTAGACGTATTTCACATACTCAGCTGTTCGTAACGGCAGGAGAGAGCACGACGAGCGACAGAAAGAGAGACAGCGAGTGTCGCTTTTCGCGACATGGGACTCGAGTCATTTGTCATCCCAACGGGAGAGAGAACTACGGGGTTGAATAAAAGAAAATTCATTTATGATTTATTTCCCTCATATTCACGACATGTCGGCTTGTTTTCTACCATCGGCCGACAATCGCGTGATTTGACACGTCGCGAGAGTAATTTACAGCTCGCTGGTTCATGTATTTTTATTTTTAATAGCGGAGAAACCGACGTGTCTTGCGGGCGAGTTTTAATGTTTCTTCGGACATTTAAATCTTTACGGTCAATGTACGCGATTTTTTCTTGATGCTTACGATGATTAATTATTGACCAAAAAATGTACGACAAAGTTTCCACACAATTGCGATATATTTCAATGTATATATCGCTTAAATTCGAGTTCAACGTAATGTTTTTTTGGTTTCGTAAAGACACGCCAGAATTCCCAAAGAAATTTTTTTCTAAACACGAAACAAGCCTATACTGCAAATACATTTTTAATTCCCACAACATCGCAAAATTGCAATTCACGGTCCAAAAAAGATTGCAAAGTCGGAGCGTTGTTTCGAATTTAAAAAATGTTCCAATAAAAATTGCCAGTTTTCGCGGTTGCAAAAAATGTCAACCGACACGATTCGCCCGTAACAATACAGCGTTTACCTCGCCACACCAATGACTGCTTGCGAAACACCCGAATACAAAGTTGCCCGAGTTATCAGCGGGTATTTTGGAGCCCGTAATCGTGTCATACCTGTCATCCCTCTCGCCCCCCGCTATCTTGACATTATTGCGAGGTCGTAACGACGTTGAAACATATAAAAATGAGGACAGGTGAAGATGGACGGGAGCGAGTGAATCAACTCGAAGATTGCGGTCTCTCCCGTCGTCACGTAGCCAAGGAGCCGTGTACGTACGTACAAGCCCCCGGTACATAAACCTTCCACTATTTTTTTGTCTTCGGTCGGTGGAGAATTTCTCCTCGTTTCTTCTGCTACGAATCCGAACGAAAGGGAGGTCGAGACGGGCGAGGTTCGCGAGAAAGGAACTACCGGGGAAAAATATGTTGCGCTTTATCGCTCCATTCTTCGCCCGCGCCGTTCCCCGCTTCTTTTGCTATGCTATACGGGGCCGCACCTGTACACGTTGTGGGCGAGAGCGGGGCAAGACGGAACCGCCAGGGCAAAACGGACCGTCACGGTCAATTTTTCGCGAGCGACGGCAAAAAAGGGTCTCATCTAAAATGAAGGAGAGCGGTCCGTTTTGCCCCGGTGTTTCGTCTTGCCCCGCTCTCCGGCATAACCCGATGCGGTACTTTGCGAGTTGGCCGGCATCGCCGCTCCTCCGCCCTGGCCGCGAGGAAGAACGGAAGAGCGCAGGAAGGAATGAAAAATATTCCTCCGTCTTGCCGCGGATGCACGGGTCTGTGTTATTCAACGAAAAATTACGCCGATAACATTTTCTTTTTAGAGAACGCTCGAACATGCACGGAAAAATGTGCGAGATGAACCAGTAAAGTCGGAGCCTGGCACGGGGATGGACTTTCGGGGCGGGAGAAGAAGAGGGATCTTGTCGGGACAATAAAGGGACGTGACCGAACATCGGTCAGTCGGAGGGTGCACGGCAGAATAACGTCTAAAAATAACATACGTCGAAATAACAAATTAGTGTTATGTTCGGTTGTTGTTTTGTTGACGTGTTATTTTCACACATCAAAGTATCTTGCAAAAATAACGTCCATCAAAATGACATCCCAAAATAACGACCGTCATGATAATATCCGAAAATAACGTACGTTGAAATAACATCCGAAAATAACATTCGAAAATAACATTCGAAAATAACATTCGAAAATAACATTCGAAAATAACATTCGAAAATAACATTCGAAAATAACATTCGAAAATAACATTCGAAAATACAACGTTACAGTGTTATTTTGACAAATCGAAACAGCTTGCAGAAATAATATGTCGAAATAACACGTTACAGTCCGATTTGGGTATTTGTTATTCGGGAATTCTGCTTCTTTGGCATGGTACCGGTTGTGTAGTACTACTAGCACGAATTACGGATCGACTGTTTGCACGAACATCGCTATTCATATGAGGCAAAGCAACGGTGGATGTCCCGACTCGCGACTCTACCAACCGAGAGGGCATATGTACGCAGGCGAACGTCGCGATTTTGCGAGCTACATCGAGTGAATGCATAGAGGGAAGCGCCGAGATCGCTGTATGGCCTATTCAAGGGAAGGCACTCGAGTACTACTCGACTGACGCTCGACGGCGTACCCTTACACGGGCTGTGTATACTTCACATAACTGGATGCGTTATATGCGAGGGTGAATAGGTAAACATCTATAGTGGAAATAGCATTTGTACATTGACAAAAAAAAAACGAAAATTATAACTTTCATCTCAAGAACGAAAAACAAAAATTCGACAAGAAAATATATAGATAATTTATATTATAGCATGAATTCAAAGATAAGGCAATTCAAAATATTTCCCTTATTGGGAAGAATTAAGTTTCATTGCTTTGATATTCTTAATTCCATCGTTCACAAAATTAAGAATATTACATATGCGAGGGTGAATATGTAAACACCTATAGTAGAAATAGCATTTGTATGTCCAGAAAAAACCGAAAATTATAACTTTTATATCAAGTACGAAAAAAAATAGACAAGAAAGTATATAGATCATTTATATTACGGCGTAAATTCAAAGATAAGGCAATTAAAAATATTTCCCTTATTGGGAAGAATGAACTTCAATTGCTTTGATATTTTTAATTCCATCCTTCACAAAATCGAGAACATTGTATATGAATTTTTGTATAAGTATGCACCACCCGTACAAAATCCCACAAGTAACAGTGATCGATTATTCGTTCAACCCCTTCGAGTTTCTTGTTTCTTCCTTTTTCTTTTTTTGTTCGTACCTTACCCTTCTCCGCTAGCACTCCGGCCAGTAGTGGGGCTCTAAAGGGTTAAGTGGGTTCGTTAGCCGTATCGCATGAGGGGAGTGAGCGAAGGAGGAAGTAGTTCCGGCGAGGGATGAAGTAAGAGAGATACGCGTACACGTACGTTACTGCCCCGGTTAATCCGTCGAATGATCTCACCGTGGCTTCTCATCTTATATACCTTGTCGTGTGGTTTTCTTTTTAACCTTGTTTCCTTTCACACAGTAGCGCCGGAGTCAGCTAAAAATAACCACGGCGGTTTGCGCACTTTGTGATTCATGAGAGCTATAATTCTCGTCCTCTTATCAAGAATATGCGCATACGAGGGCACTCTTTCATCTTCATTTCTCGTTCTGTTGATGCTCTTTCTTTTTTTCGTTTTTTTCGCCCAAGATTTCTTTGCCGACAGTTTATATTCCGTTACAGGAAATCGTGTAGACTGGAGGGGCTTGCGATTAATCGACAATCGTCTTCGCGGGTGTTACTTAGAAAATAATACTAATTATTAGAGGACCCAAAAAAATAAGCGACATTTTTTGGTCCAGCGAGGAATGATGAATAAACGTGAGAACGAGCGTTGGGACAATGTGATGGATTCACGGTTAAGAGAGGTTTGTGACATTTAACCAACATTTCTTGTGCAGGATGGCCCACAGTTTTTTCTCGCTTTAATTTTACGATTTTTCTTATTAAAAAAAACTTGCAGAAAGTTTTGTAAGAAGGGTTTTAGTTTTTTTTTTTTTTGTAACGTGCACTGATAATGTTGAATTTTTTTTTTACATAAATTGCAAAATGCGGCATAATTTAGTGCACGAGTTAACAAAGGTATCCGTTACATCCAGAAAAATAATTTATTTGGCGGCCACCCGCATATAAATATTTATTTAAGTCAAATATAAATATTTATTTAAGTTAAATATAAATATTTATTTAAGTCAAATATAAATATTTATTTAAGTTAAATATAAATATTTATTTGAGTTAAATATAAATATTTATTTGAGTTAAATATAAATATTTATTTGAGTTAAATATAAATATTTATTTGAGTTAAATATAAATATTTATTTGTGTTAAATATAAATATTTATTTGAGTTAAATATAAATATTTATTTGAGTTAAATATAAATATTTATTTAAGTTAAATATAAATATTTATTTAAACCAAATAGGTATTTATTTGTGAGTCGCCCGTCAAATAAATTACTTTTCTGTGTGCAATCCCAGTGAATGTGTGTTGAAATGTCGATCGAGAGCGGAGCTTAGTCTGAGCGCACCCGAGGTTTTATCTGAGCGCACAGTGCGGCTCGTCGATCCACAGGAAATTGAGCGGACAGACGGAGGGGCGATATAGATTTTTTTTTACTTATTTTTTTTCGGAACGACATTAGCTAATTTGCTTCGGTGAATATTTTAATGTAGGATAAGCATCCGCGCTCTCGGATAGGAAAATAATAAGAGATATACGTATCAGCGAGAAAAGGGATCGGGAAACTCTGGATGACGGCCAGGGAGAGAAGCCGCTGCTGAGCTAATATTACCTTTTCCCATAATTTCCTCACGAATATTAAATAAAAACAGAACGTCGGCGTCTCCGGTTCTTCTCGTTGTCGTTTCAGCAGTCTCCGTTTTACGCCGCACATTACGCCTGAATCTTTACCTCGGCTAAAGCGAACCAAAAAATTCTATCTCCCCGAGGAGAAAAAAATTCCTGCGGGGTTGCCAGCGGAAGCTTATTCATGAGGAGCTTAAATCGCTCAGGAAATGAAAACAAAAAGTGTTTCTTGCGGCTACCAATGGCCCGCTTGGTTTTCGGACGAAACGGATGTTGGATTCCCATTTGGAGGGGAAAAATACATCAAAATATGTGTGCTGCCAATTTTTTTTTTTTTATACTTCGGATTTGACGAAAAAAATAATCGTAAATTTGCTCTTTACATCGCAGTTTATCGACGAAATTTTTTAACTCGTTGGATAACCGTATTCATGTGTGTTTTTTCCTTAGGGCACGATAGACACCTTGATTTTTTTTTGTTGAGATTTCGTCGGGAAAAATTCAAAAAATTGGCTATACATTTTTTCGTCAATCTCATGTCGCGGCTATTTCCAATGTATTTTTGCTTGCTGATTACGAAATCGCCAACAAATTCACTAATGACACAAAATTAAAGTCACTGCGGCATAAATAATTATTTACATTTATTCTGCCTAATTCGCATATTGTCGTCGCGTTAGCTATGTCTCTTTTTCGAATCTAAGGAAAAATATTATTTACCGCCTTCACACGCCCCAAACTATTCTCGCGCCTCCTAAAGCGGCTGCCACGCCGAGATAACAAAAATCCCAGCCGATCGAAGCAAATTCGCGCTGGAAACCACACCCTCCTGCAAATCTCTCCCCGCAATATCGTTTTCTCTCGAATGGATGGTTATCGTTCCTAAATTTCGAGTCACACACTCGCGTTTCTAGGGGTCGAATTTTAAGACATCAGTTTGACCTTGACATGGAACTTAAGATCAAACTTAAGTTCGAACTTGAGATAAATGTTAAGTTCGAACTTGAGATAAATCTCAAGTTCGAACTTGAGATAAATGTTAAGTTCGAACTTCAGATAAAACTTAAGTACGAACTTGAAATAAATCTTAAGTTCGAACTTAAGTCTGAACTTGAGATCAAACTTAAGACCGAACTTAAGATCAAACTTAAGTCCGAACTTGAGATCAAACTTAAGTCCGAACTTGAGATCAAACTTAAGTCCAAACCTAAGATCAAACTTAAGCACGCAATGAAGTTCGGTCCAAACTTCGATCCCAAGAGTTCTTAAGTTCAACCTAATTTCTTAAAATTCGACCCTAAGTGGGTGAGAAGCGAGGGAATAAGAGGGTAGCGGTTCGCGCGCGACCCGCCGGTGGATGGATGGACGCTGCCAGTCGGCGAGGGGGGTGCATGAATATAACGGTGTCATTAGGAGAACCAGACCAGCGAACGACGACGACGAAGGAGGCAACGAGGTTGCGAAACCTCTTCGTCTTAGTTTTCCCCATCTTTATTTTTTTTATTTTTTTATTTTTTTAGCTTTTTCTCTTATCCGTTGAACTCTCGACGTAAGGGCGTCCTGTAGTCGGATCTCTCGTAAATAAAGTCGGGGTTGGCTCTCGTCGGGCGCAGACCGAAGGATTCACCCGACTATAACGCTGTTGGCTTTCCCTTCTTCCTCTCCTCCTCCCGCCCGCGAGAGCGCGCTATGTACAGAACACCGAGAAATTCGTCCTGACGATATTTCTCCTAGCGTTGAAAGAATTTTTCCCGAAGGAGGGGAGGGGGAAGCGAAGAGGCAAAGGGTGCGCCCGAAGTTGGAAGAGGGAGAGAGACGGGGAGGAAGCGCGATAGAGAGAAGGGAGCCGCATCGAGAACGATATCTCATGCCCTCGTAATTGGCCCGGCATAATCTTTGCTCCATTTTTCACGTCTCTCCGTCCCGCTCTCTCAATTTCTAACCCTCTCCCTCTTTCCGTCTCTTGAGCTGCTACCTTATTCTTCTCTTTTTGCACACTCATTCTTCCTCCTCCTCGGAATTTCTGCAGCCAAAAGTGCTCGCCGGAAAACTCCACCCACCTTTTCGGGAGATTTTGAGAATTTATTTGATTTAAATAAATATTTATTGTTAAGCAAATAAACACTTATTGTAAATCACATAAATATATATTTGCGGATGAATAAAATAAAATAAATTTTGTTTCGGGGTAAGAAAATAATAGTCACGTAAGGCAACTCGTGAATTTATGAAATTTGACTTAAATAAATATTTATTGTAAATCAGATAAATATATATTTGCGGGTGGTCGTAAAATAAATTTTGTTTCTGAGTTAGGAAATAATAGTCACGCAAGGCAACTCCTGAATTTATGAAAAAAGGCGAATTTTGGAACTTACGTGCGATATAGGAAAATATAGTCAAAAAGGTAATTTTTTTTTAAAGATAAATATTATAAATATATTACTGTTATTATTATTGATAGTTTCGGGTCAACCAATCGGAGGCGATGATTTTTTTTTTTTTATAGAAGAAAGTCGCAAAAGCTATCGGATAAAAAAATCGGTCGACTTTTTTTTTAACGAAAACGAAATCCTCAAATGAGCTTTGGTTCCGAACTAACGAGTTCGGAGTATTTCTGGTATCTTCTTAATAATGGGAGAAATCTTTATTGGCCGACTCTCATTGCCCTCAGGTTTTTCGAAGTTCGCCGCCCCGACTCCCGCCTTTCTCCAATAAGTCGATCACGAATAATCGGATATCTTGAAACATACCGGGCCGTTCTATTCTCCCTCCCAGGAAAGAGCTCTCGGCTGCTTGGCCTGTTCTTGGCTCTGTTCTACCTCTTTCTGAAATAACTTCGACGCCAATCACATTATCGATGTTAGAATAACGAGGGTTTTAAGACGACGATCGAGGATTACGATCGTTCTATATCGGTCCCTTCGTTCTACCTCATTGCGTTAGTTCTTTTTTTCCTCTCGCCTCCTCACAGTGGAAGCGAAAGCGAGAGGCAAAAAAATTGTTTACAGAATGAAAAAATTTAAAAAAATCAAAACAATCTTACGATATGTCATTAAATTTTTTTTATCGATTAATTGAATCTCAAAGTTGACAATCCCAGAATCGAGCTCAGCTAAGACCGTCCAAGATGGCGGACGTACGAATAAAAAGTTGTTTACAAAACGAAGAAATGAAAAAAATAGAAAAACAATTTTGCGACATCCCGTAAACAATTTTTTACATCGATAGATTAATTGAATCTCAAAGTTCCCCGATAATCCCCGAGTCGAGCCCAATCAAGACCGTTGGTCCCTCGGCTCCAAGATGGCGGCGGTCGATTCACAGAAATTGTGAATAAAAAAGTTGTTTACAAAACGAAGAAAAAATAAAAATAAAAATAAATCTTACGATATCCGGTAAAAAAAATTTTACATCGATAAATTAATTGAATCTCAAAGTTGCCCGATAATCCCAGAATCGATCTCAGCCAAGACCGTTCAAGATGGCGGACGTAAATTCGTAGAAATTACGAATGAAAAAGTTGTTTACAAAACGAAGAAACAGAAAAATTAAAAATAAATCTTACGGCATGCCGTAAAAAATTTTTTATATCGATAAATTAATTGAATCTCGAAGTTGCCCGATAATCCCAGAATCGATCTCAGCCAAGACCGTTCAAGATGGCGGACGTAAATTCGCGGAAATTACGAATAAAAAAGTTGTTTACAAAACGAAGAAACAGAAAAATTAAAAATAAATCTTACGGCATGCCGTAAAAAATTTTTTATATCGATAAATTAATTGAATCTCGAAGTTACCCGATAATTCCAGAATCGATCTCAGCCAAGACCGTTCAAGATGGCGGACGTAGATTCGCAGAAATTACGAATGAAAAAGTTGTTTACAAAACGAAGAAACAGAAAAATTAAAAATAAATCTTACGGCATGCCGTAAAAATTTTTTATATCGATAAGTTAATTGAATCTCAAAGTTGCCCGATAATCCCGGAATCGAGCTCGACCAAGACCGCCGGTCCCTCGGTTCCGAGGTGTGCGGACGTCGATTCGCAGGAATTACGAAGAAAAAAGTGGAGTGAAGAGAAAAAAAAATGTTTAAGGGAGTTAAGCAAGAAAGGAGACGGATGAAAATTCAGTGTCGAAGTCCGGGACGTTCCTGGGGGTGGGAGATCGAGCATTACATCTGTCGATATCTTCATCACTCCGCGATAAAATAAAACTATCGCTGCCCCTCCCGTTTGGTCTCCGCGCCTCTGCCACTCCTGCGCCAAGTAATTACAACTTCGTCGATTAGATTCCCGAAGGAACTGCGCCGCGGCGTGCTTCTGTAGAAACTGCAGCTGCTGCGGCCGTCGTTGAGTTTGCCCATTTCTGTTATAACCAGCACGATTCGGTCTCTCCCACTTCCCGAGGATTTGCCGCTCCTCTTTTCATCACCCTTTACCGATCTTTCTCGCCGGTTCGAGTTACGGGCGTGTGTAGGTGAAAGCGGGGCAAATTGGACCAGCCGAGCGACTCAGGAATTTTTATAAATACGCCCAACAAATTTAACTTTTTTTTTAAACGTAAGAAAATGAATCTCTTATGCGCAATTTGAAGCGTCGCGACATTTTTTTTAAATATCGTCCAAAATGAATTTTCCTGCAATCGTAGTGAAAATTGATAATTCCTCTTTTAACCACGCGTCTTTTCTCCTCATCCAAGGCGACCTCCGCGTTTCGCGCAGACCCGCACAGAATTTTCGACAAGCCTGAAAAAATCTTTATTTTAATTTTTTCATCCTTTGTCATATTTTTTTCTTTAACCACGAAAGAATCCGCGTTTTGTATCCTGGACAAATCTCCCTTCATATTAGACTCTTGTTTTATTCCGAGCGTCGAAAAAAAAAAAAAAAAAAAAAATACACCGTGCATTGTGGATGCAGCACGAATGTTATTTCCCGCGAGTCGTCCTCCGGGTCACACGGATCACGCCACAGTGTCTCGTAGCGCCCGCGTCACGAATAATTTATGAGATCTCGGAGAGGTTCTTGGCCGTCGATGCTATACATGCAGGATAATGATATTCGGACGGAGAGGAAGCAGACAGGGTTAAACAGAGAGTATTTTTCTAAAACACGACACGGCGACTACCGTTGAGCTATGTTCGAGATAAAGCCAGATACGGAAATATATTAAAAAATGGTCGAGAAGCTCTTCCCAGTGTTTAAGGAGGAACCTTCCTTTCGACCACTTAAAATTCCTCCCGGCGTTCCGCCTCGCTCAAAGTTTAAGCATACGCGACATGTACTGGAGAGATTGAAACTGTTACGCAATTATTCAAGGAAAGTTAAACTACCGAATCTCCGTCATTGCTCTCGAGCACTCGGGTAGAAATGTTTTGAGTGATGCATCGGGCAAGGCCCGGAAGGGGCCCGATAAGATCCCGACCAGGCCCCGAAGTAACGCTCTAAAATTTCTACTAGATCACCGGTGCATTTTTTCAAAAGATTTTACGGGAGTGTAACGTGAATATTAATTGCGATGCAACAGGTAAGTTACACGCAATGTAACATGGAAGTTACATGCAAGTTACATGCAATGTAACGTCCCAGTTACATGCGATGTAACATGAAAGTTGCATGCAATTTAACATGAAAGTTACATGCGATGTAACATGAAAGTTACATGCGATGTAACATGAAAGTTGCATGCGATGTAACATGAAAGTTACATGCGATGTAACATGAAAGTTACATGCGATGTAACATGAAAGTCACATGCGATGTAACATGCAGGTTACATGCGATGTAACATGAAAGTTACATGCGATGTAACATGAAAGTTACATGCGATGTAACATGAAAGTTACATGCGATGTAACATGAAAGTTACATGCGATGTAACATGAAAGTTACATGCGATGTAACATGAAAGTTACATGCGATGTAACATGAAAGTTACATGCGATGTAACATGAAAGTTACATGCGATGTAACATGAAAGTTACATGCAAAGTAACGCGGAAGTTTCATACAAGATAATACGGAAGTCACATTCAAGGTAACACGGAAGCAGACGAGCGCCAGCAAAAAAATGTCGGCTACTGAAAAAAACATATCAGCCCTCCAGTCTCCAATCATCCAATTACCATCGGAACTTTTCATTTTTTTTTTTATACCTCTTTCTCTTTTTCATCGCGAAAATGTCTATATACGAGATTTTTTGTTTATCTTTTAAGTAGACTCCCTCGTCGAGAAGTCCGCAGTGTGTTTTGGTCTCTTGCCTTTTTCCGAGGGCGTCTATATTCCCGCCGTTGGAACTGCTAAAGGGGTGGGCTAGCGGGCGCGCATCGATCCTCTCTTCGCGCTGCGAGTCTTCCGCCGGCTCTCTCGCTCTCTTTTCCGCGGCTCCGTAGTATTCGAGCTCTGTAACCGAGAGCTCGGGGAAAATTCCCGTAAGCCCGGCGTGGAAAACACCGCCATATATATGTATATATATAGATACATATATATATATATATACATATATACATATATACATATATACACACATTATATATATGCCGTTGGAGATAGAGGAAGAAAGACGGAGCGTAACGGAAATCGTCTATGTGCAAGCAGCTCACTTGCAAATTCTTGTAAATAGCAAGTCCCGAGACAAACAAGCTTCAGAATTTATAAGGGGAGGTATAGAGTATAGGGAAGGCCGCGCTGCAGCATCCCGCGAGTCTCTGATGCACGGAACGAGAGAGAGAGGGTTGCGCTAGGAAAGCTGCATCGAGGCCAGCCAGTAGGTATCTCGAAATCCCCGCAGTCGAAGCACTGCCTCGTATCTCCCGAGGAAGATACGGCGGCAGGGGTGAGAAGGGGGGGGGGGTACCTTTGAATATTTCAGAGTACTCAGCGAGATCCTATCGTCGTGTATTTACGCGATTGAATTTTTACAACGCCCGAGCCATTCTCAATGACGGAAATAAAATTAGCCAATTAGGGCGGTCGATTCGAGGAGGAGAATTAAATAATTAGTTTTGTGGTATTTTTATCGACACTCGCCGTGGATCTGATGAATGGGAGGTTTATCATTTCGTTCGGTGCTCTGGGTCGGCGAACGAGGTGGGTTTATTTATTTTATTATTTTTTATTTTTTATTTTTTTTTTAATATAACAACGATAAATTCATTAAAAATATGAAACAGAAGGTTGGATTATCACGCGGCAAGCGCGTTCCTTTCGGAGCGCCGGTGGGAAATTTTTATTCACAGCTTTTTGAGAGTTGTACAGCTCGAACAATGCAAATCATAATTAACAGCGCAATTAATCGTGGTTTAAAAAAAAACTCCGCATTAACGCGCAAATTAACGAAGTTTATCACGGTCGCGATGATTATACGGTCGACCCAGTTTCCGAATGCCAGTGCCAAACCCCTTTGCTACCCGCGCTTTTTTATTTTGTTGTTTCGCGAAATGATGTAACTACTGACAGGAAATTTTTGAATTTTTAACTTGCTGAACGGACGAGGTTTTTTTTTTGAATTCTTTGAAATATGTACAAAGTTTCGCAATATTACAATATTCCATCTACGGATTATTCCAACATAAAAATCACATTTCTCGACGTTTTCGACTATGTAAATTGCTCCGAAACTAAAATCTTGATTTTTTAAAAACAAAAACATAGTTTTCTCTATGAGGAAGCAAAAACTTAAAATGTCATGCAAATCGATAAAAATCCCTGAAACGTTTAGCCGGTCCACTTTGCCCCGCGCAATTTTATCATATACTATTAATCGGAATAATATATTTTTTATGCAAGCTGCTGCACTCGAGCGATAAGTGGCGTAGGCCGCAATATATATTATCGAGGGAACGATATGTTCTTTACTGCACACGACTATAATCCATCGACCGATCTCTCAATTTAAATTACAGTCAGGCGCATTACTTGGACGTCTAATCTACGATTGATCCGTCGTAATGTCTATTACAGTCGACGAGATCCACGCCTTTCTATATACTTAGGTAACACACGTCCGACGCGCGTGGGTTGCGCGAGCTTACTCGCTCGTCGGTCTGGTCTGTAGGTAAGCGACTCTACATTGACTACTGTAACGATCCGGCGACCACCCCGACTCGTCTCCGAGTGCGATGTCCCCGCGATAGGCTCTCATAGAAATCGTATAATAAATTATCTCTCGAATCGCCGAGCCTCCCTCGGCTGTCCGTTCAGCTACGCGCAGACATGCATTTCTGTCTTTTAAAAAATATTTAATTACCTCTACCAGATCTATTCCCAGGAAACACTGTAACGCAGCAACAATGTAACAGCAATGTAACTGAAAGTAACAAATAATATCACCAAAGTGTTACATGTAAATTAAAGGCAAATTAAAGGAAATGTAAATTAAAGGTTAAATTAAAGTAATATAACACAGCACTGTTACATTGCACTGTTACATTGCACCGTTACGTTGCACCGTTACATTGCACCGTTACATTGCACCGTTACATTGCACCGTTACATTGCACCGTTACATTGCACCGTTACATTGCACCGTTACATTGCACCGTTACATTGCACCGTTACATTGCACCGTTACATTGCACCGTTACATTACATCGTTACATTACACCGTTACATTGCACCGTTACATTGCACCGTTACATTGCACCGTTACATTGCACCGCTACATTGCACCGTTACATTGCACTGTTACATTGCACTGTTACATTGCACCGTTACATTGCACCGTTACATTGCACCGTTACATTGCACCGTTACATTGCACCGCTACATTGCACCGCTACATTGCACCGTTACATTGCACCGTTACATTACACCGTTACATTACACCGTTACATTGCACTGCTGTTTTGTGTCCAGGAACTTTCCAAATCTTTTTCAATTTTATTTTAAGTTCGAAGTGAACAAGATAATAAATCCTTGCCAGGGGAAACGATGAAAGTGCTATTTTTCCGAACGCCTTGGTTCCATTTTTTGCGCGATAATTACCTTCACAGTCTTTCGCAACTTTTTTTTGCCGAGTTTAAAATAAAAAAGAAATAGGTCGTTGCTAGGGAAAATAAATTGTTTAAAAACTGTGCCATTTTACCCCGACGTCGTAGTTCAATTTTTTCCACGACTACTACTTTCATCGTCTTCCATAATTTGTTTTTTCTTTGACTTTTCCTTCCACTCCCCACTCCAACCGATTGTTTTTTTTTCCTTCCTCTTGTCTCTTGCCTCCGACTAAACCCCGCACACACCGGTGGGTTGTCTTTATCTCGCTCCTCGTGCTTTATCCCACTTCGATTAAATCACCTAGGCGGAAGACTCGTCGGGCCCTCTCTTCCACCGCCGCGCCTTTTTCCTTCCCTCGTGTTCGGCTCTTAGGGAACCTTCCGCACCACCTAACTCCCCTATCCATCGGAAGAGGCAAAAGGGATAGCCGAGAGGCTGCTGAGACGCGTTACGCGTTTTTCCAAGCTCTTCCTCCATTCCCACCGCGCCTTCCGGTTCCGCGCCTTTTTTTTTATCTCTCGTCTCCAACCATCATCCGCAATGTGCCGGGTCGACGGCAACCCTAGAAACTGACGCGAGAAACTTAAAATAAATACCGTCATTTTTTTCCGTATTATCTTTTAATCAAATGATATTTATACTATACTATTTTTATTATCTTTAATACAATATTAATTAATTCTAATATTATGTATTTTTAACGACACGATTTTATATTGTATATTTTTACGAGACTACTTCTAGAACGTAGATGTCCCTTCGAAGGGTCTTCTCGTCTACAACCCTACGTAGGGTTGCAAAAAAAAATTAATAACAATAAAAATAATAAAAAGAATATTTTATATTTCTTTACGTGACGAATGACAAAATTGCCAGGTCACGTGTCAGACAGTTCAGAACACTGTTCCAGGCGTCCACATACTGTAAAGCTATGTATATATATGTATGCACACGTAGGCCTGTCTCTGTGAGCCTATATAGATCTATAGCATCCGCGCGTATATGCGAGTTACGTTCCAGCTATGCGTGACAGATTGGACGCGAGGGTCTAACAAGCACATATAGCGGAGAACGAGTAAGAGCATCAGGAAATACCCCTACGCACCAGTTCGGTTAACCCAGCGAGCCAATTTGTCGATTCCGTGGACTGGCGCGATGTGTGTGTGTGTGCGTGTGTGTGCGAACGGAGGTCTCTCGGTTCTTCGCTCTCCGGCCAACGAGTTATCGATCCTCAACTCCCCGACGTCCATTTCGATATAGTATCTAACACTCGGTGTGGCATTCGAACTACCGGATATAGAAAATTCGGTACTGTATAGCTTAACGAACAGAAATTCCGTGCCCAAGTAATCGATTGTCTGCCAGCACTTTGCATTCAAATACCCATATGGATACCGTTTCAATCATGTTTTTCCCGTCGTCTCTTGACGTACGCCAAAGGTCAATTTAAATCGGCGTAGAAATAGCAATAATAATTATTGTAATGGAAAATTTAGAAAAGGTGGTATTTACTTATGCGTGTGCCGAACTTGGAATAATCAGAGACTTGGAACAATCGGGCACTTAGAATAAAGAAAAATTTAGAGTAATCAGGAATTTAGAATAATCAGGAGTTTAGAATAATCAGGAGTTTAGAATAATCAGGAATTTTAAATAATCGGGAATTTTAAGTAATCAGAAATTTAGAGCAATCGGGAATTTTAAGTAATCAGGAATTTTGAATAATAATAAATTTAGAATAATCAGGAATTTTGAATAATCAGGGCCTGGAAGGAGATTTTCCTGAAACTCCCGAAGATATTATCACTCACAATAACAGCGAGTGCACAAAGTTGCGCCCGCAATATTTTTTTCTCAAATTCCACCAGAACCGTGACTCCATTTCTAAATCTTTTTACTTAAAGCTCTACTAAGTAACAATTCACATTCAACTATCCCCATCAAAAAATCCCTCAACAAAAACCTCCCCTATCGTCGACGATAGCCCCGGAACTAAAATTAGACTGTTCTTTTCCCGACCGATCTCCACCGTACCTCCGAGGATCGAATATCTACATCTCCGCTGATCGTCTCCTAGATCCGGATGTTCAGGGATAATTGCCACTTCCTGCGTGTTTAACACCGGCTGCCACGGTTTTCGTAAGTTACAGCCCCACACAGTCACAGCGCCTCGAGTCATACCCCGTACCCTATAAATATATATCCCTCGCCCCGAAAACAGAAGGGCGTATCTCCCATCGCGCCCAAACGATAAATAAGCCCCTCTGATTTCAACCCGGCGATATACGCTCGAAGTTATAGATATTGTACACGAGCGTGCGTGCCTCGCGACACGCACGCTTCTCGGCTCACATTATATTATACTTGTGTACTCGGGCTGTTATATATATTCTTAAAGCCCGTACTCGTGTATTGGAGAACCCCCGAGGGTTCGTAACAGTTGCGCTCGTGCATGCGGCTTGCGGGAACGTTGGAAGCGTAGGTGAAATCCGGCTTGCATGCGCACCCAGCCGAGATGGTACGACGCGCCGGCCACAATTACGTTGAAATAGTGCTTCCGGCAGAGGAGTCGTCGGGCGATGTACTCTATGCCCCACTATGCTCTATCCCCGGTCTCCGCTATCTTTTTACTTTTCCTCCTTCCACACCTATATTCGTATCTTCGCGCAGACTTACTGTCGGCTGTCCGCGGCTGGCCTCGTCTCAGCATCTCGCTTCGTTCCCGCATACAGTAGGAAACCGAGGCCTATTGTTTCGGCCGTTTTTAAGTCAATGGAGTGTTACGTTCAGGAATTCGTTGGACGACGAAGCCTTGTGCGAGATGGCGCACCGCGGTTGGCAAGGAAATTTGTAAGCATTTTGTTTATTTTGCTTCTTTATTTACGTTTTTTGACGTCCGAATTCTTCACCTATCATTTGTGGGGAAAAGTTGTTGTATTTTTGTAGAACTTTTAGATTGGGGTAGAAGAGGATTATTTATAAAATAGCCGTTTTGCCTAGAGGGTCATTTTTCATTTTCTTTCCGATTAGTGTTTGTTTTGGAGAAAAATTAATGGTTAAACGAACTTACCTGTAAGTGAAGTTCTACCATGATTGTAGGAGCGCCTCTTCCGAAGAGATCAGATATGTAGTAACCCCCTTTCACGCTAGTGTCGCCACAATATTTAAAGTAAAAAAGACTTTCTTTTCTTTACACGGAGCTAGCTCCCTCTATTCCGTGACCCTGGGGTCCCGGCCAACTATCATCATTTCTTTACAGTATCCTGCCGCTACCCACCTGGGATATCTCCCTTAGAGAATATAAGGGTGGGAGGGACTGATCTCTTCGGAAGAGGCGCTCCTACAATCATGGTAGAACTTCACTTACAGGTAAGTTCGTTTAACCATTAATTGTATTCGCGCCTCTTCCTCGAGATCAGATATGTAGATGTTTAAAGTAAAAGGTACGGCAGGAAAGGAATTATAACGACTTTATAATGACGCAATAAAACACACACCACAAAACAAATTGGAAATTTGGTCAATTACCCAAAACCACCGTAGCGAACTGATTCTTATCAGCTACCACATCCCGATCGTAAAATCTTGCAAACGTAGCTGAGTCCTTTGTCCAGCCCGCAGTGGTGCGAATAATATCAATATTAACACCATTGCGTTTCGCGGATGAAGTCGCGGCGTGTCGCGTACTATAGGCCGAAAACTTTTCAATATTAATCCCGCTCTTGTTCATCGTTTCCTTGATCCATCTACTCAATGTTTGAGAGCCCACCACACCGTGCGGTTTCTTGAACGAAATGAACAGTTGATTCGTATCCGAACGAATATCCTTAGTTTTCTCCAGATATGCTTCTAGAGCTGAAGCTGGACAAATCGATCTATCTTCTTGATAAAACGGTAATCTTAGGAGCGGTTGTTTTCTATTTGGTCCTGAGGTCTTTATTTGATCCGGAATCATTATCTCCAAGGCCTGTCGCCCGGCCTTGCGTATATTTCGAATATCCACCAGCGCCAGAGTCTGCATACGATGTGCGGTTACCAGAGCTAACAGCGTTACCAGTTTCATTGATAAGACTCGAAGACTTAAATTCTCGTTCGGATACCAGTTAGACAAAAACTTTAAAACCACTTGAGGGTCCCACGTATCATCATATTTCGGCTCTCTAGGTCTTAGCTTCGCGACTCCCTTAAAGAATCTTACGATCTGGTCGTCTTGCGCTAGGCTAGACCCGAGTACCAACGCCACTGCTGATCTGTAACAGTTCAACGTACTGTACGATGCACCGTTCTTAAATATTCTCGTGAGAAAAATTAAAACGTTGCGCGGTGGGGTTGAATAAGGGTCGATTTTCTCTTCCTGACAGAAGAACCACCATTTCTTCAGTCCTGAGTTATATTGACGTATAGAGGAATCCGTCAATGAAGCTATCAGGATCTCGATGGATTCATCCGGAATCTGTCTCCTGATGAACGCTTGCCTGATAAAATCCCGGCAACCAGCGTAAGATTCCTCCAGAGAGAGTGTGGTTTGCTGTATGAAGAGTGGAGTAAATCAACACTTGGCCTGAACGTCAACGGTTCTCCTACGATTAGAGATAAGAACAAGGGATACCACGGCTGCGCCTCCCAGCGAGGAACAACCACTATACCCTTCGATCCCTCGAAAGCAATCTTGCGTAAAACCCTTAAAACGCATGCAAACGGAGGAAATGCGTAAAAGAACCACGGAGTCCAATCAAGAGTGAACGCATCGATTGCTAACGAATCCGGATCCGGTAACCAAGAAACGAATTTCTCGCACTTGGTGTTCGCTCTAGTGGCAAATAAATCAATCCTGGGTTGACCCAAACACTCCACGATTTCTTGAAACGCCGACGCTGATAAACTGTACTCTGCTTCTGGCTCTAACTTACGAGACTCCTCGTCGGCCTCCGTATTCTCACTGGAGCGAATATAAGATGCAAAAATCCATATGCGACGTATTTCACACCATTGCCAAATTTGTTTTGCAAGATCGCTCAAACTAGGTAATCGACACCCCCCCATACGGTTGATGTACGCGATCGCAGTAGTGTTATCAATCCTAAGTAGGATATTGCAATCACTGCGATGCTCTGCAAAACACTTTAAACCAAAAAAGGTTGCCATCAATTCTAACTGATTGATATGCAAAACTATTTCGTCCGTTTTCCAATGTCCATGGCAACGACGGCCCCCGTAGAAAACGCCCCAACCCGAGCGCGAAGCATCCGAGAATATTTCCATATCGAATGAACGTTCCGATAACGGGGTCTGAGCTTTACTTATGTGGTTTTCCCACCACCTGAAATCTTCATCTAACCTTGGCGATACGGACATACGCGCGTCATAATTATTATTATTACTCCCCAAGGCTAACAAAAGCTCCTTTTCAAAAGACTTCACATACACGCCTCCATACGTCACAGCTGGACAGCGTGAGCTTAGAGTACCAATAAAAGTCGCGAATTCTCGTATCGTACAACTTTTCAATCGTTTAAACTTTTGAATGAAATCTAACGTTCCCTGGACCTTTTGCTCCGGAAGCTTAAGCGACATTTCTACGCTATTGAAAATAAACCCTAAAAATTTACAGGATTGATCGGGAGCCAAAACGCACTTATCGAGGTTTAATATAAACCCTAGCTCTTCTAACAGAGAGCGTGTCTTGCGAACGTTCTCTTCGCACTCAGTCAAAGTCTCTCCCAGAAGCAAAATATCATCCAAATAAATTACGGATAACAACCCTCGACGCCGTAAGAACGCCATCACCGGTTTTAACAATTTCGTAAAAACGTACGGTGCTGAGCTTAATCCGAATGGCAAACATGTAAATTCGTAGCAATTACCCTTGAATTCAAACCGTAACAGCTTCCTGTGCGATTTTGCTACTGGTACCAATTGGTACGCGTCTTTTAAATCGATCGATGCCATGAAGCAATTGGGACTAACTAATCTTCTAGCGACTCTCCAATCCTCTAATTTGAAATGCTCTGTCTTAACATACTCATTAAGACCCCGAAGATTTAAAATTAAGCGCTGTGACCCATCCGGTTTCGGAATTAGAAATATTCTTGAAACAAATTGCCCGCTCTCAGAGAAGGCCCTCTCGATCGCCCCTTTCTTTAAAAGAGAATCAATTTGTGCTGAGATATGGTCGCTCTCGACGGCTGACCAGTGAGTTTCGACGGGTGCCGACGATTGGAGTACTCGTGAGGTTAATGGGATCTCGTAGCCGCGGGTCCATCCCAGTATCAGGGAATCGGACGTTACTTTCGACCAATTGGAGCTAAACAATCTTAGTCTTCCAGCCGGTTTACATACCGCCACTCCTAGCGGCGTCTCTCGAAATGCCGATCCTTCTTGGGATATGACTTCCTCTGGTACGGTTTCCCGGAGTTCGACTTCTTGTTCCCCCCCGACGACGCTTGACGATTCTTGAAAATCGCTTGACGAGCCGGGGCTCTCAAGTTTTTTGACGTCTTGGTCTGTTGCGTCTTGGATTGAGGCTTTAGATCCTGAGATGAGCGCTCCAATGTCTTGGCGGTCTTTAGTTTCCCCTCTAAGTCAGATCCGAATAACCATTCATCGGCGGACGTACTCGAAAGGGTATCCTTGATTGAAGCGTTTAAATTCGTAAGGATCAAACTCTTGCGAATCAAAGTTTCCTCTCGCTGGGTGGACGCCAACAGTCTTCCTGCCGCGCTCAGATGTTCAAGAAGCTTGAGCCTTGTCGGATCATTGATCTTCAGAGCGAGTGTAAGCGAATTACCAATCGCTGAAAGGCACGCAGCAATGCGTTTCTGCTTGTCTACTATTCGATTGTCTCTATTAATCATAGCTTCTTGCACAGCCGCCTTAACCTCCACGTTAAGCTTCGGCGCGTCAATGGCCGTGCAGTTTTCCGGAGGTGGATAATCCTCTATTAACTTCTTGAGTTCCTCTGTATTAAGACCCTTCTTCAGAATGTCTGTCCAGCGAGAAACCAAATCCTTATGAACAGCTGGCCCTCTTACAGAGTCCGGT
Organism: Ichneumon xanthorius; assembly: GCA_917499995.1. Lineage (NCBI taxonomy): Eukaryota > Metazoa > Arthropoda > Insecta > Hymenoptera > Ichneumonidae > Ichneumon > Ichneumon xanthorius. The sequence continues at coordinate 14,360,315 of OU824201.1, forward strand.
TGTATAGGTGGACCAAAAACCTTGAGGACATCCTCCTCCAGATCCACTTCGTGGTCTGGTTTTGCAGCCGATTCATCGGATGATATCGGTGTCGTGACCGACACATCAAACGGCGCAGCTTGACTATTTGCTGCCGTGTCATTTGAGCTTACCGGATCAGCAATTACTGGATCGACGGTAACCCCTGTGGGGTTCCTAGACGCATCTGCATCCCCCTCCAAATCAATCGGAGAACTCGATCTTGAGTGAGATCTTCGAGATCTAGAGCGAGATCCTGAACGTGAGCGAGACGGTCTAAAATTTTCTTCTGCAACCTCGTTGACTGTTCCATGAGTCCCCCTTGCAGACGATCTGCCCGATGTACTCGATTGATTACCTGTAATCATCACCTTCCATTGATCGTCCTGATAGGATTTATATCCGTAAGATACACCCGAGCGAAAGCTCCTTGAATGGGTAAGAGCCCAAACAAGTGGTGATATCTCTCGTGATCGGTCCGAGACTCGTAAAACAAAATCGTAACGCCTCGTTACGTTTCACGTCTACGTCTCAACCTAGAAGGCAATCCTTTGACACAGCAAAGGCGTACACCCGGTCAGAGCCATGTGTACGATGCAGAACGATAAGAGTCGTCTACATGTATGGTTGTAAATACGATTTCAACCAACGTGTCGAATCATCCTTTGATGTCTGCACAGAAAAAACGTAACGTATATAATTGAAACTTACGACGTTTCTTTCTACGCTTTTTCAGCTTTTTCTTAAGACTTCTGATTTCTTGTTCTAATCTCCAGTTCTCCTTCTCGTCGTCTGTTGAATCTGAGGCAGAAAAATCTTCTCTCTTCTTCTTGCCCATCGTTTTTAGCTAACGAAAAAAAATTCCTTGTGGCCACGCTAACACAAAACGAAAGAATGATGATAGTTGGCCGGGACCCCAGGGTCACGGAATAGAGGGAGCTAGCTCCGTGTAAAGAAAAGAAAGTCTTTTTTACTTTAAATATTGTGGCGACACTAGCGTGAAAGGGGGTTACTACATATCTGATCTCGAGGAAGAGGCGCGAATACAATTATAGTTTCGGGCGTCAATGATTTTAATTTCATTGCCTAAGCATTAAAAACCAAAAATTTATATAGTGTTTTTTAAGAATTTTGAACACTTCAGGGCGACCCCAATATGTCCAAATTCCTCACCTATCATTTGCGCCAAAAACTTATAGAAAAAGTAGACCTGAACCTGAGATGTCCAATTTTTGCACCAATCATTTATGCAAAATTGATTATAGAATTTCCATCGAATTTTCAAATTAGCATAGAAAAGTATATTTATACAAAAATATCCGTTTCGCCTACAGTCTCATGTTTCATTTTCCCTCCGATTAGTGTTTATTTTATAAAAAGCCAATGAACCGTTTCGGAGATATTTTAATTTGAAGCTGCACCGTGCCCGCAAAGAAATCTCTTTATTCGATTCGTTTTTGGCAGACCTCACGTGGTGGTATTATTATTTATTTTTTTCGGCCATAGTGAACCTACCCATTGAATACACGTCCCGGGGTCTTGCACGGACAAGTGGCTCGCCATTGAAGGGACCGAGTCTTATTGTAGCCAGCGACAGAAGACGAATCTTCTTTTCCCGTGTCTCTTCGCCTCCTCGTATTTTATACGGTATTCTCGGTGTGCTCTTGTATTTTTTTTCACCTCCTTTTTCGACTACCTGAAACGCCTCGAAAAATTCTTCCTCCACTCCCGACGATGTCTGGGGTAGGTAACTGTGTGTGTTTGCACAGGACGACGGGGACGACCGGACCGCCTGTCGTGCAACGTACACCCCCGTGAAACGAGCGTGAAAGCTTCTTGTTAGGCGAAATACGAGACCGTAGCGAAATACCATACCCATCTCTCCACCTAGTACTATGCTATACTATATTCCATTACTATCCTGCATGCATCAGTGCCTCCTCTTTCTCCGTCCCGCGCCCCGTGTCTGGTATCTCGTTTTATCTTATTTATCCTAGGATCACCGTCCGCCGGGTCTCTCGCTCGCACTGTCGGACCGAAGGCGCACACTCCGTCCCGTGTTTGAATAGAAAATTATGTACGCCAACGTCGCTTGTTATATTCCACGGATATAATCCTCAAATTTCGACGCGACGATGCGGACCACGGAGGTTCGAAAAAAAATCATTGTTATCCGTGAAATTGGAATTTTGGCAAACGCACGTTGGGCAAGTGGACGCAGGGGGACTTCGGACGTACACTGAGTCATATACAGTTTTGGAAACTACTGAGCCGATGATTTTTTTGTTCATCTGGATATTGATTCATCTAGGAACTTTTTTATCCTGGAGTTGATTCAACTAGGCATTTTTTTTATTAATTTTGCAGAATGTCGATTCACGAAAAAAAGCGTATTGTCAAAAAACCGGCCACAAATATTGTAGGTATTATGGGAAATATGAAAGTTGATATTACTCGGGCGCGTTGACCTGGTAAAAAATTTGATAGAAAACGATTTTAAAAAATGGTATTGTTTTCAATACGGATTTTTGGTGCGTGAATTTACGAGGTGCTGTAGTAAATTCGCCATAAAGTTTGTATACGTTTCGATAACAAATGTACTGTACATTTATGATACACTTGTTACATAGAAATTGTGCAGAAATTTTATCGAAACCGAAAATTCGTTCGTGACTTTTTAATTGAGCAGCTGTATGTGTATCAGTTTTTTATTGTTATTGTCGACGATCCTATTGCATATTGTATACAAAAAAATGCCCGATCCAGGATTTGATACTGGGGATTTCATCTGCATGACCTATTTATATCGAATAAAAAATGAGTAACAGAACAACTAAATTGCTTCATCAAAATATCATATCGATCGGAACTTGTTTGGGGTTCGTCACGAGCGGCAGCGGTCGAGGAAATTTCGATAGCTACTCCCAGATTTGAAGTTATCTATCTAATCTATACTTAAAACAGGCCAATAACTTTATAACCTAATAGGCCCGTATTTCCTAGCCGATCTCTAATGTTTCTACCCATTCACGATTCTTTAATCAAAAACCTACAGCTGAGATACTGAGGTTTTTCCCTCGGGTAAGCGGCATTCTTCGACTCTCCCACCTAGGAGGTGAAATTGTCAACAAAGGAACGACAAAGGGAGGTCGATGGCATATCCGGAACATTCAGAACAGTGTTTTATGAAGACGCATAAAAGAATTTCGCACACATTTTGCTAGAGTCATTGGGAATCCTAGGAATGGTAGCGGTTGAGAAAACTTGTATTGCTACTTTCCAGATTTGAACTTGTCTATCTAATCTATACTTAAAACCTGCCAATAACTTTATAACCTAAAACGTCCGTATTTGCTACGCGTTTTTCAAAGTTTCTACCCATTCAGAATTCTTTAATCAAAATCCTACAGCTGAGATACTGAGGTTTTTCCCTCGGGTGAGCCGTATTCTCCGACTCTTTCACCTACGAGGTGAAATTGTCAACAAAGGAACGACAAAGGGAGGTCGATGGCATATCCGGAACATTCAGAACAGCGTTTTATAAAGTCGCATAAAAGAATTTCGCACATATTTCGCTACAGTCATTGGGAATCCTAGAAATGGCAACGGTTGAGAAAACTGATAGATAATTCCCAGATTTGAAGTTATAGTTACAGATTTGAAGTATAGATTAGATAATCTATACTTAAAACCTGCCAATAACTTTATAACCTAAAACGTCCGTATTTCCTAGCCGATCTCTAAAGTTTCTACCCATTCAAGATTCTTTAATCAAAACCTATGGCTGAGATACTGAGGTTTTTCCCTCAGGTGAGCGGTATTCAGTGACTTCCACCTACGAGGTGAGAGAAGTCGACAAAGGAACGACAAAGGAAGGTCGATGGCATATCCGGAACATTCGGAACAGTGCTTCATACATCCACATAAAAGAATTTCGCACGTATTTCGCTAGAGCCATTGGGAATCCTAGAAACAATGAACCAAGACGGTTCTTAGGTACCGCGCAGATGGTGATGATGATGATGATGATGATTATGATGATGATGATGATGATGATGTGTCCGTCTGCCATCAGCACTTTGCACTCGAGTGCTCCTCGTCGCCGCCCTCGTCGGGGACACGGCGAAGAAAAAGTTGTTTGAGGGTGGGAAAAAGTCGTTTCTGTTGGGCGCCACGGATGAACAGAGGAGTGTCTCGCATCTCGCATAATTCACGAGGCAGTCGCTGATTATAACGCAACGCCGAAGAACTATTCCTCGGTGGATGTACGATAATTCTCGAAGAATGTCGGCTTTTATTATGTGCTCCGGAGTTCATTGGTTATTCACGCGTTGTCACTGGATTATGGTAATGACACTATAGGGTTACCGGTAATCTCGTTTTCTCCCCGCTCACCCTAGCGTGGCCCCCAAAAGTTTCGTATCTCGTTTTATACTCGTCGCGAAGAAGGAAAGCTGGGTTCTTTGTTTTCCTCTTTGGACCTCCTTCCCGATTCATATAACTTTCCGTCGATGAATCATGAACCAAGGATTTTTCGTCATGTGAAAACGTCTCGAGCAGGAGTTGGAGGGCAAAGCTAAACCTGGAAAAGGTTTACGGCCTTTCTGGAAATTGGTTCTACAAACGTCCTATGGAACTTTGGGTCGCATTTTAAGACGTTAGGTTGAACTTAAGGTCGCTGCTAGGATCGAAGTTTGCCCCAAACTTCATGCCGTGTTTAAAATCAACACTGTAAAAAAATTTTGTTTGAAAATTAATGAACAGTATTGGAAGCTTTTTTACATAAACCGTTTCTGAAATTTCAAACGCATGTGCGTTGCAATTTTACAGTAAAATTTGTATTTTTCATTAACATTTTTGTAAATTTCAAGCAGAAGATTTGTAATTTTAATATCTGGTATTTTTATTTTACAAGCAAAGTACATTAATGTTTAATTAATATGAGTAATGTTAGCAAATTTCAAGTTCCAGTACATTAAATTTACAATTTACTTTTACAGTGAATCTTACATTCGAACTTGATTTCGTGCTTAAGCTTGATCTTAAGTCTGAACTCAAATTCGAACTTCAGATAGATCTTAAAAGCTGTACACTTTACACAGTTCACGTTTTAATAAATTTGGATCTAGAAACGCTTTGTCAGGACACTTGTGCCATTTTACTCGGTCACCGCTAGGATCGCCACGGTTTTTAAGATACTTCGGGCTGATTTTCGGTAAGGACTTTTTCGCATCAATAATCAGGACCTACACCCCGAAAAAAAATGTATTTGACGGCCATCGTTTATTAAGATTAAGTAAAATATTTATTTGATCTAAATAAATATTTATTTCATTTAAGTAACTATTTACTTAATCAAGATAAATATTTATTTAAATCAAATATTTTACTTAATCTTAATAAACGGTGGCCGTCAAATAATTTTTTTTTCTGGGTGTAACAAGGGGTTTCCAGGGGGAGAGTATCATTGAGAGTTTGGAAGAAAATTCCTAACAGGACTTGGCATAATCAGGGCTTAGAATCTGCGATCCTAGGAGGACGCCCAGGGTTCACCCTTTCAAAGCCTTAGCGCTCTGCAAATTGAGCGAAACGGCTCTTTCCTAAACCCACCCTAAACACTGCCGCACACAATTAACGATTTCCATCTAAGACTCAAAAGCCGCCACCAGGTCAACGCTGTTACTCAGCGGCGCAGAACCAACATTGGTTTTCCGACAATTACTAAAAATGTCGGACACTGAGTACAGAAATAAAAAAATTGCCCGCAACTTTCCGCACTATCGATTTCGCCCCGAAGTTGGTCAAACACAAATTTGGCCGAATGACTAATTCAGCCTCTTCGTGCCCAATTGGCCGCATTTCTTATGACCGACGAGCGGGTCCGAGAGGACGCGACACGGTGACCCAGTATCGAATACCACAATCGCTCCTCGCTTTGTCAGACGGCAAGCGGGTCCGAAATAAGAACCGTGGCTCCTCCATTAGGGTCGCCGGTGGGGAAAAAAGGAAAACAACATGAACATCGTGTCAGAAGTTTCCGCGGAAATCTCGGCTAAAATAAGGTGATAAAGGTGAGGGTGAGGCGAGGCCGTGAGCGTAGCCCGGGTCACGTGACCGGGCATTTCTATCGTCGTAAGTGGTCGGTTGAGTGAAAGAGGGCCGGACAGGAGTTTCTGCTCGACTCTACGTAGTGTGTACGTGGAGGCGACCACCGATTCAGCAGTCAACTGCACCGGGCGAGTAAATCTAATTTAGTCGGACCCACGATTGTCCGTTGCATTATATATGTCTTGTCTTCACGAGGGACGATCCGGTCTCTCTCCGACCCGTTCGCAGTGGCAGCCGACAAGTTCGCCAGGCCGGACTGCTGTCCGGGAAAAGAGCCCAAGACAGGCAGGCCACTATCGGCGAGGAGAAAAACCCACTTCGATTCGCCTTCGACTTTCGTCGTGGCATCGAACATCGCTGCTGGAAGTTACTTACCGGCGCTTCTCCCGGAGGTCCGAAACGTCCGCGGGATTCTGGACGGCTTTCACCCTGCGACCTCCCGCCCGAGAGAACTCGGACGGGAGAAGTGAAAATTCTCTCCACCCCGACAGCTAACTTTCTCATCTCCGGCCGAATATCAAAGACCTTCCATTCTTCGTGACGAAACGCGACGGAGGGAGCGTCGAGGACTGTGACGGTTCATTCGGTGTTGGCGCATCTCCACGTTATTGAGGGTGTGATCTTTGATTAGGTCGTTTAGTCGACTGTAATCGCGATGAGGTTGCGGGATATCGAAGGTATTGGTTTTTTTTTTTTTTTTTATAACTGGGAAAGGACATTGGCGGGGGGAGATAAAACACTGAAGAAAAAAATACAACTTTGGACAAAGACCTGAATATAGTACGGGAGTCGAAATGAAGTCAATGAAAAATTGGTAAAAATTATCTGCTTTGGCGATTCTCTGGAAAGGACTCTGAAGGTTCTTTCGATGTTGGCGTTCTTTATGGAAGTTGAGGGTGTAATCTTTGATTAGCTCGTTTAGTCGACTGTAATCGTGATGAGGTTGCGGGATATCGACGGTATTGGTTTTTTTTTTCTTTTTTTTTGAGAGACAACAGATTGATAAAAAAAAATACAACTTTGGAAAAATTAGAAATGATGATTAGAAAAATTAGAAAAATTAGAAAGTTAGAATTAGTCTTAGAAATAGTCGTAGATTAGAAAATAGTAATAGTCGGAAGAGCGAGCCAAAACGGCGAGAGCGAGAAATTGGTAAAAGCGGTCTGTTTTGCCCCGCTATTTCCGGTCCGAGTGAAAGTTGGGCAAATAAAACCGAGCAAAAATAATGTTATCCCGGTAAAATTGGGGATAAAAAAGATTTTTCATCATCTTTCCGTACATTCACTTTTCACCTTTTTTATCGAAAGTCGCCGGAAATTTCAATATAAGAATAATAGAATAAAAATTTGGAACGACGCGAGTTACGACGAATTATGGTTCATTCGCGTTATTATTTCCATGGCACGTTTTAATATGGATATATCGCGCATAAATCAAATAATACTAATAAGTCCGTGCCGCGTTCATCGTTTTTATCAAATAATAAGGCAAAAAATAAAGTTTTGTCGCGAATAACTCGCATCGAATATTCTCCTCGTTTATAGAAACCGAGTTGCTTGATTTTCCAATAATTGGTACATCGACGCGAAAATGTCGTATTCGAGGCTACCGCCGCGGTCCGATTATCATTGGGAGAATCGTGGTAAATCCGCTTTCGGCACGTCACACTACGGAATTCGTCACGAATTGGGATTTTTTTTTTTTAATATCTGTATTTTTTTTCACACTTTTATGTATTTTTCTGCCCGTCGAGGTATGGAACGTGTCATGGAGCGAAATTCGTCCGATTCGAATAACGCATAAATGGCATTAGCCGCCCGCGTGTTTTTGAAGCGCGTCGAACTCGGAGCGTAGAAATTTCACGCGTCACGGCCGGTTTCGCGTCGGGCGAAATTTCAGTTATTCCACACAAATTATTCGAGTTCATTCGAAACAGTGTGGATCGGATGAGAATATCGAAGAAAAAAAAGTAATCACTTTGATCGATTTTGTATGCGTCAACATCCGCCGGTTTCTGCGAGTTAATTGTGCAATGAATAACAAAATAATTCCTGTATTCCGCGCTGTCGCGTTCGATAATATTATGAACCGGGGCGAATCATCGGGGCGATGTAAAGTACATTTATAATTGTCCACGAGCCGTGGCTAGTCTTCGTTCCGCAGCCTTTCGAATAATACTGATCAAATTGAATTTCGAAACGGTAAACAATATCACCGTGCGAAATATCGAATATCGCGAGTCGATTGTGTATTCGCGTCGACGCCGGGAATCGGTGCGCTCGCTCGCGCGTACCAAGCTCATTTTTCACAGTCGAAAACTTGAAGATTCGTTCAATCCGTGAGGCGAAAGACGAGCCAATTGAATTTCATTTTTCCCCGAACTCGTGCCGGAACTCCGTACAGACGACTCCGATGGAAACCAAATCTACAAATCTACAAATCTACAAATCTACAAATCTACAAATATACAAATATACAAATATACAAATATACAAATATACAAATATACAAATATACAAATATACAAATATACAAATATACAAATATACAAATATACAAATATACAAATATACAAATATACAAATATACAAATATACAAATATACAAATATACAAATATACAAATATACAAATATACAAATATACAAATATACAAATATACAAATATACAAGTCTACAAATCTACAAATCTACAAATCTATTCCAGATAATCTAAAGCGATAAAATTGGGCTCGACCGTTTAATTTCGACGTGCGCAACGAGATGAGTCGAGACTCAGCCCGACTCATCGCCATTCGATTCTCTAAAATCAGCCGAGCCAGTATTACCGACTGGGCGGTGGATGCACCCACTCTTCTTACGCTTATTTCCCGTCTCCGAGTTTTTCCACCGAACCCTCTTTCCCGAAGTCGTTTACGCTTCCGTGTGCGTGAAACGGCTCATCTGCACCGGAACCAACCACGACTTGCGTTTCTTCTTCTTCTTCCTCCCTCATCCCCCTCCGCCCCCCCCGGCCCCCTCAAAAAGATATATAACTCGTCGGTTGTATCTTCTACTTTCCCGGTCTTAAGTTTCGACGAGATTTTTCTTCATTAAGACGTACAGTCCGAAGAAGCAGCGCCGTCGACGGAAACTCTCGACCGGGGCGGGTTGGGTTAAGGGCGTCGCCCGTGCTCCAACCCCCCCCCCCCCCCCCCCCCCGAGCCGGCATGAAATTGAGTTCGGAAGCCTAAGGCAGGGGCTGCGTGGCAAAGTCTTTTCCCTGGAAAAACTTACTTCCCTTTCTAACCCGGAGGAAATATCAAAGGGAACCGCGTCGTTTCTCATCTCGTTACTTTTAAATATATATTATATTGTACTGCGCCGTCTACCGTGCTCATATTCTCATATTAAAACTGTATACAGCTTTCCTTTCTTTTACTTTTTTTTGCCAATTTGGCATGCCAGTGGATTTTCTTGGCATTTCCTCTCGGGGATGATCCGAAGAAGGGATTGCGGCAATGTTCTTGGCATGGGCAATTAATTTAACTGCGCTGAACTGTCCTCCGTTTTACGTATGGCTGTATGTTGGAGATATCACTTTTGAAAAATGTATTTTTTTATTCTTCATTTTTAGACCCAGATATGATAGGAAATAAAATAAATAAATTTGGAAAGTCATACTTGATCGTCTCCGCAATGTCACATTTTCATCTCATTATCGTAATTAATTTTTTCCCCTCTCTCACAAAACATTGCAAAATATAAAAATCTCGTTCCAAATTGGACAATAATCCGTGTAAAAGTTAACTACACGAACACAGCTCTTTCCGCGTCCCTTTCCCAATTAATCTAGCTACGCAGAACTGTCCTCCGTTTTCCTATAGTCACATCACTTTAGAACATCACTTTAGAAATTTTTTATTTTATATTTTTACCTCCAGGTAATATAATAAAAAGAAAATAAACTGGCTCGAAGACGAGCCTATCTAATTTTCTATCTCAGACTCGGTCCTCTCCGCAATCTCAGCATTTCCATCTTTTTACCATCATTAATTTTTTCCTCTCACAAAAAATACCAAAAAAATAAAAACCTCGTTCCAAATTGTCCAACACGCCCTCTAAAAGTTAACCACACGAAGCTCTTCCGGTCTCCCTTCCGCGATCAAAAATGAACTTCTCACCGAAGCCCTTTGTAATCCATCCATAATTCCCCAACCCTCCGATCAGCGCCATATTGAATACGAGCCTTCTCATCATCCCTTCCCCGCGCAATCCGACCAGAAAGCCGCGTTGTGGAAGAGCGAGGCAAGACGGTCCGCTTCCTCCACTCGCAACAAGTCCTCCACCTCCCACCTAAAAAAAACCCTAAAAAAACGGTCCATCTTGCCCCGCTCACCCCCGCATCCATGCCTCAGGATTTCAAAAGATCGATCTCGAAATGAGGAAAAAAAAAAAAAAAAATAGTCGGATCTCATCATGCCCTGTCTTGTCTGCTCTTCTCCTCCTCCGCCGCCCGGCGGAGTTTCCCAAGACTTTCCCTTGCCCAAAGTCGAACCGCTGCGGGGGCGGACAAGGGGGGTGGGGGAGGGGGAGGGGGGTGCGTCGGCATCGAAATTTTTGCATTGTCGTCACGCGCGCAATCTTATTACTGGCACACGTGGTGTAATATTCCCTCCCTCGTGGGCCGTACACGGCCTAGCCGGTGGCTCATCCTCCTCTCCTTCGATCCTCCGAGTCGCTTTCGGAGACCGCCATCAGCCGGCGTATAGATCGGTGCTGCCGCGCCATCAGCATCATCCACCTTCGTCCCCCTCGCGGCGGTCTCGCCTCTGCCTCGCTTCCTCCACCCAACCCACATCGTTAGGATGCTACGGAGTTATCCGGGGGCGGATGATCGAATGCCGCCAAACTCCACTCCGGATACATCCGTATAACGTCCGCTCTCACATTTTTGCTCCTCTGTCGTGCACGCCCCCCTCCCCCACCCCCCTCTCATTTGGCGTCAATGTCTTTTGGTTTTTTTTTTTTTTTTTTTTTTTTTTTTGGTCCTTCGTCGTTTTTGATGGTTTGGACGGTGACGGAGATTTCCGTAACGATTTGTTTGATTGCGATAAATTTATTCGAAGGGCGAGCGTGAATTGTGAGGAAGAGAGGCGAGAAGTGGAAACTCTCTGGTGCGGAAATCCTGAAACGGATTTCGACACCGAGAACTCATTTGTTTTGTTCTTCGGCCGCACTGCAAAAAATGTCTGCCTGGGAATTAATGTACCTGTGTTGGAAGCTTTTATGCATAAACTAGTATGTTATATTTGGTAGACAAATGTTGTATAAAATGAATGTACGGTAAATAAAAAAATGATAAAAAGTGGTATTTTTAATAAAAGTTCTTTAATAGTACTCAAAGTATTTAAAAACTACTTTAAAAGTACTATAATTTTACATAATATTTGTACATGGAATTTAATATACTGGTTTATGCATAAAAGCTTCCAATATCGGTACATTAAATTTACAATTTTTTTTAACAGTGCGCCGAATTTATTCCGACGAATGATGATATTGTTTTCTTGTTATTAATGTTATTATTGTTATTAATATTTTTTGATGTGCATAATGCGAGTATTAAATATATATTTAAATACATATATTTACGAATATTAAAATCACTTCTTCTTTTCAACCCTCAACTCGCTCTTGATATTCCGCCCGGGAGCGGAACAGAAAAGTTAGTTGCCCTTTCCTCCAATTAAAAAAAAAATTAATCCTACTTATAACGAATAATTAAAAAGAAAAATCCCCGACTCGAAGCTTCCTAACGCGGTTCCGTGACGTAAATTTCAATGTGTACATTTCTCAATCGCCCAACATTAATACATTACCCGAATTCAATTACACCCGTCATTAATATTACAATCCTCGGAGAACAATGTTTGCCGAATAACGGTAAATATGTACATTTCCGATTACAGTTACGTTCGTATCGGCCGGAATAATATCCATTAAGGGCAGATTATGCTCCTCGATTGTCAAATAACCGAGTACGAGTCTAGCCTCGTAATAATCCCCTGTGGTGTAGTTCGCTGGCGGCCGTAGGAGGAGGGCTAACGCCGAGCCGCGACAGGGTATTACACAACGAACCACGTGTCGTCTTTTTTTTACACGAGAGAGACAGAGTCAGAGGGCGCCGCAACGAGACTGGCGAACGTGACATGACTTTCGAGCAAAATTTCTCCTCCGCCGTCACTTTTCTTCCTCCTCTTTTTTTTCCCCTTTACAGTCGGCGAGTACACACACATGTGCACACATACATGCAGAGCTATCATCATCTCTCGGTCAGAGGGCGAAACTAGCGTACGGACGACGAAGGGCACGTTTCACTGGAGAATTTTCGTTGTCATGGGTATATTAGGCGTCCCCTTCACGACTCGTTAACGAGAGACGCGAGTGACTGACTGTACGAGCTCTACCTATGTAGGGATAGCTATGTGGAGCATCGGAGGAGCTTGCGGGTCGAGCGGGGCAAAATGGACCATTTTTAACATTTCTTCGCGGAACTTAAAGAAAAGTCTCGTTTCGAATGGAGGACACTGGTCCGTTTTGCCCCGCGTTTCCGCCTGCTCTATGGTTCATGTGTACGAACATAAATCTATAATCATGCCTCGGTCACAGCGCGAAACTAGAGTACAGACGACGAAGGGCACGTTTCACTGGAGAATTTTTGTTGTCATGGGTATTCTAGTCGTGCCATTCAGGACTCGTTAACTGTACCAGCGTGGCTAGCTATGTAGGGCATCGAGGAGCTTGCGGGGTCGAGCGGGGCAAAACGGACCATTTTTACCAACTTTTCGCGGAACGTAAAAAAAAGTCTGTACGATCGCGGATACCTATGTAGGGCGTCGAGGAGTTTGCGGGTCGAGCGGGGCAAAATGGACCATTAAAAAATAGTCTCGTTTCGAACGGAGGACACTGGTCCGTTTCGCCCCGCGCTCCCTCCTGCTCTATGGATCATGTGTACCAACATAAATCTATAATCGTGTCCCGGTCACAGCGCGAAACTACCGTACAGTCGACGAAGGGCACGTTTCACTGGAAAATGTTCGTTGTCATGGGTATTCTAGTCGTGCCATTCACGACTCGTTAACTGTACCAGCGCGGATACCTATGTAGGGCATCGAGGAGTTTGCAGGTCGAGCGGGGCAAAACGGACCATTTGTACCATTTTTTCGCGGATCCTAAAAAAAGGTCCCGTTTCGAATGGACATTGGTCCATTTTGCCCCGCACTCCCTCCTGCTCTATGGATCATGTGTACCAACATGAATCTGTAATCGTGACTCGGTCACAGCACGAAACTGACGTACGCAGGACGAAGGGCACGTTTCACCGGAGTTAACGATTCAGGACTCGTTAACGAGAAACGCGAGTGACTGATTCTACCAGCGCGGCTACCTATGTAGGGCTTCGAGGAGATTGCGGCTCGAGCGGGGCAAAACGGACCATTTTTGCCAATTTTTCGCGTGGCACAAAAAAGTGACACTGGTCCGTTTTGCCCCGCGCTCCTTCCCGCTCCACGGATCATATGTACCAACATAAATACATATATCACATATATGTCTATACATGGTCATATACAATAGCGGAGAAACGGGGTACATTCGCTTCCGCGAATTTCGAATTCCATTCGACGTGCCCGAGTTGTACGATCATCCGTGAATCCGCACGTAAATCGAAATCGCTTGGTCGATTCTTCTCCCCCTCGCTATTTCTATCCGTTCATCTACGGTTTTTTATTTTATTTTATTTTTTGTACATTTTTTTTTATTTTATTTTGTTAACTATCCTTTGGCGAACCGACTCGTGCGCTGCAGCTCGCTCTTTTTTTTTACGTTTTTCTCAGTCCATTGCTCTCTTTATCTGTCCGTGTGTAGTTACAGTGTGGAATCGGGCAGGGCCGAGATAGGTACGGACCGGCTCGAGACACACGAGATCGAACAGCTTTTGCACGACATCGAACCGACCGTGTGAAATCGCCGAGACAATCGATCGTTTCGCGAGGCGGGCAGAGATCGTTCGTGTAATACACCTGTGTGTGTCGCCGATACCCATGCTGTGTCGGCTGGCTTCCGCTCTTTAGCGACAAAAAACTAGAATGGATGCTTCCATCGACGAAACTACACATTGAGGTCACCAATTTTTATTTTTTTTTTTAGAAAATTTCAACCGAACTATATTTTTTTTGAGCATCCGGCGAGTGCATTTTTTTTTTTTAGGTGTCCGATCGAACTTCCGGCAGATAAAAAAAAGAGGGGTCGCAATTTATGTATTCAATATTCAATCAATTCAATTCAAAATCAATATTTATAAATCGATGTTGACTATACATTCAGGTCAGGATTTTTCGCTTTTCGTTTCTTTTTTTTTTATTTCAACCGGACTATTTTTTTTACAGCCCGTCAGTGAATTTTTTTGCGTTGTCCATATTTAAAAAAAACGCTCAAAATGTATGTACTCAATATTTATAAATCGATAAATCGATGTTAACGTGTCGTTGAGAAACTGCAACAAATTTCATGCGAACTGCGCTTCGGAATCTCTCGAAACAAGGGTGACCCTCATTACCCCAGACTCCGTTGGAGTTGCGTGGTTTTGGCTCTATACCTATACATAATCCATATGACTGTATGAGAGATAGAGCAAGAACTCAAACCGCCGTTCTAGAACCATTGCATCCTACTATATATACCTGTATATATATATATATCTGTATCTATATAGCTGGGAAGATATACTATATACAGCGAAGCGAATTGCTTCCACCGGCACGAGCTCGAGACTCGCCGCGCTTGCTCGCGCGTCCATTGCATTATTCAATTCCGATCGTCCGCAATAAAGAACTGAAATAAGAGACGGCAAAGGAGCCGTGTGGAGGGGGTGAGGGGAGGGGGGGAACTCTGCACGCTCAGATCTCGCACGAGCGATATTTTCCTCACGGAAGCGAACGAGCGAGCAGGAGAAAGAAGAGCGAAAAGTTTCGGGTATGAGGAAATGCGAATGAACAGCGGTGGAGAGAAACAAATATATATATTTATATGCCTGTATCAGACAATTCTTTCTTTCTTCATCCTTGCCATTCTTTCATTCTGTACCCTTATGCACTCTCTCGCCGTATATTGTCATACATGTATCTTATCCGTGCCCGCACGATCCGTTGCTTCCTGTATGCGCTTTTTATCCATCGAATCGAAATATAACTTATTTTTTTTTGTCTTTCTTCGAAATAATTTCAACGTGTTGGTGGTCGACAATAAATTTAATTTTTTTATTTAGGAACATTCTTTGATTTTCATTGATAAACATTTTTTATTTTCATTGATAAACATTTTTTATTTTCATTGATAAACATTTTTTATTTTCATTGATATACATTTTTTATTTTCGTTGATGAACATTTTATTATTTTCATTGATGAACATTTTATTATTTTCATTAATAAACATTTTTTGATTTTAGTTGATGAACTTTTTTATTTTCGTTGATGAAAGTTTTTTTAATTGTAATTGATGGAAATTTAATTTATGTTTTAATCGAAGAGGTATCGAAGTTTCGATATCCGCACCTTTGAGCGTACTGCGAGGTGCCGCACCGACGAGAGAAAAAGCTCGCGATCGCGGGATCGACATTCCTTTCACGTAGAGAGATAGCCATGGAACCGAAAGACCCACGGGGCTCGTCCGACGTTAAATCGAACCTTTAGAGAAGAGAAAACGAATCTTCGCTGATTCGCAGAGGCAACCATACTCAAACGTACCCCAGAGACGGTAACCCGCTCTGCCCTCTCTCATCGCGATAAAACAATTGAAACAGTACAGAGCCATCGCACCCAGCAAGCACAGTCTAGCAAAGAATTTGGAAACAATGAAAAATATCGTGTCTCGCCCTGATACGAGAATTTCATCAGAGACTTTTTTCGTCTTTCAGCGCATTTGTTTCCTTTTTTTTTACTCAGGAACGAAAAAACGCTCCCTTAAAGCAACTATAGCGTTGCACAGTAGACAAGTGAGTGCTAAATGTTTACAATTGTTTATTCAAAAGAAGCATTTTTTGCCAGTGAAGCAATTTATGCATTTATTGCCAGTAAAGCAATTTATGCATTTATTGCCAGTAAAGCAATTTATGCATTTTTTATGCATTTATTGACAGCAAAGAATGTTGATTTGTATTGTGTGATTTGACTAAGAGAAATATCAATCACGATGGTCTCGCAAGAACAACGACTGGCAAATGCAAATTTCCGCGATAGTACGTTTGCGTTGGGTGTTTTTCGAGGTAAAACACGTGCTTTCAACACGAAACACGTAAAAACACCGTGGTGCATCCAAAAACATCGCATACGCGAACAAATCGCCCCAATCCGCATATAAACCAAAACGAAATACAAAATAAAAATAAAAATAGAAAAAAAAATAACGAAAGCAGGATAAACAGAGATGTTAAGAATACCGCAAAAACAACATAGATAGCAATGAATTGCGATACCTTCGATCATTAAACACTGCATAGACGATGAAAACGTAAAAAAATAAATTACAGTTTCAGTTACCGAGCGAGTCCTGGAACGAATTTTATCGAATTAAAAAAAGTGTTTTTTTTTTACCGGGAAAATTGCATTTTCTTCGGAAACGTTGTATAGTCAGGGGACAGAACAGCTGGTGCGGGTGGCGCGTTAACGATTCTCGCGAGCCGTAAATGTCTCCGTATTGCCTAACGCGCCGGTCACGCGGCGGTGCATTCGGCGGCGTGTGCGTGCTATTCATAGCTTTGTATGGGGCAATACCACGGTAACTGGGTGCAGTTGGAAGAGGCAGGATTTACGCGGGATTGTATTACCGCTCCTGGGGTGTACATTAGAATCGTCGGGAGCTTGGGTTTGTTACCAAAGTGCGAAGCAACGGGAAGTCGAAGCGGAGAAGAGCCGCGGGTACGTAACCGCAGCATCGCAGCTGCACGGTGTCACATTTTACAACGCCTTCGCGAGATAGCGTTACGACTATGGAGGCGTTTCTTCGTGTAGTCGCGAGCAACAACGGGTCGACCGGCTCGAGATCCACGAATGGAGTTTTCACGTCAAGACCCGAGATTTTCAACCCCTCGAATATACGAGCTTGCGGATCTCTCTTCGCAAGTTGTTTCCGCTTCTTCCTTACTCGAGATAGGCTCGCCGGTTGTGGGGTTGTAAGACTTGTTTTCGGTGAAGCTTTTGACGGGGGAACAATTAAGTGAGGGGTAAAAATAATAGGGCTAATAAAGCATTTGTGTTCCAGATGCATCTTTAAGGGCTTATTATTCGTTATTACTGAATTCGTTTCTTATGGTCCAAGACTTGGCCAAGTCGTATTTTGAATTTTTCACCTGCGGGCCTTTGGGTTAGACGAGGGACCCTAAAGCCCCATACTTGGCTGGTTGAAATTGGTACTCGTCGGAAGTAAGCCTCGAACGCTTGTCTTCGGGTAAGCTTTTGGCACTGGAAAACTGATATAATTTTAGCGTTTACTGTTTAGGGCTGGTACTTTAAAGACCTTTGTCACTATATAAAAGTCAGTCTTAATACCGGTTAAGCTTTTGGCACTAGAAAACTGATATCGTTTTAGGGTTTAGAAATGGTACTTTAAAGACCTATCTAAAAGTCAGTCTTGCCCTTATGCAAAGTTGCCCCTATCTAAAAGTCAGTCTTGGTTCCGGTTAAGCTTTTGGCACTGGAAAACTAATTTCGTTTAAGGGTTTAGTGTTTAGGGCTGGGACTTTAAAGACCTTTGTCACTATATAAAAGTCAGTCTTAATACCGGTTAAGCTTTTGGCACTAGAAAACTGATATCGTTTTAGGGTTTAGAAATGGTACTTTAAAGACCTATCTAAAAGTCAGTCTTGCCCTGATGCAAAGTTGCCCCTATCTAAAAGTCAGTCTTGGTTCCGGTTAAGCTTTTGGCACTGGAAAACTAATTTCGTTTAAGGGTTTAGGGTTTAGGGTTTAGGGATGGTACTTTAAAGACCTTTGCCACTATATAAAAGTCAGTCTTGGTTCTGGTTAAGCTCTTTGCACTAGAAAACTAATACATTTTAGGGTATATTGTTTATTGTTTTGAGATAATACTCTAAAGCCCTTATCTAAAAGTCACTCGGGCGGAAGGCTTTTATAGGGCCTTTGGGTTACACGAGCGACTCTAAAGCCCATACTCTGCTGGTTAAAACTCGTACTCACCAGAAGTCAGCTTTTGGAAAGCTAATATAATTTTAGGGTTCACGATTTTGGGCCTTTTGCCCTAATCTGAAAGTCAATCTTGCTTTCGGCTAAACTTGTTTCACTGGAAAGCTAATATAATTTGTAGGGTTTAGGTTTTAGGGTTTTGGGATGATACTTTAGAGGCTTTCGCCCCTATCCGAAAGTCACTCGGGCCGAATTTTTAATTATGCCCTCGCGAGGAGTCCAAAGGCCGTATTGTGCGGATTGAACGGGGCACATTTCGCCGCGGTTTTCGCCCCGTCGAAAAGGGGTTGAGACGAGACGCGGAATGGAGAAATGGCGCGACAGGGGGAAACGACGGACGGGGGGCGAAATATCCTCGACTATCCTTTTCATTCTCGTTCACTTCGCCCACCCTACGGAAATACTCGAGGGTCGAGGGCACGCACGGGCATTTGAATAATTATTATAATTAATATCAACATCGCAACCTCGACGAGGAGGGCGCGGCTGCGGGCTCGGTCCTCTCGCTGAATATTCGCGGATATCGGGTATCAAGCCTCGCGATGTAATTACGCTCGGTGGAGAACGCTGAAAGGAGAAACCCGCCCGAGAACAAAACCCCGTGCATCGAGTTCTCTCGACACTACGGAAACTCGCGTTCCACCAACTGCTCCTGCTGCTCCTGATATAACGCATATACTCGATCTCTATCGTTCTCCTATCGCGTGTCGTCTGCCGCGCTTCGTCTGGACCGAACCATTGATTGGATTTAAGGGTCGGATGAGCGGCAGGTCAGACGTTAATGTTTCCCATCTGGGTTTCGTATATAATGGGGTAATATAATATAATCGTTGAAATGAATATCAATCTTCTACCTCGAGGCATTAATTTTGTCGGGGCAATTTATTTTGGAAGTACAGTAGAACCCCGATTAACCGGGATGCTCGGGACCGAAATCGCAATCCCGGTTAATCCGAAATAAATAATGAAAGTATGTACGTCAATAAGGGCTAATGATACAACTTTATCTTGACTAGTTACACTGTAAAAAAATTGTTTGAAAATGAATTAACGATATTGGAAGCTTTTTTACATAAACTGCTTCTGAAATTTCAAACACATCTGCTTTGCAATTTTACATAAAATTTATATTTTGAATTAATGTTTTTGTAAATTTCAGCCAGAAGATTTGTAATTTTAGTATCTGGTATTTTTCACATATGTCACATATAGATACATGTTACAATTTTACTGAAAAAGAACATTAAGGTTCAATTAATGTAAGTAATGTTAGCAAATTTCAAGTCCCAGTACATTAAATTTACAATTTATTTTTACAGTGTACAATAATAAAAAGAAATGGACTAAAACGTTAAGAATACCGATGTAGTGAGCGTAGAGCGGGATATGCGGATCATCTAAAACCTATTAACCTACACCTATTACATGATTCGCAGATAAACAATTAAATAATTCTTAATTCAAATATCGTCTGGAAGACATACAACAAAAAATATCAAAACCTTCATCAAACCTCAAAAAAATAGAAATATTGAGAAGTAAAAAAAAAAAGATTCTCCTTCGAACGTTCATTTAATCTCCGACGTGGCTGTCTTACGGAATTTATCGGCTATGTATTCTTTATTTTCTAGTTTATTTTTTATTTTTTTTAGTAGGAAGCCAGTTCCGCATCTCGCGTGTAATAGAGAAGCGAAGAATAGGCAAAGTTATATACGCCTCTCACAATTTTATATTCTCCTTGGTACACGAGAAATATGTAGTTTAGCGAAAATTTCAAACCAGTTCGCTTGAATTTATGTACAGATTATACGGATAAGAGAGAGGGAGAGGGCGAGACGGAGATGAAGAGCGAGGGAGAATCATGAAATAGACTCACTGGTAGTAATGTTTCATTCGCGAAACGAGATTCGTTGCAGTCTCGTGTTACTGCTCCTCACAAGCCTTTGTGCCATATTCCTCGCAGCGCGAGTTTCTTATTCTCGAAGGAAGAGAAAGAGGACCGAGGGACGAAAGGATCCTCCCCGTCGTTCCGAGAAAGCGCAGTATCAGATTTTTATGAAAGAGAAAAAAAAATCCTCTTACATACTCCGCGCGCACCAAGCCCGCTGTCGTTTTTAATCCTCACCGAGTCCCTTATCATCTCGAAACATCTCCGGGAGAGTGAGGGGGAGTGGTCCATACAAACGCAGTGACGCGAGTTCTCCGGGCGTCGCTCATGTCTGAAGAAATATATAAAGAAATATAAAATAAAATAAGAAATTAAGAATTATTAAAAAATTTCAAGCCACCCGACGTTATTCCGTGCGAAACGACATTACCGAGTGATTTTTTTTTTTTTTTTTTGTGCCATCGGTAGCGAGTGTCCAAGCTACTTTCTTAGAGCTGAAGCAATATAGAGAATGCTGTCGAATTAAAAAAAAACCCGTCGCTCATGCCTGAAGAAATATATAAAGAAAATATTAAATTTAAAAAAATTAAGAAGTATTTAAAAATTTCATCTCACCTGACGTAATTCCCAGCGAAATGACATTACCGAGTGATTCTTTTTTACGTCACCGGTAGTGAGGGTTTGAGCTACTTTCATAGAGCTAAAGCAATGGCGTGCTGTCGAATTTTAAAAAATTCGTCGCTCATGCCTGAAGAAATATAAAAAGAAAATATAAAATTAAAAAAAAATTAAGAAGTATTTAAAAATTTCACCGCACCTGATGTAATTCCCAGCGAAACGACTTTACCGAGTGATTCTTTTTTTACATCACCGGTAGTGAGTATCCAAGCTACTTCCATAGACTTAAAGCAATGGCGTGCCTGACGAATTATATAAAGAGGTATAAAATAACAAAAAATTAAGAATTATTTAAAAATTCCATCTCACCCACGTAATTCCCAGCGAAACGACATTACCGAGTAATGTTTTTTTACATCACCGGTAGTGAGTGTTCGAGCTTCGAACACTCACTCAATGGCGTGCTGTCGAATTAAAAAAAAGAAAAAAAAATACGTCGCTCATGCCTGAAGAAATATAAAATAAAAAATAAAAATTGAGAATAATTTAAAAATTGCACCTCACCCGACGTAATTCCCAGGAAAACGACATTACCGAGTGATTCTTTTTTTAACATCACCGGTAGTGAGTATCCAAGCTACTTCCACAGAGCCGAAGCAATAGCGTGCTGTCGAATAAAAAAAAAAAAAAAAATACGAAGGAAACGAAATTAACGCGCTTTGTGTCTGTAAATTTCGCGAAACTCCTTTTGAACCCTTTTTCGGGGGATAACGAAGGGCCACTCCCCAGTCTGGAGATCGGTGTAGGTGTGCGCGGGCGCGCGGGCACGCGGACACGCAGGGTCGTTTGATGTATTCGCGAAACATAGTCGCGTCGACGCGGATAGGGTGGCTCTCTCGCACTGACATTGCTCTCTCATCCCTCTCGCGGGCCGGCCGGTACACCGGACTCTCGTCGTACATTCGTCACAGTCGTAATTGGATCACACGCTCGGGTATCTACAACGCGTCCGGAGCGGTCCAATCTTCCACTCAGGCGACACTCGGCAACAGTATATATGAAACGAACGAACGAACGAATTACCGGCACTATATACCGTACTGATTCGTTCAACGGCCACTGCCAATTGCCATTCAATTTTCAATACAGCCACTGCTACGCTCAATTTTACGTTTTGCACTTTGAGCGCATCCGCGTTCTGCGAAACGAAATAAAAAAATAAAATGACCAAAAATGCCACGCCCACGATACGAGGGGAAACAAAATGATTCTGTCGTACCGCGGGCTCTTTATACGTGCAATTTCTGAAGTTGGGCTAATGATAATTATAAACTTTCCCTCTTATTTGATTTTTTTTTCTTTTGATATTAGACCGTGGAACGAAAAATGTGCATTCTTAAATTTAAGCTTTGGAGTCAATTTCTTGATTTAAAAAAATATATATTTAAGATTCCGTTGAAAACGTGTAAGACATGTATACATTTTTTGTCTAGAATAAAATTGATTTAAATATCTTTACACTGATATTTAAATAATTGGATATTTTATACTAATCCTATAAGATTAGTATAGAATATCCAATTATTTAATTACCAGTACGAATGCGAGAAAATTTGAAAATAACTTACATTATAATTAATACATGATTTTAATATTATATTAAATATGATATAAGTTATTTTCAAATATCCTCGCATTATTTTGTTCAATGATTTTCTTATCGGATCGAAGGCAATTTGTATCGCTATTCGGACATCAACGATATAAAATTCGGGCCTGCGCGTATTAACTATACTTAATACATAATCCCTAATTCTCGAATAATAACGATGCGGTGTTAAGACTCGCATTGGAGAACATTCGTGAGAGTGCGAAGTAGCAGGCTGCTTCAAAATCCGACTGCAGAGTCGACCGAATACGTGACACAACGTCCCGCAGCGTAAGGAGCGAGCGAGTGAAGTAGCACGGCGAACACCTGCGCAACCCTTGAGGGCCGCTGAAACGTACGAACAGCGGTACGAATAACGCAGTTGCACCGGGCGAATCGTGACCGGCAACGCCGATTCTCCGTTGGGATTTCAACCTTCCGCTCCCCCTATGCTGTGTATCCCACAGTATATGCCCTACTAATAACCGTTGCGGACGATTCGACGCCCAGAGAACACGTCAACGATCTAGTTACGCATAGAGAAGAGAGCGCGTCGACGGGGCGAATCCAATTTGTCCTATCGATTAGGAAATATAATCCAATTTGTACCGACGAAAACGACTTTCCTCCCGGACAAATGGATTGAGTTACGAGGGTGTTTCACAAAAAAAAACAACAACAACCAAAAAGAAAAAAAGAAAAGGGCGAGCAAAAATTGAAATTGTCTCAATGCCAACTCGTGTAATTGACTTGTGTCCGCGAAGCTTTCATGAAAGAGCATCGTCGATGATTTTTTTACTTCCTCACTGAGGAAGCATTGTGAGGACGAAAATAACGAGGAAGCAATCTATTGCCCGGTAAAGATCCGTATGAATAAAAGATAAAAATCTCGAAATAGAAAAAAATTCTTTCATTAAATCTAAGTTTTATCTATGAGGAAGCAAAAAAAAATGATAAAAAAGAGGAAAGGATAGAAAGGAGATTTCTCCCGGAAAAGTGGATTGAGTAACGAGGGTGTTTTACGAAAATCAAAAAAGAAAGGAAGAGGCAAAATTGAAATTTTTTCATTGCCAACCCATATAATTAACTTTTGTCCGCGAAGCTTTCATGAAAGAGCATCGTCGATAATTTTTTTGTGAGGACGAAAATAACGAGGAAGCAATCGATTGCCCGGTAAAGATCCGTATGAATAAAACATGAAAATCTCGAAAAAGGAAAAATTCTTTCATTAAATCAAAGCTTTGTCTATGAGGAAGCGAAAAAAAATGATTAAAAGGGGAAAGGATAGAAAGGGCGAAAATTGGAGTTGGAGATTGAAAAAGTTGCTAGGACTCGTTTAGGTTCGTCCAGGGGGGGGGGACACGGAGGGGAAGAGCCTCTTGCCTTTCTTGCTCCTCGCTCCTCACCCTTCGACCCACTTTTCGACGGCCATCTTTGATGGCCGAGCGCGTGGACCCTTCCTCTTTTTTTATTTGTCCGTTAAGTGCAATCAAAAGCCCGCTCGCCGTCCCGGTATATTGCGGGCGTGGCGGCACACCCGACGGAATCATTGTGACCGAGACGGCTGAAATTCAACCGAGAATTATTACACATGGGCGAGCGCAATTTCGCGTACCTCGTCTTTAGGCTCCTTCGCCGCTCGCGCCGATGGATCGCCGACTGTCCCGGTATTTTGCACGCAAACACAGCGTAAATACTAAATATAATAATAAAATAATAATGGGGCAATCCTTTTTTTTATCTACAACACGCAAAACATATTTCTAGATTATAATCTGAAAGTACATTTTTTTTTGCAATACAATTTCTCTCTTTGAATTCTTAGTATGTGGTGAGAAAGTAAAAATGATTGTTTGTTTAAACGTCTATAATAATTCACGGAAAAATTAGGAGTATGAGAGAATAAAAAAAATAGTTATAGATTATTTAGAGTAGGTTGCCTTAATAGCTGTGTGAACTTAGCACCCGACTTTAAAAAATCAAATTTTTTTTTGGTGATTCTTAAAGAGTTTTGTATGTAGTTGATTGTAGTAACAAATTTTTCGTTTGTAGTAGCCCAAAAAAAAAGTTATGGGACTTTGAAAAAAACCCATCCACCTGTTTTGAAATTTTTTAAATCTGGAGGTCGATTTCGATGGAGAATCGTTTGTAGTTGATTGTAGTGAAAGAATTTCCGTTTGTAGTAACGAGGAAACATTTTTACAACAATTTTAATTTTTTTTAATTTAATTTTTTTTTTTTTTTTTACGAGCATTCAATACACTGAAAGTACTACCTCGAAAATCGTTTATAGTTAATTGTAGCAACCTGTATTTCGTATGTAATTCCTCGAAAAGTTACGGGGAGGAATTTTGGTCAAAGTTCTAGCTGCAGGTACGTTTTTAGTTGTGTGTAGTACGGTTAATTACGTTTGTAGTAACTCGAAAACTGATGCTGCATCGATATACTCGACGATCTGATTCTAACATCGTTTGCAGTACCGTTTATATCGTTTGCAGTACCTCGACGACTCACGAGGAGTCATTGCGTCCCGAGCTCTAGCTCCAAAGTCGTAAAAAAAATACGTAATACGTAATAAAAAAAATTTTACAATAATTTTAAATCTCCATTTTTTTTTAGTCATTCGATACACTGCCAGCACTACCTCGAAAATCGTTTATAGTTATTTATAGCAACCTATATTTCGTTTGTAGTACCTCGAAAACTCACGAGGAATCATTATAGTCCGAGCTCAAGCTCCAAAATCGTTTGTAGTTGTTTGAAGTACCGATAATTTCATTTCTAGTATCTCGAAAACTAACATGAAGTCAATATACTCGAAGATCTGATTCTAACATCGTTTGTAGTACCGATAATTTCGTTTGTAGTGCCTCGAAAACGAACGAGGAGGCCTTTATGTCCCAAGCCCTAGCTCCAAAATCGTTTGTAGTTGTTTGTAGTACCGATAATTTAATTTGTAGTACCTCGAAAACTAACGGGAAGTCAATATAACTCGAAGATCTGATTCTAACGATCGTTTGTAGCACCGTTCATTTCGGTTGTAGTACCTCAAAACCTAATGAGAAGTCATTATGATCCGAGCGCAAACTCCAAAATCGTTTGTAGTTGTTTGTAGTACCGATAATTTCGTTTGTAGTACCTCGAAAACTAATATGAAGTCGATATACTCGAAGATCTGATTCTAACATCGTTTGTAGTACCGATAATTTCGTTTGTAGTACCTCGAAAACGAACGAGAAGGCCTGTATGTCCCGAGCACTAGCTGCAAAATCGTTTGTAGTTGTTTGTAGTACCGATAATTTCGTTTGTAGTACCTCGAAAACGAACGAGGAGGCCTTTATGTCCGGAGCGCTAGCTCCAAAATCGGTTGTAGTTGTTTGTAGTACCGATAATTTCGTTTGTAGTACCTCGAAAACGAACGAGGAGGCCTTTATGTCCCGGGCGCTAGCTCCAAAAACGTTTGTAGTTGTTTGTAGTACCGATAATTTCGTTTGCAGTACCTCGAAAACTAACGTCAAGTCGATATACTCAAAGATCTGATCCTATTATCGTTTGTAGTACCGTTTATTTCGTTTTTGTTCATTTGAAAGTTACGGGGAGTGAGTATACTCAGAGTTCTAGCTCCCGGAACGGTTGTAGTTGTTTCTAGTATCCTTAAATTCGTTTGTAGTACCCCGAAAATTAATGTCAAGTCGATATACTCGAAGGTTTGAGCCTAAAATCGTTTGTAGTATCGTTCATTTCGTTTGTAGATCCATGAAAAGTTACGGGGAAGAAATATGGTCAAAGTTCTAGATCGCGGCACGTTTGTAGTTGTTTGTAGTACCCTTAAATTCGTTTGTAGTACCCCGAAAATTAATGTCAAGTCGATATACTCGAAGGTCTGAGCCTAAAATCGTTTGTAGTCCCGTTCATTTCGTTTGTAGTACCTCGAAAACTAACCGGAAGTCAATATACTCGAAGATCTGATTCTAAAATAGTTTGCAGTACCGTTTATTTCGTTTGTAGTTCCTCGAAAAGTTACGGGGAGGAAATATGGTCAAAGTTCTAGCTAAAGGTACGTTTCTATTTGTTTATAGTACCCTTAAATTCGTTTGTAGTTCCTTGAAAATTAATGTCAAGTCGATATACTCGAAGGTCTGAGGCTAAAATCGTTTGCAGTACCGTTCATTTCGTTTGTAGTTCCTCGAAAAGTTACGGGGAATCAATATGCTCAGAGTTCTAGCTCCAAGAACGTTTGTAGTCGTTTGTAGTACCTTTAAATTCGTTTGTAGTACCCCGAAAATTAATGTAAAGTCGATATACTTGAAGGTCTGAGCCTAAAATCGTTTGCAGTATCGTTCATTTCGTTTTTAGATCCATGAAAAGTTACGGGGAGGAAATATGGTCAAAGTTCTAGCTAAAGGTACGTTTGTAGTTGTTTGTAGTACCCTTAAATTCGTTTGCAGTACCTCGAAAATTAATGTCAAGCGATATACTCGAAGGTCTGAACCTAAAATCGTTTGTAGTATCGTTCACTTCGTTTGTAGTTCCATGAAAAGTTACGGAGAGGAAATATTCTCAAAGTTCTAGCTACAGATACGTTTGTAGTTGTTTGTAGTACCCTTAAATTCATTTGTAGTACCCCGAAAATTAATGTCAAGTCAATATACTCGAAGGTTTGAGGCTAAAATTATTTAAGTAAAACGATAACTAAACGATAACTAAAACGAGTTTAAGGGCACTACAAACGACTACAAACGTTCTTGGAGCTAGAACTCTGAGCATATTGATTCCCCATAACTTTTCATGGAACTACAAACGAAATGAACGATACTACAAACGATTTTAGGTTCAGACCTTAGAGTATATCGACTTGACATTTATTTTCAAGGTACTACAAACGAATTTAAGGGTACTACAAACAAATACAAACGTAGCTTTAGCTAGAACGTTGACCATATTTCCTCCCCGTAACTTTTCGAGGAACTACAAACGAAATGAACGGTGCTACAAATAGTGTTACCCTCAGACCTTTGAGTATATCGACTTGGCATTAATTTTCAAGGAACTACAAACGAATTTAAGGGTACTATAAACAAATACAAACGTACCTTTAGCTAGAACTTTGACCATATTTCCTCCCCGTAACTTTTCGAGGAACTACAAACGAAATAAACGGTACTACAAACTATTTTAGAATCAGATCTTCGAGTATATTGACTTCCGGTTAGTTTTCGAGGTACTACAAACGAATTTAAGGGTACTACAAACAAATACAAACGTACCTTTAGCTAGAACGTTGACCATATTTCCTCCTCGTAACTTTTCGAGGAACTACAAACGAAATGAACGGTGCTACAAATAGTGTTACCCTCAGACCTTTGAGTATATCGATTTGGTATTAATTTTCGAGGTACTACAAACGAATTTAAGGCTACTACAAACAACTACAAACGTACCTTTAGCTAGAACTTTGACCATATTTCCTCCCCGTAACTTTTCATGGATCTACAACCGAAATGAACGATACTGCAAACGATTTTAGGCTCAGACCTTCAAGTATA
This sequence comes from Ichneumon xanthorius, assembly GCA_917499995.1. Taxonomy (NCBI): domain Eukaryota; kingdom Metazoa; phylum Arthropoda; class Insecta; order Hymenoptera; family Ichneumonidae; genus Ichneumon; species Ichneumon xanthorius. Next base: position 14,388,382 of record OU824201.1, read on the forward strand.
TCGACTTTACATTAATTTTCGGGGTACTACAAACGAATTTAAGGGCACTACAAACGACTACAAACGTTCTTGGACCTAAAACTCTGAGCATATTGATTCCCCGTAACTTTTCGAGGAACTACAAACGAAATAAACGTTACTACAAACGATTTTAGGTTCAGACATTCGAGTATATCGACTTGACATTAATTTTCAAGGTACTACAAACGAATTTAAGGGTACTACAAACAAATACAAACGCAGCTTTAGCTAGAACTTTGACCATATTTCCTCCTCATAACTTTTCATGGAACTACAAACGAAATGATCGGTACTACAAACGATTTTAGGCTCAGACCTTCGAGTATATCGACTTGACATTAATTTTCGAGGTACTACAAACGAATTTAAGGGCACTACAAACGTCCACAAACGTACCTTTAGCTAGAACTTTGACCATATTTCCTTCCCGTAACTTTTTGGGGAACTACAAACGAAATGAATGGTACTACAAACGATTTTAGGCTCAGACCTTCGAGTATATCGACTTGACATTAATTTTCGAGGTACTACAAACGATTTTAAAGACACTACAAACGACTACAAACGTTCTTGGAGCTAGAACTCTGAGCAGATTGATTCCCCGTAACTTTTCGAGGAACTACAAACGAAATCAACGGTACTCCAAACGATTTTAGGTTCAGACCTTCGAGTATATCGACTTGACATTCATTTTCAAGGTACTACAAACGAATTTAATGGTACTACATACAAATACAAACGCAGCTTTAGCTAGACCTTTGACCATATTTCCTCCTCGTAACTTTTCATGGAACTACAAAGGAATTTAAGGGTACTACAAACAAATACAAACGCAGCTGTAGCTCGAACTTTGACCATATTTCCTCCTCGTAACTTTTCATGGAACTACAAACGAAATGATCGGTACTACAAACGATTTTAAGCTCAGACTTTCGAGTATATCGACTTGACATTAATTTTCGAGGTACTACAAACGAATTTAAGGGCACTACAAACGTCTACAAATGTACCTTTAGCTAGAACTTTGACCATATTTCCTCCCCGTAACTTTTTGGGGAACTACAAACGAAATGAACAGTACTACAAACGATTTTAGGCTCAGACCTTCGAGTATATCGACTTGACATTAATTTTCGAGGTGCTACAAACGAATTGAAGGGCACTACAAACGTCTACAAACGTACCTTTAGCTAGAACTTTGACCATATTTCCTCCCCGTAACTTTTTGGGGAACTACAAACGAAATGATTGGTACTACAAACGATTTTAGGCTCAGACCTTCGAGTATATCGACTTGACATTAATTTTCAAGGAACTACAAACGAATTTAAGGGTACTATAAACAAATACAAACGTACATTTAGCTATAACTTTGACCATATTTCCTCCCCGTAACTTTTCGAGGAACTACAAACGAAATAAACGGTACTACAAACTATTTTAGAATCAGATCTTCGAGTATATTGACTTCCGGTTAGTTTTCGAGGTACTACAAACGAAATGAAGGGTGCTACAAACGATTTTAATCTCAGACCTTCGAGTATATCGACTTTGCAATAAGTTTCGAGGTACTACAAACGAAATTAAGGGCACTATAAACAACTACAAACGTTACTGAAGCTAGAACTCTGAGCATATTGACTCCCCATCACTTTTGGAGGAACTACAAACGATATAAACGGTACTACAAACGATTTTTGCCTCGGACCTTCGAGTATATAAACTTTGCAATAAGTTTCGACTTACTACAAACGAAATAAACGGCACTTCAAATGATTTTAGCCTTAGACTTTGAGTATATCGACTTGACATTCATTTTCGAAGTACTACAAACGAAATTAAGGGTCCTACAAACGATTTTAATCTCAGATCTTCGAGTATATCGACTTCGCAATAAGTTTCGAGGTACTACAAACGAAATTATCGGTTCTACAAACAACTACAAACGATTTTGGAGCTAGCACTCGGGACATAAAGGCCTCCTCGTTCGTTTTCGAGGTACTACAAACGAAATTATCGGTACTACAAACGATGTTAGAATCAGATCTTCGAGTATATTGACTTCATGTTAGTTTTCGAGATACTACAAACGAAATTATCGGTACTACAAACGATGTTAGAATCCCATCTTCGAGTATATTGACTTCATGTTACTTTTCAAGATACTACAAACGAAATTATCGGTTCTACAAACAACTACAAACGATTTTGGAGCTAGCACTCGGGACATAAAGGCCTCCTCGTTCGTTTTCGAGGTACTACAAACGAAATTATCGGTACTACAGACAACTACAAACGATTTTGGAGCTAGCACTCGGGACATAAAGGCTCCTCGTTCGTTTTCGAGGTACTACAAACGAAATTATCGGTACTACAAACGATGTTAGAATCAGATCTTCGAGTATATTGACTTCATGTTAGTTTTCGAGATACTACAAACGAAATTATCGGTACTACAAACGATGTTAGAATCAGATCTTCGATTATATTGACTTCATGTTAGTTTTCGAGGCACTACAAACGAAATTATCGGTACTACAGACAACTACAAACGATTTTGGAGCTAGCACTCGGGACATAAAGGCCTCCTCGTTCGTTTTCGAGGTACTACAAACGAAATTATCGGTACTACAAACGAAATTATCGGTACTACAAACGATGTTAGAATCAGATCTTCGAGTATATTGACTTCATGTTAGTTTTCGAGGCACTACAAACGAAATTATCGGTACTACAGACGACTACAAACGATTTTGGAGCTAGGGCTTGGGACATAAAGGCCTCCTCGTTCGTTTTCGAGGTACTACAAACGAAATTATCGGTACTACAGACAACTACAAACGATTTTGGAGCTAGCACTCGGGACATAAAGGCCTCCTCGTTCGTTTTCGAGGTACTACAAACGAAATTATCGGTACTACAAACGATGTTAGAATCAGATCTTCGAATATATTGACATCATGTTAGTTTTCGAGATACTACAAACGAAATTATCGGTACTACAAACGATGTTAGAATCCCATCTTCGAGTATATTGACTTCATGTTACTTTTCAAGATACTACAAACGAAATTATCGGTTCTACAAACAACTACAAACGATTTTGGAGCTAGCACTCGGGACATAAAGGCCTCCTCGTTCGTTTTCGAGGTACTACAAACGAAATTATCGGTACTACAGACAACTACAAACGATTTTGGAGCTAGCACTCGGGACATAAAGGCTCCTCGTTCGTTTTCGAGGTACTACAAACGAAATTATCGGTACTACAAACGATGTTAGAATCAGATCTTCGAGTATATTGACTTCATGTTAGTTTTCGAGATACTACAAACGAAATTATCGGTACTACAAACGATGTTAGAATCCCATCTTCGAGTATATTGACTTCATGTTACTTTTCAAGATACTACAAACGAAATTATCGATTCTACAAACAACTACAAACGATTTTGGAGCTAGCACTCGGGACATAAAGGCCTCCTCGTTCGTTTTCGAGGTACTACAAACGAAATTATCGGCACTACAAACGATGTTAGAATCAGAACTTCGAATATATTGACTTCATGTTAGTTTTCGAGATACTACAAACGAAATTATCGGTACTACAAACGACTACAAACGATTTTGGAGCTAGGGCTTGGGACATAAAGGCCTCCTCGTTCGTTTTCGAGGTACTACAAACGAAATTATCGGTACTACAGACAACTACAAACGATTTTGGAGCTAGCACTCGGGACATAAAGGCCTCCTCGTTCGTTTTCGAGGTACTACAAACGAAATTATCGGTACTACAAACGATGTTAGAATCAGATCTTCGAATATATTGACATCATGTTAGTTTTCGAGATACTACAAACGAAATTATCGGTACTACAAACGACTACAAACGATTGTGGAGCAAGGGCTTGGGATATAAAGGCCTCCTCGTTCGTTTTCGAGGTACTACAAACGAAATTATCGGTACTACAAACGATGTTAGAATCCCATCTTCGAGTATATTGACTTCATGTTACTTTTCAAGATACTACAAACGAAATTATCGGTTCTACAAACAACTACAAACGATTTTGGAGCTAGCACTCGGGACATAAAGGCCTCCTCGTTCGTTTTCGAGGTACTACAAACGAAATTATCGGTACTACAGACAACTACAAACGATTTTGGAGCTAGCACTCGGGACATAAAGGCTCCTCGTTCGTTTTCGAGGTACTACAAACGAAATTATCGGTACTACAAACGATGTTAGAATCAGATCTTCGAGTATATTGACTTCATGTTAGTTTTCGAGATACTACAAACGAAATTATCGGTACTACAAACGATGTTAGAATCCCATCTTCGAGTATATTGACTTCATGTTACTTTTCGAGATACTACAAACGAAATTATCGGTTCTACAAACAACTACAAACGATTTTGGAGCTAGGGCTTGAGACATGAAGGCCTCCTCGTTCGTTTTCGAGGTACTACAAACGAAATTATCGGTACTACAGACAACTACAAACGATTTTGGAGCTAGCACTCGGGACATAAAGGCCTCCTCGTTCGTTTTCGAGGTACTACAAACGAAATTATCGGTACTACAAACGATGTTAGAATCAGATCTTCGAGTATATTGACTTCATGTTACTTTTCGAGATACTACAAACGAAATTATCGGTTCTACAAACAACTACAAACGATTTTGGAGCTAGGGCTTGAGACATGAAGGCCTCCTCGTTCGTTTTCGAGGTACTACAAACGAAATTATCGGTACTACAAACGATGTTAGAATCCCATCTTCGAGTATATTGACTTCATATTACTTTTCAAGATACTACAAACGAAATTATCGGTTCTACAAACAACTACAAACGATTTTGGAGCTAGGGCTTGAGACATGAAGGCCTCCTCGTTCGTTTTCGAGGTACTACAAACGAAATTATCGGTACTACAAACGATGTTAGAATCAGATCTTCGAGTATATTGACTTCATGTTAGTTTTCGAGGCACTACAAACGAAATTATCGGTACTACAGACGACTACAAACGATTTTGGAGCTAGCACTCGGGACATAAAGGCCTCCTCGTTCGTTTTCGAGGTACTACAAACGAAATTATCGGTACTACAAACGATGTTAGAATCAGATCTTCGAGTATATTGACTTCATGTTAGTTTCCGAGACACTACAAACGAAATTATCGGTTCTACAAACAACTACAAACGATTTTGGAGCTAGCACTCGGGACATAAAGGCCTCCTCGTTCGTTTTCGAGGTACTACAAACGAAATTATCGGTACTACAAACGATGTTAGAATCAGATCTTCGAATATATTGACATCATGTTAGTTTTCGAGATACTACAAACGAAATTATCGGTACTACAAACGATGTTAGAATCCCATCTTCGAGTATATTGACTTCATGTTACTTTTCGAGATACTACAAACGAAATTATCGGTTCTACAAACAACTACAAACGATTTTGGAGCTAGCACTCGGGACATAAACGCCTCCTCGTTCGTTTTCGAGGTACTACAAACGAAATTATCGGTACTACAAACGATGTTAGAATCAGATCTTCGATTATATTGACTTCATGTTAGTTTTCGAGGCACTACAAACGAAATTATCGGTACTACAGACAACTACAAACGATTTTGGAGCTAGCACTCGGGACATAAAGGCCTCCTCGTTCGTTTTCGAGGTACTACAAACGAAATTATCGGTACTACAAACGATGTTAGAATCAGATCTTCGAGTATATTGACTTCATGTTAGTTTTCGAGGCACTACAAACGAAATGATCGGTACTACAGACGACTACAAACGATTTTGGAGCTAGCACTCGGGACATAAACGCCTCCTCGTTCGTTTTCGAGGTACTACAAACGAAATTATCGGTACTACAAACGATGTTAGAATCAGATCTTCGAGTATATTGACTTCATGTTACTTTTCGAGATACTACAAACGAAATTATCGGTTCTACAAACAACTACAAACGATTTTGGAGCTAGGGCTTGAGACATGAAGGCCTCCTCGTTCGTTTTCGAGGTACTACAAACGAAATTATCGGTACTACAGACAACTACAAACGATTTTGGAGCTAGCACTCGGGACATAAAGGCTCCTCGTTCGTTTTCGAGATACTACAAACGAAATTATCGGTACTACAAACGATGTTAGAATCAGATCTTCGAGTATATTGACTTCATGTTAGTTTTCGAGATACTACAAACGAAATTATCGGTACTACAAACGATGTTAGAATCCCATCTTCGAGTATATTGACTTCATGTTACTTTTCGAGATACTACAAACGAAATTATCGGTTCTACAAACAACTACAAACGATTTTGGAGCTAGCACTCGGGACATAAACGCCTCCTCGTTCGTTTTCGAGGTACTACAAACGAAATTATCGGTACTACAAACGATGTTAGAATCAGATCTTCGATTATATTGACTTCATGTTAGTTTTCGAGGCACTACAAACGAAATTATCGGTACTACAGACAACTACAAACGATTTTGGAGCTAGCACTCGGGACATAAAGGCCTCCTCGTTCGTTTTCGAGGTACTACAAACGAAATTATCGGTACTACAAACGATGTTAGAATCAGATCTTCGAGTATATTGACTTCATGTTAGTTTTCGAGGCACTACAAACGAAATTATCGGTACTACAGACGACTACAAACGATTTTGGAGCTAGCACTCGGGACATAAACGCCTCCTCGTTCGTTTTCGAGGTACTACAAACGAAATTATCGGTACTACAAACGATGTTAGAATCAGATCTTCGAGTATATTGACTTCATGTTACTTTTCGAGATACTACAAACGAAATTATCGGTTCTACAAACAACTACAAACGATTTTGGAGCTAGGGCTTGAGACATGAAGGCCTCCTCGTTCGTTTTCGAGGTACTACAAACGAAATTATCGGTACTACAAACGATGTTAGAATCCCATCTTCGAGTATATTGACTTCATGTTACTTTTCAAGATACTACAAACGAAATTATCGGTTCTACAAACAACTACAAACGATTTTGGAGCTAGGGCTTGAGACATGAAGGCCTCCTCGTTCGTTTTCGAGGTACTACAAACGAAATTATCGGTACTACAAACGATGTTAGAATCAGATCTTCGAGTATATTGACTTCATGTTAGTTTTCGAGGCACTACAAACGAAATTATCGGTACTACAGACGACTACAAACGATTTTGGAGCTAGCACTCGGGACATAAAGGCCTCCTCGTTCGTTTTCGAGGTACTACAAACGAAATTATCGGTACTACAAACGATGTTAGAATCAGATCTTCGAGTATATTGACTTCATGTTAGTTTCCGAGACACTACAAACGAAATTATCGGTTCTACAAACAACTACAAACGATTTTGGAGCTAGCACTCGGGACATAAAGGCCTCCTCGTTCGTTTTCGAGGTACTACAAACGAAATTATCGGTACTACAAACGATGTTAGAATCAGATCTTCGAATATATTGACATCATGTTAGTTTTCGAGATACTACAAACGAAATTATCGGTACTACAAACGATGTTAGAATCCCATCTTCGAGTATATTGACTTCATGTTACTTTTCAAGATACTACAAACGAAATTATCGGTTCTACAAACAACTACAAACGATTTTGGAGCTAGCACTCGGGACATAAAGGCCTCCTCGTTCGTTTTCGAGGTACTACAAACGAAATTATCGGTACTACAGACAACTACAAACGATTTTGGAGCTAGCACTCGGGACATAAAGGCTCCTCGTTCGTTTTCGAGGTACTACAAACGAAATTATCGGTACTACAAACGATGTTAGAATCAGATCTTCGAGTATATTGACTTCATGTTAGTTTTCGAGATACTACAAACGAAATTATCGGTACTACAAACGATGTTAGAATCCCATCTTCGAGTATATTGACTTCATGTTACTTTTCGAGATACTACAAACGAAATTATCGGTTCTACAAACAACTACAAACGATTTTGGAGCTAGGGCTTGAGACATGAAGGCCTCCTCGTTCGTTTTCGAGGTACTACAAACGAAATTATCGGTACTACAAACGATGTTAGAATCCCATCTTCGAGTATATTGACTTCATGTTACTTTTCAAGATACTACAAACGAAATTATCGGTTCTACAAACAACTACAAACGATTTTGGAGCTAGCACTCGGGACATAAAGGCCTCCTCGTTCGTTTTCGAGGTACTACAAACGAAATTATCGGTACTACAAACGATGTTAGAATCAGATCTTCGAGTATATTGACTTCATGTTAGTTTTCGAGGCACTACAAACGAAATTATCGGTACTACAGACGACTACAAACGATTTTGGAGCTAGCACTCGGGACATAAAGGCCTCCTCGTTCGTTTTCGAGGTACTACAAACGAAATTATCGGTACTACAAACGATGTTAGAATCAGATCTTCGAGTATATTGACTTCATGTTAGTTTTCGAGACACTACAAACGAAATTATCGGTTCTACAAACAACTACAAACGATTTTGGAGCTAGCACTCGGGACATAAAGGCCTCCTCGTTCGTTTTCGAGGTACTACAAATGAAATTATCGGTACTACAAACGATGTTAGAATCAGATCTTCGAGTATATTGACTTCATGTTACTTTTCGAGATACTACAAACGAAATTATCGGTTCTACAAACAACTACAAACGATTTTGGAGCTAGGGCTTGAGACATGAAGGCCTCCTCGTTCGTTTTCGAGGTACTACAAACGAAATTATCGGTACTACAGACAACTACAAACGATTTTGGAGCTAGGGCTTGGGACATAAAGGCTCCTCGTTCGTTTTCGAGGTACTACAAATGAAATTATCGGTACTACAAACGATGTTAGAATCAGATCTTCGAGTATATTGACTTCATGTTACTTTTCGAGATACTACAAACGAAATTATCGGTTCTACAAACAACTACAAACGATTTTGGAGCTAGGGCTTGAGACATGAAGGCCTCCTCGTTCGTTTTCGAGGTACTACAAACGAAATTATCGGTACTACAAACGATGTTAGAATCAGATCTTCGAGTATATTGACTTCATGTTAGTTTTCGAGATACTACAAACGAAATTATCGGTACTACAAACGATGTTAGAATCCCATCTTCGAGTATATTGACTTCATGTTACTTTTCGAGATACTACAAACGAAATTATCGGTTCTACAAACAACTACAAACGATTTTGGAGCTAGGGCTTGAGACATGAAGGCCTCCTCGTTCGTTTTCGAGGTACTACAAACGAAATTATCGGTACTACAAACGATGTTAGAATCCCATCTTCGAGTATATTGACTTCATGTTACTTTTCAAGATACTACAAACGAAATTATCGGTTCTACAAACAACTACAAACGATTTTGGAGCTAGCACTCGGGACATAAAGGCCTCCTCGTTCGTTTTCGAGGTACTACAAACGAAATTATCGGTACTACAAACGATGTTAGAATCAGATCTTCGAGTATATTGACTTCATGTTAGTTTTCGAGGCACTACAAACGAAATTATCGGTACTACAGACGACTACAAACGATTTTGGAGCTAGCACTCGGGACATAAAGGCCTCCTCGTTCGTTTTCGAGGTACTACAAACGAAATTATCGGTACTACAAACGATGTTAGAATCAGATCTTCGAGTATATTGACTTCATGTTAGTTTTCGAGACACTACAAACGAAATTATCGGTTCTACAAACAACTACAAACGATTTTGGAGCTAGCACTCGGGACATAAAGGCCTCCTCGTTCGTTTTCGAGGTACTACAAACGAAATTATCGGTACTACAAACGATGTTAGAATCAGATCTTCGAGTATATTGACTTCATGTTACTTTTCAAGATACTACAAAGGCAATTATCGGTTCTACAAACGACTACAAACGATTTTGGAGCTAGGGCTTGGGACATAAAGGCCTCCTCGTTCGTTTTCGAGGTACTACAAATGAAATTATCGGTACTACAAACGATGTTAGAATCAGATCTTCGAGTATATTGACTTCATGTTACTTTTCGAGATACTACAAACGAAATTATCGGTTCTACAAACAACTACAAACGATTTTGGAGCTAGGGCTTGAGACATGAAGGCCTCCTCGTTCGTTTTCGAGGTACTACAAACGAAATTATCGGTACTACAAACGATGTTAGAATCAGATCTTCGAGTATATTGACTTCATGTTAGTTTTCGAGGCACTACAAACGAAATTATCGGTACTACAGACGACTACAAACGATTTTGGAGCTAGCACTCGGGACATAAAGGCCTCCTCGTTCGTTTTCGAGGTACTACAAACGAAATTATCGGTACTACAAACGATGTTAGAATCAGATCTTCGAGTATATTGACTTCATGTTAGTTTTCGAGACACTACAAACGAAATTATCGGTACTACAGACAACTACAAATGATTTTAAAGCTAGGGCTTGGGACATAAAGGCCTGAGCATATTGACTCCCCATCACTTTTGGAGGAACTACAAACGACATAAACGGTACTACAAACGATTTTAGCCTCCAACCTTCGAGTATATAAACTTTGCAATAAGTTTCGACTTACTACAAACGAAATAAACGGCACTACAAATGATTTTAGCCTCATACCTTCGAGTATATTAACTTTGCAATAAGTTTCGACTTACTACAAACGAAATTAAGGGTCCTACAAACGATTTTAATCTCAGATCTTCGAGTATATCGACTTCGCATTAAGTTTCGAGGTACTACAAACGAAATTAAGGGTACTATAAACAACTACAAATGTTACTGGAGCTAGAACTCTGAGCATATTGACTCCTCATCACTTTTGGAGGAACTACAAACGACATAAACGGTACTACAAACGATTTTAGCCTCCGACCTTCGAGTATATTAACTTTGCAATAAGTTGCGACTTCCTACAAACGAAATAAATGGCACTTCAAATGATTTTAGCTTCAGACTTTGAGAATATCGACTTGACATTAATTTTCGAAGTACTACAAACGAAATGAACGGTACTACAAATGATTTTAATCTCAGACCTTCGAGTATATCGACTTTGCAAGAAGTTTCGAGGTACTACAAACGAAATTAAGGGTACTATAAACAACTACAAACGTTACTGGAGCTAGAACTCTAAGCATATTGACTCCCCATCATTTTTGGAGGAAGTGCAAACGACATAAACGGTACTACAAACGATTTTAGCCTCCAACCTTCGAGTATATTAACTTTGCAATAAGTTGCCACTTACTACAAACGAAGTAAACGGTACTTCAAATGATTTTATCCTCAGACTTTGAGTATATCGACTTTGCAATAAGTTTCGAGATACTACAAACGAAATTAAGGGTCCTACAAACGATTTTAATCTCAGATCTTCGAGTATATCGACTTCGCATTAAGTTTCGAGGTACTACAAACGAAATTAAGGGTACTATAAACAACTACAAATGTTACTGGAGCTAGAACTCTGAGCATATTGACTCCCCATCACTTTTGGAGGAACTACAAACGACATAAACGGTACTACAAAGGATACCATAAACAACTACAAACGTTACTGGAGCTAGAACTCTGACCAAATTTCCTCCCCGTAACTTTTCGACGAATTACAAACGAAATACAGGTTGCTACAAATAACTATAAACGATTTTCGAGGTAGTACTTGCAGTGTATCGACTGCCCGTAAAAAAAAAAATTAAATTAAAAAAAAAATAAATTAAAAAAAAATTAAAATTGTTGTAAAAATGTTTCCTTGTCACTACAAACGGAAATTCCTTCACTACAATCAACTACAAACGATTCTCCATCGAAATCGACCGCCAGATTTAAAAAATTTCAAAATGGGTGGATGGGTTTTTTTCAAAGTCCCATAACTTTTTTTTTGGGCTACTACAAACGAAAAATTTGTTACTACAATCAACTACATACAAAACTCTTTAAGAATCACCCAAAAAAAATTTGATTTTTGAAAGTCGGGTGCTAAGTTCACACAGCTTGCCTTAATTTTTTGTACGGAGAAATTTGTAATCCACTCCACATTACGATTTTTTGTAAATCCTTGATCTTCTCTTGATAGCGATTTATTTTAATTTTTGATAAATCTGTAATTTTTGTCTTTTGTAGATCTGAGTTGAATTACGATTTTTATAAATCTTTTACAAAAAATTCGTAATCCACTCCACATTACGATTTTTGTAAATCGTTAATCTTCTCTTGATTCCGATTTATTACAATTTTTTGTAAATCCGTTATTTGTCTTTTGTAGATCTGAGCTGAATTACGATTTTTATAAATCTACAATATGCTATACTCATTTGAAATATACAACGATGACAGTAACGCTTCGTGTTCTGTCACGGTATATAACATTGAGAGCTTATCGTACGCAATTATCTCACATGTACTTCCCGATAGGATCGTGTTGTTGACCCAAATCCTTATTTAATCTTCTTCCGTATCGCCGTTATTGCACGCTAAATTACAAACCGTCCGCCACTTGCCATCGCGCATATCGCACCCAACGCGAGGCGCACCATCGAGTGTTTGTTTATCCGCGAAAAAGAAGAAAAAAAGCCTCATAATTTGCTCCAATCTCTCGTAACTGCGCACGAATGAGTTTAAATAATATGCCACGTAAATCATCGTGGCAGGTACGAAATTTCTGTTAAACTTAATATTAAAATAATATCTCGAGGGGTGAGGCGGCTAAGTGAGATACTCGCTCGGACTCGGAGCAGACTCTCTAATCTCCCCAAGTGTAAGGTATCGCACTGGCCAACGTCCAAAACTCTCCGAGCAGCCTTTGGAATAAAAAAAATATATATATATGTATAAAAAAAAATAAAAAAAAATAAAGCCACCATTATTTCGCCATTAAACTTTATCATTCGAGTCTCTGGCTCTGGCGAGTGGAAGTGTATACTGCAAGATGAAATAAGGGAATGGGGAAAAAGGGAGGGAGCGAAGAGGTCGGTGAGAAGCAAGGAAAACCCCCCGGGGCGACCCGATACTCTTTTTAGTGAATTAATTTCCAGCCGCGGTTCTCTGTTCTTAACTTAATGATCCCCGAGGAAAAAGTTATTTATTGGCCCGTGCCCTCGACGTTTTACCTTCCTTTGTTCGTGTCTCTCGCGCGCCCTCGAGGCTTTAACGGAAAGGAGGAAATAGTTACGTTTTCACTCGGAATGTACCGGGGCCGGTGATGGTTCTCTCTCGACTCGTTGCCACATCAAACAATTAAAGTTTAATAGTCGAAGAAAATTATGACGCTCGGCGAAGACGGAAGTTTGTCTCTTGAGCCCTTTATATTTTTCGGGGTGGGAGCTCTTGGGGGAGAGATGTAATATCGTTTTGGTCTGGTTGTTTTTTTATTTTTTTGGTTTCTGGAGATTAAGAACCCGTTCTTCGTGTTTGGGAGAAAACAGATGTTTAGTGTCCGGCGCAAAGACATATGTGAACTAGAAGATTTTTTGAAATCTTTGGAATTTACGACAAACGTTGAAATAATATCGTTTTAGTGTTGTTTTAAAAAAAAATTTTGGGTTCTTGAGATTAAGAACACTATTGATCGTATTTGGAACAAAACGGATATTTAATGTTCGGCGTAAAGACATGCAGAGAAATATGTGAACTAGAAGATTTTTTGAGATCTTTGGAATTCACGAAAAACGTTGAAATAATATCGTTTTAGTCCTGTTTTTTTATTTTTTTGGTTTCTTGAGATTAAGAACGCTATTGATCGTATTTGGGACAAAACAGATATTTAATGTTCGGCGCAAAGACATGCAAAGAAATATTTGAACTGGAAGCTTTTTTCGGATCGTCGAGAATTTACGACAAAAAACCATAAAAACAAAAGTTTTCTTAAAACCTTCGGGCAAACTTCGTCAATAAAATTGTTTTACAAATTAAATTCGCGGTGAAAAAGTTTTCGGCAACTATTTCCCATCTAGCATAAAGAGGTATACGTAAGGGATATAGAAAACATGCGCGGCCTTCCCGAGTTGAGGAAATATCGGTCCGACGAACTTTAACATGTTGCCGCTCCTCGCGTCTCTCCCCGTCTTCAGGGTTATTATCCTTTCGAAGTGGAAACATTCAATATTTACCCGCGGCATTGTGTTAGCTTTGCAACGGTTTCCTCGGGAACGAGGAGCAGCCCAAAACCAGAGGGTTTCCGACGCGCCCTATAATCTCCCTATATCACCCCGGAATTTCAATTCGCTGAAACACATTCATAAAAATTTATTTGCTTAACAATATATCCAATTTATTTAATATATAAATTATAATATAACATTTCTGGACGTTGACTGGGCTACACCCAGAAAAGTAATTTATTAGACGGCCACCGTTTATTCGGTTTAAGTAAAATATTTATTTGCTTTAAATAAATATTTATTTAAATCAAATAAATATTTAACTTAAACCAAATAAACGGTGGCCGTCCAATAAATTATTTTTCTGGGTGTAGGCGGACTCTAAAGACTGCGAGAGCTTTGCTTGCCATTTTCACTGTATATAGAGGTGAGCGGGGCAAAACGGGACAGTCGGGCAAAACTCAATTTTCCAATAATTTTTCGTTGTCCCATTTTTCCCCACTGTTCCATCCAAAAATTATCGAAAAATTGCCTTCTGCCCCTCAGTTTCATTTTGCCCCGTTCTCTCCTATGTATCAATATATAGATATATAGACATACATGAATCTTATTATATTGTTACTGTCGGACTAATGGTATTTACGTGAGAGTTGACGCGATTATCGGCACTCTATTTACCGCTTTACACTTTGTATTATATACTCGATTTTCTTTATAATAGACCTTTATTCTCGGAGCCCCGGTTGGACCAAACGCCGCAATATTGAAAGCTTGTTTTTGACGTGGGCCCTTTCATTTCGGCGACAGGCTTTTTAGTCGGTGCCATCGTCAGCACCAGATTGACTCTCTTTCTCTTCCTCCTTCTCAATATTGGTTTACTGCTTTGACCATAAATATCGGCGATGACGATGATAAAAACGGGCGACACGGGTTGTCGAACCGTACTTTGCCCAGACTATTATTTGCCCCTCGTACTACCTCGGATTTCTTTCTTATGCTACCTAATATAATTTCACCTAATATAACGTTCTACGTTTCTGCTGCTTCTTGGCAATCTTGCTTCTTCTCTTGAGTATTATAATAATATAATAATAATAATTATTATTTATATTATAAATATTATAATTGATACATTATAATATTATATAATATTATATAATTATATTTCAATGTAATTATAATATAAAGCAGCATCCGGACCGTTATTATGATTCTTCGTTTTGCCTTGTTTCATTTCTCTCACACCTCTCCATTTCCCCCGAGATTTATAACTTTGACGAAAATATTTTTCTACTCCTCCGAGCTCAGTGTCTTGCCTCGACGAGCGCTGTAACGTCTCCGGGACAAAAAAAAAGCCCCCATGTTTCATCGTATCACGTTGCGTGATATTTATCGTGGATCGCTCCCCGCGACTTACCGTCGCATGTATAATTTTCTTGTTTGTCGCTCCTGCGTTAATTCTCGGGATTTCGGTGATTTATCATATTCGTTTACTTAGGGCGATTTTGGATGGTGGGCCACGCTTTCTTAAAAGCGTCTTATTGTAAAAAATATATTGAAAAATTTATTATAATATTTAATTATAATATAGTTAAAATTGTTAATTATTAATAGTATCAATATTAAAATTTATTATAATATAGTTAATATTATTATTATTATTAAGTTCTTTAAAAAACGAAGAAAATCCGAAAAAAAAATTGTTCATGGACTAATAGTTTGTATGTTTTTTCCGATGATTGCAGATTGCCGCCCCCGCAGCAGCAGGTGACCGTGGGTTCGCTGGGAAGCGGCATGGGCACTGGTAACGGCGGTACAGGCGTCACCGGTGCACAGGGTCAACCATTGGTAATGCCCGGTTTTCCACTGAGGGCCGCCGTCGTACCCCATTACTCACCCTATTCGCCGTCCCGTTTTCACATCGACAAACGATGCCAGCACAGATGCTCGTGGAAGTGCTTCTCCGTCGCTCTCATTCTACTCGCTGTCGCACTCACTGCGATACTCGCTTATTTGGCTGGTAAGTCATATCTTAATAAATTTAATTGACACAAGCGATTTTCAGGATTTCTCACGGTCGCATCGTCCTGGATGATCGAGCGATCGTTATGTACATGGAAATAGAACGTTCATATTTGCGAGAATTAGCATCTTTATTTGCAAGAGTTCACATTTTCATTTGCAATATTTGCAAGAGTTCACATTTTCATTTGCCATATTTCCAAGATTGCACATTTTTATTTGTCATACAAGAGTTTCCATTTTCAGTTGCCATATTTGCAAGCGTTCACATTTTCATTTGGCATATTTGAAAGAGTTCAAATTTTCATTTGGCATATTTGCAATTTAGTTTACATTTTCATTTGCCATATTTGCAAGCGTTTCCATTTTCATTTTTCATATCTGCAAGAGTTCATATTTTCATTTGTCGTATTTGCAAGAGGTCACATTTTCATGTGCCATATTTGCAACCGTTCACATTTCATTTGCCATATCTGCAAGAGGTCACATTTTCATGTGCCATATTTGCAACCGTTCACATTTCATTTTCCATACTTCCGAGAGGTCAACATTTTCATCCACGATATTTGCAGTAGGCAATTTTCGTTCGTCATGTCTGCACTTTCGTTCGCGATATTTGCGAGAGAGCCTTGCAAATAAGATTGTGCATTGTGAGATCGAGTGCACGCGAGGCCGACTCGTCGTTCCATCGTTGCATTCGCCCCCGCCAGCTGCAATGACCCGCTCTTCTGTCGGGTTCAACGAGCCAATATCGTCGTGCGCTAACGACCACCGTCGTTAATGACGCTGAACATCAGCGATGCGTCTTAATAGTCGTTTCCTGTGCGCCGTTAGCTGCATGGCTGGGAAGCGAACGGGATCCAATCGTCTGCCCTTCGTTGCGCCAAAGTCAGTCTAGGAGGGGGGGGGCGGGGGGGGGGGAGAGGGGGTTCAAAAGTCCGTATGGACGAAAAATTCTTTTCCGGTAACTACCCGACTGCAAACTCCGTTCGTGAATCGCACCGTGAAGATTCGATCTCGGAAATTTATCCGTGAACACAAGCAAACACCGAGTGGAGGACACCGAGTTCGTTTCTGCTTTTTCTCGAATGGAGAACGAGACGAAAATAGGAGTTCTCGGGCGTCTCCGCAGGATCGAAGCGAATAAATAGAGTAGTGTATCGCTGGGAGAGGGCGACGACGATTCTCTGGTTGCTGCTCCGACGAGGGATCCGGGAGGGATTCACGAGGGATTCCCAAAGTGGATACAGGACATACGGGACAGACCGCTGTAGAGGCGATGCTCCGATAATCGTTACGGCTCCCGAGTCGTCTGTCCGCTCGCCAACGCGGACACGAGAGCCCACGTTCGTAAAACTAACGGCGACAGGAGAGAAAACTGGAGAGGGAAAGAATTGTCGGGGCTCGAGAGTTCGATCGGTGCAACCTTTGAGATTTTCTTATCGAGGCCCGACTGTCCGGCGATTCGGATGGGAGATGTAACGAAGAGAGACTTTTTTTTATGGAAGTGCATAAAAACGTGCATACAATCGAACCCCTTAATGTCGCATTGTACTTTAGACCAAAAAGGCCGGCGGATTCGTGTTCAGCGCGCAAAAATACGTCGGAATATCTGGCAGTTTATTTTTAAAAAAGAAAAAAAAATCGTCCAAAAATTGCAAGCCTACCGAAAATTGCATGGCCTTTCAATTGTTTGCGTTTTTCAACGCCCTCAAACGGCACGATAAAACAATTGTAATACTTCGGACAAGGTCCTATATTGTATATTTTCTTCCGTAGAACACAATGGGCACCACGGATTTTTCGTAGGTCCATTGGGGGCCGAGATATCGACCTTTGAAAATCACGAAAATCGACATTCATCAAAAAGTATAAAACTGAATTGTGATGAAAACATTTTTCATCACAATCGTACACGAAATTTAATATACCACATTTTGCATGAAGACTTCCAGTCCGCTACATTAAATTTCATAAGAATTTTTTTTTTAAGGTCTATTTATTGTGACGGAAATTTCCAATGGACCGTGGGTACATCCGACCACAATATACATGTGTGTATATCACAGAGCTAAGTAGAATAAAAAAGTCACCGGGAAATCCATCAAGCGGTGATCTCGAGCCCGGGTCGGGTAGAACACGTAGAGGAATATACGCAGCGTGTCGTCCGTAAGGGACACAAATTTTGTATTCTGCCCTCGCGGTCTTCCCGCTGGGCGCGGATATTCCGGAATATCCTCGGGACGGTCAAGGTCCTTGATGCCAATGGAGGGCACGTTATATAACGCGAAAGACGGCAGTCTCGAAGCTCCCGGAGTCTCACGAGGCTATCGTTTATCCTCGCTAAAGTAGAGGAAATAAATAGGATTCAACGTCCTCGCGAAGAAGGTTTGCGAGAGAGATGCGGTCTCCGCAGCATCGGGACGGCTCTCTGCTCTACTCCTTTCGAATACTCCTGCAATACGGTTTTTCGAACGTGACATAGGAAAGAGTAAGCTACAGTCACACACGGACACACACACACGGAATGGATGTTTGCAAAGATCTGGGTAAAAATGCTCGAGAGAGTCCCTCGCTCGTATTCCTCCTCCGAACTCTCCGAGATCTCGGACGAGGGTGAGTGCCGAGACGTGGAGATTGCAAATCTTAAAACCCGATTCGCCCTATCCTCGAGAGCCGAGCCAAAACATTATATATAGATAATGTTGAATAGATAATGCGGATTATAAATAAACTACACATAGTCTGCACCGTAAAAAAAAAAAAAATCGTATGATATTTAATGTACCGGACCGGAAGTTTTTATGCAAAAACCGGTATATTAAACTTCGTGCACAATTTGTGATGAGCAGTGTATTAAAAACATTGGAAATACTTTACTTTTCTTTACTCATGCATGCAAAATCCTCGTTTGCGCATCATTCACAGGCATGCAAAATGGCTGATTCCCGCACGATACGCAAATGCGATGCGCAAAATACTTTCACCGGTGCGCAAAATGCCTTCACCAGTGCGCAAAGTACTTTGCCCACTGTTACCATAGCGGTTGCTATGGTAACATCGAGGCGACCGAGGCGCCACAGGCATGCGCCATTGGGCATGCCTGTGAATGGTGCACAACTTGGATTTTGCATTGCCTTCGTAAAGAAAAATATGGTTCGATACACGAGGCCATCTCGTTTCTTGCGCACTGCTCGTTTTGGCCTCTAGTATCCAAATATACTATTTTCTAATTTACTTTGGTTTTACTATAAAAGCCTTTAATTTTTACAATTCGCTTTAGTTTCAATGAAAATTTATATTAATTTTTCATCACAATTAAATTTACAATGCTTTTTTACAGTGTAGACCATGCATGATCTATGCAGTTGTGTACACTGTAAAAAAAATGTATGAAAATTAATGAACGGTAACGGAAGCTTTTTTACATAAAACACTTCCGAACTTCTAACACATGAGCATTGCAATTTTGCAGTAAAATTTTTTTAGTATGTGTTATTTTTATTTTACAAAAAAAGAACATTAGTGTTCAACTGTTTGTGAAGTGACAAAATTTCAAGTTTCGGTACACTAAATTTACAATTAATTCACTGTATAAACACAATATTCTAATAACATCGACATCAACAATCATAATAATAACAACTACTATTATTATTATTATTAACGGGCTGCATGTGGCCTATGCATTTTTATAACAATAATACACACATCCAAACGCGAGCAGCGGATGATTCCGAAGATCTGTGAAAAAAAGTGCTCGAAAGAGAGCGAGGGACAAATCCTCTCTTCTATTCCTCGCGCGAACCCGTCCGAGTCCGGACGAGGGTGTGCGAGGTGACGTAGAGATTGCGAATCCTAAAACGCGAGTGGCCCTATCCACGAGCCTTAAGCGCGAGCCAGTTGGCTATATAGTTACCGCACGACGGATATAGAGAAGTAGAGAAGTAGAGTACGTATATAGACTCGCCCTCCCTACCGGCGGGCACCTGTTATTCCTGCATTCCGGTAAATCGAGTCGGGAATCCAATCTGCCTGTTTGCCTCGCATTCGCCGGGCGGACGTTTACGAATTCTAGCTGTCGCGCTACTTCGGTGGAAACTTCAACAACGCGCGTACGGGCGAAAGAGCGAAAGAGAAGGAGGGAGGGAATCGGAAAGGTGGAGAGAATGAAAAAGAAATAGAAGATGAATGTGTATGTGTGTGCGCGCACTGTATACTTGACACTCAAAGTCCTTTTCATCTCTTTGCCGAGAACTTTGCGCCACGATCCGCGGGAATCAATTTTGACGGTGTGAAAATACTTGACCAATGCCAGCAGGTCCGATATAAATTTCAAGGATGGGAAAGATAAACTGCCGTAAGGCAGTGTAGTTAACGTTGAACGTTTATTCTATTTTTTATTTATTTATTTTTTTTTTTTGCACGAACAAGATTTTTTCAATTTTGATACTTTAAAGCTAAATAGCGACAGCCGAAAATACTAAATAATAATAATAATAATAGTAATGATAATAGTAATAATAATAAATTGGTTTTATTTATGGATTTCTTCATTACAATCAGAATATCAGAATATAATATATAAATATGCTAAATATTAGAGCTTCAGAGTTACGAATTATAAAAGTCGAAAAAGTTAAAAGCGAAAATAAAACTTAAAAACACTTAAGTCAACGATTTGTAAAAGTTGACAACAGTCCACATGAGACTTGCTTAATATAATAATATAGTAATATTATTAATAATAATAATAACAATGGCGTAAATGCGCAAAAGGGGTGCGAGATTGACTTTGGCAAAAATCGTACGCCGGAAACTTTTGAGATACAAAGTTGCGAACGGTCGGCGCACCCTCTTCGACGTGTCCGCTCGAACGATAGCGGATGGAATCCACGGTGGACGGGGAGGAATTCAGAAGAAAGTAAGAAGGAAAGAATTCAAATTCGAATTGGGTTCTCCGAATACGTGTGAGAGGATATCGAAGCGAATCTTCTTCCGCTCCGATCGTTCACCGCACCCTTCTGGCCAAACAAGTGGTAGCAGCCGAACCGCCATATCGTCACACACCTCGCCCACGAGTTTCGGCACCCTCGACCGATGTGCTCGAACGACCATACTTATGGACCCTGTCCACTCGGCGAAACGCGAACCTCCCTCTATATATTCTATTCTCGTTTCGAATGAAATCGGCGGGTCAAAGGTCAATGATAACGGCGAACGTCCGAGCTTTTCGGTGTAGACCTCTGCGCTAACGGTCGAGATCGTAAGATAACGATACCAAAGCTCGGGCACGTGCCAATCGTCGAACACTTCCATGCAGATGTGATTTATTGCGAATTTCAGTATTAGGAATCCAATTTGACACTCGTAATCGTAACTACGAGCATTATTTGATGCACAGAAAAATGTTATATAATGTTGAAGCCTAAATAACTTTTTATTGGTGCATTTTGTTGAAAGACTGACAATATAGTGTCCGGAAATTGGTACAAGCATTATTTGATGCACAGAAAAATGTTATACAATGTTCGAGCCTAAATTACTTTTTATTGTTGCTTTTTGTTAAAAAACCGACAATATAGTGTCCGGAAATTGGTACAAGCATTATTTGATGCACAGAAAAATGTTATACAATGTTGAAGCCTAAATTACTTTTTATTGGTGCATTTTGTTGAAAGACCGACAATATAGTGTCCGGAAATTGGTACAAGCATTATTTGATGCACAGAAAAATGTTATACAATGTTCGAGCCAAAATAACTTTTTATTGTTGCTTTTTGTTAAAAGACCGACAATATAGTGTCCGGAAATTGGTACAAGCATTATTTGACGCACAGAAAAATGTTATACAATGTTTAAGCCTAAATTACTTTTTGTTGGTGCATTTTATTAAAAGACCGACAATATAGCGTCCGGAAATTGGTACAAGCATTACTACATACGCGACCCAATAATCGGAGAGTTCGACGAATTTGGGTCAGCTTTCCCCGCAGCTTATCCAGAGCATTGTTTCGCCTAAATATAATTTTTTCATTTATTCAATTAACGAATGGCAAAGGAATTCTTTCATTTAGTATGAACTAGTTGAGTTCGTACATCAGAATTCTCGAAATCTCATTGTCCGAACCATCGGCGATAATATAACAACGTGCGACTTATTTTCTTCCATAATAAAAAAAAAAAATATTGTATCTTTTTTTCAGTTATTTTCACAAAAAATTTTTTTCGTCCAATAACTGCTGGAATCTGGGGACGCTCTTAACCGTCCGAGCATTGGTACCTTACCTTCCCGCCCAGAGGCATACAGCCGAAGAGCGGGGCAAAACGGACCCGCGCCCTCCATCTCGGATGACACCCGCAATTTTTTTGTTCTCTCAGCGGAGTGCGAAAAATTGGTGAAAAATGGTCCGTTTCGCCCCAGGAGTTCCGCTCGGTCCCTTTCGCCGCCGCGGAAGCCGCGGGTCGCCTAACCAATCGGTCTTTCGGGAAAACAATGTCCGGATTATGTTCCGGGCTATACGACTTTCTGTGCCATTTCTTTCTTTGTCCTCTTCTCTTTCCATGTTCCGGCACTCCTTGGGTCCCTCACCCCCCCCCCCCCCCCCCCCTCCCCCCATACTGTATCGATATAATCGATATCTCCTTGGCGACAGAGACATAACGAGAATCTTTCTATCCTCGGGCCTCCACGGTTGAACGATTTTCCTCTATATTGAAAAGCTACTTCGGCGTAAATGCTACGAATGCGCCATCGAGTGCCTTCGCGCAGACGTCGATTATTATGTATCGGCTGCGACTTCTGTATCGGGAAGGAATGGAAAATGAGGAAATATATTGCAGATTGGACGAATATTAGGAAAAGTAAAGACGATGAAGATTATAATCGATCACGAGGCAATGGACAGATCCATGCGCTCGACTAAATTAATCGTCGAGTACTCTGAGGGGTTTTAAAAATAGCTGGGAAGAGCTCTTTATGGATTTTTTTATTTTATAATAAATATATTTTGTAATTATAATATATTTGTTAATTATATTTTACTTTAATTATTTACTTTTTTATTGTAATATATTTTCAAGTTCGTTAAATCCTTCGTGCAATTTTCCACATCGCGAAGGTAGAAGGTCATGCCAGCTCGCCAGGAATCAATATTTATGGACATATTTATACGTGGAATCGAAACGCTGCAATGTAAACGATACATTTATGAAGTCTATCGAAGGAATGGAAAATGAGGAAATATATCGTAGATTGGATCAATATACACATATAGTATACAAATATATGACGCAAAAGACAAATCTATCCACTCGACTAAATTAATCGTCGAGAACTCCGACAGATTTTTAAAATAGCGGCGAAGAGCTCTTCATAGATTTTTTAATTGTAAAAAAAAAATATATAATATATTTTGTAATTATAATATATTTGTCAATTGTCACATATTTCTTAATTGCAATGCATTTTTTAATTCTAATATATTTTCAAGTTCGTTAAATCCTTCGTGTAATTTTGCACAGCACGAAAGTGGAAAGTCGTGCCGTCTCGCCAGGAATCGATTTTTATCGACATTTCATACGTGGGATCGAAACGCTGGAATGTAAACGACACATTCTCGAAGTCGACGTACCCGTAACATTAAAATCGCGTGACTGCAATCGGAACCACATATTGTCCGCGCATAAGTACACAAAGTGCATCCCTTTCCGGTTTTACTCACGCGATATAACTCTGAGGGGCTGCAAATTTTTTATTGATTTTTAGAGAAAAAATAAAATAAAATAAAAAAACACGAAGCCGATGCTGAACCAGCTAGAAAAGTCACCTCGACGATTGCTGTCAGCCGTTCCGTCAAGCCGAAGGCAGCTTTTGCAAAAAAGAAAAGAAAAATGGCGACGGCATGGGAAACGGAAAGACAGTGAACAATGAGGGTAAAAAAAGAAAAAAAAACGAGATACGTTTCGCGTGTCTAATATCCGTGTACGATAGGCGCGCTGAATCGACGAAAAACGATAGCCGCGACAAGGAGGGAAACCCAATCGTTCGATGAAACCCGCGGCCACGCGAGGGCAAAAGTTTGCCAGGAATACTATATTCTCAGCGGGCCGAGATAGAAATCGATAATCCGCAAAGAACGTGTAGCCATATATATATATATATATAGATCTATATATATACATAAATATATATCGATAGAGTTCGATTCACGCTCAGGTTCTTTCCGAGCTGCCTACCTAGACGGGATGAAGAGGATAATCTCCCCTCGATAATCTTCAAATATATCAGAGGAATTTGAGTTCCGCGCATCGATATACGGAAAAACTCTTCGCTGTTATAACGTTATATCCATTTCAACGGAACGACGAGAAAATAATTGAAAAACTTCCGGCATCCCAGCTCGTCGGACCCGATCGGACGGCCTTTCCATCGCCATCCCCATCTTTGATCCTTCTCGTAGAGCAATAAACAACCCCGTTGAGCCTCCTCGTCGTTGGGAATTCCTCGAAAAAAATTACAATTTTTTTTTTATTGTTTCCGTCGCTCATTTTTTTCCGGACGAAAGGATTGGAATTGAAATTTTTCACATATTTCGGCGAAACTCGTTATCCGCGTAAGATCTCGACGACCAAAAGCGCCGGACTCGATCCGACGGCCTTTCCATCGCTATCCGCATTTTTTAAAAATCCTTTTCATAGTGCAACAAATGGTCGAGAATCCTCGTCGTTCCGAAGTTGAGGAAAAAATAATAATATTGTATTATTCCGGTTGCTCATCTAACAAACTGCATTTTTCCCGACGAAAGGATTCAAATTGCAATTTTTTCCATATTTCGAGGAAACTCGTTATCCGAGCAAAATCTGACGGCCTTACCATTGCTGTCTATATCTGTGAAAAGGATGAAAGTTTTCATCCTTTTCACAGTGCAACAAACAATCCGATTGTTCTCGAAAAAAAAAATCACTTTTTTCCCCATTTGCTCTTGGAACAACGTTAGTTTTTCCCGACGAAAGGATTACAATTGAAATTTTTCCCGTATTTCAACGAAACTCCTTATGCGCCCAAAACCTTGATAACCGAAAGCGTTTGGCCAAGAACTCGAACGAACAGCGAGGATCAACACCTCCGACTGCGTGACAAATTTCAACTCGACGGTTAAAGTCCTTCTCGAGTTATAGGAGTTTCAATTTTTTTCGGGGGTGTCGCACACCCCTGCACACACACACATTTTTCCAAACATTGATTTATCGACAGATTCATGTCCGGAATATTCCAAACACCTTTACAAAAAAAATCAAAAAAAAAAAATCTAAAAAAAGAGACGCTTTCTCCTCGAATAAGCGGTAATTATATCACAATTAATATAATACCGATATACCAATATATCACAAGAATAATTCCACGATATCGTCCGATATCCATTTTTTTTTTTCAATAATTTCCTCCCACCTGGAATTACACCGCAGCGAGTTACATTCGTCGCTCGTGCGCGAATCGTGTACTCGGTCGAGCGGCCGACACGCGTTATTTACCTTTCATTTAATCTCTCGCGCGCGCGTGCACTATACATATCACCGGCGTATCACCGGCTCGGGTGAGCTCGATAGCGTTACGCGAAATAAGGTCAAATTCACAGTTCGCTGCAACTCAATTTCAGT
Organism: Ichneumon xanthorius; assembly: GCA_917499995.1. Classification (NCBI taxonomy): domain Eukaryota; kingdom Metazoa; phylum Arthropoda; class Insecta; order Hymenoptera; family Ichneumonidae; genus Ichneumon; species Ichneumon xanthorius. Next base: position 14,414,205 of record OU824201.1, read on the forward strand.
GCGACAGTAGTTACACAACGGTCGAGAGAGTCCGAAGCGCGGATTCGGCCAAGCCGAGTTTCGCGACTCCCGATGGAATATATAGGGAGGGGGGGGGGGGGGGTGGGGGGGGGGGTGGAGGGACATCATATAGGAGTGTTGCATCGGATGGTTTCAGAGGGAGGTAAAGTCGAATACTGGAAGACCAAACTCGCGTATTCCAACTTTTCGACCGGATTCGTACTTTTTCACGGGAAGAAGAAAAACGAAGAGAAGCGAATAAGGAAGAAGAAGAAAAGTTTAACCGCGAGGCTATATCTCTCGCTCTCCTCGTCCCGGATTCCTTGTTCGAGGAACATTTCTCTCCGGTTCCCGGGGTCCCTCCGTCTATATCCGCGGAACCCCACCGATAAACACGAAATATCAAACTGAAAACCCGGACGGCGCGGCGGGTCTTGGGTGTCCCACTGTGGCGAGAAAGTTTAGTTACCGCCAATCGAATCGACGAAATCCTATACTGTTTTCCTGGGATAGTCGGGCATCATACTTTCTCTTCTGCGCTCTTAGGGACAAAAAAACGTGGAAAGTTCTTGAGATATTTCTTTCGGATGGTTTACGATGGAACGTTAGTTTCATCCCCCTTTTGCTTGTCCGTGGAGGGCGACGTGTGAATGACGAGACAAAAATTAGGTATCAATTGTGCAATGTGCAATGTGCGGTCGATTGTTCCATGTGCGATGCGCAATCAATTGTTCAATGTGGAATACGCAATCGATTCTTCAATGTGCAATGTCCTATTGAATGACCAATGTGCAATTGAATGAGCACCTTTCTTCGTCTTGTTTTTTTTTTTTTTCGAACGGGATACGAAAAATGTTAGCGATTTTATCTTTGGTAGGTTTTCCATTTCGAAATTCTGATTCTTGAAAATTTAAGGGTCCGTTGGTATACATCATAGTCGGGCATCTTACTTTCTCTTCTGCGCTCTTGGGGAAAAAAAAATTAAGAAAGTTCCTGCGATATTTCTTTCGGATAGTTTACAATGTAACAATGTTAGATGATTTACAATGGAACGTGCTATGTGAATGACTCGACAAAAATTAGGTATCAATTTTGCAATGTGCGATGCCCAATTAATTGGTCATCGTGCAATGCGCCATCGATTCTTCAATGTGCAATGTCCAATTAAATGAGCAATGTGCAATTGAATGAGCACCTTTCGTCGTCTTGTTTTTTTTTTTTTTTTCGAACGAGATACGAAAAATTTACCGATTATATTTTTTTTCCATCTTGAAATTCTGATTCACAGCGGTGAATTTAAGGGTGCGTTGGTATACATTATAGTCGGGCATCATACTTTCTCTTCTGCGCTCTTAGGAAAAAAAAGGAAAAAAGTTATTGCGATATTTCTTTCGGATAGTTTACAATGTAACAATGTTAGATAATTTACAATGGAACGTGCTATGTGAGTGACTCGACAAAAATTAGGTATCATCAATTGTGCAATGCGCAATGCGCAATCAATTGTCCAACGTGCAATGCGCAATCGATTCTTTAATGTGCAATGTGCAATTGAATCGGCACACTGCGAAAAGAAATTGTTAGATTAACCAAGGTGCGTTCACGCGCGTTCAAAGGCGTTATTTAGTTAGTACAATTTTCAATCGATTTTTAATCGACTGAAGCGAATAATCGTTCAACAAAAGAATGATTTAGTTGTACCAACCAAATAACAGTTTTGACCGTATCTGACCGCAAATTTTTTTAATTCAACATTTTTTTTAGCGCACCTTTCCTTGTCTTCTTTCATGTTTTTTAATTTTTTTTCGAACGAGATATGAAAAACGTTAGCGATTTTATCTTCGGTAGGTTTTCCATCTCGAAATTCTGATTTACAGCGGTGAATTTAAGGGTCCGTTGGTATACATTATGGGCCGGGATGATGGCGATCCGCGATTCGTGCGCGCGGACTTCCGGTTCGCCCCGAGGCGCTCCAAGAGGAACGTGGTTTCTCCCCGGCTCGTTCTCCCGTTCTCTCTCGCCGCTCTCGCTCTCCCTCCCCGTCCGGTTAAATTGTAGAGGCCGCCATGGGAAATCTAGACTATCCAGCGTTCCGCCGGAATTCAAAAGGATGGAGGGAGAAAACCCGAGAGCATCGCGCACCGGGAGCCGAATTTATATATCCGTTAGCAAAGCTTCCGTAAGCTCGCGAGGCCAAATGCCCGCTCCTACCGTACCGTAGTGCAGTTACACGCCGACCGTATATGCTCCGTATACTCGTGTCTGTTCGGCGTCCATGCCTGTAACGACCGAGTCGCGTGCCACCGAGTTCAACATGCCGGACGTAGCCTGACGCGCCGCTGATCCTCTCTTCGCGTTGGAAACTAAACTATTTTTCTCCGGAAACGAGAGCATTGACAATTGAACAAAAAAATCAATTATAGGTTTTATTCTATTAACGAAAGTGACTCCACCGAGAACTAAATTGAGGGCACTAAAATAATGATGTGCATTAAAAAAATTCATTGAGTTAGCGCACGAGAAGGTCGCTAAATTATTTCGATTACATTTTTAATTCCGTGCTATCGGGTCGGATATCGAAGATCTGCAATTTTTTTTTTTTTTTTTTTCTCGAGCTCTTCCAATTTCCGGTCCGAGACTGTTGCGCTTGGATTAACTGAGAATCCGGATTCTCGGGGAAACATTTTTTCGTCGCCGTTGCGTTGACGTTGTTAAAAAATATTAAATTACTTCGCTGTTATTAATTTTAAGGTCGATGTTAATATTGAAAGTATTTCGAAGTTGACGTGCCGGACGCGCCGCTGACCCACTTTTCACGTTGGAAACGTTGGAAACTGTTTTCCTCCGCAAACGAGAGGATTGACTATGGAAAAAAAAAATTAATGACAGAGTTTATTCTATTAATAAAAATAACTCCACCAAGCGTTAAATCGAAGACACTAAAATAATGATTTTCAGCAAAAAATTCATTGAGATCTTAATCATGAGAAGGTCGCCAAATTTGTTCGATCAAATTTTTCATTCGACATTATCGGACAGGATATTGAAGATCTGTTGCGCTTGGACCAGCTGAGAATTCGGACATTCGGTAAAAACATTTTTAGTCGCTGTGACGTTTGAGTAATAAAAAATATTAAATTAATTCGCTATTATTAATTTTAAGGTTGATATTAATATCGAAAGTATTACAAATATTTTTCAATTCTTACCCACTGTAGTTTCGCTGTTATCCGCTGTGTATCGAGAACCCACTTTGCCAAAATTGATCTTCGTTAAAATATCCAATCAATCCAATCACACCATTGAAAGTGTATCTCAAAATATCGGTTTTTTTTCTTGTTAATTTCCAGCAGTCAGTTCAATGCGACCCATCGACAGCACCAATTGCATCCTGGACCAAGACGTCAAGGCCGTCACTCACGAAAACGCTCATGTACACGACCCGATATCAACGCAACTTCCGACGGAGGGTGAGTCGACCGAACAATAAAAGTCTCCAAAATTTGCCCACCATCAAAACTCAATTAATCTCACGGTCGTATTAACATTTTTTCCCCACTTACAATAACAGTTGCGGATCAAATTGAAGATTCTTATTTTGACTAAACGGTCTCTACAAAGCCGTACAAAAATCTCTCATCCCATCCGGCAAGAACGAAGCCTTCAAAGAGATCAGAAATCAATTTTTCATTTCCTAAAATTAATATAAAAAAAAATCAGTCCTCAAAATTTAGTAGTAGTAAAAGAGATTTATTGCCAATGTTAATATTTACAGTCTTCTTATACTAAATTCTTTACCCAATGCTAATTGTGCACTTTGGCAAAGAGCCATCGACCTGGGTCCTTCAGCCCTCTTAACTCTCACTCCATGTAGGTGTTTTCGGCACCCTAATTCCATGTACCGGGATCATTTTCCGCGGCGCGCTACCACACCCACAATTATTAATAGAAAAATCTGAAAAAAATCATGGTTGATCCTTAGAATGTCCTTTTGAAGTGCGATCAGAAATTTTTCGGATATTGTTATTTAAACAAGAAATATTTAAACAAGAAATATTTAATCAAATATCAAGCAATGCGCGGAAAAAACGCTTATTTCCGTGGACAAAAACGACCCCCCTACATGGAGTGAGGGTTAAAATTGATTACCCAAAATAAAATGCATTCCGTATGTCTTCCACCGAATCTGATCGCCTCTTCTTTAACGATCTCCTCAGAGTCCCTGCCAACGAGTACGGCGGAGCATTCGAGTTCGTCGGACAACGCCGGTGAGCAGCAGAGCGATCCTCAGATCCAGCAGTCGGCCCAGCAATGGCCCGCCGTATTGGAGCTCCAGGCTTACAACGTCGCTCACTCCGCCGTAATACCGCCGTATCACTTCTGGAACTCGGAATTTCGCAACAAACAACCGGCTTTCATAAGGCTTAACCTGACGTTGCCGTGGGGCGCAAACTTCGCCGTTTACGGGAGACGCAACGTCGCCCCGAGTGTGACGCAGTACGACTTCGTTAAGTTCGTAAAGGGTGGCCGGGTCGATCACAGGTTGAAGAGGCAAGTTCGTCTCGGGGCGGTCAGTTTCATGGAGGATTCCGGCGGTCGTTTTGAGCGGAACGATGATTCGAGGCTCGACGAGAGGACGGAGGTCGAGAGCGAGCAGCCGGTCGGTTATCAGCACTTTCTCGTAAAGAGAACGATATCCGAGCCGATGCTGGTCAACGTCAGCCTCCTTCAGTATCTCGATACCGGTCGTTGGTTCCTGTCGGTTTACAACGACGAGTTGCAGTCTTACAAGGTCACGCTGATCGTCACCGAGGCGGAGGGAGTCTCGACGACTTGTCCGAACGACTGCAGCGGACGTGGCTCCTGTTATCTTGGCAAGTGCGACTGCATCGACGGTTATCAGGTGAGTCGAGCCATATCGGCCGGAAGAGTCATCGATGCGATGCCCGTCGACCGCAGATGTAATGCAATCTATCTGTATTAGAAGAAAGTAGATAAAAGCTTTTGCCTCTCGCGTCTAGACGGATCGATCGATTTAATCAAAATTTACTGGCTATGTTCGGATTAAGAGATTGTCTATGGAAAATGTCAATATTGAATTGTTTAATCCGATAAACTTAATACAGCGATCATTCACCTTTACACCGTTGTACCGCCGTACCGCTGTACTGTTGTACCGCTGTATACTGATGTACCGCTGTATACTGATGTACCGCTGTATACTGATGTACCGCTGTATACTGATGTACCGCTGTATACTGATGTACCGCTGTATACTGATGTACCGCTGTATACTGATGTACCGCTGTATACTGATGTACCGCTGTATACTGATGTACCGCTGTATACTGATGTACCGCTGTATACTGATGTACCGCTGTATACTGCTGTACCGTTGTATACCGCTGTACCGTTGTATACCGCTGTACCGCTGTATTCTGATGAACCGCTGTATACTGCAGTACCGCTGTATACTGCTGTATCGCTCTATACTGTTGTAACGTTGTATACTGCTGTACTGCTGTACTGCTGTACCGCTGTACCGCTGTATACTGCTGTACCGCTGTACCGCTGTATACTGCTGTACCGCTGTATACCGCTGTACCCCGCTATACCCCGCTGTACTGTTATACTATAACGAATAAGCGTGAGCAAAATAGTACATTTCGATACGAGTGCGAAAAAACTTTTTCTGACGAATGTGAGTTTGCAGCACGAGCCGAACGCGAGTGTTGCAATCACACGAGTTCAGAAAACGTTTTTCGCACGAGTATCGAACAAAATTTTGTTTCACAAGGTGTGAAAATGGGGGTTTTCGCACGCGAAGCGGGCGAAAAAACCGCCATTTTCCCACCGAGTGACATAAAGATCTTTTTGTTATCGCGAAGACAAATCTTCCTCGGGGAGGACGATAAAAATTGTTTTCTCGTTAACTTTTTTCCGCAAGGCTCCACAATACAATGCTACAACAAATTTCTTCCAGGGTCCGGACTGCAGCAAAAGTGTCTGTCCGGTATTGTGCTCGTCTCACGGACAATACGGCGGCGGTGTTTGCCACTGCGAGGACGGTTGGAAAGGCGCCGAGTGCGACATACCACTGAGCGATTGTCAAGTTCCCGATTGCAATCAGCACGGTCAATGCGTCCGTGGCTCCTGCGTCTGTATACCGGGCTGGAAGGGTCCGTTCTGCGCCGAACGTGAGTAACAGTTCTCCGAACGCTCGGAATCAAAGGATTTATACTTTCGACTCTCAGCCGACGATCTATCAATAACCCGTTCCGCAAATTCACTTCTTATTCCGTCGACGCTCCGCAAATTCACGCGCGATGCACGAACTTTGAGCACATCGGCTCGGCCCGGTGTTTATTCAATTTCGGTATCGCCGAACTCCGGCACACTCGAAACTTCCACTTCTATTCCCGCGCCGGATATTATTTCTTCATATTCGTCGGTGAGCTCCGTTAATAACCCGCTAATTCAAGCGCACGTCCTGTTTGCCGTATCCGTTTATCTCCCACCCGCGCTCCGTTTTACTGCGAAACGTCAAAAGGATATTCGCGAATATCAGTCGAGCCCGGAGCGAGAGCGTCCGGTTCGTATCCGGGAGTACAGCGAAACACTGTGCGTACGGTGGAGAAACCGACGGGGAAGGGAAACCGTCCAAGACCTATAATTAATGCATCTCGCGCGAGAGGCCACGAAAGCCGCGGACGGCGGCGAATTTACATACGAGCCGACGACAACCAAACTCCGGACGCATCCGCGTCGGCTCTTCTGCCTCTTGCGAGACGATATCTTCCGTCCGGACCGCCGGAATTTCTGCCGGCCGTTTCCGTTGATTTTACCCGTGGAATTAACGCGACCGAAACGACCGGGACGATCGCGATTGTCTAGGAATTCCGCGACGAGATCGTCGCCGGGTAGATCGGGATTTGCACACTGCGAAACGTGACTAATGTGTCAATCCGCGGAATTCCATATCGAAGACAATCTCCGTCTGTCTGGAGAATTAATGGCCACCGGTAAATTGGGAAGAGCTCTTCGAGGTGGGTGAGAGAGTGCGAAGCGAGCGGGAAGCCAGCGACGATGAGTCCTGGGGGGACCGTTGAGACACTTTGGAAATAAGTTTGATTCGGCAAAAGATCCGGGTGGGCTATAGACTTTCACGGGCGGAGACCGGACTGAAGAAAGACCGCGAAGATTGGAGAATTTTAGAGGCGATTGTTCCGAAAGCATAATTTAAAAAGTTGGTCCATTCATTTCGGTCTGGCCGGTAATCAGAAGACTGGTTAGACGCGCCGCCTCCTCGCGCGACTCGTCGAAATTTCACGGGGTGGAATAGATATATGAAGCTTCGGGGAAGATAGATCCGAAAGTTTTGGGAGTTATCTTTGGGACACTCGTGTCACGTCGATCTTCGGGTCCGAACGGAAGAGCGGACGGCGAGGGACCGAAAGACGGAACGGGGCAATCGCTCTTTGAGGAGATAATTAACGATAGGATATACCGAATTAACTTCATAACGGGAGAGATCGGACGGGAGAATGGGAGAATCGGGACGGGCTGCGAAGATGATGAATAGCTGATTTTATTGGAAACTCGCGTCGGCGCGGTGCGGAAGGTTTTTAATTATTATTTGCGATAGTTCCATGGATATGAAATTTGATCATTTTTTATGTATTTTGGACAAGCGGTGTTTGGGTGCGCGAACCGTCACGGTCGATGCGTTTTGAAAATTTTATTATATTCCGGAACTAGTCCATTATGGACATTTTCATTTTGGGGCAGTTTGCCGTATGTTTTTCACATAGGTATGCATTGAAGAAAATATTATTTTTATAACTCATGTATGAAAAGTTCTACTTTTCGTGCCTGCCGAGAGTGGTGAAAGTGGCGCTTTACGCACATCGGTTCAATCTAACTTTACGCACGCTGGAGCGTGCGTAAAGTTTCAATTCGTTACAAAAAGTTACAGTTCGTTACAAAAAGTTACAGTTCGTTACAAAAAGTTACAGTTCGTTACAAAAAGTTACAGTTTGTTACAAAAAGTTACAATTCTTTACAAAAAGTTACAATTCTTTATAAAAAGTTACAATTCTTTACAAAAAGTTACAATTCTTTACAAAAAGTTACAATTCTTTACAAAAAGTTACAATTCTTTACAAAAAGTTACAATTCTTTACAAAAAGTTACAAAAAATACTATGCGATAGTATTGCGTTGTAGCGAACATTATACTTTACCGCACTTGTACTTGGAAACGGCCTGAAGTGAAATGGCAAATTGCCATTTCACTTCAGGCGTATATTTCCGTGTTAAATGTTAAGCTGGGGATAAAAAAAATTTACGATTCAGGATCATAGGTCGCAAATTACTAAAATCAATAATTAATTTTCTTGGGACCTTTTTTATTCAGCCGATTGTCACGATCCGAACTGCGGCGGCCACGGCGCATGCGTCGCTGGTAAATGTTACTGCAAGGCCGGCTGGCAGGGCGAGAGGTGCGACCAGGTTGATCAGAGAGTATACAAGTGTCTGCCCGGTTGTTCGGACCATGGAAACTACGACTTGGAAACGGCCTCGTGCGACTGCGAGGAACACTGGACCGGCGTCGATTGTTCGCAGCCGAGCTGCGACCTCAAGTGCGGGCCGCACGGTTCCTGCGAACAGGGCCGTTGCAAGTCAGTAACAATTTTTAGTCATTTTTTTTTGTACTTTGTTTTTCACAAAAATGGTGTTTACAACAAAAATTGATACAATTTCTATTTTTATTTTTAGATGCCACGACGGCTGGACGGGCACTCAGTGCGATCAGAAGCCCTGCGATCCTCGATGCGCCGAGCACGGACAGTGCAAAAACGGCACTTGCGTATGCAGTCAAGGCTGGAACGGCAGGCATTGCACCCTGCGTGAGTCGAACGATAAGAAAAAAAATTTTAAATAAAAATTATCAACATTTATTTAATTTTGGGCAGAATTGAGATTATTGTTTTTTTTCTTTCGGACTAATTTCAACAGCCGGCTGCGAGAACGGATGCAGCAGGCACGGACTCTGCACCCTTCAGGACGGAGAGTACAGCTGCGAGTGCTCTACCGGCTGGGCAGGCAGGGACTGCAGTATCGGTCTCGAGATGGAATGCGACGACGAGATCGACAATGATCAGGGTGAGCCTTTCGATTCGCCATATTTGACGCATTCGAGATAAAAAAAAAGAAAAAAACTGGATACATTTTTTTTCCGAAAAAGTACTCATCATAAGAAAAAGCAGGAGTGAAATCCGATTCCTGGTTTTTTGTTCAAATTTTATTTTACCGAATATTCGCATCAGACATTTTTTTTTTTAACAGGATGCATTTTTTTAGTTTCTCATCCTGAGAAAAGATGGGAGTGAAAACCGACTCTTGGATTTTTTATTTTATTTTACCGAACATTTGCATCAGACATTTTTTTATCGACACTGATTTTTCATAATAATTCCGAAAATAAATGAACAAAACGGTAAAAAAAAGGTTTTAACAAATAATCAGACAATCTTTTAGTTCTCATGTTAAATGAATTCGTTGACGTTTTTTTCAGATTTTTGTCGTTTCAGGAAACAATGAAATTCCGAGCGAATCAAAGTTTAGGTTCGTTAAGAAATGCTTAATGAAATATAAATAATTTTTTTTCCTATAGACGGAATGCTCGATTGTTCGGACAGCGAGTGTTGCACGCACTCGGCGTGCGCGGAGAATCTGATGTGTCTCGTCAGCAGCGACCCCGTGGAGGTCCTCCTGCGAAAGCAACCCCCGAGCGTAACGGCCTCGTTCTTCCAGAGAGTAAAGTTTCTCATCGAGGAGAAGAGCGTGCAGAGCTACGCCCACACGGACGAGTACAGTGAAAGGTAGGATCGGCATTGCACTATCAAATGAAACGAATATCTCGCGAAATTTTCAAGAAAAAAAAAAAATTACACCGGAATAATATCGAGAGATGAAAAAATATATATATATATATGAGAGAAACAAAATGGATAATTAAGGAGAGAAAAAAAGGGAAAACAACGTAAGAAGGAATGACAAGGTCGTGGCTCAGGCATTTCAGAGTACTTGGAAAGCGAAAAAAAAGTACGATAAGCTCGCGCGAATACTGCCGATCGCAATCCGACGTCGGACATCTCGAGAGGTTTACCGATTCAACACGATTCGTAAGACGAAAAATAACTCTTCGTACGAAAAATAATGGTAACGATGATAGTGATAATATTTAAGCAACAAAAATCCGGACATCGTTGCACGAAACGGCAAGAGCTAGCAGAATTTCTCGACCGTTCTCTGCCTTACCGACTGTCGATAACAAACTTCGATTTTGCGGTGGCCCGGCTTAAAAGCGTCTGTAAAAATATTGATAGAGAAAATGAGGTTGTAAAAATAAAAAGAGAATATCGATTCACCTTCCGCGATAAGGTCTATTTCTATCGAATTCCAGTCAGAGATCGGCACAGCTAATTTCGGATACTCGATTTTTGAGAGGTCGACATTTGATTTATCATATGAGGCATTCTATATCAATTCAGCCACCAAAAAAAAGTCTCACCACCTTTTCGAAAAATCAAGTTCCGTGGTTGCAATAAATGCAGCAAATTTCAAATTGTTTTTTTAAAAAACCTTCTATTTTTATTTAATCTGCAAAAACTCGGGGACGATTAACCGTATCAACAACTCTAAAAACGAAAGTGTGTGGTTTGCATGGCCCACAAGAAAAATTACAGATTAAAAGGAAAATGAAAATGTTGAAATTTAGTGCATCTATTGGAACGCCTGAACCTGATTATTAGAAATTTGTTGGGATTTTTTTGGGTGGTTCAATCGATACGAAATGCCTCATATATACAACCGTGCATGCGTGCAATCAGGGACGGGATTTTATCAAAGGAATCATCTTCGCCGATCTATGATGCCAATAAATAAAAATAAAAAAATCGAGTTTCAGAAAAATCGGCAAAAAAAAAGAAGTGCATTGCTGAAAACTGGCGATACGCAAATCCCGAGGTCCGATAACAGAAGGACGGAGGGGCAAAAAAGAGAGCCCGGTGCGGCGGAGAGTTTCGATTGCGATCAAATTAAAATCGGTGAATCGGTATCTTGTTTGATAATCGCGAATTCTCTCTCGGCCGTAGCTTTGCCTGGTTTCCGGCAATGAAAAAGCCTACAAAAAAAGAAATATATAAAAAAAAAAAAATAACCCTACCGGAAACGAGTGGAGTCGGAAGATGGGGAGAGGAAAACGAGAATTCCAGCTTTGTGAAGCGATCGGTAGCGGTGGAAATAAAGGGAAAAAACGTATTGCCCAGCCGGGCTATCTCGGTCGGGCGCCCGACGCGCGGGGCACGAGAGGCAAAAACCCCTCAGCGAGCCGACGGTCAAGTGGCAACGACTTCCGGTCTGCTGACTTTTATTTAAAGCGGAGTAGAGTTTCGCGAGTTCGACGTACGAAGGTCGAACGAATCGCTGTCGAATCGTCGAAACAGCCTCGAGGTCCGTCGGGTGACAAACTCGGTCGAATTGCCAACGACCAAAAACACCCAAAAAAAAAACATCGAAAATCCTTTTTTCCCAGTGTTTTACCCACCACTTCTCCCTCCCCCGAATGCCAGGTGCATCGACGATCGCCTCGGTAACGCTCTGCCGACCGAAGGACTATCTCGTCTCGTCGCACTCTTTCCACGTTTCAGAATTTATATACATATATACGCATATTTTTTTTATCTTTAGTAGGACACTTATGATCCTTGTATTTTTTCACGTCTGCAACGCGAGTCGTCCGCTCTCTCGTATACAGTATTGATTTTATTTAATTAATCTAAAGTGGAGTGTCCTTTGGTCATTGACACATTATCGATTTAAACTCGTCTTGCCGACTGACAAACAGGAGGATAAAAAAATTTTATTCCATTTTTTTAATGCTTCATTAATGCTGTCGTTAATTTCTTTTCCGTTAGTCGAAGATATTTTTATAAAATATTATCGAAAAAAAATATATCCGTGTTGATGAATAAAAAAGTTCAATTAAAAGTCCTCACACGCTAAAACAGTTACTCGCAGCAAGAGACAAATATATCGAAATATTCACGTTAGCATAAAAAAGAAGAAACAAATTCCGATATATGGGATAAAAATGAACTGCGTTACAACTATCGTTCGTCAAGTAATTTATCGTCAATGACTGAAGCATCCACTTAATAAAAAAAATAATTAAAAAATAACCACGAAACGGACATGTTTATTACAATTGAAGAAAGAGAGTGAGAGACAGAAATAAAAGTCCGATCGTCGAGTGCAGTCGCACTATCGATGCTGGTGCCAAAATTGATACGTACCCGTAACAATCGTTATTCCGAGGAGAATCATCTCCGACCCTTTCTGTGGCCTACAAATTTCGGAATAGCAAAAAAAAATTATCTTTTTTTAATTACAAAAAAACTAAAAAAAATATATATAAAAAAATTATTGGAAGGAACAAAAATAGAAATATATAGTAAAAAAATAGTCTCAAGTGCCACATAAAGGGTTAAGGTTGTTGAAAACATTTTTTCAACTCCGACGGCAGTGATGGTGAGTAATTTAAGTCGTCGAAGTATCCTTAAGGACCTCGACGATCTCAGTGTTAATGAACAACGGATGATTTATAGAGAGAGCGAGAGACAGAGAGAGCTTGCTTAATTCTGTTCGTTCGGCACTGCTGTGCGAGGTGCATCATTACGTTTATCGAGAGAGGTCGGAACCACAAAAAAAAAAAAAGGGTTTCGACCACTGTTGCGCCACTGCGTTCGGGGGATTCGTGTAATTTGTCTAGTGTTTGACCCTTATGTGTGTACCCTAACCACTACCAAGACCACCACTCACCCAACAGCCGAGCCTTCAAGTGGACTCAGTTCCGTCAGTGATATAAAAGAGCGTGAGAGAGAGAAAGAGAGAGAGAGAAAGAAAGGAAAGAGAAAAAAAAAGAAATTCCAGATATTTGCTTATCGTCCAGTAAATTTTGTTATTGGCTCGTTTTTTTGCGTCCTGTTCTCCTGGGCAAAGTTCGGATTTCACATTCTAATCATCAACGCATTGAATTATTGCAAGAAAATTTAAATAAAAAAAAAACAAAATGATGAAAAAAGATAATTGATTTCATATGAAGTTTCAACATGTGCGATATCGGGATGATAATTTTGTCGAGCTTATACCGAGAAGGATCATGGTAAATTAAAGGAACGATCGGCCAAATCGAGACAATGTTCTTTGGTCGTGACAAACACCACATTGACGAATCTTTTTATTTTTCATAAATGTTAAAACGATGAACGTTGAAATTCTCGATTCGACCGGACGATCCGAACGAGTACTTCGATCATGGTAGACACAAGTTTGAAATTGCCTCACGTTACTATTTTTGTTTATTTTATTTTTTTATAGATTTATTTTTTTCCAGTGTCATACCTGTCGTATAGGCGCGCACAATTTTCCTGCGCGGAGCCCGCGGGTTCCGCGTCGATTAATATGCGAATCATTTCTAGGAGCGATATGCGCGAGAGCGAATTTTGAGATTTCATTAAATCCATCAACGTCGTCCCAAATTGCGATCAAGAAAGTGATAAACACGGCATTTATTTATCTTTAAAAAAAATCGATGAAAAGAAGATTTGCCAACTTTCAAACCCAACGATTATTGGGAAGATTCAACTATAATTACAGCTTTGATATTTCCTATATTTCAATACTCGATATTTTTTAATTACGGTAAAAAGAATTTTTTTTTTTTTCAACAGCAATTCTGTTTTCATGCACCGAGCTTCAAAGCATAAAAAAATAAATCCGCAATCTCCAATCGCAAAAATAGATAAACTTGCTTAAAAAAGTAACAGCGCTCAGGAAAAAAATAAAATCTTATCGAATAGAAACGTGGAAATCAGTTTCACGATCGAATCTCCTCATGTGCTTTGGTAAAGTGACGATTTCGATAAAAATAAAAAACATACTTATACACTTATATCGACCGAGAATCAAAAGGGCGTAACCGCTATGCTTTAGCCCCAAGACTTGCGCCCTTTCGATTCTCGGTCGTCGACGTAAGTTGGTCAAAGAGCGTCCAGGAAAGCGGTGCCTCGAAACCCACTTACCAATGCATGAAACTTTTTCAATGCTCGTTGCGAGGAGTATAAATCACCGGTTCGATCGGTCCGCACAGTAGTCGTCGCCGAGAGAGTTGAGAATCCAGAAGTCGGAAAGGAAACTCGATATAACCGGGATTATCGACGAAAAATACGAGTCCCCGAAGGTGCCACGGGAGATTACGAAAAAAAAAGTTTCAAAAAGCAAGCCCTTTTCTCCGAGCAGCGATATGGCTCGAAGCCAGAGCCACGATATCGAGCCCAGTAGTAAAAGTCGATTATAGTCAGACGTCGATTTTTTTTTTTTTTTTCTATTATTAACAAAAAATAATCGCCCCGATATTCGATCGGCAAACTTCTCGAGGACTCGAATTTGGAGAAAATCAACGGCACGACCGCCGCAACTTCGTCACTGTATCTATATTCGCTCTCGTCGATATCGACTCGTCGGATTATTAATCACCCCGGCCGAATCCGTCAAAATCTCGGTCGTGTCACAGATGCCAAAAGAGCGTATGATTTATTGCGTATAATCCGTCTCTCTGGGAATAAATACGCAAATACCGAAGGACTAACGAAGCATGTCCGGTGGGATTGGAAAATATTTTTAAAAATTTTCCAGCCTGGACGATTTTGACGTCGTCGATTAAATATCGAAGACTTTTATTTCATTCAATGACGATATATCGGATCTATCGAATGGCGTAATTAATCATAGATCGCGTCGAATTATTGGACTCCTTTGGTCGCTAAAGTTTATTATTATTCAATTTATTATTATTATTATTATTATTTATTTTAATTAAAGAGTCTAAAAAAATAGCTTTTTAATTGTTATGTTTAAAGAGCCTTTATGTGCGCTTTTGGCATCAGTGACCGTCTTCCTTGCTGAGCTCGACGCGTGGGGCAAAATAGTCTGGTTGAATGTGCGAAAGATGAAGCTGGGTTATAGTCGTGAAAAATTTTATAAAAAATAATCTCTTCATACCGTCGTTCGCGCCCATGAAATTAAAGAGATCAATTTTTTTTTAAATATTTTTTATTAATTTTCATATACATGTATGTTGCGTAGTTTCCAACTTGTGTCTGTCATTATGTAAAAAACCACTCTATGTTGTTACGAATCTGTGAGTGTACGAGTTAATGTGAGCGACTGTGGTGGGGACGGCGTGTACGATGGGTGCGCTTGATTTTAGTGTGTCTACGTCTATTGTTTCTGTATAATGTCGTACGGAACATTGCAACGAGATGTGAGAGGTACAAAAAAAAAACATCGCGAACGTCGGAGCTGGTGATTTTTTTTTACAAAAATAGAAAATTAAATAAAAAGATTTAAAAAATTAGGTAGAGGGGAAAAAGGGCGGGAAAGAATAAAAGAGATTTTTAAGGTGTGCTCAGGGCGGTAAAAAAACAAATTTCGATTTCCTCTACAGATCGATGATTTTTTCACTCATTGACACACGCGAGTATCTTGCAGAGAGTGCGTTGCGGTTTTCCACCATCTACCACGATCACCGGTTTCATGCGATAATGTCATTTTTGAGAAATTAAAAAAAAAATTAAAAATTATATATATATATGCCTGACGACGATTCGCCGATTAAATTTCGCTCGTTACATACCTCGCGTCCCGCGTGCAATGTTGCGTACGAACATTGTGTTTTTTGCCCGCACATCAAGCGGGTTCTGTGACCGTGGTAACGCCCTTTCTTCTCGTTGGTTTTTCCCACACGTAGTGCGTTCTGGAGTTCCTTTACACAGTGGTAAGTTGCAGCTCAGCTCTCGCTAACGAAAAAAAAAATCGTTCATGTCAAAAAAAAAAATAAAAAAATAATAATCATCATCTAATGCATCGTCGCTCGTTAACAAAAATCCATCTTTACATGTTTTCGTAATGGCTCCGTATACTCTCTTGGCCTGCATTTTATTTCTTCAGTTTTTTTTCTGGAAAATCTTCCGTTCGATTAACTTTTTTCATTTTCTATTTCCATTGAGAAATCCAAAAAAAAAAAAAATATGCTTTCTGCTCCGACACTGCGTCGTTTCGTCGAATCTCTGTCGACGTCTATGCGTTTTCCGTTTATTTCACTTCTCATATACATGTTGATGTATACTAACATTTTTTTCTTTTTTTAAGTCAAATATTTTTCTTAACTTATAATCGGTTTTTTAAATTTTATTCATTTCGAATATTGCGTTGCCCAGTTTGAGTAATTTATTCTCTGCTTGTTCCTCGTACTTCTCGAGTATACACTTTATACTTTCGCTATTCGATCATCATCACGATCTCGAGCTCCGACCACGTTGAATACAGTCCGGGAGTCAAAGAACCGTAAAAAAATTCTCTAAAAGAAACTTGCAAAAGAGAAATAAAAAAAACGCGGTAAATTTTCACAGGACGATATTAAAAAAAAAAAAACATGCAACACCGTACATAGAAAAATCGTGTCCAACGTGGCCGAAGTTGAACGGGATCAAATTCTCGCGTACATTAAGTACAAATAAACAAAAAAAAATCCTGTACGAGCTGTCTCTGTGTCTATCTGTGATATGTCGTCAGATTGTTGTTGATTATTAATTTACTGAACAAATTTTTTTCTTACTTTTTTCTGTTATGTCTTGTCTTCTTGTCCCCCAATAGTGCGTTATATTAGTCCTGTTAGCAAGTTGCTGGAAGGAGGATGAGAAAAAAAAAGATAAAGATTATTTTACGAAGGACTAAGTGGAAACCTTTGGTCTTGTGTTGTGTTTGTTTTGCCAGGCTTGCACTTTGTGTACCCTTGTCGAACCTTGTCTATAGTGAACGTCCTAGCATTATGACACACCGCTGACTTTATTGCGCGCCACAATAACACACTCGTTACTTTCGATTTGTATTTCGTTCGAGATATAAAAAAACTCAAAACACAAAAAAAAACAAAAAGAAATTACACAAAAAAAATTACATACACGACAGAAAAAAAAGAATGATACACACACAAAAACACATTTTTGTACCAATCGGCAAACAAAGTGAGTCAGGACTCGAAAATTTTTTAAAATATTAATAACGATACGAAAGATAAGGATTACTACAAACCCGAAGTCTCCTCTCTCCTCGTCCCTTGTCTGCGTCTGTTTAACCGTCTTACAAACTACCAATTCTCAAACCTTCAAGCCCCCCTCACCCCGCCTAAAAAAACACCCAAAAAATCGAAACCTTGTGTCTGTCTATCCCAGTTCCAAAAGAAACGAGATAATCACCTTTTAAGAACAAAACCCGGTCCCGTTAATCCGACCAACCAACGTCTTGTCAGCCTACTTCGCCGAAGTGAGAGAATATATAAACAAGTCATTGCCTTGAAATTGCACAAAAATTTTGGGTCTGACGATTTGATTGGAAAAAGAACCAAAAAAAAACAAACAAAAAAATTCATTATTTTTTTCCGAAAGAAAGAAGATAAGAATCGGAAAAAATCGGAAAATGTGTGAGACGGAAAAAGTCTTATTGGAATTTCGCTCGTTCTCGCTCGAGAGAGACCCACGGAGGAAAATAGGCGTAATGAATCGAGTATACGTTGCGGGAGTGAGATAGAGGCGGGAGATAGATGAGGGAGAGAGACACGAGATATTATAAACAATAATAATAGAGGCACGTAAAGTGTTAAAAAAAAAACAGATAGTTTGCAAAATTCGTCTCGTCTGTTACGCCTCGTTAATTCGCATTTATTAATTAAATAAACAATACATCGAAGACGTTAGAGTCACAAATATATATTAAAAAAATAATAGAATGGTACTTCATGAAAGACATCGCTCGTTATTTCGTTCGTTTTATACGTTCATAATTTCATAATAGGTATTTCTTTGGTGTTCGTAAAACAAATATGATCTCAATGTGTTTTTTATTCGAGAGTAATTTTTATTATACTCGATTTATCATTAAAATTTTTTTTTCACCGTTAACATTTATTATTTTGGACTTTATTATTATTATATATTCAGTAGTTGACGACAGTGCCTGCCCACCTTGCTGTGCTCGTACTTGGAGGATCAGCACCCCGGCATGTTTGATCCCCAAGTCAATTTTCAACGGTGCAGGCACGATGCACCCACATTCATTACAAAAGAAAATAATAATTAAAAAAACTGTGATTGTAAGGTTAAATTGAAAAAAAATGTTAAAAATGTCTATTTTTTTATTTTTATAATAACTCGAAGATCAAAAATGGGGGAAGTTGTGATCCTCCAAGAATACACTATATTCTCCTCCTACTCGCAGTCCCTTAGGGACTGATCGATATGTCTATATTAAAAAAATATATATTACTATACTATATTTAATTCTAAATATCGGTGCATAAATAAATGTATAGATTGTTATGTACGCGTTACCAAAAAAAATGTATATTCTCGTCCGTATTTTGAAAGAAATAACTGAAATTGCGCACGTAACGAACTATACAAAAAAAAACTTATATGCAACATCTACTATTATTATTAATGCCTCCATACCTTGATTACATTGTATTCAGCACACACATTGATCGCTTTAACGATACCAAAAGCTTAATAACAATTTTTTCAATTTATCGCAACGTCTACCGAATCCCAAAAAAAAAAATGAAAATTACTACATATATATATTCAGTCTGTATTACACATACATGATATTATGCATGCGTTCTACTATCATGAAACTATATCAAGTCCTCGGGACGATGTATTATGTTTTTATTTTATTTTTTTAAAATATGTATATTCATTTTTTTCAAATACCTCTTCACGTCTATTCTCACTGGGCTGAAAACCAATTGCGGACAAGTTGAAAAAAATAAATAAAAATAAAAAATGTTTGCGTACGAAGCGCGGATGTCACCGGTGAAAAAAAAAATGTTAAAAATTGATGAAAATACAAAACCGGCTCGTAAAATCAACCGAAAAATTCGTCAATCGATGAAAATTTTGCCAAAGGCTTTTTGACTATTAGATTTCCAACTCTGGCGTCGCTGTAACGGAAATGCAACAGCCCGGCGTGGCCGCAAAACGTTACGAGCTGTCCGGGATTGTATTGACAGCCCAGCGAGCAATACTGAAACGCATCGAAACGTTGACTGTGGGAAATGCTGATTCGCCGTTGATATTTCTCCCCAATCGAGAGAACATTACTAAATCCTCCGGCGATGAGATTATTTTTTGCTCTATTTGAGTTTCGTCGATTCGCGAATTACCGATCGTCATGTTTACTCGGTGCGAGATACAAAGACTTTTTTTTTTACGTATCCGATCGAAACAAATTTGAGAATACTTTTCCGTTTATAAGCAATTTTTTCTATTCGGAGGATTTCTGGAAATTGGTGTCAGTTTTTATTTCCACGGCGATCAGTGTTACCTACAGTCGGTAACTAATATCATCCCAGACAAATAATTTAATTCTCGAGTCGAGAATTTTTTTCGTTACATATCTGATTTGTAACAGCCGTGTGGCGGTGATGCGAGGCCAAGTAGTAACGGAACAAGGACTCGGAATAGTAGGGATACGAGTATCGGTCGACAGGGATTCACGCTTTGGATTCACGCTCACCAGAGCTGGAGGATGGTGAGTTACATGATAATTAATTATTATTCAATGCACGTCATCAAGAATTCAACGATATTACGAATTGTTATTTCAACGATATTATGAATTGATATTTCAACGAATTTATGAAGGATACACATTTTTCGTAATGGTAATAATCGACGTCATATATTATTCATTTTCAACGTGATGAGGATTCAAGCGAATTGTGTATATTTTTTAAAATAATGATTTCCAATGTTTGTATCGAATTAACCAACGGACGAGGGCCGGAACCGTTAAAAAAAATCTCAACTGATCAGATCGAAAAAAAAGTTACTTAAAAAAATTCAGTTTTTTTACCTTTCACATCCGAATCAAAATAAATAAAAATGTACAAAAATCTTATAAGAAGCTGCAAAGTACTTTGCACATGGCATCCCCATTTATTACAAGATTTATTCGATATAGGTCAAGATTTCTCTTTTATTACAATTTCACGTATAATTTTCTCTACGAGAAAGTTCGACGATTGATTTTTGGCTTCCTCTTAGAGGGAGCTAACAGGAGTAAAATAATTGTTCAAACAGATTGTCTCAAAAGATAAAAATTTACAATTTGCAATTTCATTAAAAAATTCAATAATAACGATCCGGGAAGATTCATCCAGCGTGCAGTGTGCGCTAATTTGCAGTCCAGTGATGAAACGTTTGTCCTCACGCGGCAAGTTCTCGGGGGATTGAGTCTCTATAGCGTAGTCGCCTCGTGCGAAAGGCTTCCGGTAGCGATACGCGTGTACGAGAAGCGCTTACGGAGGCTCCGCTCGATGCCTCGCGAGGGAGAATTCGCCGTCCGATCTCGGCGAACGGGGACGTTGGACTAATACCCGGTTCCCGATACCCTCCGCTCGAATAGGGTAATTAGCCAGCTTTCGACATCATCAGCTTTGGCTTTGATGTGGTAGCTCTGTGAGCTCTCCCACCTTCCGCCTTCGATTAATCTGTCCTTCGGTGCCCTCCTCGAGCGGATACGCTATAGTCGAGGATCCGCTAAACCTTACCCTTGTTCTCCTCGAGATTACACGGAAACCAAGACGTATATCGTTACAATATGTGGCGTAACAATCGATTCGAATTGCATCAACGTTATCCGCCAATAATACCTGTATATCGGACACGTTGCCGCAGACAATGATTGGAAATCGAGACTCGAGACGCCTGCGGAAACAATTTGCGCAATAATTCAGACATGAGTTCACATTTTATCGCGTGATTTTTATAGTGTGTTCACGCTCTACCTTTTTTAAATTTGGATGTAAAGATTTTAAAAATCCCAATTTTTTAAACATTTAATTCTTCACATCTGATTCAATTAATTCAAATAATCCAATTAGTTATAGTCAAGGACCGCTAAACCTTATCTTCGTTCTACTCGATATTACACGGAAACCAAGACGTATATCGTTACAATATGTGGCGTAACAATCGATTCGAATTGCATTAACGTTATCCGCCAATAATACCTGTATATCGGACACGTTGCCGCAGACAATTATTGGAAATCGAGACTCGAGACGCCTGCGGAAACAATTTGCGCGATAATTCAGACATGAGTTCACATTTTATCGCGTGTTTTTTATAGTGTGTTCGCGCTCTATTTTTTTTTAATTTGGATGTAAAGATTTAAAAAATCCCAATTTTTTAAACATTAAATTCTTCACATATGATTCAATTAATTCAATTAATCCAATTAGTTATAGTCAAGGACCGCTAAACCTTATCTTTGTTCTACTCGATATTACACGGAAACCAAGACGTATATCGTTACAGTATGTAGCGTAACAACCGATTCGAATTGCATCAACGTTATCCGTTAATAATACCTGTATATCGGACGCATTACCGCAGACGATTATCGGAAATCGATACTCGATAAGCCTCCTGGAGTAGCGCGGATGTAAATCTTTTTAGTTTTAGTGTAAAGATCCAAAAATCGGAATATTTGAAAAATGAAATTCTTCACATATCATTAATGATAGTCAAGGAACCGTTAAATTTCAGCGGATTTCCAATTATTGGAAATCGATACTCCATAAGCCTCCTCGAGTGGCTCGGATGTAAATCTTTTTAATTTAAGTGTAAAGCTGCAAAAAAACGGAATATTTGAAAAATTAACTTCATCACATCAGCCCGGATGAATATTTTTTTAATTTGGGTGGAAAGATCTAAAAAACTGAATTTTTGAAAAACTTATTTCTTCCCATATTTTTATACATAAAAGTGTCGAACAGATGGGAAAGAATTTTTTTTCCACGGCAAAGCGGCCTCGCCGCTAAAGGGTTAATTTGCAATGACGAGTCTCCAGCATTCTCTTTCACGTGTGACTTTTTTAATTCAGGTTCGACGTACTCGTCAACGGGGGAGGCGCTGTCACACTTCAATTCCAACGCAGCCCGTTCAAGCCCTTAACGAGGACAGTATTCGTACCGTGGAATCAGATAGTAGTTTTGCCACCGGTAGTGATGACCCTCAGCGAGGAAGGGGATTCCTACAAATCCAACCAACCGCCCAGTCCAGCTGTCGGTAAGTGGAAAACCATCGACGACAACGTCATTTTTTTTTATCACGAATATTGTCGTGATAAAAAATCTCTTCGGGGTCCGAAGAGATTTTATGATTTTTATTATCGTCGGGATTTTCGCGATGAGATCCTCCGCAAGATTTCTCAATATTTTCTTCGAGGTTGTTGATATTTGTAAATAAATAATTGTAATTATAAAAAAAAAACAATACTTAAATTTAAAATAGTATTAAAAATTTGAGAACTATTGAGAAGAAAATCGGGGAACTCATTGATCTCGCGTCGACTTTGCAGTGGCCGTTGAAAGGAGCCACAACTGTGCCGTCCCTGTTTCGTCCGTTCGTGTTAAATGTTTGAGTTTCTTATTATTTATTGCATAAAATATAATAGGCTTCCCAGGGATATCGATGGGACTGTTCGGTGAAAACGGTCCGTGCCTGGAGCACGATCACGAGACACTCCGACCAATTATCGTGAGCACCTGGATGCCCGAGAAGGTCGGTGCGCTGCCGGGACAGAGTTTGGTCTTTGCTGAAAGCCAGGCAAGTACAAAATAAAATAATTAAAAAAACATTATCACTGAAAATTATTTCCTACGTAAAAACCAAAAAAAAATCTGAGTTCAAAAGAAAGTTTTATTGAGAGTTTCATTTCTTTCCAATTAATTCGATACTCATCTTTATCGACTCGAACATCATCCATTACCAAGTTTAGTTTCGACACTAACTGCCTGAAGAAATCAATCACAAGATTCTCCCTCTGCAGCTGACTGTTTTACCATCGGAGCTCTTCAACTCCATCTTTAGTAAAAACCCAATAATCACTATTCCCTCCCTTCAAACGCCCCCGTAGACTTACAATTGTTAAACAGAGTATGCAATTTTATTGCCGTATTATTATTTATTTATTCAACAGGAATAACCCTTTTACAAAAAATATAATATAGTCTATTTATTTTTGACATAAGATAATACAATCAGTACTCTACAATTAGCATTCCCTTAAGGGATTTCAAGCTTGGTATCCCCAATTCGTTTGCGATTGTCGAGTAGGGTAGAGCGGGGCAAAATGGGACAATGGGGGCAAAACTCAATTTTCCAACAATTTTTCGATGGCCCATTTTGGCCTAACGATACATCCGAACTTTCAATCCCGTTTTGCCCCACTCACAAACACCGCCACCATCCAAAAGTTATTAGAAAATTGCGTTTTGCTCGACTGTCCCATTTTGCCCCGCTCTCCCCTAATCATGATCTTCTCTCATCACGGCTTGACCCAGCTTCAATGCCGCAAAGCGTAGAAACCTGCTCCGCTGTATTCTCTCCAGCTTCCCGTCGTGGACTGCAAATCCTAGTTTCCGGATTTCCGATGCCTGATGCGTAGGATAGAATAGGCCTCACCAGTCTGAGGTACAATATTTTAACTGTGCCGACCCTTCGGAAGTCTCGTGCCGATCGATTCACAAAGCCTAGTGTACGCAAATCCTTCCGGCTTATCTCTTCAACGTGCAATGCAAAGCTCATCTTGGGATCCATCCATACACTGAGGTCCTTGATATTGTCGAATCGGAGCTGCTCACCACTCGGTCTGTAGTCGTGGAAACGCGGACGTCTTTTCCTGGAGAACGTCATCATCTTTTACTTGTTCAAGTTTAGAGCTAGACGATTCCTCGTCCAACACTCCCATAGGCTTTATTATTATTTATTTACTTATTTTATTGATGGGACAAAACCTTTTACATTTACAATTTTTAGAGTTCAGATAACAATACTGATATGAATCAAGATATAGCATGTGTAACATAACATCATAATATATCAAATTAATTAGTAGTAGTAAAAGTGCATTTATTGAGATTATCATGTAGTTTATACAATATCAGGTCCATCTCTCTATGTAGTTACAACGTTCACATAGACATGGCCAATTGGTCATCGACCGCAGCAAAATTAATTATTTCTCTTTATAAACTTTTTGTTGCGCGATATCAACATGACAAGAAATGACATTCAAAATACAACACAGAATAATTTTATCACTGAAATTTCAGAAGCCGTGCTCCAAGATGCGCGTTGTAGATTTCTGCTGAACCGACAATTATAAAATTATTATCACAAAATGGATTATTCCTACCTCTAAATCAGGATTTTATGTAAACTGGCAGTAAAATGAGAAATCCGTCAACGAAATAAATTTAAAGAACTCCAAACTAAATTGTTATTAACAACCCGAATTAAATTTGCAGATTGTCCAAGAGAGCATAGCGATTCCGGGCTCGAATCTGCACCTGATGTACCAGAGTAGCCTGGCGGCTGGTTACCTGTCGACGGTGCGTATGCAGCTGACAGGTGCCTTCATACCGAAGTCCCTTACCCACGTGCACGTCCACGTGGAGATCGAGGGTTCCCTCCACACGAAGACCTACGAGGCGGATCCCAACTTGACGCACACCTTCGCCTGGAACAAGCGGAACGTCTACAAGCAAAAGGTCTACGGCGTAGCCCAGGCGCGAATATCCATCGGTTACCAGCACTCAACCTGCCCGTCGGTGATATGGGAGACCCAGACGGCGACTCTTCAGGGCTTCGACGTCGACATATCCGACGTAGGCGGTTGGGGCCTCGACATTCATCACCACTACAATTTCCACGAGGGTATACTCCAGAAGGGCGACGGTTCGACGCTTCACTTCAAGCAATACCCTCGAACAGTCAAGGTCGTCATGGGCACGGGTCTTCAGCGGAACTTGGTCTGCCAGAACTGCGACGGTCTCGCGAAAGACGCGAGGCTCTTGACGCCGGTGGCGTTGACTAGCGGTCCGGACGGTTCGATCTACGTCGGCGATTTCAACCTCGTAAGAAGGATAACACCGGACGGCAACGTCTACACGGTCCTCATCCTCAGCGCCACCCAGGTGGCTTACCAGTACCACCTGTGCGTCTCGCCGGCCGACGGACACCTCTACATCAGCGATCCTGAGAAGCACAGGATCCTCAAGGCGCTCTCCCTCAATCAGATGCCAGATCCCAGCATAAACATCGAGCCAGTTGTCGGCAGCGGCGAGAGGTGCATCCCCGGCGACGAGGGCCACTGCGGCGACGAGGGACCAGCCATCCAGGCCAAGCTCGCTCATCCCAAAGGCATCGCCATCGCAGCCGACAAGACCATGTACATAGCCGACGGCACCAACATCCGAGCTGTCGATCCTCGAGGAATCATTCACACCCTGGTCGGTCATCACGGTCATCACAACCACTGGTCACCGGCTCCCTGCATCGGCGCCATTTCCGCTCATCAGGCTCAGCTCCAGTGGCCCACGGGACTGACCCTGAGTCCGCTCGACGGCACCCTCCACTTCATCGACGACAGGCTCGTCCTGAAGCTCACCAGCGATCTCAAGGTCCGCGTTGTCGCCGGCACGCCTCTTCACTGCACAAGCAACGCCAACAACGGCGAGATGGCCAAGATCAATTCGACGAATTCCTCGAACGCCAGAAAACCCGACGAGGTTTTGGGCTCGGTCCTAGCCGTGAGCTTCAGTCCCACCGGTGAGCTCTACATAGCGGACAGCGACTCTCATCGTGTGAATTCGATAAGGATCGTCGACTCGTCGGGAAAGATGTCGCACTTCGCTGGACAGCAGCGCGAACGTCTGAGGGGTCTTTGCGAGTGCAACAACACGACGCCGAGCACCAAAGATCCCGAGGGTTGCTCCTGCACCGACGACACCAGCAGCACGGAGACTCTTCTCTCGTCGAGCGCCAAATTCACCGCTATCTCCGCTCTGGCTGTGTCGCCGGACGGTGTTCTTCACGTGGCCGATCAGGGAAGCTTGCACATCCTCGCGCTGCAACCCTATCTTCCGGCGCTCGACGAGAGCGGCGAGTTTCACATTCCATTCCCGCCGTCGAACGAGATCTACGTCTTCAATCGTTACGGTCAGCACGTCGCGACCAAGGATCTCACGTCGGGTAAGACGAGGTACTCCTTCCTGTACAGCAAGAACACGAGCTTCGGTAAATTGTCGACGGTGACCGACAGCGCCGGCAACAAGATCCAATTTCTGCGGGACTACAGCAACGTCGTGAGCTCCATCGAGAACACCCAGGATCACAAGTCCGAGCTGAAGATATCGGGCGACGGCTTTCTGGTGAAGCTATCAGAGAGGGGAAGATCAGAGATAGCGCTGGATTACGACAGTCCGACGGGGCTCTTGACCAGTCGATCCGGTGGCGGCGAGACTTACATCTACAACTACGACAGCCTCGGACGCGTGTCCGACGTCACTCTGCCGACCGGCGAGAAGATGAAGCTCAACTCGGGCCTGTCGACCGACGAGAGCCTCTCAGTGAAGATATCGGCTCCTCTTCAGGCTCTGTCGCGAGGCGACAAGCAGCGCTTCGTCGAGTTCAAGATGAAGAGCGAAAGATCAAAGACCCTGACGATAACCGACGGCGGAAAGATCAAGAGAGCCACGGCCTTCACCAACAGCAGTCTCGAGGTCTTTCTACCCAGCGGTGGAAAGATCCTGAGCGCCGCGACGACGAAGCATCCGCTACTCGAGGCGGCTCTTCCCGTCGAGGCGGAGATGCTGCCGATGTGGAGCTACCAGGTCATCACCCTCGGCGAGCTGACGAACACGATGACCACCACGTACAATCTCATCGGCGACGTGAGCCACCTGCAGCAGACGCTGAACCGGGAGATATGGGTCAACGACACGAGGGTCATAAGCGTGGAGTTCGAGCAGGCCTTCAGTCGAGAGACCTTCTACGACAAGGCGAAGCAACCACTGTTGACGGTCACCTTCGATCCTGCGGGTCTGCCACTGAACTGGCAACCCTACGAACACGGTCACAATCTCAGCGTGACCTACGACAGGTTCAACAGGATAGAGAGCTGGAAGTGGGGCGCCTCGGACGAGTCATACGGTTACGACATGAGGGGCCAGCTCGCCGAGGTGAAGAACAGCCAGGATGGCACGAAGAGATACACGTACAACGACTTCAACATGGTGTCGAAGATAACTCTCGCCAGCGTTCGTCACTTCTCTTTGGAGTACGACGAGGACGGTGGACTGAGACACATAATACTGCCCTCCGGCACGAAACACTCCTTCTCTTGCCAAGCTTCGTTGGGCTTCCTGCGAGTCACTTACACACCGCCCGGCAGCTCCAGGTCGTATCTGCAGCACTACAGTCACGGTGGGAATCTACTGCAGACCGTGTTTCCTGGCGACGGTGCCAGGATAGTCTACAGATATCACACCTCGGGACAGCTGGCCGAGGTGGTTCACGGGGACGGAAAGAGCGAGATCAGGTACACCGAGAGCGGTCTTCCGTCGGAGGTCATACACGTCGAGAAGGACGTTGAGTACAAGTGGGACTACCAGTACAGCGCCGGCCTACTAGTCGAGGAGCGCATCGACTTCGGGGCCAAGACCGGTCTCAGCAATGCCAAGTTCACCTTCGACTACGACTCGAACTATCGTCTGACGACGGTTCAGGGAAGAATCGGAGGGCAGACTCTGCCGCCGCATGGCATGGCCTACAGTCCCAGAACTGGGGCCCTCGAGCTCATCGGGCAGTTCAAAGTCACTAGACCTCAGCCGAACGAGACTACGGTCTACGACGGTACAGCCATTTTCTCACGCACAAGCGACTCACGTTTTCTTGAGACCAAAGTCACCGTCACGATACACGGTCTGGAGGTTTTCCGGATGGAGTTCACTCACGACTCCCAGGGCAGGATCAACCAGACTAGGACTGACACGAGGAACGTAGGGGTTAATACCTACACGAACGTCAAGAATTACACGTGGGACTGCGACGGTCAGCTTACCGGAGTCGAGGCGCAGGAACCCTGGAGCTTCAAGTACGACGACAATGGCAACATGCTCTCCCTCACTTATCGAGGCAACACGATACCCATGGAATACAACGCCATGGACAGGATCGTCAAGTGCGGCGAGGGCCTCTACAAATATGACAATCGGGGTCTCGTCGTGCAAAACGCCAGGGAGGAAAGATTCAATTACAACGCCAAAGGACTGCTGGTGAGGGCGACGAAGAAGGGAAGATTCGACGTCAGATACTACTACGATCATCTCGATCGGCTGGCAACGAGGAAGGATAACTATGGGAACGTCACACAGTTCTTCTACAACAATCAGAAGAGGCCGCACGAGGTCAGTCAGATATACAGCCCGAGGGATGGAAAACTGATGTCGCTCGTTTACGACGACAGAGGACATTTGATATACGCGCAGTTTTATCGGCACAAGTATTACATCGCTACCGATCAGTGCGGAACGCCTATCATGATATTCAACCAGTATGGCGAGGGTATCAGGGAAATCATGAGGTCGCCCTATGGGCACATTGTGTACGACTCCAATCCGTACCTGTATCTTCCGGTTGACTTCTGCGGTGGGCTTTTGGATCAGGTGAGATTTTGGGATTTTCTTTGGGATTTGCCGTTGGTTCATTTCCAACCTTCATCGTTCGAGTTTGGTTGAGTTTTTTTGTTAGAAGTAATGTAGTAAAAAGAATTATGAGAGATCTGGAAGACATACATTTTTTTTACCTATCGTTTTTATGAAAATTTCGGTAATTATAAACATGATCGTTCCACAGGTGACTTCGTTGGTCCACATGCCTAACGGCAAAGTCTACGATCCACTGATAGGTCAGTGGATGTCACCGCTGTGGGAGAACGTCCTGGACAGAGTGTCGACACCGACTCATCTACACCTGTACAGATTTAATGGCAATGATCCTATCGATGTGAGGCACACCGATAAGCACAGTCAACCAACAGGTTCGTTCAGTCATTCATATTATCATTAAAAATTTTACAAACCCTCATAACATTTTTAACACTGTATTTATCTTTCTGTGTCTTTTCGAGAATGTTCAGAGCTTGGGTAATACCATGGTCGGTAATAAAAAATGTAATTATGTTTTTTTATGCCAACGTTTTACCTTCGAAAGAAAATTCATACATGAACCTGAATTGACATTCGCATCATGTAAGACTTTGCTTTTAATTGAGTATGTTCAAAAAAATAATAACATTTTTTGTTACTGACCAGGCCCTAGTTGAACGGTAAGAAAGGGTTGTCCCATCGCCTTAACGAACCTAACGCATAAAAAAAATTTCAGATCACATATCATGGCTCTCTCATCTCGGCTACGACCTCAAGAGTCTCGCGCCGCAGCTCTTCCCGGAGGAGCTGCCCTCCGGTCTGGTCCCTCCGTCCTCCGGCCCCGGTGCGTCGATATTCGGCGAGAAGAAGAGGACCAACAACCTCGGCGTTCAATCGGGCTTCCTCGCGCACATAGCCCAGCGTCACTCGGGCGACGCGGCCGGTCTCTCGGCCCCGCCTAGATCGGCCCTGAAGAAGGATCCCAGCGAGCTGATTCCGAGCCGTCTCGGAGCCGCCTCCGATCCGCCCTTCGGTAAGGGAATCCTGGTGTCGCGAACCTCCGACGGTCAGGCGGTCGTCTCCAGTGTACCCGCGGCCAATCCGATCTACCGCGACGTCTTCACCACGGTCTTCAACCGTTCGTACTTCCTGCCGTTCACCTTCGTCGTCCACAGCGCCCAACAGGACGCTTTCTACTTCGTCAAGGAGAAAACCTGGGAATCCGGCGACGACAAGAACCAACTCAAGCGTCTCAGCGGTCAGGTGAACACGACCTTTCACGAGAGCGAAAACGGCAGCGGCAGCACGGCCGTCGACGTCAAGATTCACGGTGCGAGTTACGTCGTCAATCTCCGTTACGGCACGAGCGCCGAGAAGGAGAAGCAGCGACTTCTTCATCACGCCAAAGCGACCGCGGTGAGAAAAGCGTGGCACAGAGAAGCCGAGGCGCTCAAAGCCAACACGCCGACGAGCGTCGACTGGATGGTCGCCGAACAGGACGAGATTCAGAAGTCCGGCAGGGCGTCGAATTATGAGGGCGATTACATACACGACGCACAAATTTATCCGGAGTTGGCCGAGGATCCTTACAACATCAGATTCGTCAAAAAATCTACCAGCGATCCGTCGAGCAAGAAGCGACGCAGGAGGAGAGGAGCCACGGTGTGCAAATTCTGGCGGATCGACGAGATGTGCTAGAGCCGTCCGGATTATATATAAAAAAAAAACATTACCCTGTTCCCCGTTCCCCGGGAGGCGTGACAAAAGTACGGAGGACTGTTCAATTAAAAAATGACGATCCCGGGAGGAACTCCGCGCCTGTGAATTAATTGACGCTGACGCGCGAAGAAAACTGAATCGACGAAATCTCGATGAGAGAGAGAATAATCGTGAAAAAAAAATAAAAGAAACAACGCGAGGAACTAAAATAAACGCCCGAAAGCGTAGACGTGCACACCGAGGAAGAAAAAAAACACTATCAAAAAGTTTTATACCAAAGTCTATTTGTGTATTTCAAAGATGCCAAAAAAAAAAACAAAAAAAAATAAAAGACTAATGTTATATTATATTGAGAGCCGTAAGATAGAGGGTCGTAGTGTCTAAGGGGAAGGCTGATGGACGATTCGCGGATCACCCGCGGGACGCGCGAGTTTATCTCGCGGCTGTGAAAAAATAAAAAAAAAAGAATTAACGACTGAATTATTATCGAAGTTTCGTGCAGAGTTGAGGAGAGAACTCGTTAAAAATTCGTGCAACGAGTCGTGGAAACTACGGAGACTCTTGTACGGAGAATGAAGCGAAGGAACAATTTTTTTATTTCTTTTTTGGGCTAACGAGCGTTCTGCGTCGAACGCAACGACGAGCCCAATCGATTGGACGATATTGAAAAAAAGGAAAATTGGAAGAAAAAAAATGTATGGTTACAAGGTAAAAAATTGACGTTGCGCTAGATGCCCGTCGCTGTATTTCGGCCATTCGTCGTTGAGATAATCGCAGGGTGCGATTCACCATTCGGCTGTATGTGTACGCGTGCGTGAGAAATGAGAGCGAGAAACTAGTCAATAAATTAGCTTTACATTGACGTTTATATAAAGTATAGGCGAGAGTAAATGAGAGAGCGTGGTCCGTGCAAAAAAAAACACGAACAATTACTATACTATTAAATAATGTTGTGAGAGATTTGGATCGAAAGATGGAAAAACAGCCTGATAAAAAAAAACAGAATCGAATCTCAGCAACGAATGGCCTCCCCGGAGCCCTCGAACAAGGTCGCACAGTTTGTTATAAATTCGCGATGTATCGATAAGTTTATATATAATAAATTGTAAGAAAAGAAAAAAACATTAAACGAAAACTGTGGAGATGCGCGATAGTGAGAAAAACAAAATGATAATACTGGAAAATCGAGTGAAATGTGTGTGATTTCGACAGAGACGAATTTGAAGAAAAAAAAGAGAAAAAAAAGAACGATTAAAAGTGATCGATTGAATCGTGGCGACCGAGCGTATCGGCATAGTGGTGCTTATCCTCCAGTAGTGAAATCGGTGCAATGTTCTTAAGGTCGCGCTTAATTATTGCGTCGACGATTGGGCAAAAAAAAATTGAATGGGAAAATTATTGAGAGAAACGCGCCGGAATGCTCGGAGAGTTCACAAGGAAGGCTAAAACGTATTTTTAAAAGGAAGAAGAAGAAGAAAACAAATGATAAGAGACCCAATGAATGTGTCGTATCCTCTAGCGCTGTATCGTCCAGAAATTAATTTTAACAATAAAAATAAAATAATAAAAAAAATAACGCGAGTGACCGCGACCGCGAGAATTAAATTTATAAATAAAATTGAAAAAAAAACAGTGAAATGAATGAATGAAATGGTAAAAAAAATGACTGAGTGTCGCGATTGCGAGAGGCTGATCCGGCCGGTGTGAGTAGCGTAAAGCATCCACGCAACGCAACGTGTACCCGTCGAGTCAATCATTATCGGTATACGTTTATGTACGTATTTATTGTATTATAAAAAAACAGACATACATATTTGTGCTTGCTGGATATGAAATAACGATGATAACGAAAAAAAAAACGAAAAACTAAAAAATCCGTAAAAAAATTATAATATGGGAAAAAAAATGATACGTATAAACGACACGAGATATACTATGTTTCTTCACGAAGTACTGAGTGTATATTAACTTGAAAAACAAAAAAACAAAAAAAAATGAAAATTGACGAACGTTCGGTAGACGTTGGTTGTGCTGTCCTCATCGTCATTGTCGATCGCGGAATGAAAAAAAAGATGGTAAACCGTTCCGTCGATCACTCCAAATTCATTGGCAACCTTCATCTAACATCTGTCACGATTTTCCTCAAAGCTTTGAGAAAAAAATAAAATAAAGAAAAAATTCAATGAAAAAAGTTCGCACAGCCGAGGCAAAGGTATGATGAAAACGAAGTTTTTTTTTTTATATTCCATCATACTTTTGCTTCGCGACGAATCTTTTTTTTTTATTGAGTTTTTTTTTTCATTTCTCTTTATCAAAGTTGAATTTTTTTTGTCTTCGAAAATTATGGCAAATTCTTTTGTGTTTGCCCGTCACAAGGCGGAGTCACCACGACCGATCCGACGCCGCGCTCCGGTGACTCTGCGATTGAACAACGTGGCGCGTCCCCGTTACGTATAGATAGTTGCACAACGACATTAAAACTGTCTGGATAGATAATTACCTACTACTAAGTGTATAAAAAAAATTAAATATATATATAAATATATATATATATAGGATTATAGGCAAGCTTCGTCATGTATTTTTGACTCGAGAATGTTCGGACCACGCGTATTATATCGAGTCGAGACTGCGTTCTCGAGATGGGTAAATAATCAGGGTCGAATATTATATGGAATGATGTGATTGCGTGAGGTGTCTCTATTCCCGAGCAGTTTCGATTACGCCTCCTCCCCCCCCACGCGCCGAGTCCGGACACTCCTGTACAACCGATTGAAGAGAAAAGAAGAGATTAAAAAAAGAAATAAAAAATAAAAATAAATATCGATCGCCAGGGACTCGTTCAGCGGCGGTTTCAAAGAATCAACTATTTTTAAATATCAAGGTGTCAAATTATTACGGGCGCGGCCGATTACAAAATCTCTATCACCGTCGCGTGGACGGATCTTGAAAGATTTTTAAAAAAATGAAAGAAGGATGCTGAGAGGAGTTAAGGTATATTATAGAGACGTGGTCGCGAAATTCGATCGCGCTTCGCGAAAATTTTTCGACTACATTGGAAAAAAAAAATGACACAAAAATTAATTGATAAAAAAGAAAACAAAAAAATGACACACCCACACACAGACACAAAAAAAACGAGAAATTCGATCACTTTTTTCTAACTTCCGTGAAGTTCTTCGTCTTGCGTATATCCTTCGAAAAAAAAAAATAAACGACTTTATCCGTTCGTCGACCACGATGTGGAAACGCGAGCGTCGCTCGATTATAGAAAATTTATAATTCTTCGATTAAAAGAAAAAAAACACGGTAGTTTGGGGGCGAGAATAATTAGGAATGTGGATTATTGGCGATGTCGAAGATTTTTTGGATAAAAGATATGCGTGGTGCGATTAAGAGATGTGAACGAGAAATTAAAAAAAAAAATTGAAGAAATTGAAAAAGCGTGAAATGGTTTGAGTGCGTCGAGGGGTGGCCTGGTAGCTAGAACTCTCTCCCCGGTCCACGAGTATATTCAATTGTATCGACGAGTTAACGAATTAGGCGAAATTGTGGACGGAAGCGAGATGAAATTAAAAAAAAAAGAAAAAAAAATGAAAACGAAAAACAGATAAAAATGGGGAGATGTATGACGATGGAATATAATGGGAGCCGAATAAGAGCACAATTCAGCCACGCTATAGCTACGACCACTACCTAGGTAGATTATGCTATTTTGCCGCTGATCTAATTGTTTACTGTCACGTGTTGCTGTAAACCTAAACTATACGATACGATATATATTTTATTTATATAATCTAATCGACTGTATTTATTGTAAATAGTCACCGATGTTTGCTATGATATAATATATCTGTAATTGAATGGAATACGACTTGAATACACCCGACTTCCGTTCCTTTCGTTATTCCATTCTCCTAGCTAAATCAAAAATATTAATTTTTAATTACCAAGGAAATTTAACCCTTCAGGATAATTGGACAAACATTTTTTTACGACATTAACGCGAGTCGTAATAAATAATCTTTTTTCCCGAACGATTACGTCACGCTATGTATGACCTATATATAATAATATTATCATGTATTATAATTTTATTATCTTTCATTATTTTATCATTTTGTTATTCTTTCACATCTTCGTTGAGCTTCAAGAGCCGCTGGAACGATAAGTTCGGAATCTTTTCTGTACTCCGAGGGCGAAGAAGAGACTCGCTACCTGCATAGCAATGGGCCTGTTTTATTTTTATTTTTATTCAAAACATTTTTTTTTTTTTTTTTTTACGAATTTAATTATATTGGTCCGTCGTGGAAGAACTCACCAAAGCTACGGATATGAGGAGAGCTGACAGGGCGACAGTGTGAATATGAGATTTCAGTAAGAGTATAGCACCCTTCAAACACCCGGATTTGTAGGCGACTTCTTCGGACATCTTGAGACACTACAAAGTCAACAATTCGACCAAAAAAAATTTCAAGGCCTTTTTTGTTACAAATTTTTTTTTTTTTTTTGTAAAGATAAAAACTCAACGAAATTGATTGATATTATGGAAAAATTTTGTGGCTTATGCTCGTTACAGTCTGGAAGAGATTGCCAAATTTTCAGAGTCGACGAAGGAAGCTTCGATCTTTCGTACCTTTTCAGCCAGTGGGAAATGCGGAATTCGACGATTCTGATTAAAATTCATGCGTTTTAGTGACCATGAATATCAGTCAACTTTTGTCAGATTAAAAAAAGTATAATTTCCCTCTGCAATTAAGCAAAATTAAATGTGTGTTATACGACTTTACCTGATCGATAGTGACCGAGCAGCAACTTTGCGGTATGCTCATTCGATACTCGTGCCAATCATTGAACGATTTGATTCCGCAACATTGGAGCTAAAAAGTACAATTAAATTACTTTTTTTCGCTACAATAAAAATTTCTTTCAAAGTTGTTTTAACGATAAATTTATCGAATTTACGTATTTGTGAGTATTGTCCCAGGCCTCGGTGACCCAATCGAGCGATCGATAATTTATTATCGAATTGACCATGTCGTCGCGAACTTTTTTCGTTATTTGTTCGAAAAACGTGAAGCTCATTACCGCGCATACGAATATCAGACACAAGGACAATGAGTGACACATTATGTACTGAAAAATAAAAAAACCTTGTCAGTGCATTCGGTTAAAAGTGAGTACGAGCAAACAAATCGCCGATTTTTATATTTCCAGATTCAATAAATTTTTTTTTTTAATCAGGAATCGTGACTCACAATGACCAAAAACTGTCTTCTCCTCTTTACGAAAGCGAGTATGCCGATGAAGGAAACGGAGGACGAGAAAATCCCGATGAATAGTAAAATCGTCACGAACAATCTTTGTCCGATAAGTCTCGACATTAATTTTCCGTCGGCGAGCATCCATATCGATATTATTGTCGCAGTAATGCCAGCTAGCTAAGATATTAATCAGCGATTAGTGGAATAAATTATGATTACAAATTATATTAAGTCATATAATGCATAATATTATTATTCATTAAATTAAATCAATGTATCGAACATTAAAAAAAAAAATACTCACGAATGTTGCACCGTTTAGCGCGAGAAACGAAAACTTAATGCACTTCTTCGGCAATCGTTTGTACGACAATTTGTATAGAGGAATTCCAAGAAATTGGAGTTTCCGGTTTGCCGCCGATTCCTCGCTCTCGGTCACCTCGTCGTCGACCGTGTCGGTGTCCGTCTCCTCGTCGTTCGCACTTTCGCCTCGTCTCATGATTACCCGTCTCACAAAGCCCCGGATATTCATCGAGTTCGATTTTGCTCCTCAATCATAACTCCAACGATATATTTATAGCTCAAATGTTTAACATTTTAAAAAATGTATATGAAATAAAAAAAAAAACCGATGCCTTTCAAAACTGTGGTTATAAGTAAAGTGACAGTTTTTGTCGAATCAATAATCGAGAGTCAGCATTGATTAGGCTCGGGGTTCAAGGCACGTGTGTGCATTCCCGAAAGCACGTGGTCATTTATTGAAAATATCTCGAAGATTCTTCGAAAAAATTGATACAGCTTTCGTTATGTATCGATGGCAATTTCCGGTTGAAAGAAAATTCTTACATAAAGCGGACATCAGTGCAGGTTCATGTATGAATTGCTTTTGAACGTGAATGGTCAGAATTTTTTTTTATTACGAATAAATTTTTACAATGGTTCACAATAACCAGCAGCATAGTTCTTTATCATCGGCGGTCTGCGCTCTTAAAACGGCATTCATTGCAAGTGCCCACTGTTAAAAAAAAACCTGAATTTAATGCATCGGACTAAAAGTTTTTATGCAAAAACTCCTACATATAAATGTAATGTACAATTTTTGTAAAAAATTAATGGACATCTACATTGAAATATAAAGTGAATTGTTGGATCTAAAGAACTTTTATAGTAAAATTAGAGTAAATTATAAAAAAATTTTAATCTTTAAAGTTTTTAATATACCGTACGTTAATTTTTCACTAAAATTGTACATGAAATTTAATATACCACTTGATGCATAAAAACTGTCAGTACCACTACATAAAATTTCACAGCAATTTTCTTTACACTGCACATCACCTTAACAGACGATCGACCGCGAACCTAATCGTCACCACCTCGGTTGACGGTCGCAAAACGGATAACGCGTGAACTTCGGTAAAATCGTGCACCGACGGAGATTCGACAGTGCCGACCACTTTGCTCGATGCTCTCAGCCGCTCAATTGCGAACGAAAAGATTTCCGGAACAACGAAGCTGTCGAGGGTTTCGCGGTCTTTACAGTGCGAGCTCTTCATCCAAACTGAGACGTCGGATCGATGAGGCACGGAGAACTGACGCGTGTTTCTCCAATTCAATCATAAGCGGCCGCAAAGCGTCCGTCAACTGAGGGAATTCTTAATGAACGCTTCGTAGGAAGAGAATGACCGTTGGGTGCGATTCGCACTGATGGAGCGCCTGCAAAAGGCTTCGCCGAAGACGCCGCTGGGACGGCGTTTTAATTATTGACGTTCGAACGAATCGTTTGAGGTCGTTTGTGTTACAATTCTTCAAACGGCTCTGTGAGCAAAGAAGCGAGCGTCCGCGACACAAAGGGTCGTCCTTGGCGCGGCGCAGCAGCGGTCGCTTGTGAAAACAATGGATTTCTTTCAAATGTCTTACTACCGCATCAACAAACGCCTCCTCTACTACCTCGGACAGTGGCCTCTGCAGACGCCGGGCGAACGACATTTTTACAGATCGACGACGATACTGCTCGTCGGAAGTATTGTTGTACCGAAGGTGCGTCACCTCGTACCTTAAGCCTTTTTCTATTTTATATTAAGAACGTGTAAAATACCGCGCGGAGAAACGAAAATTGTTGGGACAACAAGAATTTTGTTACCATAACTCATTTAGCTGCTTAGGGACAACAAAATATTTTGCTGGGGCAGCAAATATTTTTGCTGTCACAACAATAAATCATTAACGATCTACATTTTGTTAGAGAAACAGAATAATTTTTCTAATGCGGGATTTCACTAATTAATGATAACTTATTAAATACTTTGAGTGTATGCAGTTGATTAAATTCGCCGAGTGTTTGGGAAATCTGGATGGCATGATCCGGTGCCTTCCAGTGCTGGGGATTCACGCCAGGAGCACCGCTAGGTTCCTCAACTGCATCATTAACGCTAAGCAGGTTCCGTGCGTTCCTTGATTCAACCGTTTCTGTCGCTGGCTGCATTCGAGATGAATTACACATGCATTTTTGACACATAACGTACGTTCTTTTACCCACTTTCCAGTGTTCCTTAATTCACACGTTTCTGTCACAGCTGCATTCAAGTTTCATTCCATAGAAAAATTATAAGTGTTGTCTGTCAGGTCACTTCTGGTTTAAGAATCTCGGTTGTTGACCGGAAGTGACGTCATACGGAAAAACGTTGTTTGTACGAAATTTCGCTAAAAACCAAATTCCGAAATTATATACAGATATTATATATAGAATTATATATAGCATATAGAATGGAATTTCGAAACCCATTCTATACGCTATAAAAATCGGGATTTCGAAATTATAGCATATAGAATAGAAGTCGGATTTCCGAACTTAATTCCATAGCTATGAAAAACGAATTTTAGTTCATTCAGTTTAAAAATTTAAGTTTTTAAACTGAAAGTGACATGACAACGAAATTTTTTTTAAGTTTCTCTGGAATGATCTCGGATGCAGTCTGTGTCAAAAGCATGTGAATTCAGGACGCAGGAAGTGGGTAAAAGAATGTATGTCCCAATATGTCCCAAATGTATTTGGATTTCATCGCGAATGCAGCCAGTGATAGAAACGGATGAATTAAGGAACACACGGGTACGCGATTTATCGGCTCGCACGATGTACGAATAAAGTTATCAGCGAAGAAAACTTCAGATGAGAACGTTGACGAATCGAATAAAATATGACTGGAATGCGAATAGCGCCAATATCGAAGTTACTATCCTCAGACGTTACGCCGAACGGGGAAGACTACTGACCATAATTTATACCGGTAAGAATGGGAACAAGGGCATGCGAGATACCGCGGTCGGTAATGCAGACTGTAATACATTTTTTTAACCCAAATTGATATCCACTTCATGAACGAATTCCATTTTAACAGGAAATTGTTGCCGATCGTGAAAATAACAATTAATTACAGTTTTTGTTACCGACCGAGTCTGGATTTAGTTGGTCGAAAGGGGTGTCACTGAATCTAAAAATCTGGGAGTCCTGAATCTAAAAATCGTTTGTACAAACTTTTATGCACGAATAGGCTATACATGATGATTCCCTGGTGAACATATTTCTTTGAATATGTCTGAAAATTTCTCTGAAAGTCTCGGAAAATTTATCAGAAATTTCTCTGAAAAATCCTCTCACTTCTCAAAGTTTTCGCATTTTGGAGCAAAAGTCGAAGATTTTTCTGAATCTAAGTATGCCTGATTGCTGCCGACTACTCTTAATAATTATGAACTTTGTTTTGCCGAGAAAATAGTAGACATATTTACCAAATAGCAGAGAAACTCAGAGAAAAATGTCGGTAAGTCCCTGAAAATCACTGAAACGGTCCGGATTGAGTTTTTCAGAGAAATTATCAAAAAAATATTTTCACCAGGGCTTGTATTAAGTACAGTATGGATCCTTAATCCATAAAAGACATTGCCTTTTTTCCAGCTTACATGGCCTTAGCTCTGGGCATGTATCTTTCCCTGCCAATAATACCGGCGATATTGGACATCGTTTTGCCGCTCAATCAGTCACGCGATCGCATATACCTATACGAAACGGAGTACTTCGTCGATCGGGACGAGAATTACGTTTACTTGACGATCCACGCCTGCATGACGATGCCCTTCTCCGTCGGAATGATCGTCGCTTACGACACCATGTTCGCTGTTTACGTTCATCACGCGTGTGCGATCTTCGCCACATTGGGGTGAAAAATCATGAAACTATGTCGAACATCCGACCCAAAAATTTCGCACCTGGTGCATCGGATCAAATTTGGTTTTTTCTCTAATCAGAGCCCGATTGGAAACGCTCGGTGGCATCAGTTTCGCCGACCACAGATCGGAGACTGATGAGGCTGCTCCGAAACGCGGGGACGAAACATACGACAAGATTGTCAACTGTATAAAAATTCACAAGGAAGCTGTCGAGTAAGCTAATCAATTTTAAAAATATTCTAGAGCGGCAGACGACCTGATGAACGGTTTTCATAATGTTCCAAATTTATTGATAATATCATTTTTGTTTCATGTTTTCTTGGGACAAGATTCACCTCACTCATCGAGGCGTCGGGTTACATTTGCTATTTTTTCGTTGTCGGAATAGACATGCTGGCAATGACCCTGACAGGTTTTATGGTGAGTTTGACGAACCGCCGAGTAAAAAAAAAATTATGTTCAGTAATTATAATTTTTTTTTTGCAATTACCATCAGACTGTAACCAATTTGAATCGACCCGGCGAAGCTCTGAGACACGGTGCCTTTGCGATCGGCGAGGTCGTCCATTTGTTCTACGTGTGCTGGCAGGGACATGTGTTGATGGAGCACAGTCAACATATATTCATAAACGCGTAAATTTGTATTTTTATATAATTTTTTTTTTTTTGCCGTCTTGATTTTCCATTGATGTTTCCGTTTAATGCAATCAGTTACAACATCAACTGGTACGACATATCGGCTCGCGCCAAGAGGCTCGTCATTGTGATTATGATGCGTAGCGCCGAACCGTGCAAACTCACAGCCGGCAAGATATACGTCTTGTCGATGGAAAATTTCGCAACGGTAAGTCAAACATCATTGAAACTTGAAAGAGATATTAAGCGACATAAAAAAAACCTGATTGGTGTCCTTTCTTCGTGATAAGGCACTGAAAACGTCGATGTCGTACTTTACCGTGCTGCTATCGATGCAGTGAGAAGACACCAATTCGGAAAGCATCAGCCGCGACAAGTAGACCATTTTTTGTCCGACCTCCAAAACTCGCGTGTCATTTTTTTTTGTATCTATGTAAAATTTAATTCGCTGTATCATCATACCGTCACTTTGTTACAAATAAAATACGTTTCAATAATC
The DNA here is from genome assembly GCA_917499995.1 of Ichneumon xanthorius. Taxonomy (NCBI): domain Eukaryota; kingdom Metazoa; phylum Arthropoda; class Insecta; order Hymenoptera; family Ichneumonidae; genus Ichneumon; species Ichneumon xanthorius. The sequence continues at coordinate 14,455,230 of OU824201.1, forward strand.
TATGAACTATATATCAATGAACAATAATCAACGACTATACTACACGTCGGGGCATACTCGTACTGTAGGTGAGTCAACTGCTAGATTGTAAGTAATAGTAATTTGCAATACAAGTGCGGTAAAGCGAACTTTATACGCTTCGCCTCGTAGGACTCACTGCACAGTCCGCTTATGATGTTCACTACACCGCAATAGTATCGCATAATATTTTCTGCAACGAATGCCGGAGAAGTGCTACTCCGTGCCTGCCGATTGTGGCTCTGTACAGTTAACGTGCGTAAAGTACAAGTCGCGTGCGCAAAGTACAAGTCGCGTGCGCAAAGTACAAGTCGCGTGCGTAAAGTACAAGACGCGTGCGTAAAGTACAAGAATTGTGCGTAAAGTACAAGACGCGTGTGTAAAGTACAAGACGCGTGCGTAAAGTACAAGACGCGTGCGTAAAGTACAAGACGCGTGCATAAAGTACAAGACGCGTGCGTAAAGTAAAATCGGTCGGATGTGCGGACGCGTCGGTTATATATGGTACACTTGGCTGTAAAGCGCCACTTACGCCACTCTCGGTAGGCACGAAAAGTAGCCCTTCTCATGCATGAGTTACATAAATACCTATTTCAACACGACCACTTCGGTGGAGAGCCTCGGCCGCACTGACTTTGTAAGAAAACATGGCACAGCCAAACTATCGAAGGCTTCATAGGGCTTGTCTTAAACCAGCACATTACCTTCGATCGACAAGGCAGGGATGACTGACGAGCGTTTCCTGGAATCAATCGAGAGCGGCTGCACAGTGTCCGTCGACTAAGAGAATTCTTAATGAGTCGTCCACAGGGGACAAGGAGCGTCATGAGGAATATGCACGGATGGACGATAGTTACTTGTACTTTCGCCACAGCGAGAGCCACAAAGGTTTCTTTGCAGACGTTACCGAGGGACGATTTAATTATTGACGATCCAAGGAATCGTTTGACGCCGTTTGCGTTGCATCTCTTCGAACGTCCCTCCAGCTGACGAACCGACCGTTCGCGAAACAAAGCCTCGTCCCGGCCGCGGTGCAGCCGCAATCGTCGACGACAAAATGGATTTCTTTCAAATTTCGTACTATCGAATCAACAGACGCCTCATGTACTATCTTGGACTATGGCCTCTTCAGACACCGTGCGAACGACATTTCTACAAGTCAACGACTATACTTCTTGTCGGAAGCTTACTCGTCCCGCAAGTGAGGACAATTTTTACTTTTTGGTCTGCGAATGACTAATTCCCTACCGATAAGTAAATCAGAGCTGGGCAAACACCCTAAGTACTTGAAGTACGTATTAAAGTATCAAGTACTCGAAGTACTGAGCGCTAGGTAGTTGGTGCTTGAGTACTGACGTATTGGGTACTGCCAGAACTAAATTCTTGAAGTTTTGAATAGCGGCCACTGACTCAGTACTTGATGCTTCAATACGTATACAAGTACTTAGTGCATTTTGCTCAGCTCTGAAGTAAATTGTCAAATGTCGGGACGATTGTTTCTCAATGAAATGTAACAGTTGATTCAACTCGTCGAGTGTTTTGGGAACGTGGACTGTCTGGTCCGGTGTCTTCCGATACTGGGTCTTCACGCCAGATGCGCCGTCAGATTCCTGAACTGCAGCATCAACGCGCAGAAGGTACGCACAATACGCGACCGGATGAGTTGGAACTTACGTGGTCGTCATTTTGTCAACTTATCCGGTCGCATACTGTGGCAAAATCGGTTGAAACTTATCTGGGCGTGAACTGTAGCTTATGCAATAGTTCGGTATACGAAAAATTATCAATGAAGGAAACCCTAGATGAGGACTTTGACGAATCGAATAAAGGAAGATTGGCAGGGTGCGATGGTGGAAAGAACTATCCTTAGGCGTTACGCCGAGAGGGGAAGGCTGTTGACCGTAGTTTACATCGGTAAGAACGGTCACGACTGGCAATGAATCGACGTTGCGAGGATAATGCTTTTTTCTTTGCAGCATACATGAGCCTCGCTATGAGCATGTATCTCTCGCTACCGATAGTACCGATCGTGTTGGATATCGTTTCTCCACTCAATCACTCACGCGCTCGTATATACCTCTGCGAAACTGAGTATTTCGTCGATCGCGACGAAAACTACGCTTACGTAACGCTTCACGCCTGTCTAACGATACCCTTCATCGTTGCAATTTTCGTCGCTTACGACACGATGTTCACGGTCTACGTTCATCACGCCTGCGCCATTTTCGCTACCTTGGGGTGAGAGGACGCAAAGACAGTGGTACCTTCGTTAACTTGTACTTCCGTAACTTATAGGCTGTTCTCGCTAAGTCTTCTTTCTGGTATTTCAGTCACTTCCGGGTGTAAAATCTAATTTTTCGACCGGAAGTGACTTCATTTAGGGGAAAGGTTAATTGCGGGTGTAAAATCTAATTTTTCGACCGGAAGTGACTTCATTTAGGGGAATCGTTACTTCCGTGTGTAAAATCTAATTTTTCGACCGGAAGTGACTTCATTTAGGGGAAACGTTACTTTCGGGTGTAAAATCTAATTTTTCGACCGGAAGTGACGGGATACCTGAAACACGTTACTTTCGCTTTGAAAATGTAATCTTTGTAACGCGTGCAGCTTCTCGCGGCTGCCGAGAGTGACGTAAGTGGCGCTTTATAGCAAGGCGCACATCGGCCCGATTTTACTTCTCACACGCTTCTGTCCTACTTCTCACCCGCTTTCGAGACGACTCTCTGGGCAGGCCCGAGAATATTTCGAATATCTGACACGATTATTATTACCGACTGTATTCGATCGAATTTTTCTCTTCAGAGCGCGTCTGGAAAGCCTCGGAAATATCGTGTCCATCGACAAGAGATCGGAGACCAACGAAGGTCGTGCAAAACGCAGGGATGAAACTTACGACAGAATCGTCGACTGTATAAAAATTCACAGGGAAGCTGCCGAGTGAGCGAAGCAATATCGAAGCAAAATCGTACTTCATTCGCCAAGATTCGGCGTTAATGTATTATTTTTTTTCCTCCTGGGACAAGATTCGCGGCACTCATCGAGTCGTCGGGGTCAATTTGCTTCTTTTTTGTAATCGGAATTGACATACTGGGACTGACCTTGACCGGATTTATGGTGAGTTCGGTGTTGATTATGCGTCAACAAAAAAGATTCGTAATTTGTATTTTTTTTTATTTATTTTTTTACAAATTATCATCAGATTGTCACCAACTTAAATCAACTCGGCGAATCTCTGAGATACGTGTTTTTCGCGATCGGCGAGTTTTTTCATTTGTTGTACATATGCTGGCAAGGACAGGTGCTGATGGACCACAGTGAGAACGTGTTTGTGGACGCGTAAGTTTACGGTCGAAGTGTCGATTGGGAAATCCCGAGGGGTGGGGGAAATTATAATTTTTTTAATGCAATTGTTTCTTCCAATCAGTTACAACGTGAACTGGTACGACATGTCGGCACGCGCCAAAAAACTGCTCATAGTTATTATGATACGAAGCGCCGAACCCTGCAAGCTCACCGCTGGCAAGATATACGTCTTCTCGATAGCAAATTTCGCAATGGTGAGCGCTCGCAATTTAAAAAACCCAGAAAAAAAATTGTACATCGCAAACACAGTAAAAAATAATTTCGTAAAATCGGAATACGAATTTTCCTAAGATTAATTTTTGTTAAACAAGTGACAAACTCGTTTGGTCAAGATTCAATATCTTCCCGTGTCATTAACAATTTTAGCTTGCACTTCTGTTTGCTAAACTTGAGCCGGTTAGTGCGATCGGAAAATTAACAAATGGAAAATTGTGGACGTTTGCGGACAATACATTGTTGTAAAAATTACAAACTTTTTTTACTGTGTAGTATGTCCATCATATATGATATTTTTTTTACTGGGCAACAAAGAAATCTAGATGAAATGAAACCGGAAGTGACTCCGGAAGTGATCTTTTCGTGTCTCAATTTTTTTTTTTTTTTTGTAATTAAGGCCGTGAAAACTTCGATGTCCTTCTTCACCGTCTTGTTGTCATTGGAATGAGGAATTGCAGCGTGCTGGACCAATGAAACATGCTTCCCCGCAATCTTCGAGTGTGAACCACTTTGTTGGACTCTCGTTGCAAGTCGAGCGATCCAATATGCCTCTACGAAACAGAATATACAGTGTGCATAATATAGTTTTACTTTTATCTCTGTATTGCATAGTCTTCACTTTTACTTTTATCTCTGTATTGTATAGTCTTTACTTTTACTTTTATCTCTGTATTGTATAGTCTTTACTTTTACTTTTATCTCTGTATTGTATAGTCTTTACTTTTTCTTTTATCTGTGTGTTGTATAGTCTATAGCCTATTTTGCGGCGGAACCGCGAGGATGCGCGCGCACGAAATCTGCGAAGATAAATGTTTTCGTCGACACGCCTCGACGGATTTCACTAGCAGGGCTTGTTCGATAGGTTTAGAGGGATAAAAATATTCAATTGACTGATAAATCGACTGGGCTCGTCGACGCAGCTATCATGTCGGAAATCGGACGAGAGAATTATTAAACCTTGTCACGTCCTTCGCCATCACTCGAAAGGTTAGTGTACCTGAATTGATGTTATTAACGTGATTTGGCGTAAATTATGTTGCAGTCTTATCTTTCAGAAACACTTAATGTAAAAGAGCTTCCAATACCAATTAATTTTCCAACAAAATTTGTTTACAGTCTACATCTCTCGTAGCATTGGTAAAGTCCGTTTTGCCCCTCTCTCTCATACAGCTAATAATAAAATTGCCCATAGCTTCCTCTAAAGGAAGGCCACTCATAGAGAAAAATGCGCGCAAAATTGTAACAAACGACAAAGCCACGTGCAAATTACTTTGCAACTTTTTTGCCACATTGATTCAGGCAATCATTCATGCAATCATTCATTCCGTTCTTATCGCGTTAAGTACGGCGCAACGTTATCCAACAGCCGGAGGCTGATCGGGTACTGACCGTACGAGAATACCGCCGCGTGCTTCAGTACATCGTGAGCCTTGCAATAAAACCGTAGCGGCACGTGTTACCGTTGCTTCTGCCGCTTCGTGTATTGTTCGATGTTACCGGTGTTCGGACCACGTTCCGTCGACCACCGTCACATCACAGATAGCCCGAGGAGAGGGAGACAGATCCATCGCGGCCGCGATCGACGCAGTAAATCATCGTATCGCGAAACCCGCGAGTTTCGATACGCAGCTTAAGATACGATTATCGGCGCGCCGCAGCAAATTTGTTCTTGACCCTGCACGGTAACCAAAAAAAAAGGTTTGTGCATCGAACAAACATTTCTCTCCGGCAAAGCGCCACAATATTTTTCGTTGTCGTTCATTTTGTAATTTTTTTTTCTCCAATGAATCGTATTTTCAACAAAGTAAATTGCAAGCTCACGACACTAAAAACATTGTGGACGAGAATTGTTTGTTGAATGTAGAAATCGATCCTTTGCCGCGTAAATGAAATACTCACCCGTAATGATACGATGAGACTACACCTAGAAAAAAAAAATTATTTGACGGGCGCCCCGCAAATAAATGTTTATTTGCATTCAATAAATATTACTTTAAACGAAATAAATATTTATTTGCGAGGCGCCCGGCAAATGGATAATTTTTTTAGCTGTACAGTAGATGCAATATTTTTCTTCTATCCTCTCAAAATTGATGCACAGAATTACGCAAATTAATAAAGAGGGAAAATGAAATGAAAAAATATATAAGATCATTAATTTATGAAATTGATATTTTATAAGACAATTATGAAAAAAGTTTATCGACTTCAAGGATGTTCCACTTACGAGCCGTTCGATTATTTTTATTTTTTAAAATAATACGCTTGTACAGAGGAAGACAATGGCGCTGATTATTAGAAGCGATCGGGCCTCGATGCGGGCAAAACTCGGTCGTTCGTCGAGTGGCCGATAGCCGGTGTGTACGAGACAAGTACATATGAACTGATTTTATCATCCTCATGTATATATATTTTTTGGTCGTCTTCTCGAGTGCTTGTGTGCCCCGTTCGACGTGTCATCCCGATCTGTGATGTAGGTCTTGATAATAATTTTGTGATACCGAGGCTGCCCACTTGTCGTCTTCAGTAATCGAACGGTGAGCTCTCTGACCAACTCCGGTGAAATCGATTTACGGTGGGAAATATAGTTGAAATAAAACAGTATCGTGCGGATAATTGTTCGAATGGGAGTAAATAATTAATTCGCGTGGAGTTAATTTTTCTGTGTGAGAAAAACAATTTTTTTGTAACTGTTAATTGATATTAGTATTGATATCATTTATAATAAATATTAATATGTGGAAAAAAATGTGACCTGTGCAGACAACTTTTCTTAAAACTAAGTTTTACCAATTAGACGTAAATTTTATAAAATATTCTTATCAAATCATACTCAATTAGGCACTCGCATCATTTTGCAAAGTCGAGATTTTTTATTCGATAAATCCCTGATATAATAATTATTATTTATTAATCTGTGAAATTTAATAAATTGCAGGAAAACCGAATTGTCATTCGGTTGCTTACCAGTGCGGATAAATGATTGCAATTATTTCAATGGATCGTTAACCGTGTAACGCAAACTTTCAAGAATTAGAGGAACATCCTCTCCACTATAACAGAGGTAAATTCTCCTGTGGCAATAAATACCAAAACTAATGTACCACCACGCATTTACGACACTCCCGGGTCCATTAAATATACAGAGGAATGGGTCGCATGTTATTTATTAGATACGTACTGACAAAAAAAAGTGTTTATAGAGCGAGAGATAGACAGGCACAGAATAAATAATGATAAGATAAAAAATCGAATTCATCAACTCGACTAGATCCGTGGGAGTCGCCCGTGTCTTTTCTACCGAAGATAAGATATTAATGGTAACACTCTAGTATAATTTATATCAAACGGAAAATAATAATATAAAGCATAATTAACTTATCAAAAAAATTAACTTATCAAGTCCCACGAACTGTGTATGTGTAGGAATTTTGTACAGGGATCGTCCAGTCATCGAAAATATGGAAGACCTTAAAAAACTTAAAAAAATTATTTTAAAAAATACAAATTTACTTAATGGAGCGTGAGATCTCCGAGATTGAAGAATGACCATTTAAACTCCATCCTGCATTGTCAATAGTCGGTAACTTCGAAAATGTATATTTCGCTTTAAAAATGTACTTTTTTGATCAATTAAGTAGTTGACACTGTTGAGTGTAGTCAAACGATTAGAACAAGTCGATGACGATCGAAAGCCTCGAGCAATTCGTGACTGAAATCTCGTGGCCGTCGAGCGGTCCGGATGTTGGCAACTACTCTCATATAAGCGTCCTTCCAACCACAACACCGAGAGAGACGTTTTGTACTCGGTACACTCGTTTAGCAGTACACCATTACCGATCTACGCTATACGTATTTCGCCTCACACCGGTACCGCTGTTACGCTCCGTCCTGCGTCCGAATACTCCCGCACAATTGGCCGAGTTAGCGCACTTGGTTGATGGCACAGTGGTGGCCATCGGCCAATACGTTTTCGATTGGTACCGAACACTGCTGTGGTACGAACAACCGTGTAGCAATCGGAAGGGTTCGAGTCGTCATTCGCACGCGTCAGATACATAGATTCGTTTATTTCGTGTTCCGAGGCCTAAGCCCCCTAAGAACACCGTGCCACAATATACAAATCACTCCGTAACAATTACGTACAGTCCAAGAAATAACATGAAATAAAGTATGAAAATAATATTTAAAAAAAAACTTATAATAATACGATAAGAATATAAACCAAAAGTAACACAATGCAATAATGTAAAAGAAAATGAAATAACGTTGCAAGGAAAAGAAAAAGAAATAACATTGAAAGGAAAAGAAAAAGAAATAACATTGCAAGGAAAGGAAAAAGAAATAACATTGCAAAGAAAAGAAATAGCAAAAAGCATTAACAGAAAATGCAATTAGTCAAAAATCACTTTCAAAGCAGACAATTTTTTTTTTTTTTTTTTGCAAGTTACGAGAGATGAGTATTATCTGTAATTTGACCTCCACTGGTGTATTCGTAAGAGATCAAAGGATACATTAACAAACTCAATTTTCTCATTGAATACGTCAATTAACTCGGGCTTTGAGGCAGCAGGTCACGACACGAAACGATGGAGTAGCGTTCCTCTCGGTGGAGTACTCTCGCAGACATTCCGTCGTTATATTGTACGATATTTGCGAGCTGCTCAAATTATTTATTGCACATTTCGTGGAAGAGCCGCGGCGTAGGTAGGGAAGGCGGAAGTTAACTGCAGTCGCCACTTAAACCCTTCGCTCTTATCCGGCACAGTTGTGTGCAACTCTTTTTAATTATACACCATTATTAATTCCAATTATTAATAATTATATAACGAATTATAAATTACTAATTGATGTAATTAAGTACAAATAATTTTTCAATAACTGTACAATTATTTTTTGGAAAAAAAGTTTCGGCTGGAAAGAAATTTCTTCGTCCCCAGGTAATGAGTAACGGAGCAAAAGGGTCGAAAAACGGTACGCCGATGATTCATGCGGTTTACACCGATGGCCCAAAATTTCATAAAAATGTTTTTCCGTTCACAGTTTATGGGTTCGAAGTGTCAGTGATCCGAGCAAAAACAATGTTAGTCACTCCCAGTTCGCCGTCTACCGACGAATTATCGCACGCCGAGGGCAGACCGTAAATAGTTACTCGACAAAGCAAATTGATGGTCTTATCGAAGATACCGAAGCGACGCTGACCGATCTTCTCCTTGTACCCACCCTGCCGCTGTTGCTCAACGACTATCGTTTGAAATGACCCGAGTACACGAGTTCACACTAGTTGACACCGGGACGCCACTAAGGCAACACAATTTCGTCTTTACCGCGACTTCGGCACGTCGCGTATAGTTTGTGTTCACAAAAAAAATGTATTTAAAAAAAGCTACGCGAATACACGGTAGAAAAAAATAATCGAATTGCGAGTAGAAATTCATTTTTCATATTCAAACTTGTCCTGTTATTCGCGTTATTAACAATTGGTATTGTTATAATAATTTTTTCTTAATGATAATAAACAAAAATAATTGTGAAGTCTTGTGGGCAATAAATTGTTGTGAAATGCGTAAATATTTCGTTACCGTGCACGGTTAATTGAAATGTTTTGCTTCGTCTCGAGCTCATCGAAATTTGGCGGCGTGAGAGTGAATAACAGTTGAATTATTAAGTTACAATGTTACCGGATATAGGAGGATAATATTTTTCGAATGCTGATTTTTAGCGACTCGACGCGAGGGGTAATTTTTTTTTAGTTTTTAATTCATTAAATTATTGTCGGTGGAATTTTTGATAGTGCGAGGCGCCGGCGTCTTGCCGAAATCGGAAACTTCACGCGGGACGCGAATCCACAGCGCGGGAAGATCTATTTGTGTCGGGTAAATCTATCTTGGATCATGGGCGAGAGTGTCTTAGCGTCAAAGTTGTTCGTGCGTGTTTTGAGCTTTACACAAATATCGAACGTGGGAGACACGAGTTCTTTTTTCAAACAGAATATACTCTGTTGATAAAAAAAAATAGACTCGATGCTTTTCGCTGCGTTTCAGTAAATTTTTGCAATAACTCATCAGTAAATTTTTGCAATAACTCATCAGTAAATTTTTGCAATAACGATTGAGCAATTCTTTACACCTAACTATTGACATCCGCGCTTTGGTCGCGCTCAAAAGAAATTGGTAGTGAACGAAAATAATATTTTTTCCACTTAACAATTTTTGTGCCCATTTTTCTATAGTCAAATTTTATTCTAATTTTTCTAGCAACTTTTTATAGTTAATTTTTATAGCGTCGAGTTGTTCGTGCATGTCTTAAGCGTCACAAAAGTATCGAACGTGACAGACTGAAGAGTTCTTTATTCAAACAGAATATACTGTGTTGATAAAAAAAAATAGTCGATCCCTTTTACGTTTATTCGCCTGGTTTAAGTAAATCTTTTTTCAAATCACTAAATTTTAGCAATAACGATTGAGCAATTCTTTACACCTAACTATTGGCAATTGGTAGCGAACGAAAATAATATTTTTTCCACTAAACAATTTTTACGCCCATTTTTCTATAGCCAAATTTTATTATAATTTTTCTAGCCATTTTTTACATAAAATTTTTATAGCTAACTTATAAATCTAATTGTTATATAGAATTTTTGGAAAGCGCGAAGAAAGTCATTTTTGGTTGCCGGCACTCCCGAAGTTGCTCTTGGTCGGCTTCCGCCCAATTAAGATTGGAGGGGCCCGATTCGAGCTTCTCTGATTTCTTCTTCCGTCCCGCTATTATAAACTATTTACTGCTAAAGGAGAGACGAGGAACGTCAGCCGTGGCGGCGATCTCTGGTCAACGGTAGCTTCGTCGAGGAACGAAAAAAGAAAAGTTGCGCGTACATCTCGACGTTTCTTCGTGTTTGCCCGAGTATCGTCGCTGGAGCCGAAGAAAAAGAAGAAGTTTCGAAGCTCACCAGACGCCGTTTGTTTCCCGACGCCGCAGGGTCATGGCGGTTAAAGAGTGGTTCAGGAGGCTTCAACCAGTCCAGCTGTATCTCGTACTCTTCTTCACCACGGCTTTCTTCGTCGTTGAGATAATCGCCAGTCATGTCACACACTCGCTGACCCTGCTGCTCAACGCATACCACATGCTTTGCAACATCGTCGCTCTCATCGGTTGCATCGCTTCTGTCAAGGTGAGTTTTTACTTTCGACCTTGGTGACGTATCATTCGAGGCTCCCAAATACTCGCGATCGAAGTTTCGTCGAAGCGCGGGCCAAGGTCGTCCCTTCCAGCCGCATTTCTTCAATAAGCTTTCACCTCGGTTGAGATTGTGACTTAAATTTTTGTTCCCGCTGTGTGAGGGTTGATAATTTCTTGGATTTTTGTACTCGAGGCATAACAGTCGAGACATTTATTTATTGCTGTGTGTACTTTTATTTATTTTTTCAATAAGAAAATCCTTAACTTAAGGCGGTGCGAAACTTTCCGGGCCACTCGATCCGAGCACAGTCGGTAACAAAAACTGGAAACTATTTTTTTATTTTTCAAGCTTGGTAAACTTTTCTGAGAAGAATCAAATTATTAGGATCCGCTTGACATAAATAAAGAGGTCAACAATTTGTGTCTAGTCCAAAATCATGAAGATTCTGGACAAAAGGGGATTACAGTTTTTTTTACCGACTGAGACTGCTTTGCAAACCTTAAGAGATTTGAAGTACTTGGGCACGGAAAACCGATAATTAATTATACTAATTATTAAATAATTATTTTAGTACTCGCACAGGGACAATTGTAAGGGAGGCAGAAGCTGCAATTCGCGGGACAATTCTTCGATATGTATAAACGAAGATGAGAAAAGTTCGGCCGTATCGATACCGGGCAAAGTGAAGGTACGTGGTTATATTTAATAAATTATCAGAGATGTCAGTTTCTGATCTTTCATTTAAAAAAAAATATATATTTTCGAAATACTTGTGGGAATTTATGAAACAATTTTTTACTTTTCGAACGAGCATTCACAATGTTTAATTTCTGTTTTTTTTTTTGTTCGTTTCAGCAATCATGCTCCGACAGACGAATGAAGAATACATTTGGCTGGGCGAGAATCGACATTATCACGATGTTGGTGTGTTGCGTTCTCCTCGCCTCCTTCTGCTTCTCCCTTATCGTCGAGGCACTTCAGACTCTCATTCACATCGATCATCTCGACGAGATGCATCATCCACTTCCGGTTATGTGTATCGGAGTTTCCGGAATTTTGTTGAATGCATTCTGTTACATTATCATCGGCGGTTACACCTTCAATCAGGGCATCTTCTTGCACGTTACCAAAGAGGGCAATGTCATTCTGCAAAGGTCAGCTTCACTTTATTATAATATTTAAAACGATCTGAAACACACTCAGTCGGTACAAAAATTGTAATCAATTTTTTTTTCAAGCGTTAAATCATTAACGTTTTCACCCAACAGTTAAGCGAAATGTAATAATTTCGCTAAAAATAATAATAATAATTAGTTCGAAATATTTAAGAATAAAAAAAAAAATAATGGTTTATGTTTTTCAGGAACGTTCCACCAAAACCTATCGGCGAAGGCGAGCAACAGTTGTCGGTTCCGAGCAGGCAGAGTCCGCTGGCTCTGCCAAGACGGCAGGGTTTTCGAGAAATGCTGCGAGACGTACTCGGCTGCTTTCTTGTAGTGCTAGCTTCGATAATTGTCTACTTTACCGACGCCCAACTTGCCAAATTTATCGATCCACTTTTCGCCATAATTTCGGCGATATCGCTCTTCGTTCTGAGTTATCCTTACAGTATGTATATAATTTTTTTAAACATTATTATTGTATATTGATATTTTTAAACAAAGTCACAGTCATTTACCGACCACGACCGACCAAGCATATGTTAGGCATCTGCTTTACCGACCTCTTTCCGATTTAATTATTTTTACGAGCAAGATAAAATCTATTGTTCATTCCTCTATTTGTTAACTAGAAAAGATCATTTTTGGGAGTAAAATTACAAATTTTGCACAAATGTTACGTTCCAAATTGGGACACTGGAAAATGACTGAGAGAACTGACCGGAAATTTGAATTCTTCAAACATTTAATTGAATCTCATCGAATATCTTTTCTTCGCAGTGAGAGAATCCGGACTGATTCTTCTACAAACAATACCGAATCACATAAACATAGATTCTCTGAAGAAAGAGTTGCTGGTGGCATTCCCGGGAATCGTCAACGTTCACGATCTTCACGTTTGGCATCTCGCAGGTGAAAAGGTCATATGCACTGCGCACATAATATTCTTAGATCCAATGGTCTATGCAAGCATTACCGAACAGGTGACAGGATTTTTCGTGGAAATGGGAATAACTCAGGTGACGATTCAGCCCGAATTTCACAAAGTGAGTAAAAATTTTTCTTTTTTTAAATGTTATGTCATTGTCAAAAAACTAAAATATTCTTCATTTCCTGAAAATTAGAGGTCCAATTTCAATATATCTGGGTATTATAAAAATTTATTGTTTCTCCGTTAAATGAAGTATGCGGATATGGGATATGGAACTGATTCAGGATTTTCGAAATTCACTCCCATATGCTATGAACTCCGAAATCTCGAGAATATAGCATATGGGAATGATTTATGATTTTATGGTTCTTTTTGAACTCATCGAAATATCCACAAATAAAGGCGAAAGTCGCATTTGTATATTGCTTCCTATGTTTTTTTAGTTATTCACATAGATTTCTCCACGGGGAAGCAAAAATGAAAATGACTTTATGAAAATGAGGAAGCAATGTGTGAATTAAATTTGCAACCTTTTTTGGTGAAAAATGAAAATGTCTCTTCGAATCACTTACATACTTAAATGATTTTTTTTCAGATGAAACCAAACGCGGAGAAGAGTCCGTGTCTCATCCGTTGCCAGGGTGAACGTTGCAAGGAATCGCAGTGTTGCTCGAAGGAGGGATCGACCGAGAATCGCGGAGCGGAACGCGGTAACCTTGTTCACAAGAGGTTCGTCAAGAAGGAAATCATACCATCGTCCGCGGTCGTCAACTTGACGAAGTTTACGCTGAACAAGAGCGACAGTACGAGATCGGTTAACGAGGCCGGGTGTTCGGAAGTCATCGAAAAATCTGCGGCGTCGAATCACCGAAAGAGTTGCCCGGAGAGCAGTATTTTTGCCATTGACGTGGAAATCGTCGAGACAAAAGTTGACGATTCGAAAATTGACGAAGCCAAGTCCGACGAGACTGTCGTTACGTCGATGTGACTAGAACCGAATCGAAACGATTTTTATAGATAATAAAAAAAATACACCGAAGATCGTCAAACACGATTGCCCAAAATGTTCGCAACAAGAAGACTGGACGATTAGTATTTAATGATGACGTATATATCTGTACATAGCGAGCTTCCACTCTGCATTTTTTACGGGTCGTGTATGTTTGAAATGCCAATTTCAAAGCGATGTGAAACCTCCGATGCCGACAGTAACACAAAAAAAAAATTTCAAACATATCTGTACCCACTGAATGGAGAATATATTAATTTTCATACGAGAATAACGCATCGCCGTGCGTGATTTTTTTGTAAACTTACTGTACAAAAAAAAGAAAAAAAAATGACCAAAGTCTTAAGAATTTTTGCGGATAATGATTAATTAGTTCTAAAATGCGCCTGTTGATTTGATCAATCAGCATCGAAGTATTTTTATTTCAATTGTGTAACGTAACGTATAGATATACCGTGTTCAATATTCTACAATCTTCGATGCGATTACAGTATACCACTCATAAATCGATGTTCCTTAATTAAAGATTTAAAAAATTGTAAAAATCTTTTTTATCGAAGTGCCGGATATTTCCAAAAATTCAAGCACGCAATGACAATAAACTCTGTGAGTGTCATAGATAAACAAATAAATATTTTCATCCAAGTTTTCAACCGAGAAAAAAAATTATTATAAAAAAACAAAATTTCGATCTCCCCTATCAGAGTCTAGCCTTAATTTTCCTTACGACAGTTTAGCATTTCTGGGGACTTTGCTGCAACTACAATATGCTCCACTCGCGTTCGCGTTAATCGCGTGCGCACCATATTTCAATTGCCGTCTCTGATTTTTCTGAGTATTACGAAAGCTTGTTGCGCTTGAGAAGTTCATAGACATTACTTGCGATGCATAATTTGTGTCACACATAAATTACCACAGATTGCATACTGTAAAATAAGTTTAAAAAAAGCTTGACAATCTCAACATTCGTGTGAAGTAATGGTGCATGCAGGTATATGATTCCATTTCCAAAAATACTCGTTCCATTTTGTTTCAGCTCAGAAACAAAACAGAAACTCCACGCATTGTATACGAACTCGAGAGGCGATGTATTTTCGGCCTGACGGAGTGTTTCAGTTACAAAAACATTTAAACTACGTGAAACATTAAAACTACGCTTACTTCTGCCAGACCCGCGCTGAGTCGACAACAAAAACTGCAATACTATTTTTTCAAGGGTGTTGAAACTTTAGTTTTTAATACTGACTGCGGTATCTTGGCCTTAAGAGCATGAGAAATACCGCGATCGGTAATAAATCGCTTTCCGTATTTTTTTATTTTATTTTTGAGCTTTAATATTTCGGACGAAAAATATTTGGCATGCAATTTACAGAGTTCGGGCAAGCTCATAGAGAGAGCAAAGTTCGTGGTGGATCGCACGTATCGCGAGCGGTCTCTGGGTAGCTAATCTCGCTCTGGAAAACGCTCTCCATAGACCGCATCTTATGACGACGACTGCCCGCGGTTATTCGTGAAATTGATCGAATGACGATGACCACGACTGATCTGCACCACTTATGCCTGTATTCAGCGACCAGTTGGTGGGATTCGCCTTCATAAACCTCGTTCGCCCGGAATCGCTCGCGACAATGCGAACCCACGTTGAACTTACACCGGAAGATGCTGAGGTTTTCGAAGAAATGGCTTCCGGTACTTCTCGTCCTGGGCTGTACCGAGGCAATTTTTTTTTTCATCCTTTTATTTGATCGACTAAACTTGGCGAACCAGTATTGTCCAATGGTGGGATGTTGGGATTTGATTTTGTCTGTCAATGATTACTTACCGATTATTGTGGTTGCTGGCGAAGAGAGAATAACGTTTTGCATGCACCCGTGTACACGTGATAAATTATTCGCATAGTTGCCATTAATATCCAGTGCGCACTAGCAGTGCCGGTTGAAAACGAAGCGGTAAACGACGAGAGAGGTCGATGAGTAAAAAAAATGGTTGACCGGATGACTCAAGTCTCTGGAACGCGGGCGTTCTCGTGACGTATTGTCAAAAGGACGAGCAAGAATGAAACTGAGGATACGTCGAAAAAAAAATTCGAAGCATTCAGTGTAACGATATTCCAACAGCATTGATTTGAGTATACAAGAGATCTTCTTCCACTTCAATTTTTAAAAAATAATAAAAATTGATTGAAATAATTTAGCGTCCAATTCAAATTGTCGCTGGTATCAACTTCTGCTACGAAAAATTAACGAAAAAAAAGAATTTACCAATACGACATAATGCTGCAATGCTAGAAAGCAAAACCTACATTACTGCTAACATTTACCGATTTACTCGCAGTCATCGGCGACTTGCTGGAGGCATGTGTGAAAGAGGTACAAATACAACAAGCCGATTTTCTTTTTCTCCTGTTATCCACAACCCAAAGATCTATCGATCGCCATAGATCACAATAAAAAGATCTGCCGATCGCCGTAGATCACAATAAAAGGATCTACAGATCGCCATAGATCACAATAAAAAGATCTACCGATCGCCATAGATCACAATAAAAAGATCTGCCGATCGCCAAAGATCACAATAAATAGATCTACAGATCGCCATAGATCACAATAAAAAGATCTATCGATCGCCATAGATCACGATAAAAAGATCCATCGATCGCCATAGATCACAATAAAAAGATCTACCGATCGCCATAGATCGTAATAAAAACATCCATCGATCGCCATAGATCACAACAAAAAGATCTATCCATCGCGAAATGATTTTCCGTCCAGCAACATCGTCGAGTCTCGCCTCGACCTTGCTTAAAATCGTCTACTCTCGCGTCTTGTGCAGCATCGTCATGAATGAAGATACAAAAAGACAAATCTTTCTCATGCAAATTACCGAGGCCGGGCAAGCCCATCGGGCGAGCGAGGGCAAACTTCCTGCTGGATCGCACGTGTTGGAAGTGGCATCTGTATATTTGCTCCCGCTCTGGAGAACGTTCTCCGTCGATTGCATCCTATGGCGATGACTGCACGCGTTTATTCGTGAGCTCGACCGAATGACGATGACGACGAATTCCCTCCACTGCCGCCTCTAATGAGCGACCGGCTGGTGGGGTTCGCCTTTGGAAACCTTCTTCGCCGGCATAGTCACTCGCGACAGTGAGAGAGTGACTTCTGCGTCGAACGCATGACTCCGCGGCTCGCATGGCCCGTGTAAAAGTAAAAACACACCGCTCGTCGATGTGAACGCAGACCTTTCGTGTGTGCGCGAGACTGTGTACTCAGCTGTCTCATATGAGTACCACCGTTCGACAAAAAAATCTACAAATTGGACCACAAAAAATCGTCAATTCCTACGAGAAAAAACTCTACCATCGAATTGTTTTGTAAGAAAATTTCGATCCCGATCACGCTCAGCGGAGAGGCAAAGAGTGCGCGTTACACGCATCGACCTCACACGCGAAGATGCTGAGGTCGCCGAAGAAATGGCTTCCGGTACTTTTCATCTTGGGGCTCTCTCGAGGTAATTTTTTTCTCTTTTTTTTCTCCATCTACGATTTTGATCGACCGAACATGGTCAACCAGTATTGTGCAATGTTGGCATTCCAGCTTTATCTTTCGGCGATCTAGCCCGGTGACCTTAACAGACCTTAGACGTGCAGAGAAGATCTTTTTTTCTTCACTTTAATCCAATCCGAAGTAACTCGGTGAAAAAAAAAAAATGTCTCGGTGACGCGTGATAAAAGTTCCTGATAGAAGTTTATCTGTCAGGCTGCAGTTCGTGGATGCCTCAATCGAAGACTCTCCGGCGCGCTTCTCCTAAGAGACGGCGGTGAGTCGTACACCTGTTCACGTGGTGTCCCACGAACGCCCATTGAATCATACTATCTCGAGGCGGGAGGGAGCGCATTCTATCTCACCTGTGAATGTCGAACCTCGTTCTCATACACGGCGCGCGGACTCACGGACGAGCGCCGGCGAGCTCGAGTGCATGTACCGGCCTCGCCGGTTCCCTAGCCGCTTCTGTATGCTACGGCCTCGTGCATTTCGCTCCCGAGAATTTCGTTAAAAACGTGACGCGATTCATGGGACGCAAACGGCGCGGGTTTCACCCGCGATACGGATTACTGCGATAATCGCGCGGCGAAAATACTACGGTAAAAACATTTCACCGAAACCTTATTATCGAGGTATAGTTCAAAGGTTCAATGGCATTTGGCGCGGAGAGAAATTGTTATTTTTTTTCTTATCAATCTTCGTTAATTTATATTCATCATTGACCTCATAATAATAGTAATCATATAATAGAGGATAATAAGACTATCATAATCTGCATAATAATAAAGTTCATGTCGATTGGATACTCACAAATAGTTAGGGTAGAGCGGGGCAAAATGGGGCAACGGGGCAAAACAGGGTTTTTGGGTAAAACGTCATTTTCCAATAATTTTTGGATGCCCGAATTCGCCCTATCGTATACATCAGGCTTTTCTAGCCAGTTTTGCCACCTTGTCCGATCCAAAAATGATTGGAAAATTTAGTTTTGCCCAAAAACCCCGTTTTGCCCCGTTGCCCCATTTTGCCCCGCTCTCCCCTACATTGAGAGAAGAATATAATAAAAACTATCTATCTAAGAAAAATTACCATAGCTGATGGTATTAGGCAATTAAGGCGCCACCTGTACCAGAAAATCCCAGATTTTCTAAGAAATTTTACCATAATACCTACTAAAAATTCTTAGAAATCCGGTACTTCCTGTCATAGATGGACAGGGATGGATAGGGAGTCCCAGGTCCTTAATACTATGTGCTACGTTAATATCTCTCAATCGATACAGTAATATTTACTAGATCCTTGTGCAATATTTACTGGATCCTTCCCCTAGTATAGTCCTTCTCACACCGATACTCACACTGGCGCAGAGCCAACATGACCGCCAGTAAGGTAAAAGTATCAGTG
Organism: Ichneumon xanthorius; assembly: GCA_917499995.1. Classification (NCBI taxonomy): domain Eukaryota; kingdom Metazoa; phylum Arthropoda; class Insecta; order Hymenoptera; family Ichneumonidae; genus Ichneumon; species Ichneumon xanthorius. Next base: position 14,474,056 of record OU824201.1, read on the forward strand.
GCCGCACACCTAAGGGCGAAGTCCCAGTTCCCGTACATGCATGAAAAATCGTATTTGCGTCTCTCTTGCACGCATGCTTTGCGCGGCCACTGGGACGTGTTCGGACACTGGGACACTTACCTCAATATAATAATAATATCAATAATAGTAATTTCGTTCGCGCCCCTGTTATTTTCTTCGGGGTTATCTCCCCTATCGTTTGACGCGATGAACCCTCGAGCCCATTGAGTGTAATTGATTGGTCCCTCACCGCGGTTGGCGGATTACCCGAGAATCTTCATCCTCCCGATAACAGTTCCTGTCTAATATTCAATAATCGTCTGGAAAGAATTACGGTTGTAACGAGAGAGATCAACTGTCATATCTATAAATAATGCGTCCAACGCGTGTACCAGTCTCTAGTATCGTTAAGTCGATCGACGCAACGACGCGCGATCCGCTACGCGATCCAGACCTCGGTTGCACACTTGCTGTACTGTCGTTCCTTGACACGATTTTTTTTCTTCAATTTTTGTAGCGGCACAAACGTGCTTCATGCCATGCAGAATGTTTTCTAAATGCACGGTGAAAAATAATATCGAGAAATCGAGGTCGTGAAAAAAATTATAGATTGATGAAAAAATGATAGATTGGTGAAAAAATGATAGAAATGATAGTACATAGTAAGATTTTAGCGACACTTGTATTCGAAATATTTTTAAGCCAGCTATTAATATCTATGTAGTAAAATGTACAATACGTATCGTACATTTGCCGTAGATCATCCTCTGCAGCACCGTTCGAATAAGAATAGTTATTATCAAAATAATTCAGGATATAAAGATTGTTAAAATCGTACAGACCGATCGTTTTTCTGAGTGTATTTTTCAGAAAAGATAGGTCATAGTCCGTCTTGGACCGCTGCTCTGCATGAAGAAAATTCGTCGCACTGAATTTGAATTGTGATTTTTTATAATGCTCCGTAGTAGCTAAAATGAGTGATTCACCCCAGCCAATTTATATATATTGGAAGTTATATATATATAGGTGATAGAAGAATCATCGATTGACCGACACTTAAAACGCAGCAATGTTCTCGTCTCGCCTCAACGGGTCCATTTGATGCCAGTCGCGTTACGTGCATTACTCAGCGTCTCCCGTATGCAGCTCGATGACGGAACGTACACGCATACGTAATTAAGTATCCGATTTACGATTTTTCGAATTTGAACCGAAAACAGGTTTTTGTTGACTCTTGTTGCAATACAGAGAGCCATGCGCTGTACAAATTCCTAGAAAAACTTTTTTTTTAGCTTTACCTTGAAAACGAACAACAACAAAATTATCAACGATAATTGTAATTTGCAATTTTTTTTGAGATTCGTCACAATTTATAAAATTACTTTTTCAATTTAGAAAAGAATTACGTAATAAAATTTAATAATATAAACAAGATAATTAGATAATGAGGATAAATAGATTATAAAAATAATTGTCGCGAAGAATAATCTTCAATTACAATTTCGTCCTTATCTGGATCCGCTAGTATGGTTAATATTTGATTTGGGGTTTTTTTTTTCTTAACTAGTGTTTATTAACTCAATTTGGTTTCACGAGCACACTGTATCACGCTGATAAAAAATCATCTGGTCCATGTTGTTGAATCTCACGCCCACGATTCGTCCAGGCGTTCGCTTCCTGGCAGCAATTGTCAAAACACCGTATCTATAAGTAGATAAGCACGCACACACGTTTCGGAGTGAATTCCGAGTATTCCAAAATTCGTCTCCACCCTTTCGTGTAAACAAATGTTGAAAAACGTATATCCTTATCGCAGATAATAATTTGCGAGAAAAATCTTTATTTTTTTATTTTTCTTGACCGAAAGTGAACTCTTATCGCTGGGAGCACTCTGTAGGGAGATTATCGTTCAGCTGGGTACGAGACCCTTTCGGGTCTGCGTCGTATCTCTGATGTGACACGTGTCTCTAGAGGCGACCTCACAACAACGAAAAAAAGGCTCTTCGTTTGTTATTTCAGAACCAATCATTTTTGCTACAAATGCAAGAGAGACAGGGGCAAAATGGAACTCCGGGGAAAATGGACCATTTTTAACATTTTTTCGCAGGCCATAAAGAATACATCAAAGTTCCATCCAGTGGAGGTCACGCGTTAGGTTTTCCTCGGAGTTCCGTTTTGCTCCGCTTTATCTTACTCTCACAGATGGCGTGATGTCAAATTTATTTTAAAAAATACAAATGTTGTAACCTTGAGAGTCGGCAAGAGTAATTACGGCGTAAAATTCTCTTAAGGTTTATTTTTTTTTTTTTTTACATCCTGCACGCAGCGAAGTTGTAGAATATGGAGGGAACTACCATGCTAAATCTCGAAATGGTTGAGTGTGCTTGGTTGGGCATTTCCGCAGTTCGTAGGCATCGTGGAACGACGAAGTTTGATAATTCCAGTAGCCTTATCGCGAGAGGAAAGAAAGGACTTCCGTTAACCGCCCAGATTCGTTATAACGTTCGGCATTGCGCAGAAACATACTATATCTATCACAACGTTTGTATATTGGGCACGAACGATAGAAAAAAAGCGCGCGTGGCAGTCACAAATTATTATACGCTATCTCGTTTATTCGAAAATGGGAAATAACATTTTTTTCAGATCTTAATACCGAAACTACTATCATATAAACAACTTACAGTAATTTTTTTCTAAGCGAATAAAGATGAATCAAGAAAAAATCTCGAAAATATCGAAAAATGTTTGTTAAATGTACAGAATCTTTTTACTGTGTTGCAAGGTCCGACTCATTCAATTTCTCTTTCAATTTGAGGTTGCCTTTATACATTCGAGTAATAATATTTACAAAATATTGTGAATGTATGTAAAAAAAAATGTTCTCGATTTTTATAGATTGTCAAGGATGGAAGCCGACAATGTCGCCAGCCAAGCCGGAAATTTACATCGACGAGGGCGATTCTCTGGAACTGACATGCACGAGTGCGAAGACGATGAGGTTTTACTATCCAAAGGACGTCGCAGATGCAGTTAGTTGAGAACTCAAATATAGAAGAAAAAAATGTTGCAATCAGCATGCTTTGATTCGGTCCTTTTATTTTCCGGGACGGTATTTTTTAACTAAAAAAAATGTCCAACAGATCGAAACTTCCCCGGCGAGTTTGAAAGAACAATCATTGAGTGACGAGCAAAAGATTGTATTTCGAAGATCCGAAACGGTGCACGGTGACACTGGTTGGTATGGTTGCGCCGATCATGACACTGACGTCACTCCGGGAATCTACGACCAGCCCGAAGTTAGCTGGACGTACGTTTACGTCAGATGTGGGTAACTTTGTTGACTTTTTTTCGTTCCATCATCGAGGGGCCCGCCGTTCGGAGTCTCCGATGACCTCAGTCAGCGCTTGCGATAATTTTTTCTCTGCTTTTTCATAATATACGATTTATATTAATTTTAGCGAACAAGAGTTTCTTCGTTCAGTCCGATGTGTTCCAATCTTTCCGAGAAGTCGCCGGTGGAAACGCAACTTTGCCCTGTCGTCCAACTTCGCCGCATTACAAAGTCACACTGAACGCAAACGACGAAGTGCGTACAGTTCACAATTGTATTCATTATAACGATTATTTTAATAATAAATATTATAATAATAAATAATAATTAATATTTAAATAAAATAATAATAATAATAATTGCTTTTATTAGGAAATTGAGATGGGTGAGAAAGCCTCTTACGATCCGAGATTCGGATTTGAACTAAGAAACCTCACATTGATGGACAGCGATTACTTTCAGTGCTTGATACAAGAAGGAGACACTACTCAAGAAATCAATTTTCACTTGTTCGTCATACGTATGATATAACAATTTTATTCTATTAATTTCTCCGATCACTCACCGAATTTTGACCGAATAAAAATTTTCGTTGGGAATGCATATCGTGTAATTCTCGTACAAAAACACTTTGATCTATAATTTAGGGAATCAGATGCTGAACGAGCCAAAAATCATTGACGACACTCTGAGACACGTTACGCGAGGTCAGATCCTCTACGTGAATTGTACGACAATCGTCGACGCGGATGTTCCGTACGTCTACGAATGGATAACTCCGCAGCGGGTATGCAGCTGTGAGCACAGATTATTCAAGAGTAAAAAGATCCATTGGAACGGACAAAAAAGTTAACGAATCAATGTGCTTGCGTGTTGTTTCAGAGCGCCAGAATAACTACTGTTCTCTACAAAGAACCGATCGCGGCGAACAAGCACAAAACTACCTGCGAACTGACGATAAACGGAGTCACCGATGAGGACGAGGGAAACTACGAGTGCACGATCAAGACTTTTTCGGCAACGAAAAAAGCCAAAACTTTCATAAAGGTTCATGGTCGGTATTAGATAAAAGTGATATGTATTTTTTTTTTTTAAATTATGTGTTGAAAATAATAATAAATTTGGTACGATGATTGTTTTCTACAGATCCTAATATAAAGTACATAAACTTGACGTCACCGGACTACGACCGGTACTACCTGAAAAAGTACGGGGATCGTATACAGTGGGCCGTAAATGTGGACGCGCATCCGCAGCCCAAACTGAAATGGTAAACGATAAATCATAATAATATATATTATCAATATTCTATATGTCAAAAAATCTTTCAAGATAAAAACATTTGTACACAAAATTCTCAACATTGTTTGAGCATTGTTAGCAATTTTTTAAAAATAATTGCTCTATCGTTATTTTAAAAAATGTTGATTGCAATGCCAGTCATATAATTGAATATAAAGTTTGCGGGCTGAGAGAAATTTTCGGAGAACTGAGTTTGTCTATGCTTTAAAATACGAACAGGCTGAATCCCGGTGGCCACGAGATAGTCGGCACGTGGACCGAACCCGAAAGATCGAAATACGCTGTGAACATTACACTGTCGTCGGCGGTTTTGAGAATAAATCGTCTCACTTTGGACGATATGGGACTCTATTCTCTCCAAGCGACCAACGAAGATCGAATCGAGACTCTCAACTTCACTTTGGATGTTATAGGTATTACGCCAACCACAATAAGATCTTGAATACTACTCACATTAAAAAAAAGTTCGGAGAGCCTTATAGAATTTTTAATTTCGTAATCTGATCGATTTTTCGTATTTCGTTTTCCTTATTCGGGCGCATGAATTTGATGTTAAAATTACATTGTCACAACGTCAATGCTATCGACCGGATAGACCAGTGGGAAACGGACTATTTTTTTATTCCCGCGACATAAAAAAGAATCGGTTTTTTATTTTGTAAAGCAACGATTTTTATTTACAGCGAAGCCAATACCGTTCTTCGAAGTACTGAAGCCTTTTTACTTGCCGAAAGAGAAAGTCGAGATTCCCTGTAACATTGCGGCATTTCCGGCGCCCAACATCTCTTGGACATTTTTGAACGCACCGAATTATCCGTCCTTGGAAGGATCGGAAATTGTAGATCTCAAGGTAACGTCCCTTCCCGCCCATAACGATTAACAACCATCTTAGGTTTTTATCGATAATAATCCGATCTATGTTCAACAGAATTATTCAGTAGTCCCAAAAATTTCGATGTTCTATTCCGCGGTCACTATGACGATCGAGATGTCCGGTCACTTGACCTGCACGGCGTGCAACACTCTTGGCTGCGACTCGGCGACCGATGTCATCCTCGTTTCCGGTGAGCACAAGTTTACGATGATTTTTACACAAATAAAAATTATCGCGCATAATGATAAAATAAGTGCTTTATCGAAAAATTAATCGAATATTCATTATTTAATACTCATGTGTGTTTAACTCCTACCGATAAAGTACTAAACTCTGGTTTTTAGGGACCCCACATTCACTCGAAGATGCGTTTTAATTAAATTTCTTTGTGTATCGCGGTAAATGACCCTGCATAGATCGTTTGAAGAGATAATTTTCTTAATTCGTATCTTTAATATTCACAGACGTGAGCGATGGTTTTGGCATAATGGAAACGAACAATCAGCTGACGGAGGGTGATGATGTCGAGATGACTTGCGCCGCATCCCTGTACAATTACACCAGAGTCGAGTGGTTGAAAAATACGGACGAAGCAATAGTCGAAACTGGTAAGATATTGAATATATACCACCGTAGTGTCGAAAACGGCGCGGAATCATCATCTTCAATGATCTTAAGGATGCATCACACATACATTCCCAACCAAAAGTTTAATTCGATCAAAATTGCACTACTTAGGGTCGACCAAAATTCTGAAAAAAAATCAGCCGTATTAATTATATCAAGACCTTTGATTTTGCTCAATAAAAATTCCAAACAGTTATTAAGACATTATAAAAAAATTCAGAAAACCTTTGTACATGTCATGCATCCTTACGAATAATAACAATAAACTTCAAAATTACAGATAGAATTTCGATAACAAAGAGTTCGACGAATTTCACACATCGTTCGACATTGCGAATTAAAAACGTCAAAAAATCCGACAACGACAGTTACTACGTATGCACCGCAACGAACGTTAACAGCGATAGCGTAGCCAGCGGGTACAAGCTCCTGATTCACGGTAAACAAGAAATTTATATAAATACCTCGTCGATTTTTTAAATAGTCGAAACAAATAACGAACACAAATTATTACAAAGAAACAACATTTATAAATTTGCAATTAATTATCTAATATCTTCTATAAAATATATTACATATTTAATTTAATTATTTTGGTGTAATTATTGATTAACAACTTAAATTGCAGATCCAATGGCAGCGGTCATTTCGGAGACCAATATGAACAAAACTACGGTTGCCCTCGACCTGAACACCGAGGGACACAAGACTGTGTTTCTCATGTGTCGCGTACAGGGAATGCCCAAACCTAACGTCACTTGGTACAAGGTAAATTTCCATTCTGTCGCCACTGTTGAGAATTTATAACCAACGAATATGAAATTGATAGCATTGTAATAATAGTATTGATAACATTTTTTTCAAAGATTTGTCGTTGGTGCAGCTTTGATTTACTTGACTAAAATTTGGAGCGGGGAACAAATATAAAATCCAATTTAAGCAAAAAATTAAATGAATGTTAAGAAAAAAAACATTAATGTGCTTGCTTCGATGGAAAAGTTACATTGCTAGATAAAATTTTGAAAATTATTCAGGACGATACGAGAATCAGAACCAACGAGCAGTACGAGTGTCGTCACGACAATCAAGAGCTCTACATAAAATATTTGCTCGACGAAAATAGCGGAAGATATACGTGCAAGGTTGAGAATCGTTTTGGAAAAGATGAAAATTATCAAATAATCGTGATCAAAGGTACGGACCCGGCAATCTCATAATCGGGAGCGCCATGTATAGTCTATAAATAAATGTCGTTTTGATTTTACAGTGAAAGAATTGTCCAAAGTATTGATCATCTCGATAGTCGTACTCGTGCTAATCTGTGTCATACTCGTTATCTACTTCTCTATCAAGATGCATCGCGAGAAGGTAATAAAATTATATTTGTCTATACAACTCTATGTGCCCAACATATTTATTCTTTTCGTGCTCATTTCCTCCAAAAAGTGGGAGTAAATTCTTCATAATTACATTATATAACATTAATATTGATATATTCAATATGATATAATATTAATTTTTCAATATTTGATTATGAACACCTCATTGTATACATCTCTGTGTCTAACATATTCATTCTTCCCGTACATTTTTCTCTAAAAAATGAGACAAAAAACGGTAATACAAACTTTTTGGTTTGTGCTAGCAAAATTTATGATTCATCACAAAGTTAAACATTTTCCAAGATCTCATTATTATATTAACATAACATAATATAAATATTTCAATGTTCAACAATAGACTTCCTTGTATATATCTCTGTAACTCTTTCATACCGTCAACTCGATCGAGTCATTGTAATTGGGCCAATTTAACTATCACAAGGTAATGCGCAAGCAACTGATGGAGGCTGGGCTGACGCACTTCGAGGAAGGTGCGTTGGAGTGTCTGAATCCTGATTTAACGGTCGACGATCAAGCCGAGTTGCTTCCGTACGACAAGAAATGGGAATTTCCCCGTGAGAGGCTGAAGTTTGGAAAGCAATTGGGTTTCGGTGCCTTCGGTGTGGTCATGAAGGCCGAAGCTCAGGGTATTTGCGACGACGAGGCAGTTTCCACCGTGGCAGTTAAAATGGTACGGAGATCCACGGAATCCACTTACATCAGGGCGCTAGCCAGCGAGCTGAAGATAATGGTGCATCTCGGAAAACATTTGAATGTCGTTAATCTCCTCGGTGCTTGCACCAAGAACATCACCAAACGTGAGTAATACAATTAAAAAAAAAGTTAAACGATGAATGGCGTACTTTAGAACGGGGTAATCATGGCCTATATATATATATATATCTTAGAATTTGTGTAACTGATTTAACAGGCGAGTTGCTGGTGATCGTCGAGTACTGTCGCTTCGGTAATTTGCACAATTACCTACTCAGACATCGTGCCGATTTTATCAACCAAATTGATCCAGCGACTTGCAAGCTGGATCCTTCAATTGGACTTGATATACTGACGAGAACAATGAGTGTAGGGAGTAACAACAGGTACGTCGCTAATCACATTTTATATGGCCATGGTGACCGGATATCCGATAAGATTAGATATATTTTTCCTTGTTATCTGTTGAACCGTTCGCTGATAGCTGAATTCACTTACTATAAACGGTCTTCGCCTCTTCTACCTCGTTTTAATCTATGAGTACTATGAGTTCTATGAGTTCTATGAGTACTACTTTTCCTACGGTATACGGTGCAATTGAACAACAATAGTACTTATACCGTGTACGATATACGATATAATTGAACAACAATTGTACCTATTCCGTGCAATCTATTAAAGTAAGAAAATGCACTAAAAATGTCTTATATCTCGAATGAGGTGGAAGGGTTGAAGCTTATTTAAAAAAAACATCTTTCGTATGCTCGAAATTGCTGTCGGCACCAGATAGTTATTCTCGATACTACTTAATTTAGCACATTGTTTTCTTTCTAACGTTAATAACCAAAATCTCCTTGTTTACTTCCATTTAATTTTAATTAATGTGATTCTCTCGACTTAATTTTCATGTTCTTCGGCTGACTTATCCTCCGCACGGGTACTGAAACACCTAATAACACGAAAACGGCACTGGTGCATGTGGTTGTGTAATCAACGAATCACTTCACGTTTCACACGTCTCTCGTCACTTATCGTACCGACAGAATAAAATACGCGGCACTCTTATTCTCCCGTAGCCTGAGCGCAAATTCGTCCAATGGCAATTCGGGCGCCGAGCTCGTGTCTTACACGGCCGGCACGGATTCTCAAGGTATAAGTATGTCGCCTGACGGTTGCGTTCTCAGCAACAATTCGACACAGCCGGGCTGGCGATCGAACTACAGGGGCGACTACAAGGATCAAAATCTAAAACCTATATGCACTCAGGATTTGCTGTCGTGGGCATTCCAGGTCGCTCGCGGAATGGAATATCTCAGTCAGAGAAAAGTGAGTTCGATTGCTTGATTGTGATTTCATTCACAGTGGAGTTCGAAAAGCGGCGAGAATTTTAATTCATCGTAATCGCAATTAAACGTTAGAATTTTCAAAATACCTTTTTCTCAAATAGATTTTTTTAATCAAAGTTTTTCTACGTTAATTTTGTTCTTTAACTTTTTGGAACAAGAATGAAGCAATACATAAATTTTTATACAAATAAATTCTCGACAGAAAATGTTGAGTGGTGTGGATCTTTTAGATAAAAATTCTGACTAACAAATATTTGGACAATGATATGGACAAAATGTCGCCGAAACTCGGGATAATGTATTTTGTGACTCTAATTGGGAATGACAATTTGACGATTTCAGGTTCTTCACGGTGATCTCGCAGCGAGAAACATTCTTCTGGCCGAGAACAATATCGTGAAGATATGCGACTTCGGTCTCGCCAAGACGATGTACAAAGACGACAATTACAAAAAGAAAGGCGACGCGCCACTGCCGATAAAATGGATGGCAATCGAGTCGATAAGAGATCGAGTATTTTCTACGCAATCGGATATATGGTCGTTCGGCATAGTACTCTGGGAATTCTTTACTCTGGCGAAAACTCCCTATCCAGGAATGGAGGCGGAGAAGCAATATCAAAGATTGATCGAGGGATACAGAATGGAACAACCGGAATATGCCACTGACGAGGTGTAAGTAACAAAATGTCACTAATGAAATTCGTCGTCTTTGATCGACACAAATTGTCGCCGACGTAAAAATCATTTTATCAACTTTTGATATGAATACTAAATGAAAAAATCGTAATTACAGATACGACATCATGCTACAATGCTGGAAAGCAAAACCCACGTTGCGACCAACATTTACCTATTTAGTCTCAAGCATCGGCGACTTGCTGGAAGAAAGTGTCAAAGAGGTACGAATACAGAAACCCGATTTTTCTTCTATCATCCACAACGCAAAGATCTGTCGATCGCTATAGATCAAGATAAAAAAAGGGTCTGCCAATCGCCATAGTTCGCAATAAAAAGATTTTTCTATCGCTATAGATCACATGGATTATCAGAGATGATATCGCACACCTAGAATCATAGTGTAACATCTCTTATGGGATTACCATATAAGTTGTTGCACTGTTGTTCTAAGGGTGCGATATTATGTAAGGATCTTTTTTCATAACAATTTCTTCATAACCGAACTAATGAACACAATTTAATTATTTCGCAGCATTACGTGGACTTGAACGCCCCTTACATGGACATGAACACTATGGTCCTAGAGAGCGGTAAGAACGATTACCTGACGATGATGTCGGCACCCGATCACGACGCTCTGGTATCGCCGAACGACTACGTCAATTCACCGAGTCTCCCACCGGCAAGTCCTCAGGACGACTCTTACATGCCAATGAGCCCGTCGAATCTCGGCGAAGACTCGGGTATCTTCAGTCCGAGAATAACGTCGAACATCAACAAATTCGATTTTCCAACGAGCGATGGTAAATCGAACGTTCACTCGGACTCCGAGTCGGAAGCTGTCGAGCTGTCGCCGATGTTGAATCACGAGGACGACAATTATCTCAAACCAATAAACGTACAAGAGCGACGAGCGGAATTCGCTCGGCAGAGACAGGCCATGAGAAATTCCGGCAGATCGGAAAATGCCAACGTCGACGATACGGGCTACTGCAACGCTCCGCGAAATCTTCGCCTGATAGATCTGAACGAGGCGGAAATGGGCGAGACCACTACCGACGGGATGAAAAGAACCGAGGTAAAGAACTCGACGAAAGAACCAAAGGATTACCAACCGTCGATCATAAGGACCCAAGATAACTATGTAAATATGCCGAGGCAAAAGAACGATTTCCGAAAAGACATGCCCGCGAGTTTCAGTAATCCTAGTTACATTATTATGGGAAATCGCGAAGTCGAGCAGACCGGAGGGTAGAGATGGTCGCTTTGAACGTTCAAACGCGGGTGACCTGAGAGGAGTGGACGGCGAAGTGTCCGGGTTACAAAAGGCACGAGTACTTGTCGATTAAAAAATAATTGAAAGAAACGAGTCACTTATAATGGTATTGGGGGGGAAACATTCCTCTGGGCGTACTTTTGTCACGAGTGAAAATAAATAATTTTATTTTTGGAATTGAACAAAAATATGTATGTTTTGTTTATAGTTTGTATACGACTAATTCAATATACAAACTATTTACAAACTTTATTTATATATTTTTTTTCACTTGGGTATGTAGTCATAAATATACGAATGCCAAGTCTCGGTACAACTGAATATCCCACCAAACACAGACTTTAATGGTTGCATGATTTGTGGGCCCCATAAATACATAATGATGTTAACATAAGGAGGTTACGTTTGGTGGGGATGGACCTAAAGTTTAAGAACAAGAATCTCTTATTACATTAAGTGACAAAAAAAAAAGGGTCCCAAAAGATTTGTCGATAGTTACGAAAGGGTCAGTAACCGCGACGCTCGCCCGACTAGTCTCCTCGTCGATTACCAAAATATCGTTGTTACAGATCTGAAACGAAATCCGTGGCGAATTCGTGATGTACAAAATTTTACACAACTATTGTCGATCGGCAAACACGAAAGCGGCGACAATAAGAGAAAGCAGAGGCGGTGTAAGAGACTCAAGTACCACCGGAGATTTAAATAGTAAACATTCCGAATTTGCGCATATACGTTTGCATATGCGCGAACGTCAACGATGCTTCTGTGATCCCCTCGCAAATTTTACATTCGTCGGGGTTCATCGTTAAATTGATTGGACGTTGTTTTTCGTACAAAATGCATTTGTCTGTGTAATGGACTTTATTAAGATTCATGCTTTTTCTTTTTTATCGTGTACCTTATCTTCAAAGATTGCATATGTTTATGTCTATGCTTTGCTTGTCTGTATTATAACTTATGATTATAAGAAAACCCACATTGTGTCGCCGAAAATATTCCATGTCCCAGGAAGTATCTATTTACTTTTTTTTTAACTAGCTTTTAAAACATCGATCATTTCTGTGTCTCATTAATCGTCGTCGTGGATGTAATCATTTACCAGTGTCATTGAACTATGAGCAAATAATATTTTGTTTTTTAGAACCAATTTTTTATGTATCGCATAATATTGTATAGTTTATAGCGGCTCCACAGTCTACTTAATACGAAGAGAGAAAAAAAAATCGTTTATCGTTGCGTTATTTGTGATGCATTGCTTCCGTAATGCAATGAAGCGCATGATGTACTTGTGACAAATGAATTTTATATAAATATATTTTTCTCTGTGTCACAGCAGAGAAAGTTACTTAACTGAAACGCCCGTGTACACGTGACAAATTATTCGCATCGTCGCCATTTATATCCAGAACGCGCTGCCCTTGTCGGCTCGACACGAAGCGGTAAACGACGAAAGAAGATGATGAGTAAAAAAAAGATTAAGCCAATGACTCGAGCTCTTTGGAACACGAGTGTTCACGTAGCGCACAGTCAAAATCACGAGTAAGAATGAAAATGAAAATAAATTGTCGAAACGTGTTTCACTAACCTTAAGGGGAAGCGAACGAGCTGTGCATGCGAGAAAGATAGTTGCAATTTTCAAATTAACTTTATTCGATGGTGCTAATTTTATTGAGAAAAAAAATGTATTCGGGCCGGCTGCGAAATTACCGACATCCGGGTCGAATTTGCTTTTCCCTAAAAAAAAATAGCACCCTTGAGAAAAGTTCATTACAGTTTTCATTACCGACCGCGATACTTCACTTCCCCTTAAGGTTAAAAGTTTGCACAAAGCGGTTTCATTCCAGTATACCCGGAGTCTCGTCATAGTCGCTCAACTCGCACTTGCATGTGTAGACAACCCTAATGTAACTGCGATTCAACTCCGAATCCGTGGTTGCACCAGTTCCGCTAGGGAAGCGGCCTTTCTGTATCTACTCTCGCTGTGCAGAAAGCTCTCCGTTGACCGCATCCTATGGCCATGACTGCCCGCAGATATACGTCAGCTCGATCGAATGACGATGACGAAGAATTACCTCCGTCACTGTCCCTCTAACAAGCGACTGGCTGATCGGGTTCGTCTTCGGAAACCTCGTTCGTCCGCAGAGTCAATAGCGAGAGACAGAGTGACTTCTGCGTTGCCCACATCACTTCACGCCTTGCGTGCACCGGGTAAAAAAAACTGCTCGTCGATGTGAATTTGAGAGTTTGTTCTTCGCTGTCTTCTATGAGTATCATTATTCGACAAAAAAAACGTGCCGCGAACTCTCGGCTGCCGAACTGATAAGAAAGTTTCGATCCCGATCAACGCGGAGCCGAGAGGGTGTGCGTTACTCCATCGTACCCGCGTTACACCCTCGTAGTCGAGTAGCGACGTCGACCTTACACCGGAAGATGCTGATGTCGTCAAAAAAATGGCTACCGGTACTTCTCGTCCTGGAGCTGGCTCGAGGTGATTATTATGAAAAACGAATATCCTTATCGCAGGTGATAATCTGCGAGAATTTTTTTTTTTTTTTTCGAGTGAAACTGAATTCTCATCGCTGTAACTCTGTAACCTTATAGTTTAGTCGACTACGAGACCCTTTCGAGTCTGCGCCCGATCTATGACTTGACGTGTGTTTCCAGAGGTGATTCTCAAAATAACGAAAGACTTTTTTTATGGTTTCAACTTTTATTACTTCAGTACCAAGCATTTTTGCTACATATGCAAGAGAGAGAGCGGGGCAAAATGGACAATTTTTTTCATTTTTTTTTCGCGACCCTTACAATATGCAAAGTCCCATCACCAGTGGAAGGCAGACGTTCGTTTTGCCTTGGCGATCCACTTTGTCCCGCTTTATCCTATTATCACAGTTGGGGTGATGTAAAAATTGTTTTAAAAAATGCAAGTGTTATAATCTTAATATTCTGTAAGAGTAATCACGACATAAAATTATCTTAAGGCATTTAGATTTTTTCCTACATCCTGTACGCAGCGAAGTTGTAGAATATCGAGGAAACTGCCAGGTTGGATCTCGGAATGGTTAAATGTTCTTGGTTGAGTGCTTCCGCAGTTCGCACGCACCGTGGAATGGCGAAGTTTGATAACTCCCGTGGTCTTATCGCGAGAGGAAAGAAAGGACTTCCTTTAACCGCCAAAATTCTTTACAACGTACGACATTGCGCTGCAACATACTATATGCATCACAACGTTTGTATATTGGGCACGAATGATAGAAAAAGAGCGCGCGTGGCTGTCTAGAATCATTATACGGTATCTCGTTTATTCGAAAAAGGGAAATAATACAGGACTTAAACGTTTGAGGACCGTACTTTTAATTTACCATTTACAAACATTATGTGAATGTATATTAAAAAAATTAGTTTCTCCATTTTTATAGATTGTCAAGGACGGAAGCCGACAATTTCTCCAGCCAAGCCGGAAATTTACATCGACGAGGGCGATTCTCTGGAATTGACATGCACGAGTGCGAAGACGATGAAATTTTACTATCCAAAAAAGAGCACAGATCCAGTTAGTTGAAAACTCAAATATACTAGAAGAAAAAAAAAGTTGTAATCGCTATGTTTTTATTTGGTCCTTTTATTTTTCCGGACGGAATTTTTTGTTAACTAAAAAAATGTCAAACAGATCGAAACTTCCTCGACGACTTTGAAAGAACAATCGTTGAATGCCGAGCAAAAGATTATATTTCGAAGATCCCAAATGCTTCGCGGTGACACTGGATGGTATGGTTGTGCCGATAATGACACTGACGTCACTCCGAAAATTTACGACCAGCCCGAAGTTAGCTGGACGTACGTGTACGTCAGATGTGGGTAACTTTGTTGATTTTTTAAATCCATCATCGCGGGAACCCGTCATTCGTAGTCTCCAATGACCTCATTCAGTGCTTGATGCAAGCGATAATTTTTTTCTGTTTTCCATAATATTCGATTTATATTAATTTCAGCGAACAAAAGTTACTTCGTTCAGTCCGACGAGCGTCAATCTTTCAGAGTAGTCGCTGGTGGAAACGCAACTTTGCCCTGTCGTCCAACTTCGCCGCATTACAAAGTCATACTCAACAGAGACGGTGAAGTGCGTAGAACGAGTTCACAATGATATTCATTATACCGATTATTTTAACTGCAAAAAATGCGAATAATTCTTTGAAATTTAATGAATGTAGCGCATAATTAATAAAATAGTAATAATAATAATTGCCTTTATCAGGAAACTCAGATGAGTGGGAGAGCCTCTTACGATCCGAGATTCGGATTCAAGCTGAGAAACGTCACAAAGGCGGACAGCGATTACTTTCAGTGCTTGATACAGGAAGGAGAAACCATTCAAGAAATCACTTTTCAGTTGATAGTCACAGGTATGATATAACAAGTTAATTCGATTAATTTCTCCGATCACCGAAGCTCTCAACGAATTTTGGCCGAATCAAAATTTTCGTTGGGGATGCGTGCCGAATAATACTCGTATATAAGAAAACACTTTCGATCTATAATTTAGAGATCCCGATGTTGAACAAGCCAAAAATCATTGAAGACACTCTGAGATACGTTACACGAGGTCAGAAACTCAGCGTAAACTGTACGACAGTCGTGGACGCGGATACTCCGTACGTCTTGAATTGGACAACTCCGCAGTCGGTATGCGGCTGTGAGCACAGATTATTAAAGAATGACAAGATCCATTATCACGAAAGAAGAAATAAATGTATCAATGTGCTTGCGCGTTATTTCAGAGCGGCAGAATAACTACTCATCTCTACACAGAACGGATCGCGGGGAACAAGCGCAAAACTACTTCCGAACTGACGATCAACAGAGTTAAAGACGAGGACAGAGGAGACTACGAATGCAAGATCGAGGCTTTGTCGACAAAGAAAGAAACGAAAACTTTCATAGACGTTCATGGTCGGTATTAGATATGTATTTTTTTCAGATTAAGTGTTGAGAACAAAAACAAATTTGATAGGATGATTTTTTTTATCCAGATCCTAATAAAAAGTACATAAACTTGACGTCACCGGACAAGGACCGGCACTATCTGAAAATGGATCGCGATTTTATACAGTGGGTCGTAAATGTACACGCGCATCCTCAGCCGAAACTGAAATGGTAAACGATAAATAATAATAATAATATTTATTATAAATATTTCTATTCGACAGTTCAAGAAATCTTTCAAGATAAACTTTTTTTGTACGGAATTCTCAACATTGTATGAGCATTTTTAGCAATTTATGAAAATAATTGCTGCCTCATTCTTTTAAAAAAATGTTACTTGCAATGCGAGTCATATAATTGAATATAAAATTTGCGGGCTGAGATAAATTTTTGTGGACCTGAAATTGTCTGTGTTTTAAAACACGAACAGGCTGAACCCCAGAGGCAGCGAGATAGGCACATGGATCGGACCCGAAGGACCGAAATACGCTGTGAACCGTACATTTTCGTCGACGACTTTGAGAATAAATCATCTCGAACTGGACGATATGGGACTCTATACTCTCCAAGCGACCAACGAAGATCAAACCGAGACTCTCAACTTCACATTGGAAGTTACAGGTATTACATACACGATAATAACATCTTGATTCCTACTGACAACCAAAAAAAAATATTATAGAAGGATAGCCTTAGAGAATTTATCATTTCTTCATGTGATCCATTTTTCGTTTTTTTGTCCTTATTCCGGAGAACGAATTTGATGTATATTTGAAATTTAGATTATCACTATGTAAAATCTGTCGATCGGATAGAGTGGGGCGAAATGGAATTTTTTTTCAGATGAGTGAAACTTTTTTTATGTGGGAGGAAGCGTTTTGCAATTTTGTAACGCAAAAGTTTTTATTTACAGCAAAGCCGAAACCATCGTTCGATAAGCTGAAAGATTTTTACTGGCCGAAACGGAAAGTCAGGATTACATGTAAAATTGAGGCATTTCCGGCGCCCAATGTCTCTTGGACATTTTTGGAGGCACCGAATTATCCGTCCCTCAAAGGATCGGTAATGGTACAACTCAAGGTAACGTCCCTTCGCGTTCATGACAATTAACAACCATCGTAGATTTTATTGATGATAACCTGATCTTTGTTCAACAGAATTATTCAATGTCCAATAAAACTCCAAAAGTCCATTCCGTGGTCACTATAACGATCGAGATGTCCGGTCACTTGATCTGCAGGGCGTGCAACACTCTTGGCTGCGACTCGGCTACCGGTGTTATCCTCGTTTCCGGTGAGCATAAGTTTACGATGATTTTTTCACATAAAAAAATAATTGTGCAGCAAAGAAAGGCTGCCGTTGTGACTGTAAGCAGAATGATCTAGCACGTCAAACATGATAAGAGTTTTATCGAAAAATGAATTGGTAATTCCTTATTTAATAAACATGTATGTTTAACTCCATACCGATAAAGTACTAAACTCTATTCATTAGGGACTCCACGTAGGCTCGACGATGCGGTTTAATTGAATTTCTTCGTGTATCAAATGAATAGAACTGGTGTAGATTTTTCGAAAAATATAATTTTCTTAATTCGTATCTTCAATATCATAGACGTGCACGACGGATTTGGCATAATAAAAATGAATAACCAACTGACGGAGCGTGACAACGTCGAGATGACTTGCGCCGCATCCGTCTACAATTACACCAGAGTCGAGTGGTTGAAAAATACGAACGAAGTAATAGTCAACACTGGTGAGATATTTAATAAATACGAACGTAATGATGAAAACGGCGCGGAATCATCATCGTGCATACATCCTTGAAGATTATAACAGTAAATTTCAAAATTACAGATAGAATTTCAATTACAAAGAGCTCGACGAATTTCACACATCGTTCGACATTGCAGATTAAAGATATCCGCAAATCCGACAAAAACACTAACTACGTATGCAATGCAACTACCGTTGACGACGTGATCGTGAGCAGCGAGTACAAGCTCCCGTTTCACGGTAAAGAAGACATTTACATAAAGATCTTATCGTTTTTTTAAATAGTCGAAAATATTACAAAACAACATTTACAAGATTGCAATTAATTATTTAATATCGTCAATAAAATATCTTAGATATTTAATTTAATTATTGGGGTGTGATTATTGATTAACATATTAAATTGCAGATCCAGTGCCAGCGGTCATTTGGAAGACCAATATGAACAAAACTAAGATTCTCCGTGACCGAAGCACCGCGGGACACGAGCCTGAGATTCTCAAGTGTTACGTACAGGGAATGCCCCCACCTAATGTCACTTGGTACAAGGTAAATTTCCATTGTGTCCCCACTATTGACAATTTATAACGATCGAAAATGAAATTGATAACAACAATCAATGTGCTTGCTTTGATGGACAAGTTGCATTTGTAAATAAAATTTTGAAAATTATTCAGGACGACACGATAATCAAAGCCGACACGCCGTACGAGTATTGTCACAACAATCAAGAGCTCCACATAAAATATTTGCTCGAAGAAAATAGTGGCACATATAAATGCAAGGTTGAGAATCGTTTCGGAACAGATGAAAATTATCAGATAATCGAGATTAAAGGTACGGATTTGTCCGCCAATTTGATCATCGGGAGCGCGACGTTGGATAGTCTATAAATAAATATGTCGTTTTGATTTTACAGCGAAAGAAGTCTCCAAAGTATTGATCATCTCGATAGTCGTACTCGTGCTAATCTGTATCATACTCGTTATCTACTTCGCTATCAAGATGCATCAGGAGAAGGTAATAAAATTTTATTTGTCTATACAATTCCTTGTGCCCAACATATTCATTATTTTCGTGCTCTTTTTCTCCAAAAAGTGGAAATAAAAAACATCTCGCATACATCTTAGTAATTTTTCCATACCGTCAACTTGATTGAACCATTGAAATTGAGCCAATTTAACTATCACAAGGTAATGCGCAAGCAACTGATGGAGGCTGGACTGACGCACTTCGAGGAAGGTGCGTTGGAGTGTTTAAATCCTGATCTAACGGTCGACGATCAAGCCGAGTTACTTCCGTACAACAAGAAGTGGGAATTTCCCCGTGAGAGGCTGAAGTTTGGAAAGCAATTGGGTTTAGGTGCCTTCGGTGTGGTCATGAAGGCCGAGGCTCAGGGTATTTGCGAAGGCGAGGCCGTTTCCACCGTGGCCGTTAAAATGGTACGAAGATCCACGGAAGCCACTTACATCAGGGCGCTAGCTAGCGAGCTGAAAATAATGGTGCATCTCGGAAAACATTTGAATGTCGTTAATCTCCTGGGTGCTTGCACCAAAAACATCACCAAACGTGAGTAACTCAATTACAAAAAGGGAGTTAAATGACGAATGACATACTTTAGAACGGGTGAATCATGGTCTGGGGTAAAAGTGGTGAATATGGCCCACCTCGATTAACACGTAAATCAATGATATATGGACCGGTCCATATTCCCCACTTTTACCTTATACATGTCTCTTACGATTTATGTAACTGAATTAAAAGGCGAGCTGCTGGTGATCGTCGAGTACTGTCGCTTCGGTAATTTGCACAATTACCTACTTAGACATCGTGCCGATTTTATCAACCAAATCGATCCGGCGACTTGCAAGCTGGATCCTTCAATTGGACTTGATGTACTGACGAGAACAATGAGTGTAGGGAGTAACAACAGGTACGTCGCTAATTTTACTATAGCTATGCAAACGCGTTAATTGTGCTTTACATTTATATCCCTGTTTATTTCCAATAAATTTTAATTAATGTGATTATCTCGACTTAATTTTCATGTCCTTCGGCCGACTTATCCTCCGCACGGACACTGAAACACCTTATAACACGAAAATGGCACTGGTGCATGCGGTTGTGTAATCAACGATTTACTTCACGTTTCTCATGTCTCTCGTCATTTATCGTACCGCCAGAATGATATACGCGGCACTCTCATTCTCCCGTAGCCTGAGCGCAAATTCGTCCAACAGCAATGCGGGCGCCGAGCTCGTGTCTTACTCGGCCGGCACTGATTCTCAAGGTATAAGTATGTCGCCGGACGGTTGCGTTCTCAGCAACAATTCGACCCAGCCGGGCTGGCGATCGAACTACAGGGGCGACTACAAGGATCAAAATCTGAAACCTATATGCACTCAGGATTTACTGTCGTGGGCTTTCCAGGTCGCTCGCGGAATGGAGTATCTCAGTCAGAGAAAAGTGAGTACGACTGCTTGATTGTAATTTTACTCACATTGGAGTTCGAAAAGCAGCAAGAATTTTAATTCATCGTAATCGCAATTATTATTATAAATATTTTCTCAGATGGATTTTTTTAATACTTTTTAAATCGTGAATCCGTAAAGTATTTAAAATAATGAGTACATTATTATTATTATTTTTTTAGTAGTAAATTTAACCCTGTCCAATAAATTTAAACCTGCCCAAAACCAATGATTTAATCAACGTTTTTTTACGTTTATTTTATTTCAGGTTCTTCACGGTGATCTCGCAGCGAGAAACATTCTTCTGGCCGAAAACAATATCGTGAAGATATGCGACTTCGGTCTCGCGAAGACAATGTACAAAGACGACAATTACAAAAAGAAAGGCGACGCGCCACTGCCGATAAAATGGATGGCCATCGAGTCGATAAGGGATCGAGTATTTTCAACGCAATCGGATATATGGTCGTTCGGCATAGTACTCTGGGAATTCTTTACTCTGGCGAAAACTCCCTATCCAGGAGTGGAGGCGGAGAAGCAATATCAAAAATTGATCGAGGGTTACAGACTGGAACAACCGGAATATGCTACTGACGAGGTGTAAGTAACAAAATTTCACTAACGAAATTCAAATACAAATTGTCGCTGAGAGCAAAATTATTTTATCGACTTTTGCTACGAAAAAAAAAAAATGAAAAAATAATATTTTTACAGATACGATATCATGCTGCAATGCTGGAAAGCAAAACCTACATTACGGCCAACATTCACTAATTTAGTCTCAAGCATCGGCGACTTGCTGGAAGAAAGTGTCAAAGAGGTACCAATACAGAAACCCGATTTGTTCTTCTATCATCCACAAGGCAAAGATCTATCGATCGTTGAAAACGTTATCATGATCTATAGATCACCATAAAACGGTCTGCCAGTCGCCATCGCAGTAAAAAGATTCATCAATTGCGACAAATCACAATAAAAAAAGATCTATCGATCGCCATAAATCACAGAGATCATAGACGATATCGCACCCCTAGAACCACAGTGTAACATCATTTATAGGATTACCATATAAGTTGTTACAGTGTTCTAAGGGTGCCATATCATGTAAGGATAATTTTTTTCTTCACAATAGCCGAACTAACAGACACATCTAAATTCTTTCGCAGCATTACGTGGACTTGAACACCCCTTACATGGACATGAACACGATGGTCCTAGAGAGCGGTAAAAACGATTACCTGACGATGATGTCGGCACCCGATCACGAAGCTCTGGTGTCGCCGAACCCCGACTACGTCAATTCACCGAGTTTTGCACCGGCAACTCCTCAGGACGACTCTTACATACCAATGAGCCCGTCGATTCGCGGCGAAGACTCGGGTATCTTCAGTCCAAGAATAGCGCCGAACACCAATAAATTCGATTTTCCAAATAGCGATGGAAAATCGAACGTTCACTCGGACTCCGAGTCGGAAGCTGTCGAGCTGTCGCCGATGTTGAACCACGAGGACGACCATTATCTCCAAGCAATAAACGTACAAGAGCGACGAGCAAAATTCACTCGCCAGAAGCAAGCCATGATAAATTCCGGCAGAGCGGAAAATTCCATCGTCGAAGACACGGGCTACTGCAACGTTCCACAAAATCTTCGCCTGATAGATCTGAACAAGGCGGATACGGGCGAGAGCGTTATCGATGGGATGAAAAGAACGGAGGTAAAGAACTCGACGAAGGAACCGAGGGATTACCTGCCGTCGATCACAAGGACCCAAGATAATTATGTAAATATGGCGACGGAAAAGAAGGATTTGAGAAACGACATCCCCGCGAGTTTCAGCAATCCCAGTTATATTATTATGGTAAATCGCGAAGTCGAGCAGACCGGAGGGTAGAAACTGTTGTTTTGAACGTTCCAACGCAGAAGAGACCTGAGAGGAGCGAATGGCGAAGTGTCTCGGTTACAAATGGCACGAGTACTTGTCGATTAAAAAAAACAATCGAAATGAACGAGTTACTTAGAGTGGTTACTTTTATCACCAGTAAAAAAAAATCATTTTGTTTTTGGAATTGAACAAAAATATATAAGTTTCGTTTATAGCTTGTATAGGAGTAATTCAATATCGGAATTCATAATTCGAAAACTATTTTCAAGCTTTATATATATATATATATATTTTTTTTAAATTCGGGTGTATCGTCATAAATATACGAATGGCAAGTCTCGGTACAACTGAATATTCCACCAAACAGGCTGTAACGCTAGATGTTGCGCTAGCGTATCACAAACTAAACGTCTTACTTTTATATGCCCCGTTATTTGGTGGGATGTCGTTAACGTTAAAACAAAAATCTCTGTTATTACATAAAATGGCAATAAACAAAATAATTGTCCCAAAAGATATTTGTCGATAGTTACGAAATGATCACTAACCAAGACACTCGCCCGACTAGGCTTATCGTCAATTATCAAAATATTTTTGATCCAGATCTGAAACGGAATCCGTGATGTACAACATTTTACACAACTATTATCGATCGGCAAACACGAAAGCGGCGACGATCAGAGCTCGTAGAAGCGATATCAGAGACTCGAGTACAACCGGAGATTTAGATAGTAACATTCCGAATTCGCGTATATCCGCTCGCGAACTCGCTTTATCAGCGAGTAATGTCAACGATGCTTTTGCGACTGCCTCAAAATTTTTACAAATCGTTAAATTAATTGAACGGTAATTTTCATACAAACTGCATTTGCCTTTGTAAACGAATTAATTTTATAGAAACATATTGAAATATAAGTTTGAAAAAATGTATAAATAAAAAGTTCATTAACCAATTTTGAATTTCTCATCTCTATGAGAGGAGACTATGTGAATTTGCACCCTCATCCGTAGAAGTTTCAGTAACGAACATCTATTTGCTATTTTAACACACATCCGGACGCTAACTGAGAACTGCATTACTCAATGTTTTAGACTATTCTTATTTTTATTTTTATGAAAACACAGCTTTCTCCATGAGAAATAAAAATTGCAAAGGCTAGATATATTTATGGATATATGTAGATATATACTTTTATCTGTGTCAACAAGATTCGCGAAGATGACCAAAGGTGGGTTTACGGACACTCGCTTCTCTCTCTCGACTAAAACCACAGCACGTCATTTCGACGTCACAGCGAAATACAAATAAGGTATCGGTGCGAGGTGATGAGCGTACCAATGGAAATCGATACGTGTAACAAACAATAGACGAATATTGTTCGTTCAGTAAAATTTTCATATTATTTCAATACAAATTTTGTTTAAATACACTAAATAATTTATATACATTTTATATTTTAATTATAATTATCATATACGAATATGTATTTGGTTGAGCAATTATTACGCTCATAGGCACAAAACGATTGTTTTGAAACGGATGAAAAAATTCGTGGATTCAAAAAATCTCTGTAAAGTTTTTTTCGTACAAAACTATCGATCTTAATTTTTTTTTTAATTTACAATTAAAAAAGATCGCGCATTCGCGTTTGGTCCTTCGCTTTACGATAATACTCCGTCATTAATACGTCTGGTTCGTACGCTAACGTGAACACTTCAATCTCAATGTAGGTTTCTTTTTTTTAATTTTCTTATCGATTCTTTCGAGTCAAAAATTACTCGATTTATATTCAATAAATTATCCTGTGATGACGCGAGAGTCCCGTCGCACTACTCTGTCTATATTCCCCAGACATTGTAGATTATTTTTTCGATAAATCGGTCGTGCCGTGTGATCGTTAACTAGACTAACAGACCCTTCGAGTCTGAAAAATTGTTCTCTCGCAGTTTCGTAAACCTAATTTTTTCACAAAATTAATCAAATAAAAAAAAACAATAATTTTCGATCTCGACAGATGCTTTTCACATTTACGACTCTCCTTAGTATACGAAATTTGGCACTTGTGTTAACATCGTCTCTACTTCAATAATGCCTCTCGAACAGTTTCTTCACGCAATCGACATGTAAAACGGTCGCCGATTATAGAGTTCGTTAGAAATTCGTTTTCTCGTATATTAACAGTAAAAATCACATTTACGACGATAAAATAACTGTTCTCTGTCCTTCCAAAAATTACGCCCAGATAGCTAAACTCGCAGAAACTTCGACAAACACAATTTCGTAATTACCGTAGGTAAATCTGCGTCCGTATTTGCATCCAAATATTTGACAACAAAGTAACTGGATAAAAAGATTTATTTATTATTATTTTTTTAAAATCTTTTTGCGGTCACGTGATGACGAGTTTTTGTAACACCGGTCTTGGTTTTGTTACCACAACTGGAATTAATTGGCTAATTACCAAAACTGGAAATGTAGTATAACAATAACCGATTTCATTGTCAAACTATGACTTTGCAAATACACCCAAAATTACGGACACAGAATCATCCACTAGATTTTATGTCGAATGCGAATTTCTTTGACATACTGTTGCTGCATTACCGACAACAAAATGTTACCCGGACGATCGTCGATGAGGACAAAGAGAAACAATCCTGCACCACAGTGCGAAAGTTCATCGAACTGCCTCACGTAGCAACCTGATAAAAAATACCACATAAAAAAAAAATGTATACATCCACATGGTGTCTAGCATTGGTTTAAAATGAAATTTAAGGATATTTCAAAGACAAGCAAAGTTCAAGGACTCCTTAAGGGCTTTTCAAGGGCTCTTTAAGGTCTTTTCAAGAGCTCTTTAAGGACTTTTCAAGTACTCTTTACAGACTTTTCAAGGACTCTTTAAGGACCTTTCAAGGACTCTCCGAGGACCGCCAGACACCAAGGCCCAAAAACACATTTATCATCGACGTCGATTCGTAAAAAAAAAAAACGATATCCTCTAAAAAACTTTGTGCAAGATTTTCTGTGCGGCCCTTATGAGCGGCGTGAGAGTTGTCAATTCGGCGCAATTCTGCAGAAAGGGATGCGCCAGTAGTTCCTCGGCGGTCGCCCTCTCGTCGACCTCGACGGCGAGGCATCGTTCGAGAAAGTTTTGAAAATTCGAACTAAGATTCTCCCATCTCGGTATGGAGGGTTTCCCAATGGCTGCGATCAGATACAAAGCCCTGAGCGGTGTCTCTTTGAGATAAGGCGGTTCGCCCTCGATCATCTCGATGGCCATTATTCCAAGTGACCATATATCGACCTTCTTTCCGTAACGCTTTCTCGTAACGACTTCCGGCGCCATCCAGTACGGCGTCCCGACCATAGTCTGGCGTTTCTCGTCGCCGTCGATATTCGCGCAGAATCCAAAGTCGGTGACCTTAACGGCGCCGTTCATACCGAGCAGAACATTGTCCGATTTAATGTCCCTGTGAATGATTCCCTTGGCGTGAAGAAAACTAACAGCTTTTAATACCTCGCGGCAAACGGCAGCGATCTGCGCCTCCTTCATAACGGTCTCGGTGACTACGTCCGTGAGCGGACCTCCCTGCAACAATTCCATTATCACCCAGAGATGCTCGTCGACCAGATAAGCGTCCAAAAAATTAACGAGATTAGGATGACGAAACTCCTTGAGAACTTTAATCTCAGTGAGAATCAATTCTTTCTTAGGCTGCTTGGACATGTCTATGTCCTTTATGGCGACCTTCTGGTCGTTGGTCGAGTCGGTGGCTATGAAGACGGTGCCCGAAGCTCCGGCGCCGACCTCCTTCGTCCTCTCGAATCTCCTGTTCGGATCTCCGCCGTGGCATATTCGTCTGAGTTCCTCGAAGACCTCCTCGTCGCTGAGTTTGCCGACGACCGATTCCGTCTTCCTCCGGAGCACCGGACTCTCCTCGCGATTCTCTCCGGTCTCCCCCTCCGGCGCTCGCTCCTCGTCTATCTGGCACGAGTTCAGATCCTCCAGAATCTCCGTCAATGTTTTCTCTATTCTCTCGACGAACTTCCGTGGCGCGGGTTTCGGCGGTTTTCCGATTTTCGGCGGAAGCTCCGGAAGCCTCTGGATCTGGCTGTCCGTGGAGCTGGCCGAGGTCGAACCGTCGCTGTCCCTCGACTGGTACTTCTTCTTCGCCAGTATCTTGTCGATCTCCTGCGACTCCTCCTCTATGAGGTCCTGCGTTACGAACGGCTTGAAAACCTCCTCCTGCGGCTTTCTCTTTATCGAGTAGTTGTAATATTTTATCGCCTGGAGAGCCGCGCGCGGATGAGAGTCCTGCTCGGATTTTGTTATCTGCGTGTTCAGCAAACGAATCCAAGGATCCGGCAGACCCTCCAGCTGGCCGGTCTCCTCGTTCTTGCTCACATGGAACTGGTGAGAAACGTTCGTCGGAAAGCCAATCTCGCCGACGCTGTCCGACGACGTTTTGCTCTTCTTCGAGAAGAACTTCGATATGCTGAGACTCATCCTTGCGGCTTTCTCGTGCGCGACGGGCGTTAACTCTCTTATATTTTTTTTCTTAAGTTTCTTTTTTTTTTAATACACCGAAATTTGCACCCCTGGTGCTAGAGACCTTCGATCACACCCATATTTCACGTTCGCGCTATGTACGGCGGAGAGACGGTGAGGTTTAACACTTCGAAGGTCGCGACTATTGTTTTTCCATGTAGCAATTTGTGCGAGGTATTGTTCGTTCGACAGGGGCTTGAGAATATCTCTTGACGCCCATGTGCTATTTACAAGCGATGCGTGTGAGCATATTCGTACTGTAGGTGTGGAGACCCTCGACGACGCGTTTACATGTTTAACACTCAACACTCGTCGGC
This sequence comes from Ichneumon xanthorius, assembly GCA_917499995.1. Taxonomy (NCBI): domain Eukaryota; kingdom Metazoa; phylum Arthropoda; class Insecta; order Hymenoptera; family Ichneumonidae; genus Ichneumon; species Ichneumon xanthorius. The sequence continues at coordinate 14,501,579 of OU824201.1, forward strand.
TTCGTGCACGGTCGTCGATTAACGCCGAAATAAATAGAGAACACTATAGGGCTTTTTTTTTTGTTCGCTGTCGCTTATAGCGTGCACAAAAGCAGGGGGGGGGGAAGAGACGCACACTAACCGACAAAGCGAGGACTGAACGACGAGACTCGGTACTGAGACTCTATATCGCCCCCGAGCTACAATGTGTCGGGGAATCGTATGGAAATTGTTAAGTACGACGTCGACCGCGACGAAGTTTCGGGTCGCTGCCAGTCGTGTGCCATCTGATGGTCACAGTTATGACGCATCGCGACGACTGGGAGATACGCTCCTTCGTGAAAATTGTACGCTAACGATGATTCATTTAGAACGCGCAAAATGGCAATGATTTTTATACCGTTGCTAGGATCTGCTGATAGTCAAGTTTTTTTTTCTCCTCGAAAACGAACGATCTTTTTTGTTTCGAACTGTAAGATGTATTTAGATAAGTATAGAACCTCGATATGTCTCGTATAATAGGTTAAGGCCGAGAATCTCTTGGTTTTTATAGGTACTAGTCTTTTTTCGATGTGAGGACTCAAGGAATTCAAAGAACGAATGAGTTGCTGCTATTAAATGAAGGTAATGAATGGAATGTGTTATATATCATTTATATAAAGTTTGTGTTGTTTATAGGTTTTTCGCTCAACGATGACAGCGACACTTGTGCCGGGAAGCTTTGATAACGTGGGTATTCAAGCAACGCACGTCGGTACATACGACGAATTGTTACGGAAAATATCGAATGAGGGGCTGGCAATGTCGGGATCGTGGATTTTTCACGGACGACTAGCGTCCCAGGGAGAAGGGGCGATAGTAGTAGTAGTATGTTTTTATTCCATGTACACCCTCTCGGGTCTATACAGATCCCCTCCCTTACACAGTTATATCCCCTTATTACTAGTGTTTTGTACTATATCTTAGCAACACGTACAACTTATTTTAACTAGAAATGCCCGATGCGGAGTTATATTTAACGACTGACAACACAAAAATCTCCCAATTCATCCAACATTCACACTCTCAATACATGTTCAAGTATTTCCATTCACACATTCCACGTTTGTTTCCTTCGCGTTCCTCACTAGTTTTTCAAATGCGGCAATATATTCACATAGAGGTACAATAGGCTTCCGAAAGGGCGATAGTATATAAAATGAACACCGAAAAAGTCGACACTACACAACTTTCAGGGAAGACTAAACACGTACGAGTGCGAGAGACAGACTTAAAATTTTGAATAGACTTTTTTCAAAAACGACCAGCTGACCGATTCGCTTAAATTGTACAATGGCACTATTTATTTATGCTTTATCGAGAGTACATTCTTCTCATAATGTAATTATGCGATTCATCGCATTCGTCGCCACTCTTTTTATTATCACGGCCGAGATCCAATCTGCAATAAGTTATTGTAGAAAGTACAAACTTTTCTACAACAACTTATTGTCCACAAACGTCCATACTTTTTTATTTGTTAATTTTCTTGTTTTACAAACAAAGTACAAACTAAAATTGTAACATACATGTAAGGCGATTCAAACGACTTGACATTGAAACTAGTTTCTGATGCGTGCTGCCCGACTCTGCTGGAGTGGGAGAAACTACTCGGAAAAGCCAGTTTGCGAGCGGATTGACGCTCGAAGAGGAAAAGCGGCTGCTGCCATTGCCAGCCTTATACCAATACATAATGTTTCGCGCTGCCGATCGGATAACCGAGCGTTCTGATAAACAGAGTCATGGTTCGGATAATTGAGGGTTCGGATGATCGAGTTTTCGATAATCGAGGTTCTACTCTATTACCATTTATAGGATCATTTACCGACTAATTGTTGCTTCCTCATAGAGGAAGCTTTTTACTTTAAAAAAAAAACACTGTATTGCAGAATGTTATTGGGTTGTCGAAACTGCTTCCAAACCTCGCCACGTGCGAGGTTGTGCTGGCTCCTATCTTCAACCATTTAGATTTCATTGCTCTTATATAATAGGATACTGGAGCTCTTATCATTGTACACGAAGGAATGAACTTCGATGAATTTCGATGAACCAAACGTGAATTCATCTCTGTTATAACAATATTATGTGTTTGCAAACTAATGAGTCTTAATACGTGTTAGTTTATCGTTGACTATGGTCAACATGTATCTTTGAGAATAAAAAAAATATATATCAAACAAATACAAATAATTCAATTATTCGGTTTATTGTAATAAAGATGGTGCACGATAATAACAATGCCGCTGTTAATAACGGATAACAAGCAGATTAATCGAATGTACTATTTTTGCTTCCTCACCGAGGAAGCCTTCGTACAAAATTAACATTTCCAGATTTTTATGTCAGAGTACTTAGAACGTCGAGAAATGCGATCTTTAGCTAGCGTCCGTGCATTATGTGGTAGCCGTATACACGTGCCTGAAATTGCTTTTTGTTCTTCATACTAGTCAGGACTTATTATCACAAAGTCGAGCTAGGAATGTTTAGGTGATATGTATACTTAACTGCAATTATCTCAAAGCCGACAAAAAAACAAGTGGCTTGCTCGATCCAAAGGATGTTTTAATGCAAAGTTGCAACTTCGGTAGGGGAAATTTGCAATTTCGTCACGAAAGATATCTGACGTCTCGCCAGGAATACCTTCCGAAGCATCGATCTCGGTTCATTTTGTCGTGTGATTCGGAAGCGTCTGTGCGTTTTTATGAAAAACGTCTTTCGTATACTCAATAATCGTAGTTAACTCGATTATCTATTTAAATATTTTTTTTATTGAGCTCTCCAAACAGTTGTCAGATTCCTTGTTAAAAAGTTAATAACATTTTTTTAAATTTTCTTCGATACTGGCTTCGAAGTGTTTTGTGAAACCCTCGATACGCGATAACAACAATAATGAAATTCGCTGCTGTACTTATCGTGTTTTCATTTGGTTTGATTACGAGTGATGCCCAACGAGGATTTTCCCTTAAATCAATTATTGACTTAGTGTCACCTCCTAATCCTCAAGTCCACAGAGTCAGGCGGATCGAAGACGCTTACGGCGATCCGTCAGCCGTTCTTGACACCGTAAGTTCGCGCAACTAAGCAAGATAATATACAAATATGTCTCATATTTAAAATATTATATATGATACACGATATGTTGTAATATATAAAATAAAAAAATCTTTAATTTGAAACGCTCTTTACAAAAACGTATGTGAAACCAATTAAATGTTGCCAAATTCATGATCAGCTATTATTCAACAAAATATACGTTTTTGACTGTGGTGATGCAAAAATTTGAAGGATAATTCAATACTAGACGATAAAAATATTAATACTCGGTCCGCTCACAGTATACTTTTTCTTCTCAATGTAAACTGGTTCCAAGGTTTTATACTATTTTCAATGTAAACACGGGTTGACAGTTCAATGATTATTCACATGTGAATAGGCGTGCCTCATATATCGATACGTATATCAAATATTTATGCGATTAAGCACTAATATTCATTACAATGTTAGGTGGGCCTCATTGAGCAATACGGATATCCAGCCGAACAGCACAATTTCACAACCGACGATGGCTACCACATCGTTATATTCAGGATGCCTGGAAGTCCCATGTCACCACCGGCCAAAGGGAAACGCATAGTTTTTCTGCAGCATGGAATGCTGGCATCCTCTGATTCTTGGGCACTCATGGGTCCCAAAACTGATCTCGGTAATTAAAAAAAATCATTCGACGACTTTACTTGTCGTTCACTAACGGGATATAGACATTCTCGTTTTGAAGCCCGCATAAGTTATTTCTCGTAAATTTGTTGCAGTATTCACACTCGCCGACGCCGGATATGACGTTTGGATGGGAAACATTCGTGGCAACACTTATTGCAGATCTCACAGGAATTTAACGACCGCGTCTAAAGAATTTTGGGACTTTAGGTATAATTTTTAGAAATATCGTCTTATCGTTGAATAATTGTTTCCGGCTGAGAGCAATTTCATTGCCATTAATAATATGAAAATAACAACAGCAAAATAATAATATAGTAGGGATATGAAAAAATTATTGAGTCATGCAGGAACGCGTCAATTTCTGACAATTATCCGTGGCAAAATAAATTGCCGCTTCAATCTTGTGACGAAGCAGTAATAATTAGATCGGGCGATTATGGGTAATTCGGTAGTGCATGAATTGCGAAGATTCGTCACACGATTGTATTCCGCAAACGCAGGAATCTATGAAAATTTATAGTTGGATATTTTCTGATGAATCGTCGCGAAGTTTAGAAACTTCGATAACGATTACAATACATTTTTCATTATTCTATATTCAATCAGTACTACGTGTAAATATATAAGACGTCTCAGGCACAATATCGTGTCTTATATCCATTTTAACAACTGTTCCATACAGTTCAAGTTTTTAAAAAGTGCTCTTTTTTTATCTCGGTAATGAAAAGTTTTTATGGAAATCTCTGACAATTGATTGTTCGTAATTTAATTAAAAAATTTTAAAAAAATATAGCAGGGTTCTCATATTTCCAACATTATTATATTTTTTATATTTTGAAAATTGAACTTCGACAAGTTTTTTATTTTCGAATCTGGGATTATTTTCATATGATCAGAACACCGTTACGAACAATCAATCGTGAGGAATATTCGATCCCCATCTCTTGTTACCGACAAAAAAAATTAACCGCGTTTGTTCTGTTTGAAATCAATGGAACCCCACTTAATATTCTATCATTTCAATATTGTACTTCAATACAGCTGGCACGACATGGCTGTATTGGACGTTTCGAAGGCGATTTCTTACGCTCTCGAACATTCAGGGCAGAAGAAATTATTCTATATTGGACACTCGATGGGGACGACAATGTCTTACGTATTATTGTCGGAGAGGCCCGAGTATAACGAGAAAATGCGTTTGGTCGTTAGTCTCGCTCCTTCCGGTTATTGGAAACACCCATCAAATGCTCTTTATCAACTTTCTGTTCAATTCAGTACCATGATCAAAGTGAGTTAAAAATATTATTAAAAAAACAATGTATGAAATGGATTAACAACGATCTGTTTTATCGATTAATTCTGTTCTAGTAATGCTTTTTCACTGCTGTTGCTTTTTTTTTCATTACCCGTTATCGTTTTTTAATTTCTTTCCTTTTGTGTAGACAATACTGATGGACAGCCTAGGCAAATACGATCTCTTTCCGCAGTCGAAAACCACCGGTATGTTGGTTCAATTGTTGTGCGGCAACCGTTCGCCAATGCAATCTTTATGCCTCACATTTTTAGAGATGGGGGTCGGTCAGGGGATGGAACCGTTGAATATCGTAAGTTATATAATTAATTACGATATAGGACCTAACTAAAAGCATCCAGTTTCGACAGTCGTTCGATTTCAGGCACAAATGGTCCTGTTGTATTTATAGTCGAAATGTTGTTGATGGTACTGATCGGGGTGCGAAATACCCCTTCGCTTTCTGACCAGCCCGAGACCAGTGCGAACCGTGCACGGCCAAAAGTGATTTCTTATATGAAGCAGATATACATTCAATGTATCCGCTTTATGTGAGAATTCGTATTTGATCTAAACATGGTTTGATGGTACGTTGAAAAAATTAATTACATTTTTTGTTACCGACTGGGCGCGGGTCGGTAGAGAGAAAGCTGTCATATCGCCATAAAAAAATATTCCGGGGCGTGCTGACGCTGCTGGTAAATGATAGAAGTAAGTTTTTCTACATTCTGTACAGAGTGCACTCCCTTACCTCACCTCGTACGTTCCGGCTGGAACTTCAGGAAAGACAATATACCACTATGCGCAATGTCTCAAGGGAGGTAACGAGCTTCACCTAAATTGTGTAAAATAATCCTAAATCTATTATTGATTTAAGCACTATCAACAGTATAACACTACACCCAAGGGTTGCCGGATGTTAAAGAGATGCCAAACCGTTTTTCTCAGTCGTACCCGAACCCAGTCGGTAACAAAAAATGGAATCATTTTTTTTTGTTTGAAAGGCGGTAATCCTTTTTGAGGATAAGCAAATATTTAACATCCGCGTAACTGCTAGATTAAGATTATACGAATCCGGGTTTGATTAAAAGTGTTGAAGATTCTTAAAACTAAAAAATTGTTTGCCAATTCTTTTTGCCGAATTAATTTTTATCTTGAATCAGTCAGAACTCTGCAAAAAAGTCCATTACAGTTTTGGCTACCGACCACCGTATCTCACTTGGCTTTAATCGAAACATCTCACGACAGGTTATCTGCAAAAATATGATTTTGGGCGTGCGGAGAACCTGATCGTGTACGGAACTGAGAATCCGCCGCTCTACAACTTGTCGATGATTTCAGCACCAATCGCATTGATATACGGAAATACCGATGCGCTCGGGCTTTCGGCGGTAAGTGAAACGACGAGGTATCGAATTCCTAAAAATCATCGTTACGGGCTTATGATAATTATAGACCAATTGATTTTTACTTAAAAAAAAAACCATTGTACCGCAGAATGTCATCGCGTTGTCGAAACTAATTCCAAACGTCGCCACGTGCGAGGCAGTGCCCACTCCTGTCTTCAACCATTTGGATTTCATTGTATCGAGCTATGCCAAAGAGCTCGTGTACAACAGGATACTGGAGCTCTTTACATTGTACTCGAAGGATTGAACTTCACTGAGCTTCGACGGACCAAACGCGAATTCATATCTGTTATAACAATATTATGTATTTGCAAACAGATTAGTCTTAATAAGTGTCAGTTTATCGGTAGCTATGGTCGACATGTATCTTCGAGAATAAAAATAGCAAATTGATACAAATACAAATTATTCAACAGTTGGGTTTCATTCTGCATCCCCGTGCTCAGTCCGTAACGATAAACTGAAACGGATTTCGTTCGGAAAGCGCCATCGGACTCAGGATAAATACACTGTAGACAAATTTTGTTTGAAAATGATTGAACGGTATTGGAAGCTTTTTTTTGCATAACCTGTTCCAGGGAGAAGGGGCGATAGTATATAAAATGAACACCGAAAAATTCGACACTACACAACTTTCACGGAAGACTAAACTCGTGTGAGTGCGAGAGAGACAAACTTAAAATGTGGAATACACTTTTCTCAGAAACGACCAGATTTGATTAAATTGTACAATTGCACTATATATTTATGATTTATTGAGAGTACATTCTTCAGTTATACACTGGCAGACGCCGTCCAAACATATCTGCAAGAAATTATTATATGAGTCATCAAGACGATGCGATTGGATACAGAATTATAGGTATGCATACATGACCAGGCGAGCACGTTGTACCCTCAGCAGCTGGGCCAGCGTCCCGGCAGAACCACCATCCATTAAAAAATGCCTCCCAACTTAGGTAGTAGCATTGCATGTTCGCGCATATTTTAGGTGTCGTCTGTTATTCACAATAATCCATTGAACTATAGAAAAAACAGAAACACTAAAAGAAAACCGTATCAAACTTACATCGCATGCCCAATCGAAGCCACGACCCTGGCACTGCTTGTTAGTATCCGCAATGTCTCCGGGTAATAATCTTCGCACCGGAGAACCCGGGGGGTAAAATTCCGCAGGTTCGTCAACGCACTTCATTTCAGTGTGTCTAAAATGTGACCCAAGAGACTCGTAATGACGTCCTTCTGGCGATAGACCAACGATACATGTTAATGTCTCACCTCAAGGAATTCGAAAGGCTCCGCAAACTACAAGGCGACCATTGTATGTTGTTTGGTCCTGGTAATCTTCCGGAACTCATGATGTAATTATGCGATTCATCGCATTCGTCGCCACTCTTTTTATTATCGTGGCCGAGACCCAATCTGAAACGAAAAAGTATTTCGATACCAGATTTCATTGCCCAGAATGTGTTCAAATACGTCTCATGCTATACTCACGTGTGGCCAATTTCGTGTGTGGCCGTAATGACACCGCCGAAACCACCTGTGTCTTTGATTATCGCGGTTACAAAAAATTGTTCCCGCAACCAGCTACACAATCCCATGAACGCCAATCCTTCGCGAAACAATACATTTCAACTTTAATATCCATTTGAAAAATTGATAAATCGTTGAAAAATTGAGAAATTGCTATTGCCGCTCTTACCCAGAATCTTCTTTTTGGATCCAGCACTTGCTGTATACATCATATTATTACTGCAATAGAAAAATATATATATTAGGGCCGAGTTCCTTGCAAATGAACACTTGCATATCCCCCGCGTTCTGACCAAACAGAAACCACCTCCGAGAGGTTGATTTTTCGGTGATAGTAAAAAACCGAGAGTAATACCAAGCGTTGTATGTGTCGGACAGAAAGTTGTTGTTGGATTTTCCCAAAACCACCCGATTTTTAACCCTGAGTCAGCTATAAACCAGGAAAGTCCAGTTATGAACCAAATTTCTATCCAACGACTTATAACGGTTGGTATTACGATTGGTTTTGAAATATCAACGAAAACCAAACGGCCAGAAGATTGGAATCAGAGATGGTTTGGCGTACCAATCGACTGGTTGTGTTGGAGTATATTGTTAGAAAACACCCGAAATCCAACCCAAAGTTTTACGGTTGGTTGAGCCGCGAGGGACGCCATTCGTTCATATCTGGATCTAGTTGGCGTGAATAGGTCCAGGAATTAACGAATGGTGTAGTTGAAGTAAGGTAAACGTCCCAGTGACCGAACACGTGCTCGTGGCCAGGCAAAGCGTGCCTACAAGGGAGAAGGAAGTACGATTTTTCAGGCATGTCCGGAGACTGGGTCTGCTCTCTTAGGTATGCGGTCACTGGTACGTTTACCTTTAAGTTGAAAAAAATGATTGTTTCTTACTCTGTCATAGTCGCGACAATGTTATATGATTTCACCGGAAAATCTGAACGCCCAGCCATGGCGGACCAATACTTGTCCATAGCTGGAAAATCTTGGGGTATATCGATCCACTGTTCTTTCCTGTATCTATTCACGTATGGGGTTGCTCTCCGGTCCTACGTACGATACAAAAATGAACATTGATCGACAATTAAGTCGAGCTTTTGTGGTGTCCATCGCATGCAGTCTCTACTCACGAGCCCAATTATTATCCCAACGATGCGAAGTCTTATTTTGGGATTATCGACCTTTCTAAATCGCAAATCCACGGCATTCCAAAATGCCAATTGATAGATGATCTCATCGTAGTAGGTGGAATCGTTTCGTCTGCGGAGATCGATCCATAGTGATTCTTATGTTAACAAGACACACATCAACTGCTGAATGATAAAAAGAGGCTCCTTCCCTCTGGTTTAAATAATAATAATAATAATAACAATATGCATTTACTGTATTTATGTATTCTTTGTACCTTAATGTAGAACCTTCGCGTTAAACGTATATTTTTATCACGAATTCACATATATTGTAATCGAGGCAGGAAAGCTTTACTTACGTCGTGTTCGACGGCTCAAAGTCCGTAGTGACCAAGATTGATGGATAAACGACATCCTTTGACGAGCGCTTCGATTTCGAGTGATTGGTCTCGTTAAAAAGTCGTGTCTCACGAATCTGTCTTTCCATATCTGGAAAATGAAAAAAAAACTATGGTTTCCCCGTTTCTGAAGATATCTATATTTTGTTTGAATGATTTTTCATACGCGTTAACTTTTCATTTTCGTGGCTCGATGATGACGACTTTATAATCACATGATGGTGAGTCCCCATCAGAGTTCGACCCGTTTTGGGAGATTGAGTCTCGCGTTTGGCCCGAGCCGCTTCCCGAAAACGTTTGGGCAAAGGTATGACTGTCAGGTCATCGATCGTCCCTTTCTGAAAAATGTACCGACCATTGAACCAGTCGTTCATTCACGTATTTACGATGACAACAGCGTTGCAAACTCACGAAAGACACGTTTCCGTCGTCCGCTCTCATCGCTACGACTGAAGAACGACTTGAAAGGCTGATGAAAGATCCGACTGCGATTCCCACAATCTGGTAATAAATAATAAAATTAACGGGCAATTAAAAATAATATAGCGACGACGTTCTTTTATACACGATTTACACTACGAAATATTGCTGAGTATAAATTTACATCTTGGCGTATCCTTCTGTATTCGACTGATCCATCCGGTTTCGTAGATGCGAGCCACACCGGCGTATTTTGCCCGGCCAAGACACCATCCGATGGTTCCAGATAATCCTCAAACTTCTTGCCGAAAGCGTTGAATTCTACTTGCAAATGTGAACTCGATCGCTTGTACAGATTGTGCCTAAGCGTTACAACATCGTATTCGGGCACTGAAACAAATTAATCGAACAGAAGGCATTGATTAACACCAGTTGGACAAACTTTTCGCCGCAAGATAACGGTTCTTCCTTTTTTCATTCATAAGAACGACAAGAATGTCGATAATCATTCTTTTTCCCCAACATCAATGAAGTGCCGATTTAACAAACATATGTGAATATTTAAAAAAACATTTTATTACTGTTCTAACTGTTCGAAGACTAAGAACTCGTTGGAGAAAAGTAATTAAAAGTTTCGAGCTTTCATAAAATTCTTACTTTCATCGGGACTTGTGCGAGGAATTGGCTATCTCTGCGATAATCATTTTAATGAATTAGGCTATCTCTGCGATAATCATTTTAATGAATTTGGCTATCTCTGCGATAATCATTTTAATGAATTAGGCTATCTCTTCGATAATCATTTTAATGAATTTGACTATCTCTGCGATAATCATTCTAATGAATTTGGCTATCCCTGCGATAATCATTCTTTTTCCCCAACATCAATGAAGTGCCGATTTAAGAAACATATGTGAATATTTAGAAAAACATTTTATTACTGTTCTAACTGTTCGAAGACTAAGAACTCGTTGGAGAAGAGTAAGTAACAGTTGGGAGCTTTCATAAAATTCTTACTTTCATCGGGACTTGTGTGAAAAATTGGCTATCTGCGCGATAATCATTCTAATGAAGTTGGCTATCTCTGCGATAATTATTCTAATGAATTTGGCTATCTCTGCGATAATTATTCTAATGAATTTGGCTATCCCTGCGATAATCATTATTTTTCCTCAACATCAATGACATGCCGCGTTAAGAAACTTGTATAAATATGTTCAAAAACATTTTATTGCCGTTCTAACTGTTCGAAGGCTAAGAACTCGTTTGGAAAGTGGTAATTAACAATTACAAGCTTTCGTAAAATCGTTACCGTTATCGCGACTTGTGTGAAAAAAATTGGCTATCTCTCCGTCAGTCATCTGCTCGTGGATCTGCAAGCGAAAATGTATCATTTCATTTTTAATATAATAAAGTAGATGATTTTAGATGCGAGTCAAACGAATATTGCATTGCTTTACCTTAATACATTCCACAATTGATGCAGCGAACATTGTAACGAAGCCGATGATACAAATTGTTCCGAACGGGAACATGATTACCATTTGGTGCGCGAACTCAACAAATCGAAATCGAAGGTACACCCGTCGGAACAGTGCGCTCCAGAATTACCGGATCTTAGATCACACAAGATCGAAGATCTATAGATCGGTCGGATGACCGGAATTCTCGCAGACAGTAGCGAATTACAATGTCCCAGCAATCCGACGCCCCGGAGGGAAGATAATTAATAACAATTATTAATTTTTGGTTATTCCGTGCTTCGTTACGTACACGACGTAGAATCAAGCGATGATATTGTTACGAACGTACTCAAGTAATCTACGGTATTTCGGACGAAACTGAACAAATGATGGTTGGCAAAAGACAGTCTCACCGATGATCGTATAAATACTACAGTCTTTTTTAAGCTCCGAAGGCGAGCAGACGTTTCACGACATAAGTAAATTTTGCGATATATGCGATATCGTTATCGGAGACGCAATGCTAGTGGGTTAATAAACAGTTTGAATCCTTTGATTCGCTGTCCGTCCTTTTTATACCCAAGCGTGGCTCAATAAACGTTTAGATACTATTAATTTTTGGCAGATATGTTTGCACACGTGTGCACGTGTACGTGGCAAACAGGAAATTGTAAACATTGGCCGTATGTCTTGTATGAAGACAGGTGGCAGCACCTCAATGCCAAGTACTTAAAACATACATTTTACGTTACGGACGCGCACAGACCGTTGGGTCAATCACCCAAGGTGTTGGGAAATCGAAATTCACGACGCCCCTGCTCTTATTCAATGTTTCATTGTGTTTCATCATTTTTTTTTTAGCTTCATTTATACATGTCGCGATTCGCTCGCAGTTGTAAGTGCGTCAAAACATTTCTTTTTTGCATTCGTAAATTCCTCTTTAAGGCAGTGGTTCTTAACCTTGGGGGTCCACTGGGGGACCCCCTTGTGTATTTTGGGGGTCCATGGACCCCAGGTTAAGAACCGCTGCTTTAAGGGGAAGTGAAACAGCTGTGCGTGCGAGAGAGATGATTGCAATTTTCAAATTAACTTTATTCAATGGTGCTAATTTTTTTGAGAAAAAAAATTACCGTGCGCATCCGGCTCGAATTTGCAACAAATCGACAAACAAAATTATTCAATCAATAGGCGGCAAACTTTTTTTATTTCATGTTAAATGAGTCGTTAAGTTTTCCGAGTATATATGAATTTTCTCCGAATTTTCGCCTCAATGTGAACATTTCAGATTTATTATGAATTTTTTTTAAAATTCAGATTCAAATTTTTCAAATTTGTCATCAATTTTTTTTATATTGCTGAAAAGTAACGAATTTCAAACACATACGCATATCATATCGATGGTCCAACGCCAGAAGGGCGTATAAGTATAGGATTTCAATGCGTCATACGCCATTATTGAATCAAGCCGTCGATATACAGATACATACTCGTACCGACTGCTAAAAGACAAGAGGGCGCACCCCGCCTATTAAAGCATGCGAGTTAAAACCTTCTGTTTCTGAGCACTCAACGTACCCGTTACTCGCGACTTTGGACTGCGGTTACATAGGCAATGCAAATACATAAAAATGCCGCTATTACGTGATATCCGCGTTCGGCGGAGCGCGACAGGTGCTTTTTTTTATTATTATTTCCTTATATTATTATTTTTATCCTGCTACCCGTCAATAGACGATAGATTCCAGTAGCGACAGTTTCGATAATGAAGAGCGTTCTTGTTACACCGTTCTGTCTCTTGTTTTTCATTCAATCGACGCTCCTTTCGCTTCCCTTCGGCAAAACGTCGACCAGTGCCTTCGTGCGTGATTTTCGAAAAATTTTCGTAGGACCGAGAAGTGTCAAGCACTTTTCCCGCAGAGATCACGTGATCTTTGATACCGTGAGTTTATTATTCGTTCGTTAGTCGTGTACACAGAAAAAAAATATCATTGATTCAAGAACAGTGACACTTGCGGGCTGCCATTGACATATGTGGTCAGTGTAATTATTATTTACATTCTAACAATTATATATAAAAATGAACCAATGTCTATGAAATTTATGAGAAGATATGTAATAGTTTCATTATCATGCGTCGTTATGTCAGGCAAAGTAGACTTGAAATAAAAGCGTATGTCCATGGCAGCCCGCAAGTGTCACTGTTCTTGAATCAATGATATTTTTTTCAGTGTAGAGAAAGCGGAGTCGTGAAAAGTGTGCGACAAGTCTACCGAGTGTCTTTGCACGTGCGCAGATAGGTCTCGTCGAGCGACACGGTTATCCCGCCGAGGAGCACCGAGTCGTCACGAACGATGGATACGAATTGCGAATATTTCGAATCGCCGGAAGTCCGCTGTCGCCGAGGGCCGACGACAGGGGAATCGTGTTTCTTCAGCACGGAATACTGTGGTCATCGGACGCATTCGTACTGAGGGGACCGGCCCATGATCTTTGTAATTGCATTAAACCGGCAATCTGAACTATTTTTTTTATTCATATAATTATTTTATTTTTAACATTTTTCCTTATTTTTAACATTTTTCCTTATTTTTAACATTTTTCCTTATTTTTAACATTTTTCCTTATTTTTAACATTTTTCCTTATTTTTATCATTTTTCCTTATTTTTAACATTTTTCCTTATTTTTACTCGCAGCTTTCATGCTCGCAGATGCCGGATACGACGTTTGGATGGGCAACGTGAGAGGAAACACCTACGGCAGAAGACACCAGACTATATCGCGAAAGGATCCCAAGTTTTGGGACTTTAGGTGACGATGACAACGACAGTGATAATGACAATGATAGTAATCGCGATATGCAGGACGTTGAGATATAGGGTAAAAAGGGGGAATATGGACCAGTCCATATATCATTGATTTACGTGTTAATCAGATTGGGCCATATTCACCACTTTTACTCTACATAGAATACATATGCATATACATATGCATAGAAAGGTTTCAATGCTAATTTCAAAGTTCAGTATACTTGGGGGGATTAAAAAAAATGTATATATATATTTTATCAACGACAATTGAATTTTCGAATTATCGACCAGTTATCACGAAATGGGCACCGAGGACCTTCCGGCTATGATTGACTACGTTCTCGCCAATACCAGCCGGAAATCCCTGCATTACGTCGGACATTCGATGGGTGCGACGATCGCGTACGTGATGCTGTCGCTGAGGCCCGAGTACAACGCTAAAATAAAATTGGTCGTTAGCCTGGCGCCGGTCACACTGTGGCGGCATCGACTCAATCCGATGCAAACTTTCTTCAGCCAAGTTGGCTTGACGATCGAGGTACAACGAATCGAATGACCATGACGATACAAAAACATCCTTGGGGTTTAGGGATTGTTATTTGTTTTAAAAAATAATAATAATGAAAAAAAATAAACAACACTGTAAAACAAAAATAAATTTAATGCACCGAACTGGAATTTTTTATGCAAAAATGTATATTAAATTTAACGTACGGTTATGATGAAAAATTAATATACTTTTTCATTGAAATAGAAGTAAACTATTAAAATTAAAGTACTTTCATAGTAAAGCTAAGTTGAACTATTGAAAATTAAGTATTCCCAATATTTTTAATACACTGAACATTAATTTTTCATTGCAATTGTACGCTACATTTAATATACCAGTTTTTGCATAAAAAAGTCCAGTTCGTTTAATTTCATACGATTTTTTTTACAGAGAAATCAAGATTTTTGTTGTTTTCAGGAAACGCTAAATCGCAATGAAGTTTGTGAGATCTTGCCTCAAACGTCATTGTTCGCAAGACAAGTGGATCAATGGTGCAGCGAAGACGCTGTCTCTTATACCGCGTGTTTGAACATGATATTCGGATTCGTCGGTGAAGACCGGGAGCAATTGAATGCGGTGAGCTTTACGAGAAAAATTTGAAGAAATAAAAAAAATATATATTTTTTATTTTTCCCTTTACGTATTTTTTGTCTAATTCATCGCCGTCGATGTGAATTTCGTGCGCAGACTCTCCTACCCTACCTCTTCTCGTATTTTCCGGCGGGCACTTCGCTGCGTACGATTGTCCACTTTCATCAGAACATGCGATCAGGTAGTATGTACGATAGAATTTCCGTGCTCGTCGATCGGAATATAAAACAAAAAACACAATATACCAATCGCATTTACTCGCCAACAGGTGAATTTTCGAGATACGATTTCATGACGGAGAAAAATCTTGCAAGGTATCGACAGCTCGAGCCACCTTTTTATCCGTTGTGGAAAGTCACCGCGCCTGTGGCATTGATATACGGAAAAAACGATGCGATCGTGACGGCCGCGGTAATTCCTTCCGACATGAATATAACACATACGATAAACGTCTACTATATTACGAGAATGATATTTAATTTTTATTTTTCAATTCGAATTCCTTAATTAAAAAAATATGTAATTCTTTTATTTCAGGAGATGTACGAACTTGCAAGATATTTGGGTAATGTGAAGACAATCGAAGCTGTGCCTTTTGGTAAATTCAATCACATGGATTTCATATGGGCACGCGACGTCAAGGAACTTCTTTACAAAAGAGTACTTCAGCTCATTGCGTGACAATGTATTTTTTTCGATAGCCATATCAATGATACATTCGCGTAGAAAAATAAATACAAATTTTGCAAAAATTATAGCCGGATTATTTTTATGA
Source organism: Ichneumon xanthorius (assembly GCA_917499995.1). NCBI lineage: Eukaryota > Metazoa > Arthropoda > Insecta > Hymenoptera > Ichneumonidae > Ichneumon > Ichneumon xanthorius. The sequence goes on from OU824201.1 coordinate 14,517,681, forward strand.
CTTTTTTGTCTTCGTACTTGTCAGAACTTATTATCGTAAAGTGGAGAGTGTATTTAGGTGACGCGTACAAAAGTGTAGACTGCAATCATCCCAAGCAAGCCGAGAAAAAACGGAGTCCATTTCTGTATCCGAAGGATGTTTTTATACCGTTGAAACTTGGGTAGGGGAAAAAACTAATTTCGTAATAGAACAAATGACGTCTCGCCTGAAACGCATTACGAAGGCATCGAAGTGGGTTCATTTGCTCGTGTGATTCGGAAGAGTCTGCGTGGTGAAGTTTTCATTAAAATTAGCTCCTGCATTAATAGAAACGTCTTTCGTATCCTCAATGCTCATGGTTAAGTGGATGCATTTTTTTTAGTCAGCTCACACAACCAATTGTTATATTTCTTGTTAAAAAACAAAACTTTCTTTGATATTGGCTTCGAAGTATTTTTTGAAACGCTGGATACGAAATAATAATAATGAAATTCGCTTCTATACTCGTCGTGTTTTCATTCGTCTTGATTACGAGTGATGTCGAAGGGAGATTATCGTTTAAATCAATTCTTGACTTACTGTCACCTGCTAATCCTGAAGTGCACAGGGTCAGACATATCGAGGACGCTCACGGCGATCCGTCAGCCGTTCTTGACACCGTAAGTTCGCGTAGCTAAACAGCATACATATACAGATATGTATCATATTAAAAATATTATATATCATCTACGATATGTAATATATAACATTGAAAAAAACATCTTTGATATAATGTTATGTGGCGATGCAAACATTTGAAGGATAATTGGATACTACACGATAAAAATATTAATACTCGATGCGCTCATAGAATACTTTTTGGTCTGTGTGTAAACTGGTTCCAAAGTTTCATAATATTTTCAATGTTAACATGGGCTCGCCGTTCAATCGCTATTCGGATGTGAATGGGTGCGCCTCATATATCGATACATATATCAAACATTTATGCGATTGAGCCCTAATATCCAATACAATGTGAGGTGGGCCTAATTGAGCAATACGGATATCCAGCCGAACAGCACAATTTCACAAGCGACGATGGCTACAACATCGTTATATTCAGGATGCCTGGCAGTCCCAAGTCACCACCGGCCAAAGGGAAACTCATGGTTTTTATGCAGCATGGAATGACTTTATCCTCTGATTCTTGGGCACTCATGGGACCCGAAACTGATCTCGGTAATTAAAAAAAAATCATTCGATGATTTTAGTTGTCGTTCAGTAACGGGGGATAGGCATTCTCGTTTTGAAGCCTGCATAAATTATTTCTCGTAAATTTATTTCAGTATTCATGCTCGCCGACGCCGGATATGACGTTTGGATGGGAAACATTCGTGGCAATACTTATTGCAGATCTCACACGAATTTAACGACCGCGAATAAAGAATTTTGGAACTACAGGTATAATTTCTAGAAATATCGTTTTATGGGTAAATAATTTTTTCCAGTTGAGAGAAATTTCATTGTCATTCATGATATGATAATAACAATAGTAAAATAATAACATGGTAGTGACATAAGAAAATTATTGAGTCTTGCAGGAATGTGTCAGTTTTCGACAATTATATCGGCGAAATGAGTTGCCGGTTCAATCTTGTGACGAAGCAGTAACAATTATATTGGGCGATTATGGATAATTCGGTTGTGCATGAATTGCGAAGATTCGTCACACGATTGTTCTCCGCAAATCCAAGAATCTATGAAAATTTTTAGTTGGATATTTTCTGATGACTCGTCGCGGAAATTGTATTTTTTCAGAAAATTTTTTTAGAATTTTTTCGTTAATGAAATCGGTTGGGAAATGTGCCACTTGAAAACAATGGCGGAGGTTTTAATTCAATATCTCGAAATTTTTTGAAAAAAGTGTCCTTTCGCAGAATTTAACATAGGATTCCCTGTGCTAAAAATTGCCAATTTTTAAAATTTCGAAGAAGGTCCCAGTTTTACGTTTTCTGTGTGGAAATTGGTCACCTAAAGCTGAAATTTCACTCTTATATGTTATGAACGACGCAATCTCGAGAACATAGCATAGGGAAGTGATTCAGGATTTTTCGGATTCCACTCCAGTGTGCTATAAGTGAAATGGACCGTTTTTCGAAATTCACTCCCATATGCTATGAAATCCGAAACCTCGAGAATATAGCATGCGGGAGTGATTCTGACTTTTCCTGGCACGTCAAGGGTAAGCCAATTATGGGATGGGACCAATAATCCTTGTAACCTTGGATTCCTTGTCCTCGTATTCTTTAAACATTTTTTTTTTTTTTTGTGTGAGATCAATGAAACCCCCTTAATATTCTATCATTTCAATATTGTACTTCAATACAGCTGGCACGACGCCGCTATAATGGATGTTTCGAAGGCGATCTCTTACGCTCTCGAATATTCAGGACAGAAGAAATTATTCTATATCGGACACTCGATGGGGACGACATTGTCTTACGTGTTGTTGACGCAGAGGCCCGAGTATAACGAGAAAATGCGTTTGGTCATCAGTCTCGCTCCTGCCGCTTTTTGGAAATATCCATCAAATATTTTTTACCAACTTTCTATTCAATTCAGTACCATGATCAAAGTGAGTTAAAAATATATTTAAAAAAACAAGCCGTATGATGGTTTACAATGGTTTAAGGCCATGGGAAAGATATACCACGTGATATGTGAGTGCGAGAGAGATAGATGCATTTTTCAAATCATTGCCATTTAAAACCAGTTGACGTTTCGGATAAAACGGAAGCATCATCCGACGCGGTATTAAATTGTACATCCGCTATGCCTTGCTTTTTCCCGAAAAGTCTACGGTCTCTGAATATCATTCACTACAGATTTTGGTTACCGACTGAGTCGTTTCACATGTCCTTAAAAGCTATTTGTTTTATCGATTAATTCTGTTCCGGTGATTCTTTTTCACTGCTGATGTTTCTTTTTTTTTATTCCGTGTACTCGGTTTTTTAATTTCTTTTCATTTGTGCAGACAGTACTGATGGAAGAACTGGGCAAATACGATATCTTTCCGCAGTCGAAAAGCAACGCTAGATTGGCTCAAATGTTCTGCAACGACCGTTCGCCAATGAAATCTTTATGCCTCACACTGTACGAGTTGCTTGTTGGTCAGGGGATAGAACCGTTGAATATCGTGAGTTATATCATTAATTACGATACAGGTCCTAAATACGAGCATGCGAAATACCACGGTCAGTAAAAAAACTGCAATTAATTTTTTTTGCGTGCGAACCGTTCGCGCCTAAAAGCGATTTCTTATACGAAGCGGATACATATTCCATATATTTGCTCTATGTAAGAATTCGCGTCTGATGTTAAAATGGTTTGACGGTAAATTGAAAAAATTTATAACATTTTTTGTTATCGACTGGGCGCGCGTCGAGTAGAGAGAAACGTGTCACGTTTCCGTACAAAAATATTCCGGGGCGTGCTGACGCTGATAAAAACTGAAATTAGTTTTTCTAATTTCTGTACAGAGTGCAATCCCTCACTTCACCTCGTATGCACCGGCTGGAGCCTCAGGAAAAACATTGTACCACTATGCGCAATGTCTCAAGACAGGTAACGAGCTTCACCTAAATTGTGTAAAATAATTCTAAATGTAATAATCTATAGTGTTTCGCATGCTCTTAAGAGCATGTGCAATACCGCGGTCGATAATAAAAACTGTAATCAACTTTTCTCACTGTTTCTGGGAAGTACGGTGAAAAGAAAAGTCTCATCGGAAGCCGAGATGATTTCCGTTTCCAATGAGACTTTTCTTTTCAGCGCACATGCGAGAACATGTGGGAAAAGTTGATTACAGTTTTTGATACCGACCGAACCTAGGATGGGCGGGGAGGTGTTTCATATGGTTTTAATCGAAATACCTCACGACAGGTTACCTCCAAAAATATGATTATGGGCGCGAGAAGAACCTGATGTTGTACGGAACTGAGACACCGCCGGTCTACAACATGTCGAAGATTTCAGCACCAGTCGCACTGATATACTCAATTACCGATGTGCTGTCGACTCCACAGGTAAGGGAAACGACTAATCGAATTCCTAATAAGGATTACCGTAGAACCTCGCTTATCAGAACCCGTCAGGAACGGGTTCAGTTCGGACAATAAAAAAAAGATATCTACGCGCTTTTGAGCAGAGTAATCTCGAAAAGCCACTTCGGTGAGTACGTACACAGTAAAAAATAATTCCGTAAAATCGTAAAAATAATTTCGTAAAATTAATTTTTGACAAACTCCGTTCGTCACTTATTTGAAGATACGAACTTGTCCTTTTATTTCCCGTGTCATTGACAATTTTAGTTTGTACTTTGTTTGTAAAACTAGAAAATTAACAAATAAAAAATTGTGGACGTTTGTGCACAATAAATTGTTGCAGAAAGTACAAACTTTTTTTACTGTGTATGTAAGGTGATTCAAACGACTTGACATTGAAACCAGTCTCTGATGCGTACTGCCCGACTCTACTGGAGTGGGTGAAACTGCTCGGAAAAGCCAGTGTGCGAGCGTATTGACGCTCGAAGAGGAAAAGCGGCTCTTGCCGTTGCCAGCCTTATACCAATACATAATGTATCGCGCTAACGATCGGATAACCGAGCGTTCAGATAAACAGTGTCATATTCGGATAATTGACGGTTCGGATGATCGAGTATCCGATAATCGAGATTCTACTCTATTACCATTTTTAGGATAATTTACCGTCTAATTGATTTTTACTTTAAAAAAAAACACTATGTTGCAGAATGTTATCGGGTTGTCGAAACTGTTTCCAAACCTCGCCACATGCGAGGTAGTGCCGGCTCCTATCTTCAATCATTTAGATTTCATTATAGCGAGGGCTGCCAAAGAGCTCTTATATAATAGGATACTGGAGCTCTTATCATTGTACACGAAGGAATGAGCTTCGATGAATTTCGACGAACCAAACGTGAATTCATCTCTATCATAACAATATTATGTGTTTACAAACTAATGAGTCTTAATAAGTGTTAGTTTATCGTTGACTATACTCGACATGTATCTTTGAGAATTAAAAAAAACATATATATATCAAAGAAATAAAAATAATTCAATTGTTCGGTTTATTCATGCGCTGTAATAAAGATAGTGCGCGGTCATAACAATACCGCTATTAATAACGGATTCCAAGCCGATTTAATCGAATGTACTATTTTTACTTCCTCGCCGAGGCAGCCTTCATAAAAAATTAACATTTCCAGATTTTTATGTCAGAGTACTTAGAGCAGTCTACAACGTCGAGCAATGCGATTTTTAGCTGGCGTCCGTGTGTTATGTGGCAGCAGTATAAACGTGCCTGAAATTGCTTTTTGTTCTTCATACCAGTCAGGACTTATTATCATAAAGTCGAGCTAAGAATGTTTAGGTGACGCGTATAAAAGTGTTAACTGCAATTACCTCAAAGCCGATAAAAAAGGAGTGGATTGCTCGATCCAAAGGATGTTTTGATGTAAAGTTGCAACTTCGGTAGGGGGAAATTTGCAATTTCGTAACGAAAGATATCCGACGTCTCGCCAGGAATACGTTCCGAAGCATCGATGTCGGTTCACTTTGTCGTGTGATTCGGAAGAGTCTGTGCGTTTTTATGAAAAACGTCTTTCGTATACTCAATAATCGTAGTTAACTCGATTATCTATTTAATTTTTTTTTATTGATCTCTCCAAACAGTTGTTAGATTCCTTGTTAAAAAGTTAATAACATTTTTTTTAATTTCCTTCGATACTGGCTACGAAGTGTTTTGTGAAACCCTCGATACGTGATAACAACAATAATGAAATTCGCTGCTGTACTTATCGTGTTTTCATTTGGCTTAATTACGAGTGATGCCCAACGAGGATTTTCCCTTAAATCAATTATTGACTTAGTCTCACCTCCTAATCCTCAACTCCACAGAGTCAGGCGGATCGAAGACGCTTACGGCGATCCGTCAGCCGTTCTTGACACTGTACGTTCGCGCAACTAAACAAGATAATATACAAATATGTCTCATATTCGATATGTATTATATAACATAACAAAAAATCTTTGATTTGGAACGTTCTTTGCAAAATCGTATGTGGAACCAATTAAATGTTGCCAAATTCATGATCAACTATTATTCAACAAAATTTACGTTTTTGACTGTGGCGATGAAAACATTTGAAGGATAATTCGATACTACACGATAATAGTACATTTCGATACGAGTGCGAAATAGTACATTACTCCACGAGGGCGAAAAACGTTTTTCTAACGAGTGTGAGTTTGCAACACGAGCCGAAGGCGAGTGCTGTAATCACACGAGTTAGAAAAAGTGTTTCGCACGAGGGATGTACGAAATTTTTCGCACCTTGTGATGAAAAATTTCGTACATCGTGTTGCAATTACACGAGTTCAGAAAACGTTTTTTCGCACCCGTATCGAAATGTACTATAATACTATATTGGTATGTTTATAATATATAATATAATAGTATGTAAACTGGTTCGAAAGTTTCAGAATATTTTCAATGTAAACACGGGTTGACAGTTCAATGATTATTCACATGTGAATGGGCATATGCCTCATATATCGATACGTATATCAAATATTTATGCGATTAAGCACTAATAATATTTGCATTTGCAAATATTAAGCACTGTAATATTCATTACAATGTTAGGCGGGCCTCATTGAGCAACACGGATATCCAGCCGAACAGCACAATTTCACAAGCGCCGATGGCTACAACATCGTTATATTCAGGATGCCTGGCAGTCCCACGTCACCACCGGCCAAAGGGAAACGCATGGTTTTCCTGCAGCATGGAATGATGGCATCCTCTGATTCTTGGGCACTCATGGGTCCCGAAACTGATCTCGGTAATTAAAAAAAAAATCATTAGACGATTTTACTTGTCTTTCAGTAACGGGAGATAGACATTTTCGCATAAATTATTTCTCGTAAATTGATTGCAGTATTCATGCTCGCCGACGCCGGATATGACGTTTGGATGGGAAACGTTCGTGGCAACACTTATTGCAGATCTCACAGGAATTTAACGACCGCGAATAAAGAATTTTGGGACTTTAGGTATAATTTTTAGAAATATCGTTTTATCGTTGAATAATTGTTTCTGGCTGAGAGAAATTTAATTTTCATTAATAATATGAAAATACCAACAGTAAAATAATAATATAGTAGTGATATAAAAAAATTACTGAGTCATGCAGGAACGCGTCAATTTCTGACAATTATCCGTGGCAACATAAATTGCCGCTTCAATCTTGTGACGAAGCAGTAACAATTATATCGGGCGATTATGGGTAATTCGGTAGTGCATGAATTGCGAAGATTCGTCACACGATTGTATTCCGCAAATGCAGGAATCTATGAAAATTTATAGTTGGATATTTTCTGATGAATCGTCGCGAAGTTTAGAAACTTCGATAACGATTACAATACATTTTTCATTATTCCATATTCAATCAGTACTACGTGTAAATATCTAAGACGTCTCAGGCACAATATCGTGTCTTATATCCATTTTAACAACTGTTCCATACAGTTCAAGTTTTTAAAAAGTGCTCCTTTTTTATCTCGGTAATGAAAAGTTTTTATGGAAATCTCTGACGATTGATTGTTCGTAATTGTATCTGATCACGAGAAAAAAAACCTTGGCGCGAATTTAAAAAAAATATAGTAGGGTTCTCATATTTCCAACATTATTATATTTTTTATATTTTGAAAATTGAACTTCGACAAGTTTTTTATTTTCGAATCTGGGATTATTTTCACACGATCAGAACACCGTTACGAACAATCAAACGTGAGGAATATTCGATTCCATCTCTTGTTACCGACAAAAAAAAATTAATCGCGTTTGTTCTGTTTGAAAGCAATGGAACCCGGCTTAATATTCTATCATTTCAATATTGAACTTCAATACAGTTGGCACGACATTGCTGTAAACGATGTTTCGAAGGCGATCTCTTACGCTCTCGAACATTCAGGAGAGAAGAAATTATTCTATATTGGACACTCGATGGGGACAACAATGTCTTACGTATTATTGACGCAGAGGCCCGAGTACAACGACAAAATGCGTTTGGTCATTAGTCTCGCTCCTACCGCTTTTTGGAAATACCCATCAAATATTATGTATCAACTCTCTGTCCAATTCAGTACTATGATCAAAGTGAGTTAAAAATATTATTTAAAAAAAAAGTATGAATTGGTTTAACAACGATCTGTTTTATCGATTAATTCTGTTCTAGTAATGCTTTTTCGGTGCGGAAATGGCAACTTTTCCGCCCGCTTCGCGTGCGTAAAACCGCCATTTTCGCACCTTGTGATGAAAAATTTCGTACATCCCTCGTACGAAACACTTTTTCTAACTCGTGTGATTACAGCCCTCGCCTTCGGCTCGTGCTGCAAACTCACACTCGTTAGAAAAACGTTTTTCGCCCTCGTGGAGTAATGTACTATTTCACTGCTGTTACTTCTTTTTCATAACGCGTTATCGTTTTTTAATTTCTTTCCTTTTGTGCAGACAGTACTGATGGACGGCCTAGGTAAATACGATCTCTTTCCGCAGTCGAAAACCACCGGTATGTTGGTTCAATTGTTGTGCGGCAACCGTTCGCCAATGCAATCTTTATGCCTCACATTTTTCGAGTTGGGGGTCGGTCAAGGGATCGAACCGTTGAATATGGTGAGTTATATCATTAATTACGATATGGGACCTAACTAAGATCATATGCGAAATACCCCCTCGCGGGTCGAGTAGAGAGAAAGGTGTCACATCGCTATAAAAAAATATTCGGGGGCGAGCTGGCGCTGCTGATAAATGATAAAAAGCGGAAATTAATTTTTCTACATTCTATACAGAGTTTAATCCCTTACTTCACCAAGTACTTTCCGGCTGGAGTTTCAGGAAAGACATTGTACCACTTTGCGCAATGTCTCAAGTCAGGTAACGAGCTTTACCTAAATTATGTAAAACAATCCTAAAACCATTATTGATTTACGAACTATTAACAGTATAACACTACACCCAAGGGTTGCGGGTTGTTAAAGAGATGCCAAACCGTTTGGCTCAGTCGTTTGCCAATTCTTTTTGCCGACTGAGTTTGCCAATTCTTTTTGCCGACTGAGTTTTAACCGAACCGATGTTCTTAAGGGAAGTAAACACGTATGAGTGCGGGAGAGACAGAGTTAAAATTTTGAATCCATTTTTCCCCGAAATGATTAAATACAATGAACCACGAATTGCGGAGCACACTGCGTTAATCAAGTACGCAACCACTTAATCAAATACGTTTATTATTTTATAAAAGCGTTTCGGAGAAAAAAAAATGGTTTCGGAACATTTTGAGACTATGTTGATCTTCAGCACCACCTTAAGGCTAAGTTAGCTGAGTCAGCTGAAATTTTTCAATGAACTTTACTTTCAATGGCACTGTTCGTATCAGGACAAAAGCACAATCGACAATCGACAACCCGACTCTTATTGTCGAATTGTCGATTAATTTTTATCTTGAATCAGTCGGAACTCTGCAAAAAAGTCCATTACAGTTTTCGCTACCGAGCACGGTATCTCACTTGGCTTTAATCGAAACATCTCACGATAGGTTATCTGCAAAAATATGATTTTGGGCGTGAGGAGAACCTAATCGTGTACGGAACTGAGAATCCGCCGCTCTACAATATGTCGACGATTTCAGCACCAATCGCATTGATATACTCAAATACCGATGCGCTCTCGATTCCACCGGTAAGTGAAACGACTAGTTATCGAATTCCTAAAAATCAATGTTACCGACTTATGATAATTTATAGACTAATTGATTTTTACTTAAAAAAAAAACCATTGTACCGCAGAATGCCATCGGGTTGTCGAAACTGTTACCAAACCTCGCCACGTGCGAAGTAGTGCCCACTCCTATCTTCAACCATATGGATTTCATTGTTTCGAGGTATGCCAAAGAGCTCGTGTACAACAGGATATTCGAGCTCTTTACATTGTACACGAAGGATTGAACTTCAATGAGCTTCGACGGACCAAACGTGAATTCATCTCTGTTATAACAATATTATTTATTGGCAAACAGATTGGTCTTAATAAGTGTCAGTTTATCGCTAGCTATGGTCGACATGTATTTTCGAGAATAAAAATAGAACATTTATACCAATACAAATTATTCAACTGTCGGGTTTATTGACTCGTTGCAATAAACACTCTGCACCCCCGTGCTCAGTCTGTAACGATAAACTGAAACGGATTGCGTTCGGAAAGCGCCATCGGACTCGCGATAAATACAGTGTAAACAAATTTTGTTTGAAAATGATTGAACAGTATTGACAGATTTTTCTACGTAAACTGTTTCTGAAAGTTGAGGCAAATAATTTGTAATTTTTATATTCAGTATTTTTATTTGACGTAAAAGTGCATTAATGTTCCATTAATGTAAAAGTAATGTATGGAAATAAAAAATACCAGTACATTAAATTTACAATTTATTTTTACAATGTAGATCGGTCCGATGACCTTTCCTAAATGAAAAAATTATATAGGGGAGACCGTGGCAAAATGGGACAGTGGGGCAAAACGGGACAGTGAGGGCGAAACTTAATATTCCAATAAGTCTTCGATGCCCCATTTCGTCCCAATGATACATCCAGATTTTCAACCCCGTTTTGCCCCACGGTATCAAGTTGATTTGAATAAAGTAGCATGCTGTCTACTGGCAACATATAGAATCTCCATGTATTTTACACGGTGCCGACAGATTCTATGCACTGTAGACAGCTTACACAGACACGCTTACAAAGCATGACTGTTGTGACTTTCCGTCGGGAGTCTTTTTTTGCAAGAATTAATTATCATAATTTACAACTAGTAGTGCGTTTAGGTGACTGGTGGAAAAATAGATATCGTGCGAAACGCAAAAAATAAAACTCCTTTTCAGGTGGGAAGGAAGAGTTCGTACAAAATGTAAGAACTGCTGTGGCGGGGGGCGAAGATTTGAAGTCCACCAGAAGAAATCTATTGACTCGTCAGAGGTTTCCCTCGATAGATTCCGTACATTTGCTTCAGTTCGGATCGGAACAGGCGCTTGAAACGTCTTTGCTTAAAATTTTATTTTTCATTATAAAAATTAAGTCCTACTTTGCAAAGTGGCATCGTCGTATGTTGGTTGAACTTCGAAGTTCTTAATTGATCAGGACAGAACAATCGATCGAGACACGTGCGCGATAATCATGAGATTCAGTGAAGTTTTTATTGCGTTTTCAATCATTTGGATTACGAGAGATGTTAATGGACTGTTCAGCCTCGGCATCATCAAACAAATAATTGCTCCCGCAAACCCTCGGATCAATAGGGTCAGGCGTATGGAAGACGCCCATGGCGATCCGTTAGCCGTTCTGGACACTGTAAGTTTGTGTATGTGGGACAGTTCGAATGAAAAGAGCCCACTTTGTCGATACCAACCGTGATGAAAATATGTCTCTCTCGCTCCGCCGTGAGCGCCACTGATGCTATCTCTCTCGCTCTCCATTAAGGTCAAAGTACCAGTGGCCGCACACCTAAGGGCGAAATCCCAGTTCCCGTACATGCATGAAAAATCGTATTTGAGTCTCACTTGCACGCATGCTTTGCGCGGCCACTGGGACGTGTTCGGTCACTGGGACGTTTACCTTAAGAGCATGTTTCACATGCTCTTAAGTCGGAAAAACTCTAACCGGACCGTTTCAGGGATTCTCGGAGATTTCTCGACACTTTTCTCTGAGTTTCTCTACTATTTATCGAATATATCTGTAATTTTTCTCCGCACTACCTCGAGCAATCACAATTTATCAGACGGGTTCAGAGTACTTTCCGAAAAATTCTGGAAAACTCTGATTTTTTTCTGATAAAACCCGTTAAGAGAAAATACCATTTCTCTCTAACGTCTAAGATGCATTCAGGTGGGCCTCGTTGAACGATACGGATATCCGGCGGAGCAGCACAATGTAACGACTGAAGATGGTTACAATATCGTCTTCTTCAGGATTCCTGGTAGCCCAAAGTCTCCACCGACGGCAGGGAAATCCATGGTTTTCATTCAACACGGAGTACTCCTCTCTTCGGATTGTTGGGTCCTCATGGGATCCAACGACGATCTCGGTACTGTGAATTTCTGCCACCGCACAACGTTTTTTCTTTAATTTCCCATAAAATGTCACATAAACATAAAATAGTGGCCCGTAAAGGGTCGGCAGCATATCAAATTAACGCCGAAAAACTCGGCATCACGACAATCAAACACGAAGAGTCTACTCCATGAAAAAGTCTACACCAAGTTCACTCGACACCAAATACACGATATAAGTGAACACCTGGAGTGTCGACTTTTTCGGTGTTTATTTATTTATTTATTTATTTATTTATTTATTTATTTATTTATTTATTTATTTATTTATTTATTTATTTATTTATTTATTTATTTATTTATTTATTTATTTATTTATTTATTTATTTATTTATTTATTTATTTATTTATTTATTTATTTATTTATTTATTTATTTATTTATTTATTTATTTATTTATTTATTTATTTATTTATTTCCACAGCTTTTTTACTTGCCGATGCCGGTTACGACGTTTGGATCGGCAACGTTCGTGGCAACACATACGCCAGAAGTCACAAAAATTTAACGACCCTGGATAAGGAATTTTGGAATTTTAGGTACAAAGTATTGCGTATTAATAGGCAAGATTTCATGTCGTGCAATTTCTCGTTCCAATATCGTAATTCAGCTTCGATGAAATGGGTTCGATCGATACTCCAAGCTTGATTGAATACGCCCTCCAGTATACCGGACAGAAGAAATTTTTCTACATTGGACATTCTATGGGCACGATAATTTCTCATGCCATATTAACGGAGAGGCCCGAGTACAACGACAAAATGCGTTTGGTCATCAATCTCGCTCCTCCGGCTTTTTGGAAATATGACGTCGGTCCGGCCTCTCATTTACTTGTTGAAAACAGAGCTTTGCTCGAAGTGAGTTGATAATACAATAAGAAAAAAAATTCAATAAAATAGAATAAAAATGTCATGAGATGGCAAGGTGGAGCGCATACTTATAGAGCTCATCGATTTTGTCAGAATTCGCATCGCTGATGTATTTTTTTTTTTTTTTTTTAAGTTTGAGTAAATCTCGATTTTTCTTTGACGCAGGTGTTAGCAGATGCTCTAGGCATCTACGACTTATTCCCCCAGTCGAAATTGACAGCCGAGTTTGTTCGAATCCTTAGAGGCGACAATTCGTCGTTCCGAGACACATTCCTCTCGATATACCATCTGATCATGGGTCAATCGTCTCCAGGATTCAATAACGTGAGTTATGACTTTATCAGATATGAGACTTGCGCCGATTATTATGATAATCCTTATCGAAAAGTTCAAGCGTTTTATTGTGAACAACAAATGTTGCTTAAAAAATGTTTATAACAGTGATAAGTATGTTAATGCTTCATTGCACAATTGAAAGTCTCTTCTTTAATTTCACAGAGTGCCTTACCTAGCGTCTTCTTATATTTTCCGGCTGGAGCCTCGCGAAAGACAGCGTCCCACTTTGTTCAGAGTCTACTTTCAGGTAACTGTTGTCGAGCAAATTGTATAAATTGTATAAATGAGCAAATTGTATAAACGAATAATTAATTGAAGCGCAGGTCGTATTCGCTATCTCTAAACGTATTTGAAATATCGACGGCTGTGCCGCGAGCTCTACGCCCCCTGAGTTAAGGTTACGCCTGGCCTCGAAAGCGCGAAAGTTCATTTATGCTATTCCCATTTATGCTTTAGCAAAGTAAATGCCTGGAACTTATTTAATCATTCAGTTGATTGGGGCAAATAATTATATTTCTCCGTGCATGTAGTACATAATCTTGATCAAAACCGATCTCGCCAGGTGACACATCAAATAAGAAATTCGATTATGGCACTACCAAGAACTTGAGGATATACGGAACAAGAGAACCGCCGATCTACGACGTATCGAAGATATCAGCACCAGTCGCCCTGTTCTACGGACAAACTGACGGGCTAGTGCAGGCGCCGGTAATAATGCCGCATTAACTACATTGCTAAATCGAATTGAGATTTTACCATGACTGATCGGTTCTGCTATTTTTGTTGTTGCTTTTTTTCCGCAGAATGTAATCGGGTTGTCGAAACTATTTTCGAACCTCGTTACATGCGAAGCTGTGCCTAGTCCAGTCTTCAACCACATGGATTTCATTTGGTCGCAAGACGCCAAAAATCTACTGTACCCGAGGATAATTGAGCTCTTGTCAAAATACTCGGAATAGTTGAGAGGAATGATCGACGGTGCTTAACGTAAAGAAGTCGTTAAAAATGAAATAAACATTCGGGATGCATTCTACATTCTTAGCCAATCCTCGATCTATCGTAACTTTTTATTACATCAACAAAGTACAATTCTTAAACGTCAGAGAGGAAAACGTGGACTCTCTGAAACTACGCTATGACAACTGAACAATTCTTACAGTCCGATCGTCAAAACTACTTTTTCAGATTGCATCTGATAATTAAAACTACTTTATCAGATTACACCAGATAATCAAAACTACTTTATCAGATTACATCAGATAATCAAAACTACTTTTTCAGATTACACCAGATAATCAAAACTACTTTTTCAGATTACATCAGATAATCAAAACTACTTTTTCAGATTACACCAGATAATCAAAACTACTTTTTCAGATTACATCAGATAATCAAAACTACTTTTTCAGATTACACCAGATAATCAAAACTACTTTTTCAGATCACACCAGATAATCAAAACTACTTTTTCAGATTACATCAGATAATCAAAACTACTTTTTTCAAAGGTACTGAATATGTTGGTGGTAAAACAAGATTGTTACCGTCTTCATATATCAGTTGGGCGGGCAGTGAGAATTTGCATTTTCTTAAAAAGTTTCGGTACGATTGGAACAAAAGCGATTAGTTTCTGTTACAAAAGGGATTAGTTTCTGCGAAATATCAGACTTCACATTGTTTTACTACGTGAACGTAACTTAAAATGGCGAGTTTTGAAAGTTACAAAGTCAAAAAGATAAAAAATTAACATCCGCGGATTGACAACGCTAACGAGATTTTGCTCGAGGCTTCGATATCGCGTCGACCCGCGTACTATAAGCCATAAACTTTATTCTATTTATGACGGAAACAAAAAAACCCGTCGTAGTTGATCTATTGTGTATACTGGACACGAGGCGAATATAAAGTAGTGTAGTTGATTTAATACGATATGCTTGCACATAACTTTGCGCATTTTTTAAAACAATTGATTGGACAAGTTTCTTTGTACACTCGTTAATAAAGCAGCACCGTCTCGGTGCAGCTGTAGAGATAGATACGGCTACGGCGGTGCGCGATGCGCAAGGAGATTATGCGTGACAAACAGATATGCTACGCACTTGTTGCAAATTTCTTTAAAAACTCACTATATATCAACAACTAAACAGTAAACTATTCTTAAGGGGATGCTGGACGGTCCTGTTTTACCGACCGAAATAGGCGATTTCTTAGTTTAGACTTAGCACAGTTAATATGCTACGCATATGCTTTAAATCCTACAGAAACATAATATGAACAATAACGCTTCGGCGTGCACTCGAATATCGCTTGAAAACGTACAAAAAACGAAGAAAATCGAATATTGGTAATAGTCATAAAATCCAATATGGCCGTTGGAATGTTATCAGCATTTGTTTTGTACGACATTAAATATTCTGGGACTTACATACGTCAAACGAGAGTGCACACCAAATCGTTGAGGTTCTACGAATATTCTAAAATCGTCGGAAAGTCGATTACACAAAAGATAATTACGTGAAGTGTAAACTGCGTTCACGTAGTCTATTCACGCATGACCGGTCATCAGAGCTGATGACAACGGCATGAATGTAGCGTAGAACACGATGCAGACCTGTTCTTTTTTTAGTCGCATTTTTTTCGATCAGGTAGGACTTACCGCATCGTCGTGAACCACGGCGAGAAAGGTCGACTACGTTGGAGAAGAAAAGTCGTTTATGTAGTATACGCAAGAAGGTTTTGATGAATCACGCGAGCGGTGGGGATTCTCGCTTCGAATGCCGTGGTAACTCGTCAACGACTCGTCTTATCTCGTCAACAATTTCCCTCAAACTCGGTCAACTCGATTGCCAATTCGATTGCCAATTCGTTCGCGCCGATCGCTGATAACTGATTATGAAGCCGAGTGCGGAATAAATAACTCAAGATTTTTTTTCTTGATTTAATCAACAACACGCGCTTCAGTTATCGTTAGTTAATCATAAACAAAGCTAAATAATAAAAAGAAAAATCGTTAGATACAAATATTACAAGATTATCATGAAATTCTTTGTGGCGGTTGTAGCGTTTTCGATTGTTTCATTGGCGAGAAATGTCGAATCCCTCGCGTTTATTAGGGATATTCTGTTTCCTCGTTTACCCGAGATTAACAGGGTCAGAAATCTTGAGGACCCTCGGGCTCTCAATGATGACGACGCTGTCCTGGACACCGTATAAAGTCAGCCATCCATTATCTAAAAAATATCGCTTCAGGTAACACGTTTTCCGTAACTTTTATAAATCGAGAAATACTGACAACATGTGGGATGTAAACTCGACGACGAATGATCTCTTTCGTCAGGTGTCTTGGGAAAATTTGACTACGGTGAGACCGAGAACGTGAAAGTGTATGGACAGAAGGAAGTTCCGATTTACGACTTGAACAAAATTTCAGCACCTTTCGCATTGTTATACGGAAAAGGCGATGTCCTGGCGTTAGAGGAGGTAATAACGAGAAGACACTGTTTATCTGGGAAAAAAAGTGTAACATCTTTCTTTAAATAATTTGTCGATTGTTTTATTTCTGCCTTCTCCTTTGTATGGCAGAATGTCGCCGAGCTGGCGAAACGACTTCGTAACGTTGTTATCCACGAGGCAGTGTCATTCGGTGGATTCAATCACTTGAATTTTATCTGGGCGAAACACGCCAAACGTTTAACGTACGACAGGATTTTTGAGATACTGTCAATTTACTCTAAATAAATTAAGTATTTATGCGTGGATTTTTATTGGAATTAAGGGCATGTAATACACACGTATCGATGCTCCGATGGTAACAAATCGCTTTCCCTATTTTCTCCGTGATAGTTGATGCTTCGACCAAAATCAAATTAGGTTTTTGTAGTCAACAGATATAAGTATGAAAACCTAATTTGCTTTTGCTCATCGTATCAATCGTTTTGGAGAAAACAGGGAAGGCGATTTGTTATCGACTGAGTCTGTATCACATGCCCTTAATAGTAGTCGACCGCATATCCATTGTACCTTTCGGGAGTTTTCATAGGTATGAGTAAAGTAGGTAGAAGTCGCCTTCAGTACCTTCAGATGGTAAGGTAGATACGTAGGTAGATGGTAAGATATCAATTCCCAATTAAACAAAGGAAAAAAACCGATGTCTAATTTACATCACGGGTCATTTGGCAAAATCATCCAATGTGTAATTTGCCGACATATTTTTGTAGACCACAACATCTTCAGAATGTCTCCAAGACGCCGCAGTCGGCAAATTATTTTACGAAATAATTTAACGATGAAATTTGTATTATTTTTATTCATGAAAAATCATTGTTCTCTAACGAATTTGTGATCTCTTAGATAGAATCCTCATCCGCCCTAAAGATGGTGACGAACGTACCGCAGTATTTACGATGAAAATATTTTAGTTTGTACTTTTGTAAAACTAGAAAATGAACAAATAAAAAATTGTGGCCGTTTGTGGACAATAAGTTGTAAAAAGTACAAACTTTCTTTTACTGTGTATGGTGATTTAAAATCTCAGCAACGCATGCCGCGGTAATCTTACGAAAAAAATGTTACCGGTAATTTCACAACTCTATAGGAAAACTTTACAATTTTTCAACCGGTAATTTCACATCTAGATGGATGATTTTTACCACTTTTTACAGTAAATATACGAGAAACTTTCGCGATCATATTTTAACAACAAAAACTGTTGAGAAAAAAAAATCACGTTATAATACGGTAATTTTACGAAATATTAAATTACCGGTATTTCCACATCTCTAGTCACGTGATACGGCGCTGCTCTGTCTTTTTTTTTTCTCGACGACGGACTCCACGCGTGGCTCGCGTTTCATGACGTGGCCGCAGTACGCCACCAAGCAGCAAAACTCGTCTACACGATTTCTCCTCGACATCCGCTTGGTCAGCCGCAAGTGTCGGACGTGTGAAAACGTTTCCTCAGTGCCTCTTAGCCGTTCATACACTTTTTTCGAGATAAACTTGACACGATAAAACTCGAGCTTTTAAAGAAAATATTTAAAAATGAATTACTTCGCTATTTTGTTCGTAACCGTCGTTGCGGCTTCGTCGGCTTTCGCTGAAACTTGCCAAAAACCCGAAGTTTCGGCGACCGCATACGTCACCGAAGACGCTACTATTCTAATGAACGTGGCGTTCACAACACAATTCACCCTCAAGTGCAGCAACGGTGCGAAGGACATCTCGCTTTACGCCGAGGTCGAGGGCAAAGCTCTGCCCGCTGTGAGACTCAGCGCTGACAACAAATACCAGGTAATTCATATTTTTGTGATATCGAATTTGGTACACCTTATCGATCCATACTGCAAGAGATTTTTGGAAACCCCGAGAAATCAATCCCCCTTCACACCAATGAGAAATGCGCAATGAATATTCGTAGACATTTTTTTGCGACTCCACCAATTACGATGAAATCGTGTAACGATGATAGGGTTAAAATTTGTGAAACTTTAGAAAATTGTTAATTTCTTGAGACCTTGAAAACCTTATCGGATCTAATATAGGCTTCAGGACTTGAATTGCATTTTTACATCCAAATATAGAATTTAACTGTTAATTTTAAAATTATTTTAATACTACAAAGTTGAAAACTGTGAAGGAGCATAAGTAATGTGGATAGTGGACTTTTCACTATTCAAAAAAAAGTCGAAGTTCATTCGAATTCACAACAACCATACAAAGTAGACACTAGCAAATCTGTATAGTATTAAAGTAAACTGCTAACATTACAAACGGGACCCGTGCATCGTTATATATTGTATATTGTATTAAAACATATGAATGGTTATAGATAAGATTCGAATTCTTTGTAATGTCATTTAAGGTGCTTTCGATTTGGCGTTTTTCGTTATCATAACGTGACTGCGCATGCGCACGGTCATTTTCTGGTATGAATTCTTACCAAAAAAACATGTTACAATTACGAATAAAGCCAAATCGAAAACACCTCTGTTGTACGATTGGAAAGCTTCAGTTTTAATCAGTCTCAGCTGATTAATTTTGTAATGCAGAACTGGGACTACAAAAAAGCTCTATAGTCGTTAAAATTTCGTTAATTATAAGCTTGGACCAATTCAAATGTAATTGATTTTTTTTTTTAATTCCGTAGGTCTCGTGGACGGAGGATGTGAAGAAGGCCCGCTCGGGTGACTACAGCGTTAAATTGTACGACGAGGAAAGCTACGCGGCGATCCGCAAGGCTCACAGGAACGGCGAAGATCCCGAGACCGTGAAGCCTCTGGCCGTTGTAATGCTGAACAATCCCGGAGTCTATCAAGGACCTTGGATCAACTCCGAACTTCTCGCGGCTTTCCTTGCCGCTCTCGTCTCGTACGCGGCTTTCTCCGCGAAATCAAAACTTCTCGCATAAGAAAACTTCGATCGAACGGACCTTCCAACAATGTTGTTGTCAAAGTTTTATTATTAATATTTATAGAAAAAAAATTTTGTACAATTAATTTCCTACCAAAGTGGGTTTACGCGTTGCGCTGAGAGAGAAACAGACATTTTTTTCGCGATACTGAGATTTTTCCATCCTGCTGTCTATCGACTGAACACTCATGTGTAAATAATTGCATACTCATATCTTTCTCACCGAGTGGACTGTAATAAAAATTTATTCTGTACTCTGAGCGAAAATTTGTTTATTAACTGAATAATCTTTACAAACGAACGCGTGCTCGCGTCGATCAAAAAAAAAAAAAAAAAACGAACTTCGTCAAGTTACTATCGTATAGAAACGTAGAAAAAGAACTCCCGAAATATTTAGTATATTTCGCTGGGGGGTTCGTGACCGAATATGTGAAGCCACGAAGGTGGTTCCTTCCAATTGACGCGTCCCTCGTTGTCCCTGGGCACCAGTGAGATCCACTGATTCACGAAAACGGCGAGTTCCTTCGCGTCCGGACTGTTGTTTCCCTCCGAACAAAATTTCAATAATATCGCGCAACAAATTTCGCTCTTCGACAAAAATTCAAATAGGCTCAGGGCGAAGCCCCCTCCGCTTATTTCCAGGCGGCTCTCGTTGCTCAGCGGATCGACCGTTTCGTTCAATTTGCTCCACTTTAATTCCTCAAATTTCTTTCCGTGCGAGGCTTCCATACTCGGCGATGCGACGTAACGCAAATCCGCGCTTCTCAGTTCACTGTCGACTCTCACGAATTGCCATTTACTCGTCAATATTATCACCTGAAACCAAAACAAAATTTTGTCGTCTTTTCAGTGTCCTCTGAAGGTCAAGCCAGACTAAATTTTACATTAAGCTGGAGCATTTTGTAATTCACAAAAATTTTATATTAAGCAGTAGTTTGCAATTTGCACAAAATTTTTGTTTTTATTTTTGGCTTGATGTGGAGATTTTGTTTTAAGAAAATCATAGATTTTATTAAGCTATTTTTAATACGCTTTCATACTCAGGTACGAAACACAAGTATACATTTTTTTCTTAATTGGTACGATTGAGTGTTTTAGAACTGGCTCGTTTTTGAACTTTCTGGAAATTGGCTTTAATGCAACATCTGTAAAAACTTTTATGACAATAAGAACATTGTATGGGGGTGAGAAATTTGTTTAAATATTAATAATATTAATTATAGTCGCTCCTTTCTTTAATATCACAAATTAAATCCACAGATTTTTCATTTTTCTCTTATTAGACGTGTCCATCGTATTGTCTCAACTGGTTTTTCATATTGTAGAAATATCGACAAAATTTCAGACAAGATGAAATTGATAATTCTCAATATTGGAAGCAAATTAAGGAAGTCTACGCGCATCGCAGAGTCTCATGCGAACAAACGTTCTCAGAATGATAAATAAATCATATTTGATACACATGTCTACAGAGAGACTAAGAACTCTATACATAAGCTCCACGATGTCTTGGAAGGTGCAAAAACACAGCCAGAGGAAATCTGAAACAAGACTCATGAAACTACATTAAATTAATTAGACACCCTACAACCAAATTTATTAGATTAATTGAATACAATAAATAAAATTAATTGAATTAAGTGAATGCCTTCAAGTCTACAAAAAATTGACCGTACACAAAAAATACGAAAATAAATTTGTCGATACCTCAGAGATGTGTCGCTCCTTCACGAATTCTTGCAGCTTCGCGAAAAAATTATCGAGTTTGTTGACCGGTGGTGAGCGTATCTGCAACGCGACGATACGTTTGTCCTCGTGAATATAAAAGTCCGCGGTCGTGCATAGCTCCGGTGAATCTTTGTTGTACGGATCGGCACCCAAGAATGGTATAAAATCGGGACTGAAGACTTGTCCGATTCGGGTCATACCAGCGTTGTGTATCAACAAATCCACGGCCAGTTGTGCGACGTTTCCAACGGCGACCGCGGGCACGATAAACGTGTAACCCGTAAGGTCGACTTTTTTCGTCAGCTTTATCATACTTTTCCACGTAAATCGAAAGACAATCTGTAAACTTAGGAGACTTTCTTTGAAACTCCGGATTTCAGGCTTTGTTTTTCTGGCTGGTATTAACACAATCGACGAGTGGCGAAAGTTTCTGCCGGCTCATTGTCACTGACTTAGCGCGGCACGAAAGCCACGGGCGGGTTTCAATATTAACTGCGAGAGCTCGTGGTCACGATTTGGGCTAACAGAATGCGCAAGATGTGTCCAGTACCAATGAGGGCTTGTCGTTTTCAAACAGCGATCTCTCATTGGTTGGTTAACTTACCCGTGCGTTGTGGAGAGAAAGTATAAAATCTTGCTTGATGAAAATAATTTTTCCCTCGAAATATTAACGCCTGCGGTTGTTATGAATGTTCTAAAATCAATCTATCCAGTAATCGGCAAATCAGCATAGTAAAAATGCTCAAAGGAAAAAATCACTTTGGCAAAAAAATACTATTATTTTCCGGCCCGTACTATATTGAATCAATTTTGTTTACGATCATTTACGGCGACAATGCGTATTACATTATATCGTTCCGCTTATTAAATCTTTTACATATCGTCCTTTTTACATTACGTTTTTTAGTCACATGGTACTGAAAACATCTCGTGCATTCGGTTTGAGCTACTCGAAGTGGACACGCGGTTACGAATGAAGTCGTCGAGAAGGGGAGGGGTGGGGGGTATTCACGTTCGTCAATAGAGGCCCAAACTCGTACTCGATTCCGGATTCCGGTTATCTCTCTCGAGCAGGACAACAAAATTTGCGTGGATAAAAAAAGTCTTCATTATTGATGATCCGGTAACGTGTCCTTCTAGAATCAAGGTAAGGCATCCGAGTTCCAGTAAATATCCAACTGCCATGTGACATCGTCGAAGCAACGGACGATCTTTATCACCGAGAGAGCGAGGTTACGTCCCGGCAAGAAATTTGCGTTATATATATACATATATATGTTTTTTAGCATGGCTTGGCTCACGAACGTTGTTCGCGTCGCAGCGGAGATTTGGACGCCGCAAGTAACCGCGGTCCGGTATCGTTATCACGCGGACAAAACAGCTAGAGGTCCTCTGATAAGACGTTACGGTTACGAAGATCCGACCGACTTGAGGGGTCTTCTGCCGCGCGAGAACAACCGCAGGATCAGGGAGATGCCGCTCTACCGTCCTAAGGACGTTTGGTCGGAGAAGAGGGCTCTTTTCGGACAGAACGATTACATTGACATACTCGGCAGCGATAGTCTTCATCCGAGTAAACTGCTCTATCATGTGCCGGCCTGGCTTCGCGGCGTCGGCGGCAAGGAGTATCATATTCTCCTGAGAAAGAGAAAAATGTTCAGTAATACAGCGTTTCCAACCCAGAAACCAAATAAATGGAAGGATTTAAACAAACGAATCAAGTGGCTGTACAAATTCCTCAATCAAAAAACCAAGACCCACTTCACTAAGAAACAGTAGTTTGTAACAATTGTTAGATAAGATTATTAAATGCCTTTGAGAAAATGACCTGTGTTGATTTTCTTTTGTAATCCCCATGTGTATTAATCGTTTTTCTGTATTATTTCACAATAAGACGGTGTGTAAATTGAAACTTTCGCATTGCTTCCTAGTGTAATTTACATTGTTTCACTCTGTGGGAAACAGCGGTTTTGCGCACGTTGCGCGTAAAACCAACATTTTCACACCTTGCGAAACAGTAGTAATTTTTATAATGAATGCTGGAGAAGAGTTACTTCGTGCTTGCTGATTGTGGCGATTTACGCACGCTGAATCGTTCGTAAAGTAAGGTCGGAGCGATGTTCGCATGCGCCGGGTATTTATAGTTGGCTCACTTGGCTGTGAGGCGTCACCTCCGCCATTCTCGGCAGTCCCGTAGAATAACACTATTCATGCATGAGTTACAAAAAATGTACGATACTGGTGCGAGAAAAGTTTTCTTAACTTGTGTGATTGCAACACTTGCCTTAGGCTCGTGCTGGATTCTGGACACGTTTGCATGAAAATACCGAGCATTTTTATTTATTTTTTTACGAGAACAAAGTTTTCTGTATGAGGAAGCAAAATAGGAAAAAAACAGGATTGATCAATAAAATGCAATAAAACGTACACGTACAAAATAGTGAATTTATTTATCGACAATTAATCATGACCAAATTGATGCGAGAGAGTGTGTGGTTTACAATCATGAAAGTCGCAAATACTTGTATATCGATCTTCTAATACTCATATGCTATATTGTTCGCAATATTTTAACGAGGGCAATTGATAGTTATTAATTATTATACGTAAAGTCGTCGTTTCGCGCTCGCTTGTATGTACATGATCGAGTTAAAAATTAGCGTTACGTCTAAGGGGAACGAAATTTTCTAGCGTAAGAGGCAGACATTCGGTAAGTACAATGGAAAAAAAAGATTTTTTTCATATCGATAAAAGAAAAAATTATTGTAACAGAAAAAAATTCTCACACTAACTAGCCTAACGTCTCGATCGTCGACGTAGTTAATATTTTCTGTTTTTTTTTTTTTTTTTTTTTTTTTTTGGGCCGTATCATGCACAAGACTGTTATCGTGAGTATTGTCGATTTTTATTAAAAATTAACAAGTTATGTCGAGTAAGAATCCATGATGTCCTAAGTGACTGGAGCGCGCGCGCGCGTGCGCAAAGCTTCGATTTATCACTTTAAAATTGTTTATCCTATATCAATGTATGGCTCGGAGTGTTTTTTTTTCTACGGAAAACAAATTGTCACATTTTTTTCATTACATGACGATTAAAAATGGTCGAAAAGTTCTCGAAGAATTTTTCGCCATGTTGTATTTCCCGGATTCTTTTTTGTTTCTTTTTTGTCATTAAATCTTCTCGATCAGTAACCGCAGATTTTCGGAAATTATCTCGAATCATTTGTGTTAAGCATGTAGACTTTTTTTTCACGAACGAATTAATAAAATCCGTGCGACAAATACCGGCGCGTTTCACGTTCCGAATATCGCCGTCTCCTCGGTAGCGACGTAATACTGTTAAGATCGGTCAGTACATCGAGATTTAATTTTTTTTCATTCCTTTGGATTAAAAAAAATATCGGAGATAGACAAAAAGAGAATCCGCGGAATTTTCGAAACATTTGTAAAAACGTCTGTTCCTCGGCTGAAAAATCGCTCAACTATTATGCAACGATCGTTATAATTTCGATACATGATAAGAGAGAAAGAGGGAACGAGGCGCGCGCGCGCGTGCGTGCGTGCGATGGAAGAATTTATATCCTTAAGATTTTTTTATGTACATCAAAATCAATGGCAGTTGTTTTTGCATCCGCGAAAAAAAATTATTCGACCAGCCGATATTTTTTTTTAGATCGTTTCTGCCGATTGGCTAGCCAAACTGCCGAAATATTATCAACGAGGAACGATAATATTTTATTCACTGTAATCAGCCTCATAGGTGATTTTGTAAAAAGGACAGTAACGTTGTCTCGTAGTGCCTCGTGGCATCTAAATTTCTCAAACTATGCCTCTCGGTCGGATAAACCTGAAGCTGATACGGCTTGCCAGTCTTTATCAGTGCGTTTATCAATTCGCTCGTGTGAAAGAAATGTACATTCTCATCGATGAGACCGTGTATTATTAACAAACGATTCTCATCGTCGGGAAACTTGTTTACGTATGTCAGTACGGAGCCGTTTACGTAACCGTGATAATTATTCTGTGGAAGATCCATGTAACGCTCGGTGTATCCGGTGTCGTAAAGATTCCAGCAGGTCACCGGTGCACCGGCTATAGCGAGCTGCAACAGACGATTCATTAAATGTATAAAAGTCGAGCATGGCTTTTTTACTTAATTATTTATCATGAAACCAACAGTGTTTGATAATTTGGAAAATTATTCGATTATGCGATTTTTTTCTGCTCTGTTCGATGTTGGCAGTTTTACCTTGAATACTTCGGGATACTGAATTATGCCCATGAGGCTAAGATAACCACCGTAGGACCATCCGTGAAGGGCTACCCGGTTGAGGTCAATGTAGCCAGTTTTTTCGGCCAACAGCCTGAGAACCTCCACTTGATCGCTCAACTCGACAGTTCCCATTTTCTTTCTCAAGTGACTTTCGAATATTAGGCCTCGGTTCTTTGAGCCACGGGAATCTATGAGAACTACGCAGTACCCTTGAGCGGCGAGCATGTGCATGCGAAGGTGTCTCATTCCCTGTGGAAAGAATAAAAAATAAATTTAAAAAAATGAACGCCTTGCAGCGAAACTGTTTTCGTCGTCACCCCATAGCGACCGCGTCGACGTAGATCGATTAGGTTGCCGCTTGCCTTGAACGTATTTGAAACGAGCTGAACATCCGGACCTCCGTAGACCTGCAAGATCGTCGGATATTTGACGGATCTTTGAAAATTGTGAGGCTTGAAGACCATCGAGTATATCGTGTCGCCGGATGTTATTTTGTGCGCGTATATGTCCGGAGCGAAGAGCTCGGACTCCGGAACTGTAGGCTCCAGGAGATAACCTACGGGTGTGAGAGAAATACTTTCCACGGTCCAGTCCGTCTGCGATATTCTGAAAACCTGAAATCATACGTGAAATAATTATTACGATAAACAACAAACATATTGGCAATAAAATAAAAATCACGATAAGCAATAGCTTGTAAATGTAATTTAAGTAAAATACATTGTAAACCAAGCCATTTAAAAAAAAATCTTCGAATTAAATTTACGTACCGTTGCGCAAATACAGTTAAATCTTAGATTAACGAGTTGAATAATAAAAAAGGGTGGCACAATATATTTATACCTGGCACGTCGGTGAGCTCTTGATGGAACTGTACACGGTGACTAGCATTGTGCACTCTTTGTTGAAATAAATGCTGTTGTAACTGCAACCGGGTCTCGTGAGCAGTCGAATTTCGAGGGGTCGCCGTAGCGATACCGCGTAAGCGTGCTGCTCGAGAGGACCCTCGCGCAATCCCGCGAAATAAACGATGGAATTAACCTCGTCGACCCACAGTTTCCTACGCAGTACCTGCCAGTCTCCCTGGGTTATGGGAATCTTCGAAATTACGCGGGGCTGCAAATAAACACTGTCCAGTCGATCGAGGGGCTCCTCAACACCGTTGCTTAGGCCTGATGTAAAAAAAATTGCCTTTAAAATAAAGTTGTCATTTTTCGAGAAATTTAAGAAATTCAAAATGACATAAAATTTAAACGGTTCGATCGATTCTCGCCAAATTCAATGGAGATAATTGGGCGTTGATGCTCCATCTCTGTACAATTTTTTGAACAGAGATAGAATAAATAAATAAAAATACATAAAAAATAATGTACCAGCTATACTCGACGTGATGAGATACAGGTGCATAAATTTCGTCTCCTCGCTACCCCAGAGGAACTTGACTTCCGTTGGTTCGTCGGACGGCAAGAAGTACAGAAGATCGTTGACGTTTATCCAGATCGTGCTGTGCTCCGAATATATCACCTGTACGCTAGCCGACGAAGGGGTGAAATGATTCTCCGAGCTGTAAACGTTCGGCGGTGGCTCGCAAAAGTTGTCGACCGACAGCAGAACCAGCTCGAGTCTCTGCTGTTTTCTGTCGAGCAGTTGGACCCAGACGCTGAAAAAAAAATCGTAAAATTCACCGAACACTTACGGTCGAAAGAAAAGGTGAAAAATGTTTCGTACTCACTACTGAGCGTTCGGAGTCCATCCGACTCTGACCAAATACTCCATCCACGGAAACATAATGTGTAGCGGATACTGAAGCTCGAGAATCTCTATGTTGACGATCTGATGGGTGTCGGTCAATCGAAACTGCACCATCTTTAAATTGCTCTTGGCGTTCGATGTGCCGGCTCGTGGAAATCTAAATTCGTCGATCTCACCGGAATTCAGGGTCGACGATGGAAAGCAGAATATCTTAACGTCGCTCTCGTCCACCTCCTCGTAGACTATCCTGTACACGCCGTCCGTCGACTTAGGCTGCCACCAGTAACCCGTGTACCTGACGAAAGATAACAGAATTACCTCGTCATCCATGTATTTTTTTTATTTTTTAAATACCGATTACCGTTATTTAACGCGGTATTTAAATGCCGATTTAAATACCGCGAAGGATAATTCCGTTAAAGAAATAGATTAAAAATTAAGGACATGTGAAATGACTAAGTCGGTAACCAAAATCTGTAATGAATGCGATTCAGAGACCGTAGACTTTTCGGGAAAAAGCAAAGCATTAGCGGATGTACAATTTAATACCGTGTCCGATGATGCTTCCGTTTTATGCGAAACGACAACCGGTTTTAAATGGCATTGATTCGAAAAATGCATCTATCTCTCTCGCACTCATATGTCACGTGGTACATCTTTCACATGGCCTTAAATAAAAAAATGATGATTCGAACCTCGTGAATTCCTCTTGCATGACGTACGAGGGAGTACCGGCTGTGAGAGGATCGTCGGAAAGATTTCGTCCGCCCTTCCTCGCGTGGGTAAGACGCACCGAGGAGCCGGTTATACTGTGCGATAAATACAAATCACCGGCGCACGTGTGGGCTATCAGCGAATTGTACCACGGGCATATTTGCGGATTCAGCTTTGCTCCCGGTGTGGAAATTCTCAATTCGGATGGAAACAGCGGTCCAGGCTAAAAAACATCAAACATCTCTGTGATATTTCCGTAAAACGTTTTTTCTTCATAGATCATCCGATAATTCTTTTTTTCTTTTCAATTACCGCGTAACCCGTGTCCACACACTGATAGAGACTACTCGCCGCTGGAAACACCAATTTTCCACTGTCGGGATGAATCTCGTAACTGGTAATACCCCAAGTTGTCAGTCTTTTCCTCTCCCACAGTAACTGCTCCTCTCTTGACAGTCTATTGGCACTGGAGACACTTGAAATGAGAATTTTTATCGTTTAAACCATCGACAATGGCCCATTGTCGAATGCCTCTTTTTACGCATTTTTGGCCAAAAATTTAAGTGAGAAAAAATTCTGTGGTAATGCGTCTTTCTTGTCATGCTCGATAATAATATAATAATGATATTATTTTTTGCATCTATGCATTCAACAAATATATTACTATTATTATTATTATTTTAATTTACAGAAATTAAGTTAACGACTTATAAAAAATTTGCATCTGGATAAATAAATTTGCACTTTGTCTTCACGCGAACATGAGTGCATCTAACATGTTCTTAAACTGATTTACCGATTCCGAGTTAATTATTTTTATTTATTTATTTATTATCCGAAATCGACAGATATATATCTCGTCTCTGGGACATCGCAAAAAAAAAATAAAAATTAAGTGCTCTCCTTTGAGAATCTACAGCGTATCTCAATAGACGCGACCCGATCGTACCTCTGGAAGTTTGCCTCGATTACGGGCAGCCAGTGCAGCCTGGGACCGTTTACGTGATCGAAATGGCCGATATCGACATAGAGAAGAGTCGTCTCCCAGCCGTTGCTCGGAGTTCCAAGAAAATATATCCTCGTCCTGCAACAATACTGTGTAAACGACCAAAACAGCAAAAAAGAAAAAACCAACATTGGCGAGAGAACAAAAAATAGCCAAATTTCATAAACGGACAATATTGAGACTCGTCCGTTTGGATGCGGTACCTTCCGTCGGGCAGCGATCTGAACGTGACGGCGTCCGGCACCGAGCCGTCCGAGAAGCCGGACAGCTTGCGTCTGAATTCCCTGACGACGCCTCGTAGCTCGGACCACGACTTTCTTGGCGATTTGTTGGTCTCCGCGTTGGAGCGCTCGGCGCCGTCTTTGCACGCCTCCATCTCTCGATTCCTCGAATTTGTAAAATCCTCTACTTTCCACGTCCGTTCATTAACGCTCGAGGAATCCACGGTGGTCGACCGATCGCCGAAGAACTCTCCCTGAAGCCAAAAATATGTGTTAAAAAAAAAAAAACACCGAGAAAAAATAACTAAATTTTATCGCGAAAGATTTTTCAGTTTTTTTTCTTTTAGGTTACAATCACATTCGGAGTGAGATATGCGGGGGGAAGTGTCGTTTCGAGTTTTATGTACGGTCGATGACGCAGCGAGTATTCGAAACACATCTTGACATACTCGTTGGCCCGGCACGAGCGGTGGCTCGTCTCGTAAAAACGCACGGGATATCGGGCAGTGAAACGTACCGACCAACTATATCAGTTGGCACGCGAGCTGTCACAACAGAGGAGCGTGACAACTGAGGTTTTATATAGCGGCTTATCTCTGGCACACAGCTGGAAGGAGCACACGGCCCGTGGCGCGACAGCGAGGCCCGATTGGATAATAATAACAATATTATAATTTATATATCGCGAAAATTTCCTCGTCGTCGAAGTTGGACTCTCGATGACAAGCTGTTTCTTTTTCGGACTTTAAGGCTCTCGCGCGTAATTGTCGTTGTTTCTTTACCTCGAAAAAAAAAAAAATGTTTATCCCTTTTTTTCGTTTTTTTTTTTTTCTTCTTTTGCAACGTTAAAAATAACCGGACCGGATAGCCGAAACCTTCTTCTTGGCGAGGTCTCCGGACGATTGACCCGCCCTCTTTCCGGTAGGTGGAAACAACGCCGAAACACGTTGAGCTCGGGACAGTGGTTCCCGTTGCGGATAAAGTTTTCACCCTTCCCGACCACCGGGTTCTCAACCGGTATTTTTGTTGTTGTTGTTCTCTTACATCTTGTTGTTTTAAGGCCATGTGGAAAGATGTACCACGTGACATATGAGGGCGAGAGAGATAGATGCATTTTTCGAATCAATGCCATTTTAAACCGGTTGATGTTTCGGATAAAACAAAGTATCATTGGACGCAGTATTAAATTGTACATCCGCTAATGCTTTGCTTTTTCCCGAAAAGTCCACGGTCTCTGAATCGCATTCGTTACAGATTTTGGTTATCGACTGAGTCGTTTCACATGTCCTTAAGAGCATGTGAAACAACTTTCCGAGTGTGTTTCTCTCGCTCCGCTGTGGGCGCCACTGATGCTATCTCTCTCGCACTCCATAGTGTTTCACATGCTCTTAAAAGGAAGTGAAATATCGCGGTCGGTAATGAAAAGTGTAATGAACTTTTCTCAAGGATGCTCATTTTTTTTTAGCAAAAAGCAAGTTCGAGCCCGATGCGTGCGGTAATTTCGCAATCGACCCGAATTCGTTTTTTTTTCTCAAAAAAATTAGCACCATTGAATAAAGTTAATTTGAAAATTGCAACCATCTCTCTTGCACGCACAGCTGTTTCACTTCCCCTTAAGGCGAGGTGGAACATGTACGACGTGACAAATGAGTGCGAGCGAGATGCATTTTTCGGGTCAATCCCATGTAAAAATTGTTGACATTTGGGATAAAAGTGAAGTATCTTCGAACGCGGTATTGAATTCAACATCCGCTAATACTTTGCTTTTTCGCGAAATGTCCGCCATTTCCGAATGCCATTCATTACAGTTTTGTTGCCGACCGAGTCTGTTTCATCTCGCCTTAAGAGCATGTGCAATACCGCGGTCGGTAATAAAAACTGTAATCAACTTTTTCATGGATTCTGGCATATACGGTCAAAAGAAAAGTCTCATTGGAAGCGGATATCATTTCGGCTTCCCATGAGACTTTTCTTTTGACCGTATATGCGAGATCCAGTGAGAAAAGTTGATTACAGTTTTTGATACCGACTGAGCCCGGGATGGACGGGAAGGGGGGTGTTTCATATGGTCTTAAGACCATACGAAACACCTCCCTCCCCGTCCATCTCGGGCTCAGTCGGTATCAAAACCTGTAATCAACTTTTCTCACAGGTTCTCCTATGTATGCTCAAAAGAAAAGTCTTATCGGAAACGGATACCATCTCGGCGTCCGATGAGACTTTTCTTTTCATCGTGGATGCCACAATCCATGAGCAAAGTTGATGACCAACGAAAAAGAACCCTTTTTGTCAGTAAATCGCAGTATCGGTTGAATGCAGGAACACGTGAGATTAACCAGCGACAAATGAGAAACGCGCAACCCCCTTGACGACAAGTAACATCGCGAATGAAAAAAAAATCTTAGAGTTCTCCAGCGACACTTTCAAGGTCGAGCCAAGATCGGTCGACGATCCGAGCGAAGTGCATCGACAAATTTCATAAGTTCGTTTCTCATCATTTATGTGAATCGCTGTAAACTTGTAAGGACAACGTAAAAATTGCTAATTTGCAAATAGAAATCGCGATAAAATCGAAACTTTGTGAATAATTGTTTATTTTATATGGAGAACAAATATAACGTGATTTTGCGAATCGTTGTGTCTGCGTGAGAAACCGTGGGTCGATAAAAAGAGGAAGAAAAAACGTTTCAACGATGTCGAATCAGAGTCGAATAAAGTGCAAACACTCTATGTGGGAACACGTGAAGACGAAGATCTATACGTCGGGACAATTCAGAAAACATTGGGAGGTGAGCTGGAGACTTTTTCACAAAAATATTGATGTTATTATAATTTTTTTCGCGATTCACGGCGATGTCTCTGCTACATCACCGATCACTGTCTCGACGAATTCCGTCAATCCCGATTAACGCCTCAACTGCCAAGTCGTCTCTCCGATCAAATGAGAAAAAAAAGATTTTTCTCATATCGATGCATGTAAAAAATGTCACGTTAGAAATTTTTTTTTCATTTTTCCTCCCAAGAAAATTAGATAAATATTCAAAAATAAAAAAATTAGATAAAAATTCTGGGTGAAAAAGTTCCTTCG
The DNA here is from genome assembly GCA_917499995.1 of Ichneumon xanthorius. Taxonomy (NCBI): domain Eukaryota; kingdom Metazoa; phylum Arthropoda; class Insecta; order Hymenoptera; family Ichneumonidae; genus Ichneumon; species Ichneumon xanthorius. The sequence goes on from OU824201.1 coordinate 14,550,273, forward strand.
TATGGAATCCGAAATCAAATCAATGTGATGAAATTTGTTCCATCAAATGGAGCCAAAGTTTTCATCCAACTTTTTCACAATTTTGCGATAAATGATTATGCATTTTTTTTAATTGCAATTTTTTTTCTTACGCAGTAAATATTTTAACGGCTGACGGATTAAATAATTTTCAATACACGTATTATACTGCGTGTTGAGATATTTTCAACGGGCGTAAAGGCTGGCTACCGAACGCGAAAATAAAGCGTGGCACCCGCGAGCTGTGGGTTCAGCAACTGAACTTTCTTACGAAATAAGTGTCGATAGAATTCAACGGATATATTAAATTCTCTCATCGCGCACTTTACATCTACGCATCGACGTCCGTAAATAGTTTTTTAACATACAATGAATATACACGCGTCTGCGAGCTACTCGAATCGTTGTCGATTATCGGGGCATAAAGACTTGTATCAGCTGTGTCAAAGTCAAGGCGTAACTTGACAGATGTTAATTCCCCGTATACGAATCGCAAGAATTCACTTTGCAAACAAAAGTCTTTATGTTCGTCACACGACTGATCGGCAATGATCCGGACGCATGACAGATACGAATGAAAAAGCGGTAACGCGAGATACCGCGGTCGGTAATTAAAACTGCAATTAATTTTATTTTTATCCGAGAAAGCTCAACACTCGCGGGCAAACGCAAATTGTCAGCGGCCTCGTCTGGAAGTTGCAGAAACATCTGCAATTCGCCTTTACCCCGAAAGATTTGGCATCATCGAAAAAAATGTATTACAGTTTTTGTTACCGACCGAGCCTAAGTCGGGTGGGGGAAGAATCACATTGCCCTACGTCGCCTCAGTGCCCGCGTTTCGAAGCATTAAACGACACCCCACCAATTTGACGAGAAGATGGATAACAGTTTTCTTTACCGACCGCGGTCGGTAAAAAAAACCGCGATTAATTTTAATGCGGCAAGAACTACATCGCCCCACATCCCCTCAATACCTGCGTCCCGAAGCGTTATACGACATCCGACAAATTTGATGAGAAGATGGATAACAGTTTTCTTTACTCATGCATGCAAAATCCTCGTTTGCGCACCATTCACAGGCATGCAAAATGGCTGATTCCCGCACGATACGCAAATGCGATGCGCAAAATACTTTCACCGGTGCGCAAAATGCCTTCACCAGTGCGCAAAGTACTTTGCGCACTGTTACCAAGCGGTTGCTATGGTAACATCGAGGCGACCGAGGCGCCACAAGCATGCCTGTGAATGGTGCACAACTTGGATTTTGCATTGCCTTCGTAAAGAAAAATATGGTTCGACACACGAGGCCATCTCGCTTCTTGCGCACTGCTCGTTTTGGCCTCTAGTATCGAAATGTACTATTTCTTTACCGACCGCGGTCGGTAATAAAAACTATAATTAATTTTATTTCTATCCGAGAAAGTTCAACACTAGCGGGCAAACGCAAATTGTCAGCGACCTGGTCTATAAGTTTCAGAGACACCAATAATTTGCCTTTACCCCGAAAGATTTGGCATCCTCGAAACAAACGTATTACAGTTTTCGTTACCGACTGAGGCCGGCTCGAGTCCAGCAAGAATCCCATCGCCCCATTGCCTGCGTCCCGAAGCCTCAAACGACACCCCACACATTTCTTAAGAATAAGGATTACAGTTTCCTTTACAGACCGCGGTAAAAATAAACCATCGAATCAACTCCATGCCGGCGCGATGACCTTCGCGAGTCACGTGCGAGCCGGCCAGGGGCGGAGGAGCGGTGCGTTGCCATGGTGAACTTTCCTCAGGAGGGGATATCCCCCCCTGCCGTTAAAGGGTTAACATCGCATGGTCTCCACCTCACACGTCCCTCCCACAATTAATACCGAGCCCCGATGAACTCATGAAGTGGCATATTGTGCGGCGAATTTATCCTCATGAATCGGGCACAAGGATAACCGGCGAGCATCAACGCATAACGCGACACGACAAAGTAATTAAACCATCGAAAACGCCCCGGGGCAGCGGGTGGGGGGGGGGGGAATAGGGGGGTTGGTTGGTGACGATTACGTCGATTTCGCGGATCGCTGAGCCACAGGCCGACACAGGCCCGGCTTAGTGAGACTGTGTTCGAAAGCCTGCAAACGAGCAGTTCGCCTCGGCTCGCTCCTACTTCGTCAAAGTTAAATTGAGATTCAACGAATCTCGGTACTCGCGGGGTCGAACTCGCTGGTCGTGTTAAGGGGCCCCGTGTCTCGGGTAATACAGAGAACGAGACTTTGGCCCCGAAGAGAAAAGGCACAGAGAAGGGAGCAGGAAAAGCTTAGCCAGTGGAGAGAGCCGAGGGAAAGCAACGGAGATCAAAGGGCGTGCCGGCAGCGAAAGGGATCCTGGGATCTCCGTCGTTCCACTCTTGGCCCCTATTATTTTTTTTTCCCTCCTCCGTATCGGCACCCGCGCCCCACAGGCACGGCTTCGAGCTTCCCTTCCAGGCGTCGAACGAACGCTACTTTTTTTTTTAAATTAACGCTACAGGCGAATTTTTTTAAATGATTTCCTTGCTTCCTCATAGACATAGCACGGCAATGTTTTTGAAAGGATTCGATGAGATTTTTTTTTAATGTCGAAAATATTTTGTCAGTGTTGACGATATTTGTGAAATGTTTTCAAAACATTTTGAAAATATTTTTTTGTCTGCTCATAAATCTCACATTGAAATGTCTTAGAGATGTTTCGCTTAAATGTGTAAAAAAAAAAAATTAACGCAAATTGCACATACACAGCCGCATAGACACAGAACGTTGGTAGACATTTTTTGCTGAAACATGGAATTAAAGATATTTGAAAATATTTTATCACCATGTTTCTGAAATATTGTAGAAACGTTTCGTTTAGTTGGAATATTTTGATAGAATATTTCACAATATTGTTTTCATATGTTATAGAAACATTCTGTAAGTTTTGAAAGATTGAGAATATTTCCAAGATGATTTCCAAATATTTCGTGCTGTATGGGAGGGGAAGATGTTTCAGAAAATTTTGTTTTTTAATTCGAGATTTTAGTGTCAGCGTATTAGAAATAGTCAAAAACGTCGAGAAACGCAATTTGTAGCTGGCGTTCGGATTTTTCCGTGTGTGCGACAGACTCGCATACTTTAAAAGGACTGCAACTCGGAAACGGTTTGAGATAGCCGATTGAAATTTTGAAGTTGTTACGCGCAAGTTCAACGTCAGTTGCAAATTTAAGGAGTACGCTTTTAAAGTTGTTAAACTTTAAAAGCGTACTCCTTAAATTTGCAACGGACGTTGAACTCTGCACCCGAGCGACCTTACACGGATCAACGGGGAAAGGGGTGGCTCGAAAATGTCGCCGATGAGAACCACTGCTGCAGTGTCAGCGAGCTTCACAAGCTTTTGGCGTACGAACAACGGGGAACAAAACCTGTGTTTGTTTCCGTGAAACACGATAAAGCCCCCCGGGGGTTTTACCGGAACCGTCGGCAAGCGGCGATATCGATGTTTGAAAAAAGAAAATGTAATCGCAGTTTGCACCAAAATGGCTCCTGGAACAACATTTTCTCGCTCGACGCTTCAATCCCTATTCATGATGTATTTTTTTCCTGCTGATCACGAATCTTTGACATATTCTGCTCTTACTTTTACCTTTTACTTATTTTATTCCTACTTTTACCTTTTACTTATTTTATTCCTACTTTTACCTTTTACTTATTTTATTCCTACTTTTACCTTTTACTTATTTTACTCCCACCTCAATAAGTTACGAAATTCCGCGTCAGTAACGAAAAAATAAAAAAAATTGGTTCCATCTACGAAGGACGCAAATGACAACCCCTTGATAAGAGACTTATCAATGTCATTGATTAATTGGTACACTCTTCCTTTCAATATCGTTCGAATTTCAATTAGCACAAAAGACAATATCGCCTTTTATCCGAAGTCCTTCTTTTGATGTATGAAATCCCTGTAGGAATGCGCATTCCCCTAGCCGGAACCGCAACGACAACCCTACCCCGGGGATGTACAGTATATCTGTACGTGGCAATCGCTCATTCCGTATCGTCCCCCGTTCGCACGTTCATCGACGCAATTTCATTTTCTTCTTTTTTCTTCTTTTTTCCATTAAAAAAAAATTCATATCGACGTTCGAGTGCAATTCTTCCCAGGTTAACTCTCCGCGGAATGGTCGAGGATTGGGGTCAATGACACAGAACTTCAGAGGACCAAACTTGACGAATTTATTCCGGTGCGCTTCCTGTCGAGGTTGCCGTCGTCACGAATGAAAATTGATTCGACAGAGTCGAATCTTTTCAGAGTAAAAAGGGCAGGATGTCAGGGTGGTTGAGATGTCTCGCGTCTGTATCACGCCCCGCGACGGCCTGAAGAATGCGCCTACGGTCGGGAAGAAATCTCCGTGGCGCGTTTGGATATCGGGGTAGCAGGAGGTGATCGAAGCTATCCCGTTTTTTCCCCGTCCGTTACACTTTCGTTATGTATCGAAAGCGCGCGGCTTGCGGGGGTTCCCGGAGTCGATTTATACCTCCTCCAAACGTTCCGATCGTGCAGAACCAATATCTAAAACCAAGTAGAAAAAGCGCGATGCGGTCAGACACACGGACTGAAATGTGTCTGCTCGGTTAATTAACTGAGCGAACAGGTGACAGCGAACAGGTGACAGCGAACAGGCGACAGCGAACAGGCGACAGCGAACAACAGGCGACAGCGAACAACAGGCGACAGCGAACAACAGGCGACAGCGAACAACAGGCGACAGCGAACAACAGGCGACAGCGAACAACAGGCGACAGCGAACAACAGGCGACAGCGAACAACAGGCGACAGCGAACAACAGGCGACAGCGAACAACAGGCGACAGCGAACAACAGGCGGCAGCGAACAACAGGCGACAGCGAACAACAGGCGACAGCGAACAACAGGCGACAGCGAACAACAGGCGACAGCGAACAACAGGCGACAGCGAACAACAGGCGACAGCGAACAACAGGCGACAGCGAACAACAGGCGACAGCGAACGACAGGCGACAGCGAACGACAGGCGACAGCGAACGACAGGCGACAGCGAACAACAGGCGACAGCGAACAACAGGCGACAGCGAACAACAGGCGACAGCGAACAACAGGCGACAGCGAACAACAGGCGACAGCGAACAACAGGCGACAGCGAACAACAGGCGACAGCGAACAACAGGCGACAGCGAACAACAGGCGACAGCAAATTATTGTATTTGAAAATGGGAATATTTATTTTTATTTGCCAATACAACAATTGTGGCGATCAACTGAAACGAGCGGCGGTAGTAGAAGGTCCCTTTACTTCTTCCGGTAAATGCTTTCCTCGGCTACGCTGGTACATCTATTCGTCGCCACACCGTGGTAGGGGCGAAACTAAACAGCGGAGGCGTCGATAGTCGATGGCAAGTTTGCCGACATACCGCAACGATGGTCGCGTTGCCGTAACTGCTCGTGCCGCTGAGTTTCCATCGCTGGAAGAAACCTGCACGGGACGCGTCCCGATCGGGCGAACAGGAGACCGAGGAGCAAAATCAGCGGTCGGAACGCCCACCGACGGTGTTACATACGACATATCTATACCCGTGTATAACAGCAGGATTTTCTCGTCGTTCCTGTTCGCCTGTCGAAGTACCGTCGTTTTCGGGCTTCGAGGTAACTCGGAGATAAATCGTTGTTCTCCGCCGCGCCTCTGGGAGGTAACTCGGTAAATCGGAATTCAGCGCAGGGTCGTCGAATGTGCAATAAATAATTCGACATCCCTGAGATCGTCGTTGCATTATGTAAGATATAATTTCCGGGACTGTCGGAGCTCCGTTGAATATTAATTTTATTATCTATACTGTGTGCTTTTTTTAATACTCGTGTTACGTCACTCAAGCAAACGACGCGGCCGATATCAGGAGTACGCGAAAGGAGGGCGCACTGCAATAAGCTACGTATACTATTTTCAACGGCCAGACTAAGTTCATTCACTTCTTTTGCGTATCTCTCTTCGCATTGATTTCTCTCGCTTTCGTTCCAGCCGACACGGCGTAGACTTTCTTTAGATAACGTACACCAATGGCAACGTATTTAATGCGACGCGAGGGCAACGCTTCAACCCCTTGACGAGGCACACGGAAGATAAGCGCCGCTTGCTATCGGAACGGATGTTGCTTCGATTATGCCAATAATTATTATTTTTATTATTATCTCCGGTAATTAAGAGCCTTTTCGACAATTTAAGCTTCAGCCCCTTCACGAGTCACACGGAAGAGCATAATAAGCGCCGCTTGCTACCGGAATGGATGTTGCTTCGATTATGCCAATAATTTTTTTTTTTTTATTAATGTTCCGTTTCAGGTATACCCCTTAGGGGTTTTTACCTTAGCTCCCCCCCTAGCCTAACCGTGTACCTATTCTAACACTTTCCTATCCGCACTTCGCTAACCTACTCTAATTCCGTGCGTCCGCAGCCGACTTACTTCCCCCTAACTGTACCGCATTCGCCGAGGACACAGGGAAACTGCGGAAAACCCATGTCGGGACAGCTGGCGATATTCTACTGATCCTCCGGTATTTTTGCGCTTGAGTAAAGTGCAAAAACACCTAAGTTTCAGAAGAAGGCGCCTCCCGCTCACCGGTCGATGCGCCAGCTATCACCATGTCGGTTATATGCCAATAATTATTATTTTTATTATTATCTCCGGTAATTGAGAGCCTTTTTTTCGTCTATTTAAAAATTGTGGAAAGCGGTCCGTTTTGCCCCCCCGGAGGAATCCGGAGCGAACGGGATGCACGGAGTCGGAGCGACGCGAGGGGCTGGTAGTGGTTATAAAATTGCATTCGCCATGCGGGTAGCGTATACGGGAAGGTGGAGCAACTGAAACGGGTCGTACAACTTTCATTCCCGTTTACACACATCCACGTGATGCAGAGCCTGAGTGCACGAGTTTCGGCCGTAGGGGCGCTAAATAAAACATTTTGGATGCGCTGGGTACGCGCCGGCTGCGCGAAACCCGGGCATGCTCGAGTTCCACATACCGTACGCCTTTTACTGCTCGGAGCTTTCGAATATCTCGATGCTCCCCTCCACCATTCCGCCCGCAGACGATAACGAATATACGACGCTGAAAGAGTTTGCGGAGATAGTGGAATTCGTAACTCCGGTTGAACCGCAAATATATACATGGATTTTTTTGAAATTTTTTTTTCTTTGCGCCTCATCTCGATGCAACGAAGACCCTCCGGAAGCCTCCATATTTGAGTAGTTCATGCTTGTTAAGACTAGACCGAAATTTATTGTGACGTACAATGTAAGGCCTCTCGTATCGGTCTGCGTGGATGGTAGAGTATAAATTATATTTATGTAACTCATGCATGTAAAGTGCTACTTTTCATGGCTGCAGAGAGTGGCGTAAGTTGCGCTTTACAACCAAGTGTACTACAAATACCCGGCGCATGTGCACATCGGGCCGCACGCTTCTACCTTTACGCACGCTTCTCGTACACGCTTTACGAACGCTTCTCGTACTTTATGCACGCTTCCCGTACTTTACGCACGCTTCCCGTACTTTACGCACGCTTCCCGTACTTTACGCACGCTTCCCGTACTTTACGCACGCTTCCCGTACTTTACGCACGCTTCCCGTACTTTACGTACGCTTCTCATACTTTACGCACGCTTCTCATACTTGTCGCTATGGTTCTCGTACTTTACGCACGCTTCTCGTACTTTACGCACGCTGATTCTATCTACTGATTCCTGATCTAAGTAGCATCTCACTTTTGTACTTTTCCGTCACGTTCGAAAAAAAAACGGATAAACCTACGGTTTGTTTTTTTCTTTCTTTCACCATTTCATCTCTCAACCTCTCCGCCTCTTGGGACTTCCGTCTGCTTCCTCTCCTCTCACACCCGCAAGTACGTTCGACGAAAGTGTGACAGTAAATTTGCTCTCGAGCGTACGAGGTATGTAAGGGGAGAAACCTACGTGTATGCATTTGAGAGAGCCCAGGTATATAAATTCCATCGCTACTCCTACACGGTCCAAATACATACAGACTGCAAGAAGTTAGAGCTGACAGATACTGACTTTTTATACTCATCTCTATCTCACTATCGTCCTTCCGACCGGCGCGCACGTACCGGTGGAAAGTACTTTGAAACTTTGCTAACTCCGGTGGACGAAAATGTTGAACGGTCTCACATCCGAATGTCTCCGCTCAGTGAGATGAAGATTGTCGTAAAGTTTTGTGGATTTTCTGGATATTGGTAGGCGGAGGAGGACGGGGGGGGGGGGATAGTCACGTAATCATGAGGATTTTTCGGCCGCAGACGAAAGAGGATTCGTATCCAAATATTGAATCACGAAGAAATTTTTTTATTGAGTACCCGTATGAATACTTATTCGAGTAGAACATTTCAACGCTATCCAGGGTGTCCAGGAGATATAGATAGCCCTTTTTGCGCAAGCAGTGACAGCAAGCGGCAACAGCAAGGCAGCGACAGCAAGGCAGCGACAGCAAGGCAGCGACAGCAAGGCAGCAAACAGCGTCAGCAAGCAGCAACAGCAAAGAGCGACAGCAAGCAGCAAACAGCGACAGCAAGCAGCAAACAGCGACAGCAAGCAGCAAACAGCGACAGCAAGCAGCAAACAGCGACAGCAAGCAGCAAACAGCGACAGCAAGCAGCAAACAGCGACAGCAAGCAGCAAACAGCGACAGCAAGCAGCAAACAGCGACAGCAAGCAGCAAACAGCGACGGCAAGCAGCAAACAGCGACAGCAAGCAGCAAACAGCGACAGCAAGCAGCAAACAGCGACAGCAAGCAGCAAACAGCGACAGCAAGCAGCAAACAGCGACAGCAAGCAGCAAACAGCGACAGCAAGCAGCAAACAGCGACAGCAAGCAGCAAACAGCGACAGCAAGCAGCAAACAGCGACAGCAAGCAGCAAACAGCGACAGCAAGCAGCAAACAGCGACAGCAAGCAGCAAACAGCGACAGCAAGCAGCAAACAGCGACAGCAAGCAGCAAACAGCGACAGCAAGCAGCAAACAGCGACAGCAAGCAGCAAACAGCGACAGCAAGCAGCAAACAGCGACAGCAAGCAGCAAACAGCGACAGCAAGCAGCAAACAGCGACAGCAAGCAGCAAACAGCGACAGCAAGCAGCAAAAAGCGACAGCAAGCAGCAAACAGCGACAGCAAGCAGCAAACAGCGACAGCAAGCAGCAAACAGCGACAGCAAACAGCGACAGCAAGCAGCGACAGCAAGCAGCGACAGCAAGAAGCGACAGCAAGCAGCGACAGCAATTTTATATATTTTTTTACACTGCGTGGGCGAGTGTTAAAATAGGAAAATCCTCCCTTTTCCTGAGGTTCTGCAAATACGCTACCTAAATGGTATTTATTCGCCAAATGTTCGATTTTCATTTTTTTTTAAGCGACGAATAACAACGGTAAAAGGTCACGGGGCATCGTGACCGAGAAGAAATATCGCCGCTGCTCGATTCGAGAAGTACTTCGGTCTCTGCACCTCGGCACTCCCTCGGGACAGGCAAATTTTTTATCTCCGTAGGCAACGACCATTGGCGGATAGGCTCTGGGCGAACCCAAACCGAGAAGGGTGCGTTGTCTCGGAGTAACTCGTCGGTAACGCAGTCGAATTGTAACCCAGTGGAGTCTCGCCACCCTCAGTGTTATACACGAGGGAAAAGAAAACCGCGAGGCGGGGGGGAGGGAGAGAGAAGCTGGCATCTGTTCGAGCCTCCGGGCATCAAAGATTTAAGCTCAGTGCCTCACCGTCTCTCCATCGCTCCTATTTTTCCTTCGTCTATTCCTCTATCTCTTAGCTTCTGCATTTTCTATATCTTTCCCCGAGTCCCAAACGCGGTTTCCCTTCTGTATTCCCATCGCCGCGAGAGGCTATTCGAAACGGAGTCTTGCTCGTTGCGCCCTTTTGGCTGTTTCGTTGGTTCACCGTAGGGTAATCCGGGGTGATATGCCGGGTCGGGTGATATAGCCAATCCGACGATTTTCCTCGGAGCGCCATGCGAAAATATTTAATGGGCGGAATTTCTCAGATGATGAATTTCTCAGAGATTCAGATATCACCCATGTAGTGCTTGGGTGATATCGCTGATCACAAATATTTTTTTTATTTGGCACAAAAAATTTGGGCATCGATTTTATGGCACATTTACATGTCTCACTGTACTTTAGACCCAAAAAGGCCAGCGAACTCGTGTTCAGCAGGAAAAAATACATCGAAATACGTAGCAGTTTATAAAAAAAAAACATTTCGTAAAAAAAAATCCAAGGCCTTTCGAGTCGATTTTTTACGTTTTTCAACGGCCCCAAACGGCACGATAAAACGCCTCTGAAACTTCGGGCCGGACCGTATCTTGTGTATTTTTTCCCGTAGAATACGATGGGCACCTCGGAATTTTCCTAGCTCCATTGGGAGCCCAGATATCGACCTTTGAAAATCACGAAAATCGACATTTTTCCAAAAGTGGCTCCAAAAGTGAAACATCTTTGTTCAATTGACTTTTTTTATTTCAAGGCTATATTCGATGTATTTTTTCTCGCTGATCACGAATATAATAATTATTTTACTCCCAACCCAATATTTTCAATTTAAATCCCAAAAATACGATTTTCCATGCATAAAATCGAGACTTTCAATGTCTAACTGTACTTTAGCCCCAAAAAGGCCAGCGGATTCGTGTTCAGCGGGAAAAAAATATGCCGAAATACGTGGCAGATCATAAAAAAAAGACAAAAACATTTATTAAATTAAACAGACATTTCTAAACGAACTAAAAAAAACCATGAGCATATCATCTGAAATTATTTTACATGATGTTCGGTTCTCCCTGTGTCATTTCATCTCCGTTTCTCCTATCATTCACCGACCGACTGTATGAATCCTGCGCGTCTCGGTTCTCGAGGGGTGAGGCGAGAGTTTAACGGAGTCTGGAACGAGTTACAGCGAATGTGCATTTGGATGGAAAATAAGGGAACTCATAAAGTTCCCAGCGAGAGTCAGCGTTGTACGCCGAGTCGGCGTAGGAGAATAGACGAAAGAATTCGAGGGAAGTCAAAGGCCGAGAGTGCGCCGTGGGATACGTCAAGAGTCATTAACATATTCGGAATAATCAAGAAGTGTAAAGTTCTCTACGACATAACAGTCGATGTAATTTTCGTTCTAATTTAATTTGTAAATTTGTAGGGGTGCGCCGGGCAAAATAGACTATTTATGCAAATTTCTCGCGGGAGATACGAAAACAAAGTCCCATCCTAAATGAAGGACACGAGTGAACCGCTCTCGCTTACCATTCATCGACATTAGTAAAAATAAATCGTGCAAAATATATGAATAAAGAAGGAATTTGCCTGGAAGAACGAGGCGAAATAGACTATTTATCAAAATTTCTCGCGGCAGATTCGAAAACAAAGTCTTATTTCAAATGGAGGACGTGAGTTCGTCTTGAAGCGCTCTCCCTTGTAATTATAATAAATTAACATTAGTAAAAGAAACCATACAAATAAATGAATAAATAATTTGCAGTGGAGAGCGGGGCGAAATAGGCAATTTATAGAAAATGTCTCGCGGCACAATAAATTGTCATTAGTAAAGGTAAATCATAAAAAAATAGATGCATAAAGAATTTTCAGGGGGGCAAAATGAACTATTGTAAAAATGTATTGTATTGTATTGTATTGTATTGTAATGGACTATTTGTAAAAATGTCTCGCGAGACATAAAAAAACAAAGTCCTATCCCATATGGAGCACACGTGTCTTAGTAGTTGAAAGTGAATCATACAAAACAGATGAATGTACCACGTGATCAACAATCCAATTACTTTCCGTCATCGGACGGCGCGATACCCGAAACCACTGATCAGGTAGAGGTAGGAGTGGTCAATATGGACCGGTCCATGTATCATCGGTTTCCCTACGGCTAAGGGTGCGCCATATTCACCGTTCCCACCCTACAGTGTATAATGTTACACGCGAACGAGACCGTACGAGCGACAGTGCGATTCACCCCTCGTCGTTTACTCAGCACAGGAGAAACATTCCAACCGCGAGAGACAGACTACAATGGTTGTTGTGCAAGAGAAGAGCCTCCGGAGTGGCACGACGGGGATCGTGTAGCCTCCGGCGTGTGTCACTCGGAGATGAGTCTGGCAAAGGTGTACCATTACTACTGTGCCTAATGCGCCGTCTATTATACTCCGTTGTATTCCGTGTTTCTGTTCGATTTTTTTTTTTTCACCTCAATGAACCATCTATTTTTCTTACCTGTTTTTTTTCTTCACGCACGAGCGTGTCTTTCACCTTAAGGCCATGTGAAGGATGTACCACGTGACATATGAGTGCGAGAGTGATGGATGCATTTTTCGAATCAATGCCATTTAAAACCGGTTGACGTTTCGGATAAAACGGGAGCATCATCGGACGCGGTATTAAATTGTTTTGAGGAGATGAGTCTGGCAAAGGTGTACCATTACTACTGTGCCTAATGCGCCGTCTATTATACTCCGTTCTATTCCGTGTTTCTGTTCGATTTTTTTTTTTTCACCTCAATGAACCATCTATTTTTCTTACCTGTTTTTTTTCTTCGCGCACGAGCGTGTCTTTCACCTTAAGGCCATGTGAAGGATGTACCACGTGACATATGAGTGCGAGAGTGATGGATGCATTTTTCGAATCAATGCCATTTAAAACCGGTTGACGTTCCGGATAAAACGGAAGCATTTAAATTCTACATCCGCTAATACTCTGCTCTTTCTCCGATTTCGGAGATTTGTTGAACAATTTTATTTTTTATCAATTTGTTAATAACATTTTGGAATTATTATTATGCAAAATTAATCTTTTCAGCACCATTAATATGCTCGATGGTTTTTCCCATTTTTATACCGACCACATGTGTTTGCAATTCCTTCTCATTTCTCTGAAACTTATGCGAAGTGAAATATGTGCAAGGTCTGCCTTAAGAAAAACCTCGGGGGCTACGACCTTTCATCCGCGTTTTTAGCCGCTTTATGCGAGGCCGGTATTCCGGTGACGTAGCCCAACAACGTAAGCAGGCTTTCCCCGAGATCCCATTATCACTTTAACCTGCGAGGGAAATATTCAATACGCCCGACTGAATTATGTAACTCTCGCTTCCCTGGGCTCTTACTTTCTTACTTTACCCCATTTTCTCCTATCTCTTTCGATCCCGCGAGTAGCGCGGAGGTGGCCTCGGAGGGAGGCAGCGTAGCGGGGACTGGGAAAGTTCAGATGGCGCCTAAAGGGACGTGGACCATCGCATTTCAACTAACTGCCGTCGGTGACGGTACGAGAGCCACGCCACTAGGTTTTAAAGACAACCGTGAGAAGGAGGTGACTCACGGTTGACTTTAAAAGTTTTAATCGCACGAAAAATATATCCGGGAGAAACCGATGGCGGATCGAACGCTAATCGCAGTGCAGACTGTAATAGTTAACGTTACCGGTGCAGAATGTAATAGTTAACGTTACCGCGACTTGTAATTACAAATTACAAAGATTAATTTACCTGGTATCTGTGATTTCAAAAAATATATCTCATATATATTTTGGAAAACTGTGGATTTGTTTGCTTTTTGGTGTGGATGTTTGTCCTCGGGAGAGGACAAACCAAAAACTCGGCCTCAGCCTGGCGGGAGCCAGGCTGAGGCCGAGTTTTTGGTGAAAATTATTGAAAACCTACATATATGTAATCGGAGATAAAAGCAAAACTATTGTACGAAATCGTGGCGAGTGCGCGAGTCAATACAAATGCTAGTCATTAATGAATTGGTATTCCATTGCAATGATATACATAGTTTGACGATTGACGATGTTCTGAGATCCACTTTTTTTACATGCACATATGATGAATTTATTTGACTTATTGTAATGAATACATGTACACTATTTTAATTAATAGACATAGACTTTTTTGAAGAAAGGCAAATTATTAGCATCTGCTAAGCTATATTTTGTATGGAGTCCTTTGCGCCGAATTCTCTATCAGGTTTCCCTCAATCCCACATGAGACATTTCTCCGGTGGATTCATAGGACTCCCAGGTGGACATTTGAAGGCATCCGCGAATTCTTGCATGTTCGAGAGGGCGCCGATAATCCTCAGTCGCTTGGGACTGTGAGCATCCAACCCTTTAAACTCTTCAGCACGCTCCGGCTCCGATATGCACATTGTCTGAAATTGCGTTACCAAAATTATTATCCATACACTTTTTTTATTTTTATTTTTTTAATATCTGGTCAATGTTAATAGTGAATAGTTTCGAACATACGTTAACGAGTTCGTAAAAATATAACTGATCATCTGTGAAATTGCTCAACAGTTGTATCTTTAAGTTGTTAGTTTTTCCGTCATTCCTCAACCTCTGGTAAGCTCTCAGGCCCGCCCGAAATCCTATCGTGTCGACGATATTCTCCCGTTGCGTCGCCATACCGTCCAACTGATCAATTTTAAGAACATCAAATTAAGATTGGATAGTTCATCGTTGTTAAACAACGACAAAAATCATTGTTTTCATTTTTTTAATGATATATGCTTACATGAACAATGTTGTCGTTTACATCGCTGATTGTATACTTGTCGTACTGCTTGACGAAACACTGCACTTTGGTCTTGTACGTGTCTATCGCCGATTGCGGCCACCATTTCCTTTTATTTCCGGCCTCGTCGTAGTGTTGACCTGGGACCATTATTGCGAAGAGTTGATTAAGGAACACCATTTTTTTTTTTTTACAGAATTAAATAATAAAAAATATATTTTAAGGCACATCGTCTTAAATATTTTATTGGAAAATTGTGTTATCCGGATTTCTTTACCTATAAGATCGAATCCATGAGCTATCTCGTGTCCGACAATGGCTCCGAGTGACCCGTAATTCAGGACTCTTGGGGTAGCGACGAACCGGACAAGTGAACACGTATATCGTTCGATTATATAACAGTAAATTGAAGAAAAAAAATCTACTCGGCGAAGCAAACTTACGAAGGTCTCTCATAATCGAAGAACGGCGACTGCAAAATTGCTGCTGGAACAACTGCGGATGTATAATAGATTTTTCTTATAAGTTCTTATAAAGTTCTTGCAAAGTTCTCGTAAAAGTAAAAGTTCTTATAAAGTTCTTGCAAAGTTCTCGTAAAAGTAAAAGTTCTTATAAAGTTCTTGCAAAGTTCTCGTAAAAGTAAAAGTTCTTATAAAGTTCTTGCAAAGTTCTCGTAAAAGTAAAAGTTCTTATAAAGTTCTTGCAAAGTTCTCGTAAAAGTAAAAGTTCTTATAAAGTTCTTGCAAAGTTCTCGTAAAAGTAAAAGTTCTTATAAAGTTCTTGCAAAGTTCTCGTAAAAGTAAAAGTTCTTATAAAGTTCTTATAAAGTTCTTTCAAAGTTCTTTCAAAGTTCTTTCAAAGTTCTTTCAAAGTTCTTTCAAAGTTCTTTCAAAGTTCTTTCAAAGTTCTTTCAAAGTTCTTTCAAAGTTCTTTCAAAGTTCTTTCAAAGTTCTTTCAAAGTTCTTTCAAAGTTCTTTCAAAGTTCTTTCAAAGTTCTATATTATAAAGTCCGACGTTTGTTTTTTCTACGATGCAAATAACTCACGCAAGGAATTCGGTTGTTGTAGATACTCGGCATTGACAACGTACGGCAATGCGACCCATCTGGAACGTTCGTGTGTCTATTAATTTATCGCAACATCATATTTGAAATAAATAAACAAAAAAAAAACAAATAAAAAGTTTATCGCTTTACTCGGTTTCACTTTTCTCGACTGAGCTTCGAAGTTTCGACAGTTTCTTCTTCTCCTCAAATTTATTATAAGCAAGAACGTTCTTGAAATGGTCGGCTCCAACTGTGAGCTGAAGAATGTATAAAAATTTGTAGGTATTTAATTTTTTTTTAATTAACTTAACGTAAAAGATTAAAAAATCATCGCCCACGTCTCTGTAATATTCGTCGATTTTACCGGGCTCGTCGTACCACTCCGGATAACCTACGAAATTCTTCATAGCTTCGATCTTTTTTCGAGCTGCTGATTTCACCGCTTCGTCCAACCACGAGCTGTTGCTTATTTCTCGCTTCATTTCGTCCGTAATGTTTTGGACTATTTCGAGGGCCTTTTTATCGGGAAAAATTTATTACGATATACAGTAAAATGATGAAATTGTTGAATAAAAAAAAATAGCTTCCTCTATGAAGAAACAACAAAACTAAAAACACTCATACTAACAGCTGTTTTTGTTTGTATGCTCAAGTGTCTCTTCACGTACATGTAAGCTACCGCATGGACCATCTTATGATTATTTATGCAAAGTCCCGCCCTAAACGTGGCGTTTAAAATAAATGTAATTAAAAATAAATTCTTTAAAAGATAACGATAAAAAAAGTGTATAATTATTTATAACTTACACATTGGCAGCGTCGACTCGTTCTGTTGCATATGGACGCGATAATTTTGTGCTTGTGAAAGGCAGCAGACTGTTCACGACTTTCCAGTGAATGTAATTCACTGTGGAATTGCGTAAGAACGATAATTGAATATCAATAGAGACCAAAGACTTTGACATCGAGATTATATTTATAATAATTTTTTAGTAATTTTTTTAAATTACCGATCGTTCGTACAGGAGTGTTGACCAGCGCACGTGCAAAATTCTCGACAAAGGCTCCAGGCTGTAGAGCTATTTTTTCCAATGCACCAATCACTATACCGGTTCCTTCGAATCTATCGTTTATCGCGTTGAGCCAGTTTATCTGAAGAGAAATTATTCTTGTTATTATTAACTTCAATATTCCAATCGATTTCAACTCTAAAAAAACCCCTGACATAGGCAAGCGACTAAAAGTAAGCAGGTAAATGTTTTTGGTACCTAACAAAAAAATACTGCCATTAGATAACAGAAAAGAATTATAAATTTTATTAAAATTCGTTATATCCGGGGTGAAAGAAATTTTATTTTTTTTTAGATTAAAAAAACTTTTTTCTCTCACCGAGTAGTCCGAAATTCTCGGAACGACAGCGTCCCATTCGTCTTGCAACGTTCCGACCGTCGTTATCCGCAAATCGTCCACATTCTCATTGTCCTCCCCGTCCAAGTCGATCGCAAGTCGAAGCTAAAATAGTAATCCATATGTGCAGCACACAGTTTAATCACAGACACGATGCTGGAAAATTTTCTCGAATAATTATTTATTTTTTAAAACTTATTTATTACCTTCGCGAGCTGGTCCTCGAACGCGATGATTCCTTGACAATCGCCGAGCATGTCTTCGTATTCAACATCGAATCCTCTTAATTTTTTTATTTCTTCAACGGCTTCACCGAGATATTGGCGATAATCGGTACTCCTCCATGTCTCGCGTTTCGTCTGAGCGATGAAATGCGCTCTCTCGGAGGGCACCGTTGGTACGCTTAACTGGCAGAAAAAAAATGATCATTATTTACCGATTTTTCATAGTAATATTTAATTGAACTTTTCTTATTTTATGAGAACGGGTAGAAAAATTTCAAATTTCAACTTTTATGAGGAAGCGATATGAAAATTTCAATTTTCAGCTTGTATGAGGAAGCGATATGAAAATTTTTATTTTCAACTTTTTTTTATTTAACAAGTCAAAATCAAATTTTCAAAAATCGGACTCAGCAGCGGTAGTCAGGGTTGGCAGGGAGGTCGGCAGTAGTTCTAGGGGATTTACCGATAATATATGAACGCCAGAGTTCCTGCGATCGATCTCAACGGTCACATCGAAAAGCGCCGAGATACCGGTACGTGCGACAAAATTTTCGTGTATCTCTTGCCAATCGAGATGTCGATGACTCCACTGATCGGACGGAACAGTTACCGGCCATTCTCCGTTATCGGACAAGATCCTTTCCACGGGTGTCAGACCTCGGCGCTCGATCGCAGCTTTATAAAATAATTAAATTATTATTTATTTTCATTTCAACATTAAACCCGCGCATTCCGAAGCTTTACACATACCCAGGTCGGTACAAGCGTCTTGGAATTGTTTGGATTTCTTGAGAGCCTCCATAGCGTCGGGTTGCATATTTTTAAACAATTCTGAAAAACAGATCGTTACATAATATTTGGACGCTCGTGTATTGCAAAATTTATCGGTAATCCCGCTAAAAGGTTCGAAAAGTTGGCACATTTATATCTCTACCACTCAGAACTCTACCAGAAAACATCTCTACCGTATTACAACTCTACCAAAAACTCTCCCCGAATTTAAATAAAACTCTCCCCAAATTTAAATAAAACCCTCCCCGAATTTATATAAAACTCTACCGGAATAAAAAAAACTCTCCCGAAATAAAAATAAAAATTCGGGGAGTTTCATTTAAATTCGGGCCGAGTTTTATTTAAATTTGGGGAGAGATTTATTTTAATTCGGGCCGAGTTTTATTTAAATTTGGGGAGAGATTTATTTTAATTCGGGGAGAGTTTTATTTAAATTCCGGGAGAGTTTTTGGTAGAGTTCTAATACGGTAGAGTTGTAATGCGGGAGAGATGTTTTCTGGTAGAGTTGTTATGCGGTAGAGTTGTTAGAATTATCTTTTTTGATAGAGTTATTATCCGGGAGACTTGTTTTCTGGTAGAAATGTTTGGGCAGAGATGTTTTCTGGTAGAGTTGTTATCTGGGAGAGTTGTGAGTGGTAGATAATATAAATGTGCCAAAAGTTACGTTCTTTTCTCTTTTTTTTTCTATGTGCGAATTTTGAATATGCTTACCGGAAATCTGTTCGTGAATCGTCACAGCTACATAGAAGAAGGGATTTTTCGCCTGCTCCGCGCACGCATGCGCGTAGAAATCGTTACACGGCTTTACGGTCCGATTCTGGCTGAGAAGTATATCAGCCGCTGCATTTCAAAAGGGTCGTCAAAATTTTCGATCGATCATTGGATAATAACAATCGCCTAAAATATTATATCGCCATACCAGCAATTTTGCATTTTACATTTCTGCAGTATTCCAAAGGGTGTGGCTCGCCGTCTCCGTGAACCAAAACCAATATTGCCAACAAAATTGGCAATGACCTGCAAAGAATATACATTTTTAAAAAGATGTATTTTTCTTTTTTCAAATTAATTATTACTTTAAATTAATACTTTGTCACGTACACCGTTACCGAACAGGCCAAACGATGAAGTTTCATTTTTGTTTTTCCTCGGTATTTCAATGCTTCACTTCGTTTCGCTAGACACGTAACTGAATTGGTCTTTTGGTCTACAACGTTATATACGTCTACGTCATATCTACGATAATACGGAAACCCACGGCTGCCGAATTTTATCAAGTCTATTGCGTATGCAGACGCGTGTCCTCTTAACACTCTCTCGCTCCACTGCGAGCGCCAATAACGATATCTGTCTCGCTCTCGTAGCGCCGTCACGTGACTTCACCTGCTCTTAAGTACATATCCGAATTTACTTAATGTAATCGTCTTTAAACAGATGTTGATAGTGTTCAAATATTGGCCAAAAAAATACCTATTGAAGACGGCACATTTACATCTCTACGGCTCATAACTCTACCAGAGAACATCTCTCCCCAAACATCTTTACCAGAAAACAAGTCTACCGGATATTAACTCTACCAAAAAAGATAGCTCTAACAACTCTACCAGAGAACATCTCTACCGTATTAGAACTCTATCAAAATCTCTACCAGAAAGGAAAAAAACTCTACCGGATTGGAAATAAAACTGTACCAGAATTACAATCAAACTCTACCGGAATACAAGGCTAAGTGGTAGCCTCGTTTTCCGGTACAGTTTTATTTCAAGTCCGGTAGAGTTTTTTTACACTCTGGAATAGATTTTGGTAGAGTTCTCATATGGTAGAGTTCTCATATGGTAGAGTTTTCATATGGTAGAGTTTTCATATGGTAGAGTTCTCATATGGTAGAGTTCTCATATGGTAGAGTTCTCATATGGTAGAGTTCTCATGTGGTAGAGTACTCATATGGTAGAGTTCTCATATGGTAGAGTTCTCATATGGTAGAGTTCTCATATGGTAGAGTTCTCATATGGTAGAGTTCTCATATGGTAGAGTTCTCATATGGTAGAGTTCTCATATGGTAGAGTTCTCAGATGGTAGAGTTCTCATATGGTAGAGTTCTCAAATGGTAGAGTTCTCATATGGTAGAGTTCTCAGATGGTAGAGTTCTCATGTGGTAGAGTTCTCATGTGGTAAAGTTGTAATATGGTAAAGTTGGAATATGGTAGAGTTGCAATATGGTAGAGATGTAAATGTGCCAAATAATACATATATATATTTGTAAGCCTTAGTGTATAAATTCCAGAACGAAACTAGTTCTACATGAAACGGCAATGTGACTGATCCTTTCGTTCTGCAAGCGATCCCATCTTGTGTGGGTGTAACGATAAATTTCGTTTCGGAGGAATAGCAATTTACTCGTCCCTACGTTGGCTAAAAGTTCGATCGTGTACGCGAGAGAGCGGCGATATGTGGGTGGAGGACAGGGAAGCCGAGGGACCTTCATCGAGTGTATTATTCTATAGTCGCGAAAGTGCTATCAATTTATATAATGCTCGGGGCGTGTGTATTAGCACTAGGAATATACCCATCCAATAAACTCGGAACGTCCATTAGTCACGCGAGAACGTGTTAATTTTTCATTTCACACACACATCGATCAATCTAGTCGAGACTGTATCGCTCAGCGCGGTACGGTACACATTTTTTTGCATTTTTTTTTACTTCGTGATAACGTGAACTTCAAGAGCTTCACGTTTCAACGGTATCTAATATCTTTTTTTTCTGATAAGAAGTTAAGTTATTTCGGTATTAAGGTAGGGGAGACCGGGGCAAAATGGCACAGCGGGGTAAAACGGGGTAAAACGGGACAGTGAGAGCAAAACTCAATTTTTTGATACTTTTGGATGTCCCATTTTGTCCCAACGGTACATCCAGCTTTTCAAACCCGTTTTGCCCCACCTACCACCATCGCCACCATCCAAAAGTTATTGGAAAATTGCGTTCGGTCTCATTATCCCGTTTTGCCCCGCTGTGCCATTTTGCCCCGCTCTCCCCTACGCGGTAGGCAGTGTATGAGAAATACCGGTATACCAGTAATATACTGTTGTGCTTTCTTCTAATAGTATTGCGCTTACCATTTTTCGTCTACCATGGCGTGACCGGAAAGCATCCAACCCTCCATGGGGTTTCTCTCTTTCTCTCCTTCCCGACGTTGTTCTATTTATTTCTTGAGAATACAGACATCGAGCGGCGGAACCTTTAAGCTCCCTTCACAATGGAGAGGCTTCGGGCTTTTCGAAATTATAAGATCGAGTCGCGATCACGAACTCACTTCCGGTATGGAAATCAACCCTTCAAGGGGGAGATTCGATCGCTTGGAGTAAAAATACCCATTTTACTTTTGTTTCTCTTCGAATGCAAAATTGCATCGATGATTTCCCACTATCGATTGTTTATAACCGGTGTTATCGATCGTGTAAAAAAATCTCCGGATTCCAATATTTAAAAAATTACAGGAATTTCATTTTCGACATTATTATTTTTCTCTCGTTTTTTCCACTATTGAAAAAATGCGACAGTTCCTGCAATCTCTTATACTAGGATCTGGGCATTTTTTTTCATTTATCGAAACACCATTACGAATAATCAATCGTGACGGATCTTTGAGCGAATTTTTTTTATTTAACGGAGTACAAAAAATTAAACGCCTCTTTCGTGGATGAAATTAATGAAAATTTGTCTTACTTTTGGAATTCCTAAATAATGTTTTTTTGTACTATATCGACAAGTCTCTTCGGACTGTTGAGCTCAAAACTAGGTGAGAGCGGGGCGAGACGGAAGCCCGGGGCAAAATGGACTACTTTTTTTTTTACCAATGATTCACTCCCTCTACTCTACGAAAAAAAATCCACATCCTTGACCATTACCTACCCTTTATTCGAAGACCCGCTCCGTGATCAAGCAAAAAAAATCGCCCAGTTTTTGTCCCATTGTGGATGTAACCTAACGTGCCACCCTGGCATATCCCGGTAGACGGGGAAAGAATGCGAGGTGTGCCAGTAGGCTTTGTACGTGTGAGCCCGGCTGGGATATATAAAGAGGGAAAGGGAGCCGAGGAAAGAAAAGCTTTCCCTGGGATGGTAGGAAAGCCATAGCGCCTCCGCACGCTCCTCAGGGAAAATGGCACCCCCGAGGGGGGTTCGGGGTAGAAATATGCCGGTCGTCGTTCCATCTTCCCGATGATATTACCAGCAGAAGCGGATAAAAAGCGTTAGGTGTGGCGCTACTGGCAAAGCCATGGAGTGGGCTACCAGCATGGGTAACTTTATCCTATCGGATTGCATCTCTCACTTCCCCCCCCCCCCTTCTTCCGATTATTGGGGAGCACGGGGCAAAACGAACTATCCTGTCAATTTTTCGCCGACCGTATGAAGAATTTCCTGGTGTTCCATTTTGCCCCGTTCCTCGCCAAGTAGTTTCAGGACCGCGACTATGAAAAGGGGGCCATTTTTTTATGTGGCTACCAGCATGGGGAACTTTATCCTATCAGATTGCATCTCTCACTTCCCCGCCCCCTTCTTCCGCTTATTGGGGAGCGCGGGGCGAAACGAACTATCCTGTCAATTTTTTCGCAGATCATATGAAGAAATTCCTGGTGCTCCATTTTGCCCCGTTCCTCACCAAGTAGTGTGAGGACCGCGACTATGAAAAGGGAGCCATTTTTCATGAGGTTTACGCACCTTTGATCCTGAGCCGTCGATATGTTTGTATTTTTGGCTCAGTTTCCTCTTCCATAGGCCTATTACTTACTCGCGTACATTCTCAGGCTGCTTGACTATGTGTGAGGGTGAGCGGGGCAAGAGGGACAATTTTTATCAATTTTCAGTGGGGCGTAAAAAAATTCTTATCGCAAATGGAGCCTGGTCCGTTTTGCCCCGGGATTCCATTTTGCCCCCCCCCCCCCCCCCCGCGCTATACAATCGTATCTCGTGTTGCGTGGTGTTTGGTGTTTGAACTCACTCGCGAACGATCGCATAAACGTTTTCCCGAGTGAGTGCCATTTCCTTTGACCCGAGATGATTCCCGGCATATCAATAACATTTTATGGCCATTCCGTTTTCTTTTTCTTCACGGTTTTTCCCTCTGTTACCGCACTCGATCTTATACTAGTTCGCACTCCTTGCTGGTTAGACTGTTTCGTCGGAGAGGCTTGACATGAATTTAATTCCGAAGGGCAGAAATACCTTCGGTACTGTGACTTCATATTTTTGTTTTATCGCGAAGGTGAAGTGAGTTCTATAAAAAATCGTGTTATAGATAATCACGATATGGAAAAAATTGCCCATAAAAATTTGTGATTGCTCTTCGACTTTTGGGAGTTTGTCGTGGTCTCTAATATAGAACGATTTAACACAATATTTTATTTGGAGTCGATATCGGATCATCCATAAGAAAATAGTAAGAAATAATTGCAAATATTAAGTATAGAGAAATTTGTTAAATTTGAAGTGTTTATTAAATCTGCAAATTTATTTTACCCATCTTTTTAGTGAAGATTTTTAGTGAAAGACCATTTGACCTACATCTTTCAGAAAGTTCACTTTATCGACTACAAACGCCACGAAACTTCTCCCTTCTTTGGCTGGTATCCGAGGGTTTCGTTGCTCCACACGATAATGCAAAAGTTTCGAAAAGTTGCTCTCGCAACCATATTGTGTTATACGTGCCAGCGGCGTCGGCGAAGGGGGGGAGGGGGCAAAATGGCCCAGCGGCATTCACCATCAGACATTGGTAAAATAATGGTACGTCCCGCCCAGAATTGGTACTAATGGTCCGTTTTGTCCAACTCTCCCTCATACCCGCAGGTATTAACAAATATTTCCAGAGTCATGTGCGAACCTCGCATATGTGTATCGAAGCAATGGTGGTGAATCGAGCCTATTCACTCGCGCATGCGCGCATCCTTGCCCCTCTCCGACTCCGTAAATATGAGAGATCGCTCCCACGGGAGGACAGATGGGGTGAGCCGTCGCGTTTTTTCTGACGTGACATTTCCCCGGCTCGTACACGTTAATAGCCGCTGTATGCAATTTTTTTTTTTTTTTTTTTTCGACGTATAGAAGTTTTCACGCGAGCGAGCGCGAAGCGAGCATCGTCGCTACACCCACATACGTATCGGAAAGGGAGAATTTCGTATACTATAACGCGCTCACCGAGCTTCGCGGGAGAGCCACGCGATGTAAAGGCCGCGTAAGGGTCGATAATCTCGCACTTACCCTGCGTTAACTGTCGGAGGCATGAACGTCCGGCGAAAACGTTGAAACATAACACATCCGCACTCTCTCTCGGCTCGACCTCGTTTAGACGGAGCTCTTCAGCGACGTCGAAATTATTAATCGCTCGTTTCCTAGTTAGCTCTCTTGGGCCACTGATCCGAATAACATAGTTCCAGCAATGGTGTAGCTAGCGTGTTTTCGAGTTATCACTTCGGAAACATGCTAATAGAATTTTATTAGCAGCGTTGGAATCGGTCGAATTCATCTCGCAAGTAACGCCCTTTCCGGTAAGATTATCGAGGCGAATTTCTTAGACGTGTTTTGGACCGCAAGTGACTTTATATGGGAAAACGGCACTTCCGGTTTGAAAATCTCAGTTTTCAGCCGGAAGTGATGAGATAACGGAAAACGTCACTTCCGGTTTGAAAATCTCGGTTTTTAACCGGACGTGACGAGATAGGGGAAAATGTCACTTGCGGTTTGAGAATCTTGGTTTTTAACCGGAAGTGACGAGACAGAGAAAAACTTCCGTTTTGAGAATCTCAGTTATCAGCCGTAAGTCGCGTGCAGAAAAATGTCATTTCCGGTTTGAAAATCTCAGTTTTCAGCCGTAAGTGGCGTGCAGGACAACGTCACTTCCGGTTTGAAAATCTCAGTTTTCGGCCATAAGCGACGTGCAGGAAAACGTCAATTCTGGTTTAAAAATCTTGGGATTGTAACCGGAAGTGACGTCACATGGGAAAACGTCACTTCCGATTTGAAAATCTCACTTTTGAGCCGGAAGTATCGCCGTAGAGGAAAACGTCACTTCCGGTTTGAAAATCTCACTTTTGAGCCGGAAGTATCGCCGTACAGGAAAACGTCACTTCCGGTTTGAAAATCTCCGTTTTCCTCCGGAAGTCACGTCGCACAGGAAATCGTCACTTCCGGTTTCAAAATCTCGGTTCTCCCATTGATGTCTCTCATTGGGAAGGTAAGTGTCGCGTCCTATTCTGTCAGTGGCACCGCAGCGATGTTGAGATGATAAATTTGTCTTTCGAGGGCAATCATTGCTCGACCTTTGGCAATAGATTGATAACGAAATGACTGCGAATTTAAGCATCATTTTTATCCGCTGTTCGCTGTTGGAGCTTTAACGACGTTTGGGACTTGTTTGGGAGAGGAAATGCCACGCAGAACTCTCGTGAACTCTCTGCACGGTACAGCGAGTCGCTGGTTCTTGTATACAGGAGAGGGTAGCAGTCGGGCCATTAGCCTTAGCGTGCAGACGCTCCCTCGTGGGGTCAGTGGTAAAGCCGCGGAAAGCGTCAGACGGCAACGCTCTACCGTTAATTCGCCTTGCTTTCTCTTATTGCTTTCATTTTTTTTATCTTTTATTTTATTTCTTGCCTACCACGGAATGTTAAGCGTCGGTAAGGGGATTCGGGCAATCTGGGACTCTCGAGAAACACGGTGCAAGGAGAGAATTAAAAAAAATTCTAGACCGGGATGATATAGAACGGTACAAAGTTCGCAGCGAGTTTTCAATTCAGTTTTTTTAATGGTACAATTTAAAAAAAAATGGAAATATGAGATATGGAATTTTATGAAATTTTGAAGCTCGTAGTAGTTATAATTTTTATTTACAAAGAGGGCGTTAAATCACCGATATTTGATCACTGTGTTGCGGCACAGTAAATTAAATAAGTGACAAACGAGTTTGTCACTTATTTAACAAAATTATTTTTACGAAACTTCGCATTCCGATCTTACGATATTATTTTTTACTGTATAGTCGCGCGCATTGTTTTTGACTTGGTTTTTACCGTGTTAAGAACGAAAAATCTGGCGTTGTGGAAATTGGCTCACGAGCAGTATAGAGGCGAGGTTACCATTTTTCCCCCTCTCCTCCAGTGTTATTCCGATCTTCAGAGGCGATTGCGAGTCGGACAGCCTTTTCGCGATGGAACCGGTGCCTTCTTCGTTAATTCAATACGTATATCTTTATGTATATTCACGAAGGGGGGTGAAATAGAGAAACAAGAACGCTCGGAAGGCTGGGAGGGATCGTTAAAATCTTGCATAACAACAAGGATAATTAGTCGGGAGTAGTGCTGGGGTTGATGAAGAAGGAGCGAGTAACAAAGACAAAGATGAATGAGAGAACAGGGTGTGGATGTTGAGAATGAGGTACAAGCGTCGCTATGTACTTCCACAGCGCTGCTCCGACGTTACTGAGCACGACCTTTCGTACTAAAGAGAATAAAAACTAAAGTGGGGCAAAATGGACCACTAATAAAAATTGTAAAGAAAAGTTGAAAAACGCTTCATTTGCTATATTTGAGACGAGACGAGTTCTATTTTAGCCCTATCTTAACACAATTATTGATTGCCTGCCTACCGAAGAGATTTCAGACTTTTTCATGTGATTTCTCATCTCTGCACATGGTCTTGCGCGTGGTGGATTGGTAGATTGGGGTTGAAGCTCAGTCGGTAACGAAAACTGTAATCGACTTAGTTTTTAAGGGCTTTGCGTAAAAAACCAGGATGGTTAAAAAAATAAACCATTTTTTTTCAAGGTTTTTGAGGATTTTTTGGCCAACGCATATTCACTTTTTTAAAAGACTGGACGGGTATTTTTTTTTTTTTTATGAAGTGACGAGAAACCAACATCGATCTTCCAGCTACGTTATACTCACCCACCCTGCGTTTCCATCCTCATTCTTCATCTCTACCTACCGAAGAGACCTCAAACTTTTCGACGTGTTTCTCTTAACATCATTCCAGAAGAGGACGGGGCAAAACGGAACCTTGGGGGAAAACGGACCAGTGACCTAAGTTTTAGGAAAAATTTTGTTTTAATCTTCCGCGAAGAATAAGTAGTCATGTTCCGTTTTGCCCCCTTTCCACCATATGCTTTTTAGATGCCTTTTTGTGTGGTTTTTTGTCTCGCGGGGATCCTGAGATTCCAGAGAGGGGCAAGTCGGGCTTCGGGCGAAAACAATCCTTTTTTTTAAGAGTATTTTTTTTAAATAAACGAGAGAACAGGAGTTGCTCGAGGCGGTCCCAATATCGATCCTCCGCCTCCGTTATACTCACCCCTGCCTATATTCCCACCAGCGGTCTTCGTCTTCACCCCGTGAGGGTAAGCAACTTAGCGTTTTCCGCCTGTTCGTCGTTTTGTTCCTTATCGACGGTTCTTTAGCGTTTCCCAACGTATCGCGTTGCGGCTTAGCGTATCGTGATAGGGGAGAGTGGGGCAAAACGGCACCCTGGGGCAAATCGGACCAGTGCCGCGAATAACTGGCAAAAAAAGCATAATCCGTTTTGCCCCGCTCTCCGCCATTCAAAGCGCTGCTCGAACTTCCGGTGTCTTTGAGCCGACGATAGACGATATTTGTCTTTTGTCTTTTGTCTTTCCGGTGCTTAATAAAAATATTGCTATCGAAAAAAAATAAATAAATAACAGGGATCCGAGGAAAGGGTTGCGAAGATAATCAGTAAGTATATGAAAATCGTACACAGTTATAAACCTTCGGTTAAAATATATATGTATATAATAATAATGATAATAATAAACGTTAATAATATTATTAATAATTAGTTAATCGTTATCAATAATTCTTTCGTTTTCGATAAATAATATTACAATTATGCCGATAGCTTCGGCCTGTTCTAATACGCTTTTTCGGTTTTTTTTTCTACTTTCTCAATCACATACCAAGTATGTAAAGAAAGTATTGTTTTTTTTTCATCATTTTTCTTCCCTCGCGAGAGTCAATCGGCGTATCTCGCAGATCGATTTTTTTTTTCGTGATCGTCAGTCGTTTCTGAAAAAATAATTCTCGTCGAAGAGACCCGGCACGAGATTATATTCGAGAACAAAAATTATATAGACACCGCGACCACAGTGTGTGTGTTGTTTGTTTGTACACCGAGATAACGAAGACGTCCTGCATCGCGGGATTGTAAAATCTGACTAAAGATTTTTTTTTAGGCCCCCCTCCCACCCGAGGATCGAGTCGTTAATCGAATAATATATATATATATAGTCACTCGACGATTTAATAAATATAGTTAATAGCAACCGGAAGTTGAAATTCGCCGTCGAGTGGTCCAGCAATAAACGCTTTCGCATGACCGAACTCATCCACCCCATACATTATTATTAATTATTAATTATTATTATTATTAGTAGACGCACGCGCAGGATGCGATTTACGCGTACACTCGAAATGCATTATTCGCGCTCAACACTGCTGAACACTGTTTATACCTCGTTTGATATTTTTCATTTTTTTCTTCTCTTCTTTTATGTATATAGTCATTATAATAATCAATATATGTACACTTTGTACTCGGATAAACATATAAAAGCACTTAAGTCACTAAATTCTCTAACACTTACGATTATTAATAATTTTTCATAAATTTTTCATAATATACATATAATATTTATATTGGTTTTTTTTCGTACGTATGTTATTATTGTTGTTATCATTATTATTATACTTGTATGTATATTGCTATTATTTTATTTGATTATCGTTAGAGTTTTGCTTTTTTTGTTTCATTAATCTCTATGTCTTTCGTAGTTTTATAAATATTATAATCTCGTTTTGATTCTTCCAACTTCTCGTCGTTTTTTTGTTTTCTTTGGTTCCTCGCGTTCGTCGAGACTGCGCATGCGCGATCGTTCTCGATATTAATGAAATCTTTGATTCTCACGCACTTCTCCGGCGTTCCTCGGAGCTTGCCCTATGTTATCGCGACCACGATATCCCGTAAGCCCATCGTAACAAAATAAGTCTTGATTTGTCTTTTTTTTTTCATTTTCTTTTTTTTTCGTCTTATTACTTGGTCGAGACACGTTAATCGATATGTCAACGTCGACTTGCTTATCGGCCGCGCGATAGACAACAAATTTTATTTATTTACCTTATGAATTTTTACGGTCAAATATTCTATTCGAGTAGTTTATCGATATATATATATATATTTTTTTTTGTATGCATTTAGATCCTTCGACCCCTCCGTCGATCCCTGACCCGTTATCATCATTATTGCCAACACGCGTGCTAAACTAACAATTTTCAATTCGCGAATCATTGTACACGAAAAATCGCCGTCTGATAATTAACGCGATTATTTATTATTATTATTGAACCGAGAAAATCATAGAATATACGTATATATTTTTTTTTCTTACGCGACACTCGTTGTGATTCGTTGCAATGCCGAAGGCTCAATCTTCCTCTCGCGCCTCATGTCCAAAGGTCCTTGCCCGTGCGTTCGTTTGTGTTAGATCGTACTTTAATAAGCATTTTTTGTTAATTTTTTTTTTTTTTCTGAAAAATCTCGTGATTATCGGTCAATAAGAGAGGGTTTATTTTTGTATGAGGAAAAGGATTTTTAGTACCTGTCGGGAATGTTGTGGTTTATACTATATATATATACGGCAATATGTGAAAAAATGAGATTAAAATAAAATTCTATTTGTATAATGATAATTAATAATAATAATGTGTGATATATTTTTTTACGTAAACACGAGTTAACACAATGGCTACTACAGCAATTAATAAATACACATACGCAACTAGCTGAGATCGTGTGTTTAGCTATAACGCGGAAAGCACTCATGTAAATACTTCTAAATTGGGATGCTATTCGGAAGGTCGGATGGGACGTCTACACACGATTAAACCGCAGATGTATTTCTTTCGGTTCGAGGTTCAGGCGAAAAATTGATTTTTTTTTCATTTCAACCCTTAAAAATAATTCCCGCGAGATTTATTTATGTGAACGAAAAACAATTTTCTTTTCTTTAAACTCAAAATCCGAGACTCAAAACCCGACGGAAAAGCATTTCCTTTTTGCATTAAAAAATTAAGTATCAATTTTTGTCAATAAAAAAAATCCCAGCTATTTTCAAAATTGTAATTTTTCTTTAAACTATTTTTTTTTAATGTAAATAACGAGTGTGTCTGGGGTGGGGAATGCAGAGGAGGGAGGACGATTAATCTGGGAGGATTCATCGTACAGGATGATTCTCTGAAATGGATCTCTCAACCCAACCCTCCGATTGCCATTCTCCACGCCGGTCCATCCAACTTCGAAATCCCGGCACTTAGCTGCTTCCAGCTATCTTTCCCCTCTCTAACTTACATCCCATCCCGGCCGATACCGTTCGCCTTTCCCTCTCGCACTTTTCACCCTCCGCTCGATCGTCCCTCTTCTCGCCTTCGTCTTTCGACCGATTCCCAACCAAACTCCCTCTCGTCGAACAATCTTACCCGGGATCGGCGTCGAAGGATAATTCGGAGATAAACGAATAAAAAAAAAATACTATATACGAAGACCAAAGTAGAATAAGAGGAATGAGAGGATTTGCGTCCACCCTTGCGACTAAATATTCTACGAAAAAAAAAATACATATGAAAATAATTATTTAAAAAATTAAAAATATCGTGTGTAGCTCTACTACGATTTCGTGGATTTACTGAGTTGAAACGAGACGGTGTAAATATTTTTCGCTCTCGATTTTTTTTTTTTTTCTCCAATATTAGAAATTGTGATTTTTTAAAATTATTTCATTTATCTTTTTGCATATCGTCTCGTTCCATTATTCGATGATAATAAAAAGCCCTTGATGTTATTATCATCGCATAAGGGGTTAATGGTGGTAAGGTGTAAGAACAGATATAATCAAGCGTATTAGCATGGAATAAGAGTATTTTTTTTAATATGTTTTCAACAACAACAGGTACAGTAACCAGTTTACCTGCAGTAAATACGGTGTGGTCGCATTCGGCATTTTTTTTCTCTCTAAATGTTTTCTCGCAATGTACGTGTGTCTGTGTGTGTTTTTTTCTTACTTCGACATTTTTTTTTTCATACATTTTCTCGCTCACTTCCCTCACTTTCATCTCTAGAAACCATTTATTTTCTGTTTTTTTTTGTTATTTTTTTTTTTTGCCTCAAACTTGCACCGTTGCTAATTCTTATAAGAAATATCGCCTTACCGTGGATATCTTGATATTCGCTTGTTACTGTGTGTATTATTACTGTGTCGAGTGTGTGTATTTTTTTTTGTGTGAGTTTCACTGCCGTTTACTAATTAAATTATTTACGATAATTTACGAGCTACACATCTTACTAATTCGGCACGGCTAGGTGGCTAGCTTTATTGCGGAACAATCAGGATCTCTCCGAGGGCAACGAGGCTCGATCGCGACAAATTTATCTTTTCTCCGACAAATGCCTGAGCACAATCTCAACTATAAAAAAAAAAAATCAAAAAAAAAATTCAGGCGGTCTTGAAATTAAACATTTTTTGATCGTAAAAAAATCGGTCGTTCGATCCTCGTTGACCACACAAGGGGTGCTTTGCGGGTCTAATTATCGTGATCTACGTCGAAGCTTTTTCGGACAGTTGAAAAAGAACAAAACACGAAATACGGATCAACCCAATTACGCAATTTTGTAGCACTAATATATATTTTTTGACTCTTTTCTTTCTTGGTTTTTTTTTTACCAAATAATTATAATTCTCATTGAAATAATTTAAATAAATAAGTGTACTACAATGCATATAGATATATAAATATAAATATAAATGTTAAATATATAAGATTCGTGTGTGTATACATATATATATTTGCGTTAACGGCTTGTCCCAACAACGCCTACCGAGAGAGCTTCTCGAGTTCCGGACCGTCGAAAATCTCGAAGCAAAAAAAAAAACAAACAAAAAAATCGTCGCCGGCGAACTAAAAAAAGGCGAAAAGTCGCCGAAGTGGCACGAAGAGATCGTAGGACTAGAAAAGGGCCTCTCGAGGAGGCTCTCGGGGGGCGCTTTTTCCTCTCGGCGAGCGTGGGTGGTTACGAGCCTCGTTAAAAAAAAATGGCACATCTTACGAGAGTAACTAAAGCGAAACGAAACTACCAACTAAAGTGAAGTATGCGAGTGTCTCTCTCCTTCTCCGTGTGTTACGTGTATGCAATTATGCTTTTTTTTTAAATTTTTACTTTTTTTTCATAATTTTTTTTATTTTTGTCGCGATCTTTCAATATCGGTACGTACATAAGCTAGTGATATCAATATTTTTTTAAATTACCTCCTTTTATTAATTATTTTTGTTGTTGTTTCTGTCTCTCGTTTATCACGCAGTAAGATAATACGACTACAGGCTACTCTCGCTAGTGGGATCGTCGACGAGGCTGAAATCTCGTTCTCGACGCCGATTG
Source organism: Ichneumon xanthorius (assembly GCA_917499995.1). NCBI lineage: Eukaryota > Metazoa > Arthropoda > Insecta > Hymenoptera > Ichneumonidae > Ichneumon > Ichneumon xanthorius. Next base: position 14,582,857 of record OU824201.1, read on the forward strand.
TCAATAATTATTAATCCTTAATGAAACAATTTTTAATAACGTAATTATCAACATTTTATCGACAGTCATCGACGAACAAATTTTTCAATGACATAATCATCAAAGATTTTAATAGGTCATTATTAACCAATCGTCATTTGGTGAAATTATTAAATCGGTTTTAAAAAATCGGAGCAACGAGATTTTCGGCCTCGACGATTTCACGCAACTTCTAATAGCTTGAACACTAAAACCAACGGGTGTACTTCCAACGGATTTCGTCTTGTATCAATTATGGTTTTTTTGTTTTATTTATTTTTTTCCACCAAAACATATTTTATTTCAATCGTGGTTTCCACTAATAATAAGATATGCATACTAAGAGCTCCTAAGCGTAATACTTAAGAAGACGACTAATACGGTATAAACTAATGTCACAATATTTACAGGGAAAAAAATTAAATTAAATTCAATTATATTAAATTATCTCTTATGCTCCTAGGCACGCGAGGGTTTGTGGGGGGAGGTTTCTCGATCGAGAGAAGGAAAAATATTCCGGGAACAGTCCTTCGAGGGAGATATTTTATTATACTACGTTATAATGGTACTCAGAAGAAATACAAGGGATGAAAAGTGGAAATAATTCACAAGGCATGGCAGGGTCTCTCTCTCTCTCACTCGTGAATAGTGATAAAAAATAAATAATTGGGTAGCTCCGAGACGCCTCGCCGGGCACTGGGATGAGATTGAAAAAATATATATATAGATGTCGTATCAATATATATATATATATATATATATTTATTATATTTATTATATATATATATTAATGTATGTGGTATATAATATATACAAGTCAGGGTCACGCAGCCATTCGGATGGGTGAAAAAAAAGCCTCGCGTCGAGTAAAGACCGAAACAGCGCGGCTTGGAATGTTACGAGATTTTTTTCTCTCTCGATATGTCGCGAATTTTTTAGGGACTAGAACACGATACGGCTGACGATAATCGATACATCGTACGATCTCGCGACAAACGAATAATCTTTGGTTAAATTAATTATATTTACAACCATAATATATTTTTTTATTAATAAACAGAAAGATTTGTTTGATTTTTTTATTTGTTTTATTTATTTGTTATCTTTATCGGAGCCAGCGACGCGATTAACGGTGGGTTAATGCGAACGAGAACGAGAGCGAACGAAAATAAAATCACAGAAATCAATAGATGAAAAATAATAATAATAAAAGAAACAAAAATGAATTGGCACGAAGAATCGACGCGAGTGTTGTTCTTGTTCAACCTTCTCCACACCGCGTGCAATAGTAATCGATTGACGATTTTTTTAAATGATAGTTCTTGGTTTCAACGCCGACAGGAAATATTTACAGACGTTATTTTGACCAGAGATGAACTCTTAAAACAATTTTAATAATCGAAGTCATTCAGCATCGATTTCAAAAAAAATAAATAAAAATTCAGTAGTAATAGAAAACCGATAAAAAGGTTAATAGAATCGGTAAATTAAATTTAGCTCTCCCTCGATTTACATGCACAGTTATTCGCCCTATTTTTTATTTTTATTATTATTATTTTTTTTTTCTTCATACTTTACTCTTTAACCGATAATTGACCCCGTATAATGTGCCGATTAGGTGAAGATGCTGAATTGATAATAAAATCGTCTACGTCGCGAAAGGTCTCGACCGCTCAACCCTGTGTATAAACGTGTAACCTCGTAGTTCAAGACGCCACCGCCGCGGGCAATCTTGAAAAATTTCGATCGACCGCTGACGCGATAATCGGCAATAGTATATTTCGGTTAAGTCCCTCTTAAAACATTAATTTAACCGAGAGTTTAATTATCATTAATAATACAACTCGCGACTATGTTTTTTTGTATTTTTTTTCTGTTTTTTTTTATCATTTATCATTTTTTAAATCATTTATCGTTACAAACTCGTACACCCGTTATTGATAATCGTTACTGGAAGAACAAGATGCCGGTCGCCGACTTAATCGGCACCGGTGCATACGTTATTTATTATTAATTATTAATATTATTATTATTGTTATTATTATTATTATTATTTTCTCCTCATATTTCTAATCGACACCTTGTGTTTTCTCTCCCATTTTCATGCCTGTTTGTAATGCTTCATTATTTTGTTTTTTCTTTTTTACAAAATCACTACGATACGCGTGGGTCCCATATCCAAAGTGCTTCGAAAATGTTCTAATCAATTATATTTAACTTTCTCACTTTTTTTTATTTATTTTGTTTCATCGTTTTTTTTTATTATTTTTTCATTCGCAGCCGTTTCTCCTTTACGCATCTCTCATCCCTATTATCCCTATTTTTAAAAATCTCTCACCCCCATTCACTCTTTCTCTATCTTCTCTCGCTCAGAAACTTACATTCGTCACGCGTTTCCTCTTTTAAACTTTGTGTGAGTTTTCTTTTTACAAGTCTGTTTTTTTTTTTAATCAAAATTTTTAATAAAAATGGGTTCTGCCGCTTGGTTTTATAATAAATAAATGAATAAATAAAAATAACGTCGATCAGAAAAAATCTATCATTAAGCGACGATTTGACAATCTTGACAGATCGACGATCGTAAAACGAGTCCGATCACTCCGAGCCGAATCTACTGATTTTCGCGTTGTTAATAAAAAAATCGGTAGACAGTTAAAAATAATAATAATTTTTAACGTCGGTCGGCGGTGTTTATGTAATCAAGTTTGTGAATCGAACGATTTTTGGGTACAATAATGATACAAGGACGAAAATGATTGCAAAAGTGACGACGGGTTAATCGACAAGTACAACAAACTATAATTCAAGGATCTCGATACGCTCTATTCAATATCTCTCGCATGCTAAGGCCTCGGCTCTGTCAACTGCCTCAATCAACGTTTTTGGCCGACCGATCATCCCGTACAGCAAAAAAAAAAAAAAGACGAACATACAAAATGTACATGAGAAATTTTGAATTTACAAATTATTATCATTTTTCTTTTGAACTCGTAACTGTACAGGATGATCGGATAAAGGTCGATGCTGGTTAGTTCGTACGAATAAAATTACTCATGCAATGTGCACCATCGGGCGTGAATTATTATTTTTTTTTCTTTTTGTGAAATCGATCGCGAGGAAGGGTTCGGATGGTGATGTGTCGGATGAGGATCCGTAAAGCTGAAAACACCGATAATGAGCCCTTTATATAAAAAATAAAAAAGTGGGAAAAATCAATGCGTTTTAAAATTTATCTCTTTGTGGAAATCGTAACACCTTTGCCTTTCACTGAGGTGTTAAAAAAAAAAAAATCACTGAGGTGCCTTCAGCTTACGCCTTTGCGTGAAAAAAATACGGAGTTGTGAAGGGAAGAACAAAAGTAGGCACAAGAGGTTGTAGATGACGAAGAAATAGCTTTGCTCTACAGACAATACGTAAAAAAAAAAACCTGTCGTTGCGGTATTTTCTTCTTCCGTCTCTTCCGGTCTCCCGATTCGTTTCTTCCGTTCTCCATCGCCGGCCCAAAGTCCAAATCGATATTAAACTACGTTTATGCATTATTCAATTAATCGCTATTGTACATCTACGCCTACACCATCGATCGACCTTTACTCGAGATAAGCCGAAGGGTTTTTTTTTTGGCAGTAAAGATTTATGTATAAAAAAAAATAATAACAATACAGAAGAAGTTCATGAACACAAAACGCAAATACACACAAAACTCATCGTCTTCGTGAAGCTACATCACGAAGGAGAAGAAAAACAATGACTCGTCGAAGGCTCCAGCTCCGATAGACCAAAACACTACGCTTCAACCATGTAAACTCTTGCGCCTCACAAATATATATAAACGCCATCGTAAGAATTATCTAAAATTTCTACGTACCAGTCACTAATTCTCTATCGAAATATATTACGTCGAACTAATTTTATTTATTTCAATTTTATTCATTTATTTTTATTTCTAAATTACAAATCGCTATGGAAAGCTATGTTTCGAAACATATTAATTAAACTACAAAAAAAAAAAAGGAATTTAACGGAGGTTATCTTACCTGATTGCGTTGAGACGTCGCCATCCTGGCCATCATCATCATCCTTGGACTCCGCGGACCGACACGACCGTGGATTTTTTTTTATTCTTTTTTTTTCGTTCGTTCACCACGCATAAAGAAATTCACCTCTACCAATACACTCTATGTATTATTATTATCGTTATTATTAATTACGATACTGGGATGCTTCTTTATAGACCGTTCGTTCCAGGGTCGAAGAGATCAAAGGAAGAAATTTTGGGGAAGAGAGGATTTCTTTTTCTCCTTCAAAGATTTTAGATTAGAAAAGTGAGTTTTTTTTGAGAATATTTAAGGCACTCGGGTTAGTGTCTCGAATGGATCACGCAATTTTTTTTTTTTTTTTTGAGACATTGTAGAATGGAAAAAAGTTAATCACATTACGATGCATGAAGAAATTGAATTACGAGAAGAGAAGATCGTATCGACGACCCTGTGTGAGTTTTTACAATGGGAAAGTTAATTTGACGCACCTCGAAACGCGTCGGAAACTCGAAAATCCTGTTCAGAGAACATTTCGTATTTTTTATAATTTTTTTTTTTTTTTTTTTTAGAAAATAGTTTCCAAACGCGGCGTGAGAAAAAAGACGAGCTTGTGAGCGCTTTAATCGAGGTGCGCAAGACTCGCAACGATTGTTAAAAAGTGACAAAAAAAATGACTAAACGAAAAAATTGTTAGTATAGCAGGGAAACTATTGTTCTTTTTTTTTACTGTCCGCAGAGAATTCAAAACTATTGTAAGCCTACAATATAGTTACAAGCTGGTATACTATAGCATACGAGCTCATCAAACGTTCCGATTAATCAATTAATTACACACAAACACTATTAGGTATAAAAAAGAGAAGTAACGAGATCTCTACCAATTTTCAGTTTTTTTTTTCTTCTTTTTTTTTCTACCATTACCATCGTACCTACTGCCTCTGGTGGATATGTACACTGGGATAGTGATGATGACACTAGGATAGTGTGTTGCAACTTTTCACAAAGTCCGATGAATTTTGCTATGCGAACAGCGAGAAAGCAGGATAGAAAAAAAAAATTGTCACGATTATTAGGAAAATTGTTGACTTCCGGTTTTTCTTAGGAAGGGCGTAGAAGTCTTCGAAAATTTGCGGTTCCTCTTCTCATCCGGATTGGCGAAACATAATTAAAAAATAAAAAAAATAAAAGATAAAAAATAAGGCGAAGGGGAAGGGGGAGAATGAATCATCTAACGAGTGCATGCTCTACGAAATTCCGCCGATCGTATTCGTTCTGTCCGCCTCTTTCGTTGATCTACAGGTTCGTAAGTGCAAAGCCAGCGCGGCCGCGAGTGACAAACATTTTTCTCCGCTGCTTTCTTAATCAGTCAAAGTGCTCTGTCGTTTTTTTTTTCACGAGAATTTTACGACAATTAATTCCTTCAGGTTTTTCACAATGAAAATGCTTTTAATCCTTTGCTTCAAAATGCATTATCATAAATGAAACTTTTTTCTTATGATTTTTAGATTAAAATTGACGAAGCTATTTTTTTTTTATAATAGCGTCTTTTCAAATTCTAGGTCCTCGTTAATCAAGAATTCTGTACATGAAGGGTTAAGTAAGAATTTCAGTAATTCCGGAATCGACAAAAAATCTAAAAAAATCAACTATATCAAAAGCGTTGGAAACATTGATTTTCCATAATAACAGTGTCGAAAATTTATTAATAAATTTATCGGAATTCGGTCTTGCAGATTTCACCGGGTGAACACTTAGCGATACGTGTCTCGTGTTCCATCTTCCGATCAAACATTTAAAGCTCCATCGTGGTTAACGCCAGAGCATTTCGACCAACCAGAACTCGACGATTAAACGAGTGTCCCGACCGTCGCGGCTAACCGGGCTAATTACGAGCTTAATATTAATTAGCCAATTAGCGAGCTACCGCAGTAGAAACTTTCTCAGTTCGTTGAGGTTTTCTTGGTCGCCTCGGGCACGAGTCCGCCGGCTTGGCTTCTGATGGCGAAAATTCGTCAAAAACAGATTGAAAATAGAAAATGATTTTTTTTTTCTAAAACAGGCCGTTGGTGTCGCACACATTACAAAAAAAAAAAAAAACTAGAACACAAAAACAACATTACTGTCTGAGAAAAAAAAAAAAAATGTAAATTGCTAATTTTCATAATCCTAAAACTAGATGAAGTACATGAGATAGTCTATCTATACAATACAGGTGATAAGGATTTAATCAATTATTACTGGGATACGAAATTGGGAATGAAGTATTGAGGTTCTGTGAAAGAAATCTATATATATAAATATATATATATGCGCACATATTTTATATATATATATACATATATATAAAATATAAGAAGGGTGATACACAAAGATGTTAGCTACCAGTTTTGAACGACTACTTTATTGGCAATTTTTTTTCTAGGCATCGATCTAAACTATTTACGTTGCTGTTTTTCATATCGGTGTGGATGTGTACATGTGTCTCGGTCCTTAAGTGTTCATTCCGTAAGTTCGGTCATTTTTACGGTCAATGTCGATGTTTCGTTTTCCAAAGTTATAGTTCATGTCGGTGACGGTCGTGTAGAACGAAAAATATATATATTATAATTTTTTTTTAATGCAAAGCAGAACGCAACCATCGTATCCTCGATGGAAAATAAAAAATAACTAACTCGGGAAGGAAAGTGCGAAACGACGAAAACTTCGATTAAACTCCAATATTCCGAGACAAATCGCGCATCAAAGTTGAACTTCCGATCGTCACTCGTTCGACGACGCAACAAATGTTTTATCTACACCGAAAAAAATAGGCAGCTTTATTAAGGGGTTGGTTTGGCGATTTGGGGCAAAATAGATATTTTTTCTTATCAATAACAAATAAAATAAAACTCTCTTTTTTTACCCCGTAAAAATCGCCGAACGAACCTCATAACGGTCTGAGCAATAAATTATTTTTTTTTTTTGCACCACAAAAATTAGACGATTTTGCGAATTGCGAGCATGCCCGAAAAAGGAGTATAGTAAGGTTTCCCGGTGTCGCGGATTCTGCTACAGTAGGACAGAGAGATAGAGAGAGCGTCGGCTCTCGGAAGTGCGAGTCGGACGATAAATAAGATTCTCCGTCCGATCGGATGGATTCTATGGTTCCCGTTTAGAATGGAAGGAAGTAGTGTGGAAGCACGAACAGTGGAATTCTGCAGAACCATGGGGATGCTGCTGCTCTACTCTATCGAAACAACGAAAAAAAAGACTTGCGATTTTATTGGGGTGAAGGGAGGAGAATAGAACCGAAAGTGGTTTAACGCTATTCGCGGTCGCCGACTGGCCCCCGAGTCCGGGTTCTCGGAGTGGACCCGGATAAACTGAGCATTGTCGTTTCGGGCGAGGGTCGATAAGGGAAGGCAACAAGGACCTGCGGGGCAAAATGGACCAGTGTCCATTTTGCCCCAATTGAGAAAAATACGAGATTTTTTTATGTACCGCGAGAAACAGAAATTGGTAAAAATGGTCCGTTTTACCCCGGTGTTCCATTTTGCCCCGGTCTGGTGTACCTCTCTGTGGAGTGTTCATTTTGCCCCGGTTGAGAAAAAGACGACTTTTTTTATGTACCGCGAGAAAAAGAAATTGGTAAAAATGGTCCGTTTTACACCGTTGTCCCATTTTGCCCCGGGGCAGTCTATCTCTCTGTGGAACGATTGCCCGATGGAAAATAGTCGAATCCGGAGCTCGAACAGGTCTCGAAAGACGATCGATCGCGTGGGAAGCCGCGAAGGGTGGATCAACCCTCGACCGAGATAGAGACACAGAGAGAGAGCTGTGCCGACTCGTAACTCGACTAACCCGCAACGCTGTTCCAGGGTCGCGTGCGTGGCACGCTTCGTTTTACCATACGCGCTTATACAGGGTGGCCGCGACAATCACCGAGAAAATTACCCTCGACAAATTTCCTTCCAAATAGTCAACGACTATATTATATATGAAATTTATATATTATAGTTCGTAATAAATAATAATCAATATAATATAGCGTATATGGGCGAGCGGAGCAAAACGGACCCGAATTATTCAATAACATATAATGAATAGATTATTGCGAAATAATAAATTTTCGATTACCATAATTGTGTCGACTGAGTGTATTTTTTTTACATTACTCACTCTACGACTAACCGTTGCAAAAAAGTGTGTCAGCCACAGATCGATATATTAGTTTAATACTATGAATTTTAAACAGCGAATTTTTTTTTACTGCAAATTAAATTTCCCAGGAGTCACTGTTGAGCCACCCCGTACCTTACCCAGTCGGGAATGTATGCGCGCGTAAGTCGAGAACGTCGAGGCACGCGAGAACAGGGTGGGCCATACAAAACACGTTATCCGTCTTATTAATATCAAAGGGTATTTTATCCGTGTGAGTCTTTTACAAATTGCGTCCGTCATTTTTTTTTCGGTAATTAATAAGCGTGTAAGTACATTGTATGTGTATGTTCGTGAGTATGTGTGTTTTTGCGTGCACCCTCAAAACCGTCGCTATGTTTCATGCGTTTCTGCAGTTATTAGTTTCAAATACAATTTTATTTTAATTTTTTTTTTATGTCAACTGTCTGCGTTGTCTGTGTTATTATTCGTGTCACACTAACAATAATAATGACAGTCATGACAACAATAATAATAATAATTACGATGCTTGATGCACAATAATACTAATGATAATATTGATAATAATAATAATGATGATAATAATAATAATAATGATAATAATAATAGAAGTAATAATAGTAATACGTCTCGAGTATTGGTTACACAGATATAGATTAATCGTGATGATGCTCTTTCAATTTTGCTTCACATCTTTCTCTCCCCTTTCTCTTTTTTTCGATCTCAACTCAACGTGCCAAATTTTGGCTGTCGTTAAGTCTAAAAAAAATAAATTAATAAATTACAGTAAATTTTACAGTGTTTTTCGGAGCGAAATATTTTTTGCATTTTTTCTTTTAGTATGCAATTGAATTTTGGGTTATTTCATTCCCCACGAATCTCCTCCTCTCTTCTTCCTATCACCCTGACGCGCCCATCTCGAGTTTCGTTAATTTATCGCCGCCAGAATTTTTCCTTTTTTTTTTATATCTTCGATGCTTTCACACGAGATGTTGTTTGTTATCGGGCGTAAAATCGTCGGAGCTCGAGCGAGGAGTCAAGTATATGTATGAACCTGTATACATATATATACACATACTATATTTATATATATATATATGTATATGAAAGGGGTGGTGGAGGTGACGCAGCCGACTGCTGCCCACTTCTGGGCGCCCCTCTCGGTGTACCTCGCTCGCCTCGTTCTCTAATCATCCCGCAGCTCGCGATGACTGTAATGAATTAACGAGGGACCCCTTCGTCGTCGCAAGCTCGGCTGATTAAGTCACGCCGTCGTTGGCTTCGTAATAAATACAAAGTTAACGAGGTCCGGGCGCGTCGGTAAAAGAGAAAGAAGAGAGGCGGAAAAACAAAAAAATACGGATCTATCGAAGCATCAAGATTTCGATGTAACTAAATTTTTGTCGCATCGGTTACGAGAGCGGATCGGGAGACGAAAGAGGCAAGAATATCAAAGTTAATGGAAGGGTCGAATAGCGAGAGAAGAAAAAACGAAAAAAAACACAAAAAATTGTGAGAGGAAATTATCAACCAGCATGCTTCACCTAATTCATAAATATCCGATATATATATAGATATATAGTTATGTATATATATCTACATATATATGCATTTATACTATATATATTGATACTATATACAATAATAATCATACTCAACTAGTGGATTTTTTTTTTGTTAGCGTTCAAACTAAGCTACGCATTACTTGTCGACGTACGCAAATTATTATTATTTCGGTGTTAAAGATAGAGAGAGAATAATAGTAATAATAATAATAATATTAATAATACTAAGAACAATAATATCGAATCGAATTACTTAGAAGGTGGGTTGTGTTGCGTTGGGATGAGATCTGAGGTTTAAAAAAAAGAAAAAAAAAAGAAAAATATGATAATAATTTGATGATGACTAAATGATGTATAGTGGAGGCGAGTTTTTCGTGTGTCTCGAAGATTATTTAAAAAATTCATCGAGTAAATTGAAATAACAATTTTCTTAACGTCGTCGATTCTTAAGCCCGATCGAAACGACATTTCTCGATCGAGCTCGAATTTTTTTTTTCGATCCTTCTAAGAAAACCCGTTAGAACAAATTTGTTTTTAATCGGTCATCGAGGTCATGTATATGGCGCTGGATACGAATCGATAATGGAGAATGAGCCGAACGCGACGGCTCGTATTTTCTTTCCACACACCTCGCAAGCACACACGCTTCACCTGCGACACAATCAGACACACGCATACACATTAATCATTTCTTTTTTTCTTTAAATCTCTACGCACTTTTTTTTCTCTATTCCTTCTTCCGCTCCCCTTTTTTTCTTAGATTTTTATGAAAATTTCAACGCGCACAGAATGTTGCGTGTAGGAGGATCACGTGGACACCTGGCGGGCGAACGGTGCGACAAATAAACGATCGAAAAAATAAAAAAATTAACAGCTCGACTCGAAATTTTTGTGTTTATTTATTTTTTGATAATTTATTTTTTGCACCGTGCTGCACGCGTCTGACCACACACGCACTATTACTACTGACAATCCGTCGCTTCCCTTTTATTCTCGCTTTTTTTGTCGCAAAATATGCTCGAAATCGGCAAAATTTTCGGAAATGTTTGCAAGAGTTTAAAAAAAAGTCACGGAAAAAGCGAGAATTTTTTTCTTTTGGGAGACACTTTAATTTATTTCTCAATCGTGACCTTTTTTCGAATATCTTTTATGCTCGCAAATAGGGCGAGACCGTAAGTACGTATCGTATGACAATGATAATTAATTACGTTTTGTTTTATTATAAATTAATAATACTCGAGGCTTCGCGAATTTTTATCTTTTCTTCTCATCGATTTTTTCATTATTTTTCTTTTTTTTGGGCAAAAAATTCGCGACGCGCCAGAGAGAGAGGAAACTTATGTATTTTGGCTTCTCACTCTCGGTGTCTATGAGTTAATGTTTTGTATGCAATCCCTGTCTCGCTTTCGGATCAACGGATTTCTTTTTTTTATCATTATCATTATTACTATTGTTTTATTTTATTTTTTCGTTTAATCCTAATGCATGTATATTGTATATATCACTCGCACGTTGTATTTATCCGTTTCATTTTTTTTAATTTTATTTATCACTAGAGATATTACTTATCGTTGAAGATGGATAATCGCGTTTCCTTTCCTTTATCGAGTCTCGTTATCAATTCTCACACGCTCGCTTGTCTCGCCAAGCGATAGTCGATTAAATTATTATCAGTTATCGATTAAATTTTATGTATATATAATATATAATATATTATATATATATATGTATATTTATACGGTAATCGTATCGTACGTTTAATCGTAAGATATAGTTGAGTTATCGCTTATTGCTCGAAATTTCTCACACTGCCCCGATGCACCGTTCCTCGTACAATTCCGCGCTTGAGAATTTTTTTTTTGAAGAAAAAAAGTTCAATTTTTTTTTCCAAATTTATTAATTACGCAAACGCGAAAGAGTTACGAGCAACAAGCTCATCTCGCTGTCCGGCGCGCATCCTCAGTCGCTCGCGCTGAGTCCAATTTCCAAAAAAATTCATCTTTCGCAATATTATTCCGTCTCGTTCTCTTATTCGCGTAAATTTTTCGTTTTCCTTCCTCTCGCCCGTCGTCGCGGTGTCGCTTAAGTATCTATCGAGTATTCTTAAGTATTGAGTAGTAATTTGTGTTTGTTTTTCTTTTTTAAGTAGATTCGCGTTATTCCGTCGGTCAAGAAATCACAGAAATCGCGACGGAGCACACGCCGCGAAGCCACAATCTCCGCCACATCTTTCAGCTCACTGCGTATCGCTTTATTTGCAATTATTTAACGCCCTTTCCTTTTTTTTGTTTTTTTTTTTTATTTTTTGTAAAAATCCTTTTTTTCGATTTTTTTCAATATTTTCTTATTCTTCGAGCGTCTTTTTTCTTTTTTGTTGTTTTTCTAGAAACGCTTCTCTAAATTCCACACGCGATAGAGAGCTGATAAATATTGTCTTCCGTGTTACTCGAAAAGAAAAAATAAATTAACAAAATAATAATATGAGTTTATCGTTAAGTTTCTTTTTCTTTTTTTTACTTATTCGTTAAGTATTGACCACCCTCTTGAGGCGAAGTATGCACGTCCCTCGTTTATCTCTAACAGTATTATTAGCTGCAAGCTTTGTTTCATCAGCCTCACCGTTCCTCCTGTGTCTTTTTTATTCTGTGTAATTTAATTTTTCATTCCGTCTCCTTTTTTTTATCGCCCCGATCGGTCCCACGAACACGAATGAAAAAAAAGCCACCAGAACACTCGTCTCGCCCGGGGAACTCTATTTGTCGATATATCGAAGCCCGAGACCTGACTCGCTCGAAGCGAGTCGCTACTGAGTCACGTGCACATGCTTCGTGTCGGCTTTTGCCGAATAGTATTGCTTCTCCATTTTTTTTTATTTCCACCGTTTTTCCACTCACAGTATTTTTTCCACCGAGCTTTTTTTTTCAAACGTTTCGTGATTCGAGCTCTCGCGATAACCAATCGAACTCCTCTCGACGCCTTCGATATCTTGTACAATTAATAATATCAGTGCTCGGGATTGTTTTTCCCCTGTCGTTCGGTTTTCCGAAAAAAAAAATCCTCTCACAGCCGGGAGGGGAATTCCCATCGTCTACACACCCGTCACACAGCGACGATGCCACGAAATACGAGAAGAAAATAATATCAGACGGCTAATGAAAAGTAAAGCGAAATCAAAGAAAAAAAAATCTGAGTAACCTCGCGGGTTGAATTAATTAGGAACCGAATTGGGCTGAGAGCGCCGGAGAACGCGACTAATTGTCATAGCTGACGCAATTTGTTAATTACTAATTAATTAATTAACTTCTAAATTAAAGATAATAATTGTGATGATAAAGATATTTAAATACAATGCCTAATTTAAATATCAGCGATGGAAAGCGTGATGCCTTTTTTTACTAATTTATAAATAATTACAATAACTTTGAATGTTCCGTAAGTTCGCGCGTGTCCAATAAAAAAAACCCCGCTCCCGAATGATCCGCCAATGGAAAATAAATTAAATATCGGACCGAAGTAACGTGAAAAAGGAAAAAAGAGAAAAATCGCCCCGACGAGATCCAAACGACAAAATAATTTAGGCAAAGAATAAAAAATAACAAAATTGAGCTCATTCCTTATTTTCCTCTTTCGCGTATCTCGCTTCCCTTTCCGCTCGTTAAATCCTCGTACGAGAATCATTGACGCACCATTGGCTTCGATTGAGATCGCATTGTTTTTCACGCAAACTCGACACGCAATAATCGCTCTCGCCTCATTCAATTCTCCGCGCATCTCACGAGTTTTTCTTCCCATACAAATGTGTCATCTCCTTTTTGTTACCTCGTGTTTCTCTCTTTCTCGAACGTCTTTACTATTTGTCTATAATCTTAATATCCTCGGATTGGTCCAAGATAACATCCGCGGCTCGGAGCAACGCGTCCGCCGATTTTTTTTCCATGTAAATACACGAGACCGTTCGAGAAAAGGAAAAAAATCCTACCCATCGAAAAAAGAAAAGTTCCTAACTATTAAATCTTCGTAAAAACTCTTCGTCTTCGATCTTCTTCGTCCCTTCCAGCTCTCCCAAAATCTTCGATTCCCCTCACCAAGAAAAAAAAAAAAAAAAAATCCTCTTACCAGTCTCTCCTCTTGAGGTCTCGAGAACAGAACGAAAAAAAAAAGAGAAACAAAAACCTTCGCCCCTTAAACGTACATTCCCATGCCGTACATGGATCCCCAGTCGACGCCCTGGAAGCTCGACATGTCGACGTTCGTTAGGGAGTATCCCTGATACGGATTGCCAGGCGCTGGCGCTGCGGGCGGTCCGCCAGGTGTCGCTGCGCTAGGTGGCGCTTGCGCCTGTTGTGGCGCTGCGGCCGCCGCGGCCGCCACCGCCGCCGGTATCGGATACGGTGCGTATCTGTACGCCGACAGGGCGGGATAACTGCTGGCGAATAGTTTTCCGTATCCGGCGACGGCGTTTTGTACCTGAGCCGCGGCTGCGGCGGCCGCCGCGGCCTGAACGTGAGCCTGGGCCTGTGCGGCGACGATCTGCGATGCGGTGGCGACCTGAAGCGGTGGCTGGGGCGCCAGACGGACGCCCAGCGCACCGAGCACGACCCTCTTGCCGAGCGCCAGGGCGCCCTGCTGCACCGACTCCTTCGGCTGGGCCTTCTTGCACTCGACCTTCTTGTTCTTGATCGTGTGAAAGTGAATCTCGCAGACCCTGTCGACGACGTCCTCGTTCTCGAAGGTGACGAAGCCGAAGCCGCGGTGCCGCTTGGTCTGCTGGTCCATCAGCATCACCGTCTCCTCGACCTTGCCGAACTGATTGAAGTAGGCCTTTACCTCGTCGCTGCTCGTGTCCTGGCTCACACCGCCGACGAATATCTTCTTGGTTCTGTTGGCCTGTTTTGCACGGTTCTTCGGGGTCGCGTGCTTCGGGTCTATCTTCTTGCCGTCCAGCGTGTGGATCGGACACTTGAGGACTTTGTCGACGCTGCCAGGCTCGGCGAACGTGATGAAGCCGAAACCGCGGCTACGCTGCAACGGTCAAAGACAGAGGGATAGAGGCGATGAGGCAGCGGTAGATGTGGTTTTTGTATATATATATATATATATGTATGTATATTTTTTTTTTGTGAAAACATCTTTAGCGGGAGGTGCGAGAGAAAAGTGTCTTCAATCTAAAACCATTACGATAAGCAAGAGGAGTTTGGAATAATAGTGGTTTGGGAGAAGACTCTTAAGGAGGGAGTCTCGCTGCGCGCTGACTTCGCATAAGTTCGTCAATAATAAGAGAAAATTGCAAGTACTTCTTGATGGTGTAAAAATCTGAAAAAATCATGTATACTAAAGGTACTGAGAAGATTAATTTTGCATAATAGTAATTGCAAAATGTTATTAACAAATTATTATTATGCCAAATTAATCTTCTCAGTACTTTTAGTATACATGATTTTTTTCAGATTTTTACACCATCAAGAAGTACTTGCAATTTTCTCTTATTGTTGTCGAACTTATGCGAAGTCAGCGTGCAGCGAGACTCCCTCCTTAATAGTAGTCATCATCATCGGGCCTGGGATGGCTCTTGGGAAGACTTTGGTTTGGAAGGCGATTGGGAGACTTTGGCCCAGGGAGGGTTTTAATCAGGCTAGGGAAGAGACCGCTTCCTTAGCAGACTTGGAATATTTAGGAGCCAGGAGTGGATCCCAGTTACACTTGAAATAATCAGGTTTTGGGAGAAACCTCTTACCTAGATTTGAAATAATCTGGGTCTCAAATGGCACTTTGGGAAAGTCTGGCCTTAAAATCACTGAAGATGTTTTCACATACGAGGTTAATGAGTACATGCAGTTGTACTCATTAGTTTTTTTTTTCTTAGTCGAAGGTACGGTGAGAATTTAAGGTTTGTATTCTTTTTTTGGCATGCTTAAAGGGTAGGAAGAAGGGATAGCAAACAAAGATTTATTCGACTTTCTCCTAAACATCAGCGATTGTCAAAACTCATCAGCAAGCCTTACGTAACTTATAACTGGTATCGAAAAAAATGTCTCAACGGAGGAAGCAAGGAAGAGGATTGTGCCGTTTTTTTCACTATCGATTTTCATGATATTCAAAATTGAATGTTATAAACAAATAATCATTTTTAAAAATCTCACGGTATGCAGACAAAATGGCACGATGGCTTGAGATCCAATAAATTTTCCGGTCTCCACTCGCAGCCAGACGAAAAATCGAGTAAAAAAAAATGCTCAACAAAAAAAGTCATCTTTTTTTTTTAAGTACTCTGTGCGAAAAAAAATATATTCCGCTCTACCGCAAGATATTCTTTCGTGCAAACTCTTCCCGAATAAAATAGAGAAATTCCCCAGAGAGTAACGCGCCTCTGGCATGAATAGTCTGAACCGATTCGCGACACGACACCATCCGCCGTCCCTTGCCGGGGCTGAAGCGAGGAAAAACTGCGAAGGATCGAGGCGTGGAATTGTCCTCCTTTCCTCGACACTGGGATGGACGTCGCTATGGTTTTATATCGCAGGATATAAAGGCAATAAAAATAAAAATAAACGTAAAAATAATAAAGTCGAGTATAAAAACGTGAAGTAGAGGGGCGGGTTTGTTTTGGCAAACCGATCTGGCGCACGAACCTGCGTGACCGGATCCTTCATTATGAGGACGTCCGTGACGGTACCGAACATGCCGAAGTATTCTCTGAGCTTCTCGCTGCTCGTCTGCCACGACAGACCGCCGACGAAGAGCTTTCCCGGTGCCGGATCACCGCCGTTTGGTGTGCTCCTCCCTGAACTCCCCGAGTGGCTCCCGTTTATCGGCACCAGGGCGTTGTGAAAGTCGTGCTCTATCGCACCGTTCGCCGCCTCCATACCGGCGCTGTAATAAAAAAAAATACAAATTTGATAATTAAAGATTTTTGTTAGATTAAAATTTTGTTCAAATGAAAGTTTTTTTTTTTTTAATAATAAATTCGCGGTTTGTGCGATAATGCAATGCACTCAAGTTACTCAGCAACGGTACCTGTTAATCGAAAGAGTGTAAATATTACCTTGCATTAATGCGACATACATTGCGGTCGTACCGACAATATTATCTACGTATTTATAGTGTAAGATTATTACGGGAACGGTTCGAGTAATTATATTCAAAGCAACACTCAAGTTAATTAACTACCATTTAATCAACTCGGATAGCGGAGTGGTTTCGCGGATGCGTGATGTTAATTTAAGCAGTGTCGAAAGCCATTTACATTTGTTCGTCAAACGTGGTGTAGGACGTGCGTACAGGAGAACCTCGATTCAAGCTTCATTATTTTAGCGTCTGTAAATAGTATTGTTTTTGAATAATGATTCTATTTTTTAAAGTGTATGATTTAAAAAATTATAGTCATTTCTTAAAATAATCATTTAAAAAAATTATAATTTTATTAAACGTTTATGATTTTATTGAATAATATTTTTCTCTAACGACTTTTCTTTTCGAGAGCCTTAGATCGATCTTAAGGGAATCGTTGACCAAAATTCGTGACTGTGCACAGTAAAAAATATTTGTAGATTTAACGAACCTTTTTTGTGGACAAACGTCCACAATTATTGTATTGTTGATTTCACAAAAAATATTTGTAAAATTAAGACATTTTTGTAAAGTGGAACATTTTTTTCCCCCTAAAATTAACACGCAAAGAATGGTGGACGTTTGTGGACTTTGGTACTCATTTTACTGTGTGCGGACGAGTAGCGAATATTTAGTTGAACTAACGCTTCAATCGAGACTCCACTGATACGCATAAGAGATAATTATGTTAAACCTTAAGACGATGCGACTGTTTATATTCGACCTATATACGTATCGCTCGTCCGAGAATCAAAAGGGCGTAAATCAGATCCTTCAATAGGCGAGTTACGCCCTTTTGGTTCTCGACTGTTGACATTGCAGAGCTTTTTTGATCGATCACGGTGGCTTTGGATTAGATTGTGATGCTCGTTAATTTGAAACGCCGTTAATCAGAAGGTGCGTGCCAACTTGGAGTTTGTCGTCGAATGCAATCCATCAGGGCCGCTCGCTGCTCGCAATAAGTCTTCGCAATGGAGTTCATTGAAATTGTTGCCGCGGTCTTTTTTTACAATTTTTTTCTCCCTTGATGTTGACGATTGAATATCGATTTTTCGTACGCATGTTGCAGTTAACGCCGTTACTGGCCCTGCAGGTCGTCGCGGTGGCCGGGGTTATCTTCATGACCTATCACAGGACCTTCGTTACGACCATCGACGTCCAGTAAGCTGTTTTTTTCGATCCAATAAAGAATCTTTATTTTTTATTTATTTTTTTTCCTTCAAATTTTCTACTTTTTTTGTGGGATTTTTTTGGTCGAGGGCTTCAAAGTGCCATTTCATTGCTTACAGGCTGAACAAGTATCGCAGATGGGAAATGTCGACGGTACCGAAATTCTTCGATCTGCGAAATCCTCGAAATTTAAAGGTAACGCATTTTTCAAACGATTAAAAACCATTTTTTTAATTTTGAATAATTGAAGATTATTTTGAAATGCTTTTTGGGAATACCAAAAACCGCATCTTTTCACAGAATTTTGGTTAAAAAATGGTGCTTGTAAAAAATGTGTATAACAATAGTTTTCGTGACAAATTTTTTGAGTTCTTATAACGCATTTTTCATCAGTTAGAATTTATTTTTTCACTTCGTATAACCGAAGATTATTTCGAATTGTTTTTTGGGAATACCAAAAACCGCATCTTTTCGCAGAATTGTGGCTACGAAAGATGGTTATAAAAATTGTGCATGAAAAAAGTTTGTGTTATAAAAATTGTGCATGAAAAAAGTTTGTGTTATAAAAATTGTGCATGAAAAAACATTGTGTTATAAAAATTGTGTATTAAAAACGTTTGTGTGACAATTTTTTTACAATAATCGTTTCGGGGCAATGTCTGGCTCATTATTTGCCGGCGATCGCGAGTCTGTCGCTTATTTTACTCCCAGCTCGATATTCTATATGAAGTCTCGGGTCGGAAATTGGAAAAAAAATCTATATATGTTTTTGGCCATTAGCAGCCTTAAATTATTCTCTTGCGCGCGAACCTCGCTGACGCTGCGAGTGAGAGTAAAAGAACGAGATAGCATTAGTGGAAGAGGGAAAAAAAAGACGGAACAGAAGAAAAAGAAGAACACGAGAGGGTGAAAGTGGATGGGAAGCGAGTGGTTCTTAACCCGAGACGAGGTTATTCAACTGGGAGGGGGTAAAACGCGGGTGCGCTGCATCTCTCAAACTCAAAGGTATTCAGCGCAAAAAAAATATATATATACAAATATAAAAAATTCAACAAAACGGGAAGAGCGAGAAGTTCTCGTTTCTGCTAGACTCGGAATACAAAAAAAGTGCCTCGGACGAAAGTAAAAGCAAACGAGAGCGAAACGTGCACGAAGGCCAAAGGACAGTATAATCGAATCGTCCTACTCGATGCGCCGTGCACATTAAACCCGGCCCGATAAAGTTCTCTGTTACCGCGAAACTTGTTAACGCGATCTTAATTTCCTAAAGATAAGTGGATTTTTGCACAGCCACGCAGAACTTTGGCGATCGCAAAAATACTCTATTATGTTCCGATCGTTTCGTCGCCTGTTGTATTCTTGCTCGCTGGCACGAACAAGAATTCCCAAAAATAGAGAAATAAAAATAATAAAGCAAAATGGTCCTTTCATTGATTTTTCTTTTTTTGCATCGATGACTCCGAAAACTTGAATAAGGCTGTGTAATTTGTATTTTGTATTTTTATACATAAATGTATGATAATTGATGTGCGCCATTTTATATTTTGGATGGTAATATTTATCGTCCTGTAAATGGGTTATGCCCGTAAAACTGAATAAATAAATAAAATACAAAATTTCAAATTATATTTAAAAAAAAAATACTCTATGTACAAAGCTGAGCCGAACGCAGCGACCCTCTCATTACCAAATAAACAAAAAAAAACACAATACAAAAATCTGAACAAGCCTTTATTTTTCGGGAAAATAATTTCGAAAAAATAATTTCAAGTAAATAATTTCGGCAAAATAATTCCGACAAATTATTTCAGAAAAATAAATTCAAGAAAATAATTTCGACAAAATAATTCCGACAAATTATTTCGACATAACAATTTCCCGGACAATTCCAATTCGTGGCGTAGAGAAAAAAAAGGAATCTATAGAAGTCAAAAGAATTTGCTCGTCGACCTCGTAGGCCGGAGCTGGGTAGCTCGAACCCTATGTGGACTCGGTACCGACACGAACTTGAGGGGGTGGCGGAGGAGGGGGGGGGGGGGGGGGGGTTCTCCTCTCCTGGCAAAACGAGCGAGGGAACGAGCAAGGCATACACGACAACGAGATATAAGGAAAGACAGGGAAAAAAAGGGAAGCTGTTCTGCGAGAACGACAGAGAGAGACTCGTGTAGAAAAACGAGCGAGTGCGCGGGTGCAAGGAGAAAGAAGCGAGCGCAGGGGCGCAGCTCGAACGAGGGTGGAACGGAGAGAGACGGAGCGAGAGTGAAGCCGAGAGAGAGAGAGGGGGGGGTCGTTCGAGAGAGCGAGAAGATTGCGGATCAATAAACCCCTGTTAGTGGCGGCGCTGTGCGAAGGTTGCGGAAACGGCCGCTGGGGGCGCTCGCGTTCGTTCTCGATCCCCTCCCCCGCGCGGTCCCCCCCACTCCAGCGACGCTGGCGCTACCACCGTCGGAACGGTCCGAACATAGCGGAGCATTGACAGCGACGGGCCGGCGGTCCATTCATTGGACACCGACCGATTATTGGCAGTCACCGTGAAATCGTATCGAACTGACGGAGCTGGAGGGGGGGAAGCACTTAAAAAAATTAATCGTATCGAACTGACGGAGCTGGAGGGGGGGAAGCACTTAAAAAAATTAAACCACCAAAGGGTAAATTCAATGCGGGATGGAACTCGAAATTTGAACTCCAACGAGCCGGGAAGTTAAAGGAGCGTTCGGTTGTTACGATAAATTAACAAATATATTCGTCAATAGCAAAAGATGAAAATACAATTTTTTGGCGGAAATCTATTCAATTTATTATAGGTATGAGGTAAAGGGGGTGAATATGGCCCATTCCACTTTAAAAGAATTAAACCATATGAGGGTAAATTCCGTATTCCATCCTAGATTGAATTCACCCTGAATTTGAAAGGACCGTTCGCTTGTTACGATAAATTGACAAATCTTTTTGTTAATGTCAAAAAATAAATATCCAATTTTTTTTGCGTTAAAGGAGCGTTCGCCCGTTAGGATAAATTAACAAATCTTTTCGTCAGTACCAAAAAATGAAAATACAATTTTTTGGCGGAAATCTATTCAATTTATGAGATATAGGGTAAAATGTGTGAATATGGGCAACACTTATTAGCAGGGTAAATCTTTGATATTCGGTCTGTAATCGCACCACGTTTACCCTGGTTTCGATACACGCCACATACACTTGTTTGCCATGTGAGGGTGCCAATAACTATACCAATCGCTCCCACGAGGACTACTTACGCTCTTTTCACGAAGTCCATACAATTTTTTCAAAATTCTTAAAAAATAAAAAAAAACTAAAATACATTAACAAATTTCAAATTCTCATTTCGTCATCTCGGACCATTTTCCCTCACTTACACGTCAAAAAAGAATCCTCTCTACATTCCCGAAACAGCAAAAAACCGATTATCCGAATCCCACTCAAACCCCCCATAAAAAAAAGAACCAAAATCGTTGTACCAAAAAGGCCCCCAAAAGTCCCGTCCTCTCCCCGTCAACAATCCAAGTACCTAAAAAAAATTACCCTCCGAACCTTATCCTCCCTCGACAACCAATTGTCCTCAAAATCCCAAAAACTCTCCACCAAAAAAAAGAAAGAAAAAAAATACATCAACCGATTGAACTTCCTTGAGTGGCCAACGACTGTGCCAGCGAGCGAAGCGAAAAAAAAGATCGCTATCTTTGTCGCCGTCGTCCTCGTCGCGGCAGCAGCAGCGCCGTCCTGGCAACGACGACTGTGAGGGGTGACGGGGGGGGGGGGGGGTGCGAGGGTGGTTTTGTATCCCCTTTCGGTGGGGATCGTCGAGCGCCGCGAGGGGCGCGAGCGAGAAAGGGGAACCCACCCAGCGAAGCCGCAGGGGCTCGCGAGACGAGAGAGACGCGGGAAACGCCGCAGACGGACATCGGCTCGGCCAGCGGGCGAGAGAGAGAGGGGACGATTGTGTACGAAGAGAAAAGCGAGGAGGGTGTCGAGGACGTCCGAGGGGGTCGGCGGGGGGTCGTCGGGGAGGAGGCGCAGGGTGCGGAGGCGCCGTCGCCAGCGAGCGACGCAGTGCCGTCGGGACGCTCGACCGAGTCGCTACCTCGAGCCCTCATCCGCAAGTTCTATTTTCCCTCGACTGGGAAACACGACCCCCGAATCGGCCCTAACCGACGTATCATAAAACTGTATAAACTCCATCCGAGCTGAGACGTCCGGGTTGTAACGCGGAAGCCGCACGGCCGTCGGGCCGTGCGGCTGGGGGGGAGGAAGAGACATTTTTCGCGGTGAAAGAGCCATTTTTTTTTTTTTTTTGCAAAGTCTCGGATTTTTAGTTATTTTTTATTTTTTTTTTAATTTTGGTTTTTATTTGATTGTTTTTTTTTTATATGGAGGTTCGAGAGGAACCCGGAAGTGAGCGTCGGTAAATCGTACTGGTTGAAGGGAAGAGCACGAAGAGGAAGCCGCCATTGCCGTCTCACCTGTGGAAACAAACAGCACACAGCCCGTTCTCAGGGATATTGTCCTGTCACAGCAGTACGCCTTTAAAGAGTTACTGGTGTGATGGGACATTGTCCTCGAGCCGTGGCACGTCCTCGATGGAGATTACCTCCACGTCACCGACCGCCGACGACATCGACAACGCTCTGACCCTCCGCGCAAACGAGGGCCGCTGTCTTTTCCTCGCTTGACTCTCACGGAAAGCGTCGGCCTTTTCCCTTCTCCCGTGTTTTTCACCCTCCCGTGTTTTTCACCCTCCGGCACACGAACCGAGCCGCTCCACGGAAACTCCGCGCGACGTTCGGCGATCGATCGATCCGTCCGATCAATTTTTGTCTGGCGTCGATCGGGGGTCGAAAAGAGAAAATATGAATATGTCGAATTTCGGGAGGGAAAAACGAAAGCTTGTGCTGGAATTGTTTGTGAATCGAGGAACGAGGCTAAATCGACGATTTTTGTTGGTCTTCTTAAATTGGTCAAAACGTCGGAATGATTTTTTTTTTATTCTTGGAAAATCTGCACGCGTAGGTGAGGTGATTTTTTTTTTTATGTACGCTGGGAATGTTTCGCGTTTCACTGAGTGCGATTTCCGTTCCGATGGAGTCGGAAAATTGGGGGAGAAAAATGTTGATTGTGAAAAGATTGTTGTACAAGTATTCTCACGAAGATTGATGGATTTTGTTGTTTTTTTTTTAATTTTTTTTTTGTTGTTGAATTTTTGCTGCTGCGGTAAAGGGATAAATAATTCGGGAAAATTTCTTGGTCTTTCGTCGGGCGAAGGGAAAGAGAGATTGGCGGAGAGGATCGAAGTAAGGGTCGCTGCCGAGAGGGGTGGCCGGGATAGAGAATGGCTAACGCGAGGGGCGGCGCGCAACGTTTTCGCTCGTGGAATCGAGAAGACAGAGAGACACACGGACGTAAGCGCGAGAACAAGAGGGAGAGAAATCGACGTGAAGTTAGGGAAACCACCGTCGTCTACTTGCGGCGCGCGAATCTCGGAAAAGCACGACCTTCGCCGAACACGCGTTCCGCCCACGTTAAATTAAATCGCGTGAGTGACGGGGACGCGAACGACGCGAAGCTGAGAAAATCGACAAAAACAAAATTTTCACGAAGATTGTTTGGAAAAAAAACCTTTTTTTTCCTTCGATTCATATATTTATATCAATTATTGTATTTACTTTATTGATTTTACGATCGATAAAAATTAATAAATGGATAAATTAATAAACGGAGAAATTAAAAACTATGAGGCCGCGGTAAAATTCGAGTAAAAGCGCGATAAGAAAATTGATGGGGTGAATTTAATGTACGTATATATTCGCGTGTCTGACACTCGTGGAAGTATCTACTTGGAGGGTGGCGCACGAGCCACGTTGGTGCGCCGCAACGCGCGAGGTGAAACGTTTTCCGGTCGATGGGGGAGCAGCTTCCGGTCGATAGAGGCGCGGCACTCCTTGGACGCCTTACTCGGCTCTCGATTGTCCTCTCTTTCACGATTTTTTCTTTTTTTTTTTTTCTTAATCTATATCCTCTGTTCACTTTATCTTTCTCTCCCTCCGCTCCTCTCTTCGACTCTCTTAAGACCGCACTTTACCCATTGTACCTTTTGGTCGATTGTCGACTTCGACACTTTACCAGAGAGATGCTTTTTTTTTATGGGAAAAAAATTATCTTTATCCTCAATTCAATTTATGGAACTCTCGCGAGATTCTTGGGAAACTCGGTCGGAGTCGCGATCCAGAGCTTTCGCGATGCGTCTGTTGATTCTTCAATATGCTCAAAAATTGAGAAGCTTGCAAGTATTGTTTTCTCATTTTTGTCGGATAAAACTGTTTTTCAAAATTAAAATTAATGTGCAAAATTATTAAAGATTTTTTAAGTGCATAAACGGGTCTATTAAAATTGATTCGCGAAATTGAGGTTACATTAACAGATAATTGTGAGAAAATACACCCAAAAAGGTTGATTTAACCTACCGAGCGTTGATTTCAATTCCAAACAGAATGCTAAATGCACAAAAGCTTCGCTGTTTACAAATTTTTATTGCACGCGAAACAAGCGCATTCGAACCCAAGTCGATCTTTCTCAACGAGGCTTATTTTTACCTTGAAAAAATATAATTAACAGCACTAAAAACGCAATCACAAGCGAAATCGAATTCGAATCCAAGTCGATCTTTCTCACCGAGACTTGTTTTTATTTACCTTGAAAAAAAATTGCCAACAGCACTAAAAATGCAATCACGAAAGACAACAGCACATTTTCGCCACCCGCTCTTGGTCGATCCGGCGCGACGCGCAGAAGCAATATTTTTCAGTTTGTTTGTAGCGAAATCGATACGACACGATCTCAGCGACATTCGTGTCAAGGTTCCGTGACCTTTTGTGGCCCAACCAAGCCGTACAAAAATCAAAACCTCCACAACTTAAACCCCTCCAATCTCAGGTCCAATCTCCGACCTCATCAGAATAAAAAATGAAGAATAAAAATGAACAAAATTAACAATAATCCAGCAAGCATCGCGAACGTCTCTCAAAAGTGATCAGATCTTGGTCCCAAAGCGTCACCTTCGGTTGATTTTTTTTTGGGAACGACGAGGCGACGACGGACAAGTAGAATGGCCCAGTTCGTTGGCATCGTCGAATCGCGCTAACGATATTTTCACCTCTTTCCATCACTCTTTATCCCTTTCTGTTTCTCGCTGTTTGGCCGACCCCACGACACGCCACCGCGAAACCGTCCCGCCCTGAAATATAACCGTGGTCGTTACGTGAATAATGAATCGACCTTGTTACCGAGCGACCGTTAGCGTACCGTGTACGTCGGTGGACCGAATTAGCGCTGGGAATACCGAGCGGGCACACCGGCGTTATTGTACCCCCGAAGTTGCATGCAAACATCCCTCTACCGGAGTTAACTTCAATATCTCTCTGGCCGTTTCGCTCGCAACGCCGCGGCTCCCTCTTCTCCGCCTCGCTTCCGCTCGAATATCCGCCCAACTAATTTTGACGCACTCCGCGAATATTAATACTTACACGGGTCTCGATTAATACCATTTCCAGCCTGGTAACTCCGTTTATCCGAGCGATTCCGCTAGATTTGGGACGAATGACGATAACTTTCTACAATTAAGTTCCGGACTCGCGATTGTCAACGACGGTCCTCGATGCTTGTGGTCGGCAACGGATTGTCGGGAGTTGTTATCATTTTTTTATGCTCGTTATTTTGTACCGGATTATCAATTTTTTTTTTTACGGCAGAAACGATTGGACTTAATGAGAGTGAATTATTTTTTTATGACTGTTCTGAATAAGAATAGCGAGGTTGTTTGGAACTCGGGCAATTTTTGTCAATGACGATCATCGATGCTTGTGATCGTCAACCGATTATCGGGAGTTGTTATCATTTTTTTTTTAATTTTCGTTATTCTGGCCTGGATTTATTTTTTTTATGACAGAAAATACGCTTGGACTTAATGAGAGTAAATCATTTTTTAATTGTTGTTCTGAATAGAGGTAGCGAGGGTTTATTTTTATCGGATTTATTTTTTTATTTTTTTCAAGAGTAATTAATTGTTGCATTTTTTTAATCGCGAAAGAGAAATAGTTTTACGGATTTTGTCACGCATTCTGTCGGAGTGAACTATCTCGGATGTAAAAAAGCGACTCTGCGTGGGAGTGAAATAATGGAATTTATGCAAATGTATGTATATTTTTTTTTTTTTTTTTTTTGCTGTACACCGGTGTCCATTTAGAGGCGCGGACTAGAGCGACAATCTGGCGAGGTCGAAAGGGAGCCATCTCGAGGGCGCACAACTGCGAGCTCACGCAATTATCGGTGGCACGCGACTTCCTTCTTTAACGTCAATGCTCGAACCGACCGCTCGAACGAAAGCGTTTTGCGCGTTATTTTCAACTCTCTCCATAGAAAATAAATCTGTTAACAGTTCCTTTCCATTTGAGAGCAACATTTAAATATCCGGTAGTGAAGCACGGAACGGAAAGCAGTGGAAAAAAATTGATTGCACCGTTTTTTTTAAGTTTTTCCTTGCCAGCCCATTTTTTGTATATCTTTTGCAGTTTCACTCCAAAAATTCCGAAAAAATCTGACGAAAAGTAACGCAACCCCAAAAACGCTTTTACCAAAAATTTAATTTAAAAAAGTTGCAACACCGGTTTAAACATTTTTCAACTGACTTTTTCAAAAGTTTGAATATATCAAAATTTTTCAAGTTTGAATTTATCCAAATGTTTCAAAAGTCTGAACTAATCCAAATTTTTCAAAAGTCTGAACTTATCCAAATGTTTCAAAAGTCTGAACTTATCCAAATTTTTCAAAAGTCTGAACTTATCCAAATTTTTCACAAGTCTGAACTTATCTAAATGTTTCAAAAGTCGGAACTTATCAAATATTTTTCAAAGTTTTCATTTATCCAAATGTTCCAAAAGTGCAATTTTTCACGTCAACATGTCGATGCAAAAAAGTGTCTTTCAGCGCAGAAGAACCATTTTTTTGCCCAATATAGGGACGTGCCCATTAAAGGGTTAATTCGAAAGGTTCGATTCGTAGCTCAAACGACGAAAGAAAAAAAAACGAGAAAAAAGGACCGGAAGTTAAGGAATAATGAGAAATTGAGAGAAACGGAGAGAGCAGCGTATGAAGATGAAATACGGAGCGTTCTGTGTAAGGGAAAGAATTGATTAGCCTTGGATCAACGGGCGCGGCGCGTCTGGCTTGTGAGAGAAACGATCCGAGAGAGCGGAGTTGGTTCAGCGAGGGTGGTTCGGAGGGTAGCCCGGAGGATCGCAACGGGAAGGGGGGGGGGGGTGGAAGAAGCAACCCTTGTCGAGCGAAGGAGGGGGTGGGGGAAGAGAGAGTCAGTGTGTGTCATAGAGGGCACCGCCGTCAGGGGGCAGCACGTTCCGGAAGAGCGAATTCCCCTCCCTCCCCCTTCCCCCTCCACCCTTCCGGCTTCATCCCCGTCGGCCGGCGAGAGAGCAACAGAAAGCGTCAATAGTGCCGAAGCAGCTTGTTTATCCGGCGATACGGCAAAGTGATAAATTAAAAAAAAACAGAACACAAAAAACAACACGAAAAAGAAAAACTGAAAAAATGTCCAATCACGATACGATAAATATGGATTAATTCAACAAAAAAAATGAATATTAATAAAAAATAAATGAAAAATGAAGATTGTGTGATAATTTATTTGACGATAAGATACGGAAGCAACGAATTGATATTTCGATGAGAAGTGTTGTTATATAAAGAAACAAAAATATAAATAACATAAGAAACAACGATTGAGTTTAGCGAGAAAGGGCCGCATACGAGAACGTGAGAGTCAATAAATTTGTTGTGTAGAAAGCAACACCTTAGATGTCGTAGAGAGTAGTGTGATTATTTTTATAAATGTATATATATATATATATCTATATGTATATGTATATATATATAATATTTGGAAGATCGTTGAGTGTTAATATCTTTTACGGTGTGTAGATGAATCCTAGCCACTCTATTTTTTTTTTGTTTATAATTGTACTACCATCAATAATATCGATGTAAAATGTCACCATAATCTTGAAAAGTTCTTATTTGAATTTATTTTTTTCACCTATGACACACTCTTTAATCGTAGATAAAACCGATTGGTCAATTACCCACGATTAGAAACGCTATGTATGTTTGATATTGTACACGTTAGATTAAAAAATGAAAATCACTGAATATGTAGAGTAATTGATTGTAGCTGTTTAGCGGTTTATCTAGAACGGGAATATCTTTTTTCCGAAAACGGTAAATTTTGAGGGTTTTTTTATTTCGTTACCCACATGGAAAGCAAAAAGTATAATGTGGAATGTATCTAAAAATATATCCGTGACATACGAGAAATATATTTTCGACAAAAAAATGTCACATTACTGATATATTTTGCAATATATCTCTGCAAATATTTAGCAATTTATAGCGCCCAATTTATTAATCATGTGATATATTTTCGTCGAGAAAATTTCACATTATCGACATATTTTGCAATATATTTATGCAAATATGTAGCAATTTATAACGCCCAATATATTAATGATCTAAAAGCGTCTTGATACATTTTTTTTTTGCATATATTTCATTTCCGTAGGGCAAAAATCTGTGTTGGAAGGAAAAATTTCCCGTTGAAGGGAGATTCAATTTCGTCGAGAATCTCTTTTTTTCGCGAAAGATGAAAAAGTTTGTACTCTCCTAAATCCCAGGGCTGCAAGCCGGAGGCATGTCTACTGACGAAGGATGCCGAACTCTGTCGGGGGAACATTTATTCATTTCAATTTCCCGCAACATTAGTTTTAATTAAGAAAACCTCGGCGAATAAACTCTCGAGTCTCGTCCGGCGCTTTGTATGGAAATAACGAGTCACGTCTCCAAAGCCTTCCCCGCTTCTTCGCGCACGTAAATGCGGAGAAAGAGGGAGAGAGAAAAAAAGCGAACTTAAAAACTGAAAGAAACACTCTGAGAGTTGCCCGACTTGAGGATGTATGGCTCGCGCGACATCACATTTTATGAAGCTTCGCGTGCTTGAACTAAACATTTTTTTTTGGTATACTAATGAGGGACGAATTTTTAACCAAATACTCCCAATAGGGACCTACATTTTTTTTTTCAATGTAATTTAGTCCAATTTTCGTCAAAAAAGACTCAACAATTATGAAGAAGTGTGGCACAAAATTCTGCATCGCTTTAAAGATTTTTTTACATTAATAATTAAATGCTGAATTATAACTGTAAAAACTGTTTCGTCATTTACCATTAGAGTCCGAAGCCTCTTTTCAAATAGTCCAATTTTCGTCTAAAAAGGCTCAACAATTACGAAGAAGTGCAGCACAAAAATGATTGCTGAATTATGACAGTAAAAATTTTAGTTTTGTCATTTGCCATTCAAGTCCAAAGCCTCTTTTCAAATAGTCATTTCGCCAAAGTGACGAATAATATCCGATGTAAAAATCCGCGACGTAATCTAAGACAATATAATCAGCATCAAAAATCAAAGACAAAAAATGATGGAATCCATTTTCAAAAAATGATTTAATAAATGATCTAAAAATCAAAGATAAAACACCGTTTACCGTTGCAAAGTAGCGTCGATAAATCTTAAGTTCTTTCACTCGCCCGCTTCGAGAAGTCCCTTTCGAAAAATACAAAAAAATTGACGTATGGCAGAGCGTTTATCTATTAAATTTCTCTGCCTTGAGGGGATAAAGCTTGACTGTGAAAGACGTCGGCGGGAGTCGAAGTGCGGAGAGCGTTTCTATTATCAATAGAGAACCTTCGGATGTCACGCGAAGCCCGGAATGCTCGCGCGAGGCGGCGAAGAAATACGAGAAGGCTTTTCCCCGCCGGGACGCGAACGGGATTATTGTCGCGAAATTGGATCCGCAAGCTCGGGATAGGTAGTTTCTGCTAGGCTCGAGCTCGCGCTCCTCCACTTTGTCCAATTTCACGGTGAGCGTCGAAACTGTTACCGCCGGCACGGCGAAGCGACGACAAACGGAGTTCGGCGGCATCTCGACTATGCGTTTGTCCCAAAGTGGAAAAAGCTCGAGGGCGCTGTGTAGGTCAGACGGGAGCTTGTCGGGGCGGCCCCGTAGATCGCCACTGGCAGCGGCTCTCTCGACACTCGGAGAGTGTAAAAGGGACAAAAGAAGGAGACGGATAAGGACGAGAAAAAAAAACGGAATCGAGTAACTCGAGCGAGCCGGTGCAAAGCAAAAAAGAGGCGAAACGAAGCGATAAATCTTCAATTCGCTTCGGAATTTTCCAACGCGTCGATGGGCAACGGGTAAAGGAAAAAAACTCGAGAGACGCTCGGTACACTGGGAAAAAATTGGATAGTAAAAGCAACAATACTGAATTTTTTTACCAAAAAAAAAAATCATTGTTGCAACCATAATTATAGTTATAGGTGTTATAGGTATTATAGATAATATAGGTATTATAGTTTGACCAATTGAATTTATATAATCAGAAACTGTCTATGTAGACCTTCCCTGACTATTCGTCACAGTAGGAAAAACGACCCGTTTTCTCAGTGTAACCGACCTTGGCTTCCTCCTGGCGGAAGCCACGGCGTGACTTTAATTTTGAAAATGAGGAAGCAAAAATTAAAATTAAAATTGCGCGCACATCCGGACGCGAATCAAGAATCGCGTTTCCCGAAATTTCAGACCAGCCCAAGTACTCCGAAAAATGTCAAATATTTTTTATCATCACAAAAACACGACTCTCTGTCTATGAGAAAGTAAAAAAAGCTGACCTCTAAAAACAGTAAAAAAAAAAAAAAAAAAACCCCGAATAGTCCAGATGGTTTTTTTCATCGATTCGATACACGTCGAAGGAACGAATCGAGCAGATTTCACTTCGACGCGAGCGGTAGAGACAATTTCATTTATTTCATCTCCGTCCCGAGGGCAATTTGCGAATAGTCACGTATAATATTGTATCTGTCCAACTGTTCTATTCTCTTTAGACATCGCCACAAAAAAAAAAAAAAAAAAAAAAAAAAAAAAAAACAAATTGCTGTCGCTATTTCAGTGTTTAATACATATTTTTTTTCGTGCTCGATATCACGTCACGTGTATCGCGTTCTCTTGCACTCCGTCGTTAATTCTTTTTTTTCTCTGACTCTCTCTCCCTCCCCGCATCGTCATCTTTTTCTCTCGCCGTCTCGTTCTCTCTCTTTATCTTCATCCCGCGTGCTGGGAGAGCGGCGGCGGCAACAGCGGCCGAAGCCACGTTATTGGATCAATACAACGGGTCTCCAATTAATCCGCGGGGGGTCCCACCCTCGACAGATGGCCAACGGAAAACACCATACTCCCTTTCCACCCCCCCCCCCCCCCTCGTACCGCTCCCTCCTCGTATATTATCCGTACGCACGAGACCCGTATGAATCCACGGAGGGGCACGGGTCACACCCAAATACCATCTACATTCACAGTTATGTACCATTCGATGTATCGGGCGCTGAGAAACAGAAGGGCGCAGCCCGGCGCACTAAAGCGTACGGGTCGCGCCCTTCTGTTTCTCAGCCGTGGAGGTGGAACAAAAATGCTTTCATAAAATACGCGAAATAATGAGTATTATTATTATTTTTTTTTACCTTGGTCTTTCGTGTCGCGATGGAATGTAAAATAAATGTGGAAAAATTTACATTACGGTATGTGAAGTTTTTATGGAAATTAAAACTGATGGATTACATTTTTTTTTTCATGTATCGAGCGTTGAGAAACAGAGGGGCGCAGCGCCAGAGTTAAAGCGTGCGGGTCGCGCCCTTCTGCTTCTCAGCAGCCGACACGGTAAAATTGCTTTCATAAAATATACGAAATAATAAGAATTATAATTTTTTTTTTACATTGGTTTTTCGTGCCGCGATGGAATCTAAAAGAAAGGTGGACAAATTTACATTACGGTATGTGAAGTTTTTATGTAAATGAAAACTGATGGATAATATTTTTGATAGTTTATAAGAAAATTGCCCCAGCGAAGAGTCTACAGATTTAGTCAGGTTTCCGACAATCAGCGCGATTCGTTCCCAAGACGCGCGTCCGACCGGACACGCACTCTTACTACTTCCACTGCCGAGGCGCGCCTCGCTCGAACTTTTTGCCTAGCGTTAAATAATTTTTATTCATTTGTTTACTTATTCGGTTTTACGCACTTTGGCAATTTACCGGTCGGTAAAGAATTTATCATCCAAAAGATAACTGTGGCGCGCACCAACATCGCATATCAAAATACAATTGTTGATTATTATTTATTGTCAATAGTTATTTAAATTTATTGACGATTATTAATTGTCAATAATTATCTTAATATATTGACAACTATTAATTGTCAATAATTATGTTAATTTATTGACGATTATTAATTGTCATTAATTATGTTAATATACTGACGATTATTAATTTTCGTCCATTAAAAAAAAAAAAAACTCTTGTCTTTTAAATTTTTATAAAAAAAAAATATCAGGCCTAAAAATGTATCTAGTGGGAGCGCGTAACGAGTCTTCGAACTTGTCGAGCTCCATATGGAGACACTTGTTCTCGTTCTTTGCTCACAATCGGTTATTTCTTTTTTTTTATTCTCCGAGATTCGCTTCCTCGATCCCCATTCCAACTTATCGGCACGAATCTCTGTAGCTCTCACTCCGCCGTTCCATTGTTCGTTTCGAAGTCGGTGAAGAGTTGAAGATGGAGAGGATGCGGATGAAGAGGCCGAAAGACGGGAAGGGGAAGGCGATTACAGACTCCCGACGATTCCCTCAACCAATCTTGTTCTGCTTGCGTAGACACGAAAAGAGATTCTCGATCATTTCCCGACCCGGCAACAATGCCCTCGTCGACGTCGATTAAGGATAGCCGCGTCCGCTCGTGCAACAGCCTGGCTCTTCCGCTTTGCCTCATTCTCTCCATCCACCTTGCTCTCAACACGGTCGCATGGATAACAGAAAAACTTTCTTTTTTTTTCACTCGGAACGATAATTTATCAGCCAACCGCGAACTTTTCTCTTATTGGCCATTGAATGTCCCTACAGAGAGCTCGGTATGTGTAGGCGGGGGTAAAATGGAACCCCGTATGTGTATATGTTTAATACTTGGCGATTATTAGAGATGCAAGTTTTTTTTTGTACCACGAAAAATTGAACGTGACGGTCCGTTTTGCCCCGCCAATTTTTCTTTTTCACTCGGAACGATAATTTATCATCCAACCGCGAACTTTTCTCTTATTGGCCATTGAATGTCCCTACAGAGAGCTCGGTATGTGTGTGGGGGAGGCGGGGGTAAAATGGAACCCCGTATGTGTATATGTTTAATACTTGGCGATTATTAGAGATGCAAATTTTTTTTTGTACCACGAAAAATTGAACGTGACGGTCCGTTTTGCCCCGCCAATTTTTCTTTTTCACTCGGAATGATAATTTATCATCCAACTGCAAACTTTTCTCTTATTGGCCATTGAATATCCCTACAGAGAGCTCTGTATGTGTGTGGGGGAGGCGGGGGTAAAATGGAACCCCGTATGTGTATATGTTTAATACTTGGCGATTATTAGAGATGCAAATTTTTTTTTGTACCACGAAAAATTGAACGTGACGGTCCGTTTTGCCCCGCCAATTTTTCTTTTTCACTCGGAATGATAATTTATCATCCAACTGCAAACTTTTCTCTTATTGGCCATTGAATGTCCCTACACAGAGCTCGGTATGTGTGTGGGGGAGGCGGGGGTAAAATGGAACCCACGTGGCAAAACACCCTATGTATATATGTTTAATTATTGACGATTATTACAAATGCAACTTTTTTGTGTGCCACGAAAAATTTAACCAATCGGTCAATTTTGCCTCATTAATTTTCTTTTCTTTTTTTGTACACTCGGAACTATAATTATATGTTCAAAATAATTGAGCACTATTAGAGATGCAACTTTTCTATGTACCACAAAAAAAAAAAAAAAATAACGCAACGGTCCGTTTTGCCCCGCTGTCCACTACACACGTATGTTGCTCGTTAAAGCTGTTTGCACTAGTCGTACAACTCGCATTAATTGGAGAGTCTGTTAGAGAGGCAATTAATCGTCGGTGTTACGGAACCGAGTGCCAATAAATGTTTGGTCGGAATTGTTAGCTGGTAAGAATTGCACAGTATAAAGGAGAAATAAATAAAAATGTACTACAAACATTTTCTTGTGTCGAGAGCTTGCGATAGTAGAGACTTATCGACGGACGGTCGACTAGGATTTTCTTGATAACGAAAGAAAAAAAAATCCCTCTTTCACCCACGAGCGATAAAGATCGATGGGAAGGAAACGAGGGCGGAAGCTCCGGGCTCGACGGTCGCAAACCGGGGAGTTAGCCTAACTGCGGTACACAACGAAAGCTCCGCTCCGCGGTCGGTAACGCAGAGAATCGGAGCTTAACGCCCAATATCACAAAATGAGGAAAATCTACCTTACCGACGCACGGTAATTTACCGACCGCCAAAAGTTCCCGAACGGCGGAGAAGCCTCGGTCAGTCCTTCGGTCGGCTGGGCGCGTACGATGTCGCATGATCGTGGGAGTAAACCCTATTCGGTATGTTCTCGGGTCGCTTTCCTCCTAACCAAGCTTCACGGCTTTGCGGTTCGTTTCGTTGGCCACGTTCGTTAAACCAGCCTAGTTTCGAAATTCACCCACTCAGCTCTCCACACCGATTTCTGGCGTTAGCAACCTCGGCGGCCGGAAATCAAAGCTTCCGATCTACCCTCTTCGTTTCGGTGCATATATGTATATATATATGTATATGTGTATATGCCTATGTATATGTTATGTACATAGAACCGAACTAACCGTGTAGCGTCCCGACCGCCATTTATCGACCAACCGGTATTATTCGAAATTGCTTGCACAATTCCTGCATTTCCATGCCTCGCACCCAATCCGGTGGTCTTCTCGTGCAGAACCTCGCTATTCTCTGGCCCTCTTCGATTCCAGACGGACCGCGAGTTATGAAACTATCGCAGTTCTCTTGACGAACGAGCTAACAAGTTTCCATAAAATTTTAATTTTGTTCAACGAGAACTTATTTATTTATTATAAATTTGCGGAGGCGCAACGCTCGAACGATTTGAATAACGAGTTGAGGTGCTAAAAAAAAATCTGGAAAAATTCACAGACGTACCTTGAAGTGTCGTTTTTTTTTATAAGGCGGAAAAAATGTATAAGATCCGTGTAGTTTTTATGATTAAAAAAAGGCTTGGTCGTTTGCGGTCGGCAAAAATTTCTCGGTACTTGAATGGTCGTTTGTAGATTTCGAAATGAATTTCATGATTCTAAATTTGTGATTTATCAATCGGCTTTTAATCATGCGCGGCTGATCGACGGCGCGCGAGGTAATACCGAGAATTCGTTGAGACTATTTAATGATCGTTTGCCGATTTTTCCATTTGTTTGTGGTATTTTTTTTCTGTTTTGCGGAGAAATTTATTATTTTCATTGTTTATCATTTACAAAACATTCCGGAGCGAGCTGATGCTGTTTTACTTTAGAAATTTATTTTAGAAGCTACAAATCTATCTAATCTTTTTACAAACCTTCGTGATTTTTTTTTGTTTTTTGTTTTCGTTAAACAATCGCACGTTTTCGTGCGTCGGCATCTGAAATATTTTTATCTACAAGATATTACTGACGATATGTCTCTGGCAGTAACAAGGTGACTCAAAAAAAAAAAAACGTATCTCACTTCTATACGAAAAATTTGGGTCTAATTAATTAGAAAAAGTCTACTTCGTGTATTAAAAAAATCGATGCTTTCTTTTCTCACTTCTTAATATAAAGGAGAAAAAAAAGAAACAACTCTTAGGATCTTTATAGTCTCTATACGATTACACGTATCATATATAATATAATCAATAATAAAAATTGGGTGGGATTAAGACAGACTGAACGACGAGATAGTCTTTTACCTTTACAGAATAAAACTATTACCGTTAAAAATCGCGTTATGCGCAACTATTTACGGGAAAAGTAATGAGTAAAAAAAAATTATTATTATAATGAAAAATAAATAAATAAATTCATCTTATGATTATAGTAGCTATAGAAGTAGTAGCAGTGGTAGTAGTAGTAGTAAATATACTGAGACTGTGACTACCTGGTGGACATATAAATATTTATAATAAACCGATCAAACAATTTTTTTATAAATTTACTCTGGTCAACGGGTTGATATTTAAATTACGAAATACTCAAACCTTCACATAATAAAGTGCGTGGCTTTCCCCTCCACTCTCAAATAATTTATATACATACGCATATATATTTATATATATATGTATAATTATTATTTTTTTCAACTATCTCGAGACTACAGGTGTAGTTATTTTATATAAATTTTGTCACTCATGCGAATCGATAATTGAAACGTTTGAGTCTTGCCTGGTGGGTCGTAGGGTCACCCGTCGACTCCATATCGTTGTCGTTCTCCTATCGCGTCCACCAACACCATCTCACCGGCAAACTTTTAAGGGCCGATGCTTTTTTCTCTCTCCCAAATAAATGACGCAGTCCCTCTCCCAACCGTTCGATGATCGCGTTCGTATCTATATATTTATAAATTCATTATAGATATATGTGAGCTTGTTTTTTTAAATTTTTTTCTTTAAATTTCATTCTCAAGTGCTACGATCAAAAGTCATTCATTAGTTACTGTGTGAGGAATTGTTGCAATGTTTACTTATCTAAATACCAATTTATTAAATCTCGCCGGACTGAGCTCTGAATCGTCCGTCTACATTCTTTTTTTTTAAATCTATACAGTACCAACTTTGGATTGTGGTATAGGCTAAGTCTGTAGGGCGGGGTTTTTGTGAAGACCCGAATTTAGTGTAAGCATCCTACGAACTTGAGTTTTTTAATTACAAAAAATAAATTATGTTGGGACGGTGAAAGATTATGGATGACTTAGATGTTTTATTTTTCGTTTGGTCTAAGTGGACAATTGCCTGGGATAAAAAAATGATATTTGAAAAAATCGTCGATGTATTTTGAGTAGATAGGGTAAAAGTGGTGAATATGGACTACTGAGTTTTGGTCGGTGTAACCGACTCGTAGAGATAAATCTCACTCCGGTGGAAGAAATAGATATTGAAAAATACCCTTAATAAAAACCCGGCAATGAAATATTTGTAGGTTTTTTTTTTTTGCAGGCGTAGCGAGCTGTTCCAACTACCCCGATTTTTTCGCACACTGCAATATTACCTATACAAGTAACCGGACCAAATTTTGAATTAAAAAAAATCTGCATCACTGTCAATTTACTGGTCCATTTTACAGCCTCGGCCCATATTTATCACATTCCCCCTGAATTACAAATTGTCAATTTCGCGGGTTCGTCGTATCCAAAAACATTTCAGACTATTCAAAACGGTCGGTAACAAAAACTGTAATTTATTTTTCTCAAGGTTGCTAAACCTTTCTCGGAAATCGAAAATTCTTAGCGGGTGCGAGACTCAAAAACAGAGTTGCTAAGAATTTGAATTTGTCAAAAAGATTTTAAACCCCAAAAAAAAGTGGATTACAGTTTTTGTTACCGACTGAGTCTGCATCACTTCGCCTTAAGGCTGACATTCCTGTTTTTCGCGTAATTTGTTTACCATTCGATTGCGAACTTGCCCTACAGTGTGTTATCGACTCGTCCTTCGAGCACGAATTCAGATAATTCTGATATACAGGCAATACACGTTCCAGCTCACGAGGAATCCTGAATATTAACGTATCCCCGTTTCTATTGGAAACTGAGAAGGAACGGATAGAGAGAAGACACGAGAGAAGGTCACGTGACCTCCTGCGTTATCACTTTGAGCTTGCCATGTCAGTGATGGGGTAGAACGGGGTAAAACGAAACCCGGGGCAAGACGGACCGCCATTTGAGATGAGACGTTTTTTCTTCTTTACATCCGACGAGTAATTTGTAAAGACATTCCGTTCTGGTGTTGGGTTCCGTTTTGCTCCTCTCTCGCCTACAGGCTGAGCTAAAACGTCCAGTAAATGACAAATGAAAAGCGTCCGAGCGTTCGCGCATAATATGCAATTTATTGCTTGAACCTTTGACGCATACATTTTTTTTTTTTTTTTTGCCACGAGTGAAGTTTCAAATACATCGGGTGATTGCGCATTTTCTTCTGAATTCAAAGCGGTGTGTCACCTCTAAGGTGTATCACAGAGGTGTGATTCACCGTTCTTCAAAGGGTTAATATGCTATTTGTTACATAATATGCAATGTATTGCATATTATGCAACTTATTGCATAATATGCAATTTATTGCTTAACCCTTTGACGTATACATTTTTTTTGCCACGAATGAAGTTTCAAATACATCGGGTGATTATGCATTTTCTTTTGAATTCAAAGAGGTGTCTCATCGCTAAGGTGTATCACGGGGGTGTGATACGACGTGCTTCAAACAATTAATATGCCATTTATTGCATAATATGCAACTTATTGCATAATACGCGACTTTTGCATAATACGCAACTTATTGCATAATACGCAACTTTTGCATTATACGCAACTTATTGCAATTTATCGCATAATATGCAACTTATTGCATAATACGCGACTTTTGCATAATACGCAACTTATTGCATAATACGCAACTTTTGCATTATACGCAACTTATTGCATAATATGCAACTTATTGCAATTTATCGCATAATACGCAACTTTTGCATTATACGCAACTTATTGCATAATATGCAACTTATTGCAATTTATCGCATAATATGCAACTTATTGCGTACATTGCAACTTATTGCGTACATTGCAACTTATTGCGTACATTGCAACTTATTGCGTACATTGCAACTTATTGCATAATATGCAACTTATTGCGTACATTGCAACTTATTGCATAATATGCAACTTATTGCATAATATGCAACTTATTGCATAATATGCAACTTATTGCGTACATTGCAATTTATTGCATATTATGGAATTTATTGCATATTATGGAATTTATTGCATATTACGAAATTGAATGTACAACTATGCAATATCGGAAAGTAGAAACTCCGGGTACTCGAGTACGTTCGAAAATCTCGATTCGAACTATATTAATAAAGAGGCGAGGCGCGCGCGCGCCTAACGGAATATCCGAGCAGATATTAGCGCACCCTTTCCCACAATGGTTCCCTATCGATATTCTGATAGAAATATTCAAGCAGCGCAACCGGCGCGCGATGTCTGCCCAATCAGGAATCTCGTGGATATTTGCCGAGTTGAGAGAATCTTACGAATGTTCGGAGCATGACTTATCGCGTCGATCTGGAGTTTCCACGGGTGCCCGCGCTGGCTCATCGCGACTATCGGAGTTCCTCGACGGTTATATGTTTCTCTCTTTTTTTTTCATCTCCGAGCTGTTTAATCCCATGGGCAATGGGGCTGATCCGCACGATCGTGACTCGACCCACGCTAGATCGAACGTGTCAATCGCAAGTTTCTTTCTAGCTGCAAGTGCCCTCCCAGAATCCCTCGAGAAACCTGCTAAAGAAATCCTCTCGCGGTTGCCCTTGACACGTAACTTTGCATTAAAAAATACGCCATTTCTTTTCCTACGTTTTTCTTCCTCCTGGAAAAAGTTAGATTCAAAGAAAAACAATATTTTCATAATTTCCGTGTCAGTGTAGGGTAAAAGTGGTGAATATGGCCCACCCTGATTACCAAGCGGATCAATAACGCGCAAATCGTTATCACTACTTTGGTCCCACTTTAAGTAAACCAAAATATCGCAATTTTGAAATTTTACAAATAATCAAATTATACAAATTTAATAAAATATAATTCTGCGCCTCGTTTAACTTTTTTTTATCTATCTGCAATGGTACGAAATGTCACGTGTCTGGAATATCCCACCGCGATTAGCAAGCGAATGAACTACTTTGGTCCCACTATAAAACGTCCAAAATATCGGAATTATGAAATTCCATAATTTTACCCAAAAAAAATAATGACAAGAATTTAATTTAAAAAAATCAAATTTGCCCCAAATTTTTTTAACAATGTTTTTTTTCTCTATCTGCAATGGCTCAGAATGTCACGTGTTTGGGATATCCGACCCTAATTCCGCCGATTGCGAAACCGTCGAACTTTCAGACGCAAAGATTTTTTTTCCCCCTAATCAAACACACGCTCGCGTGCGCGATGCAATTAAATTTTTGCAAACGAACACGATGGGATCTGCGATGCGACGTGGTTGTTCCAAAGATACTTCCCACCCTCCAGCGAACTCCGATAGCGACTTTGAGCGAAGTCTATTATCTATCACGGAGTTTCGAGACAATGCGCGCCGCGAGCGCGAGAACAGAATAGAAAGGGTGTACTCGAAACTCCACCAAGCCCGCGGGTCTTCCCGTCGTTCCATTTTCGCGGTATACTACTACTGCGCGTCGAAGTCGTACCACACAACCGGCATCGCCAGCAACGTCGGGGAATCTAATCGATAATCGGGGAGAGAAACCAGCGAGCGAGCGAGAGAAAGAGAGCAGCCCATCTCCGCTGACTCTCCATGCAGAACGATGCAATGTTACTTCTCCCGCGGATCAATACACGTATTTTGTTGGTGTTTCTTTTTTTTTTTCGTGCCAGGTTGTTTCGCCGTTTGGCTCAGGTATTCCCTCCGTTTCACACGAAACAGCCACGATAAGCCAAAAAAAATAATAATTAAAAAAAAATGGAAAAGTAGCCCGAGGCTATCGAGGAAAAAATAACTGGAACGCGTCGCGGACAGTGGAATAACGAAAGTAGCGAGGAGCGAAATTCTCGCCTTTCCCGCCTCTACGGACTCGATCGGTAACGAAAACTGCAATCGATTTCGTTAAGGTAGAAAAATCTGAAA
Source organism: Ichneumon xanthorius (assembly GCA_917499995.1). Lineage (NCBI taxonomy): Eukaryota > Metazoa > Arthropoda > Insecta > Hymenoptera > Ichneumonidae > Ichneumon > Ichneumon xanthorius. The sequence goes on from OU824201.1 coordinate 14,623,841, forward strand.
ATCTGAAAAAATTCATACGTATTCAGAAAAGTGAGCGAAGTTTTTTTTTCATAAAAAGAAAGTTAGGTTTCTCGGAGATTTGTTGAGGCATTTTATTTTTCATCGATTTGTTAATAACATTTTGGAATTATTATTATGCAAAATCAATCTTTTCAGCAGCTTTAATATACTTGATTTTTTTCAGATTTTCGTACCACCCAGAAGTGTTTCCAATTCAGTCTCATTTCTCTGAAACTTATGCAAAGTGAACACTTTACGCAAGGACTACCTTAAAGACTCTTCTTGCAGAACGATGCAATGTTACTTCTCCCGCGGATCAATACACGTATTTTGTTGGTGTTTCTTTTTTTTTTCGTGCCAGGTTGTTTCGCCGTTTGGCTCGGGTATTCCCTCCGTTTCACACGAAACAGTCACGATAAGCCAAAAAAAATAATAATTAAAAAAAAATGGAAAAGTAGCTCGAGGCTATCGAGGAAAAAATAACTGGAACGAGTCGCGAACAGTGGAATAACGAAAGTAGCGAGGAGCGAAATTCTCGCCTTTCCCGCCTCTACGGACTCGATCGGTAACGAAAACTGTAATCTATTTCGTTAAGGTAGAAAAATCTGAAAATCTGAAAACCAAAATCTGAAAAAATTCATACGTATTCAGAAAAGTGAGCGAAGTTTTTTTTTCATAAAAAAAAAGTTAGGTTTCTCGGAGATTTGTTGAGCAATTTTATTTTTCAGCGATTTGTTAATAACATTTTGGAATTATTATTATGCAAAATCAATCTTTTCAGCAGCTTTAATATACTTGATTTTTTTCAGATTTTCGTACCACCCAGAAGTGTTTCCAATTCAGTCTCATTTCTCTGAAACTTATGCAAAGTGAACACTTTACGCAAGGACTACCTTAAAGACTCTTCTTGCAGAACGATGCAATGTTACTTCTCCCGCGGATCAATACACGTATTTTGTTAGTTTTTTTTTCGTGCCGGGTTGTTTCGCTGTTTGGCTCGGGCATTCCCTCCGTTTCGTACGAAACAATCACGGCAAGCCAAAAAAAAAAAAAAAAAAAATAATTGGGGAAAAAAATGGAAAAATAGCTCGAGGCTATCGAGGAAAAAAGAACTGGAACGAGTCGCGGGCAGTGGAGTAACAAAAGTAGCAAGATAGATACGTGCGTCATCGAGTAATTAAGACGATGCAAAATTCTCGCCTTTCCGGCCTTTTCGGACTCGGTCGATAACGAAAACTGTAATCGACTTCCTTCCAGGACGCCAAAGGACTCGAAGGGTCTAAAAGATATGAAATTATGCGCGTGTGAATTTCCCATCCTTTAAGAATTTTCCTTCGGCCGGATTCGGTCGGTAACTGTGATAAAAGTCTGTTACAGTTTTTAATACCGACCGTGGTAATTCATTTCGCAATTTTTTTTTTTTGTACGAAATATTGACAATTTCGGAGAAAATGAATAAAAATATAAAATAAAAATACAGATTTGTTACCGACTGAGCGCGGATTGGACGGTGGGTTTTTTTTTTCATCGCGTCAATCCTCTTCGCCCCGCAATCGTCGCAATGCAAATAAACAAAAAAATTCACCATTTTCGACAGTCACGCTCATAGGTAAATATTCATTAAAAAATTTAATTATCTCAACGAAACAATGAATATCGAGGCGGTAACAACGATTGCGATATCGTAATCGTGGCCAATAAAATTCACGAACCATATTATGAAACGGTTACAGAAACAACGTAGCCGGTTAGATTGATTAGTTGCGATTAAATCCTAAAGAATCGTACTTGGATATCTACGCTAGATTAATTCAACGAGGGCCACTACAGCCGTCACGTGTATACGCGAATTTACCGTTACAGTGCTCGAGTTCCATACTGGGTTTTACATAGCTTCGCATGCTGCGCACTCCGAGCGATTAAATCGCGATTAAATCGCTCTTGATTAATCGGCGCTCCAATTGAAAGGAACTTTGTCAAAAGTTGTTACCAGAGAAAATTATGCTACACGAAACGAAAAACTTGCGAAAGCTTATTACATTAATTACAATGTCCCACGGACGAAGATAATCCTTGCAATATATTTTATTTCAATGGAATAAAATCATATAATAATTTTACAATTTTTTATATACACATATATATATAAAATTGTAAAAAATTTTTATTTAATGATTCGAAAGTTTCTAACTAATGGAGGGTAAAGAAAAGCCTCGTATAAATTCACACAATGTAGACTTGTCGAGTAATTCGTCGAAACTAGTCCAAATTCTATGTGTCCCGAGAGAACACGCATATACATGTACGGTACGTAAGCCGGAAATCATTACAGCGTACGCACACACCCACATACGCCACTCGTTTGTTATACCTTCGTTCAATTCATCATTAATTTTATCCAACATTATTATAAGAGACGTGTAATTACGACACGACAAAAGAACGAGTGGATGGGAGAGATATTATAACTGGGTATAATTGGAGATGAAACTCAATTAGGGCTAAATATTATAATGATGATAATAATAATAATAATAATAATATCGAGAGAGGATTTATGTCGGTATTGGTAAGTAAGAAAATAATGAGAGGGTTAATGCTCAATATCGGAGCGATCAATTGTTTAACAACCGAACATTCTTTTCCGTTTAAAAAAACATTATTTTTCTCAACTACTCGATGCTTTTCTGTACGAAAATACGTGAAAAATTTCGCTTTTAAAAAATAAAGTTTACAAGTGTAAACGCTAAAGCAAAAAAAAATTTAGTGAAATTCTGGATAAAAAACTTTCTCTAGGATGCATTGCTGTTTGTCAATTTTTTTATTCCGATTTTTTTTCGATCAAAATTGAACACTTTTTTTCATTGCCGTTCCATCAAAGTGTAAAATATGCTACGTTGATGACTAAAGTGTTAAATACAGTCTAAGAGAGAGAAAAAATATGCCGAGTAATTATTACGCGATACGGAAAAAAATAGAGGGATATTGATAATGATTGGAAGCTCAACAATGACAAAAAGGACACAGTATTTAAACAAAGCTTCCTCTATGAGGAAGCAAAACAAAAACATTTATCGAAGAAATGGAGATAGGAAAAAAATGCAAGAGCGAAGAATAAACGGACTTGAACGGTAAAACGAATAAAATATGCTAGGGAAAAACGACAAAGGTAAACATTTTCTAGTCCGATAATTCGAATTATCATGTATGGAGTCTCCCTTTATTTCGATCCACAAATAAATACTCATCGTTAATGCCTACGTATTACGGATAGAGAAGTGGTGTAGAATATACATTTAAGTTTACAGCTGGTTAAGCCCGTTCCCAATGACAAATACTCCAAATCGTCACATTACTTCATTTCATTTATTTTCCACCAATTCTGCGAGTGTATATCGTGGTGTGTTTACCTGGACTGAACTGGATTCACGAAACCCACTCGGCGTTGGCACGGCTGACGATATTCTCTCAGAGCTCACAATCTAAAATTCCCGTTACAATTCTGCGTTCGATCGCGCTCGCGGTTACGAGCAATTTCTTTCTCTCATTTATATTTACGTTACTATTTTTTTTTTTTTTATATTGTTATAATTTTTTTTCACAACCGTATCCACTTTCCCCTCTCTCGGCATATCGCGCCTCTCATATAAATTCAAAATATTGGCAATTTCTCAAAAATATTAGTTCCCGCCTTCGGTTCGCGTTCCAATTCGACTTTTTCTGCTCGGAACAATTTTATGAAGAAGAAAAAATTAAAATATCGCGTTACTACGTCGATTATCTCGAATTCTCTGTTTCTCGAATGCCGAGATGGGGAAAAACTGTATAAACAGGACGAGAGTTGAGCAAAAAAGGGCTACTGGTTCGGTGTAGTTGAAATACAGAAAACAAAAACATAAATAAAAAAAAACTTGGCACTATTCTATGAAGAAAAAAAGAACAGAAAAAAAATCGTGTTACTATCTCGATTAACTCGTATTCTCCTGTCTCTCGTATCTCGAGATGGGGAAAAACAGTGTACAAACGGAACGAGAGTTGAGCGAAAAAGGGCTGCTGGTTTGGTGCAGTTGAAATACAGAGAATTTTTTTTTAGCTTGGAACAGTTTGTAATTAAATTAAAATATCGTGTTACTATCTCGATTATCTCGTATTCTGTGTTTCGTATCTCTAGATGGGGAAAAACAGTGTGCAAACGGGAGCAGAGTTGAGCAAAAAAGGGTTACCAGTTCCGTGTAGTTAAAATACACAGCAAAAAAACAAAAACTTGGAGCAATTTTAAATTAAATTGAAATATCGCGTTACCATCTCGATTATCTCATATTCTGTCTCTCGTACCTCGACAAGGGGAAAAACAGTGTGCAAACGGGACGAGAGTCGAGCGAAAAAGGGTTACTGGTTCGCTAAAGTTGAAATACCGAGAGAAAAAAAAGAGAAAAAAAAGTGCATCAAGAGATAAGATTGGAGAGGTTGGCCCTGATGGGTCGCGACGACGTGCTGCTGCAACGGCCCCGAGAATCAGAGGCTAGCTTAGTGGGCTTGCCCCCGAGACTCGAGGATGCATCTCTGGAAAAACTGACGTTCAAGTGCACCGGAGAGTGGCACGCGACGAACAGCGGCACGGAAAGGAGCCGCGGAGCGAGATAACGGATGTAGCGTGTAGGTAAAGGAAGTAGAGCGAGTGAAGTTTGATGAAAAGCACTGCCGTAAATTAAGAGAATGAAAAGGACAAAAAAAAAGATTAAAAAAAGGAAAATAAAAATGATAAATATTCGGATAAATCGTTCGAGGAATTAATTTTCGAGAAAGTGAGAATCCGAGAGATAAAAAAATAAGGCAATAATAATCGAGTCCTAAGGAAGTAGAGCGAGTGAAGTTTGATGAAAAGCACTGCCGTAAATTAAGAGAATGAAAAGGACAAAAAAAAAGATTAAAAAAAGGAAAATAAAAATGATAAATATTCGGATAAATCGTTCGAGGAATTAATTTTTCGAGAAAGTGAGAATCCGAGAGATAAAAAAATAAGGCAATAATAATCGAGTCCTAATTCTAATTCTCTAAATTCCCAGAGATCGGAACACTTTTATTTATTTTTTTCGTTTCATACTGAGTGTAAATTTATTTTGTGTTTCTTCTTTCGTTGCTTCGTGTATCACGTGTACTCCCGTATTTCTTTATTCACCGATGGTCGACGCGTATTCGCACGGTTATTACAACTCGGCTGACCCTTCGATGTTTCGATAAACATAGATCTGACCGCGTTAACGGTTCTCAACGATCTATCGTCCCGTTTCCTGGAAAATCAATGTCACTTGGTTAAATTCTCATTTTTTTCATTGTAATGTTTTTTTTTATTTGCCAGAATCACTTGGTGAATAAAACAACCGAACTTCTACTCTCTGACCATTAATCTGCTCTATATCTACGGTGCTTTCACAATATATGTGTCGTTAGTAATGGAATGTTTTTTATTATTTTTTATATGTATGTGCACTGAAAACAAAAAATTCCCTCGCGGGCTTCCAAAGAAACTTTTTAAATTTCAACTCTGCTTTCAATTCTTACAATTCATTATGATATTGCAACAGCGAAGGCGAAACGACACATTTACATCTCCACCACTCACAATTCTACCGTATTAAAACTCTACCAAAATCTCTACCAGAAAGTAAAAAAAACTCTATCAGAATAAAAATAAAACTCTACCGGAATACAAGGCTAGACGACAGTCTTATATTCCGGTAGAGTTTTCTTTTGCACCCAGAAAAAAAATTGATTTGACGGCCACCGTTTATTAAGATTAAGTAAAATATTTATTTGATTTAAATAAATATTTATTTCATTTAAGTAACTATTTACTTAATTTAAATAAATGTTTATTTAAATCAAATAAGTATTTTACTTAATCTTAATAAACGGTGGTCGTCAAATAAATTTTTTTTCTGGGTGTAATTCTGGTACAGTTTTTTTTTTTACTTTCTGGTAGAGTTGTGAGTGGTAGAGACGTAAATGAGCCAGCAAGACTGCCAAGGTGACATGCTATTGTTTCACTCCCGTATGGAATTGTAAGAATTGAAAGTGGAGTTGAAATAACCATTTTTTTCTTTGGCAGCCCGCAAGTCATTGATTTTTTGCAGTGTGTGCATGTTAGTGTCTTTGTGTGTGTGTGTTATATCGATCAACTACACGCCCAGTACAAATTTCAAGATCGAACGAATCTACTCAGCTAAACACCGACGCGAATGCCAAGAGAGAGCTAGTCTGCGTATCTAAGATCTATTATCTAGTCGTTATTTCAGCTCCGATTTTACAGCGATCGCTTTCTACTTGTCATACGCTGTTGCAGCCTGCGCTATACACCCACTAATATTTAATGCTAATAATTCATCGGTATATCGGTGCGTGTGAATCCGATAAGAGGGAGCCGAGCCATGTCATCTTTGATAAAAAATCTACCGGCGATTCCTTTTTTTATTTTTTAAATAAAATTGACATTTAGAAAAAAGAAAAAACTTCACGTTCTTCATAACCGCAATGAACTTTCCAGGGATAAAGTACTTCATCGATAAAACATGTATCTTTAATTGTATAAGTGGGTTCGCTTTCCAGCGGGAAAATAAATTTTAATTTTTTTATTTCTTGAAAAATTTAGAAGAAATAAAGAATTTTATTTTGATATAAATTTAACAAAAACTAATCGTAGATCATCAAATTGTCGACAATATTTTTCAGACGATTTCTGTCGGCGGTTCTTTTCAATCCCATCGAGGTGCAAGACGATGAATGAGATTTGAGGATTTTATTTATTCGTTCCAATCGTTTTTTTGCACGAATCGCTCGACCCCCTTAACAGCGCACAGGACGATCGTTCCACGAATTTACAGATTCACGATCAATAAATAATAAAACAATCATAATGCGCCGAATAAGTAAGTAACGAATATTTCTACAATTCTCGTCCAACTACAAGGCTGAGTCAGCCGGTGCCTCGTTGACATAAAAACAAAATTATAAAGATCAACAATCAAGCGTGTTAAATTTTAAAAAACTGTCCACGTTACTTGTGTGTAGACTACGTGCTCTATCCGGGTAAACGTGGGCTTTGGGTGTCGATTAAGGATAAAGGACTAGGTGAGGATCGCTGAGCGAGCAAAAGACGTGGAAATAAAGTATATTTTAATTATAGCAAAAAGTACACAAAACAAAATGTAGATAAAATATTTACGAAAATTTGCATTTGCCGACTTTATTTTGGAATACACGCAATGTACATATATTTTCCGCTGATATATTTGAATCTATTTCCTGTGTAAATCGTATGCAATTCAAATAAATCACTCATCCGAATTCTATATTTAATTTAATTCATGAATTTTAATTGAATTATTTTTTTTTAATTCGTTTTTAAAATTAAGTTGAATTTAATTAATGATAAAATATATATTTTTTAATATACTTTATTTCCATGTGAGAGGTACGTCGCTATATCAGTTGAACGAGCGTAGTCGGACTTTTTCGTGTATTTTCAGTTGAAATTTCAGTGTATCCTCACGATAAATTACGGTATTGTTTGATCGCAAATTATTTATTTTATTTTTTCATAGTTTACAACAACCCACGGACTCGCCATTGTTTTAACGCAACAGTTTAGCCGAACTGCGTAGGTCGATTGAACGTTACGAAGAAGGTTGGGCATAAAAAAAAAAACAGTAAAAGGCAAGAAGAAATTTAAGATCATCGAACGAAGTTGGTATGCGATGTGTTAGCCAATTTCAACGAGTTAACACAGAGCTAGTAACTTTTAAGATTGCATAGTAAAACTAATAACGAGGCAGTGTAACAACATTTTTTGGTGACCAATAAAGGTTACCAAAAATAACTTGAACTATTCAACAATCGACCCGAAGGTGCCACACGGTAAAAGATGTTTCGCACATTAAAAAACATAGTTTTTGCATTAAAAAAAAACATGGTTTGTCCACAAATATCCGCAATATTTTTATCGTCAATTAAACAAAACATTTAAATAAAATTTCTCGTCAATTAAATAAAATTGCAAACATTTTTTGGCTGTCTTTTGTGGACAAGAAACTTCTCTTAAATGTACTTTTCATATACTGAGCATGAATTACGGATTGCCGTGCTTGCATTTCATGAAAATTGGTGCACGGACATAATTTTCCATCGGAAAGAGAACAATACTAATAAAAATGTGGACCAAGTTTCAAAGAGGCCTCAAAGAAGCCTCAGAAACAGAGAACCGAGGAGAAGAATAGAAATCATGGAGCGAGCAAAGCCTCGGCACGAAAAAGAGGAAGAAAACCCAAAGCCTTGCAAGAGAGCGAATTTTTTTCTTTTTTATTCTTTCTCTACCTCGGTACTGAGCGCTCGTAAACGTCGCTAATTGGGCCCGGCGTGTTCCATTAATGATAAATTAATGTTGAACACGATCGATAAGAGAGCGAAATATTAATGCACCGTCACGGTTATCGAGACTGCCGCGAGTAGCAAAGGTACTGCATTGCCTATATACGCGTCATTATCGACCACCCGTGCCTGCCTCGTTTGCGATTAAATCCAATCGGCGGGCGACGGCGATAAAAGCACGCGAATTATTTCCGAGAATTACAGAAAAAAAATTACACACGTCTCCGTTGATACACGACGAGGTGGAGAGAAGAAGAAAAAAATGGACGGAGCGTGACTAAATGAATTATCGATCAATTAATTAATTTAATCGAGTGTTAAATTCCAGCGAGCAGCCGATACGCGCAGAGTAAGAGCGGTGAATGCGGGCCATTAAAAAGTTCGACTCTGTATCTCGTGCTACCGGAAGTAAATCCCACAAGGGTAGACTTATTAATTATGCCGATCGATCTTACTTCAACTTTGTATTTTAAATCACATACCCCGCTTTATGGATAAGAACTTTGTAAAATTTTATACTAATTTTGCTACATATTGTAACAGTGCATAGTTTATGAGTACATAAAGTATATATATTTTTTTTGCTTTCTAGCAGAGGTAGCTTTACCACACATACATTTGCACATTTACACACACACAACACATGGCACATTTACATCTCTACCATTCACAACTCTGCCAGAAAACATCTCTCCCCAAACAACTCTATCTGAAAACAACTGTACCGGAATACAAGGGTAGTCCAGCCTTGTATTCCGGTAGAGTTTTATTTCCATTCCGGCACAGTTTTATCTTGATTGTGGTAGAGTTTTTTTTACTTTTTTGGTACAGATTTTGGTACTGTTCTAATACGGTAGAGTTGTTATGTGGTAGAGTTATTATACGGTAGACTTGTTTTCTGGTAGAGTTGTGAGTGGTAGATGTAAATGTGCCGTCAATTCCGGTAAAGTTTTATTTCCAGTCCGGTAGTCGTATTTTGATTCTGGTAGTTTTTTATGGTGGAGTTCTAACACGGTAGAGTTGTTTGGGGACGGATGCAAATGTGCCAAAATACCAGATATTAAAGTTACCAATCTTGTCCGAAATTTACAAAAAATTGCCTCAAAAATAAAAATTCAACGGTAAAATTGCAGCGCGCATGTATTTCAAATTTCGGAAACAGTGTATGTAAAAAATTGTCCATTACCGTTAATTCATTTTGAAAGAAATTTTTTTACGGTCTGTGTTTAAGTGCCGTAAGACGGCGTTGCCGACGATCTTAAAGTTCCGTAACACGTTCGTATTTTACGAGACGTGTGCAACAGTCTCCGACATTTCGGCGACGGTTCCCGCCTAATTCGATAGTAATCCGCCGCCTCGCAGGAACCCCCTTTCTGTCTGCTATCGGCAATTTGTTTATCAAATTACAGAGTCAATTGAATTTATCGTCGGCGTCGAGAAGCGAGACAGAGGAAGAAGAAATGAAAACGAAAACAAAATAAAAAAAAAAGGAAATGGAGGAGATAAAATTTACCGGTCCGTCGCGAGTTTGAGAACCACCTGCGGACGCGTCTGATCTCATCCCACCGCTACCACTGACGCTGCTACCGCCAGCTCTGGCTCAGACCTTTCGCTTTTCTTCCTCAAAGTTTCTCGGTTTTCTCTCAACCCCTCTGAAACTCCTCCCTTTCTCCGGGCACTCTCTCGAGCCCCTGAGGGATCTCTTCTACCTCGCTTTCTATACATTATATAGGGTGTCGGAGAACTCGCGAGACTAAATCGAATAGCGCTCAAAGTCGAATATCCTAATGTCAAAGACGAGGCTTCGTACTAAGCCTTGACGTTATTATTGGAAGATCCGAGAGGCGACGAATTATTAATCAACTACTTCTGGCATTAAGACACCGAGAAAAATTTATGAGCCGGCAAAGCTAATAGTTACTCGGTACAGCCCATCTTTTTCCAAAAATCATCTTTCGAAGAAACTTTGCACACAGAAGTACATTACATGAGGAATTTGTGGGAAAATGTCGATTTGCATTTTTTTTTTCCTTACAGAGGAGAAAAGAAAGGAGACTTATTTTCAGATATATTTTTTATCCCTTTTTCTATTAATTAGGAAGATGTTCATGGTTGAAATATTGATGGCCTTATCGCGTTGGAATAGTTATTTCGTATATTCAACTTTTTTTTTTAATTATCTTTTGTATAATCTTTGTACACAAAAGTAAATTACATGAGGAATTTAAGGCAAAATCTCGATTTTTCAATTTTTTTTTTGCTTCTTCATAGAGACAGAAATAAGGGAGATTTGTTTTTAGACATGTGTATATATAATTTATTCCTATTTCTATTAATTAAGATATTCGTCGTTAAAATAGTCATGTCCGCTTCGCGTTGGATTAATTACTTCGTAGAGTCCACTTTTTATTCCCAAAAATCATATTTCACAAAAGCTTTGTACACAAAAGTACATTATAAATTTTTTATTCCTATTTCTATTAATTAGGAAGATATTCGTCGGCAAAATATTCATGTCTGCTTTGCGTTTCAATAGTTACTTGGTAGAGTCCACTTTCCCGCCAAAAATCTTATTTCACAGAAACTTTGTATCCAAAAGTACATTATCAATTTTTTATTCCTATTTTTATTCATGACAACGATATTCGTGGTTGAACTATCGATGTCCGCTTCGCGTTGGAATTTTCTTCCGATGGGAAATGGGCGCCCTTAATGAAACTAAATTAATTACAGTTTTTGTTACCGACCGCGATACTTCACATGCTCTCGGGCGCGCGGGAGCTCCGAGCTCGAGTACCGTCCAACCCCCTCGGCTCCTCGAAAACTATGGGTCGACTTCGACCGAGCCGAACATCCCCTTCGCTCACTGACTCTCGGTCCCTCGCACTGTTCTTCCTTCGCATAGCCTGAATCCCCTTCGGGCGGTCCCTTCGTCTCTCCCTTCCTTCCTTTCTGGTCAATAACCCCGATGTAACGTATAGTCGCGTGATCGTTATAGCTCCCGATTTGGGGCGAACTCTGCACGAGAGAAATGTATGCGCTGGCATGCTTATTTAGTCTCGTCAAAAACCACATCTCGATTTAACCCATTCTGCACGAGAGAAGCTCTCTCATCGATTTATTAATTCGACAGTTTTCATAGGACAAACACCGTTGGTTTCTTCGTTACATTATTTTACTCACATCTTCTGGGATTTTTGGCTTCCTCGTAGAGCATTGCATGCCGTCCAGTAAAAAGTCCGTACGAAATTTAAGGACTTTTAAGGTCAATTTCCAGGACTTTTCCAAGTTGTGTTGGGACATTTATTTTTAAAAATGAAATATGCATATCGTGCGCTACGTACTAAATAACATCGAGTTCGATAACCGCTTTCACCCAGAAAAATAATTCATTTGACCGTTTATTTGGTCTAACTAAAATATTTATTTGATTTAAATAAATGTTTATTTCATCTAAGTAACTATTTACTTAATTTAAATAAATATTTATTTAAATTAAGTAAATATTTTACTTAAACCAAGTAAACGGTGGCCATCAAATAAATTATTTTTCTGGGTGTTCGTTTACGTTGAAATGGGTTCAGAAACCAAACCATTCACTATGCACGAATGTATATATGTATCTAAGCGAAACTGAGATACACATTTTTTTAGGAGGCCCGCCACAGGGGCCACATGATCACGAATAAGACGTTCGTTTTGCTCCAAACCCAATATTTTACATTTTAATCCCAAAAATACGATTTCACATTAGAGCAAACTGTTTTCAGTGCATAATATATTCAGAGCATTAATATACTCAAATTTGAGCTCGAAACCCAAAAAACACACTAATTTTTTTGTTACCATTCGCTCTATTTATTTGTTTCCTAAAAATTGTCCTTAGGCAGTTTCGTCATAAGTTATAACGATTTCGTCCCATAACAAAAAAAAAGTGATCAGCGTCGACTATTACGATTTTATTTTAAATTTACATCGACAAAAAAGTCAAAACGAGTCCACAAATTTTCGTGCATTATTCCTGTCCTTCATTGTATCACAAATGCATATACATTGCGGTTTAATTTACCCCAGCGACAATGGCTCGACCCCCTTTAAACGACGATTCGTCTTCATTAAAGACGTCCCACCATTAGCGGGGATCAATTTGTCGGAAATAATTCTCGTTACAGCTGAAGGACGTGCAGGGCTTAACTGATTAGCGAAAATTGTGTATCCAATTCACAGGGGAGATCGATGATTCATAAAACGAAAAAACGGTAGTGAGAAAAGAGGGTTTTGACGGAGTACAGTTAGGTGAATCAAAGTGTCGTCGCAGGTAGGTGACGGCGATTGTGCGATAAGGGACACGCGAACGAGAAAACGAGCTAACTCGGCACGGGACGCCTCTTCAGACTCGCCAGCCCGGAAGGTACAGTCTGGGAATCCTCGGAGTGTGTCCAATGGTTGGCCACACTGAAGCTCACGTACAACTATACACCCGGCAATGCAGAGAGGAAACTGCAGACAGAATTTCAGACTCCGTGCATTATCTATCCGTCAGATTGCGCGCTCTCCCGCAGGATCGTGACTTTGAATAACAGTGCCCTGGTTCATTTTAACCCCTTAATGACCACAGTGCCTAATTTGGTAGCTGTATTCAAAAATATCGAAGATCATTTTTAAAAAACATCAGAAGCGAGCGTTGAATATTAAACATATTTTTTTACGGCAAAAAATGACTTATTCTTAACAAGTTCAAATAAGAACTAATGTTGAAAAAAAAACTTCATTCTTTTTTTGTAATGAATAACAGTGCGCTGTTTCGTTTTAACCCCTTAATGCCCAAAGTGCCTAATCTGGTACGTCGGTGAAAGAAACTGCATTCAAAAAAATTCAACATAATATTTAAGAAACATCACAAGCAGGCGTTGAATATTAAGCATATTTTTTAGGCAAAAAATGACTTATTCTTAACAAGTTCAAAGAAGAACTAATGTTGTAAATAAAAATGTCTTTTTTTAATGAATACGTGTGTCCTGGTTCATTTTAACCCCTTAATGCCCAAAGTGCCAAACCTGGTACGTCGGTGAAAGGAACCGTATTCAAAAATATCAAAGATCATTTTTAAAAAAAACATGACAAAAAAGAGCGTTGAATCTTAAAAATAATTTTTTAAAGCCAAAAAATGTTTTATTCTCAACAAATTCAAATAACAACTAATACTGCAAAAAAAAACTTTACCTCTTTTAACGAAAATATTATGAATAAATCTCGAGGAAAATCTTCGGAAATTTTTTGTTTTTCAATTCCCAATAAAAGTCGCAGAATTGAGTTATAAAAAAATAAATAAAATGAATATCGTGACAAAAGCTCAAGTTCAACGGCGGCGGGAGGGATCGGCGAAGTCCATTTGCGGGTAACGAGCCAATAATTGACGGTAATTTAATGGAGTTAATAATAAACCCCAAAATGTATTGAAAATTTGATAAACGTTCTGTAAGTGCATCTCGATAAATGCTAGCGCGTAATGTACGCCCCTGATGATCGCGCGGATATGCAAGGGTGTCCGCTTTAGCGTCGCCCGGTGGTGCCATCTGTGGTAGACGGTGAGAAGCTTGTCTTAAAAATCATCCCCCCTGGATCAATACTTGGGACAGCCAGACGACGACTACGGCGGAGCTCGAAGAGAGCGCGAGAACGTATCTCGGGGCCATGTCTCTTTCAAATTTTTTTCTTCTCTTTCCATCGTCTTCCTCTCTCCCCCCTCGTCCCTCCCTTACGCCGATCCTTGTCCACGTATTTCCGGCCTACGCGCAGCCCACTCCGCTGCATTGTTCGGAGAACCACTCTCTCCCCCCCCCCTCCCCCCTTTTCGAGAGAGATCGATATTATTATAATTTACATATTCTCTCGTTCTATTTTTACTGCATTATTATGCGATTTTTTTTTCCTTTCTGTTTTTTTAATCTCATTGATCTGCGGTGATTTGCGAGATAGAAATCCTTTGACGGGCAGCGTAGCATGTTTGCTACGCTGGTGAAATACCCATTTCAAAAATATTTTCAACATTGTCAATCTAAGGTTTTTTTTTTATTTTGCGAACAGTGATGCATTCTGAAGGAAGTTATTTTTTTTACAAAAGATACATACATTTTTTTATTGCTGATGTACAGAAGATGTTTTACTGATTTTCCCAAAACTTACATTATTATTATTATTAATAATAAGCTGTTGAAACGCCCATTTCAAATATATCTTAAATATTGTCAATCTAACGTTCTTTAAATTTTACGAACAGTGATGCATTCTGAAGAAAGTTCTTTTTTTACCAGAAGTTCGTACATTTTTTTTGTTGATGTACAAAATATGTTTTATTGATTTTCCTAAAACTGACATTGTTATTATTGTTGTTGTTGTTACTGTTTTTTTAAATATTTGAATGTTTAAGGTTAACCAAACGACGTTTTGTTTTTGTTATGTTTACATAGAGTTTACGCGAACAGTGCTTTTATTTTCTACATACGGAGAAAGTAATCCGTCCTTCCGTCGCCCATAGTTTCTCTGTCTCCACCTAGGCAGGTAGGATTAGTTGTGCGCTCTTGCTGGATCGCGTGACAAAGCCACCGGCATTTCCACGTGATTAACCCGCCCGAGGCGTTCGAAAATAAGACATTTATACGAACGGATACAATGGTCTGATACCTGTTTCCAGCATTGTTCCATCGTTCGGAGGGGACTTTATAAAAACTGCGATTACTCACGATTAACAATATCCCGCGTGAAACGGTAGCAAAAATCGATGTCGCAGTCGCCTTCAGCGCAGAAACGCACATCAAAATTCGTTATCCGAAATATATATTTTTTTTTTAACACTAATAAAAAAAATAGACTTTTAATCCATAGAAAAAAGTATTTTTCAATATAAAGTGCAACTTGTAATAAAGTCACCTTTAAAAAAAAATAATATATTACTAGCAATTTACAAAAAACGGAAAAGACTCTATCGAGCCTTTATAAAATATAATAAGAAATATTACATCAGATATTACATTTTTAATTAAGAAAAAAAAATCCGAAATATATATATTTTTTAACACTAATAAAAAAAATAGACTTTTAATCCAAAGAAAAAAGTATTTTTAATATAAAGTGCAACTTGTAATAAAGTCACCTTTAAAAAAAAATAATATATTACTTGCAATTTACAAAAAACGAAAAAGACTCTATAGAGTCTTTATAAAATATAATAAGAAATATTACATTTTTAATTAAGAAAAAAAAAATACGTTTCAATCTAAAATGTTAGTCGTAAAAAAATGCTCCTCTCTTTGAAATAAAATGTTACTTGTAATAAAAACAAAATAAATAAACGACCTTCGTCGTGGATGTAAGGAAATCCCTGGAGGGAGCGGGCAAGCTCGGAAACCTTTGTAAAATAAGTAAACGGGCCGAAGAGGGGTCGCCCGAGGGTGGTGTTAACGCAAAGGGATGAAGGGAATCAGAGAGGGCTGATGAGCAGCGAGAAAGAGATATACGGGGACGGTGTCAGGGAAGACCCGCACGTACGGGTCAGGCTTTGGAATATATGCGCGACGATGACGAAGAGAGGATAAAACAAGCGAGAGATAATGCATAAAGGGTCGGTGGCGGAGCTTTGCGGGGCTTCGCGCTAACGTCACACGCCCGCGAGTTGTGAGGCTTCACTGTAATAACATAATTCGATTTGAACGCTCGTGTAGCAACGTCGGTGGGCGCCGCAAGCATTACCAGAAGCACCATCAACTAGAAACCGAGTCATAGCTTCAAACTCCCTCTCCGCATGTTTTCCCCGATGAATTTTCCGGGACGGCCACAACGGGCCGACGGAAAATCGAAAATTCTCCGACGCATGCTTTTCGCACGCGCATGAAATAGTCAAAAGTTTAATTACCGACCGCAGGTAACGGAGCACATGCTCGACACATTCGCGGAGAATCAAACGGTCTCCTGGCACACGGCAGAGCTGAAATTTGTTCGCCAAACTCGAAAATCGCTGAATTGAAGAGCCGGTGAATTTCTGATTAATTCGTCGCTATGGAGTTTTAATTTCTCTCGCGTGCGCCAGATCAAATTTAATTCTGATTAATTTATATTAGTATTATTATTGAATGAGATAAACGATAGGAAGATTTCAGTCATATTTGTATTCCCAATATTTCTGTACTAGCCATTGCTGTTTCGACAGTAAAATTAAATCAAATCAAATTTAATTTGAATAAATAATATTATTATTATTAAACTGAGAAAAAGATTGAAAGATTTCAGTCATATTTGTATTTCAAATATTTCTGTACTAGCTGTGACTATTCCGATAGTAAAATTTGCAGTGCGTATTTTTTATATTTCGAAACTCCTACTGCGTTATAATAATAATGGTATTAATAAATAAACACCAACTAGCATCAAAGTGTTTCGAAAATATCAAAGATTCATAAAATCTTACTATAAATTTTTCTCAATGTATTATCATCGTAATTGCTATCATTATCGATTTACCGATTAAATTCCTTTAATCGATGGCAACTGATAGTGTTGAGAATTTGTATCTGAGCCAACAGGTGAAGTCCGTTGAGTCTACACCGCGAATATTTTTAAATATTAAAAATCGATCAAGCAGAAACCACGAGACAATCTTCCGTAGTCGTTCGAGACAGGGATCGACAGACGGAAATTGGTAAAAAGAAATAAATAAAAAAGGAGAGTAACAAAACATCGAGAGTACAGAAAAATTGAAAGTCCCCGGTCCGTACAGAAGCACGGTGGGATGCGTCCCTTCTCATTTTTATTTCATATCTCGACGCCGTGACCGTTTGACTTTTTGCGAAAATAAAGGAGAGGAATGAGTGGAAGGCAGCGGGGAAGAGGGACCAAAAAAAAATAAGAGTGTGGACGAGAGAGTGGAAAACGACGAGGGGTGGCGAGGGTTAGATACGAGGTAAAGTCGAGAAAATTGAAAACACCACTACGACTAGGATGACGACCGAGGAGGAGGAGGAGGAGGCGAAGGAGGTGGGAGTAAGACCTGGACGGTAGAAGCGGGCTAATCTCAAGCTCGTTGGGAAAGCCGCGCGACCGTTTGATCTTGCCGGCTTACCTCGTCCCTCATGGTATTCTGACTCGCTTTCTCGTTTTCCTCGCCTTCCGTCGCTTTTTTCCGCCCCTCGTCATTCACAATATTTTTTCGTAAATTTTTCACTCTCGCTCTGTCTCGAATCCTTGCACCTATTTTTTACTGAAAACATTTTTTTTACTGCTTATCTAGGATGTGTTTTGGTCCGAGAACGACTGGAAGTCCTCGCAAACGGTCACATTAGATTATGATCTTCAAATCGTATTCACTCGCACAACACGACAATCTTTCGCTACATGAACGAAATCGTGAGATGAAACAATTAGTTTATTATGCCACAAGGGAGGAAAGTGCGTTTTTTCACCGAGTGTGAAGTTTGATGCCCAAGCGAAGCGAGGGCAGAAATTCACACGAGGTGAAAATGCATACGATATTTTTTTTCCGATTTCGTTAAAATAACCACATTTCTTGCGTCGCAAAATTATCATATTCGCCAATGACCATTACTCCAGCGGGAGTAATAGAACTTCCAGCGGGAGTAATGAGGCCTATTACTCCCTAAGAAGTAATGAAATTGTACCGCGCATGCGCACATGTTAATAATTATCATCGGTCAATAATAGGCTATTTTCCGCCCGTATTGCACGCAAGGAATGTGGTTATTTTAGCGCAGTCGGGAAAAATGGTACATTACTCCACGAGGGCGAAAAACGTTTTTCTAACGAGTGTGAGTTTGCAGCACGAGCCAAAGGCGAGTGCTGTAATCACACGAGTTAGAAAAAGTGTTTCGCACGAGAGATGTACGAAATTTTTCATCACAAGGTGCGAAAATGGTGGTTTTACGCACGCGAAGCGGGCGGAAAAGTTGCCATTTCCGCACCGAGTGATGAAAAACATATTTTATGTCTCTTGAGTTCCCTCTCGAAAGCTGACTCGATAACTTATAAGAGGGTTTACTTTATCAACTTAGAGCTTTGGTCTTCGTTGAGGCACGGAGCGTTGGTGACCAACCGGGGAATTCGCGAGATGAGGATTGAGAAGAAACCTGCGGTCTGTAAGGAAGAGGAAGAGCTCCGATGGGCCCCTGGGACTCAGCCTTTCGGAGCTACATGGTCGCTTGAGCGTTAGGCGAAAGCTATCGCTGTCCGACGAGGCGCTTGTTTCTCTTCTTTTTTTTTGTCGCGGTGATCGATGAAAATCAATTCCGCTAGGAGATTCCGTCCGGAGAAAAATCCGCGACCCGCAATGTACAGAAATAATGGGGACTATCATTGTCGCACTAAGTCGAGAGTCGAAGCTGATTACCGAGAAACTAGGCGTGCCTGGACAGCGAATGAAGTTCCGCGTTACCGATATCCGTACTTACATTGTGCATGCAGGAAGGTCTTGCATCGCGGAGGTATTTACTGTTCACCGAACAATGATGAGCTCGATGGTACGGAATAACAGTGTTTACATAGAGTGGAAGGTTATCGATTGATAGCATTGAATTATTGCGAGGTTTCATACTGACCAGTGAAAGGTCGCGATTGCGTTCTTATAGTTCTTGCAGTTGAACGCCGATTCCACATTGACGGTGGAAAATGAGGTTGATCGTGGAATACTGGAGAAATCTTTATGTGTATTTCGAGGTACATTTACATATTGGTTTGAATCATATCTCTGTCGGATATATAACTCTGCCAAATTGCACCGCTACCCGATTCAAAGGCCGCTCACAGCTCCGCCAGGTAACGACTTTAATAGTTCGTACAGCAGCTTATAGCTTTACCGCGATACGTCTCTACGAGCAAAGCGGCCTCCGAGAATTTCTACCATGTTATAACTGCAACATATTACGAGTCTACCAGATTACAACTTTGTCAGAATAGAACTCTTCGCCGATGAATGGCTTTTACCAGACGGTTGCAACTGCTGGTAGACATACAATTTGGTAGACATACAATTTGGTAGACATACAATCTGGTAGACATACAATTTGATAGACATACAATTTGATAGACATACAATTTGATAGACATACAATTTGATAGACATACAATCTGGCAGACATGCAATCTGGTAAACTTGGAATCTGGTAGACTTGCAATCTGGTAAACTTGGAATCTGGTAGACTTGCAATCTGGTAGACTTGCAATCTAGTAGACTTGGAATCTGGCAGACTGGCAATCTAGTCACCTTATAATGTGGTAGTCTTGAAATCTAGTCGGCTTGCAATCTTGCAGACTTTTAATTTGGTAGATTTACAACCTGGTAGACTTTGGAAACCTTTGGAAACCTTTGGTTGAAATTTGGAAACCTGGCAATGTGGTAACCTTATAATTTGGTAGTCTAGTCGACCTGCAGTCTGTCAGACTTCCGATCTGGCGGACTTACAACCTAGTAGACTTTCGATCTTGCAGACTTACAATCTTGTAAACTGTAATACGATAAGGTTGCAACTTTACCACAGATCTACGACAAGTCTCCCCTGTAAAACGATAGCCGAAGGTACAGTTATAAGCTCCTCTTGGAATTGCCAGAATTGCCACCTGGTAGTCTCGCGAGCTGCATTTCGATCTCACAGACTCGTTATCCGTTAGAGTTGCATCATGGTGGATTTCGGACGGAGACTTGTTTTCTCGTCGCTTTCCAATTTAGTACAGTCGTATCTCGTCGAGATTTATATGTGCCCATTTCGACCAGGAAGTCGGGGGGCGAATAATGGCAAAAGAACCAACCCAACAAGGATCGATTCGATATCGAGGTGGAGGTAGCGGGTACGCAGAAGGCGCAACCGTGCACACCAGATGTTGTTAGTGTTCGAACGGCCGATAGGAAGAACACAAACGAGAGAGATTCGGAGGGCAAGCCGGAGCCAATGATAAAGCGAGAGAAAATGTTGAGAGGGAGAAGAGCCCGGAAGACACGAACAGAGAGTAGAGTTAGGGGGATTGTTGTAAGCAGCTTACGAAGAACAACGTTGGCTGCCAACGTCGGGGCCGATCCTGAGGACCAAGTCCGACGACAGGGGGGGAGGTTTTGCCTACGACGACCACGACGCTACACGAGACGATGCGAAACTATCCCATCGACCCTACCCAACGGAGTTGTGCTCCACGTTGCTGTCTGTCATCCCTATTCAACGTTGCTTGCACTCGCGCTCAACCTGTCCTCTATTTTACGCCGCAGAGATCTTCCTCTCGGTGTTTCCCGAAGCTCCTCGAACAAGTCTGAGGATGCTGCGACCCCGAGGTCACATCCGGCAATCCGCAAGTCGTTGAAAAATTTACAAACCGCCTCTCATGCTCCATCTCACATTAACAATTTGCCTCTCCGCCTCTGCACGCGATGGATCTCACGATGAATTATGCATAGGAAGGGGGCTAAGAAATGCGCAGGCATCGATGGCGCTGATGCGCGATTCGGCACGAAAGCTCTCGATCGAAATGGAGATGCTATTTCAAGAGGAGGAATCTTACATCGAATATTTTTGTTACCCTTCTTCTATTTTTCTTTGCTGCTTTTTGGCTAGTTTCGTGGTGATTTCTGGAAAGCTCCGAGCGGCGGAGGGAGCGTATGAAATGGCACATTTATATCTCTACCACTCACAACTCTACCAGAAAACATCTCTCCCCAAACATCTCTACCAGAAAACATCTCTTCCGCATTACAACTCTACCAAAAACTCTCCCAGAATTTAAATAAAACTCTCCCCGAATAAAAAAAACTCTACCGGATTAAAAAAACTCTACCGGATTAAAAAAAAACTCTCCCGGAATAAAAATAAAACTCTCCCGGAATAAAAATAAAACTCTCCCGGAATAAAAATAAAAATTCGGGGAGAGTTTCATTTAAATTCGGAGAGAGTTTTATTTAAATTTGGGGAGAGTTTTATTTAAATTTGGGGAGTTTTATTTAAATTCGGGGAGAGTTTTATTTAAATTTGGGGAGAGTTTTATTTAAATTCGGGGAGAATTTTATTTAAATTCCGGGAGAGTTTTTGGTAGAGTTCTAATACGGTAGAGTTGTATTGCGGGAGAGATGTTTTCTGGTAGAGTTGTTATGCGGTAGAGTTGTTAGAATTATCTTTTTTGGTAGAATTATTATCCGGGAGACTTGTTTTCTGGTAGAGATGTTTTCTGGTAGAGTTGTTATCTGGGAGAGTTGTGAGTGGTAGAGATATAAATGTGCCATTATTGTCGGTGTTACCGTACTATAATATTATTAACAGTTACTATTTTGCAATTTTTTAAAATTGTAGTAATAATAGCAGATAAAGCGATCGACGGAAAAAATAAGGTGCAAGGTAGCTTTGACGCTGAATCTTTGAAATCCTGCACCGTCGAAGATGTAATACGAGGACATCCGAGCCAAGATCTTGGCTTAACGCCTGACTCCCGAGGTATCGAGCATTGAGAAACCCGAGCCTCAAAGACCCGGAAATACGATCGGAGACGACTCCATTTCCGGAGGTAGATAGAGGAACGAGCAATCGGGGATTCCCCGATTGCGAACCGATGGTGAAATTATCCCGCGGTATTCATCCATCGGGTATAATATCGGCCAGAAATTTCACTTCTCTTCCACTATTGCCTCAATATCCCAAAGCGTAACAGTGTATACCGTGGTTTCGATAAACCCTCCAATCTATTCGATCGCCAATCGGGGAATTTCAATTTACTGCCAATTCGGAATGTATGAAATTACAGAAATTCCTAGATAAACTTTATTGATTCAACGGATCATCCATGTACGACCGAATTCTTTGAGGAACATTACGCGTATATATATATATTTTTTAATTCGCGCTTTCGTATATTAAAAATATAGCTGTGTATTAAATATTTCAATTTGCTGCCAATGAGAAGTGTATGAACTTATAGAAATTCCTAGATGAAGTTCATTGATTCAACGGATCATTGACAAATGACTGAATTCTTTAAGGAAAATGAAAAATATGTAAAAAAAAAAAAAAAGAAAATGCGCACTCATGTATATTACAAATATATCACATATATTTCTATAAAAATAATGACGTATATTCTAACATAATCTAGGTGAAAAATATTCGTCAAAACAGCACCGCACATACATGTAAGTATGTCAAATACATAATACAATAATATATTAAATTATAATATATAATAATTATTTTATTTAATCATTTTTAAGTGCTTATTTAATTCGCCGAACGTAGCAGCTGCGTGTTGTATTTGCATAACTTTTCGACCGCAGTTAATGTTCACATGAACACTAGTGCAAGAATTAATATCGAAACTTTTAATTTTTTTTTTTTTTTTTTTTGTATTATTTGGATCGCCTAATTCTCAGAGATGAAAAATCGTTTCTAACACGTTTCTCACCTACACGGGAGAAAAACTTCTCGAATGTAAAGTTAAACAGTCTTACTGGCCGGCAAGCTACGACCGAGATTGCGAAGGCGTGAGATCCGTGCGGTTTTAATATTCGAACTCGCGGCGCCGCGACGCAAAGGTACACAGTGCGCGTGGTATTATCCCTTTGCATCTCGCACGTTTTTGCCTATGCGTGAAAACATTATATCACAAAATATTTTTCATCTTTATTTCCACGAATGCCATGCAATCTGCATAAAATATTCGTCATGTACTCTCGGCGAAAAACCGTCAAATACACTGCAGTAAAATATTCGTATATATAAACATTTCGGAGGAGGGGGAAGGGGGGATTATGACAATAGCGCGCTTATCCTCATTCTCGATTCCCGGTCCTCGTACACAAAATCGGAGCGACGAGAAAAACGAATCGATGAAATCCGGCGTTTTCGCGGCATACGTCAGCGAGGAAAGCATCGGAGCGGATTTCGCCGTTTCGGGGGCTGAGAAAGAACGGGGCAAAATGGACCATCATTTAAAAAAATTCCCAAACGAAGGGACTGAAAATTCTTTTTTTATCGCCATTTATGATACAAAATTTATTAAAAAATGTTATCGATGTTTTCATAATTCTTTCTTTTACTGCCGAGAATGAAGACGTTCAGCTCGAAGCTTTAAAAAAAAAAAAAATTTATAGTGGTCCATTTTGCCCCGATTTTACCCTTATCGTATATCTATCGCAAAAATATACACGCTCGTATATGTCGTACGTACATTGCCTATTCGTTGCGATATATAAATGGTACTTTACCCATCTATGCACCACTACATGCTCGTTTGTATGTGTGCGCGTGCGCGCGCACACGTATGAAGTGCGCGTATATACAGCAAGTCGCAGTTTCACGATTTTTCTCACGTCCCGGTCGCATGCGCGACCCTAGCGCGGAATATAATCTCTATAAATAATTCATGTCAGGAAAAGAAGTCTAGCGCGAACGAGAGATTTCCAAGTGCGCCGGTACATTCTCTCATTCTTCTGTCGTAAATTATATCGTCGGTGTGTGGAATATGTACCCGCGTTGAAGTCATAATAAAAACAAATATTATATATTTCTCTCACCGTGAAGGATTTACGGCCGAATGCAATTTTTCGAGATTCTTGAAGCTTTGCGTACGCAGGATCTTTTTTTCGACAGCAAACAGTGGTGCTTGCATATATGTTATTAATGTATTAGGTATCAACATATATGTATATTAATTAATTTTTTTTATCAAAAATTTAACATTCTGCGAATGTGTAGTCAAAAAAAGTCATAATAAAAACAAATATTACATATTTTTCTCTCCGTGAAGGATTTAAGGGTGAATCCAATTTTTCGAGATTCTTGGATCTTTTTTTCGACAGCAAACAGTGGTGGTTTCATATACGTTATTAATTTATTAGGTAATAACTTATACGTATATTTATGAATTAATTTTTTTTTTATTTGTCATTTTACGAATTAGATTTTTTTCACTGATTTAATAATTTAATAATGTTTGTTTTTACGTTTCAGCTGGTGAACAGGTTCGATTGTAAGCCAGCAATCCACCTGGACAATCGTTACAGACTGATGAGAAACGAGCCGATGCTCGACGCCGATGGCAACGTGACCGATCAAATCGGCGAGGACGAGAACACCGGAAGCCTCGAAGATCATTTGCGATAACCCATTCAAAAAACCGAAGAAAAAAAAATGTTTTCTTTTTTTCAATAAAAAAGAAAACAAAAGCCTCCCTAAAAAAAAATATCTCACATAACGTCAAATAAATTGAGAGTGTTTTCGATCAATAGAATAAAAATATCTCGAGGGTCCGTAATTATACCGACTGGTTGCGAATCTTTTTTTTCCCTTTTATCTTCTTCACTTCTTTCCTCCCGGAAAATAGTAATTAACGTAATTGATATGCGCGCAATGATAGGTGCTCGCGGGAGCGATATTTCTTTCACACTTGTGAAATATATTGTCGAGCGGTGGAGCGAATTTTTTTTATTTTTTATTTTTTAAGAGAATTGCACGCGCGCCTGGCGATGTAGTTTGCGCTCGCGCGGGCTCGGAGAGGCTTCTGGCGAGTCGCTTTAATTCGGAGCAATTAACGAGAGTAGGCGACGACACGTGTGGATGGAGTTGAAAATGGTTTCGTCGAAGTTCCTCGATCGCGGATGCTGCCAGTCGTAATATCCGTCATCGCTGCATCCGAGCTGGAACTAATGCGATCCCCGCGGGCCGCGCGTGTCCGCGGTTGCTCGAATTATTTATTCGGTCAAATTTTCTTCGCGACTGATTTTACAGTTGAAGCCACTTCAAACATTTTTCAATAATTTTCCATACCTTACCTCAAAAAGTGACCATTAAAAAAAAAGTAGGAAAAAAAATGGTGATAAGAAACGTTATGAAAATTTTAAAATTCTGTGCACTCTGCACCAACTTTTGCATTTCGATTTCCCCCACCTTGCCGCTTTTCTCGCTCCACCGCTTTTCCGCAGGGACGCGCGTGTCCGCGTTTAGTCGAACCCATTTATTCCGTCACATTCTCTTCGCCAAAGTTTTTACAGTAAAGCCATTAAAAAAATTTTCCAATCATTTGCAATAGACGACCTAAAAAAAATGGCCCCTTAAAAAAATACCTAAAAACAAAAACGGCGACAAAGAGAAGTAAACAAGATTTAAAAATCCTGTGCACTTTGCACCAGTTTTTGTGGTTCCCACCGATTTTCCCGTTCGACCGGTTTCCCACGTAACGATCTCTCTTTTTTAGTTTTTTTAGCGTTCTTTTTAGCGACCCGGGAGTGAGTTATTCGGGAGAGCCCGCGACTGCGAACAAAACAGAGCGAAAGTTTTCACAGTAAAGCCACTCTAAAAATGTTCCAATAATTTTCAACAGCCTACCTAAAAAAAATGCCCCTTCAAAAAATACCTAAAAACAAAAACGGTGACAAAGAGAAGTAATCAAGATTAAAAAATTCTCTGCACTCTCAAACAGTTTTTGCAGTTCCCATCTTGCCGGTTTTCCCGTTCAACCGGTTTCCCACGTAACGATCTCTCTTTTTTAGTTTTTTTAGCGTTCTTTTTAGCGACCCGGAAGTGAGTTATTCGGGAGAGCCCGCGACTGCGAACAAAACAGAGCGAAAGTTTTCACAGTAAAGCCACTCTAAAAATGTTCCAATAATTTTCAACAGCCTACCAAAAAAAATGCCCCTTAAAAAAATACCTAAAATCAAAAACGGTGACAGAGAGAAGTAAACAAGATTTAAAAATTCTGTGCACTCTCGACCAGTTTTTGCAGTTCCCATCTTGCCGGTTTTCCCGTTCGACCGGTTTCCCACGTAACGATCTCTCTTTTTTAGTTTTTTTAGCGTTCTTTTTAGCGACCCGGAAGTGAGTTATTCGGGAGAGCCCGCGACTGCGAACAAAACAGAGCGAAAGTTTTCACAGTAAAGCCACTCTAAAAATGTTCCAATAATTTTCAACAGCCTACCTAAAAAAAATGCCCCTTCAAAAAATACCTAAAAACAAAAACGGTGACAAAGAGAAGTAATCAAGATTTAAAAATTCTCTGCACTCTCAACCAGTTTTTGCAGTTCCCATCTTGCCGGTTTTCCCGTTCGACCGGTTTTCCGCATGACGATCTCTCTTTTTGATTTTTTTTTTAGCGTTCTTTTTAGCGACTCGGAAGTGAGTTATTCGGGAGAGTCCGCGACTGCGAATAAGACAGCGTGTACGGTCATCGAGAGTGCACATGCTCGGTGAACTGTCGAGTCGAGTGGTGGCTTTCCGCTTTAGCAGCAGCAGCAGCGGCGGCAGCACAGTGAGTTCCTTGTTTCCTAGCGTCTGGGAAACGGTTAGCTCGTTCATCCCGGCTCGGATAGTTACTCACTGTCCGTTCTCATTGCTATCCCCCTTTGCTCTCTATGCCCGCCTCTCACGAGAGTACGTACTTTAACCGAGCAGAAGGAAATATTTCATTCGCGCGGAGGGCTCTCACGCGATTCTTCGAGACGATTTTTCTTCGTTAAATATAAAGAGCAATTGGCGAAAAATCGAATGACTGTCCTGGCCCCGATCGCGAGCTCCGAGCTCGCCAATTAGTGCCACAGGAGTCGAAACAGCCGTTCGAAAATTTAACGACACTGCACGGTGGAAAACGGACAGACTCTCGTCCACAGTGGACCAGAATTTCTGTTTTTCGCTAATTTCTCAAACCGTAGTTTCGAGAAAAACACCCCTAAACATGATTTTTTAAAATTATTTCTCTCAAACTTTTACACATGTGGGTAAAATATTTTGGAACGAAAGATCGAACACCCAGAAGAAAAATTTATTTGACGGCCACCGTTTATTCGAATTAAGTAAAATATTTATTTGATTTAAATAAATATTTATTTAAAGCAAATAAATATTTTACTTAATCTTAATAAACGGTGGTCGTCAAATAAATTTTTTTTCTGGGTGAAGAGTTTTTTTAATCTATCCCATAAATGGCACATTTGCATCTCGACCGGATGTAACAATGCCAAATTACAACCGCGCCAGAAAACATCTCCACCCAAATAATTCCACCGCATCGGAACTCCGCCCGATAATAACTCCATCACATAACAAGCGGAAATCATCTCTATCACGGCATAAAAAAAAACTTCACCAGAATAGAAATAAATTGTCATTCCCGGAATTACCGGATTCCGGTAGATTTTTATTCTTATTCTGCTCTAATTGAGTTCAGTTATACCTGGTGGAGATGCAAACACGCCCCAAAAGTCACCTCCCAAAACAACACTCTGCTCGAGAAGATCGTATTTCAGAAATATTCCAGAAAAAAAAGTCGAACATTTTGAAAATTACTCTATTCCATAAATACATTTCCATCTCAACCGAATGTACCAATCCCAAATGACAACCCCACCAGAAAACATCACCCGAACAACTCTACCACATTAGAACTCCACCCAATAATAACTCCATCACATAACAACCGGAAATAATCTCCACCACAGAATAAAAATAAAACTCTACCGAAATGACAATAAATTGTTATTCCCAGTATCTCCGCATTCAGCTAGAGCTTAATTTTAATTCTCTTCTAATTTGGTATACTAATACCTAGCAGAGATGCAAACGCGGCCCAAATGTCACCTCCCAAAACAGCACTCCGTACAAGAAGACCGCCTCAAGAAGCTACAAAACGTGTTTTGCACCTCCCATCTCAGGATCAAAGGACCGCACCGTATCGTCTCCGTCTTCGTCACCGTGCGTCCCTTCATTCCTCATCAGTTCCCGAGTGGGAGGATCATCATTCCTCCCTGCTGTTGCGACTGCGACCTGCTCTCGTCCACCCTTCCTCCCCAGCCCGCTGCCGTCCAACCACCTTGCTGCTGTTCGGCACCGATGCATCCCGTCCTTGTTAATGCTCGTTCGTATCTCCTCTCCGGTACACACTCCATACCTCCCGGCCTGCGCGCGACATATTCGGCGTGTGTAGATTGTGCAGACGGGGCCATTCCGAGGCGAAGCGATTGAAATGGCAGCTGCTGGTACCACTCCGGGTCTTGGCTGCCTCACCCTCTGCCACTGTTTAGCTTCGCCCCTGTCTCGACCCTCCCTCGCTGCGCACGAGACCGTTTCTGCAGGACGCAGGGATACCACCACCGGGGGTCGGTGGACTCGCGTTACCACACCAGAACCGTCGTGGGTCAGCCAGGCAATAATTAGAGCCCGCAACGGCTAACCATCGATGACAGTGGACGTTATGTGTATACCGTGCACGCACCTGGCGAACGGGGGAAACCCCCCACACGTATAGGAAGTTAGGTCGTTATATCAGCCAAGTCTAAATTGCGCCCTGTCCGTGTCTGGCTTATGAATTCGAAAGAGAACGTAATTGCAGTCTCGGGAACAAGAAGCGCTCTTGGAAATTTGTTGATCGGCAAAAAAGCATGGAAGAATTTTGCAGACTGGGAAAGTGTCGGATGCGGTTGGGGAACGCGAATACGAGACGTCAACGGGCGACGCGATTGTCAATAGTTAATGTCTTGAGAACAAGAAACTCCACCCAAAATTTGTTGATCCGCAAAAACGCATGAAATAATTTCAGAGACTGGGAGAGTGGCGGGAAAAGCGAATACAAGAAGTCAACGGGAAACGCGATTGTCAATAATTGATGTCTTGGGAACAAGAAACCCCACCCAAAATTTGTTGATCCGGAAAGAAGCAATGAGGTCAACAGGCGATGCGATTGTCAATTCCAAAAGCGCTATTCCGTGGATAACCATTGTGAAGTCCAAAGGAGAGTGTCGGGAAAGGCGAATACAAGAAGTCAACGGGAGACGCGATTGTCAATAATTGATGTCTTGGGAACAAGAAACCCCACCCAAAATTTGTTGATCTGCAAAGAAGCAAAGAGGTCAACAGGTGACGCGATTGTCAATTCCAAAAGCACTATTCCGTGGATAACCATTGTGAAGCCCACAGTGGACATTTTCATGGAACATAAGGAGGCACAAGTGACCAGCTTCGTCTATCTCAAATGGTACACGGAATTGGGTCACCTTTCACCAGTTGAGAAAAGGCCAAAGGCTAGATCAGCAGCTACCATCAACTTCCCGGTATCTCCTTCCATCGAATGAGTTTCAGAGGTTGATTACCTTAGAGACGGCAATCACCGTTGGGAAGACCAACGACTCTTTCGCTTAGCCTACTACCCTGATTACAAACGCGTGATGGAAGACCGGCTTGCCCGGAGTTCAAACTACATCGGTTCATTCCAAATAACGGATAGTAACATGCATGCATCAAGAAATTAGATGTTTCCTTGTTATTTCTATCAGGAAGTTTAACACTAGGGACCCGTTCAGAAACTTACTTTGGATAACATGGAACTCTACAGAGAATGCTGGGCTGGCGCGAATGTCAGAGAGAGAAGCTAGTTACCCGGGTATGATTTCTGAACGTGCCCTAGCAGTGGCAAGGGAAGTAGCAAAGGCGAACGGGAGAAGGGAAAAGCCTCTCCAAAACACCGAATAGAAAAGACTGGAAACTATCGAACACGGAAGCACGATCGGTTAATCGTGGTTTTTGGTTCTATCGCTTTACCCATGTGAAGATTTGTTGGACCACTCCTGTATTGAGTCCAGCCGGTAGGTTCTATACAGACTAGACGACCAGCGAATGGGCAGTTAAGCAGACGAGAAAAAGCCACTGAATAGACTTTTTTATGTACGTCCTCTTCTGCAGTGTCCATTCACAGGTCCTGTCCATTCATTGGCTACTTTACCCTAGGAAAACTGGACAGTTCCTGGGCAGAAAAACTCATTCGTGGCTCGACCGAGTCCAGATTGTCTCGTACACTTACAGGCACGTGCACCAACCAGGAAACCTCTATAGAGCTGGCACTACCGGCAACGTCACCTAATGGCGATTCGGCTTGTTCCTCCCAGCTGAACCTTCTGTCACACTTCTTAATCAGCAAAAGATAGCAAGATAGGCCACGACCACTACGCCCATTATTAGCATTACTACAGAGCAGTAGACAAAAGGCAGTCATCGCGCGAGAAGCCTGCTAAAAACACCTCATTGAAATCATCAGAAACTATCGAACACGGACACACTGAAAAAAAAAATCGCTTGCCGGCTGCCAAACAAAAAAAAAGTTTGTTTCAATTTTACTTTCAATTCTTACAATTCCGAATGATATTGAAACAACGACAGCAAGACTGTCAAGGTGACATGTTATCGTCTCAATCCGGCATGAAATTGTACGAATTCAGGGTAGAATTGAAATAACTTTTTTACTTCTTTGGCAGCCTGCAAGCAAATTTGACTTGAATCAATGATATTTTTTTTCAGTGTAGGTTAATTATGTTTTCTGGCTCTATCGCTTTACACGTCTGAAGAGTTATTGGACCACCTCTACTGAGTCTTCCCGGTAGGTCCTATATAGGAAAACTGAACGACAACTGGACGCGAACTGGACAATACCTAGCCAGAAGAACTCAATCCTATCTCCATTGATCCCTTTTCTCCTACACTTGCAGGCATGTTCACCCATCAGGAAACCCCGATAAAAATGGCACCATCGACATCACCTGCTCGCGATTCCGCTCGGTTCCTCTCAGCTGAACCTTCCATCGGACTTTTTAATCAGCGAAACATAGCGAGTCAGGCCTCGCCCACTGTGCTCATTATTAGCATTGCTACCCAGCAGCGGACAAGAGGCAGTCCTTCGCGCCACCACGCAACCTAAAGCTCAACCCGCCAGCATTCGAGATGAGGACAACCACCTTCGGCATTGTTATCACCACGGCTACACGAGGAGGGATGGAAGTAGCGGCCGAGAGGGACAGACCATCGACGGGGCTCACGGCTGGCATGGTTTGGTACCAACAGACCATCCGGGTTTCTCGACAAAGAGCCTCATTGAACGTCGGACAATCGCGTACCGGGGACGACAATGTCGTCGAGGTACACAGTGAACCATCGGCTCCTGCGTACCCAATGGTATTTGCAGATTGTACCCTACCGGGGACGGCCGCACGCGTGTGCCACTGTGGAACTGCAAGGTTTATAGAGCGTATACAGCCGAAAACGCTATAGAGAACTCTCCGCTGGTACGACGGCTTTGGAAATGGATGGTCGTGTCGCGGACGAGCCACGCCGTTCGACCGTGCCACTGACGTCCAATGGAAATAGCATCGTCCGCGACAAAGAAGAGATAAATCAACGGCGTGGCTGACGGACGATGGCGGTGAAAAATCAATGTCCTCCCGAGTTTCGGAGGCAGTGATGAAAAAGTTAAATGAAATAGTAACCAAAAACGGATGTCGACATGGAGTCCCAGTTTTAGGGCCGTTTCGATGCAACATTCGAACTATGCACTGAGAAAAACTTACATAGAAAATAGTTCCCAGGGGGGGACGTCTACATTTTACAGTTACGACAATGACCAAAAATTATAGTTGTAACTATAATTATAGTTTAATCAATTGAGTATATACTATCACGAACTATCTATTGTAATGATCAAGCGAATGAATAACGCGCGTATTTAGTTTGGGGGCGAATATTATTAGTACAATCGCATCTAAATATTCCGAGCACGAACTGTCACATGTCTTCGTTCAGACGTCTCAGTCCAGACTGTTTTACATGACGATCGATCTTGTATCGATTGTCAATCCTAACTAATATCGTGTGTCTCAACGAATAGTCAGCTATATATGCGTTACACTATATAGACGTCCCCCCTGGGAACTATTCGTTATAGTAGGAAATATCATCCTTTTTCTGAGTGTGGTGTTGCTTATCATGGGTTTGCGAATTTCTCTTGTGTTGGGTGTAGATAATGCGCTGGAAAACAATTGCGGTGAGTCAAGAGACAACACGCACGTAAGGACTGCAATAAATAGAGTCCTTGACGGGTTTTTGGCGCGGCGAACTGGGTGTGTTCTGTAAGAGTTCAAAAAGTGAGAACATCCAACAACGCGTTCGAAGCCGTGGTTAAATGATGCAAGTAAAAAGCGTGTTCGCTTTACACGCTCGGCGGTGCGTTGAGACCGACACGGCGTAAAGTATGTGAAACAAAAAGTTACTGCACCATTTACACACCTAAACCGTTTTAATATAACACACACTGTTAAAAATAATTGTACATTTAATGTACCGGGCCGAAGTTTTTATAAAAAAAAACTGGTACATTAAATTTACTTTACAAAATTGTGATGAAAAATTAGTATACTTTTTAATTGAAACGACCGTAAATTATTAAAAATAAATTTCCAATGTTTTTAATACACAGAACATTAATTTATCATCACAATTGTACAAGAAATTTAATACACCAGTTTTGGCGTTAAAACTTCCAGTCCGGTTTATTAAATTCCCTACAAATTTTTATTTTACAATGCACTCGTTTTGCCAGACTATATCAACTTTATTTCCGACCACGATTCCATCAAATATCGAAGCGATAACATCTCGCCTCTAACGCTTTATTTTTCATTGATTAAATTTCGTATGGAATCGTAACAATTGTAAAATAGAATTGAGCTTAAAAAAAACATTTTTAAAAAATCGTATTCCTACTCTTGTTCTCTTATTGGAAGTTATTGAATAATGCATGCATTGAACTCTCATCGATGGGCGTCGGTACGAGCGAATGTAAAGTCCGGGTCCTTCGCCGGGCGAATCCTACCTCAACGGTCTTGACCGAGAATCCGGAATGGCCGGAGTGGTCCGAATGGCATGGTTTTTTTTTTTTTTTCTTTTTTTTCGTAATTACCCGTTCGTCGAGCCCGCAGGGAGGGAAGCGGGCATGAGCGCAGCTTGTTTGTCGGTCGTTCTCACTGACGCGAGGTTCTAGAGATAAAAGACTCGGGCTCGACTACTGCCGGCTCTCGGTCCGGCGCCACACCGGCAGCGCGGGCTTCGGACTTTCCTTTTTTTTTCACGTCCTTTTTTTCCTTTTCTTCTTCGGAACGCTCCCGGATGCCCGGACAATCCGCGGGAACGCCTGAGCCGAATGTGAGAGGCGCGGTGGAATAAGAATCGAAAAAAGGAATGATAGAAAAAAAGAGAGCATTGAACGGAGCATTACGAGCGAGCTATCCGAGAAAAGTCGGGAATGAGATGGCACGTTTGTGCTCGTTCTCGGTCGCTGCGCAAGAGAAGCGCGGTCATGCGAGAAAGATCATTCTTGTGTGTGTCTCCCTTTTTTTTAAACCTCTTTATAGCCGTTATGGAATCTCCATGTGGAATCCGGACCGCGATCCGTGAAGAGAAGAGAGACAAGCGTTTGTATGAGGTCCATGCTCGAGCTGCTTCCACTGCCGTTAAATCATTATTGACGTAGGCTTGTCTTATCATTTTCGTATCATTCGATCGATCGTTGGAAGACTTTGATTTTTTGGAACGGGAAGAAAAATTGACATGTCGAATCCTGGATTACAAAGGGATACGCTATAGAAAAAAAAAAAAAACCATTCATGCAAACAAAGTGCTTTATTGTTTTTTTTTATCGGTCAATAAAAAACGTGTCGTAAAATATTTCCTTTTCTGAAAAGTGGATAATATAAAAAAATTTTAAATAAAACTTTTATTAAATGGTACTCCTACATCTTGTTGTTTTTTCAACGGGGAACTTTTTAACGTGACGAGAACACCGTAGCAAACTATGTATCGCGGAAGATCTTTTTATACAATTTTTTTTGTTCCGATAAAAAATAAATTAACACAAACTTTTTTGCCTGAAATCGTCGGACGTGCGAGACACTCGATGTACCTACGAATACGTCTTAAAAGGAATATAACATTCCACTCTCACATACCGTCGCCAACAACAAATTATGACGAAGATAACAGAATTTCAGTACTATGAATCTCACTACTATGAATCCCAGTACTATGAATTTTATTACTATGAATTTTATTACTTTGAATTTTATTACTATGAATTTTATTACTTTGAATTTTATTACTATGAGTTTCAGTATTATGAATTTCAGTACTATGGAATTTAGTACTATGAATTTCAGTACTATGGAATTTAGTACTATGAATTTCAGTTTAAAAACCGAATAACAAAAGATATTCGGATGAAAGAACTTTACGTTCGACTTTGAGAACTAATTGAGAATTATGAATTTCAGTACTATGGAATTTAGTACTATGAATTTCAGTACTATGGAATTTAGTACTATGAATTTCAGTTTAAAAACCGAATAACAAAAGATATTCGGATGAAAGAACTTTACGTTCGACTTTGAGAACTAAGTGCCGAAACGAGAAGAACGAAACTGCGAATACGCCTTAACGGGAACACAGCATTCCACTCGAGAAAAAAAACTCGCGCACAGTTCCCCGCTCTCGCGTATCGTCGCCAACAACGAATTGCAACGAAGATAACGTTGCATCCACTTTCTCCCGTTGTCGGAGAAATGCAAATGTTCCTGCATTTACAACACAGTTAAATCCCAATTAATCGAACCAAAAGGCAAATGGATAGCATTTCGAAACGTTGGAATACTCGATGGTACCGCGGATCGTTCGGGAACGTTGGTACAGCAGTGGTTATGTGCCCGAGCAAGGAATTCGCATAGACGCTGCAGCGTTCGCTCGCGCACATACACAAACGCAATGCACAACAGGAAGAAGGAATGCAGTGCGAATACAGGAACGCGATTCGCGTTCCGTGTGTGATGCTCGGTCGGTGGATAATTCCAACTGAGGTAAACGTTGCACAAGCGCGTATCGGGCATTTGTCCATTGAACGTTAGGCAACGGGAAAAAAAGAATTGGGACTCAAAGTCGTCTGGCGAAAGCATCGATCGTAGGCACGCATTCGCGGTAACGAAAGATTTATACGTTCAATAGCAAAAAAAAAATTACTATTTGTCCGTGAATTCATTATTCAACTTAAAAATTAAAAAAAAATAAGTTAAAGAAATTGTAAAATTTATAAGTAAAAGAAATCGTAAGATTTATAAGTAAACGAAATTGTAAAATTTATAAGTAAAAGAAATCGTACGATTTATAAGTAAACGAAATTGTAAAATTTATAAGTAAAAGAAATCGTAAGATTTATAAGTAAACGAAATTGTAAAATTTATAAGTAAAAGAAATTGTACAATTTATAAGTAAAAGAAATCGTAAGATTTATAAGCAAACGAAATTGTAAAATTTATAAGTAAAAGAAATTGTAAAGTTTATAAGTAAAAGAAATTGTAAAATTTGTGGGAAAAAGAAATTGAAAAATTTGTGGGAAAAAGAAATTGAAAAATTTGTGGGAAAAAGAAATTGAATTAAATGGCGGGTTGAATAAACATTGAATATCGTATTTGGCAAAAACAAATTCGTCCGTATCAGGATTGTATATTCGGCGGGCGTAAGTAATGCGCGCGCATTTGTCGCCGGAGGACCATCGGGGGATGAGAAAGTTCCTACCGGACATTTTACAGATTAAATATTTTTATCTTTCTCGATTAATTTAATCATCGAACGACGCCGTCGCGAACAGCCGGCAAAGCCTTTCCGACGAATAGTGAGATACCTCGTTCGAAATGTGCAAACATCCAGAAAGAGAGAGAACGCTTCCGTCCGCGATTGCTGGAAAAATGTACCTGGTAGTCTGGCAGCGAGAAATGCGAAAGATAAAAGCGCGGAAACTCGGAGCAATCTCGTCTGCTCTTCTCTCACAAATAAAGCGAACGAAGGAACGTCGGAGTGTCTGATGAATGCACGAGAATGAAAGGTCTGAAGTATCCCGCGTTTTCATTCACAAATTCGTAATTCCGGAAGTACAAATATTCAATACAAAAACTTGTAATATACATATAAATACATAAATATATAGTATTACATATAAATATATAAAATACTATACATTTATATATCTATATATATATCTTCTCTTATATCAATCCATATTCTATATACATTTTAAACAAGATACAGAATTTTTTTTAAGACGCTGCTTTCTTCAAAAACTCAAACTCCGATTCACCTCGCCGTTTCCGAGGAAAAAAAAGAACTCGTCCTACATTATTTATAAAACGTTGCCGAGGAGGTAAAGATCTACCGAACGAAAGTCCGGATGTGTAAAATTGTCGGACAAAATTGGTCAATCTTCGAGCGTGTGTTAACTCCGAACTGCCTTTACAGATACATCGAACATTGAACGCTCCTTCGAGGAAAAATTTCATTTGTCGTAGTGGCTACCGCAATTTACACCCACACAAAAACAGAATATATATGTATCATATATTATATATGTATATAATATACAATAATATATAAATAATATCTTCTCTTATATTAATCCATATTCTGTATCAATTTTAAACAGGGTACAGTATTTTGTTTCAAGACGCTGGTTTCATCAAAGACTCCACCCCGATTCACCCCGGCGTTTCCACTTTTCCTTGCGAAAAAGCGAAGAAAAAGAAAAAAGAAGAATCCGTCCTACATAATTCATAACAGTTGCCGAGGAGGTAAAGATCTACCGAACGAAAGCCCCCTCGTGTAAAATTGTCGGACGAAATTGGTCAATCTTGAAGCTTGCGCTCAACTCCGAACTACCTTTACAGATACATCGAACATTGAAAGTCGAACATTCACTTTTTCCAGAAAAATTTCATTTGTCGTAGTCGCTACCGCTATCTACACCCACACAAAAAAAATATAGATGTATACCACACACATGTATATATGTATGTACATGTTCATATACATTTACGTGTATACGTATATATAAGTATACACGGTAAAAAAGATTCGTATGAAATTTAATTTACCGGACTGGAAGTTTTTAAACAAAAACTGGTATACTAAATTTCATGTACAATCGTAATGAAAAATTAATGTTCAGTGTATTAAAAACATTAGAAATACTGTGTTTTCAACAACTCGCGTTGATTTTACTATAAGAGTACTTTAATTTTTGTATTATATTTTCATTTCAATGAAAAGGTAGATTAATTTTTCATCACAATTGTATATTAAATTTTATGTACCATTTTTTGCACAAAAACTCCAAGTCCAGTACATTAAATGTACAATGTTTTTTTTTTACAGTGTACCTGTACGTGTATGTATATATATATGGATACGTATATATACGATATATACATACATACATACGTATACAAGTACAGAAGGAAACGTTGCGAAGAAAACCGATTTCTCGGTTGCAATCGTAGTCTGGAAGCACAAGCCCGGAATTTAACGGCGGTGCTTGAGGATCCTGGTACGGGGACTTTGGACGCGGTCTTGCGACAGTCTCCGGCGCGGAGAGAGTTAAAGAGGGGGGTGGAATCGGACGCATCAGGAAAGGGACGTGCTTCGTCGTGCCGACATTGCAGGTACCGGTACGAGCGGTACGACGGCTTCTGGTCGTATAGGTGATTCCAGTGAAAGCACGGTAGGCGATTACATCGCTGTGTCGCGGCTATTTCGGGGCGAACGGACGTTAAGGGTAAGTGTCTTCGGGTATGTACGAATCGGTGGTGCTTCGAGTTATTTTAGTATCCGGAGAGTGGCGCACGCACACGCTTGCGCGCGGCAGTGTCTTTAAATTCCATAGCGTAACCTTCTATGTGGCGATAATAACGTTCCGGCCGAGCGGGACGATTGCCAGAGCTCCATCGATCATAGGGTCGCAATTTGTCGCGCGCCTGTTAGGGATGATCGTCATTGTGCGGTCGATTCTTTTGAACTTCTCAGTCACTAAGATTTTAGGTGGTTCGGATTTTTAAGATCCCGTGGGCGGGGCGGTTCTTATTTTGTATATTTACCTATTCGGGGCAAAAAGTTTTGGTGACCTATTTGCCTCTGAGGAGAATCGACCAGTTTAAAATGTATGAGATCTCGTGAGTGAAAAAAATATTTTATGAAAGATGTTATGAAAAGCTGGACTTTCGTACAAGAAAAATTAGATGCAGAAATAATAAAAAAATATATTAATAATAAATACAATTCGAATAAGTAATAAATACACGAATAATGGAGATGGTTGGTTGGTTCTGACGAGGATCGATCGACCAGTTTAATATCTAATAGATCAAGAGTTTTTTTTTTTTATTTTATGAAATTTTCAATGAAAAGCTAGGTTTTGGTCTAAAAAAAATTAAATAAAATACATTAATAATAAAAAAAATATATTGACAGTGAATAACATTTTGAAGAGCAACGAATACATGAATACTTGGGTGGAGATATCTCCGGAGGATTGTACTCGGGTGAAGTTGTAACGCTGTAGTGCTGTACGCGCTGCCGTTCGAAATGGTGGGGTTGGTGAGCTGCTTTTAAATCGGATAGAGCCAAATTATGGCGGCGTGCGAGCGGAGTCTTGTATTCCGGTAGAGTTGCGATTGTGTGGAATTTATGCCAAGCGGAGATGGAAATGTGCCAATCGATTGCCGCGCGCATTTAATTATTATTCGGTTGTGATGGCGCATAAATTATTTCTATAAATTATTGAACCCTTCACACCGGACCGATTTCCTTCCCACTGGTTAAATAAAACAAAAAAAATGAGTGATTATTGAAAAATTACCAAAAATTTGTCCAAAGTGGTCGGAATCTCTAATTGAAAATTTCAAGCCCTTTTAAACGCAAAAAATATACTTTCGACTCACAGTCCAGTCGATCCGAATGAAAAGAACGTCGTGTCACCAGTAAAATAATTTCCAACGGCGATTAATTTTCCATCGTTTAATTTTCACTTTGTACTCTCAGTTCAGCCAACAGTGAACAAAAAAAAAAGGAAACTGTAATTATTTCTCCTCCATTAAACTCCCGACCCAGTGCAAAGCAGTAAAGCAGGTCGTCGAACTGGCGGACGAAATGTAACTACCGATTTCTTTTTTTTTTTTTTGCCACCGGGGAGTAAAAAAATATCAATAAATCGGAAATATCGACTCGGCATCGCGCTCGCTGGAACTAAATAATAACGAGAGTAGAAAAGTCGCCTGGAAGAGAAAAAAAAAAAGAAAAAGTTGAAAAGGCAAGATGCGAGAAAGATAGAAAAAAAATATAGTGAAGTCAGGAGAGTCTGTTGCACAGCTGTTACTCGCACCTGGCTCGGGAAGCTTTTCGCCCGTCTTTCGCTGCGCCACCCCGAAGCCCCGAAGGCGAGCAGACGGCAGTCGGACCGGATGCGCGCTCTCGAGGCCTAGCGCACGCCGCCAGGTATCGGGAATTCCTCTCAAGGCTTGGAGAGCAGAGTACGCTGTGCGCCGTACGTCCTCGATCCTCTCTTCTTTCCAGAGAACTTTCTTCATCTTTGCACCACCGACGCTTTTACTTACTTGCCTCGTGTTAGGCAGTTTCTTTTTGTTTGCTTCCCCCCCCCCCTTCTGTAACTTTGCACCGAAGTCGTAAGTAGGCTAAGCGCTTGTAAGTTTTTCGATGTGCAACGGTGATTGGCAAGTGAAAAACACTACTCAACTTTAAAGGGCCTCGGGACTGTAGGTATGCAGAAATGTAATGGCCCAGATGCTTGGCGCGAAAGGGACGGTTTAAGAAGTCTTCTCGGAAGTTTCGGCTGTCGAATACTTTATTACGATAGAGACGTTTTGGAGCGTTGATATACGGAACCTGATCAAGATCCGGTCAGAGTCTGGTCAGGATCTGATGCGACGCCTTTAGATTTCTAAGAGATCGATCGGTAACTCTGACAAATCAGCAATGTGAAAGTATTATAAAAGTACTACGAATGTACTATGAATGTACTATGAAAGTACTATGAATGTACTATGAATGTACTATGAATTTACTATGAATTTACTATGAATTTACTATGAATTTACTATGAATTTACTATGTATTTACTATGAATGTACTATGAATGTACTATGAATGTACTATTAATGTACTATGAAAGTACTATGAAAGTACTATGAAAGTACTATGAATGTACTATGAATTTACTATGAATTTACTATGAATGTACTATGAATGTACTATGAATGTACTATGAATGTACTATGAATTTACTATGAATTTACTATGAATTTACTATGAGTTTACTATGAATTTACTATGAATTTACTATGAATGTACTATGAATGTACTATGAATTTACTATGAATTTACTATGAATTTACTATGAATTTACTATGAATTTACTATGAATGTACTATGAAAGTACTATGAAAGTACTATGAAAGTACTATGAAAGTACTATGAATATTATGAAAGTACTATGAAAGCATTACGACAGTGCTTTGGATGTACTTTGAACGTACTATGAAGGTACTACGAAGGTACTACGCAAGTAGTGAATCTAGGTTTAAAAACCGAATAATAAAAGATATTCGGATGAAAGAATTGTTTGTATGCCTTTGAAATAAGTGCCGAAACGAGAAGGTCGCTCGCGCCTCCACCTTCGCTGCTGCGTTAATGTTCGAACCGCAGATATGCTCAAAGCGTACGAAATAAAGGCAACACACGACGAGACGTCGAGATAACAAAAGTTCGATGACGACAATGGACCGAGAAGTTCTCGAAGGGCACGTCCCCCTGGAGAACGCCCGGGAAGGTAGAGACTCGTACCGAAGGAAAGGGAACTCGCTGTCGAATTCTTTATTTCTTCGGGACCGCCTTCAACGTTCTCTCTCCCTGTCTCTATCTCTCGCTCCAGCGACGGAGAGAGGGAGAGCGAAAGGGGAGCGCGATAGGGAAAGGCAGTTACGACGATCTACGGCGAGAGAGAGAAAGATCGCTTGGAAAGAAACCGACGAAGAGAGAAAAAGAAAAAAGAATGAAAAATACTTGTGAAGCAAAGCCCCCGCGCGATTCCAGGGACACGTACGTACGTTTCGCGAGCCAGCGAAAACGAGACGAGAAAGAGGATCCCCAGCTTATACCGGAGGGATCGAGAGAAGAAAGAAAGAAAAAAAAAAACATTACACTCCCGAGGTAAACGAATGCTCGGCCTTGGCGGCGCTTTGGTTTACAGACCACAGGCACACCGCACCGCACCGGCGCACCACACCTATGCACTTCTCTGCACGAGTTTCATCTTTCTCGTTATATTTCTAAAGATTTGAGAAAAAAAAATTACATTTTTTAAAAAATCTTTCTTTACCCACGCTGGCCGGCGGGTTGAACGCATGGAGAACAAAAGAATTTTCTCGCGGCAAAATATCTTCCGGACAGCGAAGCTGTTAAAGATTATAATAATTTTCAATTCATTTGCTAACAATAGTAGCGGTAATAATAATTATCATTATATTATAATTATAATAGCTATTATTATTATTATTATTATTATTATTATTATTTTGTTCATTATTAATGTAATTATTATTTATTTTCTCCCAAATAATTATAACACGCTCCATGAATAAATATAAGCGACGCGATGACGCGTCAATTAAGAAGGATATTTTAAGGATAATTTGAGTGTATATAGTTATTGCAGTGAATAAATTGCGTAGGTCGCGCTCGGAAATTCGTAATGAGCAAAAAATCTCGAGTAATTGGGATACGATAAATAGGTCAAGATAAGCATCATTGCCATACTAAAAAAAAAAATCGATTCCCCGACCAAGTTTTGCAACGCCCTTGCCACGTGCGCACCGGGAGCCTTCGCGGGAGAGAGAGAGTTTGACATAAGAGAGCGTGTTTATGTCGATGAGATTGTTCGAAAATTGTACCCGGACTCGGCGAGATCATGCGATTCGAGACTTCG
Organism: Ichneumon xanthorius; assembly: GCA_917499995.1. Classification (NCBI taxonomy): domain Eukaryota; kingdom Metazoa; phylum Arthropoda; class Insecta; order Hymenoptera; family Ichneumonidae; genus Ichneumon; species Ichneumon xanthorius. The sequence goes on from OU824201.1 coordinate 14,665,916, forward strand.
AAACTCCGAGTTACGATTATCACGTGTCCCAGACGGTACGAAACGAGAATGGGCCCCGGTGCGGAGGCGTGCACATTTCCATGTTGCGCAAGACCGAGAGACCGAGACACAACACGTATCGATACGCCGCTCGTTGCCGTGCGGTCGGCTTGCAGACGCCTTCGCGCGCGGACGAAGAAGAAAAAAAAACAACCGATATACCACGAAGTACGGATCAGTTTCGAAGGACTCTGCGACCGAATATACTGCAGATTCATAGCTGACGATCGGGTAACCCACTTGGAAATTAATTATGTTCGAAAATCTATAATTCGATTTATTTTTATTTTTATTTAACAAATATGTGATATAATGCGCAACAAATGCATAAAGTTTGTTAATTATATATCGAATGTATATCCGGATATATAACTATGTAAAACGTGTATACAGAATATATTAGTTTTATATCGTCAATATGTAACTTGTACGTAAGCAGAGCAGTATTATGCAACACATTTTTTTTTTGTTATTCGTTTTGTCATTTATTTTTTTAAGTTACGACCATCTGAATCATGCTCGGAAATGTGCCAAATATGTTCCATAATTTTTTTTTTGCTCCGATATGACAGACGATACTTTGAATGAGAAATATCTCAAAAACGACGATGATAATTACTTTTTTTGTCGACGTAAAAAATCATTGTCAATGTGAATGTGTCGTTGATTTTTTTTAACATGTGTTATATGATTAATTGTTTTTCCTTCGGGATTTCGTGTGAAGTAACGAAAAATCGAGAGAAGAAAATTTAACGAAACACAGAGAAAGTACGGGGCGACGTAAAAAAAATTGCTACAGTACACGACCGCGTTTCTCCGTTCCTCGGGAGCCAATCCAATTAGGCACGACCGCGTATTTCCGATACCCCACTACCTGCCCAAGTACCTGCCCACCGTCCCTTTCCATACGCAAAAATTGTCGGAATTACAGCAGCGACGATTTCATTCGCAGGTAGCAAAAGGGAAGGAGTCGTTTGTTTCCCCACCAAGCAGGTAAACGGACTTTGAGAAGGGGCCGAATTGGACTTACGCGGTCGTCGTTTTCGGAAATACGCGGTCGTTCGGAATTATGCGGTTGGGAGAAACGCGGTCGTGTACTGTACTGCGAGAGCCGGGGACATCGGCTAGTTTGAGTGGCGCGCGCGGCAGTCTCGACGCTGCCGCAGCGCGGAGGAGGGTATGCAAATGGAGAGAGAAAGCGGGGTTCCCTCTCGGAAGCGAGTGAGAAAAGATTATTAAAAAAATAAACGAGAGTGGGGACGAGCGGGAGTGGGGGAGGGTGAAGGAGGCATGCGACGAGCTGTCACTGCGACACGGCCACGTGCGGCGGGACAGCGTGACTGCTTCTTTTCGTCAATGACAAATGCAACCGGCCGACAACCCACATCTGAAAAGTCATTCATTTTGTTCGAATACATTTATTTTTATTATTATTATTTTTTAATTAAATATATGAATTTTATGTATCGTATTTTATATATGTATTATATATTATGTATTATATATAATTTTATGTATAATTTATCAAAACGATAGCATAAAAAATACTGCAATCTTTTTATCGGAATTACAATAAGTACAAATCGAACAAAACGATGATAGATTTTTAGAGACAAAAGAAGGTATCATTTTTATAGAGCTTATTTTCGATCCATTTTTTGTTTTCTCTTTTGCTTTCTTTGAAACTTTCCACGCGTCTGTTTCCGCTTCTCCGACCCAACAGAATTTCATTAACAAACAACGCACGAATGGACAGTGGGGATGCACGGTTCGATTTGCTGGCTACAAGAGAGTAGCGTATGAACCCGCTGTGACCTTTTGAGCGTCGAGGCAACCGGCCCGACAGTGGCTCTGCGAACCCACACCATCGGTTCGAACTACGACGAGTCGGGCTTTACCGGGAGGCAAACAAACGTACGAATCCTCCTCGTCAACCCGTAGCACGGTGGCTGACCGATGGAACGTTTGACGTCGACGAATGAGACTGAGACTTTTTGAAATTGGTGGAAAAAAACCAACAAAAAAAAAGCGAACAGACAAACCGAACAAAGAAAATTGCGACGGCGTTCCAACTTCCCCATTACTCAATTTCAACAGCGCTTCGAAACGTTTATTGAGAATGAAAATAATGGTAGCCAAGTTCGTTCGGTAACATGTTTGTTAGCTTAAAAAAAGGATTTAACCTTCTCAGCAACCAAAACGTTTCAGTAAGCACTTCCAGTTCACAATGCATTGTTTACTTTGTGCAATCGTAAGGTTACGGAAAGTTACGAATTATACCATTAACGGCGATTATAGAAAATGGAAATTGGTTGAATTATTAGTGACCATTTTTCCGCGTCTCTGCCCTTTATATACATATCTTTTAATTTACACCCTTTGCAAATCTTGGCTCTATCCCCACTCCCGGGCGCTACCATAGCAACACGTTCTCCCCACTCCGCGTCCGTTGGTCCAGCTTCGGAACGGTTTCGGGCGTTGTGACTTACAAAGCCTTGACGACGGATCGGTTAAAGGGTCATCGGGAATTGTATTTTCAGCCGCCGGGATCCACTTTCACGAACGAATCTCGTGAACGACGATCTAACCGACACACCGTAATAACACGACGATGCTGACCTTGAAATTAAGTTTTTCAAAATTTGCCATTGTTTTCAGTCGCCGAGATCGACTTTCACGAATGAATCTCGTGAACGACGATCTACGGAAATATCCCAGTAACACTACAATGTAAAAAATGTTGAAAACGATTCTTGAAAATTTTGAAAAAAAAAAAATTGATAATCTTGAAATAAAATATTTAATTTTTTGAAAAAACACCGTTATTCTCATCGAATTAATTAAAAGAAACGACAGGGCGTTGACTTTTTCGCAACCAACCATTGTCTATAAACAACTATACTAGAACTAACATATTTTTTTTTTTTTTTTTACAAAGCGGAATATCCGCCGAGAAAATTGGCTTCGCAGGGAAAAACGGATACGGGAGAGGAACCTTCTCAGGTTGTGAGAAGAAAATAAAAGCAGCGTCGTTTGTTTTCTCATTCTTGTAACACGCTCGAGCGGCGTGGCGGAGCGTGAACGGCGCGACTGTGGCGCACTGTGTGAAACAAACGAGATTGGAGCATGTACACAGTGTATCGCATTCGTGAAAGAAAACGCGGGGCACGAGCGATGCAACAGTCGAGAGAGAAAACTTCTCTCCCGACCGGTCGAACGGTTACACAGCGGGGAGATTTAGCGTCGGCGACTCTTATCCGCAAACTGCGCGCAGCGCCGGAGCATGAGCGAGGTACGTGCGTTTCGCGAATGCTTGTACATTGGCTTCTCCTGTTACGTAGCTCAACCGAAGTCGTTTCACGCAGAGGGAAAGAGAGATTTGTTTTTAACTTTAAGTGCCGAGCCAATCGGTACGATTACGAATGACTTCGGAATATTCTTAAATGGTGTTAATTAAATTTCTTTCATTAAGTATGCGGATAATGCCAGTAACGCCAATTGCGAACTGCAGTGTGTTGTAGATATGAAACATTTTTATTTCTGTATTTTTTGTTCGAGATTTATTTTTGACTCAAACTGCAAACCTAACAGGTATATTCTTATATGGTGTCAATTAAATTTTTTAATTAATTACGCGAATCGTACCAATAACAAAAAAAAATAATAGTAGATAAACGTGCTCAGCGACGCTTCTCATAGCAAACTAAAAAGGGCGCAAGTTTCGCCGACCAAAAAAAAAATGTCCGCAAAAGATGTTATTTTTGTTTGATTTCTCTTAAAATAAAGTACAACATACTGCTGAGTGTGCCGTAATGGGCAATGGAAACGCGTTTCGCCTGATTATTATCTAATAATTAGCCATTAAAAAAGTATTAAACACTGAACGAAGAGTTAACTGTAAAACTCGGTTCAGTGTCACGGGAAAAAAAAAAGAAAAACCGTTAACAATATTGTTTCGACATTGGCAATTTCCGAGGTTGAATAACAGAGTTTATTAGGGATATTTGCCGTAGGTACACGGAGCGGGCCCGTCACGTTGGAATTCGCATAAAGCAAACTAGCCTCAACGCAACAGTCCGAGCAGTTCGGAGAGTCCCGACGAGTAGCGCAATGACGGTCTCCCCGTTCCACCGTGCGCGCCACCCTTCGCCATTCATTCTCCTTCTTACATGCGCGGCTCTTTCTAATTTCTATCTCACTCTAACGAGGCTCTTTTAATTCCGCGCGTTTCACTTTACCGTGTGCCTGCGTTGCCCTCGACTCCTCCCCATACAAGTAGGCTGTGAGAGCCTCGCGGTACGACTTAGGTAGCGGCGTTACACGAGTACCTACACCATCGATAGGAATGCGCGGACGATCGTTATGACAACCCGGAAAAGACTCTAAGGCAATTATGCTCGAAAATAATTCTCGTCTCCTTCGAAATTTTTTACGGTAATAACGATCTTTCGACTTGCTAATGTTTGTTTGATTGTTACAATTGGACTCCGTCCGGGAATGTAATAATAAATAAATCATTGAATAAACAAATGACTAAATAAATAAATAAATAAAATCATTTTTCTCGGCCGCGACATTTTTCTGTATCAAAATGTGTGAGAAATATCACTTTTGCAAAATTCTCTCAATTTGTTATCCAAATAATTATTTTTTTTAATTATGGAATTCTGGTCGAAAATTGGACTTGGATAGCGGCGTTGCACGAGTACCTACACCATCGATAGGAATGCGCGGACGATCGTTATGACAACCTGGAAAAGACTCTAAGGCAATTATGCTCGAAAATAAGTCTCGTCTCCTTCGAATTTTTTTACGATAATAACGATCTTTCGACTTGCTAATGTTTGTTTGATTGTTACAATTGGACTCCGTCCGTGAATGTAATAATAAATAAATCATTGAATAAACAAATGACTAAATAAATAAATAAATAAAATCATTTTTCTCGGCCGCGACATTTTTCTGTATCAAAATGTGTGAGAAATATTACTTTTGCAAAATTCTCTCAATTTGTTATCCAAATAATTATTTTTTTTAATTATGGAATTCTGGTCGAAAATTGGACTTGGATAGCGGCGTTGCACGAGTACCTACACCATCGATAGGAATGCGCGGACGATCGTTATGACAACCTGGAAAAGACTCTAAGGCAATTATGCTCGAAAATAAGTCTCGTCTCCTTCGAATTTTTTTACGATAATAACGATCTTTCGACTTGCTAATGTTTGTTTGATTGTTACAATTGGACTCCGTCCATGAATGTAATAATAAATAAATCAGTGAATAAACAAATGACTAAATAAATAAATAAATAAAATAATTTTCTCGGCCGCGACATTTTTCGGTATCAAAATGTGTGAGAAACATCACTTTTGCAAAATTCTCTCAATTTGTTATCCAAATAATTATTTTTTTTTATTATATAATTCTGGTCGAAAACTGGACTTGGGTAGCGGCGTTGCACGAGTTGCTACAGCATCGACAGGAATGCGCGGACGATCGTTATGACAACCCGGAAGAGACTTTAAGGCAATTATGCTCGAAAATAAGTTTCATCTTTTCCTCCTCGAAGTTTTCAACGAAGTTTTCAACGGTAAATAAAATCTTTTATCTTGCTGTTTATTTGTCGGACGGGTTAGCTACGGCCGATAACTGTCCTCTGCCCGTGTATATAATAACAATAAAAAATATTTACATGTCTCGACCGCTCATCACTTTTCTGTTTCAATTTTTATACCCAATCAATTATTATTTTTATTACGAAATTGTGCTTGAAAAAACTTAACTTATTCAATTATTTTCTTTTCTTACGAACAGTACTTTTTTTAGGACTCAAATTTTACACGCGTCTCGACCAACACCGAAAATCGTTTGCTATCAAATTTGTCAAAAATCGACCAAGAACCTCAAAGTCGGTTTCACTCAGTCGGTAACAAATTAGTTTCCCTACGCCGAAAAAAAAAATTCGCTCTGCTAAAAAAATGTTATTTAAATTTCCATCCAGGATTTTACTCGAGTCATCGTCAATTTCTCTTCAGTGTATTTTGTCCGCGACCATTAAAATATTTTGGACGCAAGGTCAATTTTTTCTCGGCTGCATGAAAACCGCATATGTATCGAAAAGCATCGGCAACGGGGAACGGGTAGTGGAGCGGGGCCACGATGTTCGTGACCGAATGAGCGAAACGCTTGTTTCGCCGTTGCCATGACTACGCCGGAGCGGCGCGGAGAGGGGGGTGCGACGAGGGGAGGGTGGGGGAAGAGACGCCGGGACTTCAGGGGCACTTGGGTTCACACGCGTCGAGAGACAGACGCGAATGGGCGAGGGAATATATATCGCAGACGAAAAAGCAAGAGGCGAAGAGGGACGCGACGAGACGCGGAACTATGAGAGTACAATGTGATTGTGTGCTTAAGGAATGATGAGAAAACGTCGACTCGACGATTCCACCTTCTGGCTCGTGTTTTCTCGGAATAAAGAGAAAGACCGAAGAAAAAAAAAAAAAAAAAGAAACTGTAGCCGAAGCTCGCAGAGCGCGGTTTTCGCGCAATGATTTTCACGCTTCGAGGTGCGTTCGCTCGATCACGTTTATGGGGCGCCTTCGTACACACGTTTACGCCATTATGTCTCTACTCTTGGTTGCCACGAAATTATCCAACTGAAATTCCCCGACTGTCCCCGATTTTTTAGAGCAAAAAATTCAATTTTTCCGGTCTATCGATCGGGGTGGGAAAGGACAATTAAAAATAATGTAAAATTTTTTTTTTCAATCACATTTTTCATCACACCTTAAACTCAGTTCACAATATAAAAAATGTCCAACGAACATAATATCACGACACAGGCATGTATATGCTGTATACGGACAACTTTTCTGAAACGAAAAATGTCGAGGTCGTGCAGCGCGGAATTAAGTGAAAAACATCAGGTTCAAAAACTTTCGGGATTTGCAAAAAATTCCATGACTTCCCGGACTTTTCCAGGTCCCAACAAATCCCCTGAGTTTTCCGGGTTTTCCAGGTACGTGGCAACCATGTCTACGGTCTGTACAATTAATGCGCCACAGCATAGCTTACGACTAATATGTATAAACGGTCGGCGCATGATATTTCTAGGAAATTGTTCAACGGTACTGCGAAATATCGGAGAAACAAAGAATAAATAATGATACATTGTATAGTTTTATTTTACGACTATGACATACACCATTATATAAATGCAGCGTGCATGAGAGTTAAAAAATAAAAAATATTTTTAATTTTTTATTTTTCAACCGAGTGAGCAATAGAGTGAGAGTTTCAAGATCGGTGAGGAGACTCTTTATTTCACGGTAACGTCCAACAGATTTTCGACCGATCGATTCGAGTGGTGAAAAAATACCCCTGGTGTGTTTCGTTAAGCACCTTTTCTACGTTGGTTTTTTTCTGTAGGGTAGTTTGAAAAGTTACGAGCAAGTTAGGTACTCCATTTATTGGGTGAATGCAGCATGCAATTTACGATGAGTACATCGATAAAGGATAAAACGGTGACGAGACTCTTTTTTTTTCACGATTGGAAATTTATCGATGGGATCGAAATCGTTATTGCTTAGGGATGTATTGGCTCGCTGATCGACGGTCACGCGAGGCTGAAAGCTACGCATGAGGAATTTTAATCGCGCCGAGAACATAAAGGCAAATAAATAAATAATTTAAAAAATTCGGGCATTATTAATGTCCGGATCAATTCGGGGTCAAAACTGATGTCGAATCCGCATTTAACATCCTTTGATAATAAAAATGCAAATACAATGAAAATTGCTAGTGTACAGCCTTGAGAACATTTTTTTTTAATCACCAATTTTCCAAAAAAATTTAATTTCTGAATAAATTTATTTAAAATGGTTTCGGAATGAATTTTTAGAGCTCAGTAGTTTAACTTTTTTATGTTCACCGCGTTGCAAACAGAGCTCTTAGTAAAGTTATAAAAAAAAAACAAACGAACTCGGATATTTAAAAAAATTATCTCATTAAATAGAATGATAATCTAGATTATGACTTTGATTATTTGCGAATTTGACGAACATGGACAGCATTGATTGACGGATAGTACGACAGCGAACAATGTGGAGAAAAAACTAAAGCAAGTAAAGAAAGAAAAACAAAAAGAGACTTCGAACGGAACAAAGGCCGTTCGAGGAAATCAATCGGCAAGGTAAACTTACAGCGAAAAGGTGAACACGCGTGACGCAACTTCGGCCTGGCCGGTGTCAACCGGACAACGAGAGCGAACGAGCGTTGATTTTCACTTCGGTTAATCACTCTAGCCGGGCCCGCCGGGACACAACAAAGAGCTCCCGAGGTCTCCGCGTGAGCTCCATTGGCTCGCTTGAAACTGTCAAGCCCGTCGAGAGAGACTGTACGGACAGCGTCGATTTCGTATTACTTTCGCCGAGAGGAAAAAAGGACCTTGCTGTACGTATGTAAATCGTCGCAGCTGATTGCTGCATATTGCTCTTTCATCAACGAGACTTCGCAACGCTGTCATTTTTTTATGAGCTCTAAAAAGCTAAAATAAAAAAAAAAGTTAATTCCTCCAAGTTTCTTGATCGTTTTGGGTCAACGTGGTAAATAAAAATCTCAGCTTCAAATAATCCGGTACATTGAAGCTCATAATAATTTGAAAGCCTTTTTTTCCAGTCGACCAAATAAATTATTTATAACGAAATTTTACGATTAAAATGAATAAATTTTTGCCGCTTCTAAAAATAAGAAAAAAATAACGAAGCGTTCTTGTAACTAAAATTTTCTTTTAGGGACAAAAATATATCTCAAGTTTCTCGGTAAATTTGTAGGTGCTCGTGATAACAAATTTTATTACGATGTAAGGGTTTTTTTCTTTAATCAGATTCATAACGACAAATTCATTTTCGTCACTAGCGACCAATTGTGAATCGCTTTACTTATTACCCGCTTCGACAACAATTTATCGTCTCATTGTCATCCAACGCGGCCAGAGTCCCGTCATCGATGCTCGTTTATCTTTAGTGTTAATCAATCTATTTCACCTCAAAAATCGATTACACAACCAACAAACTTCGTCGTGATGTAACAATATATAACCCACTATATGGAAACAACGATAAATCCCAAACATAATCGAGAGCCAAAAAAAAAGACGTAAAGAAAAAAAAAAATTAATTTCAACAAATAATCGAAAAGCTTACCCAACAGCCGGAAAAGTTGTGTACGGAAACATCCTCGGACACGTTAATAATTCCAGTGTCCCGAGTCGGCGTGTTTCTCCTCTTCTCTCACACACACGCACGATGGATTGCAAACAAATAATCACCGACGATAGAAATTTTTGCTCACACTTTATTTTACAACCTCAAACAAAAAAAAAAATTCGTTCGCCTCACAGTTCGAAGGACCGCAACGAATCCGTTGCGCCGTAATTCCCAGTGCGAAACTCACAGTTTAATATCAAAAAGCGTAGATCGACGCACAATGTACCAAAGCTCTATTGCCCGTTGAAGCGAGCGACTGGCGCTGTGATCCTGTCGAGCGATCTTGCTTCTCTCCGCGCACAGGCCAGGTTCAAGGTTACACCGTGATGAGCGCGTTGTCACGGCGTTTCGCTAGACGCGACGACTAGACTCTCTCCCTTGCAACTGTTTCGCGTCTCCCGACGAAGTTGCGTGTTATCCTCGGCCAACGATCGTCGAAGACACAAATTTTCGCTCGTCCGGAAGGATTCCTTCGAGCGGGTGAGAAAAACAACAACAACCAAAAAAGGAGAGAGGAAAAAAACAGACCGGTGGTGTGCCGGAGAGTCGGGTAGAGAGGAGACCGCGCGCGCAAAGTCGGAACGATGCCGAACGGGCGAGAAACGAGCCCGAGAGGGAGAGAAGAGAACACGTCGTCGGGGGCAACGCGGCGGAGCAGACGGGGTTGAGAGAGAGCGGCGAGTGCGCGTGCGCGCGCGACCGACGAATGGCGAATCGGTGCGATACGAAACGCGCGCGTGCTATTGAAACAAAGAAAAACTGCGCTGTTGTCCGAGAAACAATTGTAATTATGTATGTATCTCTCACAGAGGTTTTTCTCCGTTAATCCCGCGTACGTCCTTCGCCAGTTGTCTCAACGAGAAGAAAAGAAAATCGCACACTTTGGCCCCGCGTTTCTTCTTCGCGAAACGAAGAACCACTTCGGTCTTCCGGGAAACGGCGAGATAGACGCGAGAACCAAAAAAAATAAACACTTCTCGGTGAACTCGACGACTCGAGTTTAATTGCAATTTTTATTCTCACTCTCGATAATCCTTCTACGCTCTGTATTCGATACTGCGAGTAGTCGACGATTGTCACGTCTCGTCTCTCGATCGCAGGACGCTCGCGAAATCGGCCGGTTCGTACTCGGGTGCGAAGAAAAATTCACGATTATTGTATCTCTTTTCTTTTTCTACCGGATTGCACAATCGACTCTCTCGTGTACTCTCGATCGAAGGCCGGTCAACGCAAGAGTAACGCTCGGAGCGTTTTACGTTTTTGTTAATGCACGAGGTAAGAAACGTCGAGACACGGCGTCGATGCGCGTCAGTGTACTGCCGCTGGTTTCGATGCTGCTGCTCGTTGGGACGCACGGTGTTTGCTACAGCTCGGCTCGCGCGCTCTCTCTGTGTGTGTGTTGGGGATGGCAGCTGTGCCGGTTTACGTGTGTTGCCGTTGCGCGCTCACTCTCGGCCGCCCTACGGACGAAAGGCGCGCGAGGAGGGGTGGCGAGAGGGGTGGGGCGAGGGGGGAGACCGACGGCCGCCTGTGTTCCCCACCACGGAGAGCCGGCCGAGCAGTGTCTCTCCATTCATCGTGGAGGGGAGATCGAGAGCGCGCCGCGAGGGGCGACGAAGAAAGATGGAAGTGAACGAGGGAGGGGAAAGCGAGACGGACAGACCGCTTGGTTTTCGCCGAACGGGAAACAAAGTGCTGGGGATAGCCGAGAAAGAGGGAGAGAGAGATGTGCATTGGACGAGGAGTGCGAAACGATCTGCCGAAGCGAGAGTGAGAGCCGCAGGCCGGGCGGGGGAGGGGATAGATCGAGAGTGAGAAGAGCAGCGACGGTGGCGACGCTCTGCCACGCTGCGGCAGCCGGTCACAACGTCTCGTACCCTTCGGGGCTTCTGCCCACCGAGAGCGAGCGAGGTTTGGTCCTTGCAGAGGTTCTCAACCCCTCCGCCTGCAACAACGGCGCGGAGAGGGAGAGTCAATGTCCTTTACGGAAATGTATTGCCGGCTCTGTATTAGATATAATAGCGGGGATTTGTTCGTTCTATCACGCGATCGGGGGCTTAGGGATCGGAAGGATGTTGGATATCGTGAGATATAATGTTGCATCGGTGATTAATTGAAATTCTTAACTACCGTCCGGAAGGCGATGAAAGGATTATTTTTTTTTCTTTTTGCTCGCGAAAGTAACTGAAAATGATGGGAGTTTGGAGATGGAATTTAAGGTCTCTTGGGCGTTGGCGATTCGAGGAAATAATCGTTATTGACGCGATCGGAAGTATGGAAAATAGTTTCAAAGTCAAAGGGTTTGATGATATGATTCTTCGACTATTGGGCAATAAATGATATTTCTCTCCGCTCGAAAATTTTCCCTAGCAAATATATATGTGAAGAATGTTGAGATTTAAAAAATGCTTTCATTTTTTAGGCCCATTGTTTTTTCTTCGCAATGACATTCTCGTCGATAATCTTTCCCCGGGCTCCCATTCGCCAAAATGTTAAGATTAAAGCTAAAATTAAAAAAGAATGCATCAAGAGATTCGGAGATGATTCACAACCGAGTACAAGATTAAACGGCATTCTCTCCCTCTCCCGGCGTCTCGTGTGCCTTTTACTTCAAACGTAGCGTACGTTGCAATCGTCGAGTCTTGATGACGATGGGTGCAACCCAGCGAGGATTTCCTCCGCCTCGAACAATCATCCCATGTTCCATAGTCTCTCCCTCCTCCCCGCAATTTCTCTCCTATTCTTCCTCACCTCTCTGACGGAAAGTACAAGTTTTTTTCTTTTTAGACTGCTCAACCGTGATAGATCGGAGGAGCCGAAGATTTTTACGACCAGATATAAAAATCGTTCGAGGCTGAGTGGAAAAACAAGAGTGAGGACGTTACCGACTATGACCGGGTTTATAGGACTATTCGCGGACGATGCCCGGTACACACCGGCGTTGCAGTATAATACAAGAAGGAATCGTCGTTTCGAAGTGCGGGACGCCCGGACGAGAAACCGGCTCGACGCGTAGATCGATCGGGGAACGCGGGGCGAACTACTCTCTCTCTCTCTCGCCGCTCTCCGGGCGTGTGCAGCGACTGTGTGTGCAGCGGCGACCCACAGTGGAGAGAGAACGCGAAGGAGAAGAGACTCTCTCGTGGCGAAGCGAACGCGACTCACGCCTCTCGGGTACCGCGACGAGAGCCGAGGCACACACAGTGTGTCTAGTGTTCCGCAAACCGGACGTAGACGACGCTGACCCACCGAGCTCTCGCGGCACAAAGGGACGTGTGGGCTAGACTGGCTGCATAGCGAGACACTCGAAAGCGATTACCTTTTCCAACTTCGACTTACCTAGACGATCCGACGGGTCTATCTTGCGCGTATGGCGCGCACGGTCTTTATTATCTCGAACTTGGTAAATTTCAAGAAAACAAAAAAAATAATGATTACGTTTGCTCCTGGGAGTCGGAGACACAGATCCGGAAATTGGGAGGGGGGGGGGGGGGGGCAAAATGGACCAGTTACGCTGTTCGGACAGTTCTATCGACTAACAGAACATATTTTGACTTTTTTTTACACAAAATAAAGCCGCGCCAATCGTTTGGGATGTTCGGATAAAATGATAATAAATATGGGGCAAAATGGACTCTCGCGCAATTTCAGTGAAAATGAATAAATTTCAATTCCGAAAAATTCTTGACTTAAGGATTGCATTTTGAACACATTGTATAAGGGTTGTACGACAAATGTTAAAAAAAAAAAATTGGTAGAAAAAGTTCGTAAAATTTCATGCCGATTCGAGCGCCTCGGTGTGGCGTTAAGGCTTAAAACTTTCAGTGTTTTTTTGCACTGCCTATCGACGGATTTGTGAGACGAGACGAAAGAGGAAGAAAAAAGAACGAAGGACGAGATCGAGCAACAGTTAAACTGCGGCACTTATAGGATGGGAAAGAGCGCCTTTTGCCGAGGCCAGACGAGATCGGGGGTCTCGGCTATAATTCAATCAGCATTTGAAGGACCGTCCGAAGCCGAAGGCAACTGCGGACGCGAATCGTACACGCAGATCTCTCTTTCCGCTTAGCCGAGAAAACTGTGTCTGCGAATAGTTTTATAAAATGCACTTGCCGGCCGGTCGCAATTAAACCAGAGCCACAAATTCTATTGTCTCCGACATAGATCTAAATTTCCGTGATTAGTTTTAGAATAGTCGAGTGCCATTTGACCTCTCGCCACGAGGCCTCTCCCCGAGCGGAATCAAAGAACAATGAGTTCGGCCCTCGTGTGCTCTGACGTTTTCCGATTTCATCAGAAATTCGATTCGTTAATTACTGGAAGCGCACACTGGGGGTTTTTATTTAACACCCTGGAACATTATTTTATTCGCCAGCAAGAGCAGACATCGAGACTCGAGTTACCAGTAAAGGAACCACAAGTCGAGGGGAACGGGGCAAAATGGAACCGCTTTATATCGCAGACACTGGGCGAAATGGGCTACGAAAAAAAAATTTCGGAACAATTTATCGGAACTTTCGGATGGACTTGGGCAAAATGGGAGCTCCGGGCATAATGCGCGTAGGGGGCAAAATGGACTACCAAAAAAATATAACAATTTAGTGGAACGCTAAATTTGTATAATAATGAGATTTTTCACACATACATAAAAAAAAGTGTTCAGCTGATGATAAAAATTATTATATATTTTGTTCAACGGCCGAAGATACTTGGCATCGAAGAGTCACTGATTTTTATTTATAAAACTTTTTTCCGGTAGAGACCACGGATATCCGTGAACAAAAAATTTCACACCGACACCTGACAAAAGAGAAGAGGTGGTTCATATTAGCACGAATTGAACGTTAGCCGCGCCGACTGCGGTCGGATCCGGCGAAATTTGTTTAACGATTTTCTGCACCTTTACCGTCCGGTCTCTGCCGCGGGGCACTAGTCTACGCGAGTATAATTTTTTCGCATGAACGTAACACGGAAACACGCCGTGGATGCACGAAATCTGTCTGACAATTTGGAGAAAAGCCAGGGCGCCTCTAGCGTCAGCCACTTCGCCTTCCCTTCATTCTCCTCTTGTCTGCATGCCCGCCCGCCACCCTTGGACTACTGGCTGCTACTCCGGGTATAATTTCGCCCGTTCTGCTCGGTTCCTACCACACCGGACGTAACTTCTACCTACTCGTGTAGGCCTTTCGTCTCTCTCTCTCCCTGCAGCCTTATCGTTCCGCCATTGTACCGTTCGAGCCGAAGAAGAAGAAGATTAGGTATAGCTTCTGATACGAGCAGTAGTGATAGCAGCCGAGCGAACGAGCTAATGGAAAGCAAAAAAAAAAAGAGGTGCATAACGATCTACGACGGTGCAATTACAGCGGCAATTTAGGAACGAGTCCCGCATACTCTCCGTCGTGTCTTTCGCGGAGAGATAAACCCTCTCGGGAATATTTAAATTCTCGACTAAATTAGACGTTCGCGGATGTCTCTTCGCCCTCGAGAGACAGGCCGTGACGGCGAGTCTACCGGAAATATGACACTGTCGATCGTCAAATGATCGATCAGACCGGTATCCGATATTCCGCGCCAATATCCGACCTTCCGGGTAAATGGCGCGGGAGTGGGGCAAAATGGACCAGCCAAGGGATTCATGGAATTTCGTCGAATCACACACTTTAACTCTTTATTGAGACACAAAATGGACGAAACACAATGTGGGGCAAATTGGACCAGCCTGGAGATTCGATGAATTTGATCGAATTAGGGAACATGCTAATGAAAAATAGAAAAAAAGTGTAGAACGGTCCATGACGGTGCAATTATAGCGGCAATTTAGGATCGAATCTCGGATGATCTTCCTTCGTGTCTTTCGCGGAGAGATAAACACTCTCGGGGATATCAAAATTCTCGAGTAAATTAGACGTTCGCGGAAATATGACACTGACGATCGTCAAATGATCGATCAGACTGGTATCCGATATTCCGCGCCAATATCCGACCTTCAGGGTAAATGGTGCGGGAGTGGGGAAAAATGGACCAGCCAAGGGATTCATGGAATTCCGTTGAATTACACATTTTAACTCTTTATTGAGACACAAAATGGAGGAAACACAATATGGGGCAAATTGGACCAGCCTAGCGAGTCGATGAGTTTCATCGGATTAGAGAACATGCTAATGGAAAGCAAAAAAAAGAGGTGCATAACGATCTACGACGGTGCAATTACAGCGGCAATTTAGGAACGAGACTCGCATACTGTCCGTCGTGTCTTTCGCGGAGAGATAAACCCTCTCGGGGATATTTAAATTCTCCAGTAAATTAGACGTCCGCGGATGTCTCTGCGCTCTCGTGAGACGGGCCATGACGGCGAGTCTACCGGAAATATGACACTGTCGATCGCCAAGTGATCGATCAGACTGGTATCCGATATTCCGTTACAATATCCGACCTTCTGGGTAAATTTCGGGAGAGCGGGGTAAAATGGACCAGCTAAGGAATTTATAGAATTTCATCGAATTACAGAACATTACTTATTAAATTTTTAATTGAGACGGAAAATGAAACTGCCCACTAATTTGGCACTTCAAGATAAGATTCAAAAAGGGGAAAATTGGACCAGTTAAGCGATTCGGGGAATTTCATCGAATTGCACGATAGACTTTAAATTTTTATCAATATCCGAAACGAATAGTCTACGCTAATTTGGCGTTTCTGGATAAAATTAAAAAAAAGGGTCAAATTGGATCAGTCAAGCGATTCAGGCAAATTCATCGAATAGCACGACATATTTAAAATGTTTGTCAAGGTACGAAATGACTACGCCCCACTAATTGGGCACTTCAGCATACAATTCAAAAAAGGGGCGAATTGGACCAGCCAAGCGATTCCGGACAGCGAGACAGTCCATTTTGCCCTGGGGTTCCGTTTTGCCCCATTAAAGTCAAACAAACATTTTCATCAGCCTTGATTGAAAAATATCGCGCTGGCCGTAGTGACGACATAATTGAAAATTTTCAGAAGCAATTTGTTCGCGGTACAGTAATTAATAAACGACGTCGAAATAAATTTAATATTGTTGCGAATTAGCTCGATGCAGTCGCGTGACGCCCGAAATGCGAGGTCGCGAAATCGTTCCGACCTTATTCGGCAAAACGAGCCTATAGCGGACGGGTTCTTGCGCGCGCCCTCGTCGCATAACGGCGCGAGAGCCGAGGCTCGAGAATCTCGGACTAAGAAACGTGAGTAATAATTAATGCTCCCCTTTATCCGCCCCCTCCCTTTTGCCCGCACTCCATTCTCGATGCGGTCCCTTCTTGGGCGGCGCGCCCCCGTTGTATCCACGGAACCACCTAGAGAGTCGCCCGAAATTACTGCCGTTCCTGATTCTCGTACTGTTGTTCGGCACGCTTGTCTGGGCGCGCCCGCTCGTCGACAATGTCGCGTTTTGATTTACCGCGAACGAGCCAAACGAGGCGAAATTGGGGTGACGATGGTCAACGTCAAAATACGTACACGATTTACCGAAAGTCGGCGAATCGATGTGCACTGCTAAACAAAATATTTGTCGCGTACGAGTCGATTCGTTTATAATTAAAATAATTCAGGTTTTGTTGATTTCATAAAATCGATTCGACTCGATTTCGAGAATAGAATCGATTGATACGTTTTTATGCGGGAACGTTTATATAGAGCAGATATAAAAAGTGTAAATTTACTTTCTGTAAACAAACAATAATATTAACAACAACAAACAAAAAATGTATTAAATAAAAAACCATTTATTTGATAAATTATAAATGCATTGTCTATCTATCATTTTATCAATAAAACGAAATGTAAACAAAATCCTTGAATGAAAAAAAATCGGGTACTCCGAGCAAGATTCGTAGAGTTCGGCTCAACTCCACAGTAACAAAAAAAAGAAGTGGACACGGGAGAGCGTACTTAACATTTTTATCAAGATACGAAATGAATATCTTTAAAAAAACAAAATGGAACAATTTTGTCTTCGATGAACTTTGTTGTTTTTTTTAAATAACGTGTTCGATTATAATTATTGCACCGAATATAGTTAATTCACACACTGGTCACGCACGAAACACCGTAATTAATAATAAGTAAGGTTAAGCGCGTAAATAATAACGTGTTCGGTAATACTTAATGCACCGAATATAAAAATAATAATTAACAATGAAAAAAAATCACAGTAAATATATAGTGTTGACAGCTCATTCGTAGCGAAACACGAAATGCTTGGGGGATCGTGCATTGAGCCACTGGGAAATTAGCTGCGATACACGGTGAAAAGGCAAAAGATGGCGGCATATCTCGCTGTAATTTCGATATGGACAAACATAATTCTTTCCGAAAAGCCTTTATCTCTGTGAAATCGCGTCGCATCGTAAGAAAACCTGAAAAAAGACACTGGCCACGATTTAAAGAAACTACTTGCCAAATTTCGTCAAGAGATTTTTTGTCGATTCGGAGAACACTGGATACCAAGGAAACGCGTGATCGCCGTGAAACGCATAACTCCCGTCTTTTTGCCCTAGCGGGCAGTCGGGAGTTAAAAAAAATCGAAAATCTTAAAATGAATGTCTTACCAAAATAAAAAATCTTTAAACAAATCGTCGATTACAATGAAAAGAAAAAAACGAAAACCAAGACTATATCGAGCTGCGCCTGGCGAGGGATTTAATTCGCCGTCGGGTAAACGGACAAGACGCGTGGAGTCCGCGGGTCGGCTCGCCGACTCGCAGCGCGCTCGGGATGCCCGTGAACTCACCTTCAGCTCCGGCCAAGTGCAGCGGCGCTGCAGCGGCAGCGAGAAGAAAAGTTTCTATACGATTTCTCATTCACTCTTGCTCGCTCGCTATTTCCCTTTTAGTTCTTCCCCGTTCTTCGCTCTCGTCGCGCGTCCTCGACGGGGAAAAAGATTTCCACCTCGATCGGCACGAACAAAAAGCAGGAAGCGCATAGTCTCGTTCGTGTAACTCAAGCCACCCCTCGAAGGGCCGCGCGGGGTGGGGGGGGGGGGGGGGGGTGAAGGAGGAGAGGGGAGGGGAGGGGAGGGGAGGGGAGGGCGAGCTCGAGCTCGAGGGAAGGAAGGGCGAAGAGGAAAACCAGATAGTGAGAGGGACGTCGAGATCGAAGGACGGGAGAGAGCAAAGGAGAAGAAACGGGAAGAGCGAAAAAGTAGAAGCCGAGGAGGAAGAGACGAATGGAAGAGGGACAAGACATCCTCCTGAGCGTGCATGCCCGGGGTTGCAGACACTGGTGGTGCTTCCATTCGACATGGGTGAAACCTGTCCGAGGATACGGTATCATATATATACGATGCCCCTAAGACGATATTCTATGTAAAAAGACAAAAAGGTTATTTTTTTATGTACCTTGTTTTCGCTCTGTTCGTAAGCCGATTGGCCGCAGCATGGAGGATAAGGCGGAAGCGTAGGAAGACATTTTTGTTGTTGCTTTGTTTGGTTGTGTGTAGAGGCTCGAAGGGGGAGATTGTACTCGCGGTTTGTTGACTGTTGTTAATTCTGCGATTTCTGAGCGGGTAATTAATTGCGGCAGCGAAACAAAATGACTGCCTCGGGAAGCCAGTTTTGTTTTCCCTGCAGTGTTAAAAAAATAGTAAATTTTATGTACTTTTATTATATATATACGATATATATTATTATATATACGATGTACGATATAAGATTATGTCCGACGATACTGTATTATATTATATATACGATGCCCCTAAGGCGATATTCTATGTAAAAAGACAAAAAGGTTTTCTTTTTATGTACCTTGTTTTCGCTCTGTTCGTAAGCCAATTGGCCGCAGCATGGAGGATAAGGCGGAAGTATAGGAAGAATTTTATTGTTGTTTTGTTTGTTTATGCGTAGAGGCTCAACTGGGGGAGATTGTACTCGCGAATTGTTGTTAATTCTGTAATTTCTGCGCGGATAATTAATTGTGGCAGCGAAACAAAATGGCTGCCTCGGGACGCCAATTTTGTTTTCTCTACAGTGTTAAAAAAATAGTAAATATAATGCACCGGGCTGAAAGTTTTTATGCAAAAACTGGTACATTAAATTTAATGTACTATATTATTATACATATTTATTATATATACGATTATACACACGATATACGATATACGATATACGGACCAACATATTTTTGTCTCCCACGAGTATTTAACCGCGCTTTAGGTGGGAGCCCACAACTTCGTTGTCGGTCGGGTCCACGTCTCTCGCTCGCGTGTTATCTGTAATACAGTTTATCCACTTCGGATAAGCGTTCCCCCGGCTTGTGCTCTGCCGTCGCCTTATAGAGTCGGGGCACTGGTCCGACAATTTTATTACGTTAATTCGATTTATGAGACACGAGGAAGCGAGAGACTTATGACGGTGTATCGGGTGCGGAGGGGCGAGGGGGCAGAAAGCGCGTTACCTCCCAAGGGCCAGATGTAAGCCGTTGCCGGAAGTCGAACGCGACACGCGCTTTATCGCTCGCTGTCGTGGCCGGAAGAGGAAACGAAAGGGAGGACAGCGCGGCCTCGCAGCGCAGTCTACGTAGCACACCGTCGCAGGCAACGAGGGAGCAGTTCCCGATTCGCTGATCGATTCCGTTGGAGAACGCGTGGGAGATTGGTAAGGGGAGAGGAAAAAAACAAGAGTTTTATGTGTCGAAGAAGAAAAGACCTTTAGGGCGGCGAACCTGGTTGGACAATAGATAATTTGCGGAGGAAAGAGGAAGGAACGCTCTTCGAAAGTGTGAAGAAAACGAGCATTCGTTGGTTACGACCGTTATGAGCGTAAAAATATTAAATTCGAAAAACCGTAAAATGGTCCGTGATAATAAAGCAGCAGAAAGTGCTGTGCAGGACGATGAAGCCCGATACGGGTCCTGTGGAGTAATTTGAAGTCACGTGAGATGTATGTTTTTAAATGCACACTTTGGATGATTTAAGATCGTTGTTGTCATACTTTGACAACAACGTTGCCAACTTTGACAACTTTGGAACGTAATCTAATGTTATCTAATGCAGGTAGAATACCGCAGTCGTGTAAATCATGCAAGACTCTTAGGGTCGAATTTTAAGACATTAGGTTGAACTTGAGATCAAACTTAAGTCCGAACTTGAGATCAAACTTAAGTCCGAACCTGAGATCAAACTTAAGTCCGAACTTGAGATCAAACTTAAGTCCGAACTTAAGTTCAAACTTAAGTCCGAACCTGAGATCAAACTTAAGTCCGAACCTGAGATCAAACTTAAGTCCGGACTTGAGATCAAACTTAACTCCGAACTTAAGTTCAAACTTAAGTCCGAACCTGAGATCAAACTTAAGTCCGAACCTGAGATCAAACTTAAGTCCGAACCTGAAATCAAACTTAAGTCCGAACTTGAGATCAAATTTAAGTCCGAACCTGAGATCAAACTTAAGTCCGAACCTGAGATCAAACTTAAGTCTGGACTTGAGATCAAACTTAACTCCGAACTTGAGGTCAAACTTCAGCATGCAATGAAGTTCGGGCCAAACTTCGATCGTAAGTTCGCTCTCAAGAGCGGTCTCGGGTTCAAACTAATGTCTTAAAATTCGACCCTTACACTCATGGAATACCATAAATGTTACACGTAATGAAATTTGATACCATTTATTTTATGTAACACTGATAGACTAATTCAATTATGTAAATTATCTAGCACATTCAAATCTACAATACTTATAACACTCCACTCCATATGAAATGTAATTTTCTACATAAATCATGGAACACGCTGCATTTTTTTTTTATTAAGTAAAGCCATTCTCTATCTTCGCCGTAAAAAAAAGCATAATCGTAAACTTGCCGATCCATCGAAAAAAAATTGACGTGACAGAGAACGTTTTTCGACCGGATCCTCATAATTTTCTCTTTCCAAATTTCAGCGCAAAAATTACCGAGTAAAAAGAAACAATGAGTATTCCAAACCTGGCGTTTCACATATATTTCGTGTCGAGAGCCCGTTGGACAAATTGCTATAAATTTTTTGTCCAACGGGAAAGATTCTCGGCCGTTGAAGGGTTGGAACGCATTCGGCTCTCGCGAACGAACGGGAAACGCTCTTCTCACAGAGTATATTGTCGTAATCTCCGGAACTTCGAAACTTATGCCCTCCCGTGAAAGTGAAAGAGACAAAGTTGGTGAAAATGCGACGGGGGTGTGAGAATAGCGGGAAGAGAGTCAGGTCGGCCGCGTCAGGGTGAGAGCGCGCTCACCTCGCGATGGCTCCGAGCGCGACGGTGCGAGAGCGTTTTCTCTGCCTTATTTCTCTTCGCCCACCTCTCGCTCCGTCGGGCCCTCGACCCCCGCCCCCCTCCGAGCTTTCTGCCGCGTTAGGCTAAATAACGAGATTCGTATGCGCGGTGCTTCGCGAGGAAAAACGGGCCGAGTGCAAACCCACGCTCGCTCTCGTCCGCTGCGTCGCCGCGCACGAACGAGCAAAACCGGCGACCCGATAGCGACAATGAAGGAAGAGATAGAGGAAGAAGTCCCCGCACGAAGACGCATAAGCTCGGTTAGCATTTTACCCGCTCTCGTACACGCCGGATATATTATTCAGTGACGGAAACACAAAGTGAGTGACGCGTGTAGGCATCGTGGGCGCGCAGGTGTCTCTGCATTCTGCTGGCCCGCGGAGATAACCGGACGCCCACGGGACCAGTCGATGGACGGATGATGGCGAAACGTCGCCCGATGGGAATTTTGTGTATATTTTTTATTCAATTAATTTTTTTTTTTTTTTTTTATGATTTCTTCCATTATCTGATTTCTGATTTATCCGAGAGAAAAACTTCGTTTTAGTTGCTGTTCGACTTGAACGCCATGAAGATTAGATTTTTTTTTAGTAAATTTAATCATCTATATTTTTGCAATTCGTATAAATAGTTTGTTTATTCACGTGTATTTAATTTAAACAACAATAATAATCGTGGGCGCGCAGGTGTCTCTGGATTCTGCTGGTCCGCGGAGATAACCGGACGCCCACGGGACTTGTCGATGGACGGATGATGGCGAAACGTCGCCCGATGGGAATTTTGTGTATATTTTTTATTTGATTAATTTTTTTTTTTATGATTTCTTCCATTTTCTGATTTCTGATTTATCTGAGAGAAAAACTTCGTTTTAGTTGCTGTTCGACTTGAACGCCATGAAGATTAGATTTTTTTTTGTAAATTTAATCACCTATAATTTTGGGATTCGTATAAATAGTTTGTTTATTCACGTTTAAATCACGTTTATTTAATTTAAACAACAATAATAATCGTGGGCGTGCAGGTGAATTTGGACCCTGGTGGTTCGCGGAGATAACCGGACGCCCACGGGACTCGTCGATGGACGGACGATGGCGAAACGTCGCCCGATGGGAATTTTGTGTATATTTGTTATTGAATTCATTTGTTTTTTGATTTAATGATTCCTTCCATTATCTGATTTCTGATTTCTACGATAGAAAACCTTCGTTTTAGTTGCTGTTCTACTTGAAAGCCATGAAGATTAGATTTTTTTTTAGTAAATTTAATCACCTATATTTTTGCCATTTGTATAAATAGTTTGTTCGACGCTAATAAAAATACGCCATTTAATTCACGTTTATTTAATTTAAACAACAATAATAATCGTGGGCGTGCAGGTGCATTTGGACTCTGCTGGTCCGCGGAGATAACCGGACGCCCACGAGACTCGTCCATGGACGGACGATGGCGAAACGTCGCCCGATGGGAAATTCGTGTATATTTTTTTATTAAATCAATATTATTTTTTTAATTGATTTATTCTTCCTCCCAGAGAAAACCTTCGTTTTCGTCGCTGGTTCGGCTTGAACGCCACGAATATTAGATTTTTTGTAATAACTTCAACCATCCACACTTTCGCCAATAAAAAATACAAGTTTACTTACTTTAATCAACAATGTCAATAATAATAATAATAACAACAATACACCATTTTAAAAACCAGTTAGGTGTTTCTGAGACGACGTAAATAAACTTAAAAAAAAAAATGATTTCCTTCTCTCGGTTTTCATCTTCGTTGGCCGATTAGTCTTCTAAATTTTGAATAACGCTATTTTGGTACTTTTGCTTTCGCAATCCGTTTTAATTTGCTTTATTCGCATGACCCGCCCTTATCCACTGACGCGAATTACTTTCGTCTATGCCGTGCGTATTTGCACGTTTAGCACGAACGTACAGTTCTACAGTTTGTTTCCTTGCACCCCGTATGAATTCTCTCCACCTAACCTTTATATATACATATACATATACATATATATATACACACATTTATATATGTATATTCTCTTCCGGCCCCACCCGTTTCTACGCGGACAGGCGAAGCCGCAACAAATATCCACCGCATTAAGTTAACATCGTGTTTCGCAACTCGACGTTACACGCCCGCCTTGCCAAGCCGCGGCAAGGGTGCGGAGGGGGGGGGGGGAAGGGGAAACGGCGAGGTGGAGTCAGACGAGCGGCCCCCAACATGTTCACCGTTCACCGTGCTTTACTTTTGCTGCAGCAACAGCAGCGGCAACGCGCTCTATACCGAACGAGCAAACATCGTGAATCTCCTCGTCGGCGAGGCTCGCCCGTTGCTGAAATGTTTCTAATACGGCGCATCGCGGGTGCACTCTACCAATTTTCTCGGGCTCTCGGTGGATGCGCTGGGTACACAGCTTGATGCTTTTCCAGATAAGTGACGGCAGAGGCACGCGTTTCGAGGGCCACGGATAACACACAAAATCAGAATAATGCAGAATAAACACGCATTCATTCGAGGGATTCGAGTCTGTGGAAATGTAAAAAAAAAATTATATTATTACTATAAAAAAGAAAAAATTATATATTAATTGTTATCATTTCATAAATAGTAATGTTGAACATTTTCCACAAAGTGGGCAATTTAGACTTAACGGCATTCAATTGTTTATCGAAGGCTGACGCACGCGTGTCGAGGGCCACGGATAACACACAAAATCAGAATAATGCAGAATAAACACGCATTCATTCGAGGGATTCGAGTCTGGGGAAATGTAAAAAAAATATTATATTGTTATTGTAAAAAGAAAAAAATATATATTAATTGTTATAATTTCATGAATAATAATGTTGAACATTTTCCACAAAGTGGGCAACTTAGACTTAACGGCATTCAATTGTTTATCGAAGGCTGACGCACGCGTTTCGAGGGCCACGGATAACACACAAAATCAGAATAATGCAGAATAAACACGCATTCATTCGAGGGATTCGAGTCTGGGGAAATGTAAAAAAAATATTATATTGTTATTGTAAAAAGAAAAAAATATATATTAATTGTTATAATTTCAAAAGTGATAATGTTGAAAATTTTCCGCAAAGTTTTCCGCAATTGATTATCGAAGGCTGACGCCTCCGATAATCAATAATTTAAAAATTATTATTAAAAAAAAAATAATGTTGGGAATTTTCTGAAGAGGGCGACTTAGATTTTGAATGGCATCCAAATATTTATCCAAGGCAAAATAAATAAATAAAGTAAATATTGTAAAAAAGAGCATATTTTCGAGTTTGAAACTATCAAAAGGGAAAAGGGCGAGCAGCGTTCGAATCGGCAAAAAAAAAAAAAATCACGGAAGACTTTTCAACGGTAGGTCGATAAAATCGTTAAATTGAATCCTCGTGTTGAAAAATTCGCGTCCGATGGCCACTGGGGTGCGGACGTTTCCGGGAGCCCGTGGGGTGTGCTATATACATACGGTGTGACACACCGGTGCGGTGTACTGGCGCCCCCGCGTTCGCCGGGCCAGCCGATGACTCTTTTTACGACTCATTCTTTACCTCCGCGTCGCCTGCACCCAGCTCGTCGCTTTCGGGCATTTGCGAATTCGCTGTGAACGCAGAGCGGGGAAAAACGAAATACCGAGGCAAAACGGACCACTCTTACCAATTTTTTGCCGGACATGGACAATAAAAAAAAAATCGTGATATTTAGAGAAGGAATCAAGTTTCGGTCGAAATGTAAAAAAACAATAAAAAATTACAATATTTTTATTAAAGCTCAGAATTATTCAGGGGAGAGCCAACGACATGGCCGAAAGGTAAAATAACGAGGTTTGGAGTTTCGCACTGTCTTTCCAACTAACTGTGCCGATAAGTCGATCGCAGCGCATATCACGAACATTTTTCGTCGATTTTTCGACGTATCGACAACTGTCCAACTATGCGAATAAAAAAAAAGAGTAATTTGAAGCGAAGGACCATTTTGCCCCAGGGTTCCATTTTCCCCCCGTCCCCCTTCCAGGCGCTTGCACGGAAATCGATATCGCCCACGGATGTGTGCGAGCTTGCGAAACTCAAAATTTTTACTGAATTCAGTGGACAAAAAAACCGATAAAAAGTGGACAATGTGACGATCGCGCAGTATCGCATCGTATCGGGTGAATCGGCATCCAGGGGCAAAATGGACCGGTGTCCTTCGTGTCCGATCAGTCTATTTCATGTCTAACGAAGGATCGTCAAAGACCGATCCGTTTTGCCCCGATTTCTCCCTGAGCCGGTTTTTTGCGGGTCGTTGCTGAACAATTTCGCAGTCTCTTGCCAGGCAAGCTCGGTACGGACGTGGATCGAAGCGGTCGTCTCACCGCCGGCGGTATCAACCCTTTCCCCACTCCCCATCGAGACTTTAAATATCACACGGAAATTGAACCGATAAATTTTCGGCAACATAAATCCAGCCGTTCACACACCGACTGCGAGCTAACCCGTTGGCGTACGTTCGACCTACCTGATCTCTTTCCCCTCGGGCGAGCTGAATGCAAAGTAACTCGAATACCGATTTAGCGACTCTCTCGATTCCTCGATTCGCACCGATTTCGGGAGAAATAAGAAAATGAGCAGAAAAGGGAGAGAAAAACATAAAGATAGATTGTTAAAGAAAGCTCGCCTTTCTTCGACTCAGCAATTTCTTTCCGACTATTGGAGCAAGTAACTTCATAAAGGGATTAAAGTTTACCCGCTTATGTTTGTTACCGAGCGTTGAGAGACCGCGGCAGACTGATGGCGGGTTAAAAGCGTTAAAAGTACGTTAAAAGTAAAAAAATAAAATTAAAAAAAAACGAAAGATGAGTTTTTATCTCGGTGAGCGTCGAAAATTTGAGTTCGAGCAAGATGAATGCAAAGTAACTGGAATACCGATTTCGCAACTCTCTCAATTTCTCGATTCGCACCGATTTCGGGAGATATAAGAAAATGAGCGGAAAACGGAGAAACAAGCATAAAGATAGATTGTTAAAAATTAAATAAAAAGCTTGCCTTTCTTCGACTCAGCAATTGCTTTCCGACTATCGGAGCAAGTGACTTCATAAACGGATTAAAGTTTACCCGGTTATGTTTATTACCGAGCGTTGAGAGCCGGCTGTAGGCTCATGGCAGGTCGTACGAATAAAAGGTTAAAAAAAAAAAGTGAAATGCATTTTTATACCGGTAGAGGTCGAAAATTTCAACTCGAACGAGCTGAATGCAAGGTAACCGGAATACCGATTTCGCGACTCTCCCAATTTCTCGATTCGCACCGATTTCGGGAGAAATAAGAAAATGAGCAGAAAACGGAGAGAAAAGCATAAAGGTTAGATTGTTAAAAAAAAGCTCGCCTTTCTTCGACTCAGCAATTGCTTTCCCACTATCGGATCAAGTAACTTCATAAACGGATTAAAGTTTACCCGGTTATGTTTATTACCGAGCGGCTGATGGCGGGTCGTACGAATCCACGCGTGGAAATAGCGTAAAAGGTGTAAGGCGTAAAAAAAGAAAAGAACAAACGAGGGATGAGTCGGGAGGCTGGAACAAGTGAACATGAAGTTTTTATGCCTGTACGCGTCGAAAATTTAAACTACCTTCCCGCTGCTTCTGGCTAGCTTGTGCAATGACACTGCGACTATATCTATAGTTATATAACGATTCCCTTAACTGGTCGCTTTTTTTCTTTTTTTTTCCTCTCTCTATTTTTCCTCTTATTCCTTTCTTGCCGGCATTCCCCCCCCCCCCCTTCCCACGGGTACTTGTGGCGGTTGTGGCTGTGCTTGTGCCGGCTCTACTACTGGGATCTCCGACGGTAATAGGTTCCACAGGTAGCTCGAGAGCACGTACCCGTGGAGAATTCTCGTAGCACCTCTTCTCCCACACTCGTTTTCACCTTCTCGGGGGGGAGGGGGCGGTGGGTGGAAAATGTTTGCTGTAAGCGTACCGTGAGCTATCGAGTGTGTCGAGTCGAGATCTCTCACCCTCTGGCTGATTTCAGCTCGGACTACTTTAGTCTCATAACTTTGTGTTGCGACATTCTGCAACGTATATTTTATCTGGTTTTTATAATCCACGATGATTATTTTTGTATGTTTTTAAATGATTATTTTTGTATGTTTTAAAATGATTTTGTTATAAATACTCTTACAGTTATTTTTAACGATTAAAAACTTGTATATAAGGGTTAAAACTGTATGTAAGGTTCAAAATCGTATGTAAGACTTAAAATTATATGTAAGGGTTAAAATTGTTTGTAAGGGTGACAATTATATGCAAGGGTTAAAATTGTATGTAAGGGTTAAAATTGTTTGTAAGGGTTACAATTATATGCAAGGGTTAAAATTGTATGTGAGGGTCAAAATTATATGTAAGGGTTAAAATTGTATGTGAGGATTAAAATTATATGCAAGGTTTAAAATTGTGTATGAGGGTCAAAATTGACTGTACTTTTTACCCATGACCTTTCTAAAAAAAAAGTCCATATTAAAATATAAAAAAAACTTTAGCAATAAAAAAAATGTTCACCGGTCGGAGCTTTCGCTTCATGACCGAGAACACTAAAAATAAGTAGACATTAAAATGTTATATTACCGTGGTGAGACGATCGATCGCTATTGACTGAGGGCAGAAAAAATTACTGTGTTCCAAAAGGCAAATATCACATTTATCTTCCCGCCTTTTTGTATTTACTCCGCTCCGAAGCTCAAACGGCAACGTCGTCGACGGGAAGTTGAAAAATTAATGGTTCGTTATTCAGAGGGGCAGATAAAAGAAGAGAAGGGCGTGCTGAAAAGTCGGTGAAAAAATGAAGAGAAAAAAATTAAGTGGGGAGAGAGAGAGAAGTAGACGTCGTAGCGCGGCAGTAGTAGAGGCAGGCTTGTGTCAGCCGCGCTCGTCCGAAGGGAGGCGAGCGAGCGCCGGGCTGGCCGTTCCGTACGGCCGGTACCAGGCCGTACGGTCTGCGTGACAACGGAATGCGTGTCCGACGAAGATTTCGATCTCGCCAGGGCACAACGTTTACGATTTGCCGCTTACCACTTACCGTCTGCATAACTCTCCCGTCGAGTGTGGCACTTTAGTACTGGTACAACTACCCAATAAACGGTAGCAACCTCAGCCAGCGCTTCATACAACTTTGGCGTTTACACCAAAGAAACGGCACTCTGATTCCTAACTCTCGGATAAAAGTGCTGTCGTTGCTATCATCATTAAACGACTGCAGTTGATCTGTGGTCGCCGTTCATAAATTAGGATAATATAATAGTAATTTACGATACGAGTGTGATAAAACCTTTTCCGATGGGTGTGAAGTGGCTGGGCGAGTCGAGGCGATTGTTGCAATCATAACTACCTAATAAACGGTAGCAGCCTCAGGAGCGCTTCATACGACTTTGGCGTTTAGACCAAAGAAACAGTACTCTGATTCCTAACTTTAGGATAAAAGTGCTGTCGTTGCTATCATCATTAAACGACTGCAGTTGATCTGTGGTCGCCGTTCATAAATTAGGATAATATAATAGTAATTTACGATACGAGTGTGATAAAACCTTTTCCGATGGGTGTGAAGTGGCTGGGCGAGTCGAGGCGATTGTTGCAATCATAACTACCCAATAAACGGTAGAAACCTCAGCCAGCGCTTCATACAACTTTGGCGTTTACACCAAAGAAACGGCACTTTGATTCCTAACTCTCGGATAAAAGTGCTATCGTTGTTATCGTTATTAAACGACTGCAGTTGATCTCTGGTCGCTGTTCATAAATAACGATAATATAATAGTAATTTACGATACTAGTGTGATAAAACCTTTTTCATCACTCGGTGCGAAACACTTTTTCTAACTCGTGGAGTAATGTACTATTTTGCACGCGTATCGAAATGTACGATTCTGATGGGTGTGAGTTGGCTGGACGAGTCGAGGCGATTGTTTTGATCACAACTACCTAATAAAGGGTAGCAACCTCAGCAGCGCTTCATATGACTTTGGAGTTTAGAGCAGAGAAACAGCACACCCAGAAAAAAAAATTATTTGACGGCCACCGTCAAATAATTTAATTAATAATTAAATTAAGTAAATAGTTACTTAATAAACGATGGCCGTCAAATAATTTTTTTTCTGGGTGCACTCTGATTCCTAACTTTAGGATAAAAGTGCTGTCGTTGTTATCGTCATTAAACGACTGCAGTTGGTCTCTGGTCGCTGTTCATAAATTACGATAATATAATAGTAATTTACGATACTAGTGTGATAAAACTTTTTCTGATGGGTGTGAGTTTGCTGGACGAGTTGAGGCGAATGTTGCAATCATAACTACCTAATAAACGGTAGCAGCCTCAGGAGCGCTTCATACGACTTTGGCGTTTACGCCAAAGTCATATATCAAATATTTTTATTGTAGCCGTTCCTACAAAATTCTCTGCGTGCACCCTTGTAATTTAAAGAGCCCGGCTCGATTCTCGGAGCAGCACTGTTTTCATTTAATTTCGCGTTAACGGAAGCATCGACGAGAGCGCCAGCAGTTGGATAATCGAATGAAAGATGAAAAACTACTGTGCGGTTATTTCACGATTGCAATTAGCTCGAGGATCTCATTAACGGAGCGCGAGGAGGGCCAGAGAGTGCGAGGTCGGCGAACAACGAATTACCTCGCGTACGTCCGTTGCACTTGGGACGCGAGGTATTCTCACTTCATTCCCCTTTTCCTTTATTTCATTCTCGCACGATCTTGCCTCTCGTTGTCTCGTCTTCTCCGCTATTACCGCTTCGGTTTGTGTTTGCCGAACGTTTAGCGGTTAACCGATGTCTCGTTTACGAGATCCTCCGTTTGTTGGCAAACGTTGTGGGAAGAAAAAAAATAAAGAAAAACAATGCGATTTTATTCAAAAGACAAGCTTTAAATAGCAATCAGGCACTCAAAGGCGCGCTAATGTAACGAGAAAGAAGAAGAAAGAAGAGTCCAAAGAAGTAAACACAGTTCTTCTCTGTAAGGCTTCAAAACAATTTTTTTTCATCTCTAAATCATACTCAACAAACAAAATTGTAAAATTATCACGAAATAAAAACTGAATTTGACAAAAAAAAGTTGAATTAACACTGTACAAATTAATTGTAAATTTAATGTACCGGACTTGAAATTTGCTTACATTACTTACATTAATTGAACATTAGTATACATTTTTGGAAAATAAAAATACCAGATATTAAGATTAAAAATCATTTGCCTGAAATTTACAAAAAATGTAATTAAAAATAAAAAAGTTCCTGTAAAATTGTTTGAAGTTTCAGAAACAATTTATCTAAAAACCTTCCAGTACCGTTCATTATTTTCCAAACAAATTTTTTTTACACTGTAAATAAAACGGTGGACCTTGGTGGACAAGAAACGTTTTGTTGAATCCACCGACATTTATAGCGCGCGCCTGCTCGTAACTTTGAATTTATCAACATAAAATCTACCTCCTTGCAGAGTTAAAAAATTAACAACTTTCTTGCGTTCTCCCACGCGATTGCCGAGTGGCGCACGTAGAGTCGAGGAGGCTATAAGACACATGCAAAAACCTTCGGAGTTTGGATAAGCCGTTATAGCTTTCTCCGCTGCGACTGCCGTCTCCGCCGGTTCGCGTCGATCGTTCGACCTAAAACTCAAGAAATGTAGGGAGAAAAAAAGACACAAAAAAAGTAGAGGATAGCAAGCGATCGCCGGAGTGGCTTTGGACGTCAGGGACGAAGGAACACGGTTTATCGGGCCAAGTCGGATCGAGCCAGAGATTCATTCGTGAACCGACAAACTCTATCCAGGGGCCACGCTTCCGTGCTCCAGCTTCACTGATTCCTCCGGTTTTGTTGCTCCGTACCGCTGCTGCTGGCGGATACGAAGATAGGTGGATAACGGCCCGATATTGTGTAGTACAGTATCGCGTACACCGGGACGTACCGGCCAGGCGGCTTTCTTGATAGCCAATAATAGGACGCGGAGTTCGCTGCATAGGGCGTATGTGTGTATAGGGAAGAGCGGGGCAAAATGGCACACGGGGGCAAAACGGGATAATGACACAAAATGCAATTTTCCAATAACCTTTGAAAGGAGGCGATGGCGGTACGGACAGAAAAAAAAATTATTTGACGGCCACCCTTTATTTGGTTTAAACAAAATATTTATTTGATTTAAATAAATATTTATTTAGATTAAGCAAATAGTTACTTAAATGAAATAAATATTTATTTAAATCAATTAAATATTCTATTCAATCTTAATAAACGGTGGCCATCAAATAAATTTTTTTTCTTGGTGTAGGTGGGGCAAAACGGGTTTGAAGATCCGGATGTATCGTTGGGACAAAATGGGGCATCCAAAAATTATTGGAAAATTGGGCTTTGTTCTCACCGTTCCGTTTTGGCCGGCTGTGCCATTTTGCCCCGGTCTCCCCCGGGGCTTGCAGGGAAGTAGCCGGGAAGTAGAGAAGGAACACGGGGCAAATCGGACTACTTTATTTTACCGATTTTTACTCGGGAGACAAACAAGTGTAATTCCGAAGGGAGAGTCCATTTTGCCCCATTTGCTTTCCGTCTGGCCGAGGCAGGTTTTCTTCGTCGACCGAGTTTCTCGTCCCGGCATCGAAGCGACGATTTCTCCGCGGGACAACGTCCCGGGTCGCCGTGTCGTTCTTGTGACTTCTTTCATTCGCTGAGGAATCCGAAGATGCCTCAGCGACGAGGAGAAAAAAAACATCCAGGAAAATTACGAGGTGGGAAGTTAATTGAAGGATCGAGGGATAACTTCTAGAAGGACTTTTAACAGCGAGCGGGTCAACATTTTTTAATCCGTTCAAGTTGAAAATCGTTGACACGTTGCAAAATCGATTGTACGTTTGACAAACATTTATTATCCACAAAATTCCACAATTCATAAAAAAAAAAAAAATCCACACTATTGCGAAAACTCGACACTTGACGGCGGAAAAATGTCCGAAACCGTAAAAGTTGTTATTCTTTACTCAGGAGTGAATTTTTAAACTATAATCGAAATTTAATGTTTGTCTGCACGTGTTGGCAGTTTTTGAGAAATGTATCGAAAAATACGAGAATCGCGAAGAAAGTTACAGAAGAAAGATGGCAAATTTCTTTCATTTTACTGTTCTGTCTCGAAGGGTCGATTTTCGCGATTTATAACATAAGTCACGGTAATACAATTTTATATAGATCGTTAACATATATATATATATATATACTGCAGTATACGTACTGGAGATATCGAGAGTATATCTCGAGAGCATCCCAAGAGCCACCGGATGTTCCCTTGAAAGCCAATAACAGCGGCGCATGCCGTCGGGGACAAACCCGGAATCGGTCGTCATGCCTTCTCCCAACCCTTTCCGCTCCACGGCGCGAGCATAGATACAATTCTCGGTATTCTATGCACCGTATACAACCTATAACCGTGGACCATGTACCAGATTCGGGCGGAGACCGTTGTGCCGTGTACAAACTCTCCCGGATAACTATCGTTGTTCGAAATCGCGTTTGTAGCGGGTTTATCGTGTATATGACACAACCGATCGTGTTTGCCTCGCGTATACGAACGCTAACCGGCTCTCTACGGCGAAGCCGAAACTTTTTTATTTTCCTAACTGAAATTGCTTTTTCGGTTGTCACGTAATTTTTCTCACCGTTTCGATATCTGTCACTCGTCGAGAAAATAACATTCGACAAAGGTGGGGAATACGGACCACCCAGATCAGCGTGTAAATCAATTATTATTATTATTAATTTTTTCCGCAGTGTACATATACACACATATATATATATACACACACACACCACCATGCTTAAAAGGTTTGAAAAAAACGCCTTTCTCCAAGCTTCCCACGTACTCCATCTTGCCCTAAATCGTTCGAAATGTCTGTCTCAATTTCACGCGACTATGTACACATCGTCTCGAGTATCCAATACGAATACGTTCCATCGGAGTCAACCTTAAGCTATTAAGTGAGTCCCTACAAGGCTAGTACGATCAACATTAGAAGGTCTAGCATCGAATTATTTGGAATATAAAGATTGCTAAAATTTTGTCCACTGACGTCAGCGGTGAGACTTTTTTATATTGCATATAGGGAAGAGCGGGGTAAAATGGGACAGAGATGTAAAACGAAATTCCCAAAATAATTTTTGGATGGGACAAAACGGGAAAGAAAATCCGGATGCATCGATGGGGCGAAATGGAGCATCAAAAAATTATTAGATAATTGCATTGTGTCTGACGAGTCCGTTATGCTCCTGTGTTCCATTTTGCCCCCCCCCCCCTACATATAAACATATATAAGAATTATATTACTTGCTGTTATTTTCTTTCCTGCTTATAGTCTTACATTCTTATACTATTATGTTCGCATATTCTTACGATATTTCATATCGATATTTTTATTTCAATTTTTTTTTGGATTGCAAGAATTTCATGACATCGTCTTCTGCCTTGTTACACGGTCTTCTTAGAGGACATAGGTCCCAATACACGAAGCTAACGAATCCATCTACATACTCACACATGCTTAAGAGGGTAGTCAAAAAAACGCCCTACTCGACATCCCGTTCCATCTTGCCCCAAATCGTTGAAAATCTCTCTCAATTTCACGCGACTGGGTACACATCCTCTCGAGTACCTAACACGGAATGCCTAGCATCGGAGTCAACCTTAGGCTATTAAGTGAGCCCCTACAAGACTCGTGTATTCCCATCTGCGTGTTGCGTATAATCCACCTAATATGCATATATGCATTCGCAGGTACATTATACAAGGATACGGAGGTGCTTCGTACGAGACTGTGGCGGATGGCGGATGAGGAAAGGGCGGTTTGGGGGGAGGGGGGGGGGGGCGCGAAACGGGGGTTCGGAGTAGCGAAGCTTGTGTCGATTCGGCAGGTACTGGTGGCGATATCACGGCCAGATCGTTATAGCCCGAATCCCTCCGGCTGTCGTGCCATGCCGCGCGCCACCGCCATCGCAACCGACTCCGTGTGCCAGGAGCTCGCTAGTAACGTCGCGTTCGCGGTGTATCGATCCCGAGAAACTCCCACAGAAAGGGAAAAGTGAGACGGGAGAGCGGGTGAGCGAGAGAGCGAGAGAGCATCGGGAGGAGAAAGATAAATGTACAGGGAGGAAGGGAGAAAGGCAGCGGGACGCGAAAGGATGGACGAGGAGGAGAGGACTCCCGAAAGGAGTCGAAGCGGGCGGAAGTAAGAGGGCGAGAGTGCCGATGTACAGGGACGGCGCTCACGTACCCGCACCAACGACAAAAGTGCGGTCGATCTTCGTTACCCTTATCTGTCTCGGTACTTTCCTTCCGAGCCCCGCTACTTTCCAAACACCCCCGCACTGTGCTATCTCGAACGTCGGTACCGGAAGACTGTATCGACAGCTCGGGTCAATCGTTGACGAGGAATGTATACGTGTATGTATGGCTGTGTTTGGGTTCGGTCGGCGGAGTCGAAAATTGCAGAATTCTGAAAGCGATCGAAAGAGGGTGGAAAATAATTTGGTTGAGAAGTAATCAAGGGTTTCTGAAATTTCAGACACATGTGTGCGTTGCAATTGTATACAAAGTTTTTTTTTATTTCAGGCAAAAGATTTGTGATTTTAATATTGGGGGTTTTTATATTAGATACATAGTAGATTGATGTTCGGTTAATGTAAGGGATGTGGAAATTTCAAGTTCCAGTTCATTAAGTTTAGAATTTGTTTTTACAGTATGAAGGGTGGAAAAGTGATTTAAAAAACAAATATGCAATATACGTTGACGAGGAATATATACGTTTATGTATATATGTTTATGGCTGTGTTTGGGCTCGGTCGTCGCAGTCGAAATAGGCAGAATTCTGAAAGCGATCGAAAGTGTTGGGGAGGGTGGAAAATAATTTGGTTGAGAATTAATCAAGGGTTTCTGAAATTTCAGACACATGTGTGCGTTGCAATTTTGGAGAAAGTTTGTTTTTTTTTTTGTAAATTTCAGGGAAAAGATTTCGGATTTTAATATCAGGGATTTTTATACTTGGATAAAAAGTAGATTGATGTTCGAATGTGAGTGATGTAAGAAAATTTCAAGTTCTGGTTCATTACATTTGGAATTTGTTTTTACAGTGCAAGTAAGAAGGGTGGAAAAGTTATTTGAAGAATAAATATGCAAATATTAAATGGTAAAGAAAGTCACGTGTTCCGCTACAATTTTCAAGCCCTTCGACTTTCACTTTCGTAGACTAGAATTAACGTGGCTGTAACCCTTCGCCCTCCTTCTTCGCTCTGTACCATCTCGAACGTCGGTACCGGAACACTTTATCGACAGCTGTGACGACGAATATACATATATGTATATATATATGTATTCGACTTTTGTCTTTGGACAGTTAAAAGTGGCAGAATTCTAAAAAAGATCGACGGAACTCTTGGACAAGTAAGAAGGGTGGAAAAGGGATTAAAAAAATATATGCAATATTAAGTGGCAAAAAAAACCATTCGTCTCACTACAATTTTCAGTCCCTTCGAGCGACTCTCACTGTCGTAGACACTCGGGCTTTTGCAAAATTAACGTAGCTGTAACCCTTCACACTGTACCATCTCGAACGTCGATATCGGAACACTGTATCGACAACTCGGGTCAATCGTTGACGGTGAATATATATATAGATATATATATATGTAGATGTCTGTACTTGACTTTGGTCCTTGGACGCTTAAAAATTACCGAATTCTGAAAAAGATCGACGAAAATACTGGACAAGTAAAGTAGTCTGTATTTGACTTTCGTCTTTGGATAGTTACAAATTGCAGAATTCTGAAAAAGGTCGACGGAACTGTTGGACAAGTAAGAAAGATGCAAAAGTGATTAAAAAAATAAATATGCAATATTTTTTTAATACTGCATATTTATTTTTTTAATCACTTTACCAACCTTCTTACTTGTCCAACACTTCAATCGATCTTTTTCAGAATTCTGCAATTTTTACCTGTCCAAGTACCAAAGGCAAATTTTTTGCCCTTTGCCTTCACCATTCGTCTCACTACAATTTTCAGTCCCTTCGAGCGACTTTCCCTTTCGCAGACCCTCGGACTTTTAAAAAATAAACGAATCTCTCCGTCCGACCGTCGGTCTCTCCATCCATCCGTCCCTCCGTCCATCCGAGCGTCCGTCGACATATCGATTTCCCTACCCATCTATCAGCCGGACAAAAAAATACAAGAAAAAAAAAAAAAAAAAAAAAAAAACCGTACCAACGATTCGTTTGGTTCCGCTCGAAATAACGTCTAAGCCAATCCCGATCGATTCGACAGACTGCAGACCTTCCCGCAGGGCCGAGACCGCTAGAAAGTGCGCTTGAGCCATTGCACACTTCGAAAGTTAAGCCGGCAGCTTGATTTACAGAGAAACACAGCCGAGGACCGACAAAAAGTCGAGTCCGAGCCGAGAATTCGGAGCGTAACGCAACAATCGGCACAATAGCGCTCGCCGGATTGATAAAGTGGGCAGTTGAACAAAAGAGCGGTGTAGCGAATCGTCGGCGAAACGGTCGAAGTATCGCCGATCGTCGTCGGTTTAGTTTATCGCACCGAACTGAAACGACCGAAGGAAAGCGATCGGAATCGCGGGGCCGAGTCATGCGTGTCGGTTTTCTTGCGCGCCGCTGCGAGCGATCTCTCGCTGCGAGCTCGTCGGACGGTTGCGAGAGCGCAGGAACAGCCGCGATTTACCGAGGCGATAACGAGAGCGCCGGGCGTCTGGTTTTGTCGATTATCGTGCGGCGTGCACGGAGAGAGTCCGCAGACTCTTGCCAGAGGAAAGGAGGAGCGGAGGCTCCGCGGCCGCGACAACAAGACGCGAAGAACCGAGACGGGCATTGCCAAGAAAATGTGTGGAAAGAGAAGGCCGATGCATGGAAGAGAGGGATCGCTTATTACTATACTCGAAGGCCTATTTATAAAGTTTCGTGCCACGAAAACATTCCTCGAGATGAGAATACTGAAAGGGGAAATAAAATAGAGAGAGGAGAGAAAAAAGGGAGGAGAAAGATTGGCCGCAGAGTCGGTCAGCGGTAGCGGGCGAGGCTGGCAAGTGGCCAAGAACTATCGCGATAACGTAATGGTAACGAACGTCCACGATGGATCATAAACGCGCTGGAATTCTACTCGATGCGGGGGATATTTCATTGAGTCCATTTGGAGGCGAGGAAATATATTGGGAAAACTCGTAGCTCTGACTGTGCTAGAGTCGTATGATCGTTTTAATGAAGAAGTAAGGGTTGGAAGGCCTTTTTTAAAGTTTCCGGCAAAGGGCGATTGTAAAAACGAATTCTTTCGGACCGTCGTTGTTAGGATGTTATCAGATGGCCTCGGGCAAGTGATATATATGTTTTTTTATTTCATTATCTTATTTTTATTTTTTAATTTTTTTTATTTTTATTCTATCCTGTCATTCACATAATTTTTCGTAATAAATTCACGAAAATCATGGTTTTATTTTTGGGAAGCGTGCGCAAAAAGACGCCTTCTCGCACTAGTGCGAGAAACAAGATCATATTGCATTTGTACGCATACGCAGTGTCTTTCTCGCACGCGATGCGAACGTGCCTTTCTGCGCTCACTTCACCGGAACGGAAAGCGAGATTTTACATGCGTGCGTTAAGAAATAGTACATTACGATACTAGTGCGAAAAAACTGTTTCTCACGAGTCTGAGTTTGCGGCACGGGCCGAGGACGAGTGTTGCAATAACACGAGTCAAGAAAACGTTTTTCGCACGAGTATCGTATAAAATTTTATTTCACGTGCCGGAAAAATGGGAGTTTTATGGGCAAAACTGCCACTTTCGCACCGAGTGAAATAAAAGTCATGTACACAAACTTTTACGCATCTGTTGATTACAGTGGATGATTATTTGTATCACAGCAGATGTCCTTGACCTAGAAAAACATCACTCGCAATAGATTTGCAAAAATATTAACTGCTTTGTACTAATTTACAAAAACGTATATAATCTTTCAGCTTTTTTTTTTTTAACCCGTTAATATTTCTAACTCCTAACCAGTTACTATTTTTTCAAATCAATAACAATTAATGTTTTTCTAGGTTAAGGACATCTGCTCTAAGACAAATAACCCTGCACTATAATCAATAGATGCCTGAAAGTATGTGTACAGGACTTAAAAAATGTTGCACTCATTTGACCTGTGTGAAGCGCTCTAACCTCCTTAAGTACATGTACAAAGAGAAGCACTATCGGGCCACCCATCGGTATGGCTTGAAAACTGAGACCGGGAATCGGCCGACTGGTGCGCCGCTGTTTCGTTCCTCGCATCCCCCCGCGGATAATGCAGACGGCGAGAGGGCGTTCGATACAACGAAGCAAAAGGGTTGGATACGCGCGCTTAAAGGGTTGTCAGTGTGTCGGGGCAGTGGTGGTTGTTTGAGGCGATAGCACTGGTAATTTGAAATTCGCTACTTTACCGGCCGTGGTTAGAACGCGTGTCTTCCACCTCCTCCGCAACACTTTCTATGCCTCTTCTGCCGGTGTCTTCTTTCAGCAACGACGCCCTTAATCGCGCTCGCGGTGCGCCGGGATTTTGTCCGCAAACCCACACTTATTCGAGATTCCGGGGCAGAAGCCACCGCGGCGCATGCAGCCAGGAAGGAAGCTCCGACCTGTGGCTAATGCATTCTGGCCGTTTTTCGTGCTCTGTACAGAAGCAGCGCCATTTACAAACCCCCGACAGTAGCCAAATTACCCGGTAAAGATTTCTTGCTAGTCACTTAAGCGACGATCCTAAAAATTTATTTCTGCAGCTAATTAAAAACAGTGAGGCTAAATAGTCGATACTTTTAATGAGATTGGTCGTCGCACCTATTTTTAGTGTCTCGCACCGTCAATATTTTTTTTTTTTATATAATTTTTTATATAATTTTTTTTTGTTTTCATCATATTCGTTAAAAATTCTTTTTTCATAAGTTGTAACATTTTTGACAAAACCTGTCGCGACAATGCAGCTCTGCCGTCATACTGCGGTGTGACGGGCTTGGATTAAAATAAACCCAATTTTACATTACGGAGATATGTACATACGGTGCGTGTGATTATTCATTCTCTTTTACGCGTTCTATTAACGAGCCTCCGTTACGATTTAATACCCGTAAAATTTTGCTGGACAATATCAATTGTCGTACACTCGTCACTTTTTCCACCCCACATGCGTTGCGTATGCTGATAACTGGCCGACCGCGAAATCGGGAAGGACCGAAAATTGTATCGTTTATCCGATTATAGTGGAAAGCGGGGTAAAACGGAACACCGGGAAAAACTGATCGTATGTAGAATTTTTCGGGGGATGAAAATGTAGTGATCACATCTGCGTGTACTGCTTAAAATGGTATGGGAAAACATTTAAAAATAATTTTTAATTAATTCTATATAATTTTACATTCATAAATTCAAAAACTGTAATAAATTTTATGTAACGCATGCATGAAAAGGGCTACTTTGCCTGCCTGCCGAGAGTGGCGTAAGTCGCATTTTACACCCAAGTGCACTTTGAATACTTGGAGATTGGATTTTACCTTACACACGCTTCTCGCACTTTTCGCGCGCTTCTCGTACTTTACGCACGCTTCTCGTACTTTACGCACGCTTCTCGTACTTTACGCACGCTTCTCGTACTTTACGCACGCTGAATTCGTTACAGAAAACGTGTAGCGAATATAATACGCGGACTGTGAAGTGAGTCGCACAGCGTGTGTATAAAGTTCGCTTTATCGCACTTGTATCCCAAATTACAATTTTTCATGGGTAGTCGCATGCACGTCAAAAAAGAAAAGTCTCATCGAATGCGGGTATGATATCCGCTTTCGATGAACCTTCCCATTTGATCGCACTTGCCACCGCACGTGAAAGAAGTTGATTACAGTTTTCATTACCGACCGCGTTATTTCACATGCTCTTTAAAAAAAAAAGTTTCAACTCAAATAGGGCACACGTGTGTCCGTTTTTCCCCGGTGTTCCGTTTTGCCCCACCCTTCCCATATCAAAATGCATGATCTACATTCCCTGTTAATTCCATTTGACAATTGACAGTACGCTTATGCCTTTTGAATTTATGATTTTTAAGTTTATTTATGTTTCGTCGATATGTGCTTTATCCCTCGGAACATATGTGTTGAATAATCCATCAAACGAATCGGCGCTCCTCCGAACGTCGAGTAAAATAAATTTAAAAAGTAATCCCGCGAGTGTTCACGTTATGTTACGGTATTGGGAGTTTTTACGACGACCAAACGGACCGTTTTCCTCGGGTTGTGCACGTGTAGATTCATGCGCGCATATGTTTATTAACCACGAACATTTATTACTTACACTCCCTAACAAGTCCATAACGACTACTAGGCACGATTATTGGGTTTCGAGTTTCCGATACGTGCGGTGTTCATATTATTGACTTTAGTGCTGAAACTGCTCAAAGGTGTACCTGGTACATAACTAGACGATAGAAAAAATTTGTATGAAATTTAATGTACTGGACTGAAAGTTTTTATGCAAAAACTGGTATATTAAATTTAATGTACAATTGTGATGAAAAATTCATGTTCAGTGTCTTAAAAATATTGCAAATAATTTATTTTTAATAATTTCCTTTAATTTCAATGAAAAAGTACATTAATTTTTTATCATTATTGTACATTGAATGTAATATACCAGTTTTTGCATAAAAACTTCCAGTCCGGTAAATTAAATTTACAATTTTTTTTTTTTTTTTTTTTTAAGTGCCGGCTCATAAGTACGCTTATGGCTTTTTAATTTACGACTTGTTAATCGGAAACAACACCGGCGATGACGTATCGGTTTCGTCGATAGGCCCGTTACCCTTTGGAAAATATATGTCAAATAATCCATCAAAAGAATGGAAGCTCTTCCGAACATCGAGTAAAATAAAAAGAATAAAAAGTAATCCCTCGAGTGCTCACTCTGTGTTGCGATATTGGGATTTTTTACGACGATCAAACGACTCGCTCTACTCGCTTTGTGCACTGGCAGATCCATGCGCGTGTGTTTATTATCCATGAACATTTATTACTTAAACTCTGTAACAAATCCACATCCTCGGTAAAAAAAAATTCGTGTGAAATTTCATGCATTTCTACTGGAAGTTATTATGCATAAACTGGTATATTAAATTTTATGTACAATTAATTTCGATGAACAATTAACGTACAGTATATTAAAAACTTTAGAAATACTTTACTTTAATTTTTCTGTAAAACTACTTTAATTCCACTCTAAAAGTCCATTATTTTTTCATTAATTTTTCATAACAATTGTACATTAAATTTACAATTTTTTATTAACACTATCGATAGATAGTGTTAATAAAAAATGAACT
Organism: Ichneumon xanthorius; assembly: GCA_917499995.1. NCBI lineage: Eukaryota > Metazoa > Arthropoda > Insecta > Hymenoptera > Ichneumonidae > Ichneumon > Ichneumon xanthorius. The sequence continues at coordinate 14,707,932 of OU824201.1, forward strand.
TTCATTTAAAATTAATGCTTCATCATAAAAAAAGTGTACTTACTTTTTTCAAATTTTGTAAAAGGCTTTATCCCGTGAAACAAATAAATAAATAAATAAATAATTGTACATTAAATCTAATGTACCAGTTTTTGCATAAAAACTTCCAGTCCGGTACATAAAATTCACAATGTCGTTCACAGTGCCAGCCCATAAGTAGGCTTATGCCTTTTGCATTCATGACTTCTTAATCGGCAAGAACACCGGCGATGACGTATCGGTTTCGTCGATAGGCGCGCTACCCTTCGGAAAATATCTGTCAAATAATCCATCAAAAGAATCAGAGCTCTTTCGAGCATCGACCAAAACAAAAAGAATAAAAAGTAATCCCTCGAGTGCTCACTCCGTGTTGCATTATTGGGAATTTTTACGACGATCAAACGAGCCGCTCTCTTCGCGTTTCGCACGTGCGGATCCATGCGCGCGTGTTTATTATCCGTGAAAATTGATTACTTAAACTCGGGAACAAGTCCAAAACGTCTATTAGACACGGTTTTGGGTTTCTGATACGTGCGATGAACATATTATTGACTTTAATGCTCAAAGTGCTCAAAGGTGCACCCGTAGCCAGCAGAGAAGCGAAGACAAGCAGAAAGAGGGTACCCGGAGAGAGCACAAGCACATAAGCTCGCGACCGCGAGTGAATGAACGAGCGGGTAAGCTTTGGGTTCGATATCGGCTACATGCGGCTGGCATAATGTCAATTTGTTATTCGGGGGGTTGAGCTAATTGCGGCAACCACCCACGCGACGCCCGCTTCGAATATACACGCGCGTGGGCGTATGTTCGCGACGCGGGCTTTCTCAAACGTATCAACTTCGCGTGTGTGTACACGATGCTTCATGCGTAAATACACACACAACACGATACAGGAGATCCAAGGGGGAAACAGAAATCACTCGGCGCGCAGTGACGGCAGACATTACCATTAATTCGATTACCGTTCATTTCGCTAATAAATTTGAAACTAATTTTTTTATTTATTTGTTATGCAATAAAATATAGAGAGAGAGAAAGATGGTTCGTTTTTCAATATTTTCTTTGTTTTGCTACATAATTGCTAAGCTGTACTGAAATTAACATTAATTTCATCGCCGTTGATTTCACTAATAAATTTTAATTTTTTTTATTTGTTATTTAATAAAATATAGAGACGAAAGATGGTTTATGCTTTTCAATCATGTAATTTTTTTTACTACGTAACTACAGTACTAAATATGTAGATTTCGCACCCTTAGAACAAGTGTTACAATTTGTATGGTAATCACGTGATAGATGTTACACTATTGTTTTAGGGTTGCGATATATCGACTGCTAAGAAACAAAAGGGCGTATCCGACACCATTCAACGTGGAAAAACGATGTGGGTTACGCCCCTCTGGTTCTTCGCAGTCGACATGTATAACTACGTGAGGAGCAAACAGAACTTAGTCGGCGCGCAGTTAAGGACACAGTTAAGGACAGATATAACATTAATTCCATTACCGTTGATTTCGCTAATAAATATGAAACTAATCTTGTTATATATTATGTAACAAAATTCACGCATTCGTTCAAACATTCGTTCAGCTTTTATCAGATTTTGAGTAAGTTGCAAATTACCTTCCTCCCTAATAGAGCTTTGTTTTTTACTTTCGTTGGGAAACATTATTTATTACAAAATAAATATACATCTGTAAATATTTGTATGATAATTGTAATAATATGAAGAGTCAATCACGAATCAAATATTGTACATTACTTTCGACCTTCCGTTTTGTACATTCTACACTGTATTTAACTCGTCGCAATTGGTAAAGTTATATTACATCGGAGAGAAATATGAATTTCGAAAGCGTCGAATGCATTTTCATCGCTTCTGTTGGACACACCGATGCGGTGAACAGGTATTTGTGTGTGCGCGTCTGTATGCGAGTTTGTCCGTGGCCATGGATGGATATTCGGGCAGGGGTGACACTCTCCGCTAATATACATCCGTATACGGCGTACACATACGTGGCAGTGTAAATATAGGACGCATCGGGATCGACCTAACGTCATTAATCAACGGTAGCAGCGCGATTCGATATTCGCGAGGTTGCACATCGGGCGCGTTATATTGATTTATACCGGTAGGCATTTTGTACCTATACAACGCTGACCAGTTTCGTTGTATCTGCGCACATGGAGAATATGCGTGTTCCAAGCGGCGAACGCCGATTAAGAAAAATTAAAATTTCTTCTCAACAGTTTTCGGCACCGTTTTTTTATAGATTGACGTCTTAAAAAATGATGAGCCATTAATTAAAGAATTTATTAACTCATGGCTTTGCTTTAAATGGGATAAAATAAAAGATTTTCTAGTAATTGTTCGTGTTCTAACAATATGCGTATTTGAAGCGATGATCGACAACTGAAAAAGATTGAAATTTTTTCTTAAAAGTTTTCGACACCATTTTTTTTATAACTTGAATTTTTACAAATGTGCTGTTGATTAAAGAGTTTAACATATGGCTTAGCTTTAAAAGGGATAAAATAAAAGATGTTCCAGATTTTCGTTCAATTATTTTTTTGCGTGACATTTTACAAGTGTGCCATAAATGAAAAAATGTAACACATCGCTTTAAGTGGGATAAAATAAACAATATCTTAGTAATCGCTCGTAGGCGGTCGCGGGAATGAAAAAAAAATGATAAATTAATGGAATAGTGCAGTGCGAGGTCGGAGGGAAGGGCGGATTTATCCGGTGGCTCAGCAAAATTCTATGATTCATCGATCGCTTGGATTATAAACGATACAGAAATGGACTGGGGCGCGAAATAGATGAGTGGAGTAGAGCGAAAAAAAAAAAAAAAAAAAATTAAAATTAAAAAAATCTCGGATACATCGAGTGCTGTGCGGAGGTTGCTTCCGCTTCGTGGACAAGCGAGCAACCGATATCGAATTCTATACGGTTTATGTATTCAATACACGGATATGCATAGTAGGCTAATGCCAGGTGATATACGGCCATGATTTTTTTTATCAACGGATATGTGAGTTGCGTCAGCTGTAATGGAATGATATATATGCGCGATGATAAAATATATAATAATTATTCGTTATTAGTATGACGCGCGAAGTTCTCGCAAAATGCAAAATCCTCAGAATTCAAAAAAAAAATAAAGAATAGACCAGCCAATCGATTCAGTAAGTTTTATCAATTGACACGACATTCGTTAATTCTCTTTATGACAGAAAATAAATCTGTCACACTCATTTGTCGCGTCGTAGCAAAATCGAAAAAATGGGGCAAAATGGAATTTCATGAAATGTAGTGAAAATCAATAAATTTGCATTCTGAAAAATTAACCACGTATAAATTCTCTATTTTTATTTTCTGAATAACATATCAATTCTTAAAATGTGATAAATAATCTAGGTCAAAATGGTCATTTCCATTAGCTCTAATTAAATACAGAGAGTCTATTCGGAGATATTGAGTTCCCTTTAAAACAGCTATTTCAAATTATCCTGGAATCGATTTCGATTAGCGAGGATTCTTTTTGCCTACATATATAGATCGAGAGCAGAGTGTCGAGCGAGCAAGGTTTGTTACATTTCGGAACGAGTCCATTTTGCCCCGCGTGTTCATTTCGCCCCACTAGCCCCTACAAATATTTTTTACTGTCGACACCGCTCTCGCACCTAACGATCGCGATGCTCCTGCTTCTGCCTCTGCTGCCGCTATTTCTCGAAAAAAATAAAAATAAAAAAAAACCTCATGGACAAAACCTCCGATATAGGATAATCAATGACGCTTTAGTTAGCGCGAGCTGCCCTGCGAGATTGAGAGCGAGAGACGGAGAGGGAAGGTTTATGCGCGCTTGTGGGAAACCGTAAACGCAAGCTAATTGCTGCGTTAATATATCCGGGGCAATATGGAGCTGGGTTACATGGACCTGCACTACATATGGACGTTAAGGGGTCATACAGAGCGAGAGATTCCGGAAACCGCAAGAGCGACCCGAAGCCTGCTATCTCGCCCAATACCCAAAGTCAGTAATTGGACGATACACTGTCCGATAATATGGAGGAGCGCGGGGCAAAATGAAACCACGGTGTAAAACGGACCATTATTACCAATTCTAGGAATAAAAATAAATTTTTATCTCTCATGTAGGAGACTGGTCCATTTTGCCCCGCTCCGGCCTAGAATGCGCCCGAGGATTCTCAGTCTCGAATGTGCGGTATTCCACTTCTTTTTTCTCCGTTCTCCGTCGGAAAAATGTTCAGGATAATATTAAATACTACAACAGATTATTGGATGATGGGTATTCGGATCTACGAGGAAAATGGCTGGAGATAAAGTTACAAAACCACCGGTGCGGGTTGATTAAGGTCGTGAAACTGAATATGTATACGGGGGGAAGCGGGGCAAAACGGACTACTTTTATCAATTTTTCGCAGGAGTCGAAAAAAGTTCAGTTGCAAGTGGAGGACGCTGGTTCGTTTTGCCCCCCGGGCTCCGTTTTGCCCCGCTCTACCCTACTGAGTACGGAAACCGCAGCATACGGCTTTTCCAATATAGTACCGCGGAATGCGTGGATTCTCGGGCGATATCCACACTTCATCTTCGTGGGTAATAAAGCTCTGCATGGCTGTGCATTATACACGAAATATAATTTCGAAATAATGTCTGAAATCGTTGAGAGAAAAATAATATACGCAAGAAATTCTTCATAAAATATTTGCATCGATGTCACTTTTTTGTACTTTTGATTGCAACATTCTAATACGACAATGAGGAAAATGAATTTAGGGTAAAAGCGGATAATGTTGCCTACCTCGATTCGCGTAAATCAAGAATTTATGGAACGGGCCATATTCACCCCTTTTACCCTATCCAACATACATTGCCCACAATCGTAAGGCTTCATCTATCGAAATATAAGATCCCGTTCGTTTTCCTAATTCGCATACTTGGAAAACCCCAAATGGGAAAAAAGTCGCGCCTAATCAAAAAACAATAGCAGAAGTGGCGGAGCGCGGGGCAGAACGGAATGCCGGAGCAAAATGAATCGATGTCCGCCATTCGAGATGTGACATTATTTTTTTTCGCCTCGCGAAAAATTCGTAAACAATGGTATTTTTTTTCATTTAAAGTTGTCAATCATGTATTGAGCGGGCCATATTGACCACTTTTACCCTATCCAACATACGCTGCCCACAATCGTAATGGTTCCCCTATTGAAATATAAGATCCCGCTCGATTTCCAAATTCGCATACTTTGAAAACCCCCATTAAAAAAAAACTCGCGCCTAATTAAAAAGCAACGGCGGAAGCATCGGAGAGTGGGGCAAAATGAATCGACGTCCACCATTCGAGACCTTGATTTTTTTATGCGCCGCGAAAAATTGGTAAAAAATGTTCCTTCTTGGCATTTGATATTGTGCCGTTTTTTGTCCGCCAACCTTTCGAAGCCCTTCGCTCCCGTCAAACTTAACACCATGAAAATTCGGCTCACCGACGTCTCGAAATGAGTTCCTCCCTTCCCCCCTTTCACCGTCATTTTCACCGTCCTACTTGCTCGGATGCGAATCGTCAAACGCTGCAGCTACTTTCAAGAAAACCCGCCGGGCCAAGATTGTCCTCCGTCTCCGCGACGCCGGAAGACCGGAAGAATGATGCAGCTCGACGAATGACAAAGCGCGCGATTCGCGGGTTTCTCGTTCGATTCTTTCGAGGGTTAAAAATCAGCGCGAGCGAGACGTTCGCGTGTAACGGGCCGAGCGTGAGGGGAAGGCTCGTGCCTATACACACGATGGGAACAAAGCTCGTTCCCGTCTCGCAGAAGCCCGCCGATTCGCGAACAAAGCGGAAGACGAGGAGAACGACGACGGGGCTGGCGAAGCTGGTGGAGGAAGAAGAGGAACAAGAAGCGGATATATGGTGGGTGGATGCCTCGCGACGCTGCTCTTTCACTGAATCCGGGAGAGTTAATCAGGGACTGGCTGTGGGGCTCCAAATTCGCCGAGGCGTGAAGGGTCGCGAGAAGAAGAGCCGTCGGGGCTCTCTTTCATTTATTTGCCCTCCTGCTCTCTCGCTCGCCGATACAAAGACCTCCCGAAACGAGGACGAGGCGAGGGGCTCGCGCGCGAGAGAATGGGAAAGGAAATAATGCGGATGGAAATAAGGGTTGTAAGAGAGGGAACAGTGGGCTGCGTTTGCTGGCGTGACATCCGCGGCGAAAGGGCCAAAGTGCGCGGATGCGCAACCGGAGAACAAGTAGGATCACAGAAAAGTGCAGCAGAAAGGCGCACTCCGGAAGGTAAATGTAAGTTTTAATACGAAGTTCTGTCTCAGCGCTGTTAGGGTTGGGACATTCAGTTTTTTGGAGACTGCGTTTCCACGAACGGAACATGAAAGGTTTGCTTTCAAGCCTGAATGCCAGTGAGCTTTCGTATAAAAATGTAAGAGCAATGACATCATTTTGCTTCATTTTTTTTGTGACTTCTTATCTTACTACGCTTTTCGTTGTCGAAATTACGCGACTGGTCGTCAGCAAGTATGAGCAATCGATTCGGCGGTACAAATGCCTCCCGAAACGAGGACGAGGCGAGGGGCACGCGCGCGAGAGAATGGGAAAGGAAATAATGCGGATGGAAATAAGGGTTGTAAGGGAGGGAACAGTGGGCTGCGTTTGCTGGCGTGACATCCGCGGCGAAAGGGCCAAAGTGCGCCGATGCGCAACCGGAGAACAAGTAGGATCACAGAAAAGTGCATCAGAAAGGCGCACTCCGGAAGGTAAATGTAAGTTTTAATACGGAGTTCTGACTCAGCGCTGTTAGGGTTGGGACATTCAGTTTTTTGGAGACTGCGTTTCCACGAACGGAACATGAAAGGTTTGCTTTCACGCCTGAATGCCAGTGAGTTTTTGTATAAAAATGTAAGAGCAATGACACGATTTTACTTTATTTTTTCTCGTCACTTATTTTCTTACTATCTTTAGATCATTGCTATATGGTTTCTCAACGCCGAAATTATACGCGAGTAGCCATCAGCAAGTGTGAGGAATCGATTCGGCGGTACAAATGCCTCCCGAAACGAGGACGAGGCGAAGGCTACGCGTGTGAGAGAATGGGAAAGGAAATAATGCGGATGGAAATAAGGGTTGTAAGGGAGGGAACAGTGGGCTGCGTTTGCTAGCGTGACATCCGCGGCGAAAGGGCCAAAGTGCGCGGATGCGCAACCGGAGAACAAGTAGGATCACAGAAAAGTGCATCAGAAAGGCGCACGCCGGAAGGTAAATGTAAGTTTTAATACGAAGTTCTGTCTCAGCGCTGTTAGGGTTGGGACATTCAGTTTTTTGGAGACTGCGTTTCCACGAACGGAACATGAAAGGTTTGCTTTCAAGCCTGAATGCCAGTGAGCTTTCGTATAAAAATGTAAGAGCAATGACATCATTTTGTTTCATTTTTTTGTGACTTCTTATCTTACTACGCTTTTCGTTGTCGAAATTACGCGACTGGTCGTCAGCAAGTATGAGCAATCGATTCAGCGATACAAATGCCTCCCGAAACGAGGACGAGGCGAGGGGCACGCGCGCGAGAGAATGGGAAAGGAAATAATGCGGATGGAAATAAGGGTTGTAAGGGAGGGAACAGTGGGCTGCGTTTGCTGGCGTGACATCCGCGGCGAAAGGGCCAAAGTGCGCCGATGCGCAACCGGAGAACAAGTAGGATCACAGAAAAGTGCAGCAGAAAGGCGCACGCCGGAAGGTAAATGTAAGTTTTAATACGAAGTTCTGACTCAGCGCTGTTAGGGTTGGGACATTCAGTTTTTTGGAGACTGCGTTTCCACGAACGGAACATGAAAGGTATGCTTTCACGCCTGAATGCCAGTGAGTTTTTGTATAAAAATGTAAGAGCAATGATATAATTTTGCTTTATTTTTTCTCGTGACTTCTTTTCTTATTACCTTCAAATTTAGGCGGGTAGTCGTTAGCAAGTGTGAGGAATCGACTCGCCGATTAAAACTTCCATGCAATCCAAAGATCGCTGCAAAAGGTTTATCGACGGTGCGCATCGGGCTGCAGCGATGCGATACCGGAAGCCCGACGAGAAAGGTCGGGTCTACTCCGGAAGAATGTAAGTTTTAATACGAAAATGCATTGTGCTGGATTACATTCAGCAGAACCGTCGTTGTTGACGTTGCCTTGACGCTACAACATTCAGCTTTTTATAGGAACACGAAAGATTTGCTTCCAAGCCGGAATGCCACCGAGCTGTCGTATAAAAATGTAAGAGCAACGATATTTTTTTTTTCTTGTAACTTATCTTTACTCACTATCATCGAATCATCTCTCTGATATGGCTTGTAACCGTTCCATAATTATTTAACGTAACTAAATTCGAAAGACATTCTTAACACGCCAGCATCCGATCTTTCACTCATAATCATACTTTATTAGTACTGCATTAATTCTTAATCGCGATACCGTCAGCACTCTAAGTGCAGCCGTCCGCTTTCCCACGGCAACGTTCAGACTGCTGCACTCGCTACGTGCGAGCAGCGACAGTCTTATCGCTAATGTTCACGCGCGATTTGTCGCGAAATTGACAAATCATTTTCGTAAAAAAAAAATAAAAAATAGGTTGCCGGGTAATTTGTTCCACAATTTTTATTTTTTCAGGAATTTGTTAATAACATTTTGAAATGATTATCGTGCAAAAACAATCTTTCCAGCGCCTTCCATATGCTCGATTTTTTTCAGATTTTTATTCCATCGAGAAGTGTTTGTAATCTCACTCAATCCTCCCTCGAACTTATAAATGACGTTAGACATAACGAAAGAACTGCCTTAACATCGACCATAGCTGACAGACCATTGCATTTCATTGCTAGAAATACGCGAGTCGCCGTCAGCCAGTCTGAGGAATCGATTCGCCGATTTAAATCTCCACCCTATCCAAAGATCGCTTTAAGGGATTTATCGAAAGTGTGCACCGAGCTGCAGCCCGCCGAGAACCGTCATACGCACCCAGCCGAATTTAAGAAACCACCATTTTTATTTTTTCCGTAATTTGTTAATATCATTTTGGAATGATTATCATGCAAAAAACAATCTTTCCAGCGCCTTCCATATGCTCGATATTTTTCAGATTTTTATTCCATCGAGAAGTTTTGTAATATCTCTCAATCCTCTCTCGAACTTAAGTGACGTAAGACATAACGAAAGGACGGCCTTAAGGTAGTACTAGCGCAATGACTGACGCCGCCTAAGTTTGAGAGGAATAAAAGAGAATTACAAACACTTCTCGATTGGATAAAAATCTGAAAAAAAATCGAGCATATGGAAGATGCTGATAAGATTGTTCGTCCATAATAATGATCCCAAAATGTTATTCGTTTCCTTTATGTTAAAATTTGTTTAAAATCGTAATTTTCAAGTATTTGATAAAATTCTGAAAAAGTTCATACGTATTCAGAAAAATTAACAAATCATTTTCGTAATAAAAAAAAATTTGGTTGCCGGGTAATTTGTTGCACAATTTCTTTTTTCAGTAATTTGTTATGAACATTCTGAAATTATTATTATGCACAAACAATCTTTTCAGCACCTTTTATATGCTAGAATTTTTTCAGATTTTTTTCTCATCGAGAAGTGTTTGTAATCTTTGTCTTTTTTCTCTCGAACTTAGGCGGCGTCAGTCATTGTGCTAGTACTACCTTAACATCGACCACAGCTGGCAGACCATTGCATTTCATTGCTAGAATTACGCGAGTCGCCGTCAGCCAGTCTGAGGAATCGATTCGTCGATTTAAATCTCCACCCTATCCAAAGATCGTTTTAAGGGATTTATCGAAAGTGTGCACCGAGCTGCAGCCCGCCGAGAACCGTCATACGCACCCAGCCGAGTTTAAGAAAGCCATTAGCGCACAAAAGGGTTGAAAATAAGTGTCACAAATCTGACTTTGGGAGGGGTTGCGAATGGCGAACACGGTAGAAAAGAAGCTCTCAGAGTCGAGTCCCGAGGTACTACAAGCCTACCAAACAGGGATACATCGCGGTCCGGAGAACCGTAGAAAACCCTCGACATCTCGAGCTTCTGCGTTCCGTGTCGTGCGACTGCTCAGCCCGCCCGCTCTCTCCCTTTTTCTTCTTTTAATTCCTTTTCCCTCCCCGGCGGCAGCGGCGCTGGTTCGCAAGCCAACCTCCCCAAAAGAACTTTAATCAAAACTGCGAGTATGAGAGACCTACTTTTCATGCGGCAATCTAGTCGCCCGTTCCTCAACCACTGTGCTTTCTCCCTTATTCTCTTCGCCGTCGCTTCGCAGATACGCACACACAGATCTTGCCTTTTTTCGACGCTGGAGTCGGCATCGGCTCTCGTCCGAGCTGCGCCGTTTCCCTCTCCCTCGGCGTTTGTCGCGACGTTCTTCGTCCGCTTTTTCCAGCCGTGTCTCTCGACTTCTCAGCCCTGCAACAAAAGCTCCCTCTCCCTCTCCCCGCGCCCAACGCTACATTGTTTATGCCATTTTTATTGTTCGTACGACTGAATGCCAGTGAAACCGGGGGGGAGGGGGAGCGGGGAGGGGGATGGGGAGGGGGGCGTACCTTGGGAAAAAGTCGCGACGCGCGAGCGGAAACGAGCCCCGGACACCCTTCCTCTATCGGGTGACTCTTGCCCTCTTCCAGGGCTGGAGCTGACGTTGGCTCTTGCACACCGCGCCGAGAGTTCGAGGCGGACCTGCCAACTATCGAGGAGCATTTCACTTCCGTTTCGCTCCGGAATATCTCGAAACTGTCGGGGCTCTTTCGCGCACCCCCAGTGTCTCCGATAACGAGCTCGAGGACCAGATTTATCTCTTCGATTTCGCGGAAATATCGGAAATAATGACGCTGCTCCGAGGAACATTTATTACGAGCTTTTTCTTCCAGTGCACCGATCTATACGGCGCATCGTGCGATCAATCGTATTCTTTGTGTGTCTGCACATTAATCTTCTTTCGATGATGGGCGAGGCTGTCGGAGGCGATACTTAGAATTTTACTTGGATACCTTTTTTTTTTGTCTGTTCAGGACGGATGTCGAATGAGTTACAGGGGAGAGCGGGGCAAAATGGGACAGTGGGGTAAAACTCAATTTTTCTATAATTTTTGGATGTCGCATTTTGGCCCAACGATAGATCCGCGTTTTCAACCCCAGTTTGCCCCACTTAACATCCTAAAGTTATTGGAAAATTGCGTTTTGCCCCATGGTCCTGCTTTGCCCCACTGACCCATTTTGCCCCGCTCTCCCCTACGTTCACAGGTGTTATTTGGTTGATGGAACAAAAATGTTTGTTCGAATCGGCAAATTTTGAATCTATGTAAGCAAGTAATCGCTTAACAAAACAACGCTTTATTCGTACCAGACAAATAACTTTTAGTTATCCAATAATTTTTTTCTCAGTATACTATCGGCACGCGCATGCGCACTGATAACCCCGACCGGGCGCATCGACTCGTGAATGGTCGATCGTGCGTGACTGGCAGCGTAGTGGGGTTTGATGGGAAATATAAGTTAAGAGAGGTCGTTTGTACCGACCTCGTAACTTATGAGAGATGTATATAATGCAATCAATCATAGTATTTGTGTGTCTAACATTAACCTTCTTTCAATGAGAAGCCACGCTTCTGAAACGATACTTGCACTGATAAAAAAAAATATGCTGAGTCAACTAAACATTCGGGCAAGGACGTTCAAATAAATTTTTTGTTGGCACAACTACAAGATTGGTTGGTTAAAATTTTTTTTTTACGATTTCACTCAATTTTCGAGGCGTTGAGTTCAAATAAATTTTTTGTTGGCACAACTACAAGATTGGTTGGTTAACATTTTTTTTTTTACGATTTCACTCAATTTTTGTGGCGTTGAGATATTTTGTTCGCGATCCGACTGTATATTGCACATGTATGGCAATAGTTTTGGAACCAACGGCGATTAACTGGAGTTAGGATTAATCAGTGAATACGAACAGTTGAGAACAGTTGACAGAAGTGGGCCGGACAATATAATCCGATTAACGACTCCAATATTGACACTATCTTTCGCATCAGATTCTCGGAGCCTTTAACGGGTGAAATGGATTTCGATTTCTCGCTCGACCGGCGAAATAAGACGAGTAAAAAAAATGTCGATACGGCAGCTGTGTGAACTTAGCACCCGACTTTAAAAAATCAAATTTTTTTTTGGTGATTCTTAAAGAGTTTTGTATGTAGTTGATTGTAGTAACAAATTTTTCGTTTGTAGTAGCCCAAAAAAAAAGTTATGGGACTTTGAAAAAAACCCATCCACCTGTTTTGAAATTTTTTAAATCTGGAGGTCGATTTCGATGGAGAATCGTTTGTAGTTGATTGTAGTGAAAGAATTTCCGTTTGTAGTAACGAGGAAACATTTTTACAACAATTTTAATTTTTTTTAATTTAATTTTTTTTTTTTTTTTTTTTACGAGCATTCAATACACTGAAAGTACTACCTCGAAAATCGTTTATAGTTAATTGTAGCAACCTGTATTTCGTATGTAATTCCTCGAAAAGTTACGGGGAGGAATTTTGGTCAAAGTTCTAGCTGCAGGTACGTTTTTAGTTGTGTGTAGTACGGTTAATTACGTTTGTAGTAACTCGAAAACTGATGCTGCATCGATATACTCGACGATCTGATTCTAACATCGTTTGCAGTACCGTTTATATCGTTTGCAGTACCTCGACGACTCACGAGGAGTCATTGCGTCCCGAGCTCTAGCTCCAAAGTCGTAAAAAAAATACGTAATACGTAATAAAAAAAATTTTACAATAATTTTAAATCTCCATTTTTTTTTTAGTCATTCGATACACTGCCAGCACTACCTCGAAAATCGTTTATAGTTATTTATAGCAACCTATATTTCGTTTGTAGTACCTCGAAAACTCACGAGGAATCATTATAGTCCGAGCTCAAGCTCCAAAATCGTTTGTAGTTGTTTGAAGTACCGATAATTTCATTTCTAGTATCTCGAAAACTAACATGAAGTCAATATACTCGAAGATCTGATTCTAACATCGTTTGTAGTACCGATAATTTCGTTTGTAGTGCCTCGAAAACGAACGAGGAGGCCTTTATGTCCCAAGCCCTAGCTCCAAAATCGTTTGTAGTTGTTTGTAGTACCGATAATTTAATTTGTAGTACCTCGAAAACTAACGGGAAGTCAATATAACTCGAAGATCTGATTCTAACGATCGTTTGTAGCACCGTTCATTTCGGTTGTAGTACCTCAAAACCTAACGAGAAGTCATTATGATCCGAGCGCAAACTCCAAAATCGTTTGTAGTTGTTTGTAGTACCGATAATTTCGTTTGTAGTACCTCGAAAACTAATATGAAGTCGATATACTCGAAGATCTGATTCTAACATCGTTTGTAGTACCGATAATTTCGTTTGTAGTACCTCGAAAACGAACGAGAAGGCCTGTATGTCCCGAGCACTAGCTGCAAAATCGTTTGTAGTTGTTTGTAGTACCGATAATTTCGTTTGTAGTACCTCGAAAACGAACGAGGAGGCCTTTATGTCCGGAGCGCTAGCTCCAAAATCGTTTGTAGTTGTTTGTAGTACCGATAATTTCGTTTGTAGTACCTCGAAAACGAACGAGGAGGCCTTTATGTCCCAGGCGCTAGCTCCAAAAACGTTTGTAGTTGTTTGTAGTACCGATAATTTCGTTTGCAGTACCTCGAAAACTAACGTCAAGTCGATATACTCAAAGATCTGATCCTATTATCGTTTGTAGTACCGTTTATTTCGTTTTTGTTCATTTGAAAGTTACGGGGAGTGAGTATACTCAGAGTTCTAGCTCCCTTAAATTCGTTTGTAGTACCCCGAAAATTAATGTCAAGTCGATATACTCGAAGGTCTGAGCCTAAAATCGTTTGTAGTCCCGTTCATTTCGTTTGTAGTACCTCGAAAACTAACCGGAAGTCAATATACTCGAAGATCTGATTCTAAAATAGTTTGCAGTACCGTTTATTTCGTTTGTAGTTCCTCGAAAAGTTACGGGGAGGAAATATGGTCAAAGTTCTAGCTAAAGGTACGTTTCTATTTGTTTATAGTACCCTTAAATTCGTTTGTAGTTCCTTGAAAATTAATGTCAAGTCGATATACTCGAAGGTCTGAGGCTAAAATCGTTTGCAGTACCGTTCATTTCGTTTGTAGTTCCTCGAAAAGTTACGGGGAATCAATATGCTCAGAGTTCTAGCTCCAAGAACGTTTGTAGTCGTTTGTAGTACCTTTAAATTCGTTTGTAGTACCCCGAAAATTAATGTAAAGTCGATATACTTGAAGGTCTGAGCCTAAAATCGTTTGCAGTATCGTTCATTTCGTTTTTAGATCCATGAAAAGTTACGGGGAGGAAATATGGTCAAAGTTCTAGCTAAAGGTACGTTTGTAGTTGTTTGTAGTACCCTTAAATTCGTTTGCAGTACCTCGAAAATTAATGTCAAGCGATATACTCGAAGGTCTGAACCTAAAATCGTTTGTAGTATCGTTCACTTCGTTTGTAGTTCCATGAAAAGTTACGGAGAGGAAATATTCTCAAAGTTCTAGCTACAGATACGTTTGTAGTTGTTTGTAGTACCCTTAAATTCATTTGTAGTACCCCGAAAATTAATGTCAAGTCAATATACTCGAAGGTTTGAGGCTAAAATTATTTAAGTAAAACGATAACTAAACGATAACTAAAACGAGTTTAAGGGCACTACAAACGACTACAAACGTTCTTGGAGCTAGAACTCTGAGCATATTGATTCCCCATAACTTTTCATGGAACTACAAACGAAATGAACGATACTACAAACGATTTTAGGTTCAGACCTTAGAGTATATCGACTTGACATTTATTTTCAAGGTACTACAAACGAATTTAAGGGTACTACAAACAAATACAAACGTAGCTTTAGCTAGAACGTTGACCATATTTCCTCCCCGTAACTTTTCGAGGAACTACAAACGAAATGAACGGTGCTACAAATAGTGTTACCCTCAGACCTTTGAGTATATCGACTTGGCATTAATTTTCAAGGAACTACAAACGAATTTAAGGGTACTATAAACAAATACAAACGTACCTTTAGCTAGAACTTTGACCATATTTCCTCCCCGTAACTTTTCGAGGAACTACAAACGAAATAAACGGTACTACAAACTATTTTAGAATCAGATCTTCGAGTATATTGACTTCCGGTTAGTTTTCGAGGTACTACAAACGAATTTAAGGGTACTACAAACAAATACAAACGTACCTTTAGCTAGAACGTTGACCATATTTCCTCCTCGTAACTTTTCGAGGAACTACAAACGAAATGAACGGTGCTACAAATAGTGTTACCCTCAGACCTTTGAGTATATCGATTTGGTATTAATTTTCGAGGTACTACAAACGAATTTAAGGCTACTACAAACAACTACAAACGTACCTTTAGCTAGAACTTTGACCATATTTCCTCCCCGTAACTTTTCATGGATCTACAACCGAAATGAACGATACTGCAAACGATTTTAGGCTCAGACCTTCAAGTATATCGACTTTACATTAATTTTCGGGGTACTACAAACGAATTTAAGGGCACTACAAACGACTACAAACGTTCTTGGACCTAAAACTCTGAGCATATTGATTCCCCGTAACTTTTCGAGGAACTACAAACGAAATAAACGTTACTACAAACGATTTTAGGTTCAGACATTCGAGTATATCGACTTGACATTAATTTTCAAGGTACTACAAACGAATTTAAGGGTACTACAAACAAATACAAACGCAGCTTTAGCTAGAACTTTGACCATATTTCCTCCTCATAACTTTTCATGGAACTACAAACGAAATGATCGGTACTACAAACGATTTTAGGCTCAGACCTTCGAGTATATCGACTTGACATTAATTTTCGAGGTACTACAAACGAATTTAAGGGCACTACAAACGTCCACAAACGTACCTTTAGCTAGAACTTTGACCATATTTCCTTCCCGTAACTTTTTGGGGAACTACAAACGAAATGAATGGTACTACAAACGATTTTAGGCTCAGACCTTCGAGTATATCGACTTGACATTAATTTTCGAGGTACTACAAACGATTTTAAAGACACTACAAACGACTACAAACGTTCTTGGAGCTAGAACTCTGAGCAGATTGATTCCCCGTAACTTTTCGAGGAACTACAAACGAAATCAACGGTACTCCAAACGATTTTAGGTTCAGACCTTCGAGTATATCGAGTATATCGACTTGACATTCATTTTCAAGGTACTACAAACGAATTTAATGGTACTACATACAAATACAAACGCAGCTTTAGCTAGACCTTTGACCATATTTCCTCCTCGTAACTTTTCATGGAACTACATAGGAATTTAAGGGTACTACAAACAAATACAAACGCAGCTGTAGCTAGAACTTTGACCATATTTCCTCCTCGTAACTTTTCATGGAACTACAAACGAAATGATCGGTACTACAAACGATTTTAAGCTCAGACTTTCGAGTATATCGACTTGACATTAATTTTCGAGGTACTACAAACGAATTTAAGGGCACTACAAACGTCCACAAACGTACCTTTAGCTAGAACTTTGACCATATTTCCTTCCCGTAACTTTTTGGGGAACTACAAACGAAATGAATGGTACTACAAACGATTTTAGGCTCAGACCTTCGAGTATATCGACTTGACATTAATTTTCGAGGTACTACAAACGATTTTAAAGACACTACAAACGACTACAAACGTTCTTGGAGCTAGAACTCTGAGCAGATTGATTCCCCGTAACTTTTCGAGGAACTACAAACGAAATCAACGGTACTCCAAACGATTTTAGGTTCAGACCTTCGAGTATATCGACTTGACATTCATTTTCAAGGTACTACAAACGAATTTAATGGTACTACATACAAATACAAACGCAGCTTTAGCTAGACCTTTGACCATATTTCCTCCTCGTAACTTTTCATGGAACTACATAGGAATTTAAGGGTACTACAAACAAATACAAACGCAGCTGTAGCTCGAACTTTGACCATATTTCCTCCTCGTAACTTTTCATGGAACTACAAACGAAATGATCGGTACTACAAACGATTTTAAGCTCAGACTTTCGAGTATATCGACTTGACATTAATTTTCGAGGTACTACAAACGAATTTAAGGGCACTACAAACGTCTACAAATGTACCTTTAGCTAGAACTTTGACCATATTTCCTCCCCGTAACTTTTTGGGGAACTACAAACGAAATGAACAGTACTACAAACGATTTTAGGCTCAGACCTTCGAGTATATCGACTTGACATTAATTTTCGAGGTGCTACAAACGATTTTAAAGACACTACAAACGACTACAAACGTTCTTGGAGCTAGAACTCTGAGCAGATTGATTCCCCGTAACTTTTCGAGGAACTACAAACGAAATCAACGGTACTCCAAACGATTTTAGGTTCAGACCTTCGAGTATATCGACTTGACATTCATTTTCAAGGTACTACAAACGAATTTAATGGTACTACATACAAATACAAACGCAGCTTTAGCTAGACCTTTGACCATATTTCCTCCTCGTAACTTTTCATGGAACTACAAAGGAATTTAAGGGTACTACAAACAAATACAAACGCAGCTGTAGCTCGAACTTTGACCATATTTCCTCCTCGTAACTTTTCATGGAACTACAAACGAAATGATCGGTACTACAAACGATTTTAAGCTCAGACTTTCGAGTATATCGACTTGACATTAATTTTCGAGGTACTACAAACGAATTTAAGGGCACTACAAACGTCTACAAATGTACCTTTAGCTAGAACTTTGACCATATTTCCTCCCCGTAACTTTTTGGGGAACTACAAACGAAATGAACAGTACTACAAACGATTTTAGGCTCAGACCTTCGAGTATATCGACTTGACATTAATTTTCGAGGTGCTACAAACGAATTGAAGGGCACTACAAACGTCTACAAACGTACCTTTAGCTAGAACTTTGACCATATTTCCTCCCCGTAACTTTTTGGGGAACTACAAACGAAATGATTGGTACTACAAACGATTTTAGGCTCAGACCTTCGAGTATATCGACTTGACATTAATTTTCAAGGAACTACAAACGAATTTAAGGGTACTATAAACAAATACAAACGTACATTTAGCTATAACTTTGACCATATTTCCTCCCCGTAACTTTTCGAGGAACTACAAACGAAATAAACGGTACTACAAACTATTTTAGAATCAGATCTTCGAGTATATTGACTTCCGGTTAGTTTTCGAGGTACTACAAACGAAATGAAGGGTGCTACAAACGATTTTAATCTCAGACCTTCGAGTATATCGACTTTGCAATAAGTTTCGAGGTACTACAAACGAAATTAAGGGCACTATAAACAACTACAAACGTTACTGAAGCTAGAACTCTGAGCATATTGACTCCCCATCACTTTTGGAGGAACTACAAACGATATAAACGGTACTACAAACGATTTTTGCCTCGGACCTTCGAGTATATAAACTTTGCAATAAGTTTCGACTTACTACAAACGAAATAAACGGCACTTCAAATGATTTTAGCCTTAGACTTTGAGTATATCGACTTGACATTCATTTTCGAAGTACTACAAACGAAATTAAGGGTCCTACAAACGATTTTAATCTCAGATCTTCGAGTATATCGACTTCGCAATAAGTTTCGAGGTACTACAAACGAAATTATCGGTTCTACAAACAACTACAAACGATTTTGGAGCTAGCACTCGGGACATAAAGGCCTCCTCGTTCGTTTTCGAGGTACTACAAACGAAATTATCGGTACTACAAACGATGTTAGAATCAGATCTTCGAGTATATTGACTTCATGTTAGTTTTCGAGATACTACAAACGAAATTATCGGTACTACAAACGATGTTAGAATCCCATCTTCGAGTATATTGACTTCATGTTACTTTTCAAGATACTACAAACGAAATTATCGGTTCTACAAACAACTACAAACGATTTTGGAGCTAGCACTCGGGACATAAAGGCCTCCTCGTTCGTTTTCGAGGTACTACAAACGAAATTATCGGTACTACAGACAACTACAAACGATTTTGGAGCTAGCACTCGGGACATAAAGGCTCCTCGTTCGTTTTCGAGGTACTACAAACGAAATTATCGGTACTACAAACGATGTTAGAATCAGATCTTCGAGTATATTGACTTCATGTTAGTTTTCGAGATACTACAAACGAAATTATCGGTACTACAAACGATGTTAGAATCAGATCTTCGATTATATTGACTTCATGTTAGTTTTCGAGGCACTACAAACGAAATTATCGGTACTACAGACAACTACAAACGATTTTGGAGCTAGCACTCGGGACATAAAGGCCTCCTCGTTCGTTTTCGAGGTACTACAAACGAAATTATCGGTACTACAAACGAAATTATCGGTACTACAAACGATGTT